>CM070717.1:34738250-37714084 GCA_036346275.1 Otatea glauca
AGTTTTATCAATTCTCTAAGCCATGTTGGATTTTATTCATTAATGCTATGATTTGTTGTAAAATTTGTCGCACACCGAAGGAAAATGGCGAACTACGAGATTTGATTTTTTTCCTGAAAAAAATTAACTGACAAATAATTTTGTTAAACACCACATTAATTATGACCGATAAATAGGAATTTGAACTATGCAATTCTTACAACCGTCAAACTGACACTGACTTTTCATAACTAACGCTCACAGGTTACAACGAATTTACCAAAAAAACAACTCAACATACTTCTTTGAAAATCGCTCGCGCTGACTACTCATGTCGCCGTACATTCATGCAGGGCAGAGGTATATTCTTGCAATTTTTTGAGTTTTGCAATTTGAATACAAATTCTACTATTTTACAAATTCTACTATTTTACAAATTCTACTATCACGTACATAAATTATCACTGACAAATTTTCCACACAAATGTATTATTTCGACAAAAGTCTTTGTAAATTTCGCCGGCCGATTGGCCTAACGGGTATTATTTTTGTCATATATTTTTTGGCGCATTAGTGCCGTCAATATTATATTTTTTTATAATAATATTTATTTATCTAAAAGAGTGTTAATTGGTATTATTTTTTTCCAAAGTATTATTTGATTGAACAATTCGAACTAAATCCATGAATTGTCGCCATACGGTTTGGCTACAACTAGTAATAGCCATACGGTTTGGCTACCATACGGTTTGGCTATTACTAGTTGTAGCCAAACCGTACGGCGACAATAGAGCTAATCACGTGCTTAACCTGTTGTCGCCCAACCACTGGGCGATTACTGCTCTGTCGCCGAACCGTGTGGCGATTACCTCTTTGTCGCCGTACCATATGGCGATTACTCGGTTGTCGCCATGCGGTTTGGCTACGGCGCATTATTTTTGGAAAAAAAATATCTCGCGTATTAATATCGCAATTAGTTTCATAAAATGCATTATTTAAAAAAATATTCTTGGAGAGTGCTTGGATAGGATCTCTAGCAGTGAGATGGCCACAATGGCCTGCATCTAGCTCGCGATGGTGCAGACTGCAGACGAACACCTTCTCCAGCTCACACTCTTAGCCCCTGAAGAACTGGCAAATTACAGAAATTTTGCGGCTGCTGTAATTTTGGCAAAAAAGACCCTAAAGTGTTGCATAACTACAGAAATTCATCGAGGTAAAATAATTTTTTACATTCTAGGAAGTTTCCAGTAACCCGAAAAGTAGTTAATAACTTCTAAAAAATATATTAAATCCTAGAAACTGATTTTTTAAGTATATGGACTTTCATAAATTTGTTGAATTTTAGACTTAGCACACATCGGAAGCTTTATATCTCTGGGTTTATTTTTCCTGGTATAATTCCATGTTTATTCGAGCTAATTTATTTTTTATTATTCGGTAATTCTAAAATTTGCTTTTAAATTAGCAGAAAATTATGATAAATACTAGAAAATTCTAAAACTTTTTAGAAAATTATCCACTTAATAGATATAAACCAAACATTATTGGTTAAGGAACGAGAATGCAATATATTGATTTTAGCAGAAGTAAAATCAAAACTTACCCACATATAAGATATGTCCGATTAGATCTTTGCACGTGCCAAAAAAACAACGCTTCCACCACCGTATTTCCTCCTGTTCGTGGCTTATGACGAGAGGATAGAGTAGACCCACCGAGCAGACGAAACTGAAGCGCCGTCCACCTTGGAAGTATATCTGAACTTCTCGTTTGCGAAGTCAAAGTAAAATAGTTTCTTTTTGTTGGAGTTCTGCGTAAATTTGAAGAGAATTCCTTTACTCTTTCGGCTGGTACCTGCGGCGAGATCATCTCAGATATATTTTGTTGGGAAGGAAGCAATTGATAGATATTTTTGTTGAGATATGATAGCACTCTGCGTTCTAATTGTTCAAATATATTTAGATTCTTTTTGTTGTAGGTGAATTCGAATATATCTCTTATAGAGTTTCTATTATAAATATGACACCACATTGTACAAAAGAATCAATCTAGTAAAAAAGAGAGAGTATGTCTTTCTATATCATGTGCTCCCCGTGATTATTATCTATACCCTTTTAAGCATAGTGCCCTGTCTTCCGGTTTTCTTTTTCCAGCACGTAATATATGGTCTTTTCCTTTTCTAGAACGTTTGTTTCCTTTTCCTTAATTCCAGGATATTTGTTTCCTTTTCCTTGAGATGATGCTGGAGGTGGGGGGAGATCTGTTGTGGGCCATAGGGATGAGTTAGACACATTAAACAATGGCCATCGGATGTGAGTGAGTAAAGCTAAGGAAAGATCTGAGAGGTTAATTTTAATGGAGGTAAGTTTCTGAGGACGTTTCGCTGGGTGCATAAAGGTTGGGCCATCTCTAGTAGGGTGCATTATTTGGGGTAGACGTAGAAAAATGCACCTAAGCATTCTTTTCTACGTCCACCCCAAATAATGCACCCCACTAGAGATGGCCCAACCTTCATGCACCCAGCGAAACGTCCCTAAAAACTTGCCTCCATCAAAATTAACCTCTCAGATCTTTCCTCAGCTTTACTCACCCACATCCGATGGCTATTGTTTAATGTGTCTAACTCATCCCTGTGGCCCACAACAGATCTCCCCCACCTCCAGCATCATCTCAAGAAAAAGGAAACAAATATCCTGGAATTAAGAAAAAGAAAACAAACGTTCTAGAAAAGGAAAAGACTATATATTACGTGCTGAGAAAAGAAAACTGGAAGACAGGACACTATATTAGTTGCTATTTAATAGGTGCATTGTGTTTGATCCACGGTGGCTATCATCATTTTACAACAATTTTATCGGCAAGGAAGTAATTGATACATATTTTGTTGGGAATTGAAGGAAGCAATTCATAGCTAGATTGGGTCGCAAATTTTGTACTGGTAGGAGGATGTCCTCCCAGGCAGGGTTTCGGATTTCGGTTTCGGATCAAATACCGTTCACGCCCGGAAAACGAAATTTCGGCGAAATTCGGTAATTTCGGAGAAATCTCGTCTGGAAATTCAAATTCAAAATTTGAATCCGGTTTTTTCTACCGGAAATTCGAATTTAGCGAGAATTGGCGAGATCTCGCGAGAAATGGCGAAATTTCGGCCAGATGGACAAGCCTGAAAATTGGTCCAAAAGATGGAGAAAAATTTCGAAATTTTTTGTGGAGAGTTCTGACGTATTATTAATGTTGTCATAAAAATTTCAGATTTTTTTGAATCATGTAAATTTTTTAAAAATTGAAACACTGGTACTGTCGTAATGAAACGCTCACCGGCAATTTAGAACTGAATGAAAAATGAGACAAAGCATGTTATAAATATTTGAAATTTTAATAGCATGATTCTGACATGTGAATAATATTGCCATAAAATTTTTAGTTGTTACTGAAGCTCGAGGAATTTTTAAAAATTGTGGAATTGGTATCGTGAAGTAAGAAATTTGTGACATTTTGACCAAATTCAAGATTGGGAGTCATAATTGAAACAATTAATGTATATTGACATAAAAATTATTAAGAATGTAATAAAATTGATACACACAACAAGTCTTCACATATTTGCATATGACAATTAAATGAATGTATGTTTGCATCACATACCTACGAGTAGTAAAGCGCCCCTGGTGCAAACTCCACCTCCGTGTTGTCGACAATGATCTCGTGGTACCTCCTCTCGTGTTGTTGCTTGTATTCCTCCCAGGTCATGTCTCGTGGTAGCCAGGCAGACTTCCAATGCTGGTAATGAGACTCCCAGGTATCAGGTTTCTCGGACTGGTGAAGGTACATGACATTGGCAGATGAGTGCCGTGCGTATGGATCGACATATGGATCATTGTAGTCAAATGGCAAAGAGATGCTCGATCCATCATAACTCACTGATGTTTGCTAAAATGCATGATATATGCCTTTCATTGTGAGGCTTACTAGATCTAGCTGTACCATACTACCATACAAGTGACCAAGTGAGTAAGTGACATGGAATTTTGAGTTTTGAATACATACTGACATATGAATCCCAATTCCCACATGAGTACATGCATTGTTAGTTCTTACTAGACTATATCCCACATGAATACATGTCTAAATAAGCAAGAAAATTACAGCTGCACTTAAAATCCAACAAATCAATTTGTTCATACCAATTTTTTTGGAAGCCCGAAATTTCGCCTTCAATAACCGAAATATCGCCTTCAAGAACCGAAATATCGCCCTGGGAGGCCGAGATTTGCCTCCTGAGCCTTGGATCTGGCCGGATTTGGCCGGAGCTTGGCCGGACCAGAGAGGGAGGAGGCTGGAGAAGTGAGCTGCGCAGGGGAAAGTGAAATGGCAGAGAGCCTCTCGGTGGAATGAGCTGTGAAGGAACTTCAATGGTTGACGATGTATTAAAGCCTCCGACAGCCGGTCCTTCAACGCATCCCACAGCTCCCTCATCTGCACCCACATCGGTAAGCCCTGCAGTAAAACCAAGATAATCTTACATTTAAGGAAATGTGACAATGCTGTAAGATTTGGCAGCTCGTTAGTCAGCATTGTATCATGAAGATTTGGGCTAACTATCTATCTTGAGATAAGTGTTTGAACAGGTTAATCCCGTACATGACTTGAAAGGAAAGGAAAAAGGAGAAAGAGTCTTGAAGATTTTTAATCAAGGTTAAAAGACCTCTCAGTAGGTTAGAACAGAGTGTTGAGTTATTTTTAAGAGGGAATAGTGCCTAAGATCTTGATTTAATCCTAAGTGTGGAAATGACTCAAAATCATACCTTGAAATCATGCTAGTTGCATTTGGAACATTGTTTTAAATGTTCTATTTTTTACCTAAGATTTTTACCTAAGTTTTTTACCTAAGTTGCATTTAGAACAAAGTTGTAAATGTTACATTTTTACCTAAGTTTTTACCTAAGTTTTAGCAATTTCAATTTTTCCGGATTTTTCCATCCGCAAAAACCTCGTTCACGCGGACCACTTGGAAGTAGTCCGGCGCAAAAAGTCGTTCACGCCGGACTACTTCCAAGTGGTCCGGCGTGAACTGACTTTTAATCCTATTTCGATTTTTATTTTTAAAACATAACAAATGATGTTAAAATATTTTCATAAATTTTATGTATTATCCTACATATCTTATGATACTCCTATAAATTTTTCATAGCATGAAAATGCATTCTCAATTTTTTAAAATTCAGAGAGTGTTTCTGCCGAAATGCCAAAAAGTCTAAAAAATAAACTTTTTCGAAACATTATCATTGAAGATCACTTCCTGAGAACTTATTGATATAATTCCGGTCAGATCCGGCCAAAAAAATTCAAATTCCAGTTTAAAATTCCGAAATCTCGGCAGTTTTTGCCGAAATCTCGCCAAAAAAATAAAAATTCCGAAATTTACTGTAGCAATTTCAATTTTTTTCCGGATTTTTCCATCCGCGCAACAGCTCGTTCACGCCGACCACTTGGAAGTAGTCCGGCGCAAAAGTCGTTCACGCCGACTACTTCCAAGTGGTCCGGCGTGAACCGACTTTTATCCTATTTCGATTTTTATTTTTAAAACATAACAAATGATGTTAAAATATTTTCATAAATTTTATGTATTATCCTACATATCTTATGATACTCCCATAAATTTTTCATAGCATGAAAATGCATTCTCGATTTTTAAATTCGAGAGTGTTTACACTAAATGCCAAAAAGTCTAAAAATAAACTTTTTCAAACATTATCATTGAAGATCACTTCGAGAACTTATTGATATAATTCGGTCAGATCCGGCCAAAAATTCAAATTCGGTTTAAAATTCCGAAATCTCGGCGGTTTTTGCCGAAATCTCGCCGAAAAAATAAAAAATCCGAAATATACTGTAGCAATTTCAAATTTTTTTCGGATTTTTACATCCGGCCGGTCTATGCAAACTCGCTGGGGTCCGAAATCCGAGATTTCGGCGAGATTTCGCCGAATTTCGCCGGTTTTTGTAACCATGCTCCCAGGCTCCCACCCCATCTATTGCTGCTTTTGCAACGAGATGCACATGTGTACCTCGACGCACGAGGTAATAATTACAAAAATTAGCTAGTGCCTGCGTGTTACAACCAAACTTAAATAAATAATATAATAAATTCTAAAGTCTAAAATAAAATAATCCGATTTTTCGTACATTCACAGGCTGATTGCCTGTGAAACTCAGAATTTTTGCTAAATAGTTGATTACCTGTGTTGCCACAGATTGAAGAAAATTAATATTACACGTGCAGATTGAATCATCGTTGTTTTGAGACATGTTGCGAACTTGCGATCAGTCTCACGTTGTGCCTTCTGCTCAACCGTTGTGCAAGCTCCATCCCCATTCATGTCGCGGCTCCACAGGGATGTTCCTAACATTTCGGAGACTCTAGGCGAAACGAAAGTAGAGGCCACGGGTAGTTCCTAATATTCTAGATACATTAATTATGTTTAGGTCAGTTTCTGGCATTTCCATAACGAAAATCTAACGCGCATCGATAACATGGGCAAACACTTCCATATAACCGACATCCTACTATAGTACTATATGAATAAAGCTATACGTGCTAAACTTCTTGTGCAAGTTGCAATCGACATATAACTTAAGGCCTCGCAAGAAACTCGAGAAATTTACATATAACTATATGAAATGAACTGTTTTATATGAAATTTATGCATTTTAAATATGCTCTAACGAGCATAAAACTACATAAAAACCCATTTTATGGGATTTTTCGGTTAGCCAAGACATACAGCTAAACAATCATTAGCCGACACTGAAATTAAGCCCAAAGCACCAACTTTTAACCAAAAAATTCTTCATATCCTTCAACTGATAAGGAACTTTCTGTTAGCCACCAAACACAACCAACCGGTCACCATAGGTACTGAAAATCCAAATTACCAATTTTGAATCAAATGTTTTCTTCGTATACTTGAACCAAGGAATTCAAATATATAAAGAACTACCAATTGTTAAATTCTCAGCTTAATTAGCAAGTAGTAAGATGGAAGCGAGTTGTGTTGAGCTAGCCATAGATCTTGTGATCTAGCATTCGGTCGTTTAGTCTATTGTGACATGCCAAAAACATGTGTTTCTAAATTGTGAGTTGTCGAGTTGGGCACTTGGACTGGCTTGGATAAGTTCTCAGTATTGTTACTGATGGTCTAATTATGTGTTATTACTAGTGGCTGCTTGGGAGTTGACGATATAGGTCAATATATATCATTATGTACTTTGGCTTGTAAATCTAATCTAACTATGAGGACACAATATATATATATATATAAGCCTTTTCCGTACTCCCAGGAGTTCATACTCCCACCTCTAATATACCACTTAAATGAACGCTTTATACTTCTTTATCACTTTCGGTATACTTCAATAATAGTTCTACGATACTCCAATGCGACATGGTTGAAAAAATTTCATCAGAGCATTTATTTTTTTGCTACATACCCTTTTCCATATGTAAAAGGAATATATAAACAAATTATGCTACAAAGGGTGGACTTTAATGAAATTTTTTATGAAACTCACTTTGGGGTATCTTATAATCGATATTAGAGTATACTCAAAAGGATAAAGAGGTATAACAACGTCATTTAAGCGGTATCTTGGAGGTGGGAGAACGTACACCAGAGTATGAAATCATTTTCCTATATATATATATATATATATATATATATATATATATATATATATATATATATATATATATATATATATATATATATATATATATATATGTATATGAGCTAAGACATTGACTCTCGTGGCCCTAGATGATCGCCCTTACTGTCCATACCCTGGACCGGCCCTGCGGCTCCACCGCCTGAGTACCGTAGGTGGCGCCCTGGTTTCGTCGTCGTCGTCGTTGCATGTGGCACCCATAATCAAATCAACCCTGCTGAGATCGGGAGAGAACCTCAGTGGTGACAGAAAGGAGAGGCTTGACAAATCTGATTCCCCATAAATTATTGGTCTAAGTGATGTATATCAAACCTGAAAAATAATCTTCAACCATAACCTATCGCAAGAAAGAAGTGTATCCCACATATTTCCTTTTCTGATATAGAAATTGTGTATGACAAAAGATTTGATTTACAAGAACTAAAAGCCTGAGATGAATCATTATTCAGGAATGCGCTAAACAAGTACATTAAAGGACTATAAGGTAAAGGAGAATAAGATTAACGAAGCAAAAATCAAAAGTGGCTGTTTTCCATTCTTGTTGCACAAAATACATTGGTGTCGTCGACTCATTGCTACTCCCTTGGAAACCTTGAAAATGATTTATAAACAGTTAGATCAGATTCTACGTAAAGACACCAGAATTGTGATGTTTGTACTTCAGAAAATGGGGACCAGTCGGTACAAAAAATCAATCTATTGATAAATGGAAATCGCATACACAGTAACTCTTCAATAGTAGCAACAATTAATATTTTACTAAAAAACAAGATATGTTGGACTTCTAAATAATCAAAGATATTATCGAACTTAC
Source organism: Otatea glauca (assembly GCA_036346275.1). Lineage (NCBI taxonomy): Eukaryota > Viridiplantae > Streptophyta > Magnoliopsida > Poales > Poaceae > Otatea > Otatea glauca. Next base: position 34,746,772 of record CM070717.1, read on the forward strand.
GTAGATGCTTTCAGAGGAAGTGGACTACATAATAGATGAGTGCTTGCCTTAAGCCATCCGAACAACGTGGCTACGACAATCTTTGACTAGAGCGTGGTGGCCATTGCCACACAGCTACAACGCCCTAGCCCAGAGCGTGCTCGTAGCCACCACGCCCACTGAGTGACGACGTGCGGCCACCGTATGCCACAGTGAAGCATATCAATCCGAAAAAAATTCGAAATGATTAAAAAAGGTAACCTCCATGTCCGGTGGGAGTGCCGCGACGAGAGGAGGGGTGGCGGAGCAGGAATGAGGTGACGCGATGCAGATGGAGATGCATGGTGCGGGGATTGGAGATCACATGACCCTTTCATGCATGTTTAGTCTGGGCTCTCTCAAGGCCGCAGCATGATCGCTCTCGCTGGGCCGCCGCACCGTGCTCTTGCCTCACTGCCTCGCTCGTCCGGCCACCTGCTTGCCTCCATGCCGACGCGGTCGCTTCATGCCACTACTTTCTCTAGCCAGATCTAGGAGCCCGTAGCTCAGATATGGCCAGATCTGGTAACTAGTGGCTCAGCTCCGACTGGATCCGGCCAAGAGAGGAAGGGGGCGGCGATAGTGGGAGAACACCAATGACCATCAGAGGTGAAGGTATCACCAGCGAGTGGGGAGGCATACGCGCGGCTGCACTGTATAAGGGAGAGAAGGAGCAGGTGGGGGAGTACACCGGTGAGAGGGTAGCATCGTGATGTGTGAGATGAGGAGGAGGTGGTGCCGCCACTTCCCCTATCGCCACTGTCGAGTGTCGCCGAGTCCTCGTCTTGTAGCTCCTATCTTCCTTTCCGGCTTCCCCTCTCCCTCCGCACCTCCTTTGCCTCCTCGCAAAATTGTCAGTATCTGTCAGATCTCTTTGCTGCTGGCCTCAGATCTTGAAAGGATCAGCCTATCTAAACATCTTGCAAATGAGGGATTAGGATAAGATAATCTAGATTACAAAAGAAAAATCATCGATCAAAATCATTTAAAAGTAAACCTCATCAAATTATCAAATAAATCGAAATGAATATCCATATACATACATTGAATCTTTACACGTTCATAAATCAATTTAATAATCGAAGAGTCAAAATTTTAATAATAATAAATAAATGAGAAGTCACAAATACAACAAACCAAACTCTTATCTTGATCAAAAAACGTTAATTACATGAATGTGAATCGCAACGCAACAAGTATATTCATACATCGCAAATTGTCCAAATACCAATTACAACAAACAATTAATAATCATTAGCTATACTCACTAATAACGGTGCCATACAAATTTATAAATTACAATGTACATAAATATCAAATTACATCAAAAAGGAAAATTTCAAAATCATCCAAATGCCTTAATAAGCTAAGCCCCTAATGACCTCCAGGGTCGAATTCCTGAAAATGTTAGACATCCATATACTTGTGTATAATCGAAAAGCAAATTAAATTAAAAACTTCAAAAGAATTATTTGTGTCGTCAAACCCGTATGCGAGGGTATTGCTCAATGAGATACCTGATCCGTCTGGGTCCAGATCGACACCTCTCACTAATTTAGGGTATCATCATCCAACGTACGCACTTACCATTGTCGGGTAACCGTAGCCAAGCAAAATATCTCATGGTAGAAAGGTAGAAGCCTTAAGGTAAAAAAGTAAAACTTCCATTGTAAATAAGGATAAACACCAGCCAAACCGAACCCCATCCCCATTCTCCACTCCACACTCCAAGCCAAGGCAAGGGAGCAATCCAAGCACAGCCAGGAGGAGCCCCAAGCTGAAGCAAGGAGGAAGAGCCAGGAGCACAGATCGGCCAAGGAAACCACCAGCCGAACCACAAAAAGGAGGCAAAAATCAACCATGTATCCATCAACACATCTCCATCGTCCTCACCATCAGATCCGTTCCCCCACAAGGTGCATAAACATAGGTGTATCAATATTAAGAATGGATGGCACCTAAATGAAGTAAGGCAGTAGATAGCAAGTAGACCGGGGAACTTTAGTGGTCTCAGGGTGTAGCATCAGAGAGGGGCGGCCTTGCGCATGCCCATGGATCATCCTGTACTCCCTGCGTACGATAGAAACACGGGTATCGCTACAATATCGCCAACCCACAAGCATTCATGCACACAAATCATCATCGACCAAGAAATAACTAATTGTTTTGAAATCAAATAAGCATGTGAAGTAATCAAGCATTCCACCGTAAGGCAGATCACACATTAAGGGTGAGAGGCAGTAGAGGAACCACAGGAGTGAACCAAACCGAGCCGTGGAGGAGAGGAGGCCACACTGTGGTGAAGCCACAGGGTGGCGAACCGGCAACCGAGAGGGAGGGAGGCCGGCGTAGAGGAGGCCCAAGGCTCAGGTTTGAGCACGCTGGTGCAAGGCGGCGGCCTGGAGGCGGTCGAGCAGGAGGCGAAGTCGCGTGACGCTTGGGGCGAACCAGGGGAGGTCGATGCGGGGCCAAGGGATGGCATGGCTGGCAGCCGTAGAGTGCCGGGCTGCACTGGCGCCAGTAGGCAGCGACGTGAGGGAATCGATCTAGGGGGAGAAGAAGAGAGAAGATAAGGGGATAAAGAAGAAGGAAGGGGGAAAAGAAAGAGGAGAGGGGCATGCGGCAAGGAAAAGAGGGAAGAAAAGAGGGAGGATAAGAAAAAGAGGAAGTGAGAAAATTAGGAGAAAAAGAGAAAAGAAAATAAGAAAATAAAATAATAACAATAATCATGATAAAAATAACAGAGAAATAACAATTAAAGCAAATAAGAAAAATAATGCTGGTAGGAGGAAATTAAATAAAAGCAGTAAGAGAATAAATATGAGAAGATAAATAAGTGAAGAAGCAGATAAAGCTAGCAACTACTTTTATGATTAAAAATAGTAAAATAATGCCTCTAATGGAAGGAAACCAGGATCCAAAATTGTAATGAGTTATGCTGACTAAAATACGCTAATTTAAAGTACCGCAAGTTAAAATGTTTTGAATTAAAATACGCCAAGGTAAAATACAGCGAGTTAAAATATTGCAAACTAAACTACACCGAATTAAAATACAATCAGCTAAAATACCTCCATTTAAAATGCGACCAACTCATAAATCTTAATGTAAAATAATCAAATTCTCTGTACCAATCTAAGTCAAGCCGACGAAAGGGTTGAACACCATAAACCATACGAAAATCTATTAGCTATCTGAAATATAATATTCCATAATTTCAGTGACTAATTTAAATCCGACAGGAGGTTAGTTGCAACATCTGTGTGAGGACGCATATTATTCAGACAAGCTTCTTTTGATAAATTATTTTTAAATATTTTCAAATATATGTAATATCATTAATGCATGGGAAAGTATCTTTTAAGATGAAAATCTAAATCGGTTGCGATTGGAAAAATAGAATGGAGTTAAATTGTTGAAATGGTATGATTATGGGTATGTTGAATTGGCTCATCCAACGAATGAAGCCGATGACGTGTAAACATATGTATGGTGGGTAGATGGCGCCGATGAGAAGGAATGTAGCTGGTGGGGCCCTCTACATGGGCTATAATATAATGACGAACAACTACACTCAGGTAATGAGCCGTATTTACAGTATCAACCATAGTGAGTGAAATCGATAGAAAAAGTTGTCCTATGAAGATGTTATGATCTTCACATTAAGTATGAGTAGATAACTAGTACGTACTTCTGGAATATGCTAGAAGGCCCAAAGAGATACGATGATGTAATGACGGTATATTTGAAGCCATGGATAGAGTTTCTATCGACGGGTAGTCGAATTACAACTGTTAACAGCGAGTCAGGTGGGACGGCCTATGATAGGTGTCTTCGGCTCGAGTTAACAAGGTTGGAGATTTAATGCTAGATTAGTGATAAACGTTGTAGGGCCTCACAGGATAAGGTCGTTATGGCTAAAAATGATACGAACCTGGGTAAAGTTAAATCATGAATTCATGCCTATCTCCTGAATTGGAGGCTGTGGAAGCTAAATTTGCCTCATATACGATGTTAGTAGCTATTTTCATAATTAAAATACACAACCCTTAAAGAAAACTCAAAACCTAATTTCTATAAAAGTGGATTTTGAAGAAAGGCGATCATTGAATAGATATGAGAGGAAATTCATCACTGCATTTGCTATTAATGCTTACTGAGTACTTTTGTACTCACTCTTACAAAATCTCTCTTTACTAGAGAATTTCTCCGGTGATTAAACATATGGTCGGGACATGGATCCCAATGGTCTCATCTACGAGGCAAGGGATGAAAACTACAAGGACACAGATCTGGAGTGTTAGGTTGTTAGGTAGACCTTACATCAGCTTGGTCGGTCTTCTGGATAATAGTACTTGTGATATATTTTTGTTGTACGTGAACCGTATGTATAATTAATGAACTGGACTTATAGACCTGGGTGGCAATGTATTGTAACAAGTTTCTATTTCAGTATCTAATTATTTTTCTACTACAACACTCTGAACACGATATATTAACTTACAAAATGTCAGGTGTGCTCGATATTTTATTAGCTAATATATCGAGATCAGTATAATTAACTCAAAGTAATATAATATTACTGTTATTACTCTAAGCTAATTATATAGGTCATGACGTATCTCGACAGATACAGAGTCTCCCATCATCATGGACTCTCTCCCTCTTCGGATCTGCTGCCTCTCCGTCGGATCTGGCCCGGGGTCCTTTCCTGTGTCCACCATATCTGGCCTAGGACTTCATGTCTTCACAGCGGACGCCTGGTGGTGCGTCGACCGGTAGAGACCCAGGGAGGAGGGCTTGGGGCTTGACTTCAGCGTGAGCTTGCAAGGAAAACTGGAATACCCCCTAAGAATTTCTGCATTTAAAGAGATGGATAAATCCCACTTCTCTCGTGGAAACAAGATTACAGAGTTGATTAAGCTCGGATTGAGTAAAGATTAGTGTAGGGATAACAAGTTGCAAAGATTCTCCCAGGGATGACCAATGAATGAACTAGTATTGTTCCGCAGATAAGGATGTATTATGTGCTAACCAGACTGTAAGCTTTGATCGTTGTCATGCTCGTTGAACTTGATCTTGGTACATGGTATCGCTACAAGCTTTCCTCACTGATGTTAGTATCGGCCCGTCAACAACAAATATGATACGTTATATCCGATAAAAGGGTTAGCATTAGATACATCTTTGTATAATCACCTCCGTTCCTATAGATCACTGGTGTAATAAACGACCGATTCGGCCAACTAGTCAGCCGATTAATCGGTGAGCTGGCTAAACCGATGTTAATAGTATAATCAGAGTTCAATAAACGTGGTCGAATGATAAATTAACCATATCAGCTGTTTTTGATTAATCATTCGTTTTTTTGCTTAACCACTAAACAACTTATTTTTATTCACTAACTACGATAAATTAGTTTATAATATTATGTCACGGTGTTTATAATACCTTTTAGATGAAGTATAAAAAATGAAATATAAAACCGGACAAATAATATTTTGTAGAGTGATAATTTATAATAACTTTAGAGAAATAAAATATTTCTTATTAATTTTAAATATAAATAAATATATTAATAAATAGCACATAATCATTTACTAAATTATGGTTAATCAACCATATTCGCTTAGCGGTACCTCTCAGCCCGTTGAGAGCATACTATTTGCCACAACACTTGACATAGATGCCGCCTTAGATACATCCCTGGAAGCATCTATTTAAGTTGGATCGAAAATGTCTCAAACACTTTTTCTTAAAATTGTTTCGGTTTTAATTTTTAAATAATTTATTGATTTTTTTTTACATTTTGTTTTCCCAAACCGTTTGATTCGAAGATGTTCACAAACCCAATCATGCGGCCATCGGCGCATCGTGCAGAAAAACAAACAATAAACAGCACATAAATTGAATTTTGAAAAGAGAGTAAAAACACGACCAAAATCATTCCAAAAAGCGCACAAAAGCCAGCACCTGTGCGCCACCAAAGCGAACCCCCACTCCCCCTTCCCGTCCCAAGCGCCGGTAAACTTCCCCACGCCCCAATCTCCATTCCCCACAAACCCTAACCGCCCCCTCCCCCGGCCGCGTCGCCGCCCGCTCCTTCCGCGCCGTCCTCGTCGCCCCTACAGGGTCCCGGCGGAAGCTATCATCCCCGCGGGTCTTCGGCGGCGGCGGCGGTGATGGCCTCCTCGGCGTCGTCTTCCAGGCACCAGGTCACGATCACCCTCGGTCGCAGCGGTCAGGTGAGCCGTCACCTCGGATCTCCGCGCTCTAATGTCCGTTGGGGTTTCCCCTGTTTTGATGCTTCGTTTTAGATTCGGCTGTTGTGTCGTTACCGGTTTGGTTGATTAGATACAAAACATACGGTTGGATCGACGGAAGCATGGTGCACCAATGAAATTTCAGTTTACCGTAACTGTAGTGCTCAGGTTGTCGAGAAATGCATAGTTTCGGGTGGTATGAGTTTGCGGTAGGAGCTGGGATTTCGCGCGTCTTTTTCTTTCTTTTGTTTAGGATTGGCAAGAGGATGGCTGCCTCGGCTTCAAAACTGTTAGAGAATGCGCTCTTATCACTACAGGGACGCGAGATAAATTCCTCGAAGGTAGTATTAAAGGAATGGGGCATTACCGGTGTTAGCGATGAAGGGATTGTTTACAAGAGAAGGTTGCCCTGTTGGATGCATGCTGTTGGCTTCAGTTTTCATCTCTGCTGAAGGCTCTAGAGTTACTATTACATTAGGGTATGGTGGTGTGATTTTGGGAAGTGCGAGTGTTATGGGATTTAGGAGAGGAATCCCTGGATTGCTTGCAGTGGGATTAATTCTTTTGTTCTGTTGTGATGGGTGCATGACTGGATGAAATGCTGATGGGGGAAAGTGTTGCGATGTATGCATGGCTCTACGAAATGCTGTGGGGGAAAATGTGTTGATGCTGCGGACTGAGTATATGCTTTAGTTGCTAAATGTGCATATATATGAGACAAATAACTCCTAAATAACTGGAAAATCTTCTGAGTTGAGGTGAAACAACTGAGGCTTGTGGAACGGATGCTGTCCTCTAATTTTTGTTTAGAGCACGCCCTGTTCCGTAATGTTCATTACTATATGAGTAAATTTCACAAAACTACAGTTTTTTTCACAAATTATCAGAAAACTACCGATTTTAGCTTCTATTTCACAAAACTATAGATTTTAGAAGCACTTGTTTTACAAAACTACAGGTTTCTTGTACAAACTATCAGAAAATTACAGATTTTAGCTTCTATTTCACAAAACTATAGATTTTACGAGAACTTATATCACAAAACTACAGGTTTTAGAAGAACTTGTTTCACAAAACTACAAGTTTTAGAATTGGCTGTTTCTTGTAACGGATTTAACAGTGTGGGCACACATGGTGATCTCACACACCCTCATTTCCCATTTCACTCACGCGTGAGGCTGTCATGTGGGTCTAGACTGTTAGATCCGTTACAAGAAACGATTAATTTTAATACCTGTAGTTTTGTGATATAAGTTCTCATAAAATATGTAGTTTTGTGAAATAGAAGCTAAAATCTGTAGTTTTGTGAAACAGGTTCTTCTAAAATATGTAGTTTTGTGAAATAGAAGCTAAAATCTGTAGTTTTCTGATAGTTTGTACAAGAAATATGTGGTTTTGTGAAATTTACTCTTACTATATGTTGGTTGTATTGATGATTATCATCTATTATTGGTGCACTCTTAATCCATTGGTTGCATGATGTTAGTGCTTGCATGAAAACTCCATCTTATACCTGTTTGCATTTTATCTTTTTTGGTTTAGCGGCTCAAGCCACCTCTTGATGTCATGGCTGTTTATTTTTTTATTAGGATTCCATGGTATGATGGGTACTTATAACTATCTTGCTGGATTAATTCAAGACTTACTTTAAAATTATTCCACCTTGTGAATGCTAGCTGCATGGATGCCAATGCCTTGCATTGATTGCTTGCCTTTTGTTCGTCAAGTCTTCAGAAATATGCATGAATTATTTAATTTCAGTTCCATCACCTTTATATTGTTGGTTGCAGGTTGTCAAAAGGCGAGCTATATCTGATATTTGTAATGATGATGAAGTGCCATTCTCGGGAAGAAAGCGATATGTGAGAGAGAGGTTAGGAAGTAATGTGGTTGATTCTTATTTGTATGACCGCCAGCGGAGAAACAAAAGGTATATATTCTTGGACCTACCATATCCATTTTTTGTTGAATTAAGTGTTGCAAATTTATTAACTAATGGTAATGTACAAAATGATCTTTGCATATCAGATGGTCATAAAGTGAGTTCCTTTATGGTAGTTCACCCCCTATTATGTCTCATGGCTTCAGTTATGCAGTCCCAATTTTCGAGTCACTTAAACTAGTCTAAATGTTTTTATACATGTTTTAACTGTTTATATGTTGATTGGTCAAGCAGAACTCCATCAGTCTATCATTTAGAATGTTCGTTTGGATTTTCATCAAATTTATTAGTAGTGCGCTTACATTTTTTATATAATCTTAAGCAGACGACTTTCAATTTAATACTGTGCACTTTTCTGTTGTACTGTAGCATCTAATATCTTGTCCATTCCCCAGCAAATTACTTGATCTACATGTACATGGACATGCACACCACTTTTTTTTATTCAACGAAGTGTGCTGCACCGCATGTTTCTCCTTTGCGCTTTAAACATTTTATTAATTACCCTAATACATATTTGATAGTTTTGACATATCGCTTTGTTTTATTTGGAAAGTACTTCTATTGAAAGATCATAGGATGTGCAAGTCCATTTACTGTTTTATTTTCATTACCTCACTTATGCTTCGAGTTTTAGCTCACTGTATGAATTTATGTTGTACACCTCATTTTGAGCATCTATTCTAAGACCTCAATTTGAGCATCTATTCTAAGTGATTGCTTAGAAAGTTTACGTTCTTATGCTGATTTTTTTGTTGGACTCACTTTGCAGACAACAGACAGAAAGCAATAGCTCACAGCATCTAGATGATGGTTTGGATGATGATAAACATTTCATTTCTAGTATCCAGTTTACTAGGATGTAAATAGGCCCTGTCTGACACTTATTTGTTTCTTGCACATGTTGGGATGCATAATATTCGAAGATTGCCAGGTTGGTAGGGATGATTTAAGACTGAAGCTTATGAGGAAAGGCTTGTCCCAGAGGAGCAATGGTGGTGCAGAACAGAATGGAGTGGATCTCCGTGAAAAGCTTTCCCGGAATTCTAAGAATCTACCGAGATATGATGCAAGAGGGCATGTTCCAGAATCAAGGTCTAGATATGATGCAAGAGAGAAGGTCCCAGAATCAAGGTCTAGATATGGTTTAAGGGGGAGAGTTCCAGATTCAAGGGCTTCTACTGTTGTAAGCCAAACGCCTTCTGCAAGAAGTGCGGATGATTTGTTCAGGTTGGAATCTTCAAGAAAACCTTATTCCTCATGGACAGCTGATGGTTTGAGGCACAGGTCTCCAGCCAAGCTTACAAGTGTTCGGAGAGATGTGTCTCCCACAAGAGCTTATGTCCAGATGAGGTCCATGCCATCCCTTAGATCTGTCGGTACCGAAAGAGCTTCAAGTCTTATCACAAGAGATGCTCCTGGCACATTAAGAACTCAACCTCACACAGGCAAATCTACCATTTCTATTGATACGATACAGCCAGCTAATGGGGTCACGCCATCTAGCTCAGTTCTGCCTACTGCCCCTGTGATGGTTTGTATTTACAGTTCCTCCCATATATCTGAATTTAGTCAGGCTTCTGAGAAAAAAAAAACTTTAGAGCAACATTCCTTGCTTTATTTGTGCTTGACATTTTCAGGTTGCTATTGAAACCACATCTTTAGTCTGTTCTATAATGCTGTTGGATCTATGAAATTTGATATTTGTTATTGAAACTCGAAGGTGAACTTATCAAAATATATCTCTGCCAATAAGGTCCATCTTGCACTTTGGCTAGGTTCTAGTGATGTGTTTGCTTATCATTGCAGTTATTTGTTGCTAACGCTCAATGGAACAGCCTTCTTAGAGCACCAAAACACCTTCTGAAGTCAACATCATTGAAATATGATTGTTCACATATACCAATACAACAAATTGAAACTTACTATATTATCAAAGAAAGAAACCTATGTCAACTTATACAACCATTACAGGCTTATAGCTGAACTTCTAGTTAGTTTGCCTGTAGTTAGTTATCCGTGTAAGAGTTCAACATCCAGTTATGCTAACCACTAGCCGAGTGTCACACCAGTGTTATTAGTCAGTTTCTGTCTATGCAATCTTTAATTATCATTTGCTCTTGGAATTTTCTGACATTGCTCTATACAATTTTGCAGACACAAGTACAACTAACAGTTACTGGATTGCTGAATTCACTGGGACTTGAGAAGTATGTCGTTCTTTTTCAGGCTGAGGAGGTTATTTTCCAATACTTCTTGGTTCATTTCCAATTTTTATAATCTTTTTATGGGTAAATAGTATGCACTGCATTTAAAATATTCTTTCTTGTTGATAACAATTTATCTGTTATCTATTGGCTACCCGTACTGCTCATTTATTAGCATTTGAATTTGTGCTCCCTAAAGGAGCACTAGTGATTCTTTGTTTGTAAGCTTGGTAATTCATTAGCAGCTTTATTCTTATGGTCTGTCTTTTTCTTTCACAATTATCTTTCCATTAATACAATTTCATGTCTCAGCCTGTTCCGCTATTGGCTACACCCTACTGAATGTTCCTAGTACCTATCACCATCATAAGCAATTTTTTCTTTATGCAAGATCCAGAATACGTTTCTCAGTCCATTGGAGCATAGGCATGAATTATGAGAGTATATTCATGCATATCTTTATGGAGTGATTCCTGTGACAGTAGTTCATTTTTCCCCTTATTATTCACTTGTTTGCAGGTGGATATGGCTGCGTTGCGGCAAATGGGGGATAGCGACCTCAAAGAAATAGGAGTACCAATGGTAACATATCTCTTATAATTATTTTAGCATCTTTACCTAATACGTTGTGATGTTCTGTTTCTGAGTATGTTTTTTTCTTCAGTACTGTTGCTGTTAGCCATTAAATTGAATGAAGGGACTGTAGCTTAAGTTCATTTGAAATATGTAGTAAAAAGCTTCTTGGTTCATTTTTTGTCAAGAAGTTAAAATCTACCGTTTCTGTTAGCAAACTAAATTGGTAATCAAATTTGTTTACCATTTTCTATAGAAATGGTGTGACAGCTCATTTTAATGAAAGTAAATTTCATTTGCACTCTAGAAGTTGTCATTCCATCCAAGCATGGTCATATTCGGCCATCAATTAACAACTACCTACTGAATCGTCTTAATCTAGAGGGCTTTGGTGTTGTGCTGCCTAACACCTGCTACTAACTTGCTGTATGATAATTTGATTACACACCGGCAAGTATTAATATTCAGCCAATTCAATAATGTTATTCTACTGTTTGTGTATTTAGACGTGGGTTGTGCTGATAGACCCACCATTCCATTTAACTACTGTTGGGAAAAGTAGTTGCATATTCTATGCTTTTTCCGAGAAAATTGTTTTTACCATGATTCTAGTAGTTAAATCCGCAGAATGTTAGAAGATCTTAACTTTACCTTGAAAATCTAGCGAGAGCATCTTAAATGTGATATGTAGTTCTTGCAACTAAAATCTTCTGCGATAAAGACTGTTTTTTGGACTACTAGTTGTTTGTAGTAGTTTTGACTAGTGTGATATTATTTTGATGTACCAGGGCCCTAGGAAGAAGATTCTCCTTGCAGTGGCACCTTATTCAAAACAACGGCAAAGATGAGCGGCATGCTCTAGAACTTGCAACATTTGTCCGCGAATGCAAGCTATTGGTGTAAGCATGCGTTATTGCTGATCTTGTATATCCTCAGCCGTCGTTTGTCTTAGTTAACCTTTTTGTTGCTGATAGATTAACGATGCGCCTTTCTTGACGCTTGTAAAGTCCTATCTATCAGCTGACACTCCCAATTCTATCATTCACGGCTGCTGTAATTGTTTGAGTAGCAGGTTTTGATACAAGTGGATACATATGGTTTAGTACCGTTGCTAATCTGGATTTTGGTCGTTTGGGATCATATGAGAATGACAACTAATCTCAATCCATTATTTATACCTAATTGCATTGTCCATCGAATTCATCAGTCTCTGGGGATTATGGATTTACTATCTTTAGGCTTAGGTGTTATTTCATGGCACACCAAGTATTGATTTTTCAACCATGTTTAGTCCCAAAATGGCTACATTAGAAAATGTTCGTCAGGTTGATGTGTTAGTAGACAAGGATCAAACATCATGAATTACTAGCAACAGGAGTTGGTGGTTAGCTTGCACAACTGACGTGTCAGCAGGACCCATGCAAGTGGTCCTACTCGAATACTTTTGGCTAATTATCATGCAATGACACGAACTATTCGCTCGAGAATGCCCTTGGACGTCTTGTCTAATTATTGTTGGTAGAAATTGTAACATGGAGGAATTGAAAAATTACACTGTTGATTCAGCCCTCAGATGCTTCCTGTCCCGGCAAAACTAATTACCAGGATCGTTCCATCAGATTCGGATGCCTGAGCTTTAAACGGCAGTAGCCTTTGCATTGAGGCGGTCCACTTAAAATTCAACCGAAAGTTTTACCCGCCTTAACAGCTCTTCATCTCAGATCTTATAAGTTAAAATAAAGTGAATTAAGTTTATATTTTTAGTCTAAAATGTAAACAAGAAGACATACATAAACACTCTTAATGTACCTACAACTTAGCTCTATAAATTTCTAGAGCTAGAAATATCATACTTTACTAACTTCATAAATTTTGTTAGAGTTGTGCTAAACACCCCTATGGGCTATGGCAGCACGCTCAGGTTGGCCGATTTAAGGGTGGCGCCCCCATGCTGCGTTCAAAAACTGCTTCCAGAGCAGCAGCAAGTGCCATCTTTCCATTCCATGTGCCAACAGGCGACTCATGTCGTGCCGGTCTAGTTCTGCTGCTAAGACAATCTCCTCTGCTGTTTGCTTCTGTTTGGACCTTTGCTGTGTGCATGTGCCTATTTATGCGAGACTACGCTTAGTTTGTGTACCAGTAGCTGTGTAAGTCAGTGTGTAATCAGTGAGCGATTGAGCATAGAGCAGCACTTTGAGCGGTTTGAGGCTTTAGATGGAGAAATGTTCTATCCCAGAGTTCAGACTAAAAGCACGATTGGATGTAACAATGCACATGATCAGCGTTAATGACATGCAACTGAAAACGCCAACGGTGAGGCAGGAAGGGAAGGAAGAAATTTCGCTGAATTAGTTGAATTGGTTGGCCTTCATCGACCATTTTTCACACTGTGTATCTAAATCTCAAGCTCAAACGCACAACAAGTTCAGAACAGCTCCCCAAATCCAATCCTAAATTGTGGAGTTTTTACTAGCCAAAATACACATCAGGCAACGCCGTCGAATGCGATTTGAAAATCAGTTCAGGACGTCGCAATGCCGCCTCACGACGCCCTGCCGCCCCGTCTTGACGCCGACGGTCCCGAGCTTCTGCATCGCCTTGGCGAAGTCCTCGAAGAAGGCCGTCCGGTTGTCGGCGTAGCGCTGGACGAACACCCTGGTGGGCTCGTACTCCCACAGCGCCGCGTCTGAGGCGAGCAGCCCTAGCCCGCGGGGCAGGTTCTTGAAGTAGAGCTCGTCGAAATCCCGGGGCGTCATGATGTCGTTGAAGATGGAGATGGTGGGGTCCTTCTCGTAGTTGCCGCAGGAGCTCTGCAGCGCCCGCGCGAACGCCGGGTTCAGGGACGGGTCGTAGCCGTCGGCGCTCTTGAAGTTGTACAGCCGATGCGCGAACTCGGAGCAGTGGGAGAAGCCCACGGTGTGGGCACCGGCGAGCGCGACCATCTCCTGCGGCGTGAACCCCTTGCGCGCGAAGAGGACCGTCATGGCGCGCGCGGACATGTTGGTGCGGGGGAGGTTCCCCTCGACGTCGCGCGCGTCGGAGCGGCGAGCGTCGCGGCGGCCGAGCACGACGGGGAAGCGCGGCCCGCCGAGTATCCCCACGAGGTCGCGCGCGGCCAGCGCGAGGATGTCGGCGCAGGAGACGGTACGAGGGCAGGCGATCTCGAGCGCCGCCTTGGCGCGGGTGACGGCGTCGAAGGCGTCCCCCGGGAGGGAGAGGTTGATCTCCGCGGCGCGCTCCGGGGACCGGTCGGAGGAGAGCGGGGAGACGAGGACGGAGGCGTCGCAGCCGGAGACGAAGCAGTCGTGGAAGAAGAGGCGCAGCGTGCCAGCCGCCGTGGACGGGTTGACGCGCTGCTTGGCGGCGACGACGTCAGCGACGATCTGCTCGACGCGCGGGCAGCTGCGGCGGTAGTACGACGTGGACAGCCTGCCCGCCACCGCACCGCGTGCGGCGGCGAGGAGGGCGAGGCAGAGGAGGAGGCAGCGGATAAGCGCGCCCATAGGAGGAAGCTTTAGAGTGCGAGGGTGAGGAGGCGGCGGCGGCGTTCTTGGCTTGATTTAGGGAAGAACGGAAGAGAGAGGGAGAGAAGGCGAGGGGAAAGGTGGTAGAGAGAGAGAGAACGAGTTGAGGTGAGGGAGGAGGATTAGTGGGAGCGTAGTGGCGAGGGAATTAATTGGTGGGGTTTAAGGGGAGGTGCGGAAGCGGAACGCGGTGGCTTGTAAAGAAGGGGGAGGTGCTCGAGGCAAGAGCAGGACGGACGGATGTTTTGCCGCCCGCGCGGTGGGCTATGTGGTCGGTGTGACCGTGTGCCATTTCATTTCTCAGGCTGTGTGCCACTGTGCCGTGATCCACTCTTACAACTATGTGCGATACTTTAAGATGCATGCTCTACGTATATATGGTCAGCCGTCAAATATTGAAGGAAGGGTGGGAAGTACCGAATATGCTCTTAGATTCACATGTATCGGTTATCTGTCGCGGGCAAGAAACGTCGCATGTGTTTCGAATGGTGAAAACGGAGTTATAGCAAAATTTCGACCATCTTGGATCTTGTTTAAAATACGGAAATTCTTACCTACTCCTACTGGAATTAAATTGGTTTGTTTTGAGATCTTTGTGTTTCAAACCTGGCCTTAGATCTTTTTGTCCGGACATGTTCGTTAGCGCTTTATTAAACTTTCGAGCAGAGCTCCTACAGAGTGCTACGCAAGCCAGGATTAACAAAATTGCGGTAAATTGCTCGGTTTTTGCGATTTTTGAACGTAGGTTCAAAAATAGAAACAGAGCGATTTACCGGTTGAATTTAAAAAAATCAAAAAATTAAAAAAATTTATACGATGAAAACCGCTCGAAAACCTTTGAAAAACCGCGGTTTTCGCAAAAAAAACCGTTCGAAAAACCGTTTTTCCAATAATGTTCAATTGGTCGGCTAGTTTTTCGCGAAAAACCGCGGTAAACCGCGAAAACAAGCGGCTTTTCGTCAAAAACCACGGTTTTCGCGAATAGATTTGACCAAAATTCGATTTGAATTTGCAAACCGTTCGGTTTTTTGCTGTTTCTCGCGAAAACCGTTATTGTCGGGTTAGCGGTTTTCGGCTTCGAAACGAAATTGTGGACCCTGACGCAAGCACTAGTCTGGGGTGCGCTAACGATCACAAAATGAGCAGTTCCGCGAATATTAACTTCGCTGATCGATATGGCAGCTGCGTTTATGTTGTTCTTATGAAGAGAGACTAATACTAGGGAATAAAATCTCCTCAGAATTTCGCGAGATCTCGTCGAGATATCAGTTTCTCAACGTGGACAGTTTTAAAAATGCCGATCAGAGTAAAAAAATTGAATACAATAGTAGGCAGGGTAATTTCGGTGAGATTTTGCTACTTTTCGCCAAAATCTCGGGTTTTTACCTAGATTTTGAATTTGGATGACCAGATTTGGGACAATAACCCTTAATAGTGTCATCTTCGATGAAAATTTGTTAAAACCCGAATTTTTTAGATATATTTTAAAAATTGCAAAAACACTGTTGGATTTTTATAAAATTTAATAAGCTTTATCATGATATGAAAAATTTATGGCATCATCCTAAGAAGTCTAGGATCATACAGGAAAGTTTTCAAAATATTTTAACTTTATTTGTTATCTTTGAAAAATAAAAAAAATAGAATGAACATAAATGAGATAGTAACCGTGTCAAAATTTTATAAATTTTGTCGAGTTTGATCATGATCTAAAATTTTTAGGAGAGCTTAATAATTTTCTCAGAACCCTTCTCTAAAAGTTTCAAAAAATTTAAACCTATTTTGATTGCTCAATCAAAAATTGTAAAGTGTACAAGTATGCACTCTAAAATCCGAAAACTGTAAAGTAGCGCTGTCACAATTTTTGGGAATTCATTAGGTTTGATCATGATCTAAAAATTTTATGAGAACATTAAGGATGCTTCACGACTATCCACAAATTTTTTAAAAAAATTTGCTTGCTCAGAACAATGCAAACAAACTTGCAAAAAAATACCGTGGTTGTGACTCGAACCCGAGACCCGCGGTTTGAAAGATTTTGACTTTACCACTAGGCTAGAGCTGTTGTTGCGTAAGGACATTGAGGAATTAATTCATTTATCTATATCATTCACACTGACTTTAATACACACTCAATCATTCACTCCTTCACTCACTTTACTCTCACTCACTCAACCAGCTCCATTCGAGACCTATCGCCCTCACTGTCGTCGGCGTTCTCCGGCCAACTTCTGGCCTTCTCTGGCCAGAATACTTCAAATCTCGGCAGCATTTATCGAGATCTCGGGCTTCTTCGACGAGATTTCGGTTGTCTTACAGAGAGACGAGGTAACGAAATCTCGTTAGTTTATGGCGAAATCTCTGTATTTTGTGCCATATTATTGAGTATATGTGCTTGATTTGGTTGTTTGTAGGCCGAATTTGGTGTATTTGGTTGTTTGTAGGCTGAAGAAAAAAACATTCTATCAAAAGTAGATGTATACAATATATTCATGCTATATATTGGTGTATTTGCAATAACTTGTTAATTGTGATTCGTGAAGAACATATGCATGCTGTCATGGATGCATGTACTACAACAAAAGTATAACACTCGTAAGAAATTTCAGAGAAAAAGCAAGTAGGAGTATATACTGTCAAGTATATAACGTAGAACGCTCGCTAGTTAGTTTGGCATGCATGCATGTAATTAACTCTATCTACTTAGCTAGTAGGAGTGTATACTGCCAAGTATGTAATGTAGAATTGTGTATACTGTCAAGTATGTGTGCATGCATGTAATTAACTCTAGCTACTTTGTATTTAGTTATCACAAATAGTATTTTTATTGTTGATTCATTGACTCATTGGCATCTTTTATGTTCTGTTGCGGGTTCTCGTGATGACAGATCGTGCGGGTACTGTATAGGAGCATGGGGAGCGTATCGGACCTTCTAGATCGAAGTGCAAGTACTGTAGGCATGTTATGAAGGATGGAGGGGTGACCCGTCTTAAGGAACATCTGGCCGCGCCGGCCTAGCAGCTCGTGTTCGTGCACTACAATCTTCGACTTCTCCTGCGGGACTACGAATCTACCAGCCAGACCCAGGACGATGACCCATTCGATCGCCTTATTGAGGGTGCGATGCATTCTGGTAGCGACCCTATTGCAGAGTGGTTCGATTAGTCTAGGTCTGGTATAGATCCCCTACTCGACGAGGACAGTGGGTACAATCCACCCCTCTCAGCGAGATTCATGGTTGACACCATCCCGCCAGAAGAGATGAACAAGGCACAGGTAACGTGGAGTTGTGTTCTATTCTATATGGTAATCATGTATGTCAAAATCTCATAATGGTGTTAACATTAATTCCAATTGGCCACAGGTGGGAAGAGCCTCCCAGATTGGGTTGAGTTCATGGTTGGTGAGACGCACGCAGGGAAGAGGATGTGTACTACTGACGACGACGATATGTTAGTAGGAGCTTTAGGCGGGTTGATGAAGTTATCGGGTAGTCAGCGTGTTAAGGGAATAGCCCATTATTCCCTTCGACCCCGTTCAAAGCCACAATCGCTGGGAGGATCGCAACAGGGGGAAGCGCCCTAAGGAGGGGCTCACAGAGGCTTACCCATAGTACGGAGAAGGGCGCAATGAGTGGTGGGGGTGGGTGACAGGCAGCATAGCCCCAGGATGATCTAGGTTCATCGTATAGCAGTCAGTCTTCTATCCATTTGAGCTTCAAGAATGAGTATCATGTGTACGGTTCGATACACCTACGGATAGGATCAGGGTGGGTACGATCACAGACAGAGCTATGACAGATCGAGCATGTCTTGGCTGTTTGACTACACTGATCCCTACATCGATCCATACGCACGAGACACAGGGCCGGTCCTGACATTTTGGGGGCCCGGGGCGAAAACTTATATGGAGGCCCCATTCACCTTCTTTTATATATATATATATATATATATATATATATATATAGTCTTATAAGCACACATCATTGAAGAAATTAATATTCGATGCACAAAAATTACTTCTATAGAACACTTTAAAGTTAATGAAATGACAAATGCAAATTGTAATCATAAACACTTACTTGGCACTTGGCATCATCTTAAAAAATTTCTTCTAATATCGACGTTGATGTCAACATTTTCCTCTTCTTCAGAAATCCCAATGGCTGGTTCCTCTTCCTCCACAGCAACTATCGCCAACTCATCATTTGGGTTCGGGGAAGCACTTGTATTACTCTTTAAAAATTTGTCCATAGCTCCTCTCTGCGTTTCTATGAAGTCATCCGCATGTTTCTTTCTTTTTCTTTTTCGCTACGGATGGATACTTTCTACATGACATGATAACGCATGGCGCCGAAAATAATAATAAATGTATCAAAGATTAAATAGTGTAAGACTAATAGGAAAAGAGATTAGGAAGATTAATATTCACTCTGTGGTATTGCGTCTCCGTCCGATCACGTTGAATCGCCTGACAATGACGCCAGTGTGCGGGGCCCTAGGCTAGCACCGTAGCACACTAGCACGCTGCACAGCACACGGCAGCAGGCGACAGCAGTTCATTGTTCGCCCAGAACACTGCCTCAAGATTTATGTGATTTGATTTTTGGAAGAACATAGAAAGCAAGAGGCATCAATCGAACAACTAGTTGATCATGTTGTAGACGCGCAGGACTTTGATCATGAGGAAGCTGTAGAGGCCACCCAAGACGTCTGCCTCTTGGACTGCTGGAATCTAGATAGTCTGGTCACTGTGGTGGGCCAAGTCCAATATCCTATACTGATTGTTGTACACCTAGGGACCCTTGATTTTTGGGGGCCCGGGGCGGCGGCCCACCCTGCCCCCCCTCAGGACCGGCCCTGACGAGACACATATGTCAGGTACCTTTACCAGTCAGAGAATCATACCAACTAGATGACTCATTATGAACATTGGAAGTCTGCCTATCTACCGCGGGATATGACCTGAAAAGAATACAAGCAACAACACGAGAGGAAGTATCACGAGGTCATTGTCGATAACGAGGAGGTGGAGTTTGCACCATAGGTGTGCTACTACTCGTAGGTACGTAAATGCATTATTGTCCTTTTTTGCATGATCCTACTCTTTTAATTATGCATCTTCTTGCAATATATGTTCATACAACATACTCATTCTTCAATTATAGCTCTTGCAGGTGGTTCAAACTTAGCGTTGCATTCTGGCGTCATCCATACTTTCAAAAGTAGTTCTTACGTGCTCCTGTATGGTCATATTTGTGGTGTATATGTGATGAATTATCATATGTATCAATTTTATTTCATGCCTATTATTTGTGATGGCAATATATATTAATTGTTTCTAATTATAACCTTCATAATCTAAATATAAGTCGAAATGCTGCCGAAATTTTTAACTTCACAGATTGATAATTATCTAAAAATTTTATAGCAAAATTAACGATGCATCATGATCATCTAAACAAAATTTCAAAATTTTCTGACGTGGTTTTAAGCATTTTTCATTTGGACATCACCATTGTCCGAATTTTTAAAAATTACTCGAGCTTCATCATCATCTAAAAATTTTATGGGAACATTAGTGATATGTCATAACCATACAAAAAAATTTCAAAATTTTATAACGTGGTTTGTTCTATTTTTCACTCGGTTCAAATTTACCGGTAAGGGTTTTAACAAGACAGTAGCAATTTTCGAATTTTAAAAAATTTCTCAGGCTTGACAATCATCTAAATTTTTTATGAGAATATTAATGATGTGTCAAGACCATCCACAATTTTTTTTAAAAAAAAATTGACGTTGTTTGAACCATTTTTCGCTCGGTGCAACGGTGATTCCGGTCGGAATCTCAGAAATTTTTGTTAAAAAAACGGATTTGAATTTTTGTTTTTGTATTTCATCCGGAATTTGTCCTAAATTATAAGATATAGATGAAATTTTGCATTCCGACAACTTTCGAGATATCAGTCGAAAACGAGATTTAAAATCTTGCCTGCTAGCATACAAGAGTACTATTAAAAGCACGGAAAAGTTGGTTATTAAAGAGAAGCAGATTACTGATTTGCACGGCAGAGGAGTTGGAGTAGACGTGACCATTAGGCCGAGTTTTTTTTTAGACCTAGGCACGGCAGACGTGACATCGCGCCAAGCTTTTTTTGGGTCGGTCGTGGCACGATAGATACGGCATGTATGCATATGCGTCAGGCCGACACAATGCAATTGTTAGGGACAAGGGGTCAGACACAGTGAATGGTATATTACGTCTCGAAAGTTTGTGTTTGGATCGACATAGCATACTTGACGAATACTTATAACAGGGATACCCTAACAGTCCAAGGTGACCAGCCAGCGGCCTCAAGCACAGCTCAAACCCAACAGGCCGCTTCCGACCACTCTGGCCAAGCACTGCAAGGTCACACGGACTTCCTTCCGACCGATCGAGGGAATGTCTCCGATCGAGCTAAGCTCCGACCTCCTCGTGAGACGGCCCCGATTCACGACCAGCGGGGCTCCGACCCTCAGCGGTCGGAATCCCGACTCGATCGTGCCAAGACCACCCCTGCCAAGGGCGCGTGTCGAAGCCTCTACCGGACAACCACCACGTACCTGAACGGGTCAATCAAAGTGACTATACAAGGCGGTGGTTCCTTCCCGGAGGGTTAAATGGTCGACAAATCATGCTCCCGTCCCATCACCGGTCGCATACAATACGAAGACACGCCTCTCCCGAGGCAACACCCACGGTAGCGCAACGTCAACACCGTAAGGTTCGCAGAGGCGGTACGTCATTCCCGGGAAATACCTAACCGTCTGACCGACTAAGCTACCGACCAAAGATGGGCAAGACGGCGATGATCGGTCGGTGAACGAAGGACCAAAGCTCCTAGTGTAGGTCGTCTCGTCCTCTCCCAATTCTCGATGTAACTCGCCTTCCTTTCGTATAAAGGAGGCGGAACTCCGTAAGCGAGAGAGAGAGCGCCATCAAACCCATCTCGCTAAGTCATTGGCACTCTTGCTTGTAAACTTTGTGCAGTCATCTGTACTGAAGATAATACAACGCCACCACACGAACTGGAGTAGGGATCTTTGGCCCGAACCAGTATACATCTTGGACTTCTGAGTCTAACCATTCAGGGAGTGGAACGCGCGACCCCTTAGACTTACAAATTTACTTGCCGGTGCTCGAAACGCTCTTGCCCATGCTGGGTCGGTAGCTTAGTCGGTCAGGGCGGTTAGGTATTTCCCGAAAGCGGCGTACACCTCTCGCGAACCTTACGGTGTTGACGTTCTCGCTACCTGGCGTGGGTGTTGCCTCGGGAGAGGCGTGTCTTCGTCTTGTATGCGACCGGTGATGGGATCGGAGCATGACTTGGTCGATCATTTAACCTCTAGGAAGGAACCACCGCCTTGTATAGTCACTTTGATTGACCCGTTAAGTAGTGCGTGGTGGTTGTCCGGTAGAGGCTTCGACACGCGCCCTTGGCACGATCGAGTCGGGGATTCCGACTGCTGCGGGGCCGGAGCCTGCTGGTCGGAGCCGGGGCCGTCTCACGAGGAGGTCGGGAGCTTAGCTCGGTCGGAGACATTCCTCGATCGGTCGGGAAGGAAGTCCGTGTGGCCTTGCAGTGCTTGATCGGTGAGTGGGCTAGAAGCGGCCTGTTGGGCTTGAGCTGTGCTTGAGGCCGCCGGCTGGTCACCTTGGGCCGTTGGGTACCCCTGTTATAAGTATTCGTCAATACTATAAGGCTGATAGACACGATGTAGGTATGTCACAGTTTTAGTACGAGTTTTTTTATAGTTTTCGACAAATATTAAGAAAAATTTGACAACAGAAGTGAAGTAAGAAAAACTTCCTCAGCAAAGCAACAAGCACTGGGCGGTTTAAGCGTTTCAAGCGAGTGGATGAAACTAAAATGCAAGGCGTCTAGTTCATCTATTGAAGCGCTGAGCAGTTCGCAATAGAATCTGCGAGTAGAGATCAAACACTGTCTTGATACATCTTTTACGAAGAATAATTAAAATTTTATTTTTTCTCTCTAGTATTTATGTCAATTACCTTGGCCTCGTAGATTTTCGGTTTCTTTTTTCTCCTTGTAATAGTGTAAATTGACCGGATAGGACATGACGCACTGTACAACCATGACAGCATGACACGGTCCTGACCTACAGCTCATCATGCCCTCTGCACGGCACTTTGGCCAAGTTAGTTGGGAGCACAAGGAAAAAAAAAGCCCGAAATTTAGCCAAAAGCAAAGCAGGTGGAACATGTGGAAACCGGCGGTCGCGCGCACACTTACACCGCGAAAATAGTTGCTTTCACCCATGGCGCGTCACGTAACGACGCCGCGCGGCCGCGCCAACGGCTGGCTGCAGGATGCTAGTGCTGTCCCGACCGTGAATAGATTGAGCGAGCGAGCTGGGGTCCCCGGCCGGCCGCACTTGTTTTCGTCTCTCCAGATGCATCTCTCTCCCTCACAATATACAGCTGTGTATCCAATCTAGCTCCCCGTTTAGTGCGTCTTCTTTTGGTGGAGGCAGCCTAGCTAGGTTAGGTATGTACAAATGAAGAATCACAAGATAAGGTTTGCTTTGGAGTTAGAAGCAATGCTTAGCCCACACGCTTCAGGTTGCATATGGTTATCAACCATTGGTAGAGACTATCTGCAAAATTTTGACCTTGCAGGTGCAAAAATTGTCGCGATCTGGGGCGGCCGATGATGCACGTCAGACAACTTGGCTAGTGCAAAAACCACGTACAGCTGGAGCTGGCCAGGATAGCGCTACAGTTGATGACAAATTCCCGAGCGACCCTAATAATTTTCCAAGAGAGGCCCCGGAAATAAATTTGTCCAGGGGGGCAACTGACGACCAGCCCCGTGCATACACGCATCATACATGTGCAGACGAAATGTATCATCTAACAGGTAAACTTGCCTATTTTCACACTGCTACGGATCTCTCTCCAATGCCTTACGCCCAGCGATTCGCTGCAAACAACTCTATCAGGAGGTTGAAGATAGGAAACGCTCCCATACGAGTCTACCAGTATATTTAACTTCACTTGATTAGCCAATCTTGCAAATTGGAATGTCCACTCTCCAGTGTCAAGCCTAGAGCTGACTCGAAGTGCGCAAGTTGCCACGCGAGGCCGCGGAGCTGGGCTTTCACGGCTCCGGAGTGAGGCGGCACGGGCAAACTTTTGTGGTCGCGCGGCCGCTAGGCCCATGCGCCGCGCGTACACCCACCGCCTCCAGCAACACGCGGTCCCGCGACACGCGGTCCCGCGACACGCGGACCCAACCGGTGGGTGGGATTGGGATGGATACACCAGCAGATGATCAAGCGGCGCGTGAGGTGCTCGGCACGCCTTGCGGCCGACTCGGACAGCCACTTGCCCGTTGGGCCGTTCGGGTGGTGATGGCCTGCTGGTGCCTAGTGGGCGTCGGCGCGTCGCGAATCTCTTGTATCTCGACGGGCGAACGGAAGCTTGCGTTCCCGGCCGGCGCTGCGGGGTGGGGCGCGGCAGATTGGGGAGGATTTCGGTTTCGGCCTTCCGCCTGCTGTGGGCTTTGAAGTTGGAAAGGCCGAGAAGTGGGATGGTCTTTGATCCTTTGAAGCCGGTGTTCCTTTTCGCCGGACTGCCAGAGGCTCGAAGCTCCTTACCATGTTACTCCGAGTGCTCGTTACCAAGGCTAGTTTCATAGGCCAATCGAACAGCTTCAGTAGGAACTTGATTTTTACTACCAGCCAACACGATACAACTGCGAATATTGTCGTCACTCTTTTTGTCATGGCTTCTATGTTTACACCGAGGATGAACGTTCTCGTGGCATTCAAGCGACACAGCGGTGACAGAGCTTGGAGGTGTTAGCAGTTACCACTACCCACGCGTGACCACGAATCGTGCATAGTATTCCATGACTTTTAGCTAAAGATAGTACTACTACTGCACGGGCAAGCATATGCGCGGCCCTTGCAACACGACAACTCATGCGACAGTGTACAGAGGTGATAAAGCAGGTGGTGCATGCAGTACGATGGATAAGAACACACAAGTTTTCTTTTACCTCTGGTATTTTTTTTTTCTGTGCGAAGATTCCACCATGCTTCTCTGTTTATCGTAATCTCAGTTGACATGTCTTTCAAGAGCTTGGTATTAGTCCCTATCCTATCTTGGTAGCAACTCTGTTAGTTTTCGGCGAACAACCTTTCGCTATGCTGCTGTACATGAACTGATCACGAGCATACGGCAGCATATGTAAACCGGCTAGGACAATTAATCTCCCAAGTCCCAAGTATTTTTTTCCCCAACAGTTTTATATCGCTCCTGCCAAGCTCTGTAAAAGTGATTGCTTCAACCAGATGAAACTTAAAAAAGTATTTATTTCCTATTGCAATATTTCTGGCCAAAAAAACGCGCAATTACTACAAAATCAAAATCAATGTTTTGTATCTTTAAGAAAACCTGTAAAACGGCATATGGAGTTGAGAAAATGGGAGGAACATGTAAGCAAACGACGCCAAATCATGCATTGATCAACCCCAGATGGAATTTACTAGGGAAAGCGCTCATCACCTCAAGAAGAACACTCTTTTTTACACAAGAACACACCAGATTGACCATCTCGTAAACATCCTCTGAAACCAAGACAAAGCTCCACAGGTAACGAGAGCACAGCAACCAGGAGCAAGCTAGGCTAGGTAGATCTACGCCGATCGATCATACAAACACATGGTACTAGTAGTATGTCCATAACTCGGGCTACTTTTCGGCTGGGGAATGCGCGTTCAGCTCACGGGCACTTGGTCTTGTTGTCGTGCGTGGTCCAGTCCGTGTAGCACTTGCCGCAGGTCTCCTTGTTGCCGGCCGTGCCCGCCGGCACGCAGCGGCACACGCTGCAGCACTTGAGGCACGCCCGGCTGCACACGTTCTTGCGCGAGTGCTGGCTGCACCGCACGTCGCACGCGCCTACGCAGTCTGCATTCATCCGTACGCACAAAACGTCATATACACGAGCGGAAACATGTCACCACGATCACATACGTTGCTTCGAACGCCGCCGAACTTGTGTAAATTTACGAAGCAGTAGCTTGCATGCAGAATGTACTCCATACCTTTGCCGGGGTCTGCGATCTTGTGGGGAGGAGGCCCCATGGGAGGAGCCGGAGGGTAGTCAGCAGCCTATCAATCAAAACCAGAGAGTTCAAAACTAAATATGACAGCAAGCACGCAGGTTGCAACTGATAAATCATATTATCATCTCGATGCACGAGCTTAACCAACTATGAGCCATTAGTCCTTACCTTGATGGTGCTGAGCAGGAGGAGAGACGCCACCAATGCGACCACTGCAGGCCTGCCTAGAGCCATTGTGCCTCTGGACTGACTAGAGCTAGAGCTTTCTTGAGCTATGGAGAGGTCGCTTAATGGTCTTGAGTGGCAACTGGCAACGCTGGTCAGTGAGATAGTTAAATAGAGCAGGCGAGTGAAGTGAAGAGTGTTGTAGGCTTGTGTGGCGTGGCACTGTGGAAGTGATGGGGCGTGTCAGGGTGGCGACCATGGTCGTGGTCAAGGCGCCAGGTTGGCTTCGGGGCAGGGCGCGCCCAGTGGAGTAAGTGGTGGTCTGCGACTGCGCTTTACGGCCTCTGCGCTGCCTCGCCCATTCGTCTCGAGTCTCGACACGTACCGGCATCCGTTAATTGAGTGGAGTAAATGGGCTTAATTTGTCCCTTTGACAGGGTGCCACACCTGCCCCTGATTGCAGGAACACACAGGCCAGTTTCGATCCAGAATTGTTTTCGATTTGTGTATTTACGGAGAGAAAGTAAATCGATTGCTTTCAAAGGTTATATGATCAGACGATGATGGTTGCTCCATTTGGTACGAGTGAATACGAGAATTTCTCCAAATTCTATAAAAGAAGGAAATTGCTTTGATGTGAAATTGCCGCATTTAAATTCACCTTGAATGTGGAATTTTTACAGATTTTTTTGTATGAAAATCGTATTGTTCTCGTAAAACTTTTATATGAAACTCTCGTGCTACAAATAAGCTATGAGTTTCCCTACCCAAACCGGCGAAAGATGCAGGTCATGTACGCAGGAAACAGGACCGTGCATGGTGTGATGACCGCCGAGCCGAGCGGACACTTCAACCGTTCAATTTCACGAGAGCCCACCAAGTTTTCGGCGCTTCTCGCGTCACTGCCGTATCTACACTGTTTACTATCCAGTCGCCGAAGCTGCCGTTAAGAACTTCACCAAGTACACAAACAGTTTAATACCTTGGTTTGATTTGTGCACCGTGCAACTGCAATGCGCACGGGTTGAGCAAATGGGTGGCACACCGCAGGACGGCGTGGCGTTTGGTGAATGGTGAGCGAGAAGAGAACCGCGGAGGAAAGGGTAGTGCGGGCGTGCAAGTGCTGAGCTGTATTGCACCGAGCGGCTGCGGGATGGGAGCAGGTGCGGACGTGCAACGCACTGCTGTGCTGTGGGCGAGCGCCATCTGCCACGGAGTACACAGGCTACAACGCGTGCTGGGGCGCGACGTCACGCTGCCCCAGGCTTTGTCGGATCAGCTTCAAACGAGGCGTCCCAGCTATGAAGACGTAGGCTAATAAAGTTTTTGAATTTTGTTTGTAGGTATATGATATTCTATAATTTTAAGATGATTTTTTATTTCTATATTTCTTTCGCTATTTTTAATGTTATTTAATCTTATTTGTTTAAATTTATATGGCTTAATTTTTGAATGGTCTTATCCATAAATACAGAACAGATTTCATATTCTATCAAAATTAGCGTGATATTCTCTCTATACTACTAATAAATACCGATCCTTACTTTATATTCTCTAATGTATGTATTGAGCATAGTGCTTTGTAATAATAATTAGAGGTAATACAGTCATTTTCAATATTATCTTGGTCTATATACAAAAAGAAATACACCTTGTAAACTTAGATAGAGGTAGTACTATCATTGACTAAAGTAAAACATACTATCCAAAGATATAATAAAAAGAGTTAGTGTAGTCTTTTATAGATATAGTTTAACGAAAGTGTAAGAATTAAAATAGCATCTATTCGGGAAACAGAGGTAGTAGTAAAAGGACACTCATAATATAGTATTTCATAGATATGGTTCGATGAAAGTGTAAGAATTAAAATAGCATCTATTTGGGAAACAGAGGGGGCAGTAAAAGCAAGCGGAGTGTAGCCTGCTTTTCTGCTCCGTCTCTCTCTCTGTGCGCTGTCCCTTGCCCCGTGGGGCAGGGTTAAAAAATTCGGCGATTTTTCGCCGAAATCTCGGATTTTGGACCCCCCGAGATTGGAAATACCGGATAAATTAAAATTTTTGAAAATTTTGAAAATGCTACAGTGATTTCGGAAATTTCGGGATAAACCGCGGATTTCGCCAGAATGGCATCAATAACATATAAGAAAGTGATCTTCAATGATAATTTGTCCAAAAAGTTAATTTTTAAGATATTTTAAAGTTTAGACAGAAACACTGTCGGAATTGTATAAAATTGAGAAAGCCTTTTCATGCTATGAAAAATTTATGGTACCATAATAAGACACCTAGGATCATACAGAAAATTTTTGAAAATATTTTAACATCGTTTTTTATGTTTTAAAAATAAAAAACAGAATTAGCATTAACAAGGCAGCAACAGTGTTAGAATTTTATAAATTTATAAATTTATTCATGTTTTATCATCACCTTAAATTTTTATGAGAAGTTATTAATTCTCTCATAATCCTTCTGTAAAAGTTTTAGAAAATTTGAACCTGTTTTGGCTACTCAATCAAAAATTGTAAACGGTATAAACACGCGCTCTGAAGTTCGAAAACTGGGAAGTACCACATTCACATTTCTTGGGATTTTTTTCATGGTTGATCATGATCTCAAAATTTTATGAGAATATCATCGATGCCTTCCAACTATGTACAAATTTTTTTATAATTTTTGCATACTCGAAACTATTCCAAAAAAATGTAATGTCAAGTAGCATTGTTCGAATTTTCAAAAATTCATGAAGCTTGATAATCATCTGAAATTTTTGTGAGAACATTAGTTTTGGATCATAACCATGCAAAAAAATTTATCAGTTTCTAACTTGATTTGTACCATTTTCTATTCGGATCAAACACGGTCAGCATTCTATCAGGACAGTACCACTCTCCGAATTTTCAAAAATTCCTCACATGTGATAATCAGCTGAAATTTTTGTGAGAACATTATTTATGGATCATAACCATGCACAAAAAATTTCAACAGTTTATAACTTGATTTGTACCATTTTCCATTCGGATTAAACTTGTCGGTCAGAGTTTTAACAGGAAAGTACCACTCTCCGAATTTTTAAAAATTCCTCAGATGTTATAATCAGCTGAAAGTTTTGTGAGAATATCAGCAATGTGTCAGGAACCTCCAAAACAAAATTCAGAATTTTTCGTTAACGTTTAGACCACTTTTCAGCCAGTGCAAAAAACCCGAAATTTCGGGTTTTTTCGCCGAATTTCGGAATTTTCTTTCCGGAATGGACCGGATTTTAATTTTCAAATTTAAATTTCGTCCGAAATATTTCCAAAATTTCAAAATTTCGTGATCCGACCAGGGACGAAATTTATTCCAAAACCGAATTTTCAAACCTTGCTGTGGGGATCACCGTCTCGCATGGGGGCCTCATGGAGATTAGAAAATGTTATTTAAATATAGATTTACAAATTATCATGTAATCTATTGATTAATTTATAAGTATTTAGGTATATTTTTTCTCAAATATAGCTTTAACGTTTATATGATAACAAATAGATTCAAATTTTAGTACAGATATGTGTCACATATTAAAAATATACAATATATAAACTGAATAATATATTTTTAATCTTATCGGATCCTGCACAGGGTTCCAAATCTTGTCGAAATTTCAGATTTCGGACCACCCCGAAATCTAAAGTATCGGCCGGGGAAAAAAATTAAAATTGCTACAGTAACCCGAAAATTTGGTTTTTCTCGGCGAAATTTCATGTTTTTTGACTGGTTTTGAAACTTCTAGGGCCGGATTTGGTCCAATAACCCTTAGGAAAGTCATCTCCTACAAAAATTTATTGAAAAACCGAATGTTTTAGACATTTTAAAAATTTGGCAAAAACACTGTCAGATTTTTATAAAATTGTACAAGCTTTATAATAAGCTGAAAATTTTATGGTACTATCCTTAGTAGTTTAGGATCATACATAAAAAATTTCAAAATAATTTAACTTCATTTGTTATCTTTAAAAAATCAAAAATAGAATGAACATAATTGGGACAGTTACATTGTCAGAAGTTTATAAATTTTCTTGAGTGTGATTATGATCTAAATTTTTTGTGAGAGATTAATAATTGACTCAGTACCATTATATAAATTTTTAAAAAAAATTCAACTTTTTTTGTTTGATCAATCAAATCTATGTAAGCATTGAACTTCGTTTGTTATATTATATTTCAAAAATAAAAAAGAAAAGAACATAAATGGTACTGTGCCTTGTAAGAATTTTATAAATTCACTGGAGTGTGGTCATGATTCAGAATTTTTATGAGATATTAAGAACTTCCTTATCACTATTCTGTAAAATTTTAAAAAAATTTAAACTTTTTTTTTGCTAAAGCAAATCTATGTATTGGTCATCAAATTTTTATCACGACGTAGCACTGTCTGAATTTTTAAACATTATTTGAGAATGATCATCATCTAAAAATTTTAAAGAAACATTAATGTTACATCAGGACCATCCACAAAAGTTTTTAACGTGGTTTAGATAATTTTTCATTTTGTTCAAGTTTGCCGGTAAGCCTTTTAACAGGACAGTATTGTTCGAATTTTTAAAAATTCATACAGTTTGATCATAATCTGAAAATTTTATGAGAGCATTAGAGATACATCATAACCATGCAAAAAAAAAT
Source organism: Otatea glauca (assembly GCA_036346275.1). Classification (NCBI taxonomy): domain Eukaryota; kingdom Viridiplantae; phylum Streptophyta; class Magnoliopsida; order Poales; family Poaceae; genus Otatea; species Otatea glauca. The sequence continues at coordinate 34,777,255 of CM070717.1, forward strand.
TCAAATGTTTATAATGTGGTTTGAACCATTTTGCATTCGGTTCAAAATTGCCGGTCAGTGTTTTATCAGGATAGTAGCAATGTTTGAATATTTAAAAATTTCACAGACTTCAGAGTAATCTGAATTTTTTATGAAAATATCATCAATGTGTCAGGACTCTCCAAAAAAAATTCAAAATTTTTCGACATCGTTTGACCCACTTTTAAACGTTGTAAAAGGACCAAAAGTTCGGGTATTTCGCCCGAAATTTCGGTATTTTTCGGCGAATTTTGTTTTTTCTCGGTACAAAACAAACCGGATTTGAATTTTTGTTTTTGAATTTCGGATGAGATTTTTTCGAAATACCCGAATTTTACTGAAATTTCAGAATCCGATAGGGGCGGTATTTTATCCGAAAACGAAATTTGAATCATTGATCCTTCGGGAAGAGACCAATCTTCAGAGTTGGGAATGGACCCAGTGTCTGGAGCTTCTGTCGCTTCTGCTGTACGGGCTCTACTCGTGAGTCGGGATCGAAGACACGAAAGAGAAGAGGCCGCGGGCGCGGGCGCGGCCGCAAGGAATATAGAGGTTGCATTGCGGGTCTAGAGAGTTGCCAATGGGCTAGCTGGGCCAGGCCAATAAGTACTGCACGAGTTTTTACAGCCCAATCCTCATCGAAGCACAAGAGTTACCCGGCGAGCGTGGTGCCGTGGTGAGACGACGCTCGAGCCACGGCTAAAAAGCTCCAAACCACAAAGCCGCGGTTGATCGAATGTCTGGATGACAATAGGAGGTGCAGCGGCTCGTTTCCTGCGATGTACCTTTCCCCACGAATGGTCACGGCGCATCTGGGTGCGTAACGCCCAGTGATGGTTGCTCCGCCGCTGCGTCGCATGCGCAGCTCGCTGCACCGGCGCCGAGGAGGCATCACAAAACCAAGGTTCAAAATTTAGGCGAATTTCGGATTTCGGACCACCCCGAAATCTCAAGTACCGGCCGGAAATTTTTTTTTTTAAAAAATTCGAAATTGCTACAGTAAAAATCCAAAATTTCGTGTTTTTTTCCGGTTTTGAAAGTTTTAGGGCCGGATTTGGTCCAATAACCATTAGGAAAGTCATCTCCTATGAAAATTTGTTGAAAAACCTAATTTTTTTAAACATTTTAAAATTTTGGCAGAAACACTGTCAGATTTTTATAAAATTGTACAAGCATGATAATAATCTGAAAATTTTATGGTACTATCCTTAGTAGATTAGAATCATACATAAAAGTTTCAAAATAATTTAACTTCATTTGTTATCTTTAAAAATAAAAACAGAATGAACATAATTGGGACAGTTATATTGTCGAATTTTATAAATTTTTTGAGTGTGATTATGATCTAATTTTTAGAGATTAATAATTGACTCAGTAACATTATATAAATTTTTCAAAAATTTCAACTTTTTGTTTGGTCAATCAAATCTATGTAAGTATTGAACTTCGTTTGTTATATTATATTTCAAAATAAAAAGAAAAGAACATAAATGGTACTGTGCCTTGTAAAATTTTATAAATTCACCGGAGTGTGATCATGAATCACAATTTTATGGGATATTAAGAACTTCCTTATCACCATTCTTTAAAATTTTTAAAAAATTTATGATTCACATAATTTTTCATTTTGTTCAAGTTTGCTTAAGCCTTTTAACATGGCGGTAGATCTTGTTTGAATTTTTAAAAATTCATACAGTTTGATCATCATCTGAAAATTTGATGAGAGCATTATAGATACATCATAACCATGCACAAAAATTTCAACAGTTTCTAACTTCATTTATATCATTTTCCATTCGAATCAAACTTGTCGGTCGTTGTTCTATCAGACACAGCGTCACTCTACGAATTTTTAAAATTCCTCACATGTGATAATCACCAAATTTTTATGAGAACATTAGTTATGGATCATAACCATGCACAAAAAATTCAACAGTTTATAACTTGATTTGTACCATTTTACATTCCGATCAAACTTGTCGGTCGGTGTTTTATCGACAAGATAACACTCTCGAATTTTTAAAATTCCTCAGATGTGATCATCAGCTGAATTTTTTGTGAGAACATCATCATTGTGTCAGGAACCTCCAAAAAAAATTTCAAAATATTTCGTTATTGTCTAGACCACTTTTCAGCCAGTGCAAAAAAACCCAAAATTTCGGAAATTTCGCCCAAAATCTTGGGTTTTTTCGCCGAATTTCGGTTTTTTTCCCGGATTGGACCGGATTTTAATTTTCAAATTCAAATTTTGTCCGAAATAATTCTGAAATTTCGAAATTTCGTTATCCGGCCCGGGGCGAAATTTATTCCGAAACCGAAATTTGAAACCTTGCACAAAACCAGCGTAAACGCCCTAGAGTCATCGCCATCAGAGATGATGGGCATGGAGGTCTCGTATGGGATCCAAGCTTTAATTATCACCAGGGCAATCCAAACTCCAAGCCCATATGTACGAAATTTCTGAGACAAGGTTTGACTAACCTAAGCTAAAGGTAATACTCCTACGACTAGCAACAGTGTCAGGAAAACCGATGTTACCTTGAGATCCTCAAAACATAGAAGTTCGAACATGAGTGGTGTAAGATAAGAGTATAATCCTGCTGCTAACCCGAAAACTGTCCCCAGTCGGCCGATTCCTACTTCAAGGACTCTCTTGGTCTTCTTGCGTGTAGGGTTGAAAATGAAAACATAATTTTCGATGGTTCCGAGAAAAATGAAAGCGAAGCCTATTTTCAAAGCGGAAACAAAAAATATCGGTACGAATTCCGTATAAATAAAACCGAAAATTTCGTTTTCTAATTTAAATAATAATAAACATATATATTGCTTTGTAGAAAATATCAAATAGAGTTAAAAAATTCTCAAAAATATTTTATAACATTTTGAACTTAGGAAAACTATTTGTATCAAGATTTTTTTCTCAAATAAATTATTTATTTAAATCTGAAAATTGAAAAAATATATTAATTAAATGCTGAAAATTCAGAAAAAAATCATAAAATCCAAATTAAATACTCAATTAAAGATTTTGCACATATTTAGGGTGTTACAACTAGGAACATACTTAGATAGAATTTTTGGCTTTCGTTTCTGTATCTGTTTCCATAGTTTCCGATTTCGTTTCCGTTACTGGTAAAAAATGTGAAAATGGAAACGAAACAGCTATTTATCTATCATTTTCGTTCCGTTTTTGTCCCTAGTTGCGTGCTTTGCTTTCAGCTTTGATTTCTGACGTGTTTTTTTCCCTGTTCTCTTCTTCCCTTTATTTAACTCATCTTGATAGCTCCTCTCACACCCAGTTGGCTTGTAGCCTTGTACTGGCAGTATCTTGCAGGTCAAACTAGGAATACATATTAACAACATCAATTAAGCCTTTTGTCATAAACAAGTTAAAGTAGACTAGGAATGAAACCTAATAAACAAACGAGGAATGCCCATCCTTTAAAAAAAAGCAATACCCAAAAAGGAGGAAAAAAAAGAAACAACAATGTCCTTACCTCATTATACAATCCCCCAATCCGTTGAATTTCTTGCAAATTATGCTTGGAGAGTACCTCTAGAAAACAACCTCACCTTCATTCAAAAATAGGCAGGAAAAGATTTCTCAACAACAATAGAAGCACAGCATGAAGTCCAAAACTTCCAGCATCTATCTTCTAAAAAAAAGATGCAAAAGGTTTCATAAAAGCATAACAGAACATTGAGCAAGCAAGAGTTCCTTTCAAGCAATCACTGTAGCAAACAAGTACTACTACTCCTAATATACCTTTGGCCTGACTTCTAAGCAAGACTACACAATTTTCTGGATCCAGCACTGTGGTCTCATTGTGCCGAGAAAATTTTCATATGTGCTCAATCTCCTAGATTGATAACATCTAGGCATATGACTATAAAATGTCATTTAGATTGCTTCCTAGTGATCCACTGCTTACTATCATAACCTTGAACTTGGTGTAGAAAACAACCTCACCTTCATTCAAAAATAGGCAGGAAAAGATTTCTCAACAACAATAGAAGCACAGCATGAAGTCCAAAACTTCCAGCATCTATCTTCTAAAAAAAAGATGCAAAAGGTTTCATAAAAGCATAACAGAACATTGAGCAAGCAAGAGTTCCTTTCAAGCAATCACTGTAGCAAACAAGTACTACTACTCCTAATATACCTTTGGCCTGACTTCTAAGCAAGACTACACAATTTTCTGGATCCAGCACTGTGGTCTCATTGTGCCGAGAAAATTTTCATATGTGCTCAATCTCCTAGATTGATAACATCTAGGCATATGACTATAAAATGTCATTTAGATTGCTTCCTAGTGATCCACTGCTTACTATCATAACCTTGAACTTGGTGTAAGCTCATTCCATAGTTTCAGTAAGATCCGGGGTTCCCTTGATTCCAGGGAGAAAAAAAAGAAAAAATTACCGCTAACTTACCACAAATAGGAAATAAAAAAAAAGTATGCACATTTGTCTATGCGAGCACTGCTTGCCCACCTCATGTAGCTTCTCCTATAAGAAGACGATGACTTCTTACAATGATGCAACTTGCCTTACCCATGGCTGAGGGAAGCATTCCTCCAAATATCCATGGCATAAACCACATCACAAAAGCTAGCCAAGTATTCCCTGGTGGAAGAAAAACACTTGCACTGATGCTAAGCACAGTGTTACTCGTTCTTGTTTTTACAACATATTATCCTGCGCAGATTTTATATGACTCTCCAATGCCACCTCACACTTCTCACCAGACGACCATCACCAGTATGCCTCTTACTCAGTAGAATATATATATTTGTTCTTTCTTTTTCATGCAATATTGCCAGTACAGTTACAGTTAGGTGCCAGATTTCTCCAGCTTTTGTTGAGAGGCAAGTACTTGTTCCTTTTGGAAATATATTTGACCTATTTAGTCTGGAATATGAATAAACTGCAGCATACAGTAACAGTTCAACATCTATCTCTACTACTTCTAATTACGATTTGGTAACAGCGGTCCGTTCTCCATACCCCGTCTCCCCCTCTTTTCTTCTATTCGCTCAGCCCGCCCCCACCCCCTCTTTCCTTCTATTCGCTCAGCCTTTCCTTGTTCTTGCCTCACGTTGAGGCTTGTTAAAATTATGCTAGCATGAATGATTAATTTGAAGCACTCTTAAGTAGCTAACAAGTTCGCTTCATGCATGTCTTTCTTATCAACAAACTTGGCTGTTGCTTTGAAAATCTTTTCTTAATAAAGTTGTGTTTGAGAATTTTCGTAGCAACGCACGGGCACTTAACTAGTACCAATATATATTTAGGTTTTCACAGAAAGATCAAATGGTACGTGTTAGAAAGATTGTGATTTGAAATGCTTACCAAGCCTGGCTGTCTCTGTAGATTCAAATGCTTTCTATTAGCTTACAGATAACCTTTACATTGTATTTTAGAGGCATTTCGATTTCATTCTTACAATGTTCTGTATATCAGATTAGTTTATGCAAAGGGAAAAAATGCAAAATAAACAATCTTTTAAAACAAAAAATGACACAAGTATCGGAAAAAATAAACAAAAGAGAGGAGACTTTTCACCTCTGAAAATTCAACCCTCAAAGAGTCACGGTACATTTACAATGTCATCAAAGATAAGTACTAACGGTTCTAATGGTACCAAGCACATCAAGCTTCTCTGTCCAAGAAACTCATATTATGTTAATTTTGTTACTTTTTAGGTCATGATGAAAATGACATAGCCTGCAATCTGTTCAATGGCACATGGGTCAGGGATTTTGGAGGCCCCATTTACACTAACATGACATGCCCGGTGATGCCAGAGTCAAAGAACTGTGGAAAGTATGGAAAGCAAATGGGTTATATAAACTGGAGATGGACGCCTCATGGTTGTGATATGGCAAGGTTCGAACCCCAGCTATTCTTAAATATTGTTCGAGGGAAGACATTGGCGTTTGCTGGGGATTCAATCGGACGGAATCAGATGGAGTCACTCCTCTGTTTACTGTCTCAGGTGAGCAGCCCGTGTTTTAGTTCTGATACCCCTATCACCAATGACACCCTGACATTAACTTGTTTAGTTGCTTTTTAGTTTTTTTTAGTTTTGTGCACATATATTGATTTATAGAGCAGGCATTCTTCGACAATAAATGGTGGGACATGCAATAGAAGAAAAAAAACTCCTCCCTAGTTGCCTGTTTTCTTCAAATTTTCTTATGTCCCCTTTTCTGGGAAATGAGAAAGGAAAATAAACAGAAAAAAAAACTTAACCAAGCATCACAGTTCTGCAGGAGCTTCACCATGTCAATGAGATAACCTGAACATCTACAGATCTTTTTGTACCTTTATTTATTTGCTCCAAAGGTTCAGAAGCTACAAATGGGCCAAAGTGGCTCAAGGTCTGATTTTATTTATATACTAAGCTGAAATCGCTTAACATTTTCAGGACAGCAGACTTCCATATTTTCATGGGTTTTATGCGAGAACAATAGTCATGAAGTCGATAACCATAGATACTTCCACATCTAATGATTATCGTAGTGATTCTATTTTATTTACCATACATCTCAAGAGACTCATCTCCTATTATTGTGATTTGAACAATTGACACAAACTGTGCAAACTATTGCAGGTAGAAGCTCCAATCAAAGTTCACAGCGACACTAAAGATAAATTTATCACTTGGCACTTCAGATCTCATAACTTTACTCTCATGGCGTTGTGGACCAAATTTCTAGTAGAAGAATCTGAAAGACAGATCAACGGCACAGTAGTTGAAGTGCATGACATACACTTGGATAAACTTGATGCGAGAATAGCTGCAAACTTACATGAGATCAATATTTTAGTTGTATCTAGTTCACGTTGGTTCTTCAGAACAAATTATCTCTACGAAGGTGGGAAACTCATTGGATGCATATACTGCTCAGAGGATAACATCACAAGCTTCAGTGTCCTTTCAGCTATTCAAAAGGTGTTTAGGACAGCTCTCAATAACTTGAATGACTGCCGGGAATGCAGATTGCAATTAACAGTGGTAAGAACAGCAACACCGGCACACTTCGAAAATGGCTTATGGAATACTGGAGGATCTTGTAATAGAACTGAACCAGTGGGAGAAGGAGAAGCAATGACCAGTACAATTGAATGGGCAATAAGAAACGTTCAGGTTGAGGAAGCTAACAGAGGACAAAAGGAGAAAAACCAGAAGGGAGGGATGAATATAGAGATTCTAGACATAACCAAACCTATGTCTATGAGACCTGATGCACACCCAGGGATCCACTGGAATAACCAGTGGATGAGGGGCTACAGTGACTGTTCGCACTGGTGTCTGCCAGGACCAATTGATATGTGGAACGAGCTATTACTTGCCGTGCTTAAGAAATATAGGAAAATTTTGGAAGATCAATGATGCAAGGCTTTTGCTAATTATAAGATCCCAGAGTTGCTTATTTATTCACTTTTACCATGTCAGCATCAAGCCTCCTTTTTCTCTCTGTTATGCAAAGGTTTTTGTTAGATTCAGAGAATAGGGCATATGAGTACTGTAATGACCTGTATGGATGATTAGTAGAGTTATGTATGTTGAACGATGACAAAGGATAAGGGAAAAAAATCCTCTTAATCTCCCACTCACATCAATTCATTTCTGGATCAATTTTTCAAACCAGCAGAGTTATGTATGTTAAACCATTTCTGATTAGTGAGCCTATGAGCTATAGATGTAAGTTCAGTGAAGATATGTCAAACACTTCAATTTATAAAGTCAACTCATCTCTATGAAAAGTTGAAATATGAAAACCATTTGCGGTGGCCAATTGATGAACATTGAACAATAGTCAGTTTCCTCACAAGCTATACAACAGTAAAATATGCACATGACAATCAGTGGTGAAATAAAAACACATATTTACATACAAAATTCAACTATGTGTACCTGACGGTGCTATGGGCCAATAGCATGTTCAGCTTGTCAAAATGTTATCATCAAAGTCTTTAGTTGTACAATCACTGCCAGCAGAAGCTTGCGGTAATTCTTTGCACATCAAGTGTTTGCGCTTTTGGAGGCTCAGCCAAACCAACATACTGTCAGTCTGGACAATGTTATATCCTGCTTTTCTGTACATGTTGAATGGGACTTGGTCGATTATTCTACAATGAAGATATACATGCCTTTTTGCATCCATCATGATAATCAGATCCTCACATGCCTTAAGAAGTTGTTTTCCAATTCCTCTCCTGATGGGAAAACAAGGTAGGCTTTAGCAAAACACTATAATCCACACATTTCAAACATGATATATATGAATAAACTACTCCATATGGCATTAAACCAGCAGGTTTTACAACTGACTTGTCTTCTAAACAAAACTACTTCTTTTAACTAGGTTGCTCATGTAATTGTTATATTTATAATTTTCTATGAATCTGATTTACAATGGCCCAGTACTTCCAAGCAAAATTTCCATGACAATAAATTTTAAAAAGGAATGGTCCCTTTCGAGTGAAATTATATCATGTATTGATCGTGTGCAGTATCAAAAGAGGATGGTAATTTCTACAGTAAAAACCATTAAACCCTACCTACCAATGTACCAGGTCCACAGAACTTATTCCATTGCAACCTGGAGGCTGAAATGATTTTTCAATTAACCAAATCAACCAGAAGAACGCATATGTTACAATTGGACAAACACAAAAACTTTCTTCTAATTGCACCATACATGATCTAAGAACACAAAACTTCTAAGAAAGTATCTTTCGTAGTCAACTCCACACCACCCCCAACATCTATCTACATATTTTTATCTTAATTTCCAAAATAAATAAGTGGGCAAAATGGCCATTCGAACTAGAGCATTATCTATTACCTCCTCAACGAGGTCTTCACAGTCATGTTGCAGATGTACGGGAACTCAAGAGGCGGCGTGGGCGTGGGCGGTGCCCCGGGCGCGCCCACCGCGTCCAGCGACACCTCGGCGGTGCACGCCATCTCCCCCTCGTCCTCGCCCTCCTCCCCGTCTCCCGTGGCGGCGGGCCGGTAGAACCCCACGAGCACGGCGGCGTGGGGCGCGAGGCCGCGGCGCTCGTGGAGGTACCGGCTGATGACGAACGCGAGGAGCTGAGCGTACCGCTGCGCGGGGGCCCACCTGACGTTCTCGGAGAAGGAGGAAGCCAGGAGGCGGACGAGCGCGTCGGCCTCAGCGTCGTCGGCGGAGGTGAGGGCACGCACGGTGAGGCTGCCGTGCGGGAAGGAGTGCGCGTAGCGGAAGGCGGCGAGGTCGTCGAGCTGCGAGAGCGCGCGTGGCGAGAGGAAGACGCCGCCACCCCCCGCGCCCGTGCCGTCGCCCGGAGAGGACGAGTCGGAGGCGGCGGGAGGCGCGAGGCGGAGGCGGCGAACCGAATGGGACGGGGAGAAAAAGAGGTGGGGGTGCCTGGAAACGGCGGGGGAGGGGGAGAGGGAGAGGAGGAGGGCGGGGGACGCGGCCATGGCAGACGCACTCGTATGCGACTGTGGAGCGGAGCGGATTCGGAAAATGTGGGAGACTGACAGAGAGGCTTTTTTTTCTCGATATTTTTTGAACGGGTTTACGTGGATAAACGTCAACTGTGACTGTGAGTGGCTTGTGTAGAACGTAGCGTAGCATCTTCTTCTCGCTCTCTCTTGTTTCCAACATCAACCGCTGCTCTAGTCTTGCACTCGCTACACTTTAAACCTATTTGATAGAGTTTCGGCTTCTGAATTTTGGTTCTAATGAGCTAGAATTCTACCGAACATCCTCTCATTCTCGTGTGAGGGAGGCAGATCTCTGAGGAGCAATTCTTCCGGTTACACTAGCCGCAAGGAGCGGTCTCTCCCCTGCTCTCCGTGAGAATCAGCGTCTCTCGTGTCCCGCGTCCACGCCTCCCACCCTCCCGCGTCGTCGTCCCGCCTACCGCGCCACCTCTCCGCTTCGCCGACCATCAAGCTGCTGTCGCTCGCCCCGACCCTATCCCCGCCTTAACCCCGTCGCAACGTCGACTGCATCACGCCACTATCACTAGCCCCAACCCTGTCCCCGCCTCGAGCGCCGCCTCCTAGAGCGTTGCCGACCAGCTCAAGCGCCGCCGTCTAGAGCCCCGACCCAGCTTCAAGCGCCGCTGCCTGGAGTGCCCTGACGAGCGCCAAGGTATGGCCGAATCCCTCTCTGCTCTCTCTTTTTTTTCTCCGTCTTTCAAGAATCTGTAACCAACTAGCTAGCTGAATATTTTCAGAAACTACTCCTGATCCCTTAGAAAATCAGAATCAGAAGAAGTCAGAGCAGAATTAGGAAGAAGCATGAGCTAGAACACTACCGAACGGGCCCTTCGTGTCTCCTATCGCCGTCTTTGTCACCACAAGAGAAGATAACGGCTCTTAAGCGTAGGGCTGTAAAATAAGCTCGACTCAATTCGAGTTTGGCTCAAGCTTTTGTTTCTGAGCTCGAATAACTCGTGAGTTTTGGTAAATTTACAGATCATTTGTTAAATATTACAGCATGCTAACTCTTATCAAGCTTACTTAAGTCGAGCTCGAGCTCGAGTTTGAGTTTTAGCTTTTAATATTGTTAAAAACTAGTGTATATTGAATTTTTTATTGTTATCGAGCTTGAGTCTACTTGAGCTTAGGTTTCTAATATTGTTTATTCGTTCGAGTTTGACTCAAGCTTTTACCAAGCTCAAACTTGAATGGACAGGATCACTCGAGGTCGACTCGTTCACAACTATATTTAAGTGTTGTATATGGGCTCATGATGGTTTGACGACGTGGACACTTTACCCAAAGGAAGCTTATTAGGAGAGTTGGTTCACGAGGCTCATTAGCCTCCCCTCATATAAGAGGCAGATGTTGTATATTGTACACAAATCTACGGATAGAATGATCAATAAAGGGAGAAGATTGGGACTACATCTTTATATTATTACCTACTTTAATTTTTGTTAATTTGTTCATCCACAACACAACCACGAATATATAATATTAAGAACCTTTACTATTTTTTTAAACTCTGCCAATTTGTTAAAATATGGCAAAATTGGTTAGAACACTGAAAATTGTGGGTTTGCACCAAGACACAGCCATTTTGGGTCTTTGTTAGAGGATACGATGCTTTAATGCCTACTAGATAGGATTGCAGGTTACGTTGTGCCGTGCGAAATTTGGTCCGACGGTTATTTTTGAAAAATGTGAGGATGTAAACGTAATTTTATTTTTTTCTCATGGGTTTTTTAAATGTGCTAGCAAGGAGTTATCAGTGAATTTGCGGCATCACGGGTTCTCTTTGTGCAGTGCGAAATTTGGTCCGACGGTTACCTATAAAAAAAAGGTATAAGGACCTAAACATAATTTTGTTTTTCCTCAGGGTTTTTTCAAAAATGTGCTAGCTAGGAGTCGGCGGCGAAATTACGGGTTTTTTCAAAAGTACTGTAATTTTGGTTTTCTCTGTTTTTTAAAATAGCTTGCTAGGAGTCGTCGGCAAATTTGCAGAACCGCGGATTCCTTTTAGCGTAAATTTGGTCTTCTTGATTTTTTTTAAAATGGGCTACTAGGAATCGTCGGCGAATTTGCAGAACCGCGGACTCCTTTTAGGAAAGAAAACCGTGGAGGGATGTAAATGTAATTTCGATCTTTCAGGTCCGTTTTGTAAAAAAACAGTGGAGGACCCGTCTGCGAATTTGCGGAACCACAGGTCTTTTTTACAAAAGAGTCGGTGGAAAGATCTAAACGCAATATCTTTTTTTGCCAAAAACGGGTGGAGGCCCCGTCGGCGAATTTACGGAAGTACGAGGTTTTTTTACAAAATAATCGGTGAAAAAGCCTAAATATCATTTTGGAATTTGCGGATAGACTTTTTGGGAAAAAAGACGTGACACGTGGGCGGTCTGACTATGCTCTGATCTTTTTTGCTTTAATAGATAAGATATGTGGAAACAGTGAAAAGAGAGAATGTTAGCGAAAAGTCTATTTTGACCTTTTGGTCCGACCCAGTTGGTACCTGGCTCTAACAACTCTAAATGACGACGGCAACGGTGAGCAACGACTCGCAAGGCTAGGGCGGCAGTGGCGTACCTAGTATGTGGACAAGGGTGTACAGATGTACATCCAAATTTTTTGATAAAAAAACCCAGTATATAATAAGTATATTATATGTATATACTGCTAAATAGGTTCAAAAATATGTATTTCAATCTCTAAGTCCATATAAGTCTATCTCATCACTCCCTCTCTATCCTCCCTGCACAGCCCAATCACCTAAGATCCAGTCTTCCCCTATTTCTCAAACCCAATACCTAACTCTCTCTCTATTTCGCATGCCCCATGCTCTCTCGCTCTCTATGTGGCAGCGGTGCAACCAACAGGCGATAGCCCAACATTGTGATGACCCCATTTTTACATAAATGCAAAAATAGAAATCTAATGTGCATTCCGTACTAGTCCCATGATCAGTAGCTAGTACGCACATACACGACAATTGCCATACAACAAAATTAATAAGCGGAAGCAAATATACAAATAGAACTTACAACTCAGAGATTACAGCAGCAAAAGAAGCAAAATCCTGCAGTGTGCCCATCCAACCCGCAGGCAACTGACCAGGTATAAACTCTAGAAAGAACACCACGAAGATAAACCCGCAACCTGCGACGAAAGAGGGAACTTCGAAGCTTCGCTAACTTATCCACCTAAAAACAACATATAAGCAAGGGTGAGTACTTTCGTACTCCGCAAGACTTAAGCAAAACCTATAATATATGCAGGCCATTTCAAAGGAGGCTATTACAGTTAATTTGCATAAAGCAGAATTGATACTGTAAAATCAAGTTATTTGCAAACGGAATTTAAAAGAGCAAGTTGACTGATATGAAATAAGTAAAGCATAAGTAATACTCACAACCCTTCGTGAGCATCGAAATAATCCAGAAATGGAATCCAACAATGTCGGTCCTTTGACATAAAACAAAAGCTGCTAAAACAAACTCAAACCATAACCCATTTTAGAAAATACAAAGCATTTAACTAGTGCAAGTTCACCAAGTTTCCCATGACCGAGGGGACGGCTAATCGATTAGATTTACACTCTGCAGAGGTGTACAACTTTACCCACAAGTTATGACCTTTTCTTTTTGCCGCATGCTTCACGCACCTTTGGCGTGTGGCCAGAATGTTCATGACGAAAACCTTTACATTATCTAAGTTAACTTTGCACCAGCACCGGGACGATAAAACCCATGCTATGATGGAAGAACTCAGAGCATAGAAATGTTGAAACTTTCCGTAGTCATGGTGTACACCGTTATATTGGTAAGTGTTGTTCCCAACACCTCGGTGTGGGCACCCCATAGAGCAAACCTCGAAAGGAGAGACCGTACTACTTCAGCCTACCAATGTGCAAAGTTAAACTAGATAACTTAATTGGTTTAAGGATGTCCCATACCAACACTTGTGGTTGTACGGATTATCTTGGATCATACAACACAAAGTTCGGTCCTTAATTCGACACGGGCGATACTCCACCCTACACTACGTGCGAATCCCTCTGCACATCCGGCTATTGCCAATAATCGCCCGCATCAAAACCATAGTTTTATTTTGGGCTTTTAACGAAAATACCCATAACCAACAGCTTCTTTTGCAACATTTTCTATTTCTCAAGAAACAAATTTTGATCTGATCATCAATCTCAGTGATTCTAAAGCATGGTTAAGCATGGATAAAAGTAATCGTATATACCCATGATAACATTAAATAGTGTCTAAACTTAATCTATGGTTATCAAGGTTCACATATTCATACTTATCAAGGAAGTTTCATGAGACAATAGGTATAACTACTACCAGTACCACAAAATAGCAATTTTACAAAAAGTAAATGCATGCATGAAACATTTTAATAAACACAATGCAAATTAAATACTGGGATCAAGATGGTCAAAGGAGGGTGCTTGCCTTGCTTATTTATTGCTTACGACGAAGACGAGGCCACGACTGATGGAGGCATCGACGGAGGAAGGGACGTCGAATTCTACACGTCGATCAACCGAAAATATAGCGAAAGCCAACTTTAATAAGGGCAAAAAGAAAGTAGACAGAAAACCAAATAAAGATTCATTGCAGAAAACAGGAACGCTTTAGGGTTTGAATTGAATGATTTTCAAGGTCTCAAGATTTAGGTAAATACACATTCATATGCTTTATGACTTTTATGATGAGCAAAACATGGTTTCTTTTATAGATTAACTATACTTGCTTTACGAATTCAAGAGGCTAAAATTATGGTTTTTTTGTATTTATAACTTCGAATTATAGATGCTAAAATTATTTGCATTAATAGAATTAAAACTCTAGAAAAAGGGGTATGTGAATAGCACTAAATTCTTAATTGACTTTGCATAAAAGTGACTACAAATATGTTTGATTTGTTAAGCTAGGATACTAGGTTGATTCATGGTTTTTAAGAAGGTTCTGATGATACAAATATATTAACTATGGATTTCAACATTAATGCCATGTTGCTTATTCATATTATGAAGTTCATGAACCATAAAACTTAGGGTTATTTGGCTACTAGGATTTATATACAAAACATAGTGAAATAAGATTATTTCTTCGGAATTGGATAGCATACACTTTGAAGAACATTTCTAAGCTGATTTCATACATTTTAGTGTTTAGATGAGACATTCTATTCATTGTTGAAAAAGCTTATATGATAATAAGGTTTATGTTTAAGGAATTGGATTAGAAGTGTAGTGAACAATTATAACTTAGGGTTATAGCACTAGCTGGATTCAGATGAATATTAAGCTATAAACAAAATATTTTTCCAGAATATGATAGTCCATATCCTAAATATCATTTCTGAACTGATCTTCATTATATTAGCATTTAAAATAGATATTCTACGGAGTGTTGAAAATGCTTAAGCGTTTCATTTATTTAGAAAACATAACACTTTAGGGTTATGTTACTAGACTCTTTTATATACAAACCTTAACGAAATAATATTCTTTCTTCAGAGCATAGTAGCATGCACTTTATAGAGTATTTCTACGTTGTTTTCATAAATCTTTTCATTTGGATAAGATACTTTACAAGCTTCTGAAAAGGCTTAAGGGTTTCTATAACTACACGACAAAGATTCAGTTTTCAACATAAGTTTGCGATTGCACCTTATAAGATAATCTACCCATTTTTCAGACATAACCAGGGGATGCCTCTAAGAGTGTTTTGAAACTGGTTTCTCGATATTTGGCTGATATCCAAAACGTTTTCCATATCAGTGATCATTAGGGTCTAATATGGACTTAATTCAGATTAGTACAAACATAAGATATTTTTGCATAATCAGCAAGGGCACTATTTTTCAAGGTTATAGGATTTGGTTTTGTCAAATTTGAAGTTAGTTTGAGGAAGTTATGACTATTTGGATTATACAAGTATTGAAACTTCGACTACTAAACATTTATTGTTTTCTATGGTAAACTTTAAATATTTTTACACATCTGGGATCCTTGTGATGTCAGGAGTATAATAAAACTGGGTTGGTGCTTATTTGAATTCAGTTGATCCATATTTTAACTATTCAATTTTCAATGCAAGAGAAGCTTCTTATGTTTACTTTTTAATACAAACTGAGTTCAACTCCAAATATTTTTGCAAAAATGGGACATTTACAACCTCAGGGACATGTGAGAATAATTTCATGATTTTAGGAGCTATAGTTTGCATAGCTACTATATGTTACATAAAAGGGACTTTAAACAAACTTGCTTGAAATAATTTGAATTGCAGCGATCATCTAAATTCTGTTACATATTACAAATCCTTATGGCTTAATTCAAATTTAGAAACTTATTTCATCTATTTGGGATTTCTTTCATATAAGTTATGTATATTTGAGTTTTTAATGTATTGAATGTACCCTTAAATAGAAAGTAGCTCAAACATAAATGAAATTTAAATATTTTTATATATTTGAACTTCTGGAAGCATATGGATTTCACTAAAATTAGTTTCATTCAATTCTAAGTTTGTTTACAACATTTTAATATGTAGCATCTCTTTAAGCCTTTTCTTTAAAATTTGAGTTTCAAATTTTCCCATAGGTCATTTTCAAAATATTATTACATATTATGGAAGCACTTGATTTTAGAAATTTGTTTCATTTCATTCGGATCAATTATGCAAAAGATATTCAAGATTGAATTTAATTCGGTTTGGAAAATGAATTGAAAATCGGAAATACGTTTTCAGAGCTGAGAAAGCGTATTTTACCGAATGCACTGGCTCTTGCGCCACTGGCTGACAAAGCGGGCCCGCAGTTCAGCGACAGAGAAGTAGGGGCTTGCGTATTCCGGCTCATCGGCGACGAAGCCTCACCGGAGAAGGGGAATCGGTAGCAGTATAAGCATCAGCACTTCATTGCGCATCTTCTGGATGTACTGGATCGGCGGGAGATGCCTGGGAAGATAGTCGCCACCGTGAGCTAGCGGCGGTCCTGGCGAAGCTCGACCGGAGCAGGAGAAGAAGGCCATGTCAGCTCGAATGGGTAATAGGGTAGCTTCTACACGACATAAGGAGTCAATTTTACCTAGTGGTTCATTCGGAGAACAACCGACAAGCTCTGCCACCATGCGCCGTTCACGGAGAAGATGAACAGCGCGGTGCGGCGGCAATACGATCAAAAGAGATTGGAATTAAGGTGTGGGATGAGTTCGGTGATGCTCATAGATGCCACGGTTGCGAGGAATTTGATAGGGGCTCACCAGATTGGCTTGATCCTCCACCTCCCCCTCTTCTTGCTTGCGGCGGCAATGGCAGGGAAATGAAGCTCCAGCTTCTGGGCTTGGGATTGCCTGACTTCCTTGCTCTCCTCTGGTTTTGCGCTCACTGGAATGAAGCTCACTTGAAGGATGGGAGAGATGAATGCCTGAGTTTTGGTGAGGATGAATCAAATGGCCGGCTTTGCTTTGGCTTGTGCAAATGAATCAACGACTGGCTTTGGCGTGGAATTGTTCTGGCTTGTGCGCTGGCTTGGTGTGTGTGAAATGGCTGGCTTGAGCACTTGTGGCTGCTGCCTTACGAAGGAAACCTCTGGAATGGCGAGGTGTCTCCAAAGAACAGGAACAGCATAACTTCAGTACCGGACGCAAAAACCAATATCAACTAAGTTGAAAAATTTCGAAACTTTTTTACCACGGTATAATGGGAGTGGTTAACGTCCAGTAAAATTTTAGGACAAAAATACCGCATGGTTAATTAATTAAAATTCTGATCATCGTACCTTTAATTTTGATTTCGGATTTTGATTTAATTAAAGGTGAAAACATTATTATTTATTTTTAAATTTTTTTTAATCGTTTATATTGGGTTAATAATGTCTGTATAAAAATTTAAAGTCAAAATAAGGCTTAATTATTTTATAAAAATTCTGACATGAAAATTTTCAGAGTTTCAAAGCCTCTGTTTTTTAATTTTGAAAGGTCTAAATGACATGATAAATTCTTGAAATGTTTACCAGAGATAGGTTACTCTCTTTGGATGTCATGGTAATTTTTATAGCTCCATAAAAATTTTCTATGATTTTCTAGTAACTTGACTTCTACTGTTTCTAGTCAAAAAGTATTATCCTTCCTTTCATTTATTTATTTTTGTGTGCATAAAATTTTTATGTGTTGACTTTTCTGACTTAACAGCATGTATAGGCTTCCATGGTAAATTTTTCTAACTTTTTATATTTACCATTTTACCATTTCCCTTTTCCTATTCTCTTTTGTTTGATTTTCATTCAATACAAAAATTCAAGACAATTCCAATTAAAACAAATAATACCAACAAAATTCAGAAATAAACATTTTAAAATTTAAAATATTCCTATTTTATTTTATTGTATTTTTGGGGATGTTACACGAGGCCCATGGAGCAGGTGCAAGACGGCAGGGAGCAAGGCAACGGAAGAGTATCGAGAAGTCATTGGCACCGGCAAACGGCTAGAGGCTACATGGCAGGCATCGATAGAAGGAGCAGCGCGCGGCAAGGTAGCTCTAGCCCCTGTGGCAGCAGTTAGCACATACTCAGAAATTGAGGGTGTGACACTAGTGACGACCGGCATATCAAGGAGGCAGTGTCCGGCAGGGTAAGGAGCAGCACACAGCTTGTTGCAGGGCAGCCCTATGGGTGTGACACTAGTGACGACCGGCATATCAAGGAGGCAGTGTCCGGCAGGGTAAGGAGCAGCACACAGCTTGTTGCAGGGCAGCCCTATGGGCACGGTGAGCATGAGACTGAGATGGAAGGTGCGACACCAACAGAGATCGGTGGGTTAGGGTGGTGACACCTGGCAGGGGCAAAAAGCGGTGCTAAAACAACATACAACAGCTGAGCATTTGGCATCGACAACCACTTAGGTGAATTTCATTTTTGATTCGCTAGTCTGAAATCCCAAATTCGCAAATCTATCAGTGTTATGTTGATTTGCGACAGTGAATCGTGATTTTTTAAATATAACATGAGGAGCATTTAGAAAATAAACAGGAAGCAAGTAGATTTAAATCTCCAATTCACAAATCTCTAAATTATTTTATGTGTACTCTCTAATAAGAACAATCTATACTTTGTATTTTTACTATTGTAAATCTTTGTGTTTTACATCGAATAATATTTTTTGTAACTCGAACACTCATTCTAAACAATCCTGGATCCGCCAATGTAGTGCGGTGGCCAAGATGGATCGACGGGGTCTGAGGAAGGTGATGGGTGGTGGCATCGTTGATAGAAATAATCTTGTAATAGGAAAGTTTTAGTTTGGAAAGTTTGTATTAAGAAAGTTTAGGATGAGGAGTTGAATTAGGACAAGGACGTGGAATCCTATTCCGCTTATGAGGGTTGGAGTTTTGGATATAAATAGAGGGGTAGATCTAAGTTTTGTAAGAGAACAGAGCGAGAAGTAATAAAGAGAAAATTGTCCCAAAATTTTTTTGGCGTTCTATTCCAACAATTGGTATTAGAGCCTAAGGTTTTGGATTAACCCGCTGCCCCGGGAGGAGGAGACTCCCGGGGCGGCATCCGAGGAGGCAGGCGGCCATGCAGAAATTAAAGAACCGGCAGCGTTGATGTCGTCAAGGCGTGCGGCGCCAGTGCAAAGAAAGGAGATGATCTCGGCCTACGCCCACCCGCCGTATGTGTATCATGTCCGCGCTGGAGTGCAACAAAGAGCACATCGCGCGACATGAGGAGGTGCGCAGGATTGACACCGACGTGCGGGTGCTCCAAGAGAGGGTGTACGGCGGAGCGCCCGGCAACGATGGACCGGGACGCGGGCAGCTGAACCCAGAGAACAGGGCCATGTCGGTGCTGATACGGAGATGAGAGCTCTGCAGTTGGTTCGTCGGCTCAGACTGCAGAGTTCGAGTGCGACTAGAAACAAATTTCGGTGCAGGAAATTGGGACTTTGCTCTGCTTCTAGGAAATTAGGTGTGTAATTAAACTGATTCATAAGAAAAAAAAAAGAGCAACCAAGCTCCTGAGACGTGTGCATGCAAGGAATCTGAAGCAAGAGATCAATGCTGGCGGAGGAAGCAGATCAACGCCGGGAGCAAGCTGTGGATCTTGGCGGCCATCCCGAGGCGGCCTCGGCTTCGTGACGTGCAGTTGGAGCCTTGGATGGTCTTCCTTGCCTGGTACGTACGGCTGCAGGGGAGTTAATCAGCCGTGTAAGCGCATGCAACATAGTGAACAGCAAATGAAAAAAGGCGGCGTGAAAAGCGTGCTGCTGCAAAAATTGGTTGAAGAAAAAACCTGGTGACTTGCTCGTGGTGAGAGCAGCTGTGCAAGATTGTGAAGAAAAAAAGTGAGTTCTTGTATGAGTTGTGTCTACAGGATAAACGTGTGCGAGTTCCTCAGAGATGTTGTGCGCATCAGAAGAGATCGTGCTGCACGAGAAGATCAAAGGAAGCCGCTGCGTGTGTTAAATCCAGTCTGTCAAAGTTGACTCAGGGACGTTGAGGAGATGTGTTCGCCGTCCAAAGTCATGTTCGTTGACGTTGACTCCGGGACGTTGAGGAGATACGTTCGCCGTCCAAAGTCAAGTTCGTCGAAGATGAGTTCAGGATGTTGAGGAGTTGTGGTCGTCGTTCTAGTTGTGTGTGCATATGAGAGTTTTTGCAGGTGCGTCCAAGTTCTCTCATGGGTAATCTCTAATCCGAGTTCGCGTCACCGTCAAGTTGCGCTACCGGTGAAAAGACAATTGGAGCTGAATCAAAAGGTCGTAATCATCGGCGAGGTGCGTCACCGGTGGTATGGCCAGCAAGAAGAAGACGAAACTCCTTGAAGATGCGTTCACCATCCTGTGTCGAGTGTTTAGGCAAATCGTAGTTGAGACAGATTGCCTCAATTAGTTAGAGTTGTGTTACAAGATTAAGGGGGTGATTGATAGAAATAATCTTGTAATAGGAAAGTTTTAGTTTGGAAAGTTTGTATTAAGAAAGTTTAGGATGAAGAGTTGAATTAGGACAAGGAGGTGGAATCCTATTCCGCTTATGAGGGTTGGAGTTTTGGATATAAATAGAGGGGTAGATCTGAGTTTTGTAAGAGAACAGAGCGAGAAGTAATAAAGAGAAAATTGTCTTAAATTTTTTTTGGCGTTCTATTCCAACAATCGTGGGTACAGGGCCATGGTGACGGTGCCAGCGACGGGCATCGTAGGCGGAGGGGGACAATGGCGATGGCGTTCTGGCGAAGTTCCGGCAAGAGTGAGGTAAGCATGGCATAGAACTTGACACAAGGCTGAATATGACGGGGTCGATGATGGCAGGGCTCACCGGCAACGGCGCTCAGACGACGACAGGGAAGACAACTTTGATTATGACGAACCACCACGAGAAAGATGAAATTGTTTGATAGGAAAGATAGATTAGGACATGAAACATGTTCCGAGACAGACAACTTTGGGGACCTCGTTAGAGCAGTGGGAACAGAGGGATGATGTGGCGGCTGGCGCTCAGGAAGAGCACGTCGAGATAGCGGTAGGCGGCGCTTTGCAAGAAAAGCAGCCGGTGGCAGTGATGCCGAGCTGATGGCACGTCCAACATGGAGAGTGGAACACCTTGGTTTAAAATTTCGTTTAATATCTAGCCCGCTTATAAGGCCGACTTATGTATGTACAGTATTTCGCTTATACTTTTATTTTCGTTTTGCGTAAAAGGGTTAATCCAGAGGTTCTATGTTTAAACATAACAGGTATTATATACTATTACAATTCACTTTATACAAGCAATGTAGTACTATATTCCACCACCGCTCCACATGAGTCACATAGATCTTTATATTAACAGGCCGAGTATTACACTCACCTCCTAAATATGAGACTAATCCCATCACCGCTCCACATGAGTCACATGGACATTTACATTAACGGACCGGGGTATTACACTCATCCCCTTTAAGGGCTGACGCTCTCAGCAGCATACCGTATACACGGTAGATACCTAGAATCACCCCTTGGTACACGTCCGTGCGCCTAGTGCTGACACATATGCCATGCTGTGTGGCCACTTCGGGTCTACACGTGCCATGAGCTGTATGCCCGAGCCCGTGGAGCGAAGGTTGATGCTCTGATACCATTTGTAACACCCTGACCTAAAATTTTGCTCAATGCCTAGCTCATCTATGGGGCGGATTCACGCATGTATAGCACATCGCTTACACTTTCGTTATCGCTTCGCGTAAAAGGGTTAACTCGAATGTGTCATATTTAGACCCAATAGACATCTTATACTAATACAACTCATTTTATGTAAGTAATGTAAGACTAATTCTACTGTCGTTTTATATGAGCGCAATAGGCCTCGTATCAACGGGTGGGGTATTACATAAAGATTGACATGGATGGACCGATGGAGGAAGTCAATAACGGAGCCGGGGTGCGACGATCCCATGCCGAGTACCTCGACGCGGTCCCTAATACCCTGCTCATTACGAGCGCGCTACAAAGCATAGTTGAGGTGAAAGCTGGCTTGTAGGCGCTCGGCGGTAGCGAAGCTTTGTTGGCTTGGCTGTTGGTTGAGGTGAGAGGGTCGGGAAGGATACAGCATCGGTAGAGAGAGAGAGAACAAGAAGGCGCTGAAGGGTAAAGAAGTTATAGATAGATAATTTCTCTGTCCCAATCAGCTAGATATATATTATAGTTTAGTAGTCTCAGTGTCCTCGATCAAATATACACTAAAGTATAGCGTCCTCAGGTAAAGACATAAAATAGCAATATCCTAAAGTAAACATCACGAATTTACAATGGTGTGTAACCAATTTTGTCTAAAATATAAGTGAGCATTCCAACCGATCCCAAAACACCAGACAGGATGGAATATATATATATACTTAGCTGAGGAAAAAAAGGTCATCGGGGTCATTATGAACTTATAATACTAACTTGTAACTTGTGATAATAGGATTATATGTTTATATATTAAAGAAACCATATGCACGGTACTGGAGAGCGTCGGTGTCGCTCGACCCCGATGATTACACTGTAGATCCGCCCCTGATACTTAGGGTACCATGGTGCGTGAGCATCATGATTTAAAAAAGATATTTTCTCTATGTATTTTTATTTGAAGTTTTTAGGATGCTGAGTTTAACAAATTTGAAGAAACAACCTCAGGAAAAGAAATCTGGAGAAACAACCTCAGGAAAATAAATCTGGAGAAGACTCCATACCATTCGATGACATTGCAGAATTAATTCCAGAAGTGATTGACTGAGATTGTTGTTGTTGTATTTCTAACATGATAGCATTCTCAGGATTAAAATTTTGTTGAAGTTGAGGCCAATTGTCCCAAGCTGGGTCATCTGCTTCCATAGGTGGAGCATTGTGAGGAAATGCTACCTCTTCTAGATGATGAAACTCACCTCCAGGGAAAATTGGAGCATCCTCTTTTGGTGGTAAAACATCTGCAAGCTCAGTGTTGAGAATGTAAACCATCACTGTCCAGGACTCTCCTTGGCCTGCTGAAGTGTGACCTCTTTTGATCACTATTCTGCGAGGAATAGATATGGTGTCCTATACTAAAACTTTGGCCAAAACTCTACCTTTAACTGTATCATTCTCATGCCAATGAATTAATTTCCCAAACGAAGAAACAACATGAAAGACATAATGAAAATTCAGATAATCCAGCGGAAGCCCTAAGAACATAATCCATCCAACTCGAGTGAAGGTAGAGGTTCTCCAATTAATTCCCTCATCATGTTTTATGAAGTGAAAAGAGTGTTACATATCCAACTGCTAGGGTTGGTTGAGTACCATGATGTCTCTAGTGAGCGCATTGTTGAATTGAAATAGACCAACTCCTAAGGGATGAGGAGTGCAGCGAAATACACGTACCATTTGCACTTCTTCCACATGATCTCGAATGTTTTGAAGTGCTTGGTTCAGTTGGTCATCTGGAAAATGAGGTTCAATAATTGCAAGAGCAAACTCTTCATGCTCTTTCTCTTGGACTCCTGGGAAAACTAAGTCCGTTCGCGGCAGTCTATGCATTCCACCATCGTCCACCTCCAAGCCTTTAGGGATGAAATAAGCTGGATTAGGGATACCAAAGTTCGCCATTTGCAAATTCACTGGAGAAGACGAAGTTGGTGAAGTTGGAATCGTTTGTGTTCGTGTTCGGGAATGTGAGGAGTCACGCGGGTAGGAGGGGGGAGACACGAAGAATGGTCGGTTGGAAACCATCATCACAGATGGTTTTGGGCCTAAACTGTCTGTGATATGACTGAGACCACTATATAAACATGCCGATCATTTTGTAGTGTAGACCTTTGCTCCCAAAGCATTTCATCTCCCCCAAACCCTAGCACCCCAGCATCCTCCTCCTGGGTGACCTCCTCGATGACTTCCTCCCCGGTGACCTCCTCCTCGGCTACCTCCTCCCCGCGGGTGACCTAGGCGAACTCCTCCCCGGCGACATCCTCCTCGGCTACCTCCTTGATCCTCGACGACCTCCTTCTCGGCTACCTCCTTCCCACCGACCTCCTTCGCTTCGCCGTTCACTCCGTCACCTCACCTCCCATCCCCAAGACCGCGTCACCGCCCTCTAAGGTGAGATCGTCTAGCACTTGGTGATCTATTGCTCATGTATCGTGCTGTGTGCATTGGCGTGGCTTCCTGTTGGACTGAGCTCATGTGCAAGTTATGGAGAAATTATCATATTTGTGCAAAAAAATTAAATGCTCAGTAGGATGTTGTGGAATGTTGTCATGATGTCTCTGCTTGCTACTCAAAATAGTAGCAATATGCATGCACGATTGTTGGTGCAATATTATTCTCATATGCAAAATATAGTCATTATCATAAGCTACCTCTTCCTGGCATTGTTCTTAAAAAACAATTACTTAATCATCTATGAGGTGATCAGTACTATTTCTAGGTCATGACAAATAGATTCCGCAGGCCATATGTAAAAAGAGAGACATGGGTTGAATATTGTGTTCCCATGCATATGAGGTTTTACGTACTACATTTAGAATCTGTCAAACCTTTTTGGCTCACATTATTCAGGGTCCTGTAATTTGATTTTGGTAAAATAGACAATATGGAAAAACTGTTAGGAGCTAAACAAAAACTTAAGGTGGAGATCGAACAATTGAAAGGCAAGTCCGAGTTAACTGAAAAGATTTATGAGATGAAACATGAACAAGATGTAGATGATAAATTGCAAGATATTGAATACCTTGACACGGCACTCATCATTAAGGACCGTAGGGCAAATATAGAGCTGGAAGAAGCCAAAGCTAAGCTTATAGAGGTAATATAAAGGTTTGTAGTATTTAATTCGATATGGTTACTAATAATATGCCAAGACACCATTTTCACAACAACATGATCATATCGCTTTTGTAGGGATAAGAGATATGTCTGGAGATCAATCGGTTATTGGTGTCAAACAAATCGGCACTGTACTGGAGTTGTAGAACTTCAGAGAGAACCGAGAAGCCTCTATTGCGAAAGCTATGGCACATATGATGGCAGACATAAAAAAAACCCTGCTAAGGTGTCTTATTGTCTTGAAGTATGAAATAATGTGGTTTCTTAATGTACCTTGTTGATATTTGTGGTATATATCATATTTTGTTAATGTATTGTCACCTAAACTATAAAATATATATTTCGTTATCATATTTGTGGTAAGGTTTTCTTGTCTTGAACTATGAAATAATATTTTTTTCCTAACTCTCTTGGCAGAACTTTCATGATTAGTATCTGTTGTTCAAAATTGTCTTTTCCTTAGATATTTCTGCAACAACATTTACAAGGCACAACCAGTTATAGATTTTGCAATTGAATATCAAAACATCCTAGATGCATTAAGGCAACAACTTGTCTGATGAGATGGTCTTAAAATATGAATATTTGTAGCACTTTCATCACCTTTCTTATTGTAATGTTGATGGATTCCAAGACAAAATCCAATTTCATCAACAGTTCGTCCTTAAAGTTGTCATGCTCTGATTTTTCTTCCATTACATCCTCATCCCCGAATGAGAATACCATATGAAGCCTATTTTCACTCTGGTCTTGTCTAGGAACAGGATCACACTGGTCCTATTCCTGCACAAGACCATAGTGAAAATAGACCGCCTATGGTGTTCTCATTCGGGATGAGAATGAAGTGGACGATAAATCAGAGCATGACAACTCTCAAGACGAACTGTTGATGCAATTGGATTTTGCCTTAGAATCAATCAACATTACAATAAGAAAGGTGATGAAAGTGCTACAGATGTTCGTATTTTAAGACCCTCTTATCAAATAAGCTGTTGCCTCAATGCATCTAGGATGTTTTGATATTCAATTGCAAATCTATAACTGGTTGTGCCTTTTAAATGTCATTGCAGAAATATCTACAGAGAAGACAATTTCGAACAACAGATACTAATAATAGATGTTCTGCCAAGAGAGTTAGGGGAAAAAGCATATTACAGACGGTTTAATTCATAAATAGTTTATGATGAATTGTTATTAGAGACGGTTCTATTCATAAACGGTCTGTGATGACTTATCATTAGAGACGGTTGTAAGGTCGAGGATGCCGACTAGAGGGGGGGTGAATAGGCGGCTTTTAAATTTCTCTCGCTAATTTCTACAAAGCAATTCACCCCTAATTATCCTAATACCAAAACCTTAACAAATATTAATGCGGAAGCGATAAACTAAGGTTTTGACAATTAAAGCCTAAATCAACTAGACTCACTATGTGCACTAACTAATTATGTCTCTAACAATAATTGCAATTCTAAAGACAAGCAATCAATCAATTTAATTCTATGAATATAAATTGCTTGAATATAAATAACGAAAACAATGCAAGCACAAGAGACACAATACTTTTTACCGTGGTGTTCGAAGACTTGCCGGTCTCCCCTAATCCACGTTGAGGTTAGCCCAAACACATTGGACCGGCTCCACGAATTGAGCACCCACCTCGAATCCACTAGTGGTAGCTCCTTTTCCCTCCCGGGTAGGCGAGCTCCAACCTTCACAAACTTTGCCGGGGCTTCTCACAACCTTCGTTGAGAAGCTCACCGCGCACGACGCTCTACGCCGTCTAGGAGGCAACAACCTCCGAGAGTAACAAGTCAAGCCTTCCGCTTGAACCTCACCAAGTGCAACACATGCACAATGGTGATCTCCTAAGTGCAACACATGCACTAGGATCCTCCTCAAGTGCAACACATGCACAAGAGGCCCTCAATCCACTTCTAATTGCAACACATGTAATTAGAGCTCACTCTTAGCTCAAAAACCAAATGTGAGTGTGCAACACATACAACACCTCACCCAAAACCTCAATAGAACCAGCAACAACCAAATGCAGCCCTTGGCATCCTTTTATAGCCCCTCCACACGAAAACTAGCCGTTGGGGGCAAAATGGGCAAAAACCAACACGGCCGGCACTACCGCCCAACTGGGGCCGGAAGTGCCGGCCTCGACCTCAACGGTCGAAAGCCTGCCAAAACTAGCCGTTGGCTACAGTGGCCCGGCAGTATCGCTCCCAAGGAGCGGTAGTGCCGACCGAACACAGCCCAGAAACCCTTCTCTGGATTATAACTACCGGCCATGTGGGCCGGTACTACCGCCCATACGGCAGTACCGCACCTACATGTCGGTAGTGCCGGCCTCACTGGGCACACAAGGAAAAACAAGTTTTTCACCAAAAACTTTTCTCCAGACCATTAAAGATTTATTCTTTGAGCTATGTGATGATCAACACATGATCACAACATTATGCAAAACACATTTGCACATGTTAGTCACATACTCCAAAGAATCACATTAAGCACAACTTATTTGCAAATAAACCAAGAACTTATGAGATCAATCCTCTTAGCCATGTGATGATCAACACATGATCAAGTCAGTTTGCAAATGCCAACACATGCTCTAGGATTGAAACTCATAACTTTCAGCTTATTTGCAAAACACATTTGCAAATAACAAATCCATTCAACATTTTGCAAAAACACATTTTGCAAACTCAAAGCACAATCCAAGCTTAGTCTTGTGATGATCAACACATGATCCAATCACAAACTAAAACACTAAAGCATGAGCTCTCTATTTGCAACACATGCAAATCTCTAGCACCATGCAAACAACTAATCAAACTCAAGTGCATGAGCTCTCTATTTGCAACACATGCAAATCTCTAGCAAAATGCAAACAACCAATCAAACCCAAGTGCATGAGCTCTTTATTTGCAACACATGCAAATCTCTAGCTCCATGCAACCACTTTAAATCAAATTGCTTGAGCTCTCTCCTTTTGCAACACATGCAAAACTTAGCTCCAAGCAATAACCACATAAACAACATTGCATAAGCTGTCTCCCTTTTTGCTACACATGCAAATCCATAGCTTCATGCAAAAACCAAATCGATAAGATTCAAATAAGATGCAAGCATGAGCACTCTTATTTGCAACACATGCAAATACGTACTTAGTTCATGCAAAATCCAACGCACGAGCTTCACCCATTTGCAACACATGCCAAATGGTTAGCTCCATGCAAAATCCAAATAAGAGAGTGAGCTAGAGTGAACCAAATTGAATTCATTAACACATGATGAAGCTCAAGCTAAAAGACTCAACCCCTCTTAATAGTACGGCACCTAACTAGCAATCCAGTCTTCCATCCAAACACCGAGACCATTAAAAGACTAGGAACACATCCTTAGCCTTAGCTAGTTATATTTTTGCCTCTAGCAACCCACTTGGAGCTTTTATGATATCCAATCATCTTCTCTCCAGGATCACATCTTCTTCATCTTGTTCATCAACACATGATGAACCTTCTAGCTCTTCTCTTCACTTCGGGATTACCTCTTGAAGCTCATCAACACATGATGACTTCTCGTTCTCGATTCTTCATTTTCTTGGACTCAACCTACTTCACAACTCATGGAAGATGTTAGTCCAACAAATACGGTTGTCTCAATCATCACCGTACTCCATTAACACATAATGGATGCCTCCAAGATCGATTGAGCACAGCCCAAATCAATTTGAATGATTAATTGTTGTCCTGAGTACTTTGATGCAACTAATGCTTCATTATACTCAAGAACTTTTCGCTTGTCTTTAATCAACAAGGCACACCATTAACACATGATGAAATGTCCTTTTATTGATTGAAGGACAATCGAACTCAATTTAAATTTCATTTAAATTGATATGAGTATATATATAACTACACAAGTTTCATATACTTAATATGATGGTTAGTAATGATCCATATATGTTTGAGTGATGGAAATGAGATCAATACAACATTTAAACCATCAACTATAGAATAAACTCCTTATGATATGTGCATATAAATAATTGAACACGGAACCAATACGCACATAACCAATCTTAGATTGCATATGAGTTTATTTTATATTTGCATGAGTATACTACAACTACACAAGTTATATATACTCAAACGATTGTTTCAAAGTCTTGATCCTTTATATGTTATTTAGTAATAAGACATGGATCAATACTATTGAAACAACAAGTTAAATTATAAACTCCCCCTAGATGTGTGCATTCATGTAATATATGAATTAGAAACATAATGCACATATTTAGACCAAAGCAATGGAAGAGTTCATATTTTAACTTGAATCCTAAGTATGCATTAAGATAATAAAGTGAATACAAGTGCATACCTTAGGTTTTTCCATTTCCATCCAATTATGAGACTAATAAGAATATAGCTTAATAAACATGTTAGTCTCATAATGATTAGATTTGTCATTAAACAATAATTAAATATTAATATTAAACCAATCACCAAAACTAATGGAGCTTGAACTTACAACGGTTCTATCCTAGAACCG
Source organism: Otatea glauca (assembly GCA_036346275.1). Taxonomy (NCBI): domain Eukaryota; kingdom Viridiplantae; phylum Streptophyta; class Magnoliopsida; order Poales; family Poaceae; genus Otatea; species Otatea glauca. Next base: position 34,806,659 of record CM070717.1, read on the forward strand.
TCTACGATATTCTATTATCACAGACGGTTTGTAGATAGAACAGTCTCTGATGTTAATTTTTACGGATGGTTCGAAAATCGTCTATGATGTGTCCTTCTTATCACTGACACAGGTTTACAGACGGCTCACAAAATCGTCAGCAATGAAGTTTCTGAATCGTCTATGATGAGCTTTTGTGTAGTAGTGTGAGACCCCGTTCTTGCAAACAGGAACCTCCATGTGATTACTGTACTAGTCCCATGATCAGTGGCTAGCACTCACATGTTTACAATATTCATATCACAACCACAAGATATTAAACTGATAAGCATATATTACAAGCAGAAATAATTATACAGAGTTTAAAATTTACAAAGATCAAACAGCGGAAAATAGAGAGTTTAAAGAACTCCAAAAGCCTTGTGGTTTCCCCGCTAACCCTCAGGCAACTCACTTGGCAAACCTAGGGGAAATCATCGCCAAGCACCCCGTACCCTGCGTTAAAGCAAGAATCGTCTGGCACTTCGCAGGCTTCGTCCTCTGAGACAGCAGATGCAAGATTGAGTACATTGGTACTCAGCAAGACTTATAGTGTTTAACAAATGCAAATAATTAATCATGCAGGTTAAGCAAAGGCAGTTCTGAGTTATTTTGCGATTGCATAAACATTTAAAATACCAATACAGTAGATTGAAATGTCGCATCTTTAAATAGGCAAGTTGAAGCATAATTTGATAAGTAAATATTCAAGTCTTTCAACCCAGTCTACCCGACTGCAAAAGACCCTGGTGTCTGTCCTTTGACACAAAAGCTAGTTGTAAAATTGGTTTCCATCCCAAATCCATTTTTACAGAAAATACCAAAAGATTCTAACATTGGAATGACTTCACCAAGTGTCCTTGACCGCGAACGCGGCTAATCGATTAGATTTACACTCTGCAGAGGAGTACAGCTTTACCCACAAGGTATGATCAACCTCTTTTGCCAGGCCAGATAACACACTTTCTTTGGTGTGTCGGCAAGGAGATCATACAGAGCCGTTACATTATCTAGATGTGGCTTTGAACCAGCCCGGGACGTTTGACCCTCGCCATGAAAACAGAAACACTCACCCAAGTCGTGGATCCATTTTAATCACACCCAACACCACATTTTTGTTCATGGCAAGGCGCACACCGTTGCATTGGTATGTAGAAACCCCTACAAGCAAACCAAACCGGAATGCCTGTGCAAATCTCTCGCCTTCCTTAGATGCAAAGCCACATCTAAACAACTTAATAGGCTAAGACCCGCCCATACAATCCCTCGTGGTTGTACAAAATTCTTGGATTTATAGCGTCCCATTGCTCGGTCCTTAATTCAACACGGGCGATACTCCACCCTACACTACGTGCGACTCCCTTTGCACCTCCGGCTATTGCTAATAATCGCCCGCGTCAAACTATAGTTTTATTTTGGGTTTTTAACCAAAGTACCAGCAACATTTTCCCAAATGAGGATCATACAATTGTTGAAAAGAGTGAAAGCATACAATGAGTAGCTTAAGCAAGAATATTACGCTAGCGGTTATACCCAAAATGACATTAAGCATGTCTAGTTCAAACTAAGGTTTACAAGGTTCACATGTTCCTACAAATTAAGGCAAACCATAATTTACAGGATTAACTACAGTTCCAACCCAAATTAGCATTTCTAGGGAGAATTATCCGGATGCATAGTACATAGACAAAAACAACATAATGTAGGTAAATTATCAGGCTCGACATGATCAAGGGGTTGCTTGCCTTGCAACCCGTTGTCTAGCTCCGGATCTGGATCAGCGACGGCGTCGTCTTCTTCTTCGAGCACGTCGGATTCTACACGTCGATCGACCAGAAATATAGCAAACATTAAATTTCAATAAGGGCAAAAAGAAAACAGACAGTAAACCAAATAAAGATTAACTGCAGACAACAGGGGTATAATTTAGGGGTTGGTTTATAGAATTTTAAGACTTCATGATGTAATTAATTACACATTCAAAGTGTTAACACTTTTTATGAAGAACAACATGGGTTTTCTTATAGATTGTTTATTCTTAAATTACGAATTAAAGAGGCTAAAATTGTGAATTCTCACATTTTATAACTTCGAATTATAGATGCTAAAATTATCTAGATTAAAGAAATTTTAAACATAAAATAAGGTTTCTGTGCAAAAAGCACCTATCTTAGCGATGCATGAAGAAAGAGGGTTGATTAAGTTAAGTTTATGAAGCTAGGTTACTAGATTTTGTTTCATGAACTTAGGCCCACCAAAATCTATATTTCGACTGGTTGACTTCCTATATATTTATATATATATATATATATATATATATATATATATATATATATATATATATATATATATATATATATATATATATATATGTATATGTGTGCACAATTGACACTTGGGTTACTTCATAGTCTTAGAGGTAATTCAAGTCAAGATTACTCCTTAATCAAATTCAATTATTTTACTGCCACCCTAGTATTCCGGGAATGAATTCTTACTTATTTCATATTGCCTTCGTACTATTATACATATGTAAATTCTTAATGTATTGAAAACAAGACTTAAATAGAAAATGATTTAAACATGCATGAAACTTAAATTTTTATATATATTTGGGTTCCTGATAACATAAGGATTCTATAAAAATTAGTTTCATTAAGTTATAAGTTTATTTGCAAAATTTTAGTATAAAGCATATCTTTTGCCTCTTTATTCAAATTTGAATTTAAAAATTACCCAGAGATGGTTCTCAAAAATATTTTTGCATATTCTGAAATGACTTGATTTTACATGAATATAGAAATTTATTTCATTCCATTTGGCTCTACTATGAAAAATCTATAAGCATTTGAATTAATTCGGTTTCTGAAAACCAAAATGGAATTCGAAAATACGTTTTCACAGAAGGGAAAACGCCTTTCGGCTTTTTGGCGCTCATGCGTTTGAACGCGAACCCGGTCTGACTGACAAGCCGGCCCCGCTCGTCAATGACCAGCTAAGCGCCACGCAGAATCGCCTAGAGGTCGATAGTGGGCCCGCGTCGTCGACCAAAAACAGGCGATTTGGTCTCGACCTACACGGCGAACTAGTGCCGCCGCGGCGGAATGGGTAGCACCTCGAGCATCAGTGAGCCGAGGCGCACCTAGGGGCGGCACCCATTCGCCGGGGAATGGCCGGAAAGGTGGTCGCCACCGCAAGGGTGCGGCGGTGCCACGGCCGAGCAAGCAACAGCTCGTCGCCGACCATCTTTTCACCGGATAAGGACTCCTAGAGCATCAGTGAGACCTAGGGCTTCTATTTCACCTGCGGGTGCAGCCGAAGAATCACTGGAGGCGGCTGCCAACGGTCGTCGTCCACGAGGAAGAAGAACGGCAGAAGGACTGAGCTGAAGGTGAAAATGAGTGAAAATAGGGAGGGGTCAGTACTCAGCATAATGCGGCGAAGCTATAGGAAAGAGAGATTTCAAGGATCGGTGCCTAATTGGCTCCTCACCGGTTCTTTCCCCCTTTCTCATGTGTTCGACGAAAATGGCGAAGGAACGAACGAGCAGGGTATTGGCTGGTGTAGTTGGTGTGCTGGGGAGGAAGAGAGCCTCTATGCGACGTATGAGGGGTATTTATAGCCAAGGAAGTCGGTCTCACAGGGTTTGAACTCGCGGAGTGGGTTGCGGCGATTCTGTGCTGCGCGGAGGCGAGCTGACGCGGGTCTCGCGTGCTCCAGGCAGTGCGGTATGGCCGAGGTGTGCCGTGGACAGGCCGAGGACAAGCCGTGGCGATGCGCAAGTGCAGGCTCGCAGAATTTGCGCTGAGGCGCGGAGAGAAGTCGGTGACGAAGGCTCGGGAGAGCTCGGGCTTGTCTCGGGCGAGAGGGGAAAAGAAAGGGGGCAGCGAAGCCAGGGGCTGACGGGTGGGTCTGACCCCACCGGGCAGCGAGAGAAAAGTTCCAGCTTGGCTGTCAGCGCGTCGAGTTGCTTCAACTCCTGGGCCTGCATGTCAGCGAGTGAAGACGAGTCAAGAGATATCTTCAGCTCGGACAGCTCCATGTTATCATTAAATCGACTATCTAATCACAGTGAAATTTTATAAAACTTTTTGACCGACATCTCCTGGAAGTTTTTATACCCCAATAAAATTTTCGGACCAATATACCTGATAGTGAATTAATTAAAATTCTGACACTGTGCACTACACAGGATTTGTATTTCGTTATTTTATTTATTAAAGGGTGTAAATCATATTAATTATTTTCAAAACTTTTTATAAGAGTTCAGTTTGGTTTATGGATATCTCCATAAAAATTTCAAGTCAAAATATGAAGTAAATATTTATAAAAATTCTGACATGAGGATTTCCAGTGTTTTAATTGCCTCTGTTCTTGAATTTTTAGAGGGCTTTGCCCACATGATGAATTCATGAGATTTTTACCAGAGATGTATACTGATCTGAGGGTGCTATGGTAATTTTTATGGATCTTTATAAGTTTCTATTATTTTTATTTAATTCCAACTTCACTGTTTTTTGTCAAAAAGAGACAACCAATTATTTTATTTAATTACATTTCAGCACCTAGGATTTTTACTAGATAGTTTTACTGTTTTACCAGCATGAATAAGGTCTCATGGTAATTTTTACCATTTTTACTTTTACCTCTTTACATTCTTATCATTTCCCATTTAATAATTCTATTTACTGGACTTTTCATATAAAGCATAAATCCAATGAAAATCCAAATAAAACCAATAATTCTCAGAAAACTCAGATGTAAATATATTCAAATCCAAAATATTCATTTTATTTTATTTTATTTTTCGGGATGTTACAAGTAGTGCCCATTTCGGCTTCATATATATATATAATTCAAAAAAAATCATACTTACATAGTGGAATACACACACTTTGGATCACGGTGCTCAGCTCAATGTGCCCCAGGTAATTATACTATATATATGTATATGTACATGTATATATATGTATATGTATGTATATGTATGTATGTATGTATGTATGTGTGTATATATATACCCTTTTTCATATATAAAAAGAGTATATACCACAATTATGCTATAAAAAGTGAATTTTGATGAAATTTTTTATGGAATTCAGTTTGGAGTATCTTTTAATCATTATTAGAGTATGTTCAAAAGGATAAAGAGGTAAAACAAATATATTGAAAGAGGGAGTACATACTCCTATGAGTGTGGAACCATTTTCATATATATATATATATATATATATATATATAGGAAGCCGAAATGGGGCACCATGGTGCCTGGGCACCATAATTTCAAATGCGCAAATTCAAGCCATATTTGAGTATAATTTTCAAAAAATTCAGTTTTAGAGTATATACCCATCTATAACAATTCAAATGAAACGCATAACTTTGAAAAAATATACTCGAATTCAAAGATTTTGAATGAGTTTGGATCACATGCTTTGCTGATTTATATATAAAATTAGCACATACCTACAATCAAACTATCATCAAAAAGAGAAACTATAGTTTGAATTTCAGTTCAAACTTATTTGAACTAGTTAGTAAATTGGTTAAACTCAGCATCATAAAATTTTCAAAAAAATTCGCATAAAAATACATAGGAAACATATCCTTTTTAGATCATGGTGCCCAGGCACCATGGTGTCCCAAGTAATTATACTATATATATAGATATAGATATATGTGTGCATATATACGTACATATATAGTATAATTACTTGGGCCACAATGCTCCAAAACGGGTATATTCTCCTATGTATTGCATGCAAAAATTTTAGGACATTGAGCTTAACTAGTTTACTAACTAGTTCAAACAAGTTTGAACTGAAATTCAAGCTAGAGTTTCCCTTTTTTTATGATAGTTTCATTGTAGGTATTGCTGATTTTTTATATAAAACAGCAAAGCATGTGATCTAAATTCATTCAAAATCTTTTAATTCAAATATATTTTTTCAAAGTATATGTTTCATTTGAATTGTTCGTGCATTTAGAATTACGGTGTCTAGGCTCCATGGTGCCACATTGGGATACCATTGTGTTAGGGCACCCCGATTTCAAATGCGCGAATTCAAACCAAATTTGGTTATATTTTTTAAAAAAGGTTTCAAACTTTTTTGTATGCAATACGTCGGGGAAATACACGTTTTAGTTCATGGTGCCTGGTGGTGTCCCAGTTATATATATTTGTGTGTGATGACGATGATGATGTCACGCTGTGTGGTTAAACTTACGGTTTCAATCGGACGCCTCCGAAATTAACTTGACGAATATACAAATGGAATAGGCACGAAGTTACTCCTTTTGCATATTGCATGTGCGACGATGGTTGGTGCTGCATGGCATATACAGTGTGATTTTCTTAGTAGTTGTCGACTTAGCCCACTAAACAGAGCATAAATCCTCCGCCAGCCAACGACAAACTATTCTGCCATCACCAACATTTTGCTGCTCAGCCCTTACAGTACAGTTGGTTGACACTTAGCAGATCAAGTTACTCACACCTATATCGTCTCGGTTCTCCAGCTCAAATTAATGACAATGCAATTTAGGTAACCTAATCACCAACTTTCGTCGCTGCTCCTAACATAGTACCTTGATGGAATATTACTCGCTAAACCACTCAATCAAACTGGACCCCTAGTGCCAACTGCAAACCAGACCAACATTATTATCCTCTTTTTCAGATCAAGAATTCCACACCCTGAATGTACAGTCAGCCTCGCAGTGCCACTAATTAAAATGATTCATGTCAGTACTCAGTAGCAGTGTCCATTAGTATTTTGTAGGCGATATATATGTACTTAATGATAGATCACCTACATGTATTGATCTGTACCGACAACATAAATTCGAGGCTGATATCGGTAGGTGGATCTTGCCGGGAATCCTTCAATGGTCAGCACAACTAGCAGTTACTCCTCTGAAGGACACCAATATTCAGAGGGCAGTAGCTAGCGCTATATAAGGCTGCAAGCTCTCGCCATGGCCAAACCACATGCGCAATCACGTTGCAAATTAAGTAGCAAGCTAGTGCTTGCATATATCGTACACGTACAGGAGTAACAAAAGAGATCGATCGATGGCGTCCAAGGTTGAGCTGGTTGTGGAGGTGAAGTCGCCGGCGGACAAGCTGTGGACGGCGCTGCGGGAGTCGACGGAGCTGTTCCCCAAGATCTTCCCCGAGCAGTACAAGAGCATCGAGACCGTCGAGGGCGACGGCAAGTCCGCCGGCACCGTCCGCCTCCTCAAGTACACCGAGGGTACGCACGCGCGCGCACTATCATCTACATTGCATGATCAATCAAGATTCATGTCGTCGGTTAATGTTGCAGGGGTTCCGATGGTGACGTTCGCGAAGGAGAAGGTGGATTTGGCAGATGACGAGAAGAAGGTGGTGACGTACAGCGTGGTGGACGGCGAGCTGGTCAACTTCTACAAGAACTTCAGGGTGACGCTGCAGGTGACCCCCAAGGATGCCGCCGAGGACGGCGCCGGCGCGGTGGTGAATTGGGCCATGGAGTTCGACAAGGCCAGCGACCAGGTGCCCGACCCGGACGTCGTCAAGGAGACCGCGGCCAAGACCTTCCACGACCTCGACGACTACCTCCTCAAGAACTAGAAGACGAGCGCGCGCGCGCGCGGGGGGGAACGGCCATGCATGCATCCACCGATCCATCCAAGCGCGCATCGCGTGGTGCGATCGATCGTGTTGCACGGTAGATATGTTACAGTGATATGTATCAGTATGACAGTATTACGGTCCGAGCTAGTCTACTAGCGTCATCCTCGTTGTTGTGGGTTTATTACTACTGTTCCAGCGTCCTTCTTCTCTGTTACTCTAGTCGCTGTCGTTGCTGCAGTGGTCATGTCTGCCTGCTTCGGTACATGCATGAGTGAATAATAAAGTCAGCTTTACGGCGACCTCCGGAGTTTGATTCATGTGATTTGATTTGATTTGAACGTAGAGACGGTGATGGCAAATTGGCAATGTTGCTGTTTCGGTGGATCCATGCTGGCAATTAAAGCAGGAGCACATAAGGCAGTTGCATAAATGCGTGAATATATATGTACGTGTTTAATTCAGCAGTCGTGCTTTCCTACCTTGGCAAGAGTTACCATGCAGCAGTATCTCGACAGCAACGGTATCACGCAAACTCAGTAAGAGCAACCTGCTGAGCAATGCTACTCGGTAGGTATTAATTACGCAAAATCATTAATTAAGTGATTAATTAAATTCAACACTTTATGGATTTGATCGACACATTTCCTGTCGAGAAAGGGGAGGTCAGCAGGAACACCTTGCCGCATCACAGCAGCGCGGCAGGTGGCCGTGCCTTCCATGTCGGGAAGGGGACCATTTTTTTACAAATTTATTTGAAAGAAGGTCAGATTTGCCAAAAAAAAGTTTTTGAGGGGGCTAGAAATTAAAGTGATGGCTTCCACAAAGCCATCCGCCATCTCCAGCGATGGAGCAAAAAAATGTAAGGACAGGGGTATTTGGCAAAGGCAAAGATGGTGGATTATTCGCTTACTTACAGGTTAGGGTCCATAACGACCTATCAATGGCAAAATTAAGAGAAAACTAGAGAAAAACAAGATATTCGTTTTAGGATAATGCTTCCGAACGACTTGTCGCTTCTTAACCTAACTGAACAATCCACCTCTTCTGCACCTCCATTCGCTTGCTCGCTCCAAACCCCAACCGTGGCCTCCACCTTCTTCTTGCTCCCACGCAGCCCTCCACCTCCAGCAAGCATGTCCCTCCACTTCTCCAGCCACGGCGTCGACCATCTCTGACGCTTCCTTCTCTTCTCTTTCCCACACACACCCTTTTCATGGGCTAACTCCACCCCACGATGGTCATTCTTCTCCGACAATGGCGGTAAGATTAGGGTTAGGGAGGGGTTCACCGGTGCGCCTCGGTTGTAGAGGGAGGAGGAAGGCGGCAAGGCAACAGTGACGCTACCGATCGCAGGATTGGAGGAGGGTGGTGGGTAACATGGCACACGACCAACGCAATATTAGGTTGGGCCAGGTCGACACATGGCGGTGGTGAGGAAGAGGGGAAGGTGCTGGTGCCGCCGACTGCCGGTGGTGGAAGAGGGACCGGGGAAGGAGATGGAGGCATGCAGAGTTGAAGCAGTGGGGAGTTGAAGCAGTTGGGGGCAGCTGTAGCGGAGGAGGACGACGCTAGCTGGGGGCGGCAGTGGAGGAGGAGGGTGGTGCTGACGTTGAGGCAAAGTGATAGTGCGACCATACTAGTCGCATCCTTCTTTTTAAGTAAACTTTCCCTTCGGCGTGCCCTACACAACACTCCAAGGCAGCTTTGCTAGAGGAGGTAGGGTTGCAATCGGATTGTATAATTTCCAACCGTCCGATCTACCGGATGTGTTCGGATCGGATTCAGATAATTTTTTCGGATAGTTTTCGGATTAGGTGTCGGATTTGAATAATGTTTTTCGGATTCAGATTCGAGATATCACTATCCATCGGATCGGTATATTCTGAAACTTTTTTCGAATATATCTGGTAAAAAGGATTCGGATATCCAATCCTTCTGATGATTTGATCTTCTCCCGTGAGTCCTCTCCGACTCCACTCCCCATCTCATCTGCCCCGACTCCCTGCGCCAACCTCACGCCGCCACCCTGCCGCCGCCACCCTGCCTCCTGGTGCCCTCCGCCAGCCTCGCCTCCCGGCACCCTTCGCCCGAGTCCCGGTGCCCTCCGCCAATCCTGCAGCCCTCGGCTCGTCCCGATACCCGGCGCCCTCTGCCCCGAGTACCACTGTCCTTCGCGACGAGACGAGTGAGATCAGCGTGAGATCCAGGACCAAGCTGGCGCCGCCATTCGTGCATCCCGTCCCCTGTGAGCGATTTTTCAAATCCCGGCTCGTCTGGTTCAGTTCCTTTCATTCAATCTGGTCTTCGGGCCTTGAATTCTGGGGGTTGGCCGTGGCGATTGAACGATATGGAGTAGCTTGTTCCTGCACCTTTCAGGTTGTTCGGTTGTTTCCTCGGGAGCTGAGAGGTTAAGGATTTGTTGTCTTGTCCGTGGGCTGTGGTTGAATTTTGGGGATTTGGATCGGTCTAGATAGATAAATCCTGCGTATGATATGCTGCTGTAAGTAGAACAAAAGGTTAGAGACTATGGGAGATGTTGAATGATGTGAGGAGAATATGTCCTGGTCTGTTGTTCATGAGGGAATATTTGAAGAATTGTTGTTTCGAGAGGGTTTGTTTATGGAGAATACGGGTCAAATGCTAGAGAGATTTGGGCCTGATTTTGTACAACACTAAGCCGATGCGCTGTAGTTCTTTGACGAGGTTGATATGTTTTGTGGCAGCAGAAAGATTGGGAGGATACCATCTTTGAGGAACTTCAATGCGCTTCCGCATGCCGAAGAGCACTTGTTGAAGAAGACTTACTATGGTGCTATCCGTATGGATATCCTATTGCTTCATGATCTCCGCTGGATGCTTATATTTAATTTGGAGATGTGTGTTTAATTTGTACCATCATTAATGCATTGACAGTGACGATTTTCGAGCTAGTTTTTGTTTACATGATCATGGCAAACCCATTTGGATGTGGTGGTTTGTCTTTCCCTTGTTGTGATCCACTGATCCTTGCCAATATAAATATAATTAACTCTTCTATTTTTTTAAATCATGAGCTCTTCGCTAATTGATTCTGTCTGCAGATGTCAATAGATCCAAAATGAGGAGAAACTCTGCCAATTCATATAAATATGTCATTTCCTTCTTTACCATGTGAAGGTTAGTTATTGATTGTATGCACTCGGTACCAGTTTGATATAATGTTCCATTTGGACATCATTCATTTGCATAAAGTGTTTCATGTTTTTGATATATGTTTCACTGGCTTTTGTTATTTAGCTTTGAGTGTGGATGCAATTGACATGTGCGGCAAACATGAAGTTGACTTACATACAATATTTGGAATGTACCATCTGATGTCAAAAGTTTATTACTTTCGTGTATGTTCTAATATATTAATACATTAGCTGCGCTAATTATCTCCATTTTTGTGATGGAGAAACATTGCCTTCCTTAAGTATGGATAAACGAACATTTTTACCAACATTGAAGCGGGCCAATATCCGAGATTATGCTTACCAGTTAATATCTTAGATTAGTGTAAGTTGCAAAGAACATGCACTCTTAGCTGCAGTTCATATATGCAATTGTTAATAATACGCTTTTACTATGTAAAAGTACAATGGCTTTAACAGTAAACATATTTAGTGTGTTCTCTCATAGGTCACGAAAAAGTTGGCTCTTGCATAGCGTAATAAAGTGCAAATAAAAATGATACACTTCCTAATGTAAAATAGAGCAAGTCTTCACACGATTCTGCAAGCATATAAGACATATATGACATACCTTCAGGGTATGTTTGCTGATATACATATAATTAGGGAATTACATAAAGAAACTTCCTTTGTAAAAAAACTGAACCAACCAACGTAAGAAATGTTTATTGGATTGAGTGAATACTTTTATATAACCCTTAACATTTTTTTATTAATGTTAAACATGTCATGCACTCTTGTTACCTTTTTGTTTTGTAGGATAAGACTATGATGACAGCCGATAATGATTGAGTGCTTGTCGAGGACAAGTAATCATCATCATGCACTCGTTGTCTCTTGAGATGTTGCCAGCCTGACTTAGCCACTTCGGTCTTCGGACTCTTATATAAGATTGTGTCATTGTTGAGTCTTCTATCTGTATGCATGTATGATATAATCCAAATATTACCGACTTATCGTATTGTCTCTTCCATGAAAACATGAAGTTATGGACCTCATAGTCATGTTATCGACTTATTGTAATATTATTTACATATCATTCTATATTTTAAAACTTGTCATATGTGTATCGTTCAAATTTAAAGTACTTTTGCCATTTTATTGGACCGCCCGATAAAATGTCTTGTTGGACTGCGATAATCTTGCTGCATGTTGAACTCATACGGTTGGTTAATCAGTACTATATGTGTGCTTTATACGGTATCTGTTTTCGTGCGTTATCCGAAAAAAAATATTCGATACCGTATCGATTCTGCTCTGTATTCGATTCGAATCTGCGACCGATATTATCCGCGCCGTATTCATATCCGGTACTATCTGAATCTGACAAAAAATATGGTTTAGGATATGAAAAAAGCGATATCCGACCGAATCCAAGCCGATTGCACCCCTAGGAGGAGTTGACGGGGGCATATGCTAAAGATATAGGTGAGGCATATCAAAAGATTAGAAAATTAATTTGAGCTCTCAGATCTAGATGCAATGGATAAAATCACTTTGGCTCCCACCGTTATAATCCTCTTCTCCCATTCGAGTACTATTTTGTCAGGAAGTCTAATTTGTTTAGATGTTGGATGCATATATGCCTTAGTCCACTAGTTTGCTACATCATGTTTGCTCATTAGTTGCTAGCATGTGATTGATACATTAAGGAATGTTCTAACTACATAGACTTTTTACATCAATGATATACTAGTTTTTCACAAATTAAATTATGTAAAGATGATTTGACAGCCTGAAAAAAAGGAACAAAGCAAACTACAAGGAATACACACAAAAAAACTATAAAACTACATGTTCGTTTATGTTACCTAAACATATTGATTACTCCCTTACAATCTTCACCAAAGAAAAATCATAAAACACAATGTAGATCACAAAGCAATATCCAACTGACAAAAAAAAACTAAGCACTCTCAAACACAAAAAACACTCTATTACCATTTATCAATTTTTTTCATTTCTTCTCTGAAATTCAACCCACAAAATCCACATTTTGGGTTGTACTTTACCACAAACCACTGCCACATTTGTTGGAGTATATGTATTGGCCTAAATTATATTCTTCACAAATCTTGAAAAATCCTAAAGACTCACTTGTAGGAGGTGCTTCTATGCTTCACTATTTGAAAGTTACACAAATATTAAAGTATGAATGAAGGATATATGATGATATTGCTTATCCTTTCTCTTGCCTCAAGATTTGTGCAATTTGTATTGAGAGGGTGATGTATAGAAGTACTGCTAAGCTCGTCACTTATACATGATGAATAGTGGGAAGTTTAGTATGACATTGTTATTTTAGGTGAAGAGACATCCATTTATAAGTGGGAGGCCTAGTTGAAGCAATCAAAATAAGAATACACGTGCGCTCCCTCATCTCGCCACGCCATCACCCGTCCAAACGCCGCCAGTGAATGGTGCGACGATTTTAGGTTTGATTGTTGGGGAAGTGCGGCTTCTTTTTACATGTCATGACCTTTTGCATGTTGATATGACATATTGATAGTATCCACATGTAACAAAATGGAAAAAAAGGGGGAAATCGGGTCAAACCGAACATTTGAGTCACGCTGATCCTAGGGGCTATTATGGCACAAATTAATTGTGTTTAATACAGTTTCCATTTTTTGTTAAACCGAACATTTGAATCAGGTTATCCTTGGGCTATTATGCCACTCACTAAATGTGATTAATGTGTTTTTGATTCGGCCTCCTTCCGAGCTGTTAGGCGTCTATACGAGAACTCCTCTCTGACTACAGAACAACAGAGAAAGAGACACCATTGTCTTAATTGTTTCTCTGCTCTGTACTGTCTGATTGCTCCATCGTTTCATCAGCGTGAAGCTGTATCTTTGAAACCATCTCCTCTCTAGGTCCTCTTCGCATCGCTTCTGTCTAGCTTCTGTTTAAAAGAAAATCGAATTATCTATTAAAAGATTGTGAGAGTTGCTAAGAAAAAAAGAGAAATAAGCTAGAAATTCTCACAAAAAAGCAAAACATCTAGCCCTTAATTTTAGTGGACCCTAATTATAACCGCCATCAAATCTTTATAATAGAAAATAAACGTCGTCATGTTTGACGATGGTAGCACATAGGAAGCCATGTGCACGTCTTCAAATTCGACAATGAGATGAACCTCATCGACATCGGCAATGACATCGAGTTCTTTGCACAGGTATTTTTACAGCATGGTATATGTTATTGTTTCATACTCTGGGGCCCTCAACATGTCAAGAATCATAAAAAAGGGCCCGGAGATAGTGGGCTGGGACTTGCAGCAAGTGAGCATGCATGGTGCTATTGGCTCAGAACTTCATTTTTTCCCCGTTTTATGCACACAACAAAAATATCCATCATGCGCAATATAATCTCTACATGTGTTCTACATCATTTGTAGTACTACCACACCTTTTTCTTACCTTCTTCTTGAAACGTGATCCAGGTTTTGATTTTCATACGTTTATGTTGATATTGTTATACAGGTGTAGCTCAGGCTAAGCTCATTCGCAGGACGACCCTAAGAGGATGCAAACTCAATCGTAGATCTACTTGAAAAGGCTCTGAGTAACGTCCCTCGATGGCTTCAGAAACGAAGTCCCTTTAAACTTAGGGTAATTGACTAATTTGCACTGATTGAAGTCTATCACTCGAAAGAATGTTGCTCTATTTATTAATTATCCAATACAAATCAGTCCATGAATTACTCATTTTGGTTTGTTTCACATACCTACGTCCAAACTAAAAATAAGCCTTACCAACCAGCACAAATTTGGTTCTTTTTGTAAGTCTCACAGTGTTTAAATTACCGAACGAATATCACCAAACAGTTAGGCTCAGAATAAAACCCATACATACCTTAATTTTGGAATAAAAATTAGATTAAGATTAGTAGTTGGATTTGTATACGGATTCTAACCTATAACTAATATTCGAAATTCAATAAAAAAATAACAATAAAATTTAATATAAATTCAGAATGAAAATAAAAGGAATTAGCAATTTGATTTTCATACCAAAATCCGAAATAAAAATTAGATGAAATTAGCAATTGGATTTGCATACAATTTACAACACTAAATTGAAATTCGAAACTAAATAAAAAATAACAAAATTTGAATGAAAAATAAAAGGAAAATAGAAATTTGATTTTCATACAAGATCTGAATGAAAACCCTACATATATGAAATTCAGAATAAAAATTATGTAAAAATTAGCTGTTAGATTTGTATATGAATCCTAACCTATATTAAATAAAATTATAAGAAAAAGTGCATGTCAAGTATAATAAAAAATAAAAAAATATTTAAAATAAAAAATAAAAATAAAAAATAAATAAATAGTCCATGTCAAGTACAATAAAAACATATATTTAAAATTAAATAAAAATAAATTTAAATTGAGAGAAAGAATCCATATCAAATACAATAAAAAACAATATATGTTCGAGATAAAAATTAGCAACTGGATTTATGTACAAATTACAGACTAAAATTGAAAAAGAAAGTCTATAAAAAGGATAGTCCAAAAAAATATGTAAATTCAGAATAAAAATCAAAGGAAATGAGCGATTGTTTTCTTATTTCATACTAAGTGAAAAGTAAAAAAATTGTTTTATTTAGAATTAAAATTATATAAATATGCTAATTCAAGAGAAAAATAAAATAAAGTAAGGAATTTGATTGCATATATATACAAATTAGGAATCGAAATTTATTACGTAATAAAATCTATGACATATAGTTTACAATCGCTAAGAAAGAAGAGAATATGCTAGCAATTCTCACAAAAAGAAAACATTCTGGTCATTTATTTTTTGCATCTCTATAGGATGGAGGGATTGAGTCATTGAGAGGGTGATTCTTTTACACCTATTCACTCGACTATATCGGTATAAACTATGTGATGCGCATTATCAATTTGTAGTATAGACAACTATTGCAATAATGAAAGAATCAGATGATACTGATATAAGTGGAAAACATTATATTATACTATATTTATTGTTTTGTTATGCAAATATTTGAGAAAGAAAGTTTCATCACATGTGACAAGTATTGGGAAACACAGTGAGCAGTTTTTTCTCTTATAATATATAATAGTAAAATATCACAAATAGAATTCTGCAACGATCTATTTTCTAAAAAGAAAAATCATATACATATATTGCCAAGTTATTTAAATATGCTTTAAAGATGATGCCCGCGCAAGTGTGCGGGCCACCTTACTAATTTACCGAACAGGAGGATTCTAGACAGCTTCTCCTAAAATCAAAAGCTGTACTCTATAGAATCAGAATCCGGATGCCAACTGATTCTCTTTTATTCTCGCCGGCCCGGTCTTCTACCTCCACGCACAGCCGGCCCAACCCGATACTCCTATAATTAGAAACAGCTTCTCCTATGATCTAAAATCTGCACAATAAAAAAGTGTCCCGAGGAGAACCTTAGTTCTACACGGGTACTTCGTCCCTTTGTTTGCTTGCACCGGCGTGAGAAGAGCAGTTTCTCCGAAATATCCTGTAAAAAGGGGCGAATCTGGTGAGTGGGAAGCACTTTGCACGACTGGTTATTGCTTCCGGTCTTCGCTAATCGCGTGTCTTGCTCAGCTACGTTTATTGCAACCTTCGCCAGAGCGTTAAATGTAAGTCCGAATCACCCATGCTTCTCCTGGTTCATTCAACTCTGTTTGATAGCGCTTTACTTGTTGACATGTGCCTAGTGTACACATTGCGGCATTGCGCGTACTACGATCATTGTTTTATGGATTGCGCGTATTTCTAACACTAATAGCATCCTCTCCTCCCGCTATGCCGGCGCCGGCGCCCGTCGCCACGACCACGGTGCGGGTCCACTACATCCCGCTCTCGGCCGTCGCCGCCGAGCTGCTCGCCTTTGTCTGTCCTGGGGAAAATTGGTGGCGCCGAAACCAAGACAGCAGTGAAGATGTTGCTGCAAGGTTATGAACCAAGTTCAGAGCCTTACCTGTTGATGATCCATAAGGCCCATCAGGAGAATAGGCTGACTGACATAAGAACTAGATGTAAGATTCATGTCCCAAAAGGCCGTGTTCTTATTGGTTGTTTGGATGAAACAGCAAATTAGAATATGGTCAAGTTTTCATCAGAATTACAAAGAACAGCAAAGAGCATGAGGACGATGATCAAACATATTTTTATAATGATAATGGAGAACAGCCATAATTGTCGGAAAAGTTGCAATATCTAAAAATCCCTCTCTCCATCCATCCTGGTGATATCAGAATTCTTGAAGCTATTTATGACCCTACATTGGATGCTATAGACGTGGTTGATTGTCTTGTCTTCCCTCAGAAAGGGGAAAGGTATGTGATACTGAAACTGAAAGATGATCATCAGAGTTTGTAGTTTGTGTCACTTTATTTGTCAGCATTGGTTTACATGTTTGGTTGACATTTGATTGTGTTATGTCACTATTAACCTCATCGATGAATGTTGCCAATGCTTGGGCTATCCTTACTTTAGTCTCGGATGTTGATCAGGCCTAATCCAAATGAATGCTCGGGGGGAGATTTGGATGGTGACCTCTATTTTATTACTTGGGATGACAGACTGATTCCTGAGAAGGTTGATACACCTATGGACTACACTGCAACAAGGCCACGCATAATGGATCATATTGTTACACTTGAGGTATATTCCTGATTGCTTAGATTGTTGTTGCTAATATATTGAAGGATTTTTCTTTGCTATATCAAAGTTTTATAGTTGCAACTATTACCAAGGATTATAGTGTTTATGAATTGTAGCATTTTAATCATGCAGTTGTCGCTTAGGCACCTGACATCTTTCTAAAAATTGTTTATGCATTATAAAGCATGAACTCAAACGGCGTTGCAAAAACTGAAAAAATGCATTTACCATTTACCACCGATAAGCAGCTTCAAGTTGTCTCTTCGACTAACTAAATGCATTTTTTCGCTTCCCACATAGTCACATGGTTGTACTCGCCTGAGTGAAATGTCACAACAACATCTGTACTGCACGAAGTTCAGAAGCACTTTGTTTTTTTTTAAAACAGCAAAAGCTGTGAATAGATTAGATTAGAAAGGGCAAGATACAAAAATTGTTAAGAAGTACACGGTAGCGAGGGCCGCACCCGAGAGTAGGCCGCGGAGGGCGCGAGCCCGGGAGAAAAGGAAAAGGAGAAAAAAGGGAAAAAAGAAAAGAAGCTTTAAACTTCGTGATGAAGAAGCCTTCTTAGCTGCGAAGCTCCCGCTAAGGTTCAATTGACAGCCTCATCTTTAATGGACTGAAGGATTTGATCGTGGAACGCCCAACCTCTGTGAAAAACTCTGTTGTTTCGCTCTTTCCACCATTGCTAGCAAGACAGGATAATCAAGGTCTTGACGCCCTTCCGATGGCTGAATGGACCGCCTATGCGGTGCAAATTCCATTGATCAAGGTGCGTGGTCGTCTCACATTGGTCTGGATGGAGAGTCGGTATGCGAACCCAGTGTGCGATAGACGACCACAACGAGCGGACTTGAGGGCAATCAACAAAGAGGTGGGAAACCATTTCTAGGCTTCGATTGCACATTTGGCAGAAATACTAGTTTGAATATCCTCTACACTGCAATCGTTGCGCTATCCCAAACCGATTACGTAGAGAAGCACTTTTTCGATTACATGATAAACGATGTGCTCGGTGTTATCTCCACTGCCCACTTGATCCACGCGGACCGTAACCATTGAAAACTCGGAGCCCCGAGTGCCTCCAACTGGCTGCTCTGCATTCCATGGTCGTCGACTTCGCCCAGACGGGAGCTCCGGCTGAAATGCCCCCGTCACTGAGACCGAGGGAGCTCCCCGACTTCAGGGAGCGATCGGACAGACCGATGTACATCTCGAATGGTGTTCTCGGCAAAGCTCTAACGAGCAACCGTGAGCCACATGGAGAGCTCGGAGGTTCCCGCATCCTTGGTTCAATCCAGCCCCACGTATGATCCTGACCTCGAGGTTCCTGGCTTTGAGGAGCTCCTTGAAGCCGCCTACAACCTGTACGATGGGTGTTCTGCGTAGTTGCGCGGATAATTTTTTTAAAGTTTATATTATTAAATGATATAATTTATATGTTCGAGAATATATTAACGTATTTTATAGGCTATTTAGATTTTTAAGACATCATAAACATTAGAAATGACAATAGAAATTTGAAGGAAAATTCAACTTATAAAATTATAATTGAAATATAAGCTTTGATGGAAGAAAGCCTTTGAGAATAATAAGTTATTAGGGTTTTAAGAAAGGTAGCAGCTCCTCATCTTGCATAGATCATATTAATTATATACTTCTGTTCTTTGTTAGCTAACTGTATACTTCCGTTCTTTCTCCATTAGTAACTCTTTTTTCAAAATATATGCTGCACATATACCTCTATTTAATCTCAAGTAATACGCTGATTATTTTACATGGTATTAGAGTACATTGTTCATATATACATCAATACATCATGGGCGACCTACTATGAACTTATATTCTCATACGCTGGCTACCCCACTGAACCGTATATCTTCTATCTCTTATTGATCGCTCCACACCTTTTTTTGCTTTAACCTTCAATAGCAAGCCCAACTGCTAGCTTTTTTTAATGCAATACACTATTTATAGCTTTTTTCTATTTCTCTCCAATTATTACTTAATGTTGAACGTTGTGACATCAATATACATAGATGTACAACTGTCGTTATCCCAACCGAGGACACCCGTCACGCTCTCATTAGTGGTCTCATGCCTATTTCATACAGTAGTACCATCTCTGCTATGGACTTTTTGCTTTTTTTTTATTCATATGAATTCTTGCATGTATATACACATGCAGGATGTTATACATGCTCGATTTCTGCTTGTCCCATGTCGATCACTTATCTTATTCGACGTTGGCTAACTCAACAATGTTGCTTCCTCACTAACTGCGGCAACCTTTTATCTTTTATGAAGCTAGCATGTTTGCTTTAGTTATTGTCTAACTATATGGAGAATCTTTTTGCCATTGCGTGTGACGTCATGTCCCTCAGCAGCGATGGCACGTCCCTAGCTACGCAATGGATATATATTCTCTGTAGCTCATTTTCTATGCAAAGCTTCAACTCCTCTCTACAAAGGCCTCCCCATCAGCAAACTTCTTTTGCCACTGACTTCTTCAACAATGCACTCGTCGTCGCTTCTTGTATTATACATGATACAAATTTTTTCTTTTAATCTAGACCGTTATAATATGGACTCACCATGACCAACGGTATAGATTTTTTTTTGATTAATGTGAGAATTTCTAATTTTGAGAGCGAACGTGGTGGCTTTTTTTTTTGTCTCTGCTTTAATATTATAATAGAATAGATTATCCACCTTTCCTCCTCGGCTTAAGTTTTTTTGGGGGAATTGACTGATGCATACAACCCAATATGATATCAGAGTCAATAGATTGAGTTTAAGATCCTGTTGACGAAATTAAAAAAATTACTGTAACTCACTTCTATTCCATACGTGATGGAGCCTATATGTAAGACGGAGTCATCTGGTATCATCTGCGACAGCCTGCTGGCGATAAAGGCGGTGAAGCGTTGCAGGAAGCGAGTGGAGGGCGCCGCTCCGATGGACTGCAGCGCCTGACCTGTTGTTGAAGTGAATTTGCAAGGTGTAAGTGGTAACTGCACTTCTGTTGTAAGCAAGTTATCTGATGCACTGCCGCTGTATGCTGTAAAAATCTGGTGCAGAGCATCTGAGCTCAACAGCAGAAGTCTGCCTAATATAGTATGGACGGGCAGCTTGATGAACTGCATTACTTGACAAGAACGGTACACGGTCTGCGATGGCTGAGCTCCTAAGAGGCTTATCCAATGCTGACATGCTGTTGTTAATCATTGGACATGAAGAACGGTGCACGGTGTGATGACATGATAGGCCAGTGCTGTTAATCATGGTCCATGATTATCTTAACAAAACTTGGGCTTTGCGTGGAATTCTGCGGGTGCCTTTTAGGCTATTAGGCTAGTCCCAGTGGTAGTATCATACGCCATAAATGATCCCTTACATAGGATTTTTTGCTGACATGGCAATCGATTAATGAAGAAAGAGAAGATAGCAGTATCATGAGGATGATACTGCTTGGGCTCAATATCCAACGTCTTGGATTTCGTATGATATCTTGCCCGAGCAAACCATATCATATTCATATGAAACATTTGATCACAACACATGCAACAATTAATGCACGCAAACTATCTTGGATATTGTAGTATGATACTATGCATTGGAGATGGTGTTTCTTCTCAACAGTATCACGCTCTCTATCCTACGTGACAGTCTTGAATTTTGGAATATGATACTATGCACTGGGATTAGCCTATACATTATAGACCCGGGAAGCAGGGGCTTGACTTCTTTATTGTTCTCATGAGGAGCAGGTAGGCATTAGCTAAGCCGTTACGTAAGGGATACCACGGACCCCACATCGCCCATCTACAGTTAGTTGGGCAGCCGGCTGCCTGATCGTTCGACGTGTTGTTCTGCGGCCGTGCAAAAGTGCGAATAAGCGGTCTTCTTCAACTCGCCTGTAAAGCCCGCACTGCACGTCATCTGGTACACTAAATTTAGTATAGATTATTTATTTTTTATCTAATAAATTAGATTAACTAATATTTATTTATACTTTGTTTGATAATAGAGTAGTAGGAATTATAATGCATAGTATAATTTGTCAAGATGCTACTAGCAAGATTTCACACTATCCGTGCGTATCACCTGTCAATTACCAGCTGCTGGCCCGCTGCAGCGCGTTTGCTCGGTGATCGTTGCTACTAGGTTTACTAGCGCTGGCCACTGGGTAAGTCCAACGGCCTCCGAGCTCCGGTCAGGTGCAAAACTACCTGACCGTTTGCGAGCAGCGAAGCAGATTTTCAAATTCGATCTCTCTGTGTTTAACTGTATTAGTTCAGAAAAAGCTAGTGCATACAGTAGAAACAACGATGATAACACGTCCATATCACGAATTCAATTTATAATAATTAAGAAAAAGTACTGGTATTTAGACCAATAATTACAAATAAACAGTCACATAGCTTAAGTTCAATGAAGAAACAGTGGAATGAAATAAATAGCAGCAGGATAAACCCATCAATTCGCTCAAAAAGCAATCGACTAGGGTGCATGTCCTAGTAATCCAAATCTTCTTCGTCAAAACCACAAACAAAGAATTCGTAGTCACCTTCTACTTTAGCGCATTCCTCTGTGGGATTTTTGAATGTTATAAGGTGAGTACAAAATGTACTCCACAAGTCTTGAAAACATAATGCATGATAACTAAATGCATGTCTAAATAATTGAAGGCTTAGTATGGCTCATTTAGCGTAAAGCAATGTTTAACTCTTAAATACAACTAATAATTTTCACAAAGCATCAATTGACCAAATGTAGTTGCAATAATTGAAATTTATGTAACAACTAATAAAGGTTTCAACTATCTGACTGGCTCAAACCGCCAATATTAACCCGAAAGATCCAACCACTCAC
Organism: Otatea glauca; assembly: GCA_036346275.1. Taxonomy (NCBI): domain Eukaryota; kingdom Viridiplantae; phylum Streptophyta; class Magnoliopsida; order Poales; family Poaceae; genus Otatea; species Otatea glauca. The sequence continues at coordinate 34,829,053 of CM070717.1, forward strand.
GGATTCTCAAACCATCGATTTTATTTAAAATAAAACCATAAAAATCTACCATGTCAAAACGCACATTGCCCGCTCTTGACTGTGGGCCCAACTACTTAAGTAGTTTTAACTCTGCAGATTTTGTACAGTTTTACCCATAAGATGCGATCAACTTTTACTGTCCGCGCACACTCAATATGTTAGAGTGCGACTAGGATGATCACAATAAGGTCTTTACAATGTACAACCCCGCTATTAACCTCGCTTGCTAAGGTTTCACCGTCGAAGGATTCCATCCACCTAGTTGGAAGCCCTCTCTTGCGCCGTGTGAGAAAACCTGTCTCCAACTAACACCTACATGCTACCAACTGGCGAAGCTAATAATAGGACACACAAATTAACAAGCCAGGTTGTACTCATATAGATTTCTGGTTATGCGGTAGTGCTTAGTTTGAAATAACAACGCTTCGGTCAAGTCATTAATTGACTAGGGCGGAACAACCACTTTACAAAGTCTCGTGCTTCCTGCATCCACCTGAATTTCCATCCGCCCCAGTCTAAAAATATTTTCTATTTTATTTTATTTAAATAATAACAACAATACTTATTGCCACAACTTCACAAATGAGTTAAACAAAGTTTTGAAATGATTCTCATTAATGGCATAATACTAAAACGTTTAAGATATATTAAGAAATTCTATCGTATGATGCTACTCTACAAATCATCACCAAATAAAATAGCTAATACTAACTAGGGTGACAATGGTGCATCATGATCAATGCCAAAGAGGTCATAACAATTATAGGATTTAATTAAACGCTATGACTGATTTTAAAATACATTGTATAAAAGTAAGCATGCAATAATTTAAAACAACTTAAGTATTTTAAAATTTTGATATCAACATGGTCAAGGAAGACTTGCCTTCAGTAAATGCTGCTGGTTCTACCTCTGGCTACTGGTTTGGCGAAGCTTTGGCAACACCGTCTACACGCGAAAAGTGAGAACAAATAAATAAAAGCAAAACAAACAAAATTCAAAAATTAAAAAGAATGATGCTGGAAGGTAGATCTTGAATTTATATGAATTTAGAAATTTGAATCACTAAATTTAGAGCTCAAATGAAGGAGATTGGGCTCTCGGAAGTTGCTCGGATCAAGAAAATCAGAAAAAGAAAATGGAGAGAGGGTGAACCATGAATGACACGTGGGGCTAGGAATATTTAGAATTTTCTGGAAAAGAAACTCCGACTGACACGTGGGGCCCAAGTGTCATTAACTCGGTGTATGATGGACCAGGTGCACCGAGGAAATTAAGCGTTGGCTTGGCAGGCTTGCTGAGGTGGGGGTGACACACGGCTGCTGACGCGACTGCCAGCGCAGTGTTGGCACGGCACGAGTGACAATGCCACCATGTCGGTTGCGGCTTTGAGGTGCCGGGACAGAGGTGTCGCGCATGCGACACGTCAGCGTCAGTTGGCTCAGGACTCCGACTACCTGGCAACGGCGCGGCCTTGCGCGGAGCGAAAGAAGATGACTCGACCGAGGGGCAAAACACGATGGAATCAAACCGGGGCTTGGGGCAAAAGGATGCGGGCGACAAGGGGAAACCGACGATGCAAGCAGCGGCGGCGGACGTTCACCGACGACGGAGATAGTTGGGAAGATTCCTCGAGGGCGGGCAGTGAAAATCGACTGCTAGGGTGGGGCTCCGAGAGGCGGATTCGTGCGGGAAAGAGAGGAGAAAAGAGCTGCGCATTAAATAGGCGCGGTTGCCAAGGCCTCCGGCTCAGATAAGGCACATACGACAGTGGATTTTGCGGTGATGGGTGCGAGGATTCGGGCGGCGGCGGAGTCTGTTCGGGACCCACCTATTAGAGGACGTGGGCGCTCACACAGACTGAGCCATGAGATTGGGCTAAGGGAAATGGATGCGAGCAAGGGAAAACAGGCCGAGGTGAGCAGGAAGGAAACCGAACCGGGGAGAAAAGGGGACCAGGATGGGCGGAGCAGAAGGAAGTAGGCTGCAGGGATGCGGCCCACATGGATTTTTGATAAAAAGAAACGATTTCCTTTTTATGAAATTCGAGAAAATCCATAAATGCTAAAATAAATAGTAAATAAATGCAGAAAAATTCCAAAAAAAATCTAAAAAATACCTCTAAACCTTGGGAATCCAAATAAATTGATTTTAATTCATTTCAACTTCTAAAATTTGTTTCAATTGTTTTGCTTACACTCGAGAGAAAATTTTAATTCACAAAATTTAGGAAATTAGAAAAAAAATTATAAAAAAGGCTAAAATTTAGAATGTGACAGCCCAGCTGCTTATAGACTTGTAGTATAGAGTGCAGACCAGAAACCAGCTCGTCTGTTTACTCCTCCCACCAAACCCCGTCGCTTCCTCTCCTCGCAAGTCGCAACCTTCGGTTCCGACTCCGCGCGCGTCTCCGGCGGCTGGCCTGGCCCCCGGAGTGAGGTGAGCTACCGCTCGAGCTACTACTAATTGGCCAGCGGCGGCGGGGGTGGGAGATGCCCGGGCCGGGGGCGCACCTGCTGTACGCTCTGGCCGGCGGGGCGGCGCTGTCGCGGCTCGCCGGGGGCGGCCGCCGCTTCGGTCCGCACCACTGCGCTGCCTACGCTGCCAACGCGTTCCTCGGCCCGGACCTCGGCGCCTTCGCCGAGTGGCTCTCCTCCTTCCTCCCCTCCTTCTCCGTCGCGGGGGACCTCGTCATGGCCGCCGTGCACCACCCCTTCTACTACCCGCTCCTCCTCGGCCTCCCGCTCGCCTACCTCTACGCCTGGCTCTCCCGCTGGCTGCTCAGCGTCGGCCTCCTCGACACGCCAGCCGGGGTGGGTGGAATGGGATGCTTCCTCAATCTTCTCATCTCCTAGTCTCCTTGGATTTGCTTACCCACTTTTTTTAATTTAATTAATTATTCTTTATAGCCGCGGCTAGCAACATGGTATTACTGCTATCTAGTACTAGTACGATCTATGTCATGGGTGAGAACAAACCTCGGGATTGTTTATTCTAATACTTAATTAAGCAGGGTGGGCATAGACATCTGGTACCTGTGCAGTGCTCCATAGTCCATACATTTTGTTGTCTTCTCTCGATTTATTACAAATGTGAGTAGCAGCTAGCAAAGTGTGCTCAGTAGAATCTCAACCTACAATTGCAGATCAAAGGAGCATAAATAAGCAACACTACATTAGAGAAAAGGGCCTAGCTCCAGGGTCCACACGCCTCTGATCATGTGCCATTTGTTGGTGTGTCCTGTTGGCTTGTTTGATTTGTTCAATATCGGTGTTGGTGCAGGTAGTATTAAGCAAGAGACAGTGCTTCTTGCTTATCACGGCGGGCTCGCTCTCCCATTTCTTCTTGGATCACTTGTTTGAGGTGAGCATTGGGTTAGACCTTTTCTTAACTGGAAGTAATGTACTCGGTAGCCCTTACTACACTGGTTCCTCATGATAGAATGAGTCATTAACTTAGGATTGATTTTTTGGTGCACATTTTGAAGTTCTTTTGAGCAAGAACACCGCATACATGCATGTGAGAAGTTCAATTTTTTTTTGAATGAAAGCATCGAGTTAAATTTATTAGGATTGTAAACGACTCTCTCTTTTCGTAGCATTGCATTCTTGTTAGACTAAATTTATATCATATCTTTCTTTGCAGGAAAACGGCCATTCCACAATGTATACTTGGATTCTGAGCACTGGTTGGTGGAATGGCCGTGCTCCTATTAATCCAGACACAGTGGTTGTTGTAGGCCTTCTTTGCATTTGCCTCTTGGGGGGATTTGTGTACATTAACAGGTGATAATTTAGCTTCGTGTTCTGTTTTTTTGTACAAAATGTGGAATTTTTGCTGATGACCAAGTTAGAAATCCTGCTCTCACTACAAACTACTAAGTACACACTGATCATGTTGATGACCAACAGAAATGACATAACGGTACACTGAGCAATACCCTGATTAGTATGTTAGACTATACTTGTTCAGTCAAGCTGAGTTTCACAGTGTTGCTATCTGTTACAAATCCCATTGTGTTTCTATAAACATTTAGTTCTTTGTTTTGGCAGAGTGAAGCATGGAAAATCAGTGACTGAAAAATCAAATCAATCTTTTTTTCTCATCCTGGTGATAGCCACCCTGTACTGTATGTGGTGTGCCAGTCAGATATACCTGCGAAATCCCCCTCAACCTGCCATAGGTGAAGAGGCTGATCTTGGAGTGATAATCTTTCTTGCCATTTACCTTTTTCTCCCGCATGGCTTGTGTGTCCTGTCGATGAACCAAAAAGATTATGCTGAAGCACTGGATGAACTGCCACTTCGATGATATGCACTATGTGGGTGCGCTTTTCTCCTCATCCGTGCTGAAGATCATTTTGGTAGCAGTTTAGTCTCTGCTTCATGTTGTAATTAAATTTAATTGCTAGTGGGCTAATTGCCAGGCATCTATGTATAACTCTGTAACTCGTTAGGCTAGAAATATGTTTCTTGAGGAAATAAAGATGTCAGAAAAGTTCAGGATGATGTTGGCATTTGTATTATTGATGATAATAAAATGTTGATGATATGGTTTGTTCTTCAAAACGCCCCAGCTATCACTAATCTTCTTCCATTTACCACTATTGAATATGCAATGCAAGGTGATGATATATGGAAAACTAGTTATTGCGGCTAGCCTTCTTAGCAGTGTTTCCTTCTGTAGTAAGTTGAAAGAAAGCATATTCACATGGACCACAATTGTGAGGTAGTGTCAAATTCAGATCATTGTCATTATCCATTCATCATAATATTTCTTTCATGTAGTATGATTCTTTTTATTGGGTTGGAATTGCAGTTTTTTTTTCGGTGTGACAAAAAAATGCTGAAATATCCTAGTCTTCATCGTACCAGTTTTGTGAAAAAAGGTATGCGCTCGACGGACGGATATAATACCGCTAAGTGATTAATTGCAATACGGCCGATTGATCGGAATTTGTCGGACGATTATGCGTTCTTATTAATATATTTATTTACATTTAGAATTAATTAGAAATATTTTAGTTACCCAAAGTTATTTTAAGTTATCACTCTACAAAACAAGTTTTACATTTATTGTTCACACTTCATCCAAAAGATACATACTATGAACACTATCACACAATATTATAAACTAATCCATCATACTTAGTGAATAAAATAATTTATTTTCATGATTAAAGGGAAAAACGGATGATTAATAGGGAAACGGTCAATTAATCGTTCGATTGCGTTAATTATACTCTGATTAAGCTATTTATGGCGAGTCACCGCCACCGATTAATCGACCGAGTCGACCGTTTTTTACAAACAGTGCATCATACTACGAATCTAAGATTGCGGTTATGCCTCTAGATCTTATATCTGTTAAATCTTGGGTGCAAAGTATTTTTTGTCAATTCAGCTTATCTCTAGTTCTAGTGCCAATCACTCACGTCTGCATTGGATTTTGTTCATCTCAGTGCACAAAAATGTTTGAACATGGTCATAAATACATCAACACTTGCAGCTTAAAGGGTTACACACAGTATCTACGCAACGGACTCAGCAATGCTTACACCGTTGTGCTTATCATCATCCCTCATGGTGATCTCTAGAGCCTTCTCTAGCCTCGACACCACTTGCTCCATGGACGGCCGCTGCTGCTTGTAGCCTGTGCATGAGAGAGCAAGCTTTAGACTAAGGTCAAATGCCTCTGTTGAGAACTCTCCGTTCAACCTAGGATCAGCAAACTCCAACACATTGCCATCTCTGATGAGCATGGAAGCCTGAGAACAAAAGGTTTGGATACCAGATTCAGCACAGTTGTTTGTTCCATCCCAGAAGCGAGTATCCAACTTTATGTTTATGAACTTACCATTCTGTCCAGTGACATTGGCTTAGTAGTATTCATGATGTTGATTGCTTTCTTTCCTGACAGGAGCTGTAGGAGCACCATACCAAAGCTGTATACATCCCCTGCAGCATTCACCTTGTGGTTGTGGCGGTACTCTGGATCGACATAGCCAAAAGTTCCTCTAACTTCAGAGCTTACATGCGACATGCCTATGTCTATGACTCTCGACAGTCCAAAATCCGACAGTTTGGGCTCCATATCAACCCCAAGAAGTATATTGGTTGGCTGTAATAGCATGTATGAATTTGACATTACTAGAAGTTACAGATGTACTGAAGTCTTTCAGATCATGCAACCAACCTTGACGTCACGGTGAACAATGCAGCCTTCAGGGTAGATGTGCAGGAACCAAAGGCCGCAAGCGCTGCCGAGTGCGATCTGAAGCCTCTGAATCCATGACAGGTTCTTATCCTTCCCTGCAATTAACTTGAATACTTTTAGTCGTTACTCTTACATATTTATCACATCCTGTTGTTTCCTCAAAAAGGTACTTACCAAATAGCCATTCTGATAGGTTACCGTTGATGCACAGCTCATAGACAAGGAAGCACTCGTCCTGCCCGTCACAATAACCTCTTAATGACACAAGATTCGGATGCCTGACATGTGACAGGCTTGTAACTTCCCTTAAGAAGGTTTCTGCATGTTCATTCTTAACGATGTGCTTCACTGCAACAGGCCAGCCATTTGCAAGCACTCCTTTGTACACTCTCCCTGGAAATCACATAAGGAAGAAGGTGCATCCAATTTTCAGAGCAAGAATAACCTACTGAATGTGGTTACTACCTTCTACTTCTCATGTTCTTTCATCGCAATTACACTTTATCTGCTTTGTGGAATAAAGATCCTAGTTCTGAGCTGACTAGTATTGTCATGTACCTGCAATGCCCTGACCAATGACGTTTGATGGACTCAAGGTTTCAGTTGCGGTGTATATCTCTTTGATCGACATCTGCTTGCAGGTAACCTCCTCATACTCAACTGAAGCCGCAGCGACCTCTGCAAGATAAGAATGCACAGTTGCATAGTCTGTTAAGACTATTATTGAGTAAAACCATCAGTATGTGTAAATTGATTGCTGATCACTGAAATTACCAATGTCCTTTTTTGATGGTTTGTGCTTGTATGCTCTTCTCCTGAGGTGGCAGGAAACGGCAACAACCCCAGCGATCACTGACACGGCGAGGCATCCAAGAAGGACTTCATATCCTGCAGATAATTCCCAGGAGCTGGAAAATTCAAGAACAGATAGAAGGAAAGAGGAAAGAGAGGTAAGAAACACAAACCTCTTTGCATTTAGCCTATGGGGCGTATGGAGAGAACACAAGATTGTTTTTCACCTTGTGATTGTTCTACGCAAATCAAATTAATATCATGGTCACTCTCTATAACCAGTCGTTATTAGCAATAATGAGTAGCCATTGCCGGCCAAGGGGTAGGAATGGAAGAAGCCAAAGCACTGAAAGTATCGGATCATATAAGATGGAGCCGGGTCTGGATCATGATCCAACATCAATAGTCTCATGTTAGGTACATTGATTTGATTGCTTCACATGAGTTTAATCCATTTTGTTATGTTCTTGTGACATTGCTTGCTTTGTGAACCAATTTAATTAGTTTACGTGGCTCTGGCAAATGCATCTTGAACATTCGGATTGTTTGTTTGCAAATGGGTTGCCGGAGGTCCAATAGTGGTTTGGGCACATAGAGCCCTTTTGTTAGTCTGTGTATTTGGACTCCCCAGTCCTAGGTCCTAACTCGAGAAGGAGAAGTAGACAAATGTGGCAACTCTATGCAAAGTTATATTAGATACAATATAAGCTAGCTAGAACAATCCTCTACTTTGACGGCTTCATATGAGCCAAATGAGGAGTTAAAAATAATGAGATTATGTCCATCAAAAGAATAACCACTCGAACAAGGCATCTAGGATTGGAGTTTAATGTTTTGTACACTACTGTATCCTCCCTGTTCTTTCCAAGCAACTTGTCTTTTTTTGAACTGTTTATTTCTTTACTATTGTTCGGTCTGTCATTGTGTTGACTAATTTGTCGGACATGTGGATGCTAAGTTACTGTTATCAAGTCAAGCTTGCCAGTGGTAGTAATACAGAAACACTCTAAAGTCTCCAACCAGTAAGAAATAGAATGTACTCCAAACTTGCATGGTTACTGTTATGCAATAGGCCCATAAAATTTGCATGGATATTCTGTTTAAGTCCACAAACAATTGAGGACTTGCTTTTTGGGTCCCCAAACTTGCACAAATGACTCTAAGCTAAATTGATTGGGCGACCTCCTGTCATAGTTCCTTACCAAAAAAAAAAGCAAGGCTAAATTGCATGAGGCCATCAAACTTGCATCAACCAGACCTAAGTGAAACTACTGGTGTGGGAATTTGATACCATATATGCTGCTTCAGCTGTATTTATGCCTTTAGATTTGATACCACGCTATTTCAACTTCAACAGGGTCTAAACCTTTAGATTTGATATCACCTTGTTTCAACAGTATCATACTTTTGAATGCGTCTTAAGAGAGATTCTTTAGCCAACAATTCCTCTTGTTATGCATCTGAAAGTAGATGCCCAAGCAAACTACTTGCTTTATAAAAATTTGGCTAGACATTGGACCCTGTGAAAGGGTCTAATTAATTTACGAGCCCAAAACATCACTTTCATGGGTCACACATACAGAAAGGCTTATATTAGACGCCTCATCAACGACAGTTTTGAAAAACCGCCTATAATAAAGAACATCACTGACGGTTCTAGAGTGAAACCGTCAGTGATATATAATGATATCACAGACGGAGTGATGATGCCTATAGCTATCACAGATGGTACTATTCATAAACCGTCAGTGATATACAGGGTTATCACAGACAATTTTAGTATAAAACCATCAGTGATAGCTACATGCATCATCACTGACGGTTTTTTACTAAAATCGTCTGTGATAGCTCCTAGCAATATATAATGCAGAGCCTCGAGCCACTTAATGTTTTTTAGGGTTTCGGGATCTATCTTTGAGGTGGCTGCGGCTGTTATCCGATCTGGTGAAAATAATAATAATTGATTTCAAAGGGTGATTGTAGATCCATTTGATTTTGGTGATCTAAGGTTAGTAATTGGTTCTCATTGCATTATATTCAAGATCTAGCTTGGTAAGGAGAGAATTTGAAGATTGTTTAGATCTAGCTTGTAGATCTATGTGTTCTTGTTGATCTAATGTTAGTAATTGGTTCTAATTGCATTATGTTGAAGATCTAGCTAGCTAGTTTGGTAAAGCGAGAATTTGAAGATTGTTTAGATCTAGCAAGTAGATCTATTTGTTCTTTGTGATCTAAGGCTAGTAATTGGTTCTAATTGCATTATATTTAAGATCTAGCTAGTTTGGTGAAGAGAGAATTTGAAGATTGTGTTTAGATCTAGCTTGTACGTAGATCCATTTGTTCTTTATGATCTAAGGTAGTAATTGGTTATATAATTGCATTATATTCAAGATGTAGCTAGCAGTGCATAATTAATTTAAAAATGTGTGCATATGCACACCTAGTGTACTTTAATATTTAATATTGATTGTTATATGCGTAGCGTAGATGGACTGAAGCTGGATGTATGCTGAGAACCGTGCGAGTGCCGAGTACATTAATGGCGTCTCCACTTTTAGAAGAGCTGCAGAGTAGGATATGTTTAATAAGGGGTGTAATTTATGTCTTATCCGTGCATTAACTGTGAGAATCTGAGGATGTTTCGAAACTTAGCGCATATTGAAACACACTTGATTTAGAGGGGTTTCAAAAGGGGGTATTCATGTTGACCAGTCACGGTGAAGAGCAGATTATACAGGAAGTAGGCAGTATGAACATCACCATCGAAGTCAACGATATGCCGGATAATCATATCGATTGTGCTTCCGATGAGGATAGGTTGCACAATTTCAATCTGGATCCGATGCTACGCGATGCAGAAGGGAACTGTGATAACAGAGAATATGGTAAATTTTAGGGCTTGATGGATGACTCGGAGAAACCTTTGTTCCCGAGCTGAAAATCGAAATACACAAGGTTGTCATCCATGCTTGAACTGCTAAAATTGAAGGCAAGCAACGGTTGGTTCGACAAGACTTTCACGGTGCTGTTAAGTCTTTTAGCGGATATGCTTCTAGAGGGAAACGAGTTGCCGACAACCGCCTACAAAACCAAGAATGTTCTTTGTCCTTTGAGAATGGAAGTAGAAAGAATACATGCATGTTCGAATGATTGTATTCTCTTTCGTAAAGAGTACGCAAACTTGCATATTGAAAGGACAGGGGATGTCGCCTAGAGGGGGGTGAATAGGCGAATTAAAAACTTTATAGCTAAATGCAGCGGAATAAAAATATTGCAGCTAAATAAAATCTCCTGAGTGTCCTGAACAATCCGGAGTGTCCGGGTTATTCAATCCGGATACTCCGGATAGTCCGATCCCGAGGGTCCTAATCCGGAGTGTCCGGGGTATTCAATCCGGATACTCCGGATAGTCCGGACTGTCCGGGTTGAGGAGTCCGGATACTCCGGATTGGAGACTTCGAATGGAGATTTTAAATCTTTGCAATTTTTCAACAATCTACTTGAATACAAAAGATCTAAATGCCATCAGGTACATGGAGATATTGTAGATCTAGAGCCAAACACAACAAAAGAGTAGATCGGGCAATTTCAAGATTCAAAATCAAATGCTAAAGCAAGAGAAAGAAGCAAACTTGGAGACGATGACTTTTCACCGAAGTTCGGATCCTTGAGGATCCTCGTCTCCGTTGAGGCGGCTCGGTCACACTTGAGCCGGGTCTCTTTCAACCCTCTTCCTCCGGTGTTGCACAAATGCACTCGCGGTCTTCACTCCTTTGATTCCTTCCCTTACGGAGGCGGAACCGGCCTTCACAAACTTCCCACGGCCAACCACACAAAGCTCCGGTGGCTCGTAGGCGACCTCCTAGCCGTCTAGGAGTCCTCAACCTCCAAGAGTAACAAATGCTCATGAAGAACAAGCTTGGAGATGAAATCAAGTGCTCAACCAACTCAAAACTCACTCCCCAAACTCTTCCCAACCCTTCTCACAAGGGGATCACTTAGATCTAAGGGTAAAAGCTCTCTCAAAGCCCCCACACACCCCTCAAAATCCACTCCAAAAGCCTCACCAAAAGCTCTCTCAAAAGAGGAGGAAGGGCTATATAGAACTCCCAAAAACTAGCCGTTGAGGGGCAGTGCGCACAATCGGAGACTCGGTTTCAATCCGATACTCGGATTGACTGAGAAAACTAACAGAGAGACTCAACCGGAGAGTCCGGATGAATATCCGGATACTCCGGATTATCCGGATAGTCCGGACTAACTCCGGATAGTCCGAATCAAGACCTTGAGCAACTCGGCAAAACGAGCATAACTTTTGACTCGGACTCGATTTCAGAGATTTTGGACTCTCCGAAAGCTAAGAACGAGGGCTACACAAATAACAAGGTCTCACTACCCAAAACTAAAAGGATAACCACAGATTTCACAAAGAAATCAAGAGAGACCTACAACCCTCACTTTCCGGCACTACCAACACCACTCTCTTTCTAAGATTCACAAGGATGGATCACTTGAGCACTTGACACATCTAAAAGTCATTCGACATCGCATCCCTCTTAATAGTACGGCAATCCTTAGACTCAAATTAAATCAAAGATAATATAAGTCTAGAACTAGTCACTTGCCGTCTTCTTTCTTGATGTCGATGCATGAAGACCTTCACCATATAATTGATGACATCTTCGCCTTGTCCAACTCAACTCGATTCACCTCATGAGACTTTCGTCCTATCAACCTTGACTTGATCATCCTCTCTGACGATCTCCACGCCAAGTCGCTCTTGACTTAGTCCTCAACTCTTGGTGACACCGCCGTCTTGTTGACCTCGGCTTAATGATCATCCTCCAAGATACCTTGGTCATCATACACATACGGGACCTAATTCTTTCCAAACTACTCATGAAAGACATTAGTCCCAAAAGCTCAATAGATATGAATAAATTGATATTTTGTGAGCAGTTGATTTCAACAAGTGTTTCATATAAAGAAGCACAATATAAATGGAAACACTTGACATAAGAAATGTTCTCTACTAAGTACATCATGATGAATATGTAATTGATCTATATGCACTAGAGAGATAATTGCCAATATGATGAATCAATTAAATCATGGCAAGGATCACAGACTTTACTTAAATGAAGCACATGATAGAATATACACGAATTGTACATGTGCAAATAATATTTGGAGTAAGAGTAAATATGTGATCCAACACTAGATAAACTTCACTAAGAGAATTGCATGAGAAGATATACAAATAAAACATGCATGCACCAAGTCAATCTATAGCAATATGAAGTTTAACTCTAGTTAATACATGCATACCATAATGAACTCAAATGAATATATATGCACAAATAAATATGACATGAACCAATGTGCATATATAAAATCAACATGCTACTTGGAGTTCACTATGCATTTGCACGAAAGGAATGCAATAACAAATATGGAATAGATACCAACATTGCATACCTTATCTTTGCTTAACCTTCCTATTTGATTTTCCTCTAAAAGATGAGACTGATACTCAACTAGGCAATAACAAGTTAGTCTCATAGCAATATAATCATATTAGAGGTTTGTCATTTGCTAAGCACTAAGTTAAGCATTTACTTAATTTACATAGATTGTCATTATGAGTATTTGTCATTAATCACCAAAATAACATTCATTAATCACCAAAATAACATAAGTGCCTAGATGCACTTTCACATATATATCCTGTGTGCAACACATCCCGGTACAAGCGTAATAATCAATCAGATAATGAAGACAAGAGCATCGAGGTGCAGAAAGGACCTCCTGCAAAGATAGTGTGATATCTGCCTGTAATTCCCCGTTTGAAGCGTTTATTTGCGAACTCAAAGGAGGTAAAACTGCTACGTTGGCACTCAGAGGAGCGTAATAAAGTTGTTTTTAATGAAATGCTTGAAAGTCAAAACATCTTTGTGTATGCATCTGATTCATTAAATTAGAATATCTGGGTTACATACATTTTTTTGCTGCACCATAAGCAGTTCAGAATGATAATGACAACCAATACTTACTTGCATATGTAGATGGTATTGGATATAGTAATGGAAACATATAACATCATGGTGCTACCCCAAACCCTACCCCCTTGGCGGCTACCCCAAACCCAGCGCTACCCTACTCGATCCCTTTCGGTGGCTCCCCCAAACCCTACCCTACTCCCCCTTTGGTGGCTCCCTCTGAAAGCATCTAGGCACCCATCGTGTTTTGGTTTTGATAATTAATGACAACTTTGTTACATGATCTAATACTTTTCTTGAGAATATTGAAAGTAGGTAAATTCCAAGATTGATGACCATGGAAATATCAAGGAAGGTACAAATGCATGATCAATATGTCAAGATCGTGAAAAGGTATATTTATAAGGTTCTTTTCTAGTCTTTTGTCGATCTTGGTGTTTGGAAGAAAGATCGGTTTACTAGAATTAGGGCCGTACTATAAAGAGGGATCTTGACGCTTATCTTGATGTCATTTAGGGTTTAAAGGCTCAAATTACATATTCAAATGATTGCTTGATAATATATGTGTTCCTAAATAGAAAATCTTTTTAAACAAATTAAGTCTCTGGAAATCCGGTGCTACCGCCCATGGCAGCGCGGTGCTACCGGGTGTGCGGTAGCACCGGCTCAATAGGGCGGTGTAAAAATTCCAGAGAAGTTCTTTTCTGAGTTCTGGTAGCCCGGTGCTACCGCTTATGGAAACCCGGTGATACCGGATTATTGGTAGTATCGGATATGAACCCGGTGTGAAAATTCCAGAGAAGGGTTTTTTGGGCGTTTTGTAGCCCGGTGCTACCGCCCATGGCAGCCTGGTGCTACCGGGATAGCGGTAGCATCGGACATTAGCCCGGTGTAAAAATTACAGAGGGGTGTGTTTTTGGCTTATCTGCAGCCCGGTGCTACCACCCATGGTAGTCCGGTGCTACCGGACCAGCGGTTGCACCGGCCCTCAGCCCGGTGCTTTAATTCCAGAGAGATCCTTTTTGGAAAAAGAAAATGAAATAAAACCCGGTGCTACCGGTTCTAGTTGGGCGGTAGCACCGGACCTTTTTGTAATGGCCTCTGGCAAGTGCATTAAATGCACTGTTCTAGCCGTTGAAGTGGAGCTCGGTGCTACCGGTCCTACATGGGCGGTAGCACCGGAAAAACAGATTTCTGCCCATTTCGAGCTCCAACGGCTAGAAAGTTTGGTGGAGGCTATAAATACCTTCCCACCTGCATTCTAGAGCAGGAATTGGTCCTCATTGATGATATTTGATCTCTAGCAAGTATTCTCCACTCTTGTGTGCATTCAATTTTCATTTGTGAGTGTGAGAAGCAAGATTGAGTGTTGCATTTAGTGTTTGAGCCTTTAGACACCGATATTTGACCTCAAGCAAGCATAAAGGTTTATTATTCTTGGAGGTTGCCGCCTCTTAGACGGCTTGGAGGCGATCGTGCGCGGTGAGCTTATCAACGGAGATTGTGAGAAGTCCCGGTAACTTGTGAAGGCCGGAGTTCGCCTACCCGGAGCGGGGAAGAACTACCCTAGTGATCGAGGAAGGCTCAAGCAAGCGGAGCCGGCTTGACGTGGTTCAAGTCACCTCAACGTGGAGTAGGGGAGACCGGCAAGTCTCTGAGACCACGGGTTAAATCTCTTGTCTCCCATTTATTTGTGTTTGGTATTCTTGATTGTTGAGAATCTATTTCATTAATAGCATACTCTTGATAGTCTTTGTGCCCACTAGTATATTTGCTACTCTTGAATTGACATAGTATCTTGAGTGATTACGAGAGAATTTAAGTGTGTCACTCTTATTTGTATCTCAATATCTTAGTGTCATTCATAATTTTTAAATAGTGTTGAAAGATTTAGAAACCTCCTATTCACCCCCCTCTAGTCGATTATCCTTGATCCTACACCCTCTCGGCGGCTCCCGCTCCCCCTCGGCAGCTCCCCCTCGATTGTGCTTGCCCGATCCACTCGACGGCTCCCCCAAATCCTACCCTTCTCCCCCTCGGAGGTTCCCCCTCGACCGTGCTCGCGCTTGCCAGCTCCCCCCCGGCCGTGCTCCCCCTTGGCCGTGCTCCTCCTCAGCCGTGCTCCCCCTCAGTTGGTTTGTACTCTACTTTTATCCCATTCTGCTAATAGAAAATGATGATTGCTTGCTTGAAAAATGATTGCTTGCATAATGAAAATGGTTACGTAGTTTTGTTGATGTTTTATGATTGTTTGTCATTATAATGATGCACTAATCTTAATTTACCATAATATAAGTCTTGAATCAATAGCTTAATGTTTCGCTCGTGCAATACCATAGTTGAGTACTAATTGCAGTTTGATAATTTAATTTAGTGTGCCATTGTTTTTTTAGTACATGCCGAACCTGCCTTAGATGATGGCTGTGATTGAGAAAGTATGAGGTTCATCTCTAATGAGCTAACACATGTCATTCTATAATGTTTGTTTTTGGAAGTTGTATTGATGCCACGTGAGCATAATACGTTAACTAGGTATTTATTCTAAAGTTCAGTTCAACTTATAGGTAAATCTGTCAATAATGTGCGAACACATGTCAGTCAATAATAATTTGGTTTTTCAAGATGGACTAGTGATACATGAGCATAATACATTAAGTGTGTACTATGATTACCAGATTTGTTACTTGCCTACTCCCTATAATCACTCGTCCTGTAACTAATTTTTAATCATTCATTCAAAATGAATAAATTGAATGTTCTCTTTTGGCTGTTTGACTTGGACCTATAATAATATATTGAGTCACATTTGATGGTGGTGATAGTACATGTACTCACATGTTCACATGGAAAAACCATATTCTTCAGAGCTATGTAGTTGAGTAAATTTATGATTGATCGTCGTATATTTTTGTGTGCTTCATATTGAATTTAGTTTTTCCTTTCTTGGTTCATTAAGTTTTTAGAAAACTATGTTGAATTTCTTGGACAACTGTAATTGTTAAACATTCCAGAATGATAGGCGATTTGGTAAATTGTAACAAAAATAGGTAAATAGATAAACATTCCAGAATGACTTATTTAAGTTGGTAAATTTAGGTAAATAGATAATTTAATCAAGCTCCTTAAATACCTTGTCATATATCACATCACACACTATTAAATACTTGAACCCTTATGTTGGTGTTGACTTGCATCTGAAATGTTAACGATCTGGTCTATTGTGCTCTGATTGGTTAAGTTTCCATCATCTTACATTCCTACCCTCATGGATTAAAATAAAAAGTGCTTGTGTTATGTGGATTCCTATGTTAAAGAGCCAGACAATGGAATTAGCTCCAGTCGGGCAATGATTGCAACAGTCAAATGCTAGTGTCCCCTCATTCCTAGCACAATAATTAGAGGTTGAGGAGTTTGTTACCTTTTGAATGCTCAATGATGTAATTATGGCATCTACAAGTCGAATTAAACAATTTCAGTTGTAATCTTGGCTTTGAACTAGATGGTATTAATTTGATGCTTCGTTGACTATGAGATTGATGTTCATATGATTATCACTGCATATTTTGACTAGCTAGTGATTGTAGTTTTGATATGTAGTCTCTGTTCCTATTCGGCTTGGTCTGTTATATTGATATTCTCATATTGTGTCTTAGCCAAATAGTACTATTTTGAATTTGTTTCATGTGTATAAGCTAAATTTGGTACTTCATGCTTTATGGTGGATAATTTAGGAAGGTAAGAGTTCAAGGCCTTATTTGTTTAGATAATTGTCTATTCAACTAATGATTAATTGACCCTAGTGTAGTGGAGGTAGGAGATTAATCTCTAGTAGCCCTACACCTTGTGGCGAGGAGGCCGAAGGTCTAACCTTTAGCAGCCCGGCACCTGAGAGCACTCTGTCATTCCAAGTAGGGGTGAAAACGGATCGAATACGGACGGATAATAGCTCTACCATATTTGTTTTCATATTTTTTCTCGGATGCGGATACGGATACAGATAGTCCGGATACGAATACGAATACGAATACGGATAATATTGAATATAGATACGGATCGAATACGAATCGAATCGGATACGGTTTCGAATATTTTATCAGAACATGATAACCCCTTAGATTGTATATAAAAAGTCAACGAAAACACATAACTAGTTGATTTGATGAAAATGTTATTGAAAATTGAACAAATATAAGCATTTTCATTCACTTAGATAATAAGTAGATACCATGTCGCAAATAAAATTATATAAGACTTAGTTTATCACACACATACAATTAGTTCATTATAAACGTAGATCAAAACACAAAAATGAAGGTAATCTTTACTCAAAGATACAAATAGAGGCAAACACATAACACACTAAAAGTTTGATAATACTTAAATATCACGTCTCTAGAAAAAGTATATAACACTTATATGTAATGATCCAATATTTATATTCTTTTTTGAATTATGTTAAAAATAATAAATTATGTATTTATGAGTTTTTATGATTTTTAGCTACTTATTTAAATATTTTCCTATTAAGAATAGGAATTTTTGAATTTTTGAGAAAATTTAAAATATGATAAAATCTTGAAAATAATTTCTAAAATGTTAGATTATTTCTGGAACTTTCTCAAAAAAAATTCGTAATTTTTGGAGTTGGTTTGCTAATTTTAATAATTAAAACTTACTTTATGGATTAATTAAATTAGAAAACAATTCTGAAATTAAGAAACATTTTTGGGCTAGAAGAGTAGTTTTGGCCCAGCCCATAAGTATATCCGGATATCCGATCCATCAATATCCGGATTATCCGAATCCGTATCTGTATCCGACGGATAGTGAGCTACCGAATCCGTATCCGTATCCGACAAAAAAAATCCGTATCCGTATCCGATTCGATACTATCCGACAAATATCCGATCCGACAGAATCCGTATCCGAAAATATCCGGATCGGTCGGAAACTATCCGATCCGTTTTCATCCCTAATTCCAAGTACATGCTTAAATACTCTATACTTTATTGTCTTTGGGACCTTGCATGTAGGTGGCATTGTTCGATGAAGATTGGGCATTAGGGAGATAATTTGTGATGAGAATTTAATTTTCAGCTGTCATATACTTGATTAGATCAATTGTCTACTTTAGTTGAATACTTATATATTCTGGATCAAATTGCTTACTATTTATACTTGGTCTTTGGATGCTGTCCCTACTGTATATCCTGTAAGCTTTCTTGAATTTTGATCCAATATATAAATATGGGAATAAAGTTCTCAAGACCACTCCTATAGAGGTCACGACCATTTTTATTGAGCATGAATTAAATAATCAACATTATATTTAATAAATCACAAAACTTTGTGCATGATTGGAACAATCAATTAACTTGATCATCTGGCCTGATCTTTGAATACTTAACACAGTCTGGTTAAAAAGAAGATAACATCCCCCTCATTCCTCTTCGTCGGACAGATGTGATGAGCTAACGAAAGAAAATCGACTCACGGTCCAAGAGGAGCAAATAAAGGCCCACGGACCGACATACAATCACGGCGGTTAATCCGCAGGATGGGGCCCCTACTGAACTGAGCAAGGCAGTGACAATATTTCGAACATTATGCGGGATAGTTGGTCGGGAACAGGTCCCTATCACTCGTCTAGCCTAGAAGTCATTGACCGACGATGAGCGCAACAACCTGCTAACAAATGTTTTTACATTGTTCGAGATCCCCAAAGATTTTGTGCGCCTAGTGCGACAGTATGCTCTGCTAGTGGCGGGAAAGGTGTGAAAGAACTTTAAGAGCACGTTCATCACAGAATAAGTCAAGAAGGACATGACTCTCTTCTCTAAGTATGTGTTCATTGATAAGGACGTATGGCAAACATTTATTGAGATGAAGGCGATGGAAGAATTCATGCGTCAAAGTGAAACGCACAAGGCCCTCCAGGTAAAGAACACCCTCCTCCACAGACTCGGCACCGCTAGGTATGCAGGTAAGAGTGTGCAATGGATGAGGAAAGACGAGGAGGCCTCCCCGCCATTTACGTTGAACGCTGAAGAGCGCGCTCAAAACTGGCTAAGAGTAAGGTCACGTGCCACGTCTTTCAGCACAGTGTCCTTTACAAACCCTGCGGACGAGAAAGTGTGCGAACATCTCATAAGATATCGAACTACCAACTTCATAAATGAAATAACATGTTGGGATCTTACAGGTAGCGTTGAGTACATAATCTTCCGATGGCTCTTTTTTGCCAGGGGGAAAGATGTACTCTCCACGACCTTGGGAAGTAAGGAACACCCTGGTCACATGCAAGGCAAAAGGGTTTTCGTTCCCTGGAAAACCGGATTCCCAAACGACTCCGACAAATACCGGAGTAGAAAGAGAGCCAAAGCTGACCGCGTGGAATGGCTTGTAGAGAAGATTAAGGAAAGGCTGAGAGATGAATTCAGTAATCAGATAAGAAGCCTCCAGGAAAGGATCAATAATTATGAGAGACGGCCCACGCAAGCCTCGGACGTATGTACATCGTTCAGCCCCACTACCTGTAAGAGCAGTTGTGTGTCCTCCGCTCACATTGATGAAGACGAAAGCAAATTTCCTATATGTGACATTAGGTATTAATATATATCTCTTGAGTGCTCTATAGATATAACTGTTGGACGTCTTAGCTAATTATGTACCGTTATGTAGGAGGCCACATGGTGCAATCTCCAAGTGAGGCTTGTCAATGCTTTGTTCCCCTTCAGGCTCTTGGGGCTCGCGTATCCATCCGATCAAGGGGCGCTGGTGCACGGTAACGTCGGGTTTTATGAAGGTTATTGTGGACGGTGACATGACATTTTCAAGGCCGTCGTACTGCAGATGCCCTCAAACGATGAGATCGTGACACTAGGGGATGCCATTGGCACATACATCCAGTGGCCCAGCAGCAACATCTTCTTGGACACCCAACCTCCAGCATCAGAATTACCCGTACTCTCGAAGTCATCTACATTACTGGAGTCACCTGGTTCACCTTAGTAGACCACCAAATCGCCTAACGTGCCCCATGCATCATAGGCCTTTACATGGGATCGTGCTCACTTGTCTCCCGTGAAGACTCCCTTTAATAGAAAGCAAGATAAGGACAAATCGATGCAGATTACGAAGGCCCTCAACTATCTGATTGCCCCCATTGGCCCTGCTATACAAGCTAGGAGAGCCTTTAGTAACGAGAGAGCGCCTAAAAAATCTTTCAATGGCTAGCCTTAGATTGCATGATTAGTACATGGAGCAAGCCAACAAGTTAGTTTCGCAACGTATATCGAGTATCTCAATCAGCTTCAAGCACAAACATCTATTCAACCATTCAGCGGGGGGCTTCTTCACAGTCGACTTTAAGGACTTGTTCGATCTCTTGAAACTCGACGCCGCGCTCATAAGATGATGGACATTGTAAGTGTGTGCAATCACAGTCTACATTCGTGTAATACTGATATATATACACACATATATGACTCTTTGCTTTTGTATATATAGATACATGATCCATGAAGAGAAAAAGAACTAACAACCGGTGGGTTTCCTCGACCCACACATAGTCTCGAAGCAAACAATGGACAAAAATTAAAAATTCGTCGATGAATACGTGGACAAGGCATTGGTGGTTCAAAAAGATAAAGAGTTCATACTTTTACCCTACAACCCGGGGTAAGTGCCGTACTACTTGCTATACTTTTATTTGTACCGCAAAGCAACTCAAAGTTAGGTTGAATGACCATGACGACATACCTGTGTGGGTTTCACGGGGTTCTAATTGTAATTCAACTAAGAAAGAACCGAATTATATACTTTAATTCCTTACAGAGCGGCAACCATGACTTGAAACCTATCGCAAAATTACTCGACAGGTAATCATGTTTCCTCTATAGATAACCCTCTTATAGGTTGTTTAAGGTGTACGTTGCTCCTGGAATGGCCGAGGCTAACCTTTTGGAATCACGTAAGTTGTTCAAAGTGCACAAAGCTCGTGGAGGGCCTTCTGGCAAGGACTGAGTAAAGCTAAAGCACAATTTTAAGTTTTCGATACCCACTAGTACACAATAATCCTATATCACACTCCATAATAATGCATCTAGATCTAACCAATTCTATATTTGTAGTGCCATTAGCAGAGAAAGTGAAATAACCTACGTGGATTTTACGTTTGCCATAACATGCAACTCCTCATCAGTACAAACAAGACCGATCATGTTACAACTGCGTTGGAATAGACCGATCTCATCGAAATTCGAGGACAACTCTGTTACTTCTTGTTGAGTCAGGTCATAAATCCAAAAGACGAGTTCCACTCTGCCTAATTTGAGGAGTTGTGTTATTTCTGAATTACCACTTCGGCTACTTTGTGAAACTTGTACTGTGAATTTCTTAATTGTACTTGTGCATTCAATTGTTAATATATCTGAGTTGATTTCTGAAATGGATGTGCTGTAGATGGTGTAATAATATGTAATCTGAGTGGATGTCTGAAATGGATGTGATAATATGGATGCCTGAAAAGGATGTGATAATATGGATGTAATCTGTTTGTTTCAAAGGGCATGACTAGCATTTTCTGAGACTAGCCAGTAAACAGAAAAGTGTATTAATGCAAAATAACATCACTACTGGTTCTTTAGGAAAAACTGTCTGTGATACATATCATATCTCAGACGATTCTAAGTGTGAATCGTCTGTGATAATTATCACAGACGTTTCACACTCAGAACCGTCTATGATATCTACTTATCACATATGGTTCACAATAAGAATTGTCTGTGATATGTTTTTCACAGACGGTTCGTAAACCGTCTGTGATGAGTTATCATTATCACTGACACATGATTACAGACAGTTCACAAAACCGTCTGTGATGAGTTTTTTGAACTGTCTGTGATAATGTTTTCTGTACTAGTGAATTACTCATAAAAAAAACTTGTTATACATTAGCTAAAAACAATGCATTGTTTTCAGAGAACAAATGGATGAACCTTTTTTTTTCCTGTATATATGAATGTCTTAGCGTTTTCTTGTCCTTAATTTGATCTTATGGTGAGGATCTAACATACAATATCTATGGTGACAACAGAAAGTTTTTTCTGTTTAGTCATCTATCTCGTGATTTCTACGCGAAAGCAGAAGAATAAGATCCTTGTTTGATAGATTTGTCTCAAGTTAAGTTACTATTTTAGGAAAAAAAACTAACCGAAAACCTGCACAGTCGCGCAGCATTGAAATGTTTTAGATTTTTTTTTTGGTTTTTTGTAATTTTAGAATTAATGTCGGTGCTTGGTAGGTGCTTTCTTGGAGTTATGTATTATATCCTTCGGTAACCATATATATGCTTTACAGTGCATGCATTTTTTAGGGATTAATTGATAAAATGGCCTTACTTACATGCGCAATTGATAAAATGCCCCGTGATGTCACCCACA
Source organism: Otatea glauca (assembly GCA_036346275.1). Classification (NCBI taxonomy): domain Eukaryota; kingdom Viridiplantae; phylum Streptophyta; class Magnoliopsida; order Poales; family Poaceae; genus Otatea; species Otatea glauca. The sequence continues at coordinate 34,851,524 of CM070717.1, forward strand.
TGTTAGTAAGACATCACGGGGCATTTAATCAATTACATCAAGTAAAATGGGGCATATGACTAATTCCCTTTTTTTAGTACAGAAAAAATAAGCACCTCTCTGTCTCTGTTAAAAAGAAGACTAGTGAATACAATAGCTGAAAAATTTTGGCCAGCAGATCGATGCAAGTGCAAGATTGAGCAAATATCTTTGTCAATTTCCTCTGTTATGCTAGAAGCTTTAAAATCTCTCGTGCCCATGTAGTTTTCCAATTTCCATAGCAATCATCCTAGTACTGTTCATCAGTCCTGATCTCATGCTATTTCACATCTAATATCATGCTGACATTTTCTTTCTGATAGATCAACCATCGGCTCATCTGGAGCCTCTGATCAAGCCTGGAGCCTCCAGGAAACAACTAAGTCGCCCTGATCAACTAGCAAGATGCAAATTCAGATTGCATTACAAGCCTCAGATGAAATGAGCGGCAAGTGTCCACTGCAGTCTCGGGTGCAGGGCTTGACAAAGACAATACACCCCAAAGTTACGCCCTTAGCCTTTTGTGATGCAACAGCACATCTGCCAATTATGTCTACGCACAATAGCACTTTTAGCAGGAGATAGCAGCATATCATACTTAGAGCTTAAGGATGTGCTACCACTACACAGCGAAGGTGAGCATAATGTGGCTAGCTATGCAGGTCATTGACCACATCAATCTTGTTCTGCAAAAGGGCTTGTTTATTTAACAATACACTTGATTCTTGCATGATTGAAAGTGCTATTTTTTGCTCACCTTCGTAGTGATCACTTCGTTCGTAAAGCCCAAGAAAACAAACGCTAGCTTCCTTTTTCTTTTCCTTTTCGTAATTGTTGCCCACAGGTCACTGCTTGCCAGCTGCTTTGGAGGCAGAAAAAAAGGAAGCCTGAAACAGGAAAATAGTACATTACATTGACCTTCATAAATTTTTATTTCGTTATATTACTTCAGCTAGTATTGATTACTTACAAGTTCAAGAGAGTCATCGATCTACATACATATATAGTTGCTATCAAGAGTCATCTAGCTAGTTGCTATCAGTTTTGTAAATTTATGGCCTATATTATGATGGGATCTAGGTTTTTTCAAGTTTTTTAATCATATTTTCTTCTTCGCTCAAAGCATGAATACGTACATTGAACGTACGAATCTAAACAATGTGGCGCCTCCCAAATGGAATAGATTTTGAACACAGAATGTATTGTATGGAGGGCAGCTCATGATTGAGAATTCCTTTTCCTGCTTTCCAGAGTAATGTGATGACAGCCACAAAATGTTTAATATTGGGTAAACAATGGGTATCCACTCCATGATTAGTCTGCTTGAAAGCGGTATATCAAGCTTGACATGCATGGCTCAGAATGTAGGACTGCATTGTGCAGCAAATATAGTAGTGGATTGGATATCGATAGTATATATGATTGCTTTAGAAAACAAAAGTACAGGAATACAGCTTGCAGTAAACCTTAGACAAAGCTAGTGCTCCGAGCTTAAAAAGACCGACACTAGCGATAGGCTAAGGAAGCATTTTGACCACCATTACCTTGGAGCTACGTACAGCCTTAATTAGTTAATTACCATATGCCATGCATAAGCAGTAGTAGCATTTCACTTTTATTTGAAGCATGTGGTGTAAATTAGCTTTCTGTGAAAACTTACGAGATTAGAGGCACCTCAACAAAATTCCGTAGAATTTTTCTCACTAACAAGAAAACAGAGAAGCATCTACATGGATTGTTTGGTGGATTTTGATTATAATTAATGATGCAGAGATTAATGAAATATCTACTATATGTTTATAACTAATAGTTTAACAAACAAAATTATAGGTATTAAGATTGTACGACATATACAACTCTAGTTTCAAATAAAAATACATCTGTTATATCACATAACCGTGCAACTGTGTGGGATTTACTAGCTAGCTCTACTACTTCTATGAAACGATTACAAGAGAGAGAGAGAGATACATACAGCATGTACGTACTCCCAATGCCTCTTTTGTACTCCCTGGAGTAGTAGTTACTCCCTATGCGACATCTCACAATGTAGTGAGTATCTCGCGCAACAGAGAGTATGTACGTGTAGTACATGGGTATACATGACTATCTAGGTGGTATGTACATTTTTTCAGAGGTGACATATTTTTTTAGACATACTTCTTTTTATGTGTGTATACAAAGGTATTTGCAAAATAAACTAAAATCTATAGGCTTCCTTGCAATTTTTTTTCATGTGGTTCACAATGGAGTATGGTATAATTATTATACAAGTGTATCCAATGTGATAAAGGAGTATTTCAATTTAGTTTAGATGGTATATCAGAGGTGAGAGTAACTACACCTAGGAGTAGAATGTATTTTTCATATACATACATACATACATACATACATACATACATACATACATACATACATACATACATACATACATACATACATACATACATACATACATACATACATACATACATACATACATACATACATACATACATACATACATACATACATACATGGGCACCATGATCCAAAACGAGCATTTCCCTTATGTATTGCATGCGATTTTTTTTTGAAATTGTTAGGATGTTGAGCTTAACTAGTTTACTAACTAGATCAAACAAGTTTGAACTGAAATTCAAACTAGAGTTTTCCTTTTTTGATGATAGTTTGATTGTAGGTGTGTGCTGATTTTATATATAAATCAACAAATCATGTGATCTAAATTTATTCAAAATCTTTGAATTCAAGTATATTTTTTTCAAAGTTATGTGTTTCATTTGAATTGTTATAGATGTGTATATCTCTAAAACTGAAATTTAAAAAAAAATGCCCGATGGTGCCCAATTCCGGCGTCATACACACATATGTGTACATACGTACAGAGAATGAATATAATTAATCATTGGAGAAAATTTGTCTGACCGCAACAAAATTTTGGCGCTATTTTTAGCTAGGTTTTGCCGTCCCCTCACGCTGGGATCTAAGACAGGTTGAGGACGTACAATGCAACTCCCCGCATCTCACCAATCAGAACTTGTATCGATCGTACATAAATTAACGAATATATTTAAATTCAAGCTGATATAATCTGCATGCACTAGCTTACGCACAGGAAAAAAATTGACTAGCATTAATTAGTAAAGTTTTAGGATCACTGATCAAATGCTATATATGTATACGCTTCAAATTAACGTATATGTACGGTTGTTCAATCTTATTTTTTTCGAAGGAAGTTCGATCTTTTTTAGGATATATTGACAGTACAAAAGCCCATCCCGAGATATTTTACGATATTATATTTTTCATGCATGCCCACGATGGTGTGGACGTCATCTAGAAAAGCTCTCTAAGAAATAGATCGAGAGACAAATGATGAGGAAATGCAATGACCAGACCACCAAAGTGGGGGACTGTGGGCGATAGCGTGTTGAGAACTTGAGAGAGAGAGAGAGAGAGAGATCAAAGCTCAAATCCGTTCTCAACGCAAAAGCCGCGCTTCGCTTTTCCTCGAAAATAAAAGACGGTTTCATCCACCACATCGGTCGTTCGCTGCAGATCGAACATCTTATATGCCAAACTTCAGAATCTTATCACATCGCGCAATCGGGGCCGTCCGATCTCGATCTTTTATCAGGCCACACGATCCCGGCCCTCCGGTCTCGATCTCCCCGATCGGGCACCTTTAGTTATCTAGACCGGAAGAACCCTAGCTAAGCTAGCTAGCTCGCAACTACCAGCCTAGCTAACACACAGCTCTGCCACTGTTGACTGTTCCATACACAAGCCATGCAGGGCAGCCTCTTCTATAAATTGAGTCGCGGCCTCTTCTCAACTTCCTTAAGCCCAAGACAGCAACTCCCCAACCACTAGCTAATACTCCAAACAAAAGGCTCTAACCTAGCTAGCTAGTTAGCTAATTAATCATCAGTAACCTGATAATATATATCATATATATAACTTAACAAGAGGTAGGTAGGTAGAGAAGGTAGCTAGCTAGCTAGTATATGGGAGGGAAGTCGTTCTTCTGCCCCATCTTCAGCTTCTCACGGAAGTCGAGGCGGTACAACGTCGACGACGAGGTGGCGGCGGCGAGCGACTGGGAGAGGCCGGCGAGGCTGCGCAAGGTGCGGTCCAGCGACGAGGACTACGGCTGGTGGGTCGGCGAGCGCGACGTCGACCAGAAGGCCACCGACTTCATCGCCAAGTTCCACCAGAGGAGCCTAGTCGTCTGAACTGAAACAGCTGCTCCCGCCATTGCCACCGCCACATGCATGCAACGCATGCATAGCTCGCGCTCTCTCTCTCTCTCTCTCTCTACCTTTGGGCGTGGAGGTTACGTACGTATAATAAGATCATAATTAAGATCGAGAGCGCGTACCTACGTAGCTAGCTAGCTTCTCAATGTAGTATATATATCATATAGGCGTATGTATCGACTTATCGAATGTGTATCAGTGTATGTTGTGTTATGTTCAGTACTTCAGTACGTGGTCTGTCGAGAATAATGCATGTAGGACATGAGATGAGAAGGGAATAAACTGATGTATAATATAGTATTTAGCTAAGAATACTTAATCAATATATGTTTGTATGGTATTATATATGTATCATGTTTGTGTCTGCCCATGTACGTTTCTATAGCACGTGTTGTTGTATACGGATCGACTTAAATTAATATTATGATTGCTTGAACCATTTTAATTGTAAAGATAGATCGATCTGTGTGTTAATCACCAAGCATGCATCAAGAGAGCAAGACAGACATGAGATGAATTTAGCTAGTATATAATTTCCTTTCTCGGTCTAGAGATCTTAATTGTCACTTTCTTGGGTACAACTAGTTTGAGTTTACCGTCAAACTAAAAAATTGTAAGAACAATTCTAAAATGTCATGTGTTATTTTCTATATTCACTTCCACCCTTCCCCTTCCCTCCTCCCTACTCACTTCCCCCACCCAAGGTTCAAAATCCCACCGAAATTTCAAAAATTTCGGCCGAGATTTCGGATATCGGCCAGGGACGAGATTCCAAATCCCAGCCAAATAAAAAAAATTAAAATAAATTCAAATTGTTGTAGTAATTTCAGAAATTTCGGCACAATTTCAACGAAATCTCAGTAATTTTGACCGGATTTCAACTTTTTGAACCGGATTTGGGTCAATACCTCTTAAGAATGACATCTTCCACGAAATCTTTAGAAAAATAGAATTTTTGAGACATTTGATAAAAATAACAGAATCACTATCAGATTTTTATAAAAATTTACAAGCTTGATCATGCACTTAAAAATTTATCTTTAGCAGTCTGGATCATACAAAAAAAATTCAAAATAATTGAACTTCATTTGTTATGTTTGAAAAATCAAAAAGTGAAGGAGCATTAATGAGATAGTAATAGTGTTAGAATTTTATAAATTCGCTCGAGTGTGATCATGATTTAAGAATTAACTCAGCATCATTCTCTAAAAGTTTAAAAAATTATAAACATTTTTTGGTTGCTCAATTAAATCTATGGAAGTAATACATGTACTCAGCTAGGCTTTTATCAGGACAGTAGCACTGTCAGAATTTTTGAAAATTATCCAGGCTTGATTATCATTTAAAAATTTTATGAGAACATTATTGATGTTTCAGGACCATCAAAAACAATTTTTAAAATTTTCTAAAGTAGTTTGAACCATTTTTTATTTTGTTGAAATTTGCAGGTAAGGCTTTTATCAGGACAGTAGCACTGTTAGAAGTTTTGAAAATTACTCAGGCTTGATCATCATCTAAAAATTTTATGGGAACATTAGTGATGTGTCAGGACCATCTACAATTTTTGTAAAAAAATTCTAATGTGGTTTGAACTTTTTTTTCACTCGTTTTAAATTCGCTAAGATTTCAGCAATTTTGGATGAAATTTTGACTGAAATCTCGGTCCAAAAAATTTTGGATTTGAATTTCGTCCAAAAATATGAAATCTCATAGAAATTTTGGATTTCGGTCGCCTCCGAGATATGGTTCGAAAACGAAATTTGAAACCTTGCCCCCACCCCCCTTAGTTCCTCTTTAGCACAAAAAATTTAAACCGGAAAATTTTGAACATAAAGTTTCAACTTAGAAAAATTCAACCATAAAAAAATTCCAAATTGGAATAATTCAATTCAATTTTTTTAATTAGGAAAAATGTCAACTCTGGAAATTTCAAATTGAAAATTTTTGAATCGATATTTTTTTTAATCAGGAAATATTCAATTTAGGAAATTTTAGGTTGGGAACTTTCATCTCGAGGAAACTGGGAATTTTTCAACTCCATAAAATTCATATCGTGAATTTTCAACTAGGAAAATTTGAACTCGAGAAATTTCAAATTAGAAAAATTTCAAGTGGGGAATTTCAAAAACTTTCTATTCAAAAATTTTTGGTTCAAAAACTTTCCGTTTGAAACTTTCGATTTGAAAAAACTTTCGGTTCAAGAAGTTTCGACTCAAGAACCTTTCAGTTCGAAAAGCACGCTGTAAAAAAATTTGTAATAAATACTATAATATATATGTCAAAATTAAACTATATACAACTATATCTTAAGTCAGTTCGTTGTGATTAACTAAAGAACTGATCAGAAGTAATATTAAGCGTCTAGATATAAGCAGTACATATGTACGTAACATGTTAGGATTTTTTTGCATAACAAATTAATTAACGGCTAATCACGGTCGCGACTTGCGAGGGCTAGATGGTATACTGTAGCCTACGATAATTTTCTTTCACTAATTTCTATATATCTCTCTTTCTTTTTGTCCTAAGAAGTCTTCTTGTAAACATTAATTGTGCATGTGTTCAATTATTACCGCATGTAAAATATTCTCGAACAATTAAGCTGCTTCTGCATGCTTTAGTTCTTCCTATAAGTGCAATAGCAATTCTTTAAAAAATTTATTTTTAAAAAAAGTGCAGTAGCATATACTCCAGAGATAGTAGCCGGAAAATTCTATGATGTACAGTAGAAATGTGAATTCACATGCATTTACACAAAGAATTTTGCACGTTTGATCGTGTACTTCGTACGAAAAATTAACACTGTGAATTCACATGTACGCTGAAAGATCGAGCAAAAGATATTTGTGCATATATAAAGGAGATTTAGCTCGCATATATGCATGAGAACTACTGCAAGACCGGCCTTTATTATCTATTTGTGCATATAGTAAGCAAGTTTATGCTTCTTAATTTACACCACATTACTTAATTTTGTCAACCTGCAGGTAGCATGCATGCACACTGCATTACATTGTTAATTTGTTCAACAATTTATTGTAAGTCACGAGATATATATGCCGCACTTTGAGCTAGTATGAGTATATTGTACACAAGATCAAGATGCATGCTTAAATGGTCCGGCTAAACGCAGTTTAGTACATGAGTTTATCACTTGGTAATTGCATGCATCCAGGATCTGATGATGATGAGAGCACTTTGAGATGACGTCGCTACAAGGGAATTAGCTTTTTGTCGGCAAAGCAACTCAACTAGAGCCTAGAACTATTCGGTTTCAGAGCTCTAGGTCTTTAGCAACTGAAAGTCACTCATCAGTGCACTGCTTTGTTCCTGCTTTTCCTCCTCTCTTAAAATATTCTTCGTCATCTCACTTGCCTCTTCCTTTCCCTTATTCTGATCGATCTCATCTCTGCCGCTGAATTCATGGTTGTTCACTCTAGCTAGGATTATACGTACAGCCAATTATTCCTATACAATTAGGGTGTCATAATTAAATATATGCCTGCATATGTGTTACCTCGTGATACTTTTTATATTTGTGTCATGTGAAATGAAACTTTAGTCACACATATGTGGTTAGCCTATAAATATTGGTTATCTGAGTTCTCTATGGCAAACACCAAACGTCATCAGTATTGTACCGTAGCTATATATGTAATGATCCCTTTCTAAAGTTTTCTAGCTACCCCTAAATTTCTTATTCCTTGAGAAAAGTTGCAAAAAATTGTAGTGTGCTTACCTCTGGTGCCAGCATCATGTCATGTCCTCATCGTAGTATCCTAATTCCTAAATTCCTAGTTCCATAGCACAATACAACTTGGAGCGCAAAACTGACATGACATACGTAGTCAATTAGTCATTCCTAGTAGCTGCCTGAGTTATAACCTCTAATTAAGCAGGATTCCTACAAGCATTTCCAACTTCTATTCAAAAACAGCCAAGGTAACTGTTCAAAGATATTAGCAGGAAGCATATGTGCAAACAACATAGTTCAAGGATGTTACCAGATGACTCTTTCACTAGCCTTCTTTCTGACGATGTGCCAATCAGCAGGCATATGACTTTGAGCAACTGCACCATGTCTGCAAACTCAGTCTTGAAGGATAAGATAAACTTCATTCAAAGTCATAGATGCATGCACTGAGCTCATAGCAGCCTCTAAATCATCAGTACAAAGCACAGCTAATAATCAAGAGAATGAAAGCTACAAATCAGTTTCATTTATTTCCCCTTTTGAGCCTGCGACTTGATCTTCAGATAAGTATGCTTAAGCAGAACAAGGTCTCAGCAGCATATAGAGCCCAGAAAAAGGAACACTAAAAGCCAAACCACACCCTTCATTCCAGTCTATGACAAGTCAGAATCTGCATGCCAATGCCCTGCCTTTTACTCCCTTTTCTCTTGCTGGGGAAGAGCAGAAGAAACTTCCCCTTTGTGAAGGGTATATATCCTGATTCTGCGGGCCTTGCATGGCTTTCCAATTATTAAGGTCATGTCAGCTTCGCGCCGGGATGTGTGTCTCGATAGCAGATGGCTTTTCTGGGTCAAGCAGACCACGTCGTTCTCCGACCAACTGTCAGGGGATCCACTTAGTCCTGCACCGGGCACCATTCTTGCCAAAACTTTCACTCTTAGAAGCCCTAATGCTCAAGTGAACCATCAGAGTTATCAAGCAAATGCTGAAGAAAATGGCACATAGATGACACAGAAAAATGACTACCATGAGATATCAATAGCTTGAACAATTTTATGACTGAAACCTGATCAACCAATTCATGACTGTAAATCTACAGAACACCAGTAGGAGAAATAGGATGAAAAGAAATGAAGCACAATGTGAATATTATTAGCTGAGATGCTGAATACGTGTCATGAGTTAAATGGCTGATTTGTATACAGCAGAATTGGAGAGATCCTATCTTGTAAACTAATGCACTGCACACTATTCTATTAGCAATACGGGCTATATATGGAACAAAACCAGGGCGAAGTGCTTGTATCAAAACTATGGCGTGCAAAGTTGATCAGAGTCACTAGTAAAATTCTTTGACCTCAGTATTTTACATCCACAAGCTATGCCCTTGTAATTTGTAACAGTTTCTTCTGGGCTGCATCAAAAGCCCTCTAGGCTCTAGGAATGCCCCCCATCTCACTGAGTGCAATATCCTTCAAAGATACAGCAGAACTGTATATTTGCTGCCTTACAATTGTATTCAACGGTCCCTAGTACAAGGACGATTTTGATACCATTTCAGTTGCTGCTTATCTCCTTACTGGATTCTACCTAACAGAAATAAAAGGCCAAATAAGGACATTGCAATTTCAATAGGACTTAAGAAGCAAATGAAACACCATTTTTTTTGGAGATGATGGAACATCATAACTTAATTAGTTGTTCTATCTGTAATGGGTAACAAATTTGCAGGTAGCAAAATGAAGTGAATGTAAAACGGGGATAACACCAATTTTGCAGGTTGAATAGACCTAAAGCATACAGATGTGAGTAGTGCACATTTGATTTGTTAAAATTTGACCTGTTGCAAACTTGCAATGTCTTGGTTAAGGGGAAGAAAGGATCTTAGGGTCCACCTTATAAGCAATAAAAAGAAGAGATGTGCAATTGTTGGGAATAATTGGGCTTTGGAAAGGTTGGCATAGAAAGATTTCAATCTAACATATCAAATAATTTGTTCCTGAAAGTTCTGCTCAGTTGCAGGCACCAACTCACTCAAAAGCATTAGGTGTTGAGGTGAGAATATACTACTACTTCAATACCCTCCTCACTTCTATGCTCAACCAAGCCTAGAACTTGCACTTGATGTTGTATGAATTTGATTTTCTCAAAATTCATTAAAAAAAGGGAAAAGGCCAACTAGGCCGGCCCGGCCCATCGGGCCAAGCCAGCCCAACCGGCTGAGGATAAGGCACCAAGCGTCGGTGCCCTACCCCAGACCGCATCCACGGGGGAAACGGGAGAAGGTGGAGGCGACCGAGTCCCCTGGCTCGACCTCCGCGCGTGCGGCGGCAAGGTGGCGCCATCCTCGGTGTCAGTTGCTCCACTTCTGTTTCCCCATGCTTCTTTAAAGGGAGGGGGGAGCTCCTCTCAAGAACACACGGTGAAATCCTCAACTATTCCCCTTTTGCCGATTTCCAATCCTCTCAAATCCGGTTGAAGTTTGTGCTTGGTTCTTACATTCTCAAAGTCCTCCTGTGATCCCTGTCAAAGTTCAATTCTCTTCTCACCCGGTGCATGCCACTTTTTGCGAGTAACCCTAGGTGAGTTGAGGAGGTGAACTCGACCGAAAGTTTGAGGCTTTGGGAAGGCGTGGTGCGTGAGGTACTCTAGGTTGCCAAGCTTGTGTGCCGACCTTGGTTGCTTGATTGGTTGGCCGACTGCTCTATGGTGGATTGGCTCGGTTGTGGTGTTGCTTTGTGTGGGTAGGTCACTCGTGACTTGTTGTGCTTGTTCGACAAAGACATCTCCCTAGGCCAGGGAATCGGTTTTGAGGCTCTGAGTTGCTTTTGCTGCCTCTCATGACCTCCTGGTGAATTGCCTCACTAGGTGGTGTGTGGCTTTGTATCTCCGAAACATTCGCCGGTGATTTCTGTGGCATTGCAGCGGCGATATTGTTTTTCTGGAACATCGTCAACGACGAGCCTAGCCTGCTGCACAAACATTTTGTTAGTGCTTTGTGAGTATAATCATCTTCCTGTCTTTACATTCTATATTGTGCAAAGGGGCTAGACATTATTGTCTTAGTGACCTTGCATGTGGGGAGGCTGTGGTTCGATGAAGATTGGGCTATAGAGAGACTATTTGTGACAACGTTTCAATTTTCAGCTTTCATTAATACTTGATTAGATCAATTGTCATCTTCTATGTAGTACTTACATATTCATGCTGAATCAGATTGCTACCTATTAATTTAATTGGCTGCTGTCATTAATTCCTTGCTATTGTCGGCTGTTACTGTTATAGTTTAGTATACAATCTTGAGTTTGATTCTCTTATATATATATATGCATCTTCTTCGAAGATAATCAATTGATTAGGTTTCTATTAACTATCAAGTATTGAATTATAAATCTGTAGTAAGGTTGTCACAAATTAGTCTATGATCTTATCTCTAGTGGCGAGGAGGTCTTTTAATTAAGCCGGCCTGACATCTGAGAACACTTTTAAAATCAACTTGAGCCTTATTACTAGTTGTATGCCTCAATTACCGTTCATGGTCATTTTCATGCTTAGATACTAGAATATGAGCCTTTATGCTTTGATATTAGTAAATATCATATTTCAGTATCTATGTTCATGTCATGGCTTGATTATCTTATGGTTATTTTCTATGCTTGGAATTAAAGTAATCATAAATTTGCTAATGCCGCATTTATCACAACACTTGACACTAGGCCAGATCTGGAGACACCTGGGAACATCCAGGGCTCACCACCAGTCCTTACACCTATCACGAGTAAATCTTTCCTAAAAAACGTGCCAGAAAAATCTCAAACTTAAATCTCTAAGCTTCAATACAATGTTTGATTCCATGAAACAACCAAATGACACAGAAGCTTAAGGGCCAGTTTGGAGGAGTTGTAGCTTTTCTGAAAAGCTATTTTTTAGCTTTTTGGGTTAAAAAGCAGTTGTAGACTTTTATAAGAGACCGTTTGACAAATAACTAATTTCCCTCAGCAATAAGCTGGAAAAGCAGGTCCAACCCAGTTTTCAGCTTTTGACTTTTGCTAGTTACATACGGCTTCTAGCTTATGCCAAAAGCCGCTTGAAAGCTGAAATGTTTAGGCCTAAGTTACTGGGAGAAAGATGGCAATCTACACATACTTCGATAAGCCCATTGAAAGGACATTTGCTCACGTAAACAAGTCCATTGGAAGGATAAGGGATTTTGTTGTTGTACGGAATATTGAAATGTACAAACTCTATCTACTAAAGTTTAATCCAAAACCTAAGAATTTCCCAGATAAGCATTAGTGGAATAGGTCCTCTAAAAGTTCATAAAGTTCAGTACTCAAGACAAACAAAACAATAACTTCTGTAGCCCTCTGCTATTCCATTTTATGTTTTTGCTCAGCATTTCATACAGCAGGCTTAGCAGGACAGCAAATAAAGAAAACCTCGAAGTTTGGCATCATATAGTTTTGGCTCTTCTAGGATATAATTAATTTCAGTTAAAAACGGGATCAATTTGCCAAGCATTTTAAAAGAAACAATCCAATGAAAAAGATCATCGAAAGGGGCTCAAATCTGAGGATACCTTGCAAAACTCCAGTTAGCTTAATGTATGATAACCCATAAGTCCTTGAAAATCATCTGGGTTTGATAGTTTATTTCCAGGTTTAGGTAACCATGGAAATAATTTAGTAAGGCCTTGCCTTTCAGAATTAGGATTATCTTGTCTACCATTGACCCCATATTTCTCCCTCTCAATTGCATGTATAATACCCTCCCAAGCCACAGAATTGCCACCTGTACAGATCACAGATCACACCCAGAAATTTCATATTAACAGAACTCTCCAATTGTCTTACATTTCATTCAAAACCATCTCAGAAGAACTCTTTGCTCACAAAAGGTGGAAAATTAGACTCCAAAAAAAATGGAAATGCAAGTGGCATTATGCTTTCCCAGTAGCAATTTCTAACATGGTGGAGTCAAGGGCTCAAGGCCCTGATAGGAGAAATAACGTGTCAGCAATTTTTAATAATGTACCATAAAATACTTGCCCTATTCCTCTAAAAATGGACCATAGAATCTGTTGGCGTCAAAAACTTGATGTAGGGTTTCGACAAAGAAGACACCGCATTTAACACCGGTTCAGAGCGTGCGGTCGATTTGACTCAGAACAACAAGGTAAAAATATAAAATCCACACAAAGCCGATCGTGACGATCAATCGGCTTAGATCTAATCAGCTTGAAGCCGATCAAGATCAAGGTAACAGGATAAGTCTAACTAGCCGATTAAGGCTAATCAGAGGATAAAGGCAGATCGATTCTGAAGAAGGCGATGCGCAACAAAATCGAAACAAATCAAACACAGGTGTAATTGACGAAGATCAACAATCGGCGATCGCAACTTTATTGATCAAAATCGATTACGAAGGCTAAATTACAGAAGCTACTCCTAGTCGACAGGAAAAGTAGAAAAAGTAAAGACTAGTTGATTGTATTGTATTGATGATCCTCTCGCAGCTTGCTTTGGTCTTTCTTTTATACCTTTGGCCGATAGTGTCCTGTTACAACACGATTTAAACCCGTATCCGTATCGGCCTTATCTTGAACTGTTATTTCCTAAAAATCTTGTCGTTAGCATAAATATCTCCAAACTTTCTTAACTTGTCTGTTAACGTCCATATCTTTGATTTTATTGCCGATTACGGTTAGATTTGCCAAATTTTGGTGCAAACATATGCCCCCCATTTTTGAGAGATGATATGTCATTTTTCAAAAATATCAATAATCGGCTTTTCAATCGGCTAACGTTTGAACTTCACTCATTAACTGTCGCTTTTACTCGTGCCGCAATTTTTTGACATGCGGGTAGTGCGTTTTAACTGCTCGCGCCTTTTGAGATTCACTTCCCGCCTCTTCAAATTTTCACCGTGCTATAAAATGCGCCCCACCTCGGGCCATTCCTCACGCACAAGCTCGACCTCAAACAATCGGCTTTTGCTACCCGTTGCTCAGTTTCCACCAATCGGCTTGCACCTCTCTTCTCCAATCGGCTTGCTAAGATCGGCTAAAATGGACGCGAGTCAGGTACTCATTCCGATCCCTAACAGTAAAGATCAGTACTTCCTTGGTCCGATAGGGAACCTAGATGCCAGCACGGTTATTAGTCGATATTCCCGCCTTCCTTTATCGGCTCTTGCATTCAACATAGAGAGTGGGAAAAAGCTTGAGGCATGGCCGATGCCGCTTAAGGGATGGAGATCTTGGTATATTCGCGTGGTCGCTCAAAAAGAGAGGAATGGGAAAGGATGGGTATAGCCGAGTGTATCCCTCTCTCACTAGCCGATCCAGATGCCAATGAGCCCTTAGTGGCCACGGCCTGTTATTTCTGGTCGGAGACCTTCAATGCCTTTTTGTTTCATACTGGTCCCATCGGCCCAACCCTTATGGACATAGCCCAATTGTGTTGCCTTTGGCCAGATGGTGAGCAGATATCGGCTTTTAGCGGTAAACCGAAATACAAGCTTATTCAATCCAAAGGAGAAGGTTGGCGCAAGTATATTAATAACAATAATAAAGTGAACGGGCTGGTATCAGATGAAGAACATGTTGCTTTCCTGAACTTGTGGTTAGACCGATTTTTGTTTTGTGGTGCTGCTTTAGGACCAACACAAGTGTATCAGTTAATGGCAGAGCGGTTGGTAGAGGGTCGTCGGCTAGCATTGGGAAAGATGTTCCTTGGAGCGGTTTGTCGATGATGCATGTAATTAGAGTCGGCTTTTCTTGGTTTCGCTAAATTTTGCGTCGAAACGTAGGAGGTCCTCTCGGTTCATACAGATATGGTTGTATCATTTATTTAGCCGATCTTTCAAATGGATCCATCGACGACTCGGCATTTCCTCGAGAAAACACACCGTAAAATGCAAGACTGAATCTGAGCCACCGATCTTATGGTGAAAGATACATAATGTGCTCCTGAAGAAGAAGATTTCTCCGATTGGTCCGAAAAATATTTATCTTTCTTCCGAACTTGGATAATAATGATTTTAGCCAACAAGACTTCTTCATTATACCAATGCACCCATTTTGAATGGCCATCATTTCTTCATCCGATTCGACAAATCGTAGATGCCCGAATCGACTCTAGATTTCTTCAAAGTTTTTATTTCTCCCAAAGATCTTACATGTCGGCTTTAATACAAGAAATCGTACCTTTCAAATTTCCTATGAATTTTATCATCCTTCCATTTTTGCGGACAATTGGGTTTCGCCAAGTGATCCCCGATCCCACTTCTCGACTTGGTTCACCAAGGACCAGAGCGAGATCTTTAGCCGCACCAATATGGTTTTGGATATAGCCGATGACTTGCAGATCAAATCTTTGCCACATTTTGTCCCGAATAATCGTCGATCCAAATTGATTCTCGCATGGTGGTCTTCAATTGCAAATGCACTTCTCTTAGATCGTACTCCATCGGCCATTATTAACGCCCTTTTCCCAGACGCCTCGAGCCGATGGTATCCTCGATAATGCTTCAAGTGACGAATCGAGCTCGGATATGATAATACGAGTCTTGTAGATATTATCGTTGAGGTATTTAGTCGATTTTAACTTTTCTTTATCGTAGCCCATATGAATGTCTCATTGGCTTTATCCTCTTTTCTTTGCGCACTAAAGTCACGGTAAGAAGCCGATCGACGCCCTTCGGCTAGTAAAGAAAAACGACCATACAAGGCAATCGCACTTCATCGCTATACTTCGGTTCCTTGGGCATTCAAAGCCCATCGTTGTCCGATTTAGAAAGACAACAACAACCAAGTAAGTTACGCTTAACCATCTCTTGTTTCTTTTAGTTTCTTTATAAACTAACTTTCTAGCCGATGGACCTTCGAGAAGAAGAAGCCAAGTCCACTAAAGTTCGCCAAGAAAAACACTCCAAGCCACAGAACAAAGTGGCGAAAGTTCACCGCACGGATCGGCTCTCGCTCGTATTTGTCTATCTCAAAATTTAAGGATCTCGATTTAGTCCATCGGTTTTCATTATATTCAATCTTCTTTCACCTACGCGCGGCACAAGTGGCCAACATCTTGGCAAGCTTGCGGATATATCGCCAAAGAGCCGCTTGCCTCTCACCGATGCTAGCGCCAACATCCGCTGCTGCTCCAGAGACATCTGATCCATCCAACCTCCTTGGCTTCAACTTATCTGATTTGGATGATCCAGAGATTTTTGCAGCCGATGACTATATCTCGGCAATCCAAAATATCATTGCGGTTTCCAAAGACGCGTCATTCAGTCGTCTCATCGGCTCCGGAATGCAAGATCGCCTCAATGACTCTTTGATTTGGTGTCAAGGCCTCAATCGAGATTCTGAATAATAATCAGCCGATTCGAGATGCTATGGCCGTAGTTGAAACCGATTTGCCACCAGAGGCCATGGCTGCGCTGCTCGAAGTGTGCCACCTAGATGAGAAGAAGGCCTTAGTGGAAGCAAATTCCGAGAGAGAAAGCAAAGAGAATGGCCCAAGAGGCCGATCGTAAAATCCTTGACAAAATGGTTGTTTGAGACAAAGGCGAAGAAGAAAAATTTTGATGCGACCATAGAATCTCTGAAGGCTAACAAATCAAATCTTCGAAGTTAGAAACCACTAAAAATTTCTTGAGGTGAGTTGGCGAGGACGATAAAGCTCATTGTCAAGGTCAAGATTCCTTTGAAAAACATCATCGGCCGCCAAGGAGCAAAAGATTGAAATAGCATCACCGTGGCGACCTTCAAGGAGCGATCGGCTAAACTTGTACCTATCCTGCAATGCAAAGAAGATGACAAAATCTTGGATGAGGTACAAGAAACAATTGCTAAAGTCACTGGAGCATTATCGGCTTTGGCACGACTCCCGTGCTCGGGATGTAACCTTTTAATAACAGCCCAAAATACTAGTTCAAATATTTTGAATACTTGTAATCTTGCAATGTTTATAATCTACTGCTTAACCGACTCTTATTCTCTAAATTTGCAATCCTTTCAAATTGATTAACAAGATCGTGTTAATCTCGGCTTTGAACATGATTTTCACGGCTAAGCTCCGATCCAAACGCTAGGATAGTATTTCTTTAGATATTCCCCATTAATTGCTTTAGGCAAGACATACCCTTCCAGTGTTTCCAGTAAGTACGAGTTTCCACCGACTAGCCGATTAATTTTGTATGGCCCTTCCCACGAAGGTGACCATTTCCCAAATCGGTTATCCTTAGAACCAACAGCAATATCGTTTTCCATACTAAATCGGCTTGAACGAAAGATTTAGGCATGACCCTTTATTGTATGCCCTTGCAACTCGATCTTATTCTTCTTAAGCCGATCAAGCGTAGACAAACGTAATTCGCCAACTCATCCAAGTCGCCGACCATTAAGTCATTGTAATCTTGAGCCGACAAATCATTCTCGTCCGGCTATTCAGACGACTCAATGTTGATTTCTACAGCAAAACGACTTCTTATCCATACACCAATTGGTAAGGTGAAAGTTTTGTCGCTCCATGATAAGATAGCCGATAGGCCCAAAGTGACTCGATAAAGTAGAATGCCAATTCCTTGGCTTCTCATCAATTTTTCTTTTGATCAACTTAATTAGTGTTTTATTAGACGACTCGGCCGCCCATTAGCCCGAGCGTAATAAGGCGAAGAGTTTAACAATTTGATCCTAGACTTGTGGCGTAACCTTGAAACTCTTTAGACATGAATATCGTACCTTGATCGGTCGTGATTGTTTGTGGTATTCCAAACCGATGGACAATATGTTCATTCACAAAACTAATCGCCTCAACACTAGTCACCTTCTTAAGTGGGATAGCCTCAACCCACTTTGAAAAGTATCGGTTGCGCCAAAATAAATTTGTGGCCTCTACTCAAAGCAGAAATATTTGGCCGATTATATCTATTCCCAACCCCTAAACGGCGTGGTTTAATAATTGGATGTAAAGCCGATCTTTGGTGCTAGTTGTACGTTACCAAATTTTTGACATGTTTGACATCCTTTATAGTACTTGAAACAATCCTCTAGCATCGCGGCCAAAAATAACTCGTCTGTCTCGAGTATCCATTTCATCTTGTGTGCCGATTGATGAGAACCACAAATGCCTTCGTACTTCACCCATCGCCACCCGCGCTTCTTCTGGCTTCAAGACATCTTAACAACAAGCCTTCCATGGTCCGATAATATAGTATATCGTCCATAACGACGTATTTCAATGCTTGCCGCCGTATCCTTCGCTCCGCGGCTTGGATGGATCAACTAGATAATCTTTTATCTGCGTTCTCCAATCGGCAATATCCGCGCACATAATCGCTTTATTTACCGCCTCGCCTCCTAACTTTGGTCAAAATCCTCATACCACGATGCTTGCCGAGCTAAAGCATTAGCTCTATCGCTTAATTCACGAGGAATATGACCGATAGAAAATGACGAAAAGAGCCGATAATCTCTAAACATTGTTCTAAATACCTCGGAGTACTTCATCCCGACATTGGTATTCTCCTTTATTTGTTGTACTACCAACAAAGAATCACCATATGCCTCAACAACTCTTATTCCAATATTTTCCAACAACAAGAAGCCTTTGAGTAACGCCGACTCGGCTCGGTTGTTCGAGCATCGCTATTTAACCAAATGCGAATTCAAAGTTATGCCCTTGGGTGAAGTGAGTACAATACCGATACCATCACCTTTCCCGCATATCGATCCACAAAAACAGTTGCCATGGTGCTACCAAGACTAAGTTTGCCGTGTGTCATGTCCTCGTTATAAAATCGCTAGGACTTGTCCTTTGACCGCTTTGGCCGATTCATATGACAAGTCGAACTCGACCAAGGCGTAAGCCCATTTGCCAAGTCGACCTCGCAGAATTGGAGTGATAAAATATATTTTATAACATCGGTTTTGCGATTACCTTACAGGCCGATGCTAATATGTAGTGCCTTAATTTTGTGCACGAAAGTACAAAGATAAACATAGTTTTTCGATATAAGGTACCGACTTCGCGTCTAGCAATCGCTTGGCTTAAGTAAAAGATAACCCTTTCTTTACCATGCACCTCTTGTGCTAGTACACCTCAATAGTATCTTCTTCTACTAAACATATAGCCCGAAAGGACCCTTTTGAGGCGCAAACAAGACCGGAGGGTTGGACAAATACCTTTGACTTCGTTGAAAGTCACGATCGGCTCCCATATAAATTCTTCATTGTCCTTCAACTTCAAAGAATGGAGTAAAGGCACGAATTCTACCGAGAGGTTCGAGATGAACCGACGGAGATAGTTAATTTTGCCGATCAACTTTTGTAATTCGCTTTTGCATGTCGGTGGCTCAAGATTGGCTATAGCTTTAACCCTCGTTTGGTGACTTCAATCCTCTTTCATGCACCATGAAGCCTAAAACTGCCCAAATTGATACGCCAAACGCGCACTTGAAAGGATTCATCTTTAGACCGTATGCGATCTTATGTTTTAAAACTTTTTCTAAATCGACTGGATGTTGGAAATCGTCTGCAGATTTTACCACTACATCATCAATATATATTTCGACAATGTGGCCGATTAAATCATGAAAGATCGATTCATTGCCACGATACGCTGCTCAAATGCTTCTCAAACCGAAAGTCATTCATCGCCCATTCGAACAATTCTATTGCACCGACATCTAAAAGCCGTCTTTGGTATATCGGCCGCCATGAGTATCCGGTTATACCCAAGATTACCATCTAGAAAACTTATGATCTTGTTCCTCGATGCAAGATCGATAAGCATATCGGCTATTGGCATCGGTATTCATCCTTTGGCGTCGCTTTGTTTAAATCTCTCAAGTCGACGATACTCAAGTTTGCCATTCTTCTTCATGATCGAACGATGTTGGAAACCCACTCTGCGTGATCGGCAAGGCCTAATAAATTTTGCTTCCAACAACCGCTTCTATCTCTTCCTTTATAACTTGGTACAAGGTCGATTGAAACGCCTAGGATATCGTTTAACGGCCGATAACCCGATTTTATAGGTAACCGATGTTCCACAAGCTGACGGCTTAATCCAGGCATTTCGTGATATTCCCAAGCAAAACAATCCTTGTAATCCTTAAGGATTTTTATTAGTTTTTCTTTGTATTTTACTCCTAAATTGGCACTAACAAAAGTTGGTCTTTTTCTATCACCACCGCTACCTATATCGACTTCTTCAAGTAAATCGGTGGATGTGAAGCCTTGACCTAACTTCTCAATTTCTTCAAAATCTTCGATGGCTTCGTAGCTATACGTTGTTTGCCGATAGCTTTGCATTTTATCCTGCAGCGCTTTCAATGTTTTTCTTGTCCCCATCGGCGTAATACTTCATTTGCCCGATCAAAGGTGCCCGGTTTGACACTGATCGGCATGAGACCTGACTTGCTCACACAAATGAAATCGCAATGCTCAAAGACCTTGCCCGATATGCGACCACTTCTTCATGTTGCCAATTCGCATCGTAGCTAGCCATGGCAATGTGAGCCGATGTATCGATCAGAACGACCTCAACTTCTTCTCCGCTCCATTGAACGAGTGCTTGATGCATGGTCGATGAGATACGCAGCTTGCATGAATCCAATCCCGCCGAGCAAAGACACTCGTAGCTTCCTTTGGCATCAATTACAAAGAATGTCATTGGCAAGGTCTTGTCACGACAATCACCAAATGACCATGACACCCTTTGATTCCGTAGGTCACCGTGAAGTCGCTTTAGAACCATGTTAGTTTTGATCAAGTCTTCATCTGACTTACCCGCTTTTTGCATGTCGTACGGCATCAAATTCACCGTGGCGCTCTGTCTACTAGCATTCTTGATATCGGCTTGCCATTTATATATCCTTTCGATACAATGGTTTCAGATGCCGATGATCATCTTTGGTTTTCAAAGATGGCGTTCGCACGCCGAGCACAATCGAGCAACCGCTTTTTGGCCGATTCGATTCGACTAACTCACCAAAGAATGTGAACACCATGTTAATATCCATTGAGGCGTGTCATCCCGAATCATGGGAGAATCCAAATCATCACCGATTCGAGATCTTCGCTTGTTCTTTTCTTCTCCACTTTTTGACGATTTAATCGGGCGGTTCGTTAAACACTTCGCTCTCTTTCTCTCGCGTCGGCCGCGAATCTCTTGCGCCCTTAGCTCAAGCCGCCGCCGTTGCGATCGACTCAGCGATGGACACCACCGGGTTTAGGTTCCACCGGCTCGTGATTTGACCACCAAATCTTCTTGATTAGAACCGGTCTCGCGCGCCTTGTCTTGGCTCGGTTCTTGATTCGGCTTAGATATTCTTTCGTGGACCGCCTTCTTCAGGACTTCGCTCTGCTCTCCGATTGGCCCAGATAGTTTATCTCGACCGATTGCCTTGGCCAATCGCCTTGGGGATAATGTTCCATCGGGCGGTGTACGTGATGGTAACGCTACTCTTCTTTCCCAAAGAAATCGCCAAAAGGACACCTTCTATGCGCCTCTCCACATTCTCTCAGATGGTACAAATTATCCGACCGGCGGTATTACTCCGTGGTCGGCTATTCATCCTTTCGTATTTCCATTAATTGGGAGAACGTTGGACCCGACCTTTTGTCGGATGCCTTGGTGGAGATTTCTCCGCTTGTACCATTTACCCACTGGGATTCCTTTGGGTTTAATGGTTCTTGAATTTTTCCTTCTTGATCGGCTTCTATTTGTAAGGAACCGATGGTAATCTTCGATGTTTGACCGCCGACCGAAGTTTGATTGTATGTCGACTGCCGACCTTTTTCTCGCTTCGCCTTGCATCGGCTCTTTTCCTTTAGCCAACACCGCACCATATTGATAGGAACGGATCAACATCAACTTGCATGGTCGGCTCATCTAAAACTTCAACCGACCATCTTCAATAGCAGATTGAATCTGTTGACAAGATATTGCGCCATTAGTGTTATGTGAATAAGAATGATGCCACTTGCAATACCGCGCTTTTTGATCTCATCGGCGATGGTATCGCATGTCCTCCGCAATCGATTATCTTTTCTTGCATAAGTAAATCAAAAATACGATCGCACTTGGAAACATCAAAAGAGTACTTAACTTCCGACTTATTCCTAGTCGGCTTGAGCCAGGAATAGACTAAGGATTTCTTGGATCCTTTTACCCATTCGGCTACATTTATTTCTGCTTCCTCGTCTTCCGACGAATCACTAGGACAATACTCAACCATATTGACCTTAGCTTTGTCTCTCTCTTTGTTATTGCTATTTTTGAATCTATCTTTAAACACTTTATTATCAGTGAATCGGCTTTCTTGAACCGACACGCGATGCAATAAGTGGCTAAGGCTCAGTAAATTCTTGCCACCGAATTTCTCCCAAGGAGGAATTAAACCTTGAAATGCTAAATCGTGAGTTGATTGTCGTGCAATGTAACACTAAAACACCGATTCCCGATTTCTCTAAATCTCTTGATGTAATCCGCTACCGATTCCCAAACTTTTGTCGCACGTAACTCGATCAAATCCCGAGCTCCAAACCGCTCGAGAAGAAATATTCATGGAATCGGCTTCCAAATCGCTCCATAAATGGACCGACCGGAGGCAAGCAAGTGAACCAAGTAAACGCCGCCGACAAAGACAACGGAATAATCTAATTTTCAACCTGTCGGATCGAGCCGCTTCACCGCATTGCGCGATAAAGCGTCCGACATGCTCCAGTGGTGATGGAATCATCCCGAGAATTTAGCAAAGTCCCAGACTGTAATTATGAGGTAGGGCATGCGATCTATGTAATCGGATACGGCTTCCTATAGCCGATAACCTTCCTTTTGGTTGTATGCCGAATTGGTCCTCAAAACGGCAGAGATCCGGTCACCCAGCTTAACATTATCGGCTATTGGTATAGCAAGCCCTTGATAATGTCGGTCATAATCGGATTTCGCCTCGAGTGCAAGCTCGGGTTGCCAATTATGCTTGTCTTTGCAGGACACGACCAGCCGGTCGTCTGACAGTGCTCGGGTTGAGTTTCCAAGATCGAGACAAATGGCTCGAGTATGTTACTACCTGTGTGGACTCGGCTTTCTTAGCGTGGTTTGTTCTTATGGACATCTCTCGAGCCAATCTACCGTGATGCCGATTTAGGAAAGGCATAGAATGGAGCCGATGGTGGAAGATTGATAGATGCATCCAACTTCGCAAGGCGTCGGTATAGGAACGGTAATGGCTCACCCCACTTGACCGGCGATCCTAGGCAATATGACCGTGGGTTGCGTGGGCATCATGGTGGGGTGATATCACACCGATGGTTTGGGATCGCCGCTGCGCTCTGCGTGTTTTGTGATAATGAAAAACAGGATAATTTGGCAAGGTTTGCAAAGGATCAAGCGTGCTTCGACGAGGCTAACTCTGGGCTATAGACTTGACGCTATTCGCTATCATCGGCTTAAGGGTTGTCACAAGAGTCGATGATTGGTTTATTGAGCGTGATGTACGATTGGTTGATCATGGCCGATAATTCGCTTGAGCGGCGATATCGGCCACTCGCTCGCTACACCCGCATCACCTGTATGCTGACCGCTCGCAGGCGGATTTTTGAGTGATGCCGCGTCTAGTTTTCGATAGCGCCAAAGATCATCTCTTCCAAATAGCAGCCTTCCGAGCTTCAATTTCTTGACGTTGTTCTCGCAGACAAATCGCCCATTTGTTGGGACGATTATAGCCTCGTGTTGAGATCTCATGGCGGAATCGACTTCCTGATGAAGACATTGTGTCCCACCGGCGCGCTAAGAGTGTGTTGGCGTCAAAAACTTGATGTAGGGTTTCGACAAAGAAGACACCGCATTTAACACCGTTCAGAGCGTGCGGTCGATTTGACTCAGAATCGACAAGGTAAAAATATAAAATCCACACAAAGCCGATCGTGACGATCAATCGGCTTAGATCTAATCAGCTTGAAGCCGATCAAGATCAAGGTAACAGGATAAGTCTAACTAGCCGATTAAGGCTAATCAGAGGATAAAGGCAGATCGATTCTGAAGAAGGCGATGCGCAACAAAATCAGAACAAATCAAACCTGGGGTGTAATTGACGAAGATCAACAATCGGCGATGCGCAACTTTATTGATCAAAATCGATTACGAAGGCTAAATTACAGAAGCTACTCCTAGTCGACAGGAAAAGTAGAAAAAGTAAAGACTAGTTGATTGTATTGTATTGATGATCCTCTCGCAGCTTGCTTTGGTCTTTCTTTTATACCTTTGGCCGATAGTGTCCTGTTACAACACGATTTAAACCCGTATCCGTATCGGCCTTATCTTGAATAGTTATTTCCTAAAAATCTTGTCGTTAGCATAAATATCTCCAAACTTTCTTAACTTGTCTGTTAACGTCCATATCTTTGATTTTATTGCCGATTACGGTTAGATTTGCCAAATTTTGGTGCAAACAGAATCATAACCTCTGCACTTTGGAACTCAAAAGCATTTCTTAATAAGCAATGATTTGATTTTGCTTGCATTAATATGATATGTGAAGATATGGAACCAATTGACTTGCTCTGCAGCTTTATGTATCTGATATAAGATGGTTTTAACTCACCTCTTCGAGCGGCTAGTAGAGCAGCCTCGTTAACCATGTTTGCTAGATCTGCACCGACCAATCCTGGGGTTACATTAGCAACCAGATCACAAATTATCTCAGGGTCCTCTTCCAAAGGAACTTCCCTTAGATGAACTGCCAAAATCTTTTTGCGGCCCTCCAAATCAGGCACACCAACAAAAACTTTTCTTGAAAAGCGACCAGGCCGACAAAGAGGCTTTTGGCCTATTAGTAGCAGCCATGACAATAACTTTCATGTCTGAGTCAAAACCATCCATTTCAGTAAGAAGCTGTTCATAAAGAAAGCGATAAAATCTTCATTCAGTATTATTCAGTAATATTATTTGAGAAAGGAAATAAAAGATAGTCAAAGAGTTAAAAGCACACCTGATTTAGGGTTTGGTCCCTCTTGTCATTAAAACTTCTACCTCTACTTCCACCAACAGCATCAAGTTCATCGATAAAAATGATTGACGGAGCAGCTTCTTTGGCTTCCTTGAACAAATCCCTGACACGGGCTGCCCCTCTTCCAACAAAAACTTCAACAAACTCACTAGCAGAAACAGAGAAAAATGGAATTCCAGCCTCTCCTGCAACTGCCCTTGCCAACAAAGTCTTCCCAGTCCCCGGAGGGCCAACAAGCAGAACACCCCTGGGTAATTTCGCTCCCAGCTTCTGGTAGTTCAATGAACCATGCAAGCAGCTCACTATCTACATTAGGAAATTGTCATATTGTACAAAGGTTCATGAGTCTTGTCTGGAAATTCTGTCAACAGTAGTACAGAACTATTCTGGTAGGAGGAATTGGGAGTAGGACATTTGTTGAAACCAAATATAATTCTTAGTATCAACAAACTTGAGCACTCAACAGTCAACACTTACTACAGAATTGAGAGATAGAAGTACTAATTATTAATTAACCATCCAACAGCCTGTACTTGTCCTAGACTTCTAGTACCTATCATATTTGTATTCGTATTCCAGAGATGCTCCTGGTATTTTCTTCAAATGAGGTTTTATAAAACAAAAGAGGAGCAAACATACGATTTCCTAGAAGAATCACATTGTTATTCAGCAACAAGTCAACATGGCAAGCAGGCTCAAATGCCCCTGAATGAAACTCGACCAGAGCTTATTGTCGCATTCCTATTTCCGAAGTTCCTTTCCTCTCACATGAGAAAACTTAGTTCAAACTGTCTTACTGAGCCAGAGGGTGCACACATTTAGTTTGCATCACAAACTCACAACGCATTACATAGAGGAAACTCCCATGAAATGTGAAACCACCTTTTGCATGCCTAAAGTCAAGCAATTTGATATTTTGATTCACACGCCCTCGCGATACAAAAGCGATCTCATCCTTGCTATTTGCATTTTCAATAGAATGGCGTGCGATAAATCCATCAAAGATTATTTTATCTAGAAGTCGAGCGTATTTGATATAAGCATAATTGCGCCTCCACGCTTTCCTCCTCCACTCTGTCTATTGAGTACTGATTGTTATAGTCATACATTCATCAAACATCACAGAAAACAATTACGGGAAAGCAGTAGAAAAGCCATATTCACCTCTACAAGCTCCTCCTTGGCTTCATCAACGCCCTGGACATCGTCGAACCCCACTCTCTGCTTCCTCGGTTGGCGCCGCTTCTCCATGCTGCCCCCAGCAGACATCTGCCTCTGTATGAACCACATCATCGGCAGCAGCGAGAACCAGAGCGTCAGCAGCGTGCTCAGCATGTCCACCAGCAGCCTTCCCGCCGGCCGCGGCGCCGGCCGGTAGTCCACCCCGACCTCCCGCATCAGCCCCAGCAGAAATCCCTCGTCGTGCGGCACCCTCCGCGCGTAGTACGGCCACTTCACCGCGGCGGCGTTTCTACCAGCCTCGCGCGCGTCGTCGTCGCCGCCGCCGTCGTTCCTGGCCTTGCTGAAGTAGATGCGGCGCGAGTCCTCCTCGAAGGAGACGGTGGCCACGGCGCCCGCGCGGAGCCCCGCCACGAAGTCCGAGTAGGGAACCTCCCGGGCAGCGTTCTTGGGCAGCGCTAGCCGGGCGGCGAGGAGCAGAACCGCCAGGACGACCGGCGCGACCGACGCCGGCGGCACGCGGCGGACGGACCGCCGCAGCGCGGCCGCCGCGTCGCCTGCGAGGTCCCGCGGCGACAGCCGCCGGAGCCGCCGCAGGCGCAGCAGCTTCTTGCGGTCCGGGCGGAACCCCAAATCGGCGCCCTTGTCCTTGTCCACCTCGTCGATCTTGGCACGGAGCGGGATCCTCCACCGCAACCGCAGCGCAGAGTACCGCCCGGCGTGAAGCACTCGACCACCGCCATTGCTCCCAGAGAAGCGGGTCCAGGGAGCACGGTTCTTGAAGCAGCACAGGCGAGGGCGCGGGAAGGAGATAGCTGACAAGGGGGAGAAAGAAGCCATGGCAGCCATGCCACGCACTCTTCCGACACCGGCTTGTGTTAGTTGTTACCCCCATTCGATCGGACAAGGCCGCGGGGTGTGCGCAAGCCAGTGCGCACTATGTGCTCGAGCGAATCACTCCGAGAAGAAGATCAGGCGATGCATCTATACCCCTTTATAATGCACCTAAGCATTCTTTTCTACGTTCACCCCAAATAATGCATCCCACTAGAGATGGTCCAACCTTCATGCACCCAGCGAAACGTCCTAGAAACTTGACTCCATCAAAATTAACCTCTCAGATCTTTCCTCAGCTTTACTCACCCACATCCGATGGCCATTGTTTAACGTGTCTAACTCATCCTCGCTACCACAACAGATCTCCTCCTACCTCCAAAGATCATCTCAAGGAAAAGGAAACAAATATCCCTGAATTAAGGAAAAGGAAACAAACGTTCTAGAAAAGGAAAAGACCATATATTATGTCTTGGAAAAAAGAAACCGAAAGACAGGTCACTATACTAGTGAAATATAGATGGCGAGGATGGTGGCCGAAAAGGATTTTAATCCAGGAATTGGTGGCCGTGGGCTTCCTTCGCTTTGTTTCTACGCGATACTGAGCTTGAATGGGCTTGTGCAATGAGTTCGGCCCAATAGGAGCCTAGCCCAAATGAGTTACAAGAAATGCTTGTTTGTGTTTGCACCAGGCTTCAATTGGCATAGCCAAGTGGCCCAAAGAGTGTCACCATCGTGCGCTAATCAATCTTTAATTTGTGCGAATTTCTATTATTTTTTGCTATGAATTTCTATTTCTCTGTTAATGCAGGAAGCAAATACTCTTTCTAAGTCTCCTAGCACTCGCAGCCGTAGCCCGTAGACCAGGAACACACACAATAGAGCTTTTAGAGTGCGTTTGGTTGGGTGAACGAGGATAAACGGGATAGAATGATACAGGATAGATTTTGATACATGCGTTTAGTTGAGTGTATGAAACCATCTTGTACGGGACGGAGTGGTATAGATTCTAGGAATATTCCTCAAATATGTTGTACCATCTCATACCTCCAAATTGGTTGAACCATCCTGTACCATTCCGTACCACTAGTGATAAAGTTTACCATACTAACCTCATCCATCCAACCAAACATCATCTCGTACCATCCCGTACCATTCCATCCAAGCAACCAAACAAAATCATGTATCATTCCATTCAAACAACCAAACACCCTCCTCGTACCATCTTATCCAGGATTATTCCATCCATCCTGTATCATTCCATCCAGATGAACGTGGGCATAGTCAACGTTGCACCGTTTTGTGGCCTAGATGAGGAGGCAGGCAAGGATCGTGAGATCTGGTGGATCCCATCACCGACGATGAGGAAGATAACCCAATTCGGTGGATCCCATCATCGACGACAAGGAAGATGACCTGATCTGGTGGATCCTATCGCTGGCATCCTCCTCCCACTATGCCGCCTCCGCCATGCCTTAGGTCGAGTTCACGCCCACTGAGCCGCGGCTTCTCGGGCATCGACATGCTCACCTGTGGCCTTGCCAATATAGCTCACTTGCGACAACCATAGCAGTTGGGCCACTGTAGTTGTTTGCATTCACCACAACACTACACACCTCTATGCAGTGGTGCCACGTCACCGGTGCACCGTGCTCCACCATGCCACATAGAGGCAGGCCTCACCACTCTTTTGTGATGTTGCTCCGGTACTCGTGGTGAGCGTGAGTGCGAGCAAGAGAGAGAAATGCGTTGGTTTGAGTGGTTTGTATGGTTTCAGTTTTGGATATGACCGTGAGCAGACAAGATAGTTTGAGAGAGAGCTCAATCTAATGGTGCCTAGCTATCTCGTTGGAAAAACACCTAAGGTATATCGTTAACTAGTTTTTCTGTTTTTACATATGTGGTATTTTCTTTTCATGGATGCTTAATCTAGAGACATCTGTGGACCATACTATTTCACAGTATTTGTCTGACTAGTCAATATTCAGTCGCGTAAATTTTCCCCTTTTTTAGTCGACAGCTGACAATTTATTATTACAATTTACAAGGGAGTAGTTAGCTGGAATAACCAATAAACTGTATTAGTCCTTATTACATTTGGACTTAGAATCAAAACACTATATGTACTTAACTTTAGAAGTGGATTCTACCGATGTTATACGAGACCACAAAAGTAAGCACTATGGATAAAAAAAACTACACGAACAAACTAGCTACCACTATAACACGCTGTAAAATTTCTCAAAGACTATCAAGACTACGACATTGCTGTATGCTCGAAGCATCTCCTTTTTTGCCACCAACGTTTGCGCCGCTGGAAGAACAGAAGCCAAGCCGAGCCGCGCGGCACCGCGAGCGTCTCCCAACCGCCTGTGGCGCCGTTGCCTACCTGGCGACGGACGTTAGAAATGCCGCGGGCTGTTAGGCCGGCGAACCACACTACGCCAAAACCTGCAATAGGTGATGGTCTATTTGTGGCGGTTTTTTTCGAACCGCCACAAAGATAATTATCAGTGGCGGTTCTATTTCAAAAATAGCGGGAAAAATATCAGTGGCGGTTCTATCCTAGAACCGCCGCTGATAATTAATTATCAGTGGCGGTTGGAGGCTAGGTTATCAGTGACGGTTCTAGCCTCCAACCGCCACTGATTCTATTGGATTATCCATGGCGGTTATATCCTCGAACCGCCACTGATAATTCATTATCAGTGGCGGTTCGAGGATAGAACCGTCACAGATAATGTTATCGCGGCGGTTCTAGTTAAAACCGCCACTAATAATATTGCCTATAAATAGGTGGTCGAGAGCGATCTTGGTCTTCTTCTTCCCGAGAGCAAACCAAAACTTCTAAATTTGATTTCGCTTTCTCCAATTCTTGTGCTTGTACTTCCTCTAGTTGTTCCTTGGTGAGTTATTTTTTCTCCTCTCTTGATTTGTGTTAATCTTGTTGCAATTTAATTTTTAAACCAAGTTTAATTAGGATTTATATGTAGATGAGATGAAAAGTTTAGATTTTGTTTATTTTTATTTAGCTACCATTTTGTAGTTGATGAATTTATTTCCTAGCTAGGTTCATTAGATGATGTTGTGTTCCTTTTATAGATGATGAATTATGATTAAGCATATATTTAATATTAATTGCATTTTAAGTTAATTTGATACATGATGAATTTATTATCTAGCTCCTTTAGATGATAAGTAATTAGATTGGTTTTTTAATTACTATTAATTGGGTTCTATTAGTGTACGGACATATACATCTTGCATATATATGAATTTATTATCTAGCTCTTTTAGATGATAAGTAATTAGATTAGTTTTTAATTACTATTAATTTAGTTCCATTAGTGTACGGACATATACATCTTGCATATAATAAATTAATTTAATTAAGATTATTGGGTATTAATATAAATGAAATTTTAGTTAATTTGGTAGGTGGGTGCTCATCATTTTTAGATGATGAATTTATTATCTAGCTTCTTTACAGAAAAGTATTCAGATTAGTTTTTAATTACTATTAATTTGGTTCCATTAGTGCGACATATATTAAATTTATTTAATTAAGATTATTGGATATTAATATACATGAAATTTTAGCTAATTTGGTAGGTAGATGCTCATCATTTTTAGATGATGAATTTATTATCTAGCTCATTTAGATGATAAGTAATTAGATTAGTTTTTAATCAATTTTTATATGTTAATTAATTTTAGATGGACCGAGATGGATGTACAATGCGAACTGCTACATGTAGAGATTACATCGATGGGGTATCTGCTTTTCTAAGAGCACTGAGGAGAACAAGTTGCACAAGAAAACGGAGTACATACATTGTCCATGCATTGATTGCAAGAATGAGAAAATGTTTTCAGACAAAGAGCACATCCACTTGCACTTGATTCGAAGAGGTTTTGTACTTGGCTATACACGTTGGACAAGTCACGGTGAAGAGGAAAACATATATGAAGGTGATAACGTATTGGATGATGGAGAAGGCATTATGGCGGTGACATCGCTTATGGATCCGATGAGGATAGGTTGGACATTGATGACGATAATAATCTTGCTCGGATGTTGCGCGATGCGTATGGAACTACACTAGTCGAGAGAGTTTAATCAATTCAAGGGTTTGTTGGATGACTCGGACACACCTTTGTTCCCGGGTTGCAAAGAGGAATACACAAAGTTGCACACCGTGCTTTCACTTCTAAAATTGAAGGCAAGCAATGGTTGGTCCGATAAAAGTTTCACTACGCTATTACAACTCTTAGCGGACATGCTTCCAGATGGAAACGTATTGCCGATAACCACTTATTTAGCTAAGAAGGTTGTATGTCCATTGGGATTGAAGTAGAAAGAATACATGCATGTCCAAACGATTGTATACTCTATCGCAAAGAGTATACGACATGCATGTATGTCCGTGTGCAAATCATCACGATACAAGCGTAAAGGCCATGACAATGAGGGCACCGTGGTGAAGAAAGGGCTCCCGCTAAAGTAGTGTGGTATTTACCGGTAATACCTAGGTTGAAGCGCTTATTTGGAAACAAAAGCATGCCCAATCGATACGATGGCACTCGTAAGAGCGTAAAAGGATGGAAAGTCGAGACACCTGCGATTCTACCCAAAGGAGAACCATCGATAGGCTCTTTAGAATGGACTTCGGAATGAACCGAGGAATGTAAGGTTTGGGTTGAGTACGGATGGAATGAATCCTTTCGGTAACATGAGTAGTATTCATAGCACTTGGCGTAGAATCTCTGATCTACAACCTTCCTCCTTGGTTGTGTATGAAACGAAAGTACATTATGATGTCGCCGCTATCCAAGGGCCGAGACAACTGGCAATGATATTGATGTATACCTACAACCATTGGTGGAAGATCTTGTGATATTGTGGAACGAAGGTGTATGGTATGGGATGAGTACAAGCGAGAGTACTTCATCCTACGGGCATTGTTGTTTTGCACCATCAATGATTTCCCGCCTTGGTAACCTATCCGGTCATACTATAAAGGGGCCAAAGCATGCCCCAAAGCATGGATGAAACCGCTAGTGTGTGGCTCAATAACTCGAGGAAAACCGTGTACATGCATCACCGTAGGTTCCTTCGCAGAATCACCCCTACCGCAATATGAAAAACAATTGACGGGACAAAAGAGGATGGTATAGCCCCAAGGCCTCGCGTGGGAAGAGGTATATGATATGGTTAAGGATATTAATGTCGTACTTGGAAAGGAGATAGTAATAATACATCGAGGTCTCGCATCGAGAAGACCACATGGAAGAAGAGATCGATATTTTGGAACTTGCCCTATTGGAAGGACTTAGAAGTTCGACACTGCATAGACGTCATGCACGTAGAGAAAAATGTATGTGATAGCTTGATTGGTCTTTTGCTGAACATTCCTAGCAAAACTAAGGACGGACTAAAGGCACGAAGGGACTGGAAGATATGAAAATCGAGTGAGCTACATCCTCGTGACACCGAAAGGGCGACTTTACCTTCCCCACTTGCTACACTCTTTCAAGAAAGAGAGAATGTAACTTTGCAAATGCTTGCATGGTGTGAAAGTTCCGTCCGGTTACTCCACAAGCATCAAGAAACTGGTCTCGATGAAAGATTTGAAGTTAACTGGCATGAAGTCTCATGATTGCCATGTGATGATGACACAAATGCTTCCTATTGCAATTAGAGGTATTTTGCCTGAAAAGGTCCGAAGGCAATCATGAGGTTGTGTTTCTTCTTCAACACGATTTCACAGAAGGTCATCGATCCCATCGGACTTTCTCGAATCGCAGAATGATGTGGTCAAGACACTATGCCACTAGAGATGTATTTCCTCCATCATTTTTCGATATAATGGTTCATCTCATTGTTCACCTTGTGAATGAGATAAATGTATGTGGCCCCGTATTCTCGCATCGATGTACCCGCTCGAAAGGTACATGGGTATCCCGAAGAAGTATGTACGCAATCGATCTCTACGGAGGGTCGCATTGTGGAAGGTTATGCAACCGAGGAGGTTATCGAGTTTTGCGTGGATTACATGGAGGGGTGGAACCTGTAGGAGTGCTCAGATCCCGACATGAGGGTAGGTTGGCCGGAAAGGGACGATTGGAAGGAAATCAACAAATTCTTACGATCATGGATTATTCAAAAGCTCATTTCACGCTTTGCAATCGGTTGAGGTGTCCTCGTATATGGACATGCACAAGGATAAGCTACGAGAGGAAAATCGTGGACGATCGAGGTTTGGGTAACAAAAGAGCATAACCGCTTGTTCAATCATTGGTTCAAAGAGCATATGACTGGGAAAGAAACGAGTGTCATGTTGAGGTGGCTGGCAAAAGGGCCATCAGGTACAATCTTGACATGGCGAGGATACGACATAAATGGATATACCTTTTACACGAGATCTCAGGATAGCAAAAGCACTTACCAAAATAGTGGTGTTCGCATAGATGCCTATGACAACACAGGCAGTAAGAAGAGTAGCTTATACGGGTTCATAGAAGAGATTTGGGAGCTCGACTCATCGATTTTTAAGATCCCAATGTTTCGTGTCGTTGGGTACAACTCCCAAAGGGTGTCAAGGTGGACAAGCACGGCTTCACTACTTTGGACATCGAACATGTCGGATCTGAGATGAACCATTCGTACTTGCGAAGCAAGTAGCACAAGTCTTCTATGTAATCGACCCACAGATAAGAAGCGCCATGTAGTTCTTCAGGGAAAAGAAGGATCGTCGGAGTTGAGAATGTCATGGATGAGGAAGAGTACAACCAGTTTGATGAGTTGCCTCCTTTCGTAGATGGCAACATCAGCTCGAGGAAGAAACCACTCAGAAGCTACCTATCATCGCGACGATCATGAAGAAGGGCAAATTGTGAAAGAAAATAATTAGCTATATACGAGTAATGGCAAAATATCGAGGCGGAGCTAGCTCCTGGGCAAATTATGACCGTGCCGCATAAGTCTTCCTCTATGTAATCAACCCTAATGATAACCATCGTTGAAGATAATCTTGTGCATGGTAGTTTAAAGTCTGTTTTGGTTTTGTTTCCTAGCTATGTGCTAGTTTTTTGGTCTTTGAGTCGCTTTGACTTTGCTAGTTTTGGTGATTGTTTCAAAGATGTCAAGAGTACTTGTTTGTTTTGCTTGGATGACAAAATAGTGTTCTATCCGATTGAAAGTTTGGAGAGTTTGATGAGTCCGTCAGTGAAAGGAGTCCTGATTCTTTCACTCAGAACCGCTATGTATTTGCTTTACAAGTAATACACAAAATCGTAAAACGCCGCAATTGCGCAAACCAAAAACTAGGTCTTCGAACTCAACGCTATTCGACAATAGTCGTATAAGATTCGAAACAAATTTCAAGGTATAGAGGCACATCGCTGGCGGTTCTTAAAAAGAACCGCCATCGATAACATTATCTCGTGGCGGTTCGTATACGTAACCGCCACAGATAATACATTATCGCTGGCGGTTACGTATACGAACCGCCACGAGATATAAGATCGATGGCGGTTCTTTTAAGAACCGCCACGATAATACATTTATCGCTGGCGGTTACAGATACGAACCGCCACGAGATAAAATTATCGATGGCGGTTCTTTCTAAGAACCGCCACCGATAATACTCCATCTATAAATAATAGATCCACCGCTTGTACCCTTTACCCTTAAAACTCCCGCCTTCTCTCTCACTACCTAAAACCCTTGAGCTTCCGTGCTCGACACCGTCCCGCGCCGCCGCCCCGCGCCGACGCCGTCCCGACCCGACGCCCTCGACGCTGTCCCTAACGACGCCGACCCACCGACGCCGCCACGGTCGCCGCCCTCGCGCTCGCGCCGACGCCGCCCGACTCGACGCCCGACGCCGTCCCCTAACGACGCCGACCCGCCGACACCGCCCCAAACATTTTCATCGTGCTCTACTCGTCATGTTCTTGTGATTAGCATGCATGGTTGCCGTGCATTTTGATGATTCTCACACTACATGCATCTCTTGATCAACACGTGATCGCCGCTTTCTTGCGTTGCTCACGCCCAAAACACTTCCATCAGACACTATCATGTGTCACAGTAATCGGAACACTTAGTCATCAACTAATTAGGAATAAACATGTCAAACAAGCAAAAAGCCACCTTTTCTCGACGGTCGGAACAAAATAGTGCGGGCATGGAATTATTTTTTGAGCAGTTTAGCACAAGATGAATACACCCATAGCACAAAACATCATTTTAGGAGTTATTGTCTATTGCAAACATTTTTCTGTGTCATGATTAAGACCATGGGATCCTAAAGAGACAAGTTTATATATATATATATGGTTACCGCCTAATTGTTTCTTTAAGCAAGCAATATGAGCCAATTGTTTCTTTAAGCAAGCAACAGGAACAAGAATTAATTAACTTGCCTAATTTTCTTAGAATATTGATCTAGACAATCGGAGCCCGCTCAACTTGAAAAATCTTGAAGCCTAACCCGTCACACCAAAATCTTGAAGCTCATTTATACTTATTAGACGAACCTGTTACTTCTTTCTTCGCTTCTACCATATTTTAGAACTAGCTAAGAATGCTACGGATCATCTTCCACTTGTTGCATCTGCATGCTTTGTTCTGTAGTCATCCACTTGCCCTACATGTTTTCATCTTCCACTTGTCCTACATGTTTTATTTAGATTGAGTTTCATTAATGCAAACCATGGGCGTTGCAAGGTGTATGTGTGTAGCATTTTAGTGCTCACTGTATGCACCATAGCTACATATTGGGTCCACAAAATTTACAACCAATCAGAACTAGTTCAAGAGTTAATGCTTGCTTAATTAGTTTTGTTCTGAGCTAATTAAGTATCTTGCTCTTGCAAAATCATTTTCATCTTAGCAACACACAATATGACACACAGGACAGTACATCTGTACTTTGAAATTCCATGAGATGATTCTGTAATAATTGATTTAAAATTATGTTTCGGGTTGAATCAGAGTTCTAATGGAGCTCGAAACCGAGCCTATAATGGAGGAGAGCCCGAGCAGGTACCTTACCCTCCACCCAACCACCGAATGTGCCGAGGCCTCCACCGCTGTTGCAGATGATGCTCCTGTTGCAAGACGCCGAGGACGAGGGAAAACTAAGAAGCCTGAAGGCCGGTACACCATCTCAGAGGTCTTAGATACTAGGGCCCCTGTTGCACCGAGAAAATCAAGAAGAAAATACAGTCAACATGCGGGTACATCGTAGGGATAAAGTGCCAATCACCTATTCGGATTGGCATAAAGTGCCCCGAGCCACCAAAGAGGATCGTGGACGAGCTCAAAGAAACCTTCAATTCCCAAGGAGCCGAAGATCTTGTGCGTCGCGACGCATTGATGACCATGGATGCGGCGTGGAGAAACTTCAAGGCGAGACTGAACACAAATTATGTGAAGCAAAACCGGTCAGCCATCAAAGAGTACCCAAGATTGGAGCCATATTAGGATGAGTTTGTGGCGATGAAGCAATCGGAAGCAGCAAGGAAGTCCAGTGAGGACCACATTAGCATCGCAAGAAGGAATACTCACCCCCACAGACTTGGCACGAGTGGGTACGCGGGTAAAATTGCTCAATGGGAGAGGCAAGAATTAGAAGCGGTCCAATTGGCTGGCACAAGTCCCTTGATCGGACTACCAGACCGAGTGAAGCACTACGTGCTAGCGAGGGCAGATATGTTGTCTACTGGGGGTTTATCATTCAAGAGCAGTGAAGACGAAGCAATGACGCAACGAGTTCACGAGTTTCACGTCCAGTCCACCCAAGGATCTTTTCACCCGCATGGGAGAAAGACGAGCTAACAAATGCCCTAGGAAACAAAGAGCACCACGGTCGGACACGAGGCGCCGGGTCAAGGTTCCATGGAGGAGTGGATTCTCGAGCACGGAGACTCTTATAGGAGCTCAAGAGAGCTAAAGATGAGCGGCCGAGAAGGAAATGGAAATGATGAAGGAAAGGGTTCTGCGAGAAATACAAGGCACCATTGAAGAACAAGTTGAACGACAAGTACAACAAGCCTTGAGTCGATCGCAGCCCACAACGCTTTCTCCATCCTACAGTCGTCGCAGCGAGCTTGGCGTCCCACGCCATTGGCGTGCGGACAACAACCATTATCCCGTGGACGACATACAGACCCCACACCGTCACCAACGTGTCGTGATGAACATATTTGTGCAGCCGCTACGGGGTAGTCTATCCGTGCCAAGAAGGGGTGTCTCGCACAATACCCCGATAGCGCCAGTTATGCAAAGGTCCAAGTGGACACGGATTTGCACGCTTTCTCGAGATCGGACCGAAAACCCACCAATGATGAGATAACTACTCTAGGAAGTGCCGCCCACTCATTCATCCAATGGCGCAAGCGTGACATCGTCTTGGACCATGCAAGGCCATCCTCTCCGCAGATAATCCTCGCATCCGTCACCAACACCGAGAGTGAAACGGGAAGAAGCAAAATGAGGTAGAAAAGAAATGCATTGAGGACCCCATCAAGATGGCCACCGTTAGTACTCCAAAGCGTAAACCTATAACACTTGGTACTTCAAATGACAAACCTACAACCTCGATCCCAAAATTGGCACATTAGACAAGTCAGACACCCCGGATCAAAGCGAGGCCAGATCGAGTATGATGTCGTATGACAAAAAGTAAGGGCAAGGCGAAGTCGATGACCAAGATGATCAACAAAGATTGAAATTGAGGTAGGGAAGCCCTTGGTCACCGCTCAAGTTAAAAGTCTAACACCCATGATGCAATGATTACATGCATGGTACTTAGATCGATCCAACCAAGACGTACTCCCAAAGATGATCACCGCAATTTTCCGTGAGGAACATTTTCACCATGAGGGCCATGGCTACTTCTTAATAGAATTCGATAACTTGCACAACTTGTTCTATCACGACGCCTCGACATATCTTTTTGAGATGTCGGTCACCGTAAGTATCTAATATATTAATCTTGGCCTACATTCACGTAATACCGATAAATTTCATGTCTAACTAATTCGTTATATAGATACGAGATGATTGAAGTACGAAGAACCAAGGGGCGATGGGATTCCTCGACCGGAACGGTTTGCCAACATGAAATCAAAAGAGTACCAAAGGAGGTCGAGGAGTACGATATAAAGTTTTGATTAAACTACAAGACAAGGAGTTTATACTTTGCCATACAATTTTAAGTAAGTTGCTCACTAGCTAGTTAAATTACTCGCTTATTTCGTTATTTACTCGATATAAGGACTAATGACCGCATCATGCATGTGTATGTAGCTTCCATTGGATTCTCGTAATAATTCATCCGAAAAGAGCAAGATGTCGATCATGGATCCACTAGATAAACCTAAAAAGACTTTGAAGAGATGACACATTTAGTGAATGAGGCGCTCAAAAGATATTGTCAAGAGCTCGAGATACCGCCCATACCACAAATCCTTACAATCCGCACGAAGTTTCCAGACGCACGAAGGAATACTCTTATATCATATTTCATAGTAAATAGCTCCTTCGACGACATCTTAGTTCATTCGATTTTGCAAAGGTCACAAGCAAAGAAAGGAACAAATTTATGTGGGTACTTCGTGTGCCAAGACATGCGCGAAATATTATCATGCACAATAAAAGACAATGACGTAGAGGTCACCATGCCGACATGACACATTGATTCACACCACTCAATTTCTATATTCTCTCTTAATTTTGTTTTTTATACTTACAATACCTCAAGTTGTCTACGGTAGGATCGCTTCCTTCAAATCCAAGGCATTCAGGCCACTCGCCTACTTCATCATGAAGGAAATAATCAACAAAATGGCGAGTTTTATGACGAAGACAACAACGATCCAATCATCCATACTATTGTCCCAAATCACATGTCTTCAACCTCCAAGACCCGTAGGCTTCTAGTTTACCTCCACTAGTTTAGGCTTTTTACTTCAATTCGCTTTCATTACAAAGTGTAAATAACTCTTTGTTCCTTTCAAATGGGAACCCTTCTTTTGCCAATGTCACTTATTTTGTCGGTGGTTGTGCAAGCCTTTTGGATGCAAGTACTCTTCATAGATATTTTGTATATTGTCTTATATATGACTGTTTGAGCATCGTGTTATCATCACATCCCGATATTATGACTTCCTGTAATCGATAGGAACATTTATATACGTGAGCTATATGAACCTTTTGTCGGTTATGGACTAACCACCTTGTATATCTATTATATAGATATATAGCCATACTATTTCAATATATTATTTTCTCGTTAGAATTGCGAATGATCTCACCAAAATACTTGAAATAGCGGTCAATTAGAGGGGAACTACTATCGTAGCAAGCGCCATCATGAACATGTATACAAAGAAGGTAAAATGGTGTTTTTGTTTGTCTTGTCTTACAATATTATAGGTGTTTTTGTTTGTCTTGTCTTACAATATTATATGTTTCTGGTTTGCTATTACAGCTTTGCCTTGACTGAAATGAAACGATCCGATGTGCATATTCTGGTTTGCTACCGCCAATAACTTATACAAGGTGTGACATACTCATTTCTTCAATATTCTTTATATTACTTCATTTTGCATGCTTTTATTGAACAAATGCTGCCCAAACTAATCTGTTCTTCTCGCAGTTGGTTGACACTTTGCCGGCAATTTTCTCGTACATAGCTCGGTTGAAGTATACAAAGCTAAATTCATGTTATTCTAGCAAGTTACCACCCCGAACAGTGCATGCTTATCCTTCAATATTTTTCTAGTTCCTTGATAATACATGAGTATGTTGGTCAAATGATGGATCTGATTTGTTTGGTAACATCTTCAATGTTGGTCAAATGATGAAGATATCTTCGATGTTGTTATTTGGGAGGGTTATAGAGAAAGGAATGATTAGTTTGATTATTCTATTGTCAAGACTAATGTTTTGTTTGTGTTTAATGCAATAGCTACTCAGTTTGTTACTTCTTTTCCTATTGCATATAAACGCTGCAGCTTTTATGCCCGTTGATGCTAAGGTAGAGCTTTGTTGTTTCTCCGTCCAAATAAATCGAATATGGAGTTGTATTTGCCATTCTCTTTTAGTTCTATATTATATATTTGCTTTGTGGAGTAGAGAAAATTTCTACATTTCCAAGATCACATCAAGGAGCTAATGGAATAGCATGGTACAAGTAATCAAAATGCATCTTCTTATAGGTTATCTTCTTAATTATATAACAACCATAGGTATGGGCATACCATGTAGGGCATAGGTTAGTGTGTGGGTATGTTGTGCACATAAGATGAACATCTCTTATTTCATATTTTTAGTAAGCTACTTGGATGCTTTGATCTTCCAGATGTTCGCAATCCTCACATTTCAAAGTTTGCTATGTTTGTATTGTGGTTCCAAAACTGCGTTTGGTTACATATGTAAAATTGTTTTGGAGGCAAATAAGACAACTCAATCTTATACATGAGTGTAGATTTATAATTGTTAGTTGGTTTATGTATATCATGTCTGCGATATTATGTGCAAATAAGCCATACTTATATTACAAATCGATGGGCTACAACCAAATATTATGTGTTTTTATAGGTCTGTTTTTAATAAATAAAAAGAGGACTAGATCGGTTCACTTACTTAAATACAATATCTTTGACATGGCAATCCATATACGCATGTGCATAGGTCCTCACTGCTACATGAAATTTGTGTGCAAGAATTGCAAGCTTAGCGTGCATAGGAGGATTCGAAAAGGACTTGTTGTGACAAGAATCATGCTTGGTTGTCTATTTTTCGTAACATCGTAACCAAAATTTAATGGCTATATATGTAGTTCCATAGGTTGAACTGTAAATTGTTATGTATGTAAACCATCAATTCAGTTTATGATGTATAAAACAATGGCAAACCATGTCACCAAAGTGGTCTCAGAAGGAACTCTCAAAAAAGAACCTTGTCGCTACGGAGGTATGGAATTTTCGTATTTATCTCATGCCTCTGTCTTTCTTCGTCTGATATATTGGATTCTTCATCACTTTAATCGCTACCATGTACTATCTCCTAGATGCTTCATTTTTGTATTTCTAGAAATTTGTGTCTCTTCCCGCAAACTTCACCGCTCTGTGTTATCCATATCATTTATGAGCTTTGCACTATGCAACTAGAGGTAAGCGACTCTCTTTTTCCTTCTTTCTTTCTGGATGGTTTGTATCGACAATTAGCAATACATGTTATTTCGGATTATATTGGTTAGTCTATAACAAACAATAGGTACTAATATGTATACTCAAATTTCAATAATTCAATGTATTCTTCTTGCTGTGTACATAATGAAGAGGCATGGCTAGCGCCGCTCGAGGCTAGCCAAAATGCCGCTTTTTATTTTCGTGTGTGGGATTATCGCGCGGTTTTAGCCCAAAACCGCCATCGAAGTAATATATGTGACGGTTCTATCAAAAACCGTCATCGATATTATGTCTATCGCTGACGGTTTTATTACAACCGCCATCGATAGTTGTATCGATGAGCGCCTAGCCAAAACCGCCACTAATAGTCGTATTATCGCGGCGGTTTTTGGTCTAGAACCGCTACTGATATTTGAGTATCAGTGGCGGTTCTATCCAACAACCGCCATCGATAATTGTATTATTAGTGGCGGTTTTGGCTCGAACCGCCACTAATACCCGAATATCGCTGGTCGTCTAGCCAAAAACCGCCACGATAGTGTTATACGTGGCGGTTCTAGAACCGCCACTGATAATCCTCGATTATCAGTGGCACTAAATCTGTGACGGTTCAAAAACCGTCACTGATGGCAGTTATGAACCGCCACTGATGGCCTTTTTCAAGGTAGTGCCAGGCCGCGGCGGCGCTTCGACTCGCGACAGTGCAGTCGTCGTAGCGCCCGGGGATATTTAAACGGTGGCGCCGCTCTGAGGATGGCCGCCGGGCTCGCCTTCGCGGGACCCGATTGGCTCCCGGAACTAATGCGCGGAGCGCTCGAAGCCTTCGGATGCTGCGTGCATGCCCTAGACAGACGGCGACGGTCTCTCCGTTCTCCCTGGCAAATGCCCCTGTACTACACAAAACCTACAGTTCACAAAATACATTATAGACAGTTCATAATGTTGAAAAACCACGTGGCTCAATGAGAGCCTACAATGGATCCTTAGCCAAAATCTTAGGCGACTACTATATAAGGAGGAGGGGTCCTCCCTTATGTACAAGAGATCAGAAATCAATAAAGTATTCTGTCGTTGTTCCCCCTAAATCTGTGTCTCTCTTTCTCTCTCTGTTCTCCACTTCAGATCTGTTCGGGAACCCCGGACTATTCGATAGCGAGGTTCCTTAACACGTTATCAGCACGAAGCTCTACCGGCGAACAGATTAAAAAGATGAGAAAAGGTGGGATTCGACGATTAAATCTAATCGCTCTTGTTTCTATACATGCATCTATCCTACGCATCATGTACTGTTTTCGTCTCGTGGCATGAAGCTACAGATGGCTCGAAGCAACAGTAGAAGCGTGTTACTGTTCATGCACGAAACAAAAAGAAAATTCGTCGTTGCCTCGACTTGCGCGCCCGCAGAGTGCCACCGTCGCCTCGACTTGCGCACCCGAAGCGCAGCCGGCGCCGAGTCTGGCCTTGGCCGCCTCGATTCCAGCGCCCGGCCGCGCGTCGGCCTCGCCTCCCGGCACGCGTCGTCGTCCGGACGGCGTCGTGCGTCGGCGACACCGCAGCGCCTCGGCCACCCACCTCGCCTCGCCTCGCCGCCCGCCCGCACCCACCTCGGAGCCCCGACGCGCGCCACCAAGTGCCTTCCCGCCGAGTCTCAAGGAAGAAGGCGGGCCTCGCCGCCGCTCGCTTGGCCACGCAAGAAGCGCCGCCGCCGTCGCCGCGCGCTGCCGCCGCCGCTTCGGCCGCCGCCGCCGCCGCCGCCGCCAGTCCGCACCCACCCCGGCTTGCGACCACCGCGCCATGCCAGCGCCGCCATCGCCGCCGTCGTGCACTCGAAGCCGCCGCCGTCTTCTGCGCGCCGCCGCCCGGCCAGATCCGGCCGGTCAGGCCTCGCCGTCGTCGTCGCTCGCCCGAAGCCACTGCGCGCCACATGCCACCATCGCTCCTCCGTGCCCGCGCCCGAAGCACAGAAATCGAGGGAGAAGGGCGGCGCGAGGAAGAAGATGCGTGGGCGGGCAGGCGTAGCGGCGCAAGCGGGAGGGCACGCTGGCGGATAGGGCTTGGGAACCCTAGCCGCCGGTCCTTTATGGGCCAAAAAGAAGAGGCAGGCACGGCCCAGTAGCCGCTTTAGCCGGAGAAAAGAAAGAAAAGAAAAGAAAAGAAAGAAAAGAAAAAAGAAAAGAAAAAAAACAGAAAATTTGGAAAATTGCTAGAAAAATCGAGAAGATTTTTTTGGCTCTGTTTTTAATTTTTCTAACTTTATTCTCTGTATTTATGAATATTCTTTATGAATTTTTGAATTCATTGCTTTATTTAAGATACTGGAAATGCATAGCAATTTATTTTCTGCATTTTATGTTTTTGCAACCATTTTCTATTAGATTACACGCAGTAATCTAATGTCGGAATTTTTGAAATCATGCAGATGTCCGGCATCGTGAATCGTGAGTTTGAAGAACTGGCCCCGCACGGTCAGAACTACCTCACTTAGGCTTC
Source organism: Otatea glauca (assembly GCA_036346275.1). Classification (NCBI taxonomy): domain Eukaryota; kingdom Viridiplantae; phylum Streptophyta; class Magnoliopsida; order Poales; family Poaceae; genus Otatea; species Otatea glauca. Next base: position 34,895,225 of record CM070717.1, read on the forward strand.
GGACGTGAAGATCGTTCTTGGGGGCAAGAAGCTCCGTGCCGCGATTGGTCTAGGGTCCTCGTAGGACGCAAAACCTACCGTCGAGCAGAACGATCAAGCCTTCCACTTCCTCAGGCACCACCTCTCAGCCACTCTGAAGAATGAATTTATGGCTGAGGAGAGTGCACTTGAGCTTTGGACTGCACTTCAGAAGCGGTTCGAGAAGCTCAAGTACACCATCTTGCCCCAAGCACAAAGAAGATTGGGTCCGCTTTGAGGTTTGCGGACTACAAAACAAGGGCCGAGTACAATTCTGCCTTGCACAGAATTTGTATCAATCTCTCCCTATGTGGCAAGAAGATCACTGATGAGGAGAAAATTGAGAAAACTCTCTCTACCTTCCACCCAAATGCTATCCAGAGTGCACGCAGCTATCGTCAAGACGCATACAAGGAGTATAGCGAACTGATTAATGTAATGCAAGTTGCGGAATCGCAAGACGATGTTCTACGCAAGAACTATGTCTCGCAGCCACCTGGAAGGGGCACTAGCACAGAAGTCAATGCCAATAGCTATAAGGTGAAAAAGCCCACTCATAGAAGGAAGGGCAAGCAGGGTGAAAAATAGAGGTCTCAGGCCAAAGGAAAGTCCAAAGCCCCAGTGAAGAAGGATGACAAGGAAAAGGCACACGCCAAGCCGTATGGACAGCAAAACCAAACGTGCTTCAGGTGCGGCACTTGGGGACACTGGTCGAAGATATGTCGGGAATCCAAGGAAGTGATCAACGCATATCAAGCTAAGAGGAAGGCAAAAGAAAACGCCCCAGCAGAGGCACACTTCGCCAAGATTGGTGATGATGATGCCATGGATGAAGATACCCCACTTGTCTCATCCTCACAGAATAGCCTGGACATCGACGCTACAGCCAATCTTATGGCAAATGAAGAGAAAACTTCTGTCAATGACATAGAAGCAGAAATGAATGCATATTTTACAGATTCCGTTTAATGCATAAATCGCATTTTTTTTAGTTTATGGTTGTTAGCAATTTCTTTTGAATAATGAATTGTAATCTCTAGAAGAGCATACTTCTCTCATGAATAAATATGCAATTTATTCTTTATTCCAGTATTCTTTAATTTGCAAGCAATGTTTGAATTATTTTGCTTCTATTTGATTGGGACTATTTTTTCATTTTTAGAAATCGTGTAGTGCCCAAATGGAAGAGATATGCATTGTTGATAGTGGCACAACAAATACCATCTTAAGAGAGTCCAAATACTTCTAGTTGATCACGAAGAACGCTGGAAAGATTACAACGATCGCAGGAAGCGATTCATATGTAATAGGCTCAGGAAGAGCCACTATTATATTGCCTATGGGTACAACTTTGGTAATTGAAGAAGCCCTTTTGTACCCTGAATCAACGCGTACTCTCTTAAGTTTTAAAGACATTCGCGCCAATGGTTTTCACGTAGAAACCAATGAAGAAAATGGCAAAGAATACTTATGCATTGTGAAGCACGCGGTATGTAGAAAAATGGTATTAGAAAAATGTCCCTCATATGAATCTGGGTTGTATTACACGAATATTCATGCACCCGAAGTGCATACTTCCTTGAAGACTATTTTTAGAAGCTCTGAGTTATTTTCTTTTTGGCATGGCAGATTAGGTCATCTTGGTCTTAGAATGATGAGAAATATAGTAAATAATTCACAAGGTCATGGCATTAATGTTAAGAATTTCCCGAATCATGAAAATTTTGTGTGCCCTGCTTGTGCCAACGGGAAATTAATAAATAGACTCTCCGTCATGAAAGTGCAAAGTGAAATCCCTGCATTCCTGGAACGCATCCAGGGAGATATTTGCGGACCGATTCAGCCCTTGTCAGGGCCGTTCTGATACTTTATGGTGCTCATCGATGCTTCCTCGAAATGGTCGCATGTATGCTTATTGTCAACAAGAAACCATGCTTTTGCAAAGCTGATCTCGCAGATCATAAGAATTAAGAATGCTTTCCCTGATCATCGCGTGAAGTCCATTAGAATGGACAATGCCGAAAAATTTACTTCAAAGGCATTTGATGATTATTGCACTGCAACAGGGATAGCAGTTGAGCACTCCGTACCGCACGTCCATACTCAGAATAGACTAGCTAAAGCACTAATAAAGAGGATTAAATTCATTGCCATACCGCTTTTGCAGAGTTGTAACTTGCCCAACACTTGTTGGGGACACGCAATCCTGCACACAGCAGCTCTCATCAATTTCAGACATTTGGCCTACAACATCCATTCCCCTATGCAGCTTGTGCACGGGATCATCCCGAAAATCTCCCATCTCAGGAAATTTGGGTGTATGGTATATGTTCCTATACCACCCCCTCAGCGAGACGTCCGGAGAAAACTGAGCGAGAGGACTTACCACAACCAATCACGAAAATACCCCAAGGAAAGAAGGGGAGCCAGTTGAGACCTGGCACTGGAAAGAAGCCGACGAAAAAGGCAATTCCAGACTTGAATCTTCCACTGAAGGAAGCCGTCGAAAATAATGTGTGCGCACACATAGGCGATGGAAAGCTAAAGGAACTTGCTCCTGCGATAGAGAATAGCAGCGAAGAGCAAGTAGAAGTGCATTAAGCACCCCATGATGAAATGGCCATAAACTTTGTAATAACAAGAGAATCCCTGAATAGAGCTACAGCCAATGTTGATGTATACTTTGCAAAGAAGATTGCCCCCATCATTGATCATGATCCCGAGCCTGCATCTCTCGCAGAGTGCAAGAAAAGGCTAGATTGGGAAGAATGAAAGAAGGCAATCACTGCAGAGTTAGTCTCTCCGAACAAGAGAGATGTGTTTGGGCCCGTATGCCGCACACCTCCCCATATAAACCCTGTAGGTCACAAATGGGTCTTTGTTCGGAAGAGGAATGAAAACAATGAAGTTGTAAGGTACAAAGCAAGGCTCGTAGCTCAAGGTTTCACTCAACGTCCTGGAGTTGATTATGAAGAAACCTATTCTCCAGTCATGAGAGGAATTACCTTTAGATATTTGATCTCAATGGCAGTCAACTTGAAGTTGAGAATGAAGCTAATGGATATGGTTACAGCATATTTGTATGGAAACTTGGATTCGGAGATATACATGAAAGTACCGGATGGTATTCCTATCCCGAACCAAGATAGAGTAAATAGAAACCTGTACAGTGTGAAATTGGAGAAATCACTGTATGGGCTAAAACAGTCAGGAAGAATGTGGTACAATCGCTTAAGCGACTTTCTCTGCAAGAAAGGCTACACGAACAACGAAGACTGCCCATGTGTGTTTATACAGCGATCCCCGAATGGATTCTGTATAATCTCCGTCTATGTAGATGACTTGAACATCATTGGGACGGATGAAGAAATTAAAGAAGCATGCTCATACTTGAGGTCTAAGTTTGAAATGAAGGATTTGGGAAAAACCAAGTTTTGTTTAGGCTTGCAGTTTGAGCATGTCCAAGGAGGAATCTTGGTACATCAATCAACCTACACGCAGAAAGTGTTGGAAAGGTTTGGCTTTGAAAAGGCATATCCTGCAAAGACTCCAATGGTCGGAAGGTCACTACAAGCAGACCTAGACCCATACAGACCTAGAGAAGAGGGGGAGGAAGTCCTGAGAGCAGAATTCCCATATCGAGTGCGCTTGAGCGCTCATGTACCTTCTGAATAGCACTATACCGGACATTGCGTTATTTGTGAATTTGCTAGCCCAGACAAAGGCGTAACCCACCAAAAGGCATTGGAAAGTGAAAGGACAGGGGATGTCGCCTAGAGGGGGGGTGAATAGGTGAATTAAAAACTTTGTAACTAAATGCAGCGGAATAAAAATATTGCAGCTAAATAAAATCTCCTGAGGGTCTAAGTCCGAGTGTCCGGATTTTTATCCGGATACTCAAAATGTCCGGATCTGTCTGGGTTCAGAGTTCGGATACTCGGATTGGATCCGAGGACTCGAGATCGGAGTGTCCGGACTTATCTCCGGATACTCGAAATGTCCGGACTATCCGGTTTAGAAGTCCGGATACTCGGATTTAAGACCTCGAAATGAGATTTTAAATCCTGCAATTTTCAACAATCTACTTGAATACAAAAGATCTAAATGCTATCAGGTACATGGGGATGATGAAGATCTAGAGCCAAACACAACAATAGAGTAGATCGGGCAAATTCAAGATTCAAAACCAAATACTAAAACAAGAGTAAGAAGCAAACTTGGAGACGATGATTTTTCACCCGAAGTTCGGATCCTTGAGGGGATCCTACGTCTCCGTTGAGGCGGCTCGGTCACACTTGAGCCGGGGTCTCTTTCAACCCTCTTCCTCCCGGTGTTGCACAAATGCACTCGCCGGTCTTCACTCCTTTGATTCCTTCCCTTACGGAGGCGGAACCGACCTTCACAAACTTCCCACGGCCAACCACACAAAGCTCCGGTGGCTCGTAGGCAACCTCCTAGCCGTCTAGGAGTCCTCAACCTCCAAGAGTAACAAATGCTCACGAAGAACAAGCTTGGAGATGAAATCAAGTGCTCAATCAACCCAAAACTCACTCAACCTAGCACTTCACTTCTCAAACTTTTCCCAACCCTTCTCACCAAGGGGATCACTTAGATCTAAGGGTAAAGAGGTGTTTTGGAGGGCTCAAGAACGGGATAAAAGCTCCTTAAATTAGTGGGATCACCCCCTTTTGAAGTGGGGAAGAAGGGGGCTTTATATAGAGGTCCCCAAAAATTAGCCGTTGGAGACAGCCACACACAACCCGGAGACTCCGGACTTAAGTCCGGATAGTCCGGACTAGATAAGAAAGGCTAACAGAGAGACCCAACCCGGATAGTCCGGAAATATGTCCGGATAGTCCGGAATGTCCGGATAGTCCGGACTCACTCCGGATAGTCCGAACAGACCGAAAGCAGCCCAGACAAAACGAGCATAACTTTTGACTCCGGATTCCGATTTCAGTGATTTTGGACTCTACCGAAAGCTAAGAACGAGGGCTACACAACTAACAAGGTCTCACTACCCAAAACTCAAAGTATAACCACAAATTTCACAAAGAAATCAAGAGAGACCTACAACCCTCACTTTCCGGCACTACCAACACCACTCTCTTTCTAAGTTTCACAAGGATGGATCACTTGAGCACTTGACGCATCTAAAAGTCATTCGACATCGCATCCCTCTTAATAGTACGGCAATCCTTAGACTCAAATTAAATCAAAGATAATATAAGTCTAGAAATAGTCACTTGCCGTCTTCTTTCTTAATGTCGATGCATGAAGACTTTCACCATATAATTGATGACATCTTCGCCTTGTCCAACTCGACTCGATTCACCTCATGAGACTCTCGTCCTATCAACCTTGACTTGATCATCCTCTCTGACGATCTCCACGCCAAGTCGCTCTTGACTTAGTCCTCAACTCTTGGTGACACCGCCGTCTTGTTGACCTCAGCTTAATGATCATCCTCCAAGATACCTTGGTCATCATACACAGACGGGACCTAATTCTTTCCAAACTACTCATGAAAGACATTAGTCCCAAAAGCTCAATAGACATGAATAAATTGATATTTGTGAGCAGTTGATTTCAACAAGTGTTTCATATAAAGAAGCACAATATAAATGGAAACACTTGACATAAGAAATGTTCTCTACTAAGTACATCATGATGAATGTGTAATTGATCTATATGCACTAGAGAGATAATTGCCAATATGATGAATCAATTAAATCATGGCAAGGATCAGTCTTTACTTAAATGAAGCACATGATAGAATATACACGAATTATACATGTGCAAATAATATTTGGAATAAGAGTAAATATGTGATCCAACACTAGATTAAACTTCACTAAGAGAATTGCATGAGAAGATATACAACTAAAACATTCATGCACCAAGTCAATCTATAGCAATATGAAGTTTAACTCTAGTTAATACATGCATACTAAAAAACAAAGCACATAATGAACTCAAATGAATATATATGCACAAATAAATATGACATGAACCAATGTTCATATATATAATCAACTTGCTACTTGGAGTTCACTATGCATTTGCACGAAAGGAATGCAATAACAAATATAGAATAGATACCAAAATTGCATACCTTATCTTTGCTTAACCATCCCACTTGATTTTCCTCCAAATAGATGAGACTAATACTTAACTGGGCAATAACATGTTAGTCTCATAGCAATATAATCATATTAGAGGTTTGTCATTTGTTAAGCACTAAGTTAAGCATTTACTTAATTGCATAGATTGTCATTATGAGTGTTTGTCATTAATCACCAAAATAACATAAGTGCCTAGATGCACTTTCAGAAAGGGATCAAGGACATCTTCCGTTACCTCTAAGGAAGCAAAGATCTCGGTCTGTTCTTCAGAAGAAACAATGAACTGAATTTGGTTGGCTATGCCGATGCTGGGTACTTATTAGACCCGCATACTGGCAAGTCCCAAACTGGGTATGTTTTCATATGTGGAGGAACTGTAGTTTCTTGGAAGTCGTCTAAGCATACTCTTGTCTCGACGTCGACAAACCACTCGGAAATCATTACTTTGTATGAAGCCTCTCGTGAATGTGCATGGCTCTGAAGAATGGTTCACCACATCCAGAAGTCATGTGGCTTGAACATTGAGCAAACTCCCACGATCATTTATGAAGATAATGCAGCTTGTGTTGCCCAAGCACATATGGGTTATGTGAAGAGCAATCTCATGAAGCATATCAACCCCAAGTTCTTCTATGCTCACGAATTGCATAAGATGAACGAGATCAAGATATTTCATACTAAGTCATGTGAACATCTCGCAGATTTGTTCACTAAATCACTCCCAGCATCTACTTTTGAAAGGTGTGTAAAAGGGATTGGGATGATGAGACTTAGAGAAGTGCAGATTTCAGGGAGAGATATTTCACATACTCCCACATAAATCTCGAATATGAATTTTGAGTACCCAACATGAATCTCGAAGATTAGCGGTTGAAGTTTGGGTGAATTGTACTCTTTTTCCTTAGCAAGTTTTTCATGAAGATTTCTTGCATAGGGTTTTAATGAGGCAATTCGTGCAACACAGTAAGCGTATGCTATGTACTCTTTCTCCAAGTATTTTTTCTACTGGGTTTTTCTGGAGTTTTAATGAGGCATATGCATCTCGCGGCAAAGGGCCCAAGGGGGAGTGTTGGGAAACCACGTGGCCCAATGAAAGCCCATGATGGACCCTTAGCCGAAACCCTAGGCGATTACTATATAAGGAGGAGGGGTCCCCCCTTATGTATAAGAGATCAGAAATCAATAAAGTATTCTGTCGTCGTTCCCCCTAAACCTGTGTCTCTCTTTCTCTCTCTGTTCTCCACCTCAGATCTGTTCGGGAACCCCGGACTATTCGATAGCGAGGTTCCTTAACACATAAAACCGTCTATACCGAAGTATCAGTGATGCAACAGTCAGTGAAAAAACTCGTCCCAGACGGTTCTAGTTTGAAACCGTCTGTGATGAGGCAGTTATCCCAGACGGTTCTAAACTAGAACCGTCTGTGATGAGCCTCACACACAGATGGTTCCAGTTTGAAATCGTTTGGGATGACTACCTCACCACAGACGGTTCTAAATTGGAACCGTCTGTGATGTCGGGCTCATCACAGACGGTTCTAGTTTAGAACCGTTTATGATGTTGATTTTTTATTTTTTACTAAATTTTAATTTATCGATTAGTCTCTGGAAATGCTAGCCATGGCCTCTGAAAAAAACACAATACAGAGCATCACCAAGCATTATTATGATATATAATTCATAAATGAGATCGGATCTCATATGAAAATACGACGCTTCCATTATAAAAATGAACTCTAGTCACACAATAAAATGTACAGCGAATCCATTTGAGAAATCAACTCATATATACAAAAACCAATTGAATTGAGACCTAGAAATGACAAATTCACAGCACAAGGTTTATAAATTAATCCAAACGGTATCTAACAAATTCGCAACTCATCAAGCGAGCTTGAGTGGTATTCGCCTTTTGGATTAATGACCTCACGCATCAAGAAGGCGCAGAGTTGTCCTCAGATACCTAGGAGGTCAACCTGTTCCAATGCAGATTCAGCGCATTGCTAAGCCTGTTGATGGGAAGAGTAAAGTCTTGCGTGTATATAAATTTGTAGGTGGAAACAATTGTTGTAAGATTGACAAACCTCTATGACGTTGGTCTCCTTTGAACCAATAAGGAGTTGCATGTTGTGGCAAGCGTATAATCCACATAGGTTAGTCTCCTTTGGCTGTTGGTGGCACTGTCAAAATATAATAGGTTAATTAGTTCGAAAGGTATTATTATGAAGTGTGAAGGAAACCCTAAAAATACAGAGTAGATCAAGGCTCTCTATTCTTATTTATCAGAATTGATGATCACAGACAGTTTGTGGATAAAACGTCTGTGATATTGCCATCATCACGTCTGTGATGTTACTTTTTTCCAAAGCCTTTTTTACATAATTTGCATGAAATGTCACAATCGATATTCTTGGCTCAGTTAGTAAAAGGCTTGGCTTGCGTACGTGAGGTGTACCACCCGGTAAGTGACGCAATGGATCGGGACATGCGCACAATTTCGAGAGAAAACCGTATGTTAAAATTCCATTGTGAAGACCTTTCGTGTTCCAAGCGTTTCGTTTCCCCAACGAAGATCGTAATTGCACTTCCACAACGATATATATATAAGGTAGCGCTGGCGCCCAAAATACCCCATCGATCGCATACCACATCGTGCTTGCTTCGATGCCATGAGCAGCTCAAACCCCATCCCCTCCTCTGTCGGCTCCGCCGTCCCATGTGAGACTCCACTACCGTCGCCTCTGACGCCGGCTCCGCCACTGCCATCGCTTTCGCCCCCACCGCCGACTTACCCTCCGCCACCGCCACCGCCACCGTCTTCGCCTACTCGGCCTCTAAAGCCCCTGCGGCAATGGCTGCGGCGTCACGACGCCCTATCAATGAATCCATCGGCAGCGACTTATGCGCTACACCGACGGTCTCCTCCATCGGCCAATACGTCGCCCGCCTCGAGCACCGCTCCCTCCACCTCAAGCGTCGTTGGAAAGAAGCGTCCACCAATAGCAATCTCCGACGACGACGATAGCTTTGACTCGTCGGCGGGCTATCGTGATGGCTGGGAGCTAGAGGATGAACTAGACAGAGCAGGTTCAAGCGACGACCCTGATGATCGCAGCGACAACTCCGACGACGACGAGGACCAGATTAACTAGGCTTTCCTATCAAGAACTTTTGTAGGGAAATAGATCATCACGGACGGTTTATGGATAAAACCGTCTATAATATTGGTGGCTAAAACCGTCTGTGATGTCGCCCTCATCACAAACGGTTTTAGCAACAAACCGTCTGTGATGTTATTTGCCTCATCACAGACGGTTTGTGGCTAAAATCGTATGTGATGTGATGAGCGTGACATCACAGACGGTTTTAACCACAAACCGTCTGCGATGTCTCCGAGCTTCTTCCCATACGGTTTTTGTAAAAAAACAGTTAATGATGACGTGTCTAATATAATCTCTTAGTAGTGACATACACTACACACGTCTGTTAGGTTGTGTATAGTGTTCCTCTGACTATGTGACTTAACAAGAAAGATTCACATAAAAGTTCATGGACAAAAATGGTAATTTTACCGATTTTATTTTGTTTGAGATATAATGCAGACGAATGAGATGCTATATTAGAGTTTAAGTGAGCATGTCTAAGCTTTATTGCATGTTCAACTGCTGAATGGGGCCAATGCCATAAAGCTATAATAAGGAAACACGTACCAGATCGAACATCATAACCGACATTTCTTGACTTGATTTGTCTTACAAGCATATTAGAAACCACCAATATATGTGCAGCACGAGTAGTGAAAATAGAGGAGAATTGAGTGCATAATAATATAGTGGCCGATCTAAGCTGTGCTTCTTCTTGTCCAAAGTCAACAGCACTTCGTAGCTGAAATATACGGAGATTGATCACTAAAATATGATATCAATCAAATTAGCATCTAAACCCTATAGGCCACAATACTTTGACAGAAGCATACAATACAACATATTATAAAAGAGCAATACCTTTCACTTCTGAGAATTCAAATGGAAAATATGTGAGGCGAAGAACAACCCACGAAGCTACAAAAAAGAAGAAATGCAACATTTGCAAGCCACTGCATTGACTATACTTGGACATCTTCCCTATTTCCAAGAACACATCGCTTGCACCATGAATTGCCAGTACTATTAATCCAACTCTAGCAAACCTATTAATTTGAGGAAAATACAATATTTGGAGTAGAAATGATTACTCTTCCCGAACCAAGAGCTGATAAATGCACTTTCCAAGCTGATTCTCTTGAATCTTCTTATTTTCATTCTTGTCTCCTCTATTTCATAATCAACTTTGCTGTGACTCGTGTCCAAAAAAAAAAAAAAAACTTTGCTGTGACTCTTTCTAAGTATAAGCCGCATCGCCACTCTCTGGAGCAAACAAAACCACAGTATAAATACCAACGTATTATTTCATTGATCCAGAAAGAGAAAGAGGTCCAACTATTTCCAATGGCAAACACAACAAGCTAATCTCATAGTAATCATGAGAACCTTGGATATGTAATGTTGGACATAAGCCTGCCTGACAAGTTTATGTGATCCTTTTTGCATGCAACCTCTTCTGGCAACAGGTTTTCTTAAGAATCTATTCTGTTTTTTAGCAGATCTTAAGAACATATTCTGTCATCCAACCAGAGCACCAATATGCTCCCTCATAAAGCCATCAAGCATTCGCAGCTGGCCCAAAGAAGTCACACTGCATTTGGGGCGGGAAATGCTCAGCTTTAACACAATTTCCCACTCCGGCACCCCGAATGCAGAATAAGCAGCAATCACAAAAAATATTAACCATCTGCTCCTAAGCAACCAGGACATTCACTTTACTAGAAATAAGTCAGTCACAGCCAAAAATCCCAAGTACACCGGACTATTAAGCCAACTAACGCACTAACTCCGCAAGAAATCTCCAGAAACCGAGGGTTTCAGGCCAAAGAACACCAAATCCACACGAGAAAACCTCAAAACCGAAAAGGCTGGACGTTGACGCGAGCCACCCAGGCACCCACAAACAGGCGTCGAACTACCAAGCAAGCAACAAGGAAAAACCGCCGATGTAGGTTAGACATTTTGGGGCACCTCGAAGACGAACCGGTCGAGGAGGAAGCGGGCGGCGAGGAAGAGGAGGACGAAGAAGCGCAGCGCGATGAAGTCGCCGTACGCCGAGTAGGACTCGAGCTCTCAGTCCGCCGCCGCCGCCGCCGCCATGAGCTGCTCCACCAACCCGAGCCCGTGATCACGTACACTACCACTCCGGTCAAATCGAGGGGAGCTGTACGCCGCTAGGCTTGGGTGATTTGGCTACAAACTTCGGGCAAGTGATCGGTGAACTGCTTTGGAGCTCGTTGCTCTCCTGGAGGTGGTGATGATAATACACTCGATCCGTTTCAGATCGAACGTTGGTGGAGCTTCCAAAAGTCTGATCCGCTCGTTGCATTTGCTGAAAAATAAATTATATGGCAGCAGACGGCAAATACCGTCCATAACGCCCTTCCTAGAATTCGAAGTCAACGCTTTTTCCAGTGTCTCGCATTTTTTTCAATATAGCCTCGATAAGAACATAATTACAAAAATAATCACCATTCACACCGTAAAAGTATCGACATATAACACATGTCACTTACTACATCCGTACAGTGGTAGGGACGTAGAATAGTGGTCAGCCAGGTGCTGAGCATCATAGGCACCGCAGCAGGGCGGTAGCACAAGTGACTAGCACAAGGACTCAGCAAGACTACTCTCGCGCTGTGCGGCACGGCAATAGGATCTTTTGTGGAGCTTGAGCTCAGTAGAGTTCTGCCGAGCTGGTCTGCCATAGTACACGTGAGCGATAGATAACATATATCATTTGTCAGCGTTTTTATAATAGAGAAAGAGGCTATTTTTATGATTACATTCACACGGGCTAAACTAAGGGAAAAAAAAAAAAGACAGAGATCGCACGTATAAGTACGAATCTTCTTCTTTCTCCTTTATGTCCTACTTCGTCTTAACTCACATCTACTGGCCTAAGGTGGCCTACTAATCCTACTTTACACGCCCGGCTCGTTGTCTTCGGCGAAACGGTTGCTGGTGTACCCAGGCTGCTTCCTCACGGTGCCGTCGAGCCACCCTGCACAAACAAGACACGCTGCCGCCATCGCGCCATTTCCGGCGACCCCGCATCACCGTCGATTGATCTGGGCCAATTCCACGCGGCGTCATCGAGCCGTCCCACACCAACAAGCTGCGCCGCCCCCATTTCTCTTGCCGTCACCAGCGACCCAGGCACCAACGAGCCACGCGGACACGCTCGAGCCCTCGCCATCGACAATGCTCACGCGAATACGCGATGCCTTGTTTTTTTGAGGACATGCGGGAGATCCGCGCATCTTTGTATTGCTAGGGGAAACAAAACACAAATAGTTCAGATTACAAGACGAAGTTAATCAGCTACCACACTACCACAGAACCTAGAAGGTAAGAACTGATTACAGATTTACATAGAAATAATAGCGACCGAGTTCTACGAGATCTAAAACAACTTGTCAATCGCAATTGCTCCCAGCCTCCCACTGTCCGCCAATTCTTGCATTCTTCCTTAACCTCATTCACAAGGGCAGGAATCGGCTTGAACTTGTTGTTGAACAACTTTCTATTTCGTTCTAGCCTTTTTGTCTGGATGATTAGTGAGTTGCATCCTTTTGTTGAGCCGCCCATCTCGCCTCCTCGCACTGTTGCCGATGCTTCCGCTCACTACAAATGAATCTGCTCAGCGATACTGTGACGGAGTAACATGTGTTGGCAACGACGCCGAGGTCGCGGCAATGCCTGGCTGTCGTCGCCGGTGCCGGTGTGGCTCACGTGGGTCTATGCTTTTTTTAAATAAGTTGTATAAATATTAAAGCATGAACAAATAGTAGATGAAGATTATTTACCCTTTTGTATGCCTTTTTTAACAAGTTGTACAAATATTAAAGCGTGAACAAATAGTAGATGAATATTATTTACCATTTTATTTGCTTCAAGATTTGTGTAACTTGTATTTAAAAGAAAAGTATAGAGGAACAATGTTCTGTGACTAGGGTGAAGGATAGGAGGGATGCCGACGTTGCTTTGGGATTCAATGTGGGTGAATTATAGAAAGAGCTCTATGGATACTATGTGACATCTAGTGTCATAATTTTTTTCCGCATTTAGTACTCTCTTCGGAAGATGGAAAACATACCAGATTTCATACGTCGCATGTGTTTTTTTTTAAATGTTGGCCAACCTTGTTGTTTTAGGATTTTTTGCCTTTGAAATTCGTACAAGTTGAAGATGCTGCTGTCAACGTCCAGACAAATATTGCGCTTCAAAAAACATCGACAGAAATTGGTTATGATGTACGTACTGGATGTTATGTTGAGTAACATGGGAACGTCAATCATGACACGAAAATATGCAATGCGATGGTTAATGAGATCAATGACTCGAAATGAACTTATCATCAAAATTTCTGCATTTACATGCCAGTACAGAGTTCACCTCCCGTCTATGTAGTGATCACATCCGTTTTGGCGTGATCAGCTTGGGTGGTGATTCGCATTGTACACACACGCGAACAAATAATTTCCAGAATTACATTTCGGGTCAACTAACTCATGCGCAATCGTAACTGTAGTTTGCTGGAAGTCTTTGGCTGCCAGTTTCCAGAGCACCAGAAATGTGAATCATACATTTTTTTCCCGGACCACCTGCAGTAATATGGTATTGCTCTCATTAAGAGAAAAAGTACATGACATAAGCAAAGTACTGGCACGATCATAACAAATCTACTTAAGGCTTCATACTTCAGAGCCAGTTGTGACTGGTCGTACGGGTTAGTGATAACTGGCTGTCTGGCTGGTTGGACACAAGAACTATATGGGAAATTGAGGCAATTTTCGATGGATAGATAAATAAACACCAACCATTGAAGTACGAAGTATCAGTTGACACTTGATAGGCATGTAACTGAATTCTATGACATCTAGCGGCAATTCTGGCCTTTATCTATAAGACTGACCTTCGTACACTGTTGGTAACAGCTGAGCCACACAGATGTATGCACACATCCCCCACTCCCCTCTCCCCGGGTCCTCTCTCCATCCCCTCCTTCCATTATCATATGTGCAAAAGAAACCATCATATAGCAGTGCCTGTGACATGGAATAGAAGTTAATTTCATTCCACAACAAATTCTAAAGCAGCATCATTAGCAAATCATGATGAAGTTACTCACATAGCATTAAGTTGTGCTTGCAAGCCCTGCCAACTCGTTTCTGTCCCAGCAATTCAATTGCAATGCTTTTGTCTTGAGTTGCTCGAAAGCAAATCTTAACTTCTGCTTTTGTTCATATGTTACATCAGGCACATTAAAATCCTGCAGCAATAATTGGAAAACCCATTGTAAGAACAAGTCTGTCTGAACTACATTTAGGAATGATAAAGCAAGCTAGCAATGGTATAGCACAAGCCAAAGTCATTATAAGAACCAACCTGTCTGAACTACATTTTCTTTTATGCTTTCGATCTCCTCAAATTAACATAGTATTAAAAATGTTTTATCTGCAGGAAGCTGAAAGCTAATCTGTATGACTACCAAACAAAAGGATTTGTGTTATCGGCTTATTGCCACTCACCAGCTGATGCCTTATATATTGCAGGATGCCTTTAATAGCTGTTTTGCTCAAAGAAAGATTTTTATGGAGCCTCAGATCATTGCATAAGAAGATAAGTATGGTTGTGACAACACAGATTCGATGTGAAAGCTCCCCTGGGTAGTTTAACTCAGAGACAGATGAAAACAGATGATCATCTCCTGTTGCAAAAGATTTAAGCATCTCCAATGTGCAGTGAAGAACCTTGTCATTCTGGTCAAACATGATGATGCAAGGCTTTATAAAGTACTGAAATAATCTTGTGTTATCAGATTGAAAGCCAAGCGTTTTAGACAAATCCTGCAGATACAATAAAATAGGGGGTGAAATCAATTCCCATCCACAACCAAAAAAGTGTAGAGTAACATAACAATCATAAGGAATTGATGTTCAGAAGGAGAAATGTGTGCATGAATGGCTGTTCAAACGTGTAACACTTCCATAACACGTTGCATGCTAATCAAATAAGAGGACAGTCATTATCTGTTGGTAGTATCAACCAGGTGCAATAATATATTGACACATGAAACAATTATCGAAAGTTTTGTCAGAACAAAAGCTCTTTTACCAAGGAAATTGGCGAGTGTAGTGGGATGGCACATACAGAGCAAGTTTAAAAACCAGTTCCTGAAGGGTTAATTGGAAGCTGGAGGCAGCTTGTTTTTAGGTAAAAGGTGCATCTAATACACTGGCCGATTTATCAAATTCTATGCTTCTGTTTTTTCTTTCCAAATAATATGATGAATTGGTGCATCTGTATGCAATAAACGTTTCATATGTGGTTGAAATTGGCAACCACCATACCACGCCCAGTTCAACCAAAAAGGTCAGTGGGATATTGCATTCAATATGCCGTATCCTGGGCTTCGCCAGGTAATGCAAGAATTGGTAATAATAACTGGTTCGTTGTGATTTTTCTCCCTGTGCTACCATGTAAACATGGTGTATCAGTGAAATACCATGATTTTTTTTAAAAAAAAAATATATCATGTCAAATCTACATGTATGAGGTGACAAAGGTGTCCTAAACACCAAGGTTTGTATGCTCAAACCAATCACCATTTTGAATTTCTGAAACATATAATGCAAATATGCCATCCATTTCCCTGTTCTCCTGAAAATTAGCCAGAGCAAAATAAGGGGTGCAATATCAAATCATCCAACTATGAATATCAAAGCTTTGGAATTTGGAAGAGTACGCACCAAAGCAGCATCAACCAAGTAGCCAGCTATAAGCTTAATAACATCTTCATTCATGAGCTTACTAGTTCCTGCATCAAGTGTGACAATAATTCTAAACAACCCATTCATGTTATGCGACGATGGTTTTTGTGCCTGTGGTAAAGCAAACTGACATTTGAGTTCAATGGTTGTTGTGAGAAAATATCAAAGCAAACACAGTTCCAAAAGCTCACAAGCTCATTAGATAAATTATTCCACATCAATTCAAGGACCAGGGAGCCATCACCCATTTCAGATAGGTAACTTAAAATTAGGTGATTCAAGGACTTGAAAGTATTCCAATTTGAGACGTTCCTAGCATCCTCCTGAATACAAAAACCTTGTTTAACAAAGTCAAAGGCAGCTGTCAGAAAAAGGCTTGGCTAAAAGAAACATTAGAAAAATAAAAATATAGAGGGAACACAAAATGTAAAAGGTCAGCTAAGTAACCAACTTATCAATAGCAAACTTTGCATTCCCCTAGTAAACAAAAGCAAAGGAAAAAAAAGTTCAAGTACTCGCCAGGATGAACTTTAAATCGTGCCATCAGCAATGACAAGAAACTGAGTTGCTCTGTTATCTGTAAATTCCCAGCCTTGTATATTGACTGTAGAACCTCAACAATCCTAAACAACATGAGTGGCTCCAGCTTATCACCTGCATTACATAAATTATATACTATCCACAAACCATATGGGGGAATAATTCTATGCTGTTAAGCAGTGCAATAGTATTGTTGAAGCAAAACAACTTACTTAAGCAACAAGAGGCCAATGGCTCAATTATGTCAGGGAGCAGACTGGAGAAGTAATAAAGGCATGAAATGGCAAGTTCTTGGCAATCATGTAGAAGGTTAACAAAAGGACCAAGCTCTACCGTTCCCAATGATGCTGTCAGCAAAATGGCATTAGTTGAAGATAAAAAATGAGGATAAGATGATCCTTGAGTTGTGCTTACATTTAGCACCAAATAACTGTATGAAGGGGTGAAGGTTTGCACACTCCAATGTGGGGAAGCACTGTCCAATTCTTAGAAGAAGCTCCAAAACAACCTACAACGGTTCATATGATCATAAAGCATATTATTATTGAGAAGGCTAAACACAAACGCTCAACCTGAGTATACCAACTCTATAATGGATAAATAAACCTATAGCAAACCTTTGTAACTGAGGGGGCTTTATCAATTGATTCTAGTAAAATTCCAGGTAACTCATCTATCCAGGCGCCATGATATTCCAACATGCCTGAATCATTTTCATCAAACCATATTCCTGATTTTTTCTACCCACACAGGAAGGATAGATATTAGAAAGCACATCATATGTCAGCACACTCACACATAACTTTGTAAAAAACCCGACAAGTTCTAGGGTGATGTTTATTTTTAGCTAAACATATAGAATGATGAAGCATGGGGAAGAATCTAGTTTGAGCATCAAAAGTCAAAACTACAGGAAAAGTTCCCCAGAAAGAAATTGAAAATACAATCTAAGAAGTAACTTACAACCTTCAAATTTTCAAATCTAAAGATAATTGGTGTTAGGAGGGGAAAAGGACAAGTTGCTGTGGGTTGACTCGTTATTTTTCCTTTTTGATTTATCATTTGTCAGAATTTCCCTTTTCTGTTTCTCTAAGAAGTGATAGTTTGGACTTAAAATTCTCTCTGGTATAGATTACTATGATGACTACCTTCACATTTCTTTTAAGAATATGTGCAATTTGATAACCCAGATCAGAGTTATTTGGATGTTAGCACCAATTTGGTGGTTTTCGCTAGACATAACCCCAAACAAGGCCTATGCCAATAAATTAAACATGTTAGAACTAGCATGTAATACCCCGGAAATCTAAATTAAGCCAATAAATTTATTAAGCCACTAATCAAGCAGATAATCAGTAAATTGCTTAATAATCAATGTTTTGCATAAGTTAACCATGATGACCAATATATTCCATAGTAACTCAGTAAAAGGCCAAGGGTAGAAAAGTAAAAAGTGACCACAGTAAAAGAGGATAAGGCCAAGGCACAACCATTCATTTCCCCTTGTCACTTCCAGCCGAGTAGCACAGCTTATTCATCCCCCAGTGCCTCTCATTCCAAACCAGGTGCAAGGAACCAGAGCTAAGCCCCAAAGCACAGCCATTCATTCCCCATTTCCCATTCCACACTCCAAAGCCAAGGCAAAAGAGACAGCCAGGAGACGACCAAGCATAGGGAAGAGGCAAGCTGAGCATAGCCAAGAAGGCAACTAGGAGGCCGAAGCCTAGGAGCCAAGAAGAGGAGCTAGGAGGAGGAGGAGGAGGGCCAAGCACCAGAGGCAAGCCGAAAGCCAACCAGGGAGGCGAGAAGCAGGATAAGGAATCGGCCACCTCGACCTCTCCACCGCACCACTAGCATCACAACCCTAGGAGCAAGTCATCACCAGTTCACCACCAAGCATAACAAGCAAGGATCCAGGAGGTCACCACAAGCTCAAGCCCCAAGAGTAAGAAGGAACAAGCAGGAGCATCCCCAACACATCACAGCCCTGCATTTCTTCTCTTTTCCCGCATCGCAGGTAACCCCGCCTTTTGGCCATAGCACAGACATAGGAGTAACAATAGCAAAAACCAGTGCAGAGACTAAAGACAGTAGGTGAGCTAGTGGTCTCAGTTGTAGCCATAGGAGGGGCGGCCTTGCGCGTGCCCATGTACCATCTCACACTCCCTAGCGTGCGATTGCCCATGAGTATCGCTGCAATACCGCCAACCCACTACTAGTACCAGTATTAAATCATCATCGACCGGTTAGCAACTTAGCAGCAGGACCACTCGATCTTGCGTAACCAAAAGTAACAAAAATCAATAGGAAAAACGGGGGTAGAAGAGGGAGACCAGACGACCATAGTTGGGGGCCGGGCTGAGCCATTGGAGGGAAGCTCGAGCATGTTTGAGGCATGGGATGGAGGTGAGTCGAGGAGCGGTAGTGCGGGGTCGCTAGACCAGCCGCGCTTGGGGGCAAAGGCGCAGGCCCGGCGGGTCGGCCGGGCGAGGACACGAGCTAGCGCGCGCGAGCACGTGACTGGCGTCCCAAGCCAAAGGCGCGCAAGGAGGCCGGGGTAGGGGCCCAAGGCCGGAGCCCGAGGCCAGCAGGGCAAGGCCCAGGGCCGGGCGCGACCGGAGTGGGATGGGGAAGCATGAGGCGCCGGCGGCCGGAGGGAGTAGTAGATTTGGAGGAAGAAAAATGGAGAAGAAGAGAGATGAAGAGAAGAAGGCCAGGAAGGGATTTGGCCGGAGGAGAAGAAAACAAAAGAAGAGAGAAAAGAAAAAGAGAGAGGAAAGAGAAAAGAGAGAAGAAAATGAGAGGAGAGGAGAAAAGAAAAGAGAGGGAAAAATGGGAAAATATTTCCGGTTGTCACGAACTGCAGTTAGTGTAGCTAGTTATCTAACTGTTCATCTAAAAATCAAAAAGATGCTAAATAACAACTATTAGTTAAATAAACAGCTATATAAAACTTGCAAATGCATGAACAACTAAAAATAAGAATTAACACCCTTCTTCTAAATATTATTGCAACTGTTGGAAATGGTTGGACGCCATAAATGACATTCAAATTAACTGCCATAGATTTAATACTCTATAATTTCATAAATTGAACTGAATCCAGTAGAAAGCCATTTTCCAAATCCGAGTGAGGCCGAGTATATCAATCCTAATTCAGGCAAGCTTCCTTTGATCATATTTATTAAATTGCTTTTAAAGGTTTTCATATATATATGATATCATTAATGCATGGAAAAAGTATCCTCTAAGATGAAAATCTAAATCGGTTGTGGTTGGTAAATTGATATAGTGTTGAATTGTGGAAATGGTATGTTGATGGAATGCTGAAGCAATTTTGGGAATTGTTGATTGGTGAAAAGGGCGGTGGCGTATTTCTATGTATGGTGGGTAGAGGGCGCCGATGAGAAGGAGAATGCTGGCTAGGTCCTCTAAATAGGCTATAATATAAGGACGAACAACTACACTCGGACAATGAACCGTATTCCAGTATTAAGCATAGTGAGTGAAATCGGCCAGAAAAGATTGTCCTATAAAAGTGTTATGATCTCCATATTGGGAAATAGGTATATAACTAGGAGTATGAAATTGGGTATGCCGAAAGTCCCAGTGACGGACACAAAAAATCAGTTGCGGTTGATCATGCGCTATATTTAAAGCCTATGGTTGAGTATTAGTGCTGCTGCGGTAGTATGGTACAACTGGGTACGCTAAGGGTAGGTGGGGAACAGTCGAGGACACCACTACTCGTTGGCTACCAGGGTTAGAGATCTAATGCTGAATTAGTAATAAACGTTCTGGGGCCTCACAGGATGAGGTCTGGATTAGTAATAAACGTTCTGGAGCCTCACAGGATGAGGTCGCCATGGCTAAAAATAATACAAACCTGCGCAGGGTTAAAATCATGAATTCATACATGTCTCTTGGATTGGAGGCTACGGAAGCTAAATCTGCCTCATATACGAGTGTTAGAAGCTGTTTTCATAATTAAAATAGACAACCCTTAAAGAAAACCAAAAACCTAATTTTTGTAAAAATGGATTTTGAGAGAAGGTGACCATTAGATGGACTCTAGTAGGAATTGAGAGAAAATCATTTACTACATTTGCTATTAATGCTTACTGAGTAATTTTGTACTAACTCTTGCTAAATCCCCCTTTTCTAGAAAATGGCTCCGGTGTTTAAGCATCGGGTTGGTTCGACAAGGCGGCTGAGTTCTACAAAGAGGGATAGAGGGATGAGTAACCGTGCATCGACATCGTCAGCCTTTTGTGTAATTAGTATCTATGTATAGTATTTTTGTTGTACTTGGATCCTATGTATATTTATGTACTGGACATATAGCCCTGCGTGGCATGGAATGTAATAAAATTTCTATTTTAATCTCTAGTTATTGTTCTGCTGCAACACTCTGAACACGGTGTACTAACTAATAAAATATCGAGTGTTCGATGTTTTTATTAGCTAGTATACTGAGATTCGTGTAATTATCTCAGAGTAATGGCAGTGTTACTGTCGTTACCCTGGGCTAATTACTCGGATCGTCACGTAGCAAAAGAAAGTTAAGTGCAGTATCCAGTAAAGGCACCTACAGGAAGCAGCATCTTTCCCATTGCATCCAAATATGGTAAGATTAGCTTGGAATCCACCTTGCAATCTCTAAATGCATCTGTAAATGCCTGCAGTTGAAAATAGTCTTTCATTTCGGTAATGTTATAAAATAACCGAAATATTTTACAGATCAGTAAAAGGAAATCAGCCATACCTCCAATAAATACCCTTTTGAGTCATCTGCGGCATTGGATATAAGACCTGGCATGCAAGTTATAAGTGTACTCGAATGCTTTTCCATGAGATCCTTATTGCGAAGTACTTTTGCCTGACAAAACAAAAAAAATACCATGGATTGTGAATACAATATTTAGAAGTTGTCTAAAATTTATCTTTGTGGGGGTAAGGCAAACAATACAGGTCAATTGTTGAAACTGACAAAACCACAGACGACCTTTGCAAGTAGAGAGGATACAAACTGGCATAACTCTTCAGATGGAAACATTGTATTATCCATCCATGCATTCAAGTACAAAAAGATTTCAGCAATTCTCAGATTGAAAACGAAAAATCTGTCATCTACCTGCCATGAGAGACAATTTCATTAAAAAAACACCAAAATTGCGAGCAAAAGGTATTATATAGCCAGAACTTTCTGAAGAAAGCATGATTAATAGTCTGGAACAGGACAAGGTCTGAAATTAATATCCTGCAAGAAATAGCAAATGGAGCCGACAACTTTAAGGATTTCACTGACCATATATTGTTGAATGGACGAGTGAAACATTATACAGAAAGATACAGAATAAAGCAGTTTACATAGAAAGACATGCAAGTAAACTTGTGCTAGTATACCTGTGCCTTATTTTTATTTTTATTATGTTCTGCGAGCATGATGATTTATTTGGTTCTACAGATAATGGGGGCAAGGTAACAAAGGATCACTTTTGACCTCCCTAAATGGAAAGATACTGCTGTTTCTAGTGTGTTAATCTTATTATATCACCCTCTCCTGATCAACTTATGCTGGATATATTCACCTATTTGTTATGACCATGCAAAGACTAACGAATGAAACTCTAGCATGTTTTCTCTATTAGGTGACCAGACAATGCTTTCAATGGAATCAAACCAGTTGGGGGTAGTAATGTGTAATGAGCAGGGAAGAATTTTTACCTTTTCATGAAACAAGCGTTTCACTCCCCATAAATTCTTCAGATATACCAACACAGAACTTTTCAACCAGTCAGGCCCAAACTGAGTTTGGGATCTCCCAAATTTCATCTGAGGTTTCTTCACCTCATGAATAAATATCCTACATATTAGATCCAGACAATGAAGGGCTGATAATAATGCTTCACTTGACTGAGCATCAACAGCTGGTTTTGCACACAATTCTGAAGCTGAGACTTCTATAGAGTCAATGATAATTTGGATGAGGTTTTGAAGCTTCGTTAATATGTTGGACATCGCAAATGCCCCTGCAGTGCAGCAGGTGTATAAGACAATAACAACAAGGATGGATTAACAGAAGAACATAACAAAAAATAACAACTATGTAAGATGTGCATCTATGACAAGATTGAAAAAACAAAGTTGACAGGAGAGGCTGCATAGCTGTTTTATACTATGGCATTAATAGCGAAAACGGAGACTGCCACTCTGACAAAAAGCCATACAATATTTACTTAGAGCTACTAATTTTAGCATTCAGTGTTTTTTGTTTCACGACCATGCTAGCAGGCTAGAAATCCCATGGGAAATAAGGATAAATTGCTAACTAAATATCTAGCAAGTTGAATGGTCCGGCGCACTTAATGCCGAGCTATCACTGATTATATTACAAAGAAGTTCACATTCAGTATTATTTGTTCTAATAAAAGGTGGCGAACTACATTACTTTCCTAACAGCAGGGCTCTCCCCTACTGTATTCCCTTTAAAAAACTACATAAATTGCATAGCAAATTGGCAACCAAAAGGAAAGGATAAAGTGTACCTAAGTTATCTTCATCCAGGGTAGATTTCCAAAGTTCTATCGCGGAGAGGTTATGAACCTGTAAACCATGGGCAAAGATTCCGATCATTACAACAAAATTAAAAAGGTGTGATGCATCGATACATTTTGGAACATGTGTGCTTGCTATTTCAACAAGTTCCTTATCATAGCTCCAGCTGTGTCAGGAAGAAATTTTCAAAGAAAAAAAAAGTTTCAGTTTGCTAACAGTACAAACCAGTCGATTTGATTCATCATTATTTTCAGTCACACGAGCAACCAAGGAAAGGCACTGTACAAGCCCACTTAGGACACTGTTAAGTTTACTCTTATCCTGGAGATAGATCCTGTCGTTGTTCAGTACAGCAACGAAGTTGTTGAAAACCTGTCAGAAGGAATAATACAACTTAAATTATTATTTGGTAATAAAAAATGGTCAATCACACATGAATACCTAGCAGGAATGAGAAGCATTTTCAATTATATATCCCTTAGTACATATAATCACTTGATGAAAAGCAAGTTCTGGTAGCTTAACATATGGCAACTTCTGAAAGACAAAAGGGGAAGGACATTTATGTTTTTGTGTGTGTGTGGGGGCAAGTAGTCATGGTATAAGCAGAACAATACATCTCTAATAAACTAAACTCCTTAGAACACTAGAAGTGTTTTGATTTTTGATACACCAATACATGACAGAAGTCCACTGACCTGTTCAGCATATCTGGGAAAGGAGGATGGGAAATTAAGAACCACAAGCTCCAAAAACCTAAAAGCCATTAACTGGATATCCATAGATAGGTGGGTCATTCCATTCAAAATATTAGCCATCAGAAGAAACAGTGTACTGCGCGTCGATATTGCATTGTCCTGTGATAAATAGAGATCAATAGTATCACATCTGAAGCCAAGAACATAGAACTAGAGAATGGAGCTGGCAAGAGGAATAAGATATGGAAAATATGGCATATATGTTCTTATACTAGCTAGAAGAGCCTCAATGGTCGTGACCAGGAAATAAAAATAAGCAATTGGAGGCTAAAACAGAATGAAGTGAAAGATGGTGCTTGGGGCACCTTACTGAGCTATCGTTCATCATCAAGTTGTCAAGAAAGAAAACTTGCACGATATATTTGCAGTCAATAAGCAGGCAGTAAATTGTGTTTAATTCAGAAAACAATATCAAATGAGCAATACTCAATTGTTACCCTGTATGTCAATTGAAACATAGCGTGTGGTGCAAAAGGTAGAACATGGTAAAAAATATTGTTCAATTAAAAGATTTCTTATGATTCCAGCAACACTTGGAGAAAAGGAAGAAATACCTCTTTCAAAGACGGGAAGATCAGAGACTGCAGTATATTGTACAACGATTCACGAACAACCTTGTCAGTGTCGCATATCCTTTCCTGCAGCTTCTCAATCATAGCAACCTTGTGCAGTTTAAGCTCTGCCGGATGCTTGACAACGAGATCCTTTATTCCATTCAATGCAGCTTCGACAAAAAAAAAACAGCATGTTTCCAGTTAGCAGTGCTATCATGAACTCATCAGATAGGATTCAGTGTATTTGGTGACAGTGCAGCCAGCAACCCAGTGTGCCGTGCAGAGAGGGATTAGAGATAGCTCACCTCGCCGCACATTGGAGTTGTAGTGTACCGTCTGCTGCAGGAGCTCCCGCAGCGTGAGCCCGCGCTTGTTCACCGCCATGCCCACCCTCTCCGACGCCATGCTCTGCTCCGGCAGCACGATCGCTGCACTCACACAGCACAACCCAAAAACCCTAAATTAAGCGCCGCGAGACGTCAGACCAAGCAAAAACGGAGCAGAAATATCGTCTCACCTTTGGACTTGATCTCCGTGTTGGTGGCATTCTTCGGCGGCGGCAGCTTGCGGCCGACCTTGTGCTTGAACTTCTGAGAACCACCGAAAGCTTAGAACAGTGAGCATCGAGCTAGCTCGGGAGCGGAGATTGGGGGGTCGGGGGCGAGCGCTAGAGACGGGTGGGTTGGTTGGGTTACCTTGAAGTCGACGCCGCCGCGCTGCTTCGGCTTGGCCTTTAGCTTCTTCGACGACGAGGAGGACGCCGCCGCGCCGCCCTTCGGCCGCCCCATGGCGCGAGCGCGTCTCTCCGAGCGGCTCGCGCTTCGAGGGAGCTTGGTGGGTGGCGGGCGAGACGGCGGCGATTGATGGCGTTCCGTTCTGCGCGCGGCGGGGGCGGCCGCGCAAGGGCACCTAATAAGGGCCAAAAGGCTCGCGTTGCGGGCCGCGCCGCGAGAGAGACTGTCTTGGCCTCTTGGGTAGGCTCTACGCGACATACGGGCTGCGCTTTGTTTTTCCGGCTCGGCCCGTGTAAGAAGAGAAGCTCTCTCACCGAGACCGTTAGGGGCAGGAGGGCAGCTGATGCACCGGCCCATGTTGAAGCGCACCAAACGAAGAATTTTTTCTCTTTAATATTTTTTTCAAAACTAGGCGTTACGTTTTAGAAATTATAAAATTAGGCGTCGGTCGCCCGTATATGGGGCCACCCATATACGGGCGATATATCCCTCGGGTAACGGCAAGGCCACCTATCGTTACAAAAAAAAATTTGCTATCGCCTCTGTATTGGACGATTTTTGCCCTTCGGTTAACTGGGCCGTTAGCAGAGGCACATATCGCCCGTATATGGAGCGATTGCCCCATATACGGGCGACCGACGCTTAGTTTTGCAATTTTTAAAACCTAACATCTAGTTTTGAAAAAGAGATTAAAAAAATTTCCCAAACAAACCGAATGCCGCGCGTTCGCGTCGGTTGGAGATGCATGCGGGCCTGCGGCGCGTTAACCTCTGCTGGTGCCAAGCCATATGCCAGAGCCGTTGCTAGATGATGCAATGCACTCTCTCAACACCGTCACTCAGCTCGTCGGCCGACGGGAATCAATCGCCTGAGCGAACCGACCGGCCAGGCGTGCGCGCGCATGGCTATGAGTTGCTGGTAAGAAGAGGGCTGGCGCAAGGTTTGAAATTTCGTTTTTTTTTACCCTATCTCGAATGTGGTTGAAATCCGAAATTTCGGACGAAATCTGGATGAAATTCAAAAGTTTAATTTAAAATCCGATATTATTTTAGAATGGTAAAACGAAATTTTGGCAATTTTATACCCCGTGAAATTGTCTCTTGAGGCTAGAAAAAGCTATAACCATGATGCAATGGCGTGAAGTTTGATATGGTTGAGTTGGTCTAAGGCAGCAGCTGTTTGGGCATTTTTGTTGTCCAGGAGTGCATTGGCATTTTTGTTGTCCAGGAGTGCACGCAACGCAGAGCTTAAAAAAATGATGACGAACTGAGGATTCGAACCAGCGACCTAAGGACTTCAGCCAAAGGGCTGTAGCAACTGAGCTAAAGTAGTCTATAAGTTCATTAAAAAAAATTCATATGTATTACTCATAAAAGGCATTAAAATTCGATAAAAAAAAAATTAGTGTGAAATTCGGTTCAAACAACATGAAATTTGGTCAAAATACCCGAAATTTCAAAATCACTATAGCAATTTGAATTTTTTTTTATTCCGTAGGATTTGAAATCTCGTCCCCGACTGAAATCCGAAATTTTCGAAATTTTGCTGGGATTTGGAACCTTGGGCTAGCGCATGTTGTACTCCATGGTGAGTAGCAAGAATCCGCGCCCTTTTGAGGCGATGCTCGCTCACTCCGGCCATGATCCGCTCGATTGCGGGACCGTGAGTTTTCCAGCGAATTGCTGCATCTCAGCCTAGTTAGGTTAGAACATACAAATTTTATATACAACACTCGAGTATATTTTTTGCAAAATCAGTTAAAAATCTAAAGTACAGATCGACATGGAGATTCGTGCTCCATGAGCTTGCCCTCCTCTTCTTCGGCATCGATGTCCCCCACCACCATCGGGTTAGGGTTCAGGTTTAACGGTTAGGGTTAACGGAGCCTAAGCTTAAAGGGAAGGAAGGAGTGACGACAGTGGTGTGGCGTGGTGGCAGCGATGGCATGTCGGCCACGGGACGGTGTAGGACGGTGGGTGGGGGCACGAGATCCCAAGTGGCGAGTTAGATTGGGGCGGGGGAAGCGGTGAGATGTTGGAGACAGGAAAGAAGACGGGAGGAAGTGGTGGAGGAGACAATGTGGGTGTGGTGGTGGAAGAAGAGACAAATGAACGCCGATAGCCGCTACGGATGGTAGAGTCGGTGGTAGCATGAAACAACCCAAGAATTTAGAAGCGCAAAAGAGATCATCAACAAAAGTAATAACACATATAATTAAAGTATTCAACAAATATTAATCATTTTTATTCATTAACAATAATGTCATACAACAACCATATATTACAATGTACACATATCTCAAGTTACAACAAAAAGAAAATAGAAGAATTTTTCAATTGCCCTATGATCTAAGCTTTGGATATCTTCGGCTTCAATTCCCTAAAAATTTTAGTCATGTGTATATATGAAAAGTAAGTAAAACTTAAAAGGTGAAGGGGCATGCCGTCAGACTCGTATGAGATTGGTATCGCTCATCGAGATTCCAAACTGTCCAGGACCAGTTGGCACCTCTCGCTAGCTAGGGTTTTATCATTCGGTAGCAAACAAACCTATATTCATCGGGTAACCATAGCCATGCTCAAATAGTGCCAAAAATATCATATGTTAAAAAAAACCCTCAATCCAGCACTTTCCCCGCATCCATTTCCCCAAATCTATCCTAAAGCCAGCAACCCACCGAAGCCAGCCGAGACCATCCCTAAGAAGCAAGGCCATCGTCACTGAGCAAGCCAATTGCGAGCAGGATCAGGCCCAGAGCCATCGGCAGCCTAGAGCAGGAAGCAAAAGCAACCGACCGAGCTCTACTCCCCTAGCCAACCAAGGAGCAAAGGCCACAAGCATTCTCCATCCATCTCACGACCAATACAATCCCATTTTCCTCCAACTTAGCTCACCAGGTATGCCACACAAAGTCACACATTCATGTTTCCGAACGACCTTATATACATAGAAACCACATAGGAAGAAGAAGTAAAGATAACTAGTAGTAAGGATGCGGGTATGCTAAGGTTTCAGTGAGCAACCGCACTAGAGGCAGCATCGCGCGTGCCCGATGATCTTCTCACACTCCTCGACGTATGGGAGATCTCCGGGTTTCATCATGACATCGCCGGTCTATAGCGAATCAACTCATAATCATCATCAACCCACTAGGAGGAAACTCAGTACAAAAAACAGGTAATAGAGCATCAATAGAAATCATGGGAATCAGCTGCGGCACAATCCAAACCCTAGGCATCAAAGCTGGCCAGGGGTTGGAGTAGCAGGAGGGAGGCGATGGAGCTGGCGAGAGGTGGTGCCGGTATGCATAGCCGGCGATGCGGACGTCGGGGGATGGGCGCACAGAGAGGAAGAGGCCGAGCGGGGCCTGGGCGACGTGACGGGAGGCGGACCAGGGAACATGGATAGGTGGTGAGGGAGCAGGCCAGGCCAGTGGCTTGGAGGGCGGTGGAGGCCATGCGGCATCAGCAGCGGGACCAGTGACCTGATGGAGTGGCCCAGGAGCAGGTGGGCCTCGGGGGCGTGTGGAAGCCGAGCGACGTCGGAGCGGGGGCCAAGGGCTGGAGGCGGCATCGACAGGTGGGAGTCGAGGAGGCGGCGTCAGCGTCGGCCCAGAGAGAGAGAGAGGGGGTGAGGGAGAGAGAAAGAAATGGGAAGGGGGATAAGAAGAGATAAGATTGGCCGAATGATGAAAAAAAATGAAAGCCATATCTAGTACAAAGTGTAACTTAACTTAAAATCCACCAAACTAAAATGCGATAAGATAAAAAAGCACAAATCAAAATAAGCCCAATTAAAACACATGCAATAAATATAATCAAGTTAAATTAAGTAGTTTACGTCTATCAAATTAACAAAAATCAGGAAAGGGTTGGACACCATAAAATATGTAAAAATCTTACTATTCACCTAAAGTATAGTATTTTATAATTTCAAAAAGTAAATCAAATCCGACCAGTGATCTCTTTCAGCAACCTTGTGAGGATGCATATTTTCACTCAAATTAAGGCAAGCAATCTCCTAATCATATTTGAATATTTTTAATCAAACATATTTGTTCATACGTGATATCACCCATGCATTGGGAAAACACCTTTTAAAGAAAACCTTAAATCCGATGCTGTTGGAAAATATAGATTGATGATGAACTGCTAAGGCAGTAATTGGTTATTGATGTGTTGAATTAATGGTGAACTGCTGAGGCAGTATTTAAATTACTGATGCGTTGAAATGGCTCGTCTAACGAATGGAGCCGGCGATGTGTGTGTATGAGGTGGGCAGAGGGTACCATGGAGATGGATATTGGCCGGTGGGGCCCTCTACATAGGCTCGAACATAAAGATGAACCACTACACTAGGGCAATAAGCCGTGTTTTCGTATCAACCATAGTATGTGGAAACAACCAGAAAATATTATCCTATGAGGGTGTTATGATCTCCATATTAGGTATGAGTAGATAACTAAGAGTGAGAAGCCAGGTAGGCCGGAAGGCTTGGTGAGGGACACTGTTTTGGAACTTCAGTTGTGGTTGATTATTCCGGAGCGCTATATTTAGACATTATGAGATAAGTACTACTGTTGTAGTCGGAGTACAACTAGTATGCTGCGAGTGGGTGGAGAACGTTAGTGAAGGACACCACGACTCGTCAACTACAAGGGTTGGAGATCTTAATATATAAGTAGTGATAAACATTTTGGGTTCTCAACTGATGTTGGATTTACTATGGGTAAAGTGATAAAAATATTAACAGAGTTAATTTATGAATTCATAACTATATTCTAGATTAGAGGCTACGGAAGCTAAATAGGTGTTTGACACAACTCCAGCTCCACCAAAATTCGTGAAGTTGGTGGAGCAGGGTATTCCTAGCTCTAGAAATTTATGGAGCTGGAGCTATGGGTACATTAAGAGTGTTTAGGTAGGTCATCTTGTTTACACTTTAGACTAAAAATATAAACTTAATTTACTTTATTTTAGCCTACAAGCTCCAGATCTGAGGTGGAGCTGGGATCTGGAGCTCTGCCAAACAAGAAACCTCGATGTATTCCTTCATGATGATTGCCGACCTCTTGTATATGGTACAAGAAACTAGAAGACGGTTCTAGTTTAGAACTGTATGTGATGTATCTTTTTACAAACAGTTTTTGAACCGTATGTGATGTGCACTTATACCACTGATACATGATTACAGACGGTTCGGAAAACCGTCTGTGATGACGATTCCGAACCGTCTGTGATGTTATAATATATAGTAGTATTGCTAGGTATTCTCAGCTTGCTTTGACTGCATATCCATCCCTAGCTAGCTTAGCTATACTATATAGCATTCGCCATTGCCTTCTCTATAAAAGGCCGACCACCCCAACCCTGCCCCTTCTGTAGCTCCTCTTCAGCTCCTATCTAACTACCTTGATACCAAGAGCGTGTTACAAGCAGTCACACATATGCATACACAGGAAAAGCTCACCATGAGCTGCAAAAAGGACTAGTGCAATTAGTCTTCTTGTAGTTGCCTTGCTCAGCTCCTCCTCGTTCACGCCTCACCTTCCTAGTGCCTGTGCTCGCCATGGTGAGTTCTTGTTCATTAATTTGTTTGAGATTTGCCTCGATCCAGTTTAATTGTTAAGTCGACCCTGTTGATTGTTCTTCATTGCAGTTGCGGTGCTGAAGGCAAACAATGGACTGAACATCAGAGGGCATGTGGTTAGTAATGAACTTACCCAATCTACTCAATCTGCACAAGCAATATCTACAGGTGTGTATTTTACCGAACTTAACAGAGTGCTCGGATCGATCGCACGCCGGACCACGCGACGAAGGATCCCTCGGCGTCGACCGGTGATTTAGCAGCTGGGAAGACAGGATTGGAAGGGTTGAAGCTCGGCGCGCGGGTCTTGGAGGAAACTGAAGCCGTGGGATTGAAGGAAGCACGAGAGAGAAAAGGTGCATATATACGGTTCTAATGGATTATCGATGATCTATGGTAGCGGAAGGGGGAGAGGATTTTTGTTCCCCTTAGGCCTTGTTTTGAGCCAATGTACACCGTTACCATATACTTCTTCCGGTCACAAATAGTCGTCGGTTTAGACATCGACACGGTATTCAAAACATAACTTTGACTACTAATCTTTATTATAATACATTTATAAAACCTAATAAAATTATAATATTATGATAGTACTTTCATTAGGAAAAGCATAGAAGCACTTTCTTTTCGTATATTCAATTTAAATATTTAAAAGATATTGACAGTAAAAATCTCAAAAGTTTGACTGCATCTATGTTCAAAACGAAAATTATATGTGACCGGAGGCGGTACTAAGAAGTTATACACTTCCAAGCACAACTAAATATTTGATTTAGACTAGGGCATTTTTTGTGGGAGATTTGATCATTTGCCATCTTTTACTTGGTGCAATTGATGATTTATCTCGTATGTCTCACTGACATGTGGCTCAGGGCACGCATGTCAGGGTTTTTTTTGTGGGAGATTTGATCATTTGCCCTTTTTTACTTGGTGCAATTGATGATTTACCTCGTATGTCTCACTGATATGTGGTTCAGGGCCCGCATATCAATGAGACATCACAGGAAAAATCATCAATGGCACAAGTAAAAGAGGGCAAATCATCAATTTTCCCTTTTTTTTTGTTCTCTTAGTGTGGATGGATATAATTTAGCGTAGAAAATGTAGCATTTGGTACAAATTAGTGTTACTAATTAAGTGCGTGCTCCTTACTATATATATATATATATTATAATTACCTGGGGCACCATGGTGCCCGGGCTCTATGATCCAAAATAGGTATTTTCCTATGTATTTTCATGCGATACTTTTTAAAATTTCTATGATGCTGAGTTTAATCAGTTTACTAACTAGTTCAAATAAGTTTGAACTGAAATTCAAAATAGAGTTTCCCTTTTTTATGATAGTTTGGTTGTAGGTATGTGCTGATTTTATATATAAATCAGCAAAGCATGTGATCCAAACTTGTTCAAAATCTTTGAATTCAAGTATGTTTTTTCAAAGGTATGAGTTCCATTTGAATTGTTATAGATAGGTATATGCCCTAAAACTAAAATTTTTGAAACATATACTCGAATATGGTTTGAATTCGCGCATTTGAAATCATGGTGCCCGGGCATCATGGTGCCCCATTTCGACTTCCTATATATATATACACACACGGTGGCGCTATTCTACTCCCGAACGTAGAATAGCTATTCTTCGCTCTAGCCAGAGAAGTAAATTCCACGCGCTGGCCGTAGTGAGTTAATGCATTGCAAATAATCAGTAAATGCAGCTTGGTAGTAAATCACGAAATATTTTACTACAGAACAACAGATGAATTTACTAGCAAAGTGCATGCACAGCACACTTGAATCCAATTCAGTAGTAAATCACAAACATGTTTTACTATAGAACAACAGATAGAATTACTGCCGAATTCATTACTAGTTCATGCGTTGCTGAACCCAGCTAGTTAATGCGTATTGTAGTTTGTACATAAATTTGTTTCTTCTTTGTCTTTTCCATATCTTTCAAATGGTATTGATTTTGATATTCAAATTTTACAGGGTTGTATAATCTCACCTTTCCTATATATAGTAATTTTTTTAGAATTTTTGAAAATGTGTACTGTTAGTTTTCAAGAATAAGAATTTAGTTCTGCTTGCTGGACCAGCAGTAAAATGTTTGAAAAATTATCAAAACATTACCACACATAGGGGAGTTGAGATTCTATAATACTGTAAAATTTGAAGACCAAACTCAATCATACTTGAGAGATATGAAAATAACAAAGTGCCAAACAACAGTATATACTATCTTTTACTATAAAAAAATATTTTACTGTGAAAAATTTCTCAAAGAATTACCACACGTAGGGGAGATGATATTGTACAACCCTGTAAAATTTGAAGACCAAACTCAATCGGATTTAAGAGATATAAAAATAACAAAGTGCCGAACAACAGCATATACTACCTTCTACTGCCAAGGAAAATGCATATTACTGCATCTTACTCAACGTGTTACTACATGCTATACACAGCAGCGATATGGTGTAATATTCATAACAATTATATGTATAAGTTTTTAAAAAGTCTCAAAAAATCACCATATGTAGGATAGGTGAGCTTCTACAACTTTACAAAATTTAAAGACCAAACTCAATAGCATTTGAAAGATACGAAATTAACAAAGCAGTAGACAATGAAAAATCACTAGTCAACCGAATTTGTCTTTTTCGTATCTTTCAGCTGGTATTGACTTTGATCTTCAAATTCTTCAGGATTGTATAATCTCAGCTCCTATATCTATAGTAATTTTTTTAGAATTTTTGAAAATGTGTACTGTTGGTTTTCATGAATAAAAAATTAGTTCTGTTTGTCGAACCAGTAGTAAAATATTTGAAAATTTTCTCAAAAAAATTACCTCACGTAGGGGAGATGATATTGTACAACCCTGTAAAATTTGAAGACTAAACTCAATCTGATTTAAGAGATATAAAAATAACAAAGTGCCGAACAGCAGCATATACTACCTTTTACTGCCAAGAAAAATGTATATTATTGCCTCTTACTCAACGTGTTACTACATGTTGTATACAGCAGCTATATGATGTAATATTCATAAAAATTATACGTATAAGTTTTCAAAAAATCTCAAAAAATTACCATATGTAGGATAGTTGAGCTTATACAACTTTACAAAATTTGAAGACCAAACTCAATAGCATTTGAAAGATACGAAATTAACAAAGCAGTAGACAGTGAAAAATCACTGGTCAACCGAATTTGTTTTTTTGTATCTTTCAGCTGGTATTAACTTTGATCTTCAAATTTTTCAGGATTGTATAATCTCAGCTCCCATATATATAGTAATTTTTTTAGAATTTTTGAAAATGTGTACTGTTCATTTTCATGAATAAAAAATTGGTTCTATTTGTCGAACCAGTAGTAAAATATTTGAAAAATTCTTAGAAAATTACCACATGTAGGGGAGTTAAGCTTCTACGATCTTAAAAAATTTGAAGACCAAAATCAATCGGAGTTAAGAGATATGGCTAAAATAAAGTAAGAATAGAATCATATACAAACTAACAAATGCGCTTACTATTTGTTTCGGCCACCCATTCTATTTTACTAGTTAGTTCATTTTCTAGTTTGTATACAAGTCTGTTCTTTCTTTATTTTAGCTGTAACTTTTTATTCGATGCTTCGATTCACGAACAAATTTCACCAGTAGATTACTGATGACTAGAGGAACAACATGATATAAGTTTTACTAATAAACGTTGCATGAATCAAATTTTACTGCTAAAATGAACATCGATTTACTACTGTATGATAGTAAAACATATATATATCGATAGTAAAATCTATATATAAGGATAGTAATATTTGTTAACAGTCAGAAAAATTAATGTTTATTAATGGTATTTATAGATTTTACTGTTTTTTACTCAAAGTATTACTATACCTATGTATAGCACTCTTATCCAGTAAAAAGCAACATATCCAGTGTTTTCTAAAGTTCATGAAAAATACATGTAAATATTTTAAAAAAATCTCAAAAAATTACCATATGTAGAGGAGATGAGATTCTACAAAACTATAAAATTTGAAGATCAAAATCAATCACATTTGAAAGTTATGGCTAAATAAAAAAAACAGATTCATGTACAAACACTAAGTAGCATTTATTAGTCATTTATGTAGAAACACGCTTAGTCAATTGAAGAGTCACGCGGACTCGGTCGGTAAAACAAACCTAGCTAGCATGTAGAATATGCTATTCTACACGTAGCGAAAGAATAGCGCATGTATCTATCTATCTATCTATCTATATATATATATATATATGGGTGACATATCTAGTGCAAACCTGTCTTATGGTGTTACTCATGCAACCCTTAACGTACACAATTCGATCTGAACTCAACGTACGAGATGCAAATGGGATGAACTCCTAAATCACTTAAGACGTTTTTACATAAAAACCCCTGGACTCTGACCATTCAACAAAAATTGCTTGCACTCTCTGCCTCCTCGTATTCTGCCCACCCCGTCGCCACGTTGCCTAGCGCGCCATCGCGCGGTCGCCTGCGCGGTTGCCTCGTCGCGCCATCGCCTTGTTGCCTCGTCCGATCATCCAAGCATAGAGCATAGAACACCTCATATCGCCCAGAGCATATTGTGCTTTGAGCAATCTTAGATCCAAGAGATCTGCATAATCCCAGCACACAGGACTAGGGTATTATCTCCTCCGCGAGAGCCTGAACCTGTCTAAACCCCTTGTCTTGTGTGACCATCGAGTTTGAGATCGAGCGCCTACCCCATAAATTTATTGCCGACTACAAAGTCGGCGGTTAGCGCGCCGGTAGGGAAGCGCTATAATCTTTTCCCACGCACTCGATGGCGACAATCGGTGGATTCGCCGCCACCTTCGTCTCCGGCCAGCCTTCCGCCGAAACACGGATTTCATCGCAGATCTTGCGAGAGCTTATCTGTCGGTCCAAAACCCGATCCGATCTGGTAAAGATCGAGCCAACCCATCTCGGTATGTCACTTTGACTTGGCCGACAAACCAGTCGGCGTCGCGAGGAATTGCTGCGATCTTCGTGGCATCTTCGCGATAGAAGAGCAGAAGACCGATCTCCAACGCCAACAAGAAGAACAGGAAGCTGCGGGGGAAGATCGTCTTCGTAAGGGTAAGGAGGTGCAGGTGCAGGTGCGATCGCTTCGATCTCGCGGCCGCAATATCCGCGAGGACCTCCTGCAATCCAGGTTGGGAGATCAAGCCATTTTCCGCACTCCAATGCAGAACGTCGTCGCCTCCAAGATGCTTCTCGACAAACTGGACCTGATGATTGCATCGGATAACCCGGCGGCCCCGATCGTGGCCCAGATCAAGGCCATGGTGACGACGGCCGTAATTTAGCGAAATCAGGAAAAGCCAGTAGGTGAAGCGCACTTGCGCTCCCACGCGGCTTTCGGCACGGCCACGAGCCTACGCCTGCGCCCCGAGCGCCACCTTCGGCATGGCCACGAGCCTACGCCTGTGCCCCGAGCGCCACCTTCGGCACGGCCACGAGCCACGCCTGCGTCCCGAGCGCCGCCTACAGCTCATCTACAAGCCTTCGCCTGCGCCCCGAGCAAAGATGGCACGATCGTCGACAACATATGGAGCATAAAGCAGCTAAGTCGCTTTTTACTCAATTATGTCATTATAAATAAAATTATTGACTTTCCTGACTTGCTACTTAGTTGACCCACAACTAAGCGATGAAGTCGGGGCTACACTAATAGTGTGCGATACGCACATCTTTTTCTGAGTTGTATTTTTCTTCTTTTGCTTAACGATTGCAAGTGAATCCGAGTGCCATAACTCCAAGTTGTGAAGCTCTGACCCCATGAACGGCGAACTTTAGTCACCCAAAACACGTGCCTGGGAAAAAGAGCCATGAGCCGATTCCCAACGCTCGGGGGCTAGACTAGTCGGGCAGTGCTTAAACAAAAGAGTCAAACCACTCGGATGAATTCAAAATCAATAAGGAAAAAGAGTAAAAAACTCTAAAATTATATATACACCAGTCGGACATCACATCCGAGTGAATTGTTTTTACATTGCCTAAGTTCTGCATATACATGATTTCAGGGCTACTAAATTTAGATACGACGTGTGTGAGCTAACGCTTCAACGATTTACATCAAGAACCGGCGACGAATGAATTTAAAGGAGCAATACTGAATTTTGCCTCGAAAGCGGAAAAACGTTTTGACTTCTGCATATCGTTTGAGATACAGTATGTCCCAAGGTGAGCCGACTGCCATAATTCCAATAATGGGGCTAGGAACCACTCAGAAAGTTTAACGCGTGGAACTCTATTGAGTCCTTCATGATCTCTTTGCCTACAACAGGCACAACATCAGTAAGGAAAACTAGTCGGAAGTCGCATCAAGAATCGAAGCACTCGGCGTGAAGCATGACTCAGTTGGGCCGCAACCAGGAAGGAGGCAACTCGATCGCAAAGGACTCGGGGCTCTTGTGGAATATAAGAACCGGGTACCCTCATGACAAGCCCAAGAGGAGGCCTGAAGGTACTCCCGCGTCAGCCTCATTGCCGTGCGCAAGGGGACATATCCTAAAAGAAGTTGAACTTATATTTAGATATGATAGATACGGTTGTAATCCGAGTCGTAATAGGGTAGATAAAGATGTAAACTCTATCCTATTAACTGACTAGAATCTTGTAACCGATCGGAATCTCCAAACCGATCAGGACTCTGTAAGCCGCCCCACCCCCGCTATATAAGAGAGAGGGCGGGCAACAACATAGGAATCCGATCATCCAAGCATAGAGCATAGAACACCTCATATCGCCCAGAGCATATTGTGCTTTGAGCAATCTTAGATCCAAGAGATCTGTATAATCCCAGCACACAGGACTAGGGTATTATCTCCTCCGCGAGAGCCTGAACCTGTCTAAACCCCTTGTCTTGTGTGACCATCGAGTTTGAGATCGAGCGCCTACCCTATAAATTTATTGCCGACTACAAAAGTCGACAGTTACCTTTCTCGTCTCCAGGTGCAACAAAGCAAGTGGTTGATTCTTTGAACACTGCTATAGAGGAACCACCATAAGTTTTGTTTGTAGTAGTCAGTTATGATGTTTTGGGGTAGCTAATGCTTAAAAGAATAACTCTTATCTGTTTTTCATCTGTTTGACTTGCATTTTTGCCAATTCTCCATTTAAGGTGCACTTCATAATTTGTTTCATATCTCCAACTTGGAAACTGGGATTTGCATCCTCAAGTTTGATACAAGTACTGACAGTGCATTACAAACACATTTATCTCACTTTTTTTTTGTATCTCTTAACTTTCATCTGTAGAACATCATCCAAAGAATGGTGATGCAACAAAACCTCCAAATGAACTCTGTTTGTACGACGGACTTACAAATCGACCAAGTCGAACACAATCAGATGATTCCAACATCACCTATTCCTCAGAGTACAGAGGCCTACAATCATGTTGCTCCATTCCCCTTGTGCAGTTTGGTTGTCGATGGCCCTCCAATTTCTGCCCCTTCTCCACCAGGTATGAGCTATTTTTAGTCCTTTCAATGTCGCTTTTTTAGGGAATGATACTCATATTACTCACTGCTCATGACAACCATCATGGATTCCGTGGACATCCAAAATGTGGCTACGAGCTCGGCTATGCCTTTAGTGGTCCAAGGAAGTGGAGATGCCCAATCAATTGTTGAAGATTTTTCCACTCCTACATCTCTTAATGGTTGCAACACACCAAAGAGGAGTAGGAGCTTGCCATTATGTGTGAATAAGATGACGGGAAGGATTCCTGTTTGTATTGTACTTTTTTTGCACATTGTTATTAATGTCCCTTGTTGGTCACACAGATTTCATTGTCTACTCCTCAATGTGCAGAGGAATTGAAGTCCATCGTGGGTATGATGTTTGATGATTTGGACAGTGTGGAGGAGTTCTACAAGTCATACGCACATCACGTTGGGTTTTCAGTCCGTGTTGGTCAGCACAAGAAAAAGGAGGGGATAGTGAAGACAAAGCGATTCTTATGTGCAAATCAAGGATTTCGGTCAGAAAAAGGTAAAAATGTCATTATTGATCCCTCCAAACAGAGACGCAAGAGGAAAGTCATTAGATGTGGATGTGAGGAAAAAATATCGTCAAACGTTGTATTGATAGTGAGAAGTACAAGGTATATATGTTTGTTGAGGAACACGCACCATCTTGTGACACCTAGTAAGCATCATCTAATTAGATCAAGTCGGAAAGTTAGTGACAAGGCAAAGACTACATTGTTTGATTGCAGTAGAGCAAGCATTGGTACATCCCAGGCATACACATTGCTTTATGCTAGTGAGGGGGGTTTGAAAATGTGGGATGCACAAGAAGGGACTTGCAAAACTACCAGCGTGACCTTAGGGAGAGTCTCAATGATGGTGATGCTTAAATGTTTATCCAACAACTCAAAAGAATGAAGGAGTTAAATGCTGCATTTTTCTTTGATTATGTGTTGGATGAAAAGAAAAGATTGGTTCATGTGTTTTGGGCAGATGCCACGAGCAGAAAAAAATATAGTCTTTTTGGGGATGTGGTATCTTTTAATTCCACGTACACCATAATTTGCAGAGTGTGTTCTTTGGCGGTGCATTCTTAGCAAATGAGAAGATTGAGTCATATATTTGGTTGTTTAAGACCTTCTTAAGAGCAATGGGGGGTGCAACCCCTTATAAACTTATCGTAACTGATGAAGACAAAAGCATGAAGGCCGCTATTAGCGCTATTTTACCAACTACCAAACATAGGTTGTGCATGCGGCATATTATGCAAAAACTCCCTGAGAATATTGGTCCTTGTGTTAGTGCACAGGATCAATTATGGGCCCGTATTAACTCTTGTGTACGGGGTTCGGAAACCACAATGGAATTTGAATCAAAATGGAGTTCTATCATTTCTGATTTTCAATTAGAGAGCAACGATTGGCTAGTTAGAAGGTATTAAATTCGTGAGTCGTGGATCCCGGCATACTTGATGGACATATTCTTATCAGGTGTTCTCAGAACCACCTCAAGGTCGGAGAGTGCAAATTCTTTTTTTAACCGATTTGTTGGTCGCAAGCTTACTTTGGTCGAGTTTTGGCTACGGTTTGAGATAGCTTTAGAAACTCAACAACAACAAGAGTTGGAAGCTAACAACACTAGCATTAGTACAAATCCTCAATTGATCACTCCTTGGGGGATAGAGATGCACGGAAGTATGGTGTACACACATGAGGTATTTGGTAAATTTCAAAGGAAGGTAGTTGCAGCTAGAGACCATTGTGTCTCAGATAGCATGGTGCAGGAGGAGCAAACAAAAATCCTGTCAGTTGCCGATGATTCAGATAGAGTTAGAAAAGTCCTCTATGACACAACATCTATGGTAGCTGAGTGTTCATGCATGCTTTTTAAGTCAAAAGGAATTCCATGTCGTCATATTATATATGCTTTGAGATGTGCAAAACTAAACGAGTTACTAAACTACAATGTTCTAAAAAGATGGGAGAAAAAGTGCAACAAGTAAGTGATTTACTAACATTCCTTCTCACTTATCTTGTATTCAACCTATTAACAAAATGCTACATTTGCAGAGAGAGAGAGAGTTTATGATGAAGAAGGCAACTTACTGCAAGCAAAGATGCCTACCTCGTTAGATATAGTAATGAGAAAGAAGGTTTGTGTTGTTAGCGACAAATTTGACCATCTCCTTGGCATGGCTAAGCAATCAGATGAAAGCATGGATTTCTTCACATCATGCGTGTTCAACATTGAGGCCCGCTTCTCTCAAATGGTTCCCACTGTTGAAAATACTAGAAAAGAAGAATTCGAGGCTTTCATTGGTTGTAGCATTCCATCTCAAATTGATATCCATCCACCAAGTGATATTAGATCGAGGGGAAGAAGCAAGAGAATAAGAGGACATTCAGACAAGAAAAAGGAAGGGCAGGAGAAGAAAGGGGGTGGGCAGCAAAAGAATAGGATGCCACGCATGTGCAGATTGCGCAAGCAAGTCGTGTTACATGATAGCCGTAATTGCCCGATAAAAAAGAATGACTAGGTAAAACTATGTAATGTTAGTCGTGTGTTGATGAGCTTTATTTCTTACAACAGCTAGCAAATGGAAGCAACATGTTATTTTTGGTTTGAATGTATTCCTAAAAGTGATAATGGTTTGAATTGTCGGTGAATGGATCGTATTACTTGATAAAATGGTTATTCTGTTATTCTGCCAAAAAACTGTTATGTTTCAGATGCCAGGATTATTGTTATCACATTCATATTCCAAAGAAATTGCTATGGTTCATATTCCAAAAAATGCTATGTTTCATTTGGATTGTTTCTTCCGTTTTTAATTTCTCTTGGCTGCTGCCTGGTGGTAGTTTTGGCTCACCTGCTATAGCAATTTCAAGCAACTGATACTATCAAAATAAGTTCACTGCTAAAACATTCATTCACACATTGTGTAGCTTACAAGAGAATTATGTCATTCACAACAACATGTGGCTTCCAGTACATTGAACCATCAAGCATCAAGACATTACCAGTTCTTTCAAACATAATACAAGCCACGGCAAGAGGTGCTTTTAAAACATCAAGAAAATCTGAAGAAAACTTCTCGTGTTGCCTAGAAAATTCACACCCCAGTAACCGAGCATTAGATTGTACTGCTGCCCAAATATCTAGCAGTGAAGCTTGGTAGGAATAGCCCAAATATCTATCAGTGAAGCTTGGTAGGAACCGCACGGGCGACGGGCCAGGCAAGGCCGCGATGGGGCGGCCGCACGGGCGACGGCCCGGGAGACGGTGCGGGGAACTGGGCGACCAGGCGACGACGCAATGGGGCAGCCGCGCGGGCGACCGAGTGACGGAGCGTCAGGCAATGGGGCGACGGGGTGGGCAAAATACGAGGAGGCATAGAGTGCAAGCAATTTTTGTTGAATGGTCAGAATGCAGGGTTTTTTTTGTAAAAACGTCTTAAGTGATTTAGAAGTTCATCCCACTTGTATCACATATGTCGAGTTCGGATCGAATGGTGTATGTTAAGGGTTGCATGGGTAACACCAAAAGGTGAGTTTGCATTAGATATGTCGCCTATATATATACATATATATGGTAGCGCTAATTTGCACTTACACGTAAATTAGGCTATTCCACGCGTTGATCAAAACGTAGTGAGTTAATGCGTTGCAAATAACACCAGTAAATGCAGCCCAGTAGTAAATTATGAAATATTTTACTACAGAACAACTGATGAATTTACTGGTGAAGTGCATGCAAAGCACACCGTAATGATTGAATCCAATTCAGTAGTAAATCACAAATACGTTTTACTATAGAACAACAGATTGAATTACTACCGAATCAGTTACTAGTTCATGCGTTAGTCAACCCAACTAGTTAATGCGTATTGTAGTTTGTACAAGAATCAATCTCTTCTTTGTCTTTTTCATATCTTTCAGGATATTAATTTTGGTTTTAAAATTTTACAGGGATGTATAATCTCACCTCTCATATCTATGGTAATTTTTTAACAATTTTTGAAAATGTGTACTTATATTTTTCATGAATAAGAATTTAGTTCTGTTTGTCGGACCTGCAGTAAAATAATTAGAAAATTCTCAAAAAATTACCACACGTAGGGGAGGTGAGGTTCTACAACTCTGTAAAATTTGAAGACCAAAATCAATAGGATTTGAGAGATATGAAAATAACAAGGTGACAAACAACAACATATACTAACTTTTACTGTCAGAAAAATAACATTTTACTGTGAAAAGTTCTCAAAAAAATTACCACACATAGGGAAGGTGATATTCTATATAACCCTGTAAAATTTGAAGACTAAAATCAACCAAATTTGAGAGATATAAAAATAACAAAGTGTTAAACAGTAGTATATACTACCTTTTACTGTCAAGAAAACTATATTTAACTATCTATTACTCAATGTTTTACTATATGCTGTATACAACAGTCTTATTGTGTAATATTTATGAAAATTATATGCACAAGTTTTCAAAAAGTCTCAAAAAATTACCATATGTAGGGTAGTTGAGCTTTTACAACCCTGCAAAATTTGAATATTAAACTCAATCGTATTTGAAAGATATGAAATTGACAAAGCACTAAACAGTGAAAAATCACTAGTCAGCTGAATTTATCTTTTTCTTATCTTTTAGCTGATATTGATTTTGGTCTTCAAATTTTACAAGGTTGTATAATCTCACCTCCCCTGTCTATAGTAATGTTTTAAGAATTTTTGAAAACGTGTACATATGGTTTTCGTGAATAAGAATGTAGTTCTGTTTGCCAGACCTGCAATAAAATATTTGAAAAAATCTCAAAAAAAATTTACCACGCATAGGGGAGTTGAGATTCTACAATCCTTTAAAATTGAAGACCAAACTCAATGGAATTTGAAAGATATGAAAATAACAAAGTACTAAACAACAGCATATACTATCTTTTACTGTAAAAAAATGACATTTTAGTGTGAAAAATTCTTTAAAAATTACCACATGTAGGGGAGGTGAAATTCTACAACCTTGTAAAATTTGAAGACCAAACTCGATTAGATTTGAGAGATATAAAAATAACAATATAGCAAACAACAACATTTACTACCTTTTACTGTAAAAAAAACTACATTTTACTGCTATTACTCAATGTATACTATATGGCTATATGCTGTATACAACAACTTTATAGTGTAAAATTTAAGACAATTATACGTATAAATTTACAAAAAAAATATCAAAAAATCACCATATGTAGGGTAGGTGAGTTTCTACAGCCCTGCAAAATTTAAAGACCAAACTTCTTTGCATTTCAAAGATATGAAATTGACAAAGCACTGAACAGTGAAAAATCACTAGTTAGGCGAATTTGTCTTTTTCATACCTTTCAAATGATATTGATTTTGGTCTTAAAATTTTACGAGGTTGTATAAT
This sequence comes from Otatea glauca, assembly GCA_036346275.1. Taxonomy (NCBI): domain Eukaryota; kingdom Viridiplantae; phylum Streptophyta; class Magnoliopsida; order Poales; family Poaceae; genus Otatea; species Otatea glauca. The sequence goes on from CM070717.1 coordinate 34,938,975, forward strand.
CACATGTCCCCTATCTATGGTAATGTTTTGAGAATTTTTGAAAATGTGTACTTATGGTTTTCAGAATAAGAATTTAATTCTGTTTGCCGGACCTGCAGTAAAATGATTGAAAAATTCTCAAAAAAATTACCACATGTAGGGAAGGAGAGCTTGTACAACCCTGTAAATTTGAAGACCAAACTCAATCGGATTTGAGAGATATGAAAATAACAATGTGCCAAACAGTAGGATATACTATCTTTTACCGTTAGAAAAATAACATTTTACTTTGAAAAATTATCAAAAAGTTACCACACGTAGGGGATGTGATATTCTACGACTCTGTAAAATTTGAAGACCAAATTCAATCGGATTTGAGAGATATGAAAATAACAAAGTACTAAACAATAGCATATACCACCTTTTACTGTTATGAAGACTATATTTTACTGTATATTACTCAATGTGTTACTATATGCTATATACAATAGTCTTATGATATAAAATCTATGAAAACTATATGTACAAGTTTCAAAAAATCTCAAAAAATTACCATATGTAGGGTAGGTGAGCTTCTACAACCGTGTAAAATTTGAAGATCAAACTCAATCGAATTTGAAAGATATGAAATTGACAAAGCCTAGTCAGCCGAATTTGTCTTTCTCCTATCTTTTCACTGATATTGATTTTGGTCTTCAAATTTTACAGTGTTGTATAATCTCACCTCCCCTATCTATAGTAATTTTTTGAGAAGTTTTGTAAATATCTACATATGGTTTTCGTGAATAAGAATTTAATTCTATTTGTCGGACCTGTAGTAAAATATTTGAAAAATTATCACATGTAGGGGAGGTAAGATTCTACAACCCTATAAAATTTAAAGACCAAACTCAATAGAATTTGAGAGGTATGAAAATAACAAAGTGACAAATAACAACACATACTATCTTTTACCGTTAAGAAAATAACATTTTACTTCCTATTACTCAAGATGTTATTATATCCTGTGTAAAGCTGTTGTCTAACACTTTGTTTCAATATGGTAATATCTGGTGTAATAGCTCGTAACATGTCATTTTTTGTATAGTAAAAGGCAATATATCTAGTGTTTTTTAAAGTTCATGAAAAACATATGTACTTATTTTGAAAAATTCTCAAAAAATTACCATACATAGAAGATGTGAGATTCTACAATTCTAAAAAATTTGAAGATTAAAATCATTCTCGTTTGAAAGTTATGGCTAAATAAAAAAAGACAAATTCATGTACAGGCACTAAGTAGCATTTATTAGTCATTCGTGTTCGAACACGTTTACTAGTAGTTTTACCACGTAATGGGATTAGTCAACTGGACAGTCCGTTGCACTAATTAAAACCACGCGCGGACTCGTTCGGTAAGCAAAACTGGTTGGCACGTAGAATAGCATATATATATATATTGAGTATGGCCTCCTTCAGGGCAGCTTCTGCTTAAAAGAAAATCGAATTATTTGCCGAACGGGAGAATTCTGGATAGCTTCTCCCACAATCATAAGTTGTTCCCTAAATAGAATCAGAATCCGGGTGCTAGCTAATTCTCGCTGGCCCGGTTCTTCACCTCCACGCATAGCCGGTCCGGTCCAATTCTCCCACAATTAGAAACAAGTTCTCCTATAATCCAGAATCTGCCCAATAACAAACTGTTCAAAGGAGCCTATTTATAGCAGATTACAGGATGCACCCCGAACATATATCCGTCACAGCCAGTGTTCTTGCATGGAACGAATGGGCCCTAATGGAATAAGTACCCTTAGACCAAGGAGCAGTACTGGACTATTGGACATTGTTACCAATTTCTAGTAGTTTGAGATCGATGTCACTCGACTTATATGAACTTAGTTTTCCTTGGATGCAGGAAAGGCTGATTCTTTCGCGAACGCCCGGTCACGACCAAGAACGGTTGAGAAGCGCACACCGACGATGCACCGGGACGCGGCCACCGAGTTGTACGACACGCTCAAGAGGGACTACGCACCGATGATGCGCCGCCGCCCGCCGATCAACAACGGCGAGCCGCTGCAGGAAGAGGAGCCCTAGCTAGCTGCGCACCTGCATGCATCAGCTAGCGTCTAGCTCCTTTATGATCTGGACGTGCACGAGCATGCATGACAAACACAGCTATGTCCATAGTTTTAGAGGCTTAGAGCTGCTCCTTTAATTAGTTTTAGAGTTTCAGAATTACCGGATATATATAGTTACCCCATATGGAATAATGCCATGGTTAGCTAGCTCGATAGCTGGCCAGCCTTCAGTCTAGCCTCTAAGCTGGACATCATGTTTAGCCCTGATCGCAAGAGTCAGAAATTTTTCATGTGAATATGGGAAATTTTGTCCCTGCTGCTAGCTACCTTGTACTCTGTATATGTGCACAAGTATAACCAGCTTTGCAGATAGCTATGCTATAGACTTAGTAATTTATATGTATCTGTATCAATATTGTCACCTCATCCTGTTGATTATTCATATAATCACATACGGATCATGGAGATCACTGACCACTCTCAGCAGAGTAACACAGTTCAAAGTCACTTTTACAGTATGTATAAGTACCAGTTAATTGTCCGTGCTTTGCTACGGACTAAAGCAAATATTACGAGCACGCAGTAAGTTTTAGTCATCGTTGTCGGGCTCGGCCCCTTGCCTCCGACGCGACACTTGACAAGGATCAACTGCCACCCTCGTGACAGTGTGATACATTCACCCTCGAACTCGGCTTTGCCACCACACTCAGTCAATACTACAGATCATACCATCACAAACGGTTCGAAATCATCATCACAGATGATTTTTTTGAACCGTTTATAATCATATGTCAGTGATATAATAACATATCACAAACGGTTTTCAAACCATATGTGATATCAACATCATAGACGGTTCTAGTTAGAAACTGTTTGTGATACTACAATATCATAGACGATTCTAGTTAGAAACCGTTTGTGATACTTAAATATTACAGATGGTTTTTAAATAGAACCGTCTGTGATCCTTTTTTTTCCCTACACCCTCAGCAGAACTTTCATCATTAGTATTTGTTGTTCGAAATTTTCTTCTGCTTAGGTATTTCTTCAACGACATTTATAAGGTACAACCTGTTATAGATTTAGTAATTGAATATCTAAACTTCCTAGATGCATCGAGGCAACAGCTTGTCTCATTAGGATCGTCTTAAAATATGAAGTTTTGTAGCACTTTCATCTCTTTCTTATTATAATATTAATGGATTCTAAGGTAAAATCCCATTTCATTCTACAGTTCGTCATGAACGCTGTCACGCTCTGATTTATCGCTTCCACTTCATCCTCATCCCCGAACGAGTCCATACGATAATTTAATCAACTCCATAAGATGACTTAATCAACTCTATAATTCAAGAAGTATGGCTGCCTATGGTATCCTCGTTCGGGGATAAGGATAAAGTGATAACCATAAATCAACGTATGACAAGTGATAACCATAAATCAACGTATTACATCTTTCAGGACGAACCGTGGAATGAAATGGATTTACCTTAGAATTCATCAATATTATAATAAGAAAGAGATGTAAGTGCTACAAAACTTCATATTTTAAGACGATCCTGATCAGACAAGCTGTTGCCTCGATGTATCTAGGAAGTTTAGATATTCAATTACTAAATATATAATTGGTTGTGCCTTATAAATATCGTTAAAGAAATACCTAAGCAGAAGAAAATTTCGAACAACAGATACTAATGATGGAAGTTCTGCTGAGGGTGTAGGGAAAAAAAGAGGATCACAGACGGTAGCGTGCTGGAAAATTGGATTAGGTAAGAAAGATAGAAATGATTCATGCCCTTCAGTTGTTCGATCTTTTCTATTAGTTTCTAACAGCTTTTCCAGGTCGTCTATTTTTACAATATAGATTATTAAGATGCCCATTATAACATGCGACATATAGCCCTCAATATTATATCCTCTTTGCATACAGTAAGACAGCATAAAGTATACACACTGATTACATAATCCAAAGATAGCCCTAAAGTCATAATCATCAAGATAAAACTTATTATGACATCCATGTGACACAAAGAGGAACACAGATATTTCCTAGATTTGCATGTGACACAACGCAAGTTTTCATATCTTATTTATTAGTCTATAGTAGATGTTAACTTGTGCTAGCTATCGGGTGGCAGGCACCTTTCAATTACACAAGTGACTCAATCTAATTCCCTAATGATGTTGTGTATGCATCATATATGACAAGATTAAAAGAAGGATTAACTGACGTCGAGTCAAACCATATAACTAGGGTATAAATTCATATATATTGTTGACTCTTGTAACCCTAATTAAGAAATTAAACTTCTACAAACAGAGCCACCATATTTGGCATCCAGAGATATAGATATTGTTGAACCTTGTAAATAAACCCTTGTGTTTCCTATGTGCTTTATGTGATCTTATTTTTTGTACATGCTATCGCCAGTTCCAACAGCTGATAATACGATCGAAGTGAAATAAACTCAATTTGGAAATCAAAAGATATTTATGTTAACATAGAAGACAAGTTAATAACCACACTGCAACACCACGAACTTGCCTAGCCTAGTAAGCAAATTGCGCGGCAGAAACACACTTACTGGAGGGAGGCGTGGGCGGAGGTGGCCGAAGGGAGGTGGGGGCGGACTGAGGTGGTCGGAGGGAGCCAGAGGTGGACAGAGGCGATAGGTGTGGACAGAGGCCGGGGAGGAGGCCGCCGAGTGGGAGGACGTCGGGGAGGAGGTCGCCGAGAGGTCACCAAGGAGGAGGACGACGGGGGCTAGGGTTTGGGGGAGGCGAAACACATGAAGTGGTAAGGTCTGCGCGTGGAACATCAGTATGTTTATATAGGTCTCATTCGTATCACAGACGGTTTGTAGCTAGAACCGTCCATAATAATCAGATATCATAGACTGTTTTAGTTTAAAAACGTTTGTGATATCTACAGGAGTCATCACAGACAGTTTTATACTAAAATTGTCTGTGATATTGCTATATATCACTGACAGTTTATTTACAGTACTGTCTGTGATGTTGTTACTGACAGTTGCACTATAGAACCGTCAGTGATGTTTCTCATCACAGTCGTTTACTAAAACCGTCTGTGGTGAGACGTCTAATATAAGTCTTTGTGTAGTAGTGAGTAGTTTTGGTGTGGTCGCTACAACCAGCACCACTCACTGGTCACTACTAAAACCGAAGGACAATTGAATGATACTCCTGGTAAAAAAAATGTCATTTGAGATTCTTGCAATCAAACTTTCTATCTTTGTATAACATTTTAATTTAATACATGACATTCTTTTATGACTAGAGGGAATAGATCAACATCAACAAACTGCATCTCTTAGCTAGATCTCTACCAGCAAGTCAATTAAAGCGTTAAACAATATTATACCTTTCAAATCCAAATGATCTTTCATGGACTGCTTCATGTGTTGCCCCAACAGTCAGATGTCCTTGCTCTGAAGAACAATCATCGAAAAATATGCACACTACAACAAATTCTGTACCGGAGAAGCATCACTTTCCAGCTAGATTAATTATGATCCATAAGCAGCTGGATTTATTGGTCCATAAGAACCATTTAAAATACACTGATTAGTCATACCAGGGTTTTAGTATACATTCTTCCGCAAAGCTTTTCAAGGGAGCTCAGCCCTTCCATGTCAGCTGGAAGAATACACCCTTGATACAAAGTACGGTAAGACAAGCGAAATGGTGAATAAAACAAGTCCAACCAGAACTTATGTCATCCCAACCTCTGGTAAAATGAAAAAGAAATGGACTCCATGGAGAAGCTACAGGAATTCCATTGTGCAATCTCATCTTGTATATCCAAACCAAAATCTAAACAATGTGTAGGGCCCTGTTTGAAGGGCTTAAAGCCAGCTTCAGTTTCTGAAAAGTCAGTAAACCCCCCCTCCAAATAGCTCAGCTTTTAAGCGGTTTTTGATATAAGCCAAAAGTCATATATAACTAACAAAAGCCAAAAGCTGAAAGCTGTGTTAGACTTGCTTTTGTAGCTTATTGCTGAGGGAAATTAGCTATTTATTAAACGGTCTCTTATAAAAGCTATAACCTCTTTTCAGCTCAAAACCAAAAAACAGATTTTCAAAAAAGCTACAGCTCGTCTAAACAGGCTCTAGGATTGTCACAACCAAAGGATTCATCCTTCCAACTTCCAAGTAAATACTAATACCAGTGGACTGCTTCGGTACAAAGCCTTTACTATTCTTACTTTTTTTTCAAAATATTGAAGACAAATGCACTTATATAATCACTGCAAAAAATACCTAAAAGAAGTAAATAATAAGAAATTTGAGTAAACAATTTCAGTCAAACTATCTGAACGAACGAATTTTGCTTATGCGCATGCATGACACAGGATTGCATCAGTACTCATCAATGCTCAGTTTTCTTTAACATAGATGATAAACCATTGTCTGGACACCTGAAATTTTGGAGACTGACATTTCTTTTTTTTTTATTTGAGACCAAAAGCATTTCCTTTTCTTCCGTCCAATCTACAGGATGAAAAATCATAAAAATTTCTTTTGCACTGTATATGAATTTTGTTTTTGGCATATGCTTGATAGGTGCATGCCATAGTTTCAAGCTTCCGCCATCCTAAGTACAAACACAACCACCATCCATTATTGCCCAGCTACCAGCACTTAGTTACTGGTTGTGCCTTAAACCCAGTTGCATGGCTCGATCGATGACTTCAGTTCACTAGACAAAGGTCCTGGAAACACAGTTTTGAACTGGTTACAGACACGCGCATATTGCATTATTTAGACTAACAAATTTCTTACATACACTTCTAAACTGGTTACTGCGACGCACCACAATTCATCAATAAGCTCAAGAACTAAACAGCATGGAACCAGTGATAAGATAAGCACCTTGATCATATATTTGGACAAAATCAATGGTTGAAGTGGATTTGATGCCCAAGAGAGGATGATAGGAATTAAAAGATATGAAAGTAAATATGGAAACATAAAAGAGACAATGAGCACAACTAATTTTTTTACTGAGGTTTTGGAGATTCGGCGATCTCCCCTACTCCTCGTTGGAGCAATCTCACAAGAGTATCGCTCCGACTTGAAACCGCGTGAGGAATCAAGCCATCCACTCGTAGTAGTTCTTCTCCGCTCTGGATAAGTGGACTCTAAACCTTCACAACATTCTTGGTGCCTTTCCACAAGCTCCTCCGCGGAAGGTCATTGAGAACCATGCCTCCAAGCCGTCTAGGAGACGCCAATCTCCAAAGGTAACAAGCCTAGACTATCACTTGAACCTAGAAATATCAAGCACCTACACTAGTGCACACTAAAGACATATGCTACCTCTCAAATCTCTCAAAAATATGCTATTGAATGCTCTTGCTCTTCTCTTGGTATGAGATGAACATGTGGAGTGGCCAAGAGACCTCACAAAGATGTCCATACAAAGTATTTATAGCCTCATTGAAGAAACTAGCAATTGCAATCAATTTACTTTCGGATCATCTTAGAGCTTGAAGTCCAATGGTAAAAAAACTAGCTGTTACATACCTAAAGCATCATCCAGTAACTTTCGAATCATCCTTACATTAGGATGATCCTTTCTATCCGAATCATCAGGAATGTACAAAAATTTCAGCCTATTGAAAGTTCAAGCTCCATTAATTTGGTTTTAGTGTTAATGACAAATCTAATATTAAGAGTAATTATTTTAATCATCATAATATTGATTAGTCTCAATTGTTAATTAATAACAAATCTTTTTATAAGACTAGCTCTTTTGTTGAGCTTAACTCTTATTAGTCCCTTTTGTATGATAAAGGTAGAAATATCAAATGTATGCATTCGAGTTCATATTATCATATATTAGTGCATTCCTTGCATATAATATTCATGATCATATTGATAAATCCAAATATGAGACTAACTCTTTTATTGAGTATATCTTTGATTAGTCTCATCTCATTGAAAAATAGAAATCCCAAAGGGTATACATTACATACAACTCTATTATTTCTAGATGCATTCTTTAGATTCAAGATAAAGGATGAACTCCACCATAGTTTCAATCTTAAGATGTGCATAATGTTTTAATTCCATATATACATGAATGCACACATTTAGGGGGAGTTCATGCTTTATCTTGAAGTTTCAATAGTATTGATCCTTTTTATCTTGTAACACATTTTAAGGATAATTACTTTGAAACGAATCCCTTGAGTATATAAAACTTGTGTAGTTGTAATATACTCGTGATGATTTAAATATAGAACAAACTCCAAAGCTATCTCAAGTTGAATATGTGCACATTTGTTCATAGTCAATATATATATATATGTATATGTGTATATATATATATATATATATGTATATGTGTGTGTATATATAGTATAATTACTTGGAGCACCATGGAGGCTCTATGATACAAAGTGGGTATATTTTCCTATGTATTGTATGTTTAATTTTTTGAAACTTTTAGGATGTTGAGTTTAACTAGTTTACTAACTAGTTCAAACAAGTTTGAATTGAAATTTAAACTAGAGTTTCCTTTTTTTATGATAGTTTGTTTGTAGGTATGTGCTGATTATATATATAAATCAGCAAAGCATGCAATCTAAATTCGTTTAAAATCTTTGAATTCGAGTATATTTTTTCAAACGTATGTGTTTCATTTGAATTGTTATAGATGGGTATATACCCTAAAACTAAATCTTTTGAAAAATATACCCGAATTTAGCTTGAATCCACGCATTTGAAATCATGGAGCCTAGGCTCCATGGTGCCCCATTTCAAGGTCATATATATATATATATATATATATATATATATATATATATATATATATATATATATATGCACACATCTAAATGGAGTTTACTCTATACTTAATGGTCTCAAAAGTATTGGTCCCTTTCCATCATTCCATATATTGAGGATCATTACTTTGAAACATATCTCATGAGTATATGTAACTTGCGTAGTCGAAATATACTCATATCAATTTAAATTGTATTCGGTTTATCACTCAATCATCAAAGAACTAGATCAATGGATCTAGGCTCTCCATCATGTGTTGATGGTATGCTTTGTTGATTAAGGACAACCGAATGTGATTGTATATGAAGCTTTAGTAGCACTAGTATACTCAAGATCAATTTAATTTAAATCAATCTTGATTTGGGTTGTCATCAATCATCAAAGGAGTAGATCAAGGGATCTAGGGCAACCATTATGTGTTAATAGTGTGCGTTGATGATTGAGACAACCATGTATGTTGGACTAATATTTCCAATGAGTTGTGAAATAGGTTAAGTCCAACTTTGATGAAGACTTTGGATGACATCATGTGTTGATGGTTATCAAATTAAGACTCGGGATGAAGTATGTCATTATGGGTTGATGAGCATCAAAGATGGATCCCAAAGAGAATAGAGTTCATCATGTGTTGATAAACAAGGCGAAGATCCAGACTTAGAGAGATGATGATAATCATCAAGCAAAAGCTCCAAGTGGTTGTGCGGGGCAAAGGTATAACTAGCATAAGACTAAGGATGTGTTCCTAGTCTTTTATCGATCTCGGTGTTTGGTTGGGAGACCAGGTTGCTAGTATAGGTTGTCGTACTATTAAGAGGGGTCGAGTCTTATAGCTTGAATCTCATGATGTGTTGATAGCTCAATCCCGCTTGCACTAGCTCACCTCTTGATTTGGTTTTTGCATAGAGCGAATATGTTTTGCAAATAGTTGTAACTCATACTTGCAATTTTATTGATGTGTTCTTTGCATGGAGCTTTAATTTGCAAATGTGTTTTGCAAATGGGAGAAACTCATGCTTGATGTTGTTTTGCAAAATGTGTTGTGCAAAATATTGAAGTTCATGTAAGTGCTCATCTTAGCATGTGAATAGGGTATGCAAATGTGTTTTGCAAATTGCTAGAGATCAGTGTTGATCGTCGCATAGCTATTGTTGGAGAGAACATACTAACTCCCGAAGGGAATGCCTCATATCCCACAGGCACACCTTCGCGGGCGCCTATGGGAGGCTTCCTCATGCCCCGCGGGCGTGCTACGGGAAGCTCCCTCATGCCATGGTGTAAGTTCAAGCTCTATTAATTTTGGTGATTGGTTCAATGTTAATGTTTAATCATTTTTTAATGACAAATCTAACCATTATGAGACTAACATGTTTAATTGAGCTATATTCTTATTAGTCTCAAATTTGGATGAAAAATGGAAAAACCAAGGTATAGTATTCACTCTATTAGTTTAATGCATACTTAAGAATCAAGTTAAAAGATGAACTCTTCCATTGCTTATATATTAAAGTTGTGCATTATGTTTTCAATTCCATATATTACATGAATACACACATCTAGGGAGAGTTTATATTTTAACTTGTTGTTTCAATAGTATTGATCCATGTCTACTTACAAAATAAAATAAAGGATCAAGACTTTGAAGCAACCCTTTGAGTATATATATAACTTGTGTAGTTGTAGTATACTCATGCAAATATAGAATAAACTCATTTGCAATCTAAGATTGATTATGTGCATATTGTTTCCATGTTCAATTAGTTATATGCACATATTTAATGGAGTTTGTTCTATAGTTGATGGTCTAAATGTATTGACCCCTTTCCATTACTCAAACATATTTAGATCATTACTTTCCATCAAATTGAGTATATGAAACTTGTGTAGATATATATACTTATATCAATTTAAATGAAGTTTAAATTGAGTTCGGTTATCTTTCAATCAATCAAAGAACGCTTCATCATGTGTTGATGGTGTTTCTTCATTGATTAAGGACAAGCGGAAAGTTAATGAAGCATTAGTTGCATCAAAGTACTCAAGACACCTTTAAATCATTCAAATTGATTTGGGTTGTGCTCAATCGATCTTGAAGGCATCCATTATGTTTTAATGGAGTGCGGTGATGATTGAGACAACCGTGTTTGTTGGACTAAAATCTTCTATGAGTTGTGAAGTATGTTGAGTCCAAGAAGATAAAGAATTGGGAACAAGAAGTCATCATGTGTTGATGAGCCTCAAGAGGTGATCCCGAAGTGAAGAGAAGGGCTAGAGAAGGTTCATCATGTATTGACGAACAAGAAGAAGAAGATTCGATCATGGAGAGAAGATGATTGGATATCATAAAAGCTCCAAGTGGATCACTAGAGGCAAAGGTAAAACTAGCTAGGGCTATGGGTGTATTCTTAGTTTTTTACTGGTCTCGGTGTTTAGATGGGAGACCGAGTTGCTAGTTAGGTTACCGTACTACTAAAAGGGGTTGAGTCATTTAGCTTGAGCTTCATCATGTGTTGATGAACTCAATTTGGTTCACTCTAGCTAACTATCTTGATCGGATTTTTGCATGGAGCTAACCATTTGGCATGTGTTGCGAATGGGTGAAGCTCGTGCATTAGATTCTGCATGAGCTAAGTAATTTGCATGTGTTGTAAATAAGGGAGCTAATGTTTGATTCTTTATTTAATCTTAATTGATTTGGTTTTTACATGAAGCTATGGATTTGCATGTGTTGCAAAAGGGAGATAGCTTATGCAATGTTGTTTATGTGGTTATTGCTTAGAGCTATATTTTGCATGTGTTGCAAAAGGAGAGAGCTCAAGCAATTTGGTTAAAGTGGTTGCATAGAGCTAGAGATTTGCATGTATTGCAAATAGAGAGCTCATGCACTTGAAATTGTTTTGGTTGTTGCATTGAGCTAAGTTCTGCATGTGTTGCAAAAGGAGAAGCTCATGCAACTTAATTTGAATAGTGGTTGTTTTGCATGGTGCTAAAGATTTGCATGTGTTGCAAATAGAGAGCTCATGCTTTGGTGTTTTAGCTTGTGATTGGATCATGTACTGATCATCACAAGGCTAAGCTTGGTTTGTGCTTTGAGTTTGCAAAATATTGAATGGATTTGTTATTTGCAAATGAGCTGGAAGTTATGGGTTTCGATCCTAGAGCATGTGTTGGCATTTGCAAATGTGTTTTGCAAAGTGTCGGAATCATGTGTTGATCCATACATGGCTAAGAGGATTGATCTCGTAGGTTCTCGGTTTATTTGCGAATGTGTTTTGCAAATAAGTTGTGTTTAATGCGATTCTTTGGAGTATGTGATTAACATGTGCAAATGTTGTTTTGCATAGTATTGTGATCATGTGTTGATCCTCACATAGCTTAAAGAATAAATCTTTAATGGTTTGGAGAAAAGTTTTTGTGAAAAACTGGGTTTTCTCCCTAAGGCCAGCACTATCGACGTGCTAAGGCCGGTAGTATCGCTTGGGCTGGTAGTACCGCTTATGGGAGCAAGTACTGCCGCTCGGCCGGTACTACCGCCCTTGTGAGGCCGGTAGTACCGGAGGTCCGATACTACCGCGCGTGTGGTCGGTAGTTATATTCCAGAAGAGCATGTTTTTGCTCTTCTTCTCGGTCGGCACTACCAAGGCTCAAGAGCGGTATTACCGGAGGTGCGGTAGTACCAGGCCCAAGCCACCGGTAGTTATTTTTCAGAAGAGTGTGTTTTCTCAATTAGTGAAGGCCGGAGCTACCGGGGTCGATGGGGGGTACTACCGGAGGTGCGGTAGTACCGACCCCAAGCCACCGGTAGCTATTTTCTAGAGAAGTCGCTCTGGAGGAGCGCTGAGGCCAGCAATACCACCTGTGGGGGTCGGTACTGCCGCTCAAGCAGTACTACCGGGCTTTTGCCTGCAGTAGTACCGGGTTTTCTGCGCAACGACTAGTTTTTGAGCCGTTTCCCTGGGAGCCGATACTACCGGCCCTAGAAGTGCGGTAGTACCGAAAAATGTTGTTTTTGCCCAATTAGCCCCCAACGGCTAGATTTCGTGTGGAGGCCTATAAAAGGATGCTAAGGGCTGGCATATGGGCTTGCTGACTTTGGGGAGAGTTTGTGGGAGTTGGTTGCATATGTTGCATTTTTCCAATTGATTTTTGAGCTAAGAGTGAGCCCTAATTGCATGTGTTGCAATTGGGAAGTAGATTGAGAGCCTCTTGTGCATGTGTTGCACTTGAGGAGAGTCTTGTGCATGTGTTACACTCGGTGATCACCATTGTACATGTGTTGTACTTGGTGGAGTTCAAGCTAGGTGCTTGACTTGTTACTCTTGGTGTTTGCCGACACCTAGACGGCGTAGAGCGTCGTGCGCGGGAGCTCTCAACGGAGATTGTGAGAAGCCCCGGCAAAAGTTTGTGAAGGTCGGTGCTCGTCTACCCGGAAGGGTGAAGGGGCAACCACTAGTGGATTCGAGATGAGTGCTCAATTCGTAGAGCCGATCCAATGTGTTTGGGCTAACCTCAACATGGACTAGAGGAGACCGGCAAGTCTCCGAACACCACGGTAAAAATATTGATGTGTCTCTTGTGATTTTACATTCTTGCAATTCTTATCCTTATTGTTACTTGTCTTTAGAATTGCAATATCTTGTGTAGAGACTTAATTAGTTAGTGCACATAGTGAGCCTAGTTGATTTAGGCTTTAATTGTCAAAATCTTAGTTTATCGCTTTCGCGTTATTTATTGTTAAGGTTTTGGCATAAGGGTAATTAGGGGTGAATTGCTTTGTAGAAATTTGTAGAGTATTTTTTAAAGCCTATTCACCCCCCTCTAGTCGGCATCCTCGACCTTACACATGGGAGGCACCCTCCTACCCCCGCTCTGGAATTTTCACACCGCTCCAAAGGGTCGGTGCTACCTCTCGCTCGGTAGCACCGGGCTATCAAGGGCGGTAGCACCGAATTGCCAGGTCCCCCAAAATACCCTTCTCGGGTTTTTACACACCGCTCTACGGGCCGGTGCTACCACTCGCCCGGTAGCACCGGGCTACCATGAGCAGTAGCACCGGGTTTTCAAATGCTTCCTTTAAAATTCATAGAATTTTCAAGTGGAATCTTAATTTGACATAATGCATGATCTTAAGCATAGAATTGAGCTATTAAATCTTAATCGTCATCAAGATAATCGTCAAGACCCCTCTTAATAGTACGGCCCTATTTCTAACAAGCTGATCTTTTCTCTAAACTCCGAGATGGGTAAAAGGCCAGGAAAAAGTCCTTATATTTATACCTTGTCACTTGCTCGATGAATTGATCTTCTTTTGCGCTGCTTTCATGCTTCCTTGTTCACCAATCTTAGGATCAACCTATTTTCAACATTCTCAAAGAAAATATTAGTCCTTAAACCGCGATTGTCATTACTTACCAAAACCCAGAAGGAGTTAGGGGCCTAGATGCTTTCAGAGGGCCGGAGGCTGGAGGCAGCGCTTGGTGGCATTGAGGGAGGCGGCGGCAGCGAGTAGAGGGAGGTGGCGCACGGGCGATGTGGGTGAGACACGAGAGATAGAGAGGGAGCACGGGGTGGCGTCCTGATGGAGATGAGAGAGGGGATAAGGATAGGGTTAGGGTTAGAGGGAGAGGTAACCTGGCGGGCCAGCTAGATGGGCCAGTTCGAAAATGGGCCGGTTGAGCCATCTGCTGGGCCAAAAATGAGAAGAGGAGAGGGATTTGGTTGGGCTGGGCCGCTTGGTTGAATGGGCCAAGGCCATTCGGCTGGGCCGAAAACAGTAATAGGCAAATTCTAACTTTACTTTGTTTCTTTTTTCTCTTTCTTTTTCTAATTTTCTAAATTAGTTCATACTTAAACTATTAAAATAGGACATGATTAAGGAAATTTTGAGTATTAAAAGTCTTCGATACCTTCACTGGAAAATACTATCCCAGAGCAACCTATTTTTATAATTGCATTTCAAATTGGTATTATTTAACTTCTTTTTGCCTCTTATTACTTTACGACAACCACATGTAGACTCCAACATTCCAGAATCCATGATCATCAATTCTGACTTCACTACTGAAATCAACAAGCAAGGCAAGCACCCCTTTGATCATGTTGATCCCACTATTTCACTGAATTTATGTTGTTTTAGAAAATCTATGTATGCATACGCTTATTTTCAGTAAATGTCACTATATTGTGGGAGCTGGTAGACATATTCTAACTCATAGAAGTTCCTTAATAAATGTTGACATGTGAACCTTGATAACCATAAGATAAGTTTAGACATGGTATAAGTGTCAATTGGGTATAACCAAGTATATATGCATCTGCTTAGTTATGCTTTAGACTGGGCGAATAAATAGACAGTTATGCTATTTGTTCCGAGAACAATGATTTCGAACATTACGGGAAACATGGTTCGGTTATTTTTGTATAAAAATGAAAAATAAAACTATGGTTTGACGTGGACGAGATATGACAATAGCTAGATGTGCATGGGACCTGCACGCAGTGTAGGGGGAGTATTATCACGTGGGTCAGTTAAGGACCGAACTATTGTGTTGTTTTCAAGTTAAGACATCCGTACAACCACAAGTACCATTTATGGGGTTGTTCTAACCTATTAAGTCATTTGGGTTTAGCTTTGCACATTGGAAGGTCGTAGTTGCATGGGCTTTCTGAGATGGATTGTTCATAGGAGTGTCCACACAGAAGGTGTGGGTAAAACGCATACCAATGCAACGGTGTACACCTTACTATGGGGAGAAGTGGTGATGAGGACATCCCAACCATTAATCCATCCATAGCCGATGCATACCAAGAACCAATAACTAGAGCTCGAGTCCGACAGATAAATTACTTGGTGAGTTCGTTTCTAACTATTCCATTTGATATTGGCCAGAATTGGATGCTGCCTAATAATTTCCATGACTTGCTTCTACTTAGGTATGAAGGATCGACTAAATCGAAATCTCAAGAAGCCGACCAAGGTTGCTCGGGTATGACCCATCGACCAACAACTCCAACTCGAGTTCGACTCCAAAGGAGATCGACCTCGGATGACTCAGAAGACATTGAGTTTGACTCCAACTCAAACTCACTTAGATTAGTTTCCTTAAATTTACAAAGGGACTTGTAACCGACTCAGAGCGGGTAAGGGTTAGTCCTCCTATAAATAAAGACACCAGGCCTCAGGAATTTCTCGGGTTTTGATTAGATTATATCTATAGTCGTCGACTTATATTTCCTCTTGCACCTGACTGGGTTCCAACAGCCGTATTGCGTTTCAAAACTCCACCGTGTAAACTTCATCAGAAATCCGCAATAAAGAGAGATTGCAACTATCTGATTCTTGCTTGTGTCCACGATTTCGCAAGTAAGATCTGTTGGAGTTGAAGCAGGCGATTGCAAGGTTTCTTAGTTCAGCAGTCTGTTTAGAAACCCTTAAAGTTGTCTCGTCGAGACTTCACCTAATTGGCTTATCTATTCATCGGCTAAACTGTCGCAGTCGCTCTTTGATCGACAGATTGACAAGTAGTTATCATATCTGAAGGAAGATCGAAAACACATCAGACACCTCCATCGGCCAACTATCGTATTCGCTCTTGGTCGACGGGACGTGGTCACATCAAGTGGGACAATATGTGTATAACCATTTATCGTACAATGATTATACAAATATCTTTTACCGCCATAGCAAGGGTTTGTCGTGATCCAGATGATGTAAAGTTAGATCCAGATGATGTAATGATTTTATCATAATCCCCCTGTGGCACACCAAAGGAAGTGTGTTAATAGCTTGGCAACAAGAATTGGTCATGACTTGTGGGTAAAGTGGTATACCTCTAAAGAGTGTAGATCTTTTTGAAAAGCCGCGCTCGCGATCAAGGGCTACTTAGTAAAGTCATCACATAGTTAGAGTTTTGATATATTCATAAAATGGGATGATTTGGAAAAGTTTGTGAAAATTTCATTTCAGACTTTATGCCATGAGCCGGCAGGAATTGGTTCGAAGCTCACATTCATGGAGGAACTGTGAGTTATTAAATTTATGCTATTCATACTTGTTATTTATATACCTGTCATGTTGCTCTTACAAAATTCTACTTGTAATCTA
The DNA here is from genome assembly GCA_036346275.1 of Otatea glauca. Lineage (NCBI taxonomy): Eukaryota > Viridiplantae > Streptophyta > Magnoliopsida > Poales > Poaceae > Otatea > Otatea glauca. The sequence goes on from CM070717.1 coordinate 34,955,927, forward strand.
CTATTCAGTATTTACAATTCAATTTCATTTTATGCAAAATAACCTTAGAAGCCTTCTCCTTTGACATAGGCTGTATTTAATTATAATTGCATACACTACAAGTCTTACTGAGTACGAATGTACTCAACCTTGCTATCTTTGAAATTCAGTTAACGAGGAGTCCGTGCTACCCAATGACGGGTACTTTGCCGTAGGGATCGGGGATTATAACGATGATTTTTTCTAGGGTTTAAACCTTGCCAGATGCATGTGGGATAAATGGTCAAGGCTTACTGATAAGTATTTGTATCTTTCGCTACTTTTGATTAAGCCTTCATGGCCTTATGTATGAACCAAGTTATATTAATAAAGTTGAAAACTTTTGTATGGATGTGGTAACAATGCTGTAAATATATGTACTAAACACTGATCATGGGATTAGTACATTATACACATGGGATCTTCTTGGTATTCCATGCTAGAGGGGAGGGTCCCCACAAACTCTACTTTCTTGATGCTTAAGTCACTCTTACCCTAAAGAGCACATATTCTGTTTTTATTAATACGCACTATCGTAGTTAGGATGGTCAACCGCTACTCACAGAACAACATTGGTATGTTGCTGAATACTTGCTATTATTTTTAGAACTTTTTTATGATTCCAATGTTGCTTTATCTGGAGTTTTTTACTCAACCTCTCCTTTAATTGTGTATCATATTCTAGAAATTGCTACCCACTTAAGGAACCACGAAAATGATAATGTTTTGCATGAATTTGTTTATGCTATAAAAACTAAAATTTTGAAATATTAGAAATAAATTCCTATATTATAGGCCTTTGCATTTATTTTAGATCCTAGAGCTAAAGTTCGAGAATTTGGTAATATTCTCTCACTTCTAAGTGATGCGGTGGGTACTGATTATTCTAGTCATTTTTCAAATGTTCGTGCTAACTTATCTTAAGTTTATGCTAGTACAATCAGAAGTTTGCTGGAGTTCACCTACAGTGACCTTCACCAGCATCCACAACAGGTAAGAAGAAAATTGCATGGGAAAGATACAGGGTGCTACCTCAAGGAATTCAAGTACAACAACGTCAAGTGTGGACACAATAAGTGATGGAGAGCTAGCTGTCTATATCAACAACGACACTGTCAACTATCAAGAGTAGCAAGAGGAGGACTTCAATATTTTGCAGTGGTGGCATGAGCACAAGATAACATATCTGGTGATTTCTATATTAGCACGGGATGTGTTAACAGTTCCTGTCTCCACGGTTTCTTCAGAGTCTACTTTTAGTTTATCTAAAAGAATAATCGAGGAGAGAAGAACAAATCTGATAAGTGAGATTGTGCAAATACTTTTCAATTTGAAAGATTGGGAATAAGCTGATCTACGAGCTCAACTCACGACATAAAATGTTGAGCTGACGACGACGTTTGAAAATCTTTATCTAGATAGTCAGGAAGAATAATTGTAATATTCACGTTTTTCCTGTATCACTGAGCTATACGTTGTACTCTTTTTTCTTTGCCAAGGTTTTCTCATATTGAGTTTTTACTTGGCAAAGTTTTTAACAAGATAGCCAAACATTAATAAAGCTCATTATTTAATTCCAATTATTTTCTTCTTTTAGAATTTTATTTCATATTTTTTGCTTTTCCTAATTTACATAGATTTTAAAAAAAGTTTTTCTAATTATTCTGGATTTTTCCTATTTTTTGAAACTTTTACGATTTTCCAATTTTTCTAACATTTTTTTTGATTTTTTTCTTTTTAATTTTTGGCGCGAACGATCCAACCTCAGCCCGACACAGCTCAGAATGGCATGTTTGTTAACCGGCCCTAAACGAGCCGTACAGTGCCGATCAACCCCGTTTGGACACCGCTAGATTCAAACACGAAAGGGAATATGGGAATATGGCCCACCTATCGGCGCCGATCTTTTCAGTGGCAGACTCACCGCTACCAAGTGGTTCTCGTGAGAAGTCAAGAAAGAGAAGCATCCTTCAGCCCCCACTCCCCACTCCCCACAGATGTTCATCTACTACAACACTTCAACAAGTAATCACAAATGCTACATTAAAGCTATACCTTCATTTCTCACTCACAATGCAAATTACAAACCACTACCGAATTCGACAAGCCATTAACCTGCTAAAGATAAATAAAAAAAAGCAGGGCATGTAGGAGAGAGAGAGAGCAAGAGGGGGGCGGGAAAGAGAGAAATGAGGAACGTTTGAATGAATTTAACATGGCTACCACGAGCTCAGGCGCAACGCGAAGAGCTGAACTTGAGAGGAAAAATGCAGAAGCAGGCACATTCAGAATTTACAGCAGAGGATTCTGTAACCCCAGCCTCGATCTTGCCTCAAACGCCTGCGATCCGCTTTCGCCATCTTCACGGGACTGCTGTTCCACTCCGTTTGTAGTCTGTGCATTGAAAAAGAAATAATACGGTGCAACATATGAGCTTATACAGTAGCATCAGTTAAATAATATCATTAACGATGTCTGACTGATATTTCTTTAGCTCGAGGGATTTTACGTCGACTGTTTACCATATTAAAAAGAAAATGTAGCGATGTCCCATTTGGATGTTTACTTCAGAGAATTAAGCAATAATAGTGCAGGGCAAGAAATTAATTCTACTCTGGAAAAATGTAACTGGAGAGCATTTCACTTACACTGGAAATGCAAAGGACCGAGTACTTGTCGTGCTACTGTCTGAACGAAGAGAAATGTTGCCAGAACAAGGAATGATGTGACCAGAGGGCGTCAGTGGACCTGACGAAATGCTAGGTCCAGAGAAGCTTGATTCGAAGGGATTGCGAATACCGGTTCGAGCCATCAGTTTTGCACTGTCAGGTCCATTTTGTTGAACCACAGATTCCGTTTGCACAAGCGAGAAACTCTTGCTATCTGTGTTGTGCCCGCTTCTTTTTGTTCCGTCCTCCACATCTCTTGGGTTGAAATCATGTACATCTTGGACACTGTCAATCTCACATTTTGGTTGGTTCTCACCCTTGACAACACTAGGCACTGCACAGCTAGTTGACAGAGATGCTCCATGTGTTGTATCAGTTCTCATCTCATTAACGAGATTTTCTCTCTGATCATTACTCTCTTCAGATACTTGGACATCCAACCTACTTGAACTTGCTTCAATAGAATCTAATCTACTGTCTTCAATTCTGGTTCCATCTGTTTCAATAGAATCAGATCCTCCCAGTGCACTGTTGACGAGATCACTAAAACTACCTGTCTTTTCAACAGGACTTCCTCTCTGACCATTACGCTCTTCAGATGCATGGGGATCTAGCCTATTTGAACGCGCTTCAACAGAATCTAACATAATGTCTTCAATGCTGGATTCAGCTGTTTCAACATAATCAAATCCTCGCAGACTACTGTTGATGAGATCACTAAAACTATCTGTCTTTTCAACAGGACATATGGGTAGTATAGAAGCAGCATCGACACTTGTAGACAGAGAGCATTTGGATTCCCATGTATCCTCTAAAGATCCATAGGCAATAAAAGGGTTATAATGATTAACTTGGTTCGATCCTCTCTTATCTAATGCTGCATCAACAACATCTTCTTCAGGCATCACCCCTGATAATCCATCAGCAGTTGACTCAACTGGTAAACCATTGAGTTTACTGGTCTCAGATGCAACACTAGCTCCAATTTCATGACAACCATTTGACGAAACCTGTAACAACAGTAATCATTCTGAGTGGTCCAATAGTGGAGAGAAATGATATAACTGCGAAGAGACAGTTGTAATTTAATGTGCAATCTCTCATTTCTCATTTATTGAACCAAATAAACACAAAATGCAATACCAAGGCCGTTTCTTAGTATACTTTATAGAACCAAAATGAAAATCATAATAAAGCATACCAACTAAAATTTGCCAGTAATGCATAGTCACCAAAAAATTACGATACATAGCAAGAATGAACTTCAAGGACCAACGTTGCGATCATATAGATTATTTTTCTAAAAATATTGGTAATATTGTAAGTAGCAGGGTACCTGATCAATTGCTTCTCCATCGAGAAATGGCTCATGATTTTCACAGGTCTCAGAAATGACTGTGCACACCAGCTGGCAACCTTTTGCACCTTCATGACTTAACAACCGTTTGGGGATTAATTTCTCGTCATTTAGGTTATTAAAGTCAGCTGTAGTATTGTTTCCTTCAAGGTCATGCACTTTAAGAGAAGAATACTGTTCCACTGTATTACCATCAGCAGCACATTCGACAGGTAGGATAACTATTTGTGATTTTAATTCTTGTGCAGATTTCACAGAATCAGCTCTTATTTCTTCCATCGGATCACCATTTGTATCTCCCATTGAAGAATCAAAGTTTGTGGACACCTTCTCACCTACTATTTTTTCTGCGGATGCCTTCTGATCAGCAAGCACTCCCTCATCGATGCAGACATCCTTGACAAAATGGCCACCATAATCAGAAGAAACTACTGTATCTGGCAGTTTGATCTCAACAACATCCTTATCATAAGAAGCATCCTCAATCCGTATCTCTCCAGTTTTACCTCCATTCTGATGCTCAGCCTTCATAAAACTACATTCTGATGGATTGGTTTGTTCCACCATTTTATCTGCCAAAAGATTGTGCTTAGTTTCCCTTTCAGGTTCACCATCTACTTTAGGGCCACCATTGGATTTAAGTTCATGAAAAACATTACTATGGTAAGGTCTTTCATCATCTGGATGTGGGCATCAAAATCATCAACCATTAAAAGTGTGAAGTGTGAACTAAAAAGAACACAATTTCACAAGACAACAAGTTGTACCATATTCAACATTGATGGTTACTTATTTGAACAGTCAAACGATGACATATTATAATTGATGACCAACCGGTGAGAAATACATGACAAAATTTAATTACGATGGAATGAACAAAAGAGAACCTATGATAAGTTTTGCTGTTGTTTCTCTTTCATTAGTTGTACTGTCACATTAATCATTTGCAAACATTAAAATTTCCTGTTGTGACTCACAACTCTACCATCCTGTTACACCTTAAATGCACAATTTATCTGTGATAGAGACAAAGCTGCTTTATTTAGTTAAGGGGTTGCTGGTAATCTTGAAAGAACAAAGCAAACAAATCCCAACCCAAAATATTGATTTTGGCATGAGAATCAACAATCTTCCTACAAAAAAGATCAGGATCCAAGACAGATAGATCATTGTTTTTGGGTCGCAATCAAGTCAATTCAATGAATGGGTTTAAATAAAGACTGATTGAAATGGATACATAATGAAACCATCTCTGAGGATTAAGGTATAGCAAATCAGAAAAGATATCTGATATTCTGACATAGTAAGTCACTAAGTGACTAGATGTTTCATTTACTCAAGTCATGGATGTATATCTGGCGCATTATACAAGTTATCAAAGTAAGATCTAAGGTAATGAACCATCTAATTCTAAAAGAGCATGCTGACCACTGGGTCGATGAATAATTCAGAGGGTGTTGATCACAACAAGTCACCTCAGAGCATATCTCATGCCATATAGTGTAAGAATAAAAAAAAAGTATGATGAGGCACATTTCTAGTACTTGCATTTGCATGGCCTATCAGTGTGCACACGGACACATACAATCCATAATTCAATTGGCAGAACAATGGAACACATTAGGCTATCAATCTATAACGCAAAACCAAATAAGGTCAGTTCTTCAAAGCCCCACAAATTAGGTGTGTAAGACCCAACGCAAATATGTTGATAAATATCTAGTATTTAACGAGAATATCTGAATATATAAGGTTGCAGTCTATCTACCAATTACCGTTTCAAACTTCAAAGCATACCAACCTTTGCCACCGCATACAACCAGGCTACCATTACGGATCTCAGAATGCAACGCCCGCGCTTAATTCCTTGCAGCTAAGCGAATGATTTCGTGAACACAAAATTTAAGGTAGCAGATGATAGGTGAAATACTCACTCACCTATCTTCATGATCTGCGCGGTATGCTTAAGGCCTAGCCATGCCTCAGTAGATGCCTTTGAGAACAGAGCTGCTTATCTCCTGCCAAGAAAAAGATTCGAAAGTCAATGCTCCATCCAGAAAGATCTTATGCTTTGAGTTCAGCATATTGCAGAACATAAAGATCTAAAGCACCACCCATGCTAATGCCGATGTCTATCTATCGACAAACAAATGCCGGACTTTGCGTAAACTAGATTCCCTCGAGAAAAAGTTTCGCAATGTAGCCCAGGCACTTTACACCCTTTACAGTCACAAGCTAGTACAGCTCGAGAAAAAGAGAAGAGAAGAAGGGGAAAAAAACAGTGACACCAAAGAAGAAACATCTCACAAAACATAATGCTAAAAAAAGCTCTCAAGAGCAAAACGAAATGTAACGACCAGTACGCCTAACTACTGCTTCGCACTTACCTCACCAAACAGGGGGCATTTCCGAGAAGAAAGTCGGTCTCAATGCGCTCACACACGTCACATTCTCACATATGTGATATGGCTACACAACTCAGCACCAAACAGACCACTACAGACTGAAGCTGCAAGTTTCTTTACAAGGCGCAGCAGAAACGGACAGAGAAAGGAACAAAGTACCATTACCAGAGAAAGCAAAGAGAAGGCCAAAACTTGGGTCAAAACGCAGTCTTTCCTTTCCTCTCACGAAATGAAGCGAGGAGGATGAACAACACAAATCACAGCAGAGGTAAGAGCAATATCAGCGGCCATGCACCGATCCCAGCATCAAAGGGGTTCAAGAAACTGGCAAGAACTCTGATAAGGGGCTTTAACTGCGCGGATCAGATGGTGCCGCGAAGGGGAGTAGTAAATACATATAGGACCATGCACCCACTGCAGTACCTACATGCAGGCAAGAACCACACCAAGGAGTAGCAAACAAGAGGAGAGGGCTTGGAGAAGGATTTTTTTTTTGTTCTTTTTTTTTTTGGCTAAAAGACTGTAAATTAAATCCTGTTTCAGAGCACAGGCATCAATCAAACCAGTTAAATCTATCCTACCCAGGATGGTATCCTGGGTACCAATTCGGATCAAAATTTCTTAAGAAAATCAAGAAAATATGGGCACAACAGAAACAGGGGAAGAAAGATGACCAAGACCAAGATAGTCTCTTCCACGACTCACCCACATGCAGAACAAGCCATGGACGAAGGAAAACACCATGGGAAGACCAAGAACGCGAGGTGGGGAAAGATGTAGCGAAGAAGGATCAAGAACTGACCTCTCTCTCTCTCTCTCTACGGTAACACTGGCGCAATTCTCTTCCCTGCCTCGACCAAAAGAAAATCTGGGGGAATCGCCGGGAACAATGGGAGCCGGCGAGAATGGGATCGCGGCGAGCCCGAGAACCAAAAAAATTCCGAAATATACGTATATAAAAACTTTCCGCAGCGGAGGGTGGAGACTTAAATAAACAGCATGAGAGGGCAGAGTAGTGCAATAAATTTGATGTGCTGTGGTATCTTTTTCGCAATGGAATAGGAGGTGTCGTTTATTTACACACAGGCCCCTCGAGCTCGAGGTGCAGGAAACGATGCCTTGGATCGCTTCAAGAAGAAGAAGCAGGGAATTTTTTTAAGGAGTTTAATTATTTTGGTGTGGTGATGATGTGCAGGTGTTGTTTTGTGATTTAGCCCTGTGATTTTTGTACTTTTGGAGTCTGGTACCCTTGTTTGTAACATTGGTCCTCTATGGTGACATTCATTTTTGTGTATGGGGTTTATTTTGTAAATTTACGTAGGTACTCCTCAAAGGTTGTTTCTAGAGGGCCGCTCGAGTGCAAGATTTTGTGTATAGCTGCTAAAATACTCCCTCTAGTCAAAAATAGATATTGTTGGTGATCTCTAGAACCCTCCATCAAATTTCCCTCTAAAGGGTGGCAGTTAATTCTATTACAAACATCTTTTGTCTTCGTGTACTAGCCTTCTTTGGGTCTTGAACCATCTCACTTTTATGGTCAACTACCATGTCCTTGGTTAATCGTCGTAAGTTGTCAGATATGCCAATATTAGTCATGTGAAAATTGCCTTGTTCTACGACCAGTTTGTCTCTATCACAGATACCTCAAGCACTCATTTCGGCTTTGATTGTTATACTCGAATATGGCTTGAATTCGTGTATTTAAAATTATGGTGCCCCATTTCGACTTCATATATATGTATGTATGTATGTATGTATGTATGTATGTATGTATGTATGTATGTATGTATGTAGTACAATTACCTCAAACACTATGATCCAAAATGGGTATTTTCCCTATGTATTTGCATGCGAAATTTTTTGAAAATTTTATGATGTTGAGTTTAACCAGTTTACTAACTAGTTCAAACAAGTTTGAATTGAAATTCAAACTAGAGTTTCCTTTTTTTATGATAGTTTGATTGTAGGTATGTGCTGATTTTATATATAAATCAACAAAGTATGTGATCTAAATTCGTTAAAACTTTGAATTCGAGTATATTTTTTCAAAGGTATGTGTTTCATTTGAATTGTTATAAATGGGTATATACTCTAAAACTGAAAGTTTCGAAAAATATACCTGAATTTGGCTTCAATTCACGCATTTAAAATTATGATGCCCAGCCCTATGTGCCCCATTTTGCCCCATATATATATATATATATATATATATATATATATATATATATATATATATATAATATTTAGAATGTTCATGTGAAAATGGTATTATTAAATTAGCCATGAAAAATATTTTTCATAATATAATTATTTAATATTTTTATGCCCATGTTCATAAAAAATATAATGGTCAAATTGCATATTAGAAATCGTGTCGATATCCAAAACATCGTACATCCTTACAGAGGGAGTATTACGCCAAAAGGAATGCAGGAATGGGATAGTAGATCACTCCTTTTCACAAGATTATTGTTCAAAAGACCAAGTTGATCTTTGATTGTTGGAAGGAAAAAATATAGCACTTCTATAGCTATCTAAAATAACCGTGGAATATGTAGTAAGAGACCGATTGCATCGTAGAATAGCAAGTACTACTTCACTGAACATTACTTGTAGTACGAGACTGCATCATACTTAATGACATGGAAATCTTTGATTCAGTGCAGTATCTTTGTACTGATGTACCGGGCAGAAATCTGTCAGATGATACGCTTCAGAGCCACGAGTAATTGCAGGGGAAAACAAGGAAGTGCAAATAATTACAGATAAGGTGGAGGTGTGCATGGGAAATGCCTAAGATCGAAGAGATGAAACAAAAGAAGGCATTGATTTTGCAGGAAAAGAGCCGAACCAAACCGGAAGGAGGAGACAGCTCGGCCGCATTTAAGTATTCTAAAGTCTAAACTACCTCTGTCGACTTCCAATTTATTACTCTCTTAGTTATAAATAGTTATCGTTTTATACATCGATATGGTCTTCAAAACTCAACTTTAATCACTAATTTTTATTGTAATATACTTTTAAAAATCCGATAAAATTATAATATTATGAAAGTATGTTTCGAGACGACTACACATATGATTTTCATACATCCAATCTAAACATTTAAAAAGATATTAATAGCTAAAGTTTCAAAATTTTAATTGCACGTATCCTAAACTGACAAATTTTTTGTGAACCAGAAGGAGTATGACTCACAAGAAAGAACCACAATGGTTCATCAACCAAAGGAAAAACTTGAAGAGAGGCTTAACCCAAGGGTTTAGCTAACAAATGTGGGGTGTGATTTAACCAAAAGGTGCAGCTAACATATGTGACTGGTTTTTAGATTGGTTCTAAATTAGAACGGAGGGAGTACGATTAAGGAAAATTGCCTTTTGGGTGTAAGGAAAAATTGGAGTGCAAATTTTTGGGTGGACCCTTGGAATCGTCATACGGATACCCAAGTAGAATTACGTTTGTTGATAGGGCCCACCTGCCAAGTTGCGTAAATAACGAGTTGGTCGATTGGTCGTAAAAGCTTTATTCGTACACGTAGCGTCTTTCCCCAACCCCAAGTGTATACAACGAGATTGTGATTATCATACCAACAATGTTTGAACGCAATATACACAAAGTCTTTAAGGATATAATGTTCACTCTGTTATGCAACATAAGTCCAAATTTGGTATTAAATTTTAGGAAAAGTTAATATTATTAGACCATACATATCTTTATAAAATGTTATACTACAACCACTCATCTATTTCTCATCATTAAAGTAGATCTATATAATAGAAATATTATACTAACTACATCATTAATCTCCATAATGATATTATATTGTAAGATGATGTTTTCTAATAATAAGGACTTATATTGTAGGATAGAATTACCGTGGAGTCTAACCAAATTAAGATTCCATCATATCTAAAGCACGAATTTTTTTGTGAATTTTGGAGGAAAAGAAAATTTTACTCTCACTCCAGTTGTTGCAGGACTTCCCGAGAAATTCCGAGAATCCTGCGATCCATACAAGGCGTTCTACACAGCTAACCCCTCAGTTACCAACTTACTCGACCAAATCTCCATTCTTAATAATATTCTTATCTACCAAAGGATCATATATCAGACATCAGAGACCACCATTAAAAAAAAGGCAGCGACCTTCCGGGGATCCTTAAGAAACTCTCATCATTTCGTGGTGCCCCCAAGAGACCCTTTTCCGGAGCCAAAAAGAAAGGATGCCATTGACTTGTGCACCTCTAGGCATGAGAGGGTGGCGATGGCATCGCGCTTTCTCTGGACTCATCTGTTTGACCTCCGACGGCTTGCCATGATGCAGGCCATCATGTCGATCCGTCCAAGATTGTGTTTTTTTGACGTCGAGGTTTCCAGCCTACAAGGCAGCTTCCCTGGTTCCCTCTTTTGGTGGTGAAGTGTGTCGAGGCTAGAAATATAAGTAATCTTCTGTTTCTGAATAGATGTTATTCTAGTTTCTTGCAATTCTATGAAGGCATGTCTATAAAAGAGTATATTATCTTTCTTTAATATATATTTGGATGGTGTATCTTACTCTAGTCTACGGTAATAAATAACACTGAAAATAGCTAAAGGGGAAGAGTATAGAAGGATAAAATGGTAAAAAAAAAAGCCACATCAAAATTGGAGAATGATATGTATTTAGAAATAAAATTTGGAAAAAAAGCTAGAATAGCGTATAATCAGAAACAAAGAGTATACATTCGGTATCATTTTAAAGCAGTAGCCACCTGATCAAAAATCAAGCTGCTTAGAATAAAAATGGACTGTACAACAACAACAACCATGATTTGTCACGCCTGGTACTTCTTGTTCCATTGATGTAAACTTGCTACTCTCTCTGGTCACAAATATTTATCGTTTTGGATATAGATGCAATCAACAATTTGAAACTTTGACTGCAATATATTTTTAAATATATAAATTAGATACATGGAAATTATATGTGTAGATTTGTCTCAAAAATTACTTTCATAATATTATAATTTTATTAGATTTTATAAATATTATAATATAAATTAGTAGTTAAAGTTGTGTTTTGGAGGCCGTGTCGATATCTAAAAAGACGACTACTCATAACAGGAGGAAGTATTCTTTCATTTGCTGGTCACAGTCGAATTGATACGCGGTGCACTTTGGGGTCAACGGTTAAGAATACGAACAGACTAGCCAAACACACAAGAATTATATTCGTAATGACCTATTTGTATTTCTATTGGAATTGCAAACCAGATTAATACATATGAGACTAGCGAACCTTATTTTATTTTGAAAATAGAAGTGATCCGACTTTCCTTTTACTTTTCTTTTGAGAATAGGAATAATCTTATGGACTATCGAGAGCTACAGGGCAAAGCAAGGCACTACTCTAGAACAGTAGATCCTTTACCCTTTTGCGGGGACAAAAGGGCCAAGCCTGCAAAGTTTAAGGAGCGTTGATTGGCAGGGCAGGCAACACCTCAAAAGGCAGAAATCGGCACGAGCATGCAGGGGTCAGTAGACGTAGCTCTGTGGGCCAACGGGATAACAAGGTTTTTTTAAAAGAGAGGTGATGGCATACTTTTTCTTTTTACTGTAGTATAAATATTAAAGTACGAATGAACGATTAATTGTGATCAATTATCTCTTTATTTACTTTAAGATTTATGTAATTTACACTGAAAGGGAAAGCATGAAAGCACTACTCTTTTTTTAAATACATTTTGAAAATAAAATTACAAAAAAATATGTTAAAGAAAAAAATTACATAAATATATCTCTATCACCAATTAATTTAGTGATAGAGCTCCTATCGTCAAATAAATTGATGACATAAGATTTCCATTAGCCTATCGTCATTTCATTCCGACGATAACAGGTTTGTCACTGATTCATTGGCCAATAGTTTATTTGGTTGGTTGATTTCTGTTGGCTGTTGCCATGAATCTGCGACTGTATATTTATGTAATTATTTTTTCGATGTATCTTTTTCTATAATTTTATTTAAAATTTTTCTTATTTAAAAAAAATCGGATGACAAGTGCAAGCAAGGGTAACTAGCAAGGACAAGACCGCATATCCTGTGTTATCGTGTGGAGAGGACAGCTTCACTGAAAGTGTCGAGATATATATCTAATCATTTTTTAAAAAAATTTACAATGTTCACAAAGTAGGAGTATGCCGAAAAAACCTGTCAAAGGATATCTAATCATTTTTAAATTTTTTTACAATGTTCACAAAGTAGGAGTATGCCGAAAAAACCTGTCAAAGGATATACCCGTCCGAAGATGTGATTACGTGATTTCCCCATCGCGTGTAATTCCACGCCTGTCGGTATTCCGTATTCTTGTCATTTTTTCGGCATATACGAGAGTATGACAATTTAACATACTGTCAACGTAACCTCCCATCACACAAATTTTGTCTCGCCACTAATTTTCCAATCCTGCAATTTACACTTTTTCCGAAAACAGAAGTAGTTATATTGCACACGTATGAAAGCGCCTACAAATCCTTTTATAAGTTATCCATGGCATCATGATCATGCTAGTATTGCATGTGTTGTCTTCTTCTTCTTCTTTTTTAATTTTGCACACCTCACGCACATACGCTTGCACCTGGCTCCATACGCATCTGGGCAAGTCCAAGACTCGATCCCGGTGGGCTGTGCGCCCACCTACGCCGCTAGCCAGCCAAGCTATTGCTCGGTCGCCATGCGTTGCCTTCTACCACACCACTTGTGTGACGCGGCCATCTCATGTGTGTTCTCTGGTAGGCAGCAAACTTGTGCCGTCTTTTGGCTCTTCCCTGGGACTAGAGAGACGGTTTAATTCTTTGCATCTTCACAAACCATCCGATCGAAAGACACCAAAGCCAGTACGATATACCACCCTTCATTTTTTCCCACGCATATATACATCCGTCCTTCAATTCTAAAAACTGTTCAAACACAGCCATCACCGACCTACAGGCTACACATACATATGTAGTTATGTACACCAGCTGCAGAAGCTTACAAGAAGCTAAGCACCAACCAATGCATCTTTGCCTCCGAACCAAGCAAGTAAAAGCTACCAGTGGAAGTGCAGTTGAGCTCAGTGGTCAGTAGCGCACGGCCACACGCCTGCATAGAGTAGTGTAGCCAGTGCAGTGCTGTGGCTTTGGGGGAAAAAGCTAGGCCTTTGCATTGCAGCTGCACCTCATCGCACAGGCAGGCTCACACGCACACACGGTATGCATGATGCGACGCGCGCATATAGTGTGGGGGGCCCTCGCGAGCCTGGTGTGATGGCAAGTTGGCAACACGCCCCCGCTTTTGCTCACCACCGCAGGGTTTGGTGGGTGGGTTGGCTACCTGGCTTGCTTGGTTGGCTCGCTGCTGGGTTTGGCAAATCAAACAGTTGTATTTAAACTCTGATATGCTACGTATTCTTAAGTAGACATTTGATTGTTGTTGTAACTGTGGCTTATCATCTTTTCTTAACTTTATATCTCGTGTTATAGACTCAGTATTTTGCTGAACTTTACTGCACTTATAGCGTTGAATTTTGTTGCCACGAAAAGTACGATTTGATTAAGGATATTTATATATATCAACGTTGATTTCAAACCCTCCCCTCCTCTTTATATGCCTACTAGGCTACTACCACTTTTGTGTGGCCCCAAAATCAAGAGAGAGAGGGGGAAAGGGCTATACCTTTTCACCATCTATGTCTAAGTCTATCAGTAACATGATGATCAGGCGGTTGATCATCTCTTTTGCTAAAGAAAATGATGGTGTGAATTACACCCGATGAGAAGTTATCATCGGATTATGTCTGAAATTTAAATCACTTTTATATTACAAAGTAGACGTGCATTCGCGCACAACCACGAACCTGACTCCACTTAGTGCAACTACAAATTTTTCCAAAGGATTCACTTCACTAGCTAGCACTATGCCACTATCCATGTCCCCAGTGTCCATTTCTACCTCAGTATCCACAACCGTTATATGTGCCCATAACAGTGACAACATTGCTCTGCATTCCTAGCCTGTGCCGTGGAGACATCGTACAGAGTTGTTAACTGACCTTTTTTGGACGAACACCACTCCTCCATGCATGTTTGCAGGTCCGAGGAAGACGCCACCTTCGGTCCCAAACTTGCAATTCGGCTGTGAGGACACACATCTTTGCGTGACCATGCTGGTTTTGAAAAGGGGTTTGGTGCAGTTTATAGGACCCTAACTTAAACGTTCGTGGTTGCCGCCTGTTCGGATTATATTATGCAACAGTGTTTAGCTACAGTAAAAAATGGTTCGTCGTTTTCGATCCGCCCATGCCCATATACAACTGCCAAAACTGCAGTCACAGAGGGACTGTGTTGGATCTCAATTCGCTGGTTTTAGGGACACCTAGATCATCTAGTCCCGCAGCGTACGTAGGAACTTGGAGTGCTCGCAAAGAAAGGGTCCGGCAGAGAGCTAGACAGCATGCATGGCACTCATTAATACCAGCCAGTTTCCTGTGACAGTACGTACTCATGCTATTTTGATGCGTAGATCAAACGTCTGATATACATACATTTGACTGCTATAGACCACCAAATACCAGAAGCAGCAGCGAGCGCACACAAAAGCAGACACGTCTCTGCTTCCAGTAGACCTAGCTAGCTTTCATTTGATGAAGATGCAGTGAAGCACGCTTGATGCATGTCTCATGAAGTTTTACTAATTGAGACTCGACCACTCAACTGAGGCCGAGAGGGTCCTGATCACTGAATATGTCATCAAGAAACGCTGATAGTTTGGTTACTTGACTTGGTCCCATACGTATAAATTAATTTTGGTCTCTCCCTTTCAAGGCGTCCGTGTCATTTCTCTTGAGAATATATCCACTGCAGCTAGCTTGTCCTGACAGAACCTACTTTGGGCAGTAGTAAACCTAGGTAAGTCAACAGAACACTATGTGTTTATTTCTTTAATTGGTCTGGTCACATGATATGATGGTCGTCGTTAAGCTAGCAAACTATGAATCTAGCCCCAACTGAAGAAAAGGCGGCTAAGGAATTAAATCGAAGCGAAAGTGCACTCGATCACTAGATTTGATCTAGGCATGCATTTAGTTAGGCATTGAGATAATGTTGTTTATTAGCTCTTTTCTTGGGAAAAGCATATTAGCTTTAGTCTTGTTAACCAGATCAGATATTAGTATAAGCTTTTTAAAAACCCCTATTTGAGCTAGAGAGAAGATATCAGATCAGATCAGCAGGTGCAAACTTATTAAGATATTTGTAAATATTCTACCGTAGGATTGGTTGTATAAATAGAATCAAATCACAATCAAATATCCGTTGTAATCAGAATCTTGTATTGACATTGATGGTACTCTTGCCTATCCGACAATTATATATATCATGCTCTCTATGCTTGAGTTAAAGCAGGTAGGAGCAATCCATCTCTATTCTTTCTTCTTCTTTTACATGGTATCAGAGCACTGATTCCTCCACAAGAGATGTCTACCATTAGTGCTAACTCCCACACCTCCTTCGGCTCAACCTCCTCGCAGTTGCTGCCAATAATGTCAGCCAGCCATCTTTCCTCCCCATCGTTTGGTCATCTTGTCATCAAATTGTCCGGAAAGAACTACCCTATGGAAGGCTCAGCTCTTGTCGTACTTGTGAAGCCAACAACTCCTTAGCTTCATCAATGGAACGTCCCCTTCATCAATGGAACATCCATGGCACCACCTGCCATGGTGCTGCAGACCACGGATGTCGGCGCCACACAGGTGCCAAACCCTTTGTACCAAGCATGACCACAACATGACCAGATGGTCCTCGGTGCATTGCTATCCTCTCTCCCTGGGGATGTACTTGCGCAAGTCCTTTTTCTGAGCACTGCAAGACATATGTGGGTGACTCTAGAAAAGATGTTCTCTACGCACTCCTGAGCCCCGGATCATGACGGTCCGGATGGAAGATGGCGAACTTCCATAAGAAGGATCTCTCTATGGGGGAGTACTTCAACTGAATGAAGATGTACGTTGACACTTTAGCGTTAGTGGGGCACCCTATGCAGGAAGAAGAGATTGTCACCTACATTCTCTCTAGTCTTGATCATGACTATGACTCTCTTGTTATGTTGATCACGACAAGGCCAGACACAATCTCCCTTAGCGATCTCTATGCTCACCTTATTAGCTATGGATGCGCAAGGAACTCAATGACTCAGCTATGGAGTTTTCTGGATCCTCTGCCAATTATGTGTTGAGGGACAACACCTAACGCAGTAATGGTATCCCCAAATGAGAATACCATAGGCAGTCTATTTTCACTCTGGTCATGTATAGGAACAGAATCACTTTGGTCCTATTCTTGCACAAGACCAGAGTGAAAATAGGCTACTTTTGGTATTCTCATTCAGGGATGATGATGAAGTGAAAGATAAATCAGAGCATGACAACTTTCATGATGAACTGTGGATGGAATTGAATTTTACCTTGGAATCCATCAACATTAGAATAAGAAAGGGGATGAAAGTGCTACAAATATTTATATTTTAAGACCATCATCATCAGACAAGCTATTGCCTATATGCATCTAGGATGTTTTGATATTCAATTGCAAAATCTATAATTAGTTGTGCCTTGTAAATGTCGTTGTAGAAATATCTAAGGAGAATAAAATTTTGAACAACGGATACTAATCATGGAAGTTTTGCCAAGAGAGATAGAGAAAAAAAACATGGCACAAACAGTTCTATTTAAAAACCGTTTGTGATCAACACATATCACAGACGGTTATAGTTAAAAACCGTCTGTGATATATGTTTTCACAATCGGTAGGAAAATCGTATGTGATATGTGTCGTATTATCACTGACACATGCTTACAGACGGTTCAAAAAACCGTCTGTGGTGATGTTTTCGAACCGTCTGTAATAGCCTTCTCTGTAGTAGTGTGTGCTGCATGCATCTAAGAACTTAATTTCTACCATTGATAATAATGCATTCCTTGAATTGCATCCCACTCATTACTTTGTGAAGGATCTAGTCACGAAGAAGGTTCTTCTTTGAGGCACATGTGAGGGAGGATTATATCCAATACCAACAAGCAATAAACATGCCTTGTCCACTGTCAAGCTTTCCAATGAATATTGGCATCACCGACTAGGGCATCCTGCATCTTCAGTGGTTTAGCATATTCTTCACTCCAATAATCTTGGTTCTTATGTTAGGGAACCCATTAGTTCAATTTGCAATGCATGTCAAGAAGGGAAAAGTCATCAGCTTCCGTTTCCTAGGTCTAGTAGTGTCTCTACTACTCTTTTGCATCTTGTATTTTCAGATGTTTAGGGTCCTGCTCGAACCTCAACAGGAGGGTACAAGTATTGTATTTATTTTATCGATGATTTTAGCAAAATCACATGGCTATACCTTCTTAAAAATAAATCTGATGTGTTCTAAACCTTTCTTTAGTTCCAAAACAATATTGAACGGCTTCCAATCAGAAAAACCATTTGCTTGCAAACTGATTGGGGAGGTGAATATCAGTGATTGAATCGATTCTTAAACAAGTCAGTGTTCAACACCATGTGTCATGTCCTTAGACCCATCAACAAAATGGTTCCGCTGAATGCAAGCATAGGCACATTGTCAAAATAGGGCTTGCACTCCTTTCTCAATCTTACATGCCAGTTCGTCTTTGGGGCGAGACATTCCTCACAGCATGCTATCTCATTAATCATCTTCCCAGCAAAGTTATTCATAATACAAGACCCCTAGAGAAGCTCCTAGGGGTCAAACTTGATTATGGATTCCTTTGCACTTTTGGATGTGCCTACTAGCCGCATTTGCGTCCTTATAACAATTGCAAACTCGAATTTCATTCTAAACAATGCGTGTTCTTAGAGTATAGCAATATGCACAAAGGATACAAATGCCTCCATATTCCCACTGCTCGGGTTTATATCTCTCGAGATGTTGTGTTTGATGAACATAATTTTCCTTTCTCTCAAGACACTTCTCAATCGCAGCCATAGTTCTCAACCAAGTCCTCCATTATTCTACCATAACTCTCTTCTTTTGACCACTTTGGAGATAGCAATTTGTTATGTGTGCAGAATGATGTGTTTTCTGCAGGTACCGTGCAGTAAGGGGGGCAGGAGAACATATCTGCATCGCTTGGTGGTAGTCCAGCCACGGCTGCTACCACTTTGCCTGTTGCGGTGGCATCATAGCCTACTGCACCTACTGTGACAACATCATAAGATGGACGTGTCACGTCAGCATGACCAGGTGACTCTAACTCCATATAGAGTTCTTCCTCTGCTACTCTGCCACCACAGTGACAACATGCCATGCATACTCGCCTACAAGAGAATGTCAGGAAACCCAAGCAATTTACAGATGGGATTGCATATTATGATCCTAGTCAAAGAGCTTTTCTGTGTACTAAAGAACTAACTGATTATGCGGAAGCACTTCAGCAACATGAGTGGAAAGATGCTATGGATCTTGAATATGGTGCATTGCTCAAAAATGGCACGGCATCTTGTTTCCCCTCTGCCAGGTGTCAATGTCATAGATTGCAAATGGGTCTTCAAGGTCAAACGTAAGGTAGAAGGATCAATAGGTCGATACAAAGCCAGACTTATTGCAAAGGGGTTTAAGCAGTGATATGGACTTTGATTATGAGGACACATTTAGTCCTGATAGTTAAGCCTATCAAAGTTTGGCTCATTCTCTCCATTTCAATGTCCAAGGGATGGTCACTACGGTAGCTAGATGTACAAAATGCTTTTCTCCATGGAGTGTTTGAAGAGGATGTCTACATAAGGCAGCACCCTGGCTATGTAAGTTCAAGTCATCTTGAGTACCTTTGTAAACTTGGCAAAACTCTATATGGTTTAAAGCGTGCACCTTTGGCATGGTACTCTCGACTAAGCCCAAAGTTACAAGAGCTTGGCTTTGTGCCGTCTGTAGCTGATACCTCTCTATTCATCTATCGACGTGGAGAAAATATTGTCTACATGCTTATCTATGTAGATGACATAATAATTGCAAGTTCCTCCACTCAAGTCACTAACTGGCTATTGGGACAGCTGCAAAGAAATTTTGCTATTAAAGACTTGGGAGAATTGCACTATTTCTTGGGAATAAAAGTAATAAGATCACAAGATAGCATGGTATTGAATCGGAACCTGTAGTCACACCAATGGTGACAACAGAGTCCAAGAAAGTTGGTGAACCTCTTTCTGTTGCTGAGGTGACTAGATACATGAGTATCATTGGAGCTCTTTAGTAGTTAACATTGACACAACCCGACATTGCATTCTGTAAATAAGGTGTGTTAGTTCCTACATTCACCTACCACAAGCCATATGACGGCAGTGAAAAGGATATTACGATATCTCAAGTACACATTTAAGCTTGGCTTGGAGATTTGGAAGTCCAAGTTGTCGTTGGTCAGCGTGTTTACAGATGCTGATTGGGTAGGAGACATCGATGATAGAAAATCACCAGGCGGTTTTGTTGTATACTTCGGTCCCAATCTCATCTCATGGAGCTCTAGGAAACAACCTACTGTTTCGTGCTCTAGTATTGAATCAAACTACAAGGCCCTTGCCAATGCAACTATAGAAACAGTATGGATACATTCCTTACTTGGTGAGTAGGAATTTTTTAGCATCGACCATCGATAATTTGGTGTGACAATTTGGGTGCAACATATTTGTTAGCCAATCCTGTCTTTTATGCTCGAACTGAACATATTGAAGTAGATTTTCACTTTGTTCGTGAGAAGGTTGCACAAAAAGCATTGGAAGTCAGGTTTATATCGTCACAAGACCAGACTGCATATATCTTGACAAAAGCCCTGCCGGTCTGTTCTTTCTTTGCATTGCGTTGCAATCTCAACGTGACATTACCTAGTTGAGTTTGAGGGAGGGTGTTAAGATATTTGTAAATATCCTATGTTGATATGATTGTACATGATATGGTAGGATTGGTTGTATAGATAGAATCAAATCACAATCAAATATTTGTTGTAATCATAATCTTGTATTGCCATAGATGATACTATTGCCTATCAGACAATTATATATATCATGCCCGCTGCGCTTGAGTTAAGGCAGGTAGGAGCGATTCATCTCTATTCTTTCTTCTTTTACAAAACTGCCCTTCTTCCCTCTCTTACTGATACACACAAGCACATATCTTTTTGGTAGAAACCCAAGATATAGGAAGAGGAATAAAATTATTACTTATATTGTAGCGGGGAGGATTGGAGCTCAGCCAGCTGCGCCACATCAGCTGCCCTCGTGAGAAGGTCCTCCGAAAAAAACGAAATTGCGTTTAGGTCTTCCTGTCGGTTTTTCACAAAATGGTCCCAAAAAACTGAAATTACGTTTAGGTCCCTCCGTGGTTTTTCTCTAGAAAGGGAGCCTGCAGTCCCGTAGATTCACCGATGACTCCTAGCAACCCATTTTTTAAAAAAAATGAGAAAACCAAAATTTCGCAAAAAAATGCGTTTTCGCATATTCACCGCCGACTCCTAGCAGCCCGTTTTTTTAAAAAAAACCTAGAAAACTGAAATTACGTTAAGGTTCGTCCCTCCATGGTTTTTGCCTAGAAAAGGAGACCGCGGTTCCGTAAATTCACCGTCGACTCCTAGCAACCCATTTTTTACAAAAAAAACGAGAACACCAAACTTACGCAAAAAAACGCGGTTGCTCAAAAAAGGAGCTCGCGGTTCCGCAGATTTGCTGCCGACTCCTAGCAACCTATTTTTTTTACAAAAAAATGAGAACACCGAAATTACGCAAAAAAAAATCGCGGTTTCGCAGATTTGCCGACGACTCCTAACAGCCTATTTTTTTAAAAAAAGCCTAGAAACCTGAAATTACGTTGAGGTCCTCTCGCAAATTCGCCGGCGGCTCCTAGCTAGCACATTTTAAAAAAACCGAGAAAAACCGAAATTATGTTCATGTCCTCATACCTTTTTTCCCGTATGTAACCGTCAAACCAAATTTTGCACCGCACAAAGAGGACCCGTGGTACCGCAAATTTGCCGGTGAATCCTAGCTAGCACATTTTTGAAAAACCCCCTCGAGAAAAAATGAATTTACGTTTAGGTCCTCAAACTTTTTTTCCTCCAGAAATAGCTGTTGGACCAAAATTCGCACGACGCAACGTAGAGTGCGGCCCTGGCTAGTATATAATTAAACTTGAAAGCAATAGCATTCACACCAAATGTCAGCTACAAAGAAAGTAGGAGTCAGGAGATCCTAGACTGTCGAGTAAGGCCATTGGAGGATGGTGTTAGGGAACCTCGCTATCGAATAGTCCGGGGTTCCCGAACAATCTAGTATTCATGGAGAACAGAGAGACAAGAGAGACACAGGTTTAGGAGGAACGGCGAAGGAATTCTTTATTGCTTTCTGATTTTTGTACATTGGGAGGGACCCCCCTTCTCCTTATATAGTAGTCGCCTAGGGTTTCGGCTAAGGGACCATCATGGGCCATATGGCTTCCCAACACTCCCCCTTGGGCCCTTTGCCGCGAGATGCATATGCCTCATTAAAACTTCAGAAAAACCCAGTGGGAAAAATACTTGGAGAAAGAGTACATAGCATACGCTTACTGCGTTGCACGAATTGCCTCATTAAAACCTTATGCAAGAAAACTTCATGAAAAACTTGCTAAGGAAAAAGAGTACAATTCACCCAAACTTCAATTGCTAATCTTCGAGATTCATGTTGGGTACTCAAACCTCATGTTCAAGATTTATATGGGAGTATGTGAAATATCTCCCCCTGAAATCTGCACTTCTCTAAGTCTCATCATCCTAATTCCTTTAACGCACCTTTCAAAGGTAGATGCTGGGAATGATTTAGTGAACAAATCTGCAAGATTTTCACATGACTTAATATGCAGTATCTTGATCTCGTTCATCTTATGCAATTCGTGAGCATAGAAGAACTTGGGGTTGATATGCTTCGTGAGATTGCTCTTCACATAACCCATCTGTGCTTGAGCAACATAAGCTGCATTATCTTCATAGATGATCGTGGGAGTTTGCTCAATTTCAAGCCACATGACTTCTGGATGTGGTGAACCATTCTTCGGAGCCATGCACATTCACGAGAGGCTTCATACAAAGCAATGATTTTCGAGTGGTTTGTTGATGTCTAGACAAGAGTCTGCTTAGACGACTTCCAGGAAACTGATGTTCCTCCACATAGGAAAACATACCCAGTTTGGGACTTGCCAGTATGCGGGTCTAATAAGTACCCAGCATCGGCGTAGCCAACCAAATTCAGTTCATTGTTTCTTCTAAAGAACAAACCGAGATCTTTGCTTCCTTGGAGGTAACGGAAGATGTCCTTGATCCCTTTCCAATGCCTTTTGGTGGGTTCTGCACTGTACCGAGCTAGTAAATTCACAGCGAACGCAATGTCCGGCCTAGTGCTATTCGCAAGATACATGAGTGCTCCAACTGCACTCAGATATGGGAATTCTGCTCTCAGGACTTCCTCCCTCTCTTCTCTAGGTCTGCTTGGAGTGACCTTCCGACCATTGGAGTCTTTGCAGGATATGCCTTTTCAAAGTCAAATCTTTCCAACACTTTCTGCGTGTAGGATG
Source organism: Otatea glauca (assembly GCA_036346275.1). NCBI lineage: Eukaryota > Viridiplantae > Streptophyta > Magnoliopsida > Poales > Poaceae > Otatea > Otatea glauca. The sequence continues at coordinate 34,979,000 of CM070717.1, forward strand.
ATTGGTGTACCAAGATTCCTCCTTGGACATGCTCAAGCTGCAAGCCTAAACAAAACTTGGTTTTACCCAAATCGTTCATTTCAAACTCAGACTTCAAGTATGAGCATGCTTCTTCAATTTCTTCATCCGTCCCAATGATGTTCAAGTCATCTACATAGACAGAGATTATATAGAATCCATTCGGAGATCGCTGTATAAACACACATGGACAATCTTCGCTGTTCATGTAGCCTTTCTTGCAGAGAAAGTCGCTCAAGCGATTGTACCACATTATTCCTGACTGTTTTAGCCCATACAGTGATTTCTCCAATTTCACACTGTACAGATTTCTATTTGCACTGTCTTGGTTCGGGATAGGAATACCTTCCGGTACTTTCATGTATATCTCCGAATCCAAGTTCCCATACAAATATGCTGTGACAACATCCATTAGCTTCATTTTCAACTTCAAGTTGACTGCCATTGAGATCAAATATCTAAAGGTAATTCCTCCCATGACCGGAGAATAGGTTTCTTCATAATCAACCCTAAGACGTTGAGTGAAACCTTGAGCTACAAGCCTTGCCTTGTACCTTACAATTTCGTTGTTTTCATTCCTCTTCCGAACAAAGACCCATTTGTGACCTACAGGGTTTATATGGGGAGGTGTGTGGTATACGGGCCCAAACACCTCTCTCTTGTTCAGAGAGACTAACTTTGCAGTGATTGCCTTCTTCCATTCTTCCCAATCGCCTTTTCTTGCACTCTGCGAGAGATGCAGGCTCGGGATCATGATCAATGATCGAGGCAATCTTCTTTGCAAAATATGCATCGACATTGGCTGTTGCTCTATTCAGGGATTCTCCTGTTATTACAAAGTTTATGGCCATTCATCATGGGGTGCTTCAAGCACTTCTACTTGCTCTTCGCTGCTATTTCCTATCGCAGGAGCAAGTTTCTTTAGCTTTTCATCGCCTATGTGTGTGCACACATTATTCCCGGCGGCTTCCTGCAGTGGAAGATTCAAGTCTAGAATTGCCTTTTCCGTCGGCTTCTTTTAAGTGTCAGGTCTCAACTGGCTCCCCTTCTTTCCTTGGGGCATTTTCGTGCTTGGTTGTAGTAAGTCTTCTCGCCCAGTTTTCTCCAGACGTCTTCGAGTACTTTGGGTTTGAGGAGCCAGATTTCCTGTTCTTTTTCTTTGAGGCATCTGAACAGGATGAGGGATACCTTCTGTTTTCTTTGGTATTTCCACTCTCTCTGGTGCATTTCTTGCGGGTACATGCGACTTAACCACGCCCTTCAGATCACAAAAATGATCAGGCAGTTCATTTGCTAAATTCTGCAAATCAATATCTTCTGGACTTCTTGATTTGCTTCATTAGTGCAAGGGTCATGCGCGGGGATCCCAGTGGAATGCCATATGATTTCCCAGTATTTTTCATCCAAAGGTTGATTTCCTCCCCCTAATGACGGGAAACGATCCTCATTAAAAATGCAATCAGCGAATCGGGTTGTATGCAAGTCTCCAGTGATGGGTTCCAAATACCTGATTATGGATGCATTCGCATAACCAACGTATATCCCAGACTTGCAGAGAGGGCCCATTGCAGTCCGCTGAGGGGGTGGTATAGGAACATATACCATACACCCAAATTTCCTAAGATGAGAGATTTTCGGGATGATCCCGTGCACAAGCTGCATAGGAGAATGGATGTTGTAGGCCGAAAGTCTGAAATTGATGAGAGCTGCTACGTGCAGGACTGTGTGTCCCCAACAAGTGTTGGGCAAGTTACAACTCTGCAAAAGCGGTCTGGCAATGAATTTAATCCTCTTTTTTAGTGCTTCAGCTAGTCCATTCTGCGTATGGACATGTGGTACAGAGTGCTCAAATACTATCCCTGTTGCAGTGCAATAATCATCAAATGCCTTTGAAGTAAATTCTCCGGCATTGTCCATTCTGATGGACTTCACCCGATGATCAGGGAAAGCATTCTTAATTCTTATGATCTGCGAGATCAGCTTTGCAAAAGCATGGTTTTTTGTTGACAATAAGCATACATGCGACCATTTCGAGGAAGCATCGATGAGCACCATAAAGTACCGAAATGGCCCTGACAATGGCTGAATCGGGCCACAAATATCCCCTGGATGCGTTCCAGGAATACGGGGATTTCACTTTGCACTTTCATGACAGAGGGTCTAGTTATTAATTTCCCGATGGCACATGCAGGGCACACAAAATCTTCATGATTCGGGAAATTTTTAACATTAATGCCATGACCTTGTGAGTTGTTCACTATATTTCTCATTATTCTAAGACCAGGATGACCTAATCTACAATGCCATAAAGAAAATAACTCAGAGCTTCTAAAGACAGTCTTAAAGAAAGTATACACTTCGGGTGCATGAATATTCGTGTAGTACAACTCAGATTCATATGAGGGACATTTTTCTAATACCATTTTTCCACATACCGCGTGCTTCACAATGCACAAGTATTCTTTGCCATTTTCTTCATTGGTTTCTACGTGAAAACCATTGGCGCGGATGTCTTTGAAGCTTAAGAGAGTGCCCGTTGATTCAGGGTACAAAAGAGCTTCTTCAATTACTAAAGTTGTACCCATAAGTAATATAATAGTGGCTCTTCCTGAGCCTATTACATATGAATCGCTTCCTACGATCGTAGTAATTTTTCCAGCGTTCTTCGTGATCGACTGAAAGTATTTGGACTCTCTTAAGATGGTATTTGTTGTGCCACTATCAACAATGCATATCTCTTCCATTTGGGTGCTACACGATTTCTAAAAAAGGAAAATAATTCCAATCAAACAGTGGCAAAATAATTCAAACATTGCTTGCAAATTAAAGAATACTGGAATAAAGAATAAATTGCATATTTATTCATGAGAGAAGTATGCTCTTCTAGAGCTTACAATTCATTTTTCAAAAGAAATTGCTAACAACCATAATCTAAAAGAAAAAAAATGCGATTCATTCATTAAACGGAATCTGTAAAATATGCATTAATTACTGCTTCTATGTCATCGACAGAAGTTTTCTCTTCATTTGCCATAAGATTGGCTGCAGCATCGATGTCCAGGCTATTCTGTGAGGATGAGACAAGTGGGGTATCTTCATCCATGGCATCATCATCACCAATCTTGGTGAAGTGCGTCTCTGCTGGGGCGTTTTCTTTTGCCTTCCTCTTAGCCTGATATGCGTTGATCACTTCCTTGGATTCCCGACATATCTTTGACCAGTGTCCCCAAGTGCCACACCTGAAGCATGTTTGGTTCTGTTGTCCATACGGCTTGGCGTGCGCCTTTTCCTTATCATCCTTCTTCACTGGGGCTTTGGACTTTCCCTTGGCTTGAAACCTCTCTTTTCCACCCTGCTTGCCCTTCTTTCTATGAGTGGGCTTTTTCACCTTATAGCTATTGGCATTGACTTCTGTTCCAATGCCTCTTCCAGATGGCTGTGAGACGAAGTTCTTGCGTAGAACATCATCTTGTAACTCCGCAACTTACATGACATCAATCAGTTCGCTATACTCCTTGTATGCGTCCTGACGATAGCTGCGGGCACTCTGGATAGCATTTGGGTGGAAGGTGAAGAGAGTCTTTTCAATCTTCTCCTCGTCAGTGATCTTCTTGCCACATAGGGAGAGATTGGTACAAATTCTGTGCAAGACAGAATTGTACTCGACCACTGTTTTGTAGTCTGCAAACCTCAGGCGGACCCAATCTTGTTGTGCTTGGGGCAAGATAGTGTACTTGAGCTTCTCGAACCGCTTCTGAAGTGCAGTCCAAAGCTCGAGTGCACTCTTCTCAGCCATGTATTCATTCTTCAGAGTGGCAGAGAGGCGGTGCCTGAGGAAGTGCAAGGCTTGATCGTTCTGCTCGACGGTAGGTTTTGTGTCCTGCGAGGACCCTAGACCAATCGCAGCACGGAGCTTCTTGCCCCCAAGAACGATCTTCACGTCCGATGCCCAAGTGAGGTAGTTCTGATCGTGCGGGGCCAGTTCTTCAAACTCACGATTCACGATGCCGGACATCTGCATGATTTCAAAATTTCGACATTAGATTACTGCGTGTAATCTAATAGAAAAAGGTTGCATGAAAACATAAAGAGCAGAAAATAAAATTCCATGCATTTCTAGTATACTAAATAAAGCAATGAATTCAAAATTAATAAAGAATATTCATAAATGCAGAGAATAAAGCTAGAAAAATTAAAACAGAGCCAAATAATTTTCTAGCAATTTTCCAATTTTTTTGCTATATTTCTTTTTCTTTCCTTCTTTTCTTTTCCTTTCTCTTCCTTTTTTTTCCTCTTTTTCTTTCTTTCCCGACCGAACGGCCCGTTGGGCCGAGCCCTTTTTCCTTTTCTTCTTCAGTGCGCTGCCTCCACAGCGCGCCGCCTCCCCTCGCGCCTCGCGCCGCCTCTTCGTCTTCCCCTGCGCGGCCCCTTCGGCTTCCCCGACGCGGCGGAGACCGAGGCGCGGAGGACGACTTCGGCCGGAGACGATGGAGCAATGGCGGCTTGAGGCCAAGCCGAGCCGGCGGCCACCGAGGCGTAGGTCGGCGGGCGCGAGCGAGCCGACAAGGCGGCCGGCCGAGCCGGGCCGACGCCGGGAGGCTGAGCCGGCGACGGCGCCGCGAGGCCGAGCGCGCGGCGGCGCATGCGGTCGAGCCGGGCGGCGACGGCAAGGCCGAGGCCGGCGCAGGCCGCGCGCGGCGTGGAGCCGAGAGGCGCGCGCGTGGAAACCGAAGCGACGGCGTTTTTTTTCTTCTGCTATAAATGAACAGTAACTTCATGTACTGTAAATTGTACCGCTTGTAGCTTCATGCCACACGACGAGGTACTGATGCGTAGGTTAGATGCATGCATAGAAACCAGGAGCGATTAGATTAATCGCCGAAAAACCCACCTTTCAATCTGTTCACCGGTAGAGCTTCGTGCTGATAACGTGTTAGGGAACCTCGCTATTGAATAGTCCGGGGTTCTCGAACAATCTAGTATTCGTGGAGAAAAGAGAGACAAGAGAGACACAGGTTTAGGAGGAACAGCGAAGGAATTCTTTATTGCTTTCTGATTTCTGTACATTAGGGGGACCCTCTCCTCCTTATATAATAGTCGTCTAGAATTTCGATTAAGGGACCATCATAGATCTTCATGAGCCATATGGTTTCCCAACTGATGGTACTCCCTTGGCAAGCCAGACGGCAAGTGCACCCAGCGGAGGCTCGCATCCATCGTTAGCACATTTTCGTATGGAAATCGTACATTGACCATCGTGTGTGAAGCAGTTCCGCTTTGTTAATATCTAGAAGTGCACCCTTCGCTTCCAAAAGGGCCAGAGGACGGAGATCACACCTACTCGCACTTTGCCATGCGAAGTGAGCCGTTTGACCGATCACCTTAGCACAAGCTCAAACCAAGGGCCAGCTAAATAAACAAGAATTCAACGTTTATCTAACCTACTGTATCTTATTTTTTACAAATCTAGCTTCTCACATACGCATTTGTAAATTTGACACCCTCCTCTACCGTGAAAGACACGGCATACGACACATATCCTTGCCACACTCGGTGAGCACAAATGCCAGCGGAGCTCAGCCGACCGCAGAAGCAGCATGGCTCACTGCGGTAGGGTGACTTCTGTGCTACCCGGACGTGACAGCGAGCTCCTGCCACAGTCGCTCGCCCGTGCATGGCAAAGGACACATGTTGCTTACCACATTTTTCACAGTAGAGGAGTGGGTTAAATTTATAAATACATATATGAGAGGATTTGGTTTGCAAAAAAACGAGACACAATAGCTAGATAAACAATGAGTTCAATAATCAAGATATATATGCTGGAAGTCTCATCCATGCATGTGATCCTGAGCTTTGTTTTGTGCTTGCGCCAAAGTCTAACCGGGCAGTGTGCATGTGTGTGTCAGTGTGTGCATGCATGCATGCAAAGAGGCAGTTCAATCATTTGACTGTCCTCAAAGTCCAAGATGTGAGAATTTTCCAGGATCTCACTGACACCACTTGCATGATGCCACTTTGTTTAAGAAAGCAAGTTAGATAGCTCCGATTAGTTAGTTCTGTACTCTCTTCCTGCACTACTTCGACTGGCAAGAGAGAGAGAGAGTCACGTGAGGTACTATACCTTGGATCCCTTTGTTTTAAGAAAAGTAAGCAATATAATGTGGAGTTCACATGACATGTTGTGTTGTTAAAGTTACGTGGAGCAACTCCCGTGTTCTATGCGGGCTTCCAAATGGGTGCATCGGTTTTTTTATGCTTGCCTAGTGCCGAACTCCCCAAAAGGAGCCATATATATTTGTCAATTCTAACGGTCGAACCGACGAGTAAACGATTTGATTTTTGTGCGAAAGATCGAAGGAATTGCATGAGAGAGAGAGAGAGAGAGAGAATGCAGGCGCCGACAAAGCGTAGGTCGTTGACGTTCTATGTACATTTCGTTCTAAACTAGTGCTAGTACGTTGTGCTATTGATTTCTTCGTGAATCGGAGGCTATCGAAACCGTGTAACAAGTAGTACTACGAGCTCCCAGCAACACATGAGAATCTAACATGTTTAGGTGGTTCTAAGTTCTTACTGCTAAGTGCTCGACCGGTGGGCTGCATGCCAGAGCAGAAGAGAGGCCAGCCCTGCCCGTGCATGTGGCGATGGACCGACAAAATAAAGCCTGGCCTTGCGTTGCCCGCCGTCATTAATTGGAAGCACCTACCTGCTGCCGAGGAGGTTCGGTGTAAGATACGGCCGGCCGGCCGATCTTCGAAAAGCGGTGTCCAACCGCCCGTTCACAGCGTGGACGGATGGACCTGCGCCTGCCTCGGCCATTACGCCGGACGGCGGCCGCACCGAAATCCCGTCATTCATTCGCTGGCAGCCACGGTCCCTGCCATTCACACGAGTGATTCTGATCGGCAATCGGCCGGTTCGGCTCGCGTACCCCCTACCGTGAACTGTTTCCCTACTATACTAACCGGCCCAGCGCGGGACGGGAATTTCGTTGCTCTGCGACCGTCAGCCACGGCCCAGGAACGAACACTGGCGCGGTGCCAACGCGACCCCGTGCCGCGGCCTCGGCCCATTTCCACCTGCTAGGCAGCTACTCGGCCCCACGCCGAGCGGCGCGCGCGCTGTTCACAGCCTGGCTGGCGCCCTGCCCGTGCGCTCACGCCGCACGGCGCACGGGCGGGGAGCCGTGAGATCGAGTGCCCGGTGCTAGCGTTGCGTGCAGCCGCTGTGCCGACAGGCGATGGCCGCGTGGCGTGATGACCGGTGATATCCTCGCATCAACACCACCGGATCTCAGCGTAAGCTAAGTTGCGCCTGTGCTCGGTGCTCCCCAGTGGCCTACGGGTTCGAGCATATACTAGCATAGTGGCATTTGGTCAAGTGTTTTGTACTCTAGTGGCCTACGGGTTCGGGTTAATCGGGTATATGTATATCAGTACATGTTTTGTACTCTTTTAAGTGTTCTGGCATATACTAGCATAGTAGCATTTGCTCCAAGCATACCATGAAGCATGCTTGAGACGTACGAGACAGTAAAATGTGTAGAAATAACTCTAGTAATGTACGAAGAAATCTGAAAGAGATGCTACTGCTGTGCATCTTGCTTTGCCAGCAACCCCTAGCTGACCAGTGACCAGTACCACACTTGCGCTCCATGCCCATGAGTAAAACAAAATTTGCGCAGCAGGGCTATAGTTTTCGCAAATCATGTTAATTCATCTCCCTGGATTACAACATATTCAATTTGGGGCCTCAACAAGGGTAATGGCATATCAATGATGCTGCAGCAATTCATCAACTTAAACAGACAGACATTAGTCCTTTTCCTGACGAGACCTCACCAAACAAAGAGAGCAAAAGCAGAACTATGAAAATATTAGATGATCTTCCATACCCTGTAATTCATGAAACAAATTTCATGCACAGCCAACCAATAAGACGATGTTGCAAGTGCGACAGTTAGCAATTTATATTTCCTGAGTTACGTTCATGCCAAAAGTAGGTCACCACCAGTCCACCATTTTCGAGTGGTTCTCTGCATACAGTACCATAAGTTATAACTACTGCAGAAGATAACCTTTCTAGTTATGTCCATCTCTCTACAATTATTTTTAGTCAGTTGATTGTTGATACTGAGTAAGCCTCGTGTCTACAGCTACTCTGGGGGAGCACAAGTTGCTGAACAGGACTGCAAAAAACTGATAATTTCCCTGCACACATGAATAAGCAAAGTCAGCACATTTGAACAAGAAATATGCAAGACCAGTTCACATTTGAAAGTCAGCACATTTGAACAAGAAATATGACATGCATTGTTCTAGTAAAAATCGTCCTTTCCCTGTATTTATCACAAATCTACACTTTTCCTCCTATCGATCTTTCCCTCCCTTTCAAACATTCCTGTAGCAAGGAAGACAAGCTTGCCTCATAAAAATGAAGCGAAACAGTATCCTCAAAGCTAGCTCAAAACGAAAAAAGAAGTCATAGCCACGTCCTTAAATTATAACTTTCAGTTTCAAGATCTACTGCAAACTAACAAGCTATATCTAATAACCTGAATGAGAGAGCAGATAACAAGCTGGTATTAGTGCGGAAGAAACTAGCTTTAGCTAAACAAATTAATAACAAAGTTTTATAGCAATTATCAGAATAGGCCCGATCAGGGTCCAAGCCCCGGCAGGAACCTGCTGGTTACTGCCAGTTTCCAGAAACGATAGTCCTAGCTGGGCTTGCTAAAACTAGTAAGAAGTAGAGTGCTTTTGTGCTATTCTATTGGAATGTATGCAGGTGGCGGAACTAGAAGTAATCCTAAAATTCACTCATACTATGTTATAATATAGATATTCATCGTGTTCTGCATATACTGAGGCCGCACCGCTCCTGGTTACGCCACAGACTGTACGCTTTGGTAAGTGGTGATTATACTATATGTAAAAGCATATGGTTTAAACAAACAGTTAAGAAAACTGGAAACCAGAGAAATGTTGAGTTATAGATTAAAAAGAACCCAAGATTTATAACTCTGATCTGATACCACTAGTTATAACAAGACAGTTCTGCCACTACATGCAAGTGCCTCGATTTGGTACAGTCGAGCCATAGAGGCATAAAAACTTCTTTCCAAATGCCATTAGTCACATGCTACGTCTGATGGAAACTGACTGAAACTGGTGCCTCGTCTAGTTGTTTGGTTTGTGTAGTATGGTGACACCATATGCTATAGTAGATGGTCAGCAGATGCATGGATGAATATAGTGAAAGTTAATTACTATTTAATAATATTAATAAGGTGGCACTTATGCAGCACAACATGACCCAAACATCTGTGCTAGTAACTGCTAAGATCAAGTGATGGAGGATAAATGATAATTTGTGCTATGCCAGCAGTGGTTGTTCTTACTTCTTAGTATACTGATAATTGCTCTCTTAACTATATTGTATCATAAAAAAAACAGCGCTTAATTAGCGCATGTGCTAAAAGGTAGAATAAATTACTGTGGCCAAATAATGGTAGTAGAGTTTTATGTAGTTTGTACTAGTGTTATAATTCTTATTTACGACTTTCAGTTTAACGGATGGTGCTAACGAGTAACAACTAACAAGTTCATATGTTTCGAGCAACAAGTTCTCGTGAACAAGGGTAAGTCTTCCATTGGAATAAAAGCACTTGGCTCAAGAGAAAAATATAAAGTTGATTAAAATACCAAATAACAAAACTATGAGAGATGTAAATAATGCCTAATAACACATTGATGAAGTTCTAAAATAATCAAACAACAAGACCATGATAAATGTCATGAATAGAATGCTTTACACTAGCTCTAACAGAACTGAGAAAGCTGTAACAATTCACCACACAGTAAGCAACAAATTGTGACTGTCATAGTTCACTCAAAATGCTTAATGAATAAGGACTGCTCCTTGACAAAAAAAAATCACTAAAAATGCAAGCTAAAAAAGGTTAACCGTATTAAATTAACAGTTTACAACAATCTATGCAACACATTCCGAGTGAAAAGAAGAGACCAACAAAAGCAAAAAATGGATGCATGAGATAATGCATCAGCCTGATTGATGAAATGAATTATACATTTCTTTCATAAACCATAATATGTTGGGACTGGGGCATCAGTTTTTATGTCTTGTTCATCTAAAAATTTCTTTCATATACCATAATAAAAACACGGTGCATAAGGGTATCAATCTGTCAGTTACAAACAACGATTCTATGTCCAATTACACAAGAATATGACTAATGGGAAGAGCTGCTAATCAGAAGTACATGACAGAGGTAGGGGCAAGTGTAACCAGAAGGGTAAAATTACAAGCCAGAACACAATGGATGGTTGCCCCAAAAATGTGGCCACCGATAACTATCTTGGTTAGTCAACTTCGGAATGAGACTCTAGTTGTACTAGTTATAGGCGAAAATATAACTGTTCCAAAAGGATGCTTGTCCTAGAATTCTAATTACCATTTAGCCTGAAGATGCTGCCTGAGCCTGGAAGCGCAAAGTCAACGCCTTCTCCCTGGATGATCATCACCATCACCATCGCTTGACTGGCTCCTTGACCCTAGCCGTTTTCTCCTTTCATAGTCATCACGCTCAGTGTACTCCTGGCACCTCCTTTTGTCACCTCCACTCCGATCCCTGCCACTGCAGTGCCTCTCCCGATCCCTTTCCTTCTCCAAGACATGCTGCCGATACCCGCCCCTTTCCTCACGGTCATGGTCCCTGGACCAATCACTCCCATCACGGCCACACTGCCTCAACTCTGGGTAGCCCCGCACACTGCCAATGTCCCTCTCCTCATTCCTACTACCTGATCTTTCCCACCCCCTGACACGCTCCTTTCCATAGTCCCCATTCCGGTACTGCTGCTGCTGCAGCTGCGGCCTTAGCTGCCACAGTGACATCTCACAACCTCTGAAATTCCACGGCTGCTGTCCACCCCATAAGCCCCCGGCCATGCCCTGATCATGCCACACCCCTGGGCCACCCATCGCCATCCCGCCGGTTGCCAAGAACGCTGGGTTCACATGAGGCGCCAGCACCGATGGCATCATACCAGCATTAACAATCCCGGCATTGCACTGCCCCATCGACGGGAACCCACCATACCCGACGCCGCCTCCCATCATCGCACCGAACGGCGGCACACGTGGCCGGGGAACCATGGGTCGTGGATGTGGCGCCAGAGCCAGCCGATCGCCCAACAAGGGCCCCACATTGCCCCGAGCTGTCGTCACGTTACTCTCGTTCCCGCCGCGGACGCGGGTGGGGTTCGGGGCCGGGGCGTGGAAGTCCGCGTCGGGGCGGTGGAGCGCAGGTGGAGCGGAAAGCGAGGCGACGCAGTGGCGCCCGTGGAAGGCGCGGCCGTGGAGCGCGGCGGCAGCCGAGGCGGCTGCGGCCGGGCGGAGGAAGTCTGCGCGGCAGAAGCCGCGCGACTTGCCGGAGAGCTTGTCGGCGAAGAAGTAGAGGCCGTGGAGAGCCCCGTGCGGTGCGAGCGCCGCCTCTACCTCCGAATCCGTCGTCCACCAGGGGAGCTCGCCGATGTACAGCGCCGTGGTGGGCGGCGACGTGTTGCCCCCCGACGAAGAGCATTGCGGCGGCTGGTGTCGTGGGGTGGGTTTTGGCGCGGGAAGCGGCGGTGGCGGCTGCTGCTGTGGTGTGGGCTTTGGTTGGGGCTCGGACTCGGGCTGGGGTCTGGGGGGCGAGGTGCGGCGCGGCGGTGAGGATGGGGATGGGATGAAGCTGCCGGGAGAGGGGGTTTTGGGAGGGGAGGTCGGGGAGGGTGGCGAGAGGGGGAGGAAGCCGAGCCCGAGGTTGACGTCGTTGTAGAGGTCGTCGCAGTCCTCGTCGGTGGAAGGGGTGGGGAAGTGGGTGTCCTGGACGGCGGCGATCGCCTCCTCCTGCGGAAAGGCGGCCGCACTGAACTGGACGCCGGCGTCCATGGGACGCTTTTACCGTGGTTCGGTTGGGTGGTAACTCGGTGTAGACTGTAGAGTGCAAGCTAACCAAATTTCCGAAAGGCAGAGAAGCAAGCCGTCCAATGCATACTGATACTACTACAGTACTACTAGTTGTAAAACTTTCTTACAAAAACAGCAGGAAAATGCGAATATATATGAGTAGACTTTGCTGTTCACCTGTTCACTGTGGGTAAGAGAGAAATACAAAATGAAAAACCTTAATGTGTATATTCTTCTTATAAATGTGAGTATGTGACTACGTTTGAGTTGCATCATACAAATGATGCACAGATTACGGTCAGCTTTTGTAGCAGTAACATTTTTTCTTAAATGCAGTCATGCAGAACAAAAGCTTGTCCAACACATTTGTGATGATTTAGACATCTCCAATGAATGAAGGTATTCTTAGCCATGGGAGTGTAGTGGAATTTTTTATTATCTCGAAAACACAAGAGAGTCACACATAGACCAAGACTAACATGTGAATAAATAGTTAAATGAGACTTAGATTGAAATGTATTAAAAAAATTGGTCTTAGACATGAAAGTTAGCTATCTATAACTAAGACTATAACCTAAAATCGAATGTGGGATTTTATTGACTTTAATTGATTTTCATTTCTAACCTGCCCTAATTCATCCGGGACAAAAGGGTTGGCTGTTGTTGCATTGCAGTCATGCAGAAGACCTTGGCTTTGCATTATCCACTAACCAACCAAGATATTTGCCCCTGAAACAACTAATCACGTTTTGTTCGGTTGGTTTTTAAAAAGTGTAAATTTCACAAAGATTCAAGTTTCTTATAAAAACAATCAGAAAACTACATGTTTTTAGCTCTTATTGCACGAAACTACAAATTTTAAGTGAAATAATGTCACAAAACTACAGGTTATAGAATTGACTTTTTTTGTAACTGGTTCGATAGTGTAGACCCACATGACAACCTCATACACCTCTATTTTCCGTTTCACTCGTGCATGAGGTTAACACATGGACCCCGCTATCAAACCCATTACAAGAAACCATATATTCTAAAACATATAGTTTTGTAATACAAATTCTCTTAAAATCTGCAGTTTTATGTAATAAAAACTAAAACATGTAGTTTTATAATACTTTGTACAAGAAATATGTAATTTTTACAAAATTTACTCTTTAAAAAAATAACAATCCACTTGGTTATGGTCCATGGGTTCTGTTTGGTCTTAACCCTTGAAGTGCATAGTCAGGATCAAAATTCAGAAGAAATGCTCTCCAATGATTAAAAAAGTAGATGGTATCTACGCATCGATACAAGGTACTTCTGTAGTGCACAGTTACCGTGGGCAAGGTGAACGCTAAATAGCACTCTGCCCAAATACATCGATGAAATGAATACTCATCAAAACAGTTGTTATTCGGAGCAATCAGGGCCCCAGGAAGGCAAGTCTAATAAACTGTGGAAGGAGATCGACATCAGTCATGTGCTTCTCGTTCGTTTGCCAAACAATGTTTTGCCATGTTGTAGTGCATCTAAGATATCTTGGCACGAAATGTCATCAGCGTCATGATTCTTGGAAGCAGACCTCGTTCCTTCTGCCTGCTTTACCGAGGCAAGTATAGTTTCGTCATGAACACTCTCGAATACTCCAGAGGCATCACCAGTCTCAAACTTGATCTGACTCGTTGAAGTTGAACAAACTGCTTCAGCCTGATCTGCAAAGAAAAACTTTGATACAGATGAGCTGCAAATGTCTCTGTAGGTATCATATTTTGCAGCTCGTGTTTGGCCTCCTTCCAATATAGTTGACAGAGGGTGCAAAACTGAAATAGCAGTATCTGTCCTCTCTAAGGTAGTCTTCAAATCCAAGAAATCGTTTACAGACTCTTGCTTACTAAACTGAACGAGAACAGCAGTGGAATCAATCGAGAAGATTGATGTAAGCGAAGCTGTACCAAACACTTTGCAGATGCAGTCCTTTATATCCTTTGGTCTTAAGTTAGATTGGAATCCCCAGATGAGAACAACGCTATCATACACTGCAGCAGGATATCTGCGCTTATAACCTGGATCTGGTCTCTCCGTGCCAGTACTTAAATCAACCACTGTTCCACTGTTCCAGCAAGGGGGCAGAAGATTGATGTGTTTCTGCAGCTTACTGTTTGTTCCTAGGTTCTCCTTAGGTGAGAAGTGCTCAAATTTGATGTCGAGATAAGCACACAACTGCGCAAAAACACATCCAGTCATGAATGCGTCATATCCTGCTTCGTGCTTAGCACCCGAAGTGAAGCAAGACAACCTGCAGGATAGGGGAAACAACAAAAGAGAAAAATCAGAAATAATACCAATTGATAAAACCAACTGATTCTATTATACATGAAAAGCTAGTAGCGATGTTCTCTGTACATGCAGAAGCAATTTTGGGCATAAGCATGTAAGCTGTTATCATAAGGCAAGTACATAAGACATCAAGGATCCATAACAAACCATACGTTGTTTCATCTGCCTCAACTTCGACTCTCACAGGAGGAAGGGTAGATGACTTCTCAACAGGTGAATAAAGTGCAGGGCACAACAATGAGAAAGCTGAAGAAAGTGATTTGCTTTTCTGCCTCATCAGACACTGAACCGCTACATTGACAGACATAAGATGCCTGGTATCTGCGATATGTGGGAAAATTTTGTGGATGCCCAAGGCAAATTCCTTCATGGATGAAGGAAGAGGGCCAACAAATTTGCTGTAGACTTGTGCAATATCTGTTATACACAATAGAGACGGTCAGAAGAAGCTCAAAAGTTAGTGCTAGAGAAATCAATCGTCAATTCAGCCAGTCATCTACCAGCCCAAATTCCAAACACAACCGCAAGGAAATTTCAGATTGGAAATCATTAACTCGGTGTATGGGGGAATCTCACCAGATGTGACTGCTGCGAAGTTCCTTATCACAAAAGTACCTTTAAGGAAAGAAAAAAAAAGATAGTGTACCTAGGAAACAACTATGACCGACAATCAATTTCCTTTCTGAGGCAAGAAGATCAATGACATGACGGATTCCTACTGCTGATTTGACTCTTGCTTCCCTGCTTCTGAGTAGATCTTCCTGCACATCTTTCTGTATTAAAACAGAACCAGAGTGATTAGTTACCCTTAACCAAGATATCACTATATATTGCTTAGATTAGTGGAGAAATGATTATATGGATAATGATGTTCTGTAGCTTGCACCTATTCAATTCAAAATCAAAGGAAAGCATACGTGCAAATTTCAAAAGCGATCAGGCATCATTCAATTTAAATTTTAAAGTCAAAACAGAAAAGGCATGCTTCAATGCATTTCCTCTTAATACAAGTTACACAAAACTTGAAGCAAACGAAGAGGTAAGTAATCATCATCTACCCTTCATTCATGCTTTAATATTTGTGCAACTGTCCAAAAAAAAAAGCATGGAAGCACCTCTCAAAATGGAATTATTGTGGACAGAAAAAGATATGAAGCTTGTGCCACTTTCAACAGGGAATTTCTTACCATCAACAATCCTTTGTCCCCATTGGTGTCTGTATAAACTACTCTTTTTTCTGATGTGTCACCCTCACCAAATGTACAAACATAAACAAGATCTCTAAAGTTTTTTCTTAAAACCTGCATAGGGAAATATATTATCTGAGTAGAAGCAGAAATAACACATATCAAGAAGCATTATTAATATGCATTACACACTAATAAGTTAAAGAATGTGCATCAGAAAACAACAATCTGTATTCAACACATATCCTGAATCCAATTGTCAATGGTTGTAAACTTGTAATTCCACAAGACACAGTTACAACCAAATTGATAACAGCCACAAATGTTGGAAAAGAAACAGAGTCTCTTATGAAGATAAATATCATACAACCAAAGTATGTACGGAACTATACAGAACTTTGAATCAACAATAAAACTAATGGACACATGAAATATCTTATTCACAAATTAGCTGTCCAGCTGTCACTATATTCCAAGGCAATAAATATATCAAGCAGTACCTGTTGGATTAACTTTAACTGATGTGATGTGAATCCATTAAGCATAACAGCTGGGCGCATTTTGAAAAAAACTGTCTGGAATTCGTCTGTGCTGAACTTAATGTTTCCTGTCCAATGGCTATCAACTCTTGGTATGCTGATTATCGCATCACGCCACTCACTGAATTTGATCTTCATTCTCTCTGTGAAAAGAATATCGGCAGCACTCTTTAATGGCACATCTCCTTCCTCTTCAGAAGTGTTTGGTGATGTAGATATTCGATCATGATACAATGTATTTAATTTTTCAAGTGCCACTTCTTCTTGTGCTCTGGATAAATAAGATATTCCTGAGATTAACCAAATATCGTAAATAAACAAGCACTTTATGCTTTTCATGCATGGTTTGTATCTACTAGCGCAACTATCATATTAATAATAACTAAAAAATTGAGTAATGTGTGTCTAAGGTCAATCCTGAAATTTTGGATCAACAGAGAGTCAGAGACATGTATGCAGATGCAGTAACAGATCAACCAAGTATTGCAAGTAAGAGAAAGCACCTTCACGGAAGCATGTGTTGAAATCAAACTGGTACTTTGCTAGGAAGTCAATTGAAGTGGTCTGACAGAGAAATTCTGGAGATGAACTATCATTTGGGAGCTCCTTGCGAGGGAAGATAAAGAAATTATGCCTACCAAGAAGAAAAAAGTGATGTCATGGAAAAAGATCAAACAATCAAGAATGAATTATCCGTTGCAAATCAGCTATACCAACTCTCTCTAGGAGGGATCGTAATAGTTTTACATAAAATAAACTTCTTGTTCAAGAACCATTCTACATCAACGTTATTCTTGGGTGTCCGGATCAAGTATTCCTGGGTTTTTCTATCTCAATCTGTGCTCTATGAACTTTTTACAGTGGACCACTATGCGAAGCAGAGTCAGTACCTATTAATCTGCCAATAATATAATTGAGAACTACTGGCTGTTCAAAACAAAGCCTTCTAAATTACTACTTCTCTGCTAAACCAAATATCTTCAAAGTTTTCTATATCAGTATATCACTATATGAAGGGTCCAAGGTGCTGCCTTTTGACAAAAACCACACAAATTAACTATTTGCAATCCAAAAGATAATATAAGTTATCCAGTTCATCAAGATACATAGATAGCACCCCATTTAATGAAGAGGAAGCCACACATTTGGTACTAAACCCCAGCTGTTCACAAGCATATATATAACCCAAATAAGCCAAAAGGGGTAGCCAGTCCTATCCAAATTCCAAAACCCGAAACCCTATATCTCATGGCAAGCCCGATATATCAAAATGGAAGCTCCTGCCTCAACAGATCATTAGAAGTTCACCAGGCGGCAGGCGCTATGTCCAACACACTACTCGCAGACAGCAGATCCTAACAAACAAAAAGCAACAGAATGCCAACGTTAGCTAAAATTATTAGTGAACTACCAGGTACAATACGGAAGCTGCAGACAAATTAACAGTATATTTGTGTAATAAACGCGCATTATTACGCGGCGGTTGACTGGAACGGAGAGGGATGTGGGGTGTGGGTGGGTGTGGGTGTGGGTGTGGGTGTGTGTGTGTGTGGGGGGTTGGATAGCGCGACGCACGGGTGTGCGACGAAGGCGGACTTGGCGGGGTCCCAGCGGAAGGGGCAGACGCCGAGCTGCAAGGCGGCGAAGCGCTCCGCGGAGTCGCGGAGCTTGAGGTACCGGACGTCGGCGCTGTCGAGCTCGAAGGTGTCCCGCCACGGCGCGCTCGTCACGCCGCTCATCTCCAGGTCGATCCCCACGAACGCCGCGTCCTGCACCCGCGCCCGCAGCTCGTCCAGCGCCTCCGCCATGTTCCCCCGCGTCACCTGCTTCACCGCCACCCCGCAGACCCCGCCCCCGCCGACCCCGCCCCCGCCGCTCGAGGAGAGCAGGCGGGAGAGTAGGGTCTTGGGCGGCGGCACGCGGAGGAGGGGGAGGAGGCGGCGGCGGCTCTGCATGGCCGCCGTCGCTGGAGGGTGGAGGCAGGCAGTGGGTCGGGCTCGATTTGGTTGCAGTCGATGGGATCGAGTCCAAAAATACCATGGAGCTCGTGTCATATGGCCCATATGTGAATTCGTGAACGAACCAATGGGCCTTGCATTAGTACTAAGGACAACAAAAAAGTAAATTGCGCCATATATACCTGATCTTAGTTCCTGAACTTTATAATTGCACGTCTATGTTTCTTAAACTCGTATAAGTACGTCAATAAATATTCAGATCACACTTAATTGCAACTATTAAGTCCTATGCACTACTAATACTACCCCTCATGTCATCAAACTCAGTACCAAGGTTCCAAATTTCGGCGAAATTCGGCGAAATTTCGCCGAGATTTCGGATTTCGGACCACCCCGAAATCTCAAGTACCGTCCGGGGAAAAAAATTTAAAAAAATTGAAATTACTACAGTAAAATCCGAAATTTCGGTTTTTTCGGCGAAATCTCGCCAAATTTGGCCAAAATTTCGTGTTTTTTGGCCGGTTTTGAAAGTTTTAGGGCCGGATTTGACCGGATTTGGTCCAATAACCCTTAGGAAAGTCATCTCCTATAAAAATTTGTTGAAAAACCTAATTTTTTAAATATTTTAAAATTTTGGCAGAAACACTGTCCAATTTTTATAAAATTGTACAAGCTTGATAAACATCTGAAAATTTTATGGTACTATCCTTAGTAGTTTAGTATAATACATAAAAAATTTAAAAATAATTTAACTTCATTTGTTATCTTTAAAAAATCAAAAACAGAATGAACATAATTGGGATAGTTATATTGTCAGAATTTTATAAATTTTCTTGAGTGTGATTATGATCTAAATTTTTTTGAGAGATTAATAATTGACTCAGTAACATTATATAAATTTTTCAAAAAATTTAAACTTTGTTTGTTTGGTCAATCAAATCTATGCAAGCATTGAACTTCGTTTGTTATATTATATTTCAAAAATAAAAAAGAAAAGAACATAAATGGTACTGTGCCTTGTAAGAATTTTATAAATTCACTGGAGTGTGATCATGAATCAAAATTTTTATGGGATATTAATAATTTCCTTATCACCGTTCTTTAAAATTTTCAAAAAAATTTATGGTTTACATAATTTTTAATTTTGTTCAAGTTTGCCGGTAAGCCTTTTAACAGGGCAGTAATACTGTTCGAATTTTTAAAAATTTATACAGTTTGATCATCATCTGAAAATTTTATGAGAGCATTATAGATACATCATAACCATGCACAAAAAATTTCAACATTTTCTAACTTCATTTGTACCATTTTTCATTCGGATCAAACTTGTCGATCAGTGTTCTGTCTGGACAGCGCCACTCTCCGAATTTTTAAAAATTCCTCACATGTGATAATCAGCTGAAATTTTATGATAATATTAGTTATGGATCATAACCATGCACAAAAAATTTCAACAGTTTATAACTTGATTTGTACCATTTTCCATTCCGATCAAACTTGTTGGTCAGTGTTTTATCAGGACAGTACCACTCTCCGAATTTTTAAAAATTCCTCAGATGTGATAATCAGCTGAAATTTTTGTGAAATCATGAGCATTGTGTCAGGAACCTCCAAAAAAAATTTCAAAATTTTTTGATAATGTTTAGACCACTTTTCAGCCAGTGCAAAAAACCCGAAATTTCGGAAATTTCGCCCGAAATTTCGGAAATTTCGCCCGAAATTTCGGAAATTTCGCCCGAAATTTCGGAAATTTCGCCCGAAATTTCGGAAATTTCGCCCGAAATTTCGGAAATTTCGCCCGAAATTTCGGGTTTTTTCGCCGAATTTCGGTTTTTATTTTCCGGATTGAACCGGATTTGAATTTTCAAATTCAAATTTCATCCAAAATAATTCCAAAATTTCGAAATTTCGCCGAAATTTCGTTATCCGGCCTGAGACGAAATTCATTCCGAAACCGAAATTTAAAACCTTGCTCAGTACATTGTAGCTTTGATATCATATTAAATTCCATGGACCAGCTACCTCCCCAAAAGCTTCGGCTGGTAGGGTAAAGATGGTCAATATACTCATACTTCAACGTCAACTAAGATCGTGTGGTATTTTGAAAGCCAAAGTTTGACCATGTGATTGCTAACATCAATAAGAAGCTTATAAAGTTGTCCCATGAGATGAACACTTCATTCAAATCCGAAAATATTAACTCTCCCAGTGATTTCAAATGCCGGTCATGTGGTCAATTTTTTATTAAGTACGAAATAAGGTGTTATATATTCATCTCTTAGTACCAATAAAGTAGGATTTCGATGACCTGCTTACAGAACTTTAGGGATCTAACGTGCGATTCTCAATTTGAAGGGCCAAAGTGACACACCGTCGTAAGTTTAGGCCCTGTAGTACACTTTACTGTAGAAAAGATCAAGTTGATACACTATAATCATATAGCCAACCTTGAAGTTGTCACTTCAGTAAAGTCAAATTTTCGCGATCCAACTTCCAAAGAATTTTCCTGCGCCGCACACGTGTATGTGCGCGTGGGGCTATTGTGTGTGTCCTTATAAAAAAAACAACAACAACCTCCCAAAGAAGAACTTGGATTCCAGTGAAGAACTGCCAAGAGCTGCTGTCAAGTACACTGTAGTACTGTACACCCAACTTATTCGATCGTACTCTCTTTTTGTTTCCATTGCATCCTTTATTTATTAGTTCGAAATGGTTCGGCCACAAAAACACAGCAGCAAGGAAAGATCACTGATCATGGTCAGGAAGACAAAATGACCGACCAAAATTCTCCAAAAGAGCGAATTTGCTCCATCTTTTCCCTATACAAATGTGAATGATCCAGCGTTTCTCGCTTCCTTGATGTTCCGTCTTTACGCAGCGCCCGCGTGTGAGATATCTTTGCCGAAGAGCCCAGCGATTGCTTTCCCCGGATCCTCCTGCCTGATGAGGGACTCCCCAACAAGAACCTGCAGCAACGTACAAGAGGAGTCAGCCAAGCAGGAAGTAAGGAATGCCAAATTTTAAATAGATCATAGTATAGTGTTCGTTTAGAGGGCTCTCAATAGTCAATTCTTATGGCTGACTTACCGCTTTGACCCCGGCATTCTGAACGAACGAAATATGCTCAGGCGTGAACAGCCCAGATTCTCCTACAACCTGAAATAGGCCAAAGATCAACATGAATGCCGTATGCCAGGGAGTCTTGAGCATATTCAGCTGCATAACATGGTGCAACTTATATTTGGAACTTCTGGACAGCAATTTCAGTAGTGATAATACTAGCAAATTCGAATTACAGTTTGAAGGTACTTTTCTCATGGTGTCACAAACAGACTGTCATAATCTGACAATCGTTATGGTGATTTGACTTCAGATAGTTGCCTTAATCGAGAATCACTAATTTAAGTTGCTCCCTCAAGTGCCAAGAGCGAGAATGACTTATAATGTGGAACTCTTTACCAATAGATAGTGTCCCCTTCAACCAATTGAATTGATTCTTAGACAGTTACTACAGCAATTCTGAAGATGCATTTGTGTGATTCAAAGCATAGTGCTACATGCATTAGAGCGTTAGCAAGTGCCATCTATTGAGGGCAGCTGTAGATGACGATAATACCAAATACTCCCACCTGTCACAAAAAAAAATTTGTTTTGGACGTTGACACGGTATGTTGTTTTGGACATTGACACAGTCCCCAAAACACAATTCTGACCACTAATTTCTATTGTAGTAGATTTATAAAACCTAATAAATTTATACTTTATAAAAATTCTTTCCAAGACAAAAGTACCATTTTCATGTGTTCAATTTAAATATTGAAAAAGATATCAATAGCCAAAATTTAGAAAGTTTGATTGCACGTAACCCAAAACAACATTCTTGTGTGACTGGAGGGAGTAAGAAAGAGTTAAGGCCCAATGCTAGCAAGAGCAATAAATGTCAAAAATTACTAAAACATACGTATAAAATTCACATTGTCGGGTATGATGCAGAATGGTGCTTCATTTTAGTACAAGAATCTGTCTACAGTAATTTTATTTTACATTTGCTCCAAGTAATATGGAAGTGTGAAGCGCAAATAGTTTTAGCAGAAGATATAGGTAAAATGGTTTTTTTTTTCTTTTTACAGAACTTACGTTCAAAAATAGTACTTACAATTATGTCCTTCTGAGCTATAATCTGTCCTCGTTCACCCTCTAGAAGCCTTCTCATGTTTGAAATATCAACTTCAAACGTTTCTGGAATAACATTTACATGTGCAGTTAAATATAGAGCCAATAACATAATTTGAAGCATCACTATACAACATTAACATCAATAATCATCTAATTCCGATAGTGACCATGCTAGCATGTTTTAACTCCTTACTGCTGGATTTCCAAAGTGAACTCCAGCTTCTAATTTTTTAAGAATCAAATAGCAGCTTCATAGTATGGTGAGAAATGCAATGCGTAAGCCACTAGTTCAATATGAATCAACAATCTTTCAGGTGGTACAAATAGCCACAATGCTAGTAGAGAACAAATCTGACATAGAATTATATGGTCTCATTGGGAATTGAATACATTGTTACATAATGTGTGCCAAAGTAACTTAACTAAATGAAAGGAACAAGAACATCATACCAAGATTACGGTTATTGATGCCAATAAGCTGGATGCCATCTATCCCTAAAACACGGTCCATTTCCCTTTCATCATGCACCTTCAACAATACAGTCAGCTTGTTAATTACATCAATGACATGCAAGTTGTGTCACTAAATATAATGATTCCAGAGCAAAAACAGAACAGTTGAAAGGCTTTAACATGTGAAACATATCACAAAAAACAACTCAGCTAACCTCAACTAAAGCAGCCATCCCGAGTATTTTACATATTTTCAGCATATACTTGATATCAAGATCAGGTAAGACAGCAGCAATCAGAAGAACAGCATCTGCTCCCTTGGACCGTGCATAGTGAAGTTGCCAAGCATCCACGATGAACTCTTTGCACAGAAGAGGACACTGCATTTAGAAGAAAAAAAATCTTGAGCCTTTCATGCATTTGAACTACCATATCTGAATATCATTGATTTCAGTAAATGCAAGTACAACATATGGACAAATTTACAGGCACAGCACCTTTACTCCAGCATTGCGTATAGCCTCCAAGTATTCAAAACTTCCCTGATTACATATTAAAGGAAAACAAGTATCTTCAGCATGCATAACTTTATAATTGATGATAGAAGGGCAACCAAATCTCTCAAAGAAAAGAAATTACTGACCTGAAAGTATTTTTCATCTGTAAGAACACTTAAGCATGCTGCTCCGTTTCTCTCATATGATCGAGCAATCTGAACCTGTTTATGCCCCAACAAACATCAGTTACATGCAATTGTACTTCTTAGTTCGTATTACACATGAAAAGCAAACAAATGATTTCTTTAAGACAAAATCATGCATGCTTATTCAGAACGTCACCAAATAAGCATATCACTAACTGGGAATCGGGCGATTCAAGTGGGTAGTAACATAACTGAGGGATAAAGAAATGCATTAATGCAATTCTATGTAATAGAATCCAAAATTCATTGTTTGAAGATTGAGATAAGCCTGCAACCTGGTGGATGCCATAGAAATATGACCAGTTATGAATAAACATTATTTAACATTATTCTGCTGATCTATTCTGCAAATTTTTAGCAGACATGCAAACCATATATGTGTTTTCACTTCAAAATGAACTATTCCAATTTCTTACATCTGTCAAACAGCACATGTGTTATCAATAAAAATGATAAATAAGAGAAGAACCATCGTGACATCTCCACCCATCTGTTGTTTAATACTTAGTAATTTACTACTCAGGTATTGTGTCGTTCTCAATAACCAGTTTAGTTGATACTAGATCAGGTTTAATTACTACAATTCTAAAATTAAGCTCATAGAACATATTATCACAGAAATGGTACTCTATGTACCGAATATAATTCGCATACATCAAGATAGCAGGTGAATTCCGATAACATACAGGAAACAATTGAAGCTTGGTACACCTATTTTAGCATTGGAATTCACCCCACAAACTCACCGGATCGAAATTCTCCCTCAGAACCCCCCGGCTTGGTGAAGCCTTCTTGACCTCTGCAATCAGGGCAGGCAGACCAGTCCGATCATACGACGCCTTCAGCGCCATAACAAAGTCCCTTGCCGGAGGAGCGTTCTCCAGCGGCCCCTTCAGCATGTACAGGGGCCTTCTCTCCTTCAGCTGCCACATGCAACCAGAGAACAAATTTCACATCACATCAGAATAGCACACGCTGGCTTAGCTCCAGAACACCATCAACATGCCTGTGAAACCTCGGCCTCCTTGTCCCATACGATCTTCTCGAGGATATTGCGCGGCGTGTTCCCCTCGTTCTCGAGGCGGAACTGGAACGGGCCCACGTAGTGCACCGACGGCCCCGTCACGGGCCGCCTCCGAATTCTTATCCCATCCACCCCCTCGACGTCGGCGGCGGCGGCATCTGCCACTGGGCTCCAGTTACCCTGCTCGGTGGATCCAGCCGAGCCCGCCGTCTCAGCCTCCGCGGCGTGCGAGCTCGTCGCGACCGCATCCTCCGAATCCTGCACAATAGCCACACAAACCTCACAAATCCCGCCTTCCAGGGGGAGGGGAACCTCGCAATTCGCATGGAACCGGGCTCCGAGGCAGCAAAGGGGGATCGCAAGAGGAACGGACCGTCTCAGCGCGAGCGCAGCGGGGAGGGGCGGTGCTCCGGCCGCCGGCGGTGCTGTCCATGGGGACGGCGGCGAGGAGGCGTCGAGGGGCGGCGGAGGCGGATACGGCTAGGGTTTTGGGTCGCCGGAGGCGGGAGTAGCGGGTCGGGGTTGGGAGGACCGGCCGGGGAGGCGCGGATCCGATAGCGAGCGCTTCCATTCAAGGAGGTGTCGCGCTTTATGGAGGCAGCAGAGTATGCGGGAGAACTAGAAGGCTATTGGATTGGAGCGGACGTTAGCCGATTGGCGATACGGTTATACAACCCTGCCGCCGCTGCTTCATGAATTTTTTTTACTGTACTA
This sequence comes from Otatea glauca, assembly GCA_036346275.1. Classification (NCBI taxonomy): domain Eukaryota; kingdom Viridiplantae; phylum Streptophyta; class Magnoliopsida; order Poales; family Poaceae; genus Otatea; species Otatea glauca. The sequence continues at coordinate 35,004,067 of CM070717.1, forward strand.
GCTATATATTAAAAAAAACTCCTATAAAGTCCAATGTAAATTATAAAAGTAGCCCTCAAAGGAGCATCATAATCATTGTATTACCAGAGTTTGGCATATGGCAGATCACGTGAAATGGTAGCGCGTCGCAAAACATGGAGCAGAGTGGCTGCACTGAACTCGGGCAATGGGACAGCAAATGAAAATGGAGTGGAGTGGGTGTGCTGCACTCTGGTTTCCCTTTCGGTTTCAAAGCTCAACAATCCAACTACTTGAATCTCAATAAATAACATAAAAGCCACGAACTAGCTAGCAGCATTGATACTAACCTTGGTATGCTAAACTAGCATGACACATGAATTAAACCTATGTTTATTCACGGATATTTTTAAATAATACACGAAAAATAAAGAATTACAAAAATAATAAGCCAAAAAAATAACATAAGTAGGTTATTGTCGCCGTTCTGGATAGCGACAAAGTTCTATCACTATTCAGAATGACGATTTAATGATGTGGACGTCCCATAGGTTTTCTGTCACTATTTTAAAAGGCGACAAAGTTCTGTTGCCATTTGTGTTGTCACTTCGATCTAATCAATCAGGGGCAGCGCGTTGTGGGTACGGCATCGCTTTCGAACACGACGGATTTGGTCCTTGAAACACCCCTAATCCGGTCATCGCTTTTGAGCACGCCAAATTTGGTCATGTGGGTACGTGAACTGGTTAGGTGCGTGCGTACCGCTCCGCAAGTCATACTGGGTGTCCTGTGTCGTGGGAGGGGCCTCGTCGAGTTGGTTGGGTCCCAGCTGTTAGTCGCGGAACATGTCTTGCACCCACTAAGAAGGCTGCATTGGAATGTACCGTTAGTACTGTGGAGAAAAGAGAGTGCAACAAGTAACTTAAATTATACGAAGCACTTACCGATGCCGATTGCGGGGTCGTGGAGTGTTGTGCCCACTGGCTGAACTCATCCCTAGAAACCTGCGCACACGTAGTGTTAGCTCAGTTACGCCTTAGGAATCACTTCAACCGGACAAAACATACCTGTCATGGCACCCGCACAGATGATGACCCTACACCATAATCTGAAGGGATACGGGTAGGCTACACTAGCGCACAATAAAAATTTCTACCTCGTAAACCAAAAAGCCACGCAAGTAGATGATCATGAATCGTTACCACTAGACGCGCAGTGCAACGGAAGGAAGTTAATGCAGCCCAAATCAACGAAGTGCGCGTCCAGTTGCAGTGGTCGATCTTCCTCACGCGGTGGTTGATCCTCCTCACGCGGTGGTCGATCGTCCTCACGCGGTGGTCGATCGTCCTCACGCGGTGGTCGATCGTCCCAAACAGTATTGCAGTAGCAGCAACTCCTCTACCGGTGTCCACACGTTCGGGGAAAAGAACGTTGTGCGTCGGTGTGCCAGCACCAGAGCGCAAGGGAAGGCTCAAGTGGTGACGGTTAGGGTTTTGATGGCTACGCCCTCTTTATATACCACCTCCTTCCTCATGGTGGAACCCTACATTAGGGTCCAACTGAAGGACAAAGCCCACTTGGCCCATTAGTGAAGGATCCAATCCATACAACTATATTTCAACCCCTTAAGTGTGTGACCCTATAGGTTCATGCATATTTGAACACGACTTGGAAACACCTTTTCAACCTATAATCGATAGCAGCACCTAGCAGTACATATCGATTCCCAAATATCTATAAAGTATTGGACGAACCTACTATAGTGTGATAATGTAATGTTCACTTTGCTTCACAATATCAGATCAAGCTCAAGGTGAGAGTCGTGTCATCCTATGACAGCTCGATCTCTTCACTCATACCGTAGTGGAATAATTTATCTGAATTGACTCTCAATCACATTCGGCGTGACCATACACTTCCTTAATCCATCTACCTTGAGGAGCCCAGAGATATCTCTCTGTTATATAGGAGGAGCAAATTCCATCTTGATCAACATGGTATACCCGAAAACTTATTTTATAACTACATGGTTAAAGAGTAGCGTTTGGGAACTCCTAAGTGAACCATTACATATCTAGGAAACCAATGACAATCTCAGGTCTAAGGATCATACATACACTATGCATGAGATCAACTGATGACACATAAGAACAATTCTTACAGTGTCTCATATGGGTCTATCCAACACATGTTCTCTAACATGTGTCCACATTATTGATTAGATATCTTCATATCTCTATGACCAGTGAAACTTGATCATCAATCAATACATGTGCTCATCTATGAAGCATAGTTGTCCTATATTATGATAACCGATTAGGGATAACTTAAATAACATCGATATATGAAAAATTTGCACGAACAAGTCACTTACTTGTTGATTAATCCAATCAATATTTATTCAAAGGACAAACAATTATATTGTTCCATAAATATAAGGTGTGATACAATCATCTTTATGATTGCCTCAAGGGCATATCACCAACATAATCATGCGTGGTGTACGGGGTGTAGGTCTAGCTGAACCAAGTCTCCCCAGGTGGGTGCTGTGGTAAGTGTGCCGACGCGAACATACCCCAAGCTGAACTTCCTGGTGGCAAGTCCTGATCGGGAGTGCCCACGTGTAGGATCAAAGATAACCGACTAGAGGGGGGTGAATAGGAGGTTTTAAAATTCTTTGGCTCTAATTGCAATAAATAATCAAGCAAAGCTAGAATTGTGATTTTTGACAATTAAAGCCTAAATCGACTAGGTTTCACTACATTACCAACGAACTAAGTCTAAGCAACTAGGCAATCCTAAGCACAAGATCAATATGGTAAGCAAACCAGGAATGTAAATTCCATAAATTAAATACAAGTGATCAAACCACAATAAGAGATGAACACGATTTTTATTCTGTGGTCTCGGAGACTTGCCGGTCTCCCCTAATCCACGTTGAGGTAGCTTGACCAACTCAAGCAGCTTCTTTGCGCAAATGTGGCTTCCTCGATCACTATGGTAGCTCTTCCCCGCTCCAGGTAGGTAAGCTCCGGCCTTCACAACTCACTGGGCTTTCTCACAATCTTCTTTGAGAAAGTCACCGGTTTTTTCGCCTCCAAGCCATCTAGGAGGTAGCAACCTCCAAGAGTAACAAATCTTGATGTTTTCTTGAAGTTGATCAAGTGTCTAATGGCTCAAACATTAAATGCTCCTATCTCTCTCAAAATGAGAATTTAATGCACAACGATGAGTAGGAGACTTGCTAGAGTTCAAATTTATTCAATGAGAGCCCAAGAGTTCACTAGTATGCAGGAGTGGGGGTATTTATAGCCCCACCCACAATTCCAACCGTTGGGGGCAAAATACATAAAAATTCAGTAATCCCGATGCTACCACCTATATAGAGCTGGTAGCGCCGGGTCCCAACTCAATAGTCGAAATCATGCATTTAATGCACTGATAGTACCCATTGCTAGTGAGGACCAGTGCTACCGCCCAACTAGGACTGGTAGCACCGGCCACCATTTTTCAATTTTGGGCGAAAAGAGTGCTTGTCTATAAAAATGATCGCATCGGGGCGGTGCTACTGCACGGACGGTAGCACCGTAGGAGGAAATAGTGCAAAATACCCTTTCGTAAAAAACGTCACGGCCTTTGGGGCGGTGCTACAAGACGGCAATGTAGCACCACTCCCACATGGCTGGTAGGTGCTGAGACCCAAAATTCACCTCTCTGTAAAAATCAAACTAGCCATAAGCCCGGTGCTACCGACCCAACAGTAGCATTGCTCTCACATGGTCGGTAGCACCGGCCATGCTGAAATGACTCAATGCAAAAACATCTACGACTTCAAGTGAGCATGATTTGAGCCTTTAGACTTGATCAACATGAAACTACTAGCCAAGATCCCTTTTAATAGTATGGCACCTAATCTAGCAATCCAATCTTTTCTCCAAACGCCAAGATTGACAAAAGATATGAAAAGATCCTTAATTTTTATACCTTGGCAATTGAGCTTGATGCGTTGATCTTTTTTGAACTTTATTTCCATGCTTCATTGCGTACTATGTCTAGGACCAATCTATTTTTCATAATCTCAAAGAAAAATATTAGTCCTTTAATCACGATTGTCATTAATTACCAAAACCAAAACTAATTGGGGGCCTAGATGCTTCACCACGTCGGAGTCTGTGTTGACCTCCAGAGCTGTATGTGTCGTCGATGGAGCAGGTGCTTCATGTTCGCACCTGGACGACAACGCCGGAAGGAGAGTTCGATCCCTACGCGCGTCCAGTAAAGGGACATGATATATAAGAAAATGTTAGGTACCTCCAATGCTAAGAAGTTCCACAAATGAAGATATATTCATTAGCAGTTAATAACTCCAATCGGAGGGAATGTACGTGACGTGGCGTATGCATAGATGATGTGCCTACACTAAAGTCGTGTGTGCTATAAGGGGTATATGTTTGGCTGAACCTGAACTCCTGCGGTAAGCGTAGCGGCAAGTCCCGATCGGGTGAGTCCGTCTTTGAGTCCGTGTTGACCTCGGGAGCTGTACATGCTGGCGACGGAGCAAGTGCTTCATGCTGGCGCCTAGACGATAATGGAAGGAGAGAGCAATCCCCGCGCATGTGCTGTAAAAGGGCATAACATGACCAAAAAAGTTACATTGCGTAAATATTACAAAGTTTGAGAATTAAATGTACATCGCATACCAGCGTACATATCCTGAAGGCCAGGCAAAGATGAAGATGAGCAAGCTAAGCTCGATCATCTTCCGATCGCACTCGGGCGTGATGACCTAGGAGATGGAGGATGGGCGCCTCGCTCAACACCCGGTACAACGACATCGCTATGACGGCCGCAGGTAACTGTCTTGACTTTGCCCTTCGTATCATCCAAGACGGAACGTAGAACCTCAAGCAGGCTGGACATAGTGTTGTGCTTCCTATGCCATAGTGCAGTGGAAGCCTCATTGACGATACGGTTCGCATGATCAAACTACATAGACAACACGAGAAGTTGGTTAGTCATGGAAATATGAATGAAGCGTAATGTACGTTCTACCGTGTCATCCTACCGTGCTGCACGGTGTAGATGGTGGCTGAGGCCCAACCTATCGGCATGCGTGACCTCCTTGGGCCTCGGTGGAACATGTCTAGTAAGTCGAGTACGTGTACATGGCATGTACCACTCCAAGTACGCGACATACGAGTTTAGGTCGTATGGTTGATCCTCGACCACTATCTGCTCTGTAGCAGACTACTCCTACGCAGTGATCCATGGTAATTGTGTCTGGTGCCAGTTGTCGCACTTGTGACCCCTCCAACATTGCCTGCAGGAAACAAAGTTGCAAGTTACGAATTATAATTACATCATGTAGGCTCGTTGCGGGAAACATAATTGAAATTTACGAATTGCACTTACACATGCACTTCTCGTGGCAGAGGTGGGCCAACTACAGGGGGGATTTGCTGATGAAGTCTGAACTAGCGCATCACTCGAGCTGGGCAATACAACTCCACCATGTGACAGAACGCGAGGTGGCGTGTCGTCAACCAGTATGCAACATCCTGCCTGCACTGAACTGACAATCCATGTGGCGCCGTAGTGACCAAGAAATACGCAGTCTATGGTTGCCATATGATTTTATTCTCATGCAGGGTCTCGAAGTAGTTATAAAACTTTAGGTAGACTCTACGAGACCTCTCCTGTGCCCATCCCATTTGGCTGGCCATCCACGGTGTACCCATGGTGGGCCCGTCGACCGAGTCCCCACCCTCACCATAGAACAGAGACTCTAATGAACACGGGTGAATGGGCTCCCTGAAGTACGGCCGCCTGACAGGAAAATACTCCCATGACTATATCTGAAGCAATGAGTAGCACACTACAAACACGGACTCCTATCCTGTTGTCTTCATGCAAGCTGTGCACAATCCCCGGTATGTCACGTAGAGCATCGATGATCCAAAACTGAAATGTGGCACATCATCGAGCTGGGCGTCAGTCAATGCCTCCGCGATGTGGGTGTAGCTCGGTTGCACGCAATTTCCCTGTGTACTAGGGAACAACACCCAACTAAATAAGAAGAGCAGGTACGCGACAATGTGAGTCCTCAGTACATACTGCAGCACATCAGCTGAGCATTGCATGTAGCGGCGAAGCTATGAATGTGGAACCCCCAAGGATTATCTAGGACCGGATGATCAAACCTATGCTGCAACCTGACCCTCTAGTCAGGCATCCTCGGTAGCGAAACTATCGGCTTACTCCTGATAGGCAAACCTGTAATTACGGCAACGTCCTGGAGGGTGACGGTCATCTTCCCCAGTGAAAGTGGAACGTATGAGTCTCTGGCCTCCAATGATCGATGAGCGCGAACAAGAGAGCCCTGTCCACGGTGAAAGAATGCCTGATGTCCATCATCTGGGCCAACGGCAACAGCCCTGACTGCCGTGGAATGGGTACGTACCACACGTCCAAGAGCCAGTGCTCCCTCGGGCACCTGAGAACGAACGGTCGTGGACCGTCACCCGTAAGCCAGACCCTACTATGATGCTTGCCATCATAAGATGGGTGAAGCAAAGTTCGTGGGTGTTCAGCCATGTCTTGCAATAAGACAATAAGCCACATGAAATGAAGAGAAGGAATACCATATATCGCAAATATTGTCGTAATATTATACTAACATTATTGAAGTTATGCATATATCGCAATAATATTATACCAATATTACAATAATAAAAGAAACATATTATTGTTATGCTAATAAATTTATAATTGTATCGCAGTAATATAAGTATAATCATAATAATATTATACAAATATTACACTAATATTACATAAATTATACTAATTACACCATTACACCATTAATTTTGCCTTACACCGTTATTTTATGTACTACTAATTTTATCATATTACACTGGTACTACACTAATATTTCAATAACATGGAGCCATTATTTACGCTATACCCCATTATTTCATGTAGAGCTAATTATATTAACGTCGTCATTACATACGCTACTACCGTTATTTTATGCACTACTAATTGCGAACAACATCACACCAAGTACATAATATTTTTTACAAATTGTACCGTCCATTTGTGTACTACTCACTACACTACTACTGTCATTTTATCTACTACTCATTATATAATTACCATTGTTATTTGCACTGCTTATGTACTAATACTGTGGTTTCATATACTACTATTCACACTAACCTTCTCGTAGTTCAACTGAAGATTACGACAGCCCGAAGAACTTACAAACTAACCTTCCTGGATATTACCTACAAAAAAAACCTCCCCAATCAAATGCGGCAAAATATGAACCCCGAATTAATTCTAACAAGAAATTAACCCTTAATAAATTCCTCCAGAAGTACGATTCCAAATTTCCTCTTCCACCTCTTTTTTCCCTCCCTTCTGTCCCGCGTCTCTCCTCTCTTTTGCCTCTCGGTTTCCTCAGCTCATTGGATGTTTCCGAACTCCCTCTGTTTTTCCCTCGTTGAAGCCAATATCTGATGCAAATCATCGGAGGAAGTCCTAATTTATAGAATGCAGCGCTGTTGGTCCGCGAAATAGCCAATGCAACGCATCCATTCTGCGATTTTGCCATCCCATCAGCCCATCCCCTCGCCTAGCAGCGCTATTGGCCGCAATTCCCGCGGGATATGCCACGTGTTAGAATCCAGTAATGCAGCGCTCGTATGGAGCTCCTTTGGGGCTACTTCTACAATTCACACTGAAACGGAGGCTATTGTCGCAAAAGAACTAATTTATACCGCTAGTACAGTAAAAATTTCCTGCTTCACCTGGTGGTGTCTGCTACCATTGCATGGAGCCGTGTATACCGTAGATTAAAAAGCCGGAGCGGACAATCGGTTCAACACCGACGACCTCAGCGGATCGATTCGGTTCACGCAATTGGACCGGAAAAAACCGGTTGAAAGAACCTTGTAAACGGTGAACCGGTGTAAATCCCCACTTTATACGTTGAACCATTTGAATTTGGAGACGTTGGGGCCTTAGTGTGGAAAATACTTACTAGATGCTACCTTGAATTCTATAATTCTATGGCAGTCTCATTTGATCTTTTAGTCACGGAATCGAAATAGACCATTTTCCTTTTAACAGTTATTTATTAAATCATGAATAAATGATAGATAATAATTATTTATTCTTTTACTTACTTTAAAATTTGTGTAACTTATTTTGGGAGAAAACAATGAAGCACTGCTCAAACAGTGCGTAGGTGGATAGCAGATGCAGAAGTTGACCGTACAAAACGCCACCAGTGATGATACTTCAATACTGATTGCACAGAATCTACATAAATCCAGTAACAGTCCTGCAACAACAAAGTGGTTCCAGGAATATAGGCAATACTGATATTAGCAACCGAGACTGTTTTCTGTACATCATTGCGAGACACAACTACAAGACAATGCTTCTTCCTAGCAGGATGCCAATTTGAACGTCGGTAGCAGTGCTTGTGCAGTGTAGCTGAGCAAGAATTTGGAATCTCATGAAGGAAGAAGACCTGTGCTGTTACTCATTTTTTCTCTCGGTTATGGCCTCGTTTGAATCACGTGAACTTTTCAGATTCTAACATTAATTAAACGATTTCACGTGATATTCCTGTGTTCCAAACATTGTTTCGTCTGCGCCTGCCTATCCGCCGCTCATCCTCGCGCGTCACCGGTCCGCCGCTCTTCCTCACCCTGTATCGCTTGCACGGCGAGTTTTTTTATCCCTTTGTGCTTCCTTTCTTCAGAGCTTTGGACATTGCGTCTGAATGTACCCATCGTGTATGTATTTGTGTGACCCATATCTTATCTTGATAACTATATCTTTTCTTTTCTTTTTTTTGCAAGACCACCAGGTGCTGATTATAATGTTATTTGTAGGATGACACGGTGGTTGACACCAGGAGTGACTGAGAGTTGTTGTCTGTTGCTGACATGCTCAAAGAGCTGCTGCCACTTCTTCTATGTTGAATCTACGAATACCTGCTGCCATTTCTACGATTTATGTAATGCAAAGTATTTACGTAATGTTTAGGGACAAGTACGTATAGCTCTATGCTTGTATGGCATGCTATATTGATATGTATCGTGTTCAGTGCACTTATTGAGCTTTGTTGCGCTACTTGTTAAACGGCTACAGTATAGTTGTATTTTGGACATGTATGGCTAGTAGACCAATGTTATACGTGTGTTCTCATGTTATTTATGATCTCTGTTTCTGCGTGTTATCATATAAAATATTCGTTATCGTATCGTTACTGATCTGTATTAGCTCCGAATTCGTGACCAATACTATTCGTATTCGTATTTATATTCGACACTATCTATGTCTTACTCTGAACCTCGAAAAAAAAATGTAGAATAGAATATATGATGAGTGATTTTTAACTATATCCGCTCCAATTGCACCTATAAATGCTGGCACATGTTGTGCATCAGCAATTCAGCATATGTTGCATGTGTTCCAGTTATATATATAGGGGTGCAATTGGATCAGATAGATATCGACCAACCGATCGACCAGATTTGTTCAGGTCGAAGTTGAATAGTCGTGTTGGATAGTTGTCGGATTCAGCATCAGTTTCGGATTATATTCTTGGATAATTCCGATAACTTTATTTGGATATTCAAATTCGGATATTTACAACCCATATTCTAGCGGCTTCAATTGGACTCAACAAAATAGCCCAAACTAGGCCCTTCCTCCATGGCCCCACCCTCCTACCGCCGTCCCAACCGCTATCTTGTCGTCCAGTGCCACCGCCAATAGAGCTTGACATACAAGAATATACTTCTATTTACCTACGTGAATACCTAGTATTTTTTTATAAAATATAAAGGAATATTTGATAGTTTTGCAATTTTGTTAGACTATCTGATAAAATGACTTGTTAAATTGCGATAATCCTATTGAACGTTGAACTCATATAATTGATTAATCATTGTTATACATGTCCTATATGCAATATCTGTTTTCGTACGATATCCGATAAAAAAATATTCGGTACCGTATCGATTTCACTCTGTATTCACTTCGAATTCGATACTGATATTATCCGTGTCATATTTGTATCCTGCAATATCCGTATCCGACTCATAGTCTGACAAAAAATATAGTTTATGATAAAAAAAAGATATCCGTCTGAATCCCAGACAATTGTACCCTAGATATACAGCCCACTCGACCTGGCCCACTTGATCTACCCTTGACATTCTTGTCTCGCTTGTTCGTTATGGGCATCGATGGGCTGGACCTAGCCTAATGAGACGTGTATTTTCCTAGCCTCTCTCTTAGCTTAAGCTGGGCTTATTGCTCCAAGCTTGCTTCTGCCCTTATCCGTCTTCAACTAATTAGGGGCCTGTTTGAAGGAGCTGTGACTGAAATAAAAATCTATTTTTGATTTGTTGAGCTATAAAACAACTGTAGCTGGTAGCTGTGATTTTTCTTGTTATGCTGTTTGGCAAACTGCCTGCTGCAGCTGTAGCTTTTGAGGGCTAACCGAAATGGAATGTAGCAATATAGTGAAGTACAGCAGCATCCGAGTGGGGAGGTGACGTGGAGGCGGCGAGGCGGGTGGCAAAGGTTGGGAAGACGGAGCGAGCGAGTTAGGAGGAGTTCAAGCGAAGTCACAACTGAAAAGCTCCTCCTCAGCAGCTGCAACTTTTAAGAATATTTCTGCTATAGCTTAGCTTTTTAGCTGTTTTACAGTTATGTTGTTTGGAGAAGCTCCTCTAGACCCCTCTCTCTCTTTCTCTGAAGACGACGACAACTTCAAGCCTAGCTAATGATGCCTAATGGCGAGCATGACCGATCCGTGCGCTTTGCTACATGTTACGGCGCTCGTTTCGTTCAACAGGAAAGAGATTATCTGTGCACGTCTTTATCCATCAAGTACATATGTCAATTGTACGCTACGTGTAGGAGATTCGACTCTGCAGCGTTTGGTCCATGAGTATGTCAGCGATGACACGTAACTAAGGTAGAGCTCTATATTCCCTCTTTTTTTTCAACTTCTATTCCTCATTCTCCAAAAATCTACTTCTCTAAGGGTTTGTTTAGGGGAGCTGTAGCTTTTTAGAAAAACTTTTTTTTTGCTTTTTGGACTGAAAAATAGTTGTAGTTTTTTTTAAGAGATTATTTAATAAATAGCTAATTTCTCTCAGCAATAAACTGCAAAAGCAGGTTCGACCAGCTTTCAGTTTTTATATATGACCTCTAGATTATGTCAAAAGCCGTTTAAAAGTTGAGTTGGGGGGGCTTGCTAGCTTTTTCAGAAACTGAAGCTGACTTATGGCCTATTTGTTTTTGTTTTGGATTCTCTAAAAGCTGGTTCCGGATTGTGGTTATAGAGAACCTGATTCTCCAAAAGCTGAAATCCAAAAGCACATATGAAGTGGATTGTGAGAATTGATTCGTAGAATCAGGCTGTTTGTTTTTTATTCTATTTTTAGAGCTAGAATTCAGAATCAAAAGGAAAAACAAACATGACCTTAAAGACCCTCCAAAGGGACCCTAAGAATTTGAAGCGGGTTGAACGAAGTATTTTAGTAACAAGTTGGCTCCCAACTATAACAAGTGAAACTACAAGAAGTGCAACATCTGCTTCTATAATTGTACAAGCTAGGTGAAAAGAGTATGATTATAACTAATTAACTAGAATTGTCTACAAACTTGAAGGATAACATCCAAAGACCTCAGCCTGTGCACCCATAGAAAAACCAAAAATCCACAGAGTCCAGATGATAACTTGACAATGCCATTCTCCACAGGAACATGAATGTTGTGAAAGCTACCTTGAACGTTGTTAAAGCTGGTGGGGGTGGGACTAGAGCCGGCGGGTACGGGGCTTGAGGTAGTGGAGCCGGGGTGGGCAGCGGCAACGCTGGAGGCGGCGGCGACTAGGCTGGCGACGCCAGCGATCTAGGGTTTCTCCCCTGCCTTGAAAGTCACTCGCCCCTGCTATTGCGATGGGAATTATTGTGCAAAGGGTACAGCCGATTTGGGGTGGGGAGCGTAAGGGTAAGTCATGTCCATTTTGCAAGTAATTTCTACGAACTTCTAAAGGTATTTTGTTTTTAGTAATCTAGCTTTCCACGAGAATCTACGGGAAGGTTGTTTCTTCTTGCTAGTTTAATTTTGGGACTGCTCCTTATGAGAAACATAATCTACTCATTTTGAGAAGCACGGTGTTTGATGCAGATTCATCAGATATGAGCAAGTAGCTGTACCAAACATGACCTAAGCGATTAGAGGTGGAAGCACCTCTTTGTTCCTAGGTACTCCCTATTTTATTTTTTACTCGATGTCTTAGAATTCGTGCTGTCAAACGTTCTAAAATTTGATCGCCAATAGGTTTAAAATTATCTTGATTGTCTACATAAACATTATACAATTAGATTTGTCATTAAAAATACTTTCATATTATTATGATTTGAATGGTACATCTTAATATAAAGCTATAAAAAATAATGACGAAATTCATATCTCGAAGACTATACAAAAAATAAAAAGTCAAACAAAAAAGAAATGAGATAGTATCTAGGGTGGTTAGAATTTGACCTGACTTTTTTTAGGGTTACGATTCGACTGATTTGATTATACAAACATCTTTATCACTTTTAGTATACTTAAATATTAATTCTAAGATACTCCAACGCGACGTGGTTGAAAAAGATTTCATTGGAGAACTTTATTTTTGACATATACCCTCTTTCATATGTAAAAGGAGTATACGCATAAATTATGCTATAAAAAGTGGACTTCGATGAAATTTCTTATGGAACTCACTTTAGAGTATCTTATAATCATTATCAGAGTATGCTAAAAAAGAACTCACTTTGGACGTTGAAGTGCGGCACCATGGTGCCTGGCACTATAATTTCAAATGTGTGAATTCAAGCAAAGTTCGGGTATATTTTTCGAAAATTTCAGTTTTAGGGTATATATGTGTGATGAGGATTGTTAATTTGTTAGAATATTATTGACTAGTTAAAAGAATCTAAAATAATTCGGATCATAACCTTCACAAAGATATTATAACTAGCCTTCGGTTTGTGACCTCCTTAAGCCACGACTTCTCTTGGTCTACGACCTCTTTTGGTCATAAACGACCTCTCTGAGTCATAAACGAATTCTCTTGGTCTACGATCTCTCAAGGTCATGTCGACTGCTCTTGGTTCATGATCTTCTTAGATCATGACCCATTCTAAAACTATTCTAAAATTAATAATGTGAGACCTCTTATATATTAAGTAATCTTCAAGCTCTTCCTAAAGACATCACAAAAGATGATGACTAAAAGAATTTATCCACGTGCGGCAATTTAAAGTCTACGTGAAGATGGTTATCAATAAAACTTACAAAGCTTCATGCGGGATGAAAAGATACGACAGTTTTACGATGGAAAACAGCGGATGTAAAGAAGCAAATAGGTGTCAGTCAAATACAAGATAGTTAGAAGAAACGCGAAGATGTGGTAGTTAGAAAACAACTCTCGCTGTTTCATAACTATAAATCTCTATGGCCTGCGCACCATTGAGGAGAAGAGCACAACACAAAAAAAAATCAACAAAAGGGATTAAGGCATTACTATTTAAATTTCGATCTCTCTCTGTAAAATTAATTCCACCGTAAGAAAAGCCAATAAATAAAGAGTATCTCTACTTATTACCATTCTTTAAGTGTCCAGTTCTTGGACGTAAGTCCTAATCATCGACAATGTGCACATCTTTATCCATCAGGTATATATGTTAATTGTATGCTACGTGTAGGAGATTCAACTCTACAGTGTTTAGTCCATGAATATGTCAGCTGATGACACGTAACTAAGGTAGAGCTCTAGATTCTCCAAGAATCCACTCCTCTGAGAATCTAAAGCTGGTTGAGGGAAGTGTTTTAGGCCCCGTTCGATACTAATCTTGCTCCTGACTTCCCAGTAGGAGCACTCGGAGTCCAGCCGAACGGGCGAGCTCCCGTGAAATTGGATCGAAGGATCCAGTGGAGCGCTCCTGCGATTTTGAACTAGACTTGAGGAGCCACCTTTTGGTTGATTCCCTTTGGAAGTCGGTGCATCCAAATGAGAATACCCCTTCAAGTTGGTAGTATTTACCCGCAAAATGCCACAGCTAGGTTACCCTGCCCCCAAACCCCATTCGCACGCTGTAGAGGTTCCTGGGTCGCCTGGTCTCCATGCACCCCCAATCTGCATTCGGACACGAGCCACCGCCCTCAATCCGCGCCTCGGCGTACATGCGACAGCTTGCACGGAGACTCGGCGTCACGGCGGCTTCCACGAGCGGTGAGGCGTCGTCCACGGCGGCGAGCAGCTTCCACGAGCAGCGAGGCGGCGTCGACGATGAGGTTCTTGTTCTTTCCAGATCTGAGCAAACCTATTGGTTCTTGTTCTTTCCAGATCTGAGCAAACTCCTTGTATTTAGGGGTTGAGGTATGTAGGTTTTCACTAGCTGAATGAATCAATTTGTTAAAAACAAATTTTCAAGAAAGGGGAAATCTTCTGTTCTACAATATCATTGCAATACCGAAGGTATATTTGTGTATAAGCATTAGGCTTTACGGAGTTATGATTCATGGATTTTCATTCCAATAGCAGATAAAGGAAACATCTCTGTTTCTTGCTGATAGCACTGGAGAAAACAACCATTGAGAAAACAAAACTCTTTTAGGGACAAGAGAGTGAAAGGATCAAGTTGGCCTGAGTGGGGTGAATAGGCAACTTTAAAAAAAATTATTTTTGTGAAAAACTTTTCTCAATAAAAATAGTAACAGAAACGATTAATATAAAATTCAGCACAACTCTGTTTAAGTAAGATTTGTAAAGAGAAGAATTTTAATGAGAACTAACAATAAGATAAACAAACAAAGATACACCAATAACAGGAAGACTGAAAGATTTTTTCACCGAGGTTCAGAGCTCAAACTCTTACGTCCCCGTTAGAGCACTTCTTCAGAAGTATTGCTCCACCAAACAGCCAATCTCAATGGCTTTCGGTTTTCCACTATCTTGACTTTTTCACCACTCCAGTGAGGTGAGTCTCAACCTTTCACGGCAATGGTGGCCTTCTACAATCTCTGTTGGATAGGTCGCACCAACTTCTCCAACCGTCTAGGAACAGCCAGTTCCAAGAGTAATAGACTATCCACAAGCCCTATCTCTTGGTTCAGTAACTAGATGCAAACTAGACTTAACTTGGAGCAAGAACTCTAAATATTCAGAATGAATTTTTTGTAGCTTTTGAGTTGAAGCTCAAACTCTTTGATGAAATGAAGCTCAGGAATTCTAAAGATCAAAGAGTTGTATATGATTTGAAAGATGTCAACGGTGTTCAGGACATCAAGGATGTATATATGCAAAGCTCTTGTATCTTGTTTGTGAACCCAAGCGTTCTATATATAGAGCCTGAACAGAGATAACCGTTGTACCTGCCATTTGCCCGTTGGGGGTTGGTAGGATAGATGGGGTAGGTCAACTACTACCTTTTTTATAAGAATTTCAAGGTGTATGAGTCATAAGTCAAAATACACACACGCCGGACTAAAATTGTTGGTCTGGGGTTACATAGGATTGGAGAAGCATTATTGTACTCAGAATGACCCATTTGCGTCGAACCGAAAATATCGGTCCGTCGTAAATATACTAGTCAAGGTAGTTTGTGCCGGACTGAAAAAGTTGGTCTGTCGAACACATACTTTGATTTATATGGACATCAGCAAGACAATGTTTGTGCCAGACCGAAAAAGTTGGTCCGGCGTCCACATGGTTTTGTTCCATTTGAGTACCAGCGAACAATGTTTGCGTTGGACCGAAAAAGTTGGTCCGGCGTACATGGGAAAACGGCTGGTTTTATCTGAGTGAAGTATGTTTGCGCCGGACCGAAAAAGTTGGTCCGACGTACACATATAATTTTGGTCCGCAGCAAACATCATATTTTTGGTTAAGATTTGAGCAAAATAATTCTTAACACAGACTAGGATTTTATTCAGAGTAAAATTATAACATATGTCGGACTGAATTAAAATATGTATTCAGATCGGTCCGATGTGAACGGTGTACGCTCGGTTTGAAAAGAATCAAAGAAGAGTTTTTAGCGCCGGACTAAAAAAGTCGATCCGGCGTAAATAGAGTGCGCTCGGTGAAGAGAACTCTTAGCGCCGGACTGAAAAAGTCGGTCCGGCGTACATGGTGTGCGCTCGGTTAGAATTGAACTTTGATTTCTTGAACGCTTGACAAAATGTTTGGTTTGAGAGTGAACTCTTTTTGGCTATGAAAGGGAAGATTTGGATTTTGAATGAGAAATATGAAATATCCTATGCTCCAAGTAATCTTAGTGATTTTGCATATGAACCAAGATCATTTCTTATGTATAATCCCTCTTAATAGTACGGTGATTTTAGCTATATGACTTGAATCAACTCCCAAGCCAAAACTAGAAATAAACGATCATCAAATATGACTTTTGTCAGCTTTTACTTAGTATCCTTTTTTATCATCAACACCAAAACCTAAATAAGCATAATTGACAAGAATAGGGAGCCTAGATGCTCTCAGAGAGAACATTTGTTACAAGGGTCTGGCAGCAGGGCACAATATAATGGATCATACACACTGGCTTAAATTTGAGTTAACAGTTAAAAAAATCTGCATCATTGCTGGTATTTTTTTTGGCTTTCTGGGCCATACATCGTGGTTATTTTATAAACTCTGTTAAAATGCTTGTCAATACTCCCTCAATAGCAATATCAGTTAGTGTCAGCTTAGAGACATCATCATGACCTTGTTTAGATGCAATATCTGAAAATGCCAAAAGCATATATGTTATTCCACACAAGGAACATGGATAATTTTTTTATCAAGTGCCACTAAGGAATAATATGTGATCAGTGATCACATAGCTAGGCATATATTCTCTAGGTAGGAAAGCTAGGTGTTATTATGGGATTCATACCTTCGAGAGAAACCCTCACATCAGCATTTGCATAAGCATATCCCCTTTGCTCATGGCGTCTTTGAGTTTAGAAAAGGTCTAATAAGATAGAATGAATTCAGTTAGTCCACATAGAAATGCGAACAGATGTAATACAACAAATAAAGGCTAGGATTCCAGGGATACAGCTTCAAGGTTTATATGGATCCCTATGGCAGTTTTTTTTTCTAAATTGAATGGAAGAAACACGATCTATCTTGATTATCAAAACAATACTCCAGATACCAGTTAACTGGTCGAATAACAGGTAGTTCATGATAGGGCTTTATTTGATAAACTGAAGGGTATTCAGTGTATTATGTTGTTCTTTTATTTCATTTATTACA
Source organism: Otatea glauca (assembly GCA_036346275.1). Lineage (NCBI taxonomy): Eukaryota > Viridiplantae > Streptophyta > Magnoliopsida > Poales > Poaceae > Otatea > Otatea glauca. The sequence goes on from CM070717.1 coordinate 35,021,378, forward strand.
ATGATATTGTTTTACAACTTCATGACGATCTCCTCATGAAGTTTCCTCATTAAATCGAGTATATGACATAAGGTCTAATCTAGATGGCAGGAAATGCTGAGTGGACCAATGAGGAAACTAGGATAGTGTGTGAGTTATTTGTTGAACAAGTTAGAGCTGAAAATCGTTCAAGTACCCATTTGAACAAAGTAGGTTAAGTTGCTGTGATTGCCAAATTTGAAGAAAAGACTGGGTTGTAGTACAAAAAACAACAGTTTAAGAACAAATGGGACAAAATAAAGATTGAGTATGGCATATGGAAGAAATTGCTGAAAAGAGAGACCGGTCTAGGTTGGGACCATGCGAGGGGTACACTTGACGCCTCCGATGAATGGTGGAAGAATGCAAATAAGGTGAGCATTCATTCTGTATTGCATGTATGAATATTTGGCTGCAAATTTCTATTAAATTCTAACATTTTTGTCTCACTGTGACAGGACTTGAAAGGTTGTATCAAGTTCCAAAGGAGAGGTCTTCAAAATGAGGAGCTAATGGGAGAGATGTTCGAAGATCTTCGAAACACTGGAGAGGACCACTGGAATCCTTCAGGGGATTCTCTTCAACATGCATCCACTGTTATTGATCTAAAAGAGGATGCAAATGAGAATAATGACAAAGATAGTGATCAGGAAGATGAATCGTATATTGCTGACAAGAAAGGAAAGAGAGTATGCGGTGCTATCAACGAGAAGAGGAAAAAACCGAAGACTGGTGGAGGACAGTGGCCACATTTTAAAGATTGCATCAGAGCCATTGATGGTACTCACATACTTGCAACTCCACCTCCAGAAGATCTTGTTAGATACATTGGTAGATCTGGAAAATGCAACTTAGAATGTTATGACTGTTGTTGATTTTGACACGCGCTTCATATATACATCTATTTGTCAGCCTGGATCTATGCATGACACTAGTGTGCTATATCATGCATTGGATGTTGATAGAGATGTCTTTCCACATCCTCCACAGGGTAATTGTTGTTCCTATCATCTATGTATATTTTCCCCATAATGTTGGATTGATTTTCGTTATCTATATTGTAGGGAAATATTACCTTGTTGATGTAGGCTATCCAAATAGGCCAGGGTACTTAGCACCATACAAAGGGCAAATGTATCATGTTCCTTATTGGCGGAGAGGCCTTGCTCCAACTGGTGAGCAAGAACTATTCAACCAATTGCATTCAAGTATTCGCAATATTGTTGAACAGACCTTTGGTGTGTGCAAGATGAAATGGAGGATTCTCCTAAAGATGCCAACCTTTGATATGCCCAAGCAAAAGATGATTGTGGCAGCCACCATGTGCCTTCATAACTTCATATGTGAAAATGCTATCTCAGACAAATATTTTCGTAGGTGTGATCGGGATCCTAGTTATGTGCCTACAATACTATCTCAATATGCAAAATATGCCATATCTCAAAATGCTTCGGATTCGTCAACATCACAGTCCAATGATAGGTCAATGAATCGATTCCGTGATGATCTTGCAAAGGCAATTAGTCAATCTAGGATGGTCTAATGAGCGTATCTTTACTTATTTTGTTATCTTTTGTAATCACTAATATTGCGTATCTGGAGCAATCTGCTGTATCTTTTGTTCTGTTGTTGGATGTACCTCACATGTCCAGTTACAGATAACAAGACAAGTTATGATCCTGATGCAGATAAGACACTTGTTCTGTACAAGGTAAAGTTGTATGGATAAAGATGGAAATCGACAAAAGAGCTGCTACACATCAAAAGCTGAAAATATTGCATGTTGTTCTTGCATGTGTATAGCCAATGTAGCTGAGAGTGATCTTCTGCTTGTTCTTGAATTATGGTGAGATGAATGGATAATTCTCAGTTGTAGGCATGTAACTGAATTCTTCTAAATTGTTGTGTAACCTGTAACTGAATGCTTGTAATGGAATCATCGAAAGTATCAAGCTCTTATAATGGAATCACTTAATTGTATTTGTGCACACACCTGATACTATTCAGTTGTGAATCTTCCCAATTAATTATATTTGTGCTAGGTGCTTGTTTCTTCTCCATTGGATGTCAAGCATACACCTGGTACTATTCACATTGAAAAGCAAGCAAGAACTATGCCAATTTGTGCTGTCATTATGCCACCTGATATTATTCACATCTAGTTTGATAAAGAAATGGCACATCAATCCTCTCTGGAATCTGGACAGCCCAAAATCTCTTCTATCATCCCTACCAGATTATCCTAATTAAAAGGATGTTGCTAATATAGAATCCCCTTTTTCAAGTATGATAGACAAGGGTAAACTGGACAATTCCTCTAGAATCCCCTCTTTCAAGAATCTAGAGCCAACCAGCTAGCCGAACACTTTCAAAAAATCTACCTGATTCTTCAGAAGATCAGAATCAGAAGAAGTCGGAGTAGAATCAAGAAGGAGCAAAAGCTAAAGCTCTACCGAATAAGCCCTTAGTAACAAGTTGGCTCCCAATGGCGTGGCTACGGGGCACGTTATACGCTCGCCTCCCAGCAAGCTCCGGCCAGGAGTGGGATGCCAGTGGTACGGGGACCGGGACTGCGCGACGACGAAGTCCTTGGACGTGCCGGCCGGCAGCAGCGCCCCCGTGCTGCCTTCGTCTACAGTGCGCAGCTCCACTATCTCGGCATCTCCGACTTCCTTCCTCAGCTTCTTTGTCAGCTTGCTCGTGTCCACGCCGTCACCGATCACCAGCAGCAGGTCCTTGTCCCTGCCGGTCACTGTGACCGACTCGACCCCTGATCAAACCACGAAAGCATTCTTCCTCTCAAAATTAAGTAGCACCGCTTACGCGTTCCGCCGATGGCATTGCAGTGGATGGATTCGGTTTCTTGGGAGGAATACTGGAATAAGGAAGAGAAGAACGAATTTTGAATTTAGATTTAGAAGTAGCTAGCGTACCGCTGACCGTGGCTGCCACCTTCAACGCCCTTTGATGGGACTTGTCGGAGTCCGATTGCATCCGGATGATGATCTCCTTCTGAAGAATTTTGGCAATTCAGGTCTTAGATTAGACACATCAACAGTAGTAACAGAGCTGGGAATTCTCACCCTCATGGTCTATTCCGTAACTGTTTCAAGAAACCAAACTGATAGGTGCTGAGGGAAGAAAAAGAATGTCTTGTTGTCTCTGTACTGTATACACAGTATAGTTTTGTGTTCTTTTTTTTCTGGTTAGACTAGCAAACTGAGAACTGCTCTGGGGAGACTATCGCGGCAGGAAATTGTATCACGAACAAAATAGAGTTTCAGAAAACGACGTGAAAGTTTAGAATTCAGATAGTGACTCGACATCGCGGAATTCGCCAAATTCAAGCGAAGCATCTCAAATGGTATGTACCTCGTAACTTAGACTATTGGAGCATCACGCACAACGATATCGCTAAACCACAGGGTTAGAGTTGATATGTTGACCTCAAACATGATGACGTTGTTTTAAGGGGAGAAATAATGCCTGATTTAGGGTTTACTAGAGGGTAGACATTGTCTAAACTGTTGTACAATGCCTTTCATTGGATCTAAATTACAAAATAATAATGCCGGCGACGCATCAGCACCACCACAGGCAGCCATGTCATCGATTCCATGGTTGACTAAGCAGACTCGTTCCGCGAGATTATAAGGACCGAGTCAATCGCATTACAACTTAATCCACTAAACCACCCTGCGCATCCGAGAACCCGAGATCCGAGACTAAGAGAATGGAGTGGGCGGGGGGATTTACTTGTGCTGGGAATGGATCTGGTAGTCACGCAGCTGCTCCACCAGCTTCGATCGGGTTATCATCGCAGATGCCCCAGCCGCCGCCGCCGTCGACGCCGACGCCTTCGCCGCCATCACCACCAGCTCCTCCTGTAGCGTCGGTGTCACACTGATTGGGTGTTTTCACTTAAGTGGGGATCAACGGCAGGTATACAAGATCACACATTGAATCGGAGATCGGACGATGGAAAACACCAAACAATGTTTGCCGAAAACACTGTAGTATTTACCTTTTTGTCGCTTTGTTCTTGCTTTTGCTAAGACAGAGTAGGAAAGTAACTTTGATTTACTGTCTGATCGATGTAAAACGATGGGGTATAAAACCCTGGAGATCTGGGAAATGGAATCCCAAGTTGCTTCCGCATATGCTAGTGTCACCTTTATTTTGTTAGCCTAGAACTCTAGTTTATTTTCCTCGTGTTCTTGTGAATCAGATCCGATGTTTTATCCATCCTCTGTTCAGGTTTGATTTAAGGCCTGATAACTTTGGTGTCAGAGCCAGATCTGTCCTTGGGTTGAGTTTGAGGCGATATGAGGTTGGCTTCGGCTGTAAAATTCCTCTACAAAGATGGCGGCTAGGGCTAAGTCTCAAGGGAATTCAGGGGAAGGTGATTTGGAGGTTGATACTCAGAAGGAGATCGAGAAGATGCAGGAATGGCTTGCTGATTTGGAGGGGTTAAGATCTGATGTCGGGGAGATCAAAGCTCTCTTGTTGAGCAGACCTTGGCAGGTAACTGATCCAAAGGGGAACCCTTACAACTCTGCTGCTATGGATGATAGGGCTGCCCACATTACGGCAAATCCGAGTAATCAGGTGACAGTTCCAACTCTACCACTGACAAGTTTGAATCCCTCATTCTTGCCTGAAAGACTAGCAATTTTTTAATGATGAAAAGGCTAGCAAGCTTAGGTTAATCCATTTGGGAAATGGATTGTGAGGGTTAGAGCTCAAGTTCACTTGCTAGGTCATGTAATCCAAATCTAAAACTGCTCTAAGAAAAGCCCACGGGCCAGGATTAGCTGCTGTCGTTGCACGCCGGAAAGGCTTTACTTCTGTAGCCTATTGAGCGGACAAGGATCTACTGTTCAATTGATGACAACAATCTCCTCTCCTCTCTCTGAAAAAAAGAAAACAAGAAGTAGACGAAGACGATCAAATTAAAACAAAGTATTTTTTTAATTAATATTTGAAAGTTACACAAATATTAAAACAGGAATGAATAGTAGATGATGATTACTTGCTTATTCGCTCGCTTAAAGATTTGTATAATTTGTATTAGAAGATCAATGCATACAAGCACTCTTAGAATAAACAGATAGAATAATAGAAAACCCTAGTTAACGTAACCCGTTTTGACGTTCTCTTTCTGATGTTACAAGTTTCAGCAAGCTAGTACTAGGTTTTTATTCGAGATCGTATGCGCCTCGGCCTCTCGGGCCTGTATCCTTGTGTCTACTACTACAAGATAGTGCACGACGAGTCCGTGCGGGAATCGTCTTAGCGGTGGCCATCAGGGTACGGGTAGACGACGGCCGACCGGGAGTAGTAGCCAGGATACGGATACCACCACTGCTGCCGGTACGGCGCAGCCACGGTGGTCTCCGCCGTCGGCTTCTTCCCGGCACTGTCCACCGCCTCCACCTTCAGCAGCTCGCGTTGCCCATCTTCTTCCGCGAGCGGATCGTCGGGTTGGCGGCGTCCACGCCGTCGCCGACCACCACCAGGTTCTTGTCCGCCCTTCTAGCCCCACGCTCCAAACCTACACCCGTGAAGAAATTAACGGCGATGACATCATGCCAAGCAAGTTACGTGCGTCTGAGCTCGCTCGACAATGGCATATGATACGATTCAGCTACGGTGATATCGAGCAACACTAACCGTGTGTCGAGGCAACCAATCCCATAGCTTTGGATCGGCATTTGTCGCACCTAAAGCGCACCGCCCGCAATCTTTTCTCAAGAAACCTAACCAAAGCATGTTTGATCGAACTCGGAACTCACAAGACGAAGACAAGGGGGGTCAGTCCTGTAACGGAATGAAGACATTTCCAGAAACATTTACTAGTTAGTTACTGTACCTTCATATTGTTGTTCTGCTACTGGTGACCAGTGTGAGCTTCAAGACAGAAGATTTCAGGTGACAATATATACTAGAATTCGAGGCTCTTGGTTGTCTTGTAACAGAAGATGAAGCCGGGATTCTTGTGGTAATGAATTCAGACCACCCGGATCCTGCATATATAGTGCGAGTTCTGGCCACCGTAGGCCCAAGGAATGTACTTTAAGTCCCTATTAAGAATAAAACCCTGTCTTAAGAAAATTCTGAGCAGGCTTCCCAAACGGTTGGTTAAGCATATTTAATTTAAGACTTGACCTTGGGAAACTCTGTCTTCGTTGCCACGCTTACAGAAACTGCGTTTGATTTTCGCTAGATACTATTCGTTTGTTCTTTGGTAATCCTGTTTTTCTGGAATTTGAGAGCATATGTGTCTCCTCCAAATCCTAAACATACAGAAAGTATGTATATACACAGAAAGTATGTATATATGTAGTGATAGCGAGGAATAATCGCGATAGATTAAATGGGTGAATACGCGTTACATATATAGCCAAGCCTATGCCAAAACAACCACAAGATTTATGGAAAATGATCTGTGGGATTAGCATGAAAGGCATCAGCATTGAGCGCTAAAGTAGGAAAGGAATCTCAACCATACTGAGAGGAAGTGGGTACGTGAAGCACGCGCACAGCACCAGCAGCAACTTGATCACGAACGAAGTGTAGATCAATCTCAATATGCTTGGTGCGTTGATGTTGAACTGGGTTGGTGGACAAGTAGACCGCATTGATGTTGTCACAGTACACAACAGTAGCGCGCTGAAGAGGGAGATGAAGCTCCATGAGAAGCTGGCGCAACCAAGTGGCTTCTGCAACAGCCCAGTTCGCATCAGAATAGGCAACAAGAGAAGCCGTATCAGTACGATGAAGCATTAGTCCATGGTCCAAAGTGCCCTGAAGGTACCATAAGATGCGCTTAACCAGCACGTAGTGAGGCTCCCGAGGATCATGCATATGGAGACAGACCTGCTGAACAACATAAGTGATATCTAGTCGGGTGAACGTGAGATACTGCAAAGCGCCAGCAAGACCAGGGTAGTGTGTGGCATCAGACACAGGTGGACCAGTAGAAGCAGAAACCTTGGCATTGGTGTCAACAGGAGTGGAACATGGTTTACAATCCGTCATGCCAGCACGCTCAAGGATATCAAGTATGTACTGACGCTGCGAGAGAAGTAAGCCAGTCCTAGAATAAGACACTGAAATACCAAGAAAATGATGCAATGGCCTAAGGTCCTTCATGGCAAACTCATTCTGGAGAGCGGAAACCACCCGACGGAGGATAGATGCTGAAGAAGCTGTCAGAATGATATCATCAACATAAAGCAATAGATATACTGTATCACGGCCTCGGCGATAGACAAATAAGGAAGTGTCCGACTTGGCACCATGGAAACCCAGTGACAACAAGTGAGTAGCAAAACGGTCATACCAGGCACGAGGAGCCTGCTTCAGGCTATAGAGGGACTTGTTCAGCCGACAAACATCATTGGGTTGAGTAGGATCAACAAAACTAGTAGGCTGAACACAATAGATAGTCTCAATCAAGGTACTATGGAGGAAGGCATTCTTGACATCCAGCTGATGGATAGGCCAATCCTGGGAAAGAGCAACTGTCAACACCGTGCGAATGGTGGTCGGTTTAACAACTGGACTGAAAGTCTCGCTAAAGTCAATGCCTGGGCGCTGTGTAAAACTGCGAAGAACCCAACGGGCCTTGTAACGATCAAGAGACCCATCAGGATTAAGCTTGTGACGAAACACCATTTGCCCGAAACAACATTGGCACCAGGAGGACACGGAACGAGATCCTAGGTGTTATTGTCTGCAAAGCTACAAATTCTTCATGCATAGCTAGATGCCAGTTAGGATCAGTGAGAGCACCACGGTAAGTCTTCGGCAAAGGCGATAGAGTAGCGGCCTGAAGATTGAACAACTGGCGTGGTTGATGAAAGCCCGATTTGCCCCGTGTGACCATGGCATGATTATTGGCCACGGGAGCAACAAGGACCGCACCGGGTGGCACTGGAGCGGTGGCAGCGGCAACCAACAGAGTCGCAATGACAGGGGGCGCTGAAGACGACGTCACGGTGGGTGGCGGTGAGAGGTCACCAGCGTCGCACAGGAGGGGCAGCGAGGCGGGCGCTGCTGGCGATGGGCCAGAAGTGCGCCAGGCAGGAGAACCGCGGTCGCCATTGGCAGATCCTGCGGCGAGAGGCCACCGAGGCGCGGCGAGCCATGATAGCGAAGAGCAGTCTTTGGGCCGTCTGAGCAACACGGTCGACCCAACACCGGTGAAGCGGTCGGCGGAGAAACTCGTAGGCCATCGGCGGACCAAAGATCGCTGGGCAGCAACTGTGGCAATGAGCGGCGAGGCGGCGGTCGGCCAACACCGACAGAGTGAGCCAGTCCTACACCGTTGGCAATAGCCCGAGGTGCGTGACCATCGGGGGTAGCAGGGCAGGCACGACGAGTGGCGTCAGGAGAACCTGCAGAAGAACAAGTACCAACAGGAAGAGGGGCACAGTCGGGCTCAACGAGGAAATCAAAATTGGAGGAGGGAAGAGGAGGTGAGGCCTCCACAAAAGGAGAGGACGTCTCATCGAAAATGACATGCCGAGAAACGAGGACGCGGTTAGTAGAGATGTCCAAACAACGATAGCCTTTGTGATCAGGAGAGTAGCCGAGGAACACACAAAGAGTGGATTGCGGGGATAGCTTATGAGGGGCGGTCGCTGAAGTGTTGGGATAACATTTGCACCCAAAAACCCGTAGGTGGGAGTAGTCAGGCTGGACACCATAGAGAGCAAAAAAACGGGGTGGAAAACTGAAGAGTTTTGGTAGGATGGCGATTAAGAAGATAAGTCGCAGTGTGAAGCGCCTCAACCCAATAACTAGCAGGGAGACTAGCTTGAAACAGGAGGGAGCGGATGATATTGTTCATAGTTCGAAGAATCCGCTCAGCACGACCGTTTTGTGGGGAGGTGTAAGGGCACGACATGCGTAGAAGGACCCCATGGGTGAGAAAAAAAGTGCGGGAGGTGGAGTTGTCAAACTCGCGCCCGTTATCACATTGGACACTTTTAATGGTGCAGCCGAATTGGGCTTTCACATAGGTGAAGAAATTGGAAAGAGTGGTGAGGGTGTCGGATTTAAAACGAAGGGGAAAAGTCCACAAAAAATGCGAGCAATCATCAAGAATAACAAGATAATATTTATAACTAGAGACGCTAGGGATGGGTGACGTCCAGAGATCACAATGTATTAAATCAAAATTCTTAGAAGCACGCGAGGAGGAACTATCAAAGGGAAGCCGAACATGACGACTAAGTTGGCAAGCGTGGCACAAACTGTTTGATGCAAGTTTATTATATGGAAGACCAAAAAGGGATGACAACTTGGAGAGAGCCTCGTGGCCAATATGACCAAGGCGACGATGCCAAAGAGCCGTGGAGGAAGCAGCAGCCACATGAGCGTGGGGTGAAGATGAAAGACCATGTAGAGGTCTATCCTTGATGGTGATGAGTAATTGACTGTGGTTTAGCAAGTTGTGCTTGAATTTGAGTTTGATCTCATTAGATTTTCAAACTAGAGTAATTTGAGTTGTTGTGCGGAGACCAGTCGTCCGACCCCGAGTGGTCTGGGTTTTGGCTGGTCGGAGACCAGTGGTCAGACCTCGAGTGGTTGGGGCTTTGGCTGGTCGGAGACCAGTCGTCTGACCCCGAGTGGTCGGGGCTTTGGCTGGTCGGAGACCAGTGGTCAGACCTCGAGTGGTCGGGATGGAGACCAGTGATCAGACCACGTGAGGTCGGGGTTTTGCTGGTGTATATCATTCTGTTGAGATCTAAATGTGATTACATGTGTTGTTGGACTTTGCTATGTGATGTGTTTCCTTGTCTTTGATGGTTGCAGGGCGACGGTGCTAGGTCATGGTGAGGCGGAGGATGACCAGGACTAGACGAGAAGCGTCAGAGGTCCAGACGGTCGGGAGATCGCCGGAAGATGATCGGAGACGGAGTCCGGGCAAGTCAAGAAGACAAGGAAATGAGATGATGCTAGCTAGATGCCGCGTGGATCAATGAGGACCGTCGGATTGCGGTCAAGTTGATAGGATAGCGGGTCTAGTTAGTGTGCTTTGAAAACCGTGCAAGAAAACCCGCTATGTGTGTGGGTTTTGGGTGAGCCCTTGCATGGCTGGTTGAGTGGGTTAATCCTAGCCCTTGATGAGTGCTCTAGGGTTGAGGGACTCATCCAAGGGTGGTCGGTGGCCCATGAGTAGTATAAATAGGGGGGAAGGGGTGGCCTTCTCCCCTTGAAGGTTTTAAGGTTTTTTATGCTCCTTTGAGCTTTGCCCACATGAATGTAAGGCTTTGTAACCTCTCCTTTCAGAAATGAAATGTTCTCCATTTATGTTCATGTTTCATTTACTTTACGCATTTACTCTACGCATTTAAAATACGCAATTTAAATTCTGTATTTACTTTCTTGCAATTTACATTTACGCAATTTAGATTTGCCTCCTCTCCTTCTACTTGCTTACGAATCTTTGTTGAGGTTGATGTTTGATGAATGATTCTACTTCTAAGTCTTTGTTTCAATCATCTAGGCTATCCATGCGTTCTTGTTGCAAGAAGTTGATCTTTTGCGTTCTTGAATGTTTGATCTTGTAGATTGCGTATCCTAGAGTTTCTTTGTGTTCTCTTGCTTGCTGGGACGTGTGGGAAGTCATTCAAGATCACTTTGATCATCAAAACCCCACGAGCAAGCCTTGATCGAAGTTCTTTCGATTTTTGTCGAAACTTGGTATGTTCTTCGTTCTCAGGCATAAAGGTGAGAACTTTGACATCAATCCTTGTGATTGAAGGTTGGAATAAGTTCCTGACGTCCCAAGGATCTTATCTAGCAAGTTTGGTTGAGTTTGGATCAACGGATCAAAAGATACATCAATTCTTCCATTTGATCTCGTGCTGAAATCGCTGTTCATTTGCCTGATTTCGCTGTAGCTACAGTAACCCGGTAGCACCGGCCCCAGAGCGCGGTAGCACCAGACTCAGGCTGATTTTCTTGGAAATCGACTCTTTCGCTTCCATTTGATTATCTAGGGGTTTGGCTTGGTTTCTTTGGGTGAAAATCTGCATTTGTGATCCTCCTAAGGGATATATTTTTATTTTGGGATCATTCACCCCCTCTGATCGCCATCTTGGTCTTTCAATTGGTATCAGAGTCGGTTTTGCTCTTTCATAGATCTTGACCGGTCTCAAGAGCCATGTCGATGGACAAATATTCCACCAAGCCTCCTATTTTTTTCTGGAGTTGATTTTCTATTTTGGAAGTCTCGGATGGAGTCGTACATCACTGCCCAGGACTTCCTGATATGGTAGAAGGTGAAACTCCCGTATGAGGTTCCTGCTAATGAGAACGTCACGGCCGGCAATATGGCTGACGTTGAGGCAAATGCTAAGGCAAGGAACATCCTCATACAGGGCCTTAGCCGTAGTGAGTACGACAGGATTTCTCACCTTCGTTCTGCTCACCAGATTTGGGTGACCCTCGATGCCTACAATGAGGGTACTACCCAAATCAAGACGGTTCGACAGGACCAATTCAAGCGTGAGTTCAACAAGTTTGAACAACACGCTGGTGAGAGTCTTGACGAGTGCTTTGGTCGGTTTACAAAGATTTTGAGCGACCTCCGAGCAGTCGGTTGCATATACCCTGACTCGGATAATGCTCGACATTTCTTGACCGCACCGTGCAGTCCATTCGATGCCAGTGAACATCACCAGCGTCCACCACGTCGTCGGAGAGGACATGATCGGCGAGATCGTACTTGCCGAGGGTGTTTAGGAAAAGGCCGCACCACTTGTTGTAGGTCGGTGAGAGTTGATCGAGGATGACAGGAACGAGAGCCCGGATGTTGGGGATAGCGACCGCTTGCGCATGCAAAGCGGCTGTCGCAGCCTGGGCTTGCGTGTTGTCGTAGGCGCGTCGAGCTTCCTTCTGGGTGGCGTCGGCACGCACAGAGGCCGCCTCGTTCTGGGTGAGCGTGGCCAGACGGACGCGTTCTGCCTCGACAGCGGCCTGGCACTCAGCCGCAGCGGCGACCTGGCGGGTGGAGTCGTCGTTAATCATCTGGGAAGCAGCGGCGACAACCTAGGATTGGAGCGGAAGGAGGATCGCAGGAACGAACCAAACTGATACCATGATAGCGAGGAATAATCGCGATAGATTAAACGGGTGAATACACATTACATATATAGCCAAGCCTATGCCAAAACAACCACAAGATTTATGAAACATGATCCGTGGGATTAGCATGAAAGGCAGCAGCATTGAGCGCTAAAGTAGGAAACGAATCTCAACCATACGGGATACTTAATCAACAGAGATTATCTTCTAACACGTAGAAACTAGCAATACATGTGCAAATATACACCAGATTCTATTTTTTTAAGGAATAGATCCCCTGATACGCCAATCTGATGGCACAACTTGTGAGGTATACCCCTCCTAAGGTGATCCCTGTAGCAATGGCTATTTTCTTATTATAATTTGGGAATTGTGGAAATCGACAATCTGACATGGACATTTTTGAGCTTTTGTTGTTCTGATCGGTCACTGGGTTTACTGGTAGACTTCACCAACTCATGAGGCCCAAGAAAACCAAGCCACTGTAAGAACATTGACCATCAGAGGAACCAACTCTTATTTAATCACTGTAGAACTGAGCCATTTCCCACCGTACTGTTCTTATTCAGATGTTTTCACCGTACAGAGAAAACCACACGCAGAGTGCAGGAGTAATACCCTACGACAAAAGAAAGCTGTCTCGGTTCATTTTACAAGATATATGTGGGTGGAAATGAGCATGGATAGATCGATCGTATGATCTATGTCACAAATGGCGTGGGCATCATGACGTTATTTTTCACTGGCAGGTGACGGATTAATCGTTACAGGCGCGTTTTCTGACTTCTCATCCTCTTCATACGATCCTAACTAGTAGTAGTGATCTAATTAGTTGACCCATCATCATCATCACATATTGGCACTCTCGAAAGCCAAGCCCAAATCACACGGTGCATATGGACACTTCACGAAGATGTTACTCATTGTTTTCACATATTGTTTAACTCTCTCAAGCTGCTTACAAAATTACGGCAAAATCTCGATCTCTATTATAGAGAAATTACAGGTGTGTTTAGTTGCTTTTGGTGTCTGAATCGCATGAGTGGATTCAACTGTATCTATTAGATACATGTTTGGTTTCCTTTTCATCCAGACCAGGTGGATGCAATTGCACCCACTCATGTAGGATGGAGGAAACACAGAAATTGTGCTTCTCTATGATACAGGCCCGTGAGATGCATAAACAAGCAACCAAACAACTCAACTTCCATCCACTCATGCAGACCAAGACTAACCTGGATGGTTCATATAGGACAGATTAGGATGATGCAGACAAACAAACAAACCTTACATGACGGAGCAAGTGCTCGGCTCGTCGTAGACGACCATCGGCGGCGGCGCGTGGTGGTGGTAGTAGTAACCGGGGTAGCATTGCGGTGGATGCACGACCACGGGCTCGGGCTCGTGGGGCTTCTCCGGCTTCTTGTCCTTCACTTCCTCCACCTGTAGGATCTCGGCGTGGCCAAGCTTCTGGCGCAGGCAGCTGACGAGGAAGACCGGGTCGACGCCGTCGCCGATCACCTCCAGCCGGTCCTTGCCGTCGCCGGTTATCCCCATCGAGTTCACCCCTGCACGAAGCCATATTAGTTAGCATCACTGACGATGAACAAGGGGGAAGAAGAACATGCACGAATGCACTACAGAATTAAGAACATGCATGCAGGCAGGCACGCGTGCGTGCGCAAATGCATACCGGCTGCTCTCGCGGCCAGCACCATGGCTTTGGACCGGCTTTTCTCGCACGGCATGCTCATCTTGATCACAATCTTTTGCTGCAAAAACAGCAACGACGTACGAAAGGGGTTAATTAATCGCACTCATGCATGCTGCAGTTTCAGAATGCTCAAAAGCTGCGGAAACAAGGGGACCTGAGAAGCAAAGCCAACGCCAAGTCGAACAGGTTCCTTACCTTCATCACGTACGTTCGCGCTGGTTTATGCGTTGCCAAGGAGGAATCCGGGAAAGAACAGATGCAATTGCAACCAACCAAGAGCTTTGGTGTGAAGGAGCTAGCTAAGCCCACGGCTCTTATATATACGCCGTAGGGAGTTGGCTTCATTATTTAAAATTTATATAAATATTAAAATATAAATACGCGCAAGTGTACGACTACTGTACTAGTGAAGACTAAATTAAGGGCGAACCGAACTAGTCGACGTGAGAAAATTCGTAGCAGCTAAGCTCCCAACTACCCAATTAAGTAGACAATGACTTAGCAGTAGACAATGACTTAGCTAAGATCCCAAGTAGACAATGACTAATTAGCGAGATCCGGCTCGTCGCGAGCCAATTCTATTGCCCACTGGACGCGTTGTGCGCTTCTCCGAAGCCGCGGCGGCGGACGAACACGGCGACCGACTCGATTAGCCATTCAGTTGGTTAGTTAAACAGCAAGCCAAAGACTCGAGCATGCGTGCAACTGACTACATTGATTCACCAATTCAAAGTACTCTGCATTGCTAATTAGTAACAGCTTGCTCAACTGTATACATAGTTTAATTAGGGTGCGTTTGGTTGGGTGAACGAGGAGGAACATGTACGGGATGGTTTATGATAGATTTTGATACATGCGTTTGGTTGAGTGTATGGAACCATCTCGTACGGGACGAAGTGGTACAGATTCTAGGAATATTCTTCAAATATGTTGTACCATCCCGTACCTTCAAATTGGTTGAACCATCCTGTACCATCCCGTACCACTAGTGATAAAGTTTACCATACTAACCTCATCCATCCAACCAAACGTCATCTCGCACCATCCTGTACCATTCCATCCAAGCAACCAAACAAATTCATGTATTATTCCATTCAGACAACCAAACACCCTCCCTGTACCATCTTATCTAGGATCATCCCATTCATTCTGTACTATCTCATTCTATTCAACCTCGTTCACCCAACCAAACGCACCCTTACTGAACATGTGCACAGACTCACAGATGGATACAGAGGGCCATGCAGCTAGAGAGTCCGAACTCCGCCCCCCTTGGGATCATGAGCAATTATTCACCTACGAACGGAGAATTGTTCTATAGGCTTCACAGCACTCTGTAGCTAGACGTGTACGGTTTTTCATTGTGCTATTGTATATATATTGTGCCGCTGCTTTTTTTTCTTTTGGAACTACAGACATCGCAACATGGTAATCTTAATCTTGGCCCATTGCCCTGTCCACAGTTCATAACTACAGACTTGTTGATGTGGAATACATACATGTAACCATATACGTCTCACGGTTGTTGTGCTAAATACATTTTTGAGGAAAAATATAACAACTGATGATAAATATATATACCATGCACATACGTTGTTCTCTTTGTCAATATATTTTCAGGTAATCAAAAGTTGATGATGGCTTTTCTTGAAGAAATGGAGGATGATACGGACACATACGCGCTAAACACTAATCAAATATTTTATTGGACTAGAAAGAATTATTGAGTCGTATTAAATATTTTCAGGTAAACTCTAATTTAATTAGGTTCTTATTTCTTATATTCGGATATGCAGAGCTACTGTTTTATTAAATTAAATGCAAACCCATTTTTGATTTATACGAGCTGAAAGTGAAGACGTGTACGGAATATTTTGAAGAAAAAATTGTTGTATGTAAAAATAACACTATTATAAAGAACTCCTAAGGCCGATCGATACGGACATATAATAACCCTACTATACCGGGAAGAATCCCTGGATGGGGAGAGCATCCACGTGTCGCCGGAGCCACCAGCCGAGCCAAAAAATATTTACGGATAGGTCCTTTTTTTATTTACGGATAGGTCCTTTTTTTACAAAAAAAAATTACAATCGGATCCTTGTCTGTAAAAAAAATTACAAACAGGTCTTTCTTCCCGAAAAAGAATATATATTATGATTTGGCCCTTTATGCGTTTTTAAGGCTTGCGCTCGGGTCCTTTTCCACAGAATCAAAATTACGTCTAGATCCTTTTATGTTACGAATAGGTCCTTTTTTTCCAAAAAAAAATATATATCACACTTAAGTCCTTTATGCGTTTTTAATGCTTGCGCTCGGTCCTTTCCACGAATCAAAATTACGTTTAGGTCCTTTTCATCGGAAAAAACCCGCATTTAATCCTTCTTCCTAAAAAACATATATTTCTTCCCGCTTTTTTTTACCATTAAGTTTAAGCCTTTTTTCGGAAAAAAAAACTCAACTTTCTTTTGTGAGAGGCGGCGACCACAACGTGGCACGCCGCGTCCAAGATGCTAGTTATTTACTATATCTTGAGTTCGGATGCAGAAGTTACGGGGCGGAAATTCTCAGCCCGTGTGCTACAGTAATGAAACAGTACAGCTTTTTGGCTGTTACCGTCGCCGATTAACTATTTTTGCGCTGCAGTATCCAGCTCCAAATACGATACAGTACAGAACAGATCACACGCAGGTTATCAAAGCAAAATCGCTAGCCACAGTATTTCGTACATATGAACAGTACATCGTCCAAACAGCGAGCCGGTTCAGCACGGAGTGAGAGATACAGTACAGGAATCTACTGTCCTTTTTACTCACGGACAGGGTTCACAAAACCGTCGAAAATCGCGGTAGTTTTCGAGCGTACCGCTGAGGTTCGAAATCAAAAACTGTTCGGTAAACCGGTCCATTAAAAAAAAAATTTAAAAATTTAAAAATTTTGAAAAAATTTATGCGTTCGGTTTTTCGCCAAAAACCGCTCACAAAAACCGTTTTGCGACGAACATCTAGTTGGCAGCGGTTTTTCGCGAAAAACCGCGGTTTTTCTATTTTTTTTGAATTTTTCAGAAAAATTTGATTTATTAACCCTTCGGTTTTTGACGGTTTTTGGGCGGTTTTCCGAGCGGTTTTTGCGGTTTTCGTACCGCGAATTTCGAATTTCGGTAGTGTGAACTCTGCTCACGGACGCTTTACTGTATCCGTACTGTAGTATCACTGTACGCACCAATATCGTGCAGTACTGTAGCTGTTCTGTAGCCTCTTCTTTCTCTGTCTTGCTTTTTTTTTTTTTTTGCTTTCTTCGCACTTTGTTTTAATGCTGCACAAGATTTCTCTTTTCCAGATGCCATATTCTGGAATTCTTCCTTTGCCTGCGTACGGTTGCTGTCGCTGTACTGTTGATCGTGTGCTTCTATTGCTTGCTTGCAGAGCCGGCCGAGGTTTGCTCGGCTGAAAAGTTACTTTGTATTTTTTTTAGAGAATGATTGAAAAACTGGTTGTGATTTTTATTGTGTACTCTCTCTAACCCTCCTCAAATTATCTCCCCTTCTCCGCATGGCCCTCCCACTCGCGGGAGAAGGGCTGAGCGGGGCGACGAAGTGCTGAGCAGAGGTGAAGATCTATGTGACGACCTGCATAATTAATCCAAGGTAACGACAGTAATCCTATCATTAACTCTGATGTAATTACGTTAATTTGGATATATTAGCTAATAAAACATCGAGCGAATCCGATACTTTATCAGTTAATACACCATATTCAGAGTGTTGCAACACAACAATAATTAGAGATTGAAATTGAACTTTATTACAATTCATGCCACACAAGCTATAAATCTAAAGTTTATAAGTCATTACATAACCTTTACAGTAAAAGCTTACATATAAATAGTAACATAAATATACCCAAGTGAACGACGATCACAGCCATATGGTCACTACTCCATCCAGTCCTACGGGTAGTCCTTCGCCGCCTCGTCACCATCATCCTATGGGTGACTCTCCAACCACTCCTCCTCAGTGAGTCTATCGAGCTCAGTTTTTAAGTAAAGAGGAATTTATACATGGGTGAGTACAATAAGTACTCAACAAGCGTTAATAACAAAATGCATTAGATGATTTTTTTTCCAAACCATCTCTTAAATCCTTTCCTCAAATCCTCTTATCGAAAATAGGTTTTATTAGAAAGATCTGTATTTTCAATTTTTAATTATTAAAATGCTATTAGCACTCGTATATGAGGCAGATATTGCTTATGTAGCCTCCAATCTAAGAGATATGTATGAATTCATGATTTTTAACCTTACGTAGATTTTGTATCACTTTACTCATAGCGAACCCAACCGTAACTGGGAACCCAAAATGTTTATCACTACTCAGTTATTAGATCTCTAACCCTGATAGCCAACGAGTAGTGGTGTCCTCGACTGTTCCCCACCTACTCTCAGTGTACTAGTTGTACTCCGCCTGACAACAGAGATACTCCACCTAGGGCTTTACATATAGAGCCCCAAAGAATCAACCGCAACCGATTTTATGTGTCCCTCACTGGGCCGAACCAGCGTACCCCACTTCACACATCTATTAGTTTTCTACTCTTATCCCAATGTGGATATTATAACACTGCCATAGGACAACCTTTTCTCGTCATTTTCACACACTACGATTGATACGAATATTACAGCTTATTGCCTGAGTGTAGGGATTTATCCTTATATCATAGCCTATGTAAAGGGTCTCACTAGCATAACAATACTTCTCATCGGCACCCACTACCAGCCACATATGTGGATACATCAATCCCACACATTCATAACCAATTACTGGTGTAGTAATTCACCATCAAAATTACCTTTCCATAATGCTCGATTTTCAGATTTTCTTTAAATGAGAATTTTCCAATGCATTGGTGATATCACGTATAACCAAATATATTTGCTTGAATTTAATTAAATATGATCAAGGTATGCTTGCCTAGGTTTTGGTCAAAATATTCGTCCTCAAGCGGTTGATGCCGAGGATCAGCGGTCAGATTGGAGTTAATTCCTGAAATTACATAAATACCATAATTTAGTGGCTAATAAATTTTTATATGATTTATGGTGCCCAACCATTTTCTTAAAGTTTTAATGTTTGCTATACTTATAATGTGTCTTTTAAAAGTTCAGATATTTTTAATGTATTGTATTTTACTTGAATATCTGAAACTTAGATTTATTAATTTAGTCGATTTTAATTAATTATACCTGTTTTGAATCGTGCACACCATCAGATAGATTTTTATTGTATCTGTTTAATTACAAACATATATTTCTTGGTTTTCTCTTTTCTTTCATCTTTCACCTTTTCTCATTTCCTCCTGCCTTATCCCTTTCTTCTTCCTCTCTTTTCTGCACTCCCTCGCTCTTCTTCCTCTCCCCACCTGATCCAGTCTCTTCTTCCCTCTCTTTGGCGCCGGTGCCGGATGCCAATCGATTTATTGATTGATTTCTATATGCACAAAAGACTGGCATGTAGACTACAAAAGAAGATCAGTAGAAGCATAGATTTTAGAAATTAACATTCTTGTAAATAATTTTTTTATTGTTGGGATGTAATTAATTAATTATGTAATTTGCATTCTGAGATGTAATTAAATTATTGAGTATTTTGGGTGACGCGATCGAAGCACAACCGAATCACCACCACCAGCACCAGAAGTCACTTAGTGACACCCACTGCTTTTATTTCCTTGCTGTTTCTCGTTTGCACATAAGCTTGCTGTACAACGCATCTATACTCCTTTATAATGCACCTAAGTATTCTTTTCTACGTCCACCTCAAATAATACACCCCACTAGAGATGGCCCAACCTTCATGCACTCAGCGAAACGTCCCTAGAAACTTGCCTCCATCAAAATAACCTCTCAGATCTTTCCTTAGCTTTACTCACTCACATCCGATGGCCATTGTTTAATGTGTCTAACTCATCCCTGTGGCCTACAACAGATCTCCTCCAACCTCCAGCATCATCTCAAGAAAAAGAAAACAAATATCTTGGAATTAAGGAAAAAGGAACAAACGTTCTAGAAAAAGAAAAGATCATATATTACATGCTGTGAAAAGGAAATCGGAAGACTAGACATTTTACTGCTGTAGTGTAACGCACGGCACTTCCCATCTGCTTCGCGTATCTGCTGCCAGAAACCCGCTAAAGCGCACGCAACCGCACGTCGCTTCCCTTCTCCCGGTACAGATTGGTTTGGCCGGGCTTTCTTTCTAATGTTGCGCCGCCGCCTCTGATTTCTTTTTTTTTAATTTAATAGATGCAACGGGATAGCAACTAAGAACAATTTAACACATGGATTAAAACTTGCTAATGCAAAACTTTGAACAATTGTAAGCACAAAGGTCAAAGTATATGATGGTATTCTTACGAGACAATTTTGTGGATTGTAGGACCGAAAATAAATATGATAGTAGTTAGGGATAAAGATCATAACGTGTCAACCTGACGTTCTGATAACAAGATGATACAGAGGCTTGACCTATCTTCACAGCGTAGGATTTGGATACTCATATGCTCTCTTAATGAACACTAACTGATCCCCCACTACCAGATACAAAGGGCTTGCAATTCTTTGATTCGTCAAAATCACACGTGTTGAACTTTATGGACATCGAGTGAAGTATATATCAATTTTCCAATTCCAAGTGAAAAGGCAGAACGGTTTTTTGGGAGAAGTTCTCCAATTACTCCTCTTTTATGCACATGCAAATAAGAACAAATAAAGAGTGCTTAATAGATACAAAATCGCTATCTTAATAATTTTTTATGTCTATTTTTTACCATGAAATAGATCTAAATATATAAATATATAAGGAGAAGCACGCGCTGCGATTTGGTCTCGGACAACCGAATTCAGGGACCATAGATTTTGGTACTGTAGCTCCACATCGTACGGAGCCGAGGCTGCTGTTTGGCCAATGCGACTGTTCATATGTATGACTGCTGTAGCAACCAAGCTTTCAAATCTCATTTTCGATTGACATCACAGAGGTGGACGGAATCCGAAATGTCATCGAGATCTCAGAATTTCGGATAAATTCCAGACAAAAATCAAATCCGTTTTTTTCACCGAAATTCCCTAGATTTCGCCCGGAATTGCCGAAATCTCTGCGAGATTTGCCGAGATTTCGATGAAATTGAACCGAAAGAAAAATTATTCAAATGACACCGAAAAATTATGAAATTATTTGTACATGGTCCTGACACATCATTAATATTTTCACAAAAATTTTAGATGATTATCAAGTCTGAGGAATTTTTTAAAATTAAAAAATTACTACTGTCCTGATAAAACACTGACCCACAAATTTGAATCGAATGAAAAATAGAATAAACCACGTTAGAAAATTTTTAAATATTTTGTGCACGATTCTGATGCATCACTAATGTTTTATAAAATTTTTAGATGATGATCAAGCTTCAAGAAGTTTTAAAAATTCAGACAGTTCTATTGTCGAGATAAAAGCCTTACCGGTAAATTTCAATCAAATTAAAAATGGTTCAAATCAAGTTTGAAAATTTTTGTGGGTGGTCCTGATGTATCATCAATGTTTTCATAGAATTTCTAGATGATGATCAAGCTTCAAGAATTTTTAAAAATTCTGACAGTGCTAAATCGTGATACATAGATTTGCTTTAGAAACCAAAAAAGTCTTAGAATTTTTGAAACTTTTACAGAAGGGTGCTAAGATAATTCTTAAGCTTGAATAAAAATTTGGATCATGACCACACTCCAATGAATTTATAAAATTCTTACAATAATATTGTACCATCTGTGTTTCTTGTGTTTTTTATTTTTGAAAGATAACAAATGAAGTTCAACGCACCTATAGATTTGATTGAGCAAACAAAAAAGCTTAAAATTTTTGAAAATTTTAGAGAATAGTTCTTAGGCAATGCTTGCGAGCCGGCTCAACTCGGCTCGAAATTTAACTGAGCAGAGAAGGAAGCTTGGCTTGGGATGTCCAGACCATGAGCTCGAGCCGAGCCGGATTCAAGCCGAGCCGGCTCACGAGTCTCAAACTTATTTGCCAACCCTAGAGCCGAGGCTGCTATTTGGCCAATACGACTGTTCATATGTATGAATGTTGTAGCAACCAAGGTTTCAAATTTCTCTTTTGGATTACATCTAAGGACGACCAAAATTTGAAATTCCAGCGAGATTTTAGAATTTCGACCGAAAACCCAGATGAAATTCAAAAAAAATTTAAATATAATAAATTTGAACCGAAATTTCGACTGAATTCAACGAAATTTCTGTAGCGCGATTTGTTAAACTTCGTGTGATTTGTTCTCTATTGTATCATATTGGAGTTGGATACTGCAGCGCAAAAACAGTGATTCGGCTATGGTAAAATCCGAAAGTACTGTAGCAGAGTCGCACGTGTACTGTTTCTTTACTGTAGCTTCGAGATCAATTTAGCGCTGCACTATATTCCAGCTGCAAACTTGGAATACAGCGAATAATATATCCGTATCAATGGTTCGAGCATATCTTCCTAATGCTATTTTTTTGACATACAATATTTCTTTGTTTGAAGTATTCCGTACGTATCTTCGCTTTAGATTTGTATATAATAAATATGGATATGTATTTAATTAAATAAAATAGTAGCTTGTGTCTATGGATATAAGAAATAAAGATCTAATTAAATTAGAGCCACATGATAATATTTAATACGACTCAATAATAATCTTTCCAATAAAATAAAATATTTATTTAAAATGTGTTGAGCGCATACGTGTCTGTATCACTTGTACCTAGTTGGATCTTCTCCCTTTGTCAGTGCGAACAAATTTGATCACCTTAATTACCTGAGTGATCTTATTTCCTTCACCTGAAGATCATTTGTCTTATTCCCATCCGGGAATCAGCTGATATTTCCTTTCGTTCCGCAGCTGGAATTCCAAATGTTAAGTGGTTTGGTGTAGAGGCTGATTACAATGTTTTGGTTATGGGCTTACTAGGACTGAGCCTTCAAGATCTTTTCAGTTTTTTTGTAACAGGAATTGTTTTGATGTTTGTTGATCCAATGGTATATTACACAACTAAGGTTGAACTCATTTCCTATTTTCTTTGTTCAAATCCTACAAGGTATTTTTTCTCCATGGCAACATTAGTTTGGTACATCTACTCTAGCTGGAAATACTGAATGCTAAACAACCTAGGATTGCCACAGCCTGGAATGTTTCTATTGACAGTTATAAAGTGGTAATTGGGTTCCTGTCGTTGATGGCGTATAGTACCTGCAGGTTAGGCTGATATTTACTTTTGTTTTGGTAGGAATGTAAGGATTTTTTGCTCCATGCTAGGTGAGATGATTAATTATGGATTCCTTTTTTTTGTTAGGTAAGCTTCAATCTATAAACATTGCCAATGCTTGAGCATGTGAGGTAGTCGGCAAAATGGCTCTCGCTTATCCCAAAATCCAAACAATCTTTTATGTAATAGAATTAGCAAAAAAATTACTTATCTCGCATATTGGAATTTCCACTTCACCAAGAATGCCTCATATAAAAAAAGGTATGTATCTATCTTTGGTTTAGCTAGCATCTATCTTTTTCCCCTTCCTTATTGATCTATTTTAATATCTCTTTGCTTTCTGTGAATTTCTATATTAATTGGTCTTACAGTTTCATGTGATGCATTGCAGAGATAAATATCTAGGGTTTTGTGATAATGTATATATACATGGGTGGTGTCTGCTGTTATTACCAGTTCTAGGCCATACATATATGTAATCCAGTATGCAGGATTTCTTCCACTCAGATTACATGGATCTAACTTAATTAATTAAGAGGTGTTAATTCGGCTTTTATTTCTTGAATTATCAACCATTATTGTAAATCACGTGTTGATATTTGTCGCTTGCCATTATGCAGCATGGAGACAGTGATAGATCAATATGGCAAAACCAAGGACTAGCATCAGATCATCGTAGGTCCCAACTTGAAGCTTAAGGTTTGTTCTAGACAATTCATATTTTCTGAAGTTTTCTCATATTTAAGTGAGTTAAATTATATCTACGTCAAAACTGTTTAGATCGTAACAACATCTGGCACTTCATTAAAACAGAGGTGCTTTTTTTATGGCAAAGATGCTTTGCTACTAACTAATTACTGTGCGTTTTCTTTTAGATCGTACGTTTTATTTTACTATATATTTTTTCCAACTCCCAAAAATAGCACGCCATATTGTTTGTTTTTTCATTCAAAATAAACTTTTGTAATTCGAACATCATTTGTACTATGTCTCAAGTTATAGACCTGTAGGTTGTTAATATGTAATGTTGGTTATCTAACAGTGTGAACAAAATAGCAGGCATGAAATGCTTTATATATGATTTTTTTTAAGATTACAAGGTAGACGCACATCTGTGCACACCACCACGTACACACGCATGATACACCCCCAGCAACACATATGTAGATTGCAGAGGTCAGGGATAAATCTGCGGCCTCATAGAGTGTGCGCACATGTTGTCAAACTGAGACACACTTTATATGTGTAAAAATGGATATCGGGATTTGAACCCTACTAGACACTCTCATCAAGAGGTGGTTCCATCTTTCATTGTTAGCATATATATATATATATATATATATATATATATATATATATATATATATATATATATATATATATTCATCTTTAAGCTAGATTGCTACTGCTAGGAGCATTGACAATGCTTGCTGGCATATGAGTTTTACAGAAATGGTTCTTTCTATGACTTCCTTCGCTTGTCGAATGAATACAGCACAACATTTTCTTGGAATAACCGCGTCAAGACTGCACTAGGATCTGCAAGGGCGCTAGAATAAGAGAGGCAGATTCATCAAGTAGCCCTTTCTTTCTGGAACTGAATATGTGTTACTTTTCAGATATTTGCACAAAACTTGCTCACCATCTATCATCCACAGGAATTTCAAGTCATCTAACGCAGTATTGGATACCGAGTTTAACCCCCATCTCTCAGATTCTGGGTTTGTAGACCTTATTCCTAACCACGAACTTCAGGTAATAATGCTGCACAGTGCATCCATTCCGTTGATAGGATAACCTTCTGGTCATCTGCACCTTTACATATCCCACAGTATGCACCTTACGATTGCCAGACATATTAAATTTTTCTTGAGTATTTTGCTAATTTGAACATATGTTATTATGTAAGACAGTTAATTATTACCTATGGAACACAGTTGTTGTACAGAAAGAAGTCAATCATAACAGTAGTTATCTATTTGTTTGATGTTTTTCTTTAAGCTACAATCATCACTAAAATTATCATTTTAAAATTATATTGTATATGACAAAATTTTAAAAAAGCTTTCGTACAATCCTTTTTTCCTCTCTCTAAATCGATATGGTATCCTATTATTATGGGTTAAGTTATAGCGCCTACTTCAATTAAAATATAGTTTCCGCCTTTCTTCTATTGAACCAGTGGTGCCCACCCACCAATAAGAATGAGGAACCTAATCAAGGATTCATCCCCTGGATCAGCTCAGTACTAATGAAAGCCGCATCTCCTAGATCAGCTCAAAGATTGGAGCCTTTCTGTTCTGCAAAACATCGTACGACTAACATAATATCAAATAGTCTGTATCCAGTCTATCTATAGTTATGGATTTTGTATTTCCTTAGGTCTCATATTCTGTTTGTCAGCACATGCTAACATGTCACAGATGATTACATTATGTTCACCTACTATCCTTGCATCTATAAATCGTTTAGCTGGTTTCTACATCAATACATACCCTCTACTGTATATAAATCCTTCTACTACGACATAGATACTACATATTTGTTTTCTTATTCTATTTATTTATCTTCTGCTCTCTATCGTGAGGCATATCGATATATGATGTGATGCTTTCGTATCGCTAAACACATCACAGCCTCCTGAGCATTCAAGCAAATCACAGTTGATCCGGCGCAGCGTAGAGCGCTGTCCTACCTAGTATAAGTGAAACGGTGCTAATTGCTCCAGCACATTCATAATTCTGCTGTACATGTCCTTTTCTCTAGCAGAAATATAATAATAATAATAATAATAATAATTTCAAAGGTGGGATGGTGTGAACACAACGAGTCAACGACCGGTCTCGGTTTGAAGAGATTGTTCGGACTTCAGAGGTCATATTCTGAATGAATCTCTAAATTAATGGTAGACTTCGCCAGCTCCATCGTTAATCGTGATTTACGACTCACGAGTCACGAGGGACCAAGGATATATACCACGTCACTGTGAGCATTGACTAGCAGAGGACCAACTCCTATCATCCTATGTCATCTCACCGCAGAATTTTAGTGTTTTTTTTTCCACCATATCTGTATCCGTATCTAAGAAAAAAATATGAAAATAAATATAATAAAACTATTATCCGTCCGTATCCGATCCGTTTTCACCTTAGTCCCTTGAGTTTACCGGTAGTTTTCGCCAACTCCATCATGATTCACGACTCACGAGGGACCAAGGATATATACCACGTCACTGTGAGCATTGACTAGCAGAGGACCAACTCCTAGCATCCTATATTCCTACGTCATCTCACCGCAGAATTTTAGGTTTCTTTTTTCACAATACTGTTCTTATTCAGATGTTTAATTTGACTTCGCAGAGAAAAACCACACGCAGATCGAATGCAGGAGTCACGCACTACGACAGAAGAAACCCGCATGTCAGTTCCATGCTACTATGACGTTTGCTAATGATTTGGGATCGAAGTTCGATTTTTTTCGGACGTCTATTTTTTTTATGGGTGTAATATTTTTTTATATGTGCAATATTTTCTTATGATAACAGTAGAAATGTCGACTCGGATCGCTTTAATATTTTCTTTCCATGCGTGCAACATTTGTAATCACTATGTGCAACAAAAACGCTCGATAACTTTAGGAATGTGCACGTAAAAAAAAATATTGCACACATAAAAAAATATTGCACGAATAAAAAAAATATTGGACCGATGCGTCCGAGAAAAACAGCTGAGATAGAATGTTCGATTGCTATCACTCGCCTTTTTTTTTTCTGATAGATGACAAATTAGTTGTTATACTACAGGCTCCTTGTTAGACTTGTCGATCAATTCATCGATCCTCTTTATTACGATTGATTGGCACCTTCGAAAAGCAAAGCCCAAAGCACATGCATGTCTCCATTAATTTCCAGAAACCAACCTACTGAAACCGTAAATAAGATGTTACTCTTTAGGGTGATATTAGTGTGTGGACGTACGATGAAAGCGACACCGAGAAGATTTGAAAAAAAAATCACTCTCCCAATAATTTTGATAAATTTGAGTAGTATTTAATGCCTAAATTAGTATTGGCCAATATATTTGAAAAATAGTGTAAAGTTATTCAATAACAACAAATACATTTCTGAAATGATGTTGCAACCTTACAACATTTTAGAGATGGCATTGATCACCGATCTCATTGGATCCTATTCTGAGACTTTAATTGGTTTCTCTCTTTCTGTGTTTTTGTGAGTTAAAAGATGAACAATAAGAAAATTTTCTAACAAGTGAGCTTGCTCTTTTAGCCTGTAAATTTTCTCATGCATACAAGATGATGAGGGAGAGAAAGAGAGGTGATATGATCACCTACTTCAAGTGTGGTGGTCCAACCACATTCGGGCGAATTGCTCTAAGCTGGAGAAGGGCAAGAACGACTCTGGCGATTTGAGAAAGAACGATTACACCGAAAAGAACTGCAACAAGAATCATCCGGCTCATGACCTGGCGCGTGAGCAGAAGTACCGTAACTTTTCGAAGAACAAGAAGCTCTTCTACTACGTCCTCGCTGCACTTAATAACATCAGCCGCTGCGACACAGAGACTTGGAACGACTAGGACGAGGATAATCCGCAAGAGCATGTACTCTTCAATCCCAATTCTTCACCTTTTAGCATCCTAATTGTCTCCCCTTTCTCTGCATGCGAGCAACGCAAAAGGTGTCGTCTGTATGGCAAACCACAACATGATACAATGTCGTGGTAGAGTGCCCCGCAGCTTGCCATGCTTGCTTCGGACCCATCGAGCCTATTTCGTGCCGTACCGAGCCAAACACGACCTATACTGACATGTTGTGCCGTACTGTCCATCATACCTTATCGTGAGAACTGACACAACTCTATCATTCAAACCATATCAATCTGACTCATTCGCGTGTTGTGCCGTACCATGCCACAGATCGACCCAATGCCTGGACTACTGCAACCCGAGCGCTCTGCACCGACGATGAACGCATTAAATACCGCAAGAAAAGAAACCTTGCATCCCGTCCAATGAATCTCTCTGTCTCCCCTGTTTCAATCGTGTTCTTCCGCGTACAAGCAAGCACATTGATAGGCTGCAAGAGTTAGATATGGGTCACAAATCATCGAGTTAAATTTACAGTGCTAGTCAAAAGAATGGGGAAAAAACAACGAATCCATTCATAGACTTTAGTTCTAATCGCTTCACTTGGTTCTGTTGGTGCCCAAAAACATGAAGACGGTTAATCGGCCGCAACACACCGGATAAACGTTGGGTTCAGAGGTTCGAAGCGTACTAACCGATTTAATCCTACAATCGGTAAGATAGTCGTGAAATACGCTTGAAGCCGATCTATTGAAGCGAACGGCTAAGATCTAAAACAGTCAAGAAGCCGATTAGATCAAAAGGTAACGATAGCCTAATTAGCCTGGTTATAGCTAAATAGGTGGTAAAGGTAGATCTTTTCGAAGAAGACGATACATAATAAAATCAGAGAAAATCAAACCTGATCGACGTAATTGATGAAGATCAACAATCGGCGATACACAACGTTATTGATCAAAATCGAATTACAGAGAAGAAGTCTAAATTACAAAAGCTACTCCTAGTCGACAGGAAAAGTAAGCAAAAGTAATGTGTTGTTTGATTGGGTTGTCCTTTTTGCAGCTTGCCCTCGTCCGCCTTTATACCTGCCGGTCGATAGAATCCAGGTACAATACGTTAGGAAGAAACCATATCGGTCTCTATTTGGAGGGTACTTTCCTTAACGATCTGTTCCGCTTCCAAATATCTTTGATCCATTATCCTGGCCGCATCTTGTTGACTTTGGACTGACGACTTTAATTATATCTGCCAATTTCTGGTGCAAATATATGCCCCCCATTTTTGGAAGGCCAAAAATTTTCACTCGTCAGCTTATGTTCAGTCGACTTTTCTCAATTCTCATACGACAACTGCCGCATTTATTTCGTTGTAATTTTCTGATGCACATATCGTGCGTTTTAACTGTTCGCGCCCCTCGATATCCTCCTTCCCGCCTTTTAACTTTTTACCTCGCTATAAAATGCGCCCCCCACACCATTATTTTCACGCCCCCAAGCTATTCTAGCCATTCGCCATCGGCTTCTGCATCTCTTTGCTAACGAGTTTTCGGAGCACAAGTTCTTCAGCGCAATCGCCTTTTTCAGATCGACTGAAATGGATCCGAGTCAGGTACTCATTCTGATTCCGCATAGTATTGACCAGTATTACTTGAGACCCTTAGGAGACTTAGATGTCAACACAGTTATGAACCAAGAGATTCCACGTCTCCCATTGTTGGCTTCTGGTTATAATATAGAAGGGTGGAATGGCAGCTTCAGGGCTTAGTCGACAGCTCTTAAAGGATGGAGGAATTGGTTTATTTGGGTGTCAGCTCAGAAGAGGGAGTCATGGGAGAAAATGTGCATAGCCGAATGTATCCAACTTTCATTAGCCGATCCAGAGGCCAATGAGCCCTTAGTGGCCATCACTTGTTATTTCTGGTCGGACTGCTTCAATGCTTTCCTATCCCGTACTGGTCCCGTCGGCCCAACCCTGTTGGACATAGCTCAATTGTGCTGCCTCAGGCCAGATGGCAAGCAAATATTGGCTTTCAGTGGCAAGCCCAGATATAAGCTTATCAGGTCAAAGGGTGAAGGGTGGAGCAAGTATATCAGTAACAATAACAAAGTTAATGGGCCCATATCGGATGAGGAGCATGTGGCCTTTCTTAACCTCTAGTTAGATCGGACTCAAGTTTATCAAGTCATAGCAGAACAACTTGTTGAAGGTCGTCGGCTAGCCTTAGGTAAGATATTGCTAGGGGCTATATATCAAATGTTGTATGTAATAAGAAGTCGGCTTTTTACTGGTTTTGGACAGTTTGCCGTTGGCAACTTAGGAGGACCAATGTGGTTCATGCAAATTTGGTTGTATTGCTTGTTTAGTCGTCCTTTTAACTTGGATCTAGCCGACGGGACTCTATTTCCAAGGGATGATACTCTTGAGGGCGCACCTTTTCAATTCAGGGAAAGCCGATCTTTTGGTGAAAGATTTATGATGTTCTCTGCTAATTAGAGAAGAATCACCCCCATCAGCTGTAGAAAATACTTGGCATTTTTTCTACAACTTGATATTGAAGACTTCAGCACAAAGACTTCTTCATTTACACCTCTGCTGTCGATTTCCCCTGGCCTTCTTTTTTACATCTGGAAGCCGATAGTTCTTCAATGCCTTAGGAGACATTAAATCTGTGTAAGTCTTTTGTTTCTCCGTGAGTTCTGCATGTTGGCCTCCATTCAAGAAACCGAACATTCCAACCCTCATATGAGTTTTACCATCCGTCGGTTTACGCGAGACAGTTGGGTTTTGGCCAAGTGATTCCAAGCCTACAACTTCTTGATTGGCTACAACCCAGAGCCAGGGTCCGTAATGCTGTTGCGGCCAAACTTGTTTTAGAAATAGTCGACGACCTTCAAATTCGTGATTTGCCTCACTTCTTCTTGAATGCCCGTCGGGCAGGTGGCTTCGTATCATGGTGGTCGGCTGTTGCAGAATCATTACATATGGAAAAATCTCCATCAATCATAATCAAGGAGTTCTTCCCAGACTTACAAGAGCTGACATTAGTGTCTAACAGCGACTCTAGCAGTGAGGCTAGTTCATGAGGTTACACTAACACGAGCCTTGTAGATACGACAAGTGAGATATCGGCTTTAGTCAACTTTTATTCTTTATAATCTTCACTTTCTTCCTAGATGATTCATTGACCGATCTTTGTTTACTTGTAGACTAAGGCCACTGGGAAAAAGATGGCTTCTGGTTCGTCGGGCGCTGGCCAAGTTAAGAGGCCCCACCAATCGACTGTTCTAACGGGCTATACTTCAGGATCATTGGGTATCCAAAGTCCTTTGCTGTCGGACCTTGAGAAACAGCAGCAGCCCAGTAAGTATATTTTGACCGATGAATGATTTTAGCCTTTATCCTTTATGATGCTAACTCAGCTAATCTTTTCCAGAAAAGAAAAAGGCTAAATTGACCAAAGCGCCTGCCAAAAAGGGTCCAAAGCGGCTACTGCAGAGGTAAGTTTTTTCTTTCATGTGTAGTATAATGAAGACCATTGCATCATTGGCTTAACCCTTTTAAACTATCTTATACAACCGACCACATCGATGCAAGTGGCAAACATCTTAGCCAATCTGCTCGATGCTTTGGAGACTCTGCCTCCTTCTCGGCCAACGCCATCGACCCCAACAGACGCTACGGTCCTAGAATCCTTCGACCCAATAGACTTGTTGGGCTTCACTTTGGCTGATCTGGATGGCCCACAGATCATGGCCACAGACGATTATGATGTGGAGATAAGAAAAATTCTTAAAGTATCTAAAGAGGCATCAGCTGTAGTGACTTCAGCTCCAGGGATGTAAGTTCAAGCTCCATTGGTTTTGGTGATTGGGTTAATCTTAATGTTTAATCATTGTTTAATGACAAATCTAATCACTATTAGACTAACATGTTTAATTGAGCCTTATTCTTATTAGTCTCATATTTGGATGGAATATGGAAAACCTAAGGTATGCACTTGTATTCACTCTATTGTCTTAATGCATACTTAGGATTCAAGTTAAAGTATGAATTCCTCCATTGTATTAACCTCAACATGTGCATTATGTTTCCAAATCTATATATACATGAATGCACACATCTAGGGGGAGTTGATAATTTAACTTGATATTTCAGTTGTATTGATCCAGATCCTTTTGTCATATAGTATACATAACTTGTATAGTTGTAGTATACTTATGCAAATATAGAATAAACTCATATGCAATCTAAGATTGATTATGTGCATATTGGTTCCAAAAGTCAATTATCTTTATGCACATATCAAATGGAGTTTATTCTATAGTTGATGGTCTAAATATATTGATCCCTTTCCATCACTCAAACATATTGGATCATTACTAACCATCAAATTGAGTATATGAAACTTGTGTAGTTATATATACTCATATCAATTTAAATGTAATTTAAATTGAGTTCGGTTGTCTTTTAATCAAATCAAAGAATACTTCATCATGTGTTGATGGTGTTCCTTGTTGATTAAAGACAAGCGAAAATATCTTGAGTGTAACGAAGCATTAGTTGCATCAAAGTACTCAAAACAAAATTAATCATTCAAATTGATTTGGGTTGTGCTCAATCGATCTTAGAGGCATCCATTATGTATTAATGGAGTATAAATGATGATTGAGACAACCGTGTTAGTTGGACTAACAATCTTCCATGAGTTGTGAAATAGGTTGAGACCAAGATGATAAAGAATCAAGAAGAAAAAGTCATCATGTGTTGATGAGTTTCAAGAGGTGATCTCGAAGTAAAGAGAAGAACTAGAAGATTCATCATGTCTTGATGAACAAGAAGAAGAAGATGTGATCCTGGAGAGAAGGTGATTGAAAATCATAAAAGCTCCAAGTGGACCGCGTGCGGCAAAGGTATAACTAACTAGGGCTAAGGATGTGTTCCTAGTCTTTTACCGGTCTCGGTGTTTAGATGGGAGACTGGGTTGCTAGTTAGGTGTCGTACTGTTAAGAGGGGTTGAGTCTTTTAGCTTGAGCTTCATCATTTGTTGATGAACTCAATTTGGTTCACTCTAGCTCACTCTGTTGTTTGGTTTTTGCATAGAGCTAACCATTTGGCATGTATTGCAAATGGGTGAAGCTCGTGCATTGGATTTTGCATGAGCTAAGTATTTGCATGTGTTGCAAATAACGGTGCTCATGCTTGCATCTTATTTGAATCTTATTTGATTTGGTTTTTGCATGAAGCTATGGATTTGCATGCATTGAAAAAGGGAGATAGCTTATGCAATATTGCCTATGTGGTTATTGTTTAGAGCTAAGTTTTGCATGTGTTGCAAAAGGAGAGAGCTCAAGCAATTTGGTTGAAAGTGGTTGCGTAGAGTTAGAGATTTGCATGTATTGCAAATAGAGAGCTCATGCACTTGTGTGTGTTTTGATTGTTGGCGTAGAGCTAGAGATTTGCATGTGTTGCAAATAGAGAGCTCATGTTTTGGTGTTTTAGCTTGTGATTGGATTATGTGTTGATCATCACAAGGCTAAGCTTGGTTTGTGTTTTGAGTTTGCAAAATGTGTTTTTGCGAAATATTGAATGGATTTGTTATTTGCAAATGTGTTTTGCAAATAAGCTGGAAGTTATGGATTTCGATCCTAGAGCATGTGTTGGCATTTGCAAATGTGTTTTGCAAAGTGTCGGGATCATGTGCTGATCCTTGCATGGCTAAGAGGATTGATCTCATAAATTCGTGGTTTATTTGCGAATATGTTTTGCAAATAAGTTGGAGTTGTTATTTGCAAATATGTTTTGCAAATGAACTTAAGGTTATGAGTTTCGATCCTAGAGTATGTGAATAGGGTTTGCAAATGTGTTTTGCAAATTGGCTTGATCATGTGTTGATCATCACATGGCTAAGAGGATTGATCTCATAAGTTCTTGGTTTATTTGCGAATGTGTTTTGCAAATAAGTTGAGTTTAATGCGATTCTTTGAAGCATGTGAATAGGGTTTGCAAATGTGTTTTGTAAATTGACTTGATCACATGTTGATCATCACATGGCTCAAAGAATCAATCATTATTGATGTTTGATTTGAAGAGAAAAGATTTTTGTGAAAAATTTGGTCCTGTCTGGAAATCCGGCACTACCGACGTGCTAAGGCTGGTAGTACATTGGGCGGCGAGACGCTTATGGGAGCCAGATCGCTGCTCTCGGCGACTACTACCGCCATTGTGCGGCCGGTAGTACCAGAGGTCCTTTGCTACCGGGTGATGGCCGGTAGTTCTTTTCCAGAAGAGTGGTTTTTGCGTTCGGTTGAAGGCCGGAGCTACCGCGGTATATGGGCGGTACTACCGAAAATGCGGTGGTACCGAGACCAAGACGTTGGTAGCTATTTTTCAGAGAAGCGTGTTTCTGGAGTTTGCGCTGAAGTCGGTAGTACCGCCTGTGTGGCCGTTTCGATCGCTAGAGCGGTACTACCGGGCTTTTGCCTGCGGTAGTACCGGGTTTCCTGCGCAACGGCTAGTTTTCCTTGCCGTTGGCTGGAGGCCAGTACTACCGGCCCTAGAAGGGCGGTAGTACCGAAAATGCTAAAAAATGCCCATCTTGCCAATCAACGGCTAGATTTCGTGTGGAGGACTATAAAAGGATACCAAGGGCTGGCATTTGGGTGTTGCTGATTTTGTGAGACACTTTGGAGGGGATGTGCATGAGTTGCATTCTCCAATTTGGTTTTTGAGCTAAGAGTGAGCCTAACTACATGTGTTGCAATTAGAAAGTGGATTGAGAGCCTCTTGAGCATGTATTGCACTTGAGGAGGATCCTAGTGCATGTGTTGCACTTAGGAGGTCACCAGAAGTGCATGTGTTGCACTAGGTGAAGTTCAAGCGGAAGGGCTTGACTTGTTACTCTTGGTGTTTGCCGATACCTAGACGGCGTAGCGGCGTCGCGTGTGGGAGCTCTCAACGGAGGTTGTGAGAAGCCCCGGCAAAGTTTGTGAAGGTTGGAGCTCGCACCGGGAGAGAAAAGGAGCTACCACTAGTGGATTCGAGGTGGGTGCTCAATTCGTGGAGCCGATCTAATTTGTTTGGGCTAACCTCAACGTAGACTAGGGGAGACCGGCAAATCTTCGAACACCACGGTAAAAAGTATAGTGTCTCTTGTGCTTGCATTCTATTCCTTATTTATATTCAAGGAATTTATATTCACGGAATTAAATTGATTGATTGCTTGTATTTAGAATTGCAATTTATTGTTTGAGACATAATTAGTTAGTGCACACAGTGAGCCTAGTTGATTTTGGCTTTAATTGTCAAAACCTTAGTTTAACGCTTCCGCATTAATTATTGTTAAGGTTTTGGCATTAGGTTAATTAGGAGTGAATTGCTTTGTAGAAATTAGTTGAAGAGTAATTTTAAAAGCCGCCTATTCACCCCCCTCTAGTCGGCATCCTCGACCTTACAAGGGATGCAAGAGCGGCTCGACAAATTGTTTGGCTTGGTGATGAGGTCACAAGCAGAAATCCTAGAGAACAATCAACCAATACGGGATGCCATGGCAACCATAGAATCCGATCTGCCCCCAGAGGCAATGGAAGCACTCTTGAATATCTGCCATCTAGATGAGAAGAAAGCATTAGTAGAGGATCCTCAAGCGAGAATTGCCCAGTGCGAAGCCCAAGAAGTCAATCAAAAACTCCTAGATGAGCTGGTTGCCGATGCCAAAGCGAAGAAACAAAAATTTGATGCCGACGCTCAGGTGCTCAAAGCTAGCAAAGAATCTATTTCGAGGCTTGAGGCGACCAAGAAATTTCTTCTGGAAGAATTGGCCAAGACTGAAAAGCAACTCCTAGAAAGCCAACTAACCATGGAAAAAACCTCATCGGCAATCAAAGAGCAAAAACTAGGTATCACCATGGCCATGGTAAATGTGAAGAAACAGTCAGCCAAGGTAACTCCTGTGCCAGGAAATGGTAAAGAGAACCAGCACATAGTCGACGAGGTGCAAGTTACTATTGCCAAGGCTGCAGGAGCCCTGTCGGCTCTGGGCGCAAGACTTCATGGCTCTAGCCTTCAATATTAATCTTGTTATGATAAAAACTTCTTGGATGTTCGACTTTTGGAACAATACCTCTTAACACTTTTAATTTTATAATCAGATGTTTAACCGATTTTGTACTTGCCTTGTCTATGTAATCCACCTCCCTTTAACCAGTTAACCATAGTGAGTTAACTTGGCTTTTCAAAACGATATTTCCTCTTAGGCGACTAAGCTACAATCCAGATGCTAGGATAGTATTTCTTCAAATATTTCCTATTAATCGCTTTAGGCAGAACAACTCCTGATGTTTCGAGTATGTAAGAATTTCCATCAATTAGTCGATGAATCTTATATGGTCCTTCCCACGTAGGTGACCATTTTCCAAACCGGTTGTCTCTACAACCAACAGACAGTATGGTCTTCCAAACTAAATCGGCTTCACCAAAAAACTTTGACACCACCTTTTAATTATAGGCCCTTGCAACCCTTATCTTATTCTTCTTAAGCCGATCAAACGTAGACAAATGTAATTTTGCCAAGTCATCTTAGTTATCAATCATCAAATCACTGTAATCTTGGGCCAACAGACCATTTTGTTTAGCCACTCGTATAGAGTCGCTATTAATTTCCACTGGCAAAACGGCTTCTTGACCATATACTAGTTGATAGGGTGACTCGACCCATGGTATGCTAGTCGATACGCCCATAGTGACTCTGATAGTGTCGAATGCTAATTTCATGGTTTCTCGTCAATCTTTCTCTTAATCAGCTTAATCAAAGTTTTATTGGATGACTCAGTTTGTCCATTAGCCTGAGCATAATAAGGTGACGAATTTAGCAGCTTGATTCCCAGGCTCTTCGCATAATCCTGAAATTCATTGGACATAAACACAGTACCCTGATCGGTTGTTATTGTTTGTGGTATTCCAAACCGGTGGATAATGTGTTCATCAACAAACCCAATAGCTTCGACACTTGTAACCTTTTTGAGGGGTACAGCCTCAACCCACTTAGAGAAATAACCAGTCGCAGCCAAAATGAACTTGCGGAAATATTTGGCCGATTACATCTATGCCCCATCATCTGAACGGGCACGATTTGATGATTGGATCCAAAGTCGATGTTGTTGCAAGCTGTACATTGCCAAACTTTTGACAAGTCTGACATCCTTTATAATATCAGAAGCAGTCTTCCAACATTGTCGGCCAAAAATACCCTATTCGTCTAAGTATCCACTTCACCTTATAAGACGATTGATGGGATCCACAGATACCTTCATGCACTTCACCCATTGCCACCTTGGCTTCGTCGGCTACAAGGCATCTTGGCAGCAAACCTTCTAGTGTCCGATAGTACAGAACCTCGTCTAAGACGATGTACTTTAATGCATGCTGCCTAACTTTGCGTTCTGTTGACTTAGATGGATCAATCAGGTATTCTCTTATCCGTGTTCTCCAGTCGACTATATTAACACACATTACTGCATTATCAACCAGATCTGATATTTGGCATCGACTAAAGTCCTTGTACCCTGATGCCTGTTGAGCCAATAGATTAGTCCTATCGTTCATTTCCCGAGGAATATGGCCGATAGAAAATAAAGTAAACGAGCCGATTGCGTTTAGGCATTGTTCTAGATATTTGAGCAGCACCTCATCATGACATTGGAATTCCCCCTTAATCTGCTGTACGACTAACAAGGAATCACCATGAGCTTCAACAACATCTGCTCCGATGATTTCCAATAGCTGT
Organism: Otatea glauca; assembly: GCA_036346275.1. Classification (NCBI taxonomy): domain Eukaryota; kingdom Viridiplantae; phylum Streptophyta; class Magnoliopsida; order Poales; family Poaceae; genus Otatea; species Otatea glauca. Next base: position 35,058,903 of record CM070717.1, read on the forward strand.
AGACCTTTGAGCAATGCCTCATATTCTGCCTGATTATTAGAGCATCGGCTATTTAGTCGAAATGCAAACTCAAAGTTGTGACCCTTAGGTGAGATGAGCACTATACCAATACCATCACCTTCTCGACATATTGACCCATCAAAATATAGCTGCCATGGGACAACAGAAACCAGGTCGGCAGAGGTGTCATGCCGTGTTAAAAAATCAGCTATTACCTGTCCTTTAACCGCTTTAGTAGATTCATACGATAGGTCGAACTCTATCAAGGCATAAGCCCATTTGCCAAGTCGACCTCGCAAAATCGGGGCTGACAGCATATATTTGATAACATCTGTTTTGCAAACCACCTTACAAGCCGACGCTAAAATATAATGTCGCAATTTTGTGCAGGCAAAATATAAAGATAAGCATAGTCTCTCCACGAAGGGATACCTGATTTCAGCATCTAACAGGCGTCGAATTAAGTAAAAGATTACCCTTTCTTTGCCATCAACTTCCTGCGCCAATACAACTCCGATAGTTTCCTTTTTGGCTGATATGTATAATTTGAAAGGAACATCCTTATGCGGCGCGGCCAGGACTGGAGGATTAGTCAAGTACTCTTTGACATCGTCAAAAGCCTTTTACTGATCGACTCCCCAAACAAACTCTTGATTGTCTTTCAGTTTCAGCAAGGGGGTGAACGCTCAAATCTGACTAGAAAGATTTGAAATAAATTGTCGGAGGTAATTGATTTTACTGATCAACTTCTGTAGTTAATTTTTGCATGTCGTCGGTTTTGTTTTGGCTATGGCTTTGAACCTTTCTTGGTTAACTTCAATTCCCCTTTCATGGACCCTAAGTCCAAAAATTGCCCCCCGACACACCAAATGCACACTTGAAAGGATTCATTTTCAGGCCGTGCTCTTGTATTCTGAAAAAATTTCTCCGAATCGGCCAAATGCTGTAAGTCATCTTTTGATTTCACCACCACATCATCAATGTATATCTCAACTATACGGCCGATTAAATCATGAAAAATCAGATTCATGGCCCGCTGATAAGTTGCACCAACGTTTTTCAAGCCGAAAGTCATAACAGTCCACTCAAATAACCCTATCGTGCCAGGGCACCTAAAGGCTGTCTTAGGTATATCGGCTTCGGCCATAAATATCTGATTGTATCCGGCATTACCATCTAAAAAACTAGTAATTTTATTTCCTGATGCAGCGTCGATTAGCATATCGGCTATTGGCATCGGATACTCATCTTTTGGAGTAGCTTTATTTAAATCCCTGAATTAACACACACCCTAAGCTTTCCATTTTTCTTCATAACGGGAACAATATTGGAGACCCATTCAGCATATCGGCAAGGCCTGATAAATTTGGCTTCCAACAATCTTTCTATCTCTTCCTTTATAATATTATACAAGGTCGGATTAAATCGTCTTGGATATTGTTTAAACGGCCGATACCCTTATTTTGTAGGTAGCCGATGTACAATAAGTTATAATCCTTAAGAATCCTAACCAACTTTTCCTTATATGCTGCATCCAATTTCGCACTAACAAAAGTTGGTCTTTTCCTATCATCATAACCGATGTCGACTTCTTCAAGTAGATCGGTTGATGTGAATCCTTGGCCTAATTTCTCAATTTCTCAGAAATCTTCTATGGCCTCGTAGCTATCCGTCATTTGTCGATAGCTCTGCATTTTGTCTCGTAAAGCTTTCACTGCTTTCCTTGACCCCATTGGCGTAAAACCTCATTTGCTTGATCAAATGTGCCTGGCTTGACACTGGTCGGCATAAGTCCTGTTTTACCGATACAAATAAAGTGACAATCATCTAGTGCTTTCCCCGATATGCATTCGGCATCCTCGTGCAGCCAATTCGCATCTGAACTAGCCATAGCAATATGAGCCGATGTATCGGTTGGGACAACCTCAACTTCGTCTCCATTCCATTGGGCGAGCAGTTGATGCATAGTCGACGGGATGCTACAGTTCGCATGTATCCAGTCTCGTCCAAGTAACATGCTGTAGTTGCCATTGGCATCAATAACGAAGAAAGCAGTCGGCAAAGTTTTACTGTCGAGAGTCAACTCCGTGGCCACGACGCCTTTAGCCTCGGTGGGGTCGCCTGTGAAATTATTCAGAACCATGTTAGTTTTGATCAAGTCTTCATCGGATTTACCCAACTTCTTGCAGGTGCTATACGACATTAGATTGACAGTAGCTCCTCCATCCAGTAGCATCCTTGAGATTGGTTTGCCGTTTATTCATCCCTTTAGATATGGCTTTAGATGCCGTTGCACATCGCGAGGCTTCTCGAAGATTGCATCTTGAGCGCCTAAACATAGTTGAGCAAAAGTTTCCTTGACCGATTCAGTTTTGATCTTGAACTCAGTCGGCAGTGTGAATACCATATTTACGTCCATTGGAGGAGTATCATCTCATATCATTGAAGAATCCAGGTTGTCAACTGAATCAAAGTCTTCTTCAGCCAGCTCTTTCCTCCTCCACTCCTTTTTAGTAGTTTTGATCGGCTGAAACTCGTTGAAAGCTTGATCCCTCTGTTTCTCTTCATCAGCCTCTCTAATCTCTTGAGTTTTCAGCCTTTGCAACCGTCTGCGTTGTGATCGGCTGAGACCAGGTAGACACCACCTTGGTTTGGGCCTGATTGGCTTACGTATTTTGCCAGCCATATCTTCCTGGATTGCAGAACTTGACCCCATCGGGATTTTAACCTGATTCGGCAGAGAAATTCTCTCATGAATCGGCTTCTTATAACCTTTGTTAGGACGATCCCATATCGGCCCAGGTAAACTGTCTTTGGCCGATCGTCTAGGCCACTCATCTTGGGAGTAGTGTTCCATTGGGTATGTGTATGGCGATGGCAATGCTACTCCCCTTTCACAGCAAAATTGTCAAAAAACAGCACTTTTGATAAGTCCTTTCCAAGTTTTCAGGCCAATATAAATTGTCTGACCGACGCGGAGGATATAGCGATCGACTGTTCATTCTTTCATATTTCTCCAGTAACTGAGAAAACGTTGGCTTAGGCCTATTAGCCGGTCTCTTTGGCGGCGATTTTTCCGCATTATACCATTTGCCAACTTGCGGGTAGGGGTGAAATCGGGTCAGATATGGGCGAATATTGCTCTTCCCGTATGCTAACCCATAATTTTTTTGGATTCGCAACCGGATACGGATACGGATTCGGGTTATTCGGGATACGGATACGGGACGGATATATGACGGATTCGGGTCGGAAACGAATAAAGATATGCTGATAATGCACACATATATAAAGTAGTATATATTGAATTAAAACCATACGAGTACATGACTATAGTAACAAATTATACATCAATCAAACTCAATAGATGTCATAGAAAGAATACGCTACTTGACGATCAATAAAACCAACTAATTGTTAATATAAATGGGCTGATATGGAAAAAAATATGATGAAAATGGGCTGGGCTTTGCTGAAATCTGAATAGGAAAAATCCGAATATCCGATCCGATATCCGAATAGGAAAAATCCGGATATCCGAATAGGAAAAATCTGAATATCCGGATCCCGTCCCGTATTTACGGATATTGGATGCTCCGGATCTGATCCCGAATCTGGATTCAAGTATCTGAATCCGGTCCTGGATCCGATCGGATAGTAAAATCCGATCCCGAATCCGGTCCTGACTTGACGCTCCTTGAGTTCTTGCCCTCATGATCGGCTTCTATTTGTAACGAACCGATCATGATTTTCAATGTCTGATTGCCACCCGAGGTTGGCTGAATATCGACTCGCCGAGCCCTTTTTGGTTCTTCGTTGTGCATCGGCTCTTTTCCCTTGCTCGAATATTATACCATGTTTATAGGGAACGGATCGATGTCAACTTGCATGGTCGGCTCATCCGCAAATTTTAGCCGACCATCCTCAATAGCCGATTGGATCTGCTGACGAAAAATATTGCAATCATTAGTATTATAAGAAAAAGAATGACGCCACTTGCAATACCTTCGTTTCTTGATCTCATCAGCCGAAGGTATAACGTGCCCTTCAGGCAATTGTATTATTTTTTCTTGCAAAAGTAAATAAAAAACACGGTCGCATTTGGACACATCGAACGCATATTTTACCTCCAACCTATTTTTAGTCGGCTTAAGCCAAGAATAGACTAAAGATTTTTTAGACTCTTTAACCCATTCGGCTATATTTACTTCTGCTTCATCGACTTCAGAGGATTCACTAGGACAATAGTCGATCATATTAACTTTAGCTTCGTCCTTTTCTTTATTGTTGCTGTTTGCTTTGAATCTATCCTTGAATCCCCTGTTATCCAGAAACCGACTTTCTTGGGCCGATACGCGACGAAGCAGGTGGCTTAAATCAGTGAACTCTTGTCCACCAAACTTTTTCCCGAGTGGTGGAATTAGCCCTTAGAAAGCCAAATCTGCTAATTGATTGTCAGGTAACGTGACACTAAAGTATCGATTCCTAACTTTCCTAACTCTTTTAATGTAATCAGTTACCGATTCTCCAAATTTTTAGCGGACGAAGCTCAAATAGGAAATCCTGAGATCCAGACTGCTAGAGAAAAAGTACTCATAGGATCGGCTTTCTAATTCGTTCCTTAAATGAACCGAATTTGAAGGCAGACTAGTAAACCAAGTAAAAGCACCTCCCAATAACGATAATGGGAACAATATGATTTTTAGCCCGTCGGACTGAGCCGCTTCGCCGCAATGAGCGATAAAGCGTCCGACGTGTTCTAGTGTCGTAATTGAATCATCTCTGGAGAACTTAGCGAAATCCGGGACTTTAAAATTGTGCAGATACTGCATACAGTCTATGTAATCGGGATACGGCTTTCTATAGCCGATGACTTTCCCTTTTGACTGTATGCCGAATTGATCCTTCAATACAGCGGAAATCTAATTGGCCCAATTAACACTATTGGTCAATGGGACGGTAGGCCCTTGATAATGTTGATCATAATTGGCGTTCTGCCTCCTGAGTGCAAACTCGGGCTGCCGATTAGACTGAGCCGACGAGTGGTGAGTGTATTGGTCGTATCCATTACACCTCCTAATTGGTGGCTCCGGTAATGGGACAAAGGGTTCTGAATAGGTTACTACTCTGTGTGGAGCCAGATTCCTAGGTAGGACAAGCTCATGGTACTGTGGACACCTATCAGATTCAATCGACTGTGGAACTGATCGTGGAAAAGCGTAAAACAGAACTAATGGTGGTAAATTAGCCGATGCGTCTAACTTAGCAGCATCGGTATATGCCTGATAATGTGTTACCCCACTCGACCGAGGATCTCGTGGCAGTATGATGGTATGTTGAGTCGGCATTATGGTTGGGGATGAGGTTATAGCCGATGGTTTAGGATCGGCTGACATACTCTGTGTATTTTGCGCTGTTGGAAAAACATGATAACTTGGCAGAGCTTGCATCAGGTCAAGCAAACTCCCAGATGATGCCAACTCCTGAGCGATAGTTTTCACACTATTCGCAATCATCGGCTTAAGTGTTGTAACCAGGGTTCACCAAACCGTTTCGTGGGCGATTTTCGTGGAGTCGGTGGTACCGGTTTTCGCGGTAAACCGCTCAAAAACCGTGAAAAACCGAACGGTTTGCAAATTTAAAAATTTTGAAATTTGGTCAAACAAGATCGCGAAAACCGCGGTTTTTGACGAAAAACCGCTCGGTTTTCGCGAAAAACCGAGCGGTTTTTGGAGAAAACCACAAAAACCGCCCGAGGTTGGAAAATTGGGGAAAAATCGAAAAAAAATTGGAAAAAAATACAAAAAAAATATTGTAAAATTTGTAGAAATACAGGGAAGGTTAAAATGAGTAAAAATGTAATAAATATATAAATAAGGTATGTGAAAACGTGAAAAAATTTCAAAATGATCTCTCCTAAATTTGGAAAAAAATCGACATGACCTTTGCTATATTTTAGAGAATTAATTTTTAAGTTATGTATTTAGCAATAATATGTCAATAAATAATCTTTTATTGCAATACTACAATCACATAAGTGCAAAAATCGGCATTTACATAACTACAAAGCAAAATCAATCGCAATTTCACTACCATTTACTTATCAACACCATTTACATTATAATGCATTTAAATTGAAGTTGTGGAGTAGGCATAAGCATAGCTTCATCACTCTTCCATAGTCGCAAAAATGACATGTTCGACCTACATGAACGGAATATCGAAAACCGATGACAGAAGGAAAAATAGTGAAAATATAAGAACAAATTGATAAAATTGCAAACAAATATTTAAAAATTTAAAAAATCCCAATTAATCTATAAAACACCTAATAGAAATTTTTACAATTTTTTAAATCATTTATTTCTTCTAAAAAATCTAAAACAGAAATTAATGAAAAGGAACAAATACACTGTCAGATTTTTATAAATAATAAAATGATTTATTATATTATAAAATTTTAATTAAAATATAAATAGTTCCAAAGGATCATGTACTAAAATTTTCAGAAATATTAGACTTCATTTATTTCCCATATAAAATCAAAAATAGAAGAGCATATACAATGATAATAGCACTTTCAGAATTTTTTAAAAAATACACATATCTGATCATCATCTTAAAATTTTACATAATCATTTTGATGATGTTATAACATCAAAAAAAAAGTTTAAGAAATATTAGACTTCATTTTGTGCCCCTAGAAAATAAAAAACTGAAGAGCATATATTGTGATAGTATCACTGTCAGAATTTTTTAAAAATGTACATATCTGATAATAATCTTAAAATTTTATAGAAACATTAGGATTACCTCAGGAACGCATAAAAAAATTTCAAATTTTTTTGACACATTTTGATAAATTTATTCAAATTTTTTGTATTTACTGTTCATCTGGCCGGTTTTCCGAACGGTTTTAATTACCGAACCGGCTCGGTACGGACGGTTTTCGCGAAAACCGAACGGTTTTCGACGGTTTTTTGAACCCTGGTTGTAACGAGAGCCGATGATTGGTTTATCAGAGCATGGTGTACAGATTGATTAATCATAGCTGATAGTTCGGCTTGAGTGGGCAGATATTGACTTATCAGGCCATCTGTAACGCCTGCATCACCAAGGGTGTTAACCGTCGGTAACGCAGTTTTTTGAGTGACGCCACGTCGAGTCTCCTGGTAACAATTTAGCATCATCTCTTCAAGAGCGACTTTTCGATCTTCAATTTCCTTACGCCGCTCTGGCGTTAGATCGTCCAGCGTAGGGACGATTATGGCTTTAGTATTGAGATCAAATGGTGGAATCAACTTTCCTAATGAAGACATTGCAGGTCCCACTGGGCGTGCCAAGAATGTGTTGGTGCCTAAAAACGTGAAGAGGATTAATCGGCCGCAACACGCCGAACGAATGCCAGGTTCAGAGGTTCGAAGCGTGCCAACCGATTTGATCCTACAATCAGTAAGATAGTCGTGAAATACGCTTGAAACCAATCTATTGAAGTGAACGGCTAAGACCTAAAACAGCCAAGAAGCCGATTAGATCGAAAGGTAATGATAGCCTAATTAGCCTGATTAGAGCTAATTAGATGATAAAGGTAGATCTTTTCGAAGAAGGCGATATGCAACAAAATCGGAGAAAATCGAACTTGATCGGCGTAATTGATGAAGATCAACATTCGGTGATGCGCAACTTTATTGATCAAAATCGAATTACAGAGAAGAAATCTAAATTACAGAAGCTACTCCTAGTCTACAGGAAAAGTAAGCAAAAGTAATATGTTGTTTGATTGGGTTGTCCTATTTGCAGCTTGCCCTCGTCCACCTTTATGCCGACAATCCAGGTACAATACGTTAGGAAGAAACTGTATTGGCCTCTAATTGGAGGGTACTTTCTTTAACGATTTGTTCCGCTTCCAAATATCTTTGATCCGTTATCCTGGCCACATCTTGTTGACTATGGACTGCCGACTTTGACTATATCTGCTAATTTATGGTGTAAACAGGTTCACATATTTCCTTTGATTGACGGGATAGTAGTAACATGTGTTAATTTGCTGCTTTGTGGATGGCAACCTGCAGGGCTTTTGAATCTACCGCCCAACTCCATGGACGCGCAGATCTTCGAGCAGTGCGGCAAGCAGCAGGGAGTCCAGGTCACTCCAGGGCTGCAAAAGTAGAGCAGTTGAGTTTTCCTCTCTCTTTTTTTTTTTTTGTAGTTTGTGAACCATGCCGCCATTGCCATCTGCCAACCGCCTACCCTTCTGACAGCCGATTATCTGTCCCACTGACAATCGCTCGCCTATGCCGATTTGGCCACAAGGGGGCTCCCCTAGACCCCTGTCACGCCCTCGCGCGCGTGTGCTCCTTGCCACATCCGCCTACTGGCTTGCTTGCCCTGCCGCCCGATTGCGCCGCTGTGGTGTTGCCAGAGGGGGGACAGAGAGAGCGAGAGGGGCATAGGGCGACGAGATAGGGGCATGTAGGTGCAAGCCGATCGGAGAGCAGGAGATGGAGTTGGTTAGTTGGGTGTTGGGCTTGAGGGGAGTTGGGTTTGCATAGGGTGGTTGGTTGGGCTTGCGAATGGGTGATTAGGCTGTGTATTGCCAACTGCGCCGTGCAGTGAAAATTGAGAGGAAGGGAGTGGATGGGACGGATTGAAATGTTCAAATATGTATTTTTCAGCATATTTACTAGTATATACATTTAATATACCTACTATATACTAGTTTTTTTGTCAAAAATTTTAGATATACATCCGTACATCTATATCCCAATACAAGGTCCATCCCTGGCTATGCTCTTATGATTCCCTCTAGACGTAGGCTCATTAGAAACTTTGAAATTGAGTTTACCTCTCCAGCCAAATCCAACTAATCCATCGTAGTTTATAAGGCGTGTTTTTTAAATAACTTTATTCATAAATATAAAATGTATTTTATGTTTCAATACGAAATTAGTATAATATTCCTTTTATACCATAATAAATATATAATTTTACTTACTATTATCTACGTACATATATTAAATATAGCACTTAGAGTTAATAATTAGATATAGTTGAATCATTTATCGTATCTTTGTAGTCTACCGGGCAAACGGAAATATACTCTGTAAATTTGGCCGGGCTCTGTATAAGTCTTGTAGCAATTATGATAGTAGTTTGACTGCCATGCATGTTTGGTAGGGCCTAGCTGTCAAGTCCGCCGTCCACCTTTAGAAATTCGACAAATGCAAATGGAGCTGTCGATTGATCGGGAAGTGCACAGAGCTGCCACTAGGATGAAAACGGATTATATACGGATGGATAATAGTTATATCATTTTTTTTTCTCAGATGCGGATATAGATACGGATAGTTCAGATATGAATACGAATAATATCGAATACAGATACGGAGCGAATATGAATCGAATCGGATACGGTCGCGGATATTTATCGGAACACGATAACTCCTTAGATCGTACGTAAGAAATCAATGAAAACATAAAACTAGTTGATTTTATCAAAACATTTTTAAAAATTGGACAAATATAAGCATTTCTATTCACTTAGATAAGACATATATCCAGTCATCCAACGCATCACCATCCAGGAATCACAAGAACTCCATTTTTTTCGCAATTGATTGTAAAGACACATAATCACCAACCCAACAATGAACTAAGCAATTTGGTTATTGCCTTCACCTTCAGGCTCAAATTACTATTACAATAGGCTATATATATATATATATATATATATATATATATATGCTAGAGAATTTGATTATATATATATATATATATTGATCTACATATATCCAGATTTCCATGCAGCTTTCATCTACTTCTCATATCTCAAACTTATTGTTCATCTCCTTTCGCTTCTGCTCATACCCACTCTCAAAATCATCAAAATTTCCACGATACACATGCAGATTCTTATCATGCAAATGTACGATTTCATTGCACACTGTGTTCAAGCAGTCCCGGTCATGAGACACAACAATCAGTGTCTTCTTCCACTGTGAACACAAATACTGTTCCAACCAAAGCACAGCTCGGAGGTCTAAATGGTTAGTAGGCTCATCAAGGAGCAGCAGCGTTGGCGGCATGAAGAGTGCACGAGCAAGCGAAATGCGCATCCTCCAGCCACCGCTGAAGGACTTTGTGGGGATCTTGGATGCACGCTCCCGAACTACATCAGAGTCCCGGAGATTGAGCTTCTCATACACCTCGGCAAGCCGCTCATTGTCATCAGCGTCGTTAGAGGCCTCAAGCTTTGCCTGCTCTGCACGGAGCCACGGAGTGCCGTGAACTCTTCATTGGCCGCAACCACCGCCTCGATTGCCGAACGATTGTCGCCAAAAATCTCCTGCTCCACAAGCAGGACATCAATGTTCCAGGGCACCGGGACCTGCCGCCACGCGAGCAGCTTCAGCAAGGTGGATTTGCCCATGCCGTTGGACCCGACGAGGCCGTACCGGCGGCCATGCGATGCGAGAATGCGAGATCCGAAGCGAGGCGCTCTTGAGCAGCTCCTTTCCGCGCGCAGACACAGAGGACTTGCCCTTGGACGCCGGTGAGTCCATCGAGGTGAGCATGGCAGACACCGACGTAAGCTTGTCCTTCTTGCCGCCGGCGGAGGAGGACGAGGTGTCTTTCCGGCCCATGGATGAGTCAGACAGATCGGAGATGCTATCCAGAGGCTTTGAACTGGGCCGGGGGCTTGACTCGTAGGCTGGACAGATATCCGAGTTTTCTCTTCGTCGGATAATCTAGATCCGTATCCGTATTCGGCAGATAATGAGCTATCGAATTCGTATCCGTATCCGACAAAAAATATCCGAATCCGTATCTGATCCGAAAATATCCGATAAATATCTGATCCGACGTAATCCGTATCCGAAATTTACCCGAATCGGTCGGAAATTATCCGATCCATTTTCACCTCTGCTGCCAATGATCAGGCTGGGCCGGACTTGACGTCTAATCGCTGGCGGCTTACCATCGAAAGCAGTAGGCTCATGGCCATCGGCATGTCGTCACATTAGACTTGTGATCTGAAGGAAGTTTACCGTGACGCGACTTGCATGTTGCGTCGATCGCCGTAGCCTCGCGCGATCGTGGTTCGTCGTTTACCTCGATACGAGAAATGCTTTTCTAGTTTCGGGTAAATATGTGTCTTCTTTAAAATGCCATGATATTATCCGAAAGCATCGGTAGTTTCGTTTGGCGCCGCGAAACCTTAAGTGGTTTATATAGATGTAACAGTCTAAAATTTAATAAAAATAATAAATACAATATTAAAAATATCCATATGATTTATTGTTATGTTTTCTAATTTTTCCGAATTAAAGAAATTCTTTTGGCTTTTTTTTTATTAAAAGAAAACCAAATGAGCTATATAGTAAAATGGTAAAAGACAAAAAGGTAAAAACCTAAAGTCAGTAAGATTCTTAAAAATCTCAGAATCTAATTTGTGCCACTTGGACTGATCTGGCAATAATAAAATAAAATAAAAAGCCAAAGTAATCATGAGAAGAAAAGTAAAAATCTGAACCATAAGATTTGTTCAGGATTTTTCTTACCTTAACCAGAATTGAAATTTTAACCATGCCGACATATTAACCTAACCCAACCCTGATAAAAATATCAAGAATTTATCTCTTCATTATTAATTTTAGAAATTCAAAAACAGTTAATCAGAAAAGCAGGAAAATGCAAGGTCAGAATTATCATAAATAAAATATCAAATATAAAATCATGAAAATTTTACACGAGGTATATAATATTAATAAAAACTCTTTAAAAAGTTTCATAAAATAATAAATTTATTTTAATCCTCAATTAAATAAAAGTCAGAATCAGTCAAAATCAATAACAGTGCAATGTCAGATTTTTAATAATAATTTTACTCATCATATTTATCTGAAAATTTTACCATATCCTTTTCTTTTCCTTGCCGATCTTTGTAAAATTTTTCATAAAATCCTAAGTTTATATTTTAACCTAAACTTCCAGTTTTACCCAGCCGGTCGAGAGAATTCCTGAGTTTTAACCCATTGACTCGCTGACGTGTGGGCCCGCGAGGACAGCTGTCACAGTTACCGCTTTCATTTCTCCCGCTGACAGCATGGTCCCACTTGTCAGCTCCTTTCTTCCCCGTTTTTCCCGTTTCTTCTCCCGTTTTCTCGCCAGAACTTCGCCGCCTCTCCGTTTTGTCCCAATTGCGCCGCAACTCATCGCCCGAGGTCACCAGTATGTCGTCCCTGCCACGTCCCTGCCACCTCAGCCGACAAAGCTCACTCTCCTGAGCCAGAACACGGCCGAGAGGGCTCGCTAAGCCGCCGCCCTCACCCCCTCTGTCCAAACACTGTGCCACCGCCTCATTCGCCTATTTAAACGATGCCAATCCATTTCTAGCTCTTGCGCGCACCTCTGGAAACCGTAGAACTGAACCAAACCACAGCAACACAGCTTGACCGCCCTTTCTTCCTCAACTCCGGCCAAAAACCCGAAAAGGGGGAAATCGCCCAAACAAGCCATTCACCGAGCCATTCTCCGAATCATCAGGCTCGAAGCATCCTCATCACCCCAGGAACCTGTCCCCAGCCTCAATTCCACCTCTTCTTCTCCGGCGAGCTCTCCCTCCGTGCGACCTTCCGCCGCCGCACGCTCATGGTGAGAGCTTCCCTTCGTCACTATTTTTCCTTGCTAAAGCCAAAAATGATATCTCTGTGGTCCACTGATGCTCGCCGTGGAGTTCTTCCACCCCAGGAAGCCGTAATTTCGCCGGAGCACCGTCGGCCATTTCCGTCGCCGCCCCCTCACGGTGGCGCACCGTCTCCGGCCGAAGTGACGCCACCCCTAGGATCGCGCAAGCACGCTGAGTGCAAAAGTGGAACCTATTCCTCCTCTCCGGCATTGCTTCGCCGCCGGCGAGCTTTGCAACCGCAACCTCTGTCTCGGGTCACTGACAACCGGGTCCACATGTCAGTCGCGTTCACTGTGTTGATCCACTGTCATGCGGGGCCCAGTCGTCAGTCTCTGCATCGCTCGGTCAGCGTGGTCCCACGCGTCAGCCGCTTCAGACGCTTCGACTCATCGCCACCGGGCCGGCTTGTCGCTGCCTCGATCCAATAAGAAGATCGCGAAAAGGAAAGCGTACTTCGGTTGCGAAGGTGTACTTTCCGTATTTAGTAAAATTTCTAATTTTCAGATTTAACAAAACCGAATGTATTCAAACTTGAATATCTTTTGAATCATCTGGCCAAATAATATGAAATAAATTTCTAAATTCATCTAAAATCATGTAGATTTAGAATATGTAAAAATATTTCGAAATGAACTCTGTTTGAATTTCTGATTTAAATTTAAAGAAAGAATTTGAAATATGCTATTAATAGAATTTTTGCAATCTAGCTCCAAATTAAATGAAACAAATTTTGTTAGACTCCATGCTCTCTTAGGAACCTGATTATGCAAAAATATTTAGGGTGTACCATGGAAAATAATTAAAGTATTATATAGGGTGAGAAAGTAGTCTAATCATAACAATCCAAATAATTTCAGGATTAAAATTTGAAAATTCAAAATAATAAAACATATAGAATGGTCTCTGTAAATGATAAATAAAAGGGAATAAATCAAGAAGATAAGATTTGTTATTAGAACCTAATCAGAAAATATTCATGCAACTTACGAGTAAATAAACAACAATCATGTTTGATTTATGTAGTTGCTTATATTTGGCTCTTATGTCTGATTCTTTCGTTTTGTTGGAATTGCCATGTTATTATTATTCGATGTGTAGTACCCGACGAAACCGGTGAGTTCGACGATCAGGAGATTGACGTCGAGGAACATCAGCAAGGCAAGCACCCCCTTTGATCATATTGATCCCAGATTTACAAATGTTTTCATTAAATGTTTTACTGCATACTTTATTTTACTAAAGTCTGCTATATTATGGGTATTGGTAGTTGTACATGTAGTCTTATGGAACTTCCTTAATAAGTATGAAATTGTGAACCTTGTTAACCATAGAATAGCATAGACATTACTTAAATGTCAACTTGAGTTACTCACACTTAGTGACATGCTTAGCCATGCTTGAAGTAACATAAAACTTTGACCTGATTAAAAATGTTGGATATGACATTCAATGGGTATGACCTTTCTTTATGGTTGGTATTTTAATCAAAAATGAAAATAAAACTATAATTTTGATGCGGGCAATTATTGGCAATAGCCAGGTGTACAAGGGACTTGTACGTAGTGTAGGGTGGAGATTGTTGCCCGTATCGGATTAAAGACCGAACTACGTGTTCGTTAAACCCAAGAATTACCGTACAACCACAAGTGTTGGTATGGGATAGTCTTAACCTATTAAGTTGCTTAAAACTAGCTTTGCACATTGGTAGGCTGGAGTAGTACGAGTTTCTTCAGTGACTGGTTGCTCGTAGGGGCGCCCACACCAAGATGTTGGGAGTCACATTTGCTGATACAACGGTGAATGCCATACTATGGATATGCTTAATCATTATTGTGCAGTGACTGTGCAAACATATATACCGTATATAATAGGTTTTGCAAAAGTCTTGCGAGTATGTAAGTACTCAACTTGCCCATGTTAATGTTTTTAGGTGAAGAAACAGATTTCCCCGACGACACATTTTACGACACAGGATTCGGGGATATGAACGATGAATTTTACTAGGGTCTTCCTTGTCAGTTGCCTGTGGGAATTTTGAGATAAAAGGCATACTACAAGAAAAATGTCTCCACTAATATGTTTTTACTTTTGGTATTGTAAGAATGATATGTATTTGTTTTCGCTGTAATAATAAAATTGTGTATGACTGTGATATCAATTTGTATTTGTGTGTACTAGCCACTGATCATGGGACTAGTACTGTATGCACATGGTATCCATTTTTGATATTCATTTATCGAAAACGAGGGCCTTACAATAGAGTTATGCAAGATGGGTGACTTGTAACCTCGAAGGAGATACCTCATTGTTTGCTTTTAAAAGCCCGGAGGTCACAATGTGCAGTCTTATCTATGTAGATGACGTAATTATCGTTAGCTCTCATGCTTCAGCTGCAATGAGATTGGTTCGGCAATTGTAAGTGACTGTCGTTAAAGACCTTGGGCTGTTGCGGTATTTTCTGGGCAATGGGCACAGAAGCTGCTCCGAACGATGGTGGTCTTGTTCTCACGCAACGGAAGTACATCTCTAACTTGTTACAGAAGACAAATATGCAGTATCTGTTGACACACCTATGTCTAGTTCAGAAAAGTTGTCACGGGATCATGGCACAGCACTTTCAGAAGCTGATACCTTATTGTACATGAGGACGGTGGGTGCTCTTCAATATCTTACTTTTACAAGGCCCAACCTTGCATTCTCTGTGAACAAAATATGACAGTACTTGCAGGCGCCCACTGACATATATTGGGGGCCTGTCAAGCGAATTCTTCGATATTTAAAGGCAACTTGCTCATTGGGTCTTCGTATTCAGCGTTCATCTTTCACACTCCTCGATGCGTTTTCTCATGCTGATTAGGCTGGTTGCTCTGATTATTGCCGTTCTACTGGAGCTTTCGTTGTGTTTTGTGGACCTAATCTTATCTCTTGGGGGTCACCAAAGCAGCGGAGTACAAGTCGATAGCCAATACAACTGCTGAACTAGTGTGGTTATAGTCCTTGTTAAAGGAGTTAGGGTGTTTATCAAGGAAGAACTCATGTTTTATGGTGACAATTTGGTGCAACATATCTTTCAGCAAATCATGTGTTTCATACATGTACTAATAAACATATTGAAGTCGATTTTCATTTTGTTCGAGAGGGAGTTGTATCAAAGATGCTTGATGTTGGTTTCCTATCTTCGTCTGATCAGACTGCTGACATATTTACAAAGGCTTTTGTGCGCCAGCCATTTTGCTGTCTTCAACACAATCTCAATCTCCTTGACATGAGTTGAGATTGAGGGGGGCTGTTAAGAGATAGAGTTTGTAGCCTGTCTAGCACGGTTTACTGTTAAGTATCCGGCACGGTAACTAGTTATCTTTGTATTCAAATGAGTTGTAAACCTACATATAAGATCCTGAGATAATTGTAACTCTAATCTTTACATTTTAATGATCTATAAATATTAACATACCTTAAAGGAGGACGAATCGCCGCGATCTCAGCGCGTCCACCTTAGCCTGGCGATGCTTTCGGCCAATCGCCGATGTAGCCAGGGGTAGAGCTAGGCCTAGGGCCATAGCCATGGCCTACTAGTAGGGAATACCCCCTATATATGTACAGAATATTTAGTTTTTACCCGTGGCTTAGTACACTCTGACTCCACCACTGGCTGTAGCTGTAACACTGCACCCAGATCGACACACTCACTACTACAGTGCTAGTGCTACGAGACGGAGCAGCTGTTGGGTTCGCTCGAATACTCGTGGTGTACCACCGTGTGCATGTTCGCCGTCGCCAGGTAGAAGTAGTCGACGTGCTGCTGCTAGTACTGCGCCAGGTAGCCGACGTACTAGTCCCGCGCGCCCGCCACGACCTGCGGGTACCCGCTGGCGTAGAACAGGACGCGCGCGGCCACAGCGCCATGCTTGTACGGGCTCGGGTTTTAGCGGTACACATGCTCGCCGACAAGCCCCTCACGACCATCTCCTTCGCATCTACGGTGTACAGCTCTAACACCCCTGCGTGCCCCACCTTCCACCGCAGATTCTCGGTGATGTGGTTCGAGTCGATCCCGACGCTGATCACCAACAATAGGTTCTTGTCCTCGTCGGCGAACATGCCAGACTCTACCCATGTAGCCCGATTCACGCAAACATGTACGGTGTAAATTAATTGCATAGGTTTCAAGGCATGTAAGAATTGGTGATCGTGGCTGATCGATTCGTGCTAATGAACCAATTGCCAATTCTTGATAATTTCTCTGGTTTTTTGTGAGGGAATTTCTTTGAAAATGATAACGACAGAAAGGGTAAAGGAGAGGAGTCTAAGCAAGGGACTTACATGTGATTGCAGCAACCACCTTGATAGCTTTGGAATGGCCCTTATCAGAGCACGTGTGCATCTTGGTGACCATCTCCTGCAAATTAGGTTTCAAACAAACCCTAACAATTAACGGCAGGAAGAAACAAAACTAGCATTTTTTGTAAAAAAAACACTAATTCACTACTACAGAAAACGTGATCACTGCGATTTCAAATCCTCTTTACTGCCAGATATGGGAACCGGCAGTGATAGTCTGCCGATTCATACATGTAAAAAACACTCGGTAAAAAAAAAATATTTGCACCAGGAGGACACTGTATTCGCAACGCACGTCACAAGTCACGCGATTTCGCATGAAATACGCGTGCATGCGATTGCTGCTAGGAATCGAACTGGTGACATGCTTGCTCTACGCGTGTGCCCCTTACCATCTCACCTATCACTCAATTCTCAACTAATATAGGATATATTTTCCTTTTAATCATTTGTCTCCGAAACTTTTGATGATTATTTAGATATCTAAATGACTTCAAATGGAAAGATTATCAACTATAAAGTTGTAGATCTCGTCGAGAGCTACAATTTTCATATAAATTTTTATCTCCACCCGACTCCGTATGAAAAAGTTATGATTTTTTGAAAAATAGTTGATAGCATTATTAATGCCGGTCAGTAATACGAACTGCCAACCGGCAGTAGTACCATTATTTGGATATCTAAATTACTTTAAATAAAACCGTTGTCAACTACAAAGTTATAGATCTCGTCGAGAGCAACAATTTTCATATAAATTGTATCTCCATACAACTCCGTACGAAAAAGTTATGATTTTTTGAAAAATAGTTGATAGCATTATTACTGCCGATTGGTAATACGAACCGCCAACAGGCAGTGATACCATTATTTGGATATCTAAATTACTTCAAATGAAAAAGTTGTCAACTACAAAGTATATAAATTTTATCTCCATCCGACTCCGTATGAAAAAGTTATGATTTTTCGAAAAATGGTTGATAGCATTATTATTACTGCCGGTTGGTAATACGAACCGCCAATCGGCAGTGATACCAATATTTGGATATCTAAATTACTTCAAATGAAAACGTTGTCAACTATAAAGTTGTAGATCTCGTCGAGAGCAACAATTTTCATATAAATTTTATCTCCATCCGAATCCGTTTGAAAAAATTATGATTTTTCGAAAAATGATTAATAGCATTACTCCTGTCGGTTGGTAATACGAATCGCCAACCAGTAGTGATACCATTATTTGGATATCTAAATTATTTCAAGTGAAAAAGTTATCAACTACAAAGTTGTAGATCTCTTCGAGAGCTACAATTTTCATATAAATTTTATCTTCATCCGACTCCGTATGAAAAAGTTATGATTTTTCGAAAATATCAACACTGTCAGTTCATGTCGTCCATTATCATTGTCGGATCTTGTTCCAAACCGGCAGTAATAAGGGATTTATCACTATCAGTTCTTCTAAAAAACCGACAGTGATCGTATTACTATCGGTTTTTTGTCCGACTGGTTCATCAGAAAAAGCCGTTACTGTCGGTTTTCCATCCGAACCGGCAGTGATAATATTATTACTGACGGTTTTTGATAAACTGGCAGTGATACGGCGGTAAGGATCACTGATTCTGTAGCAGTGATTGGTCACAAAATTTGCATAAAGAAAAAAAGAACAATCCACTAAGAGTAGAACTTATTCAGTGGGCAGTAAAATCTTACCCTCATTTTTCTCTCTCTCTCTCTCAATACAATTCAGGTGAGCAAGCAAGAACTAACTATGCTACTCCTTTGCAAGCTCAGGCAGCAGGTCTGTACTTTGTCTAGCACAGTAGTGTGCACCACATCCCTTTATATATACACCAAACCGCTCCTAGATGTCAATTGGCGCAATTTAGCCAATTAATTACCCCTCATTGACTCTTATCGGACAAGTCACTGCTCTGAAGCATATCTGATACGTCTACAGCCTGCGGAGAGCGACATGAATTCTTGCCTTAGGAAAGACCTCGCGCTCCTACTGCGATATGATCTTTGTTAGGAGCAGGTAGCGACTTAATTACTGCGATATGAGGCCGTGCCGTGCTGCTGTCGGGGAGCCGATGGGCCGTTGATTCTGTGGGTGAATTGGAGACCGGGGAAGGTGAAGAGATTTCCGATCCGAGGAGCTTGCAACTTGCATATAGATGGATGGATGGATCAGCTGCTTGTCTGACGTGTCGATATGCATGGGATCATTTTCTCCGGGTTTCGTTAATCTCAAGCTTTGCGTGGCGCAGTCATTACGAATTTAAAGATATTAGTATAGTGCCTGTGCTAACGCTACGACGGTAGTACCCCGCTTATCAATTAAATGAGAAGATAAGTATGAATACAACACTTAATAATAAAAGAGAAATTTAGAATTTGAAATGAATTTGAAAAGAAAAACGGAACTAAATGGAGGTCGAATGGGCGAAAACGGGCTCCCAAAAGATTTTAAATCAAGAAAGAGAAAGAAAAAAAAAATTCTGATTTTAGATTATTTTTTTGTAGCTTCTACAGAGAGCACAGTGTGCTCTCTGGGCTTGGCCAGCGCAAGGGGGAGGGAAGGCCAGGGGTGGTCGGCCGGTCGCAGTGGGTCGGCACTGGTGCAGCGAGATCGCTGGCACCGGCGCTTGCGGGGGAGGAGTCACGGTTGCGGTGAATTTCGCCGGGAAAGATGACGGTGATGGCTTGGGTTACCTCCAAAATCCGACGATCTTTACAAGAGGGAGCACTTGGGATTTACGCAATGCGATGGGGTGGAGGAGAGCTCGCCGACTTTTATAGCCCCGAAACAAGCATATTTATGAAAACCATAATTTGGGATCAAATCAGATTGGGAGAAAATTTTGGCAATAGAGCACGAAATTTGGAGAATTAACACCATAGATGGAAAGAGGAGATTTGGTGCGGGATTGATGGAGCTTTGGAGCTTTGGAGCTTCTTTCTTGCTTTAATGGAGGGAGGGAAGAGAAGAAGCTTCTGCAGTGCAATTTGCACTAGAAGAAACTACAGGTGAGTTGCCTTCATTTTTTTAAAATATAGAAGGATTTTTGAAAAGATAGCACATTAGATTAAAAATTATAGAAAAATTCTCAAAAAAACTTTCAATTATTTTGTACTTAATAAAATTATTTTCAAAAAAAATTAAATTATAAATTTGCCGAGGAACGGCGGCCGCGAGGTCGCTGACTAGCAACCTCGCCTCGTCAGCAAAGCCACCGATGGCGACCGTGGAGCCATTGCAGACCTGCGTTCTCCCGGCTGCGCTGCCCCATCTCCCGGTTTCCTTTTTCCAGCACGTAATGTATGGTCCTTTCCTTTTCTAGGACGTTTGTTTCCTTTTCCTTGATTTCAAGACGTTTGTTTCCTTTTCCTTGTTGATGCTGGAGGTGAGGGAAGGTCTGTTGTGGGCCACACGGATGATTTTGGAAAAATATGGAAAAATAAACTGCGCTCGCCGTCCTTTGGAACCGCAAGAAAAAAAAGATAAAATTAAAGCAGTGCTTTCACGGCTTGGTTCAATGAGAAAAATTGAAAAAAATTAAGCAGCACTCACAAACGTTGGTTCCTTAGATAAAAAATAAAGACAAAAATTCAACGCTCTCAGTGCGCTGAAATTAGGCTCTATGGGGTTAGATCCGTAAAAAAGTCTCGAGAAGCGTTATATTCGGAAAAAAATACGATCACAATGGCAGGACAATAAAAAATTCAAGTCTTGTTTCCTTGTATGTGGATCCTTCCTGTTTATTTCCTTGTTTGATTCACCCTCTTTCCAAATATGTAGTACGTACAATTTTGGTCAGTAAAAAATTCAAGTCTGGTTTCCTTGCACGCGGATCCTCCTTATTTATTTCCTTGTTTGATTCGCTCTCCTTCCAAATATGTAGGTGGGGGAGGTCTGTTGTGGGCCACAGGGATGATTAGACACACTAAATAATGGCTATCGGATGTGGGTGAGTAAAACTGAGGAAAGATCTGAGACGTTCATTTTGATGAATGCAAGTTTCTGGGGACGTTTTGCTGGGTGCACGAATATTAGGCCATCTCTAATGAGGTGCATTATTTAGTGTGGACGTAGAAAAAATTGCTTAGGTGCATTATAAAGGGGTATAGATACGGCTAGCATCCGTAAGAAGATAAATGTAAAGGAGGATGCTAATTCGCACTGTTGGGAAACCCTGATGGCCAAATGAAGGCCCATGCTGGTCCCTTAGCCTAAACCATAGGTGAGCGCTATAAAAGGAGGAGGGGGTCCCCCTATGTACAAGCAATCATTAGCAATAAAGAATTCCGCAGTTGCTCTCCCTAAACACGTGTCTCTCTCTCTCTCTTTCTGTTCTCCAATTCAGATCTGTTCGGGAACCCCAGACTATTCGATAGCGAGGTTCCTAAACACGTTATCAGCACGAAGCTCTACCGGAGATCAGAATTGAAAAGAAATCGTGTAGCGCCCAAATGGAAGAGATATGCATTGTTGATAGTGGCACAACAAATACCATCTTAAGAGAGTCTAAGTATTTCCAGTCGATCACGAAGAACGCTGGAAAGATTACTACGATCGTAGGAAGCGACTCATATGTAATCGGCTCAGGAAGAGCCACAATTATATTGCCTATGGGTACAACTTTGGTAATTGAAGAAGCCCTTTTGTGCCCTGAATCAACGCGCACTCTCTTAAGCTTTAAAGACATCCGCGCCAATGGTTTTCACGTAGAAACCAATGAAGAAAATGGCAAAGAATACTTGTGCATTGTGAAGCACGCGGTATGTGGAAAAATGGTATTAGAAAAATGTCCCTCATATGAATCAGGTTGTACTACACGAATATTCATGCACTCAAGTGTATACTTCCTTGAAGACTGTTTTTAGAAGCTCTGAGTTATTTTCTTTATGGCATGGTAGATTAGGCCATCCTGGTCTTAGAATGATGAGAAATATAGTGAACAACTCACAAGGTCATAGTATTAATGTTAAAAATTTCCCGAATCATGAAGATTTTGTGTGCCCTGCATGTGCCACCGGGAAATTAATAACTAGACCCTCTATCATGAAAGTGCAAAGTGAAATCCCTGCATTCCTGGAACGCATCCAGGGGGATATTTGCGGTCCGATTCAGCCCCTGTCAGGGCCGTTTCGATACTTTATGGTGCTCATCGATGCTTCCTCGAAATGGTCGCATGTATGTTTGTTGTCAACAAGAAATCATGCTTTTGCAAAGCTGATCTCGCAGATCATAAGAATTAAGAATGCTTTCCCTGATCATCGCGTGAAGTCCATAAGAATGGACAATGCCGGAGAATTTACTTCAAAGGCATTTGATGATTACTGCACAGCAGCAGGGATAGCAGTTGAGCACTCTGTACCGCACGTCCATACGCAGAATGGACTAGCTGAAGCACTAATAAAGAGGATTAAGTTCATTGCCAGACCGCTTTTACAGAGTTGTAACTTGCCCAACACTTGTTGGGGACACGCAGTCCTGCACGCAGCAGCTCTTATCAATTTCAGACCGTCGGCCTACAACATCCATTCTCCTATGCAGCTTGTGCACGGGATCATCCCGAAGATCCCCCATCTTAGAAAATTTGGGTGTATGGTATATGTACCTATACCACCCCCTCAGCGGACTGCAATGGGCCCTCTTCGCAAGTCTAGGATATACGTTGGTTATGAGAGTGCATCCATAATCAGGTATTTGGAACCCATGACTGGAGACTTGCATACAGCCCGATTCGCTGATTGTATTTTTGACGAGGATCGTTTCCCGTCATTAGGGGGAGGAAATCAACCTTTGGATGAAAAATACCGGGAAATCATATGGCATTCCACTGGGATCCCCGCACATGACCCCCGCACTAATGAAGCAAATCAAGAAGTCCAGAAGATAATTGATTTGCAAAATTTAGCAAATGAACTGCCTGATCATTTTTGTGATCTGAAGGGCGTGGTTAAGTCGCATGTACCCGCAAGGAATGCACCAGAGAGGGTGGAAATACCAAAGAAAATAGAAGGTATCCCTCAACCTGTTCAGAGGCCTCAAAGAAAAGAGCAGAAATCGGCTCCTCAAACCCAAAGTACCCGGAGACGTATGGAGAAAACTGGGCGAGAGGACTTACCACAACCAATCACGAAAATACCCCAAGGAAAGAAGGGGAGCAGTTGAGACACAGCACTGGAAAGAAGCCAACGGAAAAGGCAATTCGGACTTGAATCTTCCATTGCAGAAGCGCGAAAATAATGTGTGCGCACACATAGGCGATGAAAAGCTAAAGGAACTTGCTCCTGCGATAGGGAATAGCAGCGAAGAGCATGAAGAAGTGCATGAAGCACCCCATAAAGAAATGGCCATAAACTTTGTAATAACAGGAGAATCCCTTAATAGAGCAACAGCCAACGTTGATGCATACTTTGCAAAGAAGATTGCCTCGATCATTGATCATGATCCCGAGCCTGCATCTCTCGCAGAGTGCAAGAAAAAGCTAGATTGGGAAGAATGGAAAAAGGCAATCACTGCAAAGTTAGTCTCTCTGAACAAGAGAGAGGTGTTTGGGCCCGTATGCCGCACACCTCCCTATATAAACCCCGTAGGTCATAAATGAGTCTTTATTCGAAAGTGAAATGAAAACAACGAAGTTGTAAGGTACAAGGCAAGGCTCGTAGCTCAAGGTTTCACTCAACGTCCTGGAGTTGATTATGAAGAAACCTATTCTCCGGTCATTGGAGGAATTACCTTTAGATATTTGATCTCAATGGCAGTCAACTTGAAGTTGAGAATGAAACTAATGGATGTTGTCACAGCATATTTGTATGGAAACTTGGATTCGGAGATATACATGAAAGTATCGGAAGGAATTCCTATCCCGAACCAAGACGGAGCAAATAGAAACACATGCAGTGTGAAATTGGAGAAATCACTGTATGGGTGAAGCGATCAGAAGAATGTGGTACAATCGCTTGAGTGACTTTCTCTGGAAGAAAGGCTACACAAACAGCGAAGATTGTCCATGTGTGTTTATACAACGATCCACGAATGGATTCTGTATAATCTCCGTCTATGTAGATGACTTGAACATCATTGGGACGGATGAAGAAATTGAAGAGGCATGCTCATACTTGAAGTCTGAGTTTGAAATGAAGGATTTGGGTAAAACCAAATTTTGTTTAGGCTTGCAGCTTGAATATGTCCAAGGAGGAATCTTGGTACATCAATCAACCTACACGCAGAAAGTGTTGGAAAGATTTGGATTTGAAAAGGCATATCCTGCGAAGACTCCAATGGTCAGAAGATCACTCCAAGCAGACCTAGATCCATACAGACCTAGAGAAGAGGGGGAGGAAGTCCTGAGAGCAGAATTCCCATATCTGAGTGCAGTTGGAGCGCTCATGTACCTTGCGAATAACACCAGGCCGGACATTGCGTTCGCCGTGAATTTGCTAGCCCGGTACAGTGCAGAACCGACCAAAAGGTATTGGAAAGGGATCAAGGATATCTTCCGCTACCTCCAAGGAAGCAAAGATCTTGGTTTGTTTTTCAGAAGAAATAATGAAATGAATTTGGTTGACTACATCGATGCTAGGTACTTATCCGACCCGCATACTGGCAAGTCCCAAACTGGCTATGTTTTCCTATGTGGAGGAACAGCAGTTTCTTGGAAGTCGTCTAAGCAGACTCTCGTCTCGATGTCAACAAACCACTCGGAAATCATTGCTTTATATGAAGCATCTCGTGAATGTGCATGGCTCAGAAGAATGGTTCACCACATCCAGAAGTCATGTGGTTTGAACATTGAGCAAACTCCCACAATCATTTATTAAGATAATGCAGCTTGTGTTGCCCAAGCACAGATGGGTTATGTGAAGAGCAATCTCACGAAGCATATCAACCCCAAGTTCTTCTATGCTCATGAATTGCATAAGATGAACGAGATCAAAATATTGCATACTAAGTCATATGAAAATCTTGCAGATTTGTTCACTAAATCACTCCCAGCATCTACCTTTGAAAGTTGCGTAAAAGGAATTGGGATGACGAGACTTAGAGAAGTGCAGATTTCAGGGGGAGATATTTCACATACTCCCACATAAATCTCAAAGATGGATTATGAATACCCAACATGAATCTCGAAGATTAGCAATTGAAGTTGGGAGAATTGTACTCTTTTTCCTTAGCAAGTTTTTCATGAAATTTTCTTGCATAAGGTTTTAACGAGGCAATTCGTGCAACATAGTAAGCGTATGCTATGTACTCTTTCTCCAAGTATTTTTCCCACTAGATTTTTCTGGAGTTTTAATGAGGCATATGCATCTCGCGACAAAGGGCCCAAGGGGGAGTGTTGGGAAACCCTGATGGCCAATTGAAGGCCCATGCTGGTCCCTTAGTCTAAACTCTAGGTGAGCGCTATAAAAGGAGGAGGGGGGTCCCCCCTATGTACAAACAATCATTAGCAATAAAGAATTCCACAGTTGCTCTCCCTATACACGTGTCTCTCTCTTTTTCTGTTCTTCAATTCAAATCTGTTCGGGAACCCCGGACTATTCAATAGCGAGGTTTCTTAACACGCACAAGTACAATAGCAAAGCCAACTACCAATTAATAGTAAGTTAAAAATTAGATTGTATAATAACTGTCTCTAAAGGTGGTTGTCTCTAGATGTTGTGCAATAACTATCTTTTCTCTCTTATACATAAATAATCTATCTATACTTCCATGCAAAACTGGCTACTCCCTCCGTCCTGAAAAATAAGGGACAGAAGAAATTTTATGACAGATTATAATTTCTGTCAAAAGACTCTAATGCCCCTATTTAATACTGTGTCTCTATTAATTGGCAACATGCATGCATTGATTAATCACGATTATAGGGAATGACTTGCCTCATTTTTGTTTTGGAATATGTGTGGTCGCATGTATCTGCGTGCATCTGCATGCATGGGCACAATTTGAGAATACAATTTAAGGAGGAGAGATCTCAATCCCTAATATTGGAGGACATAATTTGAATGCTTCTCTCCCTTACTTTCAAGAACGGAGGGAGTACTAAATAAGAGCCAACTCTCTTCTCTCCTCTTTTCTCACTCCTCCGTATAAATCAAAGCTGACGTGTAAAGACTAAAAACCAGCTGACGTGATCTTATTGTACGTGCCTTAAGCGTCGCAGCGCCCTGCCCCGTTCTGACAGCACCCTGTTGGAACTTGAACACCCTCCATCCTCCGCGCGTCCGCCTCGCTCCGTCTCCGGGTGCGCCCTCCGCCTCGAGCGCCTCCCTCCTTACCGCCCGCCGCCAACGTCCAGAGAAAATCCAATGTTTCAACTCACAAAAAAAAAAATCAAGCTTTCAAGTCGGATTCAAACTTTCAACTAAAAAAAAGTCAACATTTTCAACTCAAAATTAAGGTTTCAACTCACAAAAATGGACCCTTTTAACTTGGATTTCCAAATTTCTATTTGCAAATCTCGAGCTTTCAACCGAAATTTTTCCGTCTTCCTACGCAAAACCCATGAACTTTCGACTCGGATTTCAAATCAAAACCCGTGAACTTTCAACTCGGATTTGAAGCTTTCTACTCAAATCCATGAACTTTCAACTCGGATTTGAAAGCTTTCTACTCCAACCCATAGAACTTTCAACCTAACTTTTGTGGTCTCTGACTTGGGGAAGACGACGGCTGCAGCGCCGTTGGGGCCCGTGCTTGGTCGTCCACGCCAGAGGTGCCCCCTGGATCCGGCCCACTCGGTGAGATCCAGTCAGTGAGGTGCAGCGGGCGGCGGCGGGCCCAGGGTTTGGTCTCCCGGCGAGGCGTGGCGGCCAGCGACGACCCTAGGAACTGGTTCCTTCCCCGAGCGACGCGGCGGCCGGTGAGTGCAAAGATGGAGGAAGGAGGTGGCAAAGGGAAGTGGTAGGGAAGGCAGATGAAGAAGAACGGGAAATGCGAAGAGACGGCGAACACGATGAGGTTCGGGAGTTGCGTCGCGGTTTCGTTGCTTTTTCGGGAAACCCTCCGTACAAAAATACTAGACGTATGGTTTGAATGATCTTTTTTTTTTATATAAATATAATTAGTGTGATTTTCTCTTTGCATTTCTAATAAATTAGCAGATTTATCCGCGCAACTACGTGTCTAGATATTATAATACAATTGTCTTTGATATACAACTCTACTTTCAATGATTGAAATACAATTGTATTTGTTATATTATGCTTATTATATATGATTAATTTGGACTATTATAATCTAGCCCCACCAAAATAAGTGGTGGAGATCTTTTTTTTAATATACAAATCTACTTTTAATTATTAAATACAATTGTATTTGTTATATGTGATTAATCTGCACCGTTATAATTTGACACCACCGAAATAAGTGGTGGAGATTTTTTTTCTTTTGATTAATGTGAGAATTTTTAGAATTTAGGATTATTGTGGGATTTTCTTACACTTAAAACGAAGAAGATGTCTTGAATATCACTAGTTATTTATATATATAAATATCCATTTCTACTCTATTTACATGTATTAAATATAGTGTTGAGGAATAATAATTAAAAATAGTTTAGCCCTGTTTAATATCTACTTGGTTTACACACTTTGAGAAAAATATGCCTTGTAAATTTGGTTGGAGGGAGTATATCTGATTAGGACGTGAGCCGGGTATTAAATTGAAAGCGGCCTCCGCGTAAAGAATTCCAACAAGGTGTACATTGATTTTGCGGATTTAGAATGGTCGACACGAAAGACTAGCAATTTTTTAATGATGAAAAGGCTAGCAAGCTTAGGTTAATCCATTTGGGAAATTGGATTATGAGGGTTAGAGCTCAAGTTCACTTGCCAGGTCATGTAATCCAAATCTAAGGCTGCTCTAAGAAAAGCCCACGGCGCAGAATTAGCTGCTGTCGTTTCACGCTGGAAAGGCTTTACTTCTGTAGCCTATTTAGATGACAAAGATATACTGTTCAATTGATAACAACAACCTCCTCTCCTCTCCTCTCTCTCTCTCTGAAAAAAAAAGAAAACAAGAAGATGAACACGATCAAATTAAAATAAAGTATTTTTTATTTAAAAGTTGCATAAATATTAAAACACGAATAAATAGTAGATGATGATTACTTTCTTATTCGCTCGTTTAAAGATTTGTACAATTTGTATTAGAATATTGATGCAAACAAGCAATCCTCTCAGAACAAATAGATAGAAAACCCTACTTAACATAACCCGTTTTGACGTTCTCTTTCTGATGCATGTTCCAAGTTTCAGCAAGCTAGTAGTATGTTTTTATTCGAGACCGTATACGCCTCGGCCTCTCGGGCCTGTATCCTTGTGTCCACTACTACAAGATAGTGCACGGCGAGTCCGTGCGGGAATCGTCTTAGCGGTGGCCATTAGGCTACGGGTAGACGACGGCCGGCCGGGAGTAGTAGCTAGGATACGGATACCACCACAGCTGCGGGTACGGCGCAGCCACGGTGGTCTCCGCCGCCGGCTTCTTCCCGGCACTGTCCACCGCCTCCACCTTCAACAGCTCCGCGTTGCCCATCTTCTTCCGCAGGCAGCTCGTCAGGTTGGCGGCGTCAACGCCGTCGCCGACCACCACCAGCTGGTTCTTGTCCGGCCCTTCTACCCCACGTACTCCAGACCTACACCCGTGAAGAAATTAACGAAGCGATCACATCATGCCAAGCAAGTTCTGTGCCGTCTGAGCCTGCCTGACAATGGTAGAGGATACGAATCCGGCGACAGTGATATCAGGCAACACAAACCGTGTGTCGAGGCAACCAATCCCATAGCTTTGGATCGGCATTTGTCGCACCTAAAGTGCACCCTGATCACAATCTTTTGCTGAAGAAACGTAACCAGCATGTTTCAATCAGAACTCAGAACTCACAAGACAAAGACAAGGGGTTCAGTCCTGTAACGGAATGAAAACATTTCCTGAAACATTTACTAGTTAGTTACTGTACCTTCATATTGTTGTTCTGCTAGTGGTGACCAGTGTAAGCTCCAAGACAGAAGATTTCACGTGACAATATATACTAGAATTCGAAGCTCTTGGTTGTCTTGTAACCGAAGATGAAGCCGGGAGATTCTTGGGGTAATGAATTCAGACCACCATGATCCTTCTTATATAGTGCGAGTACTGGCTGCCGTATTCCCGAGGAATGTAAAACCCGGTCTTAAGAAGATTCCTAGCAGGCTTCCCAAACGGTTGGTTAAGCATATTTAATTTAAGACTTGACCTTGGGAAACTCTGTCTTCGTTCCCGCGCTTACAGAAACTGTGTTTGATTTTCGCTAGATATACTCGTTGGTTCTTTGGTCTGTTTTCCTGGAAAACAAGCGGCGAAGGATTTAAACAGCTAAAAATCCGATTAAATCTATGTTAATGATAAGTCTAATTAGCCGATTAGGGCTAATCAGATAATAAAGTTAGATCTCACCCGAAAAAGACGATGTACAACAAGATCAGAGAAAATCAAACGTGATTAGCGTAGTCAAAAGTGATCAACAATCGGCGATGCACAACTTTATTGATAAAATCAGATTAGAAGGAAGAATCTAAATTACAGAGGCTACTCCTAGTCGACAAAAAAAAATAAAAGGGTAAATGCTAGTTGTTTAATTGATTGTGTGTGTTTCTCACTTGTCCTTGACCATCTTTTATAGCTATTGGCCGATCGTATCCACCTCCAATACGCTACTTATCATGATTCGTATCGGCCTCAACTCAGAAAGTATTTTTCTTGTTCTTAGATAAATATTGGTTACAATCCATATTTAAACCTTTTTTCCATATCCGATATCGGCCAATATATCTTTTGATCCTTAGTCTGACAACTTGACCACACCTTTCCAAATTTTGGTGCAAACACCTTGTTAGCATTTTTCCCCTTGTTTTGAGGTCTAGTTGGCTGATTAATTACCTCCTCCTATCATAAATACATGTTTTGGATATCGATACGGTCTCTAAAACATAACTTTGATCACTAATTTCTATTATAATATATTTATAAAACCTAATAAATTATAATATTATGAAAATACTTTTTGAGACAAATCTACACATATGGCTTTTATGTATCCAATTTAAATATAAAAAATATATCGATAGTCAAATTTTTGGAAAATTGAGTGCATCTATATCCAAAACGATGTATATTTGTGACTGGAGTGAATACTACTTTTGATCCTTTGACTTGTTTGCAGAAATATAATTGAAGGTGGAATATTGAAAGCGCGAGAAATAAAAAGAAAGAAAGAATTATACAAAACTATACGTGAAATGTTTGCCCCCAAATTGTTGGCAATTAAGTGTGATTTTAATTTTGCTATCCAACAAAAATAAGTGTGAATATTAGAGAAACGCTGAATTTATACGAGTCATTGAACAGAAAACCTACTCATCACATATAAAATTTGACAACCTAACGCAAAGTATAGAAATGTTACCTTTTCAACCACCCTAATAGCGTGATTATACGCACTTTTGCCGTGCTGCAAGGTAATGCCCAAGAAACTTAATTTACAACACTAAACTCTTCGCTAGTGCTCTAAGCACTTTCTGTTAGGCCTTAGGTGCCTGAAAATGTCACAAAATTACTTTTAGAGGCTGTACAATATGAACATAGTAGCCTCAGTGTAAAACCGTTCGTCCAAAAGGTTCACAACGTTGAGTTGATCAATATGACATTATCAGTCGTACATTAATTCCTCTTTCTCTGTTAATTAAATTACTTGACTCAAAACTCTTTGGTTGGTTTAGTCTGCCTCTAGGTAGAAATGACGATGACCCCGTCCATCACTGAAGTCTGAAAAGGCACATGGCTCTGAACTTAAATATACAATGATCAGGACCATGCTACTATTGTTGAAGTTTTCTAAGAAGTCTGTACTTTTAAACCTATTTAGCCACTACACGTCGCTGCCATCAGATAAAAGAACAAGCACGAAATGGAGTAGGAGTACACTCAGCGACAAAAATATCCTGGTGAAAACGAATCCTGTCTGTTACAGGAAAGTATATCAGAATAGATTCTTTTATCATCGCTTGTATAGGAATATACGTCACAATTGATTTTTCTTTGTTATCATAGTTGATTTTAGTGACGATATAAAATTATTAGATAGAGATGACGATAATAATAATAATAATAATTTCAAGGTAGGATGGTGTGAACACAACGAGTCAACGACCGGTCTCGGTTTGAAGAGCTTGTTCAGAGGTCATATTCTGAATGAATCTCAAAATTAATGGTAGACTTCAACTACATCGTGATTCACGACTCACGAGGGACAAGGACACATACCACGTCACTGTAAGCATTGACTAGCAGAGGACCAACTCCTAGCAACCTATGCTCCTATGTCATCTCACCGCAGAATTTCAGGTTTCTTTTTTCCACAGTACTGTTCTTATTCAGATGTTTAATTTGACCATGCAAAGAAAAACCACAAGCAGATCGAATGCAGGAGTCACGCACTATGACAGAAGAAACCCGCATATCAGTTCTATGCTACTATGACGTTTGCATCCTGACGTTATTTTTTTTCTGGCGGGTGACAAATTAGTTGTTATACTACATGCTCGTTGTTTGACTTGTCGATCAATTCATCGATCCTCTTCATTACGATTGATTGGCACATTCCAAAAGCAAAGCCCAAAGCACACGGTGTATATGAACACTTCAGAAAGAAGCGAGCAACTGAGAATTCGAGATATGAACCGCGATGCATGTCTCCATTAATTCCAGATGAAACCAACCTACTGAAACCGCAAATAAGATGTTACTCTTTAGGGTGATACTGTTGCCCGGATAAACTTACTCTCTCGATAACTTTGAAAAATTTTAGTATTGAATGCCTAAATTAGTATTGGCAAACATATTTAAAAAATAGTGTAAAGGTATTTAGAAGCAACAAATACATTTCTGAAATGATGTTGCAACCTTACAACATTTTAAAGATGTCGTTGGATCATGTTCAGAGACTTCAATTGATTCCTCACTTTCTGCTTTTTGCGAGCTAAACGATGAATAATTGAAAAAAATTCAAAAAAGTGAGCTTGCTCTTTTAGCCCATAAATTTTCTCATACATACAAGATGGTGAGAGAGAGAAAAAGAGGTGGCACAATCACCTGCTTCGAGTACGGTGGCTCAACCACATTCGAGCGAACTACCCTAAGCTAGAGAAGGGTAAGAACGACTCCGGCGGTTCGGGAAAGAACGATTACACTGATAAGAACCGCAATAAGAAGCATCCAGCTCACGATCTAGCATGTGAGGAGAAGTACCGTAACTTTTCGAAGAATAAGAAATTCTTCCACCGTGTCCTCGCCGCACTTGACAACATCAACTGCTGCGACACGGAAACCTAAAGCGACGAGGGCGAGAATGATCCGCAAGAGCATGTACTCTCCGGTCCCTATTCTCCACCTTTTAGTATCTCTGTTGTCTCCTCTTTCTCTGCATGTGAGGAATGCAAAAAACGTCGTCCGTAGAGCGAGCCACAATATGACGCAATGTCGCAGTAGAGCGCCCCGCAGCTTGCCATGCTTGCTTCAGACTCATCAAGCCTATTTCGTACCGTGCCGGTCCAAACACGGTCCGTACTAACATGTCGTGCTGTATCGTCTATTATACCTGATCGCGAGGCGCCCTATCAATGGTACCGTGCAGGTCCAACTCACGCGCATAAGACTACTGCACCCCGAGCGCTCTGCACCGACGATGAACGCATTAAATACTGCAAGAAAAGAAACCTTGCATCCCGTCCAATGAATTTCTCCATCTCCCCTGTTTCAACCGTGTTCTTCCACGTACAAGCAAGCACATTGATTGGCTGCAAGAGTTGGATATGGGTCACAAATCAACGAGTTAGATTTACAGTGCAAGTCAAAAGAATGGAGAAAAAAAAAACAACGAATCCATTCATAGACTTTAGTTCTAATCGCTTCACTTGAGCTCACATATTTCCTTTGATTGCCGGGATAGTAGTAACATGTGTTAATTTGCTGCTTTGTGGATGGCAACCTGCAGGGCTGTTGAATCTGCCGCCCAACTCCATGGATGAGCAGATCTTCGAGCAGTATGGCAAGCAGCAGGGAGTCCAGGGCAGCAAAAGTAGAACAGGTGAGTTTTCCTCTCTTTTTCTTTTTGTAGTTTGTGAACCAGCCGATGAAGTATTGGATGAAATCTAGTCCAAAAACTTGTTAAAATTTTCGAAACCACTGTTGCAATTTAAGTTTTTTTATTCCGCTGGATTTGGAATCTCGTCCTCGACCGAAATCCGAGATTTCACGAAATTTCGCCGAAATTTTGAACTTTGCGTGGGATGCATAAGCTAGACACAATGGCGGATTGAAGGCTCTGTTTGGTGGGCTTTAAGCAAGGATTCAAATTTTGTTTTCGGATTAAATATCGTCTAGGGCCGAAATGCGAAATTTCGCCGAAATCACAAAAATTCGGAAAAATCTCGGATGAAATTTGAAAATCAAAATTCAAATCCGGTCCATTTGCAAACGAAAATTTCCGAAATTCGACGAAAAATCAAGAAATTTTGGGATTTTTACACTGGCATAAAAGTGGGCCAAATGTTGACGAAACATTTTGAAATGTTTTTTGGAGAGTCCTGACACATTGATGATATTTCCATAAAAATTTCAGATAATTCTGAAGCTTGTGGAATTTTTAAAAATTCAAACATTGCTACAGTCCTAATAAAACGCTGACTGACAATTTTTAACCGAATGAAAAATAGGACAAACCATGTTAGAAAATTTTGAAATTTTTTGTGCATGGTTATTATGCATCAAATAATGTTCTCACAAAAATTTCAGATGATGCTTAAGCTTCATGAATTTTTGAAAATTCGAATAGTGTTACTATCCTGTCAAAAGGCTTACCGGCACATTTGAACAAAATGAAAAATGGTTTTAACATTAGAAAATTTTGAAAATTTTTGTAGATGGTCTTGATGTAACATTAATGTTTTTATAAAATTTTGAGGTGATGATCAAACATAACAAATTCCCAAGAAATGTGAA
Source organism: Otatea glauca (assembly GCA_036346275.1). Classification (NCBI taxonomy): domain Eukaryota; kingdom Viridiplantae; phylum Streptophyta; class Magnoliopsida; order Poales; family Poaceae; genus Otatea; species Otatea glauca. The sequence goes on from CM070717.1 coordinate 35,092,979, forward strand.
TGTGGTACTTTACAGTTTTCAGACTTCAGAGCGCGTGTTTCTACCGTTTACAATTTTTGATTGAGCAACCAAAAAAGGTTTAAATTTTTTGAAACTTTTACGGAAGGGTTAATAGGGAATTATTAATATCTCATAAAAATTTAAGGTGATGATCAAACATAAAAAAATTATAAAATTCTAACATGGTTACTGCCTCGTTTATGCTAATTCTGTTTTTTATTTTTAAAACATAACAAATATAGTTAAAATATTTTAACAAATTTTTTGTATTATCCTATATGTCTAATTATGGTACCATAATTTTTTCATAGCATTAAAAAGGTTTCTCAATTTTATAAAATTCTGACAGTGTTTCTGCCGAAATGTTAAAATATCTCAAAAATTAACTTTTTGGACAAATTATCATTGAAGATCACTTTATTATATGTTATTGATGCCATTCCAGTTAAATCCGGCCATAAAATATAAAAAACCTGTTCATTATTGTGAAATTTTGTTGAAATAAATGAAATCAATGTAGCATTTTCAATTTGTTTTCAAAATTTTCAATTCGATCGGTATTTCCAATCTCGTGGGGGTCCGAAATCCGAGATTTCGGCAAAAAATCGCAAAATTTCACTGAATTTTCAAACCCTGGCTTTAAGTCAACTTTAGTTTCTGAAAAGCTAATAAGCGCCAAAACAGCTCAGCTTTGAAGTGGCTTTTGTCATAAGCCAGAAGCCATATATAACTGGTAAATGTCAAACGCTGGGCTAGACCTGCTATTGCATCATATTGCTAAGAAAAATTAGTTATTTATTAAACGGTCCCTTATAAAAAGTTATAGTCGCTTTTCAACCCAAAAAACCAAAAGGCTACTTTTCAGAAAATCTATAGTTCCTCCAAATAGGTCATATGATTTTCAGAATAGATGTTTGGAGTTACAAAACTATTATTCAATGTAAAACATAAAGTATCACAGCAACAAAAATATAAAGTATAAATTGTTTTTACTAGAGACAACATTCGAAATTATTTAGAGAAATTACAAAATAATTAAAAAAATTACAATCTAACTTGATGTTCCTTCTTGGCTTGGAAGCGAGATATGTTGTTATCATCCTTAACTTACAAAAAAAATCTCACTCAAGAAATGTAGTCTAGCAATCATTCAAGTATTGCTCTCCCATCCTATTCCCAACCTTATTTTTCACATAATTCATTGAAGAACATACTCTTTCAACACTAGCATTTGTTAAGGGAAGAATGAGCACTAGTTTGAGAAGCTTGTAAACAAGTCTCTAAATGAGGTCCTTCTTTGTTTCAACAAACATTATGTAATGCTTGACAAGATTTTTTACTTCTCTAAACCTTCCATCTCTACGCATGTCAGCAATGAAGTGTGTAAGTTGAAAAGGAAGATGCATCAATTCTATGCTTAAGAAATTCTCATGTTAAAATTGAGCAGACTTAGTCTAGTTGTCCTTATCATAAGCATCGAATGAATCAACAGGATTGAATGATGCCATGCAAAGAAGCAAATATATGTTTACCTCATCGAACCTGTCATTAAGCTCTCAAAGTTACCTATCAATGATACTTAAAAACATATCAACATGTAAACCATGGAGATTATTCACTCTTTTGAAGAACCTTTTGGATCTTGTAACTGCCTTATACACACCATCTATTTTAGCAACTTTTATGACATGCTTCACACAAAAAGAAGTGACTTCTTTAAGAAAAATTTCCCATCCATCCTCCTCTTGCAGTAACTGCAATTAAGTTTTTGTCAAATAAATAAGATTAATAGCATTGACAATGTCTTGATCTCTCTTTTGCAAAGCATTAGTTAAGTCATTTGTATACCCAAATATGGTTAGCAACATGTGTGCTCTAAAAACAAACTCAAAGGACCCAAATGATGTCAACATAGTTTAAGCATGTATAGCCTCCAAGCTTTGAGAGTGGTCTTCTCTGATCTTTACGAGAACACGCTGGATTGAAGGATACAAAGAAACAACATGCATAACAGTTTTATAGTGAGATCCCAATGAGTGTCACCTAGCATACCCAAGCCCATCTCTTGATTCAAACCCCAGTCAGTTTTTATGTTACCCAATTCTAATGCTTCTATAATCTGCTCAGCTTGAGCTACTCGAAGCATTTGTATCTTTTTACAAGACATTCCAAGAACATTCAACAAATATGTAAATTGTTGAAAGAACTAAACATAGTCACCGTTCTCCTTAACAACAATAACAAGAGTTAACTGAAGGTGATGGGCAAAGCATTGAATATAATAAGCAGAAGGAGACTCATCCATAATTAGTTTTTTTAGATCACTTACTTGGACCTTCATGTTACTAGCTCCATCGTGTCCCTGTCCACAAACCCTAGCCAAGCTCAATGAATGATCCATAACCAAAGACTCAATTGCAGTTTTAAGTGTCAAAGCAGTGGTGTTCTCAATATGAACAACACCGACTAGTTTTATCCTTTAATAAATAACAAACAAAGAGGATGCAACATCTCATTCCACACTATACTTAAGGCAATTATAAGCAATATACCAATTAGCTATGAACCTACACACCCCTTGCCGCTCGATTACGCCGCTACGGTGCCGCCAGAGAGGGGATAGAGAGAGCGAGAGGGGCAGAGAGTGACGAGATAGGGGCTTGTAGGTGCAAGCCGATTGGAGAGCAGGAGATGGAGTTGGTTAGTTGGGTGTTGGGCTTGAGGGGAATTGGGCTTGCATAGGGTGGTTAGTTGGGCTTGCGAATGGGCGATTAGGCTGTGTATTGCCAACTGCGCTGCAGTGAAAATTGAGAGGAAGGGAGTGGATGGGACGTGCTGAAATGTTGAAATACGTATTTTTTAGCATACTTACTAGTATATACACTTAATATACCTACTATATACTAGATTTCTTTTGTCAAAACTTTTAGATATACATCTGTACACCTATGTCCCATTACAAGGTCCATCCTTAGCTAGGCTCGTATGATTCCCTCAAGATGTAGGCTTATTGGAAACTCAGAAATTGAGTTTACCTCTTCAGCCAAATCCAACAAATCCATCGTAGTTTATAAGGCATATTTTTTAAATAACTTTATTCATAAATATAAAATGTATTTTATGTTTCAATACGAAATTTATATAATATTCTTTTTATACCGTAATAAATATATAATTTTACTTACTATTATCTACATATATATATTAAGGCCCTGTTTGGTAGAGCTCCAGATTCTGGCTCCACCTCAGATCTGAATCTTGTAGGATAAAATAAATAGAATTAAGTTTATATTTTTAGCTTAAAATTAAATAAAATGACCTACCTAAACACTCTTAATATACCCACAGATCCAGCTTCACGAATCTGTGGAGCTACAAATACCCAGCTCCACCAGATCCATGAATCTGGTGGAGCTGGAGCCGTACCAAACAGACCCTAAATATAGCACTTAGAGATAATAATTACATATAGTCGAATCATTTGTGGTATCTTTGTAGTCTACTGGGCAAACGGAAATATACTCTATAAATTTGGCCGGACTCTGTATAAGTCTTGTAGCAATTCATGATTGTAGTTTGACTGCCATGCATATTTCGTAGGGCCTATATGTCAAGTCCGCCGTCTACCTTTAGGAACTCAACAAATGCTAATGGAGCTGTCGATTGACCGGGAAGTGCGTATAGCTGCCACTGATCAGGCTGGGCCGGACTTGACGTCTGATCGCTGGCGGCCTACGATTGAAAGCAGTAGGCGCACGATCATCGGCATGTCGTCACATTAGACTTGTGATCTGAAGGAAGTTTATCATGACGCGACTTGCATGTTGCGTCGATCGTGCCGTAGCCTCGCGCGATCGTGGTTTGTCGTCTACCTTGATACGAGAAATGCTTTTCAAGTTTCCGGTAAATATGTGTCTTCTTTAAAATGCAATGATATTATCCCTAACTACGAAAGCATCGGTAATTTCGTTTGGCACGCTCCCGCGTCGCGATAGCATCAGTGGTTTATATAGAGTTATGCAAGCTGGGTGACTTGAGTTTGTACCCTCGAAGGAGATACCTCATTGTTTGCTTTTCAGAGCCCGGAGGTCACAATGTGCAGTCTTATCTATGTAGATAACGTAATTATCGTTAGCTCTTATGCATCAGCTGCAACGAGATTTGGTTCGGCAATTGTAAGTGACTGTCGTTAAAGACATTGGGCTGTTACGGTATTTTCTGGGCAATGGGCATAGAAGCTGCCCCGAACGATGGTGGTCTTGTTCTCACGCAACAGAAGTACATCTCCGATTTGTTGCAGAAGACAAATATGCAGTATCGGTTGACACACCTATGTCTAGTTCAGAAAAGTTGGCACGGGATCATGGCACAACACTTTCAGAAGCTGATACCTTATTGTACAGGAGGACGGTAGGTGCCCTTCAATATCTTACTTTTACAAGGCCCAGCCTTGCATTCTCTGTGAACAAAGTATGACAGTTCTTGCAGGCGCCCACTGACATATATTGGGGGCCTGTCAAGCGAATTCTTCGATATTTAAAGGCGACTTGCTCATTGGGTCTTCGTATTCAGCGTTCATCTTTCGTGCTCCTCGATGCGTTTTCTCATGCTGATTGGGCTGGTTGTTCTGATGATTGCCATTCTACTGAAGCTTTCGTTGTGTTTTGTGGACCTAATCTTATCTCTTGGAGGTCACCGAGAGCACAAGTCGATAGCCAATGCAACCGCTGAACTATTGTGTTTACAGTCCTTGTTAAAGGAGTTGGGGTGTTTATCAAGGAAGAACTCATGTTTTATGGTGACAATATGGTGCAACATATCTTTCAGCAAATCCTGTGTTTCATACATGTACTAATAGCCATATTAAAGTCGATTTTCATTTTGTTCGAGAGGGAGTTGCATCAAAGATGCTTGATGTTGGCTTCATATCTTCGGCTGATCAGACTGCTGATATATTTACAAAGGCTTTGGCGCGCCAGCCATTTTGTTGACTTCAACACAATCTCAGTCTCCTTGACACGAGTTGAGATTGAGGGGGCTGTTAAGAGAGAGAGTTTGTAGCCTGTCTGGCACGGCTTACTGTTAAGTATCCGACACGGTAACTAGTTATCTTTGTATTCAAATGAGTTGTAAACCTACAGATAAGATCCTGAGATCGTTGTAACTCTAATCTGTACATTTTAATAATCTATAAATATTAACATACCTTAAAGCAGGAGGAATTGCCGCGACCTCAGCACGTCCATGTCAGCCTAGCGATGCTTTCGGTCAATCGCCGCTGTAGCCAGGAGCAGAGCTAGGCCTAGCTAGAGCCATAGCCATGGCCTACGAGAATACCCCCTATATATGTACAGAAAATTTAGTTTTCAATCCGAGGCTTAGCACACTCTGGCTCCGCCACTGGCTGTAGGTGTAACACTGCACCCAGATCAACACACTCACTACTACAGTGCTAGTGCTACGAGACAGAGCAGCTGTTGGGTTCGCTCGAATACTCGTGGGGCACCACCGTGTGCGTGTTCGTCGCCGCCGGGTCGAAGTAGTCGACGTGCTGCTGGTGGTACTGGGCCGGGTAGCCGACGTACTAGTCCCGCGCGCCCGCCAAGGCCTGCGGTTACCCGTCAGCGTAGAACAGGACACGCGGGGCCACAGCGCCGTGCTTGTACGAGCTTGGGTGGTAGCGGTACGCGTGCTCGCCAACAACAAGCTCCCTCACGGCCATCTCCTTCGCATCGACGGTGCGCAGCTCCAAACCTCTACGTGCACCATCTTCCACCGTGTATTCTGGGTGATGTGGTTCGAGTCGATCCCGACGCCTATCACCACCAGCAGGTTCTTATCCTCACCGGCGAACGTGCCAGATTCTACCCCTGCAGTCCGATTCGCGCAAACATGTACGGTGTAAATTAATTGCATGTGTTTCAAGGCATGTAAGAAGTGATGATCGTGGCTGATCGATCGATGCTAATGAACCAACTGCCAATTCTTGATAATTTCTCTGACTTTTTGTGAGGAGATTTCTCTGAAAATGATAACGACAGAAAGGGTAAGGGAGGGGTCGGACTTACTGGTGATTGCAGCAGCCACCTTGATAGCTTTGGAATGGCCCTTCTCAGAGCATGTGTACATCTTGGTGACCATCTCCTGCAAATTACGTTTCAAACAAACCCTAACAATTAACGGCAGGAAGAAACAAAACTAGCATTTTTTGTCAAAAAAAAAACACTAATTGATCACAAAATTTGCACAAAGAAAGAAAGAACAATCCACTAAGAGTAGAACTTATTCAGTGGGCAGTAAGATGAAAGCCAAAACTTAAAGGCTGCGTTGGTCCAGTGGGCGACTTGCCCAGAATTCGGAAGGTTTCCGGTTAAAAATTGCCGTGCAGTTATACTACCGAGGTAGTGACCGAGTAAGTGTGACGAATGGCTGAGACCGCGCCGTGCTGCTGTCGGGGAGCCGATGGGCCGTTGATTCTCTGGGTGAATTGGAGACCGGGCAAGGGGAAGAGATTTCCTACCCGAGGAATGGATTTTGATGGATGGATGAAACGATCAGCTGCTTGTCTGACGTGTCGATATGTATGGGACAGGATCATTTTCTCCCGGCGAGGCGTGGCGGCCAGCGACGACCCTAGGAACTGGTCCCTTCCCCGAGCAACGCGGCGGCCGGTGAGTGCAAAGATGGAGGAGGGAGGTGGCAAAGGAAGGTGCTAGGGAAGGCAGATGAAAAAAAAGGGGAAATGCGAAGAGAAAGAGACGGGGAACACGATGCGGTTCGGGATTTGCGGCGCGGTCTGGTAGCTTTTTCGGGAAACCCTATGTGAAAAAATACTACGTGTATTTTTTGAATAGTCTTCTTTATAAATATTAATGTATTTTATAAATACATGTGACTTTCTTTTTGTATTTCTAATAAATATTCAGTTTTACTATATATATTTATTAAATATAGTGGTTAGTGATAATAATTAAGAATAGTTTAGGCCTATTTAATATCTACTTGGTTTACAATCTAAGAAAAAAATATGCCATATAAATTTAGTTGGAGGGAGTACATCTATGTGCCGGCTATTAAAATGAAAGCCGCCTCCGCGTAAAGAATTCCACCAGGGATTCGGCCGATTTAGAATGGTCCACCTAAAGGCTTGCAATTTTTTAATGATGAAAAGGCTAGCAAGCTTAGGTTAATCCATTTAGGAAATGGATTATGAGGATTAGAGCTCAAGTTTACTTGCCATCATGTAATCCAAATTTAAGACTGCTCAAAGAAAAGCCCACGGCCCAGGATTTGCTGCTGTCGTTGCACGCTGGAAAGGTTTTACTTCTGTAGCCTATTGAGTAGACAAGGATCTACTGTTCAATTGATGACAACAATCTCCTCTCCTCTCTCTCTCTGGAAAAAAGAAAATAAGAATAAGACGAAGATGATTAAATTAAAACAAAGTATTTCTATGCATTATTATTTAAAAGTTGCATAAATAATAAAGTATGAATGAATAGTAGACAGTGATTACTTACTCATTCCCTCGCTTAAAGATTTATGCGATTTATATTGGAAGATTGATGCATACAAGCACTTCTCTTAGAACAAATAGATAGAAGACCCTACTTAACATAACCCGTTTTGACGTTCTCTTTCTGATGTTACAAGTTTCAGCAAAATAGTACTAGGTTTTTATTCGAGATCGTATGCGCCTCGTACTCTCGCGCCTGTATCCTTGTGTCTACTACTACAAGATAGTGCACGACGAGTCCGTGCGGGAGTCGTCATAGCGGTGGCCATCAGGGTACGGGTAGACGCCCGGCCGGAAATAGTAGCCGGGATGATACAACCACTGCTGCGGGTACGGCGCAACCACGGTGGTCTCGGCCGTCGGCTTCTTCCCGGCACTGTCCACCGCCTCCACCTTCAGCAGCTCCGCGTTGCCCATCTTCTTCCGCAGGCAGATCGTCAGGTTGGCGGCGTCACCACCACCAGCTGGTTCTTGTCCGGCCCTTCTACGTACCCCCACGTACTCCAAACCTACACCCGTGAAGAAATTAACAAAGCGATCGATGACATCATGCCAAGCAAGTTCTGTGCCGTCTGAGCCTGCCTGACAATGGCAGAGGATACGAATCCGGCGACACTGATATATATCAGGCAACACTAACCGTGTGTCGCGGCAACCAATACCATAGCTTTGGATCGGCATTTGTCGCACCTAAAGTGAACCCTGACCACAATCTTTCACTGAAGAAACGTAACCAGCATGTTTCAGTCAGAATTCAGAACTCACAAGACAGGGGGGGTCAGTCCTTTAACTGAATGAAAACACTTCCTGGAACATTTACTAGTTAGTTACTGTACCTTCATATTGTTGTTCTGCTACTGGTGACCAGTGTGAGCTCCAAGACAGAAGATTTCAGGTGACAAACTGACAATACATACTAGAATTCGAGGCTCTTGGTTGTCTTGTAACCGAAGATGAAGCCGGGAGATTCTTGGGGTGACGAATTCAGACCACCCTGATCCTGCTTATATAGTGCGAGTACTGGCCGCCGTAGGCCCGAGGAATGTACTTTACGTCCCTATTAAGAATAAAACCCGGTCTTAAGAAGATTCCGAGCAGGCTTCCCAATCGGTTGGTTAAGCATATTTAATTTAAGACTTGACCTTGGGAAACTCTGTGTTCGTTGCCGTATACGCACACATACCTTCACATACAAGTATGCACTTACCCCTACGAGAAATACCAAGTTCGAGACTCGAACCCAAGTCGGCTGGACGACCACTCTCACTCCTAGCTACTGAGCCACACTCAGTCCTCGTTTTTCTGGAATTTGAGAGCATATGTGTCTCCTCCAAATGCTAAACTGGCGCCTAAGGGCTGCATCTCCATGTCCTTGTTAGCATTTTCCCCCTTGTTTTCTCGAGGTCTAGCTGGCCAATTGATTACTCCCTCTAGTCATAAATACATGTTTTAGATATTGATACGGCCCCTAAAACATAATTTTGACCAGTAATTGCTATTGTAATATATTTATAAAACCTAATAAATTATAATGTTATGAAAATACTTTTTAAGATAAATCTACACATATGGCTTTCATGTGTCCAATTTAAATATTAAAAAGATATCGATAGTCAAAATTTTGAAAATTTGATTGCATCTATATCCAAAACGACATATATTTGTGACGGGAATGAGTACTACTTCTGATCCTTTGACTTGTTTGCAGAAATATAATTGAAGGTGGATATTGGAAGCTACAGAAATGAATAGAAAGAAACAATTAGACAAAACTATACGTGAAATGTTTGCCCCCAAATTGTTGATAATTAAGTGTGGTTTTAATTATGCTATCCAACTAAAATAAGTGTGAATATTAGAGAAACGCTGAATCTATACGAGACATTGTACAGAAAACCTACTCATCACATACAAAATTTGACAACCTAACGCAAAGTATAGAAAGGTTACCTTTTCAACCACCCTAATAGCGTGATTATACGCGCTTTTGCCGTAATGCAAGGTAATGCCCAAGAAACTTAATTTACAACACTAAACTCTTCGCTAGTGCTCTAAGCACTTTCTGTTAGGCTTTAGGGGCCTGAAAATGTTACAAAGTTACTTTCAGAGGTTGTGCAATATGAACATAGTAGCCTCAGTGTAAAACCGTTCGTCCAAAAAGTTCACAACATTGAGTTGATCAATATGACATTATCAGACGTCGTACATTAATTCCTCTTTCTCTGTTAATTAAATTACTTTGACTCAAAACTCTTTGGTTGGTTTAGTCTGCCTCTAGGTAGAAATGACGATGACCCCGTCCATCACTGAAGTCTGAAAAGGCACATGGCTCTGAACTTAAATATATAATGATCAGGACCATGCTACTATTGTTGAAGTTTTCTAAGAAGTCTGTACCTTTAAACCTATTTGGCCACCACACGTCGCTGCCATCAGATAATAGAACAAGCACAAAATGGAGTAGTACACTTAGTGACAAAAGTATCTTGGTGAAAACGAACCGTATGTACATGTCATGCCGTGTGGTTTCAGACTTGAGTGATAAGGCTGAGACAGAAATCAACCAGATCATAGAACTAGGAACCAGGTTCTAGTAGTGAGAAGGTCAAAACTAAAATTCTACAGAGCGAATACTTATATACAGAAAGTATGTATATACGTAGAAACTAGCAATACATGTGTAAATATACAACAGATTCTATTTTTTAAGGAAAAGGAATAGGTCCCCTGATACGCCAATCTGATGGCACAACTTGTGAGGTATACCCCTCCTAAAGTGATCCCCGCGGCAAGTGGCTGTTTTCTTATTATAATTTGGGAATTGTGGAAATCGACAATCTGACATGGACATTTTTGAGATTTTGTTGTTCTGATCACTCACTGGGTTTACTCGTAGTCTTCACTAACTGATGAGGCCCACCCCGCGGCAAGTGGCTAATTTCTTATTATAATTTGGGAATTGTGGAAATCGACAATCTGACATGGACATTTTTGAGATTTTGTTGTTCTGATCACTCACTGGGTTTACTCGTAGTCTTCACCAACTGATGAGGCCCACCCCGCGGCAAGTGGCTAATTTCTTATTATAATTTGGGAATTGTGGAAATCGACAATCTGACATGGACATTTTTGAGCTTTTGTTGTTCTGATCGGTCACTGGGTTTACTCGTAGACTTCAGGCCCAAGAAAACCAAGCCACTGTAAGAACATTGACCAGCAGAGGAACCCTTATTTAATCACTGTAGAACTGACCATTTTCCCACCGTACTGTTCTTATTCAGATGTTTCACCGTACAGAGAAAACCACATGCAGAGTGCAGGAGTAACGTACTACGACAAAAGAAAGCTGTCTCGGTTCATTTTACAAGACATATATTGGTGGAAATGTGCATGGATAGATCGATCGTATGATCCATGTCACAAATAGCGTGGGCATCACGACGTTATTTTTCACTGGCTGGTGACGGATTAATCGTTACATGCGCGTTGTCTGACTTCTCAACCTCTTCATATGATCCTAGCTAGTAGTAGTCTCGATCTCTATTATAGAGAAATTACATGACGGAGCAAGTGCTCGGCTCGTCGCAGACGACCATCGGCGGCGGCGGTGCGTGGTGGGGGTAGTAGTAACCGGGGTAGCATTGCGGCAGTGGATGCACGACCACGGGCACGGGCTCGGGCTCGTGGGGCTTCTCCTCCGGCTTCATGTCCTTCACTTCCTCCACCTGTAGGATCTCGGCGTGGCCAAGCTTCCGGCGCAGGCAGCTGACGAGGAAGACCGGGTCGACGCATTCGCCGACTACCTCCAGCCTGTCCTTGCCGTCGCCGGTTATCCCCATCGAGTTCACCCCTGCACGCAGCCATATTAGTCAGAATCACTGACGATGAACAAGGGGGGAGAAGAACATGCACGCATGCATTACATAATTAAGAGCATGCATGCATGCAGGCACGCGTGAGCGCGCAAATGCATACCGGCTGCTCTCGCGGCCAGCACCATGGCTTTGGACCGGCTTTTCTCGCACGGCATGCTCACCTTGATCACAATCTTTTGCTGCAAAAACAACAACGACGTACGAAAGGTGTTAATTAATCGCACTCATGCATGCTTCAGTTTCAGAATGCTCAAAAGCTGTGGAAACAAGGGGACCTGAGAAGCAAAGCCAACGCCAAGTCGAACAGGTTCCTTACCTTCATCGCGTACGTACGCGCTGGTTTATGCGTTGCCAAGGAGGAATCTGGGAAAGAACAGATTCAATTGCAACCAACCAAGAGCTTTGGTGTGAAGGAGCTAGCTAAGCCCACGGCTCTTATATATACGCCGTAGGGAATTGGCTTCATTATTTAAAATTTATATAAATATTAAAATATAAACGAATGGTAGACAATGATTACTTATTCATTCGTAGGTTTTGGTAGCAGGATTGGGCGAGATAGGGGCGGAAATCAAGTAGTCCTATTACTATAGGAATGTACATCACGGTTCTTTTTCGGCATCACAGTCGGTTTTAGTAGCGATACAAAGTCATTAGACAGTGATGAGGAGACGCTATCACAGTCAGTTTTTGCTCGATAATGCTAAATGGTCATCTCAATCAGTTTTAGCTTAGAACCTATTCTGATGGGCACCACATCACAATTGGTTATGATCTAGAACTGATTGTGATGTGGTGAACATCATAATTGGTTCTAGATTGGAACCGATTGTGATGCTCCCCGATTGTGATGTTAACGGGGGAGCATCACAATTGATTCCAATCTAGAATTGATTGTGATGTGGGTGCTGGTGTTTGTTCTTTGTACATCCTCTCAAAAATAGCACAGATTACATATAGTAAGTATATCACATTCATAATATATATAGAACACGAACACTTTACAATATCACAATATAGAACACAAATATACTTAACAGTCAATACATATATCACATTCACATGATATAATATTGTTTACATATGGACTAGTAGGAGCCTGTCGGATCTCTAAACCTACAGTCCTCTGCTAGACTGTCCAGTACCATTGGCATATGTGGTTTCGTAATTTGTTGAAATCTTATTTTGTAAGCTCTTGAGAGGGATATCGATCTTCTTACAAAATAGAAATGAGTGCACTAATTTATGTTTTAAAATTTGCATGTAAAAGGCTAAGTGTATTATGCATATACATGTACCTAAAGAAAAAGGTGTGAGCCGCCAATCAGGATCAGCATGTGATGCATGATGTAGAAGTCGCACAGGTCTCCACACCTCTGTTGATGACACTGTGAACAAAAAAAATCAAATTAAGAGACGAACAATAGATGTTAGAAAAAAATTAATCCTATGCTAGGCACTTGTATCTTGAAGCGCTTCCACTCTAGCTGATCGCCTCATTTGTCATCATATCGTCCTCCTTCAGTAACATAAGACAAGAAGGCCCTACATAAATTAGAGAAATGCTATTGAGGCAAAAAAATGAACGTAGTTAAATACAGAAAGTATTAGGTTAGAGGAATATACTTATTTTTGCAAAATAGGCTTGATCACGTACGCCATTGATCTCTTCTCGATCGAGTTAAAAGTGTAAACTTTGTTTTCACTCAGAGCGACCACGAGTAGAATCCAATGGTTGCTTATTAAATGGTATGCAATGCAAAAAAATAAGTTCATATACGGTTTAAGTGCATACAAGTAATTGAAGGGTAAAGTAGTGCTTACTCCTCGTGGTACGAGAATAGAATGAAGTCATTTTTCGACTCAGCCTGCAATGCTTGCTTGATGTAGCTGGTAAGGAACTTCGATTGAAGCCTAGCTATGGTCGCATACACCATCTCGGGGTCGACAAACCCAACTAGGTGTTGACTGACCCATCACGGCCCACTGCTTCATTATCCTGCAACTCGTGTCAAATGTTAAAAAACATAATACAAAATCCTGTAATAGTCATAGGCTCATGCTGTATGGTGTGATACTTACAGCGTTCAGGATCGTACAGTAGAAATATCGATGGATTTCAGGCTATACAAACGGAACAGATCCTCAAAACTCACAGTGGAAATGTCCCCACGGTACCTCACATTGAAATCGATGTGACGCTTGACCTTATTCGCCTTGTCAATGTACCATCCATGGAGTAAACGATTACGCATGCCTAGAGCAAGCAGTACGTATGCCTAGAGCATTCAATTCGTTGCTAGGGACAATAGGCTTTCCATGTACGTACCCCTTATAATCTCGAGAGGGCTCTATGGCCTCTGTCAACTTTACTTTCTAGATAGAAAGAGTCTTCGAGGTTAGAATAAGGGGTTTTCCATGTATTTGAGGGGTCGTTGTGGCTTCTGTCAACTTTGCCTTCTTGACTATCTTGCTAGTCCTTTTGCACCTCAGCTGTGCACTCCGCATAGGAGTCGACTTAGACGGAGGACTCGTCATGGTGGTGAGAGCAGGAGCAGGTACGATAGGAACCTACAAAGCATATGCATATGTAACGTATTGCAGTACTAGAATGATCGAGAAGACGTGGTGGATTTTTTCCTTGAGTAGTACGACACCCGTCGTGGGCCACTTGATGAACGACATTTGTGCTTGCCCGAGAGTGGTGATATCTTCGTTCGGGGGAACTCCAGTACATGAGATAGGAAGTCCTTGGCAAGGAGAGTCTCATGAGCTTCCTTTAGCTCCTCATAAGAACTTTTGAGAGAAAGATATTCTTTTCTCAAAGCCCTTATGTTTGGATTTTTCTTTGCCGAGGTACTGAGTAAAATCCTCAAGAATATACATAAGCTCATTATATGTAGGTTCATCATCATCGAGTGATTTTACCTTAGTTTCTCCTCTTGCCATAAGACATAAGGGAGTGACGAAACCCGAAGAGGCCTTCTTGATAGCAACGTTGGCGAGACCCTTCTTCTTTGAAAGTGTATCATCCTTGGAGGAGTCAGAGTCCAAATATTTCTCTTCAAAATCCCACTCTCCAACGTGAGCTTTGCCTTTGCCGTCCTTGTGAAGCCTTTTGAAGAGCTTCTTCTTTCCTTCAAATTCTTCTTCTTCTTAGACGATTTGTTCTTGTTGTCCTTCTTTTTAGGGCAATGAGAGGCAATGTGCCTCTTCTCATCACACCCATAGCACCGGATATTTGCATATCAGTTTGTGCTAGAGTGTTGCCCTTTCTTGAATTTTTGTGCCGTACTTGAGTTTGAACGCCTCCTCATAAACCTCTTCATTCTTCTCACGAGGAGTGCCATCTCCTCCTCAGTGTCTTCATCTTTGGAGTCATCAAGCGCCTCATCACTTGACTCCGCTTTCGCCTGGAAGACGATATTCTTCTTCTTCGAAGAGCTTTGTTCCAAAAACTCTTCCTTGTCCTTCTTGTAAAGCTCATTGGTGATGAGGTTTCCAAGAAGTCCCGTTAGCGTCATCCTTAGTAACTCCGGTGAGTTGAGAAACAACGTCACCAAGGTCTCATATTTCTTTGGGAGGGCTCTAAGCATCTTACGAACAATATCAAGATCGGTTAGCGATGCTCAAAGGCTCTTGAGCTCATTTACTATGTTATTGAGGCATGAGTACATCTCATTGATGTTCTCATGGGGTAACATAATAGAACTCTCATACTTGATCCGAACATATGCAATTTGGTTTCTTTGACCGAGGATGTCCCCTCATGAATTTCCGAGAGGGTTGTAAAATTTCATGAGCGATTTCGAGGTTGCTCACTCGATTGAACTCATCCGTGTTCAAAGCGCCAAAGAGAGCATTCATAGCTTGAGCATTGAGGTGAGTGCTTCACTCTTCTTGTTCCATTGTAAGAATGGGATTAACTCTCGAAGCGAAACCCTCAACTACAATTCTCCATATACTTAGGCTTATGGCCTTAAGATAAACGGTCATGCGAATTTTCCAGTATGCATAATTTATGCCATTGAAGAATAACGCCTTGCCTATTGACACCCCATCACTAGCCATCCTTACTCTCTAGGTGGTAAAGCCCTAATAGAGAGTCTAAGCTCTGATATCACTTTGTATGATCAATGATAACCGACTAGAGGGGGGTGAATAGGAGGTTTATAAATTTTTCAGACTTAAATTGCAATTAATTAAATCACTAAACTATAATTGCAATAATGGTAATTTATAACTATGATTTCTAGTGATCACCAAGTACTCTAGCAAGTCAAGTATTAGCAATCAAGGATTCTAATTACAAATAATATACTCAAATTGCTAGAAATAATAATTGAGCACAAGAATTGTAAAAGCAAATCACAAGAGAATGAGAGATAACAATTTTATCCCGTGATCTCAGAGACTTGCTGGTCTCCCCTAATCCACATTGAGGTGACTTGAACAACTTCAAGCCGGCTCCACCCGCTTGAGCCTCTCGATCACTAAGGTAGTTCTTCCCCGCTCCGGGTAGGCGAACTCCAGCCTTCACAACTTGCCGGGGCTTCTCACAATCTCCGTTGAGAAGCTCACTGTGCACAAACACCTTCGAACCGTCTAGGAGTCGGCAACCTCCAAGAGTAATAAGTCGTGACTCTTGCTCGATGTCGAATTGAGTATCTAGAGGCTCAACACTAAATACACCACTCAATTTTGCTCCTAACTCTCTCAAAGTGTGAATTGAATGCATAAAGAGTATTGGAGATTAGCTAGAGCTCAAATATCATCAATGAGGTCCAAGAAGAGCTCTAAAATACAAGTGTCGATGCACCCTTCTCTATTATTTCCACACCGGGTGAATCCCGGTCACACCGATGGTCGGTATGACCGGAGAGGGCCCAGTCATACCGACCCACTACACCCAAACCACATTTTTCTTCACAAAAGATTTTCATTTTTGCACGAAAGCCACATAAATGTCTAAATGCAAAAGTATTGAGCGTCTAAATATTTTTTGACATCAAACAAGCGGCAATAACCCCTCTTAATAGTATGGCGCCTAAACTAGCAATCCGATCTTTTTCCTCCAAACTCCGAGATCGGCAAAAGGCTAAGAAAAGTCCTTAAATTTTATACCTTAGCCATCTTGTCATGGACGCTTGCTCTCTTTTTGCACCAATTTCATGCTTCCATGTTTGTCGAAATTTGGACCAACCTATTCTCAAAATACTCAAATTGAAAATGTTAGCCCTTTAACTGCGATTGTCATTAATTACCAAAACCAAATTAAATTAGGGGTCTAGATGCTTTCAAGCTGCTAGGGCAGGCCATAGGACTATCTACGAGAGGCGAAGCTATTTGATTCTGACTCTAGGAGATCATCACCATCATCTCAGCCCTCAGGCGCTTCTCTTGTGCCATCATCTCCTCCCTCATCTCCTCCTTCATCTCCTTCCTCAGCTCCTCGCTTGGCGTATCCTTGAGATGCTCTGCGCGTGCCTCCCATGACTTGATCTGGCACTGGCAGCGTCCTCTTAGAAAAAAGATCTCTTCGTATGCTCCGTACCTATGATAAGCACTCGGCCCTTATGGTCGGACTTTCTGATCGTCGAAGAGAGGACGTCCTTTGACCCTTGGCTCTGAAAGGTCCCCTGCGTTTTCTGCTGGCTTACCTCTTCCTGCAAGAAGAGAATATAAATTAGTTCTAAAATACAACGGGAAGGGTAAACTGTAATGTACTAAGTTAGATGTCTTACGATGGTGGAGACGATCCACGTGGTCGCAGATTTGGAACTACAAGCTGACTGTCGGAGGTTTTCTTCATCCTCGCTAATACCCAGTTGCATGCCCGCTCCTCACATATGTGGGGGTAAGGCATCACCGTCCCGAAGTTTCACACACTCCTCGGTTAGTCCGCCTACTCTGCCTTCTTTCCTTCATATCCTACGGAACCGAGGTGGTGCGCGTGTGTGTTCTGTCTCCAGATAGCGATGTTCTTCTCTCTCAGCTCCTCCGCCTCGGACGTACTCTTCATCCTTGTGAACTCCTCCCAAACACCGGGAGTCACAACGGATACCTCTCGAAGGGGGTACGACCTTTTAGCACGTACTCACCATGTATGATAATCCTGAAGTGCCTCAAATACACATCCATTCTTTTCAAGACGTACCGCCTCGCATTGCTTTCATCTTCCTCTGGTATAATTCATTTCTCCTTAACTTCATCCCACAGCCGATTCTTCTACTCAGCGCTGACTTCCTTCCTCTAGTCCTTAACCGTGGTAGGCACTCTCTCCCTCACCAATTGGCTGAGAAATGATCCGTGCAATCCCCCATGGCATTAAAGTGGAGAACCTGTGGCGTTCTACCTATGGCCCCTTTATTCGGTCCTCGGGCATTTCTCACCTTACTCAGCCCCCTCAATATCACCTTCTATTCTGTCTGGCGATGAGCCGGTGCTCTCTTTTTGTGATATTTTGAATATATTTATCTGACATGGTCATATATTTCACATGAGAGAAAGCAAATCATAGTTTTTATGTCAAGTTGACAATGAATCATGTAAATTAACAGATTAATGGATAATTCATAGCATATAATTGTACTAGCATATTGTAGTAAATTAACAGATTAATAGATGATCTTAATGAAACGTTTATATGTTGACCAACTAAGTACGTACTAACGATGACTCTAAATCTCTAATTAGGTTAGGTCATAATCCCATTCAAGGATATGTGGTTCAGATAAGTTCCTAAGCTGTTGTACAACTCCAGAGAAAATTTCGGCAGCATCTTCCCGCTATTCTCCAAATACACATCTTGACAACAAGTTAAGAGGGTGTGTATCCGGAGAACACCAGGGAGATGTTGCTGAAACTTTCTCTAGAGTTGCACAACAGTTTAGGAACTTCCCCAAACCACATATCCTTGAAGTGTCCAACAAAATATGGACAATTCGAGACTATTTGCTTATAAATATGCTATTTCGGTATATTTATAAACAAGCACCCTCGAACGGGAGACGTAGGTTACACAACCTAAACGGTAACATTGATCATATTACAACAATAATAATGATATGTAAATTAAAAACCGTTGTAAGGACATTGATCATATTATAGCAACAATAAAGACATTAATAAAGACAATAAAGATAAAGTTAAAGTAGATGTGCTCTACAAAAAGCACTATTTTGAGCTAGCATATCAACTTTTACTTGGTCTTCTCTTCTAGTCAACTTCAGTATTGATTAACAGTGTGATCAAATTTAGTAGCTCAATCATATCCCCAATGTTGACAAAAAGTTAAATTATTTAGTGGTACATTGTGGTTATCTAACATTGTGACTTGTTGTGCACCATGCTCTCCATTCGAAACAGGAGTTTACTTCGCATAGCCTATTGTTCTGCTATTCGACGCATAATGCAGTGTTTCTAGATTCAAGCACATGTGCCTTCCATGATGTTTTTTTTGTTTCAAGAGATAATTTATCAAACTGCATATGGGCTTGTGATAATTATTATAGGCTTCAGGTAACATAAATCCAAAAGAACTATTTTTACATTCTTAATTTTTTATAACAACAGGCATCTACTTAAGTGCTTAGATTGAATTTCTTAGTGGTTACAATTGAGCCTGGTAATCTCTGTAGGAAGTTTAAATTTCATTTTGCGAATGTAACAATGGTGAATCAATTTCACATTTTTGACCCAATAACTCCAGTCATAATCTCTTTAGCAATTATTACTGCAATGTAACCTCCTTTTGCCATCAACATATCAAAATCGAGCCTTTACACCGTTGCTATTCTACATGCAAGCACATGTACACATGACATGAATCCCTTCCCCCTTTGCTCATGATAGAACAATCATACCTCTAATCCTGACCAGCACATTGACATCCACTCACCTAATCACAACCAAAATTTTCATACCATCACCTGTCAGGACCCAAATTCACCAATCCGAACCCACTGTGTTTACCGCACTAGTCCCAGGATCAACGATAGTGCACACAGCTTAACATTGGTACATATCACATCATACTTAACGATAATAATAATCCTCCATTTATTGATATAGCTAAGTGTATGATCTTATGATCAACTTACATTATTAAGCCACGCAGGGTTAGACTTGAAATATAAGCTAAGACATATGGAGCGAAAAATAGAAGACGTAGATGACTCATCAGTTCACCACAGGCAACTGACAAGGCTCGGACCCTAACGACTCTTGTCCTCCTGGAACTCCCCCTCCAACAAATGTGTAGACTCCTCAAGTGTTGATTGTGATTGTTGGCAAGAGTGAGTACATAAAGCACTCAACAAGTTATGCACAGAATGCAATTCTATATAACTATATGCAATGCTTATTCCAAATGAAAAAGCTATTATGGCTATTTTGCAATAAGTAGCATTTATGAACAAATACAATAAATAGATTGTAAAGATAGTAAAATAAATAACAGTAATAGATAGATTCAATATAAATCAGATTTCCAACCCTAAGTCAAGTTTCAACCTTCCACATGGCAATCCTGCCATCCCAACCAAGTTTCCATTTAATTAAACTAACCCTTAACTGTAATTCCCGAGCATTGCTCAACACCGCGAGCACGACTATCCGAATAGATTTACACTCTGTAGAGGTTATGCACTTTACCCACATGATACAACCATACACCACAAAGGCGAGTGATTATAACAAAGCCTTTACAATGCACTACCTTAACCTAGTACTAACCGCTAAGGTTTCAACACTGGTGGGTCTGAAAACCACATCCAAGGCCTCCCTCTTGCGCTATGTGAGTTACTCCATAACTCTGGAACTCACAACACCATTGATAGTACCAAACTAAGGCATTGCAAATTAATTAGCTAGGCTGTCCCATACCAGACATGTGGTTGCATGATTGACTCAGGTCAAAGGCTTGCATGGTTAAGTCCTTAGGATGATCGAAGCAAGACTTCCACATACCCTCTGCCCATCGGGCCCACCTTGGCATACTCGCCCCAATCTAAGTGATTACCACCCCAGTTGATTACCAAGCACCACATGCCATCAACAATTCAACATCGTTGCGTGGCATCCCTCGCCACTACAATTCAATCTCATCATATGACCATACATGACACACAAGTTCATAACATTGTTCCATATTCCATTAATCAACATTAATTATCGATGATTCAAGTATATGTGATGACATGGCATGGCTAAGCAACTATGACGCTCTAACCTTCCCATTTTGATTTCAATACCAACCAACTATAGTAAATCAATCTAGGGTGACAATAGATCATGGCATACAAATGACAAGGTAGGGTATAGATAAATTTGGCATAATAGCTAAATCCCAATTTAATTGAAACAATTGTACATGTGAAATAATATGCTATGTGGTAAAAACAATATAGCGATTTTGTAAACATGGGTTCAACATGATCAAAGCACAACTTGCCTTGGAATAGGTTCTGGTCTTGCTCTGAAACTTGCTCTTGGGTCGACTCATCCTCTTCCGAAACGTCGCACAATTCAATGTCTACGCAAACTAAATGAGCAAAGCAAATAAATACAAAAACAGAGAGAAAATTAACTCCAAAAATAAAATAAAATTCATTATTAAATAGATCTCAATTTTACAAATTTTTAAAAATTTGAATCACCTCAATTGGAGCTCGTATGAGGGAGAACAGGCTCTCGGAAGATTCAAAATTCTAAAAATCAGAGAATTGGAAAATCCATTAATAAACCAAATTATTTTTATAAACAAAATTTGTATTATTGCATCATGCTAACATCACACTAACGTCAGCCCTGACTCGAGCCAACCAGATGGCGACACGCGTCCCTCGGTCCATGGACTGGGTCAATGAACTTCATCGGGTTCACGGTGAACCTGGTTCACACGGGTCGGGTTTCCCGGACAAACAGGTCTCGAGCGTGCTAAATCAGCGTCCACGAAAACGCACACGCAATGCGCCACCCAACAGCCACGCAGATGCCATCTCAGCTTCTGACACATGTCAACGAACTGTCAAGCCACGTCACCGCCACCGGCATGGGACCGTATTGTCGCCACCGGCGGCCGACGAGGGCACCTCTAGAAAGATCTCGACGTTGTCTACCTAGTGACGCGATCATATTGATCTCTTGTGCACTGGAGCGATGGTGGAGAAGTCTTCTTCTTCGGCGGCGACGGCCCACACGGTGATCTCTCTCTCCGACGGTGCTCTAGTGGAACGGATGCATGCACGAGATGCTCTGGATAAAGACAAAGCAGATGCGACTGGTCTCAAGCTTCGCGATGGCTCGATGACAACGAATCGGTGTTTTTCTTCTTGCGGCGGCGCTTAGTGTTCTTCGCAAAATCCCACGAAACGACGGCGCAGCTTTCTCGGAAGACTTAGGGTTTTGATTTCTTGAGGCCTTGCGCAGCCGATGCGCTCCTTATATAGCGCGGCCACCCCTCTTCACCGGTGAATCGGACAAGGAGTCCATGGCGGCCACGGCTCAGAATTCTTCGCGAGGATGACGATGCGGCTTCATTCGATGGCGATCCAACGATCACAAAACACTCTCGACGCCGCACGATCCTAACTGAACACGCGTTTTCCGCAATGGACTAATGGCCCAGATTAGATAAGCCTGAAACGCTACGATCTAATCTACGCTACGCAATCATGATCCAACGGTCATCGTCGCTAGGGTTTCCAATGCAATCCTCGCTCGTTTGATTGCGACCTGATGGCATCTGCTAAGCTTCTAGAAAACGGGCCAGCCGAACTGGGCCACGCGCGCCACATAGTACTTGGGCTCGGCTTAGTACTGTTCACGGGGTTTTCACCGATTTTTCCATTAAAATAATTACAGAAATTACTTTAATTAATTTTAGGCAGCAAAAACACTAGGAAAAATCCAAGAAAATTCTCAAAAATACCTTGAGACATTTTGGGCTCAAATATAATATTTTTGGAAAAAATTTATATTTACTTTTTATATATTTAGTTAGTTTTCTTAAAAGGCCAATATTCTTAATTTAAAATAAATGCAAATAAATCCTGGAAAAATCCAATAAATTCAGGAAATCACAAAATGCACAAATAGCAATAAAATAATATTAAAGGCAATTTTTGGGATGTTACATCACCCACCCATCATATTCAAAGAATAATGTTTTCACATCTTACAAAAATCCTGAATGCTTCTGGATTGGACAAAAGTCACAAAAGAAACAAGATTAGGGTTAACCTTGTACTGCTGGGCGGGCGGGGTAGGGGCGCAGCCGGGGGACAGATGGCAAGGGGCACGACTGGGGGGCAAGGGGTACAGTCGGGGTGGGGGTAGGCGGAGGGGGCAAGCTCGGGGGAAGGGAGCTCGGGATGGAGCAAGCGAGTGTGCGTGTGGAGGAAGAATGGAGCAAGCGAGTGTGCGTGGCAAGTTAAATGGGCAAACCAAGTTCATCACAATTGGTTCCTAGTTGGAACCAATTGTGATAATTGTGCATCACAGTCAGTTCCAACTAGGAACCGATTGTGATAATTATGCATCATATACTATTTTCTTGTGAAAGCTCACATGCTATTCTTAAGCTGAATACCATTGTTATTTTGTTGTGAACCTTCACTTGCCCTCACATGCCCATTTTTTGTGAACATTTTCATAATACATTTTCTTGTGAACATTTTTATAATACCATTGCTTTAGGCTCACATGCCCTCACATGCTATTGTACCAGGTGAAAGCTCACATGCTATTTTCTTGTGAACCCTCAGGTGAAAGCTCACATACTATTTTCCTAAGCTGAATACCATTGTTAGGTTTGAAATACGCTACCTAAAACTGTTTTTTAAGCCAAAAAATTGTACTAGCAATTTATGAATTTTATTTATTTTTCACATTTATGTGACAATTGTTCAGAGCCTCATATATTCACTGACAGTATTCTAAATAACAGTAAATTGTTTATGAATAGTCAGCTCACATTTTAGTGTTTATACGGTAGCGACCTTATAAATGGTTAATGAATGGTCACTCATATTAAAGAATCATAATTTAATAAATGAATAGCTCAAGTGGTATTGAAAAACAAAGCTAGCATTCATCTTATGTATGTCACAATGTTCCATATCACATGGCAATCTTACAATTTTATGCAAATAAACGACACAATAAAACAGGCCTGCTAAACAGTAAAGCTGTTAAACCAAATAAACAGTCCGATAAAACAAACAAACCTTGACGTAGTCCCTTTATTTACAATACACTCCTTCTTAATGATTTACACGCATGTAATGTATTCCATGTGTATCGTTGTCATCGCTAAGACATGCCCCATCTGCAAATAGAGGTATTTCATCGAATTGGTTGTACTCTTCTTCATCTACGATATTTTCAACTCCAATTATCCGCCTTTTGCCTTGAAGAATGACGTGCAACCTCGGATTGGCCGGATCATATACATAGTAGACTTGATTTGCTTGCTTCGCAAGGACAAATGGATCATCTTTGTAGGCGAGTCTATTGAGATCCACAAAAGTAAAACCTCTCTTGTCGACTTTCACTCCATGTAGAAGTCTCACCCACTTACATCTTGAAAAATGAAACTGGTATATTCCTTAATCGAGCTCTCAAATTTCTTCGATCATCTCGTAGTAGGAGTTCATTGCGGTTGAGGGTCCTCTTTTCGAGTAATCATCGGACAAAGCATCTATGCTCAACTATTTTGAACCGTACTCCTTACATCTTGACTTTCAGTGTAAAAGGTGTAGCCATTAATATCATACCCCTGCCATATTTGTACATTAAATCTTAGTCCATCAGCCAACCATTTGACATCCTCACTGATGGAGACCTTTGCCTTTTCTTTGAACCATGTGAGGAATCGATCATTGTATTCTCGCGTGACGGAAAGCTCATCTATATGTAGATTCTTTTCCCGTAATATCAACTTGTACTGCTTGAAGTATGAATGAACTTCTGCGCTTGCTGCAAGACTGTAAAGTGCATTTTGTAATACATATCAAACCGTGGACTCGTTAGTTTGGACCCAATAGTTCCTTTGCCATCAAGTCTACCCTCATGATGAGATACAGGAACACCAATTGCTTGTCTTTTACCTAGATAGTCTACACAAAACTCAATAACCTCTTCAGTCCCATAACCTTTAACAATATTACCCTCAGGCTTCAACCGATTCGTCACATATGATTTTAATATACACATGTATCTCTCGAACGGATGCATATAACGTAGAAATACGGGTCCACATATCTTAATCTCTCTAACAAGGTGAACAACAAGGTGACTATGACTTCGAAGAATGATGGAGGAAATACATCTCAAGCTGACATAAAGTCTGCACCATCTCACTCTGCAAGTTGTCAAGTACATCGATATCGATAACCGTGAAAGAAATTGCATTGAAGAAATAACATAGCTTCGTGATTGTCAACCTGATATTCTCTGGTAGAATATTTCTAATTGCAACAGGGAGTATTAGGGTCATCAAGATATGACAGTGGTGGGACTTCATATCAAGCAACTTAAAATCATCCATGGATACAAGCTTCTTAACATTTGCAGAGAAGCCCGATGGAACTTTAATACCTTGGAGACACTTGCAGAGGTCTTCTTTCGCCTTCTTGAACAAGGTGTAATATGCAACAGGGATGTACAGACCTTTTCCATCCTCCTCTATCACTGCAAGCTTAGGCCTGATTCCCATGTAGGCCATGTCACAGTGATCATTCACACCATATTTGATCTTCCTAGGTATTTTCAACAGGATGCTAACCAAATTGTCGCAAACATTCTTCTCAACGTGCATGATATCAATACAATGCTAGACATCTAACTCTTTTCAGTATGGTAAGTTCCAAAAAATCGACCTCTTCTTCCAAATTATCCTGGGATAAACAGATTTACGGCTCTTTCCACACTGAACATCGATATCCTCCATGCGTGAATATACTTGCCTTCCACTCATAGGCTATGAGGCCGATCGAACATCTCTCTTCCCATCAAATTTGTCATCCATCTTACAGTATTGATGACTTCGTGGTAGAAACCTACGGTGGCCTATATACACAGTTTTCTTTGCAATGCGGTAGCTACAAACTCTCAGTCTCCTCTTCACAAGCAGGACACGCTTTTGCTCCCTTTGTACTATAGCCCGTCAAATTACTAAGGGTTGGGAAATCATTTATGGTGCAAAATATCATAGCCCGTAGGGTGAAGTTCTCTCTTTTGTATGCATCCCACAACGCGACCCCCTCGTTCCACAATTTTTTCAAATCCTCAATTAGTGGTGCTAGGTACACATCAATATCATTTTTCGGCTGTTTAGGCCCTGAGATTAGTAACGACATCATGATATATTTCTGCTTCATACACAACCAAGGAGGGAGATTGTAGATACACAACAGAACTGGCCAAGTGCTGCGACGACTGCTCATATTACCAAACGGATTCATTCCATAGTACTCAATCCAAATCTTATATTCCTCGTATCGGCACCAAATTCCTCATGTTTCCAATCAATGTTTCTCCATTGAGCCGAATGAGTGGGGTGTCTCAGCTTGCCATCTTCCTTTCGAAATTCATAAGGCTAATACAATAATTTTGCCTCTTTAAAATTTGCAAACAACCGCTCCAAACGAAGAATAATGGCCAAGTACCATAATACCTTGGCCGATGTACTTTTATTGACCTCTTCACCATCGTTGTCTCAGTTTTTATGCTTCTTGTCATTACTCTTCTCTTTTTGTTTGTATCGGGGTACACCACAAACTGGACAAACATGTAATTCCTTATGCGTGTTACAGTATAAGATGCAATCATTAGGGCATGCATGTATCCTTTCTATTTTGATCGAGTTCCAGCATGTCTTCGTTGTATACCGGACAAGCACTACTTGTCTCCCCATGATGGAACTAACACGTGTAATTCCTCACAAAGCCACATCGAATCAAGTGACCTTCAATTTGAGCTGAGTTGTTAAATCTCCTTAGATTGGTGCAATCAAAGTAAGGACAGTATATGAAGTTGAGATCTCTCTTCACTATATCTTCTTCTGCAATTTTTTTGAACTTCTTAACACCACTCTGAAATTTAGCACTCACACGACTTTTCTGATACATGCATTCTTCATAGTGCATATGCAATTAAACTAAGCACAATAAATTAAAAAAAAACTAGAGCGACAACTAGCTATTTCAAATATCAAGACATTATTTAATTACCTTTGCAAAATAGAGAACGAGTTTCAAGATATATAATTTTACTCCCGATACCTTATTCCATAGTTAAGAGCTTTTAATTTCCTACTTAGGAGACATATATTTAAAACATCAATAATAATATCGAATTATCTAATGCAGTAAGCTTTTAATTCTTTTAATTTCAATGAAAAAAATAAGGATGAAAGTATTAACAAAGTTGAGGAATTAAATGATTTTAAAGAAATGTCTATCTATTGACCAACTAAGTATGTACCAACGATAACTCCTAATATCTAATTAGATTAGGTTCTAATCCTATTTGAGGATATTTGGTTTGGGCAAGTTCTTAAGCTATTGTACAACTCCAGAGAAAATTTCGACAGTATCTCCCCGCTGTTCCCCAAATGCATATCTCGACAACAAGTCAAAAGGGTGTGTATCCGGAGAACACCACAGAGATGCTGTTGAATTTTCTCTGTAGTTGTACAACAAATTAGGAATTTGCTCGACCCACATATCCTCGAACTGTCTAAAAAAACGTGAACAATTCAAGAGTGTTTTTTTTATAAATATGCTATTTTAGCATATTTATAAATAAGCACTCTCGAACGGGAGATGTAGGTTACGCAACCTAAACTCTAACATTCATCATATTACAGCAACAATAATTTCAGATTAACACGAGAGTACTATAAAGATAAATATATGTGTATTTGTCAAATAAAGGGTATGAAATCTGATAGGATACATACAATTCCAGTGTAGTCTAAACTCTCTTTATAATATATTGAATTATCTAGTGCAAAATTGAAAGGGTTTGAAGGAATATTCACCTTTTGAAGAAAATCACAAATGAGAGAAAATTGAGAAGAAATCTCCTCAAGTTAGGGCTTCAACTTTACCCTCTTAAGACTCATCACCTTAGTATTGCTTCCAACCAGAGTATATGGTGTTTTTAGGGTGGTGATGGTGTTTTTCCCTCTAGAACAACAAAATAGGAGAGTTCAGTCTGAGGTTTTATATAACCTAGCGAGACACATTACAATCGGTTCTGAGGTCCATACACATCACAACAGGTCCTTGAGTGGGAACCGATTGTGATGTGACCGTGCATATCACAATCGGTTCTTATTATCCACATCACAATTGTGCCCAATGCTATATCACAATCGGTTTTAACATGAAAATCGATTGTGGTGATTCTCTACCAATTATTAACACCCTCGCCGAATCATCTATTATAATCGATTTTTTTTCTAAAAAGTTATGAACTATCTAAATGAAGCAATAGTGTTATTCTATTATGTAGTAGCGGCGCAAGTGAAGACTTAATTAAGGGCGAACCGAACTAGTCGACGTGAGAAAATTCGTAGCAGCTAAGCTCCCAAGTAGACAATGACTTGGCGAGATCCGGCTCATCGCGAGCCAATTCTATTGCCCATTGGCCGCATTGGGCGCTTCTCCGAAGCCGCGGCGGCGGACGAACACGGCGACCGACTCGATCAGTTCGGTTGGTTAGTTAAACAGCAAGCCAAAGATTCGAGCATGCGTGCACGAACTGACTACATTGATTCACCAATTCAAAGTACTCTGCATTGCTAATTAGTAACAGCTTGCTCAACTGTATACATAGTTTAATTAGTGAACAACTGAACATGCACAGATCACAGTCACAGATGCATGCAGCTGTTGGAACAGAACGCTAAAAACTCTTGGGACAATTTTCTTTTTATTACTTCTCGCTCTGTTTTGTTTTAAAACTCAGACCTACCCCTATATTTATACCCAAAACTACATTCCATTTCCTTGTCTTAATTCAATTCCTCATCCTAATCCTTCTTAATACAAACTTTCCAAACTAAACCTTTCCTATTACAAGATTACTTCTAACATTTTCCCCCTTAATCTTGTAATATTTAATTTCTCACACAACTCTACCTAATCTTCCAAAATTCTGATTTTCCTCTCTCTCTATTTTCTTCTTTTCTCTCTATCCTTCTTCCTGTTTACTTGCTCTGTCTTCTTTCTTTGGTACTGCAGCTCTAGCAAAGACTTCTCAGAAGTGTAGTTACATGCTACGTCTCCTGGTCTGTACGTTCCCTCTGTTTCCTTGCGTAGCACCTGCCTGGAGTTGTCTCTCCTTTGCTTCGCACCACCACGTAACGTCCTGTCGCATATAGAATCTTCACGACGCCGTACTACTCGAGAGAATTTCACTGCTACTGCTTGCGCTACATACGAGGCTTTTGTTATTGCACCCTGCAGCCGGGAGCCCTCTTTCCTACCACGGCTCCCCTTTTCTTTTTCTTTGCGGTGCATGCTGGAGTTCCCGTGCGTGTTCTTCCTTTCTTGCAACGTTTGCACCCTCGCCTCGGGATTTCTTTCCTGTTTTCCGTGCGCGCCGCTGGGGCGCCACGCTCTGATTTCTTTCTCACGTATCGCACCTGTGCATTTCTTTTCTTCCTTTTGCTGCAACTCCGTTGCCAGAGAGTCCACCTCCTTTTGCAATATGCATTGACAAGCTTCTACCTTATGACAAACCGGCTTACAAGTTTTCAATAAAATTTTGTACAACCGGTTTGGGGATCTTGTGATCTTCATCAACAAATCTTTGTTCTTGTCGTAAACACGTAAAAACTCCGCCTGCAGCTCTACCCTGCACCCTTCTTCTGCCATCTGTCCAAGACTGAGTATGTTGTTACACAAACTCGGTATATAATAAATTTCAGAGAACAACTTCTTATCGCCGTTCTTGCATTGTACCAGCATCGTTCCTTTGCCTCTTATTTGCACTGTGGAGCCATCACCGAACTTGAATTTTTTTGAAATTTTCTCGTCAAGTTCATGAAACACGGAGCGATCTCCAGTCATATGATTGCTTGCCCCATTGTCCAAGTACCACAAATCAGTGTGGTTGTGGCTATCTCCTTCCATACATAGTTTAGGAACAATCTTCTCCTCATTCAACATCAGTATGTTCGGCTCTTCTTCTTTGCACAATGAGAGGAGTAGAGCCGGTTCATCATCTGGAGTGGCTTGGGTGAGATTTACCTCCTCGTTCTTCTTCTTGTTCCGGCAATTTGAAGCAAAGTGTCCATACTTGTTGCAGTTGAAACACTTTATGTGACTGCGACATTCCGTCGCGTAGTGACCATATTTTTCACATTCAAAACATTTGATATGTGACTTATCTCGTGGTCTGTTATCACCATCTTGTTCAGTCTTGTCTCCTCGGCCACCTCTACCTCCGCGGTAACCGAAACTGCCTCGTCCACGCCCGCGATTAAACTGCTTGCGGTCACCTCTTTCATCGCCCTTTAACAGCAACACCTGCTCGTTACGAGACTGATACCCTTACTCGTTACGGGATTCATACCCCTTCAGTAGCTCCTCATGCGCCTTGAGCGAGCCAGCGATCTCCTCAATTTTCATGTTCTCCAAATCACAGGAGTACATGAGCGTGGTGACGACAGGCACAAACTTTTCTGGTAACACGCGCAGGTACTTCTTCACTGCCACAGATTCCTCCATCCTGTCGCCGAGAGAAATAATCTGATTGTACAATGAAGTAAGTTTACCGCGAACTCATCCACCGTCTGGGTTTCTCCCATCTGAAGATTCTCAAACTCGTTCCGTAGATTCTGTAGTCACACCTCCTTCACGCGGTCAACTCTCACGTGCATCTTCTGAAGCGTTAGCTATGCTTCACGCGCTGTCTCCTTACCGATGAGCTGATGCATCATCGAATCTTGTACCGACTGATAGATTGCAGCAAGGGCTGCCTGATCTATCTTGTCATCTTCCACAGCCTTCCCCTTTGGATCGATTGCACCCCAGACACCTTGGGCGTGCAAGTTTGCCTTCATCTTTATTGCCCATACCAGATAAGTGTCGATCGTCAAGAGAGAATATTGGAGCGATATAGACCCATCTTGAATCTTCATCTTCTCATCCATGATCTGCACCTTACCTTGCTATGCTGTCCTTCAATTTCTTTGTTTGATTCTTTCCCTGCGTCACGAAGCTGCCCACGCCGATTTCTAGCAGCAACCTGTAGCAATAGTACCCAAATCCTATTGCACGGATGGAGTTGATTTCCTGTTCCACATGGACGTGATTGCGTTTTGCTTGGCAAGTCTTGTGTCCAGACGCACTGCGCTTGCGCCCGTCCGCCTTACTTTTCGCATGGCTTGACCTTGATCTTGTAATTGCTGTCGACTCCGAGCAAGTTGCCGAGACTCTGCTCTTCGATCGGATCCGACGAGAACGTTGTATCGCTGAGTCGAGGGAAAAGCTGATCTCTCTGTTTTTTTTTCGATTGGATCTCCGGTTCTCGCCGCCTGGGCACCTGGTTTGATGATTCCTTCCGACTCGCCTTTTTCTTCCCGCGTGCTGCACGCTCCATGCCGGGAGACGACTCGTCACCAATTGTTCTGATACCAATTATTAAAACAGAACGCTAAAAACTCTTGAGATAATTTTCTCTTTATTACTTCTCGTTCTGTTTTGTATCAAAACTCAGACCTACCCCTATATTTATACCCAAAACTACAGCCCTAAGAAACGAAATAGGATTCCACTTCCTTATCTTAATTCAATTCCTCATCATAATCCTTCTTAATACAAACTTTTCAAACTAAACCTTTTCTATTACAAGATTACTTCTAACAGCAGTAGAGACCCGGCCCCCTTCGATCATGAGCAATCATTGACCTACGTACGGAGAATTGTTCTATAGACTTCACAGCACTCTGTAGCCGGACGTGTACGGTTTTTTATTGTGCTTTTGTATATATATTGTGCGGCTGCTTTTTTTTTCTTTTTAGAAAAAAAGGAAATATTGTGTAGCTACTGGTAAGAAAACGACATCACAACACGGTAATCTTAATCTTGGCCCATTGCCCTGTCCACAGTTCATAACTACAAACTTGTTGACTTTGAATACATACATGTTAGTTTGACAAATATACCATATTCTTATGGCTTTGTGCTAAATATAATTTTGCAAAATAATAGGAACATACGACCGATGATAAATATATATATCATGTATATATGTTGTTCTCTTTGTCACTATATTTTTAGGTAATCAAAAGATCGATGACGGTTTTTCTTGAAGAAATGGAGAATGATACGGACACATACACGCTAACACTAATCAAATATTTTATTTGACTAGGAAGAATTATTGAGTAGTATTAAAGTGAACTCTAATTTAATTAGGTTTTTATTTCTTATATTCGGAGATGCATATTTTGCTAAATTAAATGCGAACCCATATTTGATTTATACAAACCGAAAGTGAAGACATGTACGAAATGTTCTGAAGAAAGAAATCTTACATGTCAAAAAAATAGCATTATTACAAATATCTTCTATAGACAGTTGATATGGATATTATTATTTACTATATTCCAAGTTTATATGCAGAAGTTAGGAGGCTGGAAATTCTGAACCCGAGTGCTACAGTAATGAAACAGTACAGTGCTTTCGGCTGTTACCTTAGCCGAATCACTGTTTTTGCGATGCAGTTTCCAGCTCCAAGTACGATACAGTACAGAACAGATCACACGCAGGTCCTCAAAGCAAAATCTCTAGCCACAGTAATACAGTATTCCGTACATGATGAACAGTACCATCGTCCTAACAGTGACCCGGTTCAGCACGGGGCTGAGCTACAGTACCAGAATCTACAGCCTTTTCTTTTTTACTCGCACTGTTTTACTGTATCTTACTGTACTCGCCAGTACCCTGAAGTACAGTAGCCGTGCTGTAGCCTCTTCTTTCTCTCTCTTGCTTTTTTTTTTTCTTTCTTCGCACTCTGCTGCGCAAGATATCTCTTTTCCAGTTGCCATACTCTGGAATTCTTCCTTTACGCTGCGTACGGTTGCTGTCGCTGTACTGTTGTTGCTGCTGTTGATCGTACGCAGCATTCGCTTTCATTGCTATTTGCTTGCTTGCAGAGCCGGCCGCTGGGCCTCTTTGGGGGCGTGGCCGGCAGAAAGCCTATTTTTTATTTGCTTTATTGAAAAGTTGATGTGGTTTTTTAAGAGATATTTGGTAAACTAAGTATGGTTTTTATTGAGTACTTTCTTTGACCCTCTCCAAATGTCGCTTAGCGACACTGACACCCACTACTTTTCTTTCCTTGCTGTTTCTCGTTTGCATAGAAGCTTGCTGTACAGCGCATGTAGTGTAACGCTCGGCACTTCCCTTCTGCTTCGTCGTCTGCTGCCGCTGCTCAAGGTTACAAAAACCGCCGAAATTCGGCGAAATCTCGCCGAAATCTCGGGTTTCGGACCCCAGCGAGTTTGCATAGACCGGCCGGATGTAAAAATCCGAATTTTTTTTGAAATTGCTACAGTATATTTCGGATTTTTATTTTTTCATGAGATTTCGCAAAACCGCCGAGATTTCGGAATTTTAAACCGAATTTGAATTTTTTGGCGGATCGGACCGAATTATATCAATAAGTTCTCGAAAGTGATCTTCAATGATAATGTTTCAAAAAGTTTATTTTTAGACTTTTTGGCATTTCTAGTAAACACTCTCTGAATTTTAAAAATTGAGAATGCATTTTCATGCTATGAAAAATTTATGGGAGTATCATAAGATATGTAGGATAATACATAAAATTTATGAAAATATTTTAACATCATTTGTTATGTTTTAAAAATAAAAATCGAAATAGGATAAACATCGTTCACGCGGACCACTTGGAAGTGGTCCGGCAAGAAAGTTCGTTCACGCCGACCACTTCCAAGTGGTCCGGCGTGAACTTTCGCTCACGCCGACCACTTGTAAGTAGTCCGCGTGAATCGACTAGTATCGCTAACTAGTCCGGCGTGAACCGACTAGTATCGCTAACTAGTCCGTGAGAAGTAAAAACTTCGGACAAAGAATTCAAGTGGTCCTCCAGAGAATTATGAGAAATTTAATTCTAACTGGTTATAAGATATTTTCGATGAACCTTTTCAAGAAAACATATAGAAGAAACAGGACGAAATTTGCACATGTAGCAAACTTGACTCCTAAATGTGATATTTTGATAAAACCTTTTCAAAACACAAGTAGGATCAATGTAGGTCATATGAATAAGATTTCAATATACAATAAGATTTCCATATACAATAAGATTAGTAGGTCACGAGTCATAAACTTCTTCATTTAAAGATTCCTATTACAACATATATAACATATAAGTTAGTACATAATTAAAACATCACAATTACACCCTCCATAACTTTGCCATAAGGGAATTACAGATATGTGGATGTAGGGATCCAGTTTAGGAGCACGCTGCTTTGGAGATGGCCTAACGAGCTGCCAAATCTTACAACATTGTCACATTTCCTTAAATGTAAGATTATCTTGGTTTTTTGCAGGCTTACGGATGTGGCGCGGATGAGGAGCGTGGGATGCGTTGAAGGACCGGTATCGGATGCTTTAATACATCACAATCATTGAAGTTCCTTCACACTTCACTGGTTTTAATACATCGTCAATCATTGAAGTTCCTTCACACTTCACTGGTTTTAATACATCGTCAATCATTGAAGTTCCTTCACACTTCACTGGCTTTAATACATCGTCAATCATTGAAGTTCCTTCACACTTCACTGGTTTTAATACATCGTCAATCATTGAAGTTCCTTCACACTTCATCCCACCGAGAGTCTCGCTATTTTACTTTCCCTGCGCAGCCTCCTTCTCCACCTCCTCCTCTCTCGTCCGGCCAAGCTCCGCCAAATCCGCCAGCCTCAAGGCTCAGAGGCAAATCTCGCCTCCTGGGCGAGATTTCGGTTCTTGAAGGAGAAATCTCGGTAGTTGAAGGCGAAATTTCGGGCTTCCAAAAAAATTGGTATGAACAAATTGATTTGTTGGATTTTAAGTGCAGCTGTAATTTTTTTGCTTATTTAGACATGTATTCATGTGGGATATAGTCTAGTAAGAACTAACAATGCATGTACTCATGTGGGAATTGGGATTCATATGTCAGTATGTATTCAAAACTCAAAATTCCATGTCACTTACTCACTTGATCACTTATGGTAGTATGGTACAGCTAGTAAGCCTCACAACGAAAGGCATATATCATGCATTTCAGTGAGTTAAGATTGTTGACTACATGCAAACAAGCACATGGCCATACAAGCTTAAGTATGCAATGTTCGCGTCTATTATACTAACTATGCAATCTTTTCATCAATTGCAGCATCCGTCCTGGACCCGAAGTCCCAGTTCTCATACAACATATGCAAGACTCCAAAGACATGGGAGCGCTCGATCGCACTAAGCATTATGGTCGATGACGACGCTATCATGGTGAAGGCTCTACGAGAAGCGGATACATACCGCCTTAGACGGGACGTTTTGCCACCCAAACAAGATAGAGACCAGCGCCGTCGATAACCAAATGACGGCAGGTAAGTACATAAATTGAGGTTGGTTGGTATGTTGTTCTGTAGCACTCACTGACTTTTCTTTCTTCGTGTTGTTCACAGCTCAATGGTGGATGGCCTTTGGGAATGAGACGCCAGCGCTGCAAAAGTTCGCCTTGAGGTTGGTGTCCCAAAGGCGCATCGTCGAGTGGGTGTGAACGCAATTGGAGCACATTTGCTTTGGTGCACACGCAGCTACTGAAACCGTTTAAGTTATGCGAAGCTCCAACACTCGTGTTCGTGCACTACAACCCGCGACTTCGCCGAGACTATGAATCCACTCGCGGACTCCAAGATGAAGACCCCGTGGATCGCTCGATCGAGGATGCGATGCATCCCGCCATGACCCAATTGCAGAGTGGTTCGACTCATCCAGTCACTTGGGAGCCTCTACTCGACGAGGACGGTCGCCGACCCACCCTCCCAAATGAGATTCGTGGTTGACTCCATCCCAATGGAAGAGATGGATAAGGCAACAGTAAACTATGCAATTGTTTTCCATTCCACTTTTTAACCATGTATGTCCAAACACGAGAACAATGTTAACCTTACTTCTAATTGGCCACAGGAGGGAAGAGCCTCCCAGTTGGGCGGAGTGGAACATCGGAGACACGCACACGTGGAAGAGAAAACGTGATACCGACGCCGAGGATGACGACACTCTAGCAGGAGCTTTAGGCGGATTACAAAAGTTATCGGGCAGCCGAGTGGTAAGGAAAAGGAAAAGGCCGAATTGATGATGAGCCTATTGTCGGCGATGAGGACGACACAAAGAACACCTTCCGATAATGTGCGATGCCTCGGTAGTAGTTCAATGATCGCGATGACTCTCCCGCGATGACGGACGGAAGTCGACCGGTACTCCCTCCGCCCCGCCCACAATCACAATCACCGGCGGGAGGATCGCATCGAGGGTATCGCCCGAGAGGTGACTCGGTAGCGGACCCGCATTAGCGGAAGGGCACGCCGCGTGGTGGGGGTGGACGCCAGCGGCACAACCACGGGATGGTGCTCAATCATGGTGTAGCAATGAGTCCTCCGGTCATTTGGGCATTCCAATTGAACATACCGTATAGTCAAATGCCGCATTTAATGGGATCGGGTGGGTACGGATGGGATCGGGGTGGGTACGATTCTGACACGAGTTATGACGGATCGAGCATCTCTTTGCCATTTGACTACAATGATCCATATGTCGATCCATACGCACGCACTCATCCGCTAATGTCATGTACCTTCACCACCGAGAAACCCGATACAGGAGTCTCATTACCAACATTGGAAGTCCGCTCGGCTACCACGAGACATGACACGGGAGGAATACAAGCAACAACACGAGAGGAGGTATCACGAGATTATTGTCGACAACGCGGAGGTGGAGTTTGCACCGTGGGCGCTTTACTACTCATAAGTATGTGATGCAAACATACATTCATTTAGTTGTCATATGCAAATATGTGAAGACTTGTTGTGTGTATCGATTTTATTACATTCTTAATAATTGTCATGCCAATATACATTAATTGTTTCAATTGTGACTCTCAATCTTGATTTTGGTCAAAATGTCAAAATTTCATACTTCACGACGATACCGAATTCCCAATTTTTAAAAATTCCTCGAGCTTCAAGAACTACTGAAAATTTTATGGCAACATTATTCACATGTCGAATCATGCTATTAAAATTTCAAATATTTATAACATGCTTTGTCCCATTTTTCATTCAGTTCAAAATTGCCGGCGAGCGTTTCATTACGACAGTACCAATGTTTCAATTTTAAAAAAATTTACATGATTCAAAAAAATCTGAAATTTTTATGACAACATTAATAATACGTCAGAACTCTCCAAAAAAAAATTCGAAATTTTTCTCCATCTTTTGGACCAATTTTCGGGCTTGTCAATCTGGCCGAAATTTCGCCATTTCTCGGCGAGATCTCGCCAATTTCGCCGAAATTCGGCATTTCCCGGTAGAAAAAAAACCGGATTCAAAATTTGGATTTGAATTTCCGGACGAGATTTGTCCGAAATTACCGAATTTCGCCGAAATTTCGTTTTCCGAGCATGAACGGTATTTTATCCAAAACCGAAATCCAAAACACTGCCGCTGCTACGAGAAACCCTCTCTAGCGCACCTGCGCACGCAACCGCACGTCGCTTCCCTTCTCTCGGTACAGATTGGTTTTGCTCGGGCTTTCTTTCTTATGTTGCGCTGCCATCTCTGACTTCTATTTTTTTTTATTTCATAGATGCAATGGGATAGCAACTAAGAACAATTTAATACATGGATTAAAACTTGCTAATGCAAAACTATGAGCAAATCTAAGCACAAAGGTCTAAGTATATTATGGTATTTTTATGAGATAATTTTCTGGATTGTAGGATTAAAAATAAATATGATAGTACTTAGGGATAAAGATCATACCTTGTCAACCTGCCGCCTGATACCAATATGATACAGGGATTGACCGATCTTACGGCGTAGGGTTTGGATACTCATGTGCTCTCTTGTTGAACATTAGTTGATCCTCCGCTGCCAGATAATGGGCTTGCAACTCTTTGATTCATCAAAATTACACGTGTTGAACTTCACGGACACCGAGTGAAGTATATCGATCCCCCAATTCCAAATGAAAAGGCACAACGATTTTTGGAAGAAGTCATCCAATTCCTCCTCTCTATACACATGCAATGAAGTACAAACAAAGAGCGCTTAATAGATGCAAAATCACTACCTTATTAATTTGATGTCTTTTTTTTACAATAGAATAGATCTAAATATATAAATATATATGGAGAAGCACGCGCTGCGATTTGGCCTCGAACAACCAAATTCTGGGACTGTAGATTCTGCTACTGTATCTCCACGCCGTATGGGAACGGAGGATGCTGTTTGGCCAATGTGACCTTTCATATGTATGAATGTTGTAGCAACTAACTTTTTGGATTGCATCTCGAAGATGGCCGAAATCCGAAATTTCGACGATATTTTAGAATTTCAGTCGAAATTTAAATGAAATTCAAATAGCAAAACTAAAACTTGATAAATTTAAAACTGAAATTTCTGAAATTTCGATTGAAATCAGGGACTGTCTGTAGCGAGATTTGATAACCTTCGTGTGATATGTTCTCTACTGTATCGTATTGGAGTTGGATACCGCAGGGCAAAAACAGTGGTTCGGCTAGGGTAACAACTGAAAGCACTGTAGCCAGAGCCGCACGTGTACTGTTTCATTACTGTAGTTCGATATCAAAATTTACGGCTGCCCTACCTTCCACGTCTAAATTTGGAATATAGCAATAATATATCCGTATTAACCGGTTTGAGGAGATCTTCGTAATAGTATTATTTTTTTGGCATGCAACATTTCTTCCCGGGAACATTCCATACGCATCTTTACTTTATGTTTATAAAGATCAAATATAAGCATGCATTTAATTAAATAAAATAGTAGATCTGTATCTTTGAATATAAAGGAATAAAGACTTAACTAAATTAGAGTCAAATGATAATATTTAATACGACACAATAATTTTTTTCAATCAAATAAAATATTTGCTTGAAAAGTGTTCAGTCGCGTGTATGTGCCTGTATCTCACTTGCACCTAGTTGGATCTTCTCCCTTTTGTCAGTGCGAACAATTTGATCACCTTAATTACCTGAGTGATCTTATTTCCTTCTCCTGAAGATCATCTGTCTTATTCCCATCCGGTAATATTGTAGCATAAGTGAAGCGGCGCTAACTGCTCCAGCAAATCCATAATTCTGCTGTACATGTCCTTTCTCGTGTGCGTATATATATATATACACATATAATAATAATAATTTCAAGGGTGGGATGGTGTGAACACAACGAGTCAACGACCGGTCTCGGTTTGAAGAGCTTGTTCAGAGGTCATATTCTGAACAAATATATAAATTACATTAGCAACTTGTCATGTTTTTTTGGTTCTCCTCAGTTTAGATGAATTTGTGCCCTAAAATTTGCAGGTGCACATAAAAATATAAGTACTGCATCCATGATTTTTATGATGATTTTTTTTTTTGGAAAAGTGGAAGTGCACAAATTTAACAACGTGGGCAGCTGTTCATATGAAATCCTTATTCGCTCGAAGAAATCATAGGATGGTAAGAACTAAGAATTGATGCTTACAATAGCTTTTTATATACGTACGTACGTATATCCTTAAACACTAGCAATACGTGTGCAAATGCCCAAGAGATTCCTTTGCTAATAACCAATACCTACAGTGGGTGGCTGTTTTTTCTGATTATAATTTGGGAAGATCGGCAATCTGACATGGACATGTCTTTGTACTTTTGTTGTTCTGATCGGTCCCTTGGGTTTACCGGTAGTCTTCACCAACTCCATCATGATTCACGACTCACGAGGGACCAAGGATATATACCACGTCACTGTGAGCACTGACTAGCAGAGGACCAACTCCTATCATCCTATGTCATCTCACCGCAGAATTTTAGGGTTCTTTTTTCCACCGTACTGTTTTTATTCAGATGTTTAATTTAACCGTGCAGAGAAAAACCACACGCAGATCGAATGCAGGAGTCATGCACTGGGACAGAAGAAACCCGCATGTCAGTTCTACTAGTTTGGGAATCATCGTTGACCTAAAAACAATATTATATATGCTTCTATTCACATCACAATCATACACAAAAATCACACTAACAGGCTTTGTAAGAAGATAAAGGGGGAAAGGGGAGAGCTAGGGTCTTACCAACCTTAGCCATAAAGGAACTCGGCCATGGAAGACTAGGGTGGTGCTCGGCCAGGGAGAGGGTGGAGCCACGGCGGTAGGCCAGGGGCGTTAGCGGCCGAGGGGGTGGCTTGGGCGAGCCGACGGCCCAAAGGGAGGTGGCCCGAGGCAGGGTCGGGAGCAGGAGGTCGGTGCTATGGGCCACGACACAAGAAGGCTCGGGGCGAGGCTGAGAGTAAGCGGCCGGTGGGGTAGAGGAGGAGGCGGCTCGGTGAAGACCAGAGGGAGGGGCATCCCAGGAGGCGGCGTGGGAGGTTGGCAGCTGGGTGAGCTGGCGGGCGGCACTGGCCTCAGGTGAAGCCGAGCACGGAGGGAGGTGCGGCCCGGGAGGAGAGGCAGCCAGGAGGAGCGCCACCAGTCGAAGGGCGGCCCGGCAGCACCAAGGCCATGGCCGGGCGCGAGCGGGGCCGGAGGCCAACGAGCAGGTGTAGGATTAAGGATACTGACTAGAGGGGGGGGTGAATTGAAGATTTTTAAAATTCTTCGGCTCTAATTGCAATAAATAGAATTCGACTCAAGAATTACAATTTTTGACAATTAAGGTCTAAATGTTCTAAGTCTCACTAAGTGCACCGACAAACTAGAAGATGGACCTCCTAAAGTATATGGGCCATTTGGCACTTAGGGCCTGTTTGGTAGAGCTCTAGATTCTAGCTTCACCTGAGATCTGAAACTTGTAGGCTAAAATAAAGTGAATTAAGTTTATATTTTTAGTCTAAAATTTGAAAAGATGATCCATCTAAACACTCTTAATATACTCACAGATCCAACTCCACGGATCTGGTGGAGATAGGAATACCCAGCTCCACCAGATTCACGGATCCAGTGGAGCTGAAGCCCTACCAAACACACCTTTAGTCACATTCAAGCTACTAGTCATTACTCCCTCTTGATAGTACCGCAACTATCCTAATAAACCAATCTCTTTTTTTTTTACTTCTTACTCCGAGGTCGATAAAATGTCCTTAACACAGATATACCTTGTCCTTAACCTTTTGGCTTCCTTCAATAGACTTCTTTTCTTTCAAGATTATCAACCTTTTCACGTGCTGATACGAAGACCAACATATTTTCACAAACTCAAGAGAAATTGTTAGTTCTTTAACAAGATTGTCATTGATTACCAAAACTCAAATAAAATTAGGAGCTTAGATGTTTCAACTGGTGGGGCTAGACCGGAGATCTGTGTTGGGGGGCGCATGGCCAACAGAGAGGCTGGTGAGGCGACCGGTTTGGGAGAGGCGGCATGAATATAGAGAAGGGAGAATAGAGAAGAAGAGGAAGCCATGGAGAGGATAAGGTAGCCGAGTGAGAAAAAAAAGAAAGGAGAGGAAATGGAGAAGAGATAAGAAAAAAAATAAAAAGAGGAGGAAAAAATAAAAAAAATTATCTAAATATCTGTAGCATCCAAAATTAATATACCTAATTAAAAACCCAATAAATTAAATAAACAAAGCTATCAGAATTTAAATAAATACATTAAAATAAAAATAGGCATTAGATGTAAATCAAATAATACATCTTAATAAAGGTTTGGACGTCGTAAAACCTGCAAAAATCTAATAACCACTTAAGATGTGGTATTTTGTAATTTCAGGAAATCAATCCAATCTGACCGGTAATCTCTTTCAGAATCTGCGTGAGGACGCCTTTTTTAATCCAATTCTAGGCAAGCATTCCTTGATCACATTTTAATAACTTCCAACAGATTTATTTGGTTATATATGATATCACCAATGCATGGGAAAATACTTTTAAGAAAAACCATAAATCAGATGCGGTTGGGATAGATGGTTTTGATGATGAACTGTTGCGGCAGCAGTTGGTTAGGGATATGTGGGATTGATAAATCTATATGTGTGGCGGGTAGAGGGTGCCATGAGAAGGGTATCGCTAGTGGGGCCTCTACATAGGCTATGATATAAGGATACGCAACTACATTCAGGCAATGAGTCGTATAATTCATAACAACCATAGTGTGTGAAAACGACCAGAAAAGATTATCCTATGAGAATATTATGATCTCCACATTGGGTAAGAGTAGATACTAACATTGGGTAAGAGTAGATAACTACGCGTGTGATGCTGGGTATGCTGGATGGCCTGGTGAGGCGACACCATATCAGCTACGGTTGATTTTAGCATTATATTTAAGGGCCTGGCTTGAGTATCAGAGCTGCTGCGGTAGCATGGTACAACTGGTAGGTTGCGAGTGGGTGGAGAACGTTGTGGAGGGCGTCATGGCTCATTAGTTACCAGTGTTGGAGATCTAATATCTGAGTACTGATAAACGTTCTGAGTTCTACCTACGCAGGGTCAAATCATGAATTCATGCCTGTTTACTGGATTAGAGGCTATAGAAGCTAAGTCTGCCTTATATACAGGTACTAGTAGCAATTTCTATAATTAAAATAGAAAATCCACGTTTTACTAATAAAACCTTATTTTCTTGAAAATGAATTTGAGAAGAAGACGTTTATGAGATGGAGGTTGATAAATTTCATCTGGTGTATTTTGTTATTAATGCTCACTGAGTACTTTTGTACTCACCCTTGCTAAATCCCTCTTTGTATAGAGAAATACTCTTGTGGACAAGTGTATGGTTGGGACACGGATCCCAATGGGTTACACCATGAGGCATGGGGTGAAGGTTAGACAAGTGTATGGTTGGGACACGGATCCCAATGGGTTAGACCACGAGGTATGGACAAAAACCACGAGGAGACGGACTATCAGGAGGGCTAGGTTAATGGTTATGCAATACGTCAGCTTCTGTCAGTCTTTTGGAGTAGTTAGTATTTTTGTATTATATTTTTATTGTACTTGGATCTTATGTATAATTAATGTAGTGGACCTATAGCCTCTGTGGCAGTGGAAGGTAATAAGTTTCCATTTCGGTCTCTAATTATTGTTCTGCTGCAACACTCTGAACACGGTGTATTAACTAATAAAGCATCGGGTGTACTCGATGTTTTGATTAGCTAATATACCGAGATTCGTATAATTATCTCAGAGTAATGATGATGTTACTGTCATTACCCTGAGCTAATTATACGGGTCGCCATAGTCTATTTGGACGAGAGTTATTTTGTTGGAGAATTTTTCATGATTAATTACAAATTCTCCAGGAAAATCCCTATCTAAACAGAGCATTAGGATTTTAGGTAGTACCTCATTTTTTAGTTTTTTTTACGAAGCT
Source organism: Otatea glauca (assembly GCA_036346275.1). Lineage (NCBI taxonomy): Eukaryota > Viridiplantae > Streptophyta > Magnoliopsida > Poales > Poaceae > Otatea > Otatea glauca. The sequence goes on from CM070717.1 coordinate 35,136,003, forward strand.
GCAAGAAGCATTAAACTTGACAAGCAACTTATAAAGGCTTATTTCGAGTAGGGATGGTAATGGGTCTCGATCCCTGTTTTCTCACGGGGAATTTTTCTATTAGAGGATGGGGACAGGGAGAAATCTCCTCCCGCAGGGGGTTTATCGGGGAAAATGTTGTCCCTGTTAGGGATCATAGGGCCCAGGATGTCCCACCGTTCCCCATCCTCACCCCCGCGTTATCACCAGTTCCCCATCCTCTCCCCCGCGTTATCACTAATAGGTAAGAGCAAATGATCATTCTCAAAAGAAAAAAGAATATATGTGAGGCCGTTATTAATAAACATGCTAAATATGAATTACTCCAGTGATTCACTCATACTTCAACCACACATACACCATTACTCTAGTGATTCACTCATGTAGCATGTGATCTTTCATGTAGCATTTTTGGGGATAGTCCCCGTCGGGGCCCCGCAAACTCGTCGGGATCGGGGACGGAAAAAATTAAACCCCGTGTGCGGGGACGGGGACGGAGAAGTTTTAATTATCAAGGATCGGGGATGGGAGGTTGCTCCCCACGGGGATTTTTCCCATTGCCATCCCTAATTTCGAGGCACCATTGCATCCTCAAAAAATAAAAGTTTTCGGAAGGGAAAAAAAGTAGTAGTGATCCAATAATGCACGGTCACAATTGAATCACGCAAGCCAAATTAATCCCCTGAAAGCACATATACATAATACTGACCACATGAATGGGGTGCTCAGATCAATGGAGCTAGTAGCGCTGCTACTATGTCAGTATTGACCTCCTAATGCGGCATGTTTTCAAGCAGCATTCAGTGCCATTAGATGAGTAGAGGCCTAGAGGTAGTCACTCGGACCGTGCCTTTGTGGGCCGGCCCAAGGCACGGCAGCGTGGCCTAACCTAAAGCACGACCTGACACGAAGTGGGCCGTGTCAGGCTGGCTCATCACTATTCTTCGGGTAGTGTCGGGCTGACAAACCAGGCACGACCCGTCACGACAGTTTGGGTTGTGCCCGTGCCGGCCTGGCACGGCGGCAGCACACATGGCACGGGCATGTCCGGCACGGCCACGGCACACCCAGCACAGTTGCACTACCATGGGCCCACGGCAGGGCATGCCAGTCAGCCGGGCGCGGCAGGGATGTGGGATAGGGGGATAGGGGTTACTTGGGAGCTATCGTGTCACTGGGGCACCGCGTCGTCGCTGTGGTGCCGTGCCGCTCGGGCGCCGCGCCAGGCCCCTAAGTCACGACGCTCGCCATGCCACCGAGCCTCGCGCTGCTCCTCTGTGGCCTACACCGTGGCCAGTCGTCTGCTGCCTCCTCCGTGGCCACCGTGGCCACGCCGTGCAGGCCGTGCCTGCCATGAGTGTGATGCCCACCGAGGCGGGGGGAGGTGAGGGGAGGGAGGCAGAGTGGGTGGGTCGCCATGCCCGCGTGGTAGCCATGGCCTGCATCGTGCCCATGCCAGCTCCATTGCCGCGCCACCTCGCGTTGGCGTGTCGCACCCCGCCTCGCCCATGCGCCTTGCCTTGCCGCCATGCCTCACCCGCGTCGCACCCACGTAGCTCCTAGCCCGCGCGCGCCCTGCCTCGATGCGCCGCTTCCCCCTTGCTCGCATCGCTCCCGCGTAGCACCGCCCCGCCAAGCCCACGTCGCGCCTGCATAGCGGCGCACCTCACCACGCGTACCAGAAAGGAACGGGGATGGGTAGAGTGGGTGGAGGAGGGTTGGGAGGTGGTGGGGGAGGTAAGGCGACGGAGGAGGGCTGAGGCGGGGGAGGCGAGAAGACGGAGAAGGGATGAGGCTGTGGAGGAGGCGAGGCAACGGGGGAGGGTCGAGGAGACGGGGAAGTCGAGGCGACGGGGGAGGGCCGATTAGGCGAGGGAGGCGAGGCGGTAGGGAAGGTGTGGTCGGCGAGATCGGCCGGGAAAAAGAGGAGCGCAGGGGAAAAAGAGAGAGCGCGGGGAAAAAGGCAGGGGAAAAGAGAGATGGGGAAAAGGTGAAAAAAGGGAATTTGGGTATTTGGCAGTGCCAATAATATATAATAATAATTTAAAAAAATGTGTTTTTTTTCTAAAAAGCACAGAAAAATAAATATTTCTGCGAGAAGCAAATATAGATAATAATGACTAGTCGGTGCGGATTGCGGAGGGGAAGCCGAGCGGCCATGCGGGAAAAAGAGAAAGGCAAGGGGGAAAGAGAGAGTGGGGGAGACCGGGTTACCGGTAGAGACTAGAGAGAGAGGGCCAGAGGGGAAAAGGAGGGGGCACGGGCACGGTAGGAAAAAAGAGGGAGAGAGGGAAGAGCAAGGGAAGAAAGAGGGAAAGGAAAAAAAAGAAAAAGTGGAAAATATGTGAAAAAGGAGAAAAAGGGGAAGGAGAAAGCAAGTGTACATCGGAGAAATGGGTAAAACGAGCATTGATATGATCCTGTCCCATGTGACTGGGGTTCCCAATGATTCGACTTTACACAGATGACAAACCTGACTAACTCAGATTGTGCTTGGGCCAGTTCGGCATAGAAAAACTCATTTTAGATATAAACCTAACCTATTAAATATAATAACCAGGCCATATATCTTACTCCTTTTGCTTTTCATCACCTCTCCCAGTCCAATGTCGTCGACACCCTCTCCCATGCCATAGACGTCGTCCACCGCCATTGATGGTGCGTCCCTCTTTCACACCCACGCTATTGTCTCCACTAACACTGTCTTCACCTCTCACGCGCCCCGCACCGCCAACTCCTCTTCCGCGCTCACGCTGTTGTCTCCACTTCTTCCACACCTACTCCGCTGACCCCTCTTTCGTGTCCGCGCCTTCGTCTCCACCATTACTGTCCGCTATCGTCTGACTCCCTTGTCGACGGGCAATGCTCATGCCAACCCAGCGCGAAGACGGCCTTGCGTGCCATGAGGTTGTGCCTAGACCTCGCTGGTGACTAGTAGTGCCGGCAATATTTTTGTCAATTGCCTTGGCTCTGTGTCTCCGGGTCATTTTCTCTTGTTGCAATAGTGTAAATAGGCCGGGCCTAGGTCGGCATGGTACGAAGCAGACACGAAGCACAAATAGGCCATGCCTGGGCTCGACGAAGGCGAGTCAGGATGGCATGGCACGGCAGTCACAATGGGCCGTCGCGGTCCGGCACAGTTCAGGCCCGAAGCACGATGGACTCGTGCCGGACCGGCTCGGCACGGTACGACACCCACCTCTATAGAGGCCACGAGGAGTTTGACTTGCTTACAAGGTCCTTAAACACAGGTTAACAAGTCTGGGCCATGGCTCAGAGTAAGCTAGCTAGGCAGCAATAAGAGCGTGTGTAGTGAGGGCACAAGGGCTATGTCTCCTTTTGGGAGAAAGGGTACAGGGCTGTGTGCTACAATAACTATACAACACTAGTATAGTGCCCATGCTAACGCTACGACGGCAGTACATCCACTTATCAATTAAATAAGAAGATAAGTATGAATATAACACTTAATAAAAAATAATCACAGTGCCCGTATGCGAGTACAAAAATGAAGATATAACACTCAATAATATTTTTCGATAAACGTTTCCCGTATGCTCTTAAGACTTGTTCTTATGTCTTGATGGATATTTTCTGCGCACTCATTCCACTTGTATTTTAGTATTTCAATTAAGAAACACTTCTTGAGGATAGGTGAACCCTGTAAGTACATTGTAGAGCATTATCAGTATAGATTTACTTTACAACCTTATAAAAAGTGATTAATAAAATAGAGAGTATCGACCATGCAGATCTGTGATTTAAACTGTTGACCATTCCAGATGTGCATGAAGTTCATGACCAAATAACATGTCAAGTTCCAGCACAATATTGGCACATATCGATCATCAGTTCATGAGCTAGCAAGCACTTGAGGCTAAGTTGGACTTAGACAGTTCTGTATGTACCTTTGTCCACGCATGAATGAGCCGACGTCGTCGGTCGCCGTCGCCGCACGCGTGCATATGTATGTACGCCGATGTCGCCGGTTGCCGTCACCGTCGTCGCACGCCTGCGTATGTATGTACGCCGACGTCGCCGGCCGCTGTTGCCGCACGTAAAAGCCTCGCGGCCTCGCCGAACGGCTGGAGGTATGGCACCTCCGTCCTGGCGTTTGGGCGTTCTTTAGTTAGGAATTCCCGGGACCTGCGCAAGGAACACGGGAAAGGAAGGCATGGATTCAGTTTATGTTTTTTTAAGAGGATTCTGTTGCATATGAGATCACGCAAGGAAGAAAGGATGTGAAGATACGAGTGCCTTTTTACCTGCAGCAACTTTATCTTATGATCATATTGTACGTACTACATATTTGGAAGGAGAGCGAATCAAACAATGAAATAAACAGGGAGGATCCGCATGCAAGGAAACCAGACTTGAATTTTTTACTCTCCTGGCCAAAACTGTACGTACTACATATTTGGAAGGAGAGCGAATCAAACAAGGAAATAAACAGGGAGGGTCCGCATGCAAGGAAATCAGACTTGAATTTTTTACTGTCCTGGCCTCGTGATCGTATTTTTTCTAAATATAACCCTTCTCGAGACTTTTTTATGGATTTAGCCCCATATAGCCTAATTTCAGCGCACGGAGAGCGCTGAATTTTTTTCCATTTTTTATCCACGGAACCAATGCCCGTGAGTCTTTGTAATTTTTTTCAATTTTTCTCGCGGAACAGTAATGGCATCTGCTACTGCTTAATTTTTATCTTTTTTCACTGCAGATCCAGCAGTCGGCAATAGCAGTTTATTTTTTCATATTTTTCCGGAATTATTTAATGGACGGGCACCGTTTGGATTTTTTTCATTTTTTTCTCCCACGCTTGAATTTTTCAGTGGCCACCGAGCATTTCTTTTTTTACCAAATTTATCAAGCGGACAGGCACCGCTTGATTGTTTTTTTTATTATTTTTCAAGAATTTTTATTGTATTGGCATCATCATTATAATTTTTTCCGAATTAGACTCTCGCGGCGATAAATTTGCGATTGTAGCCTCGGTAGGAAAAATTCAATGAGCGGCGGCGCGATATATTTACCAAATACTGTGCTCGAATTTTTACTATATTAGTATCATCGTTATAATTTTTTCTGAATTAGGCTCTCGCGACGATGAATTTGCGATTGTAGCCTTGAGACAGAAAAAATTAGCGGAGAGGTGCTAGAATTATTTTTTCTGCGGTCGAGAAGCACTGTAATTTTTTTCCACACCCAAAATTATCCAGCGGTCGGGCAGAGCTTGGTTTTTATTTTTTTTTTCGTTCCTAAAATTACCCACCGTCCGCTGGACAATTTCAGATGTGGGAAAAAAATTTCAGTACCTCTCCGTTGAATTTTTTCGACTCGAGACTACAATCGCAAATTCATCGCCGTGAGAGCCTGATTCGAAAAAAATTATAACGACGATGCCAATATAGTAAAAAAATTCGAGCCTGGGCACTGGTAAATAATACCGTCTCCCGGTTTCCTTTTCCTAGCACGTAATGTATGGTCCTTTCCTTTTCTAGGACATTTGTTTCCTTTTCCTTGATTCCAGGATGTTTGTTTCCTTTTTCATTGATGATACTGGAGGTGGGGGGAGGTCTGTTGTGGGCTACAGGGATGATTAGACACACTAAATAATGGCCATTGGATGTAGGTGAGTAAAGGTGAGGAAAGATCTGAGAGGTTAATTTTGATGGAGGCAAGTTTCTAGAGACGTTTCGCTAGGTGCACGAATGTTGGGCTATCTCTAGTGAGATGCACTATTTATGGTGAACGTAGAAAAGAATGTTTACGTGCATTATAAAGGGGTATAGATATTTACCTCTCTATAGGATAACGTTTTAAGATTCATCGTTATATAGAATACAATTGATTATTTACCACTCTGTAGAGAGACCTTAGGAATTGTCACTTTTTGACAATTTGTCTTTGTACAATTATATCCCCCTTCTTCTTCTTCTTATCCTCTCTTTTTTTCTTTTTCTTTTTTTTTTGCTTTTTCCCCGACATGACGATGAGGTTGACTGGTGCTGAGGTCGGATGGAGAAGGGAGGAGGAAGGGGTAAAATCATCACAAACAGAGGCAGAAAACTCCAAAGTGGCAAAGTCTAAATTGGATCTTGTATAGAGCGATAAATAATTAATTGCATTCTATACGGAGTAATTACAAATCTAAAACACCGTTCTATATAAAAAAAGAGTAAATACTGAATTTGCCCGTTTAAAAAAACAAATACAAGGATTTGCCTCCTGTTGATATGAAGGACAAGATCAGAGAAATGCTTTTTCTTTAACCAGGAAAACTTTTTGCCAATGTGGCCAAGGACCTCGACAAGAGGAGCATGCATAAAATTGTTTCTTTTTATAATATCTAAGTGGAGGCTACAATACGTATGTATCTATACCCCTTTATAATGCACCTAAGCATTCTTTTCTACGTCCACCCCAAATAATGTACTCCACTAAAGATGGCCCAACCTTCATGCACCCAGCGAAACGTCCCCAGAAACTTGCCTCCATCAAAATTAACCTCTCAGATCTTTCCTCAGCTTTACTCACCCACATCCGATGGCCATTGTTTAATGTGTCTAACTCATCCCTGTGGCCCACAACAGATCTCCCCACCTCCAAAGATCATCTCAAGGAAAAGGAAACAAATATCCTGGAATTAAGGAAAAGGAAACAAACGTTCTAGAAAAGGAAAAGACCATATATTACGTGCTGGGAAAAGGAAACCGGAAGACAGAGCACTATACTAGTAAAAAAAAGCACGCGGATTTCGTGAACTCGTTTATTACATTCGAAACAACTGCAATTAGTCTAATCCCGCTCCCGCCGCCGGCTGTTGCTCAGTTGGCTGGGACGAAGGAGACAAGGTTGAGCATGTTGGTCCAGTCATGCTTGTACACCTCCGCCCTGTACATGCCGTGGTTGCCGTCAGGGTTTAATGCATCGATGACGAGCCGATAGTTCAGGCCAGACACCACCTGCACCTCGCCGCTGACCAGCTTGCTAAACGTGAGCCCGTCGTTCGCCTACTTGACGTGCTCCCCCACCGCCCATCCGGCGAGCTTCTAATTGCGCGGGTCGCTGATGTCGATGGGTGTCCATTCCCCAAGGGCTAACGCGGTGGGCGTGACAACGGCGTAAGCGACGGCGGCGACGGCGACAAGGAGGCTGCAGGTCCTCATGGCTTCTGGTTTCTGACTTTGGATCGATCGATGCGGTTTGCAAGTTTGAGATTAACCAAAGCGGTTTGCTGTGCCAATGTTAGACGACAAGAGAAGAACGGTGGGAGCATTTAAATAGACAACGCTGGGGCTTGGAGGCAATGGCAGGTGCAAGTTAATTGGTTGCATATCCATATAATTCAATATCAATTAATTGGATACTTTTCCATATTATACTGCTATGATTTTTTAATACCAATTAATTGTACATATTTCCATATTATACTGCTATGATTTTTTAATTAGTACCAATTAATTGTACACATTTACATATTATACTGCTATGATTTTTTTAGTACCAATTAATTGGACGCATTTCCATATTATACTGCTATGATTTTTTTTAATTAGTACCAATTAATTGTAAGTATAGTGCTCGTGCTAACGCTACGACGGCAGTACACCATTTATCAATTAAATGAGAAGATAAGTATGAATATAACACTTAATAATAAATAATCACAGTGCCCATGTGCGAGTACAAAAATAAAGATATAACATTCAATAATATTTTTGGCTAAACGTTTCCCGTATGCTCTTAAGACTTGTTTTTATGTCTTGAGGAATGTTTTCTGCGCACTCATTCCGCTTGTATTTTAGTATTTCAATTAAGAAACACTTCCTGCGGCTGGGCAGAGCTTAGTTTTTATTTTTTTCGTGCCTGAAATTACTCATCGTCCGCTGGATAATTTCGGACGTAGGAAAAAAAATTCCAGCACCTCTCCGTTGAATTTTTTCGGCTCGAGACTACAATCGCATCGCCGCGAGAGCCTGATTCGGAAAAAATTATAACGACGATGCCAACACAGTAAAAAATTCGAGCCCGGGCGCTGGTAAATAATACTGTCTCCCGGTTTCCTTTTCTCAGCACGTAATGTATGATCCTTTCCTTTTTCAGGACGTTTGTTTCTTTTTCTTGATTCCATGATATTTGTTTCCTTTTCCTTGATGATGCTGGAGGTGGGGGGAGGTCTGTTGTGGGTCACATGGATGATTAGACACATTAAACAATAGCCATTGGATGTGGGTGAGTAAAGCTGAGGAAAGATCTAAGAGGTTGATTTTGATAAAGACAAGTTTCTGGGGACGTTTCGCTGGGTGCACGAATGTTGAGCCATCTCTAATGGGATGCACTATTTAGGGTGAACGTAGAAAAGAATGTTTACGTGTATTATAAAGGAGTATAGATGAGCATGATCTCTCATGAAGCCCAACACCTCACATGCCCCACAAATGGCACCATAGTGCCGTCTACAAAGGAGACGTTGAAACATCTCCACGGGCTTCTTGTCCTTCACTTTCTCCACCTGCTAGATCTCAGCGTAGCCGACCTTCCGGCACAGGCACTTGACGAGGCAGGCTGTGTAGACATCGTCGCCGACCAACTCCAGCCGGTCCTTGTCGTCGCCGGTTGTCCCCATGGAGATCACCCATACACGCAGCCATATTATTAGCATGAGTACTGGCGTTATGGCGTACCGTCTGCTCTTGTGGCCAGCACCATGGCTTTGAACCAGCATTTCTAACACGACATGCACACACTGATCACTATCTTTCGCTGAAAAAATAGCTGTTACAAAAATAGAGACAAAGGGGCACGAAATTTTAAGTAGAAAATTGTTATGAAAAAAAGACAAGAGCACATCAAGATGAAAATCACTATATAAAAGATCATTTCAAGTACACAATGACATGTTGTCTAAAACGTATGACTAAAGAGGAACACATATATATATATATGAAGAATAAGAGTTCGAAACAGACAAGAAAATCGAGTTAGAGTCAGTTACACCAACCGGTCCTAATGCTGCCCTGGTCAGCGCCCATATCCGGTATGGACACTGCAAGAATTTGGGTCATATTGAAACAATATCTATCTTAAGCTGAATTCACTCCAATAGTCGAAGAACATAATAAACTCTTCCAATCAAATTAGCATAAGCGCATCAAATATCTGAAAATCGATTGAACTGCTTTCATTTGCTCTTTAGCAGGATTAGCTATGTATTTGCTAACAACAGTAAATGACTGAAATAAATCGGGACGAGTAGATACCATGATATACATAAGTGAACCAACTGCACCAGTATATCAAACAATAGACAAGTACTCAACTACGTGATTAGATTGTGTATATGGCACTAAAGAAAGTCTGAAATATGTAGCTAACGGAGTACTCACCGATTTGACCTTATACATGTTGAAACAACGAATAGCTTTACCAATATACCCTTTTTGACTTATTAAAATGTGCCAAACAGTCTCTTTGTTATGATTTCCAAACCAAGAATCTTCATTGGTGCACCAAGATCCTCTATTTCAAATTCAATGCTCAACTATGCCTTCAACTTTAAAATTTCTGTCTTGTCTTTTGTAGCAATCAATATATAATAACATATAGGAGCAAATAAATAGATGAACCATTATAAGTCTTCAAATAGACACATCTATCATAATAGGATCTTTTGAAATCCTGAAAGATCGTAAAATAGTCAAATCTCTTGTACTGCTATCTTGTTGATTGCTTCAAACCATAAAAAGATTTCTTCAATTTACGTGCAATATTCTCCTTTCCTAGAATGACAAACCTTATGGTTGTTCTATATAAATGTCTTTCTCCAATTCCCAGCATAAGAATGCAATTTTAATATCCAATTGTTCAAGCTCATAATCATGCACAACCACAATGCTGAGTGAAGTATGAATTGAACTATGCTTCACAACTGAAAAAAAAGAAAAAGACATATATGAAATCAATACCTAAGATTTGACTGTATCCTTTAGTAATAAGCCTTGGCTTGTATCTAACCGCTTCAATTGGTAAAGTGTCTTCATTCTTCTTAAAGATCCATTTGCAACAAATATCCTTCTTCTCAATAAGCAACTTGATTAGCTCCCAAGTGCCATTCTTTTCAAGAGATTGTATCTCATCATGCATGGTAGTCATCTATCTTTATGAATCAGTAGAAGAGATAACTTCTAAATCAATTGTAGATTCTATAGCACATTCAATTTTTTCTACCACATTCGAATAATAAGCCACAATATCGGCTTTTTCAATAAATCTTTTTAGAGCTTGAATATTCCTTTCAGATCTATCAGATGCAATAGAACATTGTGGCGGTTGCACAACACAAGAACTTTCTATATTTTTTCTTTTTGGTTTCTAGTGTAGAACATGTATCATTAACATATTCCACATGCATACTTGATTTCTATGGTTTCTCAATGGGAACATACAAAGACGATTTATCATATAGCATAGCAGATTTATCAAATGTAACATTTCTTCTAATAATCACATTTATAGTTTCCAAATTTCACAATCTATGTCCTTTCACATTTAGTCTTATAACCAATAAAAATGCACTCCACGACTCTAGGCTCCAATTTACTATGGCTAACATGTGCATCAGCAAGTCAGCCAAATATTCTCAAATTTGAATAACGTACTAGAGAATCAGAACATACCTTAATTAGGGTTTTATTATTAATTGCCAGGTTGGGGGACCGATATATCAAATAATAAACAGTGGAAGCGGCTTATTATTCCTTATCAAATAATAAGCAATCATCCATATTTTCGAATCACTAGAAGAGATAGCCTTTAAATAAGTTAAAGTTTATGCAACACCTTTCATTTCTTTTCAAACAAGAAGCTACAACCTTGGCTTTTTCAATCAATCTTTTAGGTGCTTAAATATCCCTCTTAGATCTATCGGCTACAAAGGAACGTTGTGACGATTGCAAAACAATAGAAACATCATGTATGTTTTTCTTTTCAATTTTTGGTGTAGATCCTGAATCAATAACATACTCTACTGGGGACATCAATAGATGATTTATCATATAATATAGCATATTCATCAAACGTAACATTTCTACTAATAACCACCTTTCTAGTTTATGGATTCCACAATCTATATCATTTCACACTAGTCTTATAACCAAGAAATATACACTTAACAACTCTAAGCTCTAATTTACCATTGTTAACATGTGCATAAACAAGACAACCAAATATTCTCAAATTTGAACAATCTACTGGAGAAGCAAATCATACCTTAATTAGAGTTTTCTAATCAATTGCTAGGTTTGGTGACCGATTTATCAAATAATAAGAAGTGGAAGTGGCTTCCGCCCAAACAGCCTTAGATAAGCCAGAGTTTGACATGATGCAACTTACCTCCTCCAGGGTGGTTCTGGTAAGTGGTCGGTTACACTATTTTGTTAAGGAGTACTAGGGATAGTTTAATATTTCACAATGTTCTCTGATCTACATAAAGCTTTAAATTCTTTAGAACATAACAACAAGCCATTATAAGTACGTAGCTTCTTGACATGCTTATATGTTTGTTTTTCAATCATACTCTTCTGTCTTGAACATATTCGATTTGTGCTTCACAAAATATGACCAAACTCTTTTCGAGTAATTATCAATGATGGTCAAAATGTAGATTGCACCTCCAAGGGATAGAATGCGAGACTCCTCACAAATCAGAGTGAACATAATCCAATATATCTTTTGTAGAGTGAGTTGCAGTGCTCAATTTCACCCTCATTTGCTTGCCGAAGACACAGTGTTTACAAAACTTCAACTTATCGATGTTTTGACCATCAAGAAGTCCTCTTTTCCATAACATCACCATGTCAATTTCATGCATATGCCCCAGACGTATATGTAAAAGATTAGTAATATCATAATCGAATGATTTATTTAAAGCAACAACATTACCTATAATTGTAGGAAGCTTTGGCTTTTCTAGCCCTATTGCGCATGTTTTTTTTCAAATCTAGCTCCTATCTAAATATTTTTTTTGCAAAAAATAGTCCCCATCTTAGACCCTAGAAGAAGCAATAGGCGACACGTGTCATCTGTTGTACTTGTGCATCGCGAAAGGTGTCTGGCGACGAAAAAATCCACGTTGCCACGCTCTCTAGGCTCGGTTGAAGCTTCCGCTTCCAGAGCGCTCGGCAAGCTCTTGCCGAGCTCCACTGTCGCAGAAGGTATTGATACCGTTTTGTTTAATTAATGGCTTAATTAATTAGCAATTAATTAGTCACTAATTAATCAATAATTAAATTGCTAATTATTATTACTTAGTCACTTAATTAAGTGACCTTCCGCGGTAGTACAGCTCTGTAGGGGCTTGCCGAGCCCTCTAGCCGCGGAAGCCCCTACCACGTCGCGGGTAGGCAGCAGCACAGATTTTTCGTTGCTAGATACCTTCCATGGTGCACGAGCGCGGTATGTGACACATGTCGCCTGCCACTCCTTTCGTGATCAGAGAAGGGTCTATTTTTGCGAAAACATTCGAATGAAGGCTAGAAAATCCAAAGCTTCAAATTGTAGTGCCTCAAATATGATATAGGTTGGCATCCTTTATATCACCTTTCATCACAACAAGATCAAGAGAACCTTTTGAGACTTTCAGAACTCCATCTCCACCTAAATACCTATACCCTTTAGCATCAAGACTACTTAGCAAGATAAGGCTTCTTTTCAAACTCGAAATGTGTTGAACATTCGATAAAGTTCTGACAGTGCCATCAAACAAATTGATATAAATAAAAATAATGCTTGCAATCTTACATGGTGAGTTATCATCGATCAATACAAATCCATTTAGCGTAGCTTCATAGGTAACAAACCACTCATGGTTCAATCTTACGTGGAAGGTACATACTGAATCAAAAATCCACTCATCAATAGATTTGGAATCAACGACAAAAGCAATGAAAAAATCATCATTAAAATCTTTCTGAGTAACAACATTGGCTTTAGTATCATCGTCTTGTTGATCATTCTTGGATTAGTTATTCATGTTCTCCTTATTTTCCAACTTCCAGGCACGATCGTGTAGCTGTTGCCATGACGTGCGTGCACGTGCCGTCATTCCGTCCACTGCAGGACGTGCGGCGCCGGGCATTGCCGCACCTTAAGTATTCCTTTTTTTTTAGCCTCTTATATTATTTTTTTGCAAATCTAGACTCATGCAAACGTATTTACAAAACTAGCCCCATTCACGATCACGAAAGTGGTGGCGGGCAACATGTGCCACTTGGTGCGCTCTCATATCGCGATAATACACTCCATCACGACATGTATGGTGGGCCCAGAGATGCCATGTAGCCGAAGCTCAACAGTAGCTGCCACAGACCAATGGCTCGGTAGGGACCTACCAAGCATCCCCACCTTGGCAGGCTAGCGTCCCTGACTAATTAAGTGATTTAATTAAGTAAAGTGATTATTTCATTGATTTTATAGGCATATTCCTGCTGAGGAAGGGGAGCTCGACAGAACCTGCCACGGCCTCACGGTGCAGCAGGCTAGTGGGCCCCGCTCTACCTCGCTGGTCGCTCTTTGCCATGGTACGTGAGCGCAAGGTTCAAAATTTCGGCGAAATTTCGGACCACCCCGAAATCTCAAGTACCGGCCGGAATTTTTTTTTAAAAAAAATTGAAATTGCCACAGTAAAATCCGAAATTTCGGTTTTCTCGGCGAAATTTCGCCAAATTTGGCCGAAATTTCATGTTTTTTTGGCTGATTTTGAAAGTTTTAGGGTCGGATTTGACCGGATTTGGTCCAATAACCCTTAGGAAAGTCATCTCCTATGAAAATTTGTTGAAAAACCTAATTTTTTAAACATTTTAAAACTTTGGCAGAAACACTGTCAGATTTTTATAAAATTTTAAAAGCTTGATAATATTATGAAAATTTTATGGTACTATCCTTAGTAGTTTAGAATCATACATAAAAAATTTAAAAATAATTTAACTTCATTTGTTATCTTTAAAAATCAAAAACAAAATGAACATAATTGGGACAATTATATTGTTAGAATTTTATAAACTTTCTTGAGTGTGATTATGATCTAAATTTTTTTTGAGAGATTAATAATTGACTCAGTACCATTACATAATTTTTTCAAAAAATTTCAATTTTTTTTGTTTTGTCAATAAAATCTATGTAAGTATTGAACTTCGTTTGTTATATTATATTTCAAAAATCAAAAACAAAAGAACATGAATGGTATTGTGCCTGGTAAGAATTTTATAAATTCACTGGAGTGTGATCATGAATCAAAATTTCTATGGGATATTAAGAACTTCCTTATCATCATTCTTTAAAAAAAATTTAAAAAAATTATGGTTTACATAATTTTTCATTTTGTTCAAGTTTGCCGGTAAGCCTTTTAACATGGCAGTAGTACTGTTCGAATTCTTAAAAATTCATACAGTTTGATCATCATCTGAAAATTTTATGAGAGAATTATAGATACATTATAACCATGCACAAAAAATTTAAACAGTTTCTAACTTCATTTGTACCATTTTCCATTCGGATCAAACTTGTCGGTCAGTGTTCTATCAGGACAGCGCCACTCTCCGAATTTTTAAAAATTCCTCATATGTGATAATCATCTGAAATTTTTATGATAATATTATTTATGGATCATAACCATGGAAAAAAAATTTCAACAGTTTATAACTTGATTTGTACCATTTTCCATTCCGATCAAACTTGTCGGTCAGTGTTTTATCAGGACAGTATCACTCTCCAAATTTTTAAAAATTCCTCAGATGTGATAATCAGCTGAAATTTTTGTGAGAATATAATAATTGTGTCAGGAATCTCCAAAAAAAATTAAAAATTTTATATAATGTTTAGACCACTTTTCAGCCATTGCAAAAAACCCAAAATTTCAAAAATTCCGTGCGAAATTTCGGGTTTTTTCGCCGAATTTCGTTTTTTTTTTCCGGATTGGACCAGATTTGAATTTTCAAATTCAAATTTCGTCCGAAATAATTCCTAAATTTTGTTATCCGGCCCAGGACGAAATTCATTCCGAAACCGAAATTTGAAACCTTGCGTGTGCGCCGTTGGTGACACGTCTTTTGTGGTCAGAAAGTGAGTTATTTTTATAAATTTATTTGGAAGAATGCTATATTTAAAAAAAATTGTTAAGGGCCAAGTAAAGCCGAGGCTTCCCACGGCTTTACGTACATATCATCATCTACGCGTACGAACGTGACAGGCTAGGGGCCTTCTTGATTGGAGATCTGGGCGATGTGTCTGGCATAAAATTATCTGCTTCAGCAAAATCATAATTCTGGGAATCCGTTCTCGAGCAGAATGTAAAAGGATGCTCAATATGTAAATTCCATGGTCTGAACTAGAGGTGGGCGTGCGTGCCGTGCGGGCGCGTCGGCCCGTCGTGCCGCCGTCGCGGGCCGTACAGGCCGGCTCGCCTTTAGCGAGCCAAGCACGGCCCATTTACGCCGTGCCTGCTGCCGTGCCGTGCGGCCCAGGCCGATCCATTTACACTATTGCGGCGAGAGAAATGACCCAAATTTGCTTGTAGTAGCGTGCGTCTGCGATGCTACGGTGCAACGAATGTATAACCACCTTGATTAAATAAATATGTAAATCTACAATCGAGCAACACGCATGGGCGAGAGATCCTTGGCGATCCACGATGGTATCAAGTTTGCGATTGATGGGCATCCAACCGTCGGATCGAAGCGAATCGGCGGTCGGATTAATAAAGCGGTCTTGCTACGGTAAATAGGTGCAGTATTGTTGCTGCGGTTTTGCTCTGATAAATTTCGCATTTTTGCTCTGATGAAATTGCTTTGCTTTGTTTGCTCTGATGATTGCCGATTAATTAGATCGTTATTAGCGAACACGCATTCGTTCTCTTGTGTATCTCTGGAGAAATTAGCAAAGTAAGTAAATAAATGACAAGAAGAAATGTACACGCAAAGCAATGACTAAATGAAAGCATGCGAAAGAAACATCCTGTAGATATCGGTATTGTTAGCAATGGACACAAATATTGGGGAAAAGAAGTAAATTTTATTAAATCTTGAACATGTACAAAGTTCTTGGCTCGTTAAAACCTTACACCCAGGTGTAGGGTACCCCGTAAGGAAAAGAGTCTGATAACTACATTTATATACATAGACTACCCGAGGTGAGATTGTCAAAGTCCGCTACGCGTCGTGATCTCCCCGATCCTCTGGCCGATGTTGTGTCCTCTCATCTGCGACGCTCCCGATCTTTGAGGCATGTAATTGCCTCAACCATCTCAGTGTGAGAGCGACCTCCTTGGCTCAAGTATCCTCCCACCGAATCGAAAGTGGATTCCGACGAGACAGTGGACACCGGAACCGTAAGTACATCCCGTGCGAAATGGGATAGCACGGGGTAAATACGTTGGTTATTCTTCCACCACAAAAGCAAGTTAAGTTCATTTTCCTCGTTCATGTCAAGCTCGGACTCCATGAAAGGCGTGTCGAGGTAGTGATTGATCTCTACCCGTGGATTCCATTGTGGTCTGCTCGGCGTTTCGGAAGATGAACCAGACGATTTGCCTTTCAGCTTCTTCCACATGTTTGAAGCCATCGAACCGCCTCGTGCTTTTGCGTTGTTGAGGTAGATCTCGTGCTTCATACGGTGCCAAACTTCTCGTAGTATTTGTCGAAAACTACAAAAACTCGTTATAAACATGAGTATAGGCCTCGGAGAAATCAAGATCGAATGTCTCACCTATTCCCGCGTAGGCGCCCTGCAAGTCAGAAAATTTTCTCCGAGGATCCAAAATGACAGCAAAACAGTACAAATGTGGAATAGCTTGAAAATATTTTAAAATTTTTTGCTCCATTGGTTCTATAATGGAACGTAAAACATAATTATCTCTATTTTCTTTAAAAGCATTAGCAATAAGCCAAAGCCACTTTCGATAACTAAGCAAGAAGTTGGGTAATAAACAGGATAATTTTTAGTTGCGTCGTAAAATAATTTTAAAAAATTACGAAAATGACTAGCAATTATCCAATCTGCGTCAGTAACCAATACCTCACCATTATTGCAGTTGACGAAGACAGTGATAATGTGCTCGTAGCCTTCGCACCGTTGCAGCATAGTATAAGTTGAGTTCCATCTAACCTTCATATCTAGGTTGAATCTTCTTGGTACCATATTATTGGCCTTGCGATACTCAAAATCGGGCAAACTTCACGGTGAATTAGTAATAAAATCGATAGCATTACGTATGCCCTCCAAAGTAGGTTTCATTACATGCATACCTGCCTGTACAATGAGATTAATAATATGGCATACGCATCTCTGGTGGAGTACAAAACCTCCAATATAAGACTCTAGGCGCGGTGAGAGATGCTCCATAGCCGTTGTGTTAGCTGATGCATTGTCAAGAGTAATGGAAACAATTCTACTTTCTATTTTAAATTCATTAACAACCTCGAGTATACGGGTAGCGATAGCATGTCCGGTGTGTGACTCCGAGATTGGCCTAAACCCTATAACTCTTTTATTTAGTACATACTCGTCATCTAGATAGTGCGCAACAATACTAATATATCTTTGCTCTTTGGTGAGAGGAAGTCCATATATCGGATGTTAATGCGAATGAAAAACTAAGCGTCATAAAGGTCTGCATTTTAACATTTCTAGTTTAGTTGTAAACATTTTACCAACATCACGTGTTGTTGTTCTTCTACTAACATGTTGGTATTGCGGGCAAAAACCACGTTGCACCATTCTCTCAAAATTAGAGCTCTCACCCGTTCTAGCGGAAGATCCTCTGTAACTATGTAGCGTGCAATTTCTTCTCTAGCTACGTCGGCGTTGTATACCCATGTGCTTACCGAACCGTCGGTGTTGAAGTTGAGTGTATGTTCTGCGCCCTCGCCGACCTCCGTCCGTAGATATCTTCCTCAAGCAATTCTCCACGTGTCTCTTTAGATGACTGTACCACCACATGCACGTGCGATAGTTTAGATTGACAATGTTTGCAAGCAGCATACACTACCTCATGTCCGTCAACGGTTTGACGGTTCTGTCCATATGTTGCCAAGACCACGCGGCGTCGATTGCCGACTATGGGCGCCCGTCTTTGGCTGCATGGATATGTCGGGCTGCGTGTTCGGTGTGGATACCGACGCCGTCCCGCATGCACCGAGGTAGCGGCATCCGAGCTCGGTGCATCCGGTGTATGAGGCATCCTCGATGCCGTGCGTGCGTCGGATGACGGTCATCCATGCCGTAGTCTCCCATCTTTGGGGAGAGTTGGCGTGGATCGATCTCTTGATCCTGACGAGGGGGACTAGGAGAGCGCGGGCGTGCTCTCCTGCTTTTGCTTTTGCGAAATATTTTATTTCACAACGAGAGAGCAAAAAAATGGAAGCAAATAGAGTGAGATGCGCAGAATATACTGAGCGCCTGAGCAAAAAATGGGCAAGAGAGAGCGTAAGAGAGTTGAGAGTTGTGCAGAGAAAATGCAAGCCATCCCCTGTATTTATGGTGTGTCCAGCGAAATGACCGTTGTTCTGCTGTCGCGTGATTCCCTCGAGTGTAAGTGTGTCCGTTCGAAATTGCTTTAGAGAGAGCGGGATGGAAATTGCGCACTCGCTCATTACGAAAATTGAAAAGCGGGACGAATATGACAGGGCGGGATGGGATCGATCAATCACATTGCTGTCTCTCTCGCGTTCAAAACTCAAATACATCAGGCGCGTGATTTTCTTCCCGTGATTCACTCATTCAAAATCATGCGATTGCATGCATGCACACCAGAGTGATGAGTGTCGAATCTTTACTTTTTGAATGACATCGCTCAATCAAATTCACCTCGTTCACTCCAGCGGTAAAAACACCCCTTTTCTCTCTCCACGCTCCTCTCTCTCCTCCTTTTCTCTCTCCCACGCGGCACGCCGCCTTGCGCCGCACGCCATCGAGCCACTCTCTCCCCCCTTTTCTCTCTCCGTGCCCCCTCTCTCCCCTTCTCTCTCCCCCTTTTCTCCCGTGCGGCGCGCTCGCCTCCTCGGTTCTCCGCTCGGCGCCGGTTCTCCCGCCCGGCCTCCCGGCCTCCCGCGGGCCGCCGCCCTTCCCTCCACGCGCCCCCTTCCCTCCGGCCTCCCGCGCCGCCGCCCTTCCCCCCTCTCGCGCGCCCCTTCCTCCGGCCTCCCAGCGCCGCCGCCCTCCCGCGCGCCGCCGCCCTCCCTCCGGCCTCCCGCGCGCCGCCGCCCTTCCTCGC
The DNA here is from genome assembly GCA_036346275.1 of Otatea glauca. Lineage (NCBI taxonomy): Eukaryota > Viridiplantae > Streptophyta > Magnoliopsida > Poales > Poaceae > Otatea > Otatea glauca. Next base: position 35,155,288 of record CM070717.1, read on the forward strand.
CTCCGGCCTCCCAGCGCCGCCGTCGCTCCCTCTCCCCTCGGCCTCCTCTCCCCTCCCTCGCTCGCTCGCCGCCCTCCGCGCGCTGCCGCCCTCTCCTCCTCCCCTCCCCTCACGGCGCTGGGCGCGGCGCGCGCGGCGAGGGGTGGGGCGCGGCCTGGCGCGCAGCGCGGGCGCTGGCGCGCGGGAGCTGGCTGTCTTGCATGGCAGCGTCTGCGCCGGCGTGCTGCGTGCTGCTCGGGCGGGCCGCGCAGACGGCACGACCCAAGCGGACGTGCCGGGCCGTGCCGCCCGTCGTGCTCGGGTTTTGGGCCCGGCTCGGCCCGATGTACAGTAACAGACCGGCATGGCACGGCCCGCTAACGTGTCGGGCCGAGCTTTGGCCGTGCCGTGCCGTGCCCTGCGTGCTTCGGGCCGGCCCAACGGGGCACGGCCCATGTGCCCAGGACTAGTGTGAACCGCGGACACAACGAGCCGACGACCGGCGTGGCTCTGACAAGCTTGCTCAGAGAGGTCAGAGTAACATACATAGCTTAGTGGCTACCGTTTTTTTTCAAATCTAGATTTCATATAAAAAAATTATAAATCTAGCCGCGCGGAAAATAATTTTTAAAAAAGATACACTCTTGCCATACGTTCGGGGCATAATACATGGATCTATAAAAGAGGGGTGTTACATGCTCTATGTTTATCGATTAATCGTTCACAGTGGAACGAGCAGCGAGCTTGGAGTTTTCTTGGACTCTCGGTGTAGTCAGTAGCCTCAGTACTCAGTACTCACCAAACATGACTCGGTCATAGTTTGCAAATGCTGGATAGTTCAGAGAGATTAGCTAGTAGTACTATGCAGGTCAGTACAACAGTAAACAGGAGAAGAAGAAGAAGATAGCAGGTCACGAACTCATGAGTAGAAAAGATGAGCCTGTAAGAACTAAGAACACTGGCCGGCAGATCGATGCACCGGTAATAGATCAGTTCTGCATGCGGTGTCATAGGACTCGTAGCATCTCCGAGGAATCGAAGTTTAATCTCCATCATATCGGAACAAGCTAGCACTCCATCGAACCCGAGGTTGGCGACCTCCACTTGCTTAGTTGAACACCTTGGTTGAACTGATATGCAGGCCATTCGATCGATGCGAAGGATTTGACCCAACATTTCCTATTGGCTCGGTCACAGGTTCACAGCGCAAACCTGAATGTAGCCGGTGCTTCGATACTCCGGCCTATGTCGAGCGGACACAGAACTAAATTTTTAAAAATGCTAATGAGATAATATTAATATAAAATAAGTGAAGAAAAATAAATCAAATTATCCGGGAAGAAAGGAGGTACAGAAGCCTGGAGATAACGCTGGGCCTACGTACTTACGGCCCATGGTTGCCATGGCTTTAATTCGCACCAGTGCGCCGTCCATGGATAGAGGTGGGCACTGGGTCGGGCTATTTTGGGCCGGCCCGAGGCACGCTCGGCCTAGCACGATCCGTGGCCCGACACGACATTGTTTCAAAAGGACCGGGCCGGCCCGGCATGGTTGTTCGGGTCGTACCGGGCCTGCCAATCGAGCACGATGGGCGGCCCGGCCGGCCGCGGCGCGGCGCGGCGGTATGGGCGTGCTCGGGCGGCACGGCCCGAACGAGCCCGTTCGTGCGAGGCACGGCACGTTCGGCGGCGCACGTCGGCCGTGCAACACGCAGCAGAGTCCGTGGCAACGCGCGGCGACGCGGCCGAACCGCGACAACGTCTTGCCGAGCTTCTCACCTCCCATGCCGCATCGCGTCCGCCTCGGCAATTGAGTAGAGGAGGAGCTCGAGTGCTCGACCCGTGCTTGGGGAGAGGAGAGGAGGCGCCGGTGAGGCGGTAGGGAGGTGAGGCGGGGCCGGGAAGACAAGGCGGAGGAGGTGGAAGCGGGCAAAGGGCGAGGAGGTGGGCCATGGGCGTGGGCGGCTCGAGGAAAATGGGAGAGAGAGTATGCAGGAGCCAAGGACAATACATGTGATGGTGTAATGTACTCATGCATAGGAATGTGCATGTATTGCCATTTAGTATGCACTAATCGATTGTTTATTTTTGACTATATATATATTAAGTAGCGTGCACCGGTCGATGTCTTCCATAATCTCCTACATCAATGCCAACTAGGCTATACATTCATTGCATCCGTAGTATCAGTATCGCACACTACTACAAGCAACCGGGTCCTTTCCTCTCATCGCAATAGTGTAAATGGGGTGGGCACGGTAAACACGGCACGGCGAACACGAAACGCAAATGGGCGTGCACTGGCTCATCGAAGACGAGCCGGGCTAGCCTGCGGCGCAGGCGACGACGGCACGACGGCCGTCCGCGGCCCGGCTGCGGTTTAGGCCCGGCACGATGGGCCCGTCTTGAGCGGCCGCCGACGCGCACGCGCCCACCTCTATCCACGGTGACCGCTTGCATCTTGCACGGTGGTACGCACGTTTATGGCTTGTTTGATGTCTGTATATCTCTAGTCTGGTCCGGACAAGTTATGCGGGTTGACAAGAGATAGGTTGAGTAGATGCTGTTGAAGGCTGTTTGGTTGGTTTTATGTGCTGATCCTGGTTGAGCTGAGAAGTTGTTTGGTTAGCTGTCTCAGAGGAGAGGTGGGATGACCCGATGCAAGAGATGTTGTTTGTTTTGTTACATCTGGCTGAGTGTGGTGACCTTTCTAGATGAGGTGGTGAGGTTACCTCTTGATTAAGGCTGAATGGAGTCCGCATGTTTAAATGGTAGTAAAAGATGGCCACGTTAATTGTAAGTGGACATGAACTCTGAAGAGTATGAGAAGACGTCATTGCACAAAAACTCATAGTACGTCTTAATTCTAAATAGAAAAATCGTAGCTTATAAAGTGAAATAATCGGAGTGTTTATCAATTGCAAATGAGATCATTAAATTAAAAGAATTTGTATAATTAAATTAATTAGCAAAGATTAATCATACACCTTAATTATTACAAACTCATACAACAAAACCAAATACATGGCTTAATAAATTAATTACAGTTCAGAATTGCAAAAATTACATGAATAATTAATTACAACTCAAAAATAAAAATTACAAGATTCCTAAAAGCTATGCATCTTCCGATCTTCTTCTGTAGTCTGCATGTTAGTCTTTTGTGCATATAGAAATCAATCAATAAATTGAATTAAGCAAGAAATTAAAAAGTAGAGTTGCCATCAGAACCGTATGAGTTTGTATCGCTCACTGAGATACCAGATTCGTCCGGGGCCAAATCGACACCTCTCACGATTTAGGGTTTCATCACTTGGCAATTAAACAAACATGAATTTATTTCGTAGACACGCGAATAGTAAAAATATCGCGCAGTAGGAAAGTAATTCTCTGCAATAAAAAGGGTAGAACCCCACAATAGAAAGGGATAAGCATGAGCACTGTGCATTAGGACAGCTCACAGTCAAAGCAGAGCAAAGCTTCCAGTCGAAGCCAACTCCCCAATCAAAGCCTCCAGTATAAACCATCGGGCAAAGCCCTCATAGCAAGCTAACTCTCCAGTCAAAGCCCTCGAAGCAAGCCACACCAAAGTGCCAAGCTACCAGAAGGTCAAGAAGACCACCAAAGGGCACAAGCCACCAGAAGACAAGAGCAAGAAGCTAGGAGCAAGCCAGCAGGAGAAGGCCACAAACATCACTAAGACCAGAAGGCCACCAAGCCACAAGGAGCAGGGGAGCAAGGAGATCAAGAGCAAGAGATAGCCACATCTCCATCACATCACCAGCACCATAACCACAGCTCCACTACCCCGCATTTCATTTCATCTCCAAACCAAAGGTAACTTCCACATTCATAGCAATAGCACCAGCATAGAAGCAACAATAGCAAGAATCAATTAGGGGCTAAAGGTAGTAGAAAATAATTAGTGGTCTCAGTTTAGTGGTTGCAAGAAGCGGCATCATACGTGCTTACGATATTGTCACACTCCCCAGCATATGACAAAAACCACAAGTGTCACAATAATACCGCTAACTTGCCATCCAATTAGCTAGATATTCATCATTGACAAAAAATTGGAATCATACATATTCATCATCACAGCACAGAGCACCATAATCATTAGTATATCAAGATAAAGGGGTAGGGAAAGCTAGGGTCTTACCAACCCTAGCCATGGAGGAAATCGGCCATGGGAGGCCATGGTGGAGCTCGGCAGGGGGGAGGACGAAGGTGGCTGAGCCAACCAAAGGCCAGGGGCGAGCCATCCGAGGGCAGGAGCGGCGCCAGCCAATGGCCAGGAAGGCGGCGTGCCAGGCACAAGGCCGAGCGCGTCCCAGGGCGGCTTGGAGTTGAGGGGGAAAAGGGACCCAGGGCCGGCGGCTATGACAGGCGCGTGGGGGGAGCAGCTCGGACGGGAGCGCGGCCTAGGACAGCATGGAAGAGAGCTTAGGGGCAGCTTGGGTGATGCGGGATTGAGGGGAAGAGGTTGCCTGGGGCAAAGCTGGGCCAGGGGTAGGCGACGGAGGTCGAGCGCTGGTCGGGAGAGGCGGCGGCAGCCAACGCCGGCGCCAGAGAGAGGAGAGAATAGACTGAATCAGATGGGGAAATGAGAGGAAGAGAGGAGCTAGAGAAGAAGAGAGCCAGGAGGGGAGTCGGCCGAATAGATAAGGAGAAAGAAGAGGAGAAAAAGAAAAGAAAGAAACAGAAAAATAGGAAGGGGGTAAATTTCTAAAACATGTAAAAATAGATAATTAATCAATAAAAATAATAATAACATAATGATGACGCTACTAATCACGTAAAATAGTTGTACTTAAATGATTTAATGAAAAAAATAAAATAAGAGAAATGAAAAGAGAAAAACAAGAAATATATTTTTTAGTGAACCAGCTAAAATATTAACCAATCTGTTAGTATGCACGATCCAAATTAAGTACAACCAATTAAAATCCACTAAATTAATAAACTCATTCTGCTAGGCATTTAAATAAATGTGATGAAATAAAAATATATAAATTTGTAAAAGAACACCTCATACGCATAGCAAACATTAAAAATTTTAAGAAAAGAGGTTGGACACCATAAATCATGTTAAAATTTATCAGCCACTAAAATATGGCATTATTGTAATTTCAAGAATCAACTCCAATCTGCCCGCTGATCCTCAGCATCAACCGTGTGAGGATGAATATTTTGACCAAAACTCAGGCAAGCATTCCTTGATCATATTTAATTAAATTCAAGCAGATATATTTGGTTATATGTAATATCACCAATGCATTGGAAAATTCTCATTTAAAGAAAATCTGTATATCGAGCATTATAAAAAAGTGATTTTGATGGTGAACTGTTGCACCAGTACTTGATTATGAAATCGTGGGATTGTTGTATCCACATATGTGGCGGGTAGAGGGTGCCGATGAGAAGGATTGTCATGCTGGTGGGACCCTCTACATAGGCTATGATATAAGGATAAATCTCTACACTCGGGCAATGAGCCATAATATTCGTATCAACCATAGTGTGTGGAAACGATCAGAAAGGTTGTATTATGACAGTGTTATGATCTCCACATGGGTTAAGAGTAGATAACTAAGAGGGGTGTGAAACTGGGATGCGTCGGTTTGGCCCAGTGAGGGACACAGAAAATCAGCTACGATTGATTCTTTGGGGCTCTATATGTAAAACTCTTGGTGGAGTATCTCCGTTGTTAGGCGGAGTATAACAGGTACGCTGAGAGTAGGTGGAGAACAGTCGAGGACACCATTACTCGTTGGCTATCAGGATTGGAGATCTAATACCTGATAGTGATAAATATTTTGGGTTCCCAGCTGCGGTTAGATTCACTATGGGTAAAATGATACAAAACCTACGTAGGGTTAAAAATTATGAATCCATGCCTGTCTCCTGGATTAGAACCTATTGTACTCATCCTCGTATAAATCCCTCTTTGCTTAGAAGCTGAGCTCGATGGATTCACCGAGGAGTGGTTGGAGAGTCACGCGTAGGATCAGGGTGACGAGGCGACGGAGGAATACCCTGAGGATTGGGTGGAGTAGTGGTCCTTATAGCAGTGATCATCGTTCACTGGGGTATATTTATATTACTATTTATATATAAGCTTTTCCTGTAAAGGTTATGTAATGACTCACGAACTTTAGACTTGTAGCTTGCATGGCATAGATTGTAATAAAGTTCTATTTCTAATATCTAATTATTGTTCTGCTACAACACTCTGAATACGTTATATTAGCTAATAATATATTAGGTCCGCCCGATGTTTTATTAGCTAATATATCCATATCATCATAATTACCTCAGAGTTAATGACAGTGTTACTATCGTTACCCAGGGTTAATTACGTGGGTCGCCACATAAAGTTATATTACGAAACGGAGGAAAAACTGTATAGTATTGTCTGCATGTCTGGTCCGTAAAATCAATATGCGTTCTGACTTCAGAAGGATTGTTACAACTGAGCACTGAATGCTTACAACTGAAGCAACTCTTCTCAAGGTTTCATACACTAGTTCAGGACAAAGTACACTGGATTTATGCCTGCCGCAACACAAGTATATGGAACCAAATGATAGCCAAAAGGCCAGTTGTTATAAATTATCCTGAATATATCGACAACTTTGAGGACGGTAGACCACAACTGAAACTATTCTCACAGAAGCAATTTACATATGGGAAGCAGCCTTGGCAATATGCGAAGCATCAGTTTTGGCAGACGAACACAGACCAAACGGAGGAGAAGAAGTTGCAGGGAAAATCTACTGCCTCTCAAGGTTCCAACTTGCACAGAATTTGGTACCCACCTAACTCTGGTCAACTAAAGAAATAAGGAGGGATCACTGTAAATATCCTACAAAAAACTAACAAAATCAACTCAACTGCCAATCAACTAGCTAATGTACTTTTCCAAATGTTATCACACAAGTAAGATATTTGTCGAGCATATTTAAGATAAATCACCTGAGGTTGAATACAACCCATTCCTTGGTTGTATGCCCATCTGGAAAGAACACAGACAATTCAGTTTCCATCAAAAGAACAAGAAGAAAAAGGCATATACTAACCCCTTGTGCACTTGAGCTACTTGGTCCCCCAGAGGAGCAATCTTTGCACTCTGAAGACTATCTGTAGCAATATAATAGATTGCCTTCTGGCTTTCAGGCATGTTCTCTACATACTGATGAAGACTTACTAAATCTCTCATTTTTGGAAGAGACGGAAGCACAACAAGGAGCAAGACGCTTCCGATTTCCCGTGTCCTCAATGCAACCAAGTTTCATGAACTTGCCAAAGCTCTCCCAGCATTTCTTGTAGTCCTGCAGAATTAACCACACCAATCGTCAAAACAAGCCCAATATATCAACAGCTACTGTAGAAAAAAAAGTTCTGACTCTTACCACTTTGTCATCCTTCTCAGCAATTTCCTAAATCATATCAAATGTCTTCCTAACAAGTCTCTTGCGCATGATCCTGACCTGAAACATAAGGATGTTAACCATTATCTCCAAACTTCAACGACTGCAGAGTCTGGTAATCCACTGATTGTTAAATCACAAATGTTTTTTCATAACTTACAATACCGCTTTCTTGAAGAATCTCGAGTCAACTACACCTTTTACAAAGGTAAAGTATCTGGGCGAGCTTATAACATGTACTAGGAGACAGGTAGTTTAATGCGAGAGAAGAATGCAGTGCACTATGTTGTTTAATACTAGCTAATTTGCATCTATGCTTCCTTCTGACAAATGACCAGACTAGGTCACTCTTTACATGTAATGAAGCAACATTATCAAATATACAATTGCATTGGCGGGGAGAAATCAAGCTTCTGAAACATCTTATCAGAACCAAACTAATTGGAATAAGGCAATGCAGAATGTCATATACATAGGCCTTCCTTATGACCAAGCAAATAAAAATAAGTACATACATTTGCCTTACCAGTCAGAACAGCACAACAAGCTACAATAGCCTCAGAAATATTATTGCCAGCTAAGCCAGGTAAAAAGGAACCCCCTAGCAAGTGCTACTAGAGTGATCCTATAGAGCATTCTTATTTCCCAATGCTAAAATTATGGCTAAGCAATTGTACATATAGTCCAATATACCTAAGTTGACATTACATATTGCCTAACTGTTATCTTATGGTTTTTAATGTTGACATTTGCGTATTTATCATGGAGGATCCATGCATCAAGGAGGTTCCATGCATCAAATGTCAACCCTTATGTTGTGGTTATTGGTAGATATTCTTATTTGATGCATGGAGCCTCTTTAATAAATACGCAAATGTCAACTTTGAAAATCATAATATAAGGGTTAGGCAATATCTACTACCAACCTAGGTAATTCCTACTATATGTACAATGATGGGAAAGTACATCTGTTTGTATTTTTTTCAACTACATAAGAAGGCAATGCAAGTAAATAGTATGAAAGACAAGTGCTAATTCGTAATGATGCAAATCAAAATAGGTAGATAGATTTGCCTTACCAATCCGAACAGCACAACCAGTTGCAGCAGCCTCAGAAATCTTGTTACAACTCAAGTGCTACTTGGCTATTACATCATATAAAAGGAGCAACATTGCAAATATTGCTATGTTAACTAATTTCTTTAGCATGTTCTCTACTCTTTCCATCCTTTCGTCCAGATTTTTCAGTCTCTTGTCGTCATGTGCAGCACTCTGGCTTGCAACTGGATAAAATGTTACAGCTCGCAGGTCATCATTGCTTCCTAGCAAATCTTCTTGCAATGCAACAATTTGCAGTGCAAGATATTGAACACCAAGGCTGGCTTTATCAGCCCACTGCCATATCGGCATGTCGTACCCTTCAAACAGAAAGAATGGAACAGAAGGTCAAAGTTAAGGATTTGGCCATTTCGAAATTAATTACTTGAAAAACTTACTGACATATTGGAACACTTCATGAACACTCGAGATGGATTCTTTGGCATATGAAAGGTGAACACATTTGCAGGATCCCCGCAACGAGGACACGATAACTTCATTCGCAATGCTTCTAGCTATCTCCTCGTCCTACCATTTGATGAAGCCAAAGACATGAACTCAATTTGGCTACTCTCGAGGTGCCAATGGTGCATCAGATTCAAGAATCATCACTTGTATGCCCCAAAAAAAAATCATCATAGCCACTTCCCAATGGTGCATCAGAAAGCAAAATTCATCACTTGCACCACCCCCAAAGCAATGAAGCTCACAATCATAGATATTAAAAGATCATCATTGGCCAGACCAATAGTTATTAATACTCAAAACTAGTATCTATCCTTACCAGATTGGTGTAGGGAACCTTGTACTAATTAGCTGCCCTCAGATTTGTGAATTCTGTCATGGACATCATATATGAGCAAGGCAATCATCCATTAGCATGTGTCGTACTTAAATATACAAATAATCCATCAGTTTGTGTCATACATTAGTAAGGGACAAGTCCTAATTTCATCGGCAGTACCACCATTGCCAAAAAAATACATGTGGCGCTACCAACAACCACCATCACTACGGTTCTAGTACAGCAAAATGTACCACTACAAAAAATACATGTGCCACCACCTGACCATGCACAAGATGTACAACAACGACCTGTATAGCTAGCTTAGTTGTAGTAGTGCTTGGACAAGAAGGTCCTGAGCCAGAGCGCGCGATGCTAGTCGTTCATGTCCACAATGCAGCGCCCTGGGCCTTGTTATCTACAAGATGAGAGAATGCAACCATCAGGGCTTCCTCTGCAAAGCCTGCCATGTTCATGACAACATCATACAAGTCTGAATCGACCTCATGGTCCTTAGTTTCCCGGATGGCAGTAGCAATATTGTTGACTGCTTCTGTCATGTTGTTGTACAGAACATCGTTCTCGCTAATCAAGCACCTCTTTCTTTTGTTGCTTGCCCTGGAGGCACTAGCGGAATTCAGGTTCTTGTCAGTTAGTATGGCTGATGCAGTCTTTGTGGGCTGGGAGGCCTTTCTAGCCTCATGGTCCTCAACTTCAATGTCCATTGGCTCTACCTTTACAAATTTATCGGCAAACTCAGAAGGGGAATTAAGAGGCTGATTAGAGCTCATAGCAAACCTCCCAGTGACCATGCCACTACCAAATGTAGTCTGCAACTAGTCAAAGTTCTCAAAGGGCTTGTTTAGGAAGTCAGCATCCTTAGGGTGTGCATAAAATGCAACCAATTTACATCAGTTAGCACCAATGCATGAAATAAACATGTCAGCAAAGAAAAATGTATCGCGAACCTTAACATACCCATTGTAGTGCTCCTGCTCCAGCACTATCATCCAGTTCTCCTCGTCCCATGATGCTCCACTCAAGTCCCGAAGCTTAGTCACCTTGCACCATCTCTGGTGCCACTTACGCAGGTTCTTGTACACCTGTATACCAGTGACATCGCTGTTGGTGAACTTCTTAAGAGCATTGGCAACCTGGTTCACGTGGACCTCTTTGAAACCTTTGTCAATCCTAACATCGCTAGTTACGAGTTCTCACATACGGCGAAGCACGAACGATGACATCAAAGTAGTCCATCTCACCGCACCCTTACTACGTTGGGCACCACCAGTCCCAACCTCTTCACCACCCACCCCAACCTCTACAACCCCTTCAACCATTGCCTAATTACCACAATCAACATAGATGCACTATTAATAGCAAGCAGCACGGAATGAAGAAATTAACCCACAAACATTAAATCAGGAAGAAAAATAGGAAGAAACCAATAACAAGAAGAAGGCAGCTGACATAAAAATGCAACATTCGAATAGTTGGAATACTGGCAGTAGGAAAACCAACACGGAAGAAAGCGGACAGAGAATTGCAACTTCACAACAGTTTGAATATAGATCATCATTGCATATCTCCATTAGGTCTCAGTTCATAGCCATGCCATGCATCTAATCATATGTTCAATTTATTAGTGCAATACCAATTCAGAGGTCCTGACCATGAGGAAATAATAAAGTAATATGCAGTACATATTGAGCAAAATCCAGGACTTATAACAATAATGCAGTACCAGTCCAGGACTTGTAATAAAAATGCTACGTGCGAGAAGTGCCTCTATCCAGCCACATTTGACTAGCCCACTCATCCCTTTTAGCAACCCAAGCCACGTTGTCAGCCAAGGGAACACCATGGCCATCGGAGGCATTGCTATCAGGCACCCAATCTGCCTCTGGAGGGAACACCTCATCTTGATCATGGTCGAGTATCCAATTAGGCAGAATACAACATGCAAGGACCAACTTCAGTTGAGTCTTGAATGGGTGGAATAGTTTGTTGTCGAGAATGTGAAATCGATTCTTCCATGCCCCAAAAGCCCTCTCAACTGATGACCGTAGGCTACAATGTCTCAAATTGAACAACTCTCCTAGGATTCCTGGTCCTTATCGAACCAGCTATTTCATTCCTGGTCTGGTCTGGAAGAACCAAATTTGAGTATGTACTTCATTGACAGTAGAATGCTCCATTTTATTATTTTTAAGTCCAAATGGAGGGGACACTCTTCCTGAAGAAAGATGCCTTCGAAAGACTCGCTCTTCCCCTAGCACTAGTGGGATAGTTCCTTCCACCATACTTCTTCAGATGGTATCTAGTACTTCGGTATGGAGGAAGGAACCCTGGGCGACATGCGTACCCAGCATCAGCTATGTAGAATTTGCCTAAAAAATAATACATATACATTAGTTTTAGGGTTTACATAATGGTAAAATCGTTTCCATGATAGCACTACACATTGCTTACCTAGAGGAACCCTTAACCCATCATCCCTCTCTAATGCATCAGCAAGAACGAGGGTGTCATGTGTTGAACCCTCCCAACCAGCTAACACACGCTTGAACCTCAGATCAAAGTCCACTCAGCTAACACATTTTGAGTAGGGTAGTGCTTCCTACCCCTAAAGGCTGCAACCATCTCCTTTGGTAGTCTAGCATGGACATGAGTCCCATCAATTGCGTCGACACAATCCTATGCAACAACCAACAACTATTATTACATGCTTATGCAGCCATGAATGCAACACACTCCTACCAAAGTAATACTAAATTTCAGTACCTGGAAATAGGGATACCATCTTGAACTTGTTCGGATCTTTAGGGGCGTGTCATTGGATGGGGTGTACTCATCTCATTTCTAAGCTCACCAACAACGTAAACGACATGCTTGAATTATCGGCTCACTGTCTCTACCAACCCCGTGAAGGTATGATGAATCACTCTAAAGCGTTGGTTATAGCCAACTACATGTAGAAACATCGGTACTTGCTCTTCTATGCTGCAGTGTACGCTATCTTGCAATAGGTTCCTTTCTCGAAACAAGTCGCAATTGTGGAAAAAAATAGCTCTCCTCATGCGTAGCAAGTCTACGCACTCTACATCAATGTAGTTAAATATTTTGTTTAGGTTGGCTTGTCTCTCAATGTCTCTCTGTGACATTGGGGCATATGTGATTGCAGGTCGTGCCTGTCTAGACATCCGTATCCTAGTCAAGAAGAATGCATAAAGAACTGTGACTAAAGCAGTTGCCTTAACAATAAGCTTGCGTCGTTTGCTTTGCATATCCATCTTAACAACCAAACAAAAATCATTTATCAGATTTCAGTATGCACTAATACTGGTACTTTATGGAGTGGAGTGTTCTACACAAATTTTAGGCTACATATTAGCAATGTCACAACTGCTACTTCACAACAAAGCGTGATCTCCCAGTGCAGTGCAAACATCATTGACAATGGAGTCATGCTCAGTGAATCAGTATTCACTATCTAGTATGAAATATCAGCAATACTCAGGCCAAGGAGTATGACATCATGAAAAATCACTAGGACAAATATGACGAAACCGTCACAAGCCCAGAGCAAAGAGGGAGTAGTGCCAATACATGACAGATCTAGGCATTGCACAAATGGAACATCCCAAAAGCATGAAGACATGGTGGATCTAAACATGACTAGCACGAAAATAGCACAAGATTGACATCCATAACTTCAAAAGGGTAAAATCTAACATACTTGTAGATCCACGCATAAAGAACATGAATACATACACACATGGATGACAAAAGCACATATGAGCGGTCTTACACATAAATCACAGATTAACTGAGGGGAGAGGGCCAGAGAGATTTCAAGAGGAAGGGGATGAGCGAGTGAGGGGAGTGAACCTTGCGACTTACCTCGGCGAACACGACGACGAGAGAGGGAACCAGCTTGCAGAGAAGAAGCCCCTGCAAGAGGGAACCAGCCTGCAAGAGGGGGTGAGATCGACCAAACGGGAGCGGGGACAGCAGACGGCAGTAGGGAGTGAGTACAAGAGCAGGCGGTGATCGAGAACGAGAGAGGAGAATGGAGTGCGTCAGTGTGAGCAGAGGGGTGACCAGCGTGTCCATGTGAAGACACTGAGGAGTCGCCCGCAGCTGCTCGCGTGAGCCAGGCCAATGAGAAATGGAAGTAACTTGAGTTTCTCGCCGGCCTGGCTTGGCCCACCCTTTTACATCCTATGAGCCAGTCCCACGCTGCAGTTCAGGCAATCAAATACCGGGAGCCTGTATCCCAAGGGCCAGGCCATGGTCGGATCCAGCCAACCAAATAGGCCATTAACGCGTGAGCGCGGTGCACCCTCCAGACTCCAGTACCGACGGCCGCTCGAGTGTTGAACGACTCCTCCGTCGCCGACCGAGCAGTCCACTGCTGCGTGCCGGCACGGCGGCATGATCGTGTACCTGCCGGGGGCGCATGCCGCCATTCCATCCACCGCACGGCGCGCGCCCCGGGCTGCCTGCCGCGCCTCTACGTAGTACGTATTATCTCCTACACGGGAGTGACGGGCTCTTTCTCCGATCCGCCTCTGCTCGGTTGACCACTCCATACGCAACGCAGCATGATTCCCAGGGTCCCAGGCTCCCAGCCACCTCCCATCAACTGGTCTAGCTAGAAAATGATCATAGGACTTATCTTTTTTTAAGAAAAGAAATGATCATAGGCCTGTTGGTTGAGGACGTTAATTGCAGATTAATGGCATCGACATGGCAAAGCCGGATCGACTCTCAAGAGAGGAAGGCAGCCAAGCTAATTTCCCTCTGGAATTTGAACCCCCTACACAATAGAATCCCAAAAGGATGACATTCTACAGTTAACGTTTTCAGCTCTGAATATTGGTGTCGAATTCTTGTTTTTGTTCATACAACTTCAATTATGGAGATAAGTGCAAAGAGCTCATGACAAACAGTAACTTTTGCTGCCCCTTCAGAAGTGACAAAACCGGGTGACATGGCAGTCACGGTGGCAAAATCATCTTCAAAATCGGTCTCAATGGGTGAAGTTACCCGGTATTGAAAGTTTACAGGGAAAAAGTAAGTCAAAGAAAAGTTTTCGAGAGGATTGAGCGTGGCTCAGTAGCGTGGAGCGAAGGTGGTCATCTAGCCAATCCGGGTTTGATTCTCGAACATGGCGTTTCTCATAGAGACGAGTGCATACGTGTATGCGTATATAGATCGTCTGTTATTCTTTTTTCTACAATGAATACCAAAGTTCCTAGCCATTTTTTTTAAAAAAAGAAAAGTTTAGGAGGTTAAGTGGACCAACGTGATAGTTTAGCAGAGTAAAAGTAGACCTTTTCCTTTACTATTTTTCTATTCGGCAACTATTGAGATGATTTAGTACGGCATCATGTTATAAACCTCACATGTTTATGAAAAAAAAATATCGTATATCAAAATTTTAAAGAGAATCATTAACATTGCGTTGAATCCCATTTTGATGTGATAAATCAAACGCCGTTGCGTCATTCAGCGTCCATCTAATGGGCCGACCGAAAGTGTTAATTACTACTCGGTTGCTCCATCTAGAGATCAAAAGCACACGTCCTGGATTAACTTAACCGGAATGAGAATCATTGAGGGCCTCTTGGCAGGGAACAGAGCAGGCCATTTATCTTTTTACTTTTCCATGCTCACCCAGTTCATGCCTCTGATGCGCTCTCTCGTCAACAAGCTATCAGTTTCTCAGTGCTCTATACTTCTATGGTCCAGTCCAGTCACAATGTTACATTCACCAGAAGTCGCCACAAGAACAAGAGCCTCCTTTGAAATGATGGAATCTGTTGGCATCTCGGACCACAATTTCCCTTTCAAACAGCTTGGACACGAGCTTGGTGAACTCGTGGCAGTCGCCGCACACTCTGAGGTTCTTTGCTATCCTTAGAGGTGTACCTGTACGAGTGCTGATAAAACCAAATGCTATCGCAAGTCTCTCACTGTGTCTACGCAGCATATCTATCTTCTCTTCTTCGCTCACATCATGAAGAACAAACCTTGTGTCCTCGGTGTACCCACCTTCTTTTCTCAGTTTTTCTGTTATTTCGGCAAGTTTGAGGTGGATTGCTTCTGAGTCTCTGTGAGAATGATCTCTTGCAGTGAAAGTGTGGACACTATTTCCAATCTCAATCCAGCTGCAGGCCGGATCTTTTCTCAACCCTAGTTCTGTCATCCTGGCTCTAACCTCCTTGACATTGTTCCACTTGCCCATCTCAGCAAAAATATTTGATACAAGGACATAATTACCTGGGTTATCTGGTTCCAACTCAAGGAGCTTATTTGCTGCAACTACAGCAAGCGCGTGGTTCTTGTGGACACGGCATGCCCCAAGGAGTGCACACCACAACACAGATTTTGGTTCCACAGGCATAGACTTGATGAACCTGTAAGCCTCCTCAGTCTGGCCTGAGCGGCCAAGAAGATCAACGACGCAGGCATAGTGTTCCTGCCATGGTTTTAACCTGTACTTGCTCATCATCATATCCAGATAATACTTACCCTCAGTGACAAGCTTTGAGTGACTGCAAGCATACAACAGAGCAAGAAAAGAAACATGATCAGGAGCTACACCAGTCTCTAGCATTCTGTTGAAAAGGTCTATGGATTGCTTTCCATGACCATGCATCCCAGTAGCATTAATCATCGCTGTCCAAAGAACCACATCTTTAGATTTTACCCCATGGAATACTTTGAGAGCATAGTTCATGGTTCCGCAACCAGAATACATGTCCACGAGGGAACTAACCACCGCACCTTCCATAGGAAAATTCCTTCTGATAAGAAAGCCATGAACTTCCTTTCCTTTTGTCAAGGATGACAAGCCAGCGATAGCCCCCATAATACTTACTAGTGCTACAGAATCAGGTTGAACACCTGCCTTTTGCATCTCAACAAATAAGGCAACAGCTTCATTGAACAGCCCATTATTTGCATAACAGTTTATCATACTAGTCCAAGTAACAATATCTTTTTTCTCTACCCTTTCAAATATATGAAGTGAATGGTAAACCTCTCCGCACTCCCCATATATATCTATAATTCTGTTCTCCAGTACCAAATCAAGCAAGCCATTTCTAATAACATAAGAATGAACTTGCTTTAGCAGTGAGATGCTTTTCAATCCACCACATGCTTCCAAAACGCTTCCGATCATCATAGGATCTACCTTCATACTCTCTTTCTGTGCTTCTATAAACTTTTCCAATGCTTCAGAATGCCGAGAACTCTGGGCATAACAAGCAATGATTGTTGTCCATGATATGTGGTCTTTAATCCTCATCCTGTCAAATACAAGCGCAGAGCACTCTATGGAGTGACACTTAATGTACATGTCCATCAATGTATTTTGAACCTGCAAATCAGCATCAATCCTTTGCTTTATGGCATATGCATGAACCTCTCTGCCATTGATTAGCCTACCCAAGTGGCCCACTGCAGAAGACAAGCTCACAATACAAGCATGGTCTGGCTGAAAACCATCTTGAAGCATTTCACCAAAAAAATCGACAGCCTCAGCATACAATCCATTTTGGACATAACAGGAGAGCATTGAGTTCCATGATATGTAGTCTTTCTCATCAATATCACGGAATACTCTAAGAGCACTATCCACCAGGCCACATTTAGCATACATGACAAGCAAAGCATTGCATTGGATATTAACCTCACTACCACATTTCACAAGTGCTGCATGTAGCTCCCTGCCAAGATTCAGCTGAGCTAGCTCTGCACTGACCTGTAGCAGCCCAACGGTTGTGTAAGAATTCATACAGAAGCCAGAGCTCTGCATCCGTCGAAACATGCTCAGAGCTTCCAAGAACCTCCCGTTCTGCACACAACCCGATATAACTGAATTCCACGATGAGACATCCCTCCCGTCGTGCAGCCACTCAAACACCTGAATCGCAGAATCCAGCATGCCGCACTTTGCATACATCCCGATGAGCGCATTGGCCACTAGGGTGCTCCCATCAAGTCCGCACTTCACCGCCAACCCATGCACCTCGCGCCCGCAGCGCCCGTCGCCCTCCACCCCGCACGCCTTGAGCACCGACGCGAGTGTGCACCCGTCTGACGCCACAGCCGACGCCCGCATCGCCCGGTAGACGCCAACGGCCTCGCCCGCGCCCCCGGCAGAGAGGTACGCCCCGATGAGCGCGTTCCAGGAGAAGACGGTCCGGGCAGACAATCCGTCGAACAGGCGGCGGGCGTCCGCGAGGCGCCCGCACTTGCCGTACATGAACAGCAGCTTGGTCGCGATGAACCCATCGTCGCCATCCAAAGACCCGGTGGCCACGGCGTGCGCGTGGACCTGAATTCCCTGAGCGGCCGCCTTCTTGGCGGCGACTAGGTCGAGCACCCACCCGTAGTGTTCTGGTGGAGGGGGCCGCCCCGGCGCCCGGGCGGTGAGCAGACGGAGGGCTTGCCGCAGGTTGCCTTCCTTGCAGAGCTGCTTCAGGGAGGTGGGGCTGGGGGGCGAAACGGCCGGTGGAGGAGTGGGAGGGGGCTTCTGGTAGGGGATTGTTGGGAGGGAGAGCGCGGTGGTGGCCATGGAGGCTCTTTGGAGCCGAACGCTCATGTCAGTGTCATGGCGAGACGGCGAAGCATGTGTCGCCTGGAATTTCCGAATTTGGATATATTTGTTATTTACTGGACAGTTTTTTTTTTCAAATATGATGCTCTACTTTACATCGAAGGGGTTAGATGAGCAGTTTGTCACCGTTAACTTCTTAGGTGGTGAACATGTTGTATTTAAGCTAAAAACACTGCCGATCATCACGACAAATGGAATTACATTGTCTACTATGTCTATTAACATGTAGGATCTATATTTCGGTAAATATGTTACTCGTGGAAAGAAAATTAAACAAGATCTTTGTAACCGGCCTAAGGAGAAGTATATTGCCAATGTTGTTCATTTATATCTAGGACATTCTATGGTTTGGTAGCAGTGTTAATTTATTGGAAGAAAATCATAGTATTCTATTTGTAACTAACTCAGCCATGTATCAATCTCTGTTGTAGACATCGTCATTATAATTTTGATGAATCGTTGCGATAAACCACGTTGTAGTTCAGAATAACTAGTTGAAGAAAAATATAGCCATGATAGTTTAATCTAGAAAAAAAAACAAAAAAATCGAAAATTACTTTAGAAAATCAAGCATCCTCGGCGGTTCAGTCCACTCAACGCTGAGGAGAATATAAGAGAAGAGGAACCGGTAGCGGACTGACGGAGTTGTTACGGGCGGCTAGGGTTGCGAGCGGCTGCGCACTCCCTCCCAACGCTCTTAGGAACAGCTGTTACGTGAAGCGAGATGGTGTTGGGTGAGACCAACCAGGGCCTAGCCCAGTAAAAGCCGAGGTGAATGGGCCAGCGGCCCTAGGAAGTCTAACCTAGCCCATGTATCGTTTGGGATCCAGAATTGAGACTTTCGAAAGTCTGGCCAGAAATTTTTAGCATGGGCCTATGTTAACCTGGATTTGGTCTTGGAGTCCAACAAATATTCTTAGTACCAGGCTTTGGGCAGCCCAATAATCCGATGCTCTTGATCCCGTCTTAAAACTGTTTAGGAAGCATCATTTTTTTTATAAATTTTACAAAAATATAGGTATTTTTTGCTAACTATAAAAAATTACAGGTTTTAAATTTTATTTTACAAAAATACATATTTTAAAAAAAACTCGTATCACAAAACTACATGTTTTAGAATTGACCGTTTCTTGTAACGTGTATGACAGTGTGGGCCCATATGGCAGCCTCATGCATGAGGCTGCTATATAGGCATAAGGCTGTTATATGGGCCCACACTGTCATACCCATTATAATAAACGATTAATTCTAAAACATATAGTTTTATAACAAAGTTCTTCTAAAATATATAGTTTTATGAAATAGAAGTTTAAACTTGTAGTTTTTTGATAGTTTGTAAAAAAACTTATAGTTATATGAAATTTACGCTCTTTTTTCCAACTCAAGGCGCACAAAGTTTGCAAAATTCTTGTGCTCCAACTACTTCCTCTCGTCACAAATAATTGTCGTTTTGCATATATGTGCAGTCAAATATTCGAAACTTTGACTGTCACTATCTTTTTAAATATTCAAATTAGATATATAAAAATCATATATATAGATTTATCTAAAAAATATTTCCATAATATTATGATTTTATTAGGTTTTATCCCTTATTGTTTCAGACCGTCTAAGTTCACGTGTGAGTACGAATGACATGGATGCATTCGTGCCTCAACTTGTTTGTCTTCGCCCTTCAAGATTGCGCAGTGTACTTTTCTTTCGAGACAAGGTGTAATTTTCGGAAGAAGGTGTAATCTATTTAAAAGTTATAAAAACATTAATATATAAATGAAATATAATCGATGATTACTTACTCTTTCGATTGCCTTAAAATTTATACTACTAGGATGATGCAGGGTTTGAAAAACCGACGAAAACCGCATTTTTCGACCGTACCGCTACAATTCGAGATTTAAAACCGATCGGTAAACTGGTCTAATTCAAAAAAAATTGAAAAAATTTATACGACGTAAACCGGTCGAAAATCGGTGAAAATCGCTCGATTTTAGAAGGAATCGAGCGAAAAATCAAAAATCGCTCAAAAACTACTCTAAGGAACGTTCAATTAGTCGGATTGGTTTTCGGTAAAAACCAAACAATTTTTGTGGTTTTTCGTGAAAACCGAGCAATTTTTGATTTTTTGAATTTGTTTTATTTCTTAACCCTACGATTTTTGATGATTTTCAACTCGATATTTCTAATTTTTGAATTTTGGGTGATTTTTTTAAAAACGGTTTTGTGAACTCTAGGATGATACATATAATCACCGCTCGCAATTTTCTCTTGGGCTGTTTATGTGGTGTTCTTTAGTCTTGACCGATGAGGTGGGATTGAGATCAGGTGCAATTGTAACGCACAATAAGCAACTACAGTACTTGTTTGCTAAAAAAATGGTGCTACACTCATAGATGATCTAGAGTTCTAGACTGTCTATCTGGAATCCTATGGTACCATTACACTTGATTAAGTTGCAGTTGCTATTATAACTGCCTATCCAATGAGGTGGCCCTTGACATGACATCCCCTCAAATTTCTGAAAGCTTTACGCACAAATGGCCATGTGTCGCTTGATAAACCCCTTCCTCTGTATGATCTCGAAATTATCATTTTTCTAACCTTATGTGTGAAATTTTTTTAAGTCTATCTACATTCACAAGAGAGATAAATTTGTCAAAAAAATTACTAGAGACTAGAATAGTGATGATTAATGATCTCACCCTACTCCAAACACTCCGCAAATCCATTTCCCTACCCCACCCTCATCGAAAGATAGACCCCACTGCCCAACTCCGGCAACCACGTTGTCCTTGTTGCTGCTCCCAAACCAACACCACCGTCACCCTCCCACCACTCACCCTTCGCGACGTGCCCCGCCTCCTTGCCCTCACGCCGGCAGCCTCTGCCCTGATACCCAACTCCATCTCCCGCCAGGGGCGGTACTAGGGATGCCGGGTATGCTCCGGCACCCTCAACGCTGCAACATCACCCCTTCAATTCAAACTTCCAAATTTGTTGATTAAATTGGTTCTGATTTTGGTGGTTTGGAATTTTTAAGACTTTCGAATTATTTGTATGGTATTTTTAGCAAATTTCAAATAACATGTTGAATTTATGATGATACAAAATCATTATATAAAGCTATAGAGCTATATGCGTAAAATGTACATCCTATTGTAGAAATTTCTGTAGTTCCGCCGGTGGCTCCCACCACCCCTACTTCCACCCGTCCGCCACCTTCAACGTCTCCCCGGGGGACGTACCCTCTGCCACTCCTCCTTCGACCTCGCCTCCGCAACGCCGGCACAGCTCCTCGCCTACCACCGTGCGCGCGGGGGCCTCGCCGTCGACCAGGCCCGCGCCTGCGCCGCTCTCGTCACCTGCGGGGGGCTCTGCCCGGAACTCAACACCGTGCTGCGGGAGCTCGTCGTCGGGATCCAGGAGTTCTACGGCGTCCGCGACGTCTTCGGCGTCGCCGCAGGCTACCGCGGTTTCTACGGCGCCGACGTCGACCACGTGCGGCTGGACCCCGCCGCCGTCCACGACTGGCACAAGAAGGGCGGCACCGTTCTGAAGACGACGCGGGGTGGCTTTGATCTCAACAAGATCGTCGACGGCATCGTTGCGCGCGGGTATACGCACCTGAGAGCAACACACGCGTTGCTTTCAGATTTATGTTTCTGTTTGCCCATTAAACACCCCCTTGTTGGGACTTGGGACTTGGGAGGTACAAATGTGCTGTTAAGAATTGGTGAGGATGGGAGGATTTTGGCGCTATAAAAATGCTTTAACGATGTAGTAATTATGTAAGATAGAGACGTTGATGTTTAGTTACAACACCACAATTTGCTGGGCTGAATTGATAAGGATGCGATTTAGGTGCTGAATGCTTAACCATGCTTTAACCGATGTAATGTTGGAATCAGCTGAGCCTATTCTAATCTTAGGGCAGTTTAACATTTTCGGAGGTCCTAGAGCAAAACGAAAGTAGAGACCCTGGTAGGAACTGATATTTTAGATATCTTAATTCTGTTTAGGGCAGTTCTGGATATTTTCATATCCAAAGTCTAATGCACATCGATAACATGTGTGAACACTTTCATAAAACCAACATCCTACTATAGTACTATATGAATAAGGCTATACGTGTTAAACTTCTCTTGCAAGTTGCAAGCGGTATATAACTTAAGGCCTCGCATGAAACTCGAGAAATTTACATATAGTTATATAAAATAAGCCATTTTCTATTAAATTCATGCATGCTAAATATTCTCTAAAGAGTATGAAACTACATAAAAAAAATATTTTTATGGGATTTTTCGGCCAAGACATACAGCTAAGCAATCATCAGCCGACACTGAAAGCCCAAACACCAAACTTTAACCAAAAAATTCTTTATATCCTTCAACTGATAAGGAACCTTCTATTAGCCACCAAACACAACCAACTGTCACCATAGGCACTAGAAATCCAAATTAACAATCTTGAATCAAATGTTTCTTCATATTCTTTAATCAAGGAATTCGAATATATAAAGAACCACCAATTGTCAAATTCTCTCTCAGCTTAATTAGCAGGTAATAAGATGCAAGCGAGTTGTGTCAAGCTAGCCATCGATCTTGTGATCGAGCATTCGTTCGTTTAGTTTATTGTGAATGTCAAATGCAGGTGTTTTCAAATGGCGAGTTATCGAGTTGAGCACTTGGACCTGCTTGGATAAGTTCTCAGTATTGTTGTTGGTGGTTTAATTCTTTGTTCTTACTAGTGACTACTTGAAAGTTGACGATATAAGCCCATATCCTTATGTACTTCGATTTGTACATCTAACTATGAGTCTACACATGCTATATATGATGTATATATAAATGATCTCAAATAATTTTTCCCACCTACTGGACAAGAAGGCCAACTAAAAATCAAGAACTTCACCCTATACTTGCTCGTGGGGTTTTGATGATCAAGATGAACTTAGATAGCCTCCCATATGCAGGGTTCAAAAAACCGTTGAAAACCGCTCGGTTTTCGTGAAAATCGGCCGTACCGAGCCGGTTCGGTAATTAAAACCGCTCGGAAAACCGGCCAGATGAACAGTAAATTCAACAAATTTGAAGAAATTTAGCAAAAAGTGTCAAAAAAATTTAAATTTTTTTTTTGTGAGTTCCTGAGGTAATCCTAATGATTCTGTAAAATTTTTAGATTATTATCAGATATGTACATTTTTAAAAATTCTGACGGTGATACTGTCACAATATATGCTCTTCAGTTTTTTATTTTCTAGGGGCATAAAATGAAGTCTAATATTTATTAAAAAAAATTTGTGATGTTATAACGTCATCAAAATGATTATTTAAAATTTTGAGATGATGATCAGATATGTGTATTTTTTTAAAATTCTGAAAGTGCTATTATCATTGTATATGCTCTTCTGTTTTTGATTTTATATGGGAAATAAATGAAGTCTAATATTTCTGAAAATTTTAGTACATGATCCTTTGGAATTATTTATGTTTTCAGTAAAATTTTAGAATATAATAAATCATTTTACTATTTATAAAAATCTGACAGTGTATTTGTTCCTTTTCATTAATTTCTATTTTAGAATTTTAGAAGAAATAAATGATTTAAAAAATTGTAAAAATTTCTCTTAGGTGTTTTATAGATTAATTGGGATTTTTTTTACATTTTTAAATTTTTTTTGCAATTTTTTCAATTTGTTCTTCTATTTTAACTATTTTTCCTTCTGTCATCGGATTTCAATGTTCCGTTCATGTAGGTCGAACATGTCATTTTTGCGATAATGGAAGAGTGATGAAGCTATGCTTATGCCTACTCCACAACCTCCATTTATTTATATGCATTCTAATGTAAATGGTGTTGATAAGTAAATGGTAGTGAAATTGCAAATGATTTTGCTTTGTAGTTATGTAAATGCTGATTTTTGCACTTATGTGATTGTAGTATTGTAATGAAAGATTATTTATTGATATATTATTGCTAAATACATAACTAACAACTTCTAATTCTCTAAAATATAGCAAAGGCCATGTGGATTTTTTTTCCAAATTTAGGAGAGATCATTCTGGAATTTTTCACGTTTTCACATACCTTATTTATATATTTATTATATTTTTACTCAATTTTAACCTTCCCTGTATTTCTACAAATTTTACAATATTTTTTTGCATTTTTTCCCAATTTTTTTCGAGTTTTTCCCCAATTTTCCAACCTCGGGCGGTTTTTGGCGGTTTGTGCGGTTTTCTGCGAAAACCGCTCGGTTTTTCGCGAAAACCGAGCGGTTTTTCGTCAAAAACCGCGGTTTTCGCGATCTCATTTGACCAAATTTCAAAATTTTCAAATTTGCAAACTGTTCGGTTTTTCACGGTTTTCGAGCGGTTTACCGCGAAAACCGGTACCGTCGACTTCGCGAAAACCGCCCGCGAAACGGTTTTGTGAACCCTGCCCATATGTCATAGCAAGCACGAATAAGAGAAAAACAATCTTAGAATAAGATCTACTAAATCTTTCCTCTCAAGCACAAAGAACGGTTTCTTGCAAAGATTGAAATAAAGTTTTCCTAAATGATTGGGATATGATCTAACAAAGATTCATCCATCAATCATTCATCCTCGGCAAAAGATCCAAAAGCAATTAGAAGGAGGGGAGACAAAATCAACTTATAAGAATTTAAAGTGTGAAAAGTAAATGCTGAATGTAAATTTTATAATAGTAGAGAAAATGAAATTTGCATTGCATAAATATAAAGATTTACAAAGCCACACTACTAGGTGGGCAAAGCTCACAAATGAGCACACAAGAAAACCCTGAAACCTTGCTACAAACCTTTGGAAGAGGCATCCCCCTACCCCTCTATTTGTAGCCTAAAAGCGTACTAACTTGATCGCTACTCCATCCGCGAACTTTGATCCAACTATCCTCCTTCGCTTGAGCAGGGCTCAAGTTGGCATCCCAACCATCCACTTGTCCTAACGAATTTTATCCATTTATGCTAACTTGACCGCTACTCCATCCTTGAAACTTGATCCAACGATCATCCTTTGCTTGAGTAGGGCTCAAGTTGGCATTCCAGCCATCCACTTGTCTTCCAAGTTCGTAGCAACCCCTGGCCTCGGTTATCTTCAGCGTCGCTTGACTGTTTGGACCTCAGTTCTTCTAACCTAGTCCCGGTCTCCTCCGCCTCACCATAACCTAGCTCCAAGTCATGCAACCATCATAAACAAGGGAAACCCATCACATAGTATTGTTCATAAGATATGCAATTTATAATTAATCTATACCCCTTTATAATGCACCTAAGCAATTTTTCCTACGTCCACCCTAAATAATGCACCTCATTAGAGATGGCCCAATGTTTGTGCACCCAGCAAAACGTCCCCAGAAACTTGCATTCATCAAAATGAACGTCTCAGATCTTTCCTCAGTTTTACTCACCCACATCCGATGGCCATTATTTAATGTGTCTAATCATCCATGTGACCCACAACAGACCTCCCCCACCTACATATTTGGAAGGAGAGCGAATCAAACAAGGAAATAAATAAGGAGGATCCGCATGTAAGGAAACTAGACTTGAATTTTTTACTGACCAAAATTGTACGTACTACATATTTGGAAAGAGGGTGAATCAAACAAGAAAATAAACAGAGAGGATCCGCATGCAAGGAAACAAGACTTGAATTTTTTATTGTCCTGGCATTGTGATCGTATTTTTTTCCGAATATAACCCTTCTCGAGACTTTTTTACGGATCTAGCCCCATAGAGCCTAATTTCAGCGCACAGAGAGCGCTGAATTTTTGTTTTTATTTTTTATCTAAGGAACCAACGGTCTGTGAGTGCTGCTTAATTTTTTTCAATTTTTTCTCGTGGAACCAGCGGTCGGCGAGCGCAGTTTATTTTTCCATATTTTTTCGAAATCATCCCTGTGGCTCACAACAGACCTTCCCTCACCTCCAGCATCAACAAGGAAAAGGAAACAAACGTCTTGGAATCAAGTAAAAGGAAACAAACGTCCTGGAAAAGGAAAGGACCATACATTACGTCTTTGGGAAAAGGAAACCGGAGATGGGCGTGGCCGGGAGAACGCAGTCCGCAATGGCTCCACTGCCGCCATCGGTGGCTTTGCCGACGCGGCGAGAGTTCTTTGGTCGGCGACCTCATGTCATGTGCCTCGGCAAATTTATAATTTAAATTTTTTTGAAAATAATTTTATTAAGTACAAAATAATCGAAAGTTTTTTTGAGAATTTTTCTAGAATTTTTTAACCTAATATGCTATCTTTTCAAAAATCCTTCTATATTTTAATAAAATGAAGGCAACTCACCTGTAGCTTCTTCTAGCTGCAGCCCAAACCAGAGAAGCTTCTTCTCTTCCCTCCCTCCATTAAAGCAAGAAAGAAGCTCCAAAGCTCCATCAATCCCGCACCAAATCTCCTCTTTCCATCTATGGTGTTAATTCCCCAAATTTCATGCTCTATTGCCAAAATTTCCTCCCAATCTGATTTGATCCCAAATTATGGTTTCCATAAATATGCTTGTTTCGGGGCTATAAAAGCCGGCGAGCTCTCCTCCACCCCATCGCATTGAGTAAATCCCCAAGTGCTCCCTCTTGTAAAGATCGCCGGATTTTGGAGGTAACCCAAGCCATCACCGTCATCTTTCCTGGTGAAATTCACCGCAACCGTGACTCCTCCCATGCAGCGTCGGTCTGCGGCGATCTCGCCGCACCAGTGCTGACCCACTGCGACCGGCCGGCCACCCTTGGCCTTCCTCCCCTTGCCCTAGCCAAGCCGAGAGAGCACGCTGTGCTCTCTGTGGAAGCTACAAAAAAAATAATCTAAGATCAGAAAATTCTTTTTTCTTTCTCTTTCTTGATTTAAAATCTTTTGGGAGCCGTTTTACCATTCAACCTCCATTTAGTTCCGTTTTCTTTCTAAATTCATTTAAAATTCTAAATTTCTCTTTTATTATTAAGTGTTGTATTCATACTTATCTTCTCATTTAATTGATAAGCGGGTGTACTGCCGTCGTAGCGTTAGCACAGGCACTATACTAGTACAATATGAATATCCAATTAAATGTATGCTCAAGCTCACTAGGAAGGCCAACCGCAACTCAAAATTTCAAATTCAATTTTCTAAACTAAAATAAACTGACACAAATCGATACAAACATAACAAATATCAAATACTCATCCCACATCTATGGATTGACCTCCACATGATCTCACAGATGTGAATGATCACAAATGGACATGGGTCACTAACCAGCCGGATTTCCTGAAACCTAAAGAGTATGACCTAAAGTTCAGTGGTGTCACCGATTGGTAGGATGACTTGTCCCTCTTAAGGACACGTTAAAATTGATTGCTTTTGATCTATTTGCTTCTCTCGTTATTTTCGACTGTTCGATCAGATGTTAGAAACTGTGTTTTCTCTGGTTTGTGCGCTCGTGGAACACTTGAAATCATGTCGGCCGGAATTGCTGCAAATGTGTTGTAATTATGATTCTCATAAATAAATGCGGTGGCATGAAATGATGTTTGGAGGATTGAGGACACCATACTTTGTTCTTGTTTTGAACAAACGATTGTTTTCCTTCATCAGCTGAATGTTGCGTTGTTATGTCTTGGTAGAAACCATTGGCATTCTACCTAAGATATTTCCCATTGCAGGGTGGTTGGTAATGAGCACATTGTCATTTGCCAGTACATCGTTATTCATCCTACTTTGGAAGCATATATTCGGACTAATTTAGCAGAGGAGGTATGGAACAATGAAATTATGGAAAAATAGTGCTTGCCTTCCAAATCAGCTTTGGCCCATTAGCTCAGTTGGTTAGAGCGTCGTGCTAATAACGCGAAGGTCGCAGGTTCGAGACCTGCATGGGCCAAAGATGTTATGATCTTTTTTCCCGCACCTGAACAATCTTTGCCCAAAAATCCTGGCATTCCGTTATCCAATGCCAGTATGGAGGAAATTCGTAGAAATCATTCAATTCCTCCAGATCCTACATTCCAAACGGGTTAACTGTTCATATCATCACTGCCCACACCAAATTCAAATGCAGACTTATCTAAAGCTGCTCTTTATAAGGATAGGACTGTAGGACTAGGAGTGCTCTTTCAAAGTTTCAATTATGTTGCGTTCTTAAATATTTCAGCCTTGTTGAGTCCTAGAAAATAGAAATGACAAAACCCTTCTAAATCTCAAGAGCCCAATTTTTCTCTCTCTATAGAATAGTATCGAAACGGTGGAGAATGTTACAGGGTAAAGAGCCAACCACAACCATCCCAAGTAATCGCCATGGATAAAATATATCTACACCATGTACAACAAATTACAATATCAGCCGCCTCATGCCAGCTACTACTAAGCTAGTCCTCAATGTTTCTTCACTTCTTGCAATCTTGTTCACTGTCTAATCATCATCGATCTCGCATGCACCTTGCCCTCTCTTTGCGGCCTAACTGATGAACACACCACCATGACTGAAGCTGCCGGTCAAGATTCAGAACAAATGGGCTCGATTTCTATCGGCAGACCTCTCTGGAACTCCACGTACGGGTATGCCATCGGAATCTCATCGCCATCGATCCTCCATCTGCAAGGTCACCGAATTTTCAACAAACGAAGAAGCATGATCAGCCAAACACTTCATCATACTACAACACTCTTTTTATGTTGTACTTGTATGGTGGTATGGTACCACTCAACTTGCATAGCCTACTTATCGAAAACTCCATGCTGCCATGTTTGTACTGTGCGTTGTCGTCTGATGCTACGTTCTACAGTGCCAGTTCCGAAAATACCCAGGATAGCTGATTTCAGACTTGCGGTCCTCGTCGACAAAAAACATAAATGAGAGACTAGTTGTTTGTTATAGCCTTGTTGCCAATGTATTATTAGTTTGGGACTGATAACTGCATCCATATGTGTTACTGTTCGTGTGTCCCTTATTTAACGTCGTCCCCACTGCATTAGTTTCTTAAGTTGTTTTTTCTTTAAAATATTTTTCCATGTCCATTCATTGCTTCTTCGATTTGTCGATTTGGTTGCTCTGACTGCATCAGTGGTATACCTACGTATCTCTTACTCGGGTAGGACAAATATGCCCTTTTGTTTTACCTGAAATTGAGCACAAGGTGATGGAGGAAGAAAGCAGCCTCTACTTTGGCAAGCTCTGATCCAGGGCAGAGCCGGGGGCCACCACCAAACGGCGTAAACTTTTTGCTTGTCCCTTGGTTTGCACCCTGGTGCATCAATCAATCAGATAAGGCATACATATGAATCAATCAAACCATTAACTTCATCAAGGAAACTAGGAAAAGGAAGGAAAGCCAAGAATGCTGGCTTTGAATGAGGAATCATGGTTAGGACCATGTACAAAAGGCACTACAGCCTCAGGCAGAGCTTGCTTGGCATCTGAAGCTACCAGAATAGTTGCAAGTAATTATGTGATAGTTGGACACTCACTAATTAAAGGTAGCAATTAGTTAGAGAACATCCTTTAAAGAAGATTCTTTCAGCTCCAGATAAGCTCTCCTGATAGGTGTTCTAACCTTTTCATTGCATATATTAATAGTATTCTAGAAAAGTACATTACGACAAAGCTAAAACTTCATGACCTAACTGGTATGAATCACTATTCATTCCTTAGTTCATTACCAATATGGTATCTCCAATTCTCCATGCATAGGCTATGAAAAACAGACATACCTCCCATCTACAAGGCTGAAATTGTTGGGCATTTCCATGAAGCGAGGGGTTCAAATGCACAGCGCTGAAAACAGGTAGGACCTTCCAACCAGATGGAATCAGATACTCTGCAACAGAGCAAAAAAAAATGAGCCACTTGCTTTTGAGCATCTTCTATCAAAAGCTAGGTATTTTAGGAATAACAATGCTTAAAAATCAGCAATAAAGGTGCAACCATTCCCTTTGCCTGATCCATTATCATGTGATGAGCACAATGGAATCTGCAACGAAAGCCTCATGTAGGGGTTAATTACCTTTATATCTGACATCTTTGAGAGCCTTCCTGTGGACAAACTTGACAATGTTGCCACATCTCAGCGCCTCATTGATAACCTGTAAGGGCATGCACTCGTGCATCACCACCCCATTTCCATTATTACATAACAACTCCCTTTCCCCCTTAGCACTGTTTTATAAAGAATTTTTTCTGCTCTCGTCAAAATTCTAGATATAGGCAGGCATATATATGGACAAATGGTCTGAATAAGGGAAAAAAATCTGGAGGGTCACATATTTGTGTAGATTGCTGATAATAGAAAAATGCTCCTGGCTAACTAATTAATCCCAAAGCATGTATTGAATGATGATCTTACATGTTGGGTATATTCCATCTTCCTGTAGTCCTCAGAGCTCAAGCACTCCTCCTTCCCTTTGCTAGATCTTATGCCCTGATGCTCCCTCTGCATATGAATAGCATGTTCATACATAGTTAGTCACACAACTACCAATCACCTGTGGCTACCTTCACCATGGGAAGCATGCATGTACCTTGACTAGGTCCAGATCTTCAGCTGACTGCCCAAGGAAATACACAACCATGGAGATCAAGAGTGAGGTGGTCTCATATCCTCCTAGCAGGGAGTCCAGCACAAAGCTCACTTTCTCCTCATCAGAAAGCTCATTGCTTGAGAGGAGCACATCAAGGAAATCACCCTTCTTGCAGGAACCAGTGCTCCTCCTCTCCTCAATAATACCCTTCACAGTGCTTGATATCCTCTCTCTGGCCTGTGAGGATCACCAGACAAGAGAACCAGTGTTATTATTACAACACATCTTTAATGTAAACATAGCATGTGTACTAGCTAGTTTGATGAGATATGATGGCAAGTATACAATAAGGCTTGAAACTTAGACAGTTTAACAAACTGCCGTAAAAGATATGCTTAATTACTTGGACAGCTTTGGCATATGGGGTCCCTGGGATGTAGAGAGGGAAAGAGATGAGGCCCTTCATGAAGGCGAGGAAGTCCTCCAGTATCATGGCTGTGACTGGCTCCTCTGGTGACAGCCCCAGCACCTGCTTCACTATCACACTGAATGCAAACTGTGCATCTCAAGGAAAGAGCACACCCCGAAAAAGAGTAAAAAAAAGAAAAGAAAAAAAAGACCCTGATAAGTCAAAGCCACCTTGGGAAAAGATTCATGCAGCAGCAAGTAACAATATGATGATGTAGGTAACAGGTGCAGAGTTTTTCCTCCATGTTTCAAGGGATCATGTCCCTCTAGCTAGTGATGGCTCTGGTTTAGTTAGTACACTTGCTAACCTTTCTTGCCTCCTCACAGAAGGCGAGAACCTTGACCGTGCAGCTCTTGTCCTTGCTGGTCTTGCCACGCCATGACCCAACTATGTGCAGTGCAATCTTCTCAATGTCGCCAAGGTAGCTGGGCTTGAGCTTTGTGGAGGCGACCAGGGCTAGAGCAAGGTTCCTGAGCCTCTTGTGGTCCTCCCCCAGGACTACCAGCATGGAGGACTTTCCCAGTATGCCGTGAATTGGCCTGGGGTAGCTGCACTGGAACAGCCTCTCCTCATTCTGCAGGATGAAGTGGTTCAGTTCTTGGTCACAGGACACTATGGTGGGGGTGCAGAACAGATGGGACTTGAACACTCTCCCATACCTGCATCAATATCGTCACATCAACAATATTGCCATGCTAGTGTTAGTGTGCTACCTTTCCCTTTTTTCACTTCTTCAGAAGCAAGTTACACGCACCGACACAAACTACACTCTAATTCATATTGATATTACAGCCTCAGAAAGAAAAAGGAGGTTAAAACTGCTGACAGGACAGCAACATTACCTTTTGCTGTCACATTAAATAATGATACAACACTTATTGCATGGTAGGAAGATTTGTGCTAGCTGGCTGTGTGGTGGTGATAAAAATGTTACTGCTGCTGATTACCTGGAGCAGTGATCCTCCAAGAAGCTGCCCAGGGTGTTGGAAGCATGAGGGCTGAGGAACCTCAGGGTCTCACCAAGGAGAGGCCACCCAAAGCTACCCTTGGGAGCCCTGGGATTCAGAAGCAAAGGCAAGAAGTGGCTCAACACCAGAGTCAGAAGCAAGGCAAGCAGGATCACCAGAGCAGCCAGCACAAGCTCTCCTCCCACCATCATACCACACACCTACAGCCACCACCACCCCTCAGTCTCATCTCACAAGCATGGAGTCTCTGCCTCTCTGTCTATCTATCTACCCTTCACTTGCTCACAACCCTCTGTCTCTCTCTAGAATGGAAGAGGGGGGGGGGGCTATATAGGAGTAGAAGCAAGGCAGGAAGGATCTTGGCAAAGGGAGAGAGAGAGAGAGAGAGAGAGGGGGAGGGAAAGGAGAAATAAGGTTGCCTTTTGTTTCCTTGCTTTGGCCTTCTCTTTTTAAGTTATTTATTTCTTGCTTTTGTTTGTTTGATCTCTGTTTTTACTGCAGTGAATTGAAGCTTTTATCAAGGAGGGCTAGCTATAGGAGGATGGTCCATTGTAGAGTAGCGTCTAGGCTGCTGCTGCTCAAGGTGCAGTCAAAACACGCGGGTAGAGAGATGTATTGGGGTACATGCAGCCGAGTGCAGATGCTTAGGACTCTGGCGCTAATAATCTGTGAAGGTTATGCGTACAGCGTACGTGGAGATTTGCACCTTGTAACCTCGTCCCAATCGACGGTGAAGTATGTGCAGTATCATCGTTGATTTCTAATGGAACAAGTTCTATTACGCTGGTACCACTGCTAAAGTCCCTCCTCTTGCTCATGGCCGATGCGCGTGAGGAGTGAAAGGTTAGTGGCAGCTTGGGGCTTGCTTACTTCTTTGCTGCCGGCCATGGATCCGCTGATCCTCGCCGTCGTCGGCCTCGTTCCTCGCCCAATCGACTCGACCCTGACCGAATCTGCTCACCTCTGCCGGAACTCCCCTGCCCTGGGAAGCCGCCGCACTGCTGCCCCGAGACTTCCACTGCTTCTTCCTCTCCTCTCTAATCGAGAGTGAGAGAAATTGGAGCCGCCATTGGAGCTCTCGGCCAAGCTCCACTCCCGTGACTCCATGAGCCTCAATCGAGCAAGAGGGAGGGAGGGAGATAGGAGGAATATGCCCTACAACCGGTGAGCCGAGCTCGGGCAAGAAGATGGCCCTTACGAGCCACGACCCACGAGACGGGCCTCCACAGCCTTCCTCCTTGCCTCGGTGGCCTTCCCCGCCGTCACCGCAGATCTGGTCTGACGTGGATCTTCCTCCATGGACTAAATTATCGTCATCTCTGACCCCAAATGCCTCTTCATCCTCAAGTACTCTCTCGACCGCAACTGCCTTGACAATGTTCACCTCGCCGTTCCAACCAACTTAGTAAGATATTCCTAAAATTGTCCATGTCGTATCATGTTCCCAGGCATCCTCTTCATTCCCCTTCAACCACTTTGGGTTTGGTCCACGGCAGAATAACGTTGTGCTTATTCGTGGAAATTTAATGATCAAGTTGACTTTAAATGGTCTCTCACGTATCATATCAAGCAAGAGCTTCAAAAAAATTACTCTTAAAAACTCAAGAAAACAATCTTTTGAAAATCTTTCTCTTTCAAATCAAAAACCGGTTTCTTGAAAATCTCTTGATGAAAAGTGAGAGCTTGCTTAAATGATTAGGATATGATCTCCAGAGGATATCCATCAATCACTCATCCGTGACAACAAAAGATCAAGAGAAGAAGAAACCAAATAAGAAAGATCAAAACTTAAGAGGAGGGAAGATTAAAACAAGAGGCAAAGCTTGAGTCCGAATTTGATCTTTATTCCAGTGCAAGATAGATGATTACAAAGCCTCTTTTCCTTCTACTCGAAACATCGCCTAGACTTCGTCATTCACCATGACCCAATGACTTCTCACATGTCATGACTACCCCGAACCATCCTCGCTTACAAACGGGCTCAAGTCACTTAACGTGTCACATGTCCTTGATGGTTTCACCATGACGGCTACGACTTCCTTTACCGTTCTGGACCTTAACTCCTCCTTGAGCCTATGAAAGACCGAGATGGCGACCAGGGGGGGTGAATGGTTCCAAAATAAATTTTCCCACCTCTTGGACAAATGCTAGTCAAAAGACTCAATACTGCTTGTAAAGAACAGAGACTAGAAAAACACAAGCAGTGTTCAAAACAAAGACGACTCAAAAGCCAATCTGTGATCTTGGCTTGCTTGTGAGATTCTAATGATCAAGATAGACTTTGAATGCCTTCTCATACGTCACAGCAAGCAAAATAGCACCAGAGTAAACACCAAAACTCGATCAATTAAGAATTCATCATGAAGGAACAAAAGATCAGT
The DNA here is from genome assembly GCA_036346275.1 of Otatea glauca. Lineage (NCBI taxonomy): Eukaryota > Viridiplantae > Streptophyta > Magnoliopsida > Poales > Poaceae > Otatea > Otatea glauca. The sequence continues at coordinate 35,189,552 of CM070717.1, forward strand.
TTCTTTGCAGAACTTGAACCATGGTTGCTTAGAGAATTTGGATATGCTCTGAGTGAAAATTCATCCAATCAATCCCTCATTCTTTGCAACAAGAACCAGAAGCAAATCAAAACTAAAGAACTGCAAGTCACACGTTTTACACACTTCAAGAACACACAGATTTACAACTTGCAACAAGAACAGAAGGATTGCCTAAATGATTGAAAGCATCGAATCAAGAGAAGAGTTCATCAACCATGAATTTCAACAAAGATTCAATAGCTTGTAGAAGGAGATGAGGCAAATCCAAATTACGTAAAGTAAATTGCAAGTAAGTAAATGCGGAATTTAGATAGCAGAATTTAAGTGCGTAATGTAAATGCGTAAATGAAATGAAACTAGAACATAAATGAAGAACATTTCATTTCGGAAGGGAGGTTTACAAAGCCTCACAACAAAGTGGGCAAAACTCAAATGAGCAAAAAAACCTCGAACCTTCAAAGAGGGAGGCTGCCCTACCCTCTATTTATAGTGACTGATCAATTCCCACCCTTGGATGTCTTGCTTTAATCCTAAGCCAACTTCCAAGAGACAGGATTTGATCCTTACACCGCTACTCTCAACAACTCTCAACTACACTCGGTACTTTCTTAGTACACCGACAAAGAAGCTACACTTTATCCACTACTTTATCTTCCAGAACTGCAACCCTACAGCTCTCCTTGATCCAAGTAGTGATAAGCTAGTTTCTCCACTAATCTCTTGTCTCTTGGAACTGCACCGACTTCATCTCCGACCATCTTCCGGCGAACTTCCGACCAACTTGAACCTCCGGCCATCCCATGCCTAGTTCCAGCCTCCCTTCGCCTCACCATGACCACCAAATGAAGTCCTACATTCACAAAGACAAGAAATCCCTTCTTGGTTCCACCATGAACCCATCACAACAATTCGATCACGAGTTGGGGTTAGAAAAGACCAAAAACGGACCAAAGCATTTCAACCAAATGCAGACAAGCTGTTTTCAATACAGCAGGATCTTCTCAATTTGTTATGATTTTATATGTTGTTCTACTGAAAATCTTGTCAACATGAAAAAGTTGTGTTTTGAAATTATCTACAACTTTTATGTATAGCACATAATTTTTCGAGCACGGGAAGACCCTCAAAAATGCATATTACTGCACGCTGAAAAATTGGTCCGTAGTACACATGAGAACCATCGCGATTTGGTCCGTCATACACATGGAGATCATAAAAATTTGGTCTGGCCTACACATGAAGATCACAAAAATTTGGTCCGGCCTACACATGAAGATCACAAAAATTTGGTCCGGCCTACACATGAAGATCATAAAAATTTGGTCCGGCCTACACATGAAGATCACAAAATTTTGGTCCGGCCTACACATGAAGATCATAAAAATTTGGTCCGGCCAACACATGAAGATCACATTTAAATACAAACTGAAATCTAAGCTATCCTAGATCATACAAAGTCAAATACATCACAAGCAAAGATGGACCTCCACATGGTCCTTCAATCTCCCCCTTGATGAGTATATTGACAAACCTTATAAAAGGCATAAATTTGAGTTTGAGTAAGATAAGAAGAAAACAATTTGATTGCAAAAACACACATGGTCCAGAGAGAATAGACTGAGAACATGACCAAGTTGGTAAGACATATTTTAGAGCTAAATCAAGTAAAGAGCAAGTTTTCCACAAAAAGCTCTAAAATCCAATCATAAGCGCCAAATGTGATTATGTAATTATGATCCATAAGAATTAGCAAAATTTTACAAAGATCATAAGAACCAAATAAGCTTTCACATTTTTAATGATGTCTTTTCTACGATTTCTCCCCCTTTTGGCAATATAGGCATCAAAATGAAAATTTCTCCCCCTTTTTATGTATGCATGAAATGCAACCTAAGGGAGCTTTGAAGATTATCCAAATAATCATAATGACAAGATATGACACCAAGCTTATCAATCTCAGATTATGACCAAACTAAGACATGTCCAAGTGCAAATAACAAATTTTGCTCAATGTATCTTTTTAGCAAGATTTGACAAGTGCAAAACTTAGCAAAGTTTCAAAACTAGAAGCAAAATCACTCAAGGATCAAATGAAAAACCTAGAGTTCAACCTACTCAACACTTTGGGGAATTTTGAAGTGCATATAAGGTCCTTCGAGCCCATTTTTCAATTTATGCAAATTTTCTTTAAGACTTCAAAAAACATAGCGGGGTGCAAATGTTTGACATTATTTGCATTCTTTACCCACTTATGTGTTTGATATTTGCATTTTTTTTGTTGATTGACTCAAGCCATTTTCAATCATCTCAAGAGTAACTCTTAAGAGAATGATCTTGGTCATACACAATATATTCCAAGTTCATCCCAAATGCAATGGGAGGCAGTCTCGAGAATATAAAGTGCTGAGATCAATTTTGCACAAAAGAGTCAATTTTTTTTTAATTTTCAATTTAGCACATATGAGCAATTCTGAAGGACTCAAACATGGATCAAGCAAATTTCACCCAAGTTGCTATAGGGACTCTAGAGAAATCCAAAATTTCACAATTCATGGTAAAAGCCCCTAAAGAAGAAACTTAGTAAGTAAAAGCAACATGTTTCATCAAGTTTTCATTTAAAGCTTTTTAAGTTTTTCAGATTTTAATTAACCTTAGCTTGATAAATGAACTTGGACATATCTAAGCTAGTGATTTTCTTCAAAAGATATAGCATGATGTATTTCACGAAGATTGAGTCAAATACATAATAGACAAAGCTCATAAAATAGAAAATGCATTCTAAATGCAATGCATGAACAGATTCCCAAAACTCCCCCTCAACATATGAATCAATTTTAAGCTCAAATCTGGTTAAAGTTGAGTTATTATCAAGATTAGGCATAAAGAAAACCCAATTGAACTCAATAACAACCAGAAAAAAATAGAATGAGGAGAAGAAGTCGAAAAAACTGCAAACTGGGTGGCTATTGAGTGTAGAAAAGATAGAAGAGACTCACTACGGCTTAGACTTGCTCTTATCTTCCCAAAGGATCGACATAGGAAAGTGACTCTAGATCCCAACTAAGGAGTGCACACAGACCTGCCTACCGGGAGGCCCAACACCGCTAGACTTATAAGACGTGAGGGAACTCAACCTAGAGAGAAGAGAGAACACTAATCACGCATGATAGCAACCTAAAGCACAAGATAGGATGTACATACAAGGCATGCCAAGACTAAGTGAGTGAACTCAACTCAAGAAAACAAGCCCAAAGTCACCCGAAGAAGAAAGGAAATCTTTGGAAGAGAATATATAGTACATAATATACAAACCACTCCCCTCAAGATAAGCCGTATGGGCTCACGACTCCAAGCTCACTCCTCAAGGCAACAAACTGGAGCTATCCAAAGGCTTGGTGAAGATATCGCTAACTGGAGGTCACTCTCTACAAATCAAGCGCGATATCTCCTTCTCCACATGGTCTCTAAGGAAGTGATATCTAATGTCAATGTGCTTAGTCCGAGAATGTTGCACCGGGTTTTTCGCAATGCAAATAGCGAAGTGTTGTCACGAAAAGTGGCACACTCTCTATCTCTAACCCATAGTCCCGCAAGGTCGATCTCATCCAGAGCACTGCTACAAAGAATCGGTCATGCGACAACATACTCGGCCTCGGTGGATGGGTGGGCAACCCTGCATCGCTTCCTAGATGACCAAGAAACAAGAGAAGTGCCAATGAATTGGCAAGTGCCAGAAGTGCTCTTCTTTCCTATCCTACAGCCAGCAAAGTCGGCATCGGAAAAGGCTCTAAGAGATAGACAAGAAGAAGAAGAGTACCAAATACCATAATCAGTGGTAGCACGAAGGTACCTGAAGATGCGCTTGACCGCCTGGCGGTGAGAGGCGCGAGGAGAAGCTTGAAATCGAGCGCATGGACATACAAATAAATGTATGTTCGGCCTCAAGCGATGAGGTACAAGAGGAGCCGATCATGCTCCGAAACTCCTTTTGATCAGCAGGCTCACCATCCTCATCAGGCTCGAGGACAGCAGTGGTGGCCATAGGAGTCATCACCGGCTTCTCATCAGACATATCGAAGAGCCTCAGGAGGTCACGGGTATATTTGCCTTGATGCAAGAAAGTACCCTCCCGAGTCTGCTTGATTTGGAAGCCAAGAAAGTAGCTCAACTCGCCCATCATACTCATCTCAAACTCTGTGCTCATCACCTCAGAAAACTGAGACACAAGCGAATGAGACGAGCCACCAAAAATGATATCGTCCACATAAATCTGGACAAGAAGAAAATGAGACTCATGGTGTCTGATGAACAGAGTTTTGTCTACTATACTCATTTTGAAGTCATGGCTGAGAAGATAAGACTTGAGCCTCTCATACCATGCTCTGGGGGCTTGCTTGAGTCCATACAGAGCTTTGGAAAGCTTGTATACATGACTCGGAAACTTGGGGTTCTCGAATCCTGGAGGTTGCTTGACATAAACCTCTTCCTCAATATAGCCATTGAGGAATGCACTTGTCGGGGATCGGCCACCACGACACGTGGCCCCCCCGGGGGGCCCTCGTGCAGCCCTTCTCTAGAAATCGGGATCGTTCCTAGCTCGGCCGAGACGTCCCGGACCGCCACCGAGCACCAATCGAATCGTTCGAGCCAGCTCACCAAGGGTCCCGCAAGGCCATAAAGGAGCTCTTTCCTGACCTAGCCGACCGCCCCGAGCTCTTTCCCGACCTAGCCGACCGCCCCGAGCTCTTTCCCGACCTAGCGGAGTGCTCGACCTTGCCGCACAGTCGGGCTTCCCGACTCTCAAACCAACCCGACCCGGCCTCCGCCGAGATCGAGCGTCGGGTTCCCACGACCGTTTACCACGTGCGGTGATCACGACCGCTTAAGCGACCGCCAGAGGCGTGTAGCTCCTTCCCAAAGCGATAGAAGGCCACCAAAGTCAAAATCTCGGTCCCATCGTCCCACATGTACAAGATGAGAGTCACCACCCGAGCAAATGATGGGACCATGGATGGCAACGTCATCATCTGACAGGTTACAGAGAGTGGGTTCGCTGTTTCCCGAAGAAGCGACAACCCGCTTTGCTCGGAGAGCCTACCAACCCGGCGTGGGCGAGGCCAGACAAGACCAGTCACCAAAACGAAGGCCTTCTGACACGCCCCCTTTTATCCTCTCGGCTCCCAATTCCCAATGTAACCTGCCCCTTTCGGTCATATAAGGGAGGGGCAGGGCCCTCTGCGCGGGGGGCTTTTCTCTTCTTTCGCACACAGCACTCCTAGCTTCTCATCTGTAAACATTGCGCAGTCATCTGCACCCAGAGCAATACAGTATCATCACCCGAACTGGAGTAGGGACGTTCGTCCCGAACCAGTATAAACCTCGTGTCCCCTGTTTGGTTGCGCAGGTTCCCCTGCTTAGTGCGCCCGTCGAGGGTGCCACCCGGACGAGCGAAGCTCTCGGCCTCGCCCTCTGTACGATCCTTCCCCCTCTTTCTTTGCGGTCGACGGTCCCGATCGTCGACAGCACTCTTGACATCCATTTGATAGAGCTTGACGCCCCGGGATGCAGAAAATGCAAGAAGGATCCTAATAGCCTCTAGCCTAGCTACAGGGGCAAAGGTCTCCTCAAAGTCAAGACCCTCAACTTGAGAAAAGCCCTGTGCAACTAGCCTAGCCTTGTTGCGAATGACAACCCCATCCTCACTCTGCTTGTTTTTGAACACCCACTTGGTCCCAATGATATTATGACTAGATGGGGGCTTGACAAGCTGTCATACCTTGTTCCTCTCAAAGTTCTCAAGTTCCTCATGCATAGCATTAATCCACGACTCATCGGATAATGCATGAGAAACATCCTTCGGCTCAAAGGAGGCAACGAAGGCAAAGTGAAGATGAAGGAGGATGACCCGTTCTTGAGCGTGTGACACGCTCGAACAAATCACAATCATCCGATCGGAGGATGACGTCTCGAATATGATGGGAGGTCCAGCAGCAGTAGCCTCTACCTCTTGAACAGAAGAGGTAGGAACAGAGCCACTCGCTGAAGGAGAGTCGGAAGGCAAGGGCTGGTCTCCCTGAGGTGCAGAAATGGAAACAGGAGGCACCTCAGGTGGAGAGGGGACTGGATCCGGTGGAACACCATCATTTCCATCATCCTAATCTTCTTCAAAGATGGTCTCGGAGGGATAAGAAGAGCCTGAAACATCAGGTCTAGCTCCTGGGCTAGCCTCATCAAAGGTCACATCACAGGTCTCTAAGATCCTATGCGCATCAACACTCCAGACCCTATAGCTACGAGAAGAAGACGAATAACCTAGAAAGATACCATCAGAAGAGCGAGACTCAAACTTATCTAGGTTACCAGACTTCAAGATAAAACACTTGCAACCGAAAACGCGAAAATGAGACACACTGGGCTTTCGCCCATACCTCAACTCATAAGAAGTGCGATGCAAATGTGCTCTCAAAACACGCGATTAGAAACATGGCAAGCGTAGCTATAGCCTCATTAAAACTTCCTAGAGTATCAGACTCATCTAGCATCGTCCCGCCATCTCAACCAGGGTCCTGTTCTTCCTTTCCACTATGCCATTCTCACGAGGGGCGAGGGAGAAGAGAATTGATGCTCTAAACCGGACTCTACACAAAAACTCTCAAAGTAGGAATTCTTGAACTCCGTGCCATTATCACTCACAGATAGCTCGTAATGCACCGGGAGCTCAATGGACAACCTCATCGACCAAACCCTGAAGTGAGAAAAGTCTCATCCTTCGAGGCCATGAAGAATACCCAAGAGTATCTAGAAAAATCATCAACGATGACAAGAACATACCACTTCCCTCCTGCTTGATCGCACTCTAGCCGGACCAACAGTGTCTATATGTAAAAGCTGTCTGGTGCATCACCATCACTACGGTGATCGGAGGATGAGAAGCGAGAACCATCTTGCCATGTCGGCAAGGAGAGCAAACTAAATCTTTGACCATCTTGAGTTTGGGCAAACCCGAATGAGACCGTGGTCGCTAACTCGGGTCAAATGATCAAAACCAATGTGACCAAGTCTCCTATGCCGGAAGGAGAGATCACGGGACTCGAAGCAATCAAACATTGAAGAGAGTCTCGGAAGAAGCGTAAAAATCAGCACGAAAGACTCTCCCAAATCTAGAAATCCCACAAACTAACCCTCCCGATGAATCAAGGATTCTACAGCATTACTCTTGAAGCTTACCTCGAAAGAGTCATCGATAAGTGAGAAACAGAGAGCATTGTATTGCACTTACTTACTAAGGCAACATCTTTAAGAATGAAATTTTGGTTAATGCAGATGGTACCTTTAGCAATGACTCTACTCAAGATGCATCCCCAAAAGTGATTAACTCATCACCGGGGCTCGGACTAGGAAGAAAACCAACGAGAATCTCCGGTCATATGACGAGAATAACCGAGTCAACAATCCAAACATCGCCCTTCCCATCCGGACGAACCCGATCAAGACACAAGAGAGAAAGATGACTCAAGATCGGGATAGAGTGAAGACTTAGGAACCCAATCTTGAACCATACGACACCTCAGTACCGACCACGAAGAAGATCGACTCGAGTGTCTCTCTGACGCTCAACTCTCACACGATCAGGAGCAACTCTGGTAGATAATCTAGGAGTCAAAACTGGGTTGGCACGCCGTGGTGCAAAAGAACCATCCCAAAAAGGTGCTGGATCTCCTCTTGAAAAACACCTCACGCCACGATATCTACCTCGATGGGAAAAACGAGGAATATCAAGAGGACGGTGGAAAGACTGACTACGAACAGCTCCAGGACTAAAACTTGAAGAACTAGCATGAAAACCAAGTCCTAGACGCTGCCTAAAAACAGGCGACTCTCTAACCTGTCTAGAAGCAGTGTGTGCCTTAGGAGCACTCAAAGTCTGGGGATGACCCCGAATACCCCTAAGAGCGACAACACGCTTACGCCGAGTGATCTTGGCGCGCTGAAATGTAAATCTACTAGGTGACCATCCTTCTTACAGAAGGTGCATGTGTACTTCGCCTTGCTAGAGGCAGAAGCAATAAGAGTAACACCCTTCTGGTAAGAAGTCCCATGGACAACCCCAGCGGACCTAAACACGGTGATACTCACTCTGGGAGCTACCACAATCTCACCACTCTTGGAGCCGCGCACTATGGTGGGAGGATGCGCCCGAGCGTGCTCCAGGATCAAATCCTAGACCTTGATTGAATCTACTAATCTTGGATTGGTCTAGAATAAGATTGAGCTTCTTCTTGCCTCCAACAAACTTCTCGAGAGTGCTCATAAGATACTGGCAATCTCGGAAGAAAGAAGCACAAGAAGAACAGGGGAAAGGAGAGGAAGAAGAAGAACCGAAGAGAAAGAGAAGATCTCTCAAAGACGTGCTTTTTGTTCCCCTAGCACGGCTGCCTCAATCTTGAGGGCCTCACAAGAAACGCAAGGAGCATCTCTAATCCTAAGAGTTTGGTCTTTTAACTTCTTCCTAAGCTCAACATGGATTTGATCCACATCATCCTTAACCCCAATACACAAGAAGCAACCGCTTTTGACTTAACTAGTAAGTCCTTAGCAAGTTGATCACACTTGACATTCAAAGCATCATTGTCAAGTTTTAGTTGCCTACAGCCCTCACATGAGCTGACTGGGTCCTTAGAAGCATGCAATTCAAGTTCATCATTCCTAACAGAAAGCTTTCTAAGGTGTGAGCTCATGGCATCAATTTCAGTAAGCAGTTTAGGGCAATTGTCACAAGAAGCATTTGAGTGAGCAGGAGAAGAGCTAGCATCAGCAGGAATATCAAAGGTAACAGAACTAGCATTCTTCAACTTCAGATTCTCAAGATCAACAAGCACACTATCATGCAACTTCCTTAGGTTCTCCAGCTCCACAAGCAAAGCATCACAGAGAGTACAACTATCAGAGTCTCGGGAGGAGCATGATTTAAGTAAAGCTAACTCCCGAGACAGGCTATCTAACTCCTTCTCTAACTCCAAACACCTCGACCTAGCCTTAGCATGAAACTTGCCTAATTTACAGAAGGCATCATTTAACTCGTCGTAGGTGGGTACCTGATCCGTGTCGCTGTACAGCTCGGAGTCACTCACTTCAATGACGCCTGCCATGAAGCATATGCCGGAGAAGTCGTCGCCGCTCTTCACCTAATCTTGCGGATCGTCCTCGCTTGCATCGCTCCAGTTCTTAGTGTCGGAGAGCTCGATGTCGTCCAACGCGGCGAGGACCCGGTGAAAGAGCTTCTTGTTCTTGGCGAAGTTGTGGTACTTCTTCTTCGCCGGCTCACGAGCTGGGGCCTTCTTGTTGCGGTTCTTGTCGGTGTAATCGTTCTTGCCCGAACCGCCTTGTTCGCTCTTGCCCTTCTCCAGCTTGGGGCAGTTTGCTCGAATGTGGTTGGGGCCACCACACTCGAAGTAGGTGATCACGCCACCTCTTTTTCTCTCTTACCCTCTTGTAGGCATGAGAAAACTTGCGAGCAAGAAGAGCAAGCTCATTTTCCAAAATTTTTCCAGTTGGTCATCGCTAGCTCGCAAAGGGTGGAGAGAGAAACCACAAGAAGAGTCGAAGAGGAAGATCCAATGGGATCGGTGACCAAGGCCATCGATCGAGATTTCGTCTTCCGCGAGACGACGTCGATCTCATGAGTCTTGAGGCGGAATACACCGTCAAGAGTCAAGGTCGACAGTCGGTGGTGTCCTTGATGGTGGTCACTTTCATTTCCCAAACACGAAGATCGAGTGCGGCCAAAAATGTCGAGCATTATCCGAGTCGGGGTATATGCAATCGATCGCTCGAGAGTCGCTCAAAATCTTCGTAAACCGACCAAAGCACTCGTCAAGACTCTCACCAGCATGATGTTCAAACTTGTTGAACTCACGCTTGAATTGGTCCTGTCGAACCGTCTTGATTTGGGTAGTGCCCTCATGGTAAGCATCGAGGGTTACCCAAATCTCATGAGCAGAATGAAGGTGAGAAATCCTATCATACTCACTTCGGCTAAGACCCTGTATGAGGATGTTCCTTGCCTTAGCGTTCGCCTCAACGTCAGCCATATTGCCGGCCGTGACGTTTTCATTGGCAGGAACCTCATATGGGAGTTTCACCTTCTGCCATATCAGGAAGCCCTGGGCAGTGATGTATGACTCAATGCGTGACTTCCAGAATGGAAAATCGACTCCAGAGAAAATGGGTGGCTTGGTGGAATACTTGTCCATCGCCATGGCTCTTGAGACCGGTCAAGATCTATGAAAGAGCAAAACCGGCTCTGATACCAATTGAAAGACCGAGATGGCGACCAGAGGGGGGTGAATGGTCCCAAAATAAATTTTCCCACCTCTTGGACAAATGCTAGTCAAAAGACTCAATCTTGCTTGTAAAGAATGAGACTAGAAAAACACAAGCGGTGTTACAAAAGCAAGACGACTCAAAAGCCAATCATGATCTTGGCTTGCTTGTGAGATTCTAATGACCAAGATAGACTTTGAATGCCTTCTCATACGTCACAGCAAGCAAGATAACACAAGAGTAAACATCAAAACTCGATCAATTAAGAATTCATCATGAAGGAACAAAAGATCAATTTCTTTGCAGAACTTGAACCAGGGTTGCTTAGAGAATTTGGATATGCTCTGAGTGAAAATTCATCCAATCAATCCCTCATTCTTTGCAACAAGAACCAGAAGCAAATTAAAACTAAAGAACGCAAGTCACACGTTTTACACACTTCAAGAACACACGATTTACAACTTGCAACAAGAATGTAGGATTGCCTAAATGATTGAAAGCATCGAATCAAGAGAAGAGTTCATCAACCATGAATTTCAACAAAGATTCAATAGCATGTAGAAGGAGATGAGGCAAATCCAAATTACGTAAAGTAAATTGCAAGTAAGTAAATGCGGAATTTAGATAGCAGAATTTAAGTGCGTAATGTAAATGCGTAAAGGAAATGAAACTAGAACATAAATGAAGAACATTTCATTTCTGGAAGGGAGGTTTACAAAGCCTCACAACAAAGTGGGCAAAACTCAAATGAGCAAAAAAACCTCGGAACCTTCAAAGAGGGGAGGCTGCCCCTACCCCTCTATTTATAGTGACCTGGGATCAATTCCCACCCTTGGATGTCTTGCTTCAATCCTAAGCCAACTTCTAAGAGACAGGATTTGATCTTTACACTGTCACTCTCAACAACTCTCAACTACACTCAGGTACTTTCTTAGTACACCTGACAGCAAGCTACACTTTATCCACTACTTTATCTTCCAGAACTGCAACCCTACAGCTCTCCTTGATCCAAGTAGTGATAAGCTCTCCTTGATCCAAGTAGTGATAAGCTAGTTTCTCCACTAATCTCTTGTCTCTTGGAACTGCACCGACTTCATCTCCAGCCATCTTCCGACGAACTTCCGGCCAACTTGAACCTCCGGCCATCCCATGCCTAGTTCCAGCCTCCCTTCGCCTCACCATGACCACCAAATGAAGTCCTACATTCACAAAGACAAGAAATCCCTTCTTGGTTCCACCATGAACCCATCACAACAATTCGATCACGAGTTGGGGTTAGAAAAGACCAAAAACGGACCAAAGCATTTCAACCAAATGCAGACAAGCTATTTTCAATACAGCAGGATCTTCTCAATTTGTTATGATTTTATATGTTGTTCTACTGAAAATCTTGTCAACATGAAAAAGTTGTGTTTCGAAATTATCTACAACTTTCATGTATAACACATAATTTTTCGAGCACGGGAAGACCCTCAAAAATACATATTACTATACGCTGGAAAATTGGTCCGTAGTACACATGAGAACCATCGCGATTTGGTCCGTAGTACACATGAGAACCATCGCGATTTGGTCCGTAGTACACATGAGAACCATCGCGATTTGGTCCGTAGTACACATGAGAACCATCGCGATTTGGTCCGTAGTACACATGAGAACCATCGCGATTTGGTCCGTCATACACATGAAGATCATAAAAATTTGGTCCGGCCTACACATGAAGATCACAAAAATTTGGTCCAGCCTACACATGAAGATCACAAAAATTTGGTCTGGCCTACACATGAAGATCATAAAATTTTGGTCCGGCCTACACATGAAGATCACAAAAATTTGGTCCGACCTACACATGAAGATCATAAAAATTTGGCCCGGCCAACACATGAAGATCACATTTAAATACAAACTCAAATCTAAGCTATCCTAGATCATACAAAGTCAAATACTCATCACAAGCAAGGATGGACCTCCACATGGTCCTTCAGCCTAGTCTCGGTCCATGCCATTACCCGCCATGTTCATCACTAGTGCTTCACGCTCCGGCTCCTTGTCTTCCCAGTCTCAGTCATCTTCCGGTGTCCTTTGACCATTCTAGATATCAGCTCTCCTAGCCTAGCCCCAGTCTCCTCCGTCTGACCATGACCTAGTTTCGAAGTTCTGCAACCAACACAAACAACCAAACCATCACTAGCACTGTTCACAATATATGCAATAAAAATTTTGAAATTCACAGAAAATGCCCACAATTCCCTACCAAAGTCGGCACTACCGCACCAGGGCCAGTACTACCGCCAACTTAGGGATGGTAGCACCGCCCTAGTCAAACCATTTTTCACTCCTTAGAAAATAAGTACCACCATCTAAGGGCCGATAGTACTGCCATAGCCCGGCACTACCGCCACTCCTAGGGCGGTAGTTTCGCCGTTCCAAAGCTAGTAGTGCCGCTCTAGCTATAGCAACTCAAATCGCTTCAAATTCAACAACGAATTCAAAACAGACTCAAACCTAAGCATCCTAAGCTCAAACACAGTCAATTACCCATCACACATATGGGTAGACCTCCCATGGTCTTTCACAAGAACACAAAAAAAATATGATACATGATTTTATTGCTTAATATTTAGCATGTTTTATTCAAAATCGTGAAGCCATTTTCCACTTGTCTTTGCAAAGGTAATCCATCTTGTACTCGAACCCAATTTGAAAGAGACAATATTGAGCTTGGAAACCAACGAAGAGACGATGTAGAACATAGATTTGCTTAGATGCCATGTGTCTCCAATTTTTTTTTAAGAAACTATATTTTGGTATAGAGACACAATATTTATTAACAAGTTCACAATATCTCTTGGTATGCTACAAATCCGATAATCGAACGTACATGTATTTCCTTATTTTCCTCTCATCACTTGCTCTGAATATCGGCACTTCATGTACATTTGTGGAGGCCTACTATGCTCCAAAGCAGCAGACTAACTGTGGAAAAAGTTCATAGAAATCCAGAAACTAATGGTCGTAATACATTGAGAATAATGTGAGATAGATATTCACATTCCAATAGAATAAAAAGGGGAAATTAATAACCACCACAGCAAAACACATCTGAATCCCAATGTTAAAATATTCTGAATGATTGCTATGGCCATAGTTTAGAAAGTGAAATTTCGATCAGAAAACCATTGTTGTAGTGCGTGAATAGGCATGTTGCTATCCTTTTGTGCTTAATAAACCAAAAGAAGTCAAAAGCTGAACCTGCATGAGAAAAAGTAAAATAAATTGGCAACCCTATATTTTCAAAAGTAATGTTTATATAGTAAAAATACGGTACAGAGCTATATTGTTATATTCGGTTGGAAAATTTTGAAGACAGAATAAGGGAAGAAAGAGGCAATTTGCACTGAAATGCGATAGACTTCAGGTGCTAGTATGTTGCAATGAAATATCTATTTTTGCATCAAAGATTTTTGTGCAATGCGCAGTAACCACATAGGAAGCATACTATTCACTCGATTGTGCAATAGTCGACTGTTCAAATCCTTTCGTTGTGGGAAGCCTACAAATTACCCGCAGTTTTGTACTAACTTGAACCGAAAATTATCTTTAATTTAGAAATTAATCAAATGCCGCACATTTAAAGTATTTTAAAATTTTAGATGTACTTAAGTACTGCTCACATAGACACAAAGAATAGTACAAAGGCTATAGAATAAGGCCTCATTTGAAATGAGGCAATTTTGCAAGAAACTGTAAAACTCTGCAAGAATCCAATGAAACTTTTTTGTTTCAAACAGGGCATAACAATGACATTGATTGCTAAACTGGTAAGAGCTTTCGGTCGAACAACATACTACCTATATTAAAGATGGAGGATTTCATAGGAGGCGTCGTGCAACGTCACCTATTTCGTGGAGAGGCTCTCTTAAAATTTTGAAATTATGTTTGAGTCCTCCTACTAACTTTTTTTGCAAAAAAGCCCTTTGAAAATTCTGAAATTGTGTTTAGGGCCCTTCTGAAATTCTGAAATTGCGTTCAAGTCCCCCGTCTCTTTGGCAAAGGACCCATTAAAAAATTCTAAAAATGCATTTAAGTTCTCCCCCCATTGTTTTGCCAAAAAAACTTGTGATTCCGCAAGTTTGAGTCAAACTCCTTCTTGAGCCATTTTGCAAAAAAGCCCTTATGGTGTAAGAGAATTGCATTCAGGTTCGAACCATACCCTTTTAAAAAAAACCCTGGACTTCCCAAAAATTGTGTCCAGACTTAGGCTGAAATTCGCCCGCCGCGTCTCTACCTAGTTGTCATTAGGTCTTGTGTGTATGAAGCACATCTGGACAAGCACGCACCTTTAGATACAACAGATCTCACGGACAACCTAGAAGCAATATCACAAGCACACAACTGAAGGCCCGATGAATTGCTCTTCAACAATTCAGTTCTCGACTTTTACCAGACTATGGTCAACAAAAACCACAATTTTGTAAATCAAATCGATAACTTATCAACCTCAATTCACCTAAAACAACACAAGTACCTTCCTGATACAGTTTCAAACCAAACCAAAGTACAGGCAGTTATTTAACCCAAGCTTGGTAAGTTAGTTTTCACACCCACCTGACAGAAAGGTGTTAATTGCTGAGGTCTGAAATTCATTAGGCAGCTCATTTACTATCTTCGCACAAAAATGCAAAGATGTTGACCAAAAGCACATAATCTGGAATTGGTCTTGTAGAAGTTGTCACTAAAATTTAGAACTGAAGTAATTCAAGGATTGATCTTGCAGGACTTAAGCTTACACGATCAGAAACAAAAATTAATCAATATGCGGAAGATTTTGCTGCATCCCATAGCCTTTAAGCAACCATGGGCTTTAGAGCCTTGACATTCTACAGCTAGGACCTTCAGTTTAGATAATGAAACCATTGCTTGTACTACTGCAAAAGAATGGAGTAACTGAACCATCTCAGAGATCAATTTTCCGTTTTCCGGCATACCGATTGCAGTAAACCAAATGCAGGGGAGAGAATATGAAGTCAGAAGTGATGCCGCTGGTGAACAGGAGCTTCTTGCTATGCTTGTTCCTCCGCAAGACGATCCTCCTTACGTGAAATTTGTTTCAGTTTTGCAGATTAACTGGTGTTATTCTTATCACCGTTTGATCTTCCAATTATGCTCACTATTCCAATTGACCAAAAGAAAGGCACCATTTTATTCCCAAGTATAAAACATGAAATCCCCACCTTAGGCGTGTTTTTAGAACACACCAATCATTGGAGTATTGCAGCGCTGCTAGCTGTGTTTGAATCTTCGGCGGCGACGGTGTTCAAATCGATTCCTATAGGAAGTCAGCATGGTAAAGAGAAGGAATTTCCTCGATCCTTGAAGTGGATCGGTTATCTAAGAGGGCTAAATTGGAATTATTTTTATAATAAATGCACACTTAATGATTTGAACTTAATTAGTCCAACCTAAATGCCTAGGGTTTGTACTAGAATTTTACCACCTAACCCTAAGGGCAAGTACAATAGCAAAGTCAAGTACTGGCTAATAGTAAATTAAAAGTCAGTTTGTACAATAACTGTCTCTAAATGTTGTGCAATAACTATCTTTTCTCTCTTGTACATAAATGATCTACCTATGCTCCCGTGCAAAGCTGGCTACTAAATAAAAGACAGTTCTCTTCTCTCTCCTCTTTTCTCACTCCTCCACATAGACCAAAACTGATGTGTATAGGCTAAGAGCCAGCTGACATGGTTTTATTGTACATGCCCTAACACTACACAACTATAGGAATATAGAAATAGAGAAACAACAAAATAAATGTGGAAACGTAAAAGTGACAAGGATCACAACCAATTTTTTTACCGAAGTCTCAGAGATTTGACGATCTCCTCTAATCCTCGTTGGAGCACTCTTGCAAAAGTCTATCTTCGAGTTGAAATCGCGAAAGGATTCAAGTTGTCCACTCGTGTTAGTCCTTCTTCACTCCAAATAGGTAAACTCCAAACCTTCACAGGACTCCTCGTGCCTTCCACAAACGCCTCGAAGGAAGGTTACCAAGACAAATGTCTCCGAGCCGTCTATGAGTCACCCAACCTTCAAGAGTAATAAATCCAAAACACTCACTTGAACCTGACAAACTCAAGCAACCAAGAGTGTTACACAAACTAAAGCATATCCACTCTCTCAAGCACTCAAAGAATCTTCAATCCAAGTGTCAAAGTGACTTTGAATTTCTCACTATGATTGATACCTAGACGGAGTGGTCAACATTTGCAAATGAACCTCCATATGGTCTATATATCTCTATTCCTCGTAAACTAGCTGGTAGACATAGATTTTTCAAAACCTGCTTTTAAGTCGAATCATCCGACTCACTCGGATTATCCAGCGTAATCGCTTTCAACGGTAAAAAATATAGCCATTATGCATAGTCAGATTGTCCGGCTTAGTCGGATAACTTGATCCTGTGCGAAAACTTGAAAGTATCTTCTCTGTCAAATTGATCCGAGTCACAGTGAAATTTCCAGAACATGTCCTCTATGAAATTGATCCAACTAGTGGCCCGACCCTCTCGGATCATCCAACTTGCATTGAAATTTTCAGAACATGCCCTTTGTTGAATTGATCCGACCCTCTCGGATCATCTAACTTGCATTGAAAATTCTAGAACTTGTCTTTTGTTGAATTGATCCAACTGATGGTCTGACCTAGCCAGATAATCAAACTCCAACCGAAATTTTCTGACCAAGTTTTAAAATTTTACACCAAATCTAATTTTGGCATCTTCGCTTGGTTTATTGGCTTCTTCAGACTAGATATGAGCTAAGGACTCCTCCACTCCTCGGCCTAGCCCAACGGCCCGGTCCGCCTGCGCTGGCTGACAAGCGAGGCCCACCTGCCAACCAGGCCCCTTCGTCTCTGTGCCAACTCCGTGACAAACTCTGACGCTGCACGAATTCGGCACCTGCCACCGCGTTTTTCGCGCCTGCCCGTGCCTTATTCGAGCCGAACACCTTGGTGTCCACCCCTATTTAATGTGCAGCATCTTTTTACTCACTTCTCCTCTGCACCGTTCTTTGCCACCGTTTGCCGCCGACGGTGAGTCTCTGCCACTATCGTCGGTCCCATCGTGCTCCCCGATTCATCCGCATTCTTTTGCCCCAAGTCTCAATCCATCTCGTCACGTTTTTGTGCCTGGCCGTGCCGTCTTCTCAGGCTCCGATGGAGGCCGCCCGTGTCACCGTGCCGCGTCAGTAGCCGCATGGCGATCGCATCATCACCGCATGGCATGCCCCGTCATCCCTAGTGGCCACGTGGTCCACCACATCAGCATGGCCTACGACGTCAACCAGAGCCGTCCTTGAAGCACCCGGTTTATCATGGATCGAGCCACTGACTCATGGGCCCCTCGTATCAGTCGGTATTTTTTTTGGATTTATTCTTTTTCCAAAAATTCCAAAATTCCAGCCAATCACAGAGCGACACCTATCACTTTTCCATTTTTTTGAATTTTTTATCTAAGCCACTTCCGAGAGCCCATTCTCCTCCGTTCGAGCTCCAATTCCAGTTATTCAAATTTATAAATTCATCTAAATTAAAGATCTACCTTCCAGTTCCATTCTTTTCGATTTTGAATTTTTTTATTTATTTTTTCTCTTTTCGCGTGTAGACAACGTCGCCAAAGTTCAACCAAATCAACAGTTGGAGATTGAACCAGCAGCATACAGTGAAGGCAAGTCTTCCTTGACCATGTTGATCCTAAATTTCTAAAATACTTATGTTATTTTAAATTAGGCATGCTTACTTTTATGCAATGCACTTTAAATATAGTCTTAAGGTCTAATTAAATTCCAGAATTGTTATACCCTCATCAACCTAGATGATATTAGCTGTTTTATTTAGTGATAACCAGTAAAGTAGCATGGTGCGGTAGAAATGCTTAGTCCAACTTAAACGTTTTGGTATTATGCTATTATGGGAATCATTTCAAATATTGTTTAAACTCATTTGCGAAGTTACGACAATTGGTATTGCTACTATTATTTAAATGAAATAAAGTGAAAAAATGGTTTAGACTGGAGCAGATGGATGTTTGGCAGGTGAAGGAAGCACAAGACCTTGTAAAGTAAATATTCTGTCCTAGTCAATTGAGGACCGAAGCATGTGTTACCATGGACTTAGCACTACCGTACAACCACACGTCTATATGAGTACGATCTGGCTAATTAATTTGTGCGTCTCGTTATTGGCTTCGCCAGTTGGTGGAATGTGGGTGTCAGATGGAGACAGGTTTCCCCACACGACGCAAAAGGGAGCTTCTGACCGAGTGGAGGGAACCCTTCAGAGGTGAAACCTAAGCGGGCGAAGTTAATAGCAGGGTTGTACATTGTAAAGGCCCTGTCATGATCTCTCTGCAGCATACTAAAGGAAGTGTGCTAATATCGATTGCACAAAGAGACTATCATGTCTTATGGGTAAAGCTATACACACTCTATAGAGTTAAAACTATTTAAGTAGCCATGCCTACGGTCAAGGGCGGGCGAGGTACGCTTTCACTTTGTAGAATTTTTATGGTTTTGTTTTAAATAAAAAAATAATGGTTTGAGAATCCGTGAGTGGATGGAACTCTCGAGTGGTGGTTTGGCGGTTGGAGCCAGTCGGGTGATTGGAACCTGTTTTAGTTGTCATATCAAGTTCAACTATAACAATTACATTTGGTCAAATGATGCTTTGTGAAATTACTAGTCGTATTTAAAGTTAAACATTGCTTTATGCTAAATGAGCCATATTACGCCTTCATTTGTTTAGTCTTGCGTATAGTTATCATGCATTATATTTCTAAGACTTGAGGAGTATATCTTGTTCTCACTCTTGCAACATCCCAAATTCCACAGAGGAGTGCGCAAAAGCTGAAGGTAATTACCAGTTCTTTGCTTGTGGTTACGACGAAGGCAATCCAAATTGTTAGGACGCGTACCCCAGTCGATTGCCTGTTGGGCAAATGGATAGGCTTATTCTGTTGTTGTTTATTTCGTTTCCACTGCTACTTTATTGAACTCAAGCCATGAGGCTATTTGTTTTATAATGGTTGGCAATAAGGCCGGTACCTTTTATTCAATTATTAATAATTGATTCGTGATGTGGGTATGTTATCATCGTTGTTTTCACTATGTGTGCTAGTTTTTCCTAGACTAGCATAGTTTTACACAGAGGGTTCGAATTTGAAAATCCGATCCCGACATAGTGCGCATCAGAACTACTACCCAACCTCACAAAGCTCAAGCTACTAGCTTTGAACATCCCTTAATAGTACAACCAAAAACAAAAGCAAAACCTATAACTAAAATAATCCAAACACAACTCATTGAATCATTTCTAGTATTAAGGTCCTTAATCTACAAGTTTTGCCGTCAATTATACTTTTTTGGGATCCACGAATACTAAGAATTTCTAATATGCCAACGTCAAACACTAACTCATCTTAAAACCTTAAAATATAGTTAGTCTTGAAAAATAAGTGTCATTAATCACCAAAATAGATAATCACTGAAATGGCATCTATGCTTACAAACCTGATGGGCGGCGATGGCTTCTTAGCGTAGTAGACAAAAGAGAAGCCAGAGGCACTGGCCTCAATTTGTGATTGCCCCAAACACCTAATTTCTTTGTGCCGAAAAACTATATGAACAAGGAAAAATCCAGATCTTATCGAGAGCAACGAAAAGAAGAGATTAAAAGAAATTTGGGGGGTAGTGCTAGGGGCTTAGGACCTTAACCCGACCACCGCTGGTCCCTAGTCACCGCTTAGCAGTGGCCGCCCCAAGCCTCCATGAGCCCCGCCATCATTGCTGTAGGCCTCTGTCGCGCTCTAGCCGCCGCTGGCCTCTGTGAGCCCTACCACCTCTATCCTTTTGCAGCATCGCCACCCATGCTATGTCACTGGTGACAACAAGGGCGTCGTGGCACAGAAGGGGAGGGCAGGGAAGGTGCGGTGGGGAAGAGGAGTCATACGGACAACTGGCGGTGACTCAAAAAGTTAAAGTGGGATTTGAGGGGGTGGGTGTGAGGGGAGGTTGGAGGGTGAGGGAGAAGAATTCATCAAGGCGGAGGGGAGCACAAAGGCGTGGATGGAGAGGGAGGGGGTGGTCATGTCATGCTTTACTTTCACGTATTTAAAAGTCTGTTAATTTGCACAGGAGTGATAATGGGTAAGGATCCAACTTTACGTCCTGCTCCTTAGATTGAAAGAGATAGATGGTTAGGATGTCTCGCATCATTCAGGCTCTTGATTGCAGAATTTCAAACTAATGCTTTTATTTCAATATAGATATCCACAATGTGTAACCCGATCAATCGTATGCGTCTATATAAATTAAAGCCAGAGATTGCGTAGATTAAACTTCGACACCGCATAAACAAGATCAAGTAGCAGTAGAATACTACTCCCTCCATTCTTTTTACTTAACATTTTTTATTTTTGACGATCTCTGAGATGTGATTTTAATTGTTACTTTTTATAACTTTATATTAAGATATACTAGTAAAATTATAACATTACGAAAGTATTTAAAAAAATCTAATACTATAATTTTTATATAGCCAATCTAAATGTTGATAGTTTTAAACCTGTTAAGGTACAAATTCTAGAATATCAAGTAAAAAAAAGAGTACCAGTACCATGTAAGCATAGAGTGGCACTGGCACATAGCCAATCGTAAAATTGGACTATGGTAAAATACCTAGATAAATGAGTAGTAATTTGCCAGCAAATAACCAAAGTCAAAAGAAAGGTTCTCATATTCTTACTGGGCTGTACACTTGTGTCAGCACATCTAGATGTTCTCGTAGCATTGGATTTGCTTGACCCAAAGGACAAAGACATGAGCAACTTTTGGGAAAAAAATATTCCTTGAGGTAGTGGTGGTGGGTAATATATTTAAGGAACCGCACGCCTGGCACTTAGGTCCTGTATACGGAATAATTGATAAATACGGTTTGGTAAATATAGTTTTTTGAAATACAGTAATTGAAATTTGATATCAAATATATCAAATAGAATTTTGGTTCGGTATCAGTAAATACCATAATATTTCGGTTCGGTATCAATAAATACCATATTTACCAAACTAACGTGAATTATAATTTTTTTACTTGTCATTTTAGACATCGATACGGTTTCTAATACACACCTTTGACTATTACTCTATCTAATTATATGTTAGTAAAAATTATTACACACATTTGACCATTACTTCGATAAATCTAGTGATATTATTTCCATATGAAACTATACTTTATACACATTTGACCATTACTTTATCTAATTATACATGTATTTTTCTATTTTGGTTTACTCGCGGTTTTTAGCAAAAAACCGTATTCCAAAAGTCAAATTTTTGCCATACCATACCGAATACTATATACTAGTCAAAACGAGTTGATCGGTTCGGTGTGGTTTTTTTGGCATGATTTTTTCGATTCGGTAAAACCGTGCACAACCCTAAGTTGCAGTAGGGATGACAGTTTTACCCCTGGGTTTGGGTACTCGCGGGTACTCGACCCGATAAGGGTGGGCACGGGTAGCACTTCAGACCCATGGGTTTTCGAATTTGGGTACCCAATAAGGTTATAAGATGGACGTGGGTGCCAATTTATACCCAATAGGTATCCTATGATATGTGAGCCCCACTTAAAATTTGTTTGGCCTACTATTATTTTTAGCCCAATAGATCGACCCATTGTTCTTCTCTTTATGGCCTAGTCGGTTTCCTCTTTTTCTCGACCAAGTCGGCCCATTTGGCCCAGTCTAGCCTAGTCAGCCCGACCGCTCCCCCCTTATTCCCTTAACCCTACCCCTCTCTGGCTCTCTCCATTCCAACCGCAACGAGCCGTCGCCCTCATCTTTCCCCTCTCTCTCACGCGAGATCCCCCTCCAGTCGCACCCTCGGCGCTTCTCCCTCACGGATCCCCCTTCTGTGACTTTCGTCCGCGCTTCTCTTCGTCGGATCCAGCCACCTCCCCCTCCCCCTCGCCCCCTCCCCTCCCTCTCCAGCAGGTGTCGTGGCGGCAAGCCAAGCTCGGTGTGGCGGCCATGGCGTCGGTGGCGGCGGGGCGGTGGGCCACCGGTGGAGTAGGCCATGGCCACCGTGATGTGCTTGCGGCTCAGTGCGTCGACCTGGCACTAGTGGCGGCAAACAAGCGAGATGGTGTCGTGGCACTCTCGAGCAGCCTACAGTGGCTGGGCACATCAGCAACGGAGAAGGAGAGGGGGGCAGTGGGGCGAGGTGGGAGCTCTCAGCGACACGAGACTACTATGACTACCGCAAGTCCATCAATGGCAACGTCACCCACTGCGCCCTCCTCATCGACGCCGTCGGCACCCTCGTCGTCCCCATCCAGCCAACTGCCCAGGTCAGCCCGGCGGGCCATCTGCCCCTCCCTCATTTCCATTGTCAGTTTTTAGTACGTCTCCCTGTTAGTCAATTTGCTTGTCTCAGTGCTCAGTGTGATGTAGATTCTGGGTTGTGATTCTGATCAATGCCACATCGCGTGAATCTGTTGCGTATGGTGTGGGCGATGCCTTGACGCAACACTCTTGGGTTAGATGATTTTAGTTACGAGGCTTCAGTTATGACTGCAATGTTAGCTCTCAGTTTGTTGTTTGCCTACCCATGGGTACCCATCGGGTTCGGATGTGGGCACAGATTTGTACCCATGAAGCTTAGTTGGTTCGGGTGGGCGACATTTTGTTCGGGTTCGAGTTCGGGTCTAAGGCAGTGGTACCCGAAGGCCGAAGGTATCCACCCGATTGCTATCCCTAAGTTGCAGCTGTTGCAGTACAGATAGGTCCACCTCAGCCTCATCGATGGGGGTGCCCACAAACAAACACAAAATTTAATCTCTCATTTGCTCTTTTTTCTCGATTGGTCAGATATAACCTTACCTTCCCTTTTTGCTTTGCTTGGCTCGATCACGATCTAAGTAAACTCTAATCCATCACCCTAGTTAGAGAAAAAAAAAATCAAGTTTGGCCTCATTTGAAGTATAGAAATTTTCTCAGATTCCTATATAAATTGAACTATTTGCTGTGAAACCTTTATAAAATTCCAGCGTTCTTGCGTGCTCTCAGACATTGCAGCTACAAATGCAAGGTTTAACAGAATATGCAAGTCATGTTTAAGTATGGGTGGTAATCTTCAAAACTCAACGTGGACACCGCAAGACAACATGTTCTAGCGAAACTTTATTTTCCCCCACCCCTAAAAATAGGCTTCTAAACAAGTCAATTACACATTGATTTGATAACTCTGCTTGCTTGAGCATTACGATTGAGCTAGGAATAAACACTAGACTAGACACGGGACCTCTTGATGCTTCAGCGTCTAAGTTGCCAGAACTAATGATTTTTTTTCCTACAAGAACCAATCATGAATATGTCCAGAATGTTTGTGCTGTTGTTCTCCACTTTGCTGAGAAAAAGAATGGCGGCCGACCTAATTTGCCAGCAAAGAAAGAATTAGCATTCACGCCATGTATATATATATATATATATATGTATATATATATATATATATGTATATATATATATATATATGTATATATATATATATATATATATGTATATGTATATATATGTATATATATGTATATGTATATATATATATGTATGTATGTATGTATGTATGTATGTATGTATGTATGTATGTATGTATGTATGTGTATATGTATGTGTGTATGTGTATATGTATGGGAGTGGTGTGTTGCATATTCCTTTTAACTTTTTAGCTACGGTCATTGTATATTTGTATAATGCTAATCTGTCAATATTCTCTGTTTATGTAGAAGTATGGGGTATTGCCCAGTTTTATGCCTCTCCAAATTATCAAGAGGTGTGTAGGTTGACTAGATAGCAGGCCTACAAGTTGGAATAGAAATGGACGAGGAAAGAAGTCAATAAACTGTAGGCAGAACGTCATCTACAGTCTTTCTTGGCAATCTTGCAAGAGTTTTGATCAATCAAGCCATAGAAGCTAAAGTCGTTGTGAATATCTCTTACTAGCTTTTGCTTTCAACTGAAACGAACAACTTCCGGTTATCAGAGAGAGAAAGCTGAAGACTTCTAAACAGTACCTCAACCCAGGTTCACAATTTCATTTCGGAGCCGAAAACCGCTAACCCGGTAGTACCGGTTTTCGCGAGAAATCGTTCGAAAATCGTGAAAAATCGAACAATTTGCAAATTTAAAAATTTTAAATTCTGGTCAAACCTACGCGCGAAAACCGTGGTTTTTAACGAAAAACTACTTGGGTTTTTCGCGAAAAACCAACCGACCAATTAGATGTTCCTACAAAACGAAAACCGTGGTTTCTCAATAGTTTTCGAGCGGTTTTTAATGCATAAATATTTTCAATTTTTTTAAATTAGAGCGGTTTTGAATCTCGAGTCGCAACGGTACACTCGAAAACCACGGTTTTGTGAACCCTGCCTCAGCCTCTCGCGTGGCACTTTCGTCGTTTATTCTTCGCCCCGAGATGCCTCCACTATCTGCACCGTGCGGCCATTGTCCCTTTGCTCCATCCCTCCGCCCCCGCGTATCTTCCTGTGGATTTGCAGCGGTGGGCTAGCTCTCTTTGGACCATTCCGCGTACGCACTCGTTCATCCAGGGGATTTGGAGCTGTGCCTGCTTAATTGCGCTTTGTCCCGCTTCCCTTGTTTCCTTCCCCACATTGATTAATCAGCAGTAGCCGTGCTAATCGTGTGACTAAAATGGTTTGTGCTGTTGTTCTGTTCCCCATTCAGTGGCCTCTGTTTCGCGGCAGCTGCTGCTCTCCTCAGCTCTTGTTTGTCCTTTCGCGCGCCTGATGATTCAAAAGAAAACTTATTTCTAATCCACATGATCCAAACAACCACTTAAATAACAGTGGTATGTGCATACATTAATACCCTAAAGATCACTAATGGTAAGATAGTGTACTTTGTTATACGTCTCATTCTAACAGAATAACGTATTAATACCCTTTTTTCCTAAAAGATCCCAACCAAACTTGTTTTCTGAAAGCTTATCTCAAACAACCACTTAAAAAGCTAACAACGACGGTGGTGAATTTCGGGAGCAAACTGAAGAACAATAATTCTGTTGGAGTATTTACTTCCACCATCTCGTAATATATGTCTTCGTTCTTAGAAAAAGTCTTCGTATAATATACTTTATATGAACGTTCTTGAATAGATGTCATTATAGTATATTGTACTTCCACTATCGATGCTCTCGTTGTGCCCTCACAATCGTCGAGTCCCGACGACATGCATCAAGTGCCCCTACTTGATGGGCTGTTATATCCTCGCAAAGAAGAGATGTTGAGTCACCTCTCTCTCTCTCTCTCTAGTCTCTGCGTGTATCGAGGGTTCAAGTCCAGTTTTACAGACAACAAGTGAATTTACTAATTACAAAATTAAGCATTCAACAAGCAATGACCCATAAAACCACATGATTTAAAAAGTAGCTCACCACCCAGCAAAATTTCTTCTTTCTCTAGACATGTCTAAATACATATACATTCGTCATTGCTATGTCAAAAATGAATGCCACTACTAGAGAAAGTATATAAGATCTAGCGAACGAAAGGTGAGCTCGAGCCCAACCAAACCTACCTGTTAGATACGCCACTGCTAAAGACGTACACATGCATACATAGTACATGTGAATACGCCCACTCTAGTCCTAAACGAACCCATGCATCATGCATGCCATCATATATGCATGTGGCCGTAGCTGCACGCTCAAGTACTCGCAGCGGCGGATGCATGCGCGCGGGTAGAGGATTTTTTTCTCAAAAATAATATATTTTTATTGATATTATAGAAATAAATATTCTGATAAAAATATTATAGAAATATATTTCTGTTGCTAAATGACGGCAATCTGATGTGACGTGCTGCCTAGGTTGACGTCACCATTTGAATAAGGGATACAAGTTCTATCATTAATCTATACCCCTTTATAATGCATCTAAGCAATTTTTCCTACGTCCACCCTAAATAATGCACCTCATTAGAGATGGCCTAATGTTCGTGCACCCAACAAAACGTCCCCAGAAATTTGCATTCATCAAAATGAACGTCTCAGATCTTTCCTCAGTTTTACTCACCCACATCCGATGGCCATTATTTAGTGTGTCTAATCATCCCTGTGGCCCACAACAGACCTCCCCCACCTACATATTTGGAAGGAGAGCGAATCAAACAAGGAAATAAATAAGAAGGATCCGCATGCAAGGAAACCAGACTTGAATTTTTTACTGGCCAAAATTGTGCATACTACATATTTGGAAGGAGGGTGAATCAAACAAGGAAATAAACAGAGAGGATCCACATGCAAGGAAACAAGACTTGAATTTTTTATTGTCCTCGCATTGTGATCGTATTTTTCCCGAATATGACCCTTCTCGAGACTTTTTTACAGATCTAGCCCCATAGAGCCTAATTTCAGCGCACGGAAAGCGTTGAATTTTTGTTTTTATTTTTTATCTAAGGAACCAACGGTCTGTGAGTGCTGCTTAATTTTTTTCAATTTTTTCTCGCAGAACCAGCGGCCGAGGAGCACTGTTTAATTTTTATCTTTTTTTCCTTGCGAATCCAACGATCGACGAGCGCAGTTTATTTTTTCATATTTTTCCGAAATCATCCCTGTGGCCCACAACAGACCTTCCCTCACCTCCAGTATCAACAAGGAAAAGGAAACAAACGTCTTAGAATCAAGGAAAAGGAAACAAACATCCTGAAAAAGGAAAGGACCATACATTACGTGCTGGAAAAAGAAACCGGGAGATAGGGCAGCGCGGCCGCAAGAACGCAGGTCTGCAATGGCTCCATGGTCGCCATCGGTGGCTTTGCCGACGCGGCGAGGTTGCTGGTCAGCGACCTCGCGGCCGCCGTGCCTCGGTAAATTTATAATTTAATTTTTTTTTTAAAAATAATTTTATTAAGTACAAAATAATCGAAAGTTTTTTGAGATTTTTTCTAGAATTTTTTAACCTAATGTGCTATCTTTTCAAAAATCCTTCTATATTAAAAAAAATGAAGGCAAACTCACCTGTAGCTTCTTCTAGCTGCAGCCCAGACCAGAGAAGCTTCTTCTCTTCCCTCCCTCCAATAAAGCAAGAAAGAAGCTCCAAAGCTCCATCAATCCCGCACCAAATCTCCTCTTTCCATCTATGGTGTTAATTCCACAAATTTCGTGCTCTATTGCCAAAATTTCCTCCCAATCTGATTTGATCCCAAATTATGGTTTCCATAAATATGCTTGTTTCGAGGCTATAAAGGCCGGCGAGCTCTCCTCCACCCCATCGCATTGCGTAAATCCCCAAGTGCTCCCTCTTGTAAAGATCACCGGATTTTGGAGGTAACCCAAACCATCACCGTCATCTTTCCCGGTGAAATTCACCGCAACCGTGACTCCTCCCCCGCAGGTGCCGATGCCGGCGATCTCGCCGCACCAGTCTGCGACCAATCTGCGACCGCCGCCACCCTCGCCTACCCTCCCCCTTGCGCCGTTAAGCCAGAGAGCACGCTGTGCTCTCTGTGGAAGCTGCAAAAAAAAATAATCTAAAATTAGAAAATTATTTTTCCTTTCTCTTTCTTGATTTAAAATCTTTTGGGAGCCCGTTCTCGCCCATTCGACCTCCATTTAGTTCCGTTTTTCTTTCTAAATTCATTTAAAATTTAAAATTTCTCTTTTATTATTAAGTGTTGTATTCATACTTATCTTCTCATTTAATTGATAAGCGGGTGTACTGCCGTCGTAGCGTTAGCACAGGCACTATACTTTGGTTTAAGAGCATCTATACCCCTTTATAATGCACCTAAGCATTCTTTTCTACGTTCACCCCAAATAATGCACCCCACTAAAGATGGCCCAACCTTCATGCACCCAGCGAAACGTTTCCAGAAACTTGCCTCCATCAAAATTAACCCCTCTCAGATCTTTCCTCAGCTTTACTCACCCACATCCGATGCCCATTGTTTAATGTGTCTAACTCATCCCTGTGGCCCACAACAGATCTCCCCCCACCTCCAGCATCATCTCAAGGAAAAGGAAACAAATATCCTGTAATTAAGGAAAAGGAAACAAACATTCTAGAAAAGGAAAAGACCATATATTACGTGCTGGGAAAAGAAAACTGGAAGACAGGGCACTATACTAGTTCAAATGATAACAGAAACTCTGTTATCGATTGAAACGAAGATAGAACCTCTGTCGTGAATGTAATCGACGAGGTTATGTCACCATTTTAAGGTTACGTCGCCATTTGAATTGGCGAATTTGAATTGGTGACTGAACCTCTATCACCAATTCAAATGGTCATAGAGTTTAAGTTTGAGGAAATATTTATTCAACTAACCGACTATTTTATCAGTATAAAAAAATAAATAGTAAAAAAATTACGAGATTATTGTATGCACATACAGAAGTCAAGTAATGATTTTTGTTTAATTAAATCATTTCAAGCTCGATTACACGTCACAATGAACTTCGAATTACATGGCACCTTAGTTAGGTGCATATGTTTACTTTACTACTCTTACGATTCTAATAGCAACATGCACGAACCATTAACCTGAATCACAGCTAATATAATATGCACATTTTGGAATCGAAAACACTAGGGATGGAAAAGTAAGTCAGGATTATGGTCATACATCCTATGTATCAGGATCTATCGTTGCCTTCTCCTTAGAGAGCTTGCTGGCGTAGGCCTTGGTCTTCTTCCAATTATTCCCATAACAGATAACCTCCTACTCATCGCTCGGGTCCAGTTTAGGCTTATACTAGTTTGAAATAGCCTCACCTTCAACAATGGCATCGGGGACCATCGACGCCTTCCCTTTGTCTTCCCCCCTCTCAGCCTTTCCTTTATCTTCGAGTGTAAGATTTCTAACGGGTGAAGTTTTTGGGCACAACTAAGTAGTTGAACATGTATTTTGTTGGATAAACTTCTGTTGTCTAGTCAAATAGCGACAAAGACCTAGACGAGATGTCACATTAGATTGTTGTTATTTCAAATGCCAATAGGTGTGCCATCACCGTTTGAAATGGCAATAGAGGTATATTTTATAATTTTTATCTAAGCATTTGTTTCAATAATGTTAATAAAAAATATATATTATTTTAAAAAATCACGGTAGAGCTGTAAGAGAGTGGTACATGGGCTATACAGATATGTGCCCATGCATCATGCATGGATGTGAACTGGACAACCAACCTGTCATCGATCTCGTGTACTTGCGTGCTCCTGATTTTCCATGCCTAGTTTGACTTTAATTTGGAGCCTACCTTTGGTATCTATCGGCCAAACCGTACTTGTGTACGTACTTACTCCGTTGTTTCTATTCCCAGACCGCATGTCATTGCTTTCTCGCGATCGTCTGTGTGAGCTAGTGTGTCCGTACGTGTTTGTTGCATATACACTGCTATATAAAAGTTTATATTAAATAGACGGTTTTAAAAAACCGTCTGTGATGATAAACATCACATACGATTCTCTAGTGACGGTTCTCTTTATGAACCGTCAGTCATATCACAGACAGTTTTAGTTAAAACTCATTTGTGATCATATCACAGACGGCTTTAAATATAAAGCCTCTGTGATAAGGTAATATCACAGACGGTTCTAACTAGGAACTGTCTGTGATATGATCTCAGACCTCTATATAACCATACCGATAGAGGTTCATAGCGTTAGACCCATGCGTTTCGTCTCCCGCAAACCCTAGCCCCCCGGCAATCCTCCTTCCCGGCGGCCTCCTCCCCAACGAACTCCTCCCCGACGACCTCCGTGAGCACCTTCCCCGTCGGCTACCTCCTCCTCCTCCCCGTCGGCTACCTCCTCGTCAGCGAGAACCTCCTCCTCCCCGTCGGTGAGTTTGTATATGAAACCGATATGTTTGACTAGGGTATTGTGTTTGTGAATGATATTTAGAAAGAATGAGGCTGTAACTAAAGGATTGTAGCTCAAATGCTTGACTAGGGAAACCATTTTGAGTTTGTGAATTAATAATGTTTGTGAATGATGTTTAGAAAGAATGATGCTGTATTTATTTAAACAGTGGAAACCATAATAATGAAAGCTTATTTTCGTAGTGGAGAGCATCTTATGGCAATCATATATCATTCTATATGCATTTCAGTATTTGGGAAGGAGAGATTGATCGTGCTTAATTTCTACAATTTGTCTTGTTGGTTCAGTCCTCGTTGTAGGTTCTAAGAATTCATTAGGATGAGGTATGGATCAAGCACCGTGATCCATCAGCATCAATTTCATGATATAGTGTATATACATAATTAATTACATGGTATAATTCATGTTTAGTTCCTGAAATGCTTCTGACGGTTATTTATTTAGACAGCAAATATGCAATTCCATCCATCATAGACTCATATAGTCATACCTATATGGATATGTTCATCTCTTG
This sequence comes from Otatea glauca, assembly GCA_036346275.1. Taxonomy (NCBI): domain Eukaryota; kingdom Viridiplantae; phylum Streptophyta; class Magnoliopsida; order Poales; family Poaceae; genus Otatea; species Otatea glauca. The sequence continues at coordinate 35,220,366 of CM070717.1, forward strand.
ATCATTTCCTCTATTCAAGTAATGTATATAGTATTTGTCTTCCGTACATGATCATAAGCTAGTTTTGAATCTACCTAATCAATGCAAAATTGATTATAAATCTATACGATCTACCTGATCTTTTCTAGTAAGGAATATATATTCTAAGATTGCATGTAAATTAAGCCTGATAGAATGTATGTAAGCGAACACACCTACTGTGAGGAGACAACTCTATATATCTTCCATCCTTCTATTGAAGCTGAACACCTAATTCATTATAATATATTTGTAGAAAGGATATGGAAAAGTTGTTAGAAGCTAAACAAAAACTTGAGGTGGAGATCGAACAACTGAAGGGGAAATTTGAGATAACAGAAAAGATTTATTAGATCAAACAAGAACTGAAAAATATAGATGGTCGGTTGCAAGATATTGAATCCCTTAACACGACACTCATCAGTAAGGACCGCAAGGCGAATGCAGAGCTGGAGGAAGCTAAAGCTGAGCTTATAGAGGTAATATGAAGGTTTCTAGTATTGAATTCGATGTGGTTACTGCCCTTCTCACAATAACATGATCGCTTTTTATTTGTAGGGATTGAGAGATATGACTGAAGATCAATCGGTTATTGGTGTCAAACAAATCGGCATTGTACTGGAGTTGTGGAACTTCAGAGAGAACCGAGAAGCCTCTATTTCAGAATCTATAGCACATATGATGGAAGACATGAAAAAACTATAATATTTTCTTGTCTTGAACTACGAAATAATGTGGTTTCTAGCTGAACACTTGTTGATATTTGTGGTATATATCATATTTTGTTAATGTATTGTTATCTGAACTATGAAATATTTTGTTATAATATTTGTGGTAAGATCTTCTTATCTTGAACTATGAAATAATGTCTTCCCCCTAACTCTCTTGACAGAACTTCCATGATTAGTATCTGATGTTTGAAATTTTATTTTCCTTAGATATTTATGCAATGACATTTACAAGACAACCAATTATAGATTTTGCAATTCAATATCAAAATATCCTAGATGCATTGAGGCAACAGCTTGTCTGATGAGAGTGTCATAAAATATGAACATTTGTGCCCTAAGCAATTACATCTAGAGTACCACATAAATTTTTATGAAAGTTAACTTTTTTATAGCATAATTTGTATATATACTCCTTTTACATATGAAAAAGGGTATATAGCAAAAGTAAAAGCCCCATGAAATTTTTTAACCATGTCGCATTGGAGTGTCTTAGAATTATATATCGAAAGTGGTAATTAAAGAGGCATAAACATTCGTTTAAGTGGTATCTTGTAAGATAGGAGTATATACACCTAGAGTACGAAAAGGGCTCTATATACACACACTCGTATTTTCTAATTGAGTAATTTCTTTGCAAATAAAAGGCCTGAGATCCACGATATTTATTTATGGATGCGAACGCGTGTTAGTCACGCTGCACTCTTACCCATCTTCTTTCTCCGCGCACCCACCTGACGTTATCTCATGCACGCCTCCATCTGCCACCTTGCTAGCTAGCTCTGCTACTGCCCTTGCTCTCGTAGCCCATCTTCCTTCCCTCCAACGTCCCCTTCCACCATTGCCCTAGCCCAACTGACTCGCCTCCTTTGTAGCTCTCGGTGCTTTGTTGCCTGCCGTGCTCCTGCTGCATGCCACCTCTTGTGGCCGGCGCAGCTTCTTGCCGCATTACAACCACTCCCTGTCCACCACACCATCGCAAGCCCTATCCACCCTAACTCGTCGGCGCCTTCGCCGTGTCACCCCCCGCCCTCTTCCAAACCAGCGGTTGGTGGCGTGCCACCACCGCCCCACGTCACCACCCTCTTCCTCTATAGCCCGGGGTCCCAGCTAATTCCTCTCTAATCCAGTGAACCCTAACTAGCTCTAACCCCAAACCATCGCCGCGATGACCGGAGAAGTGCGGGCGAGAGAAGAGCAACGCTGCCGCAGAGGGGCCAGGTAGAAGAAGCATTTCCCTTTATTTATAAACTTACTTGTACAACATTGCACGGGCTTCTATTTTGGAACGCCGCACGTCCAGTACGTACGTGTACGTGCGATATATTCGTGCTGTGTAGTAAATTAATTAGTAATCAATATAATTGGATCTAGGGGGCATGTGCACGAGATCGCGCGAGCACGAACCATGCAAGTAATCTGTCGTCGGTCGATCGATGGAGAAAAAATGGCCGAGAACGATCATTAGAGGTCGGCATCCATTTGGTATTCACATGGCTAGCTATCTACCATGCATCTCACATCTCCAACAAGAAGACACCGTACCAACAACGTAGGCCTAGCTAGCTAGGACCACGCCCGTTAGATTGAGGCTCTGTTTAGTATGATTGTAGCTTTCTGAAAAATAGCTTTCGACTGAATTGTATGATTGAATGGTTGGACTAGAGAGATTTGGTTTTTTTGGCAGTCTAACTTTCAGGTGTGAGGAGTGTGAGTCGGAAATAAAGGTAAGAGGGCGGGGTTTAAAATTTTATACTTAGTAAGAGGGGATAATTTTCTTCAACTCTAGTGACAAAATTAGAACCCTAACTCACTGAGACCGTAGAAAGCTACTCAGACCAAGCTTTCGGCTTTCAGCTTCTCTAGTGCAAATGAACTGTTGGCTTTTAGCTTACAGCTGTGAAGAAGTAAGCCGTTTGAAACAGCTTTTAGAGGGAAAAAAAGCTGAAGCTAAAACCATTAATTCCAAAATAGAACGTGAGTTCCAAACAGGGTCTGAGTAGAACAGAACCTAACGTCCATGTTTTTCCACAGACAAGACGTACGGCTGGTTGACGATGGATGATCAAGTGAAGATATATGGATGGCCCCGGCCCCAACGTTAACGGAGTTTATTCACAGGGGCATTTCGGTGTTTTCCTACCTATTTACTTCTCCGACAATAGTGGAGAACTGATTGTAAACTCTTTGCGTCGATAAGCGAAAACCCGAGTTACACACACATGCATGCTGCTGTACCTAGGCTCTGTTTGGGAGATTGTGTTTCAGTTTTAGACCAAAAGTTCTCTAAACAGCATGACTGCAAACAGGGGTAAATCTATAGGGTATGCCGGGTGGACCGCGGCATACCCTGTAGATTTGGTCCGATCCATACATGATTCTCGTCATAATCTGGTACAGCAACCTTGCAGGATTTATAACTTTTGATCCGTAAGTCCGATCGTGCTAATTATTTTTTAGTTAAATGCGTATTGGAATCTAGTTTATTCTGTTCAAATTTCAGGTCAATCCAACGGTTGAATCTCTGATAATTCATGATTTACCGAACACATCTACTCTGTTTTGTTGAATACAAAGCAATTATTTGAGTCTGAATTGAGGTGAATTTTTTGTAGATCAAAAATTTGATTTTAGCTTCCGCGCAATCATTCACCTTCCTCTGATTGCTAGTTTAGTATATTTCGATCCTACACATATACTTTATTCGACTCCTATTATAACTGACATAGTTATATCTTTATTTATTGCTTATCTCAGTTAGTATTTTAAGCACTCAATGGACATATTTTATTTGCAAGGTTTTTAAATTATGAAGAGGAATGGAGACATTGCATCTCTTTTTCGGAAACATGCAGCAAAGAAGGCTGCTGCTGCTTCACCTCCTCCCCCGTCACAAACTGCAACATTGAGCGAGATATTTTCTTCAAAGTGAAAGAAGATGATATAATCACCATTAGAAGGCGTAGACCGAACAACAAGAAGTAATATTATAGGTATATAAGCTTCTTTTAAATATATCATCTTGTTTTTAATTATTTTTTTACTTGTATACCGAATTGCTCGATAAATTTTAAATCGTTTACCGAATTATTATTTGATTGGCATACCCTAGGTTTAAATCCTAGATTCGCCACTGGCTACAAAGCAGTTGGGAAGCTAAGCCACAGCAGAAGCACCTCCAAAAGCTGCAGCCACTGAGGAGGAGCTTTTCAGCTGTGGCTTCGCTTGACCGTCTCCCATCTCGCTCACTCCGTCTCCCCGACCTCCGCCACCCTGCCTCGCCACCTCCACGACACCTCTCCACTCATCCGCACAGTGCCGCTAGGTTATCGCCTTCCCGCTCGGTTGCTCCCAAAGCTACAAATGCAGCAGACTGGTTTGCCAAACAAAGATAACAAGAAAAGCCACAACCGACCACGGTTGCTTTATTGACCCAAAAGAATCAAAAAAAAATTTTTCAAATTTCAAATTACCCCCAACAGCCTCTAGCCTAGGTGCAACCATGCAAGCTAGAGAGACAGCCGGACGCATGCCACCACTGCACCGACACGTAAAGAGGTGGACGTGTCACCAACCCATGCATACATCAGGCTGTTTGTTTTAATCTGCTCTTTTTTTCAAAAAAAAAAAAGTTTTCGTCTGCTCTTGGTCCGTACGTTCTTCCTTCGTTTCAAAATTTGCAACTCAAAACTATTTGAGACTCAAGAAACTGACACACGGGTTTCTTTGCTACACTTTCGCCAGTGTGCTATCGCTTCTTATAAAGCTTTTGCTAGCTTTTCTCCAAAGGGGTCTGTTCTCAGCTGGCTGCAAAAGAAACAGGTCAAGCGCATGCAGGACCACCAAAAACAAATGCACGTCTGGATGGATCGATCGAAGATGCCATCTTATATAATTCGTACTTGCTAATGGAATAGGTAGTAAAGGCATCTACAATGATATGATGTTAGCTATCTATATATTTTATCACGTAAGATTTTTGCTGATATGAAGGAGAGAGAGAGTATAGCTATCAGGCAGTATAAAACACCATTATATGTGTGTTATTGTTTATAATAACCTATTGTTCACAATAACACTTTTTCATGCTATAATTAAAAGATTGTAGAATCTCATAAAGATAGTCTTAAATTGTCATCTATCGTATCAGTTGTTTTTAGTTTATCTTTATATGATATGGAAGAGTATATAGACAGTATTTATCTCTACTACCCTACATGCTCTAAACTCGACAAACTTGTCCTTTCAAACGTCCCAAAAGGAAAGCAGTGCCAATATATTTTGACACCAAATCATGTGTGCATGCATGTCCTGGTCATCTCGGCTAGCAACCACCGGTAATTTACTACCCTTTTGCTGCAAGTATACATCGCAAAGCCAATCATATGGATCGGAATGAGTGAGTGTGTGTGATCGTCGTCTCGCATTCGTTGTTTTGATGCATCAGTCCACTCACTTATTTTTGGCTCCAATAATCCATTCCACGGTGCACGTGCGACATGGTGGCCCTGGCTAGAAAGCAGCTGCTCGGGGGAGGCGACGTGGCGGCGTCCCATTCGCTATGCTTGCACTTGATTAATCGATGGTTAATGATTTGCTGTGGATTTATTTACACTGTTACATCCTGTCATTTTTGTTGTTTGTTTTTTTTGAATGTGTGCATGTGGGAAAAGTATTCCTTTGGATCTTGGTTGTACTACTCATAATTGAGATATTTAATTCTCAGGAAAAGATGATAGGGAGTTAGGCTAATTTTAGCTGGTGTTGCATACTAGTATATATACCTTAGTTATTTCCATGCAAGCATATGTTTAATATGTTTAGTTTTGCTAGGTGATAGGGAAATATGTACAATATTTAGAAGTGGCTTCCTCACTTTTTCTAGAAAATACTACTTATTTCTCTTATGTATGCATCATGCATGCTCGTCACTACTCATCTGAGGAGTACTAGCAAGCTTCTGTTCTACCCGACATATTTTAAATCCAAAACTTTTATGCACATGTTGATAGCTAAATTGGGCGCGCATGCATTTTTCCCACTTCGCATGTCTTTATTTCTTTTCTCAACTTCTTCCCAGCAGCATCATGCAACACGTGGAATCTCCTGCATGACAGCAATGACTGCATGCAGGAGCAAACTTGGAGAACTCCACTCCACTGACCACGCCATTCTAGGGGCGGCCAATAGTTGGTGGCGGTAGCTTTGTGTGCCGTAGCATGAGAAAAGTTAGGAAGCTAGCCAGTGTTGGCCTGCATCTGCATGCAGAGGCATGTATGCCTGTATGGTCCTTCACAATTGTCCTCTGATGCGGTAATTTCCTATAAGCAGAGGAATGGTTTTTCCATTGCGCATATATAGTGACCTGCCTGCACGCTGATCATGATATGATCGGTCGCATGTCGTTAGATTTCGGTCAGTTCAAACCGTGATTGCGGCCAAAAGTCAAATTAAACCACCGCCACACATGTGCAATCCAATCCTCACAGGGCACAACAACTTAAATAGTCTCTGTCGACTAGGACTGTACGATCGATCGAACGAAGGTCTGGATATTTCAATGGTGTGTTTCTAAGTGCTTGCTATAGTACCTTCTACACATTGGCGTATCCAGTATATGGATATGGGTGTACAGCTGTACACCCAATTTTTTTTGCAAAGTATTGATTATATAATAGGTATATTAGCTATACATATATATATAAATAATAGGACCAAATCAGCATATATGTTCATCATCAACTAATTTTAATCTATTTCCATTCTCACGCGCCTCCTCTCTAGCCAACCGGTCTAGCCCATTAATGAGAAGCCCACACCTCCCAACTTTCAACCAAGCAGAGCACATTGTACAACATAACAAACTATAGCTAAAATTTCCCATTTTTTGTATCTCATCCTCTCTGCCCACTCCCCCCCCCCCCCTCCCTCGGGATGGCGACTGATGGCGCACTTCAACAAGCAAGCGGCAACGGGAGGTGGGGGTGGCCAGTTAGGGGCTATTGACGAGAGCCTAGAGGCATTCATATAATTTTTTTTAATTATTTTGTAGTGTTCTAATTTATTATGACATGTTGCTCTAATTTGAACAATTAGCACTTTAATTTTCTCTATTGTAGAGCTTAAACTTTTGTATTGAACAATATATTGTTAACTCCGTACACCCATATGAAAATTTCTAGATCCGCCACTACTGCTACAAACAGTCCGAATCTTTCAACATCACGGTGATTTTGCTACAGTATTAAAGATTTGAACCATTATTTTTTGATTCAACGGTCTACATGCAACTGGGTTTTCCCACACACATGCATGTGCAGCGGTGGTGGTGTCCGACTCCTCGCCGCACGAAACCGAAAAGAAATCACCTATGCGCGCGTCACGTACGACCACTGAATCCAGGCCCCGCGCGCGCTCGGCCGGCCGGCAACCTGCGCAGGCTGGTGATCTACTAGCTAGACGGCGCCGCAGAACGCCATGATCTGTCAACCCATTTACTTTCGGTCATGTGAGCATTGACTATATAGCAGGCTATACATCGTCACGGGAAACCTTTAATCGCGACCGACCGATCGAGTAGCTTGAGCTTTATTCGTAGTGATGATTAACTAGTTTGTTAAGACCAAAGTAGCAGCTAGTGTAGCTCGATCATGCATGCATGGGCACATGGGCACGGAGTAGCCTTGTTAATTGTGCGGCATTTTTGACCAGGGCTGGGACGATATGCATCATGCATCACGCTTTCGTGGTCGAACCCACCGGCCGGCCGGCCGCGCGCACCAACCTCGAGCCGCGCACGCACTGCGTGCGTCGCCGACGGCGACGGCTTTACTTATATGGGGACGGACGTTGGGTGAGGTAGCTAGGCCGCTAGAGGCCGGCATTGATGCTTGCATGCATGCGTTCGGTCTACTGTTGGAGCCGCGCGTCGCTGTGCGCATGTAATTGCGTACTCACCGTCCTGCCGACACAGTGATTGATTCCCCTCGCGACGAGAGTTATTGTAGGCGCCGATGAACATGTACGATATCTGTACAGTGCCGGACTAGCTACTGCCTTCAACAAGTCCACGTGTGCTAGCTTGCCTGCTCGTGTAGTAGTGTAAGATCACTCGCTATCTTGGATCCCCACGTGGGCCTCCATAGCAGGCGGTACTCCTGTAAATTTCCTGGGAAAAGGTTCTCTCGAAAATTTGCTCTTCGGCTCAAATGTATACATACAGTTGCATGCGTGCGGAATTGCGGGCCACGCCATGTTTTGTAACCATGGCCGTTGAATTCAACGCGCTGTGATGGATGGTTTGCTCGGCAGCACGAGCCGAAGGACGGCACGGGGCCGGGTGGCGCCGATGCCGAAAGGACGGACGGCGCGGGCTGCCGCGGGTAGGCGGCCGGTGCGCAGCGGCCTAGCGCGGACGCGGACGGAGCGCGCGGGGGCCGCGCGGCGCAATGGAGGCCGGTGAAATCTCCCTCCAAGTTGGTCGCCGCGCGTTCTGTTTGGGCAGGCTTCCGGCCCAACTGGGAAACCAGCGCCATTGTTGGCCGACCGCTATTCGGATGACGAACGTAATGCAGGCAGTGGCAGTACTCAGCCAATTTTTCCACTGCCTCTAAAAGAACTGTTAAGGAACCTCGCTATCGAATAGTTCGGGGTTCCCGAACAGATCTGAATTGAAGAACAGAAAGAGAGAGAGACACGTGTTTAGGGAGAGCAACAGCGGGAATTCTTTATTGCTAATGAATTCTGTACATAGGGGGGACCCCCTTCCTCCTTTTATAGCGCCCCTCTAGGGTTTTGGCTAAGGGACCACATGGGCCTTCCAATGGGCTATTAGGGTTTCTTAACACTCCTCCTTGGGCCCTTTGCCGCGAGATGCATATGCCTCAAAAACTCCAGAAAAACCCAGTGGGAAAAATACTTGGAGAAAGAGTACATAGCATACGCTTACTATGTTGCACGAATTGCCTCGTTAAAACCTTACGCAAGAAAACTTCATGAAAAACTTGCTAAAGAAAAAGAGTACAATTCTCCCAATTTCAATTGCTAATCTTCGAGATTCATGTTGGGTATTCATAATTCATCTTGAGATTCATGTGGGAGTATGTGAAATATCTCCCCAAATCTGCACTTCTCTAAGTCTCATCATCCCAATTCCTTTCACGCACCTTTCAAAGGTAGATCTTTGGGAGTGATTTAGTGAACAAATCGCAAGATTTTCACATGACTTAGTATGCAATATCTTGATCTCGTTCATCTTATGCAATTCGTGAGCATAGAAGAACTTGGGGTTGATATGCTTCGTGAGATTGCTCTTCACATAACCCATCGTGCTTGGGCAACACAAGTCGCATTATCTTCATAAATAATTGTGGGAGTTTGCTCAATGTTCAAACCACGTGACTTCGGATGTGGTGAACCATTCTTCCGAGCCATGCACATTCACGAGATGCTTCATACAAAGCGATGATTTCCGAGTGGTTTGTCGACGCCGAGACAAGAGTCCGCTTAGACGACTTCCAAGAAATTGCTGTTCCTCCACATAGGAAAACATAGCGGTTTGGGACTTGCCGAAGATGCGGTCGATAAATACCCAAAGATCGGCATAGCCAACCAAATTCAATTCATTGTTTCTTCAAAAAGCAGATCGAGGTCTTTGCTTCCTTGGAGGTAACGGAAGATGTCCTTGATCCCTTTCCAATGCCTTTTGGTGGGTTACGCCTTTGCATCGAGCTAGCAAATTCACAATAACGCAATGTCCGGTCTAGTGCTATTCGCAAGGTACATGAGCGCTCCAATTGAACTCAGATATGGGAATTCTGCTCCCAGGACTTCCTCCCCCTCTTCTCTAGGTCTGTATGGGTCTAGGTCTGCTTGGAGTGACCTTCCGACCATTGGAGTCTTTGCAGGATATGCTTTTTCAAAACCAAACCTTTCCAACACTTTCTGTGTGTAGGTTGATTGATGTACCAAGATTCCTCCTTGGACATGTTCAAGCTGCAAGCCTAAACAAAACTTGGTTTTACCCAAATCTTTCATTTCAAACTCAGACTTCAAGTATGAGCATGCCTCTTCAATTTCTTCATCCGTCCCAATGATGTTCAAGTCATCTACATAAACGGAGATTATACATAATCCATTCGGGATCATTGATAAACACACATGGACAATCTTATTTGTTTGTGTAGCCTTTCTTGCGAGAAAGTCACTCAAGCGATTGTACCACATTCTTCCCGATCGCTTCAAATTTCATACAAAGGATTTCTCCAATTTCACACTGCATGTGTTTCTATTTGCTCCGTCTTGGTTCGGATAGGATTCCTTCCGTACTTTCATGTATATCTCCAATCCAAGTTTCCATACTGGTATCTTGTGACAACATCCATTAGCTTCATTCTCAACTTCAAGTTGATCGCCATTGAGATCAAATATCTAAAGGTAATTCCTCCCATGACCGGAGAATAGGTTTCTTCATAATCAACTCCGGGACATTGAGTGAAACCTTGAGCTACAAGCCTTGCTTTGTACCTTACAACTTCATTGTTTTCATTCCTCTTCCGAACAAAGACCCATTTGTGACCTACGGGTTTATATGGGGAGGTGTGCGGCATACTGCTCAAACACCTCTCTCTTGTTCGAGAGACTAACTCTGCAGTTGATTGCCTTTTCCATTCTTCCCAATCTAGCCTTTTCTTGCACTCTGCGAGATGCGAGCTCGGGATCATGATCAATGATCGAGGCAATCTTCTTTGCAAGTATGCATCAACGTTGGTTGTTGCTCTATTCAGGATTCTCTGTTATTACAAAGTTTATGGCCATTTCTTCATGGGGTGCTTCATGCACTTCTACTTGCTCTTATTGCTTTTCCCTATCGCAGAGCAAGTTCCTTTAGCTTTCATCGCCTATGTGTGCGCACACATTATTTCCGCGGCTTCTGCAGTGGAAGATTCAAGTCCGGAATTGCCTTTTCCATTGGCTTCTTTCCAGGTGCAGTCTCAACTGCTCCCTTCTTTCCTTGGGGCATTTTCGTGATTGGTTGTGGTAAGTCCTCTCGCCCAGTTTTCTCCAGACGTCTCCGGGTACTTTGGGTTTGAGGAGCCAGATTGCCTGCTCTCTTTCTTTGAGGCCTCTGAACAGGTTGAGGGATACCTTCTATTTTCTTTGGTATTTCCACCCTCTCTGGTGCATTCCTTGCGGGTACATGCGACTTAACCACGCCCTTCAGATCACAAAAATGATCAGGCAGTTCATTCGCTAAATTCTGCAAATCAATTATCTTCTGGACTTCTTGATTTGCTTCATTAGTACGGGGGTCATGTGCGGGGATCCCAGTGGAATGCCATATGATTTCCCGGTATTTTTCATCCAAAGGTTGATTTCCTCCCCCTAATGACGGGAAACGATCCTCGTCAAAGATGCAATCAGCGAATCGGTCAGATGCAAGTCTCGATCATGGGTTCCAAATACGATTATGGATGCACTCTCATAACCAACGATATCCTGGACTTGCGGAGAGGGCCCATTGCGATCACCGAGGGGTGGTATAGGTACATATACCATACACCCAAATTTTCTAAGATGGGAGATCTTGGGATGATCCGTGCACAAGCCGCATAGGAGAATGGATGTTGTAGGCCGACGGTGCAAATTGATAAGAGCTGCTGCGTGCGGATGCGTGTCCCCAACAAGTGTTGGGCAAGTTACAACTCGCAAAAGCGGTCCGGCAATAAACTTAATCCTCTTTATTAGTGCTTCGCTAGTCCATTCTGCGCATGGACGTGCGGTGCGGAGTGCTCAATCGCTATCCTGTTCTTTGTGCAATAATCATCAAATGCCTTTGAAGTAAATTCTCGGCATTGTCCATTCTAATGGACTTCACGCGATGATCAGGGAAAACATTCTTAATTCTTATGATCTGCGAGATCAGCTTTGCAAAAGCATGGTTTCTTGTTGACAACAAGCATACATGTGACCATTTCGAGGAAGCATCGATGAGCATCATAAAGTATCGAAACGGCCCTGACAGGGGCTGACTCGGACCGCAAATATCCCCCTGGATGCGTTCCAGGAATGCAGGGATTTCACTTTGCACTTTCATGACAGAGGGTCTAGTTATTAATTTCCCGGTGGCACATGCAGGCACACAAAATCTTCATGATTCGGAAATTTTTAACGTTAATGCCATGACCTTGTGAGTTGTTCACTATATTTCTCATCATTCTAAGACCAGATGACCTAATCTACCATGCCATAAAGAAAATAACTCGAGCTTCTAAAAGCAGTCTTCAAGGAAGTATACACTTGGTGCATGAATATTCGTGTAGTACAACCCGATTCATATGAGGACATTTTTCTAATACCATTTTTCCACATACCGCGTGCTTCACAATGCACAAGTATTCTTTGCCATTTTCTTCATTGGTTTCTACGTGAATACCATTGGCGCGGATGTCTTTAAAGCTTAAGAGAGTGCGCGTTGATTCAGGGTACAAAAGCGCTTCTTCAATTACCAAAGTTGTACCCATAGGCAATATAATAGTGGCTCTTCCTGAGCCGATTACATATGAGTCGCTTCCTGCGATCGTAGTAATCTTTCCAGTGTTCTTCGTGATCGACTGGAAATACTTAGACTCTCTTAAGATGGTATTTGTTGTGCCACTGTCAACAATGCATATCTCTTCCATTTGGGCGCTACACGATTTCTAGATAAAAGAAATATAATTCTAATCAGATAGAGGCAAAAACAATCCAAATATTACTTGCAAAATTGAAGAATACTGGAATAAAGAATAAATTGCGTATTTATTCATGAAAGAAGTATGCTCTTCTAGAGCTTACAATCCTTTATTCAAAGAAAAAAAATTGCTAACAACCATAATCTAAAAGAAATGCATTAAACAGAATCTGTAAAATATGCATTAATTTCTGCTTCTATATCATCTGCAGAAATTTTCTCTTCATTTGCCATAATAATGGCTGCAGCATCGATGTCCAGGCTATTCTGTGAGGATGAGGCAAGTGGGGTGTCTACATCCATGACATCATCTTCACCGATGTTGGCGGCGCGCCTCTGTGGGCGTTTTCCTTTGGCTTCTTCTTAGCCCGATATCGTTGATCGCTTCTTTGGATTCTCGACATATCTTCGACCAATGTCCCCAAGTGCCACACTTGAAGCACGTCTGGTTCTGCTGTCCATACGGCTTGGCGTGCGTCTTTTCTTTGTCATCCCTCTTCACAGGGGCTTTGGACTTTCCTTTGGCCTGGGGTCTCTCTTTTCCACCCTGCTTGCCCTTCTTTCTATGAGTGGGCTTTCTCACCTTGTAGTCATGGGCATTGACTTGATGCGATGCCTCGTCCTGTGGTCATGCGAGACATAGTTCTTGCGTAGAACATCGTCTTGCGATTCCGCAACTTGCATTACATCAATCAATTCGCTATACTCCTTGTATGCGTCCCGATATAGTGCGTGCACTCTGGATAGCATTAGGGTGGAAGGTAGAGAGAGTTTTCTCAATCTTCTCTTCATCAGTGATCTTCTTGCCACATAGAGAAAGATTGGTACAAATTCTGTGCAAGGCAGAATTGTACTCGCCACTGCTCAAGTCGCAAACCTCAGCGTACCCAATCTTGCCGTGCTTGGGGCAAGATGGTGTACTTGAGCTTTTCAACCGCTTCAAATGCAGTCCAAAGCTCAAGTGCACTCTCCTCGACCATATATTCATTCTTTAGAGTGGCGAGAGGTGGTGCACGAGAAAATGTAGAGCTTGATCGTTACGCTCGGTAGGGTTTTGCGTCCCGCGAGGACCCTAGACCAATCACGAACTGAGCTTCTTGCCCCAAGAACAATCTTTACGTCCGATGCCCAAGTGAGGTAGTTACGACCGCGGGGCGAGTTCTTCAAACTCACGATTCACAATGCCGACATCCGCATGATTTCAAAATTCGGTTTAGATTCTGCGTGTAACGATGAAAATGGTTGCAAAAGGCATAAAGTGCAGAAAAATAAATTCATATGCATTGCATTATATAAAATAAAGCAAAGGATTCAAAATTTCATAAAGAATATTCATAAATGCAGAGAATAAAGCTAGAAAAATTAAAAACAGAGCCAAATAAATCTTCTTGATTTTCTGGCAATTTTTCAAAAATTTCTGCAATTTTTCTCCTTTTTTTCTCTTTCTTTTTCTTTCCCTTTTCTTTTCTTTTCTTTTTCTCTTTCTTTTCCGGCCGACGGCCAACTGGGCCTTGCCCGTTCCTTTCGGCCCAAACGCACACACGCACGTGGCTAGGGTTTCCCCTAGCCGCCGCCACCTTTTTTTTTCTTGCGCCCATTTCTTCCCGTGCGTTTGCTTCTTTCTTTTGCGCACAGAGGCCATTGCCTTTTCCTTCCACGCGTGCGACGCGGCGACGCGGAGCGAGCTCGACCGGCGGCGGCGACGGCGGAGGGCTTTGGGCGGGCGCGCGATGGCGGCGCCGAGGCTCCCAGCGGGCAGGGGTCGGGCCGAGGCGAGGCGATCGCGAGCCGTGGAGGCGGGCGACGGCGGCGCGGGCGGCCGGGCGAGTTCGGCCGGGACCGGCGGCGCGCCGCGCAGCCGGCGGTGGCGGTCGGGCGCGGAGAGCCACGGCCGTCGCGTCGGAGGTCGGTCTTCGCGACGGGCCGTCGACGACGACGACGCGGATCGAGGCGACGGCAGCGACGCCGAGGCCGAGCCGGCCGAGCGATGGCCGAGGTGGCGGCGGTGGTCGGCGCCGCGCACAGCGCAAGCGCAAGCGACGCCGACCGGTGGTTGCCGAGCAAGGGCGGCGTCGGCCGGACTTCGAGCCGGCGGAGACGCGGCTAGCCGCGAGGTGGCGGCGCGACCGGCAAGACTTCGTGCGATCGCGCGGTGGTCGCTTCGTCGCGGCGTGCGTGGTGGCCGACCGTCGCGGCGTCTCGGTGCGCTTCTTCTTGCGCGCGCGTCGGAGTCGGCGGCCGAGCGCCGGCGGCGCGGCGCGTCTTGAAAACATCGGCGGCGGGCGGCTTCGAGCCGTCTGCGGCGGCGCGCAGCGGCCCGGCCGACGGCGCAGCGCGAGCGCGAGGTCGAGCGGCTTCGCCACGCTGGCCGAGGCGGCACGCCAACCGCGAGCGGCGGACCGAGGGCGCGCCGCCGCGAGCGGCGGCGGCTGAGCCGAGCCTTGCGGCGGCGCAGCGGGGCGGGCCGACGGCGGCGACGCCGGCCGCGAGCCGAACGCCGAGGCGACCGTCGCGCGCCGCGAGGCGGCGGCGTGGCGGCTTATGCGCGCCGCTGCGAGGCGGCGGCCGGCGGCTTCATGCGCTGCCGCCGAGGCGGCGACGCCAGGCGCCATATTGTTGTTTTTCTCTGTGATGAGCGATAAAAAAACATGTGTAACCGTGCTAGTAGTTTTCGAGCGATCGCCGTTTAGCTTCGTGCCACGTGACGAAAGCGGTACAAAATTCGTAGGATAGATGCATGCGAAGAAAACGACAAGCGTTTAGATTCAATCTCCAAATCCTACCTCTTCTCACCTTTTCAATTCTGATCTCCGTAGAGCTTCGTGCTGATAACGTGTTAAGGAACCTCGCTATCGAATAGTCCGGGGTTCCCGAACAGATCTGAATTGGAGAACAGAAAGAGAGAGAGACACGTGTTTAGGGAGAGCAACAGCGGGAATTCTTTATTGCTAATGAATTGCATATAGGGGACCCCTTCCTCCTTTTATAGCGCTCCTCTAGGGTTTTGGCTAAGGGACCACATGGGCCTTCCAATGGGCTATTATGGTTTCTTAACAAGAACAATGTTTTCCCACCGAATAAAATATCACAGCGGTAGTGTTCACTAGTCCTTTTGCCATTCCGTCGAAGTTAAAGCACATTTACCGTTTGTGATGACATGTTTGCCCCTGTTCTAACACGTTTTCCAATCAGCCAAAGCCACCAAGTTCTTTGCTCGCCAATCGGCCAGACACTAGTCTTACTACGTTCAATTTGGATGGAAAGGAATGCACGGATCTTTCAGTAATTCGCTCAGAAGTCATCACAGGTTGTGGATAGTGTCAGCGATGGAGGGCAGCGGGTGCTACTTGCTTAGACATAGTGGCAGATCCAGAAGGAAAACAATGAAATGCCTTGTATATATCATAATCTTTTTTTTAATAATGTATTTTATAAATCAAATTACGATATTAATACGCAGATTTTTTTTCCAAAAATAATATTCACTCGCCGAACCGCATGACGACAATCGATAATCGCCGGATGGTACAGCGATAAATGCGTATTCACGGACGGTTTAGCGACAAGCCGTAATCGGCGGCGGTTGGGCGACAAAGGACGCGTGGCAGCATTCGGAGCAATGTCGCCGAACGGTGTGGTGACATAAAGTCGTCACCGAACGGTGGGGCGACACCTGGATTCTTCGCCGAGTGGTGTGGCGACATGAAGTCTTCGCCAAACCGTGTGGCGGCAGATCGGCAAGAAAATCAACCAAATCGTCGGGCGCGGGGAAAGAGCCGAGGAAAAGAGAGCCGAGGGGAGTGAGTCGCCAGAGAGAGAGAGAGAGAGGGGAGGGCAGCCAGAGAGGGAGAGGAGGAGGTAGGCGCCGGGAGCTCGCGAGGGGAGGCGTCCCGGGAGCTCTGGAGTGAGAGGCCGGGAGAAAAAGAGGAGAAGAGAAACTAAAAGGTAAAATCGAAATTTTGTTGTATGAAAATATTAGGGTTGATATTAGATTTAATTTAATCGGGTTTTCTTTTGTAGACTCGCGATATTAGATATGAACTATAATATTGTAGTATTTGTAGTGCGATGGTTAATTAGCGTTGTTCAATTTAAATTACTCATATTACATTTTGGTGGTCATCTAAAAATTTATTTTGTCTATATCGTCGCAGTAATGTCAGATCCAGTTAAATTTAGGGTATATTATGGCGATAGTGAAATAAAAACTACGCAGAATGGTGTTGATTTAAGCAACTTTTCGGTGACCATGGTTGAGCACTCTATCCCCGAGAGTGTTAGCATTCGTGATATAAAACTTTGGTTGACCCAATATTTTTCTTTGGATCCAAGTGTTTACTCTGTTACCATCCAAGTTTTATTCACGCGAAACAATGGTGACCCGGCTATTTGGGAGTTGAAGAAAGTAGATCGGACATACCTGTGGCAGAAATGGTTAAGGTGGTGCAAGGGATCTCGTCTTGACCGTGTGATGCTGGTGCAGGCTTGCCCTAGAGAAGAGGTGAATATTAGTGATATGAGCGAGAGCAGTACATCGGCTAGAGCTGAACAAGTTCAGGAAGTGGTGCCGATTGAGGTAGCAGCGGGGGATGATAATAGGGATACAACAAATGCCGAAGGCCGAGCTGATGAAGGGGAGGAGATCAAGCAACTTGTTGAT
Source organism: Otatea glauca (assembly GCA_036346275.1). Lineage (NCBI taxonomy): Eukaryota > Viridiplantae > Streptophyta > Magnoliopsida > Poales > Poaceae > Otatea > Otatea glauca. The sequence continues at coordinate 35,237,503 of CM070717.1, forward strand.
CATTTGGAGTTAGTTGACCGTATGGCGACAGAAGATGAAGCTGAAATGTTGGAATGTGATGATGGCATCGCCAAAGATGAGGAAGAGGAGGAGGATGGTGATGATGCTGAAATGCATGATAGTATTGGGGAAGCAAATGTACCCATCCCTGATGAATGGAACAAGCAAAATAATTCTGGTATGAGAGTTTCATGGGGCCATGAGTCGCGTTGAGAGTATGGTACCAATTCCATTCGGCTGAATCAAATATTTCCGAACAATTCTGAATTGAAATTGGCAGTGAGGCTTTGGGCATTATCGCAGCAGAGAGAGTTCCGGGTTGTCTTGTTCAGGCCAGATAGGTACACAGTGAAGTGCAGAACAGATGGATGTGAATTTTGAGTTCATGCATACAAGCCGAAATGCGAGACGTATTGGATTGCATCACGAGTAGAGGAGCACACATGCAGATTAGAAAATGTTCTGGTGAAACACCGCAACCTGAATGCAGCTGTAATTGCTAGCGTAATGTTCAATGAAATCATTGAGAAACGGGACATTGAATGTTCGTATATTCAGAAAGCAATCTTAAGAACATTTAAGTACCACATAAGTTACTCGATGGCCTGGCGTGCGAAGCAAAAAGCATTGGAGAAGAGGTTTGGTACATACGAGGCTTCATATTGCAACCTGCCTCGTGTGCTTGATGTCTTGAAGCAAACAAACCCTGGCACATACACCGCTTTCGACGAAAGTGTAGAAGATGGCAACGGGATCTGCATGTTTCGTCGTGCGTTTTTTTCATTGGGTCCTTGCATTGCGTCATTCAGGTACTGTCGTCCATTGCTTTGTGTTGATGGTACATTTCTGACTGGAAAATACAAGGGACAGATTCTAACGGCCATTGCAGTTGATGCGAACAACCACATACTTCCATTGGCCTTTGCTTTTGTTGAGGGTGAGAACCGGGATAGCTGGCTGTGGTTTTTTAGACATTTGAATTTCGGGTTAGTTGGTAATCAGCCCAACGTGTGCATCATTCATGATCGCCACAAAAGTATTCTTTCTGCAATTAAGACTCTACAGGAGGACCCTGATGAGCCATTCCCATAGCGTGACTTGTAGAGCAGGTGGTGCATTAGGCATTTGGGAGCAAATTTCTTCAGGCAGTTCAGGAGTAAGAAATTGATGAACCTCTTTAAGAGGTTGTGCAAGCAGAATCAGGCACGTAAGTTCAACATGCTTTTCGCTGAGTTGGAGCAGCACACTAGTGCACATGTGGAAGAGATGAAGAAGCAACCACCTGCGCCATATGATTGCCCACCCAAAAGGCTAGCACCACTCGGAGAGCTCGATCTTCCAAATACGAGGAGACGAACGTCAAGGAACATAAAGTGTTTCTCGCACTGGATAGAGGCGGAGCCTCTGGAGAAGTGGGCACTGCTCCATGACAACGGTGGCGCCAGGTTAGTACAGTAAATTATGATATTTACGATGGTTTAACAAATCGGCTTGGTAGACTAACCGATATGTGTTGATCAGGTTTGGTGTCATGACAACGAATATAGCCGAGATTAACAATTGGGTCATAAGAGGGCTCCGTCCGCTACCACTAGTGGCCATCCTGGAAGGCATGTTGCACGGCATAGTTGCCTATTTTCAGAAAAGGCATGCGGAGGCTGTTCTTCATGCCACGACAATGCAAACACCGTATTGTTGCCGGATGATGGCCTACATGGAGGAACGAAGTATGAAAGCTCAGCAACATGTAGTGCGTAGCTTCGGAATTACTGAGTACCGATTTGAAGTGACTCTTCGGTGCAAAGGTGGATTGGGAACCAACACAGCTGTTATTACACATGAGGTAAATCTAGGCCAAGGGGCCAGTGGATGGTGCGAATGCACCTGCAACAAGCCAAAACTTCTTCACATCCCTTGTTCACATGTGATAGCTGCTTGTGGGCAGATTGGGATGAATACGTCGCAATACGTCTCCCCTTTCTACTTGAAGGATTATGTTGTCCATACCTGGTCCGGGGAGTTCCGTGGTTTCCGTACACATGGTGATTTCACTGTGATTAACAGAGATGAGCGCATCTGTCTACCGGATCCGACCTTACGGAGGTGTGCCAAGGCGGTCCGTCGCCCACAGAGTAGGCGCATTCGCAACGACATGGATGAATCCGAAGTAGGTGGCTATGTTAGGAGATGTTCTGAGTGCGGTGAGTATGGCCACAAGGCAAATCAATGCCGGTAGCATGTGTGATTGGTGCAATCCATCAACTCGTCATGGTTATGTTATGTGATATGTGTCGAAGTAATGGGTATTGTCGGTTATGTATCGAATTATGTAATCTTATTTATGTAATCTTATTCATGATTGTGGGATGTCATGTAATATTATTGAAGTTGGACGCTTATGTATTTCGATATATATATACAGTGTTTGTCATATGTTTTCAAGGAATATTATTTATGTTGTACGCTTCTTTCCTTTTATTTATATATATGTCGTGTTTATTACATGTCTAGTATAATAAATATTTCATTATTTACTTGCAGGGATGGAGCAACCCGGGTCACTTCTGGACTCTTCCGTAGACCGACGGCACCGTGCGTTCGTCCACACGACAGAAGGCAATGATAAGGTGCCTCTGCTGCGGATCCGAGTGCCTAAGAAGGCATGATGTGTTGACCCACGCTTTCACACCAGGTGAGTTGCACTTACATGGAAAAATACTTTACATGTTTACTTATACAAAAATACTTTACATGTTTTTTGTTCACATAATTTGATGTTTGATGATGTATATTTAAATAATGCAAATTTTTGTTTGCATCCATAGGTTGGCACGTGCTGGGTTGCTTCCTCTCGTTCGCATGGTTGAGGGGTCAGCCTCGAAATTAGACTTCAAAATAACTTCCGCAACTTCAAAAATTGAAATTCCAAAATATTAAAAATTAAACATGTATGCAATAAAATATTTAAAACCATTGTGTTGCAAAGCCAGTTCAAAATTCAAAATTCGAACCCAACTCTAATATTGAATTTTAGATGAATTTTAAACCTTCTTCGGACAGTCGTCGCCATTCGATTGGGCGACTAACAGATGTCGCCGCACCGTTGGGCGACAAAAACTACTTCGCCAATTCGTCCGGCGACAACTTCATGTCGCCGTCCCATTCGGCGACAACTTATTTGTCGCGAATCCATTCAATAAGACTAAAATTTCGCTGCACCGTCAGCGATTATACCTTTGTCGCCATGAGGTTCGGCGAGTGAATATTATTTTTGGAAAAAAATAATTCTGCGTATTAATATCGTAATTTGATTTATAAAATACATTATTAAAAAAAATTCTATATATCACCGCACGTACATGGAGTTACTGAGTTTAGGTTGTGTGATGCGCACCTATGCATACCTAGGCTTTTATAAGGTAAAATAGCACCCCAAGCCCCACTTGCAAGGTTTACCAAGAAGAGCGGTCGGACCCCGATTAGCGCCTAGACCGCGTAGGCGCCGCCTAGGCAGCTGACTTGCAAACAGCAAGCAGCAGCCACACACAAGTATAATGGAGTGGACCAAGGAACCGAGCAACTGAGCAAAGCAACAATCTCATCCACAAACATCCCAAAACATCTGAGAACTAGAAGAACAAAAAAAAGGAGGAAGGAGGGTAAGAAAAACAACACGATCAACAATCGCTTCACTAGTCCCCTCAAGCATCAACAACAATAGCTATTATATTAGGATTCATCCAACACATCTTTTTAAATCCTAAAAACCTATATATGAGTCATCATATTTAACTATCTTTACCTTAACTCGTATCCATTAAAGTCACCATGCTCCTCCAAGATGGTGGTAGAAATGATACTAGTATGATGACTTTGTCGTTCTCCTCAATTTTCTCATCCACACTAATTATCTGTGTGATAAGCTTGTTGAAGATATTGAGATGGTCAATGAACTATGTATATTCCTCCATGCACAAACTGTATAGTTGTCGCTTCAGCACCTATCGGTTTGTCAGCGACTTTACCGTATACAATTCTTCTAAGTCCTTGCATAATTTCTTCGATGAATTCTTCTTGATCACCGAGTACTTTACCTTATCGGAAAGACATAGCTGGATTGTACTGACAGCTTTCCGCTCCATCACCTTCCAATCTTCAGTGGACGTATTTTCTGGTTTGTCACATTCAAGAGCAGCGATTAACTCTTACTGGACAAGGACATCCTTCACTACACATTGCCACATGCTGAAATTTCCTCTGCCATCAAATTTCTCTAATTAATTCCACATCGTCGACATCAATCTTCATTTTGTGCCACCCGATGCTTTATCGACCTTATCTCACGAAACTCTGATCCGATCCAGCACTCCCAAAGCAGGCAAAAGCGAGAGTTACATGAAGAAGAAGGGCAAAGGTAAGGGCACACGTGTATGCTATCTATGTGACGAGGAAGATCATATGATAAATGACTGTACAAGTTTGAAGTAAATGAATGGTACATGCTCAATGACGATAGCAAAAGATGATTCAGACTTACTTGTCATTAGTCAACTAGGTACTTCTCATGGATGTATATTAGATTCAGGTTGTTGCTTCTATATATGTTCGGCGAGATAGATGTTTGACAAAGGATCTCTAAGCCCGACGCATAGAATTATTCACTCGGTTGATTGCAAGGAGTATGCAATTACTGAGGTAGTATCACATCATACATTGACGGGAGTTCGGTATGTTCCTAGTATAAAGAAGAATCTAATATCTGTGAGGTTGCTTGAACTCGAAAGTTGTGAGGTATCACTTCGAGGTAGAGTCATGCGAGTTACTTGCAAAGGGCAGGTGATCATAAAAGGTATCTGGAGCAATGGAGGATACTGATTAATGGATAAATATAAAGGAAGGGCAATTAATGGGAGGTCTGAAAAAAAATCTTGATCAGGAGAAGGAAATCGTGTCAACGGTAGGTAATCAAATCTCAACTGCAGTTATGTGCGAAACTACAAAGACGATTGCAAAATCTAATAGATGTAAAGGCGAAGGTGCGAGCCGCTATAAGAAGGGAGACGTGGCGGTATCAACCACGCAGTACCATCGAGAAGGTGGAGATTGGAGGCAGTACAAACCTATAGCATAGAGGGCTATATGAATAGAATGTGTGGTTAATCAAACAATAGAAAGAAAAGGATCTCAGGTGGAGGGTTTGGGAAGCCAAGCCCGAACATCAACATGCACATTGCGATGATGTACATAAGCCCTTATGGTGGGGGCACTCCCAATGATGGAAAGAAAAAAAATTATGGAGTGAAGTTAGAGTAAGTTCTAGGAGAAGCATGGTGATTTCAATGGATAAGAGTCAAGGTGGATATTGTTAAATATGGTGACTCATATCTAGCCTTTTAGGATTTAAAAAGATTTACTAGATGAATCCTAATATGATTAGGATTCCTATTCCTAATAGGAGAGGGGTTTCTATTTACTTTGGAGAACTAGGGGGGCTATATAAACTTAAGGGGTGGTTATGGAGAACCCAAGTAACCAAGAAGCCATAAGCCAACTCGCCTGTAAGGACCAAGTTGGCCTAGAGGGGGGTGAATAGGCAACTTTAAAACTTTTTAATTATTATGAAAAAAATTTCTCAATAAAAATAGAAACGAAAGCAATTAATATAAAAGTCCAGCGCAATACTTGTTCAAGAAAACTTTGCAAGAAAGAGAATTTCGAATGACAAACTATAAGAAAAAAAATGAGCAATGATAAACAAGAACAGGAGAACTCAACAATTTTCCACCGGGGTTCAGAGATCACTCCTACGTCCCCGTTAGAGCACTTCCTCAGAAGTATTGCTCCACCAAACAGCCAATCTCAATAGCTTTTGGTTTTCCACTATCTTGACTCTTTCACTACTCCAGTGAGGTGAGTTCAACCTTTCACAGCAATGGTGGACTTCCACAATCACTGTTGGATAGGTCGCACCAATAACTTCTCCAACCGTCTAGGAACAGCTAGTTCCAAGAGTAATAGACTATGCACAGGCCCTGTCTCTTGGTTCAGTAGCTGGATGCAAACTAGACTTAACTTGGAGCAAGCACTCTAAATATTCAGAATGAATGTTTGTGATTTTCTGAGTTGAAGCTCTAACTCTTGATGAGAATGAAGCTCAGGAATTCTAAAGATCAAGAGTTGTATAGTATTTGAATGATGTCAAAGATGTTCAGGATATCAAAGATGTGAATGTGCAAAGCTCTACATCTAATTTGTGAACCCAGGCATTCTATATATAGATCCTAAACAGAAATAACCGTTACACCTACCATTTCCCCGTTGGGGTTCGGTAGGTTAGATGGGGTAGGTCAACTGCTACCCTTTTGCAAGAATTCTATGGTGTATTACTCATAAGTCAAACTACACACACGCCGGACCGAAAATATCGGTCCGTCGTACATATGCATTGTTTAACTTTGATACCTGCAAGACAATACTTGCGCCGGACCGAAAAAGTTGGTCCGACGTACACATGTTTTTGTTTCTTTTGAGAACCAACAAATAACGTTTGCGCCGGACCGAAAAAGTTGGTCCGGCGTACATGAGAAAACGGCTGGTTTAAATAGAGAGAAACAAGTTTTGTGCCGGACTGAAAAAGTTGGTCCGATGTACACAAGTAATTCTGGTCTGCATCAGACTTTATATTTCTGGTTAAAATAGATTTTAACACAGACTAGAATTTTATTTCGAGTGAAAGTATAACTTATGCCAGACTAAATTAAAGAAGGAATTCAGATTGGTCCGACATATGATAGTTATACTTGGTTGAAAAAGATTCAATGAAGAATTTGTAACGCCGGACTGGAAAAGTCGGTCCGGCGTACATGGAGTACGCTCGGTGAAGATAATTCTCAGCGACAGACCGAAAATATCGGTCCGGCGTACATGTTGTACGCTCGGTTGGAATTTTAACTAAGGTCTTTGAGCGCCTGAACCAGAAAGAAGTTTTGATCCAGAGAGAATTGTTTTGGCTAAGAAGATAGAGCTTTGGGTTTTTGAGTGAGAAATATGAAAAGTCCTATGCTCCAAGTAATCTTAGTGATTTTGCGTATGAACCAAGATCATTGGTTCTGTATGTATAATCCCTCTTAATGGTACGATGATTTTAACTATATGACTTGAATCAACTCCCAAGCTATAACTAGAAAAACACCTTAGCCTTGATCATCAAATCTGACTATTTTCATATTACACTGAGTATCCTTTTTAGTCATCAACACCAAAATCTATATAATAAGCATAATTTATACAAATAGGGAGCCTAGATGCTCTCATCGCCCAGATAAAAAAAAGGTGCACACAAGGATTAGAGGCTATATTATTCTTTAGCACTAGTTTCTTGTATAGAACAAGGATCCGAGGTTCCTAAAATGTTAGATATGAGTCATCATATTTAACAATTGGTATCAGGGTATAACAGTAGCAAAAACTACCGCTGGTCCCCTTGAGCAACTCGCACATCCGCTCGCATCGCTGCTTCCGCTTGACTGCCGCACACGTCCGTCGTCACACCCTCACCATCATCGTTGCTTGCCACCTCTATCACCTTGTGCTGCTGCCTCGGGTCATTGTGGGCAACGTGAGGCTAGGGCAACCAAGAGAGAGGAGGGGAAGCTATAAATGGGAGTTGAGTTAGGGCGGTTGGGATGATGAGTTGGCGCAACTACTTTCTTCCCTTCACGCACGAGCACCAACACATCCTTTTCCCTTCACGCACGCAAGCCGTTTTCGCAACTAGCAACTTCATACACAGACACCACTACCGCATCACCAACATTAGCACCTCCCTCTCCTCCACTTCCCTATTAGCCGCTGCCGTTACACCCCTCCCCCTTGCCTAGGCTTTCGATTTCACCGAAATCACGTGGCCACCGCCGACTAGCACGTACATGCCGATCAATCACCACCTAAACCCGATTTTTGGAACAGTACTCACTTGGATCTACCCATGTTTAAATAAGCTATTGCAATACAATTTTGGCATTGACACATTACTAACAAAATAATCTATTACAACTACTAAAATCACTCAAATAATTGAAATAAATATTAAAATCATTGAAACAAGCATTAGTACCGCTAAAACAAATGTCAAAGATAACGAAAACGAAGAGAAACAATGATAATACATGACATGGTACTATTACAGCTTAACTTACGGAGGCAAAGTAAAAATAAAACGTGGTGTCATATTTTAAAAGAATAGATGACAAGCAGTGCTCCAGTGTTTTCCCTCTCAATACAAGTTGCATAAATCTTGAAACAAACGAAATGGTAAGTAATCACCATCTACATTTCATTCATACTTTAATATTTATGCAACTGTCAAAAGCCTTCCCGAATCTGGCTCGATAGGGCAAACCCCAAGCTGACCGAATTGTCTATCCAATTCGGCCAGTCGTCCACCAGAGCTCACCTGCGTGCATGTCCAATGTCCATCTCTATCTTTGTATGCCTCCGGAGAGTGCTGAGCACGGCCATTTCTTCCGTCCCCGTAGTTGTTCGTTTCTTTCCACAGTTGGTCGGCCGAGATAACACACCAAATATTGAAATAATTGATTATTTACCCTCATTTACTTATGCTATTGATAATTTACTCTATAATATCTCACCGACATGCAAACTCTAGAGCCACATATTAATAAAATAAATAATCAATTACATCAACTAAGACAAGACAAACCATGAATTCTCCCTGAATAATCGGCACGCCACCGGAGCGGCGACGCAAAAGGCAAAACCGCCCCCAAATTTGCTGTCGCGACTCGCCGCTCCGTCCACGTAGGTAATCACGATCAACCCACCCCCCCCCCCCGGGCCCCGGCACGATTCTCCGACGAGAGGAGAGATGTCGTACGCCTACCTCTTCAAGTACATCATCATCGGCGACACAGGTCCGTCCTTCTCCGCTCCTCGATCGAATCCACTGCCCTTCCCTCTAGCTGCTCCCCCGCCGTCCTGTTCCGGGACTGGATTGTATCCGTACAGTTCTTCCCTGCTCTTGTTGCTAGGGAGATCTACCTAGCTAATATGATTCGCTGCTTGATTGCTTGTCCTCGTGCGCGACGGCTTGCGCTGTGGCGTGGTTTGGTTGCTGATGATATGCAGGTGTCGGCAAGTCGTGCCTGCTGCTGCAGTTCACCGACAAGCGGTTCCAGCCCGTCCACGACCTCACCATCGGCGTCGAGTTCGGCGCCCGGATGATTACCATCGACAACAAGCCCATCAAGCTCCAGATTTGGGACACGGTATCGTATTCTGCAGCATTTTCGTCTTCTCTACGCTACTTAGATCGTTTGGTGTTTGTAGGATCTAGTATATCAATAGAGATAACGTTGAGAGTTGCTTCGTTAAACCTAGATTTCATAATTGTGCTTATTGCCAGTTGCTGGGATCAGTATAATGAAGTTTGTTGGGTTTGGCGCCGAGAACGATAAATTAGATGAGTTCCATTATATAGTCATCGTTCCGTATAAGTTTTCCCTCATTGAAATAAGGAATTGTTCAGCTATTTGACCATTTGTTATCAAGTTACCCTTGGTATCCTCTCATACGGAACCCTTAGTATCGCATACCCACATTCGTTCTCAAGGCAAACACTCATCTCGTGCTGTTACCTGTAAACATTACAGGCAGGCCAGGAGTCATTCAGATCTATAACTAGATCATACTACAGAGGGGCTGCTGGTGCTCTTTTGGTTTATGATATCACCAGGTACTTGCCCAAATAAATCGAAAGCTGCTTGGTTAAGTTTTAAATGCATGGTTTCCTGAATCATGCTTATGGTGGCATGCACATTTTTGTTGAGCCAACTTCAGAAGGGAGACTTTCAATCATCTTGCGAGTTGGCTGGAAGATGCAAGGCAACATTCCAATGCTAACATGACAATAATGCTAGTTGGGAACAAATGCGATCTATCTCATAGGCGTGCAGTTAGCAATGAAGAAGGCGAGCAGTTTGCAAAGGAGCACGGTCTGATCTTTATGGAGGCATCTGCAAAAACCGCACAAAATGTCGAGGAGGTGATTGATTTCTAGTGCATCTCTGTGCAATTAAGAATATTTCCAATTTTTCTCATTCCATTTGGAATACAGGCATTCGTCAAGACTGCTGGTGCAGTGTACAAGAAAATCCAAGATGGTGTCTTCGATGTATCTAATGAGGTAAAATTTCAAATGTCAAATCATTCATTTTTGGTCTTCTTACCGAAAAATGAGAACTGGTGAGCGCACTGATGTTACTAGCATTATTTACGCAACTTAAAAGTATATCCTTAATCAAATTATTGCACAACAAAACTTTACCTGATATGAAGCAGAACCGACTTTATTTTGATACATGACTGTTATGTGATCCTCAATCACATTGTTTAATATTCAGTCTGAGTACCCTCATGTATGTGTTGTTCATTACAAAATATGGATCCTTGCCTTACAATGTGCACATGTGCCTTCCTTTGTGCTTCCTCATCTTGTAGAAACTAGAAAGCCTGTCTCTTTTGCTGACAGTCTCTATATACTGAACCTAAGGGCAGTAAGAATAGCCAAACATGAAAAGGACAATAATGCATAATTTTTTTCTGTAGTTTAATGGAACAAGGAGTTTTTTCCTTGACGTTCAAAGATTCAAGATTGGTAAGTTAACACACGGAAGGGCAACTATGTTTGAATGTCCGCAAATGCCATTAACCCGCCTGGAACCTTTTTGTTCTCTCCGAAACACTTGGATTTCTTCCATACAGTATTGTGTTACCGACCCTGAGCATGAACTAATGTTTTTCCTTCAATTTTTCAGTCTTATGGAATCAAAGTTGGCTACGCAGTTCCTGGCCAATCTGGAGGTGCTGGTGCCTCATCTTCTCAAGGTGGTGGCTGCTGCAGCTAATGGAATGGTGTACAAAGGCGTCTGTCATGTGTCACATACCCGTTGCATTATCTTCATGTTGCTGAGTGGAAAATAGTTGCTCCAGGGTGCTTTATTATTTCGTGCACCTATGGATTATGTTTCAGTGAAAAAGTCAAAGATTAAGTTCATTAATGTGAGCTGTTCATAAACTGTACAATCGCTGTAATCTGTCAGATGTTTCCAGTTTCGTGTCATTTAGCATCCTCGAATTCTATCCATTTGCATGTGTAAATAAAATAAGAGTGCATAGCTTGATGTGGTTCTTTCAGTCATCTCCAAACGTTTAGGTGTTCTTTTGGTGTAAAGTTGATAACTACCCAATCAGTTTATAGGGATTTTTGTAAAATCCTACAGTTAAGTTGAGGAGTTCGTCAAAAACTTAAAATTTGTTAAAAACATGCTCGAAAGTTCAACGAGGTTACAAATCCTGCCTCCCCCCCCCCCACACCCACCCACCCACCCACCCAACTCCCCGAAGCTTTTAGAAGTAAAAAACTGGTAAGTAGGGGGGACCACATCTAAATTCATCTAGATCGTGAGAATCCTCTCGTACGGCCATAATGTTGGCGATCGTCCTTGATCATCCTTCTTCCTTGTCCCTCTGTTCGCCTGCTCTTACGTCAGGATTTTTGTTCTCCCGTGCTCGGCTCATATGTTCCTTGCATTGGTATGTTCTAGAGGTGGATTTGTAACCACATAGAACTTGCGGGTAGATTTTTAATGAACTTTGAGATACATATAGGTTTTGGTAAACTCCCCGCACTTATAGGTGGGGTTTTCAAGAAAAAATCACCGGTTTATAACATACTTGACAAATTGTTTATGGCTTTGTTTTTGACTAAGCTCAAGCTTAGGCCTATCAGCAACATCTGACCAACTTGTTTTTGAGCCTAAGCTCTGCTTTTGTAAGGGCTCTTTAGCTTGTGAAATTGGAGCTTCAGCTACGGAACATGAAGAATGCAAATCAGTTGAGTTTGTCCAAAGAAGTTTTTGTTGTCGCTTGTCAACAGCAAGAAAATCATGCTGGTTTTATTTTTTTTTTCTTGGTGGAGATATATAAGCAAAAAGTTTCTAAAGATTGATAATATGATTGGGATAACTAAAGATTGATAAAACGAGCGTAATGCAGAGGCATGTGGGAGACATTAACTCGGAGGAGCAACAGGCAGTGATCCATTTTCCTCTCGATGAAACCATCACTTTTGTTATGGATAATTGTCTTTTTACCCTTAGAATGGGATAATGCGGTTTTTGCTGAATCCGTCATGTGATTCAGTATAGTAGGAACAGGATAATGCGTTTTTCACTGAACTGATGTGATTCAATTACATTAGGTTGCACTGGCATATCATACATGTTGATGTAAACCGTAATACTTCTTGGTTAATTCTTTTGGACAAAACGACGATGAGAGCCAAGGTGAGATGTTACGCATATGTATCCATTCCGTGTGCCACTAGGCTTTTAGTAAACATAGGATATGTTTGATTCATATATTAAGATTGCCATACTTTGTCATATTTTCTAGACAAACTCGTCTAAGGTAATATCATCAAAATTGAAGCTGCACTTTGATTAGGAAAAGAATTTTTACCACACTTTTTTAGTCATTGACATGTAGGTGGATGGTAGAAAAATAATCTTGCAATAAGTGTGGCTATCAAACCAAAGGACGTCTGGCAAAGTGTGGCAAGATTTTGCTATAAACCAGACAGCCTCTAGCTTCGCGTGTTACATTTTGGGACATGTGAAAGAAGCTTATGTCGGAGGTAGGTCTATAAACGTAGAACTCTATATGTCTATAGTGGGGTCTATGCTCCGAAGATGCATTTTTGCTGTTGATGGCACGAATGGCAAGAGATACATTTGAGATAATGTGGTTTTTTAAAAATGTTCTCTTGTACTCAACTTTAGCAGAGGATGTACGATAATATTAGAGAATTATTAAACTAGCAATGTCATTTTTCACGTTAGATGATTAGATATTTAAAAAATATTATTGATCAAAGTACGTTTAGTCTAATGTATTGATGATCGAGCCTAATTGGTTGCATTTTTTGGGATTGGTACGTGAGCTTGTATGGGCCCTAACTGGAGACCCTAAGGCTAATAGGCTTAGGCCCGCCAAAGTGGCTAATAGGTTGGTTTGTCCCCAGTGCTGATGAATATCTCCCGACTTATCTTTAAAAAAACAAAAAAAAAATCATATCAAAATAAAAGAAAAATAAAATAAAATGACTAGTATCCAAGAATGGTACCCAAAGTCGTCAGCAACGAGTTTGAACACGGACGCCCTGCTTGTCCTTCTACTGTACACGAACCCCTTGTGCGGCACCTCTGGGTATTACTGTCCGCAAATGCCATTAACAGCGCGGCATCTAGCCCTCTCACGGTCTCCTGGCATGGAAGGTGCTAGGTGTAACCTTATGGTCCTTTCGTGGTAAGAAAGAGAGCTAGTTTTGTAAAAAAATAAATAGGGTAGAATTATTTTTACAAAAAGAAAAAAAAAGATGAGAGAGGGCCAAAAGTGATCAGTTTCAGTTTCTCCCATCTACTACGTACACATCAGTGTCCAACGAAGAAGGCGTACGCCTCTGCTGCACACGCGCTGGGACATGCTGCACGACCTAATGCGTGTTGCAGTCGCAGCAGATGTGGTTGCCACCGAGGGCCTTGAATCTCTGTAGCCGTGCCGGAACATGGCGAGCCCGAAGAACACGCCGAGCAGATAGCGCCCGATCCTCTCCTCGTTGAACTTGAGCTTGCACATCGTGCCTGCCGGCGCCTCCTCTCTTCCTCCGGATGACGGCGTGCAGGTTTTTCTGCACAGCAAGCTTCACGCGCGGATTTCTATCGGAGAGAACCAACTGCTGGTGCTAGACACACAGTGTCGTCGTTCTGAGATAGGGAGACTAGGCAACTATATGGCCTAATCGAAGACACATGGCTCTGCCTATACGAGTGAATGAATGATTGGTGGGTAATATGGTTGGCATAAAAAAACGACTGACAGAATTGAACGAGCATAATGCGAAGGCATATGGGAGAAAATTCCGAGAGAGCAACAGCCAGTGCGTTCTCCTTTTCCTCTGGATGAGGCCATCGTTTTTTTTTTTTTTTGGATATGGACCCGTTGTGTTTTTAGTTTATATACCCTTAGAACGGGGTAATGCTGTTTTCCGCTGAATTCGTGACGTGATTCAGGTAAAGTAGGAATGGATGAATGGACGACGAGGTTGCATACTTATTCTGATGGAGGCGATTAGCCAATAATTATGAAAAAAATTCGGGTACGCGAGGGATTATTACGAATGTTCGTTTCAACTTTTTTTACCCTTTTCGACGTAACTTTATCAAAACTCCGGGAATATAATTGCCATCTAAACTTAATTTGTCTTGATCGATACCCTCACTTCCTTTGATATGACTGGATTAATTTAATCCTGAAGCAGAAGATGGTAATTATTACCCTTGCGGCCTTGCAGCGCCAGGAGCTAGGAGCGCTCGTACTGGAGTGGGCATTCTTTTTTTTCAGTAAACATTTATTCAGTTTATAAATAATTCGGTTTTTAAAAAATGACCACCGAATTTAACTAGTCAAAGTGAAAAACCAAACCGAATTATCAGGGCGATAAATCAAACCAAATACCATTAAAATAAAAATTGAACCGAAAACCGAAATAATCGTTTAATTAGGTTCATTTCATTTCGGTTTCCGTTTATATGTGCACACCCCTAACTTATACTACTAGTCTACTACTACTAAGTACTCCCTCAGTCTAAGTTGGTAAGATGTATTTTGTAAATAGTCTTCTCTATAATATAGGATGTATTTTATATTCTAATACAAAATTAGTACAATATTCCCTCTATACTCTTAATAAATATTTAACTTTATTTTATATTCTCTACATATATACATTAAGTACAATACTTAATTATAATAATTAAATATACTCTAGTTATTTTTAATATCTTTTTATCTATGCATCCAGAAAAAAATAGACCACACAAACTTGACAGAGATGCACAGCACGCAACCACGGCCTCGAGGGGTCGCGGCTGACATGTGGGGTGCACCACTCGTGCGGGTCCATTCCGATGGATTGCCTGACCAAGGTGCGTGTGCACGGCACATAGGATTAGGGAATAACGACACGGCACGCAAAGACGAGAGGGAGCCGCCGTGCTGAGGGCATGTATAATGATATAGATAACAACTATTTGTAATACATCTTCATATCATCTACATACAGGACTAAAACAACTTATACAATAGATTATCTGTATAGTTATCTGTAATAATCTCTTATACAATTAACAGACTATCTATACAATTATACACAAAATATAAAACCATTTATAAGACAGTTAAATAGTAAACAGTTTTCTCTCCTCATTTTTCTCTTCTTCACATCACATACCCCGAGGCAGGAGAAACGGCGGGTAGTAAAGTGTCCCAGGTGTGACAACCATTTCGTTTTCGAACTGAATTTCGAGAATTGCTCGGCACCGGTTTTTCGTGAAAACCGATCGAAATTAGGTAAAAACCGATCGGTTTGCAAAAGTCAAACAGGCGGTCAAACCGATTCAAAAAACCGAAAACCGGTCGAAAAGCTCAAAAATCGGTCGGTTTTTGTCAAAAACCGAAAACCGATGACGGAAGAAAAAATGGTGAAAATGAAAGGAAAAATGCAAAAAAAATTGAAAAAATTACAAAAAAATCCCAATTAATCTATAAAACACCTCAGAGAACTTTAAATAATTTTTGAAATCATTTGTTACTTCTAAAAAATCCAAAACAACAATTAAGGAAAAGGAACAAAGATATTGTCAGATTTTTATAAATATTTAAAAGAATTTTTTTATTCTGAAAATTTAATGTAACCATAAATAGTTCCAAAGTATTATGTAATAAAATTTTCAAAAATATTAGACTTCATTTAGTACCTATATAAAATCAAAAACAGAAGAGCATATACAATGATAATATCACTTTCAGAATTTTTAAAAAATACACATATATGATCATTTTCTGAAAATTTTACATAATCATTGTAAATAAGTTATAACATCACAAAAAAAGTTTAAGAAATATTAGACTTCATTTTGTGCCCCTAGAAAATAAAAACTAAAGAGCATATATTGTGACAGTATCACTGCCAGAATTTTTAAAAAATGTATGTATCTGATAATAATCTGAAAATTTTACAGAATCATTAGGATGGCCTCAGGACCGCACAAAAAAAGTTCAAATTTTTTTGACACTTTTTGCGAAACTTCTTCAAATTTTTTTATATTTACTATTCACCTGAACGGTTTTCAGAACGGTTTTACTTGCCGCACCTTTTCGCGAAAACCGGCATCTTGAACCCTGCCATAGTCCATGGACAACCTGACCTGCCGCGCCAACGGATGGATCGACGACGCCCATTGGATTGCCCGGCAACGCCACAACATGCACATAATCAAAGGAAGCGTCGAGAGGCGCACAGATCACGAGGCGAAAGAGTATTATCTATTTAGACCAACCAATTGCGAACGACGCAATCAATAGAATCAAAATAAGTGATTCCTTTGGGTGTCAAAAAAATAACAATAAACCTGCTAAAACAAAAGCGACCACCAAAGCCCATGGTAATACTACGAATCTGCCCCCTTGTAGATTCGTAAAAATAGCCCTCCACTGCTACGCCCAGAGAACTTATAGCTTTCCGGAAAACTACCGAGCATAAGAAGCTCGGTAGCAGCACGAGGAGGTCAGTAAGACTACTACCGAGCAGCATGAGCTCGATAGGAGCTCATGCTGAGGTAAAGGAGCAGTAAAGGAGCACAACAGCAGGGTGAGCCTAGCGCCCTAGCCTGCTGCGAGCACGAAAACCTACCGAGCTCCTTGGACGTGGCAAGTGACACATGTCACCTGCCGCACCTTCCATAGTTAGAGAGAGAGAGTTATTTTTGCAAATTTATTCAGAAGGGACAGATTCGGAAGAAAAAAAAATGCGTGAGCTACAAAAGCTCAAGCTTCTAATATTACCAAACAACCAAAGCGCCATCCATCGCTCAGATTCCGACCAGACATGCTCAAACATCTCAAAGATAATCCAAGCATTTATTCGGTATAGCAGCGAAGAGCAATAAGACCCAATATCGAAACATACCAGAGGAAATTGTAGATGGAAGGCGATTCAGCTGAACATGCCGATATGTGATCTGCTAGACCAGTGTTTCCGTCCCCAATTTAATTTCAAGCAGTGCTGCAGAACAAAGAGAAGCAGCTTGAAAAGACAACTTCTAGGCACAGCCCGCGGGAAAACAATCCAGGATAACAACAAACAACACAAGCATATCACTTGGAATTTCAAAAGTCTATGGAGTCTCATGTAGAATTCCTGAGGAAAGGCATTACGCATTAACTACGAATGATGTAACCTAACATAGGCATGAACATTGGGTCAAAGTGTTAAGATGATTCCACATCATGAAGTACTTAGATTGATATCCAAGAACCGAAGGGAAACATTCTTCCACAGCTTGCAGAGAAAGCAGGTTACATTGTTGGCAAACTTGAAGTGCAAGAGCTTCCAAAGCAGGGAATGGTAAAGCTCAGCGCCCCCGGCCCCGGCCCCGGCCCCTGCCACGCCCCCGTCCCCGCCCCATAGGCTTCCCTGATTTCAAACAAAGATTGGCCGGTCAGTTGATAATTTTTGTGGTGATTAAACTCAAAACTAGAAGGCTGGGGAAAAATCAAACCTGCAGTTGGCTTCTTAGGCTTGACCCTGGGGGTATCCTCAACCAGCAAAGTTTCCAGATTTAAGCTATCAGGGAGAATGTAATATCGAATGTTGTTTCCCCTCACACTGAGATGATCGAGGGTTACATGATTCTTCCCTTTCAGTGTAAGCTTCACAGTCTTTAAATGTGTGTTCATGCTTATGTCAACACCTACGAAATGTGCATGAATCAGAGGACCCGCAGACCACAGTACAGAATAATCATTATCAGAGTCTCTCAATTGCTAGCGAAATAAGTCACGACAATGCAATATTGTGAGAGTACATGACTGAAGACCCAAACTGTGTTCAAACAATGATTTTCCAAATTGCAGGATAAGCCTTCTATTATGGTTGATGCATTTTTATTTTTGTTAATGAGCAATCCAGTCTCGTGCCATCTACCAACAAAATGTAATTTTACAACAGCCTTATCCTCTCTAAAACACCTTTAAGTAACATTAAGAAAGCTAGAAAGTTCAAAACCATCATTCCAATCTTCATTTCCTATTTTCTATAAAGTCCTTCTAAGAAGAAAATCAGTATGCTCCACTTGCAACTAAATGCCATCAAATGTTCTTCAATTATTTGTATTTGTAATCTTTCAGTATACAAAGAAGCATGCTATCTCTTCTAGGTCCCACACCCCCACAGGTAATAAAATACATCAAGGGGTCAACAAAAGAAAGTTCAGGAGAGACTAGAAACGTTGCACATTCAGCCAGGCTTAGTGGAACATCCCAATGCATTTTTGAATTATCAGCACCAACTGATGTCTACGCCACTACAATTTCATAAAGGTATGTGTCCCACCATTTTCGCTGCATTAATAGAACAAAGAGTGAAGATTTCGATATACAAACTATCTCCCCAAATTTGTCATCAGGAATGAGCCTCATTGATCACATAAGTAGAAGATTGAACATATGTGAACAAACTCCATGTAATTCCCATGAATCCAATCATATACCAACCACGTAGGACAAAACACTGGCCTGTTTGGTTTGTTACAGTCACAAACCAAAACCTAATTTTGGTGATGCCCGTGAAAATCAGCAATCATTTGGTTTGCTACAAATAGTTGGTAATGTCCACAAAATTTTGGTAACGCCAACAAAACCCAATGTCACAGGAGGGCAATCTGAGGGTGAAGAAATTGCTCACCAAAATTTTGGTAACGCCAAAATTTGTCTTGGCCACAATGCAAACAACGTTGTTTTTGCCAAAATTTTGGGGAAATCAACCAAACAGGCTCCAAAACCCAAGCCTAATTGAACCTAAACAACATCATATCAGTGGCACAGTGTAATAGCTACATATGGCTTCAACTACAAAAAACATAACCAGCTGTGCATCACAAGAACGAACTGAGCACAAAAGGCATGTTCAGTTCTACAAGCTCCAAAATCTAACAAAACAACGCGGCATTCTCAGACAAACAACATGAATGCACAAACAACTCCCGCTAGCTCTCTAAAATAGCGAGCCCGAGCACAAAGCTAATAAATCCTAAGAGCGCACGCACCCGGAAAACCCCTGAAATTTCGAAGTATTCCCCACTTGGGGGTGAGGTCGAAGCGTACCGGTGATGGTGCCGTGGACGACGGTGCCATTCTTGAGCTCGATGGTGACCGTCTCGTTGTTCAGCTTCATCAAGAACCTGCGGCAAAACCCGAACACCCAAATCAGCGCCAAATTCGGCGGAGGTTTGCGCCAAACGAATAGGCGAGAAGCGGCAAATCGAAACCAATCGGGACGAAGGGGAGGCCAAAATGGAGAGCGTTACCTGACGAGCTTCATCTTGGCGAAGGCCGGTATGAAGGGGAGCGGGGGCTGTGCTGAGCGACGGACGGAATCGGAGGAGGTCGAGCTGTTCGCTTCCTCGGAGCGGGACGAGCAAAACCCTAGTTCGAAGGCTGATCTAGCCGAGGGAGGTGAGTCGGCTGATATGGGCCGTTCCTGGGCTTTCCATGTTGGGGAACTTGGAAGCAACTTTTCTTCAAATCCATTATTTTTTAAAAAAAAATTGCTAACTACTCACTTGACTATAGGGGTGAAAACGGTCGGAAAACACCGAAATCATTTTTGTTTTCATATTTTTCCTCGGAAACGATACTGGAATCGATAACTACGGAAACGAAAACGGCATCGGTAATTCGAAAATATCGGAAACGAAAATTCGATACAAAATATATATCGGTAACGATCGGAATCTGAAAAAGAGACCGGTAACGTCGTAACGACATGTACCACCAATTGACTTCAAAAAATACACACAAATCGTACATTCACATCGAAATTAGTAATAAATAAATATTCACAAATTTACGATGAACATACATTACCAATGTAAATGTATACAATAGCATAACTAGTTTAGAAAATCAATATCTTATAACGCATAATGGCATAAGCATTAAGCAACATCACATAGCACTTACATACAGCATACATTAAAGCATTAAGCAACAGATTCACATAGCACTTAAAAGCAATACTTTATAAGCATTTACAGTTGATGATATCACACATTCCATACAGGCATACATAGCATAAGATAGTCTCTACACGAGTCTTTACATCACATAGTATAAGATAGTCTCAATATCTCATATCAAATAATACATCTCTCCACACGAGGATTGAAATTTATTAGTCGCTTGTTACTAGACCGACCAGACCCTTGCGGCGCCAAACCGGAAATATGACATACAAAGACATGCACATAGATAATCGGAGCTCGAAGCACATAGATAATCACGACGATAAATCGATAATGAAGCATTGGAGATACGAAAATAAAAGCAAAAAAAAACATGTGATACTGGCAGAGTAGTTATTATCACTCATCAGCATCAGGAATACGACCAATGAAAACGAGTGATGGGCATAGAAGGCATAAGCTTCTAAACGAGTGACAGGCATGAAAGGATTGATCTCATAAGTTCTTGGTTTATTTACAAATATATGTTGAAAATGAGGTGTGCTTAATTTGATATTTGAGCATGCGATTAGAATTTACAAATATATTTTGCAAAATTATTTTGATCATGAGTTGATCATCACATGGCTCAATATTTGATCTCATTGACTCTTTCGAGCTTGTAGTCATGCCCTTGATCAAGTCTATGTGAGGGATTTCGAAAAATCAGATTTTAGACTTGAATAACTACATTAGAGTTTTATTTTTATCATATTTAAAAATATCTATGATTTCTTAAATCATAAAAATGGGTGAAGATTGTAGCCCTCGTGATAAGCTTCGCATAGAGTCCAAGATCACATAAATCGGAGTTCGGAGTAAAAAATTATGGGCGTTTTAGTGGCTGAAGGAGTGTGATCTGTAGGCTGGGCGATTCCGGTAATTACCGACGGAATTTACCGATTTTTTCCGAAAACCGAAGGAAATGGTCGGAACTTGTCAAAACCGTTATCGTTATCGTTTCCGACAAAAATTTCCGATTCCGATTCCGAACATTACCGATACCGACACGTCTGATCGAAAAATTCCGAAAACGGTTTCCGGAATTCCGGGATTTACCGATACCGTTTTCACCCCTACTTGACTATCTATATATCTTTATTAACGTATCGATTGGACACATAAAAAATATTATAAATATATTTATCTCGAAAAGTACTTTTATAATTTGAAATTCTATCGAGTTTCAGAAATTTATTATATTAGAAATTTGTAGTCAAAATTACCTTTTTTTAAAAAAAAAAACTGTACCAATGTCCAAAACATCATTTTTTTTTGTCGGGAGACTATGTTATTTAAAAATTGTCAACTCTGTTGTTCCCTTTTTTTTAATTCAAAACCGGATCATTCTCGTAAAAGTCATTCATTTCTCATACCCTGTCCGACAGAACTTAGAATGATCGCATGACAACAGGCAGAGTTTAACTACTGAACCATCACGCGATCCATTGGTTAGAAAATTTGTTGATTCCTTTGAGAACTCTTAGGCTAGTCCCAGTGATAGTATCATACGTCATAAATGATCCGCTACATAAGATTTCTTACTGACATGGCAATAGATTAATGAAGAAAGAGAAGATAGCAGTATCATGAGTATGATACTGCTTGGGCTCAATATCGAACGTCTTGGATTTCGTATGATACTGCACTGGGAGCAAATCATATCATATTCATATAAAACATTTGATCACAACACATGCAACAATTAATGCACGCAAACTATCTTGGATATTGTAGTATGATACTATGCATTGGAGATGGTGTTTCTTCTCAACAGTATCACGCTCTCTATCCTACGTGACAGTCTTGGATTTTGGAATATAATACTATGCACTGAGATTAGCCTTACTAGACGTTTGTCAGGTGATCTGAGGAAAACAAGTGTACAAAGTGGCAGATGAGTACGTCAAGTATCCTTTATTATGTTCATGGAACAAAAAGAAAACAGTATGCTCATCAAGGCTGGATTGTTATTATCCTGCAAAGCTACTTGCTCAAAAAAATTTCTCCTGTTCATGATGCTGATGTTCCTTTTACATTTGACAACGCACGCAACACCGCCAATGATCAAATACGCACAAAAGGAGAAACTTCGCTTCGCAGAGCACCGCACCCACACCCCACCCACCAAAAAAAAAACACTTAAACCAGGAATATCACTCAAGCGAGAGCGATACAAACACAGGCAAAGATACCAAGTTACCGATAGATAGGGTTTAGCGTTTGGATCGGGATCGTACCTCTGGGGAACCGGCGAGAGGGTTACGCGGCCACCGGCGGGAGGAGGTAACTCTGAAGGCTGGAGGCCGCCGGTATGCCGCCGCCGCTGCGGCCGGTCCGTGGAGCTACGCCGCCTCCGCCATGAGGAATTGAAACGGTGAAAGGGGAGGCTTCGGAAGGGAGAGCGGTGAAACGGTAAGAAGTCCGGTGCCTTGGGCTAGACCGTCTGTAGCCGTCGGATGCTATCAAGGACACGTGCTGTCCTGTGAGGAGACCGTCTGATCAAAAACAAGATTACAAGAGTACCTCGTCAGCAGGGGAAAGAAATCGACGGTCCAGATCAAGAGCCTCTCCTGAAGTGCGAGAAACCGCCGTTGCAAAAAAAAAAAAAAAAATGGGGCTTTTATTAGCAGCTCAGTACAACTGAATCTGACAATTTTGATTTAAAGTTCATAGTTGATTAGAGTTGTCAGATCCACCTCCTTTGTTAAGGGCTTATGTGTTTATTTTTTCTGTAAAAAAAAATCCAATGTGTCGCTTGACTCGCCTCTAGGTAGAAGTACTTAGACAGTTCCGTTTGGAACGTGTAATTTCGCAGCAGTTTCATAAGAATGTTACATAATCGCACCGGATTCCATATGGAAAGAAGTTATCGTCATGTGTGACTCGGTAAAAGTAAATTGTTAAGTGTTATCTTGCTTCATTCAAGAAAAACGGACTTGATTTTACTGAAAACAGTAACATGTTACAGTCAACAACATTGAATAAGGGGACTGAACGATCTGTGGGACATGAACTCTCCATTGCTCATCTATCGATCTATCTATTATTATACATTTATACTATTAAAGTAAAGATAAAAGAAATCATCTTACTCAGAGACTAGAAATTCCTACATTAATCAAAGAAAAAAGAGAAGAAGAAAAATACGAGTCCATATCAATTACAATAAAAAAATTAAAATTCGGAATTAAAAATAAAAGAAAATTAATAATCTGATTTCCAAACGAACTTCAAAGTAGAGTTGAAATTCATAATAAAAATTAACTGAAAATTAGTAGTAGATTTGTATATGAATTCTAACCTAAAACTAAAATTTGGAATAAAAAATAAATTAACAATTTTATTTCCATACTAACTCTAAACTAAAATCCCCCAATAGCTTAAATTCGAAATTAAAATAAAATAAAAAAATACCAGTTAGATTTGTATACGATTCCAACCTAAAACTATATAAAAAAAACCCTATACCATGTATGATCCAACGATATGCAAATTTAGAATAAAAATCAAAGGATGCAAATTTGGAATAAAAATCAAAGCATAATTATTGATCTGATTTTTATATGAATTCCAAATCAATTTTATTTACATACAAATTCTAAAGTAAAACCCCTAAACAGCTTAAATTCAAATTAAACATAAAATGAAAAATACTAATCAGATTTGTATATAATTCTAACCTACGAATACAATAAAAAAAAACTCCATGTCATGTATGATCCAACAATATGCAAATTTGAAATACAAAGCAAAGGATAATTAGCGATCTGATTTTTATATTCCAAATTAATTTGATTTACATATGAACTTCAAAGAAAAACTAAAATTAACGTTTCATTGTGTGAATACGGAGGATAAAATTGGACACAGCTAACAAACAGAACTCCCATGTTGTCTCCTGCGGGTATTATCGACATGATTTGAATTAAGTAAGGTGGGAGATTATGCTAGAGAGCGATATTATAAGCTTGATGTAAGAAAATCACTAACGGCAATACAACACGAGATCGACAGTGTTAATGCTAGGCATGGTGTCCTAGTTTCAAATGCAGATATAATGTAAGGCAGTCATGTATGAATGCATGTATGCCACCAGCTCATCTATCACTGTGCAATATAGCGTTGTTTGTTAGGACAAGCATAAGCTGATATATGCTAGGTTACGAGGAATAGAAGCTTGGCATGCCCCATAGGACTAGATCGAAGTGGTCAAAGGTGGACTTGAGGACAAACAAGGCACATCGTCGATGATAGCAAAGAGATGGACATGCATACAAAGGAAAGAACAGTAAGGCGGTTCTTAGAGGCTCGCTGTCATGCGAATCAATTAATGCATCTGCAGTACGGTGAGTAGTGGGGAGGGTTGAGGAAGATGACACGGGGTTTAGCAACAACCGGTAATAACCATTAGTGTATTAAAGATATGGAGTGAGGGAGAAGGAGCCCTAGATGAGAGGAGCTGGAAAAGTAAAACATATATGGTTAGAACAATAGTAACTTTTTAAAATAATGCTTTTAACTAACAACATATCTGAATAATATGTGTTCATTACCCTAAGAACGTACTTCATTGTATGAAGAAATTTATACCAGAACTTCAATTAAGTCCCCTCGATATGCTAGAAGCTTTTTTATAATTGTAAATATCTATATATTTGCATGTAAACAACTCGAAGTCAATTTGCCGATGACAATGGAGAGATGAGCTGGTATGCAAAGAAAGCGGTAAGACAACTTGTCGGCGTTTCGAGCACCGGCAAGTAAATTTGTAAGTCTAAGGAGCCACGCGTTCCCTCTCCCTGAATGGTTAGACTCAAAAGCCCAAGATGTATATTGGTTCGGACCGAATGTCCCTACTCCAGTTCATGTGGTGGTGTTGTATTGCCTTGGATGCAGTCGACTGCACCACGTTTACAAGTGGGGGCTGAGGGCTTGAACACGAGAGTGTTCGTTGTCTGTTCGTAAAGACTTAGTGAGAAGAGGAGATCTCCCTCTCCCAGAGGGCCCTGCCCCCCTTTATACAGTCGGGAGGGACAGGTTACATTGAGAATTGGGAGAAGGAAGGAAGGAGAAACCTATACTAGGAGCTCTAGTCCCTCGTCTTGGTGATTGGTCATTGTCGGCCGCCCCACACCGGGTTTGGTAGGCTTCTTTGAGCGAGCGCGATTCGCCGTTTCCTTGGGAAGCGCCGCATCGCCTCTGGGAACTGTCAGTCTTGATGTTGCGGCGTGGCCTGGCGCGCGCCTCGGGAGGGGGTGCATCCCCATACTTCGTGTGACTGGGCGATGGGACTGAAGTTTTGACTTGGGCAACCCTCGTGCTGCCTCGGAAAGGGGTCACCTGCCCCGTACGGTCACTTCGAACGATCCTGTCCGTGGGGCACGTGGCCAACATTCGGCGGAGGCCTGACACGTGGCCCTTGACGAAGGTTGCCTCAGCTTGGTCGAGGCTCGGGGGAGCCCGACCTGTGACGGGGGTCGGCGTCCCACTTGGTCGGGATTGCTCGCCCTACTCTGGTCGGGGACGAGAGTCCTTTTGTGGCCCCGCAGGTCCCTTGGTCGGAGCTGGGCCCGGGGGCGGCTTGTTAGGTCGGAGCTGGGCTTGACGCAGCCTGCTTGTCATCCTGGGCCGTTGGGGTACCCTTGGTATGAGTATTCGTCACAACTCTTGGAGGCATAATGTTGTACTAATCAATTAATGTAGTTACAATGCAGTGAGTGGTAGGCGGATCGAAGAAGATGACACGGGGTTTATAAACAACCAGTAAGAACCATTAGTGTTATATTTCAAGTCTTGGTGGAAGGATACATAAGGAGGGGAAAGAGCACTAGGCAAGGGGAACTAGAAAAATAAAATAGATAAGGTTAAAACAATAGTAGCTTCCTGAAAGAATGTTTTTAGCTAACGACGTATTTTAATAATCCATTTCTATTACCGTAAGAATATACTACAATGGATGAAAAAATTTATATCATAACTTCAATTAAGTTCCCTTAAGATGTACTTGTCTATAAACTTTTTTATAATTGTAAATGTCTTTCTAAAATGTAAACATCTCGAAGCTATTTTAAATACTAGTAAAATTGACTTATAGTTAGGGGAATCAAATAGTTCTACATGATGTATAATAAATTTAGGCACGCAAATGCGGCTTCCTGCTAGTTATCACTTAAGCAGAGGACTGGAAAAAAAAACTATATCATGGCCTCCGGCTGACTACCTCCCAGCAGAGAGCTATGAACATTTGAATTTTTCTGTTTTCAATGCAAATATACACACACATATTTTCATTTCCCCCTTTATTCTAGCTTTTCTCCGGCAGTCTTGAAATCATTTTATTTCTAGAAATTTTTCGCTCTACCGTTTCTTTTCGCCTGCAACTGCTGTTCTTTGATCATGGTAAGTTTCGCCGTGTTAATTTATGCTCGTTTAGTTACACCATGTGATTTGTCAGCTCATCGGGCAAGTCCCAGAGTACACAGTCGGAGCCGAACAGGCCCGACATGTCGGAGGCTCCCTTCCCGCTGTCCTTGCCGTCGTCCGCCTCGTCGCCGCCGCCGCTGCTGCCGACGCTGTCGTTGCCTTTCTCGAGCAATGCCGGCTTGGCCGCTTCGGTGCCGGAGCTCCCGCTGTACATGCTCTGGTGGCTCCACATTGACGTGCCTTGGTCCGCGTCGCCGCCAAGGACGAAGCCCGACGCCGTTGCCTCGTACCGGAACTCCTGCGCGTGCGAGGGGTTGTACGTGGCGTACATCCCGGCCAAACCCTCGGAAATGTCGCCCGGTGGCCACGGCTTATCGGCGTCGGCGGCGGCGGGCTCGCTCATGACGGCGCGGGACAGGCCCAGCTTTATGCGCTCGATGGTGTCGTCGGCCTTCAGCGGCGCGGGGAAAGAGGGCGCGGCGCCCGCGCTCGCGCCCGCGCCCATCCCTGCCCTGGCGCCCGCCGCCATGTCGGGGACGGCGGGCGAGGGGAAGTCGGAGGGGCGCTTCTTGGTGAGGAGGTGGAGCATCTCGTCCTTGAAGCACCCCAGGGCGGCCTCGGCGAGGTGCGCGACCTGCGGCGGCGCCAGCGTGGTGGCGATCTCGGCCATGAGGTGCGAGAAGGACTTGTGCGTGACGGGGTCGATGCCCATCCCGGACAGCTTCTTCTTGAGCTTCGTGTTCCAGTGGTTCTTGACGTCGTTGTCCGTCCGCCCCGGCAGCTGCGCGGCTATCACCGACCACCTGCACCCCGGCGACACATCGCACATTGTTCAACGCATTTCTCTGACATGTCATACCAGAGAAGACGAGAAGAAGCTCCAAAACACCGTGGAGGAAGTCGATCCCTACCTGTTGCCGACGACGGAGTGCAGCTTGATGATAGTCTGCTCCTCGGCGTCTGTGAACTCGCCGTGCTTGAGGTCGGGCCGCAGGTAGTTGGTCCACCGCAGCCGGCAGCTCTTCCCGCACCGCTGCAATCCTGCCACGTTGGTTGCAGCAACACGTACCCGTCAGAACCACCAGCAGGCAGCCGCTATCTACACACGCATTACAACTTCACCAGACGTCTGCGAGCGCCGTGGACGCACGTACCGGCATTCTTGGGGATGAGACGCCAGTTGCGCGTGCCGTACTGCGTGATGTAGGAGAGCAGCTTGTTGTCCTCCTCGGGCGTCCACTGCCCGCGCTTCACGCTGTCCTTCTCGCAGCACGGGATGCGGCCCATGTCAGCGGCTCAACACCGCTCGGCTTCGACCCGCACGTACGAAGCGAACTCGCGGTCGACTGTCGATGTGTGGCGCTTACATCTGGGCAGCTGGACGTATAAATAGGCGCGGCCGCGCTTGCGTGCGTGCTGCTGCCGGCGGTACGCGAGGGCGGGACGGGACCGGGCGCTGGGCGCGCACGGGCGAAGGAGGCATGGGCGGCATAAAGAATTCAACGCCCGCCCAATGCGTGAGCCCCGGGGCCGGGACAGGTTGCTCACCCACACAGCGCGGGGACGCCGAGCCAGTCAACCCGGTCTCCAAGCGCAGAAGCGCTCGCGGCGTCAGTCGCGTTTTCGCCAATCCGATCGATGCTCTGCTCTGCTCATGACGCTATGATCGATGCTGCTCGTGGCATCAACGGGTTGGGAACTTGGGATGTACTTTCTGACAGTGTCAAGTGCCGTGACGAATGCATGCATGGAGGATTCGGCCAAAAAATAAAGAATCACTGCAATAGTAATACTATAATCTGCTCGAGCTCACTGACGTTAACTGTTGGATTGAGGATGAATGAATGGTCTAGTTGGCAAGGACTTTCGCAATGTAGTAGTAGTAGTAGTAGTAAGATTTCCAAGATTAATTACAGTGTTATTTTTTTCTTTGCTGCTGTCAGTATTAGAAATATTCTGAACTTGCTCTTTCAATAAACGCGGGCTATGATCCTTTTGTTGTCTAAAGAAAAGTATCACAAATCTCCGACCAAAGAGGGCAAACTGTTCCACATAAACTACTCTGGACAGCAGTCATCCTAATAGGATCTTTACAGCAGGGGGGAGTTTAAAAGCGATATTTCTATGTTCTGCACTTTGATTACACTCTTGAGATGATGGTGCTATTTTATTCTCCTATATATCCTTGTCAGCAAGAACACCAATGCTAGGGACTGCAATTTCAAGAACCCCCGAATCATGTTCTTTTCCACCATTTCAGTAAAATCAATCGTGCAGGCACATGGCTTACGCATGATCATGTATCATGACCATATCCAATAAATCATCGCTTTTCTAATCCTTTAACATTTTTTTTTGCAAATATGGTCTCTTTCTAAACGTAATTGCAAAAATAGTCCACTTCTCCACCACAGGAGCGTGGCAGGTGACACGTATCACCTGCTGGCGCTTTCGCAGTCACAGAGAGGACTATTTTTACAATTGTATTCAGAAGGGGTCCATATTTACAAAAAAAAAGAGTTTGTCACCAGGCTAGAAAGATGATGACTTTGATATGTAATCTATTACGAGATGCAAATTGAAGGCCAGGAAGTCCAAAGGAAAACAGCACTGAGCAGTCTATGTTCTGATGTACGGAACTGCATATGCAGCACGCGACAGGATTCCTCACATTCTTCTCAAGTAGTAACCTGGCAATCTATGAAGTGTACATACTAGTCCACTCCAATGCAGAAGGAAGGCACTGAAAAACAGTGTGCCACTCTCTGTGATACTGCAGACAATATACTACTATGCTGTTCATCACCAGGGAGTAAGACGCATGCTTCCCAATTGCTACAACACACTAGTGCATTCTCTATTACCCTTGCACAAGAAAGCAATCCAAAAGCAGTGTGTGTGACTAGCCTAGCTTTGCTTCTGGCTGATGACCCCCTGGATAGCCCCGACGAACGCGAACGCGCTGACAAGCAGGCAGATTACGCTGAACCCCTGCAGGACAACCCACCTGGCAGACCACCTGGCACCTGGGTACCTTCCTCTGGCTGAAGTGCACCTCCACTGGGAAGTAGATGGAGAGTGGCCAGAAGTTGAGGGCGCCGAGCAGGGCCAGAACCACGTTGAAGTAAGGGAAGAAGAGGGCCACCCCTGTGGTGCTCACCACGTACAGCGTCCGGAAACACAACCGCAGGAGGTTCACCCAGCACGACGGCCGGAGCGGCAGCTTGACGGTGTAGAAGTCGTTCACGAGCCTGCTGTCAGGTAACCTCTCCGCGAAGAATCTGCCGCGAATTGGTATATCGGTTGGCTGTACACCTGCAAGTTTCAGATATGAACCAACGTTTTTTCGACGTCAGGTGGTATCAGTGATTGGTACTAGTAGTAGTGGTGTTTCAGTTCTGTAACTGTTGAAGTTTCAGGCTTTCAGTACCTGATAGTATCAGGTAATGAACTGATAGCCACCCAGTAGGTGGAGAATAATGCGGCCGTTGGCGAAGCCGATGGGCTAGTACGGCTCGTAGAAGCCGAAGCCGGTGAGGAGGTTGCCCGGCGCGTCGCTCCCAAAGACGGAGAACCCAAAGCAGCCGCAGCAGAGGTACAAGAAGGTGGTGAACTGGTGATGAGGATTGAGATGATCGATGCCTTCTTCATCGTCTTATTCTCGGCTGGTGGCGACTTGTGGGTGGCCTACATTGACAGAGGTGAAACGGAAGAAATTGTCATTGTGCTTAGCGGTTACTGGTTCTAAATGAGTAGCCAATTTCAATTGAGTATGTGCTTAGCGGTTACTGGTTCTAAATGAGTAGCCAATTTCAATTGAGTAGTAATTCTGAATGGATGGAATGCTACTGCGTGTACCTGAATTTCCAGGAGGATTAAGGAGTATGGGTAAGCAAATGCGATGTCGCCGATGGCTTGTGAGATGCGCCATATCTTCTGCATGGGGGTTCTCATTGGAACACCTGTTAGGCTTTCTTTGATTGTTCCATTTGCTGAAGAGCGATAGCAAGTTTGTCAGCTTATTATATGATCTTAACGTTCATAATACCCTCTCAATGTTTAACTGCAGTACATGGTCTGGATACAAATTTACAACAGCAGCAATAGCGCATTGTTCTGATCATCTAGTATCAGTTATTCAGTTATCTGAACAAGTGGTACACAACTCAAAACAATGTACAGATTTGCATTCTTCAAATAAACAGGGAATGCATACCAATGGCGTTGGTGTTGTAAATAATTCACAGAAAAAGTAAGAACAGAAGACACGAATTTTACGTAGAAAACACTTACGAAAAAAAACCACAGGTGCACAATGATTATATCACTATGAGATGTTTACTATCAAGCTCTTGCTCTTCATATGGACTACATAAACATATTTATAGTGGTGTGTAATGGACTTCATATAGAAATAGATTTGAGATAGGAACAGTACCGATTAAGCTACAAAGCCATATGACAATCTAGTTGAATTTCTCGTTAAGTTCGTGGACTACTACTCTGCTTTGAGTACGGTCCAGTGTGCTGTACCGAGGTAGACGCGGACGGCGTCCATGTAGGACTTGTTCCGGGGCCCCATGTCAGCGTCGTCGCACCGGTAGCAGTCGGAGAGCAGCGCGGCGGAGACACAGGTGACGAGCGCGAAGCACAGCATGCAGGCCGGCCTGGGCACACACCCCAGCTGCGCCACGGTCCACGACAGCGACAGGAACCCAAAAACACGTAGACGCCGCCCCACCGGGCCGGCGTTCGCGTCGGCAACAACAGCGTAAGGAAACTTAGGAATGGAATACGCAACGAAGCATCGAGTTTGCATGCGCTCGTGCAGGCGCCGCGCACGAGATCAGAGGTGTGTTACCATATTAGCGCGAGTCTATCCTTAACACCGGGAGAACCCCTCAGGCGGCCGGCCGCAGCTACCCCTGGTCTCCCATTCACCGTAGCCTCTAGGCTCCAGTGCGCAACAAAGGGGAGGAAGATCACGGAAGTGGGCCTTTGCTGCTGAAGCTCACAAACCCAACAAGGCAATACTCCCTCCGTCGATAAATATAAAGTCTATAGTTTGAATGGTATTATTTAAAAATATAAGACGTGCATGTAAATTTAATGAGCTTTTTCACTTATACCCTTATTTATTCTCTCTCAACCATATGCATTTATTCATTATCTCTCATCTTCCAAAACAATTAAGAGGGTTATGTAAGTCATTTCCTCTCATGCTTTTCTCAATTTCACCATAACCTTAATCCTTGTGCAAAATCAAAATACACCTTATATTTATCAACGGAGGGACTAACTACTAAGAAGTAACATCATCCACACCATTTATCCAATCTCCCTCCCTTTCCCCAAATCCTCAAATCAAAGAACAAATCTACACAGATGGGCGGGATGCGAGTGAGCTGGCCAGCGGAGAACACGAGGCACAGGGTCAGGCCTAGCGGTGTCGGCGTTTCGAGCACCGGCAAGTAAATTTGTAAGTCTAAGGGGCCGCGCGTTCCCACTCCCTGAATGGTTAGACTCGAGAGCCCAAGGTGTATACTGGTTCGGGCTGAATGTCCCTACTCCAGTTCGTGTGGTGGTGTTGTATTGCCTTAGGTGCAGACGGCTGCACAACGTTTTACAAATGAGGAAAAAGAGTTTGAGCAGAAGAGTGTTCGCAAAGGCCTAGCGAGAAGAGATCTCTCCGGTGCCCCACTCCCAGAGGCTCCTGCCTCCCTTTATACAACTGGAGGGGGCAGGTTACATGGGAAGTTAGGAGAGGGCAATCGCTTCGGTGATGGGTCGTCGCCTGGTTTGCCCACGCTGGGTCGGTAGCCCTGGTGGGCAGGGCAGTTAGCTGCTGCGCCGGGAACTGGCGCACCTGCCTTCTGTGAACCTGACGATGGTTGACGTTGCAGTGCGTAACGTTGGTACTGCCTCGGGAGGGAGCGTGCCTTCGTATTGTACGTGACTGGTTGATGGGACTAGAAGCTTGACTTCAGCAACCATTTATGCCATCTTGGGAAAGAGCCACCTACTCCCGTACAATCACTTCGATTGACCCCGTCCGTGGGGCACGTGGCTGCCAGCTGGCGAAGGCTTCGACACGCGGCCCTTGGCGGAGGTTGCCTTGGTTTGGTCGGAGTCGGGGGATCCCGACCCGCTGCGGAGGTCGGGAGCCCTGCTTGGTCGGAGTCTGGGGATCCCGACCCGCTGCGGAGGTCGGGAGCCCCGCTTGGTCGGGGATGCCTACCCCGATCGGTCGGGAATGGGTGTCCTGTGTGGCCCCGCAGGTACTTTGGTCGGTAGCGAGCCTGAAGCGGCCTGTTAGGCTTGAGCTATGCTTGAGGCAGCCTGCTCGTCACCCTAGGCCGTTGGGGTACCCCTGGTATGAGTATTCGTCAAGCGGGGTACGTGACGACGAGCCACCAACGTCAAGGACCAGCCGGCAACGCCGAGTGCCAAGCCAGCAAGCCAAGACAGATATGAGTACTCAAGGAGGTCGAGACCGAGAGAGTCGCGTTTGACTCGAGAGGCGTGTGTGGAGACCGGAGAAGATGAGCTAACTTGCGCCTTGAGAATTGAGAGCCCTGACCAGTTGACGTTAGCACGCTTGTTTTTTTTCGAACGTTTGTAATATATTTTTTCACGTCTGCAACATTTTCTTTAGATAATAGTAGAAATGTCCGTGCGAAAAAAAATATCGCAGACGTTAAAAAAATATTGCAGACGTTGAAAAAAAATGTTGCACCGACGCGTTTGAGAAATAAACCGTGATCGGATGTCCGATTACGGGTTATTCCCGAGTTGTATTGTGCTGTCGACCGGATGATCAACAGCTGTGCGTAAATCGGTGCATCACTGTGCTGCTCAACTCTGCTCTGCTACTACTGATTGCTGACAGCTGCCGTTTGCTCTGGTGGATTGGTGAATGGTGATGATCGGTTAGTAAATTTGTGATGAAGGATTGGAATTAGATAATAGCGATTAGTTATAATTAATTCCTAATTAGTAAATAGTGATTACCGAGTACTTTTTTTAAGTTCATACTCAATAGTCAATTTATAAATTTGCACTATACTCTCAATTACTCAATGAGTCGATACTCAATAGTGAATACTTTTTTAAATCTTAACTATTTATTATTTTAGGTTCTATATAGTAGTATACTTGTAACCCACATTTACACTTGTATAATGTATTTGTTTGTAGATTTACAACAATGAAAAAACAAACTTCACATAACTATTTCACAAGCAATTCAAGTATTACTCTCCCCAATCGATGCCTTTTCATTACCATCTAGCGAGGTACCTTCTTTCATTGTATTTTTGCTTTCTTGCTATACTTCTTTTTTATTTATGTATTAATTTCAAACTTTCAGCTCATAGTATTACATTTAGTATGTTTACCTCAATTTAATTTAGTACTTTTGAGTCTACCCTTTATTTTCATTATAGATTAGCAACTGCATATTGGTCCAAGGCGGGTGGCCGTCGTCGTCGCACTTGCGCCGTCGATCACCTTGAGGGAGTGGTGCACCGCCATTGCGCCGACACAGAGGCTCCACTGGACTCGTTTCGCTTGACCAGAGGAGAGAAGCAGGCAAGCTCGGCCAAAAGTACGGAGCTAATCGGTGCAGAAGGAAGTGCCAATAAGCACACGTCAACCGTAGCGAGGTATAGTGGTTAGCGGTTGGAGGTTCACGGCGACCTAGCTGCTCCCTCCTCTCTCGGCTTTCGGGCTTTGACTGTTGGGTACGTGCGGTGGATTGGAGATCGGAGGTACCGCTGATCGATCCTCCGTTGGCTGCCGCTGCTAGCTTGAATCATTAGGCCGTTGTTATCGCGATTTTGTCCGCTTCTCTTGGACGCGGATCAAATCTTTCGTCTAACACTTTTTTGGGAGAGAGAAAAGACCAGAAAATCGATCGAAAATCGACATCCTTAGAGCCGATTTTTGAGCGATTTTCGCTCGATTCTATCGAAAATAGAGCGGTTTTCACCGATTTTCGACCGGTTTACGTCGCATAAATTTTTTCAAATTTGAATTTGAATCGGATTGATTTTTAATGCCGAACCGGTCCGGCAAGCTCGGTTTTTACGAAATCCGATTGGTTTTCGTCGACTTTGTGAACCATGGCCGCAACACCCTCAAGTACTGCAGTACATCAGAATCTGTTAACGTTCCGGATGAGCTTTTTCTTAAAAAAAAGCTGTACTTTATTTCGTTATGAATTCATAGTCGAGTTACAAATTTACAATTGTTACGTGGCCTGTCTTGCTGGAGATACGCAGGTCAGTGCGGCGTTTGAGTTTTTTTTTTTTGGGTGGGTGGGTGGTATCTGTGTATCTGATAAGAGTATATCTGTATGGACCTATCCAAGGAGAACGTGGATAAAGGTACGATAAAATGAATATTAAGTAATAGACAGAAATCTGGATATGTATCTATGACTTGATTTGGGTATAAACTACGAAGAAGAGACAAAGATTGGTAATCTCTCTGACCAAGTTTATAATGATTATTTCTTCTTGACATATAAACCAATAAGACATTGGAAATTATTATCGCTAAGCACTATACTCAATACACGTATGTAGAGAATATAAAATAAAAATGGATATTTATTAGGAGTATAGAGATAACATCGCACTGACTTTACATTAGAATATGAAATACGTCCTATATTTATAGATAAAACTATTTAAAATATAAGTCGTATAATTTAGACGAGGGAGTACTATTTTGCGAGTCGGAAAGGCACGTGGGCTGACATGTCCATAGGCCCGATATGCCATGATCGAAGGTGGCACGTTTCCACATTTATTTGTCACACCATGCTGCTTGCGCAAGCTTATTGGCAATTTAGCAGCAATTGGCTGCCCATCCCCAACCATCTTCTTTGTCTCCGTCCCTGCTTGAAAATATCTGGGAAAATTCCACTTGTCGACTTCAATTGCTTAAAATCTCATCGAAAATTGCTTAATTGGAAACGTGCCACCAGCTGTGAATGGCCTTTATGAAATGCCACTGGTGGTGTGTAACGTTAAATATGCCACTCTGACAAGGGTCAAAGGGATTTTTGACTAAACCAAAATGCATATATTGTTGAATTATATGGGCTTAGCCTATTTAAATGAAAATCCAATAAATCTCAAAGGTCTATTTATGAAGGGAGAGGGGTGGGATATCTTTAGTACCATATTGTTTGTGGAGGTGGAGAGAGATCTATTTAAATATGGAATTGGTTCTCTCTCTATTACACATGGCAATGGAGGGAAGAGAAAGAACCCACACACGCGCTCGCTCGCCTCGCCGGGCATGGGCATGGGCGCGTGGCACCTGCGTGAATTTGGATGCCTTGCGCAGACGCAACTTCCTTTTGCAGTTTTATCTTTTACTACTCGGAATCAGTTCGAGATATAGAGATAAAATCGTGTTGGTTTCGGATCCAAACTGCGAAACGTGTTTTCCATCTCTATATATACTGGCCGAGTCCATGAGCAAACAGAAACAGATCTCTATACACGAGCTTTTGCCTCCTTCCAGTACTGCGCCGCCACCGTAGTCCGCCTCATCCCGCTGTGTCGGCGTACACCGGCGAATAGGAGAGCAGATCTCTGGAATCTGTCGTCTTTGCGATCCTGCACCGGGAGAGGGCGAATAAGGTTTTTGGAAAGCGCTTCACACGACTGCTCACGATCGTCATCACGGTTCGTCTACCTGTACGCTCGGGCGCCGTTGTTCGTCGTCGATGCGCTCGGTGCCAACACGTTCTCGTCATCAACAACGTACCATCTACATCGGCTATTGCTTCCTCTACAGTAGATCGGTACGTGAGAATCATGTTTAATCTGCTGCTGTTTTTACTCCTGAGTATAGTAGATCTATTCGTGTGTAGCTTTGTGATATGCATGTGTAGATTATACTCTCACAATATGATCATGTTAGTCAATCTGTTCATGTTTTATCTTAGAATTTATATAAACCTGAAAGTGCTAATTATTCCAACAATCCAAAAACCTTATGATAGGCACTTTGGTTTAACGATGGCTGGATTTACCGATGCACTGAGGCCGGATAAATTTACCGGTGTGCACTTCAAGAGATGGCAAGTTAAAGTCAATCTGTGGCTTACTGCCTTGAATGTGTTCTGGGTGTCTAGTGGCAGACCTGAGGGGGACCTTACTCCTGAACAGGAGAAAGCGTTCTCAGAAACCACTACACTCTTTGTGGGATGCGTTCTGAGTGTTCTTGCTGATCGTCTATGTGATGTGTATATGCACATAAGAGATGCTAAGGAACTGTGGGATGCGCTGAATGCTAAATTCGGTGCATCAGATGCTGACAGTGAACTGTATATTATGGAGCAGTTCCATGACTACAAGATGACTGACAACTGTTCTGTAGTAGAACAAGCTCATGAGATACAGTGCATTGTAAAGGAACTCGACCTCGTTAAGTGTTCCTTACCTGACAAGTTTGTGGCTGGGTGCATGATTACAAAATTACCTTCGTCATGGAGGAGTTTCGCCACTGTTCTCAAACACAAAAGACAAGAGATCTTTGTTGAGAGTCTCATTGCGTCTCTTGATGTTGAGGAGAAAGCTCGGTTTAAGGATGGACCTAACAAAGGGGCTGAGGGACATTCTAGCGCCAATATGGT
Organism: Otatea glauca; assembly: GCA_036346275.1. NCBI lineage: Eukaryota > Viridiplantae > Streptophyta > Magnoliopsida > Poales > Poaceae > Otatea > Otatea glauca. The sequence goes on from CM070717.1 coordinate 35,274,784, forward strand.
GCAGAAGCATCCTCACTTCAAGAACAAAGGGAACAACAAGGCCAATAAAACCACCAATTTCAAGAAGAAGAAGATGAAGAACCCTAAGGAAGAGCCTTGCTATGTGTGTAGTGAACTTGGACATTGGGCTGCCCAGTGTGCAAATCTCATAGGCAAAAAGGCTCATAAGGGGCAGAATCCAAAGTCTGCCAACATGGTCATCAGTGACACTGGAGATGCATCTGGAGGGTATGGTATTGTACCTGCTGTCTTTTCAGTGAGTCAATCTACCAATTGGTGGATTGATACTGGAACTAATGTGCATGTGTGTGCTGATATCACGTTGTTTTCTTCTTATCAGGTAACTAGGAATTCCTCCGTCCTAATGGGGAATGGGTCGCATGCTTCAGTTCATGGAGTTGGCACGGTGGATCTGAAGTTTACTTCGGGCAAGATTGTACAACTAAGGAACATGCAGCATGTTGTTTCTATCCACAAGAACCTAGTGAGCGGCTCCCTTCTCTGTAGAGATGGGTTTAGAGTGGTTTTTGAGTCCAATAAAGTAGTTGTGTCCAAACGTGGATTGTTTATTGGTAAAGGCTATGAGTGCGGAGGCTTGTTCCGTCTTTCTCTTTCTGATTTATATGATAATACAGTGAATCATATTTGTAGCAATTCTAATGGAGATGAGGCCAGTGTGTGGCACTCATGTTTATGTCATTTAAATTTTGGTTCAATGTTTCGGTTATCCAGTATGAGTTTAATTCCAAAACTATCCATTGACAAAGGTTCTAAGTGCCAAAGTTGTGTACAATCTAAGCAACCTCGAAAGCCTCACAAGGCAGCCGAGGAGAGAAATTTGGCACATCTAGAACTCATACATTCAGATCTTTTGTGAAATGAATGGTGTGTTGACAAAGGGTGGAAAGAGATATTTCCTGACATTGATTGATGATGCTTCTAGATTTTGCTATGTTTACTTGTTGAAATATAAGGATGAGGCTCTAGAGTACTTTAAGATCTATAAGGCAGAAGTTGAAAATCAACTTGAAAGAAAGATCAAAAGACTTAGGTCAGATCGTGGTGGAGAGTATTTCTCCAATGAGTTTGACTTATTCTGTACGGAACTTGGGATTATACATGAGAGAACGCCTCCCTATTCACCCCAATCAAACGGGGTTGCTGAAAGAAAGAACCACACTTTGACTGACTTGGTGAATGCCATGTTAGACACTGTGAGTTTATCTAAGGCATGGTGGGGGAGGCTTTATTGACTTCATGTCATGTTCTAAATAGAGTTCCAATAAAGAATAAGGAGAAAACCCCATATGAGGAATGGGTTAGGAGAAAACCATCACTTTCTTATTTGCGCACTTGGGGTGCTTAGCGAAAGTCAATGTACCGATAACTAAGAAACGCAAACTTGGGTCTAAAACTGTGGATTGTGTATTTCTTGGATATGCTCATCGAAGCATAGCTTATAGATTCTTAGTAGTAAAATCAGAGGTATCCGACATGTTTGTCGATACGATTATGGAGTCTCGGGATGCAACATTCTTTGAGAATATATTTCCTATCAAGGATTTACATAGCATGTCTAGAATAAATTTTGAGATAGTTCCTGAACCTACTGAATCTCTTGAACACTTACCTGAGCAAATTCCTGAGTAGGAGGATAGTGAAGCTCCAAGGAGGATCAAGAGACCAAGGATTGCAAAATCTTTTGGTGATGATTTCACTGTGTACCTCGTGGATGACACTCCCACGTCTATTTCAGAAGCCTATGCATCCCGGATCTTGACTCTTTGGAAGGAAGCAGTCCGTAGTGAGATGGATTCCATTATCCCTAATGGAACTTGGGAAGTCATGAAACGACCTTATAGTTGCAAGCTTGTTGGCTGCAAGTGGGTATTCAAGAAGAAGCTTAGGTCTGATGGTACGATTGAAAATTATAAGGCTCGGCTTGTGGCTAAGGGCTACACACAAAAAGAAGGTGAAGATTTTTTTGATACCTATTCACCTGTCGCTAGAATGACCACTATTCGAGTGCTACTTTCCTTGGCTGCCTCATATGGTCTTATTGTTCATCAAATGGACGTGAAGATAGCTTTCCTTAATGGAGAGTTGGATGAGGAGATCTACATGGATTAGCCTGATGGTTTTGTAGTAGAAGGTCAAAGAGCATGGTGTGTAAATTACTGAAATCTTTGTATGGCCTGAAGCAAACTCCTAAGCAATGGCACGAGAAGTTTGATAGAACTTTGACTACTGCAGGCTTTGCAGTGAATGAGTCAGATAAATGTGTATATTATCTGCATGGTGGGGGTGAGGGAGTTATATTGTGCTTGTATGTTGACGACATACTGATATTTGGCACAAATCTTGATATGATTAACAAAGTTAAGACTTTTCTGTCAGAGAACTTTGATATGAAGGACCTTGGAGAGGCTGATGTGATTTTCAACGTCAAGTTAATCAAGGGTGAGAATGGGATTACACTTTTGCAATCTCATTATGTTGAGAAGGTTTTGAGTCGGTTTGGCTACATGGATAGCAAACCCTCTTCAACTCCTTATGATCCTAGTCTGATTCTGCGAAAGAATAAGAGAATTGGTCGAGACCAATTGAGATACTCTCAGATTGTTGGATCGCTCATGTACCTAGCTAGCGCTACGAGACCTGATATCTCATTTGCTGTGAGCAAGTTGAGTCGGTTCATGTCAAACCCGGGTAATGATCATTGGCATGCATTGGAAAGGGTAATGTGCTACTTGAGAGGAACAATGAGTTGCGGAATTCACTATTCAGGGTACCCTAGGGTACTTGAGGGATACAGTGATTCAAATTGGATATCATATGCTGATGAGCTTTATGCAACGAGTGGATATGTCTTCATCCTAGGGGGTGGTGCTGTGTCATGGAGGTCTTGCAAACAGACCATATTGACGAGGTCAACCATGGAAGCAGAACTCACAGCATTAGATATTGCTACCGTTGAGGCAGAATGGTTGCGTGACCTCTTGATGGACTTACCGGTGGTTGAGAAATCGATACTGGCTATTCTCATGAACTGTGACAATCAAACGGTAATTGTCAAGGTGAACAGTTCTAAGGATAATATGAAGTCCTCAAGACATGTGAGAAGACGATTGAAGTCTGTCAGGAAAATGAGAAACTCCGGAGTTATTACATTGGATTATATCCAAACTGAGAAAAACCTGGCAGATCCCTTTACAAAGGGACTATCACGAAATGTGATAGATAATGCATCGAGAGAGATGGGTATGAGACCCACATGAGAAGTTACACCACAATGGTAACCCAACCTATGTGATTGGAGATCCCGTGAAGTAGGACCTTGGAAAAACAAGTTGTTGGTTAACTAAAAGAGAGTAAAAGACCTTAACCCACTCCATGATGCAATACTCTCATATTCAGCTAATTGACTAAATGTTAGTCTGCTGATTGACTCTTAGGTAGGTTGGCTAATGCCTTAATGTGTACTATTGGCTTTAATTAGCGAAGACGTTGTTCTACAGGGCGCTCTTGAAAGTACATACCTATATGAGCTCGATTATTGAACGTCGTAATCTATGAGACTGGGTGTTCTCTAGTAAGCTCATGAATAGACCAAGGAGTACGACGTATATGCTCCACCCGTGGGGTATGCTACAGGTAGCCAAGTATCAGTTTGGTTTTAAGTGAAACTTGTCTACACAAGACTTGCAATTCAAGGCCTAGTCCATTGTTCAAGTTGTGGATCAGTGTAGCTTAATGTTCTAGATGGATGTTCAACTTAACAGTCTCCATCCCCGGTCATACCACAGCTACAACTACGAAAAAGCCCGAACTCCGATTTAGGTGATCTTGGACTCTATGCAAAGCTTATCACAAGGGTTACACTATCCACCCATGTTCAAGATTTAAGAAACCATAGATATTTTTAAATATCACAAAAACAAATCTTTAATGTAGTTATTCAAGTCTAAAATCTGATTTTTCGAAATTCCTCACTTAGACTTGATCAAGGGCATGAGTACAAGCTAGCAAGAGTCAATAAGATCAAATATTGAGCCATGTGATGATCAACTCATGATCAAAATAATTTTGCAAAAAATATTTGCAAAATCTAATCACATGCTCCAATATCAAATGCATGAACACAAATATTTTGCAAAACACATTTGCAAATATAAATCTTGTAAACAAGAGCAATCAGGATCATATCTTTGAGCCATGTGATAATCAACATTTGATCAAACCAATTTGCAAACACATTTGCAAACTCTATTCACATGCTCCAAGATAAGATTCAATTAAACTATATTTTGGAAAAAAATCATTTTGCAAATACAAAGCATAAACCTATCTTAGCCTTTGTGATGATCAACACATGATCAAGTCACAAGCTAAGACTCCGATGCATGAGCTCTCTTTTTGCAACACTTGCAAATATCTAGCTCCATACAAACAACCACTTAAATCCACTTGCATAAGCTATCTCCATTTTGCAACACATGCAAATCCATAACTCTGTGCAAAAACCAAATCAAGTTTCAATAAGAAGCAAGCATGAGCTCCTTTATTTGCAACACATGCAAATACTTAGCTCATGTAAAACCAAATAAGAGAGTGAGCTAGAATGAACCGGATTGAGTTCATCAACACATGATGAAGCACAAGCTATAAGACTCGATCCCTCTTAATAGTACGGCAACCTATACTAGCAACCCGGTCTTCCATCCAAACACCGAGACCGGTAAAAGACTAGGAGCACATCCTTAGCCCTAGCTAATATACCTTTGCCTCTAGCACATCCACTTAAAGCTTTTATGATTTTCATTATCTTCTCTCTAAACCGGGTCCTTTCTTTTTGTTCATCAACACATGATGAACCTTCTCTAGCTTCACTTCACTTCGGGATTCATTCTTGAAGCTCATCAACACATGATGACTTCTTCTTCCCGATTCTTTATTTTTTTGGACTCAATCTACTTCACAACTCATGAAAGATTGTTAGTCCAACAAACACGGTTGCCTCAATCATCAATTGCAATCCATTAACACATAATGGATGCCCCCACAATCGATTGAGCACAACCCTAATCAATTTGAATGATTTAAAGGTATCTTGAGTACTTTGATGCAACTAATGCTTCAATATACTCAAGAACTTTTCGCTTGTCCTTAACCAACGAAGAAACACTATCAACACATGATGAAGGGTTCTTTGATTAATTGAAAGACAACCGAACTCAATTAAATTTCATTTAAATTGACATGAGTATATATTAACCACACAAGTTTTATATACTCATTTTGATGGAAAGTAATGATCCAAATATATTTGAGTGATGAAAAGGAATCAATACTTTTGAGGCCATCAACTATAGAATAAACTCTATTAAATATGTGCATATAGATAATTGAACTTTGGAATCAATATGCACATAATCAATCTTGGATAGCATTTGAATTTATCCTATATTAACATGAGTATATTACTACTACACAAGTTAAATATACTCAAGGGATTGTTTCAAAGTAATGATCCTTGATATAGAAAGATGAATTAGATCAATACTATTAAAACATCAAGGTAAAGTATGAACTCCCCCTAAATGTGTGCATTCATGTACATATAGAATTGAAAACATTATGCACATCTTAAGATTGAGACTACGGTGAAGTTCATCCTATATCTTGAATCCAAAGAATGCATCTAGAAATAATCGAGTTGTATTGGATGCATACCTTTGGGATTTCCATTTTGCAATGAGATGAGACTAATCAAAGTATACTCAATAAAAGAGTTAGTCTCATATTTAGATTTATCAATATGATCGTGAATATTATATCTAAGGAACGCAACAAGATATGATAATTAGAACTCGAATGCATACCTTTGATATTTCCATCTTTTTCATCCAAAAGAGACTAAAGAGAGTTAAGCTCAACAAAAGAGTTAGTCTTATAAAAGGATTGTCGTTAATTAACAATTGAGACTAATCAATATTATGATTATCAAAAGAGTTAGTCTCAATATTAGATTTGTCATTAACACCAAAACCAAATTAATGGAGCTTGAACTTTCAGTCGGGGGGCGGTGGGGGAAGAAGATTGGGTGGGCGGCGGGGGAGGTGAGGCAAGCCAGGGAAGAGGGCGCCGGTTGGTAGGGAAGGGGAAAAATTCGGTAAAGAGGGAGGGAGCCGGGAGAAGGAGGGGGTGGTGGAGGGGTGAGGAGGCGAGCGGGCGCGGTGGGGGAAGAAGATTGGGTGGGCGACGCAGGGCAGTGGGGGAGGTGAGGCAAGCCGGGGAAGAGGGCGCCGGTTGGTGGGGAAGGGGAAAAAATTTGGTGAAGGGGGAGGGAAAAAAGGAGAGAGGTCGCCGGTTGGAGGGAAGGGGGAGGGAAAAAATGGAAAGGGGAAAAGAGGTGAAACAAATGAAAGGAAAAAGAAAAAAGAAGAGAAAGTTCAGGTATTATCTTTTTTTAGCTCTCTATGTGACTGTCACATATTTGGAGATAGGGACAGGGATCCATTTGACTATTTTGAAAGTAGACAAGTAAGGGACATGCTGAGCACCTACCTGCTGGCTCTCTATCTCACTCTCTCTAGCTCAATCCCACTCTCTCTCCGGCTCAATCCCACTCTCTCTCCCTCTCCTCGAGCGAATGAGAGACTGAGAGATTGAGAGAGAGACTGATCGAGCGAGATAGGCTAAGAGATTGAGAGAGAGACCGAGAGATTGGGAGAGAGACTGATCGAGCGAGAAAGAGAGAGCGAGAGAGATTGAGAGAGAGAATGATTGGGCGAGAGAGAGAGAGCAAATGAGAGAGGTTGAGATAGAGAGACTGATCGGGTAAGAGAGATTGAGAGAGAGATAATGATCGGGCGAGAGAGAGAGAGCGAGTGAGAGAGGTTGAGATAGAGAGACTGATCAATAAGAGAGATTTAGAGAGAGAATGATCAGACGAGAGAGATTGAGAGAGAGACTGATTGGGTGAGAGAGAGAGAGCAAGAGAGATTGAGAGAGTGGGAGAGATTGAGAGAGAGAACGAGCAAGAAAGACTGAGAGAGATTGAGAGAGGCAACGACTGAGAAAGAGGGAGCGGCGATTAAGAATAAATAAAATTTAGTTCTTTATTCTTAATATTTGTGTCCACTGCCTCAGCTTCGTGCCTCTCCGGCTCCTTTTCTCTTGTCGCAATAGTGCAAATGGGCCGGGCCAGGGCCAGCACGGCACGAAATAGGCATGAAGCGCAAATGGGCTGTGCCTGGGCTCGCCGAAGGCGAGCCAGGCCGACAAGGCGGGCACGATGGGCCTCGCAGTCCGGCACGGTTCAGGCACGAAGCACGATGAACCCGTGTTGGGCCAGCCTAGCACGGTACGATGCCCACCTCTAGTGGAAAGGCATGGTAAGAAATAAGATCACGCTGCCGTACCACAAAATTCATTTTGAGATGAAGTACTAGTACCTATTCTTGGACTCTTATCTATAGATCTATAGGTTCTATAGGTATCAATATTATCGAATAGGTCCGGTGGAGACCGTCACGTGATGTATGGGCAACTACAGTACCATATGCTATAATTTTTTTCCTTTTTTTCCTTTTTTATTCATTTTGAACGACATTCTGGTTGACTTTTTTTTCATATCCACCTTCATAGATTTTAGAACATTTAGAGTGTATTTATATAGAGTAGATTTAGATTCGAATCTCTTCTAAAAATTGCCCGCGGCAACGCATACAAATAATCACAAAGCCAAGCGTGAGCTTTGGCAAAAGCTTGCCACGCAAGACTATGCTTTTCTTTTCTTTTATGGATATGAGTTAACTACTCCCTCCGTTCGCCTTTCTTAGGCGTATAAGTTTTTTCGCAAAGACTAATGAAACAAAACTAATGCATTAGTTTGGCGTGTTTGCCCCTAATTAGTGTTGCTAATTAAGGAGGCCGCCGTCGCTCCATTTCTTGTGCGCCCATGCGTGCGTTCGCCCCGTTGCCCAGTATATGCATGCCAGCACTCGCTGCACTCGTCGTATGCACATATAATTGCATTGGCCATGCTCGCGGTCGTCGCTCGCTCGCGCGCGCATGGTGCGGTTGAAAATTTGGACGCGCGGATCAAATGAAGAACTTCGCCCACGCGAACATGACGTACGAAGCGTTGCATGCATGCATGCGGAGTTACTCCTTGCATGTGGCAGAAAATGAAAGGACAGTGCGTGCCATGCAGTCATAGCTAGGGGTATAAGAGGAACTTAGATCCATACGCCCAATAAATAGAAACAGTTCTAAAAAAACTATACGCCCTACAAATGCAAACGGAGGGAGTAAGTTACTAGTACAATGACTCTCTCTGGATCTATCTCTCTCCACCACCACCACAACAACAACAACAACAACAACAATCATAACAACCAAGCAGCAGGGTCTCAGCGGTCGCGTTTTATTCATGGTACAAATCACAAACAATTAATATGGTTCCTAAGTTGTACACGTATTTAGTAGTATTTACACATAGGGCCGTGGTAACTGGCGCAGCTTTGTGCGTCTATCATCACCTTGGTATCTGTATATATTAAACAAGTAATTTCCATTAACTACAATCGATTCTATTTTTCTCTTCTCTTACCATATAGTTGCATCCAAGGTTTTAAAATTTATGCGTAGAAAATTGCTCAAAAAACAGAATAAAAAAATCAAAATATCTTTTTTAAGAAATGTTATACTATATAATGAATAGTAGAAATAAGATATAGCCATTGATTTATCACGAGTATTCCTACCACTTCACTGTCGAAGAAATTATAAATATATGCTAGCTAATAGGATCAATTAGATTGAAAAAAAAAGATAAACAATATACGTTGAATTCTGTGTGCCGTAAATATAACATCTTTTTTATTAGATTGCTAAGAGCAGTAACAGTAACGAGCTAGGAGTAGCTAGCAAGCGAGCTTAACCGACCAAGCATATCGTTGCGATTCAGGGATTGTGCTCGCGCGCGCTTATCGGTTCGTGCCACCCCACGTCCGTACTCCGTACTCCTACTCCATCCCATCAATCCCGGAGCCCCTCCCGCTTGATCGCGATCCCACGACCGCCAAGGCGCCAACCACCCCACCCCACCCCACCCCACCCCCATCTCATATCCCCCCGTTAGGGTTCCTAGCTAGTGCGCCGCATTTTCTCTCTTAAGATACTACTAGTCCCAACTGAGGACAGGAGTAGGAGGAGGTGCCGTGCGTGCGTGAGAGATAGCTTTACCAACCGGAGCCTAGCCTCGCCTCGCCTCCTCTCCCTGGGTTTCTTGTGCCTTGCGGATGCTAGTGGTTACCGTCGACCCAGCTCTGTTTCCCGATCGCCTTGCCTCGTGGGGTTTTAGCTAGCAGCTGTTCTTGAGGTGAGACTAACTTCCCCCCTTCTCTTCGCCCACCGGCGTCTGATTGGTTGGTTGATTGCTCATGGCACGTTTGATCGTTTCGATCCACATGATTTGCCGGGAGGGTACTGCGGTTTGAGACTCGGGATATTTTTACCATGCACCTTATGGTTTTCTTCCGGAGATCGACCGATCTCTATCGTTCGGTGCGTTTGCCTGGGTAATTAATTCGGTCTCTTCTTTTTTTGTGCTTCCTTTTGCTGGTGCTTTCAGCGGAATGCCTATCGTTTTAGCTGCGTCCTGTTTTGTGATTAGGATTATTTTGTTCGTTTTTCCGGCCACAGCTCTTGTCTGGACTTTGCTGGGATTCTGGTGGGAGTTATCCGCTTGTTCAGCTGCTTATTGTTCCTTGCTTCCACTGAATCCTATGCTACTTCGTTCTTGGGTCTTCTGATCCGAAAGGCAGCTTTCTTGGGATTTGGGCGATCGAGCTCGGATTGTATTGGTTTTGGCCGTGCTCTTATTTAATTTCCCATCGGTACTGCACTTGCCCTTCGGTGAGGTGAATGTGACCACCCATGGGGTTTGAGTTGTGGGCGATTTTGATCTTTCTTTTTGCTCCGCCTTTCGTCCTTGATTTGGACTTCTTTGGTTCTTTTCATCTGCGCTTTTCTTTGGTTCTTTGCATGTTTGGTTTATAGCCAAATTTTGCCACATTTTTTCACGCCTTAAGTTAGGCAAGTTTGACCGAGTTAGGCCTCCGTTTGGTTCATAGCCACACATGTGGCAAGATTTTTTATTGCCATCCTGGTCCCACATGTTGTTGACTCAAAAAAATGTGGTAAAATTCATTTTTCTAGTCAAAGTGTGGCTTTAATTTTGATAACCTAACCTTAGGCAAGTTTGACAAAAAAAAAAAAACTATAGCTAACATGACAACCTTAGTATACGAACCAAACAGACCCTTCCTCTTTTAATTTGAGCTAGCCGCTGTGTTTCTCGCCACTGTTTCAACGTGGATTAATCTTTTTGTTTCCTTGATTTGTTTGCCTTGTCACGATGATTTCATCATGTCTAGCTAGCATCTCTTGCTAATAAGCGCCTCGATCAAATATTTCCTTGTTTGGTTGATTTATTTCCGATAATTGATCCGTGCATGCATGAGATCGACGCATATCGAAGACTTGCCATGTTTTTTTCCGAGAAAACATATTTTCCCATAAGTTTAGTGCTATATATATGTTCCCTTTGCCTCAGTAGGGTGTGTTATGCAAGGTAGCCTTGGTTTGCTAGAAATCGTTAACCTCCCCGCGCCGCCGCCGCTTTCCCAATGCTAGTAGCAGTGCACTTTATGTAGTACTAGTAGTTCTTATCAGAGCCTATCTTTTGGCAGAAAAGGTTGCAAGAGATCACCGGTCACTTCGGTTCATGGAACTTTCTTTTTCTCCGCTGCATGCATGTTCTCGTTACTTCACTGGAAGTAGGTGAACCTTTGCAGCGGCTAGCTTCTTTTACTACTGATTCTCACACCATAAACTGCTACCGCCCAGGCATGGTTCAGCTATGCACTGGAGATTTGCTTCTTTTTCTTTGGTGGTTTCAGTCGGTTGAATTTGCAAATTGTTCAGTTGTTACACTAGCCCATTATTTTATGCTTTTTCCAGCAACAAAAAATTGATTATATCTAGTTGAAATAAACTCTTTGGTGCTTGTATAAATATTTCCAAGCCTCTTATTGTACGGCAGCTTGAGTCTTTGTCTGATTGGTCACTTTCCTACTCTTTTCCAGGTGAAGAAAAGTTGTTCTGAGATGGGAGACCTTTAAGATTCAGTCCGGATTTGTTTCAGTTTCTTGTCTGCGGCATAAAGGAATTAAGATGGAGGTTTAATTGTCTTGTCTGCCTTGAAATGGATACATCCACCCAGAAGCCCACAACACCGCCATTAACCTCAGTTAATTACTCCTCCCTGAGCAGTAACCTCACCACCACCACCTCATGGACTTGAGAACCTACTACATCCAGGCGGCGGAGGCGGCGGCGGCAGTTCATACCACTGATGACGACGTGCTGGTGCCGAAGATGACTCCGAAGGCACTTCTGTTGAAGCTCGAGGTGCAAGGCATCGGCTTGGGTGGTGATGCCAATGACGCGCCGACGTTGCCGCGTTATGGAAAGAGCCTGAGCGGCCAAGGCAATGGAGTTGCACCAATGGGGATGGGCAATGACAAGGCCGCCGAGGGAGGCGAAGCGCGCGACCTGACGTGCCCGGAGTGCGGAAAGGCCTTCCTGTCGGACAAGGCAATGTACGGGCACCTGAGGTGCCACCCGGGGAAGGGCTACAAGGGGGCGACCCGCCCGGCGGACTCCGCCACTGCTGCCGTGGTCGGAGGCAAGAAACCGAGGAAGGTGGCGCGGAAGGAGGCAAAGTTCTCGACGATGAGCCCTGCTGCCACTGCTTCCGTGGCCGGAGATAAGAAGCCCAAGAAAGTGCCATGGAAGGAGGACGCCGAGCTCTCGAATAGGTGGCCGGTGACGGCGAAGCGCGGGCGCGTGCCACCCACAACCAATGCCGCGAGCGCGGCACCCGTGGCGGTGCTGCAGTCGGCCCTCAGCGAGGAGGAGGCCGCGATGATTCTCTTGGCTATGTCCTCGCGGGGCCAGACGCCGGAACCAGAGCTGCCTATGCAACCGGTGCATGTCGCCGACGCCGTCACGGGGCACCAGATGCCAGGAGTCGAGCAGCCTATGTTACCAGATCACGTCACCGACGCCGTCGCGATGCACCACGTGCCGGGAGTCGAGCAGCCTATGATACCAGATCATGTCGCCGTCGCCGGGCAGCACATGTGGGAAGATGATGAGAAGCCTGCGCAAATGGAGCATGTCTTCAAGGTTGTCATGGAGCCCCATGGGCCGGAGGCCGAGCAGGCTCTGGAGCATGTCGCCAAGGTCACCGCGGGTCCGCAGACGCCGGAGGTGAAGAAGCCTTTGATGTTGGAGCCTGTAATAGATGCTGTACTCGTCATGGTCCGCACCAAGAACAGCGGTCCTGCCTACAATCCCGTCTCCCCCGGTGCCAAGAAGCCTAGGAAGCAACGACTCCTGGATCTCGATCGGACACTAGCATCGCCTCCACCAGAAGCCGAGGACATCAAGCGGCCGGTGAGGAGCATACCGTCGCCGGCGTCGGACAGGAAGTACCGGTGCCCGACGTGCCACAAGACGTTCCCCACCCACCAAGCCCTTGGCGTCCACATGGCCAGCCACAACAAGGGCAAGTACGGCGGCGCGCAGCACGACGACGGGCTCGCCGTGGCCCACGCCGTGCACAATATCATGGCGCACCACCACTGCCACGGCGGTGATAACGCCATCATCGCTGGCGACTCCGGGAACGGTGGGGAGCGATGGGACAGCCCGCCGGCGCCTATGGCGCAGAGCCCAGCGCAGCACCCGTGCTCCCGGTGCGACCTGACCTTCCCAACCGGGCAGGCGCTCGGCGGACACATGCGGAAGCACTGGCTCGAGGATAAGCTGCTTCCCAAAGCCGCGGCGGCTTCGGCGGCGGCCCCGCCGAGTGGGGTGCCACGGGACTTTGACCTCAACGAGCTGCCCAGGGAATGAAAGGGGTGAAAAGCCATCGGAATGAAGGGGTGAACTAACCCTAGTCATCCTTGGAATTTGGGCTGCTTTGAAGTTCGTGATACTACAGGAAGCATAATTGCATGGTCCTAGCTAGTGTCACTATGTCATTTAGGGGTTACGATGTTTAATCCGTCAGTGCTTCGAAATATATGAGCTCCCAGCCGTATCTGGAGATACAGCTAACTGCAGGTAAAATGTTCTGAATATTCTCCTATGTACAAGCTAGTAAAGAAAATCTAGTTTCACATTAATTGTGATATGCCCTAATATGGTGATAGGAATTCTCAGATCAAAATATAATGGGAGAATGTCATAGATCACCTATACCGCTATACGTAATACGTGGTTCTTTTCTCATTGTGATGTTCTTTCAGAGTTCTTAGGTGCTATTGTTACTGTTCTTGCCTTTTCTCCTGATTTAACTAATGGTAATGATTAACTAGAGTATCTGACTCTACAGTAGCTGAAAACAGGGTTGCCGTGACGAATTTTGACATCAATAGTTTATTGATGTCTTGATAAGCAATACAGCAATCACAGACTCGGTGGTGGGGAAAACCACAAAAATTTCCAGGACTTAATTAGCACTGGGGAAATATGAAAAAAAATGCAGCATCATGTCATGAAAAGGATGGATATTCACGGAATGGACGGACTGTTAGTACTTTAGTTGCCTAGTGCAGCTAGCAGGCAAAAACATATTATACCAGTTCATGCGGGTCTGGAATTTTTTTTCTGATTCATAGAAGTCAAACCGTAGGAATCAAACTGTTTTATATGAAAGGCTGAAGCTAGCACTGGCATTGCGGGATGCAGTGAAAGCTTGTCACTTCCGTCTCTTCCTTTTCCGTCCAAGTATACCATGCATATTTCTTCCTCGCATGTAGATCAATAAGACATTAAAAATAACTAGATTATCTCTAATTATTATCACTAAGCATTATATTCAATGCATGCATATAAATAATATAAAGTAAAGATATGTACGTATTTATTAGGAGTATAGAGGTAACATCACACACTACTATTGCATTGAAATATGAAATATGTTATAAGCGATACTATTTAAAAAAATATGTCTTATAAACTTTGACAGATGGAGTATATGCTAGTATGTTTTTTAAGCTGTCATTAGCTAGCTGGCTACCGCTATGATTAACCAATTCAACCCAAGCTCCCAACATAAAACCGGACTTAATTACCCAAACAGATGCACACCACGTGGTCCACGTGAACCGCGTGCAACTTGTGCACTTAATTTGCCAATCATGTGATGTCCCTCGAGGAAAAATTAAAAAAAAAGGGTCAGGTCTTAGACCCCCCGCCATGACCCGTACCCGGTCCCGCCAGTACCACGTACGACTTCGCCTTGGCGCGCCGTGAGAAGAGCGAGGGCTACAGTCACACCACACACAATCCGCTGCGCGCTAGCTGCCAGAGCGTACATGCATGCATACCGGGCGTGCAAATCTTTGCGGCGCCTCAGCCCGTCAGGCGATCCTACCTACCCGATCGAGCGACCGCGTCCACGGGAGATCGCGGCATCGCGCGCCACGCGCATCCGCATGATATCGTGCGCAAAACCCCAAGCGCGCGCGTCCATGGTGCGAGCGCCGTGCTGTGTGACTGTGCTGTGGTCGTCAGCCGTCAGGTGGTGCGCGCGCGGGGGCGCTGCTGTGTGCTGGCCGTCGCTCGTCAGGTGGTGCATGCGCGCGCTCGCGCGGTGGCGGCAGTGGTGGAGACCTTGCAGAAACGGTCCGAGCTAGTGTCGATCGGGAGCTCGTGCGTGCAGTTTCGGATTCCCGGCGTGCGTTTTGGAATGAACGCTGTGGCAGTTGCCGGCTTGCCGCACGCCTCTGGGAAGGTGGACCGTGGACGGAGCGAGACAGTAACAAAACCTGCTACTTATTTTATCTCTTATCTATACCATTTAGAGTACGTAATAAAGCCAACTTATATAATAACAATCTTTAAAAATTATCTCTAGATGTTATGCAATAAATATCTCTTTTCTCTTATACATAACTAATATATCTTGTTTCCCGTGCTATACTGACTCTTATATAAGAGTCAGATCTCTTTTATCTCATCTTTTCTTACTCTTCCGTATAGAATAAAACTGATATTTACAATTTAAAAGTAAGCTAGATAGTTTTATTGTACATACCTTTATGGCAAACATGATTTTGCACAAATTAAATGAACCCTTGCATTAAGCTATTCATGTTGGAGTAGCATATATATATGCTTGATCGTAAATTTCATCAGTGCTCAAACCCAGAAATTCTCTCTTTTGGTCCTTCAATGAAGAAGGATAAAAAAGCTGGAAACGACGGGTCAGATCGTGCTCGCTGTCTGTAGTTATTCCGAGACTTGCATCGCCTTCATGGGCTGGAGAAGGCCAGGCCGACAGGGTGCTGTAGGTCGAATAGTCAACAACGGATGGAAGCAAGTTAAGGGGTTCAGTACTTGTCCATAATGACTTCGCTGAAGTGAAAACAGGAGCTCAAGAGGAAACTAACGGACCCCGTAGCTACCTTTTTCAGCAGATGCAAACAGCCATTAAGCTTAGTCAGCCAAACCCAAATTTATGCACAGAAATATTTTACAGAATATATGCGTAGTTTCACATGTACATCACCACGTGTACTTCACTGTATTGAGATTAGACCTAAATACCTTGCAAATCAAGCCACCGAACTTAAATTTACAGGCTAAAAAACGCTGACTAAATCATGTTGGTACATCATCACCGAAGGGTACCGAAGCCTGCATGAAGAACATCTTCAAGGAAAGGCACAACATTATCAACTGAACGAGACCAAATAGGCATATTTTGAAGGTTCTACTTTGCATCCTCAGGACTTCCGTCTTCCCAAAGAGCTCTTTCTCATGGACCACTAATTTGTCCACCTGCTGTTTCAACATAAGGATCTTGTTCTCCGTGTCTCGTAGCTTGAGCATCATTCTTGTATCATCAGCAGCAGACAGCTTGTGCTCCTCCAAGGCAATCTGATCCTCCGTCCGGACTTGCCAGCTTTGCCTCGCTTTCATCATGACCAGACACTGAATTTCGGCTTGTATTTTCTCCTGCAATTGGTGCTCGAGCTCCGTCTCCAGCTGATCAGTGTTGGTGGCCTCCTTTCGCAGTGTTGGCATATGCACACTATTGATAAGTATTTGAAGCTTGGATAATCTTAAATCCTTCTCTCTGATAGTATTTGACGCTTCTTTCAGTTTCTGTTCAAGATGTTTCATCTTTTGATTCACTTCCAATACATCACCCTCTACATCAGGCAAAACGAACACATCTTTTTCTCTGTTCTCATCACTCAAATACTCAATCCCAAACTCCTTGCCAAGTTCTGATAATTTCTGCACCTCTGAACAAGAACACAGCCAGAACAGAGCACTTATTACAGGTAGTTTCACACAAGCATAGACACTAGCAATCATGGCATACCATGGAATAATGCACTACGAATAGGGAGGACAAGTTTCCATTACAACCAAGAGCCATGGGAGTTAAGTGATTCATCAGAACATGAACTTGCCACAAAGAACACTATCAGAAGTGCCCGCATTGCCATTCACATAACTCCTAGATCTAACTATGTTGTGGAAAGCTTGTTAAAAAATTTGTGTTATAAAAAACCATGCCAATGCTGTGCAAGAATGCTTCATATGGTCAGAAACTATCACCGTCTGTGATTGAAACAAAAAAAACATGAGAGAACCCATTAACTGGTGTGTGTGTGTGTGTGAGCCAAAACATCCGATCTAAAATTTAGAAAAGATCCATTCATTCAACTAGCAAAAATAAGGAGTGTTTTGTTGACATGTACTAAGAACCCATTAACTGGTGTGTGCGTGAGCCAAAACATCCGATCTAAAATTTAGAAAAGATCCATTCAGTCAACTAGCAAAAATAACGAGTGTTTTGTTGACATGTACTACATAAACTCAACACTCCAAAAGACACAATGACATTATAAGCGCCAGAGCTGTAACTAACTATTACCACATATACCTAACAAAACGACCTAATGTCCTTAAATAAGCAGGAACAAGATGAAAGTCAGTAGTCACCTGCCTTGTAAAAACCAACAGATTTGTTATGGAATCCTAAATAAAGTGACCTCATTTTGTCGGGGGCTAATCGACAGCGGTAAGCAAAGCTTGAGCTTCGATAGAGATTCAAGCTTTCAAGAACTTACCAAAGCACTATACCACAAGCTATCATAGTTTGCCTAAGATGGTTCAAAAGCACAACTGGAAAAAAAAAGGTACCTACAGATTACAACACAACAAAATTAAAAACAGAGTACGTAATAAACGTCAATGAAGACAGAAATTTACCACTTTCAAGAACTTCCTGTGTTGTCTGAAGTGAAGAAATCGATTCAGCAAGAGGATCACCATCTTGGGGCACCCAATTCCATTCATTTTCTTCATTTAGATCTTCAGTCTGGTTCAAATTAAAATACCCCCTTACCATCTCATCACCCCCACTGTCCCTTTTGTATGCTGATTGAACCTCCTCACTTTGATCCCCATCGTAGCTCATTGACATTTTTTTATTCCTGTTGTTGCTAAAAGCATCACCTGCATAAGATGTTACCAAGTAAGATTCAACAGTAGAAGTCTCTCCCTTGTCCCGAATAGCCCTTCAGTGTGTCTTGCGCCCTATTGGCCCTGCACCAAAATCCTTCACCCTGACCCTTTTCCTATAACGAGCTCCAGATATCCTTGAACCTATTGGACTTTTGGTTTCACTAAAGCTGGGCTTAATGGTGTTTGGTCTAAAATCTTTTATCTTATCCCTAACGAGTAGCCTGTGGCTCGCACCAAAAAGCTAGACATTCAAATCCAATGGGTTGTCTCGTAATTCCCTCCTCACCCTTCTCCATCTTCTTGATCTACACCCTTTCCTTGGTGATGTGTATGCAAAATACTTTTCTTGCGTTGCTAAGCATGGAAGAGCTAACTTGCACGCAACAGCTTGTGGTCGAAAGGCAACTTCGGAAGAAATCCAATCAGATTCTCCTTCCCAGCAGCACGATCCAAGGTAGGTAGCAATTTTAATCTCCCTCAACTGCAATTCGGTTAAATTCTGCCCTCTAGTTGCACCACCAAACTGAGGCACCTTATCCCAATTCGTCTCAATAAGAGAAGAATCAAGAAGCAACCTTGCAGGCGGTTGGGGTAAACTCCTGGCCCCAGTTGTAAAATCCAATCGAGCCATCCTAATTTCAGCCATTTCTACACCCAAATCCTACACGAAAAAAAGAAGCGCAATTCGGCCGCAGGCAACAAGATTTCTAGGGCTTGGCTATGATTCTCCTAACACAAACGCCCCAAATTTACACGCCCGACGAACATTTCCAAGCAGGCGGCCACGCCAAATCCAAGAAATTACCCTAGAGGCTGTCATAATCAAGAACAAGATGCGAATTCTTGTTGCGGACGGAGCGGAATTCCCGCGGAAATTCGCACGAGATGGACGAAGCGAGAGGAGGATTACATACCTGGCGCAACGAAGGTTCCTGCGATGATGGCGGTGGTGGTGGTTGGGGGGCGGGGTGGAGGTGGAGGTGGAGGTGGATTCGGGAATTAGGTGGCGGATGAGTGGAAACTACAAAGACCGCACCAGAGGCGAGCGCCTCGCCGTATAAATATTCTCTGGGGAATTCCCGCGAAGTGGCGTGGCGGACAAGCCGCGGCGCGGCGCGCCAGGCGGGGAGGAGAGGAAAGCACGAAACCGAGAAGGCCAAGGAAGGAATGTACGGTAACGTCGGGAAGTCACCTCACCTCGTTGCATCGGCCGTTTTGCAATTTCGCACGTCGTTGCCGTACCCACAAATTTTATGGTTTGCAGTTTATTCTTGCGAAAGCCTCCGGCCCGTTTGCTCCCGCTGAGAAAAGCCGGAAGAGCCCATGTTTTCTGCCCCACGTAGGATGGCCCGTTAGATGGTGATTGGGCGGGCCTTCCTTCTCTTACGGACTAGTTAAGGCCATAGTGCTTACTTGGAGATCTATTAGGCTCTAATCCAAAGACAGAGAGACCTATCGGGCTGGCATACCAGTTATTTTTTAGCCTAGCGTTGCCTCTCTTTTTTTTTAATAGTACGACGGTAGGATGCACGTACCAACGCACCCGCTACACGCGCACCACGTTAATACATGCAAGAATGCGCTCTCAGCGGAGAAGAATGAGCGGCTAGTCCAACATAAATTCAACACTTTCTATCATGTAACCACTGCAATTTATAGATCACAGAATTACCACTAGACGTACGGATTCGTAGCGAAAGTAGAGTCGATGTAGCAAATTCAAAATTTTCTATCGTATAACCAAGTAACCACTGCAATTTATAGATCACGGAATTACCACTAGACACGCAGATTCGTAGCGAAAGTAGAGTCAATGTAGCGTGTTGGTGCGGTTGTAGTCGTACTAGCCTTGCGCCTCCTCTAACAGCTCCTTATAATCGTCATAGGTTGCAGATCGTCCTAGCGTTGAAGCCATCAAAATCGAAATCAAAACCCATGGTTTGAACTCTACAGTCCATTCATGCCAAAGCCATCGAAATCGAAGTGCTCTTCCAAATTTCTCCAAATCAGTTATTCCTAGTGACGAATACTTATAACAGGGGTACCCCAACGGCCCAAAGCGATGAGCCGGCGGCCTCAAGCACAGCTCAAGCCCAACAGTCCGCTTCCAGCCCACTACCGACCGAAGCACCTGCAAGGCCACACGAGACATCCCTTCTCGACCGATCGAGGGAAGTGTCTTCGACCAAGCGGGGCTCCCGACCCCCGCCGCGAGACGGGACCCCCCAGCTCCGACCAAGCAGGGCCCCCGACCCCCCGCAGCGGGTCGGGATCCCCTGACTCCGATCGTGCCAAGACAACCCCTGCCAAAGGCCGCGTGTCAAAGCCTCTACCAGCCAACAACCACGTACCCCACGAGCGGGATCAATCGAAATAACTATACAAGGGCAGGTGGCTCCTTCCCTAGAAGGTTTAATGACTGATCGAAGTCATGCTCCCAGTCCCATCAGCCGGTCACATACAGTACGAAGACACGCTCTCTCCCGAGGCAACTCCCACGTCATGCGCAGCAACGTCAACACTCGTAAGGTTCGCAGAGGCGTGTACGCCGCTTCCGGAAAATACCTAACCGCCCGACCAACTAAGCTACCGACCCAAAGATGGGCAAGACGGGCGATGATCGGTCAGCCAGCGAAGGACCAAGCTCCTAGTGTAGATCATCTCGTCCTCTCCCAATTCTCGATGTAACCTGCCCCTTCCTTTCGTATAAAAGGAGGCAGGAACTCCCGTAGGAGAGGCAATCGAACCCATCTCGCTAAGCCACTAGCACTCTCGCTTGTAAACTTTGTGCGATCATCATCATCAAGGGAATACAACGCCACCACACGAACTGGAGTAGGGACCTTCGGCCCAAACCAGTATACATCTTGGACTTCTGAGTCTAACCATTTAGGGAGTGGAACGCGCTGCCCCTTAGACTTACAAATTTACTTGCCGGTGCTCAAACGCCGGCGGTTGGCGCGCTGTAGGGGTCTTGCGCCTTCATCACCATCTCCGATTCCGCTTGCCTCCCGATGGCATCTTCCACCGCGACGGCATGATCTGCGTCGGGAGCCGATCCGCTTGGCTCCTCAACTTTGCCGCCACTCGGCGGAGGGCTTACGCCATCCTCGCGCCATCGAGGCCCGGCGCCACCGAAAACTCGGGCGCCATCTCCGCGACCGCCAAGCTTCGCTTGGCGCCCGCGAGTCCCAAAGCGAGCTCGGGAGCGCTCCGCCACGCCCGGCGAAGCTCCGTGGCCCGGCGGTGACCGTGTCACCTCCTGCAGCTCACAACTTGTGGCGATGGCTGGCTACATGCCGGCCTCTATCCACGAGCTGCTGGAAGACTCTTCCAGCCACGACTCCAGCTCCGACACGGAGTACCCTGCCCGCGGGCGGCACTCTCGAGAGTGCAACATGGCGGGCACAATCAATTTAATCGTAACCCCCGCGGTTACGAGGGCCCCCATCCGGCGCACTGAGGCGCAGGAGGAGGAACACCAGCGCGAGCGTGCTGAACGCGCTCAAGCTCGCCGCGCCGAACTCCAGCGACAGCGCAAGAGCTGGATAAGCGGCGGGTCGAGCTCGACCACTCGAGCTAACTCGGAGCAGATGAGCCCGAGACCGGCAGCGTTCGGCGACGCGCGCAGACGCGCGCGTCGTGTACACCACAGCCGGCGTAAGAACTGACGGCCCTCGGTTCTTCCCATGCAAGCGTAACGTGGCGCGGCTGCGATGTTTGTTTGAGGCCTTCCGAGTCGGCCGACCGAGGCCAAAGCCACGCACGTAACCTCCGGGCGGGTGGAGCGTCGCGGCCGTGCAACACATGCAGCCTCCGGCTCCTACCGCCCGGCACCACCTCGCCACCGGCCCGCACCGCCGCCGGCCGGTGGTCCGGCGGCGGCGCGCCACACCACGAACCACCCAGCCTCGCGCACCCGGTGCGCGGCGCCACGGCGACGCCACGACGTTCGCACCACCTCGAGGCGCGAGAAAGGCGGCGAGGAGGCCGCCCACTCACGTGTTGTGGACGGCGGCGCCACCGCCGCAGCCTCAAGCCCCGATGGTCCCGGACCACGGGCTTTACGCCAGGATCCGCCGACGGATTTCCGCCATTCTGGCGCCACCAACATCGCCAAGTACACTGGGGCCACGAACCCAGGTGTCTGCTTGAAGACTACCGGCTCGCATGCCGGGCGGGAGGAGCGACGGATGATCTCTTCATCATCCAGTACCTCCCCATCTACCTTGCGGACTCGGCCCGAGCTTGGCTCGAGTACTTGCCCGCCAAAACCATCAGGAACTGGGCCGACTTAAAGACCCTCTTCGTCGGCAACTTCCAGGGCACTTACAAGCGCCCTGGCAACTCCTGGGACTGGAAGAAGCAAGCAGCCTGTGGAAACCCTCCGGGATTACATCCGGCGGTTTTCCCGCCAATGCAACGAGCTCCCCGACATCTCCGACGTCGATGTCGTGGGAGCATTCATCTACGCACCTCCTGCAAGGCCCTGGTGCACAAGCTGGGCTGTCTCAAGCCCAGGATCACCAAGGAGCTCCTCGACGTCGCCACCAACCACGTCTCCGGCGAGGAGGCTGTGGGGGCCATCTTCGAAGGAGGAAAGGCCCAGCAAGAGCCTGACGTCCAAATCGGATCCCCTTCCGACCGCTCCGACAAGCGGAAGCGGCATGGAAAACAGATCCGTGAGTCTCAAGTGGTCGCCACTGTCGATCGCCCTGCCAAGCAGCGGGTGCGACCGACCGTCGCGCCTGACCACTTCGAGAAATTGATGGACAGCCCGTGCCCGAACCACGGGTTCCCCGTCAAACATAAGTACCGGGACTGCGAAGTCCTAAGGCATTTTTTCCGCGCCCCACGACGCCACGGGCAAAGGAAAGAAGCGATCCACGGCCCCACGGCCGTGGAGAAAAAGCGGAAGACGAGTTCCCGAACCCGATGGCTGCCTCATGATCTTTGGCGGACCGGCGTGCTACGCCGACAAGCGTCGGCTCAAACTCGCCTACCGTGAGGTCCACACCGCCTCACTAGCCGTCCCTCAATACCTCCGGTGGTCAGAGTTCTCGGTCACCTTCGATCGGGCTGATCACCCCGACCACATTCCCCAGCCGGGAAGATACCCGCTGGTAGTCGACCCCATCGTGGGGAAGAAGCGCCTCACCAAGGTGCTCATGGATGGCGGCAGCGGCCTCAACATCCTCTACGTGAGACGCCGACGTCATGGGGATTCTCGCCGAGTCTCCGACCGAGCAAGGCTCCTTTCCACGGCGTCATCCCGGCCGCCAGCCCATCCGCCGGGCAGTCGACCGCCTGTCACCTTTGGGGAACCGGGAATTTCCGCACCGAGACCCTCACTTTTGAGGTTGTGGATTTCCGGCTCCTATCACGCTATCCTAGGAGGCCATGCTACGCCAAGTTCATGGCGGTCCCACCACGCCTACCTCAAGCCGAAGATGCCCGCCACGAGGAGTCATCACCGTGGCATCATCTTTCCACTTGCTTACAACCGCGAGCGGAGCGGCTGTGAGCTTGCCTCGGCGATCATCGCGTCTGCCGAGCTCAACAACCTCGGGAGGAAGCCTCGAGTCCGCCCCGAGTCCGAAGTCGGGCGGGATCCTTCAAGTCCGCCGAGGACACGAAGAAGGTCGCGGTCGATCCTGCGATCCGACCAAGACCGTCTTGGTCGAGCCACGCCCCGCCAAATAGGAAAGCGCGCCATCGGCTTCCTCGCGCC
Source organism: Otatea glauca (assembly GCA_036346275.1). Taxonomy (NCBI): domain Eukaryota; kingdom Viridiplantae; phylum Streptophyta; class Magnoliopsida; order Poales; family Poaceae; genus Otatea; species Otatea glauca. The sequence goes on from CM070717.1 coordinate 35,298,143, forward strand.
AACAAAGACGTCTTCGCATGGAGGTCCTCCGACATGCCAGGAATCCCAAGGGAAGTCGCCGAGCACTCCTTGAGCATCCGACCAGGTTCAAAGCCGGTCGCCCAACGCCTGCGCCGCTTCGACGAGGAGAGGCGCAGGATCATAGGGGAGGAGATCGCCAAGCTTTTGGCTGCAGGGTTTATAAAAGAGGTCCGCCACCCGAATGGTGGCCAACCTCAGACTTGTAAAAAGAAAAATGGGCAATGGAGAATGTGTGTTGACTATACGAGTCTCAACAAAGCGTGTCCCAAAGACCCGTTCCCCTTGCCCCGCATCGACCAAGTCATCGACTCCACCGCGGGGTGCGAGTCTCTTTCCTTTCTGGATGCCTACTCAGGCTACCACCAGATAGCGTTGAAGGAATCCGACCAGCTCGCAACTTCCTTCATCACGCCGCTCGCTCGTTCGCTACGTTACAATGCCGCTCGGCCTCAAGAACGCGGCGCTACATACCAAATGATGTATGCAAACGTGCTTCAACAACCAGATCGGCCGCAACGTTGAGGCCTACGTTGACGACATCGTCGTGAAGACCAGGAATGCGCACAACCTTATTGCCGACCTGGAAGAAACCTCCGCGAATCTTCGACGGTTCCGTATAAAGCTCAACCCCGAGAAATGCGTCTTCGGGGTCCCCAAAGGGAAGCTGCTCGGCTTCATCGTCTCCGAGCGGGGTATCGAGGCCAATCAGGAGAGGATCTCGGCGATCGCAAGGATGAGCCCGATTCCTAATCTCAAAGGGGTCCAGAGGCTAACAGGGTGCCTTGCCGCCTTGAGCCGTTTCGTGTCTCGTCTTGGCGAGCGCGGAATGCCACTCTAGAGGCTGCTCAAGAAATCCGACCGCTTCAGTTGGACCTAGGAGGCTCAGGAAGCCCTCACCCGCCTGAAGGCCTTCCTATCTTCACCTCCGATCCTGGTCGCCCCAGCACCAGGCGAATCGTTGCTCCTCTACATCGCCGCCACTGTTCAAGTCATCAGTGCGGCCCTTGTGGTGGAACGAGCTGAGGAAGGCCGTGAACTCAAGGTACAACGCCGGTCTACTTCATCGGCGAGGTTCTTCCGAGTCCAAGGCTCTGCACCGCAGTGCGTCGCTTCTCGCAGGCTCATCGCCAAGAGAAAGCTCGTCCATTACTTCGACCAAAGACGCCATCACCGTGGTGACCGCGTCCCTTCGGCGAGATCGTCCCACAATCGCGACGCCTCGGGAAGGATAGCCAAGTGGGCGCCGAGCTCGGCCGCCACGGCATAACATACATCCCTCGGACAATGATCAAGTCGCAGTTCTCGCCGACTTCGTCGCTAGTGGACCGAAGCCCAGCGCCACCGTGTCGAAGACCCCGAGCATCGACAATGTACTTTGATGGGTCCTACACCAAGAACGGCGCGCGCGGAGTCGCCATCATTTCCCGCTCGAACAAACTTCAATACGCCATCGTTGCTCTTCGACGCGACCAACAACATTGCCGAGCACGAGGCTCGTCAACGGTCTCCGGATCGCCGCCGACCTCGGCGCTCGCCGACTCTGCGTCCGCGGGACTCCAAGCTTGTCGTCGACCAGGTCATGAAGGCTTCGGGAAGTGCGCAAGCTCGAGGAGCGGTTCAAGGGTTTCGAGCTCCACCACGCCTACAGACGCCACAACGGTGAGGCCGATTACCTAGCCAATCTTGCCTCCAGAGGGTCGGCCCCACCCAGATCTTCGTCGCGACCTCCCGCAACCTTCCATCCACCGACTCGGTGGTCGAGCGGTCTCCCGATTCACCTAGCACGGTCACCCGATCGCGCGCGGCCGGCGTGAGACTTGGCGGGTCGAACGCAGCGTGCTAGCGCCGAGTCCGACCGAGGAAGCTCTTCATCGACCGCTTGACTGATGGGTCGCTCCCCGACCGACCGAGGCCGGCGCCTCGCTCGGCGGGCAAAATCTTTCGTCTGGTCGGCCCGCACCTTTACAAGAGGAGTCCTCCGGTCCTCCAGAGGTGCGCTCGCCGACCAAGGAAGCACCGCCGCCGATATCCATGGCGGGTCTGCGGCCACCATGCCGCACCGATCCTCGTTGGAAAGGCCTTTCGACAAGGTTTTTATTGGCCGACCGCGTGTCCGACGCCGAGCGATCGTGCGCACTGCGAAGGTGCCAATTCTTTGCCCGGCACACATCCGCCTCCAGCTTTGCGACGATCCCCATCACTTGGCCGCTTGCGCTTATGGACTCGATCTGGTCGGGCCCTTCAAGAAAGCGCCCGGGGGCTTTACTCATCTCCTAGTTGCGGTGGATAAATTCACCAAGTGGATAGAGGCCAAGCCAGTCGTGAGCGTCACGTCGGCACAAGCGGCCATCTTCTTCTGCGACATCGTTTTTCGGTTCGGAGTTCCAAACTCCATCATCACCGACAACGAAACGCAGTTCACAGGAAAGGAGTTCCTCGAGTTCTGCGACGACTTCAACATCCGTGTCGATTGGGCAGCCGTGGCCCATCCGCGGACTAACGGCCAGGTCGAACGTGCGAACGGCATGATCCTTCAAGGACTCAAGCCACGGATCTTCAGTCGGCTCAAGCACTTCGCGGGGCGGTGGATGGCCGAGCTGCCCTTCGTCCTCTGGAGCTTGCGGACCACGCCCACCCGAGCGACCGGGTTTACACCGTTCTTTATGGTGTTCGGCGCTGAAGCCGTCTTGCCAACAGACCTGGAGTATGGCGCCCCAAGACTACAAGCCTTCGATGAGGCTCGGGGGCTCGCCTCGCAACAAGACGCCATCGACCAGCTCGACGAGGCGCATGACGTGGCCATCCTGCGATCGGCCAAATATCAACAAGCTCTGCGGCGCTACCACAGCCGCCAAGTTCGAGGGCGATCCTTTAGCGCTGGCGACCTGGTCCTGCGCCGGGTCCAAACCAGCAAAGCAAGCACAAGCTATCGCTGCCCTGGGAAGGCCCCTTCACCGTCGTAGAGGTTCTCCGACCTGGCACCTTTCGACTCAAGGACGCCGACGGTCGCATCCTTCCGAACGCTTGGAACATAGAAAAGTTAAGGCGATTCTATCCCTAAACTCTTTTCTTTTTCTGGCATGGTCTTTACCTTTACCCTTCCGAGCACCTGGTCGCCCTGCGACGCTCGGGGCGCCTTGGCGCCCTGCTCAGCCGCTCGGTTGGCATTTATGCGGTCGGTGACCGACCGACCACAAGGTCCATCCCGAGCGGTAACCCTCTCGACCCAAGCGTTACGGCCTCGCCCGGCTATAGTTGCTAAGTAGCGCCACAAGAAGGAAGTGCCCGAGTGGAGTGACCTTTAGTCGGGCCGAAACACTCCTCCCCCGCGCAAACTCGCTAGCTCACGCGCTCATGCGGGTCGGTGACCCGACCGACCACAAGGTCCATCCCGAGCGGTAACCCTCTCGACCCAAGCGTTACGGCCTACGCCCCTGCGGCTATGGTTGCTAAGTAGCGCTTCGCGGAAGAAGGAAGTGCCCGAGTGGAGTGACCTTTTAGTCAGTCGGGAACACTCCTCCCCCGCGCCAACTCGGCTAACTCACGCGCTCGTGCGGGTCGGTGACCCGACTGGTCACGAGGTCCTCCCCGAGCGGTAATCCTCTCGACCCGAGTGCTATGGCCTACGCCCCAGCGGCTATGGTTCTGGCACTTCGCGGAAGAAGGAAATGCCCAAGTGGAGCGATCTTTTGTCGGTCGGGAACACTCCTATCCCTTACAAGTGCGCATAACTGCTGAGTAACCAAGATTTCTATCCTCTTAGTCCCTCCCGAAGCAACCCGACCTACGCATAAGTGACCCTTGCGGTCTTTAAGGTTATGGCCGGTCAAACATTCACCAGAAACACAAAAGGGGCAAGAGACGTACTGGAACTTGTTAACCTTAAAGATTGTTTACAAGCATAATAGTCTTTACAATTAAAAAGGAGGATAAATCTAACTGCTTTGTTCTTCATCGAGGGCGACCTGCGGCGAGACATGGCTGGCAATCTCCCGAGCGTGCGGCTCAACCAAGAGCTCGAACCTGTCGATCTCTCCGTCGGTCCGGTTCCCGGCGACGCCGCTGCTCACTACCGCGAGGTCAATTCCATCATAGTGCGAGATGGTGTTGACCAGCGCCGAGGAAGCTCCAAGCGCCGCGCCAGCAATCACCGCCCTCTCGATGTGCTCCGGCACTGGGCGCCAGAGCGCTCGGGCCCGCCACTGCTCAAGGACCCGGGCGCACACGTCCTGGCCGGCCTTGCGAAGGGCCTCCAGTTCTGTGACCAGCTCGGCCCGACCCTCTTCGGCAACCTTCAGCGCCGCCAGAGCCGCGTCCCGCGCCGTGACCGCTTCGTCTCGGGCCTGCTGGGCGTCCTTCCGCTCCTTAACTGCGAGGCCCAAGTTCTTCTCCACCTCTGTAGATGGCAACGGCGCCAGATCATCACGACTTACGAAAAGCGCCCAGAGAATCAAATAAGAAGTTGAGACCCTTACCGGCCGCGGAGTTCGCCAGGTTGCCGACCTCTTGCTTGACCGCCTCGTAGGAGGTCCTCAAGGAGGTCAGGTCCTTTCGAGCGGCCTCCCGCTCGGAGCGGACTCGGTCGGCGTCCTTCCGAGCCTGGTCTCGCTCGGTCCGCAGACGGTTGCCGTGCTTGCGCCGCCTCTCGGTGGTGGCGGCGTCCCTAGCGCCGCCTCTCGCCAGGAGGACTCGAGCTCCGCCACCTTCGTCCTCGTGGATCGGGCCCTCAGCGCCATCGAAGAGAGCCTTAGCGCCCCTTAAACTCCCCGACGGACCTTCGCGCCCGACCGCCTCACGCTCAGCGCCTCTTGAGCTAAGCGCAACTCAAGGCGCAGCCCGTCGCACTCTTCCACGGCAGCCGCCCGCTGGGTGTCCGAGCGCCGTAGAAGCTCAGCTTTGCCCTTCGAGCAAGCCCGCAGATGCTGCAAGATGCGGACTATCCGTTAGTCTCACGGCGCGTGCGTCAGAATTTTACAAGTTGGGTTCTTTCGTCAACTTACCAAGCTGATCGGCCGGACTCCCCTGGCCATCGCGTCCCAACGCCGGTTGGAAGATTCGGACAAAGAGTCGACCTTTCGGACCGCTCCATCTCGCCCGGTGTCCGTAACGCCTTGTCAAGAGCGACCCACTCGCTCTCTTCGCTCGCCGATCGACCCGACTCGGGGCCTCTCCGGCAGCCGGGCCTGGTCGTCTCGCCGAGCGGGCGCTACTCGTCGCAGCACCATCGGCAACGATGGTGGAACTGGTCCCCCGGGGGTCCCCTCGGCGACCTTCGCCTGCGGGACCTCGGTCGGCACCTCTGGCATCAGCGCCGTCTCGGCCGGCACGATCGCCGGCAGCGTCGCCGTCTCTTCCTCCGCGAGGATGACCACGTCAGACGGTGGTGTCCCCAATCGAGACGTCGGGAGCTCCTCGCCAGCCTCGGCCTCGTGGGCAGGCGCGCCCTCGACCGCTAGCACCACGATCGGCGCCGACCCGATCGGCGCCTCTGGAACCTCCTGCGGCGCTGTCCCTTGCGGAACCGCCACAGGACGCACCACGGTCACACCTGTATAGGCGCTGCACGTCGCAAAACACTTAAAAGCGGTTCGAGCGGCTTTTCTGCAAAAATGTTTGAACAAAAGAAAAGAAGTACTTACTGAGCCGAGCGGGTGCGCGGCAGGCGCGCCCTCTTCGCCGGTCCCCCTCCGAGGGGGAGATCTGCCGGCCGCTTCCACGGCCGCTCCGCCGGGCGCGACGATGATGGCGACGCGCGGTCACCCTCCGCCCGAGGCCCCTCGGCCGCGGAGCTCGTGGTGTCACCCTCCGGCAGTCCACGCCGGACCGCCACGGTCAACGGGTCGGCGGGAACCCACAAGACGCTGCCGACTGGGTGCTTCCATTCACGTCGGTGGAGGTTGCACCTACAAAGCAGGTGGCCTCCGACACGCCTCACGCGCGCGCCCTCGCCAAGCGCTTCTTCTTCTTCTTCTTCCTCCTCTCCTCCTTCCGCTTCTTGCGGGAGGAGTCGAGCTCATGACCTTCGCTCGGCCGCCCCTCGCCTCCTTATCTCCCGGAGCGGCGCCCGGAGGACATGCCCAAGAGCCCTAGAAGATAAAAAGCACTGGTCGACCAGCGTTAAACGCAAAGAAAAGAGGCGAGAAGAAGTCCGCCGACCTACCGTTAGAGGGTGGGCGCGAGAATGGCTCAGGTGGCCGCCCGCCTCCATGGCGCTTCTCCCATGACGGCGCCACCCGGCCGACCTCCGTCGCGGCCACCAGCTCGCCATCCTCATTCGGGCGGGCGCCTCAGACGGAATAGGGGCGGGTGCAGGCGCAAGAGGTTGCACGCGCATCCTCATGAAGGCACGCACGACCACGCCCCGGTGAGCCTTGCCTCCTTAGGGCCCCGACCGCCCACGATCGTGGCCACCTTATTCTTCTCTCGCTTTCTACGCCCGGCCCACTCCTCCCGCCACGGAAGTTTGCCGGTGAAGGCGGGCGCTGTCTCCGACGCTCGAGCATAGAACCACTCGTAGCGCCATCCCTTGTTGGACGATGGCGCTTGACTCGAGGTACTCCGTGCTCTCGGCGGACCGGCCGGAGGGCCAGCCACCAATGGCGCCACGGCGTCTGCTGGCTTGTCCTTCCAGAGCCTCGCTTGGAAGAAATGCCTCCACAGCGCCCAATGCGGCTCGATTCCCAGGAAAGCCTCGCAGAGCGTGATGAATATGGCGATGTGGAGGACCCCGTTGGGGTTAAGATGGTGCGCCTCCGCCTTGTAGTGGAAGAGCAGCCCCCGGACGAACGGGTGCAGCGGCAAGCCGAAGCCGCGCTCGAAGAAAGAGGCAAGCACCACGACCTCGTCGTCCCCCGGCGAGGGGGCAGCCGCTCCCGTCGGCACCCTCCAACCGGAGAGATCTTGCGCAGGGAGGAAGCCCTTCTTCACCAAGCCGAGCACGCGGCTGGCCTGGGCAGAGCACTCCGGCCACGACATCCTTGCGAAAGAGGCGACGGAAAGGCGAGGAGAAGAGAAGGCTGAGTTTTCTTTTCCTTGGCTCTTTGTTGTTCCTTTTTTGTCTTAGGGACAGGAGGCGAGGAAAGCAAGTAAGCGTAACTACTCAAAGCGCCCCAGCAACGTATATATAGAAGACAAGCAGGCGCCGACCGAACAGGCACCCCCTCGAGCGAAGCGTCGTGTCCACTCACGCCAGCCTGGTAACTCCCGGTTTCCAATTCCACTCCGCATTTAATCCTGACAAAACGGCAGAGCTATAAAGCCGCCACCCCCGTGTAGTGCGTCCTGTAACCTCTCGGTCTCTGCCTTGAGGCCAGGACGGTTGCTCTGGGGCGCGTGCGAGAGGCCCACTGGGCCGCTGCGGCCCCGAAATGGCAAAAGCTCTGTGGCTTTATACTGGGGCCCACTAAAAGTCATGGTTCAAAAGGCCTACCCCACCAGATGGGCATAAGGCCGCCCCAGCGAAACTTGAGCGAGGGGCAAGTATGCGGTGAGCCCCACGGTGGGCCCTCGGTTAGGTCGGCTGACGACCCAATCACCTCTACTCGCGTCCGAGACCATACTTCACACTCTCCCGGGAGCTCATCGATGAGCGACAGCCGGTATGCCACAGGGGCGGACGACCCGGGCCCATACGGATTGAGTAGAGAAAGATTTCTTATGGGTCGCCCCACGCCAGGCCAGACACCCTACTGGGACCGTCCGCTCGGAAGGGTCCCCATGGCGAGACCTCCCAGACCCACTCTGACTACGTTATAAGCTCCACGAGCACAGCGCTCAAACCAACGCGGTAAACGCGCCGCTCACCCTCCAGTCCCACACCGCGATGGGGTATACGTGTGGGATAGACGGCGGCCACTCTTCTCGCAGCTACCCTCGCCAGACGAGGACTCGGGATGGATGCCCCACGTCCAGCTACGACGTAAAACGAGCCCACGTCCAGCTACGACGTAAAACGAGCACACGTCCAGCTACGACGTAAAACGAGCCCACGTACGTTTAAACGAGCAACTCGGACAACTCAAACGAAGCAAACTCATTACGAAGACATTCATAAAGAAAAAGGAGATTTCATTATAGGCCAACAGGCTCAAACTTTACACAACTTTACAATATAGTACCCAAACAGACACAAGAATAGCTACGCTACACTACGGCAGGACTTTGTCCGCGCCAAGACCTCTTAAAAACATCCGTGCGGCATCGGTGGCACCGACGGCATGCTGGTAGGCCCTTGCCTGGTCGATAGGACAGCCACCGCAGCTGCGAAACCGCACGCCGACGCGCCTCCTGCCGTTCAGCGACATTGACGCAGCCGCACCAACTACAATCGGCGCCCTCGCGCCATCGCCTCTAGAAGGGCCCCCCTTGCTACCTCGAGCCTCGGGACGACCTCGAGCAGCGCATCGACGGCAGCAGCATCACGGGCTATAGCTTCTTCCTCCCGAAGTTCGGCCATCGCCTGATCGTACTCAGCCCAAAGCTCAGCCAAAGGGTCTTCTTCTTCTGCCACGACATCATCACCAAAGCCGAAAACTAGAGGGTGCCCCGAAGCCATTTCAAAGAGCAAAAGAAAGGATTCTCGTTTAAAGGTTTATCACTCAAGCAAGCCGTAGTATCCTTATATACCCGAACGGAGGGAGATTAAACGTCTCCAGAACAAATGCAAGCGTCGGAAAACGAAGCACCCTTCACCAGAACCTGAAGCAGTCCAGAAGACAAGCGGTCGAGGCGCGCCAAGCCGTGCGCGGTGTGCACAACAAGGTGATTCAAAGCCCCCGGCGGTTCGAATGCCCCAGGCAAAATTCCAGGGCAGCCGTCGGATGCGTTGGGGTACACCTGGCAGAAATCGTTTGACCTAATCGGTCGGATCGACCACTTGGGCCCAGTCACTATTCTCATCCAAGCTCAACCCCAACCGACCGCCAAATCGCCGGGGTTCGGGGCTACTGACGAATACTTATAACAGGGGTGCCCCAACGGCCCAAAGCGACGAGCCGACGGCCTCAAGCACAGCTCAAGCCCAACAGTTCGCTCCCAGCCCACTACCGACCGAAGCACCTGCAAGGACACACGAGACATCCCTTCCCGACCGATCGAGGGAAGTGTCTCCGACCAAGCGGGGCTCCCGACCCCCGCCGCGAGACGGGACCCCCCAGCTCCGACCAAGCAGGGCCCCCGACCCCCCGCAGCGGGTCGGGATCCCCGACCGATCGTGCCAAGACAACCCCTCGCCAAGGGCGGCGTGTCAAAGCCTCTACCACCATCACCACGCACCCCACGAGCGGGTCAATCGAAATGACTATACAAGGGCGGTGGCTCCTTCCTAGAAGGTTTAATGATCGACCAAGTCATGCTCCCATCCCATCACCGGTCACATACAAGACGAAGACACGCTCTCCCGAGGCAACTCCCACGTCATGCGCGAAAGAACGTCAACACTCGTAAGGTTCGCAGAGGCGGTGCACGCCGCTTCCGGAAATACCTAACCGCCTCGACCAACTAAGCTACCGACCAAAGCATGGGCAAGACGGGCGATGATCAGTCAGCAGAACGAAGGACCGAAGCTCCTAGTGTAGGTCATCTCGTCCTCTCCCAATTCTCGATGTAACCTGCCCCTTCCTTTCGTATAAAAGGAGGCAGGAACCCCCGTAGGAGGGGCAATCGAACCCATCTCGCTAAGCCATTAGCACTCTCGCTTGTAAACTTTGTGCACTATCATCAGATCAAGGGAATACAACGCCACCACACGAACTGGAGTAGGGACCTTCGGCCCGAACCAGTATACATCTTGGACTTCTGAGTCTAACCATTCAAGGAGTGGAACGCGCGGCCCCTTAGACTTACAAATTTACTTGCCGGTGCTCGAAACGCCGACACCTAGGCCGCCCAATTCTTTTGGCCTCCACACCTTTCTCCACTCAACTATGCTGTGACCCCACTTGTATCTTCTTTTCCTTTCCAAAGAGATGATCTTTGGATTTTGTCTATTCTTTTCTAGCCCACTTAGCTACTGGGAAGATTATCAAGTGACAAATTGAGATCGACGAGAGAACTCATCTGACTAAAGTCAACCTTCCCACAGGGGAAAGGAGTCTCCTTTTCTATCATGGCAGATGTACCGCTATTTTTTCGATGAGCGGTTGAACATGTATTTTCTTAAGTTTGCGGATGTGTAACTGTAGTCCCGAGTAGCGGCATGGGAAATCCTTGCGTTCCCCTAGGAAGGATCGGAGCCGACATCTAAATTCCCGCAGGGGATTGGATGTATCGTGCTCTTCTCAAAATTTGTGACAAGGGAGATGACTTGTCTAAAGGTCATCATAATCTGTTGCCTGCATCATCTGCATAGAGGGAGGTCCTCATCCTGACTGCCCTATTGTTTAGAGGTGAGAGAAGGTTATGTTCTATCGCTAGGTCCAGGATTCACTACGGTGGGTCGATGGCGAGGATAAAAAACATGGGTTATAGGCAATCGCCCTGTCGGACCCCTCGTCTATGGTCGAAGCTCGTCTCCAGCGGACCATTGAGGAGCGTCTTGGACGAAGCCGAGCCCAAAAGAATGGAAATCCGTTCGTGCCAGCGGGCTTTGAAGCCTAAAGCTTGTAGGACTTCTAGGAAATACCCCCAGTTAAGGGAGTCGAAAGCCTCGGTGATGTCTAGTTTAAGGAATAGAGCCGATGTCTTGCTCGTGTGGAGTTCCCATACAATGTTTAGAGTATATAGGAAATTGTCACGTATGCATCTTCTCTTTATGGATGCACTTTGGTAGGGCGAGACAAGGTTGTCTAGGCAGGGGGGCTAGTCTGCTGGCTAGAATTTTGGAGAAACTTTTTGCCACACTATGGATGAGACTAATGTGCCTGTAATTGCCCACTTGGGGAGTTTCCCTTTTCTGGGATTAGGACTATGTTGGGGAAGTTTATGAGGCGAAAGCCATCTGCCCTGAGTTTATGGAGTTGATGGAAGGATGCCGACTATGTCATCCTTGATGATATCCCAACACTCTTTGTAGAAGATCCCCAAGAAGCTATCTAGGTCGGGCACCTTGTCCGATGGCATGGAGAAGATTGTGGTCTTTATTTCACTCTCCTCAAAAGGTTCCTCCAAGTGTGAGAGATCAGATGGCTAGTAGTTCAAAGTTGCCCATCTAAAGTAGTTTCTCTCAAAAAGGATCCAACGACACCCTTCCACGTATGCCTACAAGAAACATGAACATATGAAAGTTAGTTTTCTTGACCTTGCTTTTGACATTGAATGAAACATGAAGAAATGTAGAACTCACCCTCACCCATGAATGTGCGCTGGCACACGCGGACCTGCGCCAACATGGAAGGCCTACCGCAGATCGAACTACCTCATCACCTAGTGCACGACATACATCTCAATGAAGACATCGTATATAAGGTAACAACGTGTGAGCCAAAAGGCGTGTGAGCCAAAAGGCGATGTCTCCACATTTTACAACCTCCAGATGACATGGTCATCCGTCAACTGGCCGAACATCGTAATGTACTCGGGTATGATGTGTGCAAAATCACCGAAGTGAAATCTAGATGCAAAAACAATGGTATATGTGAAAGTTAGTACATGAATGAACAATGTATTATACAAAACATGGGAAAACTAAGAAACTTACTCATCGGTGACACCAAAATGTGCCCGCCGTAGGACGGTCCACATTGTCGCCCGGTACCCTGCAGAATGCAGAGCCGTATGGATCCAACTCGATATGTTGCTATCCAATGTGGAAGTGCTCAAAGGTCTACAACTGCAGTAGGAGAGGGTAGCCAGACAATATGGACCACAACTCCAACTTTGTGTCTGGTATCTACCTAGCGTACTGGATTATGTACTTGTCCACATTGTCCCATCGAACGAGATAAATATGACCCAACAGAAGAACCACATACACCTTGAAGTGTAGGTGCACCACATAACCCCCCGCATCAGTCGCCATCCTTTCGGGTTGAAATTGAATAAAACATATTGGCTAGTAATAGTACATGCAAGAAAAACTATTATGGTTACTTCAAATAGCACTTACATAAAACTAGGTGAGCCACTTTTGCGAGGGACCATAGGAGCTAGTGAACTCCTTGTAACCAGCGTTAGCCGGTAGCACACCCTAAAACCTCACCAGCAGCTGACGACACTAGTCCGAATACATGTCTTCTGATACAATCGCATCCCCAATACAAATGAGACATGTGAGGAAACTAACATCCTCAAGTGTTGGCGCCATCTCCCCACATGGTAGGTGGAAATTGTGTCTTCGATTGCCAGTGATCCACAAGCGCCGTGAGTAGGCACTTGTTGTACAGGAACCTCCTGGATGCACCCCCTGTCCCTGTTGTCCGTAGTTGTAGCCTCCACCATCCCAGTGAGGGGCAATAGTCTGAAGGCTCTCAACCTATGCGCAAAAAATTATGAAATATTAGTGCAAATGAAGCAAACGGGAGAATAATATGACTTAACCTGATTCACGTACCTAAGAATCCAACGAGGGTCGATCCTCCATGCCCGCATGAGGGTGTACAGCAACAGTGAACCAAGCTCGATGGGCGCTCGCTGTACAACACTCCTTGCCTGACCTCATTCTGTTCATATCCCCATGCCACCCGCTCACCTCCACTTACTACTAGTTTAGCAAAATCGTATGCGTTTCACTTTGACAGAACGCCCTTATCGCATTCACCGTGGTCATCATTGGAATCTTCATCATCCGACAATGCCTCGTACTCATGGTCTTTGACCTCTATTTGTTCCATCAAGGCTCTCATCTATTCACCTTCATCTGCAATGCCATAGGCTCCTGCACCTCTATTATAGGAAGATCTACCGTCTTAGCTTAGCTAACTTGTTATCGCATGCCCCTTCTTGGCTAATGAAGTATGGCTCACTGTAGCTAGATTACCCAACTTCGTCGACATCACTACCGATAGTTTCTTCGTTCATCACATCTACTGAACAGACTGTGATGAATGCTTGGACCAATAAGATTAGTAGCCATCCTCGCTTCTTCGTCAGTCTCACACACGAGCTCTACAACTTTGGTCCTTTTAATTCCACTAACTCTTAGTAGGTGTGTTGTTGTGCACGATTAGGAACGCCATGTAACTTCAGATTGTGCAACGCATAGTCTAACGAGAATAATTTGTACAACCATCTCATGATGTGCGTGAGTTCCCTTATCTCCATTTCAAATGGAGATTGGCTTACTCTATTGCCATTTGAGTCGTCAAATCAAACGTCGACAGATGTCTACGTGGCAAACTGTCATCAGTTCGTTTTGGTGACAAAGCCTTTGTTTTCATTTCAAATGGCTACATAAGTCTATTTTTTATAACAAAAATAGTGTATTAATTATGTAAATTGAATCACAAAGATATTATTTTAAAAAAATCGAGGATGGCCGGGGAATCAGTGGGCGTGGCCGCCCGAGCGGCGGATGGCTCCTGGTATGGGACCCTCATTTCTCGTGCATACCTTCATCTATTACGAAGTTTTTTTTCCGGAACATCTCTTACACAGCTATACTAGTATATCTTACTCCATTTAAGCTTTGTTGTACGTCTTGTTTTGATACATACATCATTGCACAACTCGTTCTGCAGTTTCGTGAACTTGGCATCTTCCTTCCCATGTGCTAGCAACGGCTCATTGTATAATTGCCTTGCTGTACAATTTCGAGCTATTTTGCCTTAAAAAAATGTCGAGCTACTATTCTACACGGACTGCCGGTGTTCTGTACTAGCATGGCAATGGCAATCGAGTTAAGGTCTTTCCTGGACATTGTGCCATCAAGATATTTGCCACACCTTTAGGATGCAAAGCACATCAATACTTTTCAGTACCAGGCAGAGTACTCTCCATCCCAAGTTCCCAACCAAAAGATCTAACGCGATCGAGCTGCACTGCACACCGGCTTTGTAAAGTAAGCGCAACTGCGAAAAAAACAACGATGTTCTTCCGATGCTTGAGGAGTAACAAACAATCTTTGTTTCCATTCCAATGCTTGATGCTACCATGCTTTTGCTAAAGGTAAAAACTACAAGTTGATAAAAGATCATCAATCGAATTATGGGACTAAAGCAAACGGCAACCATGTTCGAGAGAAGTCATTATTTTCTCTCTCTCTCCCCTGTTGGTCCACAGCTTTTTGTGTAGATTCAGCCACTGTTGATAGATAGCCCCGAAAAGGCCAAAAGAGTGCAATAAACACCCCTCTCTCTCTCTCTAATCCCCATCGAACAGAACCACTGATGATGAGATCGAGAGAGAAACCATGCATTGATGCCCTTTATTACTCCCTCATCTCCCATCAAATCGGGGCAAGCGTACGACAGCAGCAGCTACGGCTCATGTGACGGTGCCATGCCTGAATTATTGCATCGTTACGGATTGTTGTTACGTGCACGGCACCACCGAGAGAGAATCAGAGAAACCATGAGCTGTTTAGTTTGCTTTCAATATTTACCTATATTTATCTTACTAAATTTTGATAATATTATTAAATTTAGTAAGTATTTAATTTGCTACTAAATTTTAGTAACGTTATCAAATTTGATAAGTATTTGGTTGTTCTTTGGTTCTCTAGTTCATTTTCTTGCTGATCTTAATGCTAAATTTTGGTAAGATTCAATTTGACACATTTGTCATCAAACCAAAGAGAACTCATGTTTTTCTAGTCCCATTTGTATTTTTTTTTTGTAAATCTAGTCATCTTATAAATGCAATTAAAAAAATAGCCATATCCCCACCTGTGGAAACTCATCGCTTTTCTAGTCCCGTATGTAATTTTTTCAAATCTGACTCCTTTTTTGTAATTGCATTCACAATAGGGCCAAATTTATCTAAATTTTTTTTTGTTACAAGGCTAAAAAAAATGATTTCATGGAGAGAGAGAGAGGAACAGCGTAGCATCTCTCTTCCACACACTCGCTGTTTGGGATCCTGTTTTCTCGATGTGGTGTGGTGGTAGCTGCTCGGGACCATCTACTGAAAACGAAGTCGCTAATAGTAGCGGACTTGTATACGGAGTAGCAGCAGAGGAAAAGTATATTTACTGGGCACCAAATTGTTGCTGCTGTTGGTTAATGATTATGGGCTTGCTCTTAGTTTCACTGTCCCCAACCCCATCCCAGCGCCTCTTGTTATGGTAGAAGCCAGGGATCGGTTGTTTTGCACTAACTGAATCTTCGTGTTTATCGCCGCCGCTAGTGGCCGCGCAAGTGCACACACACAGTTCAGGTATAGTATCTAGTTGTAGTCCAAATTGTAAGACACTATGTTTTCCGAGTAAATTGGGCTCCAATCCAGACGAAATTTTATGAGTTGGGAGACACAGAGGAGGAATTTTCGCAAGCTCATAGCCGTTTTGCGAAGTAAAACGAAGCGGAATGGATTCCAACGGTGGAGCCATTCATGGATAGTTGGTGTCAGGGTTCATAAAATCGGCGAAAACCGCTCGAAAACCATGATTTTCACGTGTACCCCTGCGGTTCGAAATCAAAAACCGTTCGGTAAATCGGTTCTTTCAAAAAAAAAATTAAAAATTTTGAAAAAAAATTATGTGCTCGGTTTTTCGTCAAAAACCGCTCACAAAAACCGTTTTGCAATGAACATTCAATTGACAACGGTTTTTCGCGAAAAATCGCTTGTTTTTTTTTCAAAAAAAATTGATTTCTTAACCCTTCGGTTTTTAACGGTTTTCGAGCGTTTTTGCGGTTTTCGTACCGCGAATTTCGAAATACGGTTTTGTGAAACATGGTTGGTGTTGCCCGATGTGAGGCAGGGCTGGAGGGTGAAGGCTGTAAGGCGGGCAGACAGCGCCAGTGTCTTTTGACCTTTCCAGTGGCGACCACTTGCTGCCTCTGCTAGCTAGTAGTAGCGATGGTTACTCTCTGCAAACTCTTGTTCTTTTTTAGTATATTTTGTTGATGGGATGAGGTTGAATCAGAAACGACAGTTCTATTATTTGGTTCTATTGTTTCAAGTGAATGAAATGGTTCAATATCTATAGAGAATATTCCTTAAATTTATATCCGACGATCAAGATAGAATGGTTCCATTCAAGTTCAAGGGCTATTGTCATTGTGATTTGTGAGTAATACTGTCTTCCTTTTTCACTTGGAAAATGTGGAATGATACTAGTAACTTCTAAGTCCAATTATGTCTTAAACAAAATTACAGAAGCTATTTGGAAATTCGTAAACCTAAATCCCTCCGTTCTAGACAGTTAGGACTCGCCAATTTTTCCTAAAATGCATGCGTTCCAAACGGAGTCTAAAGGTTTCCGGCTGATTCGGCGGAAAGCCTCCTTAGCAACCTCATGAATTGCCATAAAATCCTTGAATACCTTCTCAAATAACAGAATGGAAAGGCTGGAATTTCATCAGACAGAACTACGAGCTTGTTTTCGTGCAAGTTTCTGCTATGCGACATGCGTAAAGACATGGCACCAAACCAAGCAGGCAGAGGACTACCATTTATTTGCACAGTTAATTGTCAAGCATAAAGCCATGAAATCAGCAAACCACCTCCCAATGTTTAAGTTACAAGACAACTCACGACGCTCAACAGAACAGAAACTCAAAGGTTTGTTTGGTGTAGTGGTAATATGTGATCAAAACTACCCTGAATTATCAATGTAAGCCTAAAGGAATAATCACTGGCAAGAGATGGCTCTGGGTGAAGGTTCCGAACATGAGGGACACAGCACATCAATTGCAGCTTATCACAGCAAAAGATGTAGATAGATACATCAGTCCTAAGACTTAACATGGCACTACAAAGAAAAAGAAACCATTTTTCCTTTTTGAGAAGTATCTGACAGAGATTTATGCAACCACTCGGTTGGGGCCTTGGGGGTAATGTTCTTAGTATCACATGTGATTAGTTGTTCTTCAGGTGACCTTAATCAGTTGTTAGAAGCATACACGTTCTAACAGGAATTCCAGTGGACGGAGAGTCATTCCTCGAATTGTGCACCTCCGATTACTCTGAAATTTATGCTAGCATTCTTGAACCATCTACAGATCCATCTTAACTTTATTTCACCAATCCAAACTAAAGCCATCTATAATCCATCGGTAAGTGCATCTATATTTCAATTCAAATTTAGAACATCAAATCATCTGGTTTAAGTTAGCAACACGGATCCGACCAAATAGGGTTCTGGGGCCCAACCAAATGTTATTTCCAGGTGAGTTTCTCTCTCAACTTGATTTGCATCAACTATCACAAACTGATAAGGAACTATTCACAGAGCAGAGTGGAAGAACAGTAATGAAAAGAAAAAACTTGCTAGAATGTAGCTATTAGTTTCTTCGATAAATAGTGATATATAAACTTGAGAACTATTGGACAATGCCATACTATAATTTACTGCAACTTTGCAGAATGTAATTAAAATACTTTGAAGGCAAACATGTTTACCTGAAAGGAAAAACTAAAGAACCTATGTGAAAAATCCTCATGAAAGTTGGACACCTTATGCAGGTTCACTAATCTCAGTATTTTAGACCCATCACAAAGTTCTCATTTCCCCCACTTTGGCAGAGATGACCAACAAGTTAAACGGAGTTCTCTTGGTCATTTGAGTTATTGAGAAATTGTCACCGTAAATTCTGTGGATAATAGACCGGTGGCGGGTTTATGTAACCTGTTGGAGATTGGACGTAGAATGGATTTGACATGTAAGGATTGGCTACTTCAGATTTGCTTCCACGACTCGACGAGCTAACACCAACCATTGGGCCAATGTTTGTGAATACTGGCAGGGATCCAACAGCACTCTCCCTTGGCAAAATCTGGCCCGGGGATGGAAGGCAGTAAAATGGCCTTGGCGCCATAGTGTTTGGAACTGAGATTGTTGTTGGAGAGGGTGCAGTGGGAAGAAGAACACTGACCTGTGGCTCACTTCTGTGTTCAGGAGAGTCATTAATCATGATTACTTCTTTCATCATGTAAGCTGGGTGACGCATGACTGGAAGTGGCACAAGGTTTCTGTAAGGATTCTGCTGGGAATGACGATCAGATTGCATCATGGAACCACTGTGCAATGGAGGCCCAACAAAGTTGCCAGCTTGAACACTTGGTAGAGGAATTTGGTGACTGGTTGTTGACGGAGCCGAGTTGATAAATGCAGAATCACTAAGATGTTGGTAGTTTGTAGGCATGAAACCAACCGGTGCCATGTAATTCCCTCTCAGTATGTAGTCTGAACTTGTTGCTTGAGGATGCCGATTCTCCTCACTGTTCATCACCATCAAGTTCTTGCCCATCAGTCTCAAAATAGGATTTGTCGGTGAAGGGAGCTGAGTTTGTAATGATGGGCTCATACAATCTGTTGTATAAGATGGGAGGCTCATGGTAGATTCAGCTGAAACCTTAGAAGCTAATGGTTGATCATGTGAATCTAAGCAAGGGTTTGCCTTTGTGTTGGTTCTCTGGTATGTGCTGAAAGATGACGATGCCAGCAAACCAATGTGCAACTGTGGAACCTGCTTTCCAGTAAAAGTCGGCATTGGCATTGATCTTGCTGTTGCACTTTGAGGGTGTAACTGAGACTCCCTGGAGATGCTCTCCCGACAAGAGCAACAAAAGGGCTTCTCATTAGGCAACTGTTCACCTTCTCCTGACAGAGGCATGGTCTGTTGATTTGAGCTCCCAGACATCCTTTGTTCAATAGTCCTAACATTTACAGAAGATGGACCTGGTTCAGACTCTTTAATTCTCGAGTCCTTCAAAGCAATTGGAGGAGACATGGTCGAGGCAGTCGAAATAGGAGAATCAGATGAGTCTTGATCAAATGCCAAACCATGATCTTGATTAGAGTATTCTCTGTTCGACGTTATTGATGAGTTATCCTGAGGAGCTCCAAGACCCATGTCCCTGTTATTAGTCAAGCATGCACTAGATTCCTTAGTTGAAGCTGGATCTACTTGCCATTCCTCCATCTCATTATTGGCAACAATGTTGGATACACAAGCATGGTGTATAAATTCCTCAGGAGAGCATGGATCTTCCATCGCTACACTACAGCCTTCAGCCAAGACATCGTCTGTTGTTTTGTTATTTTCAGGACTCAAAGAACCACTGCTTATTTCATTGCTGCAGTCCGCAAAATTACTTCTGGAAGCTGAGGCATATTGCATTCCAGTTTCAGGTTCTTCACCTTCACAATCCATCTGTGTACTTGCTGCTTGTTGTGCCACATCACGTTGATCATCCCCTTGTGCCAATGATGGCATGTCACTTCCATAAGAGAAGTCATTATCTGCAGTATCTTCTTGAGTATGCTTCGTAACCTTTTTGGATGTGTCGGCCTTGAACTTCTTGTTTACATGTCTGGGACCAGGTTCATGGTCTTGACCAAAACTATGTACTTGCCCACTATTGGAAGGTCTGTCAGTCCTCAACAGAGATCTGTGCTTCCGGAACTTCTTAAAAGTAGATGCTACCCTATTTGGGTCATCACTCAGTCCTGCCATGGAGAAGGAAAGACTCCGAGCTTCAGAGCTTTTTGCCGAGGTGGAATTCCTCGTTGTATCATAATTATCAGACTTATAAGCTTCTCTCCTTCCAATCTCCTTAATTTTTCGCTTTGCAAGAGCAGCGGCTGATCTAGGTACTTTTGGCATGACACTGCCGTACGGAGTAGTTTTTGATGACCATCTAGGAATTGATCTGAGCAATCTCGCAGAACCTTTCCTCTGATTATCATCATTGACTTTTGAAGTGGTGGCCATATCTTCTGGTGACTGCGAAGAAAATGCCTCAGTATGACTTTCTGGAATTTGAGAATCATCAAAGCCAAGCATGCGACTCCTAGCCAATTTCCTTGGTCCAGGTGTCATAATATTGAATGCTTTATCAGCAAGCTTTCTGCTAAAATTCTTAGTGAGATCTGAGCGTTTGGAGCACACCCATTGCCTTATAGTTTCCGAACCACCACGACTGGTGCTTTCAGTAGGTTTCCGTGTATGCATGGCGGCAGGCTCCTCCTCAGAGGTGTCATCATGGATATCTCCATCCGGATATGCTTGAACCTGGACATGTCACACAGGAATAAAATATAAAGGTGCAAAATAAAAATGTAATTAAATGAAATCAATTAACTATTATCAGATGCAATTGACGAATGATTTGAAGAACAAAAATCAGAAATATCATAACAGCCACCAAACAACATGGCATCTGGAAAACTAATATCAAGTATAGAATTAATTAATCACAAACACTATACAGGTTTACAATACTCAGGTGCCAAAATTAACACATCGCAAACACTATACAGTGCCTCCAGGACCTAAAAGTGAGCTGCCACTGGTGCTAAGCTTTTCCCATCAACACGTTGTTAACACTGTAATGTCCTATGCAAAAACAGAATTTTAACAAATAAACACTAGGCTCTTCAATTAAATCAACTAGTTGCATACCCTCACATCTACGCTTGTGAGCAAACAGTATCATGTCCAAGTCAAACCTTTGTTTTTTTTTCTTTTATATCTTGGAGACTTTTAAAACATGACAGAGAAGTAGAGAACTCAGTTAAAACAGAATCCAAACAATCTGAACCATAATCTAAGAGGTCTGACAAATCACGAGTCAGGGCTCATGAGAGTGAGTTCCATGGAATAATGGTCCACATATCAGGATATGTCAGGCAATAAACACAATACTAAAGTTCCAGTAAAAACAAACTGTGCAACAAGCTAATGAAACTGCATACCTGGGCATTCAAATGGTTTAGTTTGCTGTACTTCTTTCCATGTAACTTGATCTTCTTATTCTTAAAAAATTTGGATTTCGAGAACGCCTTGCTCATCAATATACTCTTTCCAGTCTCATGCTTTGCAACTTTCCTTGAACTAAGTTCATCCCTCAACACCAAAGGTGCGTCACTAGACTTGGACAAAATTCGAATTTTTATGCCATTAGAATCAACATAGACATCCCCTTCTCTTTCATCATCTCTTGGGTCAAATGGTACCACTTCTGGGCTTCGGTTCTCAGTGCAAACCTCCATGTTCACAGTGGACACAGCCAATTCTATAGCCCAATTAGTCCCATTCCTCTGATCAAGGTCCTCAAGAGTGTATGGAAGGGATGTCTTGTAAATATCCACCATCAATCGCTTCTTCCTTAGCTTCACTTTAGGCTTCGAGAAAACTGTCTCTACTAGCTCAGTATTAGACTCAACAGAAAGGCACTGATCTATGTGGGCATTCAAGGTGGTGTTCGATGTGGAAGCAAATAGTTTGCAAACAGGACATGTTTTCGAAGCCATTGGGTCCGAAACTGAACTGGTGTTTGATGCTACGTCTTCCGTCCGCCGAATATCTGTAACAGAGCCCAACTTGACTACCAACTTACACTTCTTTTCTGAAGGCTCACGCTGCGAGTCAAGATTTTTCGACCGCCAAGAGGGTACAGCAACCTCACTACGTCGATTTGCTGTGGTGCAACTATTATCTTGCAGATCTACTGGTATAACCTCATCAGCATGGTCTGATTCATTTGTATCTGCCCCTTGGTCAATAGCAGATTTCCCATCCTCCGGTGGAGTGTATTGGGACGGGCGGAGTGACTCATCTACCGGTTGACATGACTGGAAGTTGATATCGCTTGTATGCACATATGACGAACCAGCATCTCTAGTTTTCAACAGACCACCAGAAGCGTCAGCTTCTGAACACGCAATAGATTGCTCAGCGTCTATGCAAGTATAAAAAGACCGTGATCGAATCAAATCAGGAGGCTCAAATGGAGGCAGTAGATCCTTCACACCACGCTTCAGGCAAAGCTGCAGCGACTGTGGACGGAAAGGCCAACTTCTCTTGACGCCTTTGCTCCTCGATGCGAAAACATAGTCTCTGGAAATAGAGAAACACGGATCCATTAGCACATGCTCATATGCACATAGATGACGAACACAATATGCCGTATAGTATTGCCAAACTGTACTAGATTCAAGCCCCTCCATAATATGTTGAAAAGAAAAGGAGAGAAAAACATCTTCATGGACCTACTGAAGATGCAGTCATATTAAAACTGAAATCTCCAAACTGTGTTGCCTACCTGTTTATTGCAGAACACCACGAATTATGGGGGTGGAAAAAAGAAAAACCATTAGTACAGAGAGGAGAAAGATTCATCAAACGAGGCATCCTTTGTTTTCAGATTCTTGAGGGTGAAAAGGGCCACTTTTTATTAATCAACAAAAAAAATAAACTAATTAAGCACCCCCAACAATAACACAGATTAACACCTGAAAGCAACAATTCATACCCAATCTGACCCCTCAGAGCTGCAGCCAATAATTAATCCACGCATCAGGAAGACACAAATCCACCATTAAGAGCTTAAAACACCCAAGCTAATCCATATCCCAATGTACTGAATCAATCAAAGGTTCCACTTTTTCACCTTATGGAGAATTTGGGGCACGGTTGGACCAGATCTGTGGGATCCTGGCACGCCGACGCCTCGGCGGGGGACGTCGCCGGATCAGCGCTCACACCCGGGGCAGCAGACTTGGAGGTGCATGAGGGGCCTGAAGGGTGCTCACTGGATAACATCTGATGAACGCCTTCGCTAACTCCCCCAGATCTACTGCTGCTGCTACAGTCGGCAACAAGAACCCAAGAGCTCTGAAGCAATTGGGCCTGCTCTTATCCTTCGCCTCCAGCATAACAAGATGGCAAGTTCACCAGGTGGAAAGCAATACACTTTGCTTCCTTGGCTGCACAACTACCTCATCAGGCACCTGCAAAGAAGAAACCAAGACCCATGTTATTTCATGTCCACCCATCAGCGAGCTCTTCTTGGGAAATCTCATGGTGTCATTTTATGTGGATGGAAGCTGCAAGAGAGATTGGAATGGAGGGGGGAAAGAGAGGAAGAGGGGAGGAGTAGCAGCTGTCGGTTCAGTCCAAAGCACATGAAATATCATGGCCATGCCAAGCAAGGGGGAGGGACAAATCAAGAAGCAGATTAAGGGGGAAGCTTACACAGATCACACAGCTCTTGCAAGGATTTGCACAAAGACAACAGCAGGGAACAAGACATAAACAGTTGCTAAGCACTGAAGGCTAGTTTGTATGGTAGTGCTTAATTTCTTGATGGGGAAATAAATAGCAAAAGAACAGAAGGGGGAAGAGGGTGTAGATTAACCAGAAATACGATGAGAAATCAAGAAAAGAAAGGATTTTGCCGCTTAATGTCTGGCCTAATGGGGATTTCTTCATCAGCTTGGAAAAGGAGTACTCAAGGAACCACAAGAGTGGAAGACAGGGCATAATCTGCACCAAATCTGAGAAATCCAAGGAATCAAGAGTCTTCTCCGTGTAGCTGAAAACACCATACGCATCAAGAGGAAAAACAGCTAAGATCCAGCGCGAGCAACGAGAGGAAAAACCCCAAGAAAGATCCACGCCATGGCCATCCTATCTCCTTGACGCAAGAGAAGGAGGGGAGAAATATTACAGGGAAAAGAACCAGGAAAAAAGATCTCATGGATGCAGGTAGAGAAGCCAAGAACAGGCCAAGAAATCCCAAAGTCCTCACCTTTCTTCGCATCTATTCCTCAAGCCGCGCACGCACACAAGAGCGCGCATCCTGGTAGATCCACCCAGAGAGGGGACGGGGGAGGAGGAGTGAGGGGGCTCTGTGGTGGTGGGAGTTCGAATTGGGGAGCTGAAAGCGGATGGAGAGGAGAGGTGAAGGAAAGGGGAAGAAAAAAAAATGGGGGAGAGGCTGCTGATTTTGTTGGCTTACTACTACTATCTATCCCACTTTCTCTCTCTAGTTCCACAAAGCAATAAGCGATAGGGGTGAAGAAATAAAAAAAAAAGGGAGAGAAGGAAACACCAACCACTCACACAGCAAAGGCATCTGGTTCTCCACCAAGGCAAAGGCAGGGGCTGTACCGTTAACAGCAACTCGAGAGAGAGAGACTGGGAAAGAGAGATAAGAGTTTGTGTGTGTAGTGTATTTGCTTTTAGAGAGAGAGAAAGAGGAGCCGAGGCAAGGGTTTTTTCTGGGACCTGTCCTATCCCACACCAACTCTATTTTTTTTCTTTCAATTCTCTCTCTCTTCCTTACCTATTCCTCTGTTGTTTTGTTGATTGTACTGAAGGGAGGGATAGCATTTGCCCCTAATAGTACAAGAAAAATCTTAGAAATGCCACTGTGATTTCTTTCGAATAAGCCCCTTACTATATTATTTTTTACTAATGTGTAAAGAAAGATCGCGCCGGGCCCGTGCGCCTTCAGATTTTTCAGCTTTGACCTTGGAAGAACACAAGTAAATATTAGAGCCTCTTTAAGTTCAAATTTGTAATTATTTTCTGACCTCGGTATGGCTTTTCAAAAAATAGATACATTATGTTAATAAGTTTGAATTTGCTAAAAAAAAAAGTTCTCTCTATCGGTGTTTCAGTCTACCATGTATCACAATGCGTCATTTATCGGTTGCATGTAGTGCAGTAGTGGTGTGGTGTCATCCGCACACTATCGTGTGCCAGTTCATTATCAACCATGTATGGTAACGTTGTCAATTAACAGCTAGCACACACTCTTGTGTTGTCGCCCGCGCACTACCATGTTTGGTTTTCTTGTCAACCATGTGTATCCTAATGTGAGAGCCAACAACTGATACACAATGTTTGTGTTGTCATCCGCGCCTTATGAACCATGTGCCATGACCTGACATACAATAGTTGGCGCTATAGTCACAAGGCTCGAAGTTCTCCCTCTCCCACCCCCACACTGATATACAGCCGCGCGTCGATGAGGTTGTGATCGACAAAGCTGTGTGTACGTAGCTTTTTGCACATTTTTTTAATTTGTAAATCTATTCTCTACGTCGCCATGGAATCATCCGTACGTGATACATATCACCTACCGTACTTCTCTACCGCGTCAGGTGGTTGGTGTAGCATACTGGCCCAAATTTTACTCAAAGCCCAACCCACCGTTGAGCGGACCCACACATGCATAGCACATCATTTACACTTTCATCCTCACTTCCTGTAAAAGGGTTAACCCGGAGTTGTTATGTTTGGATCTAACATGCATTATATACTACTACAACTCAATTTATACAAGTAATATGGGACTAATCCCACCACTACTCCACTTGGGCCTTCACATTAACGGGCCGGGATATTACATTCGTCCCTCTTAAGGGTTGACGCTCTCGGCAACACACCATATATGCGGCAGATACCTAGAACCACCTATCGGTACACGTCCGTATGTCCAGTGCTTGCACATATGCTATAACATGTGTCCAATCTGGGCTAATACGTGCCACGCGCCACATCCCCACGTCTCTGTCCCATACGCACCCGTGCGGCGAAATTTGATGCTCTGATACCATCTATAACACTTTAGCCTAAATTTTGGTCAAAGCCTAGCCCACTATGGGACAGATCCATGCATGCATAACACCCCACTTACACTTCCGTCCTTGTTTCATGTAAAAGTGTTAACTCGAAGGTGCTATGTTCGGACCTAGCATGTATTATATACTACTACACTCACTTTAGACAAGTAATATAGACTAATCCCACCACTATTCTATATAGGTCTTTACATTAACAGGTCGGGGTATTATATTCACCTCTCTTAAGGGCTAACGCTCTCGACAGCACACCATCTACGTGGCAGATACCAGAATCACCCCTCGATACACGTCTACGAGTTTAGTGTCAGCGCATATGCCATGACGTGTGCCCATTCTGGGTTCACACGCGCTATATGCCCGCACCTCTATCCCACACGACCCTGTGCAACAAAGATTGATACTCTGATATCATCTATAACACCCTGATCTAAAATTTGCTCAAAGCCTAGCTCATTATAGGGCGGACCCACTCATGCATAACAACCACTTATACTTTCGTTCTTGCTTCGTGTAAAAGGGTTAATCCGAAGGTGTTATATTTGGATAAACAAGCATTATATACAACTACAATTCACTTTAGATAAACAACGTGGGACTAATCCCACTACTACTTCATGTAGGCCATATGAGCCTTCACATTAACGGATTGGGATATTACAGTGGGCACCATAAATGCCCTCCTATCGAGCTCGGTAGAAGGGCATCTGTGGTGCTAACCATATGTTATGGTAGGGGAGCACAGTAGGTGGCATGTGTCGTAAACCAGTTTTTCTATGATCGAGAAGTGACCAATTTGTCTTCTCTATGTGCGCGCGCATGTGTGTGTACGTATGTGGAGGGAAGGGTTGTGGTTTGTGCATTGTGTGTGAGAAGCCAAAGTTGGGGTGGGGGAAGGGATTGGGCTTGTCAGGTCCTAGTGGGCTAGCATTTTCCCCTTTATTTTCTATTTTCTCTTTTTCAAATATATAGTTTTTGTTATGGTATTACATGATTTTTAAATAGATGTTAGTTTGAACAGAAAAGTAGTGTTTAGGAAGAAAACATTTCGATATTTTGGATCGATGCTACTGAGTGACGATGGGATTGATGAAGATATGACCTATAGGTTACGAGCGGGGTGGGTGAAATGACACCAAGCATCTGGCGTTCTACATGATAGAGAAGTCACTCAAAAGTTAAAGCGTAAGTTATGTAGGACGGTGATCAGACCTGTGATGCTGTATGTATCGGAATGTTGGACGATAAAAAGATAACATGAACAAACATGAGTGTAGCAGAGATGTGGATGCCTCGGTGGATATGGGGTCATACAAGGCGAGATCAAATCCAAAATAATGATATACATGATAGGGTTGAGGTAGCACCAACTGAAGAAAAGCTTGTCCAACATCGTTTGAAGATGGTTTAGGCATCTCCAACACAGGTCAGTTGAGGCACCGGTGTATAGTGGAATTTTAAGTCGTCTCGAAAACATAAGAAGAGGCAAAGTAGGAATTGAAATGTATTCAAAGAATTGGCATTGAATAGGAATGCATGGAAGTTAGCGATTCATGAACTGGAACTATGACCTAAGATTCAAGATTTAGGAGTCTTTCGACTTTGATCGAGTTTCATTTATAGTCTAACCAAATTTATTTAGGATAAAAGGTTTGATTATTGTTTAATGCGTGGTTAATTTAGGAATAATTGATAATTTGCTCTTATTTACTTGTCCATTAATTATTTGCTCCGTAATGTCTCACTGACATGCGAGTCCTAAGACCACATGTCAGTTGACGTGCGAATCCTAAGACCACATGTTAATAAGACAAATGGAACAAATAATCTATTACACCAACTAAAATGGAACAAATCAATTCTCGCGTTAATCTACCCCTCGCTGATTTCATCAAGATCACGTTCTGCGCTCTGAACTAGCGTCCGAAGAACACTACCCCCTTTGACTTGCATTTGCCGCCACCTGTGACCCATTCCTCGACCCAGACGTGCTGCGTTCTAGGTAATTAACTATGGTAGGCACACGATGTGTTGTCACATACACACTTGCGCAACAGTAGAGACATTTTACTCTCGTACTCTCATGACTATAGTCATCGGAGTTCACTGGACAGCGACATTCCTGTTATCATTTTCGCCTTTTTAGTGGATGCAATTTAGGGGCCTCCTACCAAGAGACCGTATCTCGCCTTACATGGATTCCTAATTTGTTTGTTTGAGATGATGCAATGTCCTCTACAATTGCACGACCTCGCTTCAATTGTTTTACTGTACTGTTCAATTCGATAGCATCTCCACAGAAATAGATGTCTCAATATGAATATATCTCGTTGTCCTTTTTTTTTATCCTTTCGACATCTGTTGATTTCGACGGCGAGTTAGATGGAAGAATTTGTTTTAGAAATGTTCTTGAAGTTGACATTGACATTTTATTCTTTTGGTGTCGATCTGTATCTAAAAGCTATATGTTCCTCTGATTTCAGTGGATCATATATGTATTTCGTTCTAACTTTTGAGTTGATATATCAAGGTGTTTAGCTCGCAAGCTTTTATGGTATTCTGTTCATGTCGTCGTAGTACGTAGGACATCAGACAACATCAATTCATCAAGGTTTTGATAACTCATACACAAAATCTACATTGAATTATGGGTTCATTTAGCTCAACTTCATACCCACATATTTAACCAACAATATATGTGCAAATGAGCCATTTCGACCTTAGTGTTTTTTCATTTACAGGAAACTACTTTGCTTCTTATAAAGTTTCTACAAGGAAGGAACTTCAAATGTAGCACGGGGGGACGAACAACGCGTATTGTTCCTTCCGAGACAAACTCAACATGCAACGATAATATTGCGTTTTCACAGTTTCTTTCTAATGAAATTAGTATAAATTAGTTCGTCTAAAAAAGAATAGTACAAAGAAATCAGATGAAGTTTATTAGCACCATACATATCGAGAGCACAAGAGACACCATATAAGTCTTTAGCAGTTCGACCATGAAAGCCAGGGTTAACACGAAAATTCACTGTCAAGCTCGCTAATGTCCGTCCTCGCTTGGAAAAGTGTAACACTGAGAATATTTGAGAACAAACGTTCAGGCACTCGTAGCGAGTAGTAACCACGTTCTCTCTCAATAATCATTTTCCTAGTCCTCTTCTTTTTTTAAAAAAATACCTTCCTTTCGAAAAAATTACAAATCTAGCCGTCTCTCCCGCCGCAGAAGATGCGGCGGAGCGCGGGAGACTGGAGTGTCGCGAAGGCGTAGCACAGGAGGTGCGGCGAGCACGGCAGCAGGAGGTTGCAGCGCTTCGAAGGCGCGCGCGGGAGGGACGGTGTCGTGGAGGAAGAGCGTAGGAGGCTCTTCCGCAGTAGGGGCATGCGAAAGATGTCTTCCACAGTGGGTAAGGGACTAGATTTACAATTCTACTTAAAAGAAAGCATTTTTTTTTGTAAAAAAAAATGGGGAAGGGGGCATAATAGTGATCACTTCCCAACTCTCTTTCTCTGCACAGTCCCCACAGACATTATGATATTCGTAAACATAAGATCTCCCCGGAATAATGATTTCATTTGAGATGGCAGATTTGTTGTTTTATGCCGTTGATTAGAGCGCTAATGCATCAAGTAAATGCTGAATAATTCAGATGTATTCTAGTTGATACTCCCTATGGCTATGGAGAGAAAAAGTTATTCATACTGTGGAGAATAGACAGCGGGGTCCTCTCCCCTGAGCCGCACTGGAAAGAATTGAGGAATCGAACTCCGTGGTCCCCTTGAATTTTACTAATTTTTTTTCTCATTTGTGTGGTTAATCAATTCCAGTTTGACAAACTTATTCTGTAGTATAATTTTTTTCCTTTAACATTGATTTGACAAAAAACATACTAGAAGGTATCCTATATCGAAATTCTGAGATAGATAGAAATAACAACTGGATAAGGTGAACTATAATAATCGTTCAGGTGAAAGTTGGCAATGGTTTTGAAAGCTAAAGTTAATTGTACACATAGCAATACTCTCTCCTGCTAAAGATATTGTATTAAGTTGCAACTGCCAAAGTGAGTACATTTGGAAAATATTGGCTGCGGTCTGTAGAAATTTTGTCGAAATTTCGGCTCACAAGTAATGATCCTCCGAGAAACCTAGTTCTAAGAAACAAAAGCTTTGTGGTAGCTAGAGAGATCTTTCAGGCCCCCTTTTCCTATTGTTTGCGATGCAAGTGTACTTCGTGTGTACGTACGTACCAATTAAAACAATAACTTGCTAAATTTTACTCGCAGTTGATTAGATAGACGCCCAATTTAGACGGCGTGAATCAGACCAGATTGCCTTGCCACATACTACCGAAAGATATGCACGGCTTTTATCGGTTGACGTGAGTAGCTTAGATTGGATGCATGCAGCGACAGGTATTTCCAACACGAAGAATGGTCAAATCGAATTGGCAGCTTCAATACAAGTATGTAAGTATATATATATATATATAATCCCATAACACGAATTTATATCTCAATACCAAAATTTATAGATTTTTTAGATGCAACGAGACAGTCACACTATATGAGATTTGTTTCCCAACACTTGAAATCTAAAGTAGAAATGGGACTTAACCGGGTGGACAGACTGACAACCTTGCGCCGTTGTTCCCACGACTGTGCACCCCGAGACTTCAACTCCACCGCGTAAGCCGTTAGGCTCCCAGGATCCTCCACACGGCCGCGCCGGACCTCCCCCCACGCACTTCCCAATCCACCCACGCGCTGCTCGCTCCTCACGGCCAACCAAGCCGTCCCGCCGACGGCCGGCCGCGCCGTGCCGGCCCCAAACCCGCCTGCCGATCGACCCGTCGGCAGCTATGCTACGTCCGCGCGATCGACCGTGGAATCCGATCAAAATCCCACCGCGAAACCCCGCGTGGGCGCACGTTCGTAGCGCGCAGTACTCCGATCTTAAACGCGGCTCCTGCACGGCGAGCTGCACGTTCAGTTCTTGGGCACGACGAACGGAAGGAAAGATGAGCGCAGCACGCCGTACTGCCCCCGGCCCGAGCACGCTATGCAATTATGCCACCTGTGGACGTACGTACGCTCGGGCTCGGCACTGCCTTGCATTCAACTCTTCCTCCTTTATTTCATGCATCTCTCTCGGAGAAACTTTGACTTGTCTGCACTCTGCAGATCAGAGCCCTTGCATGCAATACACCTGCGCCGCGTAAGCTAGTAAGCGTCTGGGCGACCTTTGCTTGGTACGTGGAGTATATTTCTGCCGAGAAGATTGTCTAGATACAGAAGCCTGCCTCGGTGTATTTGTACTGTATTGAAGCACCGGAAATAACGATAAGAAGGAGAGGAAGGTAGATGATCACAAAATAAATTTTACTATCAAAGAAACCAATCCAAAACTTCTCTACATCAAAGAACTGTGAAAAAGCAAATTTTCGGAGAATTTCACATGGGCCGGTACTACCGCAAATGTAGGAGTGGTACTACTTGTAAACAGTAAAATCATGAGAATAAGCAGTAAAATCAGCACGAGTTGAGATCCAAAAATTGGCGTAACTTTTGATTGGATGATTCAAAATTCGTGAAACTTTGTATACACCTTCCTAAGGATGTCAGGAACCTATTCCAACTTTCAACCGTAAGGATTAACGTCAAAGTTCTGACCTTTTTTAAATTTACCTAATGGTGCACCAAAACTGAGTCAAAATCCAAAACTTTGCCCTCAGTTTGCTCATGGGGATTTGATGATCAAGATGACCTCCCACATATTACAGCAAGCAAGAAAACCAAAAAAATTTCCTTCAAACGTGCAAGATCAATAACTACCCCAAAATCTTCCTTCTCAACCTAAAAATCGATTTCTTGGAGAAACTTGGATGATTAAGAAGAAGCTTGTCTAAATGATTGAGGAGATGATCTATAGAGAATACATCTATCAATCATACATCCTTGAAAGCATAAGATCAAGCAAGAAAGAAACCACAAGAAAAGATCAACAGAACTTGAGACAAAACTTGAACATGAAGATGATTAGCATTCAGATCGTGAAGAACGTTTACAAAGCCTCTCACCTAAGGGCAAAGCTTCTAAGGAGCACTCACACACCCACACAAGAACACCAAAGTCTTGTGGAAACTCTAATCCTAGGCTTAGTGGCTTAGAGCCTCACCTCCCACTACATCTCCTTATATAGTAGAGGCAACCCTAGCCCTAAAACCTAGACACACATGTGGGTACCATCCACATTTACATGGCTAATCCGTTAATCCAACACCATACCGGGTTTTACACTCACACAAGCATGCTTCTCGAAGCGACCTTCACCTTGACACACAATTCACTCCACGAGCCCGAATTTATGTCAAACTCCACTTTGGCATAACCTAAACCACTTAGGCTAGTGCCGCGGTTTTTCAAACCGTCTCGACCGTTAGTATTGGAAAAATTACCAATTTGCCCCAATGACCGGACTTCCTTCCTCTCGAAGCATCGCCTATGCTTCGCGCTTTCCACATAACCTTAATGACTTACCGCCAAGCCTCTCATGCGTCTGAACTCCTCTAAACCGCCCTCGCTTACAAATGGGCCCAAGTCACTTAGCACGCCACATGTCCTTGATTGCTTCACCATAGCGGCATCGGTTTTCTTAACCATTCTGGATCTCAGCTCCTCTTTGAGTCTAGTCCAAGTCCATGTCGTTGCCCGCTGTGTCCATTACCAGTGCTTCACGCTCCGGTTCCTTGTCTTCCCATCTTGCAACCACCTCCCAGCCTCAGTCATCTTCCGGCGTCTCCTGACTGTTTTGAACATCAGCTCTAACAGCCTAGTCCCGGTCACCTCCGTCTCATCATGACCTAACTCCAAAGTCCTACAACAAGCAAACCATCACATAATATTGTTCACAATAAATGCAATTACTAATTACATCATCAAGAAATTAATCAAAAATCCCTAACAAACCTGGTACTACCGCCCCTCAGGACCGGTAGTACCGCACCCCCGGTACTACCTCTTCCAAGTAGCTCGTAGTACCGCTCTCTCAAAAACGCAGCATAAATCCCCCTCTGGAATATAACTACTGCCAACTGGAGGCCGATAGTACCGCATCGCTGGTACTACCGCCCTCTATGGTCAGTAGTGTCGCACCTTACACACCCCAGAGAAGTCATCTCTCTGTTAAATAGCTACTATCATCTAAGGCCGGTAGTACTGCAGGGCCAGCACTACAGCCATGACAAGGCTGGTAGTGTCGCCTAGCCGGCACTATCGCTACTAAAAGGCCGATAGTGCCGTCCAACACTGACAGAACCTCAAATTGCTTTAAATTCAAAATAGAATTCAAATCAAACTCAAACTTGAGCACCACATGCTCAAACACTGTCAATAACTCATCACAAATATAAATAGACCTCCACATGGTCTTTCATGTACATATACTAGTCAAATGTCCGTGCGTTGCAACATAGACATATTTTTTAATCAAATAAGCAAATCATGTTATGTGTTTATAAAAGTAAAATTGTATTCTTAGTTGCCACAAAGAGAAGTGGGTAATGGCTTGGCTATAGGGAGCTGGTGCAGGTAAAAAGAGAGAGACGTAATTGGTTTTTTTTTTAATCTCGTGATCTATATATCAGCACGAGAGGAAGTACAAATAACCACCATCAACTTATATTTATACATAAGTAAACATAGGCGGTGGACGACGTACGATCAAGATCCCACGTGGATTTGGCCGTCGGCACGAAGCAATCCAATTATCAGAACCAAGAAAAGCTAAGCGTAAACGTATATAGCGTGCATGTTGCTGGGCTTGAGAATTTCATAGTTAATTTGACGCTTTATCTATGAATATTAATTTTCTAGGGGTAGATTAGATATGATTAATGGACGGCCCAGAAAGCGCATAGAAATGACGCACACCGGACATGATCAATAGATCTAAAGTGGGAGTGTGCGATCGATACGATACCTGATTAATCAATTAAACTAAGACTTGGGACAGTGCGATTAAACTTTTCTTCCCTGATCGTAATGTAATGTCAATATTACATTGGTCATGCATCTCAAAGAGGAAAAATATTACATTAGTCATATCAAGAGGTGCGGGAGCTAGAAAATTAATCGCGTAGGAGCATCACGCCAACCCACTAACTCTGTTTGTTTAATCCGGGTTTAGGGAGCTCGGTGAAAGTGAAAGATGGTTTGGACTCGATTAAAAATTTGATGAATCATGCACCTTCCCTGGAAACTAGACGGCTACAAATCCCAAATTAATAATGGCAATGAAACATGTTGCAAAAACATGATTCATTGTTGTAGGACATCGCGTCCATTATAATATTATTTACGATTGAGTTAGAGAGAGATTTTTTTTCTTTTTGTAAATGACAATGAGTGCTTTAGGCTTGTCCAAATTAGGGATGGCATCGGGGCTATTCTCCGCCGGGGATGCCCTCGTATCCCTACTCCTTATTTATCTAGGGGGGTATTTTCCTCCTGTCCCCATCCCCATCAGGGTTTTGCCAGGGAATAAGGCCTCATCAAGAACCTAAATTTCAATGATATTGAAGTTAATTTCATATATTTATGCTATGGTTGTGTAAAAATAAGTAAATTTATTAATACGTGAGACAGTAGAATAATACTAGATGAGTTGTATACTATATATTATATCAAAATACATTAGGCTTGAGACAAAATACCTATATTTTAGATATATATATGTATCAACCTACGCATATATGAGTATATATCGGGGAATAACGAGGATCGGGGATGATGGAGGCTTCCCAATCCCCATCCCCATATAAGGTAGCAGGGACAAAATCTTCCCCATACACATCCTCTAGTAGGGGAATTCCTCACGGGTTGCCAGGGACCAGGGTCCAATCACTACACTGAAAAAGGTCATCAGTGGCGGTTATTGAACCACCACAGATATAGTGCCACTGATAATCGAGGATTATCAGTGGCGGTTTTCTAACCGCCACAGATAAGTGTTATCTGTGACGGTTCTACACACTAACCGCCACAGATAACAATACTATACGTGGCGGTTCTATCCACCAACCGCCACAGATAACTACACTATCGTGGCGGTTCTATCCACCAACCGTCACAGATAACTACACTATCGTGACGGTTCTTTCCTACAACCGCCACAGATAACTATATTATACGTGGCGGTTCTATACACCAACCGCCATAGATAACTATATTATCTGTGGCGGTTCTATCCACCAACCGCCACGATAATACCCGATCGAAAAATAAAAAGCGCATTTTGGGCTAGCCTCAGTCTTTGCTAGCCATGCCCTCTGAAACATATAATACATCAATCACAGATTTTGCATATACAATGTACAACAATCACAGATTTCGCATATACACAACTACAATATAATACATCAATCACAATTGCAATTTTGCATATACACAATTATAATGTACAACAATCACAGATTTTGCATATACACAACTACAATATAATACATCAATCACAATTACATATAATACATCAATCACAATTACAATCACAGATTTTGAATATACACAATTACAATATACACAATTACAATGTACAATTAAAGTGTCGCATGCATGAGGCGCTCGATCATGGTGATGGTGTAGGGCATGCCTCCACTGGACTGCTCCCTTCTCTAGTTCATCATCTTTGCATCAATATTTCTCGAGTATGTAAATGAAGTCATTATATATCATACTATGGAACGCTAAATAGATCACTTTTGTTGTATCACAAATCTAGCCGATCCATTGCCGTCTTATTCCATGTGAATGCCGTGGCATCCTCCAGATGTTGTACATGCATTAGCTAGTTTATAGTCCCTCTATTTTTGAATATGTGACATTCTATTTTTCAATTTTATTCCTAAATACATATCGTTCTACAATTTTGATCCTACTTTTACTATTTTTCCTTCTATAATCTCCATTTAGCTATTTTTAATGGCATTTACTATCATACATTAGAGTAAAACACACCATCTAAAAATATAAGGACCATGTAATCAAATCTCTTATGAATGGACGGTAAAGATGCAAAAGAAAACTTTGGCAACTAAATCAAGCAATCAAATAAACTCTTTGTAATGGTGCGGTTTTGAAATGAGCTCTTTCGTATTCATCCATCACCCACGTCTATAAAAAGCTCTACTAGCCATCATGAAAGGGCACGAAGAAAAGCAATAAAGGGAGCGCTCCTCGTCTAGAGCGCACGCACACACACACACCACCCATCAACACACACACACGCACGGGAGAAGGGCAACAACACAAGCGCAGATCAATCACAACTTCTTAAATCAAATGACAGAAATTAGAACATGTGCAAGCCATGCCATCCAATACTAAACTTGACATTCAATGAAACATCAATTTACACCACCGTAAGAAAAAAATTAACTAGTTTTGTGAACTATAAGCCTACGAGTCTTCACTGTTGGTAGGGGCCTCTGGAGGTGGCAGATGAGTATGGAAGACTTCATCATTATTATCTAGGTCATGAAACTCGCCGTTCTTGTTGATTACTTCCTTCATGATGAAGTAGGCGAGCTGTCCCTGAATGCCTTGGATTTCATTTGGAACCAGTCCTCCCGTAGGCAACTTCAAACGCTATAGATAGAAAAAGTTTGTCTTAAGAGCTTATATAGAGAATGGGATGTGCAAATCAATGTGTGATGTTATCGTGACAAACCTCTACGTCATTGTTTACTATTGTAGAGCCTAAGATTTCGCGCATGTATTGGCACAAGTAGTACCCACATAAATTTGTTCTGGCGGTGCTTGTAATCGCAAAAAATTGAATAAACTTATACGACATTGAAGGAGTTATTGACTTCGAGGTGCGATATAGGAAAGTTGTTTTTGTGCGTACCGGAAATTTAGTACGGATTGTTAGTGATTTATGGAAAGGACGGTGTCTCGAGCACTTTTTACAATATGCTTTGAAGGCCCTATTCACTAGATTGGTCATATCTTTGTAGTCTTTTGGATCTTTGTCCCGCTGGGTCCAAGATCGAGATCTTGCTTTTATCCGGAGTAATTACTACGAGAATCCGATGGAAACTACATACACATGTATGATGCCGTAGTCATTAGTCCTAACTCGAGCAAAGAACGAGATCAACAAGTAGTTGAACTAGCTAGTGAGCCACTTACTTGAAATTGTACGGTAAAAGTATGAACTCCTTGTCTTGGAGTTTGATGAGAGCGTTATATCGTAGTCCTCGACCTCCTTTGGTACTCTTTGGACTTCCGGTGGCAAACCGTTCCCTGATCGAGGAACGCCATCGCCCTTTGGTTCTTTTAGTTCGATCAACTCGTATCTACATAACAAATGATTTAGACATCACATTTATCGGTATTACATGAATGTAGACAATGATTTTTATATTGGACACTTACGGTGACCAAAGATCTCATAAGAGACACGTCGAGGGCATCTTGATAGTACATGTTGTGCAAGTCATTGAATTCTATCATGAAGCGGCCAGTCCCTCATGGTGGAAATGTTCCTCTCTGAAAATGGCGTGATCACCTTCGGAGTACATGTTGGTTCGATCGCTCCATATACCATTCATGTAATCGCCTTAGCGCATTTGTTAGACTATGAAGCTTGAAGGGTGACAAACGGCTTCCCAATTCGTATTTCATCTTTCTTGAGCTTGTCCTTTGGATATCGCTTTACCCTTCATTTTCTCGCACACAACATCATACTGCTCGCTTCACCGACTACCGATATGGCTTGTCTATTCGCCATGCCTTGAGAGGAGGGTTTTAAGTCGGTCAACCGAAGTTGTCGCACTAACTTTTGTACGATGTGTTGGTGACGATCGTGCGAGGTTTCTTGTAGGGCAGTAGGAAGGTTCATTGCGGAGAGGCCGCGGAGTTCACTGCAGGAGAGGCCGCCAGGTCACCTCAGGAGGGGCTGGCAGGTTCACCTCAGGAGGAACAGGCACTTCATGATGGTCCAAGGTGATGTCACGTTTGCGCCACTGGATGAATGAGTGGACGGCACTTCCTAGAGTTGTAACCTCGTCGTTCGGGGGCATTTCTAGCCCGAGGTTGGCAAACTGGGGATTAACCGTGTCCACCTGGACCTTTGCATATCCCGGCGCTATCGCAGAGTTGTGCAATACACCTCCTTCTTGGCATGGGTACGCTATGCCTGTACCAGCCTGAATGAATATGTTCATGACGGGCAAAGTGAGCTGGCACGGTGTGGGGTCATGTATGTCGTCCACAGGATAATGACACATGTCCTGTTCTACAAGTGGGCGGATGCGCAATCGCCTGCGATAATTCGGAGGGCTGGTCGTAACAATATTCGTTGCTTGCGACTGGCTCATGGCTTGTTGTACTTGTCGTTGTACTTGTTGTTCTATTGTGCCTTGTAATTCTCGAAGCATCTTTTCCTTCATCATTTCTATTTCGACAAACGCTTCTCTAGCTCTCTTTCGACTCTTGTAAGTGTGAAGGTGCTCTGGGAATCCTGTCTTCCACGGAACCTTAACCCCGACACCTCGTGTCCGTCCAGGATGCTCCTTGTTTCCCAGGGCACGTGTTAGTTCGTCGTTCTCCCTATCTGGTTGGAATGTTCCTTGGGAAGACTCGACGTACAGCTCCTGGACCCTTTGCGACATTGCTTCGTCATCGCTATTTCAAGGATAAGCCCCACGGACGTGACACTTGCCCTCGCTAGCACGTAGTGCTTGACTCGGTCTGGTAGTCCGGCCAATTGACTTGTACCAGTCGACTGTAATGATTCTGCTTCCTGCCTCTCCCATTGAGGGATTTTACCAGCGTACCCACCCGTACCAAGTCTGTGTGGATGGATGTTCCTTCTTCCGATGTTTATGTGATCCTCGCTGGACTTTTTTGCTGCTTCACTTTGCTTCATCGACACGAAATCATCCCAATATGGTTCTAAGTTTGGGTAGTCCCGATGGCGATCGGTTTTTCTTCACATAAGTAGTATTCAGCCTGGCCTTGAAGTTCCTCCATGCCGCATCCATGGTCATCAACGCATCCCGACGCACGCGGTGTTCATCTTCTTCGGGGAATTCGAAGGTTTGTTTGAGCTCCGTCCATAGATCCGTTTTGATGGTCTCGGGCACTTTGTGCCAATCCAAAAAGGTGATTGGCACTCTCTCCCTTGCGATATACCCGCAGGTTGTTCTGTACTTTGCTACGAACTTTGGCGGTGCAATAGGGGCCCCAGCTTCTGAGACCTCCGAGATGGTATACCGGCCTTCGGGCTTCTTATTTCTTCCTCGGCCACGAGGTCTTGCCACGGGTATGTCAGCATCGACGGCAACAGCGGTGGTTGGGTGGAGGTTGAGGAACCTGCTAGGGCTAGGGCTAGGGCTCGGGCTCGGGGTGGATTGCTCCTCCATATCAGCCTTGGATGTGCGAACTGAAAGAGGTAAAGTATGGAACCATTACAATTTGGCAATCATTTGGGTTAAGTGCGGAAGTTTAACTCGTCAAGGGCCCTACTGTCCACCGATGGCACATCACTAACGCAAGGCAGACTAGCAGCCAAACGCATGCAGATTCTACTAAATCTAACTAGTAATTACTATGTACTAGTAGAGTTGGTTGTAGCTTACAATGGAATCAACTCACCTACTTCCACAGACAGACGTGCAAATAATAGTTCTTGCCACAAAGCTAGCCGTTCGTCAAGTCCTTGCAAAGTCTTGGGCCATTTTGTGTGGCGACAAATAGCTAGCCTCAAAAACTTTCAACACAATCTCTAGCTCATGACTAATGGTAACTCCTCTGGTTTTGCTCTTGGTCATCATTGCTTTGGTAGAGATGAATGCCAACGAAGGATGCAAAACCTACAGGAGTAGGTTCACCGGCCGATGGTGTGGATGATGGTCACTTGCTTACACCAAGCTCGGCTCATGAGTCATGAGTCGTCATGGCGGCCGGCGGATCTTATCCATCCTTACCTACCAACGCTGGATTCACCTACTTATGTACTCGAGTCATGTAGTACTTGCTACCTAATTAGTCATGTTAATTTTATAATGATCATTGCCATTTTTGCCGCCCAAACTAAAGAACCACATCGAAGCGGATCAACAAGTGACATGCAAGTACACTCAACATATCAAGATAGTGCACTCGTGGATTTGGACACGCCAACCGCTAATACTCCATGGTTTTTCTTTGGACATTGATGCACATCTACCCATTACTAATGTAAAGTACCTTGGCGTAAGCGGCGTCCGGCGCGCGTCGGGCGGCGTCGGGCGAGTAGGCGGCGTCGGGGTGGCGTCCGGCGGAGTAGGGAACGGCGTCGCGAGCGAAGTCGGCGCGAGCGTCGGCGGCGTCGGGCTCGGTGAGAAGAGTGAAGCGGCGGGAGTTTGTGAGAAGAGTGAAGCGACGGGAGTCTAAGGGTTTAGGGCAACGGTGCGAAAAGCGACATTTCATATGTGGGTTATCTGTGGCGGTTCTTAACAAGAACCGCCACTGATACTATCTGTGGCGGTTATTTATACGAACCGCCATCGATATAATGTCTGTGGCGGTTCTTAATAAGAACCGCCATCGATATATATTATCTGTGGTGGTTCTTTATACGAACCGCCACTGATAAATGTATTTGTGGCGGTTCTTCACAAGAACCGCCACTGAAACATATATTATCTGTGGCGGTTCTTTATACGAATCGCCACTGATAAAGTTATCTAACATAAATGTAATGGATTTGAAGAACCGCGTTAATCAAGCTTATATATTAAATATCGCTCACAGCTCACAAACATTTCGTTGCTCGGTTGGTTAGAGCGTTACCATGCACCGGCCGGGTCTGGTTCGACTCCATCTCGCGCAACACATT
This sequence comes from Otatea glauca, assembly GCA_036346275.1. NCBI lineage: Eukaryota > Viridiplantae > Streptophyta > Magnoliopsida > Poales > Poaceae > Otatea > Otatea glauca. The sequence continues at coordinate 35,338,458 of CM070717.1, forward strand.
ATATTATATATATTCAATGCTGTTAATTGACATATATTGTAGTCCTATTTTACATGGAAAATCCAGTTTGTTTTGCAGAAATGGGCCCAAACTTCTGGTTTTTTTGCAGAAAGGGCCTCGAAAATTTTTCTAAGATTACAGAATAGTCCGTCTTTTTTCGAAAATTCCTAAACTTACATATTAGTCTATATATGCATAACACCATATATGCGTAAAGACCGAATTTCGCGTTACATTAGGCGTTATGTGTGCGCGCGCTTGCGCATACGTGTCTAGTATACCCTACATAATCCTAATATAGTAATGACCCTACATAATCCTAATGTATTAATGACCTTATATAATCCTAATAAATATTATATACCCTATATAATACTAATATATTAATAACCCTATATAATCCTAATATAGTAATATACCCTATATAATACTAATACAGTAATGACCATTTATAATTCTAATATAGTACTATAACCTATGTAATCCAAATATATTAATGACCCACATTTCCATTACTACACACAAATGCATAACACCATATTTTTATTACTCCATACAAATGCATATTGTTTACATCACATTGCCATTACTCGTATATAGCTAATTATTTTCTTTCACAATTTGCCCTTCTTCATGATCGTCGCGATGATAGGTAGCTTCCTGAGTGGTCTCTTCCTCGAGCCTGATGTTGCCATCTACGAAAGGAGGCAACTCGTCAAACTGGTTGTACTCATCCTCATCCACGACATTCTCAACTCCGACGATCCTTCTTTTTCCCTGAAGAACTACATGTCGCTTCTTATCTGTCGGGTCGATTACATAGAAGACTTGTGCTACTTGCTTCGCAAGTACGAATGGTTCGTCTCTGTATCCGACATGTTCGATGTCCAAAGTAGTGAAGCCGTACTTGTCCACCTTGACACCCTTTGGGAGTTGTACCCAACGACACCGAAACATCGGGATCTTAAAAATACAATAGTCGAGCTCCCAAATCTCTTCTATGAACCCATAGAAGCTAGTCTTCTTACTGCCTGTGTTGTCATAGGCATCTATGCGGACACCACTATTTTGGTAAGTGCTTTTGCTATCCTGAGATCTCGTGTAAAAGGTATATCCATTTATGTCGTATCCTTGCCATGTCAAGATTGTACCTGATGGCCCTTTTGCCAACCACCTCAACACAACACTCGTTTCTTTCCCAGTCATATGCTCTTTGAACCAATGATTGAACAAACGGTTATGCTCTTTTGTTACCCAAGCCTCTGATCGTCCACGATTTTCCTCTCGTAGCTTATCCTTGTGCATGTCCATATACGAGGACACCTCAACCGATCATTGCAAGATCGTGAAATGAGCTTTTGAACAATCCATGATCGTAAGAATTTGTTGATTTCCTTCCAATCGTCCCTTTTCCAGCTAGCCTACCCTCATGGCGAGATACAGCACTCCTACCGGTTCCACCCCTCCATGTAATCCACGCAAAACTCGATAACCTCCTCGGTTGCATAACCTTCCACAATCAGCCCTCCGTAGAGATCGATTGCGTACATACTTCTTCAGATACCCATGTACCTTTCGAACGGGTACATCGATGCGAGAATACGGGCCACATACATTTATCTCATTCACAAGGTGAACAATGAGATGAACCATTATATCGAAAAATGATGGAGGAAATACATCTCTAGCGGCATAGTGTCTTGACCACATCATTCTGCGATTCGAAAAGTCCGATGGGATCGATGACCTTCGTGAAATCGTGTTGAAGAAGAAACACAACCTCATGATTGCCTCTCGGACCTTTTCAGGCAAAATACCTCTAATTGCAATAGGAAGCATTTGTGTCGTCATCACATGACAATCATGAGACTTCATGCCAGTTAACTTCAAATCTTTCATCGAGACCAGTTTCTTGATGCTTGCGGAGTAACCGGATGGAACTTTCACACCATGCAAGCATTTGCAGAGGTCTGTTCTCTCTTTCTTGGATAGAGTGTAACAAGTGGGGAGGTAAAGTCGGCCTTTCCGTTGTCTCGAGGATGTAGCTCACTCGATTTTCATATCTTCCGTGTCCCTTCGTGCCTTCATCCGTCCTTAGTTTTGCTAGGAATATTCAAAGAAAATACCAATCAAGTTGTCACATACATTTTCTCTACATGCATGACGTCTATGCAATGTCGAACTTCTAAGTCCTTCCAATAGGGCAAGTTCCAAAATATCGATCTCTTCTTCCACGTGATCTTCTCGATCGAGACCTCGATTTATTATTACTCTCTCCTTTCCAAGTACAACATTAATATCCTTAACCATATCATATACCTCTTCCCCACGAGGAGGCCTTGGAGCTATACCATCCTCTTTTGTCCCATCGAATTGTTTCTTCATATTGCGGTAGGGGTGATTCTGCAAGGAACTCGGTGATGCATGTACACAGCTTTCCTCGAGTTATTGAGCCACACACTTGCGGTTTCATCCATGCAATGGGGCATGCTTTGGCCCCTTTACAAGACGACGGATAGGTTACCAAGGGCGGAGAAATCATTGATGGTGCAAAACAACAATGCGCGTAGGGTGAAGTACTCTCGCTTGTACTCATCCCATACCATACACCTTCGTTCCACAGATCACAAGATCTTCCACCAATGGTTGTAGGTATACATCAATATCATTGCCGTTGTCTCGGCCCTTGGATAAGCGACATCATAATGTACTTTCGTTTCATACACAACCAAGGAGGAAGGTTGTAGATACTGAGTCACGGGCCAAGTGCTATGAATACTACTCATGTTACCGAAAGGATTCATTCCATCCGTACTCAACCCAAACCTTACATTCCTCAGTTCATTCCCAAAGTCCATCCTAAAGAGCCTATCGATGGTTCTCCACTGGGCAGAATCTGCAGGGTGTCTCAGCTTTCCATCCTTTTTACGCTCTTCTGAGTGCCATCGCATCAGTTGGGCATGCTTTTTGTTTCCAAATAAACGCTTCAACCGAGGTATTACCGGTAAATACCACACCACTTTAGTGGGAGCTCCTTTCTTCACCACGGTGCCCTCGCTGTCATGGCCTTTACGCTTGTATCGCGATGATTTGCACACCGGACATACATGCATGTCTGTATACTCTTTGCGATAGAGTATACAATCGTTTGGACATGCATGTATTCTTTCTACTTCCAATCCCAATGGACATACAACCTTCTTAGCTAAATAAGTGGTTATCGGCAATACGTTTCCATCTGGAAGCATGTCCGCTAAGAGATGTAATAGCGCCGTGAAACTTTTATCGGACCAACCATTGCTTGCCTTCAATTTTAGAAGTGAAAGCACGGTGTGCAACTTTGTGTATTCCTCCTTGCAACCCGGAACAAAGGTGTGTCCGAGTCGTCCAACAAACCCTTGAATTGATTAAACTCTCTCGACTAGTGTAGTTCCCTTCGCATCACGCAACATCCGAGCAAGATTATTATCGCCATCAATGTCCAAACTATCCTCATCGATCCATAATCGATGTCACCGCCATAATGCCTTCTCCATCATCCAATACGTTATCACCTTCATGTATGTTTTCCTCTTCACCGTGACTTGTCCAACGTGTATAGCCAAGTACAAAACCTCTTGAATCAAGTGCAAGTGGATGTGCTCTTTGTCCGAAAACATTTTCTCATTCTTGCAATCAATGCATGGACAATGTATGTACTCCGTCTTCTTGTGCAACTTGTTCTCCTCAATGCTCTTAGAAAAGCATATACCCCATCGATATAATCTCTACAGTAACGGTTCGCATTGTACATCCATCTCCTGGTCCATCTAAAATTAATTAACATATAAAATTGATTAAAAACTAATCTAATTACTTATCATCTAAATGAGCTAGATAATAAATTCATCATCTAAAAATGATGAGCATCCACCTACCAAATTAGCTAAAATTTCATGTATATTAATATCCAATAATCTTAATTAAATAAATTTAATATATGTCCGCATCAGTGGAACCAAATTAATAGTAATTAAAAACTAATCAATACTTTTCCAGTAAAGAAGCTAGATAATAAATTCATCATCTAAAAATGATGAGCACCCACTACCAAATTAACTAAAATTTCATTTATATTAATACCCAATAATCTTAATTAAATAAATTTATTATATGCAAGATGTATATGTCCGTACACTAATGGAACCAAATTAATAGTAATTAAAAAACTAATCTAATTACTTATCATCTAAAGGAGCTAGATAATAAGTTCATATATATGCAAGATGTATATGTCCGTACACTAATAGAACCCAATTAATAGTAATTAAAAAACCAATCTAATTACTTATCATCTAAAGGAGCTAGATAATAAATTCATCATGTATCAAATTAACTTAAAATGCAATTAATATTAAATATATGCTTAATCATAATTCATCATCTATAAAAGGAACACAACATCATCTAATGGACCTAGCTAGGAAATAAATTCATCAACTACAAAATGGTAGCTAAATAAAAATAAACAAAATCTAAACTTTTCATCTCATCTACATATAAACCCTAATTAAACTTGGTTTAAAAATTAAATTGCAATAAGATTAACACAAATCAAGAGAGGAGAAAAAATAACTCACCAAGGAACAACTAGAGGAAGTACAAGCACAAGAATTGGAGAAAACGAAATCAAATTTAGAAGTTTTGGTTTGCTCTCGGAGGAAGAAGACCAGAGCTGCTACTGACCACCTATTTATAGGCAGTATTATTAGTGGCGGTTTTTAACTAGAACCGCCACTGATAACATTATCTGTGGCGGTTCTATCCTCGAACCGCCACTGATAATAAATTATCAGTAGAGTGGCGGTTCGAGGATAGAACCGCCACTGATATGTTTCCCGCTATTTTTAAAATAGAACCGCCACTGATAATTATCTTTGTGACGGTTCGAAAAAAACCGCCACAAATAGACCGTCACCTATTGCAGGTTTTGGCGTAGTAAATTGCCATCTCTGATCCAGATGTGATTTAACAGTGTAGTCCAGATTCGACCGCACTGGCTTATACCCCTAAACCCTAATCACATTCACCGTTCCCCAAATCATCTCCCTTGCTCAATCTCCGTCTCTTCGTCAACTAAAGGGCATATTAAAATTTTCGCCAGCCTTCTCTCCTAACTCAACCGAAAATGTATTATAATAAGTATGGTGCCCTACAACAAAGAGCCATATTTTTGCAGTGTGTTTGGACAAAGACACAAGTTTTCGATGTTCCATACCAAATGCCACAAAATCATATTGTCTTGTAGCCAATTTTATAATTAACAATTGGTTTGTATAAGGGGTAGAAGTTTAGTTAACCGATGCTAACCATCTGATAAAACCGTGTATACATATTCGATGGCTATATGCAATCTTTATAACAAGAATTTCACTATGTGTGCTGCGCGTGGATTTGCAATCCCTCTTTGGCTTAACTCCGACTTGAGCTTGTCCGGTCCAAACTCCAAAGGCTAAGCCGTTCAAAATAATGCGTGTGTCCCCCAAATTCCAATAACTAAGGTTTCATGTTTTCAACTGTTTTACCACCAAACCCTATTAAAAGATTCCTAGAATATTTCTTTCCAATATTGTTCTTACTAGTCCTTTTTACCGATGGAATACAAGGCGACAGCTAGGACCGGAGCCAAACCACATCGATGAGCATCGGCGTGAATCAGGTAGCAACATCGATGGTTTAGCACCATCACCATATCAATTCCATACTGGTAACAGCCCGTATGTACTATTTTGAAACCTAAACCAGTGCAAAGTATCTCTATATACCGTACTGGCCTTATACAGGTTATACCGGCCATACCAGCTTCAATACCGATCAATACTGATCATACCGACTTCTTATCGACCAATATTATTTGTATCGGTGGAATTGATAATATGGCCTATTAAACTATACGTTATATTTTATAGCATTACTATATGTTTGGAGTAATATTATAAGTGAAATTTGGTGTATATATAATTAAATATGTATATACTTATAAATATATATTATTATATTAAATCCAAAACGGTACGGTGATATAGACCGGTACCATAATGTAACATTCGAAGAGCTAAACCGATATTCCCTCTAGTACAATATTGACAAGTACGACCATCACTGCCTCATCAATCACAATTGGGACATTCAAGCAGGTCTTCTTCCTTGGAGACCAATGCGCTTTGGCAGTTCGTCGTATCAATGTAATTCAAACGAAATTTCCATCTACCAAACAGTTAGGAGCAAAAGACTGTTTGACAGAGCAATCCTAACGCTGATCTACTGTATCTAGTAACAAAAGAGTGACGTTTTGAAATACGTGCAGTCAAAATTTCTTAACTTTGGCTTCTAATATCTTTATGGTTATTTTGATTGGACATTTAAAAATGATAAACGCAGATTCATCACGAAAAGTACTTTAATAATATTGTGATTTTATTAGGTTATATAGATATAATAGAATAAAAAGTAGTGACTAAAGTCGTATTTCATATACTGTGTTGATTTGCGAGACGTCACTCTTCGGTGACTAATGGGGTGGTAATTGCGAGATTTTTTTTCTTTGAGGAACAGGAGCTTAATTCTCATTCATCAACAGTAGTACAATCGAGAAGGCAATTTTCGAGGAAATCAGGCACAAGGTTAAGCCACGTGTACCATTGCCTACTCTCGGACGCTTGTTTTGCACATAAATATGCTGCCCTATTACATTCACTACGAATAAAAACCAATTTAAAAGGCGAGAAACTACTGCTAAGCTCCTGAACTTCAACGAGGATGGAGGAGACCTCGGATCGATGAAGGTCATGCTTGTTCCACAAATTTACCAAATTCTGTTTCACATTCTATCACCAATCTTTCAAAGCCCCGCTCGGATGCTAACACAATTCCATCACGAACTGCGTAAGCTTCAGCAATGAAGGCATTTGCCATATAGGTGCATCAACGAGATTGTGCCACCATGAACGCACCTGATGAATCACGCGCAACAACACCTGAAGGCCCTTGGCTCTCTACAGCATAGAACGCCCCCGTCAACGTTTACTTTCACAACATCATTTTCTGGAGGCCGCTAATATTCCTTCGTCGCCCGCGGACTTGTTGCTTTAGGCATTGGCTCGAATTGTGCGAGATCCAAAGAAACATCCCGTGCCCATTTCACAGATGAAGCGTTCACTGTTCTGCCCCCTCACTCAATTTTTTCTTTCTTTCAAAAGTAGCTCTTTCCCAAATAGAATTGCAAAAATAAACCCCCTAGCCACCGCGGAAGCACCTCCCATACCCTCCTCCACGACACCAGCTGTCCCGCATACCGCGCGCCAGCTCCTGCGCACGCCACTGCGCCTCCCATGATCTGGCTCCGCGGCTAGGCCTGCTTCTGCACTACCAGTGCTGTTGTGCTCGCCATGACTTCCAGAGCTGCCTGCCTCCCGCGTGCACGCATGCGCGGCAACTTCCCTTCCCGCGGTTCCATGGCGCGGAAGGTGTCAGACGTCGCCTCCTGATCCTTCCGCGACGAGGAAGAAGACTAGTTTTGCAAAAAAAAAATTAAGAAAGAGTTATTTAAAAAAAAATAAGAGGGAAGTAGGGCCAAAACAATGAACTATTCTTCACAGATTGTATAAGACCTCTCAGCGTTTCCCCATGGTTTCGCGCATTCCATATTGCCCACATGCCGCATAAGACAACCGCAGCATGTTCTGACAGCATCAACTGTTCATCAATTAGATCCATGGCCCATGTGTGTTGGAGTAAATCAGGAATCTCGATCCCTGTGATGTCCCGCATGGCCCCCCAAAACACCTTCTCCCAGGTGCATTTCGTCAAAATATGCAGAGCTGTTTATTCAGTTTCCCCACAGGTTTCACAATGCGCAATCCGCTCCAAATGCCGTCGCCGAAGAACTGATCTGGATGGAACAAAATTATGGAGTATTTTCCACCAGAAAACTCTGACGTTAGGTGGCACGTTCAATCTCCAAAGCTTCTTCCACATCAGCTTTGAGCTTCCATGGGAAGTAGAGGTCGAAGAAGAAGCACCAGTTCCTATAGCACTACCCGACAATAGGCGATACGCCGACCGAACAGAATAGTTGCCGTGTCTCTCTGCCGCCCATGCCCACACGTCCTCCTCCCCTCGTCCTAGGGAAATTCGAAGCACAGCTCGAGCATCCGGTGCAAGTAAATTACTCTCCACAGTTGCTGAATTCCAAGACACTGTTAAAAAACTAGGTATTATTTGTGTTTTAGATTTGAAAAAAACACTAATTTCCAAAAAGATTAAATACAACAGGCAAGACAAAAGACACCACATATTTCTGTAAAGTAGATCGATCCACAGGAATTCTTACGATGGGCTTGATGACGAAAAGGAAGCAGCGCAGTAGCGATCGGCCGTAGAGGAAGTAGTCGACGCCGAGGAAGTAGTCGACGTCGTGGATCGCAAGATGAAGAGCTCGAGCGGTCGCGCAGTTGCGCTGCCCAGAAACCTTATTGCCGTCCCCGTGCAGGTTCTCTCAGCTGCAACGGTTCGGAGATCCCGCTCTCCTTGCCTCGCGGTGCACGCCGAGAGGAAGGTCGGTGAAGAATGAGCACAACACGAAAACGCAACACAGATCACCGTGGATGAACGCGAGTATCAGAGCCAAAAATCAAAAGCTCTATTCTGTCTGGACGTCTCCAGATTTTATAGCGTCGCACCAGTAACGGTCACCATTAAACGCTAGTAACTGCAGGTCATTCAAATGACAGTTTCTATTAGAAACTGACGCCATTATCATGACTGTTTCAAATCTCAGTAAATGACCCCATTAATTCACCAATAACAGAGAGAAACCGAAAATTAAAACGGGTTTAAACGTACCAGGAATTTAATCCACGGCACGGCACGGCACGGCGACTCGCGACGTCGCAAGTCACGCGGAAAAAACACGCGGTAATTCGCGAAATACGCGCGCGCGCGTGCGTGTGACTTTAGCCAGCTCCTCACCCTCCATATGTCTCATTACAAGACATGGTGGGAGCTCTCCCTTTTAAATTGGTATTCTCCCCTCTCAACTAGCAATATGGTACTTTTATTTGTAGCTTTGGCATTAGAGATAAATGGGCCACTTGGGCCTCATTTCTAACAGACACACCATCGGTATTGAGCAGCTCATATACATGACGTGCCGTGGCTGTCGGCGGTTGTCCCAGGGGTTTATGATCCACATTATCTGGTATACATGGCTCTGCCCATATATCAATTGAAGAGCCATCTCGTTGCAAGACAGACCGGCCACTAAGATTTGCTCTCCAAGTATGTGACGAGTTCTTCTTCTTGCACCCTGATAGGAAATCCGCATTGTTGAAACACCTGCCTTTTAACACTATCGCACATAAGGATGTTGGGTTAGTGAGAAGTCTTCATCCCTGCTTCCCAAGCATAGCAAGTTTGAACTTGTGAAGATCTCGGAAACCCATCCCACCTTGTCATTTTGGACGAGCCATCACAGACAACTTTTGCCAATGGATCTTATTGCTGTCCACGCTGCCGCCCACCAGTACTCGGAGATATTGATAGTTATTTCCTCCGTCTAAGTTTATAAGACGTATTTTTTTCTTGATATATAGATCAAGAAGATATTAAAAATGATTGGATTCAATGTATGCATGCAGAGAATATAAAGTAAAATTGGATATTTATTAGAGGTATATAAGAAACATCACACTATTTTTACATTGGAATATAAAATACATTCTACAGTCTTATATTATGGATAAGATTATTTAAAAAATATGTCTTATAAACTTGGACTTAGGAAGTACTTATTGGACGTCTTCTTCGAGAGTTTGAAACAAGTCATAGAGAATGTCGGTATAGCTTGAGCAACCGATTTAATAAGAACATCTCGGCCAGCACTACTCAAGCACCTCTCACTCCATCCTCCAATCAGCATTTTTCCGGGCTTTCAATGGGATATGTTCGAACGCCTCATCTGTAGACCGGCCTAGGGCTGTAGGAAGACCAAGGTATTTTTCGCCGAGGGCATCAGTCATAATGCTAGTGACTGTGTGCATTAGAACAGTTATCACTAAAAAAGATTGCCGACTTGGATCGATTAACAGGCTGGCCTGACTCCCTCCGATATTGTTCCAAAATTTCACACAAATACCGGATACTTCTTGAAAGACTGAAATGGTAATCAAAGGGGTAAATGGTTTCAGATAATTTTTTTCACCTACTAGACAAAAAGAGCCAATAAAAAAAATCAATAACTTCATCTTATACTTGCTCGTGGGATTTTAATGATCATGATGATCTTAGATTGGCTCCCACATGTCACGGCAAGAACGAACAAAAGAAAAATAAGCCTAGAATACGATCTACTAAATATTTCTTCTCAAGCAAAAAGAACGGTTTTTTTTACAAAGACTGAAGCAAAGTTTGACTAGATGATTAGGATATAATCTAACAAAGATTCATCCATCAATCGTTCATCATCGACAAAAGATCCAAAAGCAATTAGGAGGGGAGGCAAAATCAACTTAGAAGAATTTAAAGTGTGGAAAATAAATACTGAATGTAAATTTCAGAATAGTAGAGAAAATAAAATTTTCATTGCATAGATAGGAAGATTTACAAAGCCATACTACTAGGTGAGTAAAGCTCACAAATGAGCACACAAAGAAACCCTAAACCCTTACTACAAAACCTTAGGAAGAGTTATCCCTCTACCCCTCTATTTATAAACTAAAAGCACACTAACTTGACCGTTACTCCATTCGCGAACCTTGATCCAACGATCCTCCTTGGCTTGAGTAGGTTCAAAGTTGGCATCCCAGCTATCCACTTGCCCTAACGGGTTTTATCCATTTATGCTAACTTGATCGCTACTCCATCCGCGAAACTTGATCCAACGATCCTCCTTCGCTTGAGTAGGGCTCAAGTTGGCATCCCAGCCATCCATTTATCCTCCCGGTTCGTAGCACCTCCTGGCCTCGGTCATCTTCATCGCCGCCTGACCGTCTGGACCTCAGCTCTCTTAGCCTAGTCTTGGTCTCCTCCGCCTCATCATGATCTAGCTCTAAGTCATGCAACCATCATAAATAAGGGAAACCCATCACATAACACTGTTCACAAGATATGCAATTTATAATTAACACAGTATGAATTCTCAATTAAATGTATCGTTCAAACTCATTGGGAAGGCCGAACGTAACGCAAAATTGCAAATTCAGTTTTCTAAACTAAAACAAATTCATACAAATCGATACAAAGATAACAAATGTCAAATACTCATCACACATCCATAACTTACCTCCACGTGGTCTCACACGTAATAAGAGAGACCCACACTTATCAAAGCCGAGTTTGATCGTAATGCCACATAAATATTCCCACTCGACTCTTATCATATGCCTTTGCCATATTGAATTTAACAGCACAAGCACTAACCTTACCTTTTTTGTATTTAAGATAAGGGATGCACTCATAAAGCTGTGAGGACATTATCTGTAATTAGCCTGCCCGGTACAACAGAGCTCTGCTCCTCCGAAATAATCACGTCAAGGACCAACCTCGGCCGGTTTGCAAGCACCTTAGAGCAGATCTTGTAAAGAACATTACACGGCGAGATTGGGCGGAATTGTTCTAGTTCTTGGGGATTTTTAACCTTAGGAATTAGAGCCAACACTGTGTTGTTCACCTCTTGGGCCATGTCTCCTCCTTCAACGAAAGCTTTAACCGCACGACAGAGATCATCCTTAACAAGCTCCCAATGACGCTGATAGGAGCCAGCCGGTGCCTTGTTGGGCCCCATCAAGAACAAAGCTTTCCTTATCTCGTTATCCGATTTCGGCGCACACAACATATCATTCATCTCCTGTGTGACCTTTACCGGCACATGCTGTAGCACTTCCTCCGGATTAGAATCTTCCTAGGCTGAGAACAAAGCAGTGTTGAAATTAGCAGCTAAGAGCTCTAATTCCGACCGAGTGTTTGTACCATCATCTCGTTTGAGAACAGAGATTTTGCTTTTTCGTGCACCGTCACGCGTCTTGGCTTGGAAAAAGGAGGTATTTCTATCCCCTTCTTGCAGCCATTGGATTCTTGAGCGTTGTTTGGCCATCACCTCCTCCTTGGATAGCAACTCGGCTATCTTTTTCGTTAGCTCTCCTCTCGCCCAGCACGCGTCGGACCCGAATGCAACAGAGACGGATCTACGGTGTACAGGTCGGGGTCAAGTGATGTCGACGTCGTCTAGTTTAGTACATATGATTTCTTTAGTATATAAGCATATGATCCTCTTATTACAAGTTAGTGTTACAAGTTTGCAATGATCTCGACGATCCCGATAATTTTTTTCTTCTAGATCCACCTCTGGAATGCAAAGGTGATGCCCGTAAGCGTTCTACTCTTCTCGCAGGTATTTCAGCTGGCCTTGGACAGAGCCAAATTCCTCCCGGCTCCAATCCTGAAACAGCGCGTAGTGATCCATGCACACGGCCAGATCACTCCCATGCGCACGCCATGCTTCAACCACCACCTTTCCATGGTTCTTGTGTCGCTTCCACTTATTTTCATACCTGAACACGGACTGATTCTCAGGCCACTCCGAACGGGTCAGTGTTAGGAGCAAAGCACAGTGATCTGACTGTGTGGTTTAATTTGAATACGTTGCACCATCGTTGCCTCCTTCCGCGCGGCGCGGTGCGGTGCGTCGGCTAGTCCCACACTCTTCGGGCATCACAGTGCCTTCTCTCGTGGTCCATCGTCCTGCCGTAGCGCTGGTGTCCTTGCACACTCTTCGGACGCGGCAGAGGAAAGGTGCTGCCTGTCGCGTCTTATGCGGTAGAGGAGGAGGCTAAATTCATAAATGTATTCGTGGAGAGATAGATTTGCAAAAAAACGAGATACAATAGGCTAGATAAGCAATGATTTTTTAGACGCTTCCTAAAAATATTCCATCTTCCAAACCACCAAACTGTTCACGTTTCGCAACACAACCAAGCAAGGAGTATCGGATTGGGCTCGTAGGTACCATCTTTCCGAAACATTTTGGTTGTAACTTTGTAATAAACGATTGGCTGTGTATCTCAAGATGCAGAGGCCGAAAAATTAATATATTCTTCCATTATCTCAAAAAAAAAAAAAGTACCATCTTTCCAAAACTCGCGTCTTGACTCCCTGTAGAAACCAGTGAACCGCCATTCGGTTCCACCAGTAGCCTCTCTCCCTTCAACATAGCATCAATGTGTGACCTAGTGAAGTATTGCAGCTGCACCGTGATGCCATTGTTCCAGAACAAAACAAGCACCCCCCCCCCCCCCCCCAGCCCGTCACTATCCACCCCAAAAGCATTATCCATACCAATCCTCGATCGAAGATTTTGAGTTCTCGACGTAGCACACATTTTGGTCTCCGAGAGAGACCAAAGACGGACGAAATAACTCAACGAAATTATGAAGCTCTTGAACTGCCTCAGACCGCCCGCAGCTAGGCAGTTCAGACATAGCAAATTCATTGCGCTAGGCGGGTCAGCCTTGCAGCCTCCGCCGATCCTGCATTAAAAGAGAAATCTCTTTCTTCTGTGTAACACCCTGGTTTCCGTATATATAACATCTCGCTTACACTTTTATCCTCGCTTGATGTAAAATAATTAACCCTGTGATGCTATGTTTGGACATAACAATCATTATATACTAGTATAACTCACTTTAGACAAACAACGTGAAATTAATCTCACCCTTGCTTCATATAGCATTTATATTAATGAGCCGGGGTTTTATATTTTGTTTCTTCGTCGACTCCGATTCCATTCCCATTGCATCTAGCAAAGAGTGGTCATGTCCCTCGTGCACAGCTGACACTAAGGCCAAATGGTTATGGGTCGTGCCTTCTGTTAATTATTGTGATTCATATCTAGTTTTTTAGTGTTTGTAAAATTGTGTTAAATAAATCTTAACAGGATTTAGATTCCTACTTTCTTTCATAGTACGATTTCTACTTGTTTTGAAGGAAGACTAAGGGGGTTATGTAAACCCATAGGATGATCGTGAAGAACCTAAGCAAACAAGGAAGTCACAAACCAACTCATCCAAAGCCAAAAGTGCACGAGAGAATTAGAGACGAGGTTTTTATTTAGCGCTAGATTCTTGTATAGGGCAAGGATCCAAGAGTTCTAAAAGGTTCAAGACATTGTGAGAGAGCAACAATCCTATGTATTCTTTTGAAGTTGTGCTTAAAGAATTTGTACTTAGTTTTACCAAATCTTTATCTATCGTCATGGTTACTTCAACATCGTTATTTTGATTATCTCTACGAGATTTATCTTCTTCGTTCTCGAGATTGTACAGACTCGTGTCGTATATCACAAAACTCTGATATGATCTAGAGAGCTGCTACGTATAAGAAGAGATTTCAAAATGTAACGTCGTCTACCCATCATCTGAATCCAACCATAGTGCTAACTCCCCTTGCCGGCTTTCTTTTCCCGCGAGTCTTTGTTATCAGCTGTCTCGAATCCGGAAGCAATTTACTGCCAAATCCGTCTCCGTAACACCCTCAGGAGAGATGTTCCTCCACCTTTCTCAGTCTATCCTCCTCCGGTTTACTTCCTTGTTTCGCCTACGATGGATGCTAGCTAGGTGCTTCTACCAAACGACGACACGTTCTTCCTTTGACGATGAACCACTATGCCACACCGCCGCTGCGGCCGTCAGGTAACTGCGAGATCCCATTTTCGTTTCGTTCGACAGTTTTAATGCTGGCTCAGCCATCTCATCTCTTCGGTGTAGTTGGCGACAATGGACGCTCCATACTAAGCGTGATCTCCGTGCAGCGGCGTGGGGTAACACGATTGGGTCACGCACAGACTTTTGCGTCTCTTCTTTACAGTGGAATTGTACGCCGAGAAATAGCGATCGAACTCCCCCGCAACGGATCAGCACGCGCACAGGCCGGCCGCCGCTGACGCCATTGGCTTAGCCTCACTCCACTCCCACCGTTCTACTACGCTATTTGTTGGAGTATCTCTCTGTCTCTCCCCCTACGTACGTGATTGGTCGATGTTTCGCTTCGCATTATATGCAGCAGCTGGGAAGGAGGCTGGAAAGCAATGTGCGTGTGTGTGTGGAAAACATATTTCCTTGTTCGGTATCGTCAATTTCACCATCCTCTGTCCGCCATTCACTGCCGAACGGCACGGAAGCTAGCCAGGGCAGATATAGGGGTGTCGGCCTGTCGGGTATGCTTAGCACCTTAAAATACTGGAAAATGCTACGAGATCACTTTTTTATTGGATCAGATTTATTGGTTGGATTGGTTTTGATTTTGATTTTAACTGTTTGAGGTTTCTGGGTCTTTAGAACTGTTTGTATTGTACTTTTAGCAAATTTAAAATATATATGTTAGATTTATAAAATAAAATCTTTATATAAGACTATGCTGCAACGTCAGAAGGCTCGAGAAATGGTGTTAGTGGTATGCAGGTCTTTACAGGTTGTGGTCTGGGAACTCTTCATCGGCCATGGATGGAGGTTTAGAACAAGATTGTGTGCAGATTAAGAGTTTTTTGTTAGTCCTTTTATTACTTGTTCAAACCCTTTTCTTCATTTGATTGTTATTTGCTAAGTCTTTTTTTTATAAGTCTCTTGATGACAATATTTTGGTTGTAATTTTGTAATAAACGATTAGCTGTGTGTATCTCAAGATGCAAAAGTCGAAAGGTTAATATATTCTTCTATTATCTAAAAATATAAGACTATAAAGTTGTACGTGTAAAAACTATATCCTATCGAAAATTTTCTACTTCCATGGGTCCAATCGAAACAACACAGTAATTTCGAGTAGAACGACGTTGACATTGACTACCATGCAAAATGTACAGGTATTACCCGTAAAATTGAAACACAGTAATTTGGAGTTAGAGCTCTTAACCTACCTGAAAGGACCGATTAATTGGGAGTACGAGTTGATTAAATGCGAGATCACGAACCCAACAAATAAACTCACTTCTTCAAGGCGGAAAAAAAACAATTTTTCTTAGATTCATAGAAAAATCATTGGGTTTTGATAAACATCACCTGGATGTTTTCTTAGCAAAAAAACATTCAAATTTTGAAGCATTGGATCTAAGGTGAGATCCGTAAGATGTGAAGGGAGGTGAGATTGTGTTTTGATAGATAGTTTGATACTTTGATCTAAAGGTTTAAAATTTAGATGTTTGTAAGAAACAAAATATCCAGATAAAGACGACGCGCCCAGAATCATTCGAGGCAGCGTGATAAGAATATGCGTACTAGGCGAACTATTGCGCTTGTACTAAAATTATTGGCTGCGAAAAACTACTCGAGCGTTCGATCGTTGTCATATCCTAAACACATCATATGTCTTTATATATGCTGAAAAAAATATCATGCCCTCGATCGCGAACTATGCCATAAGTGTGACAGAAAAAGTTGCTCTAAAAAACTGATGTGACAACTGACAAGAGATAAACCACTATTGCGCTCAATTGCTCATCTTATGGGTTGTCACTAAATTGTGTTCCCAATGTACACAATACACTAGTGCTTTTTTTAGATGTCCGATACACTAGTACTAATTATAAGCTTAATTAAACTACTAAATATTAGACGTGTGTATTTCTCTAAAATTATTCAACGGTTGCATGTGCAGATATGTGGATATAGGAGCTGGGCTACGTACCTTAGTTTTTTAGGAACTTTTTTATTTTTAGGAACGCGAACGCGACGTACCCTTATGAACTGGGCGTAGAATTCACTCAACGAAATTTTACGAAAGCTAAAATGAATCATCGCCAAGTACAATATGTTAGCTGCTTACCATTGTATAGAGCCATTTCACAGAACAACAGAAGTGACGTAGAAGTGATAAGGAAAAACGTTGGCATGATGGTTCACTAGTAATTTAGTCCCTTGCTCTAGAAATATGAAGTAACTTAGTCAATTACATAATGGTCCTAGGACTCTTAAATTTCATATCTAGACCACTAAATTTATTTAAGTGGATCACTCTAGATCATATTTGTATGTAAGCCTGGGTATAACCGATAGCATGGCAGGTTAACTCATGCTACGTAGTATCGGGCCCACATCCAATCACAAAAATCACAAATTGATTCCTTGCCCCTTCTCTCATGGTAGCCTCTCCAACATCCGCAATCTAAAACCTATTCCTTGCTCCGAACAACCGTCATCGTTGCAGGGTCAGACATTTGCGCATGCCACCACCCTCGTTGTTGCCTCATTCTCAATAGCCGCAACTATAAGGGTTTCAAACGGGGGACAAAATTACGAAAGGCCAAAAATTCAGGGGCTCAGTGCAAATTGCAATTGCCATGACTATTGTTACTTGTTTTTTTAGATAATAGAATAATACATCTCCCCGCCTATGTCTCACATGCTGACGTGCTAATGGCTCGGTAATGCAGGCATGGATATGCAGTTTAGAGTTTACTGTCTTGTTTTAACCAGTTAGACAAGTTCAATCTATACCCCTTTATAATGCACCTAAGCATTCTTTTCTACATCCACCCCAAATAATGCACCCCACTAGAGATGGCCCAACCTTCATGCACCCAGCGAAACGTCCCCAGAAACTTGCCTCCATCAAAATTAACCTTTCAGATTTTTCCTCAGCTTTACTCACCCACATCCGATGGTCATTGTTTAATGTGTCTAACTCATCCCTGTGGTCCACAACAGATCTCCCCACACCTCCAGCATCATCTCAAGGAAAAGGAAACAAATATCCTGGAATTAAGGAAAGGGAAACAAACGTTCTAGAAAAGGAAAAGACCATATATTATGGGCTGGGAAAAGGAAACCGGAAGACAGGGCACTATACTAGTGACTTGTAGTGCGGTTTACTCTTTCTTTATAGATATGATTTATTTAAGGATGCAATTTTATTGTGCTAAATCAACATATCTCTACTACTTCTAATTAGGAGTTGATGGCAGCAGTCCGTTCTCCTCTAAAGTATCTGATTTGTTGGATCTGATGTGAACGGTTGAGATAGAAAATGATTTAATCATATCTTAGATGGAAGGATTTTATCACACCTTTTTTGAATAGAAATATTATTTTAGCATATCTCTATTCACATGTTCTTACTATGGAAGGATGTTATTCATATATCTTATAAATGGAAGGATTTTCTCATCATGTCATGTATAGATAGAAGGATATACTCACCATATCTCATAATACGGGAATTCTATCTCATCATATCTGGAAATGCATATATTAAAAAGAAAGAATCACGCAACTAAATCACGTGCCAATCACGAAGATGTCGGGGAGACATGGTTTCCATCCGCCTACGTACGCTGCCTTCTGTTTTTATCTACTCCCTATTAGAGGGCACCCACTCTCATCTCCAGGAGGACAGGCCGGTCGATAGTGGAGACACACGCAGGAAGATAAGAGAAAAGAAAGGCTGCGTGCAAGAAGCAAGAAGATTTTCTGCAATAGGAAGGCAATAACTTTCTCCTCCTTCAATGGTAAGGATTGATATCTCTCTACTAATTCTAATTAAGAGTTGGTGGTGATCGTCAATTCTCCTTCAAAGTATTTGATTCGTTGGATCTAACATGAACGATTGAGATGGAAGAGGATTTAACCCCGATATTCAAATCTCTTCGGAGGAACAAACTTTTCCTACTATTGAAATATAACTAAAGTTAGTGTTCTTTACAAATAAATTTTTTTGTCGCAAATTGAGTTTTCGTTGCAACGCACGGACACATGACTAGTACAACTTAAACCAATGTGGTCAAAATGCTTGATAAGCGGGAACCATCTCTAGAAGTTGTGCCCGGCTTATCATCTCTTGGAGCTATGGAAGTACGACTCCCTTTATCAGGGTTTAAACTCTGATGCCCGCTTCACTCACCGTCACATGTAGAGTGTGCCTTAGTGGATAATCCATTAGGTCATGGATTTATCTGACATCTATAATCTAACTCATGCTAAGGGTGTATTTACTTATGGTGTGTGTACTTGTACCATCTAATGAGAAAATTTGACATATACCCTAAATGTTGCGAAGATTTTTCTCTTAGAAAGACAACTAATTAATAGTCCATGGGTGGACACAAAGAAAAATTATAAATGTGGGGAGGGTCCAGCTGCACTGAATTGGAACACTGAAAAGTCAGTGCTCACCCAACCCAACGCTTGTCGCCTACCTGCCTCCTCATTGGCTTGGATAGCAATAGAAGTCACCTTTTTTTTCTTTAGTTGCTTTTCTTTTGGCCCTGCCTCCTCATCTCTTCTTCTCTTTGTTGTATCAAAATTAATTGTTCCCATTTAAAGTGATTTTGGCCTATGAATAAACTCCCGCCTCTCCAATGCTCCCTTGTACGTAGAGATCACTCTTCAAGCCTCCTTTATCTTATTTTTTCAAATCTAGCCTCCTCCTTCACCGCGGAAGACATGATCGCCTATCGCGCCCGAGGAGCGCAAGAGCTGGCGAGGAGCGCGGGAGCAAAGCCACAGCAGCGAGGAGCTCGGGAGCAGAGCCACAACAGCAAGGGAGCGGCTGCCTGCCGCTACCGACGAGCGCGGGAGGCACGTTCCCTGTTAGAGAGGGGGCTAGATTTACAATTTCACTAAGAAGGAGGTTAGATTTAATAAAAACAAGGTAAAAGAACTAGAAAAGTGATCAAATGTCTCCCCTACTGAACTATCAAATGGCGCCAAATTAAGTCTGTGTTGTGTCATGTCTCGTCAAACTGTGGTAGGTGGTGGTAGGTCCATACAGGGTTTAAAATCTCGATGAAATTTTGGATTTCGTCCGGGACCAAGATTTCAAATCTCAGCGAAATGAAAAAAAAAATAAAAATTAGGGTTTGCTATAGTAGTTTCGGTAAATTTTGGCGAAATTTTAGGCTTTTGGACTGGTTTTCGTACCAATTTTTTTGTAGAGAATTGTAATGCCTTTTATTACGGAATACATGTGAAAAGTTCACCGAAAAAATACATATACAAATTATGTAACCCTAACTTGGATTTTGGCCTTAAATAATGTATTTCGGTTTAAACCCTAAACTCTAACTTGGATTTTGTCTTTAAATAATGTATTTCGGCCTAAACCTCAAACCCTAACTTGAATTTCGGCCTTAAATGATGTATTTCTGACTAAACCCTAAACCTTAAATTGAGAATTTTATGTGCAAATACTTAGTATTTTTCATTCAAATAGATAGCAAACGTAGATAAATGCTTGCATGATTTTTCATATTTTTTTTGCCATTTTTTCTAGTCTCGGGAGACCATTTCACAAGGTGTTCGAAATCACCGAAATTTCGGTTTAGTGATCTTAAAAAATTCCGGATTTCAAATTTTGTTTTTCGAATTTCGGCCGGATTTCAGCTGAAATTCTGAAATCTCGTCGAAATTTCGGTTTAGGGTTCTTAAAAAAATCCGAATTTCAAATTTGGTTTTTTGAATTTCGGTTAGATTTCAGCTAAAATTCTAAAATCTCGTCGAAATTTCGGATTTCGGTCAACCCGAGACGTGATCCGAAAATGAAATTTGAAACCTTGGGATGATGATCCTTGTAGCAATGCCTAATTAAGATATGGTTAGCCTTGAAAAAAATTCCGCTAAATCGCTGTCACGTATATCCTCCTCTAATAGTAACTTGGTCGACTAGGCCTAAGCTGTAGATTCGGCATGACATGTCAAATCATCCCGTGCCTGTTACTCGATCTTTTGGTACAAAGCGTCGTGGACTCGTGAATCAGCTGAACTCCCAAGATTAGCATTTTTCAGTGAACAAACCAAACAGACCTCAAATTTCGAAACTGCCACTTTTAACCCTTACTTTAGTAGATTGATTGGATGATCAACTCCACTGATGGTACTCAGGGCTCATTTGGGTATATTCAGCTCTCCACAACGTTTTATTAATGGGATAAATGCGGATTAAATCCCCAGTCCGACATCTACAGTGAGCCCGGCAGGTTTCAGAGAATCAGAGTAGGAGTACATGGAGCTGTTCACAGTACGCATGCATCAACCAGCCAAAGTGCACTGCAGTGCCGACTAATTCGAAATAAAAGCACCACGAAAAAAATCTGAGTGAATACCGTATCCTGTTACACTAATCAAACAGAAGTTACCGCATACTAGGGTCTCGTTTGGAACCCACAGAATCTACGCATGTTATTATACAATTTTGACGTAACTTTTTATTACTTTTTCTTTCTATATCCTTCTCCTTTAACTATTTTTAATGTGATTTATTATCATAAACTAGAGTAAAACACATCATCTAAAAATATAACGAAGAAAGATAATATAATATTATATTGATATGTCTCGGTGAAAGCAACAGTATCTGAAATGATTCACGATCAGAGGAGTACGTAAATTCTTCGAGGAACGGTTCAAATCCCCGTTAATTATTACACAAATTTTGCGTTCCCGTTCCCAAAACGATTTAAGAATTAGTATCTTGTGACGCTGGCCATAGCTTGTATATCTTCTTCGTCCCTACGTCATAGGGTTTGAAACTGAGATGGTGCCTTTACTTTTGTTTTGTTAAGTGAGCATATATCCAAATGACTTTTCCTTCTTTTTTGAAAGGGGAGAAACGGACACACAAGGACAGAGACCACCGGACTGTGGGCGTAATTAGACGTACAATCGTGGGATGAATTTGGGGTATAATCGCAACCAGATTGTCCAATACTGTCACTTCCTCTACTTTTCCAAAGTAGGGGTAGGGGTGCAATCAGATTGCATAGGTGCCGATCGATCGACCGACAAGTATTTCGGTTCGAATTCAGCTAGCTATTTCGAATAATAGTCGGATTCGGATAGTTAGTTTCAGATTCCGCATCGAATTCGAGAGATTACTATCCGTCGGATCGCGATGTTCCAAGAGTTTTCTCATATATTTCCGAGAAGATCTATTCGGATATCCGATTTCACCCCTGCCACCCAATAGTCAATCCAACAGACCCAGCAGCAGCAACCCAATAGTCTCCGACCATAATCCTACATCATGTTCCTGTTCTCCTCCCAGTCCACTCCCAGTCTCCCATTTCACAAGCCTCCAACCCCTCCCGAGGTCCCGCCGGACGCCAACCTCCCGCAGCTGCCCTCCCGCTGTTGCCCTCCAGTCCTGAGTCCCATCGCCATCCCTCCCATGGCCGCCCTCCCATTGGCCGCAACCCTCCCACCACCTTCGGCTAGCCGTTGTCCTCTTGTCGTCATCCCTCCCACCACCCCTCTTGCCACCCACCCTCCATCCTCCCTCCCGCCACCATCTATCAGGCCATGCCGCCTGAGGGAGATGAGGCATCCAGGATATGGGAACTCATATAGTTGATTAATCATTGCTATATGTGTGCTATATACCTATATGTGGTATATGTTTTCGCACAATATCCAACAAAAAATATTCGGTATTGTATCGATTTTGCTCTTTATTCGCTTTGAATTCGTTATCGATATTATCTGTGCCATATTAGTATCCAGTACTATTCGTATCTGACTCCAAGACCGATAAAAAAATATGGTTTATAATACGAAAAAAGTGATATCCGACCGAATTCAAGTCGATTGCACCCTTTCGCAGGCCACATGAGCTCATAAGGGATTTTATGTATGATCTTGTGCTGTACGTGTGTCAAATGAGAACAACCCCTCAAAACTAATTCCTCTGGTGACAAATACTATCATTTGGATATTGACATGATCTCTAAAACATAAATCTGACCACTAATTTATAATGTAATATATTTACAAAACCTAATAATATTATAATATTATAAAAATAATTTTTAATCTACAAATATGGTTTTCATGTGTCCAATTTATATATTTAAAAAGATATTAATAGTTAAAGTTTTAAAAGTTTGACTACACTTATATCTAAAACGATATGTATTTGTGACAGAAGGGAGTAGCTGGAAGTTTTTCTTTCATTCATTCTTTTGGTAAATTTCATGGAAATTTTGAAATCGTTACAAAAAATTGGAGGGTGCGACGGCTACACCACCAATCAGTTGACATGGAGTTGGAGCTAAGGACGGCGAAGATTGTGCAAGAGGATGAGTGAAACTCGTCATAGTGAATAAGATGTAATACATATTGAAGCTGGCAAAACCCTTTTTAGCAGTCCATTGCTCGTCACCAATGAATAGGGTGCAATCGGATCGAATAGATGCTGACCGACCGACTGGATCTGTTCATACCGAATTTGGATAGTTGTGTCGGATAGTTGTTGAATTCGATATCGGTTTCAGATAGTTGATTTCGAATTCGGCGTCGGATTTAGGAGATCGCTATTTGTCAAATCGATATATTCCGATTATATTCTCCGATAATTCTAGAGAACTCTATTCGGATTTGGATATTTACACCTCACATTCTAGCTGCTTCAATTTGGCCCAACCCAAGTTACGCCCTCCCTTCATGACTTCACCTTCCTACCGTCGGCCGGTGCCGGCCGTCAACAGAACTTAACATACAAGAATATGCTTCCATTTATCTATGTGAATACTTGGCATTCTTTTGCAAAACATAAAGGGATATGTGATACTGATGCAACTTTATTAGACTACTCGATAAAATGACTTGTTAAATTACGATAATTCTGTTGCAGGTTGAACTCATACGGTTGATTAATCATTGCTATATGCAGTATCTTTTCTGTACCGTATCGATTTTCACTCCGTATTTGCTACGAATTCATAATCGATATTATCGACAACGTATTCGTATCCAACTCTAAGTTCAGTAAAAAAACCTGATTTATAATTTTTTTTTTTAAACGATATCCAATTGAATTCAATTATTGCACCTCTACCGGAGAGGCGGGGCTGCCGCCCAACTTGCTCTGCCATTGGCTACACCATGCGATAGGACATTCGATACTGAGTTCAACGATGTCATATTGACATTCGATTCAAAGGTGGCGTCGGACTCGGACCGTCCCAGCGAGACGGATCACTGGTGCACATTGGCGTTGGTGGCGTTGGAACCAAAGCAGGGTCAGTGAAAGGTCGGAATTTTGTTTTTTTACGTCACTATTCACACCACCTATCTGGGTTAAAAAAATCACTAAACACAATAAAGCAAAGCTCCCCTGTTACCTATTTATCCACCGTTTTTAATTTTAAAGTATTTATTCAAATTTTACAGAGCATTATACTAGTGGTATACAGTGAATAATAGAAATCAGTTCTAGTTGTTGATTTATTAAAGATATTCAATATAAATAAATACTAGCTAATCTACTATATTAAATTGAAAAAAATGAATAGTCCATATTAAATTTAGTACACATATAAGGAATTCATCGCTTAACTAGCTCTGTGAACTTATTTTTTGCAAATCTAACTCTCTCACGCACGCATTTACAAATTTAACCCCCTATCGCTCTCGAGGAGTGCGGAAGCTGGCGAAGCTCAGCCGACTGCAGGAGCATCACAGTTCATCGCAGCAGAGTCGCTTCCGCGCTCCCCTGGCGTGGCAGGAAACACGTATCGCCTACCGCGCCTTTCGCGGTGGGACGAGATCAAATTTGCAAATTCGTATGTAGAGAAGTTAGATTTGCAAAAAAAAAAAAAAACAAGACGACAAAGGCTAAAAAAAACAAGAGAGCAGTGCTTCAATGCATTCTCTTCTAATACAAATTGCACAAATCTTGAAACAAACGAAGAGATAAGTAATAATAATTTACTATTTATTCATACTTTAATATTTATGTAACTGTCAAAAAAAAAAAAAAAAAAAGTATAAAAGCACCCTCAAAACTAGAGCTATTTAGAACTGAGACCAAGAACCCCGTTTCCTTATCTCCCTTTGGTTGCGCGACGTGCGGCGGGCCCTAGAGGAGGAGAGGGATCGGCAGACAGAGGAGCACACGAGATTTGCTCTGCTTCGCCTTGTGTTCAGAGTAATCAATCGGGTGGGGAATTGGGGGTGAGAAGTGTGCCCAGCATGTACCGCTGCACCGTGAATGTGACTGACAGTCGAGGCTGCTGCACCTTCTTGTTCCAAGAGAAACAGATAACCACTTAGGAATTCTGATGGTTCATGATTCGAGAATCCAGCCCAAATGCCACAGCGGCGCAGGCCCAAACAGAGAGCTGGGACAAGAACGCGTTTGCCACGTCCATCGACAAGCCATCAAACCATGGCTGCCTGCATCGTACCATCAGGAGCATTGAGTTTTCCACACGCGAGACGACTACGATTTGCCTGATTGGCACAATACTACACTTGACTACTAGTAGAGCGTTGAACTGTGAACAGGGTTCAGAGCCTTATGATGGACACGACACAGTGTCTCTACAAAGCTACCTGCAAGTGGTCATTAAACATTGCATAAAACTCAAAACTGAAGCACCAAATGCTCTTGTTAAAGAATAGCGGAAACAAACTGAAGCAACAAATTAGAACAGTGATGACGATTCCTGAAAAAAGAAATGAAACTGGAAAGAGGAAGATGACGATGATGGAAGAAAAATCCAAAGCAAGAAGCAAGGGTGTTCGTTTCCACGGTATACTTACCATCATAAGATTAGTTAACTTAGGCATGTGTCCATCCTCTAATCCTCATTTTTATTATCTACATCTGATGCCCCAGAGGCAGCCTGCTCAACATCTGCTGATACACAGGAGCGACCGCGCCGGCGGCGCTGCTCGGCATGGCCTCATCCTTCACCTCGCCCTTGGGCACCATGAACCCCGCCGTCTCCATCGCCTGCTGGTGCCTCACGAACGGGTGCAGCGACGGGCCCAGCATCGGGAGCTTCAGCCCCGCCGGCATCGGCAGGCTCGGCAGCGCCGCCGCGTGGCCCAGCGAGTACGGAAAGTTGCTCATCGGCGCGAGCGGGTCCCTCGGTGGCAGGCCGAACGCCGCGAGCGGCGCGCCGCACCTGCCCAGCCTCATCAGGCCGTCCTGCACCGACGGCGGCTCCGGCCTGCCGGCGCCACCTGCGTGGGGCTGCGACGCCCCCGCGCCGGCGGCCGTGCCCGCTGCGCCAGACGCCGTGCTCGGGTGGCCGCTGTTCCGCGCCGCCGGGACCTCGTGGTTGTGCTTGCCCTCGTACGTGGTGATCACGGACTTGAGGTCGTGCGACGCGCGCTCCACGTGCTTCCGCACCGGGCAGCCCGGGTGCGTGCACTTGTAGTAGCTCCTGAACACAACGCAAGCACACACATATTTGAGCAAAGAACTAGCACGATGAGTGCATGAATTTTGCAGCTGTGAAAGATGTTGATGTTTCAGACAAACCTTGGATTCGGGTTGCCTTTGACGACCTTCTGCCCGTACTTGCGCCAGCGGTAGCCGTCGTCGAGGATGTCGACCTCGCTCGTCGTCTGGATCACGACTCGAGGCTCGCGGACAGCTCTGGATGCAGTGCTCATTTCAATGGCACAGGACTCCAGCTTCCTGAAACATTTAGATGACAAGTCTTGAGCATTACTAGTGCTAACTTCGCAGACATTTCTGCAAGCTACAGTGTAGTACATTGTCCTGAAAAAAACAGGCTGCCAAGATAAGATAGTGACCTTCTTTTGGACTCCAGTTCGTCGCCCTCGGCGTCGGCAGCATTCTGGGGCATGCTGCCATGAGTCACGTTGTCATCCCCGTCCACCTCGTCAGACACTGCGGATGTAACATCTACACCCTCCGGGGACTCAAACAGGATGGCGCCATCATGGACCTGCATCGTAGCTGACGAGTCGCCAAGCTCACCGGGAACCGAGGGGGACGACGTTGCTTCAAGGCCATCGCCGCGCCAATCTTGGACGGTCACACTGTTATGCCACAACGACCTTGCTTCCACGTTTTGCTGTGAGCCAGGGGGGTTGTTGTCGGACGCGTCCATTTGAGCATCACTGAACGGATGAATGGGCGGAACTCCAGGCCGACGGCTCTGGGCGGGCTTTGGGTGGTTGTGCGTGCCCTTGTAGATGATCTCCGTGATGTGCCCCTCATGAGAGCGCTCCACCTTCTTCTTGACTAGGCAATTGGGGTGTGTGCACTTGTAGTAGCTTCGCGGGTACTCGCTGTGCTTCACTTGCTTCTGCCCGTACTTCCTCCAACTGTACCCATCCTCAGCAGGCGCGGAAGTGGCCATTGCAGGGTTGTCTCCCTTCGCATTGCCTTCCGCTGCTGGTTGGCCATGGTCTGGAGGTGATGCATTGTCACCGCCTGCAACGGTTTCAGGTGCAAGACTATTGAGCTTGGAGTCATCCAAAATACTCTTCACAAAGGCTTGCCCGTTGAACTCCTGTTGGTTCAGATGGCCCAGCAAATTAGCCTCTTGTGCCGTCTGAATGTTAATTTCAGTCTTGACAGAAACCTCTGTGATTGGTAGTGATGGATGCTGATTGTTGGATAATGATTCCTGAAGGCAAAGGAAGGTGTATCACATAAAGAATGAGGAAAACAAAAGGGTTTATTGACATTTTAAAAACATGGCAATATCATCAACCACGTTTATTAGTACTGATAAAGAATGGAGAAGAGCGATTAAACAGTAAGCCACAAAAGCATCCACTCCAGTCTCTTAAAATTGATCATTCCCTAGGCTGTGAATTTTTTTTCTGATCATTTAGTAAAAACTTCTGAAAAAAATGTACATGGAACTCACCAATTTAGCTGGTTTCACCAGAAACATGGCAGGTCCCTAGGTTGTCTTCCTCCATTAAGTATCAACAATAATAAGCAAAAAGGATGTACCAGCTTTACCAGCCACCTCACAGTAACTGGCCTTACAAAACGCTGTTTAGAATAGGTATATAGTGCCCCAACCATTTGATTTTTTTTTTTCAAATACCGTGTATGAATTAGTTGCAAGTACGCAACTGGCAAAATACTTAAGGAACAAGATCCAATTGATCATTCATGTAAACTTCTGTTAAATAAATAAAATAGCCATCAATGCCATCTCCATGGTTAGTAAAGGCAAATATTTTGTGCTACAACTACTTGGGAAAAAGAATATGTGTATAATAGTACAAATCAGTTGCAGGTATGCAACCAATAAAGTACTTCGGGAAAGAACTCCATTAATCGAATTGATCATTTATGGAAAGTATTCTTACATTTTGAAAAATAGTCATTACTATCAAGTACCCACTTTATTGTATATTAATATGGCTTAATACACTGTTTATTAAAAAAATGGCTCAGTACAGAGCTACTTCCATCATAGCAAAGAAGAAAAATGTCATGACACAAATTTTTTTCCGTTTTTAATAATAACCTGTAAACAATTTCACCTTCTTTTCTTCTGCTGTGTGCTGTGAGGATTTTAGCTCCAAAGGCTTGAAAGAAAATGCACCGGGACCATCTTCAATTGGGGGGCCTTCAAATCTATTAGGATCATTGTCGTTGGTACCACCAAGCATAAATAACTTCCCTGTGGTTGGTGAGGCCTGGCCCTTAAGCATTGCATGAAAAAAAAAACATTGTTGACAGGTAAGTACTAGCTTCAGTATCAGGTGTCTGTTTTTGTTTTTGAAATTAATCTCTCAAAAATCAGTAAATCACAATATATGATGCATGTACCAAGGAAAAAAAAATATGACAATTGATCTCTCTATGACATTGCATGTTCATTCATATATGAATAAGAACAGAACTAATACATGATTTCATTTATCTTTTTTGACAACAATAACAACGTCCTTTATGTTTAAGTAGGGATATAGGGGGAGATAATTTGGGGCGCATGATGCTAGATTAAACAGACATACAGCATATGATCACAAGGAATGCATGGGGCTATAGCGGTTTACGCCCTTGGAACACTAAGATATAGCACAAATGCATGCTATTATAGGCTTTGGCCACTATAGTGGTAAGCGGATGGCGGAAATAGCGGCCACTATGCTTCATTTTATAATTACTAAGGCTTGTGAATATTTATTTGGTATGTTAATTATATAGTTAGAGTTTTTAGCTAACTAAAATTTGTTTTTGACACAGAATTGAAAACAAGGTACTTCATTTGTTCAAAAAAAGTAAGAAAAATTCAATACGGTCTTTGACAAAAGAATTTCATTTGAAAATCTATAAAAGATAACTTGATCTTAGGATCATTTGAGTTCAAATATTTGGTACTTGAATTCTTGCTTAAAATTTTAGATATTTTTACATTCTGTATTCCATTTCAAGAAACAAGAATTTATTCCTAGTGTTCAAAAAATCAATTTATATATAGAATTCAACTTTTAAAAATTTGAAGCTTCAAAATTATGTTTATATTTTTACAAATAATTTATTTATATTTTCAAATTTTAGGTTGGACATGTCATGAAAGTGTTGTAAATTTGCAACTTTTTAGTTGCACTTTTCTTGATATTCTTGTTATATTTTTCCCCTATTCATAATGTATTCTATATAACATGGAAAAAAAAATAGAATTAGCATCTTTTCGATAGTACCACAATGTAGCATTAGCCTTCGCGATTGCTCCTGCTATTCACTATAGCTTTTTTACCGTGTCACCACGATAATCGCAATTTCAATCATTGTTATTTGTTTGTTTGAAAAGAAGAGATTGTGGAAGTTGGAAAACAAAGAAGCAAGGATCATGGAACCAAAGTTGAACTTTCACAAACTTCCGATAGGTCAAAAGTTCAGTAAAGCAAACGTTCTTGACCTGCCAATTTAGCATCCCATAGACAAAAGCAATCACAACCCCTAGGTTCTCACACTGAAAATCGTAACCATGAGAATACATAATGCATACCATGGCATTGGAGAGGAAGACTGGCGATTCCAACAAAGTTGCCGGGCTCAGGCCAGCCGGGATTGTTAGGTACGGTGATGGAGCTCCTGATCGCGAGCAATCTACTGCAGCTGGTGGGATGCACAGCATGCTGAGCTTCGCCACGCTGAATCCAGCTCTTGCCTGCATTCTGTCGGCAAGGCTGCTGCTGGAGCTGGGCTTCAGGCCAAAGTGCGGTGTCATCGGCAGTGGCCGCCCTTCCTCCTGAAGTGAGCTCACAGCCACTGACACGCCATGCTTCTGAAATCCAGCCTTATAACAATCTCTGCCACCCTCTCCTATGGCATCCGGTGGAAATACTTTAGTCTGGAAGCTTGGCATCAAGCATTCTGAACCAGGATTGGGATCCTTCCACTCCTCCATTGCTATGTGACGGTACATCTCAGCCTAGAATTGCTTAACCTATTGTTTAAAAACAATTGCACGTCAGTACAATTTAGGCCAACAATAGTAGTGAGACACATTCAGGGAGCTAGCCAACATCAGGAAGGGTGTATTCAGTGATAATATTCAGGAATGTATTGACAGTAATGATCTTCGTATTGTTTAATAGATATGCAAAGACATTGCCAACGGAGCCATACAGGGCATGAAATCTGAGGAAACAAGAACAAAGAAACCGAATGAATGGTATTAGTTAGTCCCACACAAGTCTTAAAACAAGCACCATAGCCCATAGGGATGAAGAATTGAGATAAAGGCGCAAGAAAGGCATTACCAAACATTTCACAACAAAATTATTTCCAACAGAAACTCATTTCAGTAGTAGAGCCAATGCAAGATGGCAGTCCTCTCCAAAAGGAGGGAAAACGATTATTCCCTCCAAAAAGATACAGACCCGCAAAATTTCCTATCAGAACCTCAAATTGATCTTCTTCTTCACACCATCACAAACATTCGTTTTTACAAAGCAGCGCAATCTTCTCCCAACAGGAGGAGACTTGATTCTAAAACTCCAACTTTTGTCCTCTACACTCTGAAGCTGATTCCAAAACTGAAACCCTGTGTGTCCATGCCGGAAACGACAACTCATGACATCTAAAGGTTTGGTCGATACGACCGACACAGTCCTCCACAAAGGAATAGAAGACCGAAAAAGAGACAAAAAATAAAAGGGGAGTGGACGTTCCATCTTATTCACTTCAAGAACAGGAAAAGAGGAGGCCATGGACCCCCAACAGCGTGCTAGTTTGGGGACTCCCCTAAGGCTCGGAGCTCAAGGTGAATAACAACAGCGAACAACTTTTCTCGTAAGCCCTTAATTATTCTATAAACTGATGAAATTTCATCAGAAAAGATCAGATTTTTGTGAAAATGGTGCAGATTTTATTAATGAGAAAGCAGGCATGAACGATTAGAACACCCATTTTCGATGTAACAGGGATTAAGGAACCGAGATAGAAACTGTCAAGAACGTTCTGATGAGCCAAACAACGTAGCACAAAGAAAAGATCACTCTTTTTATGTAAAATGGGGGAAACGAGGGGTCATTAGAACATTTCATATTGAAAGTTGCAAGAGATGAATGCATCAGGGATTGCACGAGGAACACGGAGCTGGAAGAACCAAACCAGATATCAGAAAGGAGAAACCTAGATCAGAGGCATCCAAATCAAGCTCATTTCGACATGTCGATCGGCGGCGCAAAGTTTATGCCTTTCTTAGAACAACAAAGCAGACAAGGCAGTCTTATTCAAAATAAGAGAGAGAGAGAGAGCTGGATCAGAATGAACATACATTACGCAGAGAAAATTTCAATAAAGATCCAACGACGCCACATTCTGAAATAGAAATGCCAAAGGGGCAAAGCCCATTTCCATAACCCCAAACTGTGATCTTTTTTTCAGGAAGGGAATCAAATCATGATACAGAACAGCAGGATCTTGGCATAACAAAAAAAAATCAGATCACAAAGAACACATACCAAAATGCAGAGAGGGAGAGAGACCAAATCTCCTCACAAGGACAGGCCTGCATGCCCCTTGGAAATGGCAGGATATTCGTAGAAGAGTTTATACTAAATAAACATCGGAGCGA
The DNA here is from genome assembly GCA_036346275.1 of Otatea glauca. Classification (NCBI taxonomy): domain Eukaryota; kingdom Viridiplantae; phylum Streptophyta; class Magnoliopsida; order Poales; family Poaceae; genus Otatea; species Otatea glauca. Next base: position 35,370,292 of record CM070717.1, read on the forward strand.
AACGGAACACGAACCTGTGTCTGTGTGTGATTCAGAAGCTATGCCAATCGAACAAGATCGCAGGAGCCCAATGGCGAGGCTTCTTCTTCTCTCGCTAACGATGGCTCGCTCTGTCCACTAGTACCGAGACCAGCAGCACAACAGGAACAAAGCACAAGGATCAGAGACAAATGATGAGCTGCAGCCGCTGGGAGTCAGGAAAAGAAGGTTCCTCCTGCCATTATTACTCGGCTCCCCTCTCTCTCTCTCTCTCTCCACTCCCATACAGTTCTTTTATGCTAGAGAGAGAAGAAAAACAGAAATAGAGGAGAGATAGGAGGGGCGGTTTGACCGAGAGAGTGGGAGATGTGCGGAAAGATTCGTTGGAACTCGAGACTCGAGAGGGATGAGAGAGAGAGAGGGAGGTGGGGAGGCAATTGCATACTCGGCGTTCATCTCCTCTCGCGGAAACATATGGAGGCAGTCACCGGCTCACCGCAACTTTAACATCGTTGATCGATGGTTGGATCAAAATACGGTAGTAGATCATATTTTTACTGGTACTGTTTCACGATCACGATCAGACCGTTGATTGTTTTGATCAAATGGTACTAACAGGCAGTAAATGCTTAAGTTCTGTCCTTTGCAACTGCATAGAAACTGTATCCTCTCTTGCAAACAGCCCTTCTCTTGTCTCTCCCGTTTTGTTCTTTTATTTTGGCCCGGATTTTTCTTTCTGATTTTTCTTTTTTTTTTGTTTATCTTGGAACTTTTGGTGTTTTCGAATTTATGGGGTTTAATTGAGGTACGTTTGTACTCTCGATCTCACGAAAATGACTAATGAAGGTTTCTTAGCCAATTTGAAAGACGGAATTCACCTGTGAATGTGCTGTGTTAATTAACTTTCCATGTGAAAGTGAAAGCTTTTTATCATGCTTATTTACTGAGAAAATTCCATAGGAGTTTTGCGAGAAACGATACATTTTGTTGCATTTTCCTGCTAATAACGTCGAAAATATCCTTGATTCAAGTGAGAATTAACTTTCCTATAAAATTTATGTGTTTCCAAACAGGATCTAAATTTTAGATTGTACGACAAACTATCCTACATTTTAAATAAGAACTACTGTCTGGTGCTTGCACCCATATAGCAGCTAATGATTGTACTCTACTATATGTTATCCATCGGTAAAATAAAAATAACTCATATAATTTGTTGTTTCTACTCTCTAAGTATCCGTATAGAGCCCTACAATTTATACAGATCGTCCAATAAAAAGGTCATAAAACGTGTGTGGGATCGATACACACGACATGGATACAAACAACAAAAAATATCTATATATAAGAGCTGTTGCACGTCAAAAGGCTTCTTTCTCTCTCATCCACGTTACAAGAAATCTTATACGGAAAAAATTATATAGGTGATGTCACTCATACATGTCTTTAATGCCGTATACTTCAAAATACCAGGTGCGTGCATCTCACCTAAATTTGCGGTTTCCACAGCAGCACCATTGAAAGTTTTTAGTTGGATTTACCCTATTGTCATGCATATGATCTTTAAAAGCACCCGCGCACACAAACGAATGGTTAATTAATTAAACCTCATAGTCCAATTCCTCTATTCTGAGGCCATATACAACAAGGTTATCTTAGTATGTCCACATCAACTTTACCTTATATAGAAGAGTGAGAAAAGAGAAGAGAGCTGTCTCTTATTTAGTACTCCCTCCGTCCTTGAAAGTAAGGGGAGAAGCGTTCAAATTATGTCCTCCAATATTAGGGATTGAGAGCTCTCCCCTCTTAAATTGTGTTCTCAAATTGTGTCCATACATGCAGATGCACACAGATACATGCGACCACACATATTCCAAAACAAAAACACGACAGGTCATTCTCTATAATCGTGATTAATTAATGCATGCATGTTGCCAATTAATAGAGACACAATATTAAATAGGGGCATTAGAGTATTTTGGCAGAAACTATAATCTGTCCTAAATTTTCTTCAGTCCCTTACTTTTCAGGACGGAGGGAGTAGTAAACATTGCATGGAAGTATAGTTAGATTAGTTATGTACAAGAGAGAAGAGATAGTTAATACGTAGCATCTAGAGTCAAACTTTAGAGATAGATATTGTACGAGCTGTCTTTAGTGTTTACTCTAGATAACATGGATAAAAGATAGAGTAAACAGCTGACTTTATTATTGTATTTACCTTTAGGATCAGCTCGTACAGGACACACGCTACACTAATTGTATTTTGTTTCTAGAGCAAAATGGTACGTACTGCGTGTTATTCTTCTTCTTCGAGTTCGTGCGCGCATGCGATGGAAATGGCATAGGACCGCAAAAGCCCAAACGGCTCCCCGTGTACCTGAGACTTGACGTTGCTCGACGACTCGATCCTAACCCAACGTTGTACCATTGTGCATGCAGATATAGAGATACCATACGATACGATACGAATCCTTTCGGTTCAGTGAGCATTTCGATATATACATCGTGAATAAAAGAAATCAGAAAACGGCACTGTCGAAGAGCCAAAGCAATTTTTTTTTGTAGCCACTTGTTCAATCTGTTTGCAAGTGTAGCCGCTATCGAGAAAAAAAAAAAGAAACCCTTCTTACCACGGCAATCACCTACCACACTCTATGAACATGACAGGTAGATCTGCAGAGGTTCTGTGCCGTAGAATGTGACACGTGTTTTCTCCCGATTCTTCTGTGGTCGGGAAGAGTGATAGATTTATAATTTCGTTTAAATAAGAGCTAAATTTGAAAAGCAAAAAAAAAACTATCAAAAGTCAGCACTTGCGTAGCTAGCCAGTATCACGAGAATCGGAGTTCCAAAATTCAAATGTGAGACGTCGGCGTATACTAGTATACTACGTTATAAGCTACTAGCACACTGTCCTCCGTGCTCAGCGGCTCGGCGCTATGGTAAAAGATGGAGCAGTGCAGTTGGGCGTGCACTTTCTCTGGAGACCTGTGGATGAGTAAATGATGGTTCATAACTTAGATTTGTGTGTAACTTTTTAAAAAAAATTGGTCCTTTTTCCAAGTATAATTATAAAAACTAGCAAGATGGTCCGCGCATTTGCGCGTGCATCATTTTTAAAATATGTTTAAATGACTTGATAATATATATGTGATTTTTTTTTTCAAAAATAGATCAATACAAAACACAATTTGCGATATTTTGATATTGTACATTATAAGAGAGAATATATTTACTCCGTTTCTCAGTACTTATCACATGTGATCGAAACTTTCTTCTACGAATACTTGCATAGAAAAATAGTACACATAGCATAACATAATATTTTCTATTTATATCATCATCTCTTAATTTTATTATTACAATGTTTGTCTCTTTCTTTCGGTACTTCTTTTATTTCACATCATATTGCAAATACCGGTATAACTGAGTGAACAACTGTCGATGTATCACCCTCTTAATCTCTTTGTTCCGTGGAGATCCACCAAATAAAGAGTTAGAATTTTTTTTGAGAATTTTTAGTATATTCTATATTATTTTAGCGATTATAAAAAACGTGTAATCGACTTTTATTACATAATAGTTAATAATATATATATATATACACAAATCAAATTACTTACCTTATTTTATTTCCCCCCTTAAATTAGCATATTTCTAAAAATTTAATTCTGAATAAAATGAAAAATTATATTTTTCGCTTAGTATAGAATTAAAAATAATCCCTAATTTTCTTTTATTTTTATTCTTATGTTATTTATATTTAATTTAGAATTTCAAGTTTTGATTTAGAATTTGTATGAAAATCAAATGACTAATTTCATATTGTTTTTTATTCCGAATTTATGTTAATTTTTATTTAATTTTGCATATCTGTTGTACTGTAGAAATCGTATACAAATCCAACTACTATTTTTTATATAATTTATATTCTGTATTTTAGCAATGTACATGTTTAATTTGGACTTCATATGAAAGCTAAATGGTTGATTTTCATTTATTTATTATTCTGAATTTCTGTTATTTTTATTGTTCTTAGTATGGGCTTTTTCTTTTAATCTAAGCCATTGATTTTATTTTTATTTAGCTTTGAATATCAGTTTTGGATTACAATTGATAATACAAATCCAATTGCTAATTTTACATAATTTTTATTCTGAATTTTAGTAATGTACGAGTTTTAATTTAGAGTTCATATGAAAATCAAATGTCTAATTTATTTTTATTTTTTATTCCGAATTTTCGTTAATTTTTTGTTGTACTTCACATAGACTCTTTCTTTTAATCTAAGCCGTCATAATTCGGATCCGCTAGATAGACGGTTAAACGTTTTTTGAAATAGTAACATCGAATCTAATGGCTATTATAGTTCAACTTAGTTAAGGTTCACTAAATTAAGGGTTATATGTTTTGCTTTTTTATGAGAATTTCTAGCATTTTATTTTCTTAACAACTCTACATGATATGCTATTGAAGCGTTGTAGGACCGGTCTTGACCCCGTGAACCAGTATAGGATGGGCGTAATGCCTTCTGATGAAGCCCAGAATAATATTACCACATCAATTTATTTCATTTGATCAGGTCGATGCCATACTTGGTGTTGAATCTATCATAGACGAACCAAGAGATAAAAAAGAACAAATCTAAGGAACCCTGATTTTGTGAGAGTTAGATTGGAAGATTAGGAGGCGCACTCTTCCACGAAAAGAAAGAAGCGGTGAATTCTATTTTTTGCTGGCTACGTAAGTAAAAGAATTCGAAGGGCGATCGAGATTGTGCAATGTTATTATTTTTTCGTTCTTTTCTTTCCTCAGGAGCACTTGGACGGGGAGCACCAGCAGACACCATGGCGTCCAAGGGATAAGTCTATATACAATAAATGTCTTGATTTATTTGTTTCTCGATAAAACAGATCTACTTTTAGGGAGTTCTTAGAAAAACCAAATCAAATACAAATTAGTTTTGGGGTTACGTGACTTTATTGTTATGGCTGAACCAGCATGAGGTCATTTGTATTTTCTTTAATTGCATGCATTGAGTCACATCGGTGTGTATTGTCTGTATAAGGTCAAGGTGCGTCCAATGTAATGTCAGAGTTCATGTGCTGATTTGTTGGTTATGATTTACTAATCAAAATTATAATTAGGCTTAATCACGCATGAGATCCAGATGTATCGATCCGCCCATACCATGTAAGTTTTGTCTTTTATTTTGATTTTATACTACAAAGTAATATATATATATATATATATATATATATATATATATATATATATATACACTCAATAGCATCTAATGGTCAATATGATGCATTTTTAATTAGGGTCCACAAGATTAAAGGCTAGATATTTTGCTTTTTTGTGAGAATTTCAGTCTATTTCTCAAAGATCCAATGGCAGTTGTAAATAAAGCCCACCAGATTAAGGGCTAGATATTTTGCTTTTTTGTAGGAATTTCTAGTCTAACTCTCATGGGCTTTATTTCTAGTCTATTTTTCAAAGATCTAATGGCAATTGTAAATAAGGCCCATAAGATTGAGGGCCAGATATTTTGCTTTTTTGTGAGAATTTCTAGTCTATTTCTCTTTTTTCTTAGCGACTCTCATGAACTTTTAATATATAATAGATATACTCATTTCTAACGAGGTAGATGTTGAAAGGTAGCCCATATCACTTTTTGCGCTCTTGCACTGAAAACATCTCTATCGAGCTCCCAGAACTTAGCAAGCCACCGAAACAACCAAACTTTAGGAGCACGGTAGGCGTTTCTGCGGTGTGAGAGTATGGAAAGTGACATGTGTTATCTTCTGACGTTTGCGTGGTGGAAGACAGAGTTATTTTTATAATTACATCTGAAAAAAAAGATAAAATTTTTCTGAAAAAATACCATAAGACTAGAAAAAACAAGGATTTAAAAGATGGAGTAGATGGTACTCCGTACTTAGCGTGAACCGTTTTCACCGTTTATTTATTTGATGATCCAGACATGAATTGATAGACCTGTCGCCGATGAGTAAAGGCAAGCACTAAGCAGTGGATGTACTGCGTGGCTCTCATGAAGATCCCATAAATCCAAGCCTCGAGTACGTGCGCCCATCGTCGCTTACGAGCAACGAGCATAGAGTCCGCGTCGTGGTGTATAATAAACCCTTGTGTACGGAGTATCGCAGTCTATAGCCTGCGGTTTTCTTAGGCTAGAGATGTACTGCAATTTTGCGGCTAGCGCATGACGATTCATTCATTCACGCGTCAAAACCCTCTTTCCATTGTCAATTCCGAGAGATTCCTATTGAGTACACGCGATAATTACACGAGAGTTGGCGAAGAAACGCTTCCATTTCTGCGGAACAGCCGCCGAAATTCTGCGTTCTAAACCGGACGATCTTTCAAAATCCAAGACGGATGCACCTCTCTGGCCCTCTCTCAAGTGTTTCTGCTGCTGCTTCTTCTGAAATCAGGCAGGATGCATTTCTCAATTCTTCGTCTGCGTAGCATAGTACAAAATCCTTGTGAAATTTTGGTTGAGATTTTAAATTTTAGCCGAGGACAAGATTCAAAATCCCGATGAAATAAAAAAAATTTAAAAAATTTGCTACTATAATTACTGAAGTTTTGGCGATTTTTTTTGACAAATTTCGCTGAAATTCGTGTTTATTCGACCGGATTTTGACCAATTTGGTGCAAATCTTTTGGTGGAGAGTTATAATGCCATCTGTAAGGAATAAATATAAAAATATTGTAATAGTATCACAGAACATGTTTAGCTCAGTTGGTCTCCACACTAGAGCAATGGTGGGCTGACCCTTTGCTGCTGGATTCTCGAATCCTCCACTTTGCTCTTTTTTTCACGGTTGAATCGTTGCAAACTAAAAAAAAATCAATGCAACAATATGCCACGGTGTTAAAAAAAGTTTTAAAAATTTTGTGTGAGATCCTGAGGCAATGCTAATGATTCTATAAAATTTTTAGATTATTATCAGACATGTGTGTTTTTAAACAATTCTGCTGTTAGAATATATGCTCTTCAGTTTTGTATTTTCTAGGGGCACAAAATAAAGTCTAAAATTTCTTAAACTTTTTTTGTGATGTTATAACGTAATTTCAATGATGTTGTAAAATTTTCATATGATGATCAGATATGTGTATTTTTAAAAAATTATGAAAGTGCTATTATCATTGTATATACTCTTCTGTTTTTGATTTTATATGGATAATAAATAAAGTCTAATATTTATGAAAATGTTATTACATAATACTTTGGTAGTTATGGTTAAATTAAAATTTTAGAATATAATAAATATTTAAATATTTATAAAAAACTGACAATTTCTTTGTTCCTTTTCATTAATTGATAATTATCTAAAAAATTTATGGTAAGAATAATGATGCATCAGTGCCATCCAAACAAAATTTTAAAATTTTCTGACACAGTTTCAAGTATTTTTCATTTGGACACCACCACTGTCCGTATTTTTAAAAGTTCCTCGTGCTTCACCATCATCTGAAAATTTTATGGGAAAATTAGTGATATGTCAGAACCATGCACAAAAACTTTTAAAATTTTCTAACATCGTTTGTTCTATTTTTCATTCGGTTCAAATTTACTGGTCAACGTTTTATATAGACCGTAGCTATGTTTGAATTTTTAAATTTTACTTAGGCTTGATAATCATCTCAATTTTTTTGGGATAACATTATGATGTGTAGGACCATGCACAAAAAAATTCAAAAAAAATCGATTTTGTTTGAATCAGATTTCGCTCGATATAATTCGGCCGAGATCTCAATAAAATCAGCCAAAATCTAGGATTTCTCGATTGAGGAAAAAATCGGATTTAAAATTTCGTTTTCGTGTTTCCTCCAAAAGTTATCTAAAATTTCGGGATCAGACTGAAATTTCGCCCTCCGGTTAGGTCCGATATATCAAGCAAAAAAAGAGATTTCAAATGTTGCGTTGGAGTACGTAACCCGTATTAAAATTCGAACCAACCACTCTTTCCAGGTACACACCCGTAGAGCAGTACTACTAGTCTTACACCACTATCACATCAGATTACCACCCCTCTAGTAGTATTCAATTGCAGTACGCAAAGTTGCAAACAAGTTGGAGCAGTTAATACTTTGCACGTGCCACGTAGTACGCTACCACTCCATTTACATGCCAACCAATGCAGATGTGCAGGAGCAAAATCAGCCGGGCCCAGCGGCCAAGTGGAGTTACTGCGGCAGTACTACTCCTACCACGAGTAAAAAGTGGCCGCCTTGCTTGCGGTAGTCGTAGACATGCTCAGGATTAGTCAGGAAAGACCCCAGCTCCATCTATCCCTGTCCGTCACACTCCATCCATGGCCCATCTCTGTCATATACGAGTAGGACTGTAGGAGTACCTGAAGAAGAAGAAAATAATTGTGGCTTCTACTTTTTTTTCCTTCAAGTTTGATGCAAGTCCCATGGAAATTGCAAATCTGATCCCTTCTTAACAAGTTAAATACATACTATGCTCTCATACCTGGTAGACACCTACCGTGTTTTCACATCACAGCAGGTGGCCTGCGGCGGTCCTATACACGTAGCAGGTGACACATATCGTCTCATGATCCTTCTGCGGTCAAGAAGGCATTTTCGTTCCAACGAGAACCAAAATTGCAAAAAAAAAAAAAATAAATAAACCAAGCAGACAAAAATGCCAAAAACTTGCCTTTTTGCAACATCCAAATATGCCTCCAACTAGACATGAGCATTGGGCCGTGCGGGGCAGTCACGGCACGAGCTTGATGAGCCGTGGGTCTAGATCGTGTCGTGCCATATTAGCCCGACTCGTTTTCGGCGAGCCCATACATGACGTGCCAACTTCGTACTGAACCGGTCTAGATCTGATCCATTTTGACTATTTCAGGGAGAGGAAATGAGCTAGAGGACGAGCAGTGCATCTACCAGCGTGGTCACGAGGACGGAGTGCAGCTCGGTTAGAGCGCGAGGAAGGCTCTAACATTGGGGGAAGAAGCACATATGGCGTCCGGGGATGGTGATGACATGGTGTGGGAAGCCAAATTTGATTGTGACACGGCTAAAGGTCGTTGGATCCAGTGCCGAAGCGGTGAGGATTGTTGAGATCCAACGCTATCGTCGTTTTCTTCCTCAGGAAAACCGACGAAGCTAGTGGCGTAGTACCACAAGCGCTTATCCGACGGCGTGACCCAAGGCTACTAAATTTGGCACCAAGACGGTGAGGGACGATGAGGAATGGATGGCGTGAGACGGTGAAGGGTTACGTTGAGGGAAAAAGCAAGAGTAGAGGAGAGCGAGAGGAGATAGAGAATACAATGAAGGCACGGGAAGATGATGACCACATCAAATGGGTCGTGGGAAGGGAGGAAATGGAGAGAGAATATTTGTTGATGAACTCGACTGCTGTGATAAGTTAGTTGATGATGGACAGAGTTATATGTATAATGATTTTTACGAAAGAGACATTTTCCTGCCGTCAGTTGTATCATGTCTTGATACCTATCGTACCGAGTTTTTAGATCTATTATTCATACCGTCATATTTTAGGCGTACTGGTCCAATCTTGCCGGGGGTCAGCCAATGAAGGGACGGCCTATTGTTCAGGTCTACATCCATCGGTCTGTCAGAATCTCACATGCCGAAGGGAGAGGAGGGAGAAGTCTGCTGCTGCTGCTCTCTGAACGTGCCTGGACCATCCCCTGCCTGCTGTGCTTTCCTTTCCTGACAAGCCAGCCTGCCGCTGCAGGTAATCCTGGCTGGGCCCACGAGGATATCGCACTGCGCTAGCCTAGCCGTAACAAAACCGCCACAAACAAAAAGGAGCGGAGCGGCAGCCGCCTCCTCATGCTTCCGGCTCACGCGTGCTGCATTTCAGCACTGTTTCACATAACTCTATATCTTAGTTGCGATTTAGATTTGAAGTTTGTAAGTTAAAATAAAATGAAATAAGAGAGGTGTTTTTATGCTTTTTTTTTTACAGTTGCATATATATCTGCGCTAGCCTAGCCGTAACAAAACCGCCACAAAAAGGAGCGGAGCGGCAGCCGCCTCCTCATCCTTCCTGCTCATGCGTGCTGCATTTCAGCACTGTTTCACATAACTCTATATCTTAGTTGCGATTTAGATTTGAAGTTTGTAAGTTAAAATAAAATGAAATAAGAGAGGTGTTTTTATGCTTTTTTTTTTACAGTTGCATAAATATTAAAGCATGAATAAAAGGTAGATAGTGATTACTTACCCCTTCGCTTCCTTTAAGATTTGTGCAACTTGTATTGGAAGGAAAATTATTGAAGCACTGCTCGTTAAGTTTATATTTTTAGTTTAAAATATAAATAAGATGACTCATCTAAACACTCTTATTATAACAGCAACTTCAGCTCTATAAATTTCTAGAGTTACAAATATCCTGCTTCAGTAACTTTACGGATTTTGATGAAGTTGACATCTGTCAGTCTGTTCTCTTTCTCAGCTTCTCTGTGAACCTGACCTCCAAAATCCAAATGTGGAGGCCCTCTAATAAGTAAGTCTGCAGGCGGCCGGTTATTGGCTTATTGCCGTCGAGAAAACCGACTTTGGGATTTAGGAAAAGAACCTGTTAGAAACGTTAATGCTGACCTTGTCCGTTGATAGTTGCCCCCAGACTATGGCTTGTCCCGTGACGAAATGTTCCGGCCATAAGCCTCTCAAGTTGTCTTTGTTCATAATATGGAGATATTCCTAGCCATAACCTAACAAATTGTGTTCACTGGATCGAAACAACAAACAAGGTTGATACTTCTTTCTTTTGTCCCCTTTCGTAAGTGGGGTTTTTTTTGTGAGGATTCTTTCGCAAGTGTTACCCACTGAACATGGACATATCCCTCCTTCAGTCATATGACTCTAACATGCATACCTATACAATTATTTTTCCGGCAACAAGAGTTATCTTGGTGTAGTTTGACGATATTCACGAAGAACTCTTGGGTGTCTTACTCTTACCTCCTGCTATAAAGGTGAATTGGACTTGCTATTCTTGTCATCTTGTGTGTGCTGTGTGGATGCATCATGCATGTCGAATAGACCTCTACTTACTGTACAGGTTAGTTACTTCAAACCACAGCTGTGGATTGTTGGAATATCGCATACGGAAACCTCAAGGTTCATCTTCGCTCTGCGCTTTGCTTCCGAGGTCTGGGGAGTGCGATCAACTCCGGCAGATTAAACACTGGCGCCGTGTCGGGTAAAGACAAACCAGGGTTGCTTTGTGAACTGGGAAACAGAGCACTTGGATATACTTTGTTTGATTGGGGAGTTAGCCTGATTAAAGCAGTCTTATCAAATCATTGACAAGCTGGTTTTGCGGGAACTTATCTCAAGATGATGTTGATGATGCTCACCATTTTCCATAGTTTTCCGCAACTTATCGTACGACTCTATTTTGAAATATAAGTATATAGGCAATTTAGTGTAGTTTAGAAATATAAATATACACTCGAGTCCGATCGTTCAGGAGTTGTCGATGCAGTGATGGCACAGGCGACCATTCGGCGATTGGGTCTTTTCTGCGAGGAAATGAAAAGAAAAAAAAAAACTCGGCTAGATGCAGAAAATCTTAATGTCAGCGATATATCATCACGGGCGCATCAAAAATTGATCTGCACTCCAATGCGCAGACAGTGCTTCGACAAGTAGCCAATTTTGCAAGCATCATATGCAACTGCTGAGCAGAAACTTGCGCCTAGCTTAGGGGAGAATGCATCTCCTTAGAGTATGTACAATAGTAAAAATCACTATTGTCTATATACTCTTTTATATTATATAGAGACGAAATTAAAGATGATCTCTACGATTGTTTGTTGTTAAGCTTATCTTTTTGAGATCCTACAATCTTTTAATTATGGCATAAAAAATATTTGTTATAAACAATAACTCATGTAATAGTGTTTTGTGCTGTGTATACATCCTAAATTCATGGGCTTGAGTCGTCTCTTCGTGAAGAGACAGCTACACTCTCTCATTCTCCCCCCTCATGTCAGTAAGAAATCATATGTGACAAAACTTATAAACAAATGACATCACACCATTATATGCCCTTACAGCTAAACTATCTCTCGTAATTCTCTCTCCCCTGTGTCATCAATAATCCTAAGTGACAAACCTTATATAGGATAAAATCATACCATTGTACGTGCTCTTAGCTTATTGTTTACCTCCTTATTAATACGCTATAATTGCTACTACTAATATACTATTTAGTACCTAGGTCCATGGAAAACTGATTTATTCCTTCCCATGATGGTGGGATCAGCGTCAAATCGAAACAAGTCAGGTAGAGCAAAATGATACCCAGCGTTCGTGACAATGGCCTGGTAATGCTATAATACCGGAGCAGCGTCCTTGCCGTGGGTTGGCTCCGGGCCGGCAATGGAGGAGCGTACGCGCGGTCTTCGGGACGCGACAGCGCACGAGAGATAGCGGGCCGGCCGGAGACATCGCGTGGCATGGCTCGAGGGAGAAGCAGGTCCAACCGCGCCGCGCGTCAGATTGCCCAACCCAATCCGCTGCGAGCTAGGTAGGCCTCTTGCGCACCCACCCAGACCCAGCCCACCCACGGCCTCGAACGAGCTCACGGTGGCCCCGCGCGCCCGACGCGCCGTATCATCATCGTGCTACGTGCAGTACATGTACCACTCTACACGGCTCCGCCGTAAGCTATTCAATTATTTCTCACGGTACGGCACGCCAGGGCTGCATGTATGGCTATGCACACACGGGAAGGTTCGTGTAGTTTTGCAGTCACCGGTCCTCAGTATGGTCGGATCGAAGAAATGAACAGTCTGGATTGTTCTATTAGTACAGTATTTGTTATAAGAAAAATTGACCTGTTATTTTTGTACAGTATTTTCGAAAAAAAAAATCTGAACTACCATGTATTTTAATCCAACGATATACTACTTAAATTGTACTTTCACTGGGTTAGCCGTTCATGCACCCACCACCTCAAATTGCCACGAGCGTCACTGCACCGAAAGCCGTGTAGCTCGCGAATTGAGCTCCGGCCCTGCACGCCAAGCTCTCAGTGTCCGCCTCTCCCGCCTTACAGTCCGGCGACGACGCGACGCCATCCGACGCCGTCTCGACGACGGTTAGGGGGGACCTGGCTAGCAGGACGAATAGGGACAGTGCAACGGCGAGGAACACAACGGCGAATTTCATAGTTTTAAGTGTCGATATAATTAAGCATAGACAGGACAAGATCTGCTCCTGAAAGACGTACCAAAAGGTGATTTTGGCTTGAATTGCGAGCTACTTAACTTGTAACTACGTGGAAAAATAAATCAATGGAGGTGCGAGTTTTGTCCCATTTTTTTTGCAAGCTGGGAGTTTTGGGTTCCTATTTTTTTCCCGTGGTTCATAGGATGCGGGTCATAGAACCATCCTTACTTGTAAATGGATCTAAGTCATTTGGCGCGTCATATGTCCTTGATCATTTCACTATGACGGCGACGGCTTTTTTTGACCGTTTTAGATCTCAACTTCTCCCTGAGTCTAGTCTTGGATCATACCGTTGCCCGCCATGTCCATCATCAGCGCTCACACTTTGGCTCCTTATCTTCCGGCTCGTAACTGCTTCCCAGCCACAGTCATCTTCGATGTTACTCTGACCATCTAGACTTTAGATATCCTAGCTTAGTCCTGATCTTCTCTGTCTCACCATGACTTAGCTTCGAAATTCTGCAATCAACACAGACAAGCAAAACGTCATATAGCATTATTCACAACGATATGTAATAATCATCAAAAAATCTAAATATAATTCACAACTCCTTGACAAAGTCAGCGGTACCGCCCTACACAACCTCAAATTGATTCAAATCAAACTCAAACCTAAACAACATAAACTTAACCATAATCAATTACTCATTACCAACATAGATAAACCATCAGGACCATGTAGCCAACAAGAAGGCTCCCAGCGCCAACCCGGCACGACAAGCTCTTGGCGCCAGCAGCGTCCGTGGTGCCATGCTAGGTCGCGCCCTACGCGCCGTCTGTTGCCTTCCCCTATGACCTGGCATGGCAGTTGGCGGTGGCACAGGTGCCACTTCCGGAGCGGTCGGGAAGATCTGCTCTAGCAGTAGCACCCTTTCAAGCGAGTACACCGCGATCGGCGACGTCGAGTACACGCTGTTGATGAGCTTCGCTGTGGCCCAGCTCGACACGACGTGTATTGTCCCGATGGCGTTGGTGATGTTCACCGTGTACTGCCTGCCGACGAACATGGGCACCGGGCTCGACGCGGCCAGCGCTGTGAAGGCCGAGAGCGGGTAGTACATGGGCATCGCGTGGTACAGCATAAGCGACCGGAGCTCGTCGGGGGTGACGTTGGCAGTGCGGCCTTATCGACGGGCGCGAAAGTTGAGTCCTTGGGATTGAAGATGGTGACGCCCATGTACGTGTCGTTGGCTTGGCTCTAGAAGGTCCTGATCATGTCGGTCTTGGTGAGGTAGTCGAGGGATGTGCCGTAGGGGATGGCGAGGGAGAGCAAGTCACTGAGGTTGACTTGCACTACTACAAAAGGACTTATATTAGACTCCTCATCACTGACGGTTTTCAAAAACCGTCTGTGATGAAGTGTCATCACAGACGGTTTTTTGCAAAAACAATCAGTGATGAGTCTCGGGTACATCACAGACGGTTTTGGCTAAAACCGTCTGTGATGAACATCACAGACGGTTTTAGCAAAAAACCGTCTGTGATATTGCCCCCCTCATCACAGACGATTTTAACCAAAAACCGTGTATGGATCTCAATATATATTTATCCGCTCGCGTCGTCTTTTCCCTGGCCCAAACCCTAGCCTAGCCCCCACACACGCCGTCTCCCCCTGCCTCCCCGGCGCCCTCGACCTCACCTCGTCATTGCTCGCTTGGCGCCACCTGTTGACGCAAAGACGGCTCTCCTTCCTCCTCCTCGCGCCAACCAATAGCATCTTCCTCTTCCCCTTTGTTGGATCATACTCACCCTACGCGCACCGCCCCTTGTGCTTGGGATCATGTTGTGTGATGTGGGAGGCATCATGATCTAGATGAGGGCCAAGAGCCAGCTACTTTACGAGGCTGCCATCGCCAGGACGCACGTCGCCGTGGCAAACAGCGGCAGGGCAGTCGGCGCTATGCTGTGGTTCTTGGGGAAGTGTGACACCATCGATTTACATGACATGTAAGTATTGAAATTAATATGCTTTTAGATTGATTATGTCATTTGAATACATCAGAGTTCGTATCTGTTTTGTTTTAGAAAATTTGATGCCGTATGTGTTCATGCTGACAAGTTGTCATGCTCTTGAATTGTTTCTCATCAAAAGGAAGATCAAGTGCCCTTCATGGTTATCGATTTCTAAATTTGTTATGTGTCCATCTACTTAACGGGTATATCATCAACTTGACTCTATCCTGTTTCATATCAAGTTATTTAACATTTTATTTGTTCCTGCCTACTCTTGTAATTTTCTGGTAATCTGTTGTTTGAGCCTCATGACTTGGGATAGCCGAAATTTAGTTAAGTGTTCAAATTTTCCATGACTTGGGATAGCCCAAATTTAGCTATCTAAGTCATGGTAAAATTGAACACTTTCTATTCGAGTCTGCTTCTCATATATGTTGAAGTCTGTTGACTAAAATCCTTATATTGTATTCTGTTCATTACATCTTAATATAGTGTTTTCATTACATTATATAACTTTAGACAGTATCTTAAATAATAAAGCATATTGTTCTATATTTTTATGTAATCTTTTTGTTTCAGAGGGCATGTCATCTAGTGTGACAAAGGCATATCACAGATGTTTTTATGCTAGAATAGTCTGTGATGAGCCATCATCAAAAACCGTATGTGATGACCTATTGTCATCACTGACACTTCAGTACAGGCGGTTCACAAAACCATCTGTGATGTGGTTTGTGAACCGTCTGTGATGACCTTTTGTGTAGTAGTGTTGGCATGGTGCCGGCGTCTCGATCGATGTCCTCTAAGACAACGCTCTACGGGAGAGCGCGCGAGGCATAGCAATGCACTGTGACAAGAACAGCTGCTACAAGCCAGCCAGGTTCACAATATCGATATCGTGATTATTGAATGATTTTTAATTTTCAAAAATCGGTAGAAATCGAAGAAGTTTGAATTCAAAAATTTTGTATTCAACGGTGCGAAAAAATCAAAAATCGAGTGATTTTCACCGATTTTCGAGCTTCAATTTATTTTGTATTTTCAGCATATTGAAGGAAAATTAAAAAATATAAAAGTTGCAAAAAAAATCCCAATTAATCTAAAAAACACCTCAGAGAAATTTCAAAAAAATTTAAATTCATTTATTCTTTTGGAAATTAAAAAACAATAATTAATAAAAAGGAATAGAGACACTGTCAAATTTTTATAAAAAATTACAAGCTCGATCATGCTCTTAAATTTTAATGGTACCATAAAGTGTTCTCAAGGATCATGTATTAATTTTTTTATAAATATTAGACTTCATTTATTGCCCCTAGAATATAAAAAATAGAAGAGCGTATATAAAGACAGTAGCACTATTAGATTTTTTTAAAAAAATATACAAATTCTAATCATCATCTAAAAATTTTACAACATACTTAAAATTTCCTGTGTCACAAATTTTTTAAGAAATATTAGACTTCATTTAGTGCCCCTAGAAAATAAAAAACTGAACAGTATATAAAAAGACAGTAGTACAGTCAATTTTTTTAAAAAATACACAATCTCATAATCATTGGAAAAAATTTAAAGCATCATTAGCATTGCCTCATGACCTCACATGAAAATTTTCAAAAAAAAATCTAACACATTTTGATAAATTTTTTCAATTTTTTTGAATTTGTATTTGAATTACACTGGTTTTAGATATTAAACCGGCTCGATATGGTCGATCGACAATACTGCGAACCCTGCTATAAGCTCTATTTCTGCAAACCTGTGCACTGTACTAGCAACAAGCACAAGCAAAGATGAACGCTTTCCCAAATTGAGATGAAGCAATTGCACCTGATCGAGGCCGCGGTGAAGCTACTATGGCAGCACGCACGGTATTTATAGCAGATGGCGAAAATACACTTGGGGAAGCACAAACTGGACATGCAAACTGATATGGATTAAACAAAGTGCCGTTGAGGAGCAAAAAGAAAAAGATTATATCAGAGAATGGATTATTAAGTTGTTAAAGTACATGTGAGCAAACGGGCCAGCGAAGCAATAACCATTTTTAAGAGACGTTTTAAGGCGGCAGTATACCGTGTGGGCAGTAGAAATCGAATCTAAACGTTGATTTGGTAAAATCATTTCTACTATTCTACTACAAAAAAAAGTATAAATAAATCTAGCTAACCTGATTTATTAGATTGAAAATCACGAATGGTTTATATTGAATTTAGTATACAGTAAAGTACCTCATTTTTAAAGCATCAACGGCGAGACAGGAAACCGCAGAGGTTTTCTAATCAGTCGCCGATCACAAAAAAATTCTTCCCCCCTACGTTCGGCATGCACCTGAGGAGCATCTCCAGCATTCTGACCGTCCAACTTGGTGGATAGCGATCAACTTTGCGTTGCGACTTCTGAGCAGCTCAATTCACCCGTGTGATCTTCTGATGGAACGGCGCGCAGCGCATCCGATCAATACGGTCGACCGTGATTCCCAGAACTCGCTGCCTTGCCTCCGCTGGCGATCGTGTGTTTTGTGGCTTTGTGCTCCCCGCGGTGGCGCAAGCTAGCTCCTCCGATCCTCCCCGGCGAGCGGTGGAGACGTGCGAGGTGCGAGCCGCTAGTACTTCTCGGCGTTACTGCTCTGCCACATCCCGTGTCTCACCGTCATACAAACATACGGACTTGGCAATATATCATGCCATATGTCCATGTCACGGCGGATAATCAAAACAGCAAGTACAGTTCACGCGTGCGAGGAAGCACGACTCGGCAAACGTGGATAAGAATGCCCCCTGCCAGCCAGTTTTGTCTCCAATTATTCTCTTTGGTGGAATGGTAAGAAACTGTGTTCTTGGAAGAAGGAGATGAAATGTTTTTTTTTTCTTCTAAAACTCAGAACTCAAAAACAAATGAATTATTATTTTTAACTCGGGAAACAAATGAAGCAAAAAGAAAGGGATGGAAGTTATGGTTTACAGATTTTTTTTAGAAAAGTGTTATGGTTTACACATAAGGAGGCTATCTACAGGCCTTGGAGTCGAGTGAATCTGCGGTCAATTGCACCAGTGTACAAATCTGAGCCCAGCCAGCAATTAATGCCTAACCCAGACCCTAACCAAGCTCAATCATACTGGGCCGATTTCAATGGGCTAAAATACTACATACATGTGTTGAATATAGTGCTTAGTGATAATAATTAAAGGTAATGTAATCATTTTCAATATCTTTTTGATCTATATACTAAGAAAAAATAGGTCTTATAAACTCCAATGACCGGAGTTTCCCAAGAGTAACAACTTGTCGTACCGAAATGATCGACGCGGGTTGCCAACCGACCGATAGGCGATAGCCCACTGGTATGTCACCCGATCGATCACGATTTTTGTGCGCCGGTGAGTGGCGGCCATGGAGCCGCAGTGCGTACTTCATTTCGCTTTCTGTGCTCGCGAGACCATACAGTGTGGCAGCAACTAGTGGTGCTTCGTTGCGATGCATCGGAAAGAAGGAATCGTGTGATGCAAAGCTACCAGCATTGCGTTGTTGGTACTAGTTGACATTAGGAGATAGATGAAAGGGGAAGAGAAGCATCGAGTTGTCGAATTGCCTATGGGTCCTGGGACGGATGGATGGATCTCTCTCCATGTGCTTCGGATTTTCTTTAGCTAGAGGGGTGGCAAATGGAAAGAAAGCCTTTCCGTCTCCTCCTTTGCGGTGAGAAGATTCCTACACCATGATAGCCGCTTTCCACGACAAAATCTTCGAGAGGCGAAATGGGCGGCCGGTCCACAGCTGCACATGCCGGCGAATCTTCTTCTCCCATGCAGGTAGGGTAATGTGATGTTAGGCTTCTGCTTTCGCCGTGCTCTTTTCGGTTCAAAGCACCGCTTCGAAGAGAACTGAAAAAAGAAGCATGATTCCATCGGGCCATCAGTAGCCGTCCTTGCCGTAGAGAAAACTATACCTGAAAATCCATCTAAAAAGGCACTCTAACTGAAGATGTTCAGGTTTTTGCATGCTACTCAACTCCGAGATTGGCAGATTGCGTTGGACAATTTGAAGATCCTGAGTGCTCCGGTTCCAACGCCAGAAATTACTGCTCCATGTGAAGGTCGTTTATGTTTAGTTACTTGCTCCTAGGATCACTAAACGTTGCTCATATGCCAGGAGACAAGTCCGCCATTGATCAAATCAAATCGATCGGAACCACGCCATTAGGGCGCCAATCTCCCGCCATTCTCGCACACTGGAACCCAATGATTTCATTAGCGCGTTCAGTTTTTTGTTTCAGATGGGAGTACAATTCTATCAAGGCTAGCCTAACAAGAGTTCTCCAAACAAAAGAACAGCTGTGATCTGCAGTCTGTTCCATGATTGGGCGTTGCGTGTTGGTTTCCAAGCCTGGAGGCCCTGAACTCGCCTTTGTACAAGTCAGATCATCAAGCTAGATACTCCCCAGTTCGGAATGCATGTTATTATAGCTTTTAAATTTTATTTCTAAATAAATGTCATTCTACGATTTCAAAATAATTATAAACTTTTTCTTCTTCTTTTGCATACCTCTATTATTTATTATTTTCAATGATATTTATTCGGTGGATTAGAGTAATACATACTATCTAAAAGTAATAAGTGAGCTAATAAAAGAAGATGATTTGATTATTTCTTAAAACATCATCTATTCAAAAACAAAAAGAGTATCAAATAAACCACTCTCCCGTAGACCTTAGAGTAGTACTCTTCATCTGAACGTTCAAAACTTCAAATTCGTGTTGGCGCTGTTGAAGAAAATGGAATATTAAACTACCAGTAATGCACCAGTACTGCGCTAATCTTAAAGAACACCATCACGGTCAATCCTTGATTGCCGTTTCGACGGCTGGGCAATTGGAGACGAGCCAGAAGTATTTGACTGGGCGGGCTATCCACTGTTATCTAGCTTATTTTGAAATTAGATAATTTAACATAAAATTATTTTATTTATTATTTAAATGGTTATCTTAAATTCAAGCTAACGAGTTGCTATCAAGCTGAGCTGAGCCTCATTAAAAAAAATCCTTTAAAATAAACTCATTTCAATTTTGAACTTATCAATTTTAATTCGAATCATCGCCGTCTCTTTATTTTTTTGTTTTTGCTAGTCCTGTTGATTGTGCGCTCGCTGGCTGCGACTGCCAGTATTGATGAGCAGTTCTTTGGTACAAACCGATGTGTCAGACTAGCAACCACGTAAACGCACCGTCAAACGCGAATAGCTATGCCTATGAGTTACGACTAGAGGCGGGCACTAAATCGGTTTTTTTTATCGGTTCATAGCACGGCATGTACGGTACGGCTCATGGTACAGCACGATAATGTTTCGTTCGGGCCGTGCTGGCACGGCATGTTGATCGGACCTGACCTCGTGACTAGGCACGACACGGCATATGTTCATAAGCCGTGCTCGAGGCGGCACGGTCTGTTTTGGCCCGCGACAGCGCGTGGCTGAAAACGCGAAGGAGGCGGGGGAGATGGCCCTGTCGTGGAGGCCAAGGAGGCAGAGGCTAGGGCGGCCAGGGTAGGAGAGGCAACCGGGGAGGGGGAGAGGGAGGTCTGGGTGGAGGACTGGAGGGGGAGAGGGAGGTGGCCGAGGCGAAGAAGACAGAGGGGGAGGCGGCTGGGGCAGGGAAGCACGGTGTGGAGAGGGAGGGGGAGGCGATAACTCTATACCGGTTCAAGAATAAATAAAATTTAGTTCTTTTTCCCATAATATTTGTATCATTGCCTCAGCTTCGTGCGTCTCTAGCCTATTTCCTCTCGTCGCAATAATGCAAATGGGCCGTATCTAAATCGACACAGCACGAAGTCGGCACGAATCGCAAATAGGCTGTGCTTAGGCTCATCGAAGACGAACAGTGGCAGGCCAGCACGGCGTGGTAGACCGACCGAACCGTGGCGGTATGACATGATTTAGACATGTAGTCCAATTGACCCGACACGGCACGAAACCTACTTCTAGTTACGACCCTGGCCTAAAACCGATCTCATAGGTTGTCGCTTTATTGCGTCTTAGCTGGCTGCAATTAAACTCATGCAGTAGTAGCAGTAGCTCAAACATGACACGGTCGCTAATTGCGTTGTGTTTACGGTTTACTCCTCCGTCCAGGACATAAGAGGTAATGTTTGAAAGATATTGTTTAGAAATATAGGGTTTATACGGAGATTTAACGAGAGTTTTCCTATTATATTTCTATTTATTCTCTCTCAATCATAAGCATTTATTCATTGTAATCTGCACAAAGTATTTTGAGTCATCTTCTCTTAAGACAATTAAATGGGGGTATCTAAGTCATTTTCTTTTGTATCTGTTCTAATTTCACCGTAAGTTTAATCTTTATATAAAATCAAAATCTGACTTATATCTATAAGGAGGGAGTAATACGTACAGTTCCACAATAAAAGAGTACTCATATCTTTCGTTGAAAAGAGAAGATAAAACACAGAGGAACAATCGTATCTATCCAATGGAGTCACGTACTACACCTGATTTTAACTGAATTTTAAGCTTGGGAGCCTGTGCTGTTCATCATGGCCACCTGCGTCGGCGAAGAAAAATGGCAGGCACTCTGCCACTCTGATTGCGTCAATGGATTGTATAATGCGCCTGGTTGGTTGCAGAGGGCGAGGCCGAGGAGAACATTATTCCCGCGACTACGAATTCGTTGTGGCCACCCTGATCTCCCTAATCTCTGTGTTCCCGTTTCTCCTCTCCGATTATTCCACCAGAACAACTCTCTAGTGAAAAAACAGGTATCCATTTCTCATGCAACTGAAATTTCATTAAATCTCCGATGGATCTCCTCGCAATTCGTGTGGGTCATCCATCCTATACGCCGACGGCTACGACATCCTCTCCGGTGATGGCAGCGTCTAAAGAATTAGGACATGGGTTCACCACCGTCCCTGGGGCTTAGATGAAAGCCAAGGTGGCGGTAGATTAACGGTGGGCGGCGCCACCACCGCCAAATGTGTGCGAGGAGGGCAGTAGACAGGATCAGCGGGGGTGGTAACAACGGATCCAGCAACTAGGGGTGGTGGTGAAGGATCCAACGACTGATATAGTGGAAGTGGCTGATCCAGTGGTGGCGAGCCGCCTGAGATCGGGAAGAAGGTTGGCCGGCGGTGGGGAGGTGGCTGACGATGGCGTAGACAAATAAAGGCGGTTGTTGGCATTGGAGGTGATGCCGACAATGCGGCAAAAGGGTTGCGGTGGAGAGGCGATGGTTGGAGGGAGTGAGAAGCGGGCTAGGTTTTGGCTTAAGGAGGAGGGTTAAATATGAAGTGAGGAGAGTGATGAGGACTGTTGAATAAAACTAGCCAATGTCGCGCGCTACGTTGCGCCGTACGAAATTTGGTTCAATAGGTATTTTTTTTAAAAAAAAAAAGGTATGAGGACCGAAACTTAAATTTATTTTTTCTCGGGATTTTTTCTTTTCAAAAATGTGCTAGCTAGGAGCCACCGGAGAATTTGCGGCACCACGGGTCCTCTTTTTGCGGTGCAAAATTTGGTACGGCGGTTACCTACGAAAAAAGGGTATAAAGACACAAACATAATTTCGGTTTTTCTCGGGTTTTTTTAAATACGCTAGTTAGGATCCATCGGCGAATTAGCGTGACGTTCTATAGTTTTTTTTAAAAAAAATGGGCTGCTAGGAGTCATTGGCGAACCTGTGAAACCGCGGGTTATTTTTTGTATAATTTTGGTTTGAGTCGTTGGAGAATCTGCGAAACCGCGGGTTCTTTTTTTTTTGCATAATTTTGGTTTTATCGAGTTTTTCTAAAAAAAACAGGCTGCTAGAAGTCAACGGCGAATCTGCGGAATCGTGGCGTCCTTTTTGGAAAAAAAAATATGGAGGGACCTAAATGTAATTTCGGTTTTTTTCGAGGGCATTATGTGAAAAATCGACAGAGGACCAAAACGTAATTTGAAAAAACCGTGGAGGGACTTAAATGTAATTTCGGTTTTGTGAGTCCATTATGTGAAAAACTGATAGGAGGACCTAAACGCAATTTTGATTTTTCAAAGGGACCCTTTCGCGAAGACGATGATGTGGCACGGCTGATGAGCCTCCGATCTCTCCAGCTTTAATTAGAGATGTCCAAATGGGCCGGCCCGAGGCACGACACTATTGGCCCGGCTTGAGCACGGCCAGCCCACTCGCCCATGCCATGCTTGGGTCGGCACTACGGCACGGCTCGTTTACGGGCGCAGCCCGATGTGACCCGGCACGGCCCGTTTAGTTTGAAAAATAGTCGTTTTATAGCCGTTGGAGGCTTAAAATGTTCAAAAAAAATTAAAAAATCCTGAATTTTTCCTATAAATAGGTGGCTGCCCCACCCTATTTCCACACCAGAAATCTTGTATTCTGTTCTATTCATTCTCTTGTAGAAATTCTTTTGCTCTTGATGGTAATTTGGCAAAATTCAAAATAGTTTTGCCAAAAATTCGAAATTCGGCTTCCGGCTTCTGTCAAAAAATCAAGGTAATAATTATGATTTTTCCCTTCATTTTTTAGTATTTTAAATCATATTTTAGTACTAATAACGTAATTATTTCTTGCAGTTTGCTTTATAGAGCACAACGATTTTTCGTCTTTCCTAGCTTCTGATTTTGGGATTTCACCTGAGGAGCTTCTTGCATCCTATGAAGCACAAGAAGCTGAAGGAGTTGTGCCATCCTCAGGCTCTACAAGTGCTACCGCGTCGGCAAGCACCGGGGCGAAAAAATCAAGACGCAGTACATTGGGAGTTTAGGAAGATTTCGAGCAGATTTTTGAGACATCAGACGTCGTTCAGAATAGGTATGCTATTTGTAAATATTGTAAGCACAAATTAACTGCGAAATCTACAGGTGGAACGAGGCACTTGAAGAGGCATGCTGAGAGTTGTAAAAGAAAAGCGGGGGTGGCTATGAGACAGACACAGCTGCAGTACAACCCCGACGGTACAGTACGTAGTTGGGACTACAATCCTGAGTTAGCTTGTGATTCTCTTTGTCATTTAATCGCTTCTCAAGATCTTTTTTTGAACTTTGGTGAGTCACATGCATTTGAAAAATATATTAAAACAACTCATAATCCTAGGTTTTCTTCAGTTTCTAAACAGACAACAACTAGAGATTTGATTAAATACTACAATAATTATCGTAATAAGCTAAAAGAGCAATTTAGTACATGTACTTTTTCTGTGTCTTTGACATTTGACATATGGAGTGGTAAGGCTGAAGAGGATACCTTAGTGTAGTTGCTTATTACGTAAATAATGATTGGCAACTAGAATAGAGAATCATAGGATTCAAATTAATTGATTTAGCACACACTGGTGAAAAATATTGCTGATTATATTATAAAAGTTGCAAAAGATTTTGGTCTTAGTGATAAGATTTTTTCAATAACATTAGATAATGCTTCAGCAAATACTTCTGCCATGAACATTCTTACTCCCCTTTTCAATTCGTATGCTGAATCTTTCTTATTACATCATCGTTGTGATTGCCATATTATTAATCTGAAAGACATTGTACAGATCTACTCATGTTGGTGATGAGTATTTGACTAAATTGAGCTTGGTATGCTCTGGGTTGAGTTTGATTTGAATTGAATTTTAAAATTAAAGCAATTTGAGTTATGTCTATCACGAGCGGCTCTACCAGCCTCGAGTAATGCCCTGCCGATCGGAGATTTGTAGTAGCTAAGTATCGAGTAGAAATGTTGCTGGGTCGAGTGCCCTGTCGTCAGCTCAACTCGAGTCCTTAGTCTAACCAATTGTTGCTTGATATCGTTTTATCGACTTAGTGCCGTGATCGATAGAGTTGGACTTGTGGTCGATAGACTTCGTATCGAGTTGATCATGTAGTCAATAGATTCGATGCGATCGATACGGTGGTCGAGTTACTACTCGAGCGAGGATCCTACTCGATGGTGGCAACTCGATGAAGTCGATACAGTGGTAGGCAGTGCCGACTTGATGAGCGATGTGAGAATTGATTCTCGCAATTAGATGTTTATTGCATATCTTTGTTGGACATTGCTATGTGATGGATTTTCCTTGTTTTTGATGGTTGAAGAACAACGGTGCTAGGTCATGGTGAGGTGAAGGATGACCGAGACTAGGCGAGGTGCGCTGGAGGTCCAGACGGTAGAAGATCGCCAGAGGATGATCGGAGGCAGAGTCGCTGCGGACCTAGAAGATAAGGAATGGTTGAGATGCTAGCTAGGAGCTGCTCAGATCAAGGAGGACCGTCGGACCGCGGTCTAGATGATAGAGTGGCATGTCTAGTTAGTATGATTGTGTACGGGAGTCATTCTTAACCCTTGATAGTGGTTCTTAGGGTAGAAGGAACTCATCTAAGGGTGGATGGTGACTCAAGAGTAGTATAAATAGAGGTGGATGGGTAGCCTTCCTCCTCCTTTAGGGTTTAGAGGTTTTGGCTCCTTTGAGTTTTTTGTCCACCTTGTTGTGAGGCTTTGTAAACCTCCCTTTTAAAAATGTAAATCATTTTCTCTTATGCTTGAATTTACTTTAAGCATTTAAATTCCGCACTTACATTCTTGCAACTTACATTCATGTAATTTGGATTTGCTTCATCTCCTTCTACATGCTTTTGATTCTTATGCCAAGAATGTTGGTTGACGAATCTCCTTCTTATCTTACCTCAATCATATAGGCAATTCATAAGTTTTTCTTGCAATAAACCGATCTTGTGTGCTTGAGTGAATCATTCTTTCAAATCGTGTTTGAGGGATTTTAGACTTGTGTTCTTGCTTGTTGTGACGTGTGAGGGGTTATCCAAGATGATCTTGATCATCAAAACCCAACGAGCAAGTCAAAGATCAAGTTCTCGTGTTTTACTCAAACTTGGTGTGTTTTTCCTTCGAAGTAAAAAAGGTCAGAACTTTGACATCAATCCTTATGATTGAAGATTGTAATAAGTTCCTGACATCCTTATGATCACATCTACCAAGTTTCGTAAGTTTTTGTTCGGCCGATCAAAAGATTCTTCAAATTAGATTTTGAGTTCGTGTTGTTTTTGGCTCTGTTCTTCCTGCTGTTCTTGAGTCCTGTCATACCGCCCACTATCCAGTCATTTAGGACTCCGGTCATACCAAAGACCCTGCGGTCATCCGGGTCTACAGAGAAACTTACTCCTTCTGATTTGCTCATCTTGATTGATTTGTGTAAGTTTTTAACGAGATAGCTAAACATCAATAAAGCTAGTTATTTAATTCTAATTATTTGTCTAATTTAAGAATTTATCTCATATTTTAGATTTATCTTAATTTATATATATTTATAAAATTTTTCTACATCCTTCGAGTTGTTCTAATTATTCTAAAATTTTTCCCATTTTTCTGATTTTTTTCATACTTTTTCTATTTTTCTATTTTTTTGATTTTTTTTAAAAACAATTGGCGCTAACGGGCCGACCCGTGCCGACATGGCACAGCCCGTTAGCCTCGTGGACCATGCTTTGACCGTCTCCCCGGCACGTGGGCCAACACGGTATACGGTCTGTTTAGTAGCCGGGCTATGCTCTGCCTCCCGTTTGGTCGCGTCTAGCTTTAATACAAGGATTCAATTGTTAAAAATGTAAATTTCAGTTGACTGATCGGTAGACTGTCCATAAAATAATACTTTTCTAATCAGATTATCAGAAAATCTTGCCATATCAAAGATAAAAAAGATGAAGAAAATCGTGTCATATCAAAAATAAAAAAGATGAAGAAAATCGTGCCATGACACACGGCTCTCAACGCTGGACGTGCCGAACCGCGGAGACCCACCCGCTCGTCAGTTTCCTCGTGCTGAACGGGTGATTAATGGGCGACAATGTTGTCAGCCGACCGGAGATCGCGGCCGGAATCCGAAGACGTGCGTGCCAGCTAGCGCGGCGCCTCGCTCGGTGACGGGTAGGGGCGGCCGTGTTGTCGGCCCGACCTGTCAGTGTGATAAGCGGATGCCTCCAGCCGCGTTGCGCGTCGTCATTATTCTACGGGGACCCTCCCTCACGGCGTATGGAGCTCCAGGTTTAGGCTCTGGTGCGATGTACCAGTGTACAGTGCATCTCCGTGATTAGCATCGTACCACTGTCACTCAAATGTCCCTGTGTTCCCCGGAAACCTATTTTTGAAACAAATAATCAAATCTTGTTACATATTTATAAAAAAATAAAATTACACTTTTGAATTATCACAGGAAGGAAAAATTGGGAATGGCTCGGTCAGAGGAGCGGGTGTGGGTGGAGAGAGAGTTACGTTGGTTTCCTTTTTTTTTTGTGAAATGTGGAGGAGCGTGTCACGGTCTGTGGCCTATATATCAAAGTACTGCATTTTTTTAGATGAGAAGAGGGAGAATGAATGGCCGCTACCAACTCATATTTATATATTAGTAAAGATACTCAAGCGGTTGCAAATCAACTAGACTTGGGCAATGTTTTTTGGAGTTGATCCTAGGCATAGTAGCCGAGCATAACCCAAAGCACGGCACAACACGGATGTCTTTGAGCCAGGTCGGCATAGCACAAAAAATGGATTATGGCATGCCTGGAAACTCAGTACTATGGACAGCACGGCACGACATGATCGAGTGGGACGTGCCTGGGCCAGCCCGGCACCAAAGTGGCCCTTTTGTAAAAAAAATAACTTATCTACAGATCAGTTCATCATCAACTACCTTACCCCAGCAGCATAGCCCATCATCAAATACTACCTCTCTCTCCTTCGCATTCTCCCATGACCCATCTAGCCCAATCGTCATTTCTTCGTACCTTTGTCGTCTCCTCTCGCTGTCCTCTACCTCTACTTCCTCTTCACACTGCCACCTTCCCCTACCGTCCCACGTCATTCTTGTACGTAAACAAGGTATTAATAATGTATATGGTTATCAAAAAATACAAATAAGTTAAGTACCTTGTGGAGAGTGTGGAAAGATATCCTTGCACGTAAACAAGGTAGCAAGAAATATGTGTGTGTCATGGGCAGACCTAGGCCACCTAGTGCGAACAAAAGTGAACCTCATGTTGAAAACACAAACAACCATGATATTCTAACTTGTGTATCCACAAGGTTTCAAATCTCGTTTTTGGTTGAAATCTCGGAGGTGGTCAGAATCCGAAATTTCGCTGAGATATCAGAATTTCGTACAAATTTTGGATGAAATACAAAATCAAAAAATCAAATACGGTTTTTTGCACCGAAATTTTCGAGATTTCGCCCAGAATTGCCGAAATCTCGACGAGATTTTGGTGAAATTGAACTAAGCGAAAAATAGTTCAAACAACGTCAAAAAATTTTGAAATTTTTTTGGAGGGTCCTGACACATCAATAATATTCTCATAAAAAATTTAGATGATTACAAAGCCTGAGGAAGTATAAAAAATTCAAGGAGTGCTACTGTCCTGATAAAACACTCACAAAAATGGAACAAACCATGTTAGAAAAATTTTAAACATTTTTTGAATGGTTATGATGCATCACTAATATTTCCATAAAATTTTTAGATAATAATAAAGCTTCAAAAAATTTTAAAAATTCGGACAGTGATACTGTCCTGATAAAAGCCTTATTGGCAAGCTTCAACCAAATGAAAAATGGTTCAAACCATGTTAGAAAATTTTGAAAATTTTTGTGGACGATTCTGATATATCATAAATGTTTTTATAAAATTTTTAGATGATGATCAAGCTTTAATAATGTTAAAAAATTCTGAAAATGCTACGTCTTAATAAAATCCTGATAATCAATACATTGATTTACTTGAGCAACTAAAAAAGGGTTAGAATTTTTTAAAATTTTAGAGAAGGGTTATGAAGCAATTATTAAGCTCTCATAAAAATTTTGGATCATGATCAAACAACAGTAAATTTATAAATTTCTTACAATGGTACTATACCATTTGTGTTCCATGTGTTTTTTATTTTTGAAAGATAACAAATGAAGTTCAATGCATTCATAGATTTGATTGAGCAAAAAAAAAAGTTTCAATTTTTTTTAAAAAATTAGAGAAGGGTTATTAGGCAATGATTAAGCTCTCTTAAAAATTTTCGATCATGATCACACTCGAACAAATTTATAAAATTCTGACAAGGTTATTATCTCAGTTATGTTCATTATGTTTTTGATTTTTTAAAGATAACAAATAAAGTTAAATTATTTTAAAATTTTTGTATGATCCTGCACTTTTAAATATAGTACCATAAATTTTTTAGAGCATGATCAAGCTTGTACAGTTTTATAAAAATCTGATAGTGTTTTTGCCAAAATTTTAAAACGTCTCAAAAATTTAGTTTTTCATAAATTTTCATGGAAGATGACTTTATTAAGGGTTATTGGGCCAAATCATGTCAAAAAAAGTTAAATTACCTGAGATTTCAACAAGATTTGACGAAATCTCGCTGAGATATTTCAAGATATTGTAGCAATTTAATTGTTTTCAAAAAAAATTATCCGTCTGAGATTTTGGATCCCGTCCTTGATTGAAATCCGAGATCTCGACCGAGATTTCCGAAATGTCGCTGGTTTTTGGAACCTTGTGTATCCATGACAATTGAAATGCATAATTGTTTGTCACGTGGCACTACAAGTCCATAAGAATATAGCTAATGCTTCATTCAAGATCACCTCCCTAGTTGATTTCAATCTATAATTGTTGATAAGAGTCTCATGGAGTCTGAGAAAAACTGTCATTTGCATTATAAATATGCCATGACAGTCTTGTGAGTTACTAAGTGCGTGACGAATACTAATAACAGGGGTACCCCAACGGCCCGAAGCGACGAGCCAGCGGCCTCAAGCATATCTCCACCAACAAAGCGCGCCGCCCGCCACCGACCGAATCGCTGCGAGACCACACAAGACATCCGCTCCGACCGGCCAGGGAAGCGAATCCGACCGACAGCGCTCCGACCCCTTGGCGGGCGGGATCTCCGACTCCGACCGGAAGCGCCCCGACCCCTTTGGCGGGCGGATCTCCGACCGACCAACCAAAGTGACAGACGCCGAGGGCCGTGTGTCGGGGCCCTAATCGACCCTACCGCCACGCACTCGCGAACAAGGTCAATCGGAGTGACTATACAAGGCGGTGGCTCCTTCCTAGAAGGTTTGGTGATCGCCAAGTCGACTTCCATTTCATCAACCGGGCCACAGACAAGATTTAACGCCGCGCTCCTCCCGGGCGGCGCCAACGTCACACACCGCACGTCGGCGATTCGTAAGGATCACGAGAGGGCAAGTACGCTATTTCCAAGAATACCTAACCTCCCCGACCACCAAAGCTACCGACCCAAAGATGGGCAAGCCGTGTGGCGACCGATCCACGTGACGAAGGACCGAGCTCCTAGCATAGGTCGCCTTGCCCTTCCCCGACTCTCGATGTAACTCCGCCTTCCTTCAGATAAAAGGAGGCGGGACTAACGATTCTAAAGGGGAGAAAGGGAGAAGAACAGAGGAGCTTAGGTAACTTAGCGCCTCATCTCAGAAACGTCGTGCAAAGCAATACAATACGACCATCCGAATCGGGTAGGGACTTTCACCAACCAAGATACATCTTGGACTCACGAGTCTAACCATTCGGAGTGGAACGCGCGACCCTTAGACTTACAAATTTACTTGCCGCTCAAAAACGCCGGTTGGCTAGCGCGCTGTAGGAGGACTTCGCGTCTTCGTCACCATCTCCGGATTCCGCTTGTCTCCTCGATGGCATCCACCCACCGCGGCGGCATGATCACGGCGGGAGCCGGATCCGCTCGGCTCCTCGACCGCCATCACCCGGCAGAGGGCTCACGCTGTCCCCCGCCTCCGAGGACAGCGCCCACGAGAGCTCAGGCGTCCTCTCCGGCGACCGCTAAGCTCGGCTTAGGGCGCCTGCAGCCCTCGGCCGGACCCGAGGAGTGCTCGCCACGGTGGGCGAAAACTCAGAGGCCCGGCAGTGACCATGTCACCCCGTAGGCTCGCGACTTGTGGCGATGGCCGGCTACATGCCGCCTCCATCCACGAGCTGCTGGAAGACTCTTCCAGCCAATGACTCCAGCTCCGACACGGAGTACCACCTTACAAAGCGGCACTCTCGCGAGTGCAACATGGCGGCACGGCCGATTTGACTGTGGCCCCCACGGCCACGGACCTCCTATCCGGCGACTCAGCGCAGGAGGAGGAGTACCAATGCTGCGTCTTGAACGCTTCGGGCCAGCCCACCGAGCTCCAACAACAATAAGAAAGAGTTGGAGGAACGAAGAGCCGAAGCTCGACCACCTCGAGCCAACCCGGAGCAGGAGGAGCTCGAGACCCGCATGTGCTGGCGGCGCGCAGCGCTGCCGCGTCGACACACCCCAGCAGCGGAAGAGTCCGACGGTCCTCGCTTCTTCCCACGCAGCCAAAACGTGGCGCGGCCGCCGCTTCGAGGCCTCCGGAGCCGATCGACCGGAGGCCAAGGCCACTTACCAAAACCTCCGGTCAGTGGCGCGCGGCCGTCGCAAAGACATGCACGCCCCGCCCTATCGCCCGAGCCACCTCGCCACCGGGCCCGCATGCGTCAGACGGAGCCGGTTGGTCCGCACAAAGCGCGCCGCACCACGAGCCACACCAGCCTCGCGCGCCCGTGCGCCAGCGCCTCGATGATACCTCGACATTCAAGCGCTACCCTTGAGGCGCGAAGAAAGATGGCGAGGAGGCCGCCCACTCACGAATTGCGGCGGCGGACACCACCACCGCACCGAGCCCCGACGGTCCCGGGATCATGAGCTGTTCGCCGGGATCCGCCAGACGGACTTCCCCGCCGATTCCAGTGCCTACCAACATTGCCAAATACACCGGGCCACAAATCCGTGTTTGGCTCAAGATTACGGCCAGATGCCGGGCGGGAGGAGCAACGGATGACCTCTTCATCATCCAGTACCTTCCCATCTACCTCGCGGACTCAGCCCGAGCCTGGCTCGAGTACTTGCCCGCCAAAACCATCAGGAATTGGACCGACTTGAAGGCCCTCTTCGTCGGCAACTTCCAGGGCACTTACAAGCGCCACGAAACTCCTGAGACTCGAAGGGTCGCAAACAAAGCCAGGGAAACCCTCCGGGACTACATCCGGCGGTTTTCCCGCCAGTGCAACGAGCTCCCCGACATCTCCGACGCCGATGTCGTGGGAGCATTCATCTACGGCACCTCCTGCAAGGCCTTGGTACACAAACTAGGTTGCCTCAAGCCCAGAACTACCAAGGAGCTCCTCGATATCGCCACCAACCACGCCTCCGGCGAGGAGGCTGTGGGGGCCATCTTTGAGGGAGGAAAGGCCCAACTAGAATCCGGCGTCCACATCGGGTCCCCTTCTGACCGCTCCGACAAACGGAAGCGGCACGGGAAGCAGATCCGCGAGACCCAAGTGGTCGCCACCGTCGACCGCCGCCACCCAAGCAGCGAGTGCGGCCGACCGTCGCGCCCACCACTTCGAAGTTGATGGACGCCCGTGCCCAAACCACGGGTTCTCCGTCAAGCACAAATACCGGATCGCGAGGTCTGGGCGTTACCTCTTGACGTCCCCGCAACGCCGCGTGGCAAAGGGAAGAAGCTGCTGCGCTCCGCGGTCGCGAGAGAAAGGCGACGACGAGTTCCTCGAACCCGACGGCCGCCTCATGATCTTTGGAGGACCGGCCGCTATGCCGACAAGCGCCGGCTCAAGCTCGCTTATCGCGAGGTCCATCTTTGCCGCACTACGCGCCCCCAATACCTCCGGTGGTCGAGTTCCGATCACCTTTGATCGCATCGATCACCCCGACCACGCCCCACGTACCGGGAGATACCCCGTGGTCGGCCGTCGTGGGGAAGAAGCGCCTTTCAAAGGTGTCGATGGATGGAGGCGATGGCCTCAACATCCTCTACGCCGAGACGCCGACGCTATGGGGTCCCGCTCGACCCTCCGACCCGAAGAAGGCGCCTTTCCATGGCGTCATTCCCGGCCGCCAGCCCATCCACTCGGTAGATCGACCGCCTGTTACCTTTGGGGAACCGGAAACTTCCGCACCGAGACCTCGCTTTTGAGGTCGTGGATTTCCGCCTTACCATGCCATCTGGGAAGGCCGTGTTACGCCAAGTTCATGGCGGTCCCCGCCACGCCTACCTCAAGTGAAGATGCCCGCCACGAGGAGTCATCACCGTGGCATCATCTTTCCAGTTTTTGCCTACAATCGCGAGCGCAGTTAGCCAGAGCTTGCTCGGCGATCATCGCGTCTGTCGAGCTCGACAACCTCAAGAGGAAGCCTCGAATCCGCCCCGAGTCCAAAGAAGTCGGGGCGGGATCCTTCAAGTCCGCCGAGGACACGAAGGAGGTCGCGGTCGATCCTCGTGATCGACCAAGATCGTGCGGATCGAAGCCACGCCCCGCCAAATAGGAAAGCGCCGTCGACTCCTCCGCACCAACAAAGACGTCTTCGCATGGAGGTCCTCCGACATGCCAGAATCCCAAGGGAAGTCGCCGAGCACTCCTTGAGCATCCGACCGTGCTCAAAGCCGGCCGCCTAACGCCGCGCCGCTCGACGAGGAGAAGCGCAGGATCATAGGGAGGAGATCGCCAAACTTCTCGCGCAGGTTCAGAAAGAGGTGCGCCACCCCGAGTGGCTAGCCAACCTCGTACTTGTAAAAAGAAAATGGGCAATGGAGGATGTGCGTTGACTATACGAGTCTCAACAAAGCGTGTCCCAAGGATCCGTTCCCTTTGCCCCACATCGACCAAGTCATCGACTCCACCGCAGGGTGCGAGTCCCTCTCTTTTCGATGCCTACTCTGCTACCACCAGATTGCGCTAAGGGAGTCCGACCAGCTCGCGACTTCCTTCATCACCCCGTTCGGCTCATTCTGCTACGTTACAATGCCGTTCGGCCTAAAGAACGCGGGCGCTACATACCAGCGATGTATGCAAACGTGCTTCAATGACCAGATCGACCGTAACGTTTAGGTGTACGTCGACGATATTGTCGTAAAGACCAAGAAGGCCGATGACCTTATCCCCGACCTGGAAGAGACCTTCGCGAACCTTCGACGATTCCGCATAAAGCTCAATCCTGAGAAATGCGTCTTCGGGGTCCCCAAAGGGAAGCTCCTTGGCTTCATTATCTCCGAGCGAGGCATCGAGGCCAACCAGGAGAAGATATCGGCAATCGCAAGGATGGGCCCAATCAGCAACCTTAAGGGGGTCCAGAGGCTGACCGGATGCCTGGCAGCTTTGAGCCGTTTCGTGTCTCGCCTCGGCGAGCGCGAAATGCCACTCTACAGGCTACTCAAGAGATCCGACCGCTTTGGACCCCGAGGCTCAGAGGCCCTCACCACTGAAGGCCTTCCCTGTCCTCGCCTCGATCCTGATCGCCCGGCACTGGTGAACTGCTTTCTCTACATCGCCGCCACTACCTAAGTCGTCGCGTGGCCCTCGTGTTGGAGCGGCGGAAGAAGGCCACGAACTTAAGGTACAACGGCGGTTTACTTCATTAGCGAGGTCCTTTCCGAGTCCAAGGCTCGGTACCTACAGTGAAGCTACTCTCGCGGTGCTCATTGCGAAGAGAAAGCTCGTCCACTACTTCGACAAGACACCATCACCGTGGTGACCACGCCCGCTTCGGCGAGATCGTCCGCAACCGCGACGCCTCGAAGGATAGCCAAGTGGGCGCTCGAGCTCGGCGCCCACGACATCACGTCGCCCTCTGACGGCGATCAAGTCGCAGTTCTAGCCGACTTCGCCGCCGAGTGGATCAAACCTGTGCACCACCGGTGATCGAAGACCCCGAGCACCGGACAATGTACTTCGATGGGTCTTACAACAAGAATGGCGCGGCGCGGAGTCGCCATCATCTCCCGCCGGGAACAAGCTTCGACGCCATCGGCCGCTTTTCGACGCCACCAACAACGCCGCCAGTCGAGGCCCTCATCAACGGTCTCGGATCGCCGCCGACCTCGGTGCTCGCCGACTCCACGCCCACGGGACTCCAAGCTTGTCGTCGACCAAGTCATGAAGGCCGCGAGCCCGAGACGCCCGTATGGCAGCGTCTTGTCGAGAAGTGCGCGGGCTCGGCGTGAGGTTCAAGGGCTTCGAGCTTCACCATAGCTACCGACGCTACAATAGCGGCGCCGACTACCTAGCCAATCTGCCTCCAGAGAGCCGGTCCCGCCGGATCTTCGTCTGCGACCTCTGCGACCTTCCATCCACCGGGCTCAAGCGCCGAACGGTCCCCGACCTACCTAGACAGTCGCCCCTAACCGCCGCGGCGGTCGGCGTGAACTTGGCGAGTCAAGCCGCGCGTGCTAGCGATCGAGTCCGATGGAGAAAGCCCTTCATAGATCGTTTGACGGACGGGTCACTTCCCCCGACCGACAGGGCGGCGCCTCGCCCGGCGAACAAAGTCTTTCGTCTGGTCGGCCCGGACCTTTACAAAGGAGCCCCTCAGGTCCTCCAAAAGTGCATCCCGGCCGACCAAGGGAAACAATCTGCGGACGACATACACAATGAATTTGCGGTCACCACGCGCGCCCGATCTCTTGTGGGAAAGGCCTTTCGGCAAGGTTTCTATTGGCCGACCGCCATGTCCGACGTCGAGCACATCGTGACGCACTGCGAAGGATGCCAATTCTTTGCCGGCGGACACATCCGCGGCCAGGGCCTTGCACGATCCCCATCACGTGGCCTTTTGCGGTTTGGGGACTCGATCCGGTCGGCCTTTCAAGAAAGCGCCGGGGCTTTACCCATTTGCTCGTCGCGGTGGACAAGTTCACCAAATGGATAGAGGCTGCCGGCCGTGAGCGCCACGCTGGCACAAGCGCCATCTTCTTCCGCGACATAGTCTTTCGGTTCGAGTCCCAAACTCCATCATCACCGACAACTTAACGCAGTTCACGGGAAGGAGTTCCTCGAGTTCTGCGATGACTTCAACATCCGCGTCGATTGGGCGGCCGTGGCCCATCCGCGGACCAACGGTCGTCGAGCGCGCAAGCGGCATGATCCTTCAAGGGCTCAAGCGCGGATCTTGATCGGCTCAAGCACTTCGTGGGCCGGGTGACCGAGCTACCCTCCGATCCTCTGGAGTCTGCGGACCACGCCGACCGGGCGACCGTTCACACCGTTCTTCATGGTATACGGTCTTTGGCCCGTCTTGCCGGCGGAACACAGGAGTATGGCGCCCCAAGATTACAAGCCTTCGAGGAGGCTCGGGGCTCGCCGCACAACAAGACGCCGTCGACCCGGCTCGATGAGGCGCATGACGTGGCCATCCTGCGATCGGCCAGGTATCAACAAGCTCTGCGACGTTATCACAGCCGTCGAGTTCGAGGGCGGTCTTTGATCTTTGGCGACACCGTCTGGCGGGTCCAAACCAAAGAAGGATAAGCACAAGTCGCCGCCACAGGAAGGCCCTTCACCGTCGTGCGATCCTCCGACCGCACCTTTCGACTCAAGGACGCCGACGGCGCATCCTTCCGAATGCATGGAATATAGAAAAGTTAAGGCGATTCTATCCTAAACTCTTTTCCTCTTCCTAGCATGCTCTTTACTTTTTC
The DNA here is from genome assembly GCA_036346275.1 of Otatea glauca. NCBI lineage: Eukaryota > Viridiplantae > Streptophyta > Magnoliopsida > Poales > Poaceae > Otatea > Otatea glauca. Next base: position 35,407,038 of record CM070717.1, read on the forward strand.
CTTCCGAGCACCGTCGCCATGCGACGACTCGGGCTGCCCTTCGGCGCCCCGTTCAAAACGCTCCCGGCCGGCGCTATGCGGGTTGGTGACCCAACCGACCACAAGGTCCTTCCCGGCGGTAACCCTTCGACCCAAGTGCTCGACCACGCCCAACGGCTATGGTTGCTAACACTTCGGAAGAAGGAAGTACCGAGTGGAGTGACCTTTGGGTCGGCGGAACACTCCTCCCGCACAAGCTCGGCTATCCCACGCGCTTACGAGTGCGTGACCCGACCGTCATGAGGTCCATCCCGGCGGTAACCCTCTCAACCCAAGTGTTACGGCCACGCCTAGCGGCTATGGTTGCTAAGTAGCACTTCGGAAGAAGGAAGTGCCCAAGTGGAAAGATCCTTGGCGGTCTAGAACACTCCTATCCCTCACAAGTGCGCCCTAATCACGCATAGCCAAGTCTCCAATCCACCTCGCTCCTCCCAAAACGACCCAACCTACGCATAAGTGACCCCTGCGGTCCTTAAGGCTATGGTCGGTCAAACGCTCACCCTAAATACGAAAGAGGGCGAGAGGCGATTCTGGAACTTGATAAATTCAAGATTGTTTACATAGCAGTCATTACAATCTAAAAAGGATAAAGCTAACTATTTTTATTCTTCCTGGTGGGCGACCGGTGGCGAGACGGAGAGTTGGCTGCCTCTGGCTTCCTGGAGGGCAGCCTGCGGCGGGATATGGTTGGCGATCTCCCGGGCGTGCAGCTCGACCAGGAGCTCAAACCTGTCGATCTCCTCGTCGGTCGGTTCCGTCTCGCCACGCTACGCTCACCACCGCGAGGTCGATGCGTCGTGGTGCGAGGCGGTGTTGACCAGCAAGACGGCTCCAAGCGCAGCGCCGATGATCACCGCCTCCTCTACGGTCCGCACTCGGGCGGCCGCGGGGCAAGGGCACTCGGGCTGCCCGGCTCAAGGATGCGATCGCAGACTTCCCGACCGCCTTGCGAAGGGCTCGGTTCGGCGCCCATCTCGGCCCGACCGTCCTCGCAACCTTCAACGCCGCTGGGCCTCGTCCCGCCACGATCGCCACGTCGCGAGCATCTGCCGCCGTTCTCTGCGCCTCGAGCGACGCCGATTCTTTGCGCCTCTCAGATTGCGGCGATTTCGGATAAGTTCGCCTGCGTCGCACTTGCACTTAATTGAAGAATTGAGACACTTACCGCCGCAGAGTTGGTCAAATTGCTAGCTTCGTCTTGACGCCAGTATGAAGTCCTCGGCTCGGCCTTCCGACGGCGATCGCCGCTTCGGAGCGAACTCGGTCGGCATCCCCGAGCTGGTTTCGCTCGGTCGCGCAGCGTGTTGCTCGTCTGCCTGGATCCCTCCGCGGCAACGGCGGCATCCTTGGCCTCGGTGACCTCGTCGAGAGGACTCGATTCCACCACTTTCGCCCTCAAGACCTTGGCTCCCGGCGCTCATCATAAAGGGCCTTCGTGGCCTCTTCAAGCCTGGCGGATCTCCACCGCCTCGACCGCCTAATGTCCATGGCCTCTGGACTAGGCGCACTCAAGCGCGCACCATGATCACTCCTCCACTGCACTCGCCACGACCGCTTGAGCGCCGCAGAGCTCAACTCGGCGCCGGCGAGCCCGCAAGTGCTACAAAAACGTGGACACTCCGTTAGTCGCACGGAAGAACTATCAAAAATGTGCAACGAGTCAGAACTTTTGGTGACCTACAGGCGTGGTGGACTCCCGACCATCGTGCCCGGTATACGGTGGAAGACTCCAGAGCAAGAGCCAGACCTTTACGGATCTACCCTATCTCGGCTTCAGCGTCCAGCGCGCCTTGCCGAAGGGCGTCCCACTCGCTCTCCTCCGACTGACCCATGACGCCCGACCCGGGGACTACACCGGCGCAAGACGCCTCGTTCGCCCGTTCGGGCGGGACGTCGCCGGTTCAAAGCACCATGGGCAAGGGCGATGAGGTCAACCTTCGAAACCCCCTCGGCGACCGCACTGAGGGCATCGGTCGGCACCTCCCCAGGGACAAAGGGTCGAGCACCTCGTCGCCACTCGCCTCATCGGGCGCGATCGCCGGCGCACCGTCGTCTCATCCTCCGAAAGGACGATCACGTCGTCCGGTGGGGTCCCCGCCGGAGGCGGCGGAAGTTCTTCTTCGGCCTCGACCTCCGGGTGAGGCCCCGTCCCCTCGGCGAGCGCACTCGGACGCCGACACGCGATCGCCACCGACCCGATCGGAGTTGCCGAAATCACCGGCCACATTTATGGAGCGGAGTCGCATTGCGGCCGCCCCACAGTCACGCCCGTGTAGGCGCCTGACGTTACAAAGATTCAAGATCGCTCGGGCGGCTTTGCCGCAAAAAAATGCTTCAATAAAAGAAACACTTACAAGGCCGAAGGTACGTGGCACGCGCGCCCTCTTTGTCGGCCCCCCGCCAAGGGGCAAGTCGGCTGGTCGCTTCCCCGAAGCCACCTCCAGCCGAGGCGCTGCGACGACCGCAAGCGCAAGATCACCCCCCGCCGGGGATCCGCGCCACGGGGCCGTGGTGCCGCCTCGGCCGTCCACGCCGGCCCGCCCGATCGGCGGTCGAGAAAAACCCACCATAGGGATGGTCGAGGCGCCCGCCCGCTGTCGATGGAGGTTGTCCCCACGCGGTGGTCTCCGACACATCCTCGCCAAGCAACCGCCGCGTTCCTTATGCTTCTTCTTCCTCCTTTCCTCCTTCCGTTCTTGCGGGAGGAGTCGACCGCTAGTCTTCGCCGGCGGCCGCCGCGCCTCCTTATCCTCGGAGCGGCGCCGGATGACATCCCGTGAGCCCCTAAGAGGATGCAGGAATGCCATCGGACCAAGTGCTAGGGACAAAGAAAAGAGAAGCGAAAGAAATTTCACCGGCTTACGATTTGGCGGGTGAGTCGCGAGAATGGCTCCGTGGCCACCAGAGCCACCGTGGCGCTCCGCCAGAATAGCCGCCACCCGGCCTCCACCTCGACGCGCCAACTCGGGTTACGCCATCCTCGCCCGGTCGGACGGCCCCAAGATACCGGAACAAGGTGCGGCTCAGGCACAGGGGTTGCACGCGCATCCCCATAAAGGCGCGCAAACAACGTCCCGGTGAGCCCGCCTCCTTTGAGTCTGACCGCTCCACGATCGGGGCGGCTTGTTCTTCTCCTCTTTTGGCGCCCAGTTCCACCGCTCCTCCGCCATGGGAAGCTCGCCGGTGAAACGAGGGCGCTGTCGCCGACGCTCGAATGTAGAGCCATTGAACGCCACCTGTTGGACGAGGCGCTTTACCTCCAGTACTCCGTGCTCGACCGGGCGAGCCGAGAGGCGAGCCACCAGGCGCCACGGCGTCGACGGCTGTCTTTCGAGCTTTGCACGAAGAAGTGCCTCCACAACGCCCGAGTGCGGCTCGATCCTCAGAAAGCATCGCACAACGTGATGAAGATGGCGATGTGGAGGACCCCATTGGGGTTGAGATGGTGCACCTCCACCTTGTAGTGAGACAAAGACCCTCGGACGAGCGGGTGCGGCAAGCGAGCCAAAGCCGCTCGCCAAGAACGAGGCGGCACCACGACCTCGTCGCCCGCAAGACGGGGTGACGGCCCGGTCGGCACCCTCCAATGGAAAGGTCTGCGGCATGAGAAGCCCTTCTTCACTAAGCCGAAGCGCGTTTGTCTTCGCGCGAGCACTCCGCCCACGACATCTTCACGAAGAGGCGACTAGAAGGTGAGAAAGAAAGGTCGGGTTTTCTTTCCTTGGCTCTCTGGTGATTTTCTTGTTTCAGAGACAGAGACAAAGAAGGCAAGAAAGCGTGACTACCCGGAGCACCCTAACGGGCGTATTTATAGAGGACAAGCAAGCGCCGCCGGCGTGCACCCTCAAACGGCGTCGCGTCCACCTCGCCTATTGCGCCACTGTAACTCCTGGCCTCAATACCACTCGCTTTTAATCCTGTCATGTCGGCGACAAGAGCCATAAAGACGCCGCCAACAACGTGTCCGTAACCTCTTGGTCTCCGTCTTTAGGCCGAACAGTTGCTCGGGCGCCTTGCGAAAGCCCATCGGGCGCGGCCCCAAGATGGCAAAGCTTTGTGGCTTGCGCCAGGCCCAATGAGAAGTCAGGTTCAAAAGGCCTACCCCACCGATGGGTATAAGGCCGCCCAAAGAAAACTTGAGCAAGGGGTGTATGAGGTGAGCCCCACGGTGGGCCCTCGGTTAGGTTGGTCGACGGCCTAATCACCTCTACTCGCGTCCTAGACCATACTTCACACTCTCCCGGAGCTCATCAATGAGCAACGACCACCGTGCTCGGGTTGGCGACGACCGTGGTCCATACGGATTGAGTAAAGAAAGGTTTTTATGGGTCGCCCACGCCAGGCCAGACACCCTACTCTGGGACCGTCCGCTCGGAAGGGTCCCCTTGGCGGACCTCCCAGACCCACTCGGACTACCCGCTATTGGCTCCACGAGCACGGCGTTCAAACCAACGCAGTAAACGTCGTCCGCTCACCCCCTCCAGGTCCCACACCTGCGGATGGGGTATACATGTGGGATAGACGGTGGCCATTCTTCTCGCAGTTACCCTCGCCCGACGAGGACTCGGAAGGATGCCCCACGTCCAGCTACGACGGTAAACGAGCACTCACGCCCGGCTCGACGGTAACGAGCACTCACATCCAGCTCGGACAGTACGAAGCGCCACGCCTAGCTACGACGATAAACGAGCACTCGGACACCCGAACCTCACAGAGGTATCCGGTCGTCCCTGCCGACCAAGGCAGTCGGACACCCGAACCTCACAGAGGCATCCGGTCGTCCTGCCACACCAAGGCGATCGGACACCAACCTCACAGAGGTATCCGGTCGTCCCTGCCGACCAAGGCACTCGGACACCCGAACCTCACAGAGGCATCCGGTCGTCCTGCCGACCAAGGCACTCGGACACCCGAACCTCACAGAGGCATCCGGTCGTCCTGCCGACCAAGGCACTCGGACACCGAACCTCACAGAGGCATCCGGCCGTCCTCGCCGACCAAGGCACTCGGACACCGAACCTCACAGAGGCATCCGGCCGTCTCGCCGACCAAGGCGATCGGACACCAACCTCACAGAGGTATCCGGTCGTCCTCGCCGACCAAGGCACTCGGACACCCGAACCTCACAGAGGCATCCGGTCGTCCCGCCGACCAAGGCAGTCGGACACCCGAACCTCACAGAGGCATCCGGTCGTCCTGCCGACCAAGGCAGTCGGACACCCGAACCTCTCAGAGGCATCCGGTCATCCTGCCGACCAAGGCACTCGGACACCCGAACCTCACAGAGGTATCCGGTCGTCCCTGCCGACCAAGGCACTCGGACACCCGAACCTCACAGAGGCATCCGGTCGTCCTATCGACCAAGGCAGTCGGACACCCGAACCTCACAGAGGCATCCGGTCGTCCCTGCCGACTAAGGCACTGTCTAGCTACGACGTTAAACGAGCGCTCACGTCTAGCTACGATGTTAAACGAGCACTCGGACACCCGAACCTCGCAGAGGCATCCGGTCGTCCCTGCCGACCAAGGCACTGTCTAGCTACGACGTTAAACGAGCACTCGGACACCCGAACCTCGCAGAGGCATCCGGCCGTCCTCGCCGACTAAGGCACCGTCTAGCTACGACGTTAAGCGAGCACTCGGACACCGGATACCTCACGAGGCATCCGGCCGTCCCGCCACCAAGGCGATCGGACACCGAACCTCTCGAGGCATCCGGCCGTCCTCGCCACCAAGGCACTCGGACACCGAACCTCACAGAGGCATTGGGTCGTCCTCGCCGACCAAGGCACCGTCTAGCTACGACGTTAAACGAGCACTCGGACACCCAACCTCACAGAGGCATCCGGCCGCTCGCCACCAAGGCGCCGTCTAGCTACGACGTTAAACGAGCACTCTCGCGGTTGTTCCTGCCGATCAAGGCCCGGTCTATCCACGACGATTAAAATCAAAGCAAACTCATCGCGAAGACATTTCATAAAAGAAGATTTCATTATATGCCAGCAGACTCAAACTTTACACAACATTACATGAGGTACCTGGCGAGCTCAAAAAAAAAAGATACCTACCCTACCTACACTACGGCAGGAACATATCCGCATCAAACTTCCTGCAGGCCCTTGCCTGGTCGACGGGATGATCTCGGATCGATGGACCGAGGTCGTTGGAAGTGACTCGCCGGTAGGCCCTTCCTTGCTCGGTCGACGGATGGACCTTGGGATCGGCGGACTGAGGTCGTTGGAGACGACTCTTGGTAGGCCCTTGCCCGATCGACGAGGCCGACATAGCCACGGAATGGCATGCATCCGCTGCTGCTCAATGACATCGACGCGGCCAAGATCGACAACGGCCGGCGCCTTGCACCATCGCCTCAAGAAGGGCCTCCTTACCACCTTAAGCCTCGGAACGATCTCAAGCAAAGACGCCAACAAGAACTACATCACAAGCCGCAGCTTCTTCCGGAGCTCGACCATCGCCTTGGTCATACTCAAATTTCAAAGCTCGGCCAAAGGATCTTCTTCTTCATCGCGGCGTCATCACCAAAGTCAAGACTAAAGGATGCCTCCATTTCAAGGATCAAAAGGAGGATTTTGGTATAAGGGTCCATCGCTCTAGCATGCCCTTATATAGCCGGATAAAGGGAGATCAAGCGCCTCGAGTAAATGCCGCCAAAAACGGCGCCCCGCACTGTAACCCGGCGATCAAGAAGGCGAAACAGGCGGGCACACTAAGCCATGCTCGGCATGCGCAATGAGGCGAATAAAGCCTCCGGCAGCTCAAATGCCCCGCCAAGCTCCGTGGCAGCCGTCGGATCCGTCGGGTACACTGACGGAATCGCTTAACCGGATCGGCCGACCGACCACTGTGCCCGCCACCACTCATCCAAGTTCAACCCCAACCGAATCGCCGAAATCGCTCGGAGTTCGGGGCTCTCGACGAATACTAATAACAGGGTACCCTAACGGCCGGCGACGAGCCGCCTCAAGCATATCTCCACCAACAAAGTAGCGCTCGCCCGCCACCGACCGAATCGCTGCGAGACCACAAGACATCCGCTCCGACCGGCCAGGGAAGCGAATCCGACCGACACGGCGCCCGACCCCTTGGCGGGCGGGATCTCCGACTCCGGCCGACACGGCGCCCCGACCCCTTTGGCGGGCGGATCTCCCGACCGACCAACCAAAGTGACAGACGCCGAGGGCCGCGTGTCGGGCCCTAATCACCCTACCGCCACGCACCTCGCGAACAAGGTCAATCGGAGTGACTATACAAGGGCGGTGGCTCCTTCCTAGAAGGTTTGGTGATCACAAGTCGCCTTCACCCCATCAACCAACCCGACAAGATTCTGATAACGCACGCTCCCTCCCGAGGCAGCTAACGCCACACACCGCACGTCAAGATTCGTAAGGATCACAGAGGCAAGTCGCTATTTCCGAAGAATACCTAACCTCCCGACCACCAAAGCTACCGACCCAAAGATGGGCAAGCCGTGTGGCGACCGATCCACGTGACGAAGGACCGAGCTCCTAGCATAGGTCGCCGCGCCCTTCCCGACTTCGATGTAACCTGCCCCTTCCTTCTGTATAAAAGGAGGCAGGACTAACGATTCTAAAGGGGGAGAAAGGGAGAAGAACAGGAGGAGCTTAGGTAACTTAGCGCCCTCATCTGTAAAACGTCGTGCAAAGCAATACAATACGACCATCCGAACTGGAGTAGGGACTTTCAGCCCGAACCAGTATACATCTTGGACTCACGAGTCTAACCATTCAGGGAGTGGAACGCACGACCCCTTAGACTTACAAATTTACTTGCCGGCGCTCGAAAACGCCGACAGTGCGTCATCAACCCATTGGATCCCTATCACTGTTCATATTTTCCTTGGATTTTTTGTAGTAGAGTCACCATAGTTATCGAAACATCCAATTGCAGCAATCACAACTAGTGACAAGAACAAATATGGTCATCCACCGTTAACATCCAAAACACCCTTAGCACTTGAGCCATGGGTGCGGTGCTTTCCTTGTCACCCTCACTGTTAACACTCTCACCCTCGTTATCTTCAAGGTTCACATGGGTTGCACCCTCTGCACCAGGAATAAGAGTGGACTCATTGGTAAAGCTTGCAATAAAAAATGACGTCAAGCTTATCCTCATGCTGCAAGGGTCCCTTATTGAACTTGCCGCAATGTGGCATGGTCTGCAATAAAGTTAGAACAATTCCATTAATTTTGAACTTTCCAATTTGCATGCACATGCAACAGCATTAAAGATTGCATACCATAATCTGATTAGCCCATTACGAATCGCTTGCCTTAATGAGTGTAGTCTTGGGATTGATCCCTAGCTTCAATGTCTTCCAATTGGCATAGTCCCTTTTCAATCTATCTCAATGATTCTTCAATTGCTTACAGGTGTACTCTCTCGTTGTACATTCTTTGAACTTGATCATAAGATTGTGATACCATTTGACATTCAAAAATTGCCGAGGTATATTATTTGCTGCAAACTTTTCTAGACAAATATAATTGAACACTTCATTTGTAAAATCATCCCATACTGCAGTGTTTGAGGACTATCTTTTTTCATCAATAAATTATAATGCATGTCAGCAAATATGCAACTCTAACATGGAAACCAAAAATACATTGTATCATTTCACAGAATCCACTACAAATAATCAAGAACTACATTGTATCATTTCACAGAACCCACTACATTTATCATTTCACATAAACTTTAGATCGGAGACATTAAGAGCATCAAGTACAATAAAAATTTTCATGTTCTTACAAGATGGCAGTAAGAAGGCACATAATTGCTATCTACTAGCAAACAAACTAGTACTAAGAACATATCATCAAATTGAAATACCAGTTGCACATAATCTGGAGCAAACATAAGATTGCATAGCATGTACTGCTTTACACATCACTAATATTCATTCATTTACAAGAATGACAATAACAGTGCACCCAATTCACATTTCAAAAAAAATCATCAAACATCCTAATGCCTCATATATGAAGGAAGAAGGGAGTACCTCGCTGCAGAGAGAAATGCGACGGAGCCGATGGGGGACAAGGCAGCGTGGTCTTGGAGGCGACGGGATGAGACCGATGGCTGATCGGTGACGAGGAGGGCGATGCCGATGGTTAGATGCATAGGAAGACAGGCCGGGGTGGAGGACGGTGGTTGCGCTGTTGCTCGGAGGCGGATGGTGGTGGGTTTGGTTAGAGATGGCGGTGGCAGTGTTGCTCGGAGACGGAGGGAGACGGGCCGACGTAGAGGATGATGGTGGTGGCGTTGCTCAGAGGCGAAGGATGGCGAGTCGGGATGAAGATGGAAACAGTGGCGTAACTCGGAGGCAGAGTGAGGTGGTTTGAGCCAGAGGTGGAGCTGTAGCATCGATCGCGACCTGGTCAGAGGTCATGAAGACCGGTGAGGCTGGGATGTGCGTTGGGGTAGGGCGGCCATGGCAAACCCTAGCGCCATCGCTTCCCTATCTGAGTCGCATGTGGGTCGGGAAAATGGGGAAGAGATAGGTGAGTTTGACCCTTTTATACATGATGTAAGGTGGATAAATTTTAGCCAATTCAAAAGGCAAACTCGGAAGCTAATGACGAGGATTAAAACCCTGTTTTTCATTTAGGCCCTCTAAGATAATTTGTGGCTATGTGTTGGTAATGGGTCTGTGAAATATAAAGCCCATAATACATTGAAACAAGGCACATCTCTATTTGAACGGTTAGATCTCCGACCAGTTCAATCAAAGATGGTCAAAACTTAGCTTCACACTGGTCGTCTCCAACCAGTGAAATGTTCGCCCGACCAGCAAACTGGTCAGGGACAAGCGGTTTTCCCTACACATGTCTCAGTACGAACAATTATCTGACAGGTACACGTAACCATCTGGAAGTTATCACTAGAAAAGGCACCCTTTGGCGAGAAAACACTGTTTGGCAGGAAGGCATCTCTCGGCTACACGACACTCTTTCTGGAAGTCAATTGCCGCCTCTTCATCAAGGATAAATAGAGGGTCAATCCACGCTGTTAAGGGCATCGGATCTCAATCTTGCAATTGCATTCAGAATCTTGTAATCTGTGATTAGCATTTTGCAATCACTTAGGTCACCCTGAAACTCGTGTATTCTATCACAGCCGCTTGGCTAATAAAGAAATATTCCCCATTGTATCCATTTTGATATCTAGGGGCCCACAATTTATAGTTTCGTAAGTTTGTTTAAGGGACCTAAGGTCTTGGACATCGACAGCTAACGAAGACCGATTTTTGGCTTTTGGCTTCTCCACATTGTAGTTAAGGGTCTGTTTGGTTTGATAACAAATTTATCTCACTAAACCTTACTAAAATTTGGTCACCAAACTGGATATCAATGTTTTGACCAAGGATTGGCAAGAAAATAGACTATACAACCAAGGGAGAAGGGAATTTTATCAAAATTTAGTAGCAACTAAATACTTATCAAATTTAATCAATATTACTAAAATTTAATAAAACAAACATGAATAACCCTTAGAAGCGTACCAAAGTACCAAACATGACCTTACTCTTAATTGAGAAGCCGTCCCAAAAAGGCCGTCCCGGGGCAGTACTTGCTCCATGAATGAGGGGGGAAATGTTAAAGAACAAGCAGTCCTGGGAGCATCAATGGGGGGCTGGACTCCGGTGTCCGTTTTCATTATTTGACCGCCACCAGTACCCCGCGGCCCGCCCCCCACAACCGCACCACACCACCACCCCCTCCTGCCTGGTCTCCTCTTCCGCCTCCTCTCCGGGTGGTGCGTTCCTGGCGTGCTTGCGAGGCGGTGAGGGCGGTGATCCCTGGCGACAATGAGGAGCAGACAGGGCTGCTCCGCGCTTGCGTCCCTCGTCTTACTGTGGCTGGGCATGGCCGCTGCACAGGGGGCCTCTTCTTGGAAGACACTGAGCGGTACGTTTTTCGGGCTCCCCTTGTGTTTCTTGGTTGTTTACGTGTGTGCTCTGATCTGAGCTCATTTATTGCAGTGTTTGTTTCGGAGATAAAGTTTTGCTTGCGAGTTTAGAAATTTTATCACCATTTTGGGCTGGATCTTTAGGATGCGTGCCCATTTTTTTGCTCAAGTTTACATCTTTTTAGATCCTCTTTAGCGACAGATTGGTTTGGTTCTTGGCACGAAGGCCTAGTTCATTACTCACCCATTTTTAGCGTTGTTTCAACAACTTAGCTACGAATTTTAGATTTTGGATTAGAAGATTGAGACCGACCAAAAATGCCATTTTTGCTAGCTCATAGACCTTTTCGGCAGAGAGGCATGTTGTTAGGACATGGCAGCAGCTTCTGGAGATTAAGGACTACGCTATGCGTTAATAGCTCTACACATCTCTCTTTCGTTATGTTAGGAATGGTGTGCTTTGGAATTTACTCTAGATACACGTCCTTTTCCTTTTCTTTTCATGGAGTTCCTGTTGGTGTGATGCATTTAGGAGTTAGGATCTGGTTATCTCAAGCATCCACAAGGCTAACAATGAGCTTAATGTTTCAGGCTATGCTCCAGCAATCATAGCGAAGGGGGGATTTTCAGGCATATTCCCTGATTCAAGCGAATTCGCCTATCGGTTTTCGCTGATTGCTAGCTCGCCTGATACGATCCTATATTGTGACGTTCGGCTGACCATTGATGGCCTTGGCATCTGCCTACCGGACATAAAGATGGACAACTGTACAAATATTCCAGATTATTATCCGAAGGGCAAGAAGAGCTACCTTGTTAATGGTGTGTCTACGACGGGATGGTTCTCCGTGAACTACAATGGCACCGAGCTCGGACAAGTGTCTTGTAAGTGCTATCATAGTGTTCTAAGTTACCAACCATGTCAATATTGGATGAGGAAAAAGGAAATGCCTCTTGTTTTGATATTCTATGATTTGAAAACTATGGTTAGTTTAATCACTTGTCTAACTAATTGTGGTATATATGCTGAGCAGTGAAGCAGTCAATCTTTTCTCGCTCGCCCAGGTTTGATGCAAGCTTCTTTCCAATACTTGCTGTTGAAGACGTGGCATCCAAGTTTAAGCCTCCAGGAATTTGGCTCAATGTCCAGGTACAATTAAGAATCATGTTCGCATGCAGTATATTATTGAAAGAGAACGGGTAGGCTAATGTAGCATAAAATCAAAATTTTCTACCGCGTAATAAAGGAACCACTGCAAGTTATAGATCATGGAATTACCATTAGACCGCAGACCCGTAGCGGAAGTAGAGTTGATATAGCACGTTGGTGCGGTTGTAGTCGTACTAGCCTCGCACCTCCTCCAACAGCTCCTCGTGATCGTCACAGGTTGCGGATCGTTCTAGTGTTGAAGCCTCGCAACAACACCTCTAATGTATCCACGCGCCAAAGTGCTAGCGCCGGTTGCGCGGTTTTAGGCGAAGGAGATATGACGGCTATGGTTTCGGGAATTCCGAATTCCTATGGCGCCTCCTAACCCTAAAGCTACCACCCCCTCCCTTTGTGTAGATGTCCTATAATGGGTCTCTACATTAAAGGTCTATTAGGAACTCAAAGCCCATCAGAATTTAGATCACCATCCGAATTAAGTCCCAACTCTTTAAACGTGTGACCCTATAGGTTCACGTATACCTGGACATGGTCCGAGTACTCTTACTCGACCATTAATCGGTAGCAATCCTTAACAGCACGTGCCGACTTACGAGTATATGTAAAGATCACATCGGACGAACCTTAACAATGATTAGTTATATGCATTTTCCTTTGCCTCATGATATTGGTCAAACTCAAGGCGAGTATGTGCCATCTTTATTTAGTTAGCTCGACCACTCGCATTTGGCAATCCCTAAGTAAGTCATTACACATCTCGAGTACATGCGTCAACCTCAAGTCTAAAGATATAGCATACACATTGTATATAAGATCAACTGATGATAAGTAAGATTACAACGCTCTCCCAGTGTCTCAAGTTGGGTTGATCCAACTCCATGTTCTCTAACATGTATCCATATTATTGGTTTGATATCTCCATATCCGTGACCCGTGAAACATGGTCATCAACCAATACATATGCTAGTCTATTCATATGTGTCCTCATATGTTTATCGACCAGGGATCACTTTTAGAATAATCATCACAAGGTCATATATATAGAGTTTTACAAACAAGTCACGTACTTGCTAATAAATAATGATATTATTTAAGGAACAAGATAATAAATAATAAAGATAAGGAAATATAATCATCTCTATGATTGCCTCTAGGGCATATCTCCAACAATTATGTTGTAGGAGTTTTGCTGTTATTGAAAACCTCTGCTTTGTGCCATTGGCAGCATGACAGTTTCTACAGTCAGTTCAATCTGAGCACGAGGAACTACATCCTTTCTGTATCAAAACGTGTTGTTGTAAACTATATCTCATCACCTGAAGTGAGCTTCCTAACCAGCATACTCGGAAGGGTTAGCAACAAAACAAAGCTCGTGTTCCGTTTTCTTGACGAGACCACTCTCGAACCATCTACAAAACAGGCATATGGTTCCATATTGAAAAATCTTACATTTGTCAAGACATTTGCATCTGGGATACTTGTTCCGAAGCACTATATCTGGCCTGTTTCACCAGATAATTATCTGCAACCATACACTTCAGTTGTCAATGATGCTCATAAAGCAGGGCTGGAAATTTACGCTGCCGATTTTGCGAATGACTTTATGCTCAGTTACAACCATAGCTATGATCCATTCGCAGAATACCTCTCGTTTATTGATAATGGTGCCTTTTCTGTTGATGGTGTATTGAGTGATTTCCCTGTTACACCTTCAGAGGTCATTGGTGAGTCCTTATTGTTTCTACAATATTCTTGCAACAATATATGCTCTTCAAATTTTCATGCACTCATGGTTTGGTGCCATCTATATTCCATTTTTCAGAAGACAATGAATTTGGATTAAACCACAAAAGCATTGAGGGTATTGCTGGTTTTATCTAATAAACTTCGCAGCTACTGATGTTTATAGTTCTTATTAATGGAGAAAGTGCTTCTGTGCTATCCCTGAAGAAAGTAACATTACTTTATAAAGCAAATTTTATCGTGAGAATAAAGCCTAATAGCTCATTAGTTTTCGCCTCTAGCCATAGTCCCAAAGTGCATTGTTTGACCATTCTCCTAATACACAACATGAAATTCCAAATTTCTTTTCACTCTCAAATCACAGTTCAGATGGATTGCTTTTGGAAGATTCCATTGCTTTCTCTTTTTTGGTATTTGCTTTCAGACTGGGTCATCTTTTTCTTCATGTGAGCTGATTAATAAGATATTGATTGATAACAACTTCAAATATATGAATTAGCTTCTACGCAGTCTTATTTTTCTTTGGTAGCAATATGCATAAATCAAGTTTAAGCGCCATGTTCAATTGGGTGGATTATAACTGGTTAGTCTGAACCTCTGGTCCTGCCAGGTTTTGAATTCCAGCTCCACCTTATTTCAATTTATTCAGGTTACACAGTCCGTGGAAGAAAGTATGCTATGACAAAATAAGCCCAGTAATGACCGACACATCAAATTACTGCCAAGAGGACTCCTCAACTTAATACTTGGACTCCTAATCTGAATCAGATATGAACTGGGATTTGACTAAAACTCTTTACTTGTGAGATAAGAGGCATGCATAGCAAAGTATTAGCCTATCTAGTACTTACTCTTATAAAATTAAGAGCTAAAACTCCTTTGGTCTTGTAGTTGCCTTTTCATAGAAAAAAACAGCATTTTCCATAATTATTTAATTCACTCTCAACTTTTGGCATGCATATTCCAAACTTCATTTTGATTATTGTGTTTCGATAGTCTGTGTTCATACAATTTATCTGATGAATGCAGTATGATCATAGCTTCTCATCCCAGATATTTTGTCTCTGCAGGCTGTTTCACCAATTTAAACAAAAGTAATACTGATCATGGTATGTGTAGTTCCTCTGTTCATCTTATCTCATGCTGCTATGCTTCATGTTTAGTTTCGTTACTGACCACCACTTGTCACATTTGGATTGCAGGAAAGCCTCTAATTATTTCTCATAATGGTGCTAGTGGGGATTACCCAGACTGCACCGATCTAGCTTATCAAAAAGCAATTGACGATGGTGCAGATGTCATCGATTGCCCTGTTCAAATGACCAAAGATGGCATACCAATATGCATGAGTTCCATTAACCTAATGGATGATACTACTGTTGCAAGATCACAATTTGTCTCTCAGACTGCAGTAATGAAAGATATTCAGAGCGGGCCAGGAGTCTTTACTTTCAACCTCTCTTGGGATGACATTGTAAAGAATCTGAGACGTAAGTTGACTTGAAATGTTTCTGCATATTAAAAGAACCACAACAAAATATATTTGGCATCTTAAAGACCTGAACAAATATAGGAAACTAATTTGCTGGATCGTAAGTCAGCGATCTGGCCTGGATCGCCTACTTGCATATTTTGTTAACCAGACAAACAGTTTATTGCTCTGCTATTGTTTGCTTCATTGCCATCCAACATTTACTGCAGGACTGATTTTTGTCCGTAATTACAGCGAAAATATCTACCCCATTTAGCACCTTCAAATTGGATAGAAATCCAAGATACAGGAACTCAGGAAATTTCATGAGATTATCAGATTTTCTGGGCTTCACAAAAGATAAGGATTTATCAGGAATCATGATCAGTGTAGAGGTGAGATTCATGTCATGAATAATTCTTTCAGTGCATGAACAAGACTACATTTTGCCACTTCTTTCATTGCTTTCTGTGATGATATTGGCTGCTTTTTTTAATTACTTATGTAGAATCTGTAGTGTGTTCTGTCAAGCATTTAATATTTGTTCCATATGTCAGTGCTTAAGCATTCGAACCCACAACAAATCTGTAAAAATGTATCTTCTTACTGAGTTCCGGTAATAGCTTCATGCTCTCAATTTCGATATGCTTTTTATATTTTTCAGCATGCTGCTTTTGTGGCAGAGGAGCTTGGATTTGACATGGTAGATGTAGTTATCAAAGCCCTCGACGATGCTGGTTACAGCAACCAAACTGCCCAAAAAGTTATGATTCAGTCAACCAACAGCTCGGTTTTGGTGAAGTTCAAGCAGCAAACAAGGTATGACCTTGTGTACATGATCAATGAAGACGTCAGGGGCGCTGCACCTTCCTCCCTCGCTGACATTAAAAAGTTCGCCGGTGCTGTTTCTGTTGATACTAGCTCTGTTTTCCCTGAAAACCGCCATTTCACGACCTACCAGACCGATCTTGTACAGTCCCTGCAGACTGCTGGTCTCTCAGTCTATGTTTATACTCTCATGAATGAGTTTGCTTCTCAACCATATGACTTCTTCTCAGATGCGACGGCACAGATCAATGCATATGTTCAGGGTGCTGGAGTGGATGGGCTAATTACTGATTTCCCTGCGACAGCTCGGAGATACAAATGTATGTCTGGTTAGCCTTTTCATGTAGGCATGCTTCAGTTTACTAAGCACCCAAAACATCTGCAGTTTTTAGTCTATTCACATGGGGCATTCTGTTTTGCAGTGAACACGTGTATGAACATGGGGAACAGCACGCCAAGTTTTATGGCCCCTGCTCATCCCGGTGATCTGCTGCAGATCATCAGTAAACCTGCCCAACCACCGGCATCGGCTCCGATGCCTCTTCTGACAGACTCAGATGTGGCAGAGCCACCCCTACCTCCTGTCAGATCAAACAACGGTACAGCTCCAGCACCTTCGCTTGCAAGCAGGATGCAGACGCACATCCCAATCCTCGTCTCGCTGGCAATGCTTTGCGCCTGTCGCCCCCTGGTCTGAGATTGCAATGCAACATGACACGCTAGAGCTGGGCGATCATGCCAATCTACTAATCCGATGTGTTGTTCTTGTTTCTCTCTTAGTAATTCATTTGTTCTTCTGTAATTTTTGCACTGCGGGGTTGTTCGGACTGCCTATGACACTTCTCGGTGGGTTGCCCCTAGTGATTTCAGTACATATATGTGGGAATATATCGTTCAGTTACTCTCTAGGTTTTGTTTGGATCCAGTGTGCGATTCAGATGGTACAGCCGTACAGTTATCAACAATCTGAGCCTATGAGACATGATTATTTTGTTGTGAAGTCTGAATCATGTGAAAGATGTGATGACATTTTCTGAACTATGATGGTGTGGCAGTTTGGCACAGGTGGATGGATCCAATGTTGTTAAGTCGTCGACTAATCCACAATTAGCTGTCTAGTCAGTATATCGAGAACGACTAGTGTGCTTGACTCGACTGGAAAGATTAGTCAGGCGGCAGGACGACTAATCGGCTACTAGTCATGATTAATCGCGCTTGACTAAGATGGAGAGGTGAGACATGCTAGTTAGATTGGAGTGGTTAAACTCTAGCCTTAGATGCCTTTGGTCTAAATTGAGCGTCGTCTTTGCCTGTCCACTGCCACCTCTGCCTGTATGTCGTTGCAGGCTCCTCCGCCCATCTGCTACCACCTCCGCTCCATCACTCCAAATCAAGCACCTCCTCTGCCGGTCTACTGCCGCAAGCTCCTCCACTCATCTGTCGCAACCTCCGCTCCAAATCAAGTGCCTCCTCCACCTGTCCACCGCCGTAGGCTCCTTCGCCCATTGCCGCCACCTCCACTCCAAATCAAGCGTCTCCTCTGTCCGTCCGCCGCCTCCGGTCAGTGCTCCACCCTCCTCCCTTCTCCTCTCCTGCTCTGGTCCAGTCTGTTCAATATCCTCTCCTTCTTCCCCTGCTCTGCTCTACTACCCTCCCCTCTCCTTCCTCCTCCCTTGCTCTACTCTGCTCTGCTTTTTTTTTTTTGCTCTGCATCGCTGGTCTGCTCTGCTATGCCAAGTTGCTGATTAGTAACGTATTAGTAGTAATAATAATGTGGTGGTAGTAGTAGTACTAGTAATGCTAACCGCCAACTAATAATGTAGCATAGACACTATGTAGTAGTGTAGTACTAGTAATGTTGTAGTAATAGCACTGGTAATACACTAGCAAGTAGCTAAGTAATGTAGCCGTAGTACTAGTAATGCACTATAAAGTTTATGTTTCTCCACTCATCATGTTGGGATTAAAACAGGGAGAATTGATCATTTGCCCTATTTTACTTGATGTAACTGATTATTTACCCCGTTTGTCTCACTGACATGTGTCTCTAGAGCCTACATATCAGTGAGATATCATGGGACAAATGATCAATAACACAAGTAAGTAAAGGCATTTCATCAATTATTCCATTAAAACAAGTCATCAACTCATCATCATGCTTGTGGTGTTGTTCTCTTCATTTCATGCTTTACAATATGTATATATATATGTTTAAATGTTGCTACAACTTAGTATATGACATATTCTATTAATATTCTTTCTAATCTTGAGGCTAGTCGATACTAATCGCGACTACCAAGTCGAAAAGCCGGCCTCTAGCGACTCGACTCGACTTTACGACTTAAATAACCTTGGATGGATCATCTCGAGGTGATCCAGCATATGAAACAGATGGCTGTCCCCGCCTTAATGCAGCGATGACCCGAGGACAGAGGAGGTAGTGGTGACCGCGGAGGGATGGGGAATTTTTGGGACGCCCGGTGAGGGCTGGAAAAGATGAGGAAGAATGAGGAGGAAGAGTGCTTTGTAGCAACCGTATGGTATCCGCTTGTGCATCACGTCACACCACCCCACCAGCAACCGCGGCCCAGTCAGCCGGGAGAATGAATCGCTGCGTTCGCCGCCGCACGGTCCGGGCCTTGGAAGGTCGGTCCAATTCACCGGCGGAGATCTCCTCCAAGCCCAAACCGGCAGAAATCTCACTCTCAGCGGTGGCGAGGCAGGCCGAATAGCCACTCGCCGTTGACCTTTCTCAGCTGGCCTGCCATGCGTGCGTGGCTGGCAGCCTGTGTGGGGCTCTGCGCGGCGGTTGACGTGTCCTTTAGATATCTGCTAATCTGCGAGTTGAGAGAGAGGAGCTTGGATCTTATCAACGAGCATGAATGCGAAATGATAGATCCATCTGCCGAATTGGCGAAGTCAGCTCACTCGATCAGAGGGGCTTATCAACTCAACAGAAACTGATCGAGTGCCAATCCTGGTAGCCAAGGCCAAGGATGGCCTTTTCATCATGATTCATGGATGGTACCTACGCTAGCCAGCGTAGCCTTACCATGACCTTGACTGCTACTAGCAGATATATCTGCACATGACAATGCAAGCAGAATAGGGGGCAATAGGCGACTGGGTGGATGGTACGTACGCACTAATTTACTATCTGTGATGCCCGATGTCGATTACGAGTACGACCTGTAAATTTGGTTCTTATCACTAGCCTTGTTCGCGATAAGCACAGCGATGTCCCGCCGGTCACATGCAGACGTAGACCTGTAAAAATGAGTGCTTTATGACTCTATGTCGATCAAGACATACAAATGATAGCCACATAAAAAAAAAACATTTTTGTCTAGTTAACTGCCGGCGTTGCAAAATATAGGCAAGTTGCAATTGGTATAAGATCAGACAGGTGTAATATAAGCTCCCGCTAATACCATGTAAAATCAGGCGACACTGTGAAGTGCTCAGTTGACATCGCAACAGTCAGCAAGACAAGTTGATCCATTTTGTCTGACCTAATCAATATATACACACAGACGCAGTACTTGCTGCCATCCTCCTCCTCAACAATCCCGGTTACTCTGTAGTCTGAACTTGATCCGTCTCACCTGTGAACTCCATCATCCTTTTTTCCTCTGTAAAGCTCGGCAAATTTGCCATTGGCCATGGCTTATCTTGTACACGCCATGCCGGCCCCCTTGTCTTCCTTTCCAGGCACCGCGATTTTGGCCATTTCATGATCGGTCAAGATCCATAGGGCAGTGAACTCCACTATGTGTGATCCTCGCCAAAGTCAGCCATGACCAGGACTGCGAAATGATCGTGTCGCAGCGCAACTGTGTTGGGTGTTGTGGTTAAGAGACCAAACAGTAGAGTAATGAAATTTCGAGGATCCTAAAGGGGCTCACCGAGGCCTAAAGAATACGGAGAATAAGTAAGATGGTTTGATTGTATACGAGCAAGTATAGATGTGGCAAGCCCCTCAAATGGCCCTATGGGCTCTATTTATAGTGCCAAGGAAGGTTAGCATGTTACAAAGTACCCTTCTAAAGTGCTAAGGTACAAATATCCTTTCATCCTTGCCATCGCCCAAGTGTTTGTCCTACCATGTCTCCTATCAACCGATGTAAGGTGTGCTTGTCGTGGACATGGTCCACTAGACTGTAACATTCCGAATTTTTGCTCATTTGGATTTAATATGGTTATTTGTGCATTTTATTAATTTTTAGAATTTTTTGGAATTTATTTTGTAATTTTGAATTGTGCCTATTAAGGATATCGTTTAATTCTGTGAAAAGTTTAAATAAAATTTTGTCAAAAATACTTTATTTGGGTTTTAAAAATCTCAAAATATTTTTATGAATTTTTCTAGTGCTTTTGCTATTTTATTTTTGGGAATTAATTTAATTCAAAAATCTTTGAAAATAGTATAATAGTATCGAGCCAAAAGTCTCTTGGGCTTGATCCAATGCTTCCTGTGCTGGTCCGGCCCAATCCATCGAGGCCCAAACCACTGTGAGCCCTAGCACCATCGCCGCTAGATCTTGGATGGACGGTGGATGGAGATCTCGTGAACCCTAGCCACATGTGCCGTAGGATGGGGATAAATCGGTCCAGATCGGTTGGGAACTCTAATCTTGGAACTGTTAGATCTCGGTCGTGTGGTTGATGTTGATTGGAGTTGATGCAAACCCTAGAGTTTCACGGATGTTAATCGCGTGTGTGGGTTGGATTGTGCCACGTTTGGGTGCATTGTGTTCGTTCTTTAGGCCACGTGCACGGATGGGATTTTGCCATATCCAAACCGTTGGTGGCCTCCCGATGCTTCACGCGTGGACACCTAGGATTTTGCCGCATCACCGCCACTGTGTTGTTACCGGACTCCGCCGCCGCCAATGATCCCGCCGCAGATTCCATGCCCTACATGAACGCCGAGGCCTTTATAAGGCGCATTAACCCCTGTCCGAGGTTCGTCGTTTTGCGTCGCAAGTTTTGCCCAAGGTCTCGAAGACTATGTTGTCGCTGTCGCATTGCAGGTGCTCGCTGTTGTTGCCATTGTGCGTCGCCGCTTTTCTTTGCGTGGATCTCCGTCGTCGGTCACTTTTCGTCGTCGTCATGTTTCTCGCATTAAGCTGCCTCGGATCCGCAAGACAACATCGCCGGAGGAGCGCCAAATCGTCGGCAAACGCGTCGTCTTCTTCGTTGCCAATGAGATCTGCCACCACCGCCATGTCGCCGGACTCGAAGCTTGTGGGCCGTTTGATCCGATGCGTGCTGTCCTGTTCTTGTTGTGTATCGCACATCGAGTCTGCCGCGTGAACACGCTTGCGTCACCCATGTGACGTTAGCGATGGCGTCAGGCACGCCGTCCGATCTGGTTCGTGGACCGAGTCCATGCGCTAGGGCCACGTGTCAGGCTGTGATTGGCCAGTTTGGGTGCTGACGTTAAATGACGCAATAAATAGATTTTTTAGTATAAAAATAATTCAATAAATTGTTGTTTATTATTTTTCTTTATTTTTCCATTTTTCAAATCTTTTGAGAGCCCGTTCCCCTCATACGAGCTCCAATTGAGGCGATTAAAATTTCTAATTTTTTAAAAAATTAATATCTATTTAATGGTGAATTTTATTTGATTTTTGGAGTTTGTTTTCTCTTTGGTTTGATATTTATTTAGTGTTTCATCTCGATTCGCGTAGAAGTCGAAGTGTTTGGATCCTTCGAGGGTGAAGCGTTGACTCAAGGGCAAGTTTAAGACCAAGAACAGAATCTTTGCCGAGACAAGTTGTGCTTTGATCATGTTGAACCCAGTTTTACAAATGCTATATTGTTTTAATCTATTTCATGTTATTTTATGCTTAGAACTGTTTCAAAATAGTTTGGGATCTAGTTATGCTACCTAATTAGATTATACATACCTTGTCATTTGTATGTCATGATTATTTGTTACCCTAGTATGGTTTACTATTAGTTGGTTGCTATAGATACCAATGTGGGTTGGTTAGACCGTATGTAGTTGCTTAGCTATGCCACGTAAACTCATATCTTTTGATAAATCAAAATCAATCTAGACTAATGGAATATAGAACATATTTATGAAAGATGTGTTAGGTGTTGTTACACAATAATGTTGAGTTGCGATGATATGTATTGTCACGTAACGATGTTGAGTTATTTATGGCATGTGCCGCATGATAATCAACTGGGGTGGTAAATAATTTAGATTGAGGCAAGTAGCAAGGGGCTGTATGCCAAAGGTCTATATGACAGTTGGGTTGTGGAAGTCTTGCATCGGTCAACCTAAGGATTTAACCTTTCAAGTATTTGAACTGAGTCAAACATACAACCACATGTCTGGTATGTGACATACCTAGCTAATTAATTTGCGATGTCTTAGCTTGAGTACTGCCAGTGGGTAGTGCACGTGGTGCAAGAGGGGGCCTTTGAGTGTGGTAATCAGTCCCTTCAGTAGTGAAACTTTAGCGGGCGGTATTGGGTTAAGACAGAACGTTGTAAAGGCTTTGCTATGGTCTCCTAATTGCACACCTAAGGAAGTGTGAAATTGCATGACACATAAGATTGATCATATCATGTGGGTAAAGTGCATAACCTCTGCAGAGTGTAAAACTATTCGGATAACCGTGTCCGTGGTTACGGATAATACTCGAGAATTACAATCAATGGTTAGATTTTGTAAAATAAAACTTGAGAAGGAAGGGTATGATGCTGTTGGAAGTTTGGAATATGATTTAGGGTTGTGAACCAGTTTACAAGTGCTAAAAGTTATTATTACTATTATTTGTTTTACTGTCATTTCAATCTGTTTATTGTATTTATTTGTAAATGCTGTTTTACTGCAAAATAGCCATATCAGCCATTCATTTGGAATAAGCTTTGTATATAGTTATAATAGAATTGCATTCTGTGCACAACTTGTTGATTGCTTTAAGTACTCACCCTTGCCAACAACAAAATCACCCGTTGAGGAGGAATCTACACCAGCTTTGGAGGAGGAGTATCCAGAAGAGACGAACGTTTAGGGTGCGATTCTTTTCAGTTGCCTGCGGTATACTGAGGGGTTTATCTACATTTTATTTCCGCTGCAGTTTAATTTGATACTTATATTTTAGCCTTGCTTGACAAGGTCTTGTAAATCGATCATAAGGTCAGTCAACATGTTTATATTTAATATATGAAGTTTTTTTTATTATGTTTCCGCTGTGTATGATTGTGATATTCATTTGTGTTGAGCCTATGTGCACTAGTGTGATCATGGACTAGTGCGATATACATAGATGATCCGGATTTGTATATCTGGACCCCAACTTGGACCAAATCTGATCTGACGGTTGTGCGGGCGACAGGGCTAGATCCAATGGTTGCCGGATAGAATCCCTATTGCACCGTGTCCACGTGGCCGAAGTCTCCTACGATGGTGCCACTCCCACAGCATTGGGCATGGACAAGTTGAGTTGCATGCCGACCACACAATCGATCGTGTAGCTACGCGATATATACAACTAGATGAGTGACCGCGGTGTGCCACATCACGACCGCCGCTCTCCACGCGAGCAAATCAAGAAAACGCGCGAAACGGTCAAAAGGATATAAACATATTTGCATTTTTCTCGCATTTATTCGGGGTCCTCTCACGAAGGATCCGCGATTTCACCTAAACAAAAGGTCCTTTTCGTAAGAAAACAGTAAAAACGATCTAAACACAATTAAACTTTTTTTTTGGTATTTATCTGGGGTCATCCTCTTCGAAAAAAATGGTCAGAAGGATCTAAACGTAATTATTTTTTTCTAAGGAAATTTGGTGAATCGGCTCGGCTCGCGGCTTGAGCCGGCTCAAGGCGCTCCCAGGAACTCTTCCTGACTAGTATAGTGTCTGTGCTAACGCTACGACGGATTAAGTGAATTTTGTTGGTCCGCCGCCTCCCGCTCCGCGCGAAGGTACGCGTCCATCTCTAGCAGACCGATCGCGCGGCGCAAGCCCCTGGTGTAGTCGACGCCGGGCGGGTCGAACGCCGTGCAGGCCTCGTTCACCAGCCCACACCGCAACATGTCGTCTACCCGAGCTACGGTGAACCGCCGGAGGAGCTCTGGCGCGGCATCCAGCCAGACAAAGCGGCAGTCGTGAGCGGCGAAACGCCCCACTGCTGCCCTCAACCAGCGCCTCGACGTACCTGTTGGAGCCACCGGCCACGATGGGAAGGCGGCCGCGGGAGAGCACGCTCTCGACCGTGCAGGCGGCCTCACGAAAGAAGTCGTCCTCGGTGAAGTCGGCGTTGGGGCACGGCACGCAGCCGAGGAGGTGGTGAACCACTCCGGCGTGCTCGTGGTCGGTCACCTTGTTGGTGATCACGGGCAGGCCGGCGTAGACCTGGATCTTGTCCGAGTTGATCACCTCGCCATCAAGCGCCGCCGCCGATGGCGATGGCTTCCGACTTGCCGGTGGCCGTCGCGTCGAGCACGAATACGACCTTCGGCTTGTTGGCCGTCGGGCTGATCACGGTGGCGGCGTCCATCGTGGATCGGTGCATGACGAGCATACGTGCCGGATCGTGGGAAGTGGCGGTGGTACGTGAGCGTCTTGTATAGGATGTGGTGCACATGCATGAATGGAAGAAAATTAAGCGCGCGATTCATGGTATTGACTGGTATGGTAAATATTGAATCGAAATCAAATGGGTTTAGATTTGCAATATAATTTTCTTCCATTTATGCCGCCCGCCATGCGCGCATCGAAGACTCCGCAGTATCCACGCGCCGCACGCCCCACCCTCCAACGTGCTCATCCTCCCGATCTTCTCCACCGCGACCACCACCCGAAGGTGTTGCCTTGATCTCTCCACGCATCGCGCCGCCAAGATCGCCTCCGCGAGCGCGGCATCGACATCCTCCGCCACCTCCCGCTCCGCGCGAAGGTACGCGTCCATCTCCGACAGGCCGATCGCGCGGCGCAAGCCACTGGTGTAGTCGACGCCGGGCGGGTCGAACGCCGCGTGGGCAGCAGTATGTCATCCTGAAAAGCTGGACCAATAATGGCTTCCCTAATTGTCATCCAAATATGAATGCTAACATATAGCACCATTTGTGCGTTCTGATTGAGGCTAATTATTATCAGAATATCTGTTACTTCCTATAGTGTATTTAGGGATAAGTCCTAAAATGAACTTATTCCTTATATTTATCACACGATAATTGCATTTCATACACACATTCCTGATATAATATTTTTCGCTAAATAATATTATGGCGGCGGTACGTGAGCGCCTTGTATAGGATATGGTGCACATGCATGAATGGAAGAAAATTAAGCGCGTGATTCATGTTACTGATTGGTATGGTAAATATTGAATCGAAATCAAATGGGTTTAGATTTGCAACATAAATTCCATATATATATAGTTCAATTGAAATATATGTGTGCGGGCACTCCTGTTGTGGGCCATATGAATGAATGAGTTAGACACATTAAACAACGGCCATCGGATGTGGGTGAGTAAAACTGAGGAAAGATCTGAGACGTTCATTTTTGATGAATGCAAGTTTCTGGGGACGTTTTGCTGGGTGCACGAACATTAGGCCATCTCTAATGAGGTGTATTTTTTAAGGTAGACGTAGGAAAAATTGCTTAGATGCATTATAAAGGGGTATAGATTTGGTGAAGCGTGCGGCGCAGGCCGAGCCGTTTCCAACTCGGCCACGTTTCGTTGCTGCATGCGCACGGTGATCCCCGGGAGGGTGGCTTGTTCAGTGGAAAGAAAATAAGACGCTTGATCGGCGTTGCATAGACTGGGAAGGACATTTTTTTCCCCTTTAGATCCTTAGGCTGTCGAAATTTTATATGATCTGACGGTTGAAAACCTATCCCCCTTCCATTCAGGAACCACGCATGCATATGGATACCCAAGCAACGGGTATCAATCAATCCTTGTCTGAATTTAACAACAGGAATCATCAGTACAGATGTTTTAGTGTGTTTCACTTCCTTTTCCTATCCTGTTTCTTCCAAAAGAACTGAAGCACATCCACCCAGCTGATAATTCTACAAATATTTGCTTTCTACTTTTGCATACTAGCTAGCTAGTATGCGAGCTTTCCCAAGAAGAAATCATCTGACAGGAACGACATACACATGTACAAAATCAACCGCATCAAATTCCATAAGCCACAAAGTCTCGGAGAAAAAAAAACGTGAACGAGGGGGCAAAGTACCAAGCAGACGCAGAATATGGCAAGAGTGCAAGTAGAGCAAGAAAGCGCATCCATTGCAGTGGTAAAAGTAGTATCCTACGTATGCAAAAATTACTAAAACTCTATACCTTGATCTACTATATAACATACCATCTTGATCAAGATCCAATATACAGTCATAACCATAACAATAGAATAGATACATGCATGATTACATGTATCATCAACACGTAGGCGAGGCGCGCGTACATACGCCTACGCGTAGATGGCATAGCGCATGCTCTCGCGCACCATGAGGTGGCTGGCCTCGTCAGCGCGCGGCCGCCACCCGCTCGCCGCCCACGCCTCCTGCGCCCCACCAGCGTCCTCGCCGTCGAGGCGGACGGCGCACGCCATCGCCAGGAGCGCCCTGGCCAGCGCGATGGGCCCGCATGGCGGCGCGGCGGGCGCGTCAACGACGGTCGTAGCCACGTCTGTGCCGGCGTTGCCGGCAGCGCCATGGCCGAGGGCGCTCTCGTCCGCCACCCGCGCGCTCCTCCTCCGCCGCCGCCGCAGGCCTTGCCGGACAAGAGACAGCACACCCCACATCGCAAGGACAGAGATCGCTAGCACACGCGCACAGGGAACTGCCAAGAAATCAGCTTGCCTTTTTTACGCTCTCTGCTCCAAGATCACGCGCTCACATGGCGAGAAGCCTTCTGCTCTTCCTTAGGCTATTCTGCCACGAGTTTCAATATGCATCTCTCTCTCTCTAGATTTTGTGGTCAGGTTCACTGCCTCGACAACATCTTGGAGAGCTAGATGGCAAGCATCATATTATATACACGCAGGGTTGATCACACTCGCAAGTCACAACAGAACAAACACAAGGATACAAGAACATGGACAGGGTCTCGATTAAAAGGTAAAAAGCACGAGGTGGGGGTGGAGGGTGGTGGTGGTGGGGGAGGGGAGGAGCACTCGCAAAAGCATGAAAAGGTTGCGAGGTTAGTGCGGGGATCGATCGATGGTTACAGCCGAAAAGAACAGCTGCCTCTGCTGCAAGTGCGCACACAGAGTCAGGCCTCTGCCTCTCGATCAAAACCCCCCAGATGCATTGGCCAGGAATTAACCCGGGGTTTCGGGCTTTTCCTCCAGCTGGACGTACAATCGTTTTGCCGGGCTAGCTAGGTAGCCAATCCTACATGTGCAGGGTGCGGCTGCTACATGAAAAGCCATGGCCTTGACATGCTTTGGAATATTGCGGTTGTGCGTGCATGTATCAGATCAGCCTTCATGCAGAGGCAGACTGGTTTCAGATGATTGGGTGAGTACTTGTCACACTTTGGCCAAGTAGCCCGAGTGCTCGTCGGTGTGTTAGCTCTACTGTACAGTTCCGATCGAGATATAGGTGCAGCTAGCAGTGCTTGCAGGTTGCGATGTAAAGGCTACAGAGGTGGCCTTTTTGCCGTATGAAGACGGTGTACCGAAACATCGCTGATAGCTTGCTCCTGTCCTGCTCTTTTGGGTGTACTCTGGTTCGATCGTGCTGCATCAAGTGCGCGCTTGGAAAGTCGATGCCGGATTTGGACCCTGGGCCTGGGGTAAGTTGCAGCAGCTCTTGGATTCTCGGGGCACTTGTCATACTTGCCGGTCTGTATCTGCTGTATGTATGACTTTCAGGGCCCGGGTTAGGTTAGAAATAGGGATTAGTGTTACGAATTATGGCGCAGATATATACTCCAGATGGCAAGTAAACGTGCACTGTTCTGTTTGACATCCATGAAGCATGATGGTTGTCGCATCGCAAGACTAAAAAAGTAAAAAAGAAAAGGAAGCATGATGCAAGTATGCAACTATTCGGGGACAGCTCCAATTGGGTTGGGCCGATCGACGTGGACTATATTGATGAGCCTGAATCCAAGCCACCTCCATAGCATGATTTTCAGTACAAAATCGTCCGAGAGTGCAGTGTTTTTTTTAAATATATATATATATATATATATGTATATATATATGCATGAGGAATTGAGATAACTTATTCCATAGCACATCCAAACGCACAACCATGATAGAGGGAATTGGGCTGATCCAATTGCCTCGGTTAATTAAGTCGAGTTTTGCATCTTTTGAACCAGTGAACCATGCATACATGGACATTTTTATGTAAGTTGTGTTCGTCGTGAAACTTTAATCGCAACATTATCCAGAAACGTCAGTAACTAGGAGTTTATGGATATACACAATGTGGTATTTTATCGATATACGATGGAGTTCTCTTGAGAGCAAAATATTAGTGTGCTACTTGTTAGAAATGGTATACTTCTTTTGGAAGATGTATCACATGATTCCACCATAGTCGTCCAACTGCAACACTTACGACAAACGTAGATAACCGGTCAAATAGTACCTGCAGGTTGTACAGTCCCATCAGCAGCCAGAAACCATATCCAAGTGATTCCAACCTAGCTTTGTATTGGACACGGATACGCTTCGATTCGTCGGAACTAGGCATCTCAGAGCCTGATCAGCATTGGCTTTTGGCCTGGCCCGTACCGTCGGTCGACGTACCTTGGCAACGAAAACCAACGCTTTCGCTCCGCGCCTCTCCATCAAAACACACGGCTTTCCACTGCGCCGGCGCGATCGCTCGACTGCACCAACCGTACTCCCGCAGCGCAGAAAAAAAAGCAGCTCTGTGTTACGAAATGATCTTTTTTTTTTTCTAGCCCGTGTCAAAATTTTTTTCCTTCAAATCTAACACCTCGAACATAATTGTAAATTCAATCCATTTCCTCACTGCGGAAGGCGTGAAAGGCGACGCTTGCCGCGTCTAAGGAGCGTGTAAGCTAGCGAGTACGAGCGCCAGAGCAGCGTCATGCCACGGCTTGGCAGCGCGGGAAGTGCGGTGTGCCGCGACTGGGAGGTCTAGGAGGCAGCCTCCTGCGGTGAGGAGAGTGCTAGATTTGCAATTGCAATCGGTAGGGTGCTAGATTTGTAAAAAATAAGATCTTAGAAGCTATAAAAGTGATCACTTCCCGTCTTGCAAGACACCACGCCGTCCAGAAAATTGTTACTTTTTCTAACCTAATGTGTTTTCCCCAATATAGCACTATTTTAAATGAAATTATAAAAATAGCCATATTCCCTTATTGCGGAAGGTCATAGGAGCTTTAGGACTATGTCAGCGTGCCTTCCGCGCTACTCGGCCATGGCAGCACGTGCTCTCGCACCTTGTGCCCACGCTCCTTGGCACAACATCTACTCCCGTGCTTTCTCGTCGGCTCTCGCGTTCTTCAGGCACAACAGTGCTAGGTTTCGCGCTCCTCGGATGTAAGAGTTAAATCTATAAATACATCGTGGGCAGGTTAGATTTGCCATAAAAAAACGACTAGAAAGAATCAGGGCCTAAAAGACTAGAAAACACCAACAAAACTACGCCCTCTAGTCTCCCCTCGTACGCACGCGTCCCTCCGCGACAGTGCAAACCCGACGCCGCCCTGGTGACGACCTCTCGCCGCGGCCGCCCCCTCCCTCCCCTCCCCGCCGCCCTCCGTGCCGCGCCTCGCGAGCTACTGTAAACGCCGCGACTTCCGCCTGGATTGTCGGAGCGGCTGCCGGATTGGGGAGGGCGGGAATCTAGGGTTCGCCATGGACGGCGGCGAGAGGACGTTCATGGCCAACTTCAGCGGCGAGGGGGTGGCGCTGCTGCGGGAGCGCGTGAAAGAGAAGCTCAGGGAGCTCATGGGCGACTACACCGACGACACCCTCGCGGTGAGCGCTCCCCCGCGATCCCCATCCATCTCCTATACCCTATCCCCCGCGCTGCGATGTGATCTCCTATCCATTGCTAAAACCCTAGCGGTACTATCGGTATAATTCCGTTCCGTAGGGATGGATAACCGATCGTTTGTGTTTCGCGGGATCTTGTGAGTTGGTGGAATTGATTTCGTTTAGGTTCGTGCACAGTGCCGTGCTATCTGCATTGGGGTTTAGTGCGGTTCCTGTGTTTTAAGGATTGGAGGTCATATGATTTTTTGCCCCAAATTTAGGCCCTAGATTGGATAGCGTGGTTACTTGGTGTTCGGCAGAATATGGAACCGGATTATGCATTTTTAAGGGAGCGTGGGAATTAGCTAACCAATATTATAGTTTTGTGGGGGCAGTTTACTTGTTGATTATTAGTGCTGAGTTGAAGCGTTGGTACTTGTGGTGTTTGATTGAAGTGGCAATACTGTGTGCTCCCATTGGCCGAATTGTCTTTTGAGGCTTAGTGTGTTTTGGATTATTTTGCATGTTTTATCCTTTTGTGGCAGGTCTGGAGGTTACAATGGTTGGTTAAGGTCTTGAAATTTCGTTGCTAAGCACTATGTGACGAACAATACAAAAGAATTGATATTAAGCGTGTTTACTATGTACAGACCCACATACCATTGAGATTATTGATCTAACTATTTCATCTTGTCGGTCAGGAGTATGTCGTGGTATTGCTTAGAAATGGAAGACAGAAGGATGAGGCTGCAAAGGAGCTGCAGGTTTTTTTGGGCGATGACAATGATGCATTTGTATCCTGGTCAGTGGTTATTATCTCATCATCCTAATTTTTCAATTTCTTTTTCTATATACCATTTGTTCTGACAACACTGAGAATCTATGGTCATGCAGGTTATGGGATCACCTCTCCTCAAACTTGCACCTTTATGTGCAACCCAAAGCTGTCGCTACTAATGATGAAGCTAAAAGCACTCGCGGTACTGCTAGAGGCTTGCCTGTACATAATTTGACTAGCGGTATACAGACTAATAGTGAACCTGAAGCTGAAACTCAGAAGACAACGAGAACTCAACAGAAGAGGGAGTGGGGAGGAATTGTTCGAGAACAATCAGAAGCAGTTCCCCTTCGAAGTGTTGTAGCTACTGTTTCAAATGCAGAGGAAAAAACTTCAC
This sequence comes from Otatea glauca, assembly GCA_036346275.1. Taxonomy (NCBI): domain Eukaryota; kingdom Viridiplantae; phylum Streptophyta; class Magnoliopsida; order Poales; family Poaceae; genus Otatea; species Otatea glauca. The sequence continues at coordinate 35,438,362 of CM070717.1, forward strand.
ATAAATCACATGCTGTACGACGAACCCGCTCACCTGACATGCATCACCATAGAAAGAGAAGCAGAGAGGAGGACGCACGGCAAACAAAGGTTTCCAAGGTTCTCTTAGTCATATATTCTATTTTGCAAAACTTGGCAAAATTCATGACATGATTTTGTGTTGTTTTTATGTTAATATGTATATGTTAGATTGTTAATTATCAAGTCACATCATGAACAGACAGTCTCATATTGATAAATTAATATGTTGGCATATGCTTTTCTGTAGCCTTGACGTCTACTGAACAAACCTGCTCATAGCTTTTATCTTTGTATCTCTATAATCTAGTTTAATTCCTGCATGATTGGATGGTACTATTTTTTGTTTGCAGCACCTGTATTCTGATAAGATTCTTATAGTTTGAGAACATTTTTATCGTCTTTGTTGGTGAAAAAAGTAATTGTATTGGTGCAAATCTTGCATTCTGTCTATTGCAGTTGCCATTATGTCTCCCTCCCCCTCTTTTTATTTTCTTTCTTTTTTGTGCCACCATGACCATTTGAATCTTGCAATGAATTCTTTTCATGTTTGCTTAGTGTAGAAGTTTCCAAAAAACATTTTTCTTTAATAGGAATTGTAATTTGAAGAACCTGCTTGTGTGCGTATTTGGACATCATTACAAGCTTTTTTTTATAGACCATCTGTCTAATACTGTTATAGGATTTCTATGTAGCTTCTGGTAATTACTTTTGTTATTCAATGGAATAACACTATTATATATGGGAGCATATCCGATGAAAACAACCTAAAAGTTAAAAACCCGTGAAATTTGTCTTCGAAGTTCTAAAAAATTCCAAAAACACCAGATGTAGGGGACGGGATGCTATATAACCATGCAAAATTTTAGAATCAAACTCAACCTCATTTGCAAGATATGGGGAAAAAAACGAATATCTCATGAACAGTAACAAATCCCTATTTTTGCAGAATTTGTCCTTTTCATATCTTGCAAATGAAGTTGAGGTTGATCATGAAATTTTGCATGGTTATAGAATATCCCCTCCCCTACATATGGTAGTTTCTCCGGAATTTTTGAAAACTTTGAAGACATAGTTTTCACGGGTTTTCAACTTTTAGGTGGTTTTCACCAGATATGTCCCCATTATATATACCTCATCCATTCCATTTTATGAAGTGTATTTTAGATTTTGGAACCCCCAAACTTTCACAAAAGCCTAATGTGATCCTCAACTATGAAACCCGATATTTAACACCTCAAACTTTCAAATCTGGATCAACTGTGCTTTGGAACTATAGTTACCGGATTCGCTGTAAACCTCCGCGAATCGCGAACCGAATTCGTCGAATCCGAACCGGTTTAGGGTACAAGGTTCGTGTTTGCAATGGAAATTGGAAGAAAAAGTGGCGAGGGGCGCCCTGAATCCCGTACCGTGACTCGGACGAACCGCGTCTCTGGTAACTATGGAATACCTTTTATATGAAGTTGGTGGATCTACTATATTCTTTTGATGATGTTTGTTGTCCTTGTTCATTTGTATCATTACTGTACATGATTTCTTACCACTGCAAGTCCTCCCAATTTGTAGCGGATTCGTTTTTCTCATTGTCATTCTTTGCGGTAATATTTTCTTATATTGTTTCAGAGAATGCCCCACCAAGTTATTGATGCACCACGCCGGCTTCTTCAGTTTGCTGTTCGTGATGCTGTCAGAACTGTGCAGCCAATGACCCCTAGATCAGAATCAGCTTCCAAGCGTCTTCACTCTGTGGTGTCTACCATGTCTACAGATTCAGCACTTGATGTTAGGTTGCAGAAAATAAATTCTGATGTGAGAATACCAGGTGCCACAGCAGCATTAAGAGCTGCAGCTGAGGCTGCTGAAGATGTTCTTAAGGACAGGTATTCTGAAAGTGTGTTTAACAGATTGGGTAGAAGGTGTGTGTTGAATGCTACTGAAGAACCATATAATTTTAGAGAACAAGATCCAGAAGGAGGAGAATATGAGGATATAGATAATGTCGGAGCAGAAAATCAAGTAGAATTTCATGAAAGAAATCAGTATGTCGGCGGTGATGCTTACATGTATGACCGGGAAGCAGAGGAGGCTGCTGATTCTGCATCAGATATCGATGGGTATGATGACACCACTGCAATTAGGCATAATGGTTTGGATTCTTATCAAAATACATTGCCTTCTAGTGGAGGCAAAGAATCATTAGTACTGGGGTACAATATGGTACAAGGAGCTGCTGCTGTAAGAAGCAGAAGGTCGATAGCCCGGGACAGACATGCTAGTTCAGGGACAAGACCATCTGAAAAGATCAGTAATACACAGAAACCTCCCAACCATGAAGCAGCAAGGAATGCTGTCACATTTGAGCCTCAGGTGCCCATGGAGAAGAAAGTTGCTGGCTCAAGAAAATCAAATGTGACAGTTGCACGTGCAAATGATACACCCATGACTGATAATTCCAAAGTAAGCTTGTTTTCTGTCATTTCCAATGGTTAGCATTTCATTCCTTTTTAGTCTGTATATCAGCTAAGCTCTTGAAAAACTAGATTATACCACAAGTGCTTTTCTTATGGAATTAACAGCGTGAAATTATTGCCTCTAAGAATTTGAGTTCCTCATATGTTCAGTATGCTAAATTTTCCTTAAATTTAATGCTTCAAGTCAAAGCATCCAGCGAGCTCAAGTGTATGTTTGTATAAACTTCGACATGCTAATTGATACAGAAATCACCCAACTCCTTAGATGGAGGAAAGAAAGTCCATACTCAAATCTTGCAGCACATTAAGGATTTTCTAATTATGTGTATGACAGTAAATTTCTTAAGTTTGTTGGAACACCACTACACGTACAGGACAGCAAATCTCATAAACATGTACTACACAGGCATTTTTTTACATTTGCCTATTGGCATTGAGTACATCATTTCTGCATTCTTGGCTTCTCCATTTGTATCTTCTTCTATGCCTTTTTTCATGTCTTCTCTCTAATCCTTTGATGTGTGTTTCTTTTGTCCTGATTCATATAACATTTGTATTTTCTGAACTATCGGTGATGCATCATGCTATTATAATGACCTTTTTGAAAATATATTCCAGGATTTGGTGCATTCAACTTCTATGGTGGAGGCACAGAAGGCTTCATCACCTGGTATTTAGCACTGCTCATTGTTATAAATACAACTACTTTATTGGTTATAGGAAATGTTTGTGGAAAAAGTTACTTTAGCTTTCTTAACAAAAATTTAGTCTATTAGAACTTCTAAAGTTTGGTGGTACCTGTAGTCAAGTGAAAAGTAGGAACAAGGAAGGGCTACTCCCGATATTACAGAAACTACTATTGTCTGACTGCTAGCTTTTTTACCTTTGTAAATTTGCGAGCATTTTTTTTACATTTAGATGCTTTTTCTGTGAATTATCTTGTTTTTGAGTCTAGATTATGACAGTAGAGATTGGAGAGATCTGTCATGTACTTAATTTCCTGATGTATTAACCTTTTGTATGAGTACGGAATACTGTATTTGATTGGAAGTTACTATATCAGTTTTTCTTTAAAACATCTCTATTGTACTGTGACTTTTTGATCCGATTAAATTTACTTCCTTGATTTACATGTTGGTTCTGTACTTCTGTGGCATTTCAACCCCCTGATTGGTTAAGGAAGTTTCTGTTTTTTCTGTTATTTTTTTTCTTTAGCTGTTGGATCATACTCTACAAATCAACCTGAAGGTGGCACTGATTCTAGAACTGTCTTTGTTAGCAATGTAAGTGTTTCTCTTCTTTGCATTTCTGTTTACAAAGCTGAAGACTTCCTCTGTTACTAGCGGTTGTTCTGTTGACTTTTTAGGTACATTTTGCTGCAACAAAAGATGCTCTTTCTCGTCATTTCAATAAGTTTGGAGCTGTGCTGAAAACTCTTATTGTGACTGATGGTGTCACTGGTCAGCCAACAGGGTTTGAATTCGAAGTCTTCTCTGAACATTCTGAAACATCAGCATTTGTTTAGATAATATCCTTAGTTGATTTTTCTTTCTTTTTCTTGTTTGATCAGTTCAGCGTACATTGAGTTCTTACACAAAGAATCTGCAGAGCAGGCACTAACCCTGAATGGCACATCTTTTATGTCACGCATTTTGAAGGTTAAACTGCCTTGACCCAACTTATAATTTTTGTTGTCAGCAAGGTTATCTATTGAATTTGTGGATTGCAATACATGATCCAGCTGCTGTAGTAAGGAGTGCTGCTAAACCTCCAACTAGAAGATATTTTTGTGTCTATAGGAGGTTCCATTAGTTGAGCTGCTTCAGTGCACACAAAAATGCAATTTTTGAGTTGCGCTGTTCATTTGCCATGAGACATTGGCATGAAGTGTACCATTGCTTTGTCAATATCCTTATTAGTGTTTTCCAGCTTACGGATATGAGATCACACCGTATTGCTAAATTATGACAATAATAAAAGGTATACTATGTCAATTGCAGTCGATGTTGCACTTTTTAGTGTTCATGTAGAGATGTTCACGACAGCAAGATCTTAGTACTTTTCATGACTTTTCATGCATGTGTGTGTCCCAGCAATTAACTATGTTGTGTTGCAGGTTGTTCGAAGAAACTCTCTTGAAGTACCTCAACTGCCTGGCTGGTCCCGTGCTTCTCGGGGATCGCCATTCGCTTCAAGGCTCATTGGAACCGCATATCCAAGGCCAACATTTCCTGGTGCTATCCGTGGGCGTCTACTATTTAGAGGTGGTGCTCGGAATTTTCAATGGAAGCGTGACACTGCTGATTCCGTTGATGCTGGAAAACGTAGTCAAACTACACCAGTAACTACTGGGAATCAGATGGTAACCCCAATCACACGAAGCTTCACCTACACACGCACTGATCCGAAACAAGATGTTGGTGCATCTGCGACCATTTGATTGCTCAGCTGCAGCATGCTGTTGCTCCTGATGAAACACGCAGGAGGAGCTCAAGATTGATGGCCACTGCATAGTTCAGCCTATTTTGGTAAATACTGTTTAGTAGCAGAGCTTAGCTAATACCAGGCTGGTTTTTGTGGAACTGAAAATTTGAGCCATATTCTGGGAGCGATTTTGTGTGTTTTTCCCATCGGCAAGGCATTCATGCTGTGCTGGCTATGTGAAGTTTGTGGAGTAGAAAAATATCGAAAAAAGAGAGAAAAGAATAGGCTGTAGAATGTGATAGGAACATTTCAACATTTGTTATTATCGATAAACTATTTAGCTTCCACGGTTTCCTTATTAAATAATGTGATCGTGTCAAATCTGCCTCTTTCCACTCCACAATTTTGAAGCTTCCCAATTCCCAATCTGGCATTCTTTGTATGTACAGACCCTGCCTGTTACACCTGTGAAATCATCCTGGATGTTATGAAGTAAAGTATATTTATCTTGGAATCAGGGAAAACTCACGGGCAGCTCAACTCCAAGGATAGTTCATATTCACTGGTGAGAGAGGTGATTGGGAAGATAAGGACAGCCACCTGTCATAACCCTCACCTTATTGTCACCCAGCTGATTATTTATGCCTGCAAATTTCGTACTTTATATCATTTGTTTAGTTTTTTGGACTGGACATTGGAACGATTTCCGCGATGATAACCATCGAGGATTAAAATATCGGGGCAGTTGTTGTACTGTTTGTCCGAGTGTTTTCCCGTCTCTGCCCAATGATTGAAGGTAGCTTTCTTTTGGGCCAAGGTAAAGCAAACTTTTAATTGTCTGACGTAGGATTTGAAATTTCGTTTTCGTATTCATATCTCGAGATGTGTGAAATCTTATAATTTTGGACGAAGTTTGATCAAAATTCAAAAAATAAATTTGAAATCTAGAACTTTTGAAACGTAATTTTCGAAATTTCAGCAAAATTCAACAGAGTGAAAAATAGTCAAAATTATGATAGAAATTTTTGAAATTTTTTGTGGATGGTCCTAACACATCACTAATGTTCCCATAAAAATTTCAGACAATGATCAAGCCTGAGGAATTTTTAAAAATTCTTACAGTGCTATTGTTATGATAAAACCCTGACAGTCAAATTTTAACCGAATGAAAAATAGTTCAAACCATATTAGAAATTTTTTTTGGATGGTCCTGAAGCATCACTAATGTTCCCATAAAATTTTCAGACGATGAACAAGCCTGAGGAATTTAGAAAAAATATGACAGTGCTACTGTCCTCATAAAAGCCTGGCTGAGTATATGTATTGCTTCCATAGATTTGATTGAGCAAACAAAAAAGGTTTTTAATTTTTGAAACTTTTAGACAAGAGTTCCGAGGCAATGCTTAAACTCTCATAAAAATTTTGGATCGTAGATCAGACTCGATCGAATTTATAAAATTCTGAAAAGGTTACGGTCTCATTTATGTTCCTTCTGTTTTTGATTTTTTAAAGATAACAAATGAAATTTAATTCTTTTAAAAAAATTCTATATAATCCTAGACTGCCAAATATGGTACCAGAAATTTTTCAGAGCATTATCAAGCTTGTACATTTCTATAAAAACCTGGCAGTGTTTATGTTATTTTTATAAAACGTCTAAAAAATTCAGTTTTTTAAAATATTTCATGGAAGACGACATTCTTAAGGGGTATTGACTCAAATCTGGTCCAAAAAATGTCAAAATCCAATCAAAATTCTCATCGAAATTTCTGAAAATACTGTAGCAATTTGATTTTTCCCCATTTTTTTATTCGATCGAGATTTGAAATCTCGTCTCTAACTGAAGTCCGAAATTTTACGGGTTTGTTAATGACCCCCATTTTCATATAAATGCAAAAATGGAAATCTCATGTGCATACAATACTAGTCCCATGATCAGTGGCTAGCACGCACATTTACAACAATTGATATCACATCCATACTCTTTATTACAAATGATAATGGTAATTTATACAATAAGATCTTACAATACAGAGAAATGCAGTGGAGAAATTTTTGTAGTGTGCCCATCCAACCCTCAGGCAACTGACAAGGCATAATCTCTATAAAACTCATCGTTAATATCCCGAATCCTGCGACAAATAAGTTTCATCGGGCTAATCTGATTCTTCACCTAAAAACAACAAATAAGCAAGGGTGAGTACTTTCGTACTCCGCAAGACTTTTGCAAAACCTATAATATATGCAGGCCATTTCAAAGGGAAGGCTACTATTATTAATTTGCATAAAGCCATTTTGAAATGTAAATACAGAATAGTAGATTGCAAACGAAATTTTAAGTAAAAGCAATTTCATATTTAGAATAACAGTATGTAAATACAATTAAGTGAAATCACGAACCTGGGTATCATGACCACATCGACGAACCAATTTCTACCAACACCTGGTAGAATCTAGTTTTATGAAAATAAAAACAGTTAACTATGTGGTGACTTTATCAAGTGCCCTTGTCCGTAGGCGCGGCTAATCGATTAGTTTTACACTCTGCAGAGGTGTACATCTTTACTCACAAGTCATGACCTTTTCTTTTTTTCGTATGTTTCACGCATCTTTGGCGTAGTGTCCAGAATGTTCATGATGAAAACCTTTACATTATCTATGCTAACTTTGCACCAGCACGGTGAAGTTAAACACGTACTATGGTGTAAATGTTTGTACATTCACTGTACAGTAAATGATTAAGCATATCCATAGTATAGCGTACACCGTTGTACCAGCAAACGTTGCTCCCAACACCTCGGTGTGGTGCCCCTCTGAGCAACCAGTCACTGAAGAAGCTCGTACTACTTCCGGCCTACCAATGTGCAAAGTTAAACCAGACAACTTAATTGGTTTAAGGCTGTCCCATACCAGCACTTGTGGTTTGTACGTGTTTCTTGGCCTGAAAACAACCCATAGTTCGGTCCTTAATCTGACACGGGCAATAATCTCCCCCTACACTACGTACAAGTCCCTTGTACATCCGGCTATTGCCAATAATTGCCCGCATCAAAATCATAGTTTTATTTTTATTTTTAACCAAAATATCAACCATAAAGAAAGGTCATACCCATTAAATGTCATATCCAATATTTTTAATCATGTCAAAGTTTTGTGTTTCTTTAAGCATGGCTAAGCATGACACTAAGTGTGAGTAACTCAAATTGACATCAAGTACTGTCTATGTTATTCTAGGGTTATCAAGGTTCACAAGTCCATACTTATCAAGGAATTTCTATGAAACTACAGGTACAACTACCATTACCCATGAAATAGCAGGCTTTAATAAAAGTAACGTATGCAGTAAAATATTTAATGAAAACATTTATAAAACTAGGATCAATATGATCAAAAGGGGTGCTTACCTTGCTTATTTATTGCTTACGACGAAGTCAAAGTCGCAGTCGACGTTGTCGATGATGGAATCAATGACGTTGGGTTCTACACGTGGCGAACGAAGAACACAACACAACAAATTCAATAAGAGCAAAAAGAAGTCAGATGAAAAATCAAATAAAATCAACTATAGGAAATAGGTGTAACTTAGGGTTTGGGTTGAATGATTTCACGTTCTTGCATTATAGTCGAATATACATTCATATCGTTAACAGCTTTTCAGTTGAGCATTGCACGGTTTATTTTATAGACTATCTATTCTTGATTTTCAAATTCTAGATGCTAAAATTATTTGGATTAATATAATTAATCACATTAGATCATTAAGTTGCATGCTGTGAATGGATAGCACTTAATCCTTAATTGATTTTGCACGAGAAGTAGTTTTGAATATATATTGAATCTGTTAAATTAGGTTACTGGTCATATATTTGTGGTTTTTAAGAAGGATTTGATGATACAAATATCTTAACTACAGATTTCTTCAATACTATTGAGTTTGCGTATTTGTATTATGAAGTCTAGAAATCATAACACTTATGTTACTATCAGGATTTATATGCAAAGTATGACGAAATGAGATTATTTCTTCATAATAGGGTATTCTATACTTGGGGAGCATTCCTAAGCTAATTTCATAAATTTTAGAATTTGGATGAGACATTATATTCATTGCTGAAATAGCTTATATGGCATTAAGGTTTCTGATGACCATGACACTGAAGGGTATTGGGCTAGCAGGATTCAGATGCAAAGCAAATTGTAATAAGAATATTTTTTTGGATTATGGTAGTCTATATCTTAAATATCATTTCTAGGCTGATCTGCACATTACTTGCATTTAGATGAGATGTTTTACAGGTTGCTGAAAATGCTTAAGTGTTTCAAAATTCTTTGCGACCAAGGTTTAGTTTTAGTTTTTAGTTTGCGACTGCACCTTATAAGATTATTTAACCATTTTTCTAGCATTAGCAGAGGATGACTCTAAGAGTGTTTTAAAGTTAGTTCTGTGATATTTTGCTTTTATCCGAGATGTTTTCCATATAAGTAAACATTAAGATCTAATATGCACTTAATCCAAACCTGCACAAACATGAAATATTCTTGCATAAGCAGGGGTATTATGGTTATATTAAAGACCTAAGAATCATTTTACCATTATTTGAATTTGTATGCTTTAAGTTACATTTATTTTAATTTCTATGCATTGGAAAATAATATATTTTCAAATTTTATTCAAACTAGATTCAATTCTAAATGTTTTTGCATATCTAGGTATATTACTAACTTTTAAATACATATAAACTGGTTTGACATGAATTGAATTCTTTTTGCAAAAGATATTCATATTTGAATATTTAATACATTGGAAACAACTTACTTTAGAGAATGATGTAAATCAAGTATAAATCTAAATAATTTTGCATATTTAGGTTCCCGAGGATTTAAGCTTTCTAACAAAATTGGTTTCATTCAAATTGGAGTTCATTTGCAAAAATTCTATGTATGGCATATTTTAATCTTTTTATTTAAATTCGAATTAAAAATTTAAACAGAGTTCATTTTCAAAATATTTTTGTATATTATAGATCTACATGATTTATCATGAATTTATAAATTTACTTCATTTCATTTGGAACTGAAATGCAAAAGTTATAAGCAAATGAATATGCTCGGTTTAGGAAAATGTTGAATCAGATATTTTGCCAAAAATGAAAAATACGCTTTCGCTTTGAAATCTCGCTTTCCATTTTTGGTTCATGCGGACTGAGGCACTGATGGGTCGGGCCCATATGGCAGAGAAATGGTTGTCCTTGAGCGACTGACTTGCGGGCCCGCTAGCTGTGCAACACAAGGCTGACAATGGGGCCCGCTTGACAGAGGAACGAGGCACAACGTGCGCAGGAGGCTGACAGCCATGGCCCGCTTGGCAGAGAGCCAGAGCAGGGGCAGCGATCTTCTCGGCTGCCGGCGACGAAGTGATGGAATGGGTTCCACTATGAGTTTCAGCATGCTTGCGCGCACACGGGGGTGGTGCTGGTTCGGTCGGTGGTGGTTGGAGTTGGCGCCCCACCGTGTGGGGGCAGCGGAGGACATGGCCGAGGGGTCACGCGGTGGAAGAAGAGTGCGGCGAGCTCAGGCGAGAACATGGTGAGCTTCACGGGGTTCACACGCACCTATGGGAGGTCATTTTGGTTGTCGGCAACAAAGCAAAGTAGCATGCCACCGCAGAGCTGCGGCGGTCGCCATGGATGGTGAGCATCACAGAGCAAGTAGGGAGCCGTTTTAACACTTATTCAAAGAGGAAAATAAGTGGATGGAGGTCTCACCGTGCGTGACGACGGCGGAAAGGAGAGCTTCGATGCGGCGGCTCACCAGAAAAGGAAGGCTTCAATTGAAGATAGTGATGAGTTGGAGATGTACTGAGGATGCTCCAAGTGTTTGGAATTGAGTTTTGGTGGTCTAAGGGAGAAAATGAGCGGTAGCTCTGATGTGGCAGTGTGCGACCGGGGATGGGGAAGATGGTGCAGGAAGGGGAAGGCTCGGGCTCAATTGGTCAAGGTTCTTGGCAGGAGATGGCTATTACATTGCGCTGGGATGGTTTTTATAGCCAAGTGAGTCGGTGATTAACAGGAAGTGAAAGCAAGGCAATTTGGCGGCTGAGAATATACGTGAGGCTTTGTTGCCGTGGCGGCAAATCTCTGGAGAAATGGCTGCCGTGGCATCCTCTCGACAAGGTTAGCAGGTCGAATGAGATGGCATTGCCACTTGCTGCTCGAATCATGCCGCAACGGGATTTGGGCAGAGATGACAGAGAGGAAAAATGGTGAATGCTCTGGCAACTTGGGGTAAGAAAGAGGCCAGCTTGCAGCGGTGTGTCAGAGATGACGTGCAGGCGGCCTTGGGCGTCGAATTGCGGTGAGAAGACGACAAAGTAATGAGGCGGTGCAACTCGGCTGAGAGGTGGTGGGGCTGTCACTGCGCAAGTGAGGAAAAGCGGAGAGCAGAGGGGGAAGAAGAGTGGGGAAGAATTGAGAAGGTGGTTGACGTGTGGGGGCGGTTGGCAGGGAGAAGTCGGTAGAGGTGAAGAAATCTGGCTGGGCCCACATGTCATTGAAAGCTGATGGGCAGTGTTGCTGAAGACTCTGGACAGTACGTGATCATTCATTGGATTAAGCTACAAACCAACTCAAGATTTTATGAAGATTTTTATGTAGGTCGGTAAGGTAAATTTAATCATCTAGTAAAATTTTCAGATAAAAACTCTTGGTACAACTTTTATTAAAATTCTAACAATGAAACTTTTATCATTTCTATCTCTTCTATTTTCTATTTAATTGATGACCAAAATGAGGTTATTATTTTCTGTGGATTTTTTTCAAGATGTTAAATGACAATTTATCTTTTGTAAAATTTTCAGATTTTTATAGTTTATATTTAAATTATAAAAATTCTTACATTGCTACTTTCAAAGTTATTTACTTTATGTTTTTGAATTTTTAAAATTAAAAAATATAATATTTAATTTTTATATTTTTACCAGAGGTAGATAAGGATTTTATGTTAGCATGATAAAAATACCAGCTCAAGATAGGGTTTTTAGATTTTTACATAAATCCGACACTATCTGAGTTGATCTCAAATCTTCATGAGAACAATATCTTATCCTTGTTAAATGTGTTCAGATTATCTTTGACAGTAAGACAAGGCCTCTGAAGGTTTCTAATATTTTAATATTATTTTTTCAGATTTTTATTGCTATTGTGTTTTTACCTTTTTACTTTTACTATTTTACCATTTCAATATATATGACTTTTTTTAGAGCAAAACTCAAGAAGAACCAATAATTCAGAAAACTCAAGAAATTAAAATTCAAATTAAAGACCCCATCTCAAATTCATTTTTATAGTTTGTTTGCTTTGAAATAAATAGTTTTAATATTGCTATCCCTCTTTTCATAAGATTAAAATGCAAGAAAAGAGGAAAAGATATTGTTTTAAATCAAAATGTTGATTCCAATTGAAATTTTTATTCAATTCTATTTTTTAATTTCAAACTTTTTATTTTTTATATTTTTAAATTTTATGGGATGTTACAATTTTAAACCTTGGTCTGACGATGCCCGAAGAAAATCTAGTTAGAATTCCTCTCATGACCTATGCGACTACGCCATCAAAGTTGGTGTAACCACTCACACTATCAGCCTAGCTTATGACGGAGGTAGCTTTTCGTAGACGAAAGCAACAACTAGCAAAGTAGTAGTAGTGGTAGCAGCAGCAGTGGGTGACTGGCTGTGGGGATTGCTGATTGCTCCAATCAGAATTTGCAGGTAAAACAAAGTGGTAGAGAATCCATGATTGCCAATTTACACACCCCTTGCCTTCTGAAACGGCAACCGACCGCGCGGTGCTTACACCGCTGCTGCCATGATGACCAGTACTCAGTAGGCGCCGCGTCACATCACCTCCAATGCAGTAGAATTTTTTAGCCTCGTCACTATAACTAGTTATAGCTGCGCGATGCGCGTCGCGCGAAAAAATCTAATCTGAATCGGTATCCTGTTGAATTTGTGGAAGAGCTTTCTCTTTTTTTTTAATAAAATAACCGGATCTAAACGTAATTTCAAATCTTTCGAGTCGAAAGAACCGACACTCGTGTCGAATTTGCGAAACTACGGGTTTTTTTTTGCAAAATAACCGATGGAAGGACGTGTTCTCGATTTTTGAATCTTCCCGGTCGAAAGAACTGGATTTCGCAAAACTACGGGGTCCTTTTTACAAAATAAATGGTAGAGTTGGATTTTTTTCTTCATTTTTTCGATGTCTTTTTCCCGCGTGTGGGTATTTATCCGGCGCCTGCCGAGCGCTGGATTTTTTTTTTGGTTCATGCCGGTGGCCCAGACTGCAGTTGGGTATATATCTGGAGGAAAGACAAGACAACAGGTAATGATTTAGGATGCTTGACAAGAGATAATGTAACGAAGTGTAGGCTATAGACATGACCAAACCTCAGGAGCATAGATGTGCAAGATAGTGAAGCTCGCTGAGATGCAAACGCGTGCATGTCAAATATTAAAAGAGCATCTAATAATTTTCTTTCTTTTTTCTTAAAAAAAGGCTCGAAGAATCCCTTAGTTTGCCCAGTTACACTGTCAACTAGCAAAAACATTAAGTTTCAACAAGCGCTCTGTTCATTTGCCATCTGAAAACGATGCATGTTTGTATCTGTTCATTACACACGTAATCGACTAGGAACTAGTATTGATTCATGTCATGTAACAGTGGGAACTGGTCCAGCATACGATTTCAAAACCTACGTCTAATATATACAACCCGTTGGCTCTCACCTCGAAGGTTACCATGCAGGCATGCTCTAACATAGCTGCATACAAGATTACAAGGCTTACATGAATCTGCCTCTCCCAGAAGGCATCCTAATTAGTCAAATTCGACTAATCTAGCTTATAGTGAAGCTATCAAGTGCAGAGTTATATTGTCATGTCCATAATACTAACTAGCCAAGGTCACGCGCTACACTGCGTCGTGCGAAATTTGGGAAATTCGGTCGCACGATATTGTGCTGTGCAAAATTTGGTCCGACAGATATTTCTGAATAAATTGCGTAATTTCGGTTTTCTTGGTTTTTTTTAAATAAATAGGTTGATTTTTTAAAAAAATAGGTCGCTAGGACCCGCTGGCGAATCGGTGGATTACTATAAACCGTCGACAAATCTTTTTTTTTGTCTTAGGGAGAAAATGAACGTATTTTTATTTTTTGCATAATTTTAGTTCCCTTGTTTTTTTTAAAAAAATGAGTCACCTGGACCCGTCGGCGAATCTGTGGACTGTTGTAAATCATCGACGAACCTGTGTGCTTTTTTTTTGGAGAAAACCGCGGAGGGATCTAAACGTATTTCTGTTTTTTCTTCGGGTCAAATATGCTAAAAACCGATTGCTTGGGATGTAAACACAATTTTATTTTTTCTCGGGTCCGCTCTGCTAAAAACCGTCGGGAGGATCTGAACGTAAATCGCGAAGGGACTTAAAGATAATTTTGTTTTTTCGGGTCCTTTCTGCTAAAAACCTACCAGAGGACCTAAACGTGATTTTTTTTGGAGGACTTTTTCGCGAAGTCAATGACGTGGTGCCCTTGTCTGCACGTAAAACCTCTCCGCTATAAGGATAGTACTAGCCAGGGTTACGCGCTATGCTGCGTCGTGCAAAATTTTGGCGCGTGACGCTGCAACGTGCGAAATTCGGAAAATTCGGTCGTGCGACGTTGCATCGCGCGAAATCTTGTTTTTTCCTAAAAAAATTTGTCGCTAGGACTCGTCGGCAAATCTGTGAACTGCTATAAAACTTCAGCGTTTCTTAAAAAAAATTGCTAGGACCCGTCGGCAAATATGTGAACTGCTATAAACATTCGGCGAATCTGTGTTTTTTTTTGAGAAAATCACGGGTGTATTTTTTGTTTTTTTATTTTGGTTTTTGTTTTTTTATTTTTTAAAATGGGTCGTTAGGACCTGCCGGCGAATCTGTGAATTGCTATAAACTTTCGGCGAATCTGTTTTTTTGTAGAAAACCGTGGACGTATTTTTTTTCGGGTCCATTTTGTTAAAAACCGCCGAGAGGAGCTGAACGTAAACTACAGAGGGACCTAAACATAATTTTGTTTTTTCCGGGGTCCGTTCTGCTAAAAACCATCCGGAGGACCTGAACGTAAATCGCAAAGGGATCTAAACGTAATTTTAATTTTTTTCGGGACTATTTTGTTAAAAAACCGACCAAAGGACCTGAACGTAATTGTGAATTTTTCGAAGGGACTTACCGTGAGGAGGGCGACGTGGCGCTGGCCAGAGATTCTTGCGCGTATAATATAAGGTATGATATATTACATATCATCCAAAACATTACTAGCGGCCGATATGAACGGAAAAAATTATTAGCGGCTAGCACGAACAAAAAAAAAATCCAACGCTCGGCAAACGCTGGATAAATACCTACACGCGCGGAAAATAAAATTCCACCTCTTCCTAGCAGCTGGAAAATTTCAGCCAAGGAAAAAATAGTTTTCCAGCTTTGCAGATCCGCTGAAAATTTTCTCCTACGAAAAAATAAATTTCCAGCTCTTCCCGGCCGCTGGAAAATTTTGACCGCGGAAAAAAATATTTTCCAGCGCTTCTCAACCGCTGGATTTCTCTGATTAAAAAAAATATATATATATATAGCGATAGAGCTACTACATTAAAAAAAATTCATCGCAGTATCCTCCCAAAACAAAATACGCTATGCAGCAGGACAAAAGCGCCACTCCAAAGTCCAAAAGCGCCAGTGTCTCGCCAAAAGTCCAAGCGAAAATAATGCAAAAGGCCAGAACATCCAACATGGCTCAGCCTACCACATTGTACCATCCTGCAGCTGATATACTAATCGACTGCCAATGTCTAGTCATCTGCTGCTGATCTGACGAGCTGATGAATAAATCATTCATTAGTCCTTGAGCAGGAGGAGGTTGTGCATACGATGCGTACTAGCGACGACCGGCCATCAAACGCACACAGGAAAAACTCTGCCTCACCGTGGCCCACAAAACAGTCAAGCCAGCCCTGATCAGAAACACAACTCACTCGGGAGTTGGGAGTTGGGACACTGGTCACCACTCAGGCAGTCACTACTGCAGCGAGTGACCTTCCTGTTGCAGTCTTGCTCGCTCCTGCGCTTCGACGGCGCCGTCGATGGCAATCACCACCACCACCACCAGCTACCTACCGCTCTTCTTGCTCCTCATCTCGCCGTTGATCGCCACCTCAGACTCGCCACCGGCGACGGCGACGGCTGGGGCAGAGCAGCCCCAAGACCTGCTGCTCAATTTCAAGGCCTCCCTGCAGGACCCCTCCAACGCCCTCTCCTCATGGTCCCTCTCCACCCCCTACTGCAACTGGTCGCACGTCACCTGCACCACCGCCACCACCGTCTCCGTCTTCCTCCAGGGCCTCGGCCTCTCCGGCGACATCGCCGCCGCCTCCCTCTGCCGCGTCCCGGGCCTCGTCGCCCTCAGCCTCGCGTCCAACGGCTTCAACCAGTCCATCCCGCTGCAGCTCTCGCGGTGCACCTCGCTCGTCTCCCTCAACCTCAGCTCCGGCGCCTTCTGGGGCCCGCTCCCCGACCAGCTCGCCATGCTCACCTCGCTCACGTCGCTCGACCTCAGCGGCAACGATATCGAAGGGCAGGTGCCTCCCGGTCTCGCGGCGCTGCGGGGTCTCGAGGTGCTGAACCTCGGCGGCAACCGACTCTCCGGCGTGCTCCACCCGGCACTGTTCGGGAACCTGACCAGGCTGCACTTCTTGGACCTGTCCAAGAACCAGTTCATGGAATCCGAGCTTCCGCCGGAGTTCGGCGAGATGGCAAGCCTCAGGTGGCTGTTCTTGCAGGGGTCAGGGTTTAGCGGCTCGATACCTGAAACTTTTCTTGCGTTGGAGCAACTGGAGGTTCTTGATCTGTCCATGAACAGCTTAACCGGAGCTGTGCCTCCTGGGTTCGGTCTCAAGTTTCAGAAGCTGCTGTCTCTCGATTTGTCGCAGAATGGTTTCTCTGGGCCGTTCCCGGAGGAGGTTGATAGGTGCGTGATGCTGCAGAAGTTTGAGGTGCAGGGCAACGCGTTCACTGGGGAGCTCCCTGCCGGCCTGTGGTCGCTGCCGGATTTGCGGATGATCCGCGCCGAGAACAATCTGTTCTCCGGCCGGTTACCGGAGTTCCCCAGCGGTGCGTCTCGGCTCGAGCAGGTTCAGGTTGACAACAACAGCTTCTCCGGTGGCATACCTCAGAGCATCGGCCTGATTCGCACCTTGTACCGGTTCTCTGCCTCCCTGAACGAGCTCAACGGCAGCTTGCCGGACAACTTCTGCGACTCACCGGCGATAAACATGATAAACATCTCCCACAATTCGCTCTCCGGTTCGATCCCGGAGTTCAAGAACTGCAAGAGGCTGGTGTCGCTGTACTTGTCCGGCAACGGTTTCACGGGGCCGATACCGGCGTCTCTTGGGGGCTTGCCTGTGCTGACGTACATTGACCTGTCCAGCAACAGCCTCACTGGTGGCATTCCGGCAGAACTCCAGAACCTGAAGCTTGCATTGCTCAACGTCTCATACAACCATCTCTCTGGCCGTGTGCCTCCGGAGCTGGTCTCTGGCCTTCCAGCCGTGTTTCTTGAAGGAAACCCTGGGCTTTGCGGTCCCGGATTGCCAAACGATTGCAATGAGCCACTGGGAAAGCATCAGGGGCTAGCATTAGCAGCAACCGTGGCGTCGTTCGTTACTGGAGTCACGCTGCTAGCTACAGGGGCATTTGCAGTTTGTAGGAGGTTACATCGCAATAGAACCTCCCCATGGAAGCTGGTGCTCTTTTACGCAGTCAAGATCACCGGAGAGGAATTATTCGCCGCATTCCATGACAAGAACTTGATCGGTAGGGGAGCATTTGGAAAAGTGTATCTGATTGAGCTACAAGATGGGCAAAATGTTGCAGTGAAGAGGCTGGTCAGTTCAGGCAGGCTAACATTCAGAGAAGTGAAGAATGAGATGAAGGTATTGGCAAAAATCCGGCATAAGAACATTGCGAAGATGCTAGGCTTCTGCTACTCAGAAGGTGAGGTCAGCATCATATATGAATATATACAGTGGGGAAGCTTACAAGATATGATATGTGCGCCGAAATTCGCAATGGGGTGGAATGACAGGCTAAGGATTGCAATGGGAATAGCTCAGGGATTAGTGTATCTTCATCATGATTATACTCTTTGTGTGCTCCATCGAGATCTGAAGTCCAGCAATGTGCTACTTGCTGATGAGTTTGAGCCGCGGATTACTGGATTTGGGGTTGATCGCATCATTGGGGAAAAGGCGTACCAATCTTCCTTGGCGTCAGATTTGAATTACAAGTGCTATATCGCACCAGGTACGTATTCAAGATATCGAATTGAGACACTCAGGTTTGAAGAATCTGCATATGTAGTTCAGATATTCGGAAGCCTTTTTTGTACTAGCATCCTTGTGTGTTTTTAACCTGTTCCTTCTACTCTCCGATATTTTAGTACTAACCTTACAAAATTATTGCACCTTACATATCAAAAGGTGCTTCAATGTTGGTACTGTTGTTTTAGAAGATTCATAACAATATATTTAACTGAAGTTCTTTGCTCTTGTACCAAAGCAGAGCAAAACTATAACAAGAAACCAACACACCTCATGGACGTCTACAGCTTTGGAGTCATTCTTCTGGAGCTGATCACCGGAAAGCCTGCGGAGCAGCCGGCGTCAAAGGACTCCATTGACGTCGTCAGGTGGGTGCGGAGGCGGATCAACATGACCGATGGTGCATCGCAGATACTTGACCCCAACGTCTCCCGCACAGCACAGCAGGAGATGCAAGCAGCCCTGCAGCTGGCGACACGCTGCACATCGGTGATGCCCGACCAGAGACCGTCCATGGATGAGGTCATCCAGTCGCTACAAGCGTTGTATGTCAGCATTCATCCACAGATGAAAGAGAAAGACACCGTTGTCCACTAAGATTGTGATGGAATCTTGAATGTAGCAGCACCTCAGCCTCCGGTAATGATGTTATATGTTCATAATGTAAGACTTTTTGTTACTATGTAATCCTTTGTTGTTGGAACTAGGTAGGATGTTGAAAACATGAGTGGTATCAATACATATTCTCAAAGAACCTACACCTAATACTATACCGATTATTTATTAAAATCGGTTAGCCCTTTAATTTCTACTCACTTAGTGTATTATTAATCATTTACTTTCAGGTTATCCGTTCACACTGAACCCAATGTTGTCCTGGTTTTGGGTAGCAAGCTATGATAGTGTGATTCCGAGTGGCCGAATCGCTGACGTTGAATCACAATGTAATAATACACTAAGTACATTGAGATAATTATAACCTAACCGGAAGACTTACAATTACAAAATACTACTTTATTAAAAGCACGAACACTGTTACCCGATTGTACACATACTTCTTTGGTGACTAGCCTAGCAGTCATACCTTACACTCACCTTTCTAAACGGCCATTGATATAAAATATCTATAACATCTATACTCTTCTTACAAAATATCTATATACTAGATGGGTTTGCGTGCTACGCCACGCCGGACGGGATATGCCGGATTTCTGAAACTTCAGGGATCCTCGTGTAAAATCGTGAAGAATCTCTTCGTAAATTTCCAGAGAGCGTAGGACCTTGTTGGGAATTACCGAAAACCTAAGGGCCTCCTTGTTAAATCGCGTTGGACCTCTTCACAAATCAATGCAAACCACATGGGGTTTCTCGCAAAAGAGCTGGGAGGACCTAAACCTAATTTTTGGGGACCATATGTGATTTTGCGAAACTACGGGGATTTTTTTGCAAACGGTGGAAGGACCTGAACGTAATTTTAAATTTTACGAGGGACTTTTTTATGAAGAGGGTGACGTGACGCTCACGGCATTCCCATCAGCTTTATATACAAAAGATTAGAAACTTTCATAAATTATTTAATTATCTGTTGTAGAATACTCTTTAGAAAATATCTTGGTTCATGCATTGTTTGGAGTTTTCTAGAGCTTGCAGTGCCATCATTCAACGTGGGATTGTGATGATATCAGAGGGAGTGCATCTACTAAGCAGGATAAAGAGAACTAGAGAAGTAAGCGTCAATCTGATCTCCTTTAGCTTGCAATCAGATTTGAGAGTACAAAAGTAACTTTGAAGAGAAGCTAATGATGCTGCAATTCAGAACAGTTCCAACTACCAAATATGTCAGAATCCTTTTTCTTATTCCATCATAATATGATGAATGTAATCTTACAAAGATGACGACGATTACTCCATTACATGACATAAACATATACGGGCTACATACGAACAGACTGAAGCACATTATTTTAGGAAACAAAGAAACTAAAACAAATTATTGGGTACACATCATGCGGTTTAGAAACATTCTACCATATATTGTGCACGTTCAGATCAGGCTCTGGCTCAATAAACTCGACTTCCACCATTGTGGCCGGTGACGCTCACTATGTTGCCAAGCAGTTTGGTGACGCATTACGCCTTTTTTACCATAGCTTTTGGATTGGTTTTTCTCTAGAAAAAACCATAAGTTGTGTCAAACAACTGGCTTTTAGTTTAACATTTTGCCCAAGCTTAGTTGTGAAGAGAAGCAGCTTCTGAAAAGCGATTTTTCAAAACAGTTAGCTAAAAGCTATCTTTTGCGCAAGTCCAAACCGTGCCAAAAAGAACCTACATCTTAGTGCACGTTCAGCCCGAGCAGAGCTCGGGTCTGATAAACTCTTCTTCCTCCATTATTGATTGCTGTTTACTATGTCGCTCAAGAAGTATCAATAGATTGTGCTATGCAGAGGCCCCAGTATGCCACCAACCGAGGAAAGGCAAGGTATAGACCCTCCTAGTTTCCATGTCAAAGACCATAACCTGATTAAGGATGGCAACCAAGCGTGGCGGGTACTGGTAGTGCTCGTCTATTTCTATGTCCGTCAGCTAAAATCTCCCCCACGGGTATACCCATGACGTGTGGCGGGCGAAGAACCTCGCCCATACTCGTCACATGCGGGTACCTGATACCTGCGGGCATACCGGTTTACCCACCTCCATCAACAATCATTCTAACCAAAAGACACTAGGAGCTAATAAGCTATGGTACTTACTGATGCAATCCTTTCGATGAAATTGTGTGAATCAACTACATTCTATGGTTTGAAGAGTGATTATCAATTATTCAAAATTTCAAATGCACATAGAAAATAAGAATTAAAATAGCACATACAGACAAATGACACACACATACTCAAGTTCAATAATTAGAATGAAAATAGTTCATCAATCATCACATATTCAATAATTAAAATGAAAATAATTCATCAGTCATCACACACATCACAAATCGCCTATCACGGTCTATTGTGGCCCACATGTTAGTAGAAGGTGGTTGGTAATCGAACGGAATAGGTACAAGTGGAGCTCTCCTATATCTGTACCCATTTACCCGTCAGGCAAAGTTTGGCCCTCATAAACATGTCCGTGGACAACAAAAGAGGAACATACCTACCTCTATCAGAGTTTTTACGCGTAGGTGTACGAATAATCGAGTAAGATTGTCACCCCTAACCCTGATCCCTACCCCGCCCATCGATCCAATATACATAGTTGTCCTTCAGCCCCGGCACACCCTCCGCATACATCAACATTGAATTCCTCCCAACAAACACCGACAATCTAATATGTCATCTATTATATGAGCTATTTTTATTTTTATCTTTATATGATATAGAGAAGTATATAAACAATAGTTATCTCTACTATAGACCTCTGAGTAACCCAAGTCAGTCATGGCATCCCAACATAGTTGGCGCCGGGGATAATAGGTCAGAAGCAGTATTTCATTTTCCGATAAACGATGATGACCACCTCCTGCAGCTGCAAAGTAACAGTACAGCTCGCATTCTTCCAGATTTGATACAGGTTACCCTCACAGAGCAACAGGTTCTTGGCACTAGTGAAAACTGACACGGTGTTGTATGGCGGAGCAAAACAGGTGGCAGGGTCGAATGGGAGGTTGCCATCGGACAACAAGGGCTCGACGGTGGCCGGTCCGAGAGATCCAGGTGGAACTCTCCTAAATGGGATGAGTGTATCCGAACAGAAAGTAACCTTCTATGGCGCCTGCCCTTCAGAAAAAAACCTTCTATGGCGCCATTGAATTATCTCTCGATCGGAAATGTTCGTAGCAGATCATGCGACAGTTGCGCTGTTGTTGGGTTCGCCTCGCTCGAAAACCATGTGCTCGTTCAGGAGGTGAGAGCAGGGGTGGTGCTAGGAGGAGGGTACCGGATATGTCTTGACATCTTTAAAAGTTTTAAAAACATTATAAGATCATTTTTTTATGGATCAAATTTGTTAATTGAATTGGTTCTAATTTTATTGATTTGGAATTTTTAAGATCTTAGAATTATTTGTATTGTACTTTTAGTAAATTTCAAATATATGTGTTGGATTTATGATCTTACGGAATCATTATATAAGACTATAGAACTGTATGTGTGAAGTGTGCACCCAACAAAAAATTTCTAGTTCTGAGTGGGAGCATATGTACCTCTGGTTCTTAGGGACTTGGTTCATTGATGGTGGCAGGTTTCCGACAGCGGCGCTGGGGTAGGCGGAGCAGGCAGTAGACCTAACCTTTGTCATGGTAGACAACATCGGCGAGTTGGTCCCCGCTGACGAAGTGGATAGGATTGAGGACAGCCCACCTAGGGTTGCAATTGGCTCGAATTCGGTTGGATATCACTTTTTCTGTATCCTAAATCATATTTTTTGTTGTAGTCGGAGTCGGATGGTACGGGATAAGAATATGGTGCGGATAACATCGGTCACGAATTCGAAGCGAATACGGAGCAGAATCGATATGGTACCGAATATTCTTTGTCGGATATTGCGCGAAAACAGATACTGCATATAACACATATATATCAATGATTAATCAATCGTATCAGTTCAACATGCAATAGAATTATTGCAATTTAACAAGTCATTTTATCAAGTAGTACAATAAAGTAGCAAAAGTTCAAATATTTCTTTATATTTTGTAAAAGAATACCAGGTATTCATGTAGGCAAGTGAAAACATATTTTGACATGTCAAGATTTGTTGGTGGATGACGAGTGGGAGTGTGGGACTGTGGCAGGAGGATAGAGCTACGGAGGAAGAGCCTAACTTAGATTATTTGGTTGTACCCAATTGAAGCTGCTAGACTTCAAAAAATCTTTCCACGGAAATTATGACGCTCACAACAAGAAAAAAATTATTAAACGTAAAGTTGCTTTGGTTAGCAATAATGAAACGTACATTGAGTAAAGTGCTGAAATAAAACAGTAAAATACATGCATTACCTTCTTATATAAATCGTTTTTGAGCAAATTTGGATGGGAAACATATCTCTGGCAATTGGGCTATTTTTTTAATTTGATAAAAGGGTAGTCCCCATTTTCTATTATTAGAAAACACTACAACCTGGTTCCAGTTCAGAATAGCACAATAGAAAAATAAAACAAACTCCAGACCGCAGATCACAACCCCACATCTGGACAATTTTTGCTACTCACTCGACCAACGATTCACTCTCTCCCTGAATCCCCTGCAGTTGCAAGAGTCCTCGTACCTCCGTCGGATCCAGAAGCAGCGCTCCAATCTTACCGAGAACACTGCAGCAAAAGTACCACACTGTTTTTACTATGACAAATATGTAGCAGCATACTATTGAGCAATCCAAACCATCAACTGACTTGATCTTTATGAAACATAGAAACTGTTTTAAGTTATATAGTCCATAACAACTGCAGAGGATCGTGTCCCTCTCCCTAATACAAATCAGGTTTTTCACTACTAACTGACTATTTATTATCCTGCCTCCTGCTTTCTTCACTATCATCCAGCAATTCTTCTTGTCCAGGGTGTTCACTTCGGCCTCTTCTTGCTCCAAAAACTTCGCTAGCCACCTGACAGAGAGTACTAGCGCCCGAAAGAGTAGTTGCTGCCCCCCCCTCCTTCTACTTGGTGCTGTCCTCGGGGAAGCGCGCGTCGACCCTGCCGTGCCCATGCTGCCCGCCGCCACCGGTAGCTGGGGTGCCACCGCCGTTGGGCCCCGCAGCGGAGGGACCTTCGGGGCCGTGCTGGAGCTCTATGACTAGCCAACGGACGGCCTTGCTCATCTGCTCGAGGCGGACGGCGCGATGGGCTTGATGTCGGGGGCAGCCAGCGCCGCGGATGCGGACACGGTGGAGGAGCTGGTGGTCTCGTCGACGAGGCACTCGAAGCCGATGCGCTGGCGGATGGACTCGACGAGCTCCTCGGCATGGTCGCAGGCAACGCGGAAGAGCTCCCACCGCTGCTTGAAGGCCTCAAGCGCGCCATCTGTGGCCGCTTGACTGCCCGCGTGCCTCCAGCACGGCCGCCGCCGCCGCCGCCACGAACTCCTGATACGCGCCGCTCAGGTCGTCCGCCGTCGCCTCTATCTTTCCACTGTAGCGTTTCTTGCCGCAGCTTCCGACACGCTCCGCCGACCCAATTCTCCAAATTGACCACCCGTTGGGCTATTTAGTTGGGCTACAATGTTTATGGATAGAGTTATTGGAAATTATTTGAGAAAATAACCGGAATATTCTGATCCGACGGATAGTGATATCTCAAATCTGATACCGAATTCGAAACTAACTATCCGAAACGACGTCGAATCCGACAACTATCCGATATGACTATTGAATAGATCCGGTCGATCGGTATATATCCGATCCGATTGTAACCCTAAGCCCAACTCCTGCCTTGGCGATGACATAGGTGAGCTTGTCAATGTCGCAGATGGCACAACGACGAAGTCGTCCTTAGCGGGCTTGAGCGTGAAGACGAGTTTGGAGATCCACCTGCTCTTGTAGATCAGAGGCGGCAGGACATCTCGGTGGCGGTGATGGGATCGAAGAGGACGAAGACGCTCTGCTCGTCGAAGAGATTGACGGAGAGGGCTAGCCAGCCGTTGTTGGAGCCGACACACCAGTTGCCAGAGAGGATCGCTGTGAGGTCGAAGGATCGGCACGTGGGGAGGGAGGCGGCGGAGGGGCAGCACCTGGCGTAGCACTTGAGGTCGAGGTTGTCGTCAACGTGGCAGAATAGGTTTAGCGGTAGGTCCGCCCAGCGCTGGAACAGCAGCATGGCGACGGGCGGGTCCGATGTTAGGCTAGGCTATCTAGGGTTCAAGGATTGGGGGCGATTGCCTGGATGGAAAATTCTATGCTCCATTGTCGAGCGGGCATCTTACGAACAAGCCCATTCCGACGTTTTAAATTTGCGAATTGGTCTAATGGCAGCAAGCGAGAGGCCACGTGTCTTCTTGCACCTAACCTGTCGGATCGACGCTGTCATTGGCGTGAAGAGTCGAGAAGAGTTAACACCTTAACGGACCAGCCACAACAGTGGTCGCCCCACCTGACTTCCAATTTTTGGATAGGGTTTCCCAGTAGTCCTAATACGGACTGCAATTTAAGTAGTTTCAGATCATCGTGCCGTCCAATCGAGCCAACGAACGGTTCAGGTCATCCAACAGGACGTCGCTACAATGCTGTGCTACAGTGAAATCGGCATGTTGTTTTTAAACAGTATTTCTAGAAGATCCAGACCGTCGCTTTTTATCCAACAGCTTAAGTTACAGCCTTGGATCTCTTTCCGTTTGTACACACGCTGACGACGAGAATCCACCAACCACATGTGAGCCTACGCGGAGCCGCGGGCTGTCCAAGGTTCAAAATCCCGACGAAATTTCGGAAATCTTGGCCGAGATTTCGGATGTCAAATCCCAGTGAAATGAAAAAGATTTCAAATTTTTTAAAAAATGCACATCACAGACGGTTTTTGGCTAAAACCGTAATGTGAACATAAGATATTTTGACCGGATTTTAAGTTTTTTGGGCAGAGATTTCGGTGTTTCTCGCCGAGATATTTTTGCCGAAATCTTGGAAATCCCGGTCCAAAAAAAGCCGGATTAGAAATTTTCTTTCTGGATTTCGTTCGAAATTCCAAGATCTCACCGGGATTTCAGTCACCTCCGAGATACGATCCGAAATCAAAATTTGAAACCTTGGGCCTTCATGTTTACAAGCGTCGAGACAGTGGTACTTAAGTTTGATGAAGTAATAAGGAAATTTGGCTTTAAAGAAAATGAGGTGGATAATTGTATCTACATTAAGACTAAAGAGAGCAAATTTATTATTTTAGTGCTCTATGTGGATGATATCTTATTGGCTAGCAGCGATGAGAATATGCTGTATGAAACCAAGAAATTTCTATCCTCTAATTTTGACATGAAGGATCTTGGTGATGCTTCTTATGTTCTGGGCATTGAAATTCACCGAAATAGGTCCAAAGGTGTATTAGGCTTATCACAAAGGTCATACATTGATAGAGTGCTTAAGAGATATAATATGCATAACTGCTCTGCCACGCCTGCCCCTATTGTTAAGGGCGATAAATTTGGTTTATTCCAAAGTCCAAGGAATCAATTAGAAATTGATCAAATGAAGTCGATTCCTTACGCTTCAGCTGTCGGAAGCATTATGTATGCTCAAGTATGTACTCGTCCTGACTTAGCATTCGTAACCGGGATGCTTGGCAGATATCAATCAAACCCAGGTTTGGACCACTGGAGAGCCGTTAAGAAAGTCTTGCGTTATTTGCAGGGTACTAAGAATCACATGCTCACATATAAGAAGTCTGATGACCTTGAGGTTATGGGTTATTCAGACGCTGACTTCGCAGGATATGTTAACTCTAAGAAATCCACGTCAGGTTATGTCTTCACACTTGCGGGAGGAGCCATTTCGTGGAAAAGCTCCAAACAAACACTTACGGCATCTTCAACGATGCAAGCTGAGTTTGTGGCATATTATGAGGCTACCGAACAGGCTGTATGGCTTAAGAATTTTATTCTCGAACTAATGGTGGTTAACAGCATATCAAAACCACTTACTATATTCTGCGATAATTCAGCCGCAGTTTTCTATTCGAGTAACAACAAGTCAAGTGGTGCTGCCAAGCACATTGACATTAAGTATCATGTTGTGAAAGATAGAATCCAGGATCAAACTATTAATGTTAAGCATATAAGCACTAAGTCTATGCTTGCGGATCCTCTCACTAAAGGCTTACCACCCAGCCTCTTTCGCGAACATGTTGCCAGCATGGGTTTATTAGAAAGCCTATGATTCTGAATTAATTATGATAAGAATTCAGAATCTGATCCTGAAAATAAGGACCATAAGAATACAAACCAACTCCCGTTATATTTAAGCTATAGATGATGGGGTTTCGGTAGCATTAATTGACTGCTGTAACGCATTATCTTGGTGTGTTGTTTTGTTAAGTGTGGACTTATGTTAGCCTTACGATTAAGTCAGAGAATGTTGGAATTAATCTTGGGCTAACCACCCCAGCTAACAGCTTTCGAAATTTAAGGGGATGGAATCCCATCTCTTGCGCCCTGATCGGAGGCAACAAACAAACTGTTTTGGTTGTGGTCCCGAATCGTTAGTGCATACATTAAAAGGGAAGTGCCGACATCTAATGATGAATAAGTTTTGATCATTAGGAGAGGCTAATCCCGATATCTCTCGATCCTAAGGTGTGCTAAGCGATCCGAAGACCATGTACCGGACTCACTGCCGTCGTCTTCATCTACATCACCGGCGTCCTCTGAAGGACGCCACGACGGCTTTATCGACTCCGTTGGCGTCTACGATCTACCACTTCGTCGACGACCACTACCTTCACTTCTACACCGAAGCCACCTCTACCGATTTACAGCTAATGGCATCTCCAAACGGTATTTATGCTAACAATTTCCGCATCATGTGTTCATGAGGTTGGCTAGCTAATGTCTTAAGATCCCACAATTATTTTAACAAGTTCCAGTTCCAGCCCATGTCTGCCTAGGTCTTCGACCTCTCGAGTGCCCCGGCGCGATAGAGCTCACACTGTGCGTATGGCTTCTACCCATCCCGTTAGATGCTGCTGTCGTCGTCGTTGCAATGAAAATCGGTTGTGTTGTGCTGTATCAGAGTTCGCGACTCGTGCCGTACGTTCTTTGACATGGAGACATCATATGCCCTGATTTAATAACGGTAAACCAAGTCTTTTTTTCATATGTCCTAAGGGCGTGTTAGGTTCTATTGGGCAAGGAAATCCTTGCTAGCGGAGGAGAGCCATTTTGGCTCACCCTCAAAAGCAAGGAAACCAGACATATCTAAAAGAGAAATTTTACAGTGGATTACATAGGTAGTAAATAGTGGTAGTAGGAATCGAAGCTAACCATCCATTCTCAAGGGTATTTTAGACTTTTTCTATCTATTTATCAGGGGTATTTTAGATTTTTCCTAATTCGTTTACAGTTTTGGATTCACCGAATACCTATTGATCTTTAAAGACTTCTTATCCATTCATCCGTCATTCATCAAGATCACATGACGTGTTTTACCGTAGAGGACAGATAGCATGACGGAATTTTTTACCCTTTTACCCTTCTTTCAATTTTACTACCAATACTACATGTGGTAGTATAACTAGATTTAAATTGATCTCAACCATTAGATTCAAAGGAATGGACAGTTTATATTGATTTTAATCCACCGTAAAAAAGCTCATCTAAAATGCCGACGAAACTTGCTAGTCAAGGCTAGGTAAAGGTGGGCAAGAGATCCAAACATGCCCAGAGTCCCATAACATCCTCATTCAAATGGATTCCAGTCGACGCTGTGGTCTCATCAACCCGTTATGGCTCGGACCCTCTTAGCAGCTGGATCCTTCGGGAAACGACAGTAGGGATTACATAAGTACATTCTTAGGTGAGCAGTGGATTATATCACCCCTATTTTGGACCTTCTTTCTTTTTTAGGCATGGGACAAGGTTGATCGAAGTTGAACATGTTAAGGAACCTCGCTATCGAATAGTCCGGGGTTCCCGAACAGATCTGAATTGGAGAACAGAAACAAGAGAGACACGGGTTTAGGGAGAGCGACGGCGAATTCTTTATTAAATTTCTGAATGCTTGTACATAGGGGGGACCCCCTCCTCCTTTTATAGCGCTCACCTAGGGTTTCGGCTAAGGGACCAACATGGGCCTTCAATGGGCCATGAGGTTTCCCAACACTCCCCCTTGGGCCCTTTGCCGCGAGATGCATATGCCTCATTAAAACTCCAGAAAAACCCAGTGGGAAAAATACTTGGAGAAAGAGTACATAGCATACGCTTACTATGTTGCACGAATTGCCTCGTTAAAACCTTATGCAAGAAAACTTCATGAAAAACTTGCTAAGGAAAAGAGTACAATTCTCCCAACTTCAATTGCTAATCTTCGAGATTCATGTTGGGTATTCATAATTCATGCTTGAGATTCATGTGGGAGTATGTGAAATATCTCCCCCTGAAATCTGCACTTCTCTAAGTCTCATCATCCCAATTCCCTTTACGCACCTTTCAAAAGTAGATGCTGGGAGTGATTTAGTGAACAAATCTGCAAGATTTTCACATGACTTAGTATACAATATCTTGATCTCGTTCATCTTATGCAATTCGTGAGCATAGAAGAACTTGGGGTTGATATGCTTCGTGAGATTGCTCTTCACATAACCCATCTGTGCTTGGGCAACACAAGCTGCATTATCTTCATAAATTATCGTGGGAGTTTGCTCAATGTTCAAACCACATGACTTCTGGATGTGGTGAACCATTTTTCTGAGCCAAGCACATTCACGAGATGCTTCATACAAAGCGATGATTTCCGAGTGGTTTGTCGACGTCGAGACGAGAGTCTGCTTAGACGACTTCCAAGAAATTGCTGTTCCTCCACATAGGAAAACATAGCCGGTTTGGGACTTGCCAGTATGCGGGTCTGATAAGTACCCAGCATCGGCGTAGCCAACCAAATTCAATTCATTATTTTTTCTAAAGAACAAACCCAGATCTTTGCTTCCTTGGAGGTAGCGGAATATGTCCTTGATCCCTTTCCAATGCCTTTTGGTGGGTTCTGCACTGTACCGAGCTAGCAAATTCACAGCGAACGCAATGTCCGGCCTAGTGTTATTCACAAGGTACATGAGCGCTCCAATTGCACTCAGATATGGGAATTCTGCTCCTAGGACTTCCTTCCCCTCTTCTCTAGGTCTGTATGGGTCTAGGTCTGCTTGGAGTGACCTTCCGACCATTGGAGTCTTTGCAGGATACGCCTTTTCAAAGCCAAATCTTTCCAACACTTTCTGTGTGTAGGTTGATTGATGTTCCAAGATTCCTCCTTGGACATGTTCAAGCTGCAAGCCTAAACAAAACTTGGTTTTACCCAAATTCTTCATTTCAAACTCAGACTTCAAGTATGAGCATGCTTCTTCAATTTCTTTATCCGTCCCAATGATGTTCAAGTCATCTACATAGACGGAGATTATACAGAATCCATTCGGGATCATGATAAACACACATGAACAATCTTCATTGCTTGTGTAGCCTTTCTTACAGAGAAAGTCACTCAGCGATTGTACCACATTCTTCCCGATCGCTTGAAATTTATACAGTGATTTCTCCAATTTCACATCAGATAGGTTTCTATTTGCTCCGCCTTGGTTCGGGATAGGAATTCCTTCCAGTACTTTCATGTATATCTCGAATCCAAGTTTCCATACAAATATGCTGTGACAACATTCATTAGCTTCATTCTCAACTTCAAGTTGATCGCCATTGAGATCAAATATCTAAAGGTAATTCCTCCCATGACCGGAGAATAGGTTTCTTCATAATCAACCTGTATGCTGAGTGAAACCTTGAGCTACAAGCCTTGCCTTGTACCTTACAACCGTTGTTTTCATTTCTCTTCCGAACAAAGACCCATTTGTGACCTACGGGGTTTATATGGGGAGGTGTGCGGCATACGGGCCCAAACACCTCTCTCTTGTTCAGAGAGACTAACTCAGCCGTTGGCGAGGAGGCCGGTGCTACCGGTCCCAGTAGGGCGGTAGCACCGGGTTTGCTGAGTTTGTCCAGGATTTCCCCCCAACGGCTAGTTTTGGCTTAGAGGCTATAAAAGGAGGCCTTGGGGGGCAAGGGCACGAGGTTGGCTGTGTGCTAGAGCATTTGGGTGTTTATAGGAGTTGTGTGCATGTGTTGCCTTCTCCCATTTTGCTTCTTGAGCTAGTGTGAGCCTCTAATTGCATGTGTTGCAATTAGGAGAGGATTGAGAGTCTCTTGTGCATATGTTGCACTTGAGGAGGATCCTTGTGCATGTGTTGCACTTGGTGATCACCGGAAGCACATGTGTGTGCTTGGTGAAGTTCAAGCGAGAGGATTCGACTTGTTACTCTTGAAGGTTGTTGACTCCTAGACGGCGTAGAGCGTCGTGCGCGGGAGCTCTCAAGGTTGTGAGAAGCCCCGGCGAAGCTTGTGAAGGTTCGGGTTGAGCCTACGCGAAAGCGTGAAAAACCACATCTAGTGGATTCGAGGTGGGTGCTCAATTCGTGGAGCCGGTCCAATGTGTTTGGGCCAAGGTTAAAAATTCGGCGAAATTCAGCGAAATTTCGCCGAAATTTCGGATTTCGGACCCCCCCCCCCGAGTTTGGAAATACCGGATGAATTTAAAATTTTTCGAAAAATTTGAAAATGCTACAGTAATTTCGGGAATTTCGGCGAAATTTCGGGATTTTGAACCGGTTTTGCAGGTTTTGTGGCCGGATTTGACCGGAATGGCATCAATAACCTATAAGAAAGTGATCTTCAATGATAATTTGTCCAAAAAGTTAATTTTTTAGATATTTTAAAGTTTGAACAGAAACACTGTCGGAATTTTATAAAATTGAGGAAGTCTTTTCATGACATGAAAAATTTATGGTACCATAATAAGACAACTAAGATCATACAAAAAAAATTTGAAAATATTTTAACTTCGTTTGTTATATTTTAAAAATAAAAAACAGAATTAGCATTAACAAGGTAGTAAGAGTGTTAGAATTTTATAAATTTATTAATGTCTTATAATCACCTGAAATTTTTATGAGAAGTTATTAATTATGTGATAACCCTTCTGTAAAAGTTTTAGAAAATTTGAACCTATTTTGGCTACTCAATTAAAATGTATAAACGGTATGAACACGCGCTCTGAAGTCCGAAAACTGGGAAGTAACATATTCACATTTGTTGGGAATTTTTTATTTTTTGATCATGATCTCAAAATTTTATGAGAATATCGTCGATGCGTTCCAACTATGTACAATTTTTTTTATAATTTTTGCATGCTCGAAACTATTCCAAAAAAATGTAATGTCAAGTAGCATTTCCATATATTTTGAGATTTTTTTATGGTTAATCATGATGTCAAAATTTTATGAGAATATGATCAATACACTAAGAACATCCAAAAAATTTTACATAATTTTTTCGTACTTATAACTATGAGAAACAAAATTTCAAAGAAAACTTAATGGCAAGGATAATTGGTCTTTGCTTTACAAAGATGTTTTTTGGCTTCACGGAACATGCATGGACCTCAATAATTGTCCCTTGCTTTATAGAAGACAGCACTCGTTTCACATGCATGCATCTGTACACTCATTTTCACTTTCCTCTACTTCCCCTGCCTCTCAAGCCGGCGACCTTCCTCTCCCGATCCGCCCAAAATCCGCCAACCGGGCATTTCCTACTGTCTGCAAAGAAGATTTCGGGCATAAGTAGCGAAATTTCGGGTTGGTTTGGCGAAATTTCGATCGAATCATCAAATCGCCAGCAGGTTAGTTTTTCCGAGCAAACTTATTTAATTTTCGGTTTAATTCATGTATTCTAGTCTGTACTCTGTAGAATGAAGATGATCTAGTAGAAAAATAGAAGAGATTAACCAACAAAAACATGGAGATGATCCAGTAGAAAAACAGAAGAGATTAACCAACGAAAACATGGAGATGATCCAATAGAAAAACAGAAGAGATTAACCAATGAAATATGAAGATGATCCAAGAGAAAAGCGTAAGAGATTAACCAATAGAAATATGAAGATGATCCAGTAGAAAAACATAAGTGCTTAACCAAATAGGATCCAGTACAATGCCTAGGTAAAAAACGTTCCATACTGCGGGGGGGCTTCGCCCCCCCGCACCCTACCGCCTTCGTCAGAAGTTTGGCCTTCTCTCTAAATTTGTATCAACAACTAACACCCATATTATTCTAATCTATACTTGTGGACAAAGCAATATGAATGAGTTCTTTGTAATCTGTACTTTTTTAGATGATGTAACAAAGTATTGTATGTTCGCATTAAACAATACTTTTAACTTTATCTCATTGCTCATTGGTATCTCCTATATTCCATTTCAGGCTCTCGTGATGGCAGATCGTGAGGGTACCGTATGGGATCATGGGGAGCGCATCGGCCCTGGGTCAAAGTGTAGCTCTGCAATCATATTATGAAGGGCGGAGGGCGACTCGTTTCAAGCAACATCCGGTGGCACATGAGCAATGTGAAGGCTGTCTAGCGTGCCTAAAGTGGTTAGGCGAGGCTATGCTCATGACCTTCATGGATATCGACAGAAGAAGAAGGGAAGGGAGGAGGAGCGCCTCCGTAAGGAGGAGGCTTGCGACGAGTGGGCTACCTTGGGTGATGAGTACCGTACCGAGCAGGAGCAGCTGAAGATGGCCTTAAGAGCCTCCAGAGAAGAGGCCTACCTTAGAAGCCAAGGTTTGACCCTAGGTTCGGGGTCTGGAAGTGGTGCTGGTAGGTCATCAGTCCAATCCACTCTCAGCAAAATATTCGGGAGGAGCAAATCAAGACAAGAAAGCCATGCACCCATTGATGTTGATCTTGCACGAGCAAATACCGCAAACAACCCGTATTGACACCGTGCATTCAAGCAAGGGGGGAGGAATAAGCTAGGAAGGGCATGGGCCAAGTGGGCTCACGCTAATGCAATTCCAGGAAGGAAGGTCGAGTGTCCATATTTCACAGGTATGAAATGGTTGTATGTTTGTAAGTTACAACTTGTGTGATAATTGTACTAATTTGTTATGCCCGTAATGGACAGGTGCAATCAAGATAACGCAAGAGCTAGGCCCAGGTGTTCGTCCACCACGGGGCCACGAGATAGATGGGAAGTACCTGGATGAGAACGAGCAGGAGATACTGCAGTACTTGAGAAAGTTCAAGGACGACTGGGCCGTGTTTGGTGTTACAGTCATGTGTGATGCTTGGACCGGACCTACTCATCAAAGCATCATCAACTTCATGGTGTATTGCAATGGGACGATGTTCTTTCATAAAACTATCAATGCAACAGGTACTACCATCAGTTTTGTTTTTACTCTTATATACTACCGTGAAAGACACATGTACTACCATCTTACTTGTTCTCTCACAGGCAAGGTCCAGGACCACAAGTACACCTTTCTGCGAGATAACAAAGGTTGTGGCTGAGGAGATTGGGGCAGAGCATGTCGTGCAACTAGTTACTGACAACGGTGCCAACTTCAAGAAAGCATGCCAGATGTTACGAGTGCAGTATCCACGAATTATATGGCAGTCATGCTTGGCACACACTGTGAATCTTATGCTAAAAGACGTGTGTGATGACCCAGAAATCAGAAAGGTTGTGGGAGAGGCCAAGAGGATTTGTAGATTCATGTACAACCACAAAAATCTGCACGCATAGATGCGAAAACATATTGGGGGAGAGTTGGTGAGGCCAAATGCCACTAGGTTTGGCACGACCTTTGTTTTTTTGGATAGCTTCAACAAAAAAAAGGAGAAGTTCCAGCAGGATGACACATCTGACCGGGCAAGAGCAAGTGGGCTACGATGGAGGAGGGCAAATGCGCATATGACCGCATCCCGAGCAGGAGTTTTGGGAGTGGATGGAGTGGTCGGTTGTGGTCAGAGAACCCTTGTACGAATGTTGAGGTTCATGGATCAAGACAAGTTACCGACGATCACGGTGTCATGATGCGAGACTGCGATCAGGCGAAATGAGTACAACAGCCGCTTGCGGGAGCACGGAGAGCATTACAAGATGTTCTTGCAAGTCTTGGAAAAGAGGTTTACCGAAATAAGGGAAACCACATTCGTGCAAGCAGGTCAGTAAAATTAATATGTTCAATTCTCTTATGGTAACTAGGCAATGTAGGGATTTGTTATGCTCACTACACAATGATTTGTGCATCGCAGCCGCCGTGCTTGACCCACGATCTCAGTTCTCCTACAACATATGCAGCACTCCGCAGTACATGGGAGCACTCTCTACTGCACTAGAGATTATGGCTGATAACGACCATACTGCGGTGCAGGCCATACGGGAAGTTGATGTATACCGTCTTAAAAGGGGACGGTTTGCCACCCAGCTTGCACAGTCCAGTGCCGTCGATGAGCGCATGACAGCAGGTAAATACGTAATTTCAGTTATTTCTACGATGTTGTTTACAACTTAATGGTGATCTTTTCTTTTATTGTATTACCTGTAGCTCAATGGTGGATGGCGTTTGGAAATGAGACGCCAGCTTTGCAGAAGTTCGCATTGCGGTTAGTGTCACAGTGCGCGTCGTCAAGTGGATGCGAGCGCAATTGGAGCACATTTGCCTTAGTGCACACGCAGCTGAGGAACCGATTGAGTTATGCAAAGCTGCAACAGCTCGTGTTCGTGCACTACAACCTGCGACTTCGCTTACGGGACTACGAATCAACCCGTGATGCTCAGGACGAAGACCCAATTGATAGACTCATTGAGAGTGCGATGCATCCCGCATCGACCCTATGGCGAGTGGTTCGACTGCGCGGTGTCCGTGCGAGCCCCGTTGGACGAGGACACCGGATTGATCCACCTCTCCCAATGAGATTCGTGGTAGACTCCATCCCGCCGTAAGAGATGAATAAGGCCACGGTAACTAACATAATTATTTTCTATTCTACTTATGCATCATGTATATTGAAACCTCACAATGTTGTTAATATTACTTTCAATTGGCCATAGGCGGAAGAATCTCTCGAGGTTGGGCCGAGGTCGTATTCGGTGACACGCACAAAGGGAAGAGAAAGCGTGCTAGCAACACCGACGGCGACCACGCACTAGCGGGAGCTTTACGCGGTTTGGACAAGTTATCGGGAGCCATCCCGCCAAGGAAAAGGAAAAGAGCTAGTTGATGATGAGCGTCTTTGTCGGTAGCGATGAGGAAACGAAACTCGATGATGAGCGAGAGCCTCGGTAGTGGTTCAACGACAAAGTCGACTCTTCCAAATGATGATGGAACAAAAAGCGACCAATATGAAATGCACTTTCGTTCACAACCAAAGATCTCCACCAACATCACAACATGGGGTTAGCCTCTCCAGGAGGGGCTCACAGAGGCAGACCCGTAGTAAGGGGAAAGGCACGTCGAGTGGTGGGGGTGAGCGACAGGGAACACAACCACAGGATAATGCAGGCTCATGGTATAGCAATCAGTCTTCCAGCCATTTGGGGTTCTCAACTGAGCATAGTGGGTATGGTTCAATACCATATGGAGGAGATCAGGGTGCGTATGGTTACAGACAAAGTGTTGATGGATCTAGCATGTCTTCGCTATTTGACTACACCGATCCATACGCCGATCCGCACGCGGCACTCATCTGTTAGTGTCGATTATCTTTTCGATCAGAAACCTAGTGCTTGGGAGTCTCATTATGAACATTGGAAGTCCGCTCTGCTACCACGGGATATGACACAGGAAGAATACAAGCAACAACATGAGCGGAGGTATCACGAGGTCATTGTTGACAACGCGAGGTGGAGTTTCAACCACGGTCCTACTACTACTCGTAGGTACGTCATGCAAATATATATTAATTTCATTCTCATATGCAATGGTCTCTCAAAGGCTTAGCATTTATTGGTACACTTGAAGAATTAATTAGGCCACTTTTGTTTGAAGGTTAGAGTGACCAAAATTTGATCATGTTGGCTGGACTTGGCATGCATATGGTGGTCATATAGCACTCTTACCGTAAGCATTACAACAAGCACTTGCCTCGCATGGCCTATGGTAGTCGTGACGCATTGTGATGCAAGCATGCAATAAATTCTCATATGTATCCATTTTATTTCGTGTCTATTAATTTTCATGCAAATATATATTGATTGTGTTGAATTGTGACTCTCAAACTCTGAATTTCGACTCTCAAACTCTGAATTTCAGTCAACATGCTGCCGAAATTTCTAACTTCACAGGATTTTTAAAAATTCTTTAAGTTTGATCAACACCTCAAAATTTTATACAAACATTAATATTACATCAAGACCATCTACCAAAATTTTCAAAAAATTCTAACATCGTTACAACAAGTTTTCATTTTTTTCCAATGTGTCGGTAAGCCTTTTAATAGGATAGTACCACTGTTCGAATTTTAAAAAAATCATCAAGCTTGATAATCATCTGAAATTTTTGTGAGAACATTAATTATGGATCATAACCATGCACAAAAAAATTCAATAGTTTCTAACTTCATTTGTACCATTTTCCATTCGGATCAAACTTGTCGGTCAGTTTCTATCAGGACAGCATCACTCTCCGAATTTTTGAAAATTCCTCACATGTGATAATCAGCTGAAAATTTTATGAGAACACTAGTTATGGATTATAACCACGCACAAAAAAATTCAATAGTTTCTAACTTCATTTGTACCATTTTCCATTCGGATAAACCTGTCGGTCAGTGTTCTATCAGGACAGCATCACTCTCCGAATTTTTGAAAATTCCTCACATGTGATAATCAGCTGAAATTTTTATGAGAACACTAGTTATGGATTATAACCACGCACAAAAAATTTCAATAGTTTATAACTTCATTTGTACCATTTTTCATTCGGATCAAACTTGTCGATCAGTGTTTTATCAGGACAGTACCACTCTCCGAATTTTTAAAAATTCCTCAGATATGATAATCATCTGAAATTTTTATGAGAACATCATCAATGTGTCAGGAACCTACAAAAAAAATTTCAAAATTTTTCGTTAACGTTTCGACCTCTTTTCAGCCGGTGCAAAAAACCCGAAATTTCGGTAATTTCGCCCGAAATTTCGGGTTTTTCGCCCGAATTTCGGATTTTAATTTCCGGATTGGACCGGATTTGAATTTTTAAATTCAAATTTTGTCCGAAATATTTCCGAAATCTAAAAATTTCGCCGAAATTTCGCCGTCCGGTCTAGGCCGAAATTTATTCCGAAACCGAAATTTTAAACCTTGGTTTGGGCTAACCTCAACGTGGACTAGGGGAGACCGGCAAGTCTCCGATCACCACGGTAAAAAGTATTGTGTCTCTTGTGCTTGCTTTGTTCTCTTTATTTGTATTCAAGCAATTTACATTCATAGAATTAAATTGATTGATTGCTTGTCTTTAGAATTGCTTTTTGTTAGAGACATAATTAGTTAGCACACATAGTGAGCCTAGTTGATTTAGGCTTTAATTGTCAAAACCTTAGTTTATCGTTTCCGCATTATTATTGATAGGTTATGTCATAGGGGTAATTAGGGGTGAATTGCTTTGTAGAAATTAGAAAGAGAAAGTTTTTTTTAAAAGCCGCCTATTCACCCCCCTCTAGTCGGCATCCTCGACCTTACAAATGCGACGCTGTGGACGACGACGCTATTTGCTTATGCGGTAGCGGCGCCGAGGCGGCTGCGGCGGCGTCGGCGCTGCAAGGCTGCGTCTTGTGACCGAGGCGACTCTGATTTCTTTCTTTTTTTTCTTTGCAATGGAAGAACAGTAACTTCATATACTGTTGAATTGTACCCCTGTAGCTTCATGCCACGTGACGAGGTAATAATGCGTAGGTTAGATGCATGCATAGAATCAACAGCGATTAGATTCAATCGTCGAAAACCCACCTTTCTCACCTTTCAATTCTAAACTCCGGTAGAGCTTCGTGCTGATAACGTGTTAAGGAACCTCGCTATCGAATAGTTCGGGGTTCTCGAACAGATCTGAATTGGAGAACAGAAACAAGAGAGACACGGGTTTAGAGAGAGCGACGGCGAATTCTTTATTAAATTTCTGAATGCTTGTACATAGGGGGGAATCCCCTCCTCCTTTTATAGCGCTCACCTAGGATTTCGGCTAAGGGACCAACATGGATCTTCAATAGGTCATGAGGTTTCCCAACAGAACATTCCTATAGAACTCCCCTTCAGACAACTTCTTTGTGTTTGCTCAGCACCCTTCGTTTTATGGACCACAACCAATTTCACATTAGATCATGGTCAAGTTGGATAACGTTCTCTCGATGACTTGCAAAACTCTATAATGCTGATGATGAGCAAACGTTGCTTGAGATGTGTATGAGAAGGAAGCGTTTGTCACAATAAAGACAGCCGTTTTTCACAACACTCATATAAAACACAAAGATGGTAGAATAATAATACTAAATGAGACCAACACCGACGAACACCGAATGGCCTCCCAGGTCTTTCACCCCGTGCCAGCATGGCCGGCGCCAGGGGTCGTACCTCAGAACGAAGATCTCGTTCTCGGGCACGCGGAAACGGCCGCCTCCCGGCAGCAGCAAATAAACGGTGCAGGAGGTTTTCCGCCATTCTGGTACAAGTTACCTTCGCAGAGCACCAGGTGCTTCCGTGCTTGGCGCCTGATAAGTCGGACACTCCGGCTCGGCCAGCAAGGGCTCGATCACCAGCTTTCGTCGGTGTCCGCGGGGGATGCGTACCACGTGCACGTCTCCGCGTTTAGTGAGAGAGTAGACCTTGCCGCCGCCGCCGCCGCCGTCGTCGTGAAAGACCACGTCGGCGAGCTGGTCCCTGTCCATGGGGATTTTTGGACGGACCATCTGGCGTCCCGGGCGCTGACGTAGGCTAGCGCGTTGATGCCGTAGACGTACGGCCACGGCGGTGAAGTCGCCCCCGCTGGGGTTCGGCGAGAACACGATCTTGGACACGGAACTGCGGTAGAGGTCTAGCAGTGGCAGGGAGATCTCGCCGGAGAGGAGGTTCACGAGGAGGATGCCGATGCCCGCCGGTAAAGTGTGTAGGGGCGCTCCGGGGATGTAACTGCGAGCCAGTCAACGGCTGCCTCTGTGGAGCGTGGAGAGGTGGAACGTGCGCCGCGAGGGGAAGGAGAAGGCGCAGGCCAGCGCGCGGTGCGACAGGGTCGTTGGCGACGAGGAGGAGAGACGGGGACGCCGGCTCCAGCGCGGAGCGCCACGGGGCGCAGGCGCCGCGGGAGGCGACGTAGCATCTCAGCTCGAGGCGGTCGGGATGCACGAGAGGAGCTCCGGGGGGAGGTCGGCCCAAGTCCGGGACGGCGCCATGGAAGATGCTGTGCTGGTGTGTGTGTTGGGGGTGTTTTACCCGGCGTTTGTTCCGCGACCTTGTTTAGTAGAGTTCTAGATTCTGGTTTCACGTTAGATTTGAATCTTGTAGGCTAAAATAAATAGAATTAAATTTATATTTTTAATCTAAAATTAAATAATATAACATACCTAAACACTCTTAATATACCATCTAGCTTCACGAATCTGTGGAGCTATAAATAACCAGCTCCATCAAATCTATGAATCTGATGAAGCTGAAGTCGTACCAAATAGGACCAGAGCCTACGGGTTGTTACGTTGTTTCCCGCCGTATTCCTGCCAGGTTGTCCGCGTGAATTGTAACTCCAGAATCTAGATAAACTCGTGCCTTACCAATGTTCGCCAGACGAGAAAAACCGGACAAGCATGCTAACACTTTCTCCTTTGGCTAAGTTGCGCCTTGATCAATCACCTGAGATCGTGTAAATACACCACCTGTATCGCCAAGTTCGAAATTCAATTAGACACGTCGCTGAATTCGTCTCCATAATACATGTTAGTGTTGTTTGGTAGCAGTAACTTTGGTTTCACTGGCATAGTTCAAAACCTTGCCTAGCTTGCACTCCGAGGTGGGCCTGACATCCGCACCGGTGAGTAATTAAGGGTGTGTTTGGTTGCTTGCACTAAGTGATACATATATGAGATGATTTAAAAAAAAATCATACATACGTTTGGTTTTTTGAATGGAACTATCTCGTTTTGAATGGTGGGATACAAATTTAAAAAATATTCTTTATAGATGATTTACTATTCTATTCATAAAAACGATAGAATAAAATAATACAGAACCATCCCATCCCATTCAATCTCATCCCACCAACTAAATACACCCTAAGTTCAGGTCTTCACGATGGCGAACATATTCTCCTACACGGACGGGGAGGGAGGCGTACCACCGGGGTGGAGGAATTAGCATCTTACCCACCGCGAGCCAGTCGCTGGGAGCCGATGCAGCGGTGATCTCGCGCATGTCGCTTAGACATCGCCAGGTGAATGCTGAAGAGGATCAGTGTGATGAGGCTGCAAGAGACCTGCCGGCCATGGATGAATTCGAATGGCTGTTGCACTCTGTCGCATTCACTGAAAAATGCTATTGAGTACAACATGTCAGAGCACCCTCCTTTTTGCTTGCTACATCGATTGCGCTTGTAGAACATGTTGTGTCGTTAAGGCTAAAATACTGTTTGCTTGCTACGATCAATGGAGTCATGGACAACACAAAGTACAAATGAACCCTCGGATAAAATCCATACGAAATTCAAAAAGCAAATTTGAAATCCAGAAATTTTGAAGCCGAAATTTCAACCAATTGTAAAATGGTCTCCCGAGGCTAGAAAAAATTGGAAAAAATATGAAAAAAATCATGCAAGCGTTTATGTACATTTCCTATCAGTTTGAATGCAAAATATTAAGTATTTATATATAAAAGACCCTAAATTTAGAAATTTTGACTGATTTTCGGATTCTAAACAGTTACATTTGGCAATAAGAAGATCCTTAATAGCACCCCGTAAGATATGACCTGATTAAGCAAGAACTGCATGACCTACTTTCTTATAGCATGGCAATGAGAAGATAATACTAGATCCGAGCCTTGTGATAACTTTACTCAAGATTTTAGTCTTGGCTTGGTTCTTTGCTTCAAATTTCTACACATGATGTTTTACTGATGAGAACTGAAAACAGTTATCAATCTATCTTATCCATGCTAGTTACTTTCCTACTTAAGTACTTGTATCTATCTGACAAGAACCATGGCAAGGGAATATACCTCTAAGCAATAGATATATAAGCTCAAAGATGCAAAAATAAACTAAGAGCAACCTACACATACTAATTATTTTCAGATTGGTATCTAACATCTTCTTGCTAAAAGAACATATGGCAAAACTGACATGGATATGATCTAGCACCAAGATTAATCAAGCTCAATGATCGAAAGAGATGAGAGCAGGAACTACATAGCCTATACATGCTAGTACCCTACTGTAGGTAACATTCGTGCTCTTCTGATTGAATGTGCTCTTATTCAACATGCATGTATGGAGTAAAGTCATTACATAATCTGTGTATATATATTTTTTGTAAAATTTTCACATGTATTCCTCATAAAAGGCATTATAATTCTTCGTAAAAAAATTAGTGTCAAATCCGGTCAAAATAACAGGAATCTCGGTGAAATTTATCGAAATTACTATAGCAATCCCGAAAATTTTTGTTTTTTTTATTCCTCCAAGATTTAGAATCTTGGCCCTGCTGAAATTTATGAAATTTCGCAAGGATTTTGAACCTTGCTACCCAATTGATCCAACCATACTCCAAACATGTGCTTCATATACAGATTGGAGCGGTGCAGCCTAGACGACAACAAAATTACATTCCACAGTTAACGAGCCATAGACCCACAGGGCAGTGGAAAAAACAGATTCTCACAAGAATGGATTTGTTGATTTACCTTCCAGCCTCTCTTACACAGAACATCTTTAGTTAAGATGCTACAAGAAAATTCAAATTTTCACTGGAATGTTAACTTCCCGTAGATATTTGTAAGGGACACCCATACTTTGATTTTTTTTAAAGGGCAAAATTGGTTGTGGGACATCACAATTTTATTACATTTGCTATAGGACACTCTCAATTTGTGGCTTTGCTATAGAAAAACTACACTTTGATGCTATTTTACTGTAGGACACTTTCACAAATAAAATATCGGAATGACTTGCGTTCGGACGTCCGTTTTTTTGGAACGCTTGCAACATTTTTTTTTCACGTGTGAAACATTTTCCTTCGATAACAGCAGAAATGTTCGCGCGAAACAAAATGTTGCAGACGTTGAAAAAAATATTGCATACGTGGAAAAAAATGTTGCATGACTCGTCCGAAGAAATAAACAGTAATCAGACGTTCGATTGGTAGTATCACCCTTATTGTTTCCGGGGTTAGTAGTCTAGTAGGAGAGGCCGAAAGGGTGCACTTGTCTCCGTCTTGGAGTGGTCGAATCTATTATATATTAAAAGCTCGTGAGAGTCGCTAAGAAAAAAGAGAAATATGCTAGAAATTCTCACAAAAAAGCAAAACATCTAACCTTTAATCTGGTGGACCCTAATTACAACCACCATCGAATCTTTTTTAAAAAATAGAAAACAGCTTGCCCTTAATCTGGTGGACCATAACAAACTTGAACTATAGTAACTATTGGATGTTATTATTTAAAAAATCAGATGGACCCTAACAAACTTAAACTATAGTAGCTATATTGGATGATATTATTTAAAAGAAAGCATCTAATCTTATCTAGCGGACATGAAAAAAAAGTACTAAGGAAAAAATACCGGTCAACTCATGAGAGTCGCTAAGAAAAAAGAGAAATAGGATAGAAATTCTCACGAAAAAGCAAAACATCTAGCCCTTAATCCGGTAGACCCTAATTACAACCGCCATCGGATCTTTTTGATGTTATTATTTAAAAAATCTGGTGGACCCTAACAAACTTAAACTATAGTAGTTATATTGGATGATATTATTTAAAAGAAATCATCTAATCTTATCTAGCGGACATGAAAAAAAGTGCTAAGGAAAAAATACCGACCAATCTCCTCAAGCGTGGAACGTAGTCCTCTTACTCGTGCATGCATGAAACCTACATGTTGTTCTACTTGTGAATGAGATGAACCTGCTATAGATTCTAGATTTTTTATGTTTAAATCCTTTTTTCTTTTTAATCTTTTCCTGTAACTTCCAATTATTATTTTTAACAGGTGTTACGTGATTTGTCATACGATTTTGTACTGCAAGCCATAAAAAATTACTTACAATTTAAGTGTCATGATTGAACCACTGAGATTGGAGCTATTTCCTTAACTTCCTTGCTAGAAATTCCCACGTAATAAAATAAAAAACATTCCCTAGAATTAGGATTTAAGTGTTGTGATCGAACCGATGATATTGGATCTATTTTCTTAACTCAGTGGGCTAGAGATTCCCTCATTAATAAATATGAAAAGCATTACAAAATTATACAAGTGTTTTAGAGTTACTAAGAAAAAAAATATTACCCTCATAAGTTAGACGTAGTTTGATTCGCCCACATGTACTTTTTGTGGCACATGCCCCTGCAAGTGTATAGTTGTTTGATATACTCCCTCCCCGACATCCCCATCACATTGACTTGACTGTTTTGTGTTGACGTGGACTACGTGGCATTGGTCCAAGGTGTTCCAACGTGGTCGGTGGGGTTAAGTTGTGCAGCTTGGATGGAATAGGTGGGCAAAATGTTCATATAAATGAGGGCCAGGGGTGGTCGTGTTGCCTTTAATCTGGTGGACTATAACTAAGTTGAACTATAATAGACACTAATGTTATCATTTAAATAAAAACATCTAATTGTCTATCTAGCATACATGAGTTATAATGGCTTATATTAAAAGAAAAAGTCCATACCAAGTACAATAAAAAATAACAAAAAATCGAAATAAAAAGTAAAAAGAAACTAGCCATTTGATTTTCATACGAACTCCAAATTAAAGCCTGTAAATAGCTAAAATTTGAACAAAAAAAAGATAAAAAATCAGCAGTTGGGTTGCATATGAATGCTAACCTAAAACTAATATTAAAAATTAAATAAAAATAACAATAAAATTAACTGCTTAGATTAGAAGAATAGTCCATACCA
The DNA here is from genome assembly GCA_036346275.1 of Otatea glauca. Classification (NCBI taxonomy): domain Eukaryota; kingdom Viridiplantae; phylum Streptophyta; class Magnoliopsida; order Poales; family Poaceae; genus Otatea; species Otatea glauca. Next base: position 35,483,349 of record CM070717.1, read on the forward strand.
AGTACAATAAAAAATAACAAAAATTAGTATTAAAAAAATAAAAAAGAAACCAACCAATTATCTTTCATACGAACTCCAAATTTAAACCTGTACATAGCTGAAATTAGGAATAAAAATTATAAATTGGATTTGTATACCAATTCTAACCTAAAAATGGTATGCAAAATAAAAAAAATCAGAATAAAACTTAACATAAATTCAGAATAAAAATAAAACAAAATTTGCCATTTGATTTTCATATAAACTCTAAATTAAATTTGTACATAAAAATTAGATGAAAATTAAGTGGTTAGATTTATATACAAATTCTAACAAAAAATGAAATTATAAATAAATAAAAAATAACATAAGAATAAAAATAAAAGGAAATTCTGGATTGTTTTTTCTATTCCACACTAAGTGAAAAATATGGATTTTGGTTTTATTTAGAATTAAAATCCCAAAAATACGATAATCCAAGGAAAATTAAAAGAAAGTAAGGAATTTGATTTGTATATAAGTGGATAATAGGTTTTTTACCATCGCTAAGAAAATATAAAATATATGAAAAATCCTCAAAAATAGAAAGAAAACATCCTGGCTCTTTATTTGGTGGACCTCTATGGAATGGAGGGATTAAGAAAGTGATACATATATATATGTTCAGTAGTGATACATATATATATGTTCAGTCGGCTATACCGGTATAATCAATATGATGTGTATTAAAAGAAATACCGAAAGATAGAGACAAGTATTGCAATAATGAAATTAAGAAATGCTGATATAAATGAAAAATATTATATTATACTATGTTACTATTTTACTGTGCAAGTACTTGGAAAAGAAAATTTCAGTTACATGTAACAAGTATTGGGAAATGGAGTGAGTGTTACGCAGCAATCTATTTTTAAAAGGCAAAATCACATATGTATTACCAAGTTATCTAAAGATGTTTTAAAGATGATACACGCGCAAGTGTGCGGACCATAGCTAGTTCTCTATAATTTCGAAACCAGACGTTAACAAAAAACTAAATGCAACAAAGACCGCGTCCACACACCAGGCTCATCGGAACGATCCATCTCAAACAAACGGACGGCTGGATGCAATCCTAGTCCACGAAACATCCTGTGGACCGGCATTTTGGCTCACGGTTCTCGAACTCAAATTTTGAGTATCCCGCCCGTCGCCCCCTCTCCCCATTGCCTTTTAGGGCCCATCGCCGTAACCACCCAAAACCCTGGAGATTTCCCCCCCAAATTCATTGTAGTTAGCACTAGATTAGTTGTCCTTGCTGTTATCAGGTGTTCGAAGCGGCGAGATTGGAAGAAGGGCCGAGCGAATCGTGAGAGAAATTTCGAGATTTTGGGGTCTTTTGATTCGTTTCTTCGATTCTGCTTTTGCAGATCTGTTGATGTGTTGGGATTAGAGGTGGGAATTGCGGCAGGAGTTTGGCAAGGTAAGTGAGAGGCATGGGAAGTTTTGGGGTTACTGCTAGTATTTGTTGATTTTGCCGCATTCATCTCTTGGTCTTTTGATGGGTTTCTTGAATTTTACTCATGTAGATTTCTGGGTGTAGGAGTAGAGGGATCTCTAGCGAGGAGTCATATAAGAGAGAATCGGAGAAGAAAAGACCAAGATGTGAGGACAACATGTTGCCGTTCGAACCATTTCCAGATCTTTTGGTGCTTTCAATGGGTTCTTACCTATCCGTATCTCTTCTGCTAATATGCGTCTTGCAGATCTCCAAGATGCCTGAGCTGAGGGATGGCAAGAGGACGGCCCTCGCTGACTTCTCTGGTGGTGGGTTCTTTATCAGGAGGGTGGCCTCGCCGGGAACTCTAGTGGTGAGGACTGCTGGGAAGCCTCTGCCACGGCGGTTCATATCGCCCTCGAACAAGAAGGAGAACGTGCCACCAGTTTGGGCTGTGAGGGCTACGCCGCCAAAGAGGCGGAGCCCACTTCCTGATTGGTATCCAAGGACCCCTCTCCGTGACATCACGGCAATTGTAAAGGTGACAGACAAGTTCTTCAATTTGTGACTGAGTTTAGCATTGTTACGGTGTGAGTAATTTAAGCTATATTTGCTTCACTAGCTACTTAGTTTAGGATTTGCACCGTGCTGTTTAAGACTTTAAGATAAGGTACAGTGTTTATTTTCTTCATCAACACTGATTCTCAAGTAGTTGTGGGCTGGTAACTGGAGTGAAATTGTTACCAAAATGGGCTCGTGGAATTCCGAATTCCATGAAAAAAATCTGAGTATGATTTCGCGCTATATTAGTTTTTGCCGGTACTTGACTATAGGTGGTGTTTGTTGACTGTTAATCAATGGTCAGCGAACTGCAGTAATTTTTTTTATTAGCTTAACTGCATCAAGCTGTTTTAGTCAGTGTTACTTGGACACGGACATGGGAGTCGGAATCTGACTCGGATTCAGGATGTTTGATTCCGCAACATTTTTTGGGCACGGGAAATGTTCAGATTTGAGGTGTCTGATTCATCAAAATCTTTTGGACACGGGTGTCTGAGTAACATTGGTTTTAGTTAAACAACGCTACTTGAATATTTTCTGTTTCTGAAAATCTAATGGTAATTAGTTGGTTATCAAAGGACGATGTAGATAAAATTTTTGTTGGTAGTGACCAGAACCAAAGGACGCTAATGACTAAAATTTTGACCAAGAGTCCAAGATATATTGTTTCTGATGCTTGGCAAAGTCAGATTCAGGGGTTTTCATTATAGAGATGAAGTATTGAACAGAGATTCTTCTGGTGCTGCATGCCTACATCAATCTTTCGGAAACAGTGCTTTGTTTTGATTCCTGTAAATATGTAATTAGACCTAGCCATCTGCTACTGTAGGTAGCAAGCAACTGAATAAGATAAACGGTAACCTCTGTAATACAGTTTCCTGCTTCGTTGTGTCCTTGAAGTGCCCATGGTAGATGAATCCAGTGAGAATAGTAGAATACTGGACTCGTTCCGGGGCTTAGCTAAATTGCGGTTAGTACAAGCTACGTCACCATTTAAAAAAATATCGATTTGTTTAACGTTTATGTTTTCATGTATCTGATGCCTTTATTTGTCCCCGCGAATATACTTGTTTGGAACGTTTTTTTCTTTCAATCATCAGTTCAAAAGTTTATTGACTTCATTTAGATATTTTGCTATTTAAGTACAAAAGGATATTTTGCTCAAGCATACCTATTAGTGCATGCTCTTTGGTTTATTTTTCCTAAACTGCTGAGGCTTCCTTTATTATGATCTGACCAATTCAAAATGGACCTATCTAAAATCGCTGTCTTCATATATAATGTTCTGCAGGTGTAGGCCCCTTTTACTCTTAAATAAATTCCATGACATCTGCTATATCCTTAGGTATATTTTGTATTATGCTCCTGTAGACTTGTAGTCATGCTTGACTGCTTGAGGCTAACATTGTTGAAATATACCGTACATTGTGCCCTATAATCTATACTGTTGCAATGTACCAGTCAGATGTAAATTTCGTAAAAACCGTTATACTACCATTCTGAGTTAAAGTGCTGTGTCTTGTTACGGCAGAATACACTTTCTAAAAATTAATGTGTTTATGAAGTGTTGCTCAGATCATATATTTTCGAGCTGGACTTATTTCCAAATATAATTCTGAATGATCGTTTGATGGCTGAATCAATGTTATCGTTTAATAGTTAAGCTATGAGCTGCATACCGATCATCTTACTACTGTAAAAATTTATAAATAGTATCATTACCACTGAACCTGGGTTTTATAAAACTTATATGCTTATTAATTCCCCAGTATTTGCCTTGGTTGTAAATTTGTCGTATTTTATCCATTTTTTAGTTTATTTGTTTTTGTTAATGCATTCAAAAGTTTATTTCCACATCATTATTATTAGCTGAAACTATGCTTTGAGTGTATACTTTTCTTGTTGGCTGGTGCTATTCTGACTATGACTTGCAGGCTGTTCAGAGAAACCGCTTAAGGATTGCTGCAGCTCAGCAGCAAAGCCAAAGGCCTGAGCAATCTCCGCAATGTGTGAACTCGACGACACCAATACAAGCAGAACAGGACATTCCTCATTGCACTGAAACTCAGGACTCCCTGGTTGTTCCCTCTGATTCCGGTTTAACTCAAATTGTTGCAAGCTCTGCACCTAGTTTGGCCGAGGACAGTTTTAAGGTGTTTTCCTCACCATCTGAGAACTCATTGAAGACTCCATCCAGACCAATGGATCCAGCTCTTGCTGATCTCATCGAGAAGAAACTGTCCAGCTCAATAGAGCAGTTAGAGAAGATGGTGAGGAAAAACCTGAAGCGAACTCCAAAGGCTGCTCAGCCTTCCAAGAGAGCCATCCAAAGGCGCACTCTCTTGTCCATGCGTTGAGTTGAGTGCTCTACTACACAATGGGGAGAGGAGAAAGTCCATCTCAGACTTGTCCTCATTCCCTTTTGTCTGCTGCTTAGACGCTAGCCTAGCCGGCCAATGCGTCGCTGCTGCTCTTCTTCCGTCTTCCCTTCAACCCAAGGCTAAATATGGCATGTTCCTCAGTGTTGTCTTGCTTGTTAAGATTGGGAATCGTGGTTCTCTGCTTGAGGACCTGGGATTACGGGGCTTCTTGGTTATCTTCTTGAGGGCCTAGGATTAACAGCTGCTAGTGCCAGGTGTACTGTCATTGGCAGTGGTTCATGGTACTGCAGTAGGTAGAACTATGCACACTGTTGTGTATTCTATCATACAACCAACAACTGAATTCTGTGAAAATCCTTGTTTTGTGCTGTAATATTACCATAAACCACTACTGTATGCATGCTTTGACTTTATTGCAACTCAAGTTCTTTTTTGTTATGTAAGATGATAGAGCACAGAAGGTGCCTCTTTGCCTTGGAATCTTGATTCTTGGTAGTCTCATGCTTGCAATTTGCAGTACCTGCAACTGCAAGAGGACAGTACATGAATGAAATAATGAATATTGCATTGATACCTGTGATAGGTTTTGTTTGAGACGGCTTCAGCTTCGGCTTCTCCCCTTTAGAAGCTAGAAGTTATTTTAAACGGCTGGTTTTTTTGTAGCCAAAAATAAAAAATCAGCAGCCCATTTGTATTAGAAGAAGCTGAAAGTTAGTATAGGGTAATTTCCTATAGATTCGATGGGTTAGGGTTTTGCCTTTGCCACTAGGGTTGAAGAAAATTACTTTATCATACCAAGTATAAATTCTCAAATCGCACCTCTTTCACCTTCATTCTCGACTTGCATTCTTTACATTTAAAAGCTATATTAAAAGACAGACACCAAACTTCTTTAGTCTAATCATTTAGTCATGTAGCCTAGTTGAAACTTACTTTTCAGAAAAGATAGGTCATACGGGTCATAGTTTTTTGTGGGTACTAGTACAACCACTGATTCTTTCTGTGTCACAAAAAAGATTACACAACTATGAAGGACAGTAATGCTTGAGAATTGATTTCTAATCTTCTATACTAGAAACTTATACACGGCGTGCCACGCCGCGGACGCCGCTCTCCATACGAGCAAATCGAGAAAACGCGCGATTGGTGCTCCACACACGAGTAAATCGAAAAAACGCGCGAAAATGACCTAAAAAGGATTTTGTGTTTTCGCAAAAGGGCTTAAACGTAATGCTAGAAGAACGCAACAAGAACCTAAATGCAATGTATATTTTTTTCAAAAAAAAAGGACCTAGACGTTTTTTTCCAAAAAGGATCTAATCGTAATTCTGTTTTTTGGTAAAAGGACCCGAGCGCAAGCCTTAAAAGCGCATAAAGGACCTAGATGTAATATATATTTTTTTTCGAAAAAAGGATCTAACCGTATTTTTTTTCGAAAAAATAACCTATATGTAATTTTTTTCGAAAAAGGACCCGGATTTAATTTTTTTCGGCCGGCTCGGCTCGCGGTTCGAGCCGAGCCGGCTTACTCCACGGCTCAAATCAACGATGAGGCAGGAAACCAGCAGGGATTAGGAAAGGTAGTATTTCTATACGTTCTTGTTAATTAGCCATAAGGCCCATGACCGAGGGCAAAAAAGATAACCCGAATGCATGTTCAGTATAATTCATATCCTTCGCTGTCTCCGAAATGGTGGCACAAGAAATGTCCTATTGTTACCTGTTTCTTGTATTTTAACAGTTTGACATCTAAATCTGGTTTCCTTTTTCCAGTCCGGCGCCTCATATTCTGTTTGCATATCTGCTGCCGATCGTAAGAGACCGGAACTTCCATGACACCGGCGAGGAAAACCGACGAGGTTCCATGCGTCTCGCATGGCCTTTCACATGAGTGCTCAGCTGTCGTGCACGGGATTTCAGGGACAGTAGCACGGGTCACTCTCTCATCTAGGGATGGCGATGACCCCGATCCCCGTTTCCCTGAGGAGAATTCCCCTGTTAGGGGATGGGGACAGGGGGAAATCTCTCCCCGTGAGAGTTTATCGGGGAAAATATTGCCCTCGTTGAGGATTGCAGGGACGAGGACGTTCCACCGTTCCCCGTCCTCAATCTCTGTCCCCGTGTTATCACTAATAGGTGGAAGTAAATAATCATTCTCAAAAGAAAAAATATATATGTGAGGTTATTATTAATAAATATGCTAAATATGAATTACTCTAGTGATTCACTCACACTTCAACCACACATGTATTATTACTCTAGTGATTCATTCATGTAGCATGTGATCTTTTATATAGCATTTTCGGGGATTAGTCCCCGTCGGGGCCCCGCAAACCCGTCGGGGATCGGGGACGAGGGCAATTTTTTTTTGCTTATTAGGGATCGAAGATAAAAGGGCGCTCCCCATGAGGATTTTCCTCATTGTCATCGCTACTCTCATCTAGTCTTGTGTAATTGTTTTGGAGCAAAACCTGCCTGCATCCATCTTTCGACAGCAAGCTATCATTTGCTTGCAAACACACGTTTAATTTTCCAACATAAAAAAATAATTTAAAAGAGAATAGTAGTAAAAATGACAACTCATTTAATTTCTTATGTAGTTCATAGGAGTATAGGAATCGCTGCCAATCTTTGTAAAATCTGAAGTATATTGGATTTGCTTTTGATTGACATGGTAGAGGTAGACCCTATATGGTCGCCATTTAGCAACACAATGATAATAGTGTTTAGGCCTCATAATTTGCCCCATAACTAAAGAGATGCATGGTCTATTTCTTAACTTCTGGAAACATGCAATCTTTGGTAAAGAAAGTATACTTAACTCAGAGCAATGAGCAAAAGGAGAAAAAAGAAGGCATTGGGTGAAATATCATGGAGGAATAAAAAAATCAAGGGACTAACAGGGCAAAAAGCCTTGAGATTATAATACTTCTATGTAAAATAAGTGGTAAATTTCAATTCTCAGAGAGCTGGTAGACCCTACAATGATCTTGGATTTGCCCAATGGAAGTGAACAAAGGTAAATGCCATAAGCCCTCAATACTATTCCATTGCAATTGTCAATATACTTAAATGGTAACGAGGAGAATAAGCTCCAAGGAGAGGGGAAAAAGAGCTTTCGTTACAGCAAACCCAGGCGCCAAAAGCCTCTGAATTGTTTTTGCTTTTCAAACAAGTACACACCTTGCTCCTTTCTCTTGCTTTTTCATATATTAACACTGATGAGAAAACGTTTCTCGATTAAGAGGACAAGTTTTTTGTTTACATTTGTCTGTGATATTAGAAAACAAGAATGACCTTTTGATCTGTGACTAGTGGCTACCGACAATTCCACATTGTTGAATACTGTAAGAAGTAAGAACAGTGAGACCGTGTTTCAGAAAGAAAAGATAAGAACAGAGAGACATAGTTTAATGAGATACAAAAGTTTAACATATATTTTTCGTGCTTATTGTCGAAACTAAAGAATACAATATTCCAGCTTAGGCAAGCAGTTAAGTATTTCATTTTCAAAACCTAACACTGGTTTATAATCATTCATAATTACTAAGGATTTATTCTTAATAATTCTTCGAACTTCCATCCAAAATGTTATTGACAGAAAATGTTATGAACTGCCATTCATAGATGCGTTGAAGTCCAGCAGTGGTTACCTTGTTCCAGTAGCTTGGGTCTTCCTCAGTTCCTTGCACTTCTGAAAGAAGTATGCAATGCTTGATACTGTGCGTGATGATGTGCGGCCACGCCCAGCACGCCCACGAGAAAAAGGAAAAGAGGAGATGGCGGCAGAAGGGTGAGGAGGCGTGTCTCTCGACAACCAGCGTGACCACATGGTATTAGTGGCTATCTACATGTCTCATCAAAAAAACGGTCAAAATTACACGATCTCATGTCAGTTGTCTATAAGATACTGTGTGTAACCATATAAGTTCTTGTGCAAATTGTGTTCACAAGATAAACGTTTGCGAGTTCCTTCAACGATATTGTGTACATCAAAAGAAATCATGCTGCACTAGAAGATCAAAAGGAAGCCTTTGCATGTGCCAAGATGAGTTCGAGACGTTGAGGAGATGTGTTCATCATCTTGAGTCGAGTCTGTCAAAGATGAGTCCGAGATGTTGAGTAGATGTGTTCGTCATCTTGTATTGAGTATGAGTTGGGCAAGTCGTAGTTGAGACCAATTGCCTCAACGAGTTAAAGTCGACAAGTCTTGATTATGGGGGAGATTGTTGAAAAATAATCAAGACTTTCTATGGTTATCTTGCTATGTTATGGAAGAATAGAATATATTGGAAAGTAATCTAGACTTTCAATTGTAAGTTTGCCTTATTGTAACATCCCGAAAAATGCAATAATATAAAAATTAATATTTTGAATTTGAATATATTTATTTCTGATTTTTCCTGACATGATTGGAATTTATTTGGAATTTCTTGGATTCTTGTATTGTGAGAAAAATCAAACAACTAGAATTAAAGAATGGATAATGGTAAAAAGATAAAAAGGTAAAAATAAAATTTTGGAAAATTAAAATGGAACCCTAACCATACTAGTAAGTCAGTAAAATTAACAATTAAAAATTATATGCAAAGAAAAGTGAGTAAATAAAATGAATGACACCTCTTTTGACTAAAAACAGTAAAGTCAGATTACATGTTAAATATTCGACACTTATCTGGAGATGTAAAAATTACCATAACACCCTAAGAGAAAAATTTATCTCTGGTAAAAATTTCAGGAAATTATCATGTCATTTAGATTTTCTAAAAATTCGAAAACAGAGACTTCAAAAATCTGAAAATTATCATGTCAGAATTTTTATCAAATAACTACCCAATATTTTGACTTGAAAATTTTACAGAGACATTCTTTACCTATATATAACTCTTCATAAAAGTTTAAAAAATAAATAATACAATTTGAATACTCAAAGAAATAAAAACCCGAAATATAAATTCTGGCTGATGTACAGTGTCAGAATTTTAATTAATTCATTACAGGGTATTTTAACCTAAAATTTTTACTGAAGGATAAAAACTGCCAGAGGATGTCGGTAAATTTTTTTTGCAATTTTTCAACCTGATCTGATAGCCGTTTTAATGCCGAACGTGGTGCTGTCCTGAAGCCTTATGTCGTTGCCTCTTTTTCTCTCACCGACATGTGGGCCAGACTTTAGCTGTAACCGTTCGCTGGCAAGTGAGGCAAATCCCGTCCAGACGCTGACTGGTGGTCCCGGACTCCACCTGGCGGCCTCCTCTCTTCTTCCCCTTTTTCTTTCCCGCGAGCTCCCGATCCTTCTCTCTCGCGCCTGCCCCGTCGATCCAATGCATCGTCGCGCCGCCCCGCTCGATCACTACCACGCCCTGCCCTTGGTTCTCCCGCACCATACCTTGTCACCCTCACGATGCCTCTGTGGCTACCAAATCACGCACCAACTCGCCGCCACCGCAGGCGCCGCGTCCTCGGCTCATGCGTCAAACACTGGAGAACCGACGCCCAGCTATAAATACTTCTGGCATCACATTGAGGCCCTTCTCCTTAGTCTCTCCCGAACCAAAACGCTAGAGCCTAAAATCCTGTTCTTCGCCATTCTTCGTTGAAAACCCAAAAGGGGACTCCAAATTGCGCCAATCCAAAGCATCCCATCCCAATCACTCCTCTAGAGCGCCTCGAGCATCAACGAACCCATCCCACTCGCCAATTTCAGCTACCCTTGCACGCAGCGCCGCCGCCACCGCAGTCATCTTCTCCAACTCCGGTCACTCGGTGGCAGAGCTGCTCGGCCAAGCTCCAGCCCAGTGAAACGGTAAAATGGAATCCTCTGACCTCACTGAAGCTTAACCTGTTACCGATTCGGCCGGAGACTCACACATCTTCTTCCCCGGCGAGCCGCTTCTTCCTCCGCTGCAGGTCCCCTGTGGCAGCCCGCTCCGGCCATCCCCGGTGGTGAAAGACCCCACCCCCAGATGCGCGGTGGTCCACTGGTGCTTGCCACGCCACCCATTCGGTCGGAGACTCGCCGGACCGCCGTCGCCGCCGTGCTCTAGCCGCTCCCCTGCTTCGGCTCACTGTGCGGCGGGCCCCTTCTGTCAGCCTGTGCGAGATCCTTTAGTTCAACCGGGAAAGAGGCTTTCGGTTTAGTGAAAACGTAATTTCTTAATTCAGTTATTTTCAATACCCGAAATAATTCAAATACTTATAGTTTTTGCATTATAACTCCAAATTGGATGAAATAAATTTCTATATTCATGTAAAATCAGTTAATTTCAGAATATGCAATAATATTTTGAAAATGTTCATTGGGAAAAATTGAAATTCAAATTTGAAAGAAAGGGCTAAAGATATACTTTATATCAAATTTCTGCAAACAAACTTGGAATTAAATGAAACCAATTTTGATGAAATCCTTATGCTTCCAGAAGTTCAAATATCTAAAAATATTTAAGTTTCATCTGTGTTTGAATTACTTTCTATTAAAGATTGTATTCAATACATTAGAGATTCAAATAAGCATAACTTGAATAAAAAAAATATGGAATAAGTAAAATTTAGTTTCTGAATACTATTGTGATAGTAGAATACCTGAAGTTACCAAAATAATTAAGAAGCAAACTTGATTTGAACTATCTTGAAAAATATGAAATAACTTAAATGTAAAATGTGTATATATATAGCATAGAAAGTCAAATGGTTGTAATATAAATCAAATGAATTCAAATAATCACCAAATCAGTTTTGTTGTGCTCCTGACATTACAAGGATCTCAGATGTGTAAAAATATTTAAGTTTGTCACAGAAAACAGTAAATAGTTAATAGTCGAAGTGTTAATACTTGTATAATTTGAATAGCTATAACTTTCGCAAATGAACACCGAATTTGTCAAAACTAAATCCTATAACCTTGAAAAATAATACTCTTGCTGTTTGTACAAAAATATCTTATGTTTATGCAAGGTTGAGATAAATCCATATTAGACCCTAATGGTCGCTTGTAGGGAAAGCATCTCGGGTAAAAGCCAATTATCGCGAAATCAACTTTAAAGTGCTTTGAGTAATGTCCCCTAGTTATACCTGAAAAATGGATAGATTATCTTATAGTGTGTAGTCACAATCTTAAGCCAAAAACCGAATCTTTATCGGGTAGTAATTGAAACACTCAAGCTTTTTCAACAACCCGTAGAATCCCTCGTATTAATGCAAATATTATGGAAATCAGTTTAGAAATGATAATTAGGTTATGTGCTGCCGTATTCTAGAAAAATATTTTGTTTACAACTTACTTTTCAGCTAAATCCTGTTAGTTCAATGCCCTTAAAAATTATGGTTGTCATAACCCGTAAATTTGTGTTTTAATTCTTTTAATCTAAATAATTTTAGCATCTATAATTCAAAGTTATAAATACAAGAATTCATAATTTTAGCCTCTTGAATTCGTAAATCAAGAATAGATAATCTATAAAAGAAACCTTGCTTTGTTCATCGTAAAAGTCATTAATAATATGAATGTGTAATATCCAAATCATGAGATCTTAAAATCATAATTCAAAACCTAAAGCGCTCCTGTTTTATGCAATGAATCTTTATTTGATTTTCTGTCTGTTTTCCTTCTTGCCCTTATTGAAGTTTATTATTTGCTATATTTTCCAATCGATTGACGTGTAGAATCCGACGTCCCTTCCTCCGTCAGCTGCGATCGCGTCTTCGTCGTAGCGATATATAAGCAAGGCTAGCACCCTCCTTTGGTCATCTTGATTCCAGTATTTAATTTGCATTGTGTTTATTAAAATGTTTTATGCATGCGTTTACTTTCTGTAAATTCGCTATTTTGTGGTACTGTTAGTTATACCTGTTGTCTCATGAAACTTCCTTGATAAGTATGAATATGTGTACCTTGATAACCATAGAATGAGCTTAGACAATTACTTAATGTCATCATGGGTATATTCGATTTCATAATTATTCATGCTTAGCCATGCTCTTAGATCTTCTGAGATTGATGATCAGATCAAAAAATTGTTTCTTGAGAAATGGAAATTGTTGGAAATAAAGCTGTTGGTTATGGGTATTTTGATTAAAAACCCAAAATAAAACTATGGTTTTGATGCGGGCGATTATTGGCAATAGCCGGAGGTGCAGAGGGATTTGCACGTAGTGTAGGGTGGAGTATCGCCCGTGTCGGATTAAGGACCGAACTTTGTGTTGTATGATCCAAGATAAACCGTACAACCACAAGTGTTGTTATGGAGCTTCTTTAAACCAATTAAGTTATCTAGTTTAACTTTGCACATTGGTAGGCCAAAGTAGTACGGGCTCTCCTTTCGAGGTTTGCTCTACGGGGTGCCCACACCGAGGTGTTAGGAACAACACTTACCAATATAACGGTGTACGCCATTTCTATGGGAAGTTCCAACATTTCTATGCTCTGAGTTCTTCTAGCATAGCATGGGTTTTATCGTCCCGGTGCTGGGGCAAAGTTAAATTAGATAATGTAAAGGTTTTCGTCATGAACATTCTGGCCACACGCCAAAGGTGCGTGAAACATGTGGCAAAAAGAAAAGGTCATGACTTGTGGGTAAAGTTGTACACCTCTGCAGAGTGAAAATATAATCGATTAGCCGTCCCCTCGGTCATAGAAAACTTGGTGAACTTGCACTAGTTAAATGTTTATATTTTCTAAAATTGGGTTGTTGGGTTGGAACTTGTTTAGCAGCTTTTGTTTTATGTCAAAGGATCGACATTGTTGGATTCCATTTCTGGATTATTCGATATTCACGATGGGTTGTGACTATTACTTATGCTTTACTTATTTCATATCAGTCAACTTGCTTTTACAAATTCCGTTTGCAAATAACTTATTTTACAATGTCAATTCTGCTTTATGCAAATTAACTGTAGTAGCCTCCTTTGAAATGGACTGCATATATTATAGGTTTTGCTCAAGTCTTACGGAGTACGAAAGTACTCACCCTTGCTTATATGTTGTTTTTAGGTGGATAAATTAGCGAAGCTTCGAGGTTTCTTTCGTCACAGGTTGCGGGATGTTCTTCATCGAATCTTTCTAGGGATTATGCCTTGTCAGTTGCCTGCGGGTTTTGGATGGGCACACTACAAGACTTTGCTTCTTTTGCTGCCATAATCTCTGAGTTGTAAAGTTTTCTTTATGTAATAGCTTCCGCTTAATAATATTTTGTTGTATGGTTGTGATTTCAATTGGTGTGTATGTGCGTACTAGCTACTGATCATGGGACTAGTACGGGATGCACATTAGATTTTCATTTTTGCAAGTATGTGAAAATGGGGGTCGTTACACTTGTGTAAGGCAAGTACTATGTTATAAGGCAAGTAGAGATCACGGTGCAATTAACGATCGAATCGAATCAGTTAGTTTGTTTTCTTAGTTAGGCTTTTTAAGTTTAGTGTTTGCCTTAGTTATCAAGTTGATTAGGTGGTTCGCCCACTATAAAAGGGTATGTACCCTATAAGTTTGAGAAAATAACACAAGAGAAAATTGCTCCAAAACTTATGCATTCTTCTTCGTGTTTGTGTGCGGGTGTTCATGATCCAGGGCTAAAACCAACATTCATGTCTGCCACGTTCACTGAGTACTATGCCAATCGTGGCGTCCAGCGTCACCTCACGGCACCATACTCTCCCCAACAGAATGGTGTCGTGGAGGGCCGCAACCAGTCGGTCATGGCGATGGCACGGAGCATGCTAAAGGCGAGGGGTGTGCCGTGCACGTTCTGGGAAGAAGCTGTGGCAACGGCGGTCAACATCCTTAACCGCTCGTACACTCGGAGCGTCGACGGAAAAATCCCATACGAGGCATGGCGCGGCGAGAAGTTGAACGTGCACTTCTTCCGTGTGTTCGGCTGCGTCGCTCACGTGAGGACGGCAAAGCCCCAGCTCAAAAAACTTGACGACCGCAGCATCCCGATGGTCTTCATCGGCTACGAGGCGGGAGCAAAGGTGTATAGGGTGTATGACCCCGCGACGAAGCGAGTGCATGTCACTCGTGACGTCGTGTTCGACGAAACAGTGAGCTGGGACTTCGACGCTCAGGCAGATGCTAACACCAGAGAAATGTTCACTGTTGAGTACCTGTTCTACTCCGTGGCAGGTATCGGCAAGGTTGCAGATGAGGAGCACTGGGGAGTTGGGCCATCCACACCAACGACGCCGAGTTGCGTGCCCTTTATAGGGTCGTTGACGCCGGCTGCTTCTCCAGCGCCTCCCTCTACTGTGACGTAGGGTAAGGTGGAATTCACCTCTCCACCGCCTAGAGTGACACCCACTACGGAGATCACCGACGAGGCACCATGACGATATCGCACCATCGAGAACGTCTGTAGAACCATTGACCAGCACGAGCTCGGCGTCGATGAGTTGTACCTGGTAGGAGGCGAGGAGCCTACCACGTTCACCAAGGCAGAACCACACTAGTGCTGGCGCGGCGCCATGCTTGAGGAGATGCAGTCGATCGAGGACAACGACACATGGACACTAACCGAGTTGCCTGCAGGTTAGCGCCCGATCGGCCTCAAATGGGTGTACAAACTAAAGAAGGATTCACATGGCACCGTGGTAAAACACAAGACCCGTTTGGTAGTAAAGGGGTACGTGCAGCGTGCCGGGGTCGACTACAACGAGGTGTTTGTGCCAATGGCGCGTCTCGACTCCGTGTGTGTGCTGATCACCATCGCCGCCCACGAGAGCTGGGAAGTGCATCACATGGATGTCAAGTCGGTGTTTCTGAACGGCGACCTTGAGGAAGAGGTGTATGTGGCCAACCTCCTGGCTTCATCCACGACGGGCACGAGAACAAGGTGCTACGACCGTGCAAGGTGTTGTATAGACTCCACCAAGCACCAAGAGCTTGGAACGCCAAGCTGGATAGCACTTTGTTGTTGCTTGGGTTTCGGAGGAGCGCATCGGAGCATGTCATGTACACGCGTAGAGCTAGAAAAACACGCCTTCTCCTAGGAGTGTACGTGGATGATTTGATCGTCACCGGTGTACACTCGCCGGAGATCTTCAAGTTCAAACAGGAGATGTAGAACATGTTCAAGATGAGCGACTTGGGACTTCTCAGCTACTACCTAGGAATCGAAGTTGGCCAAGCCGCCGAATGCATTACGCTATGTCAGGCGGCATACGCGGACAAGCTACTGGACAAGGCGGGCATGGGTGACTGTAACCCGAGCCATGTACCGATGGAGGCACGCCTCAAATTGAGCAAGGTGAGCTCGAACCCGCCCATTGATGCAACGCTGTACTGCAGTATCGTGGGAAATCTGCGCTACCTTGTGCACACACGGACAGACATTTAGAAGTAATCTTGTAATAGGAAAGGTTTAGTTTGAAAAGTTTGTATTAAGAAAGTTTAGGATAAAGAGTCCAATTAGGACATGGAAGTAGAATCCTATTCCGTTTCTTAGGGTTGTGTTTTTGGGTATAAATATAGGGGTAGGTCTGAGTTTTGTAATTGAACAGAGCGAGAAGTAATAAAAAGAAAATTGTCCCAAAGATTTGTGGCGTTCTGTTCCAACAATTGGTATCAGAGCTTGGAGAGGCGAGCGGCAAGATCGCGTCATCAAGTCGGCTGCTCGAGGAGCGAGTCTCGACATGCAAGATCAAGGCGAGGCGGCGCGGAGCAAAAACCGTGCGCCTCAGAAGTGCACAAGCGGCGCAAAGTTTGGAAAGTTTGTATTAAGAAAGTTTAGGATAAAGAATCCAATTAGGATAAGGAAGTGGAATCCTATTCCGCTTATGAGGGCTGTAGTTTTGGGTATAAATATAGGGGTATGCCTAAGTTTTGTAAGAGAAGAGAGCGAGAAGTAATAAAGAGAATTGTCTCAAAGATTTGTGACGTTCTGTTCTAACAAGTGGTGTCAGAGCCGTAGATTGGATCTCTCTACTACGCGAGATCAAAATTAGGCGACGCGTGAAAAGCAATCAGATCGGCAGCAAGGCGTCCACGCGCAAGTCGACGTCACGCTCCTGCGGCAGAAGATTTCGTCCCGAGCGCGGCGCAAGAAATCAGGGAAGCATTACGCGAATCGAGAAGAGCAACAGCGTCGTCTGGGTCTGGCTCTGGTCCTCTCCGGGAGAATCGCTCGACGCGCAGAGGAGCATTTTTTTCCAGGCGGCGCATACGGAGCAGCAGCAGCGCTGTAGAAAGAAGAAGAGGCAAAGTGCTGGTTCCCGGCACCTCTCTCCGTGCGGCACAGAAGCAAAGGAAAACGACATGCTGCTGTTCCGTGAAAGCAACGCAAGAAAACAGAAGCTACGTTTGATAGCAACGACCGTGTGCGACGCAAGGAGCAGCAAAACCGAGAAGCTGCGAAGACCAAGGCAAGAAAAGGTACTCTGTGCAGCACAGGAAGGAAACGTGACTGCTGAAATTTGTGAAGCTGTCGTGCAACGAGAAAACACAGAAGAACGTGACGTTTTCTAGTACCTGAAAATTATGGGCGAGAAGACGAAGGCCTCAAGTGGGTCTATATCTTTCCAATACCCTCGCCTGACGGTCGATAATTATCCGGTATGGGCAATGAAGATAAAAGCAAACTTGCGCGTCCAGGGTGTCTGGGGTGCAGTTGATCCAAAAGGGAAGGCCGTGGAAGATGAAAGGATAGATCAGACAGCACTTGCTGCAATCTATCAGGCAGCACTTGCTGCAATCTATCAGGCAGTACCAGATTCAATGATGCACCAGCTCATCGGGAAGGAGACATCACGTGAAGCATGGCTAACGCTTCAGAAGATGCACGTGGGAGTTGACCGCGTGAAGGAGGTGCGACTACAAAATCTACGGAACGAGTTTGAGAATCTTCAGATGGGAGAAACCCAGACGGTGGACGAGTTCGCCGGTAAGCTTACTTCATTGTACAATCAGATTATTTCTCTCGGCGACAGGATGGAGGAATCTGTGGCAGTGAAGAAGTACCTACGCGTACTACCAGAAAAGTTCGTGCCTGTCGTCACCACGCTCATGTACTCCCCTGATTTGGAGAACATGAAAATTGAGGAGATCACCGGCTCGCTCAAGGCGCATGAGGAGCTACTGAAGGGGTATCAATCCCGTAATGAGCAAGGGTATCAGTCTCGTAATGAGCAGGTGTTGCTGTTAAAAGGAGATGAAAGAGGTGATCACAATCAGTTTAACCGCGGGCGTGGACGCGGCGGTTTCAGTTACCATGGAAGCAGAGGTGGCCGAGGAGACAATACTGAACATGACGATGATAACATACCACGAGATAAGTCACATATCAAATGTTTTGAATGTGAAAAATATGGTCACTACGCGGCGGAGTGTCGCAGTCACATAAAGTGCTTCAACTGCAACAAGTATGGACACTACGCCTCATATTGCAGGAACAAGAAGAAGAACGAGGAGATAAATCTCACCCAAGCCACTGCAGACGACGAACCGGCTCTACTACTCTCATTGTGCAAAGAACAAGAGCCGAACATACTGATGTTGAATGAGGAGAAGATTGTTCCTAAACTATGTATGGAAGGAGATAGCCACGATCACACTGATTTGCGGTACTTGGATAATGGAGCAAGCAATCATATGACTAGAGATCGCTCCGTGTTTCATGAGCTTAACGAGAAAATTTCAGGAAAAATCAAGTTCGGTGATGGTTCCACGGTGCAAATAAGAGGCAAAGGAACGTGTTGGTACAATGCAAGAACGGCGATCAGAAGTTGTTCTCTGAAATTTATTATATACCGAGTTTGTGTAACAACATACTCAGTCTTGGACAGATGGCAGAAGAAGGGTGCAGGATAGAGCTGCAGGCGGAGTTCTTGCGTGTTTATGACAAGAATAAAGATTTGTTGATGAAGGTCATGAGATCCCCAAATCGGTTGTACAAGATTTCCCTGAAAACTTATAAACGGGTTTATCATGAGGCGAGTTTGGAGGAAAAATATTCAGAGGAGGTAGAACCTCATCGACATATGTTGCAGAAGGAGACGGATTCTTGGGCGGCAGAGCCGCAAGAAAAAAGAAACGCCAGAATGAGCGCTCCTGGCGGCAGCCACGAAAAAAGGAAGTCAGACGCGACGCGATGTGCATGGCCTGAGGGTAGGTCACGTGGCGGTTGGAGGCGAGGAACGTCACGTAGGGCGACGTGGAGGTGAGAGGCTGGTCTCTAGCGGCAGCAACAGAAGGGAATCTCGTATGCAGGCAGCGTGGCAGCCATGGCATCGCCATCAAGGAGCAGAAATAACAGTTCGGCATGGAGCAAAGCGACGTTTGGCTGTGCATGCAAAGGACAACAAGCGATCAGCAGAAGCCAAGAGAACAAAGAAGAGAGAGAAGGAGAAAGAAAAAGAGAGAAAAATTTTGGAAGATTAGGCAAAGTTAAGTTAGAAATTAAATATTACAAGATTAGGGGAGAAAATGTTAGAGATAATCTTGTAATAGGAAAGGTTTAGTTTGGAAAGTTTGTATTAAGAAAGTTTAGGATAAAGAGTCCAATTAGGATAAGGAAGTGGAATCCTATTCCGCTTATGAGGGTTGTAGTTTTAGGTATAAATATAGGGGTATGACTGAGTTTTGTAAGAGAACAGAGTGAGAAGTAATAAAGAGGAAATTGTCTCAAAGATAACGTGAGTTCTGTGCGGCATATCGCGACTCGCGTGGAAGGAAGCAAATAAACCGAGACTTCCAGCGGCAACGCAAAGAAGAAAAACGGGGACAGTGCGACGCGCAGGGCTGGGTGCGCGTAAACACAGGTGATAGCAATCAAATTCGTGCGTGGGTTGCAGTGCTAGAAGTTCCAGTCTACGGCACAAGGCCAAAGGAACAATAGTACGCGGACCCTGTATCAACAGTACGTGCACAGACTAAGAGAAGAGGAGACACCAAGTTGTGGTGGATGCAGTTCTAGCTGGTTGGTCTCACGTGAAGAAAACAAGGGAGGAACGGTGCTCTGTTGTTTCAAGGTAAGGTGAAGATTATGGACGAGAAGGCGAAGGCCTCAGGTGGGTCCATATCTCTCTAATATCCTCTCCTGACGGTCGACAATTATCCGGTATGGACAATGAAGATGAAAGCAAACTTGCACGCCCAGGGTGTCTGGGGTGCAGTTGATCCAAAAGGAGAAGACTGTGGAAGATGACAGGATAGATCAGGCTGCACTTGCTGCGATCTATCAGTCGGTACCAGACTCGATGATGCACCAGCTCATTGGAAAGGAGACAACACGTGAAGCATGGCTAACGCTTCAGAAGATGCATATGGGAGTTGACCGCGTGAAGGAGGTGCGACTACAGAATCTACGGAACGAGTTTGAGAATCTTCAGATGGAAGAAACCCAGTCGGTGGACGAGTTCGCCGGTAAGCTTACTTCATTGTACAATCAGATTATTTCTCTCGGCGACAGGATGGAGGAATCTGTGGCAGTGAAGAAGTACCTACGCGTGCTACTAGAAAAGTTCATACCTGTCGTCACCACGCTCATGTACTCCCCTGATTTGGAGAACATGAAAATTGAGGAGATCACCGGCTCGCTCAAGGCGCATGAGGAGCTACTGAAGGGGTATCAATCCCGTAATGAGCAAGGGTATCATCCGAACGAGGTGTATTGCTGTTAAAGGGAGATGAAAGAAGTGATCACAAGCATTTTAACCGTGGGCGTGGACGCGGCAGTTTCGGTTACCGCGGAGGTAGAGGTGGCCGAGGAGACAAGATTGAACAAGACGGTGATAACAGACCACGAGATAAATCACATATCAAATGTTTTGAATGTGAAAATATGGTCACTACGCGGCGGAGTGTCGCAGTCACATAAAGTGCTTCAACTGCAACAAGTATGGACACTTTGCTTCGAATTGCCGGAACAAGAAGAAGAATGAGGAGGTAAATCTCACCCAAGCCAGTGCAGACGACGAACCGGCTCTACTACTCTCATTGTGCAAAGAAGAAGAGCCGAACATACTGATGTTAAAGCAGGAGAAGATTGTTCCTAAACTATGTATGGAAGGAGATAGCCACGATCACACTGATTTGTGGTACTTGGATAATGGAGCAAGCAATCACATGACTAGAGATCGCTCCGTGTTTCATGAGCTTGACGAGAAAATTTCAGGAAAAATCAAGTTCGGTGATGGCTCCACGGTGCAAATAAAAGGCAAAGGAACGATGATGGTACAATGCAAGAATGACGATCAGAAGATGTTTTCTGAAATTTACTACATACCGAGGTTGTGTAACAACATACTCAGTCTCGGGCAATTGACAGAAGAAGGGTGCAAGGTAGAACTTCAAGCAGAGTTCTTGCGTATTTACGACAAGAACAAAGATTTGTTGATGAAGGTCATGAGATCCCTAAATCGGTTGTACAAGATTTCTCTAAAAACTTGTAAACGGGTTTGTCATGAGACGAGTTTGAAGGAAAAATATTCAGAGTCACAGGAAAAAAGAAACGCCAGAGCGAGCGCTCCTGGAGGCAGCCGCGGAAAAAGGAAATCGCAGAGGCGACACATGGAAGAAAAAAAAGAGGAAGCACGGCTGCAGCAGCGAAAAACAAGTTTCGGTGCTACAGTGCACAAACAAGATTCACTACGGGTGTGTTTGGTTGTCTGCACCACCTTAGTCTGTCCCGTATGAGCTATCCAGGCTAGCCTTGGTCTGCATGAGTGGATGCAGGTTGAGTTGTTTGGTTGCTTGTTTATGCATCTCATGGGCCCGCATTAGGGAGAAGCCCAATTTTTGTGTTTCCTTCATCCTGCATGGTGGATGCACCTGGTCTGGATGAACAAGAAACCAAACACTTGTCTAACAGATACAGTTACATCCACTCATGTGATTCAGGCATCCATGCAGACAACCAAACACACCCTACAGGACGCGCTACAGGACGGGCCAGCATGCAGTTCGCATGGAACAAGAGAAGTACAGAGAATAGATTCCAGTGCATAGTGCGTGAAGCTATAGATCAGAGAGAAGCAGCAGTTCCTGGTTGTTGCGGCAACAAAAGAGCAAGGAGCGATGTATATTCCACCATGCGCAGTCTACATGCAAGAAAACAGAGAGTAGAGATAGAAAAAGAAAAAGGAGGAGGGCAGGCCTAAAAAAATCTTAAGAGATTAGGTAGAGTTGTGTGAGAAATTAAAAATTACAAGATTAAGGAAGAAAATGTTAGAAGTAATCTTGTAATAGGAAAGGTTTAGTTTGAAAAGTTTGTATTAAGAAAGTTTAGGATAAAGAGTCCAATTAGGATATAGAAGTAGAATCCTATTCCGTTTCTTAGGGTTGTGTTTTTGGGTATAAATATAGGGGTAGGTCTGAGTTTTGTAATTGAACAGAGCGAGAAGTAATAAAGAGAAAATTGTCCCAAAGATTTGTGGCGTTCTGTTCCAACAGGTATGTTAGTCGGTTCATGGAGGCGCCCACAAGCGAGCACTGGAGCGCTGTTAAGCATCTGTTGTGGTACATCACCGGTACTCGCAACTACGAGTACCGCTACGTCAAGAACGACACCGACGCAGAGCTGATCGGCTACAGCGACTCCAACATGGCCGGCGACGTCGACGACCGAAAGAGCACCATTGGAGTGCTCTTTCTACTTGGACGCAGCCCCGTGACATGGCAGTCGCAGAAGCAGAAGGTCGTGGCCCTTTCATCTTCAAAGCATAATACATCACTGCGACGTCTGCAGCATGCCATGGCGTCTGGCTTGGCCGACTGCTCGGCGATCTGTTCGGCAGGGAGGCCGACGTCGCTACCATCCTAGTGGACAACAAGTCCGTGATCTAACTATGCAAGAATCCGGTCTTTCAGGACCGGAGTAAACACATTGAGACACACTTCCATTTCATCCGGGAGTGCATGGAGGTCGGCAAGGTTGCCGTTGAGTACATCAACACTGACAATTAGCTCGCGGACATATTGATGAAACCACTCGGGCGTGTGAAGTTCGAAGAACTGCGAGCAAGAATCGGCGTTGTTGAATTAAACAGCAATTAGATTAGGGGGAGTTTGTTGTATAATCACGTTGCTATTTTCATGTTTTGGTTTAAGTCAGGTTTACCCTGCACGTAGCGCATGAGCTCGCGAGTTGTGCGTGCCATGCATGTCGGTCTGTACGTGGTCATGCTGCACATTCTGAGTCCGTGGGACGGCACGGTTCTTCCGGATCGAGGCGTAAGCACGGCACGTTCGTTTTGTTTACTCGTTCGCAATGAATAAAAGAAGAGAGACAGCAACAGAAAAGTAGCTGCTTGGCTGCACAAAATTCGCGTCTTCTGTTTTATCGTCTTCAACCTCCAACCAGCTGTGCGTGTGTGTTGGTTGAGCTGAGTGCTGTGGTTTTGCTGGCAAGCGCGTCCAGGCCACGGCGCTGGAGGTGTACGTCAGGGACAAGGACGCCCTGGCGCGCGACGATACTACGTCGGCAAGGTCGCGTTCGACGTCGGCGATGTGCCCGTGCTCGTGCCACCGGAAAGCCCGCCCACGCCGCACTGGTACCGCCCCGAGAACGTCCCGAACGGTGGCAAGATGGTGCAGGGGCGAGGTCATGCTCGCCGTGTGGGTCGGCACGCAGGCTGACGAGGCGTTCGCGGACGCATGGCATGACGCCGCGCGGTGATGGTGGCGTGGCGGCCGTGCAGAGCACGCGGTCGAAGGTGTACATGACGCCGAAGCAGTGTTACCTCTGGATAGGCGTGCTCGAGGCTCGGGACGTCGTGATGGTTGGTGTCGGCGGCGTCAGCGACAAGGTCCGGAACATCAAGGGCATCGCCATGGTGCAAGTCGGAGGCATGATGCTTAGGACCAAGCCGTGCTCTATGAGGAATCTAACGATTCTGAAGTGGAACGAGGAGCTGTTGTTCGTCGTGGCAAAGCCGTTCGACGATCCGGCGGTGCTCATCGAGGAGGCCCGAGTGCACCCGCGGAAGGACGAGATCGTCTGGCGCACCGTGCTGCCGCTCACACTCTTCGAGAAGCACCTCGACCGCCGCGAGATCCGGTCGCAGTGGTTCAGCTTGAAACCCTTCGGGCATCCACTGCGACGGCCGGAGGCCACCTTCGACAGCAGCGTGCACCTCCGAGCGTGCCTCCATAGCGCGTACCACGTCATGGACGACCCGACCATGTACGCCACCGACATGCGCCCCACGGCGCGGCAGCTGTGGCGCCCGCCCATCTGCGTGCTCGAGGTTGGCGTCCTTGGCGCGCAGGGCCTCGCTCCGATGAAAACGTACCATCGACAGCCAGGGCACGACCGACGCGTACTGCGTCGCCAAGTACGGGCAGAAGTGGGTGCGCACGCGCACCGTCGTCGACTCGTGCAACCCGCGGTGGAACGAGCAGTACACATGGGAAATGTACGACCCGTGCACGGCGCTCACGCTCGCCATGTTCGACAACTGCCACCTCGGCAACGGCGGCAATGGCGCCAGCAAGGACCAGAGGACAGGCAAGTTCAGGATACGCCTATCGACGCTGGAAATGGGCAGGGTGTACACCAACGCGCACCCCGCTTGTCGTGCTGCACCCGTCCGGCGTGCGCAAGAACGGCGAGCTCTGCCTCGCAGTGCGCCTCACGTGCCTCCGGCGCCAGGCGATGAGCATCGTGGCGGCACGGCTGAACCGGGCCGAGCCGCCGCGCGCTGCGTCGGAAGGTCGTGGAGTACAAGCTGGACGCCGACTCGTACGTGTGGAGCATGCGGCGGAGCAAGGCCAGCAACTTCTTCCGAGTCACTGAGCTGCTGTCCGGCGCGGCCAGCACGGTGCGTTGGCTCGCCCACGTGTGCCACTGGACGAACCCAGCCACGACCATCCTCGTGCACCTGCTCTTCGTGACCCTCATGTGCTTCCCAGAGCTCATCGTGCCGACAATGTTCCTGTACATGTCCATGATCGGCGTCTGGAACTATCGGCGCCGGCCCCACCGGTCGCCGCACATGGATACGAGGCTCTCCTGCGCCGAGGTGACCCACCCCGACGAGCTCGAACGACGTGGTGTGGGTGCGGTACGACCGGCTGCGGAGCGTGGCCGGGCGGATCCAGACGGTAGTCGGGGACGTGGCCACGCAGGGCGAGCGGGTGCGGTCGCTGCTCGCGTGGAGGGACCCGAGGGCCACGGCGCTGTTCACGCCGCTCTGCCTCGTCGCTGCCGTCGTGCTCTACGTCACGCCGTTCCGGGTTGTGGCGCTCGTCGCCGGGCTGTACATGCTCCGCCACCCGCGGTTCCGGAGCAGGATGCCATCGACCGCCGGCAACCTCTTCAAGAGGCTGCCATCCCGGGCCGATACAATATGCTATATAGCCCTGTGGTTCGTTGCAAAATTCGTACCTTCTGCGTTGTGTTGGGCTGTTGGCCGATCTGGTGTGATGTTTAGGTACCTTGCGGTTTCTGCTATGCACACTATAGTGCTTTCTTCAGTTTGTTGCCGTGATCTGCTCGTGCAGAGGTAGGGATGCATTACCGTGGCAATCCGTATAATTAGGTCAGGGTAATAACAGTGACACTATTATTACTATGAGTTAATTATATTGATTTCGGTATGTTAACTAACAAAATATCAAGCGTACCAGAGATGTTATGAGTTAATACACCATATTCAAAGTATTACAGTAGAACAATAATTAGAGACAGAAATATAAAGTTATTACAATCTATTGCCATGCAAGCCTACAAGTCTGATATAACTAATTATACATTAAGATCCAAGTATAGCAAAAATATATTACATCTAACTAATTACCTTGATGATCTCCAAAAGCTAGGATATAGCCTAACCAACTACCTAGTCATCCTGGTAGTAATCCTCCTCATAGACCTGGTTCTGCAAGTAATCCTCACCTCACGCCTTGTAAGAGGATCCATAGGACTCACTCTCTAAGCAAAGGAGATTTAAACAAGAGTGGGTACAAGGTACACATCAAGCATTTATAGCAAATGCAATATATGGTTTTTCCCTCATTCTATCCATTGTTTACCCTTCCTCAAATTCCGATTTTTATAGAAATTAGGTTTTGGGTTTTCTTTAAGGGTTCTGTATTTTAATTATGAAATAGCTACTAGCACTCGTATATAAGGCAGACTTAGCTTCCGTAGCCTCCAATCCAGGAGACATGCATGAATTCATGATTTTTAACCTTGCGCAGGTTTGTACCACTTTACTCATATTGACCCCATCATGTGAGGCTCCAGAATGTTTATCACTAATCTGGTATTAAATCTCCAACCCTGTTACCCAAGTCGGAGACACCTTTCCCAGGCCGTCCCACCTAACTCGTAGCTAACAATTGTACTCCGATTACCCGTTGGCAGTAACTCTACTCATGGCTTCAAATATACCGCTATTACAATCGCGTCTCTTTGGGCCTATCAGCATATCCTAGATTTACACACTAATTATCTATACATACCTAATGTGAAGATCATAACTCCTCCATAGGACAACCTTTTCTGATCAATTTCACACACTATGATTGATATTGTAAATACGGCTCATTACCCAACTGTAGTTGTTTGTTCTTATATCATAGCCTATGTAGAGGGCTCCAACGGCATACAATGTACCGTACGTACGTACGTACATATATATATACACACACATATATATAATATTCGACCTCACTCGGATTTTGAAGATGGCCTTCTGCTGGATTCAGTTTGGTTCTTAAAATTATGGAATATTGTAATTTATATAACAACATGGTACTGTATGTTTTATGATGTCCAACTTTTTTTCTGACTTGATTTAAATTAATGCAGGTAGATCACTTATTTTAATTTATAAATTAAGAGTCGGTCGCAATTTAATTTGGTGCATTTTAAATTATGTTATTTTAGCTCACCGTATTTTAATTTGTCTTGTCTTAGTCTATAACGATCATTAAATTTTGATGTTGTGATTTTATTTTAGAGGATGAATTGCTCCCCATTTTCAATTATTATAACTATTTGTTAGTCTTATATTAATTTTTATATAACTAATCGATGTTATTTACCCTCTTTGTAAGTTCTCTGATAATACGGCGAGTGTTTATTTGGTTTATTGTGATTCATGATGTTCATAAATATACCTATATGTTTTCATTTTTCCTCTTTTCTTTTCTCCACCTCCTCATTTTTCTTAATTTTCTCTTTCTTTCTTTTTTTCCTTCTTTTCTTTTTTTTTTTCTTTTCCTGGCCGCACCATACCTCTCTGTGTCCCTACTGTGATGTCCATAGTTATCTATCTAGATGGATGATTTAGCGTTGTGCCATGTTACTTTTTGTCGATTGATGATGAATATTGGGTTGATGGCTTGGGTTTTGGAGGTGCCGCGACGACACTCAAAATCTTTCGTGCGTCGGGGAGTACGAGTAAGATTATTGGGCACGCACGATACTACCCTCTTGATGTCACCCAACTGAAACATAAAGCAATCCCTACTGCACTGACTATCCATCATCGTCCTTACCCATGAGCATTCTATGCTATTGGTATGACTTACTGATGGAAAGGGGATTCTTAAATGTGAGGAAGGAATGGGGAGGGATCTGATTCCAATGCAGGAAAAAGTGAAGATGAAGTTGAGGGTGCTGATGGAGAGGACCGAAATTTGGTCTCCTTGATCTTGATCCTCCTCTCCTTGGCTCCCTCTTCTGTCAGCCTCCTCCTCCTGGTTCTTGGTTTGTGGTGCTTGCTTGATGGCTGGGTTGCTCAGTGGCTTGTGTGTGGGAATGAGGAATGGCTGGGCTCGACTAGAATAGCTGAGACTTATCTCTTTCAACAGTGGGGTTTCTACTCTTTTACCATGGAGGTTTTACTTTTTGACCATGTGATTTTTTTTTGGTACTGTGCTTGCAGGGCTATGGCTACTCATTTCTATCCTAGATTTGTATGCTTTTCGCCGAATGATGATACCTGAGATTAGCGAGAGGTGCTAATTGACCTCGGACGGTCTGGTATCTCGGTGAGCGATACTCTCGCGTACGGGTTTGACAGCAACTTCTCAATTTTAATTTCTGCATTTCTCGCTTTATAATTATACACATATGTGGATGATTAACGATTTCAGGGATTCAAGACAAGGACCGACTGAAGCTTTAGATCTTTAGGAAATTTCTTTGCAATATCTGTGTAATCTTCCTTTTTGGGTGTACTAAATAAAGTTGATGATTATATTTTATTGATTAATTTATTTCTGTGTGTTATCAATTGTGTTAATGATCCAATTTGATTGATTACTGCACCAGGTTGTTCAATTATACATCGTACTGTTACTACTGTATTCTGCAATCAGGCACTGTCATTGGTATGGTGTATCACCCCGGTTATACTCACATCAGCATGACCAAAATACAGGAATCCACAGCTAAAAATTGCATCCAACAAGTACATAACACGCATCCCAACAAGTCTTACCTAGGGGGAAAATCCCAGATTTGACACAAGTGAGCACTCGTAATTTGATAATTAGAAGTGGGAACATGCTTAATTGAATGCAAAAACACGTTGAACTGTTAATATACAGAATTTCTTCATTTTCGTATGCACCATTCCATACATTAAGTGAAGTTATTCAAACGGCACAACGCTCCAATTCAAATACATAAACCCCTCGCAAGACATCACTAGACACCAGCAGTGTCATGAACAATGCAGAAACACCAGCACAAACTTAGGTGGAAAATGCTGATGTATATTGGTATTGTGCAAAACATCACTAAAATTAACCAGGGAAGTGTATAACATTTGACAGACAGATATTAATGGAAACGAACGGTTCATCGGTCAGATACAGAATTCAAGAGCGCACTCAAGACAGACCAGGCAAAGTGACTTCAGAGCTAGTACCTAGCGTCAACGAATCTAGAAAGCCATCTCATGGGGCTTGTCCCCGTCCCTGAGAGAGAACCGCGCACCAAGGTAGGTTTTCAGATCTGGGACAGCCTCGATAGCTTTGATCAGCTCAGCATCCACGGCCTTCTGGTCCTCTTTCTTGAACTGTGGCAAGTCCTTGATCACCTAAAACATACAGATGAATTCCACCATAGTAAGTACTGAAATACTAGGTTATATATGTACAAGAAAACGAGGATCAGATTATATAAAGACGTACCTCCTTCTCAGTCTCAAAAAGTTCACCCTCAGTCTTCTTCGCCTTCTTCTTCTTGTCCCTAGCGAAGTACTTGTCATCAAACTTCTCCACATTAACACCGGAGATATCAACCTTTGTGGATGTTGCAATGACGTAGGCCTGGTTCACACGCCGGATTGGAACGCCATTGACCTTGAAGGGTCCTGAGAGGAATGGAATATAAGTTCCAAGTACAATAGGTATACATGACAATATTATGATAAGAAACTGAATGCAATATACCGCTCAGAGAAAAGATAGCTTAGGGAAATAAACAGAAAAAAATTTAGGATCCCTTGACTATAGGAATTACAACCAGCTCTATTTGAGAATTGCTTATCTGATAGTACATTGATAGCAGCATCCAATAAAGAAAATTGGACAAGCATATCATGGATACAGATATTACTTCAGCATACATAAACTGATAAGAGCAGCTAAATAAAACAAACAACATGCAGTAAACACATTAAAAAGGGAAAATTGTAAAATGTGCATGCATTTGTCGCCTTTTATAAATCCTACTAAATCTCAAAAGCAATTTTCAACATCCTAGATACAGTCTCAAGATTGTCCATCTTTAACAAAGAAGCATGAAAATTCCATATGCTAGTGATTGGAGACTGGAGAAGCCATTTGTCTAAGGAATTCAAATGCAATGGCAATATTTTGTAGGAGATTATTGAGAAAAAAGTACGACTGGTGCCAAAGTATAACTTTCATTAGGGTAGTTAATAAGCAGTGTTCTAAATAGATAGATATAGCTAGGCTATAGCTGAGCTATATCTTATTTGGATCCTAAACGCGAAGCTACGGGCCAATGTTCCACTATATTAGCTACAAGCGCTATAGCTATCAATAGCTCCACTATATGCCATAGCTTGTAACTAGTGATAGCTCCGTTATCATACATAGATACCTACGGGCCAAAACATTGAGCCCATTACTAAAAGGCTCAAATGCATCTCTTACAAGTCTAAACTACGATAAAATCTAGTAAAAGACCTTATCTCGCCATTTTTCAATAATCCAACATTCATATTTCTTTGTGATTAAGTACTTATTGTTAAAAACATTATGATATAGTTATCAGTTATGGTCTTTGACATGTATTAGCATATCTGTTGATTCCAGACTTGAATTATATTCTTATTATAAAAATATTAATACCTTCTAAAGTACCATGGTTTAATGATTTGTTTGAGGGTAACTTATATTATATACATATTTTGTTTTCTAATACTGAAAACGTGATGAAGGATAGCTTCCGCGATAGCTGCTATAGCTTTTTTGGGACCTTGCCAGTTGCCACGAAGCCGCGGAAATCGTGATTTAAAACCTTGTTAGTAAGTGAGAAATATTGAGGCATTTACAAGTTAACTCGTATAAAATGCAGGGATAAAATTATGATAACTATAGAAGAAATTATTCCCATACATCTGGCAACTAACACACTGCAAAATTCTGATACGCCATCACAGATAAAGACCACCCCAACCAAACAAGGAGCCACTATAATTGAAAAAGGTCATGTATTGTGAGGAAAGAGACAAACTAAATGCAATTTACATTGGCAAACCACTAGCAAGCCAAACCGAAGTTTATCTAACACTACCAAATGCAATAAATCCAAATTTCACCACTCATGAGGAAATCTTCAGTTTGCAAATACAAATATCCTAATCATGCACAAAAGGATCCCGGAAGTTCAACGCTCAAACATACCAAGCAACTATAATATGATCAAACACTTCAGTTTCCAGCAAGTAATGAAAGCAGTTTCCTTCTAAGTACATGGCAATGTGCAAACTAAAAAGATATGATGCAGAATTGTAGATTTTTTACAGTAAGAAGATGCTAATTTAATGATCCAGCGTTTCATCCCGAAAAAAACAACATACTACTCAAATGGGATTTTGCTATACAGTAACTAATCACTTTTTAGCTGAAGAGTAAAAAAATCGGACAACATAAAGATGAAAATACCTTCTTACTCCCAGGTGGCGATATCTACAGCGAGGGTTCACCGGGGTTAGGGTTCACCAGGGCACCTGACCCTAGAGGGAGGGTGGGCAGCAACGGCAACCAAGAGAATATTAGGGCACTGAATATTAGGGCAGCAACGGCAACCAGTGCACTGAATTGGGGGAGGGCGGCGGGCGGCACGGCAACCAAGAGAATATTAGGGTGAGCAAGGTTGACATGGCAGTGGGAGGAAGAGGGAGCGACGCGGTGAGGGGACGAGGCCGCTAGTTGTGGTTCAAGTTTCATCAAGTTTGGATGGATAAAACTTAAATTATTGAGGTTTCTTCTCGGTCAAGTTTCTGAAATTTCTGTTTTTGTGCAGCGTGGATGCTAAGCTAGATAGGTCACATTTGGGCTTTGTTTCGAAATTCCTTTTGGAATCATAACTCTAAGGACCTTATCATGCTATGTTTCAAGTTTCATTAATTTTGGATGAGTAAATCTAGAGTTATTGATGTTTCTTAAC
The DNA here is from genome assembly GCA_036346275.1 of Otatea glauca. NCBI lineage: Eukaryota > Viridiplantae > Streptophyta > Magnoliopsida > Poales > Poaceae > Otatea > Otatea glauca. The sequence continues at coordinate 35,514,335 of CM070717.1, forward strand.
GGTCAAAATTGATATTTCTTCACATCCGAGTTGCTGAAATTCTTGCTCTATTCATCATGTTTTTGTTGTTCTTGAACCTAGTGTTTGCTTCATAGCATCTAGTGTTTGAGAAGAGATTCTTGAGAGTGAAATTTTAATTGGCTCTTATTCACCCCCTCTAGTCGCCAGTTTCGATCCTTCAATTAGTATCAGACCCTGGTTCTGCTCTTTCTAGATTTTGACCAGTTTCTAGAGCCATGGCACAAGTATTCCACCAAGCCTACGATATTTTCTATGGTCGATTGTCCCTTTTGGAAATCTCAGATAGAATCATACATCACTACCCAAGGTTTCTCGGTCTAGCAGAAGGTTAAGCTCTTATATGAGGTTCCTGTCGATGAGAACGTCAATGCCAAAAATATGGCTGACGTTGAGGCAAACGCTAAGGCAAAGAACATTCGCGTACAGTGACTTAGCCGCAGTGAGTATGACAGGATCTCTCATCTCAGATCTGCTTACCAGGTCTAGGCGACCCTAAAACTTATTATAGTCACGCCTGAATTGATCTTGCCTCATCGTCTTGATCTGGGTAGTACCCTCATAGTAAGCATCTAGGGTCACCCAGATAAGATGAGATATCCTATCATACTCACTGCGGCAGTCGAAGCTGCTATCATACCAAAATTGATGAAACTTGAAATATAGCAAGATAAAGTCATAGAGTTATGATTCAAAATAAAGCCAAAATGAGAGACCTGTCTAACTCAACATCCAACTCAACATCCACGTTGCACAAAAATAGAAATTTCAGAAACTTGACCACGAAGAAACCTCAATAATTCAAGTTTTACCCATGAACCCCAACAAAGAAATAGCCATAGGACTATGATTCCAAAAGGAATGACATGGATGAGCCAATGTCTCAATCTTTCACGCAAAAAGCTCAAGTTGCACCAAAAACAATGATTTTATCTCAAGAAAACAATGTTGCAAGCACAATTGGGTAAGAATGAGTTCTAATGGATCTTGATGGATTGGGACATGTTCGAGATGATGAATTCCTCAACCTCTTATACATTCTAAAACACAGCAAATAGAAGGAGGGGAAGCAAAGCTCAAGTTGCATGAAATAAAAAAGCAAAAATACAAGAAATAAAATAAATTTTAGAACATAGACGAAATTGGATCTTGCATTGCTTAGCATAAGGAAACAAAAAAACCTTCTCAAAGACTTGACATAGAGGCATCTTTCCACTCCTCTATTTATAGCACACTAGGAGTAACCTTCACCCTTAGATAACCTTCTTGACTTTTAAGAAACCTAATTAAGGGTTGAGATTCACTCCCTAACTCATACATGGGCTAACACGTAACCCAACAAAATAGCAGATTTTAATCATACACTTGCACACTTCTCAAAATGCCACTTAAGTTCAAGATCCAATAACCCCTTAACACTAACTTAACTTCTACTCCACCCGCGAGCCTTTGATCCAACGATCCTCCTTCACTTGAGTAGGGCTTAAGTTAGCATCTTATCCATCCACTTGTCATCCTGGCTTGTAGCAACTCCCCGACCTTAGTCATCAGCTCTCCTAACTTAGTCCCGGTCTCCTCCGCCTTACTAGAATTAGGAATCCTATTCCTATTAGAATTCATCTAGCACACATTTCCAAATCCTTAAAGACTAAATATGAGTCACCATATTTAACAAGGTGCAAGTTGCTATGTGGCTGGAACGATGGATGCGATAGTGTTTAATGGGTTGTAGTGTTAACCCGTTAATATTGACTTAACCTCTACTCCACCCGCGAACCCTTGATCAACGTCTCTCCTTCGCTTGATTAGAAGTTAAGTTAGCATCCATACACTTGTCATCCTAGCTTGTAGGAGCTCACCGACCTCAGTCATAAGCTCTCCTAGCTTAGTCCCGGTGTCTTCCACCTCAATAGAATTAGAAATTCTAATCCTATTAACATTCATCTAGCACATATCCTAAAAGAATAAATATGAGTTACCATATTTAACATGGTGCAAGTCGCTATGTGGCTGGGAACGATGGATGGGATAAAGTGTTTAATGGATTGTAGTGTTAACCCGTTACGAAACGGGTGAACACACACCGCATAGACCCTCCCATCAAATGTACAATCTAAAATCGTCCACTAGAAATTAGTGGACATGTCAAGGGCATACACCCAAACTACACAATGTAACAAATGGTGTCACACATACAAAACATAAATCTATACTACGCAACAGTATGAAGCAATATAACACAATTTTAAACTAATCAGGAAACTGAACTGCGTACACACTAGCAACATAGGCTTACCAGTGACAAGAAGCAGACCAGACTTGAGCTGCTTGAGGAAGACGACGCGCTTCCCCATGAACCTCCCGGCGATCAGGATCAGCACAGCCCCTGGCGTAATGGACGGCCTGCACCAGAAAGCGTCAGGACTCGAAACTCCCAGCAAACAAATCGAATAAAAGATGCTGCCGCCGCCGCCGCCGCTAGGACCTGAGCTTGGGGGGCTTGGGCTTGCGAGTGCTCGGCTGGCGGGGCTTGGCGTCGTCGGCGGGGTAGAACTTTGGCGCGGCGGCAGGCGCGGCAGGTCTCTCGGCCTTGGGGAAGGCGCCGTCGTGCTTGGCCTTGATGGCCCACAACCCGCGGCGGTGGTACTGGTGCGACCGCGACGCGTTCTTGATGCCCTGCGATAGCTTCGACGTCGGCGCCATTGGATCGGCTCGCAGCGGCTGCGGGGAGTGGAGGCGGAAGGTGCGAGAACAGTGGGCGGGGGCTAGGGTTCGACCTTATATATATCGCGAGGCGGCGGGGGCTTTGGGAGGTGGTAAACCCCAGCTTTCGTGTGTTCGTAACGGGCCGGCTATTTGGGTTGGGCCTCTCCGACAATGTCTTGTTAGTTGGTGTAAACTGTATTTTAGTACTTCGCCTTCTCTTATATTTTCCTCTTTCTTTCTTTTTTCTAAAATTCTTGTATTTTTCTTTGTTCTTTCCATAGTTTTCAATATTTCGATCTGTATGCTGCTTCATGAAAATTCGCCATTTTTGTATTTACCTTTTTTTTACATGTTTGTTTCAACGTGCTCTGGCCAGCGCAATTGTAAGCTGCGCTCCATGGTCAAACGCTGAAATGCAAAATACTTCAAAGAGCAGTGCTTCAATGTTTTCTTTTTTAATATAAATTGTACAAATCTTAAAGCAAATGAAGGGATAAGTAATCACTATCTATATTTTATTTATATTTTAATATTTGTGCAACTATTAAAAAGAAAAGCATGGCATATCTCATATGAAAAACAAGTATCCACGCACTCATTGCACCAGTCTCTATAGTGCATTCTGTCAAATTTTAATCAAAAGTTGCAGAAGAAGGGCTGTTATAACCAGTCCAGGCTATCATCAATCTTTCCTTTCCGAAATTTAAGCGGGCACTTCAGAGCAATGAGAAGCCTTGCAAATATGATCATGGGACAAAACGCAATTCATATTGGCATTGTGCCAAGCTTTGCAAACAGGTTCAAGTGTTCTACTTTGATCCCTGAGCACTCTCGCAGAATCCCAGAGCTGCTGATTACTTCTGCAGGCTGTAGGAAAAATACGATAACCTTGCTACCAGCAGACACTCCCATTCCAAAGAAAATGTAGATCAAGAAACATCAAATACCCTCATTGATAGTGATAAGATATATTCATATATTCCACTTTATGGGGAAATTTGCACCCTTGTCTACATTTATAAATAGACAAAATTTCACTTGTGATCATCAAAATATTTCTAAGTATAGTCGTAATGCAATTGAACTAATTAACTAAATCAGAGCTAAAAAGGTTGAGCAAGAACGTATAAACATGTTGCACTAAAAAAGCGCACTTGAAAACGCAATAGCCAAAATGCTAGCAAATCCAGGTAGAAAAATCAGAAGAAAATGAAGTCTTTAACGCTTTGAGCCAAGCTAGCTGCACATAGCACATCACAGCTGGGCATGAACTCTTTCCATGCCCTAACACAGAACAGAACAAAGTTCCTTTCTTCTTGGAACAGAAAAAGAACTAAAGTTCTTTCTTCTTGGCCCCAATCTCAACTTGAACAATCATGCATCAACACAAGAGATACTTGAAACAGGAACAAGTTGCCTACCAAAAAATCAAAACCACAGAAAAAAAACATCACCAAAACGTAGAGATGTACTAAAAAAAACAAGCAAAGATTTTTCCGGGGAAGAGCAACTCATGTTATCCATTGTACACTACTAACACTTATTATGCATTGTATCCACTTTCCTTTAATTAGTATGCAAAACGAAGTTGATGATAACCAGCTCTGATACTGTGTTCCCTACAACAACAATAGAGTCAGAATCCAAAGTGCATCGCAGATTCAACAAAAGAACACAACCCAGACATAGGCCATAGAATCATCTGGTTCTTCATGGATCACACCCAATTAAACCCACACAAGGAAGGATCCTCCCCTGCCGCGCACGCGATCACGGTGACTGCCGCCTGGGTCCCCGGCCGTGGTGGTGGATCGGGTCCGGCCCGGTAGGCACCTCCCTCTCGGACTCCGCGCCGAAACCCGTCGTGCTCACGTCCTCCTCCGCGCCCTACGCACCGAAAACCCCATGAGAACGCACCAAGAAACCATCAAAAGAGCCGCCCTTTTTTGGTTACAGGTTCTAGCATGGCAAGGCGGATGCTGTTCTTCACCTTGGTCACATCAGGCTTCTCCCGCAAGTCCTGCGCGGTGTACATGGCCGCCATCTCAACTCGTTGCAATGCCGCTGCTGCACCGGCGACGAGGGGGAGAACCGAACAGGAAGAAGCAGAGCGTCAAGAACGCAAGACGTTTCGGGCGTCGCAAGAACCAAGAACGTGCATCACGAGGGGGGGGATAACGCACGACGTACCTGCCCGGGAAGACGAGGAGGCCGCGGGCGGCAAGCTGGCAAGGAAGACGGCGATGGCGAGCACGGCGACGACGCAGCACGGCTTGACGGCAGCATGAGCCATCCAATCCGGCCTTGACCTCCTCCTCGCTCACGCCAAGACGCGGAAGAGAGAGAGAGAGAGAGAGAAAATGGAGCCTTTTTTTTTTCTGTTGTAATCTTCCAACCCGGCCGCAGCAAAGTTCTTTTGCGTTCGGTTTGGTGGGCTCAAACGGGGAGGGGCAGCTGCAGGCGCTTCGCCGTACGGGCACGTGCTGCGGGACACGTGGCGAGCATCCGGCCGCTCCGATCACGCGATTCTTCCTACGCCGAGCCCGACCCTGCCGCGCCGTGACGGCGGGTGCTGCCGCGTGGGGCCCAGGGGCAGAGAGGGAGATGGCTCGGTGGGCCCCGGTCGCAGTAAGCGAGTGGCTCGGTGCGCCCGAGGATTCCGGCTTGGCGGCGTCCCGTCGCTGACGTCAGGGACAGCTGGTGGAGACCGGAGTGGAGGCCGGGTGAGCAGAGCCGTTGCATGATATTACGGCTTTGCCACTGCTCGGCTTCTTTTTGTTCTTTGGATGGTAGCGAGTTAGCGACACAGAACAGATGGGTTTACACTTCAAAATATCTTCAACATTACCATCAGAGTAAAAAAGTTTTGAGTGGTTTGGAATGGACCATTAATCTGGAATCATAGTTTCCTGTGCTAGCATTAGAAATATAGACCAGAATTAACAAGATCATGCGGCGTAGGTAGGTTGACAAAACCGTTTTTGAAAAAAAATCGTTCAAAATTCGAAAATCAGAATTATCGAGTCGAAAATCGTCAGAAACCGTAGGGTTAAGAAATCAGAAAAATTGACCAATTGAGTGTTCCTTAGAGCGGTTTTTGAGCAATTTTCGAAGGTTTTCACCGATATTCGACCGATTTACGTCGTATAATTTTTTTTCAAAATTTTTGAATTTTTTGAACTAAACCAGTTTACCGACCGGTTTTGAATCTCGAACCGTAGTGATACGGTCGAAAACCGCGGTTTTCGTCGGTTTTTCAAACCCTAGCGCGTAGGTCTGTGTTTGACCTGTATTCGAAACACATTTTTGATCGCTCATTTGTACTGTAATTTACAAAACTGAAACAAATAACGATATTATCAAAATATTTTTTTGAGATAAATCGTTAAACGGAGATATCAGACAAAATTTTAGGACTCATCGCGTATCTAACCCCATCAACCTTTTTTTATGCAAAACTAGTCTCTGCGCACGCATTTGCAAATTTGGTTTCTTACCTTACCTTACCTTACCGCGGAAAACGTGGCAAGCGACACATGTCCCCGAGGAGCGCGGAAGCTTCCTTCTCCACAGTCGGCCGCCTACTCCCTGCTCGTTCACGCTGTCGCGCCGCCGACAAGTTTCCATGCTCATCAGGCGCGGCAGGAGACACGTGTCGCTTGTTGCGCCTTACGCGGTAGGGGAGGGGCCAAATTTGCAAATACGTGTGAGGGGCTATATTTGCAACAAAAAAAAGACGAGAGTTAGGGGCTAGATAAGCAATGATTTTCAAATTTTTGAACTTTTTAGAATCGGGTTGTAAAATCCGTTCAATTTGTATAGGCAGGTACTATAATTCAAGTTTTTGTATCTTGAATAGAGTTGTATTTTTGATGGATTTCTTATATATATTTGGAAAAAGTTCATATAGCATCCTACACTCCAAAAAAAACCAATCATTTAATCTCCTAAACTTTACAATCCGATTTAAATAACACCCTGATCTGGTTTTGCATAGTGATATTACCCGTGTAACGTGATGAGTAAACGGTTTTGCCACATAAGATGATATATTAGGGGTAAGTTGTGAATGACAGGTAAGGCTCATATGAGTTTCTCTTCCAAATCAAAATAAGGAGAGTGGGAGCTGCGGGAGGCGATAGCCATAGAAGCATGATTTGTAGCTCCGCCGGGGAAAAGTGCATGTAGGCCCTATCCGTCATTGATCTAATTTGGCAAATATGTCATCTTTAATGGCGAAACTTTCCACTCATTACGCTATATAGGCAATACCAATATATAAAACTAGGTTAAGGTGTTATTTGAATCGAATTGCAAAGTTTGAGAGGGTCAAATGTCCGATTTCATAATTTGGGTTGCTAGATGGATTTTCGACTAAAGTTCATAGTTCTATATAAACTTCTTCCTATATATATTTTTTGTATTATACTCTCTCCGGTCACAAATAGATGTCCTTTTAGGCATCAATACGGTCTTTAAAACTTAGCTTTTTTAAAATTTTCAATTATAACATATTTTTAAAATCTAATAAAATTATAATATTATGAAAGTAATTTTCGAGATAAATATATCCATATGATTTTCATGTATCCAATTTAAATATTTAAAATGATATTGATATTTAAAATTTCAAAATTTTGATTACATCTATATTCAAAACGATAATTACATGTGACTCGAGGGAGCAGTACCTAAGTAACGTGCAATGCGTCCATAATTCAAAGTATCATCAGTTTTGTAACACCCAAAATGTGGTTAGCCTGTAAGCTATAACCTATGTATAGCCTATAAGCGTATCACAATTTTTTTAGTGTATACTACATATATATTATCTTATTAATTAAAGCTGAAGAGATTGGAGCCAGTAAGACCGTCCACATGTCACACCTTTTTTTCCTCGAAAGATCATCGGCAAATTACAAAATTACGTTTAAATCCTTCCATATGTTATTTTGCAAAAAAAAAACCGTGGTACCGTAAATTTGCCGACAGGTTCTCCACCCGTTTTTGGCAACAAATTTACTGACGACTCCTAGCAGCCCACTTTAAAAAAAAACTCGAGAAAATTAAAATTACGCAGAAAAGAACTTGCGTTTCCGCAAATTTGCCGACGACTCCTAGCAACTTATTTTAAAAAAACTGAGAGAATCGAGATTACGTTGAGGTCCTTCGCAAATTCGCCAATGACTCTAGCTAGCGCATTTTTGAAATACCCCTAAGAAAAACCGAAATTATGTTTAGATCCTCATACGATTTTTTTCGTAGATAACCGCCGGACCAAATTTCACATCACACAAAGAGGACCCGTGGTGCCACAAATTTGCCAATGGCTCTTAGCTAACACATTTTTGAAAAAACCCTAAGAAAAATTGAAATTACTTTTATACCTTTATACATTTTTTCAAAAATAATCGTCGGACCAAATTACGCACGGTACAGCATAACGCACTACCCTACCTAGGTAAACTTAAACTTGGAAGGTTTCGTGGGTGTGGGTGGTGAGCTGCGCCACGTCCGCGCCCGCGCCCGCGCCCGGCAGCGCGACGTCTGGACACGGCAGCCGCAGCCGCAGCCGCATGGCAGCGCGCGAGAAGGCGGGACAGCGGCCGGGTGCGCGCTCGCGCGGGCAGGCAGGCCAGACTACTTCTGTTGCCATTCATTCCCGATCCTCACCCTCCCCATCGTTCCCTTTCCCTAGCGAAAAAAACTCGCTAGCGTCCGATCACCGTCCCTCTCCTCCCTGTGACCCGAGCGGCGACGGCGGCGGCTCACGAGGACCCAGGCAGCAGCGGCCGTGCAGGGGGACCCGCGTGCCGGCGGCCAGATCCGGCTTCCGCGGACCGAATCTGCTTCGCTCGGATCTGGTTTACGCGAACCCAGGCGGCTGTGGCGGTGGACGAGGCACCGTCTGACCGGAGTGAAGGCTGTGGCGCTGGCGACAGAGGTCTCGAGGAGGGGAGCTCGGTGGTGGTGGGGTGCATCGGCTACGGCGGCGGCGCAGATCCGACCATCTGGTGGCGTCCCGGAGGACCCGAGCGGTGGCGGTGGTTCAGGCCGACCCGAAAGGCAGCGGTGGCTCGGGCGGACGTGGCAGGCAGACCTCGAAGACCAGATCTGGCTTCCCCAACTCCGGTCAACGGACGGCTGTGGCGGCTCGCGGTGGAAGGCAGCCTCCAAGCCTGAGGCATTGCGATTTTTTTATTGGGTGGAGCCGTGGAGGCAGCCTCCAAGCCTGAGGCAGCGCTTTGCAAAATCGCGTGAAAACCCTATGCTGCAGTGTGTGGTGGCAATGCTATTCATGCTCAAGGCCCAGTTTACCGTTTAAATAGTTGTCAGAAATGGAGAAGTGTTCGCTGTTGTAGTCCCTATTTTTTTAAAAAAAATTAGCTCTTGTCGGATTTTTTTTGTTGCAAATTTAGTCTTCAGACCCACAAACGCCTCGCACGGGAAGAGTTGCATTTCGGTTTGTAGCGGACGAGGAGCGCTGCAATGCCATCAACACGACATTTGGTTGCAGCGCCCCCACTCAGCGAAATGCAAAAAAATAAAAAAATGCAATGCAGTGAACCCACAGAGCGAAATGCAAAAAAAACTTGGCATGCAGCGATATTGTAGCATGTGTTTTTTATGCGCTGAGTGGAAGCTAGTTCTGAAAAAAAAATATTATAATTTTATTAGGTTTTATAAATACATTATAACAGAAAGAATCGCATGATGGCTAATTCTAAAAAAATAATTATGCATGTAGTTCTAAAAAATTGCACGTAGGCTAGTTCTGAAAATCGCACATCCTACCACAAATATTTTGAGGACCCATATTTTGTGCGCCATATTCTAGGGGGCAGAATATAACGTAATGTATTTAAGGACCCATATTATGTTGGTCCAATTAATTACTGTTAATAATTCTGCGGGTCCAATTACCGTTAATAATTCTGCGGCCGTTAGTAATATTTTTTTGCGGTGCATATTTTTTATTATTTTTACGGCCCGCTGAATTATTGACGTTAATTCTACGGGCCGTAAAAATAATAAAAAATATGCACCGAAATTTTTTTTTACTGATAGCTCGCAGAATTATTGACGGTAATTGGACTCACAGAATTATTGATGGTGATTAATTGGGCCAATAGAATATGGATCCTCAAATATATTGTATTATATTCTGCCCTCAGTAGAATATGGCTCATAGAATATGGGTCCTCAAAATATTTGTGGTAGGACGTGTAATTTTTTTAGAACTACTCGCATAATTTTTTTTTAGAACTAGCCGCCATGCAATTTTTTTATTATAATGTATTTATAAAACCTAATAAAATTATAATATTTTTTTTTCCAGAACTAGCCTCCACTCGGCACGGAAAAATAAAACATGTGCTACAGTACACATAATGCTACTGTAGCATGCAGCGCTTTAGCACTGCTGCATGCCATCTTTTTTTTTGCATTTCACTGTGTGGGTTCGCTGCATTGCATTTTTTTGCATTTCGCTGAGTGGGGGCGCTACTATGCCAGGTGTCGCGTCGATGGTATTGCAGTGCTCCCCGTCCGCTGCAAACCCAAATACCGCGCTCTCCGTGCGCGGCATTTGCTGGTCCAGAGGCCAAATTCACAAAAAAAAATCCGACGGTGGCTAATCCTAAATTTGTTTTAGGGGCTACAACAGTGAAGAGTTCAGACATAGATATTGCCTCTAGAACATGGTTTTTACCACTCTAAAATAACTTTTACCACTAATTTCTATTATAATATATTTATAAAATCTAATGAAATTATAATACTACGAAAGTACTTTTTAAGATAAATATGTATATATTTTTTATACATCCAACTTAAATATTTAAAATATATTGATATTCAGGATTTTAAAAGTTTGATTGCACTTATGCCTAAAACGACAACTATTTATGACTTGAGGAAGTAGCTAGTTATGATAATATTTACCAATTGCAGTATAGCTCCTTAAAAAATACCCTCAACTAATTGATGTATCCAGCAACAGAAATACATAAATGCTTTTTGAAAGCAACCTTCTCATCTCAGCAATCAAAATGTTGCCAAACAATGCCATTGCCATCCTGCCTCGTCCAGATCTAAATTCCAGCGCTTTTCAGTCTCAAGTCTGAACACGTACTGAGGAACGAAGTCATGTTGGAACTTGGAACACGCATCTTTCATCAATCCATGAACTCAATACGAAGATCCTGAAAAATAGGGGGGTTAAAGTTCACAAAAAGGATCGGGAAAAAGTACGAGTACTTTGCAGAAGTACCTCACCTTGCTTTCAGGACGCTAGAGGGGAAAACTGTCTACCTACAAACAATAAAGCAAAGCAAAACAACCCTGTTTTGATTCAAATATCAACTTTCTTGCAAATCACAAGGGGAAAGTACTGAAATTGCACGACTTTCTTGATGAACCAGGAATATATAGTAGTTCTCAAGATGCAGTGACCACAATAATGGTCGATGGATTGATTCCATATTATTGCGGTAAGGCCATCTTAGAATACACTGATAGTTTACAGTCGATTATTTCTTATCCCAGCAGCCACTTATTGATGATATTACCGTATTATATATGAATACTAAGATCCTACGTGCAGAAGCAACAGAGAGTATAACTATAAGCAGCGCAGCAGCTGAAAACAAAAAACAAACGAGTAGAGCTTCACCAATGTAGGTGGCGAAGCATCTTCGCACACCGACTATTCCTTGTGCTTCACGATCTCCTCCTTCATGGCCAGCCCCAATGCGCCGAGGAAGCCGCCGTCGTCGACCCTAACGCCCGGCATCGCCACGGCCCTGCTGCCGACGAACCCGTCCTCCCCGACGCAGACCTTGCCGAACTTCACCTTCCCGCCCTCGCCCTCGTACACGTGCCCGAACAGCAGCGCGTCCCGCCCCACGCTCGCGCCCCGCTCCAGGTGCACCATCTCCGGGTTCAGCAGGGCGCCCATGGAGTCCACGTAGACACCGTCAGCGACGGCAACGGAGGACCCCATCAGCCACATCCACGCCGCGAACAGCACGGACCCGCACGTCAGCTCCGCGAAGTACTCCGCCGTGGCCGTCCGTACGGCCTGCCAGACCGTGTCCAGGAACACGGACGGCGCCCAGATGTGCACCGTGTCACCATCGCTCCTAATGCCGACCAGCGCCCACTTCGCCGCTGCGCATGTGGCCATGGCGGCAACGCCCGACACGGCCCAGAAGATTGGCAGGAGCCAGTAGAGCGGCATGTCGGTGGCTGCGGTGACGGCGAGGAGGCCTCGCAATGGGAGGAAGATGACTAGGCCCAGGGCAAAGTATGGCACCAATGTCTGCAGCAGCGGCTGGCACAGCGTGGCCCAGAGGGCCTGGTACCATGTCCTGGCCAGTGTCACCTTGAGGGCATCACCGGTGTTGGATCTCAAGCATGTCGCCGCGGCGACTGGGCAGCCAGACAAGTCAATCTTGGTGTCCGACTGCTCGAGGAATGCCCGCCATGATGCGGGCAGTGGCACGCTGTTCCGTACGCGCTGACATATCTCGTAGACCAGTGAGCGCCCGTGGTCGATGGACGCGCTCTGCTTGCAGGACGTCGCCGGTATGACGTCCACCTCTGGGCACCGGAGGAACGGGTTGAACTCCAGCTTCTCCGTCTCGTCCGCTGGGACATTGCGGTCGATGCTTATCTCTCCCACGTCAATGTACGGGAATTCGGCCTCGTCCCACGGCCGCGTGCAGTCGAGGGCAACGTCGCAGGTGTCGCTGTCGGAGGGGACCTCCCTGAGTTGCAGTTGGAAAACGTAGCGTACCCCGTCCGGAGATTCCACCTTCCGACGGAAGTCGTCGGCAAGGAAGAGCAACGGGCGTGTGTCACCATCGTCCCTTGGGATTGCACCGGTCTCCGGCGGCAAGATACCCCTCGGCACCACCTGACCGGAGTCCTCTGGTATGCCCTGATCCATAGGACGAAGCTTGAATTTTGCATACATCTCCTTCCCGTCTTCGAACCGCAGCAGCCGGCAGATGTTCGAGTAGTAATGCAGCACGGTGTACGAGTTGGTGTCCCGCAAGGAGCCCCAGACAGCGTCACGGATGTGCGGACAACGCTTCACTTGCTCTTCCCTCGCTGGCAGGCCACAAACCAGCCAGGTGGCGAAGTCGGCGATTGTGCGCGCGTAGAATGCCTTGCCGCTCTTCAAGGTTAGGTCGAGAAGAGGCACCTCGCCGTCGTCTGAGAGAATCCGCACCGCTGCGCCGCGCGCATCGAGCCTTGCATCATCATCTGCACTCAGGCTGTTGCTGTGCCGGACGATCACCGGGAAAGACTTGCCGGCGCCAAATATCTTGTGCTTGGCCAAAGATGGTATATCTTGGTACATCCTCAGGACCCCCTGCCCGCTAACGCCAATGCGGTGGAAGTACCTTGACTTGACGTTCATGGTGGTGATGGCCAAGTTCGCTGCAAGGTTCCCAACAATCTTCTTGTACATTGGGTCCATCTCTTCAATCCGCTCATCTTCAGCAAGCAAGGTGTTTTTCACCATTGTCAGAGATTGTGCCCCAACATAGACGCCGCCGCGCTGGAGAACAGAATTCTCTGGTGCGACAGAGAGTGCTCCGAGGATGACATTCTCTTGGAGGACTGAGCCGGAGAGGAGCAAGCTGCCACTGCCGACAACAGTGTTCTTCTGGACCTTTATCTCCGCACCAGTAAATCCCTTGGAGTAGAACACAGGAACAATTTGGCAGAAGTCACCTAGATGGACCCCATCTCCGATACTGATCAGTTCAGGATTCGTCACCGGATTGATGGCTCGGATAGAGCAATGCCTGCCAATCTTTGCTCCGAGAAGCCTCAAGTACACGCAGAAGGCTTCTGTTCCGGATAGCATCTTTGCAAATCTGAGGTGTGCAGCGATATTTATGCGCCTCTGGATCAAACTTGTCATATTGTTCTGCTTGGTTCCTGTGCATGTATCAAGAGCCTTGTTGACTATACTGGTGAGAAGACTGAGGATGATACCGTAGCTCAAGTAGGCGAAGGCGATGAAGAGAGCAAACGACAATGCATTTGTGGGTGTCTCCCGGACAATCACAGCATAAGCGGTGATGGCAGCTGGTAACCAGTGGAATGCACCGGCAATGCATGCAAGGGAGAAGTGCTGAAGTGAAGCCGTGGTGCCAGATAAGTGTGTGTACAGCATGTAGACGGTTGCACTTGACAGAGCACTCAGGAAACCAACTGCATAAATGCTAACGAGGTGTTCAACTAGCATGTTTGCTTTGGTTGCTTCTTCCTGCAGAAAAATTATAGTCACATAATAGCAAAACATACTCATTTGCATAGCAGTACGCCAGTACATATATATGAGGTGATGAACATTGACAGAATAAGTTTTGCAGATGCAAACGAGAATTTCTAAAGCAGTTAGATATCTAAGTACTGCTATGTGAAGATGCGGTCCCCCTTAATGCACACACACTAACATGTACACAAGAGTTCACCATGTAAACTACTAAACTTTACATGAATTTTCACTTTACCACTAACATGTATCCTTCGTTGTATGGCCTACCTGATAAAAATTTCTGTCTCTACTCATGGGTCAAAAATATTACCTTTTTAATTTTTTTTGCCTCAACTGTAATAACTAAAAGTAGGCAACTCCATTGGTCACAAACTTCAGCCATGGTATATATTGTAAATCTGTAGCTTACTAACTTCAATGTCATAATCAACTAAGAATTTCTGCTCAAGCATGACCAACCTATTTGTCGTATGCCTTAACAGCTTAGGTTTTTAGCACAACTGATTAGTGTACAAAATTCAAATATATCTAATTACCTTCATGTTGGCAGAAATTTTGTTAGTCTGATATGTTGATTTCCTTGGCTCAGTCTTTTGCAATGATGGAACCACAGCACCATCCTCCACAATAGTGCCCTTCTGAAGCACTGCATAAGGACCAATTGACGCCTCACGGCCTATCCTGACACGTCTAAAACTCAGCACTTCATTACGGACATCGTGACCCTGAACAAGAACACCTTCTGCTATCACTGCACCATCTGCAACTACTAACAAGGATGGGTCGGTGATGTCTACCGTATCAATAATAACAGATGACCCGATCCGAGCTCCTTGCATCTTGAACCAATAATTCAAGAAGATTGTGCCCTTGAGATGCACAGCTAGCACCTTTGCAGCTAACGCTTGTGCCTTGTTTAGTGCCCACCATTTCACAAAGTCAACTGACCATATCGAAACTTCAGGGGTCAGAACATAATTTGGCTGAAGGAGTGACTTACCCAAGATAGAGAGTGACAAAGAGGTGAACAAGACGTAACAAATCCATGCAAAAGGTGCCATGACAACAGAACTAAGATAACTCAGCAATGATGATTTAACCAGACTGACTGGATAGAGCATGCTCATGTACGTCGAACTTGCGAGATATGCTGGGAGTAGCAGCATAAAACAGACATAGATAAGAGCTAGGAGTTGGAGGATCACAGTAGCTAACACATTGAAATCTGCACTGATGACGTCTATGGGAACCACTAAACTTTCATCCTCATTACAGCAAGATACATCATGTGCCAACAGTGGTTGTGACTTACGCACCAAATTCTCCAAGAAGCTAGCAAGCTCAGAAATACAGTTTGCCGTAAAGATGTCGATGGCTCCAACAGGAATACCGAGAAAATCTGAGAGCTTCTGGGCTGTTCGGACGATTGCAATTGAATCAAGACCATAAGAAGGTAGGCTGTCAGTTGGAGAAATTTTGTCCTTTGGAATACCTATTTGATCTGATACTATCTGTGTCAGAAATTCAGTTATCTCCTTGGAGTTAATAACTTTGCTTTTGGGCCGAGGATGAATGGTGGGATCAACAGTCTGCCGCAAGGGCCTCTTTGCCTCCATGCCAGTTCCTGTTGTGAGAGAACGGAAAAGACTCTTCTTCTTAGATAGATGATGACCATTAGCCAAGCTAAGAGCATTGTCTACAAACTGCTTCATGCATTCAAATCTCCGTATCTTCCCAGATGTTGTCTTGCATATGGTTCTAGGCCTGATAAGCTTGACAGATGCAACAGCTACACCATGCTCCTCTGCCACACGTGCCTTGATGTTGTCAACGATCTCTTCGGAGACTGCCTTACCATCCCTAACCTCTGCAATCACGACGAGTCCAACCTGATCAGAAGAATCAGGAATTGAGATGCCTTTCTGAGTCAGAACTTCCTCTGGGACACCAACCACAGCACAACAGCCTGGCCGGAGGACCTCGGAAGAATTTTCCACTGTCTTCTCTACATCTGCAGAATAAATATTTCTGCCGGCAACAATGATAAGATCTTTGATCCTTCCTGTAATAAAAAGTTTACCGTCAATGATACGGCCTAAATCACCGGTTCTTGTGAACTTCTTATTTGGGTGGTTCTTGAGCTGATTGTAGAAAGTTTTCTGGCTCATTTCCTGATTGCCCCAATAACCAACTCCAGAACTAGGACTGCTAATCCATATCTCACCCTCAACACCATCCTCTTGGTGCTCTGTCAGAGAGTCTGCATCAACAATTCTGATGACAACATCTGTATCATCTTGCGCAACATACCCACAACAAACTCTTCCTTGCCAGTCTATGAAAACCGGCTTGCATTCACCAAAGGCACAGCTAACAAAGACACAATTCTCAGCCAGACCATATCCAGGTGCGAGAACACCTTCAGAAAGGCCCAAAGGTTGAGTCAACTCTATGAACCTTCTGAGAGTTTTTTGCCTTACTGGCTCCGCCGCAATCATGAGAAAGACCATTGAAGAGAGGTCATAGACTTTATTCTTCTCAGCATCAAGCCTTCTCATCACGAGTTCAAATGCAAAGTTTGGACCTGCACTATGGGTTCCATGGTAGTCGTTGATTGTTTGCAGCCACAAGAGGGGGTTTCTGATGAAGGTCATTGGTGAAAATAAAATGGAAGTTCCTCCACTTACAAGAGCACTGAAAAGACCCCCTATTAAACCCATGTCATGGTACTGTGGAAGCCAACTGATAAGGACAGTTTTTGAGGTACTTCTATATCGCTTCTTCATCATCTTCACGTTGTGGATTAGTCCTCCATGAGTTATCATCACCCCCTTAGCATCACCAGTGGAACCCGAAGTGAACTGTAGAAAGCACAAGTCACTTGGCTGGGGCTTGGTAATCATAGATAAAACATTGTCTAACTTGAAGCTGTCTGGACTTCGCCAGTAGTTTTTTATCCATGTATCAGTGTGGATCCATGGGAGGTCAGGCCACTGCGCTGAGCATTTCTGAGTATTCTTTGCTAGAGTGACAATGTTCTTGACATAACCTGCACGTACGGCAGCATGGTATGAAGAGGTGGATAGAATTGCTACAGCATTGCACGCGTTAGAGATGTTCTCGACTTTGAGAAGCGCTTGCCCACCCCTTTGCATTGGATCAGGGGGCAAAACTGGGACTGGTATAACTCCTGCTCTAATACACCCAAAGAATGCATCAACAAACTCCAAACCAGGGAGGTGAATAAGGAGAACTCTGTCACAACGCTTGATAACAGGCTTTGTGCTTGTCAATAGTTTGTGTGCAATGTGAGATGCATTCTCATGAAGCTCCTGGAAGGTTCTTCGATTCATGACTCTCCCTTCTTCATTGATCCAAGTATAGATAACATTCTTCTCTGTGACTTTGTGAGTTCCCCAATATTGCAAATATCCATCCAGGGATGAAAGGTCGGGAAATTCAACACCTTCAAGCTCACCAAGATCTCTAGGAGGTGAAGGATTGCTGTTGCGGGAAAGAGGAAATAATCTCTGTGTAAATAAGCATTGAAAAATATAAGCACAATTCCTGTCAGAAATATGATAAAAGTGGTAGTAATAGTTGAACCATATTATGACAGCATTTCTAATTCTAGCTCACCTTAGCATAAGGAGCCATTGGTTGCTCATCATCGATGGCAAAGTGTTTACAAACAGCCGCAATGGAGTATGAAGCATTTCTTTCAGTAAGCTCAAATGCTAGCAGACCTCCGACGTAGTAAGTGTTCTGAAAGCCTTGCAACTGAGACTCCAACCTCTCGTAGAATCCATCTTTCATGTCTGCAATGCAGGAAAACACCACAGTTAGAACGGGGGAAAAATATTGAAGACTTGGAACTCAGTAGCGATGCTATTAGGCTATACCTTCGCTGCTGACATGAGGGAAATACTTGAATCGCCGCTGCAAAAGCACTTTCTGAACAGTGCCTCCCATAGAAATCACGACATCAGTCACACATTTAGCCACAAATGAACCCTTAATGTCAACTGAATTCCCGTAAGACCAGAACAAGAAAATGTTTGTGTCAGCGAAGAATCTTTGCATTGCCACTGGATGCCCTATTGTTGTTGGATCCTCCATGAATTCTCCAAAGTAGTAAAATCCTTTTGACATGTGCTCAAATCCATTGATCTTAACAACAGTAGTATAATAGTCGATTGTCTGTACCTTACTAAATAGTTCTCTTTCGAGATCATTAAGCTCCACCACTTCACTTTCTCCATCTAAATAAAAAAGCATACTTACTAATCAGACAGCTGAAACACTAGCTTAAATCAAAGCCATGGTGAATTTAAATTATGCTTACCAGTGATACTAGAAGATCGATATATCTTGCCGTTCTTGAAAGCAAGAGCACCTGACAATATAATTTTGTCAAACTCCATAACTTTCCTGTCACCATTGTTGTTCTTGATGGTTACACTTGCACCACAGCTGTTGCGCTTGACTCTCAGAACCTCCTTGCCGCAAAGAACCTCAAATGGTAATGATTGACTAAGTTTCTCCCACATGCTCATGTAACCATGCTTGAAACGTCGGATTTTGCCAGCCATAGAGGTTCTTGTAAACTCCTGAATAAAAGCATAGGGCATGTCTTGAACAAAACCATAGCCAGAAGCGGTGTAGCCATAAGCTACAGATTTTGGCACTGAATTTATTCCATGTCGCTTCAAAAATTCAAGAGCTGGGTCAGATGCCAATCCGCTGAGAGCATAAATTCCCACTCGGTCTGACTTTTTTGCCTCATCCTGTAAGAATTACCAAAGAACATACACGTAAAAAACTGAGAGTGTTATCCATATAGACCCAGTTATTTCTAATTTTGGCACTCGACTTATTATATTTTCTGGCCCAGTTATCTCTAATCGAAATTATTCTTGAACAATTCACCTGTAGCTTTAGCGTCAGAGATACCATGGATACATAGTCCTCGGCTACTTCAAGATCTCGAATATTCCCAGTTTGGCTGTCAATCAGAGCAAGCTTGTGTGAATCCATCTCTTCAAATTCAGACCCTACTTCCTTTGCCAGGTGAGTTATAACAGGGGCACTGTTTGCTGCTATAACTTGTCCTCCCAAATCATACGTCCTTCCTGAATAAAATATCAGTAGTGATAACTAAGTCTGTGGAGAAAATGATGACTGAATAAAAGTACTCTCAGTGAGCACCTCACCTTCGATGTCAATGGATTCACACATCCCTGAAACAGTCTGGTATTTCTCAATCACAGTTACATTGCAGTACCCTAGCTTAGCTAGTGCATACGCTGCTGATAAGCCACTTGGCCCTGCCCCCACAATGCCAATTCTAGTGTCTACTGGCAAACTTGGATGTAACTTAGAGAATTTATCATCTATTGATTTTCTTGGGTCCATTTTTGACCAATGGTGGTCCTTGATAAATCAACCTGCCAAATTTTTATAGAAAGATGTGATGTTAGCACTCTTTTTAACATTCGTAACTACAGTATTCACTTCAAAGCAAAAGCACTTTGGGCATGCCGAATTGCATTCCTCTTAATGAATTAACAATTGGAAACTATAGCTTCAGGATATGACGATTGTAACTAACATAGCAACTATCCCATGGGAAATTTTAAACTTGCTTCCTCAAATGAAATGTCAAGCTTGTGACAGGGAATATATATACTGCTATTCGAAATACTAGCTTGTTGACCAACAAGGAATTGTCAATTAAATACCATACAGTGGTTGCAACCTCGCTTCAATATGACATGATGACAAGAAGGGGAAAAAATCTATCAGAGCATATTTTGAAAACTTCAAAGCCATAATAAGAAGCAGAAAGTTACTGTACTCGTAAATCATGAACTTCTTCTGCCAAGAACAACATAGACTACTTTTTCATTAAGATGAAGCGATCCGCTATATTAAATGCGTTGCATGGTAAAGCAACTACGTGAAAAAATGTTTTGCTCACAAAATAGAATCCAGGAATTTGATTTTTACCAAGCAATCACTCTCACAAAAGCAGTTTCATAACCATGGTGTTGTTCTGACTGAAAAATTTACTCATCTTTATCAGACAACTCCACCTAGAACAGAACATTACTTGATCCGACAATATCAAATTCTCAATAAATTAAAGAGACAAAAAGTTCAATACTAACATAACTAGAACCTCAGTCACAGGTAGCAGAGAAGTAATACATTGATCAAATGCAACAGATAGGCAACCAAGAACCGAAAAAAGGAAAAAAAAACTCGAACAAGAAGAGGAACATACATCATACATGTCAGATAGAGAGCATTCGCATATTGCATTAAAATGCCACTGCACCCACGAACTAAACGATTCTGAACCCTCCATAACCCAAAGAAGTAAAAGGCTGAGAGAGAGAGAGAGAGAGAGAACTAGCTCACACCGAACCTATTTACCGAACAAACCTAACAGAGGAAGCCGGGTGATACTCACCTCAGATCACATGTCCAGGTCAAAGAACACAGGCAACCAGTGAAACAGACAGACCAACACAAATGCGGAAGCAAATACAGCAAGACTGGAGCAGGCAGGGTTCGTCGTCCAAGGTGGAAAGGAAGAAATGTACCTCTCGTCCTCTCCCGGCGGGCGTCCGGGGTGCAGGAAGCGGCGCGTTGGCGCCAAATGGCAGCTCCTAAGGTGGCTCCCCACGCAAACGCAGGCTACCTCCAGTTCGGGTCGTGGCATTGGCGCGGTGACCTCAGGGCGGTATTTAAGGCCGCCCAGATTCCCTTCAGTGGCCAAGGGCATCGCGACAAACCGCCCCGCGGGGGGAGGGGGGATGTGAAGCACCGCGACTCGTTGATGGCGACCTCGTGCGGTGAGGAGAAGCGGGCGGGCTCTTTTGTTACCGCCTCGGGAATGGGCGCGCATATTCTTCGTAAGTCCCGGGAATTACCCGCCGGTGGGGGGTTGTGGTCTCCGCCGGCCGAGACCGTCCGCCCGCCCGTAGTTTTTCTCGAGACGGATGGGGAAAGGGCACGGTAGTACACTGCGAGAGCGCATTTCGCACGGCAATCTCAACTCGCATCTCTCTCCTCGATTCCTTCCTCTCACGATGATGCCGTCGCCCCTCAACGGTCACTCCCCCCTCGCGCGCCGCCGTCCGCAGCCTCTTCTCACAATTTTTCTTCCAATTCAAATCCACTTGATATTATTCAGAAGAAAAGGCGCCGAGGATCGGACACAGTTCTGCTGTCCACAGCCCCAGAGGATGAGCCAACCATTGGCAACAGGTTTTGGTTTCTTAAGATGTTCTTTTCCTTAACGAAACACTTTATGGTGTTATATGATCTTGTCATCTTTCTGCAGATTATTTTGTACTTCCCTGGTCCTGTAGAAGTGAAGCAGGATCAAATTATAGAAGGCTCTATAACAGTGTCCCAGAGCGAGGAGAACCCACGTTTTCTGAATATAAGGA
Source organism: Otatea glauca (assembly GCA_036346275.1). Lineage (NCBI taxonomy): Eukaryota > Viridiplantae > Streptophyta > Magnoliopsida > Poales > Poaceae > Otatea > Otatea glauca. Next base: position 35,535,818 of record CM070717.1, read on the forward strand.
TGTGAAGCTTTCTACCAAGTTCGAATTCACATTTGTGTAGCACTGTAGCTTGATACAATGTATTTTGACACTAGTTTTGTATTGGTCATCTGTCCTGGTATATGAATATTCTATAACCTCACAATCTTTTATATTATGTTTATAAATGAAAGTAGCACGGTTCCCTCTGCCTCTCTGATGCTTTCCATTTTGTTGTTATACAACAGCACAGGAGGTCAAACGGTCAAACCTTAGTGACAGATTGTGCCATCCGGTGAATTGGTTTTCGCAGTTAGCTGGCTGGATTCCCCAACCTCCTTAGGGAAGATCCTACAACTTGCAAGAAGGCCACTTCTGCAACCATGAATTGAAGTCATCGGTCGTTGATGTTGAGCTTCTTAGATGTAGCTGTAACAGTAACAACAGCAACCGAGGATTCCTCCCCTTTTTTCCCTTCTTTTGACCTCTTCTTCTTCTTGGTTGGAGATGAAGAATCTGTACTGACTACTACTGATCTATTATATATTAAAAGCTCATGAGAGTCGCTAAGAAAAAAGAGAAATATGCTAAAATTCTCACAAAAAAGCAAAACATCTGACCCTTAATCTGGTGGACCCTAATTACAACCGTCATCGGATCTTTTTTAAAAAATAGAAAACATCTTGCCCTTAATCTGATAAACCATAACAAACTTGAACTATAGTAACCATTGGATGTTATTATTTAAAAAATCTGATGGACCCTAACAAACTTAAACTATAGTAGCTATATTGGATGATATTATTTAAAAGAAAGTATCTAATCTTATCTAGCGGACATGAAAAAAAGTGCTAAGGAAAAAATACCGGCCAACTCATGAGAGTCGCTAAGAAAAAAGAGAAATAGGCTAGAAATTCTCACAAAAAAGCAAAACATCTAGCCCTTAATCTGGTGGATACTAATTACAACCGCCATCGGATCTTTTTGATGTTATTATTTAAAAAATCTGATGGACCCTAACAAACTTAAACTATAGTAGCTATATTGGATGATATTATTTAAAAGAAATCGTCTAATCTTATCTAGCGGACATGAAAAAAAATGCTAAGGAAAAAATACCGGCCAATCTCCTCAGGCGTGGAACGTAGTCCTCTTACTCGTGCATGCATAAAACCTACATGCTGTTCTACTTGTGAATGAGACGAACGTGCTATATATTCTAGATTTTTATGTTTAAATCTTTTTTTCTTTTTAATCTTTTCCTCTAACTTCCAATTATTATTTTTAACAGGTGTTATGTGATTTGTCATACGATTTTGTACCGCAAGCCATAAAAAATTACTTACAATTTAAGTGTCGTGATTGAATCACTGAGATTGGAGCTATTTCCTTAACTTCTTTGCTAGAAATTCCCACGTAATAAAATAAAAATATTCCCTAAAATTAGGATTTAACTATTGTGATCGAACCGATGATATTGGAGCTATTTTCTTAACTTAGTGGGCTAGAGATTCCCTCGTTAATAAATATGAAAAGCATTAAAAAATTATACAAGTGTTTTAGAGTTACTAAGAAAAAAATAAATATTACGCTCATAAGTTAGATGTAGTTTGATTCGCCCACAGGTACTTTTTGTGGCACATGCCCCTACAAGTGTATAGTTGTTTGATATACCCCCTCCCCGACGTCCCCATCACATTGACTTGACTGTTTTGTGTTGACGTGGACTACATGGCATTGGTCCAAGGTGTTCCAATGTGGTCAGTGGGGTTAAGTTGTGCAGCTTGAATGGAATAGGTGGGCAAAATGTTCATATAAATGAGGGCCAGGGGTGCCCATGTTGCCTTTAATCTGATGGACTATAACTAAGTTGAACTATAGTAGGCACTAATGTTATCATTTAAATAAAAACATGAGGTATAATGGCTTATATTAAAAGAAAAAGTCCATACCAAGTATAATAAAAAATAACAAAAAATCGGAATAAAAAGTAAAAAGAAACTAGCCAATTGATTTTCATACGAACTTCAAATTAAAACCCGTACATAGCTAAAATTTGAAAAAAAAGATAAAAAATCAGCAGTTGGGTTTGCATATGAATGCTAACCTAAAACTAATATTCAAAATTAAATAAAAATAACAATAAAATTAACTGCTTAGATTAGAAGAAGAGTTCATACCAAGTACAATAAAAATAACAAAAATTAGTATTAAAAAAATAAAAAATAAATCAACCAATTATCTTTCATACGAACTCCAAATTTAAACCTGTACATAGCTGAAATTAGAAATAAAAATTATAAATTGGATTTGTATACCAATTCTAACCTAAAAATGGTATGCAAAATAAAAAAATCAGAATAAAAATTAACATAAATTCAGAATAAAAATAAAAGAAAATTTGCCATTTGATTTTCATATGAACTCTAAATTAAATTTGTACATAAAAATTATTAGTTAGATTATATACAAATTCTAACATAAAAATGAAATTATAAATAAATAAAAAATAACATAAGAATAAAAATAAAAGGAAATTCGGGATTTTTTTTCTATTCCATACTAAGTGAAAAATATGGATTTTGGTTTTATTTAGAATTAAAATTCCAAAAATACGATAATCCAAGGAAAACTAAAAGAAAGTAAGGAATTTGATTTGTATATAAGTGCATGATAGGTTTTTTACCGTTGCTAAGAAGATATAAAATATGCTAAAAATCCTCAAAAATAGAAAGAAAACATCCTGACTCTTTATTTGGTGGACCTCTATGGAATAGAGGGATTAAGACAGTGATACATGGACATATGTTCAGTCGGCTATACCGGTATAACTAATATGATGTGTATTAAAATAAGTACCGAAAGATAGAGACAAGCATTGCAATAATGAAATTAAGACATGCTTATATAAATGAAAGATATTATATTATACTATGTTACTATTTTACTATGCAAGTACTTGGAGAAGAAAGTTTCAGTTACATGTAACAAGTATTGGGAAACGGAGTGAATATATTCTCTCTTAAAATATATAATATTAAAATATGACAAATGGAGTTATGCAGCAATCTATTTCCAAAAGGCAAAATCACATATGTATTGCCAAGTTATCTAAATATGCTTTAAGGATGATACACACGCAAGTGCGCGGGCCACCTTGCTAGTTATGCAAAATTTGCATCCAAGTGTAGTTAAGATATTGTTGCAGGATTTCAATTTATCGAGTGCTTTGATTGGTAAATGCTTTTGCGGCGGTACGTTTTCTGACTTAATTATTGTTAGAGGATATGTATGTTAAGATTATAATAGATACAATAGAATCAATTAGGATGATTTGTATCCGATATAGTTCCTTCTATATCTCTAGTAGATTGACTTGATCTTCCAGTTATGTTGTACTCTCTATATATATGCCCTCACAAGCTCAAGCAATATACATCAGTTATTCTGGCTATTCTATCTTCCTTCATGGTATTAGAGCAGGTTCACATCTGGGTCCGTTCTTAGCCATCACCAAATTCCGTTGTGCGCCGCCCTCAGGAGAGGTACTATAATCTTTTGGGGACTACGTATTGTAGATAGATGGCCTCTCTTCTTCACCCCCAATCAATAAATCGGTTTCTTTTTCGTCCATTAACAGATTGGTTCTTTCCTCCTATCAGTACATCGGATCAGGTTTTTGTTTTAGCCTCTTCTCAACTGTCGACCATGCCTACCACTTACAATCTTTTGTGTTTGTGGTAGAAATAGGGATGAATATAGAGACATGAGATGATTTTTACGTGAAAAACTCTTGTAGAACATGAGATGATTTTTACGTAAAAAACCCTTGTAGAAAAAACCACAAAGCACGAAGTTAGAATTCGCTATATGAGTAAGAACTACAAGCATGGGATGACATCTCTCCTCTAAGATGCGCCACTACAAAGATAAAAATATAGGAGAAGCAAGAAGAGTCCGAATCAGACAAGACAACCGAGTTGTAGTCAGTTGCATGGGCCGACGCAACGCCTTGCGCTGACCTGCGGTACATCTAGCGTGGGACGGCGCTCATGTCATGCATGGACACAACACAGATTCGGATCACATTGCAATAATCTCCACCTTGAGCCAAATTTCCGGTAGTCGAAGAATACAATACTCTCCTCCAATCAAATCAGTATAAACACTTTTTGTGCCGAAAGTCCAAAAAGACTAGTGAGTGATATCGACTAAGTGCATCAAAATAGCTTTGTCAATATATTAGTTGGATTAGCATGCATATTTATCTTGCTGATTTTAATATCACTTTGAGAAATGACACCTCGAATATAATGATATTTGACATCAATGTACTTTATTCTCTCATAGAACATCTAATTCTTTGTAAGGCAAATGGCACTTTGATTGTCACAAAAAATTGTAATACAAGATGTGCTTCCACAAAGCTTAGTAAACAATCCTTTCAACTAAATAACTTCTTTGCATGTTTTAGAAATAGCCATATACTCAATTTCTATAGTGGACAAGACAACGGTAACTTGCAGACTTGCCTCCCAACTAACGACATATTCTCTAACAGCGAAAATATAACCAGTAAGAGATATTCTTTTGTCCAAATCTCCAGCTAAATCTAAATTCACATAATCAACAAGTCCATCTCTAGTTTTCTCAAACTTTAAACAAGCATTAGAAGTGCCTCACAAATATATCAAAATCCATTAAACTATTTTCCAATGCTCTTTAACAGGATTAGTCATGTATCTACTAACAACATTTAATGATAGAGATAAATTAAGATGAGAACATACCATGGTATACATAAGTGAATCAAGTGCACTGCCAGATAAAACTCTAGACATGACTTAGCTTCATCATTTGATTGTGGACATGACACTGAAGAAAATCTGAAATGTGTAGTTAATAGAATACTCACCGGTTTGACCTTATGCATATTGAAACGACGAAGAACTTTATCAATATACTCTTTCTAACTTGGATATAATTTTCTAAACCATCTATCTCGAATGATTTATATACCAAGAATCCTCTTTGTTATACCAGGGTCCTTTATCTCTAATTCACTACTCAATTGTGCATTTAGCTTTGAAATTCCTATCTTATGTTTTGCAGTATTAAACATATCATCAACATATAGGAGCAAATAAATAGATGAACCGTTAACAATTTTCAAATAGACACAACTATCATAATCAAATATTTTAAATTTTGAGAGATCATAAAGAAGTCAAATCTCTTGTACCACTGTCTGTTTTCAAATAAATAGATGAACTATTAACAGTTTTCAAATAGACAATGCGCTGTTTCAAACCATAAAGTGATTTTTTTTCGACTTGCAAACAAAATTATCCTTCCTCAGGACAATAAAACTTCCCGGTTCTTTATATAAATGTCATCTTCCAACTCCTAGAATTACTCAAGCTCATAATTATGCATAGCCACAATGTTGAGTAAAATACGAATAGAACTACAATTCACAACTATGAAAAAACACGTGTGAAATCAATACCTAGAATTTAGTTGTATCCTTTAATAACACGCCTTGCTTTGTACCTAACCTTTTCAGTTAGTGAAATGCCTTCCTTCTTAAAACAACGAATAGCCTTCTTTTCAATTGGTAACTTGGCCAACTTCTAAGTACCATTCTTCTCAAGAGGTTTCATTCTATTATGCATGACAATCACTCATCTTTCTGAATCACTAGAAGAGGTAGCTTCTGAATAAGTTGAAGGTTCTGCAACATTTTCAATTTCTTTTGCCACATTAAAAAAATAAGCAACAATATTAGCTTCTTTAATAAATCACTTAGGCTTTTGAATTTGCCTTCTCTCTATCCACTGCAATAGAAAGTTACATCAGCGGCATAACAAAAGCAAGAACTTCTATGTTTTTCTCTTCGTCTTCTAGTGTAGATCTTAAATCAATGACATGCTCTACCTCTAAGTTTGATTTCTTTGGCTTTCAACAGGAACATCAATAGGTGGTTTATCATATAACATAGCAGATTCATCAAAAAGTAATATTTCTACTAATAGCTACCTTTCTAGTTTTAGGATTCCACAATTTATATTCTTTCACAACAGGTTTGTAAGGAAAATACACTTAATGGCTATAGGCTCCAATTTACCATTATTAGCAGAAGCATAAGTAGAACAATAAAATATTCTCAAATTTGAATAATCTACTGGAGAATCAAATCATACCTTACTTGGAGTATTCGTATCAATTGCTAGATTGGATGACCGATTAATCAAATGACAAGTAGTGGAAGCGACTTCAGTCCATTAACCCTTAGATAAACCAGAGTTAGATACCATGCAATGTACTTTCTCCATAATGGTTCTGTTCATACGTTTATCCACAGTGTAATGTCTCAAAATACCCTTTGATCTGCAAAGAGCTTCAAATTCTTCATAACAGAACTTTAAACCATTGTTGGTACGCGGCTTCTTGACCGGTGCTACATCTTGTGAGGGTTGGTGCTACGTCTAGCATGGGCCGACACTCGTGTCCTCCGCGGACACAACATGAATTCATATCACATTGTAACAGTTTTATTCCCCTCCTCTACCCCTGGGCACAAAACATTTTGCGAAAATTTCCTGGGCGCCTCCTTGTCCTGTCATCCTTCCACCCCCATTGATGAGGATAAGTTGAGATAAGTGATGGTTCAACATACACAGTATACACACTATATACGTCACGTATAAATAGAATGTGCAAAAACATACGGAACAATAAAACAACAGAAGATAAATAAATAAATAAATATATATATATACACACACGTTGTTTCCTTTGTTTAGCATATTTTCAAGTTATGAAAAGTCGAGGATAGCTTTTTTAAAGAAGAGGAGAATTATACAGATACAACCACGTTGAACACTTTTCAGTTTAATATCATAATTAATTAGAAATAATTATTAAGCCATATCAAATATCAACATATAAATTTGTTCCTTCATCAATTTCCGTTACTACATGATAATTGCATACTATGTTTGTGTGTTCATATGTAGAAGTATCAAAAATAATTCATGTACGGTCCTTGGCGTGTGGAGCCCACGAGGAGGCCAACTAGGGACTTGCCTTCAGGAACAGGTACACGGAAGAGGATCCGTTGCTTCTGGAAAAGAAAAGAAAACCAGCTGGTTTTTGAGAGAAAAGAAAACCGGTCGGGGGTTTCTGAGAGAACGGAAAACCCGAAGTTGGTTTTTTGAGAGAATTTTGAAACTGAATGCGCCGGGACCGAGAGTGTGACTTAATTCTACGTTATCTAATGATAAATGTGTAATCTTTTTATTTGTTTTAAATATCCTATTTGAAATTAAGAAATAGAGATTAGAGCAGAGTCCGGTTCGGTCTCAATATTCTGGCCGAATCTAATCCTGATAGGCATTCTGTTCGGCAGGCTCTCCAGCCGCACGGTCCTCTCCATCCCCCTTATATTCACTTGTATTCCATTATAGTTACAAACCTATTACATCTGGTAGTAAAAGATTAACTAGCATTCATTATAAGAGCATATGAGTATTCGAATTCTATATCGTAAATATCTTGACAACTCTATACCAATAATGGGTTCAGATATTCGAAGAGAAGGTGGAGCCGTGGACCACAGCACATGCGGCAGATAACTACTGTCGTTGGTTTTTATCACTAAATTTTCACAGTAAAACGCAGACATACTCTGAAACGGATGGACGGGTTGCATAAACACGTCATTTGCGCTGCTTAGCATAGGATTTACTCCCCGCAGGTAAATTGCCCAGTACATTGACACCTCTAGTCAAAAACTAAAGGGAACGTTTTGATCAAAATAATTGGAACTTTCACTCCATCTATCAGTACTGATGCTTTCAAGAGAAAAACGCTTTCTGTGTCGGGCGCTAGGCAGGGAGCTCGGTATTTTCATATTTTATGATGTCCTGCTCATATGGGTATGGTACATAGGACCAGAAGTAGGACTCGCTATCGAGCTGGCTCGACTCGACTCATGCAAGCTCTCCTTAGAAAAGTTGCTCGATTCGACTTGGCTTGTTAAGCTAATAAATCGAAAACTCAGCTTGGCTCGATAAAAAGCTTAAGCTGCTTGTGAGTAGCTCACGAACCACATCAGTCAAGATGAGATGAGTTGAGCTAAGTCACATGAGCTAGGGTAATTAGTCAAGAGCTAATCTAAGTTACGTCATGAGCACATGCCATATATTAACACATACATACATTAAGAGTATTGCAGAAATGAAACCGTAGCTAATTATCTAGCATACATATAAATCATAGGTAATTAGTCAGGAACCGATTAGTAATCCTAACAATTTTAGTCCAACCTAATATGGTTATATGGACATACATTAATTTAGATATTTAGCTAACTAAAAGCATTTCACATAAAAATCATCACAGTAAATATTTAGTTACTAAGCTTTAACGAGCTAACAAGTGGCTTATGAGTTAGTTTAGACTCGGCTCGTTAAGACACCTAATTAGGAAGGCAATTCAGTTCGACTTATTTATTTTACGAGCCGAGCTCGCAACAAATCTAGTTCAAGCAACTCGCGAGCTTCAAGTTTTTCTACTAGCCTTAACCGGGAGTAGCACGCAACTTTCCTTACCTATTTATTGCTAAACCTGCGATTAATATATGGTTTTTTCTACACAACCACGACCTTGCGGTCATAAAAAGACTTAACTTTACGTTGCTAGAGACGTTACAGCTACTAATAATTTTCTAATAAATCAAGGAAAATGAGATGGACAGTTTGTTCGGTTATTACGACAGAGACAGAGATATCGGCAAAATAAATTGCAAATAGGGCTCTCGCATCCATCTCAGGATTTGTCAGAAAATATTGAAAACGCAAAAAGTAATATGAGCCGTCACTAAAGTGCAAAATGGATAAAAGTAAAGTAAGGTGACATTGGAACATCAGAAGTAAAACCGAAGAAACGGTAATATTCTGGTGTTTGGTAGCCTCGTACATACATCCCAGTGTCCTACACACTAGTACTGATCTAGTGACGAAGTTGATGCATGGCTGAAACAAAGAAGACATCACAGATGTGGTTCTATACATTATTATTTAAAGTTACTCAAATATTAAAACATAAATAAAAATAAACAATGATTACTTATTTTAAGATTTATATAACTTATATTAAGAGAGATACGTAGAAGCGCTAATCAATCTATACGAAAACAAACACTAGAGATGACAACTAGAAAGGTTTCACGAAACAACTCATCCAGCTACACCAGCACATTGTCGTCCAAACCGAAACCTTTCGGGCAGAAGGATATGCAAATCGCAATTAGCGCGAACATGGCATATTACGAGCATCGAGTGAGCATCTTAACCGGACGAAATCAACTTCGATTTTTGTGAACGCTCGAGGAGAGAGGGCAAGTACTTGGAAGCGAGGCAGGGAGGCGACTGCAGGGGACAAAGCGGTAGCTTTTGATCGACGAGGCAGCGAGGAGATATCCTCGTAATATGCGCTCGCGCCCGTGAGGATTTGGCACGTAACCCGCGTATTATCCTACTAAGGCCGCTAGGATTACTCTACTTGGCGACCGTGTTGCTACCGTCGGACAGGACGGCGATGTGCACGGCCAGTCTATCTGTGCTTTGTCGCGGCTCGGTGTCGTCGATTTGCCCGAAGGAATTGGAATGATGCTGCCGAAGGATTTATCCGAAGGAGTGAGTTGGCATTAGGCTTAGTTAAGAGTCACTTGATTTGTAGTTAAAAATCACTTGATTTGTTATGCTACTTTGTTAGTAACAGAGTAGGATTCGCATTCTGGTTTAAATACCAAAAAAAGCACTGAAAACTTTTAAAGAGTGTGTACATTTCACACACGTACAATTTTAGTCTCGCGTAATGGATCCGTAACATCGTAAATCCAACATATATATATATATATTTCAAATTTGCTAAAAATACAATACAAATAGTTCTGATTTCTAAGATCCTACCAATTTCAAATCACCGAAATTAAAATTAATTCAATCAACAAATTTAATATATTAAAGAGACAATGTCATGGCGTTTTTTAAATTTTTGGAGGCCGACCTCCCGAAGATCCGCTCATGCCCAGCGCATGGTCCATGCTTCCTTGATTGGATGGTGTTGAGAAACCCTAAAAGCCCATTGAAGGCCCATGTGGTCCCTTATGCCGAAACCCTAGATGAGAGCTATAAAAGGAGGAGGGGGTCCCCCCTATGTACCAGAATTCATTAGCAATAAAGAATTTCCGCTTTCGCTCTCCCTAAACGCGTGTCTCTCTCTCTCTCGTTCTCCACTTCAGATCTGTTGGGAACCCGGACTATTCGATAGCGAGGTTCCTCAACACGTTATCGCGACGAATTGCTCTACGGAGATCGAAATAGAAAAGGTGAGAAAAGGTGGGATTAGCGTTTGAATCTAATCGTTCTTTTCCTATGCATGCATCTATCCTACGTGGCACGGTTACACGAAGAACGCCGGCGGCTCGGCGACGGCCACGATACATGAATTCACCGCTCATCACGAAAAAGAAAGAAAGAAATCAACGGCGCCTCGGACTTGGCAAGACGCAGCCGCCGCCGCCGACGGCCGCCGTCGCAGCCATGGTCCACCACCGAGCGCGTCGACGGCTTCGCCTCGCCGCCTTGTACCACCCGCCCGCCCCGGCGCCGACCACGCCAGCCGTGGCGCCACGACGCCACCATCCGGCTTGAAGCCGCCATCGCCGCTTCGCAATGGCGATGCCTCGCCCAGCGTGCACCGCCGCCGTAGACGGCGACGCACCCGCCTGGCCGAACCGCCGCGCGCTTCGACCGCCGCGCCGGCTCGCAGCCGTGCCATCCCGGCCGCAGCCGCCGCAGCAGCAGCGCGCCGAAGCCGCCAGATCCGCCCGCCGCCGACCGACAGCACTGCGCCGCCACCGCGCCGGCCGATCCCGCTCGCCGTCTCCGTCGCCGGCGCCATCGCCAAGACGCGCCGCAGCGGCCAGGAGGCCTCGGGCCTCGCGACGCAGCCGCCGCCGCTTTCGCGACGCCGGCCGCTTCCGCCGCCGGCCTTCGCCTCGCGCGCTCGCCAGCCGGCCGGCGGCGCCCGCCGTTCGGCCGGTCGTCGCGCCGCCGAGGCAGCCGCCCGGCCGGTTCGGCCGCCGCAAAGATCGCCGCACCCGGCTCCGCACCGCCCCACGTCGCCGTCGCTGCCCGACTCGTCGCCGCCCACGCCGCGGCCGCCTGGCCGACCACCGAACTTGCACCGACTGGAAAGCCGCCGCCTGGCTCGGTCTGCCCGCCGCCGCCCCGTCCGTGCGTTCGCCCGAGCCGCCGAGCCGCCTACCCAAGCTCGCATGGAAAGAAAAAGAAAACGATGGCCTTCGTGCATATGAGGAAGAAACAAGGAAGCAACGACGGAAAACAAAAATGGCGCGCTAGGAAACCTAGCTACAAGCGCGTGGAGGCCAAAAGGAGCGGGCAAGAAGGCCCACTAGCCGTCGGCGAGAAAAAAAAAGAAAAAAAGAGAAGAAAAGAAAGAAAAGAGAAAAAATTGCGAAAAATTACGAAAATTTTGAAAATTGCGGAAAATCAAGAAGATTTATTTAGCTCTGTTTTTAATTTTTCTTGCTTTATTTCTCTGTTTTTCGAATTTTCTTTATGAATTTTAAATCTGTTGCTTTATTTAATATAATGCAATGCATATGAATTTATTTTTCTGCACTTTATGCTTTTTGCAACCTTTTTCTACCAGATTACACGCAGTAATCTAAACCAGAATTTTGAAATCATGCAGATGTCTGGCATTGTGAATCGTGAGTTTGAAGAACTGGCCCCACACGGTCAGAACTACCTCACTTGGGCATCGGACGTAAAGATTGTTCTTGGGGGCAAGAAGCTCCGTTCAGCGATTGGTCTAGGGTCCTTGCAGGACACAAAACCTACCGCTGAGCAGAACGATCAAGCTCTGCATTTTCTCAGGCACCACCTCTCGGCCACCCTAAAGAATGAATATATGGCTGAGGAGAGTGCACTTGAGCTTTGGACTGCACTTCAGAAGCGGTTCGAAAAGCTCAAGTACACCATCTTGCCCCAAGCACAGCAAGATTGGGTACGCATGAGGTTTGCGACTTGAGCAAAGGGCGAGTACAATTACGCCTTGCATGAATTTGTACCAATCTCTCTCTATGTGGCAAGAAGATCACCGATGAGGAGAAGATTGAGAAAACTCTCTCTACCTTCCACCCTAATGCTATCCAGTGCACGCAGCTATCGTCGGACGCATACAAGGAGTATAGCGAATCGATTGATGTAATGCAAGTTGCGGAATCGCAAGACGATGTTCTACGCAAGAACTATGTCTCGCACCACCGACGAGGCAACCGCATCAAGTCAATGCCAATAGCTACAAGGTGAGAAAGCCCACTCATAGAAAGAAGGGCAAGCGGGTGGAAAGAGAGGCCCTGTGCCAAAGGAAAGTCCAAAGCCCACGTGAAGAGGGATGACAAAGAAAAGACGCACGCCAAGCCGTATGGACAGCGAGAACAGGGCGTGCTTCAAGTGTGGCACTTGGGGACATTGGTCAAGATATGTCGAGAATCCAAGGAAGCGATCAACGATATCAGCTTAGAAGAAGGCAAAGGAAAACGCCCATGAGGCGACTTCGCCAACATCGGTGAAGATGATGTCATGGATGTAGACACCCACTTGCCTCATCCTCACGTAATAGCACGGACATCGATGTCGCAGCCATGATTATGGCAAATGAAGAGAAAACTTCTGCAGATAATATAGAAGTAGAAATTAATGCATATTTTATAGATTCAGTTTAATGCATTTCTTTTAGTTTTTGGTTGTTAGCATTTTCTTTGAATAAAGGATTGTAAGCTCTAGAAGAGCATACTTCTTTCATGAATAAATACGCAATTTATTCTTTATTCCAAAGATTCTTCAATTTTGCAAGTAATATTTGGATTGTTTTGCCTCTATCGATTAGAATTATATTTCTTTTATCTAGAAATCGTAGCGCCCAAATGGAAGAGATATGTATTGTTGATAGTGGCACAACAAATACCATCTTAAGAGAGTCTAAGTATTTCCAATCGATCACGAAGAACGCTGGAAAGATTACTACGATCGCAGAGGCGACTCATATGTAATCGACTCGGAAGAGCCACTATTATATTGCCTATGGGTACAACTTTGGTAATTGAAGAAGCCCTTTTGTACCTGAATCAACTCGCACTCTCTTAAGCTTTAAAGACATCCGCGCCAATGGTTTTCACGTAGAAACCAATGAAGAAAATGGCAAAGAATACTTGTGCATTGTGAAGCACGGTATGTGGAAAAATGGTATTAGAAAATGTCCTCATATGAATCAGGGTTGTACTACACGAATATTCATGCACCAAGTGTATACTTCCTTGAAGACTGCTTTTAGAAGCTCAATTATTTTCTTTATGGCATGGTAGATTAGGTCATCCCGGTCTTAGAATGATGAGAAATATAGTGAACAACTCACGTGGTCATGGCATAAATGTTAAAAATTTCCGAATCATGAAGATTTTGTGTGCCTGCATGTGCCACCGGAAATTAATAACTAGACCCTCTGTCATGAAAGTGCAAAGTGAAATCCTCGCATTCCCGAACGCATCCAGGGGATATTTATGGTCCGATTCAGCCCTGTCGGGGCCGTTTCGATATTTTATGGTGCTCATCGATGCTTCCTCGAAATGGTCGCATGTATGCTTGTTGTCAACAAGAAATCATGCTTTTGCAAAGCTGATCTCGCAGATCATAAGAATTAAGAATGCTTTCCCTGATCATCGCGTGAAGTCCATTAGAATGGACAATACCGAGAATTTACTTCAAAGGCATTTGATGATTATTGCACAAAGAACAGCATAGCGCTTGAGCACTCCATCGCACGCTCATACGCAGAATCGGACTAGCATAAGCACTAATAAAGAGGATTAAGTTCATTGCCGGACCGCTTTTGCGAGTTGTAACTTGCCCAACACTTGTTGGGGACACACGATCTGCACGCAGCAGCTCTTATCAATTTAAGACCGTCGGCCTACAACATCCATTCTCCTATGCGGCTTGTGCACGGATCATCCCAAGATCTCCCATCTTAGAAAATTTGGGTGTATGGTATATGTACCTATACCACCCCTCACGGATCGCAATGGGCCCTCTCCGCAAGTCCGGATATACGTTGGTTATGAGAGTGCATCCATAATCGGTATTTGGAACCCATGATCGGAGACTTGCATACAACCGATTCACGATTGCATCTTTGACGAGGATCGTTTCCGTCATTAGGGAGGAAATCAACCTTTGATGAAAAATGCCGAAATCATATGGCATTCCACCGGAATCCCGCACATGACCCCGAACTAATGAAGCAAATCAAGAAGTCCGAAGATAATTGATTTGCGAATTTAGCAAATGAACTGCCTGATCATTTTGTGATCCAAGGGCGTGGTTAAGTCGCATGTACCCGTAAGGAATGCACCGAGAGGGTGGAAATACCAAAGAAAATAGAAGGTATCCCTCAACCTGTTCAGAGGCCTCAAAGAAAAAGAGCAGGCAATCTGGCTCCTCAAACCCAAAGTACCCGGAGACGTCTGGAGAAAATTGGGCGAGAGGACTTACCACAACCAATCACGAAAATGCCCCAAGGAAAGAAGGGGAGCCAGTTGAGACCTGGCACTGGAAAGAAGCCAACAGGAAAGGCAATTCCAGACTTGAATCTTCCACTGCAGGAAGCCGCCGGAAATAATGTGTGCGCACACATAGGCGATGAAAAGCTAAAGGAACTTGCTCCTGCGATAGGGAAAAGCAGCGAAGAGCAAGTAGAAGTGCATGAAGCACCCCATGAAGAAATGGCCATAAACTTTGTAGTAACAGGAGAATCCCTGAATAGAGCAACAGCCAACGTTGATGCATACTTCGCAAAGAAGATTGCCTCGATCATTGATCATGATCCCGAGCCTGCATCTCTAGCAGAGTGCAAGAAAAGGCTAGATTGGGAAGAATGGAAAAGGCAATCACTGCAGAGTTAGTCTCTCCGAACAAGAGAGAGGTGTTTGAGCAGATGCCGCACACCTCCCCATATAAACCCGTGGGTCACAAATGGGTCTTTGTTCTAAGAGAAATGAAAACAACGGTTGTAAGGTACAAAGCAAGGCTTGTAGCTCAAGGTTTCACTCAACGTCCGGAGTTGATTATGAAGAAACCTATTCTCCGGTCATGGGAGGAATTACCTTTAGATATTTGATCTCAATGGCAATCAACTTGAAGTTGAGAATGAAGCTAATGGATGTTGTCACAAAGATACCAGATGGAAACTTGGATTCGGAGATATACATGAAAGTACCTAAGGAATTCCTATCCCAACCAAGATGGAGCAAATAGAAACTGCATGCAGTGTGAAATTGGAGAAATCACCGTATGGATCAAGCGATCAGAAGAATGTGGTACAATCGCTGAGTGACTTTCTCTGCAAGAAAGGCTACACAAACAAATAAGATTGTCCATGTGTGTTTATACAATGATCCCGAATGGATTCTCAGATAATCTCCGTCTATGTAGATGACTTGAACATCATTGGGACGGATGAAGAAATTGAAGAGGCATGCTCATACTTGAAGTCCGAGTTTGAAATGAAAGATTTGGGTAAAACCAAGTTTTGTTTAGGCTTGCGGCTTGAACATGTCCAAGGAGGAATCTTGGTACATCAATCAACCTACACACGTAAAGTGTTGGAAAGGTTTGGATTTGAAAAAGCATATCCTGCAAAGACTCCAATGGTGGGAAGGTCACTCCAAGCGCACCTAGACCCATACAGCCTAGAGAAGAGGGGAGGAAGTCACGGGAGCAGAATTCTCATATCTGAGTGCAGTTGGAGCGCCATGTACCTTGCGAATAGCACTAGATCGGACATTGCGTCACTGTGAATTTGCTAGCTCGATGCAGGCGTAACCCACCAAAAGGCATTGAAAGGGATCAAAGATATCTTCCGCTACCTCCAAGGAAGCAAAGACCTCGATGCTTTTTTAAGAAACAATGAATTGAATTTGGTTGGCTACGCCGATCTTTGGTACCTATCGGACCGCATATTGGCAAGTCCCAAACGGCTATGTTTTCCTATGTGGAGGAACAGCAATTTCTTGGAAGTCGTCTAAGCAGACTCTTGTCTCAACGTCGACAAACCACTCGAAATCATCGCCTTGTATGAAGCATCTCGTGAATGTGCATGGCTCGGAAGAATGGTTCACCACATCCGTAAGTCATGTGGTTTGAACATTGAGCAAACTCCACGATAATTTATGAAGATAATGCACTTGTGTTGCCCAAGCACGATGGGTTATGTGAAGAGCAATCTCACGAAGCATATCAACCTCAAGTTCTTCTATGCTCATGAATTGCATAAGATGAACGAGATCAAGATATTGCATACTAAGTCATGTGAAAATCTTGCGATTTGTTCACTAAATCACTCCCAAAGATCTACCTTTGAAAGGTGCGTGAAAGGAATTGGGATGATGAGACTTAGAGAAGTGCAGATTTCAGGGGGAGATATGTCACATACTCCCACATGAATCCTGAGCATGAATTATGAATACCCAACATAAATCTCGAAGATTAGCAATTGAAGTTGGGAGAATTGTACTCTTTTTTCTTAGCAAGTTTTTCATGAAGTTTTCTTGCATAAGGTTTTAACGAGGCAATTCGTGCAATATAGTAAGCGTATGCTATGTACTCTTTCTCCAAGTATTTTTCCCACTGGGTTTTTCTGGAGTTTTAATGAGGCATATACATCTCGCGGCAAAGGGCCCAAGGGGGAGTGTTGAGAAACCCTAAAAGCCCATTGAAGGCCCATGTGGTCCCTTATGCCGAAACCCTAGATGAGAGCTATAAAAGGAGGAGGGGGGTCCCCCCTATGTACCAGAATTCATTAGCAATAATGAATTTCCGCTTTCGCTCTCCCTAAACGCGTGTCTCTCTCTCTTTCTGTTCTCCACTTCAGATCTGTTCGGGAACCCCGGACTATTCGATAGCGAGGTTCCTCAACAGATGGAACAGTGCGTGTAGCAACTTATAAGTCTTGATCAAGATTTGTTCTACCAGTTAACGGCCCAACCTGGCCTAGCCCATCCCAGAAAGATTTCACAAACTAGGCAGGCCTCTATATTTTTCTCTTCCCTATTCTCTGTATCTGCTTCAGCACTTGGGCAATGCTGCAAATCTCCTTAGCCCCACATATAGGTATTAGCCAATTCAATTGTTGGAGGAAAGCCCACATAGATATTAGACAATTCATTTGTCGGAAGAAATGAGCAGAGCATCAAAATAATCAGCTGCTACGCAAATACTGCAGGTAGTCAGTCAATCAGATACCTTTTTACAGGCAAGGATGTATATGAGCAACTAAACTATCATTACGGATCTAGGATGCCTGGCACGCCCAAATTTTTTTTAAAAAAACACTATAAGATCATCTCTTTAATGAATCAAATTTGTTGATTTAATTGGTTTTGATTTTGACGATTTGGGATTTTTAAGACCTTAGAACTAGTTATAGTTCTAATGTATTTTTAGTAAAATTCAAATATATGTGTTAGATTTACGAGTTACAAAATAATCGTACAAAACTATAGAATCGTACGTGTGAAATGTACACCCTATCGAAATTGATTACATATGGAAACTTATGAATGCTTTATTCCGACAAACTTGACAACCATTAATTTAATTATTCCAGTATAAAACTGATCTCACACGCTGCAGTTCAAGCCACATGACCAAGCTCATACAGCCATACCACGCGTTGTTCATATACATGTACAGATGTACTATTACATTTGCGTTCCTGTTGCTAGTTTCTGTCAGGTTCTTCTTCAGCTACGGAGGAACATCCTGAACCATTCTGCGGATCTCTTGGGGTGCCGGTTGAGCCCATCGTTGTAGTAATCCACTAAAACTAGCCAGAACCACCGCGTAGCCGTTTGCCCGCTGGAAGCTGTCGAGCAACGACCACGCAACTTTTTACCTTTGCTCCTTGCCTGTCAGGAAGAGATCAGGCTGTAACTGTAAGCGGCTGCCATCTGAAACTTGACCGAATCGTTGAACCAGTTAGCACTACATGCATACAAACCTCATGACACTTAGCAGTGAAATGAGGTTCTTCCGGTTGTACTCTATTTTGGTGTAATCCTTCAGTGCCTCCTGATTCCTGAAGTGGCAGGCTCTTGTTGTTGACTTTGTCGACGCCTAGATTGTTACAGAACACTATCACTTGATTTACACACACACATGCTTGGTTGCAGTTTGCAGATAACTTGAATTGCATTTATCTCTGATAAAACCAGATGGCTTTTTAAAGCTTAGGTTTCATCAGAAGCTTACAGTTTTCATTGATATATATGGTAGGGTTGCCGTACTGCTCGATGGAGCAGAAGATGGATCATGGATGGCTCATTGAACTTCACTCAGATGATCAGATCACCGACCTTTGATTAGGTGGACCTAATGAAGTTTGAACTATAGCTACAGTTGGACATTATTAAAAATAGAAATATACTAGAAATTCTAGAAAAAAAATCTAACTCTTAATCTGGTGGGCCCTAATTATGCTGAACTATAGTAACAATTGGATGTTAGTGCTTAGATATATATGGTACTTTGTAATTTTAAAATTAAACCTAAAGATAATCCTTACTCAAAAAAAGCTCATAGAACAAGGAAACATGCCATATTTGTCCATGACACGTACATACTCACGTTAGCTTCCAATTGTTGTGTTCAAGTCCTTCTTATTTTTCTTTTTACCTTCTCCTTATACTTTCAATTCGTTTTCAATAGACATTTTGTTATTTGTCATATAAATTGGTCAAACCTATTATAGCAAGCCATAACAAATTATGAATGATTTAACTTTTAAATATCATGATGAGAACCAGTTACATACTAATGCTAGCTTCCAATTATTGTGATCAAGTCCTTTTTATTATTTTTGCCTTCTCGTACTTTCAGTTATTTTTTTCCAATAGGGATTCTATTATTTGTCATATAAATTAGTCAAACCAGTTATAGAACCCATACGAAATTATGAATGATTTACTCATCATGATAGGAACCAGTGAGTTTAATTGAAGCTATTTTCTTAGTTTTGACTTCTGAGGATAGCAATTCCTAGTTAATTCTTAAAACATCAACTCCCTTTAGCTTATTTCCCTTGTAATATTTTCTGTCCCAAATTAGGGTTTTGATGTATATGAACTCTTTAAAAAGTAAGAAGTTGGTACAGAATACATAAATGAGTATATTCTTATTAGACATGTTTTTGTAATTTGCCTCCCAAGTTTATTTCACCGTGATATTTCAAAATTTCTTTATTGTGGAACAAAAATGGATTTATTAGGAAAATCACGTTATTTTAGAATTTATGAGTGGTTATTGACTCTTTTTTGTGCTTTCTTGTTTGATCATATGATTGTAATACCAAACTAATTGCATTTGCCTTTTTTTTTAGAGAGACCTCATCATAAAAAACAGATAGGTTATCTGTGCTATTTTCTTAATTGCCTTATGTTGTTGGTTCTTTCAGAAAGTGAAGTACAGATTAAGGATGGTTGTGGAACAAGGACTGTTTTATCAGAATAAATTTTCCTTAGCTTCTGAATTTCATTTGCATTCTCCTATGACACCTTAGATAGATATTGACTGGTAATGTTGTTTCCAGGTAGTGTACAAATGATAATGATAATTGAACTGGGGATGTTTTATGCTACCAATAGAATAGCTGCCATATTGTTGTTCTATGTTTAGTTCAAATATGGTTGCAAAATTGGGTCACATGGGCTTTTGGCAACTAAAGCAGCTGACTAAGTTGATCTCCAAGCTTAACTTCTTCTGATGTGTTCTGTGTATTCTTCTAAATCAGCATTGCTTGCTAAAGACTGGATAAATATGTATTGTCCATTTCAAACTCTGAACAGCCCAGTTTTGACATACTTGCCCCCATCATTTTCAATTACAGTTTGAGTTGGAGGTTTTACAAAGTTCTATAGGGGTATTTACAGTATATTGGGGTGGTTTTGCGGCTTCGTTTTCTTCTAAAAGGTTGTTTTTATGTATTGAATAACATCCTTAGTCATCCAACTACATGTACAATTTAGAAGGCACTACCCATCCTTGAAATGTATGAGCTTATCGAGGGGTTGGTTTGTTGTTGTTTTATTATCTTCTTTATAGACCAATAAGACAAAGAAATTGTTTACTCTGGATATTTTGTTGGAAAAATGTACTCGTTGAGTTCATGTTGAAGCATGTGTAGAGAATTCCTATGTCTCATTGGTCAATAATCTGAGGTAGTAATGATCTCAGGTCATGTTTCGCACATTTTAGTGTATGTATTCTCACAAATGCACACAATTACCATCTGAACCAATAAGAATGTCCATGTGCCTATAGTTGCTTCTTATGCTATTATCATCTGGCCACCTTTTGAGATAGTTGATGCTTTTATTTTCCTGCTGTTCTTGTTGTTGACTTAGATGAGAACTACACAATACAGTGTATCTTTGTGTTTGTATAGGCCATCTTGCTTTGTTAATATTTGATCGGTCTGTTTGAACTTCGGTTCATTAGAGACACCAAATTTGTGGCTGCTAGCCTGCTACACCACTAAGACCTTCAATGTACTCTATCTAACATAGTGTGGCTGGCATTCTGCTTGAAGTTGTATGACTCCAGACACCAGACTCTAGCAAACATACCCACATTAGGGGTGGCAAAGGATATAATACAAATCAAATAGTGGTCTTCCCACACTTGTATTTGTAATTTTTAAACGAATACAAATATGAATCTAATAACTATTCAATTCATTCTTATTCGGATATCCGTATAGCTTATACAGTGGCAAGGCACATAGCTTATGTAGTGACAAGGTTATCATGACGTGTCAACCTCATACCATATTTGTGGCAAGCCATTGCATTCACATTTTTTTTTGTGGATACGAATTGAATTAGGGCAAACTATGAATTAGATGGAAAAATCTAAACCATATTTGTTTCCCATCCAATGCGGTAGTCGAATAATGAGTATAATAAGTATCTACGACACCACTGCCCAGTATGGTCCAAACTATGAAAAAATTTGTTTAACATTTTTCCTTGTTACGTCTTTCGGGAATTAAGTGTAACACCTTAGTCTAAAATCTACTCAAAATCCAGCTACCGTAGGATGGACCCACGTACGCATATATAACACCTCTCTTACACTTTTGTCGTTGCTTTGTGTAAAAGGGTTAGCCCAGAGGTGCTACATTTGGACCCATGTATTATATACTACTACAAGTTTACAACTCACTTTAGACAAACAATATGGGATTAATCTCATCACCACTTCAAATAGACTACATGGGCCTTCACACAACCGGATCGTAGTATTACATTAAGTGTGTTGCAGTATTACTTTGTTTTATTTAACATGAAATGATCTTAATATGATACTGGCTCGTAGATATATGTATCACCCTCTTTTAATTAATCTATTCGTTTGGTGTGTGAAAGAAAAATAAATTTTAGTGTAAGATTTAGGGTTCTATTGCATACACGGGCACCCTACTAGTCAAAGGAAAATGGAAAGATATGTTTGGCTGAATATGGTGGGTTCAAATTATAGTAGTGTGCAGATTAATAAGAAATTCTCTACTTTTTTGACGTTATACAGAGTTTGATCCAAGGACGTCAGACTTTTGCATGAAGCTGAATCGGTTTAATTCAAGGAAGGGAAACTTTGCAATAAAGATGAATCTCCATGTCATAAACAATAGTACAATACCTGCATATACTAGCGATCAAAACCTCATGGGCACAGTTAGACGTGGCAAAATTAATTAGCCAAAGAGCAGTAAAAAAAACTAATGACTTAGGGCCCTTGGGCCAAGTCACTAAAAGAGATTGAAGAGGATAATTACATGAGTCAAACATGTATTGCTATCCCCTCGGCAATCAATTTGTTACCTTATCATCCGAAAATTAATATATTAGGAGCAAAACAATTGATCAGGAGAAGTTGATGGTTGCTTTAGTGTTAGGTTTAGAAGCACGACAAAATAACTGGAGACACAATTTAACGTGAAAAAATCCTTACGAGAAAAAACAACGAAAAACAATCCACTATAATGATTCAATGTTTACATATATATATGGTTGGCTTATATAGCCAAAAGAGTCCTAGTTGTAGAAAACTTGGACTAACAACCTATTTGGATAAAATCAAAAGATATGGTAAGTTGAGATATTGTATTATTTTCAACAAACTCAAAATTTACAACGAAATTGTTTCCAAAAAACCCCGAAGGGTAATTAAACACTGAATACAAGTACATTAAAAATCCAAAGGACTACTAAACAAGGAAGACTTAGAACAGTCAATCCAAACTCTTGTAGTGCAAAAAACCACAAAGTGTATGAAAAGACTGGAATAGTCTTATATAAACGCTTCTAATGAAGCAAGATTGAGCAAACTACCAGTAGGTCGAGAGAAAGACTAGAACAGTCAATCCAAATACATAGCCGTCAACAAACCAGACAAAGAAATCTGGGTCTTCAACAATTCATAACTCCAGTAAAGTCTGAGTCTGTGCAACTGAACTTCTGAAACAAACGCTCAATCATCAAACAGCATAAGCTAAGACATCACCTGTGGTGCTGGGTAGATAGCGAATAACACATAACATGGAATTTTGACATGCTCCACCTGAAACATAAAATTCGGCAAACTACATACTGAAAATCCATAACATGGTTGAAACTGCTCCTGCAAAAAAGCCAAGATGAAGAAAAACTGTCATGCTATCAATGAAGTATGAATTGCAGTAGACCCCTCATATCGAGCAAAAACAACAAAACAACATTATAGTATCCACGCAGAAACAAACTCCTTTCACTTTAAACCTTCATCTCAAACAGACATTGGAGCAAAACCTTCTCTAGAAAAACTCCGAAGAGTATAATGCTACCATCAGGGTGTCATCAAATTCCAAATTCAGTTGTCTCCTCAATTGACATTTAATTTTTTTTCAAAGTAGACTATGAATAAATTTCCAAGAAATTGCCAATGATAAATAGACGATGAAACATCAAAGATAATGCCCATAATTAATCCCGCATAAATGCTGCCAATAATAAGCACAACAACCTGAATTACAAAAGAAAATCCGTCAAGAATAGGCATGACAACCTGAATTGTGCGTGAAATATCGCCAATAATATGTATGACAGCTTGAATTTATGATGAAAAACCGCCAATAATATGAGCATAAAATAATAGACATGAAAGCCTGAATTTGCATATAATTTCCCGCCAATAATAGGCATAATAGGCTGAACTGTGCATGAATACCGCCAAATAATCATAATTGCAATAAAAGCCTACTTTTGTTAGCACTGGAACAGTCACCGGGATAAAAAGCAATTCTTTTCCTCATGCCCACTGGTACACTTTCGGGTGCATGTAGCAAATTCCGCCAAAAATTAGAAGCCAGAGCTGAGTGGAAGCCGGAGCCGAGGTGACCCAATGAAAAAAGCCGAAGCCAAAATTGAGCTTTTGGATTTGCTTCACATCCGATCAGGAGGAGCTGGGAGAAGAGCGACACGGGTGGATCGGTTGTAAGCTCCACGGACACCTCTCGGTGGAATGGCCGGCGGACAGAGGTCGACCAGTAGGAGCCAGTGAGACGGCGATGGAGGGCACCGGTAGGCGGCACGGGCGACTGAGCGAGCGCGGAGGCCGCACGGTGGTGGTCGGCCGAGGAACGGCACCGTGAGGCCGGAGATGGCGGCGCTGGGCGATGCCGCTCTGAGGCGCGGATGGCGCGGCACCGAGTCTGGCCGCCGGCCGCCGGGCCGTGGTTGGCCGAGGTGGCCGCCAGGCAGCAATGAGGATGTTGGCGGTCGGGCCGACGCGAGCAGACGCAGGCGGGGTGGATGTCGAAGGAGGCAGAGGCTGGAGCAGAGGCCAGCTGTGCGTCGGAGCGGCATGGAGTCGGAGTGCGCGAAGGTGACACGGAGGCCGGCACGAGCGAGGATGGCGGAAGCCGAGGAGCACGGGTGGAGCTCGAGGTGGGATCGGTCGGAGCGGGAGCCGAAGGGGCGGGCGTCGCGGCGGGATCCAAAGAGTGGCGCCGGCCGGTGGCTCAGATGGTGTCGCCGACGTTCTGGAACTGCAACAGTAGATTGGAAATCACAGTGCGGGTGCCACCCCCGGAGTTGCCTCCTCCCGATGGCAGCGGCTTAAACCCTAGCTCTGATAACATTTGTTAGGGTTAGAAGCATGGTAAAATAATTGGAGACACAATTTAACATAGAAAAACCCTTACGAAAAAAACCACATGAAACAATCCACTATAATACTTTAATGTTTACATGTAGAGAGGGTTAGCTTATATAACCAAAAGAGTTCTAGTTGTAGAAAAATTAGACTAACAATCTATTTGGATATAATTAAAAGATATGGTAAATTGGGAATTGAGTTATCTTCAACATTTTGAAAATTATACACTTAGATATGTAAATACGAGTATACGATCGTAGCCTCGTATAGGAGAGAGCATCGTTAGAGCTCCTCTGCTTCTAGCTGAAACAACCCCCGATGCATCTGAGCAGCATGTTACCGCGCGCTGTTCACCGAGCAGTGGATGTGTCTCCTAGCACAACAACATATGCGCACAAGGCATTCCAGCTATAGAGACATTGCCCAGTACTTCACCGCATCCATCACAGCCTCCTTGTCTTTATATATGGCCCCCTCCGTCACCTCGTTCTCACGATACTCCCATGCATCTGTGTTCCCTTCATTCGTTGTTAGGTCTTCGAAACTGTAATTGGTCCACGCACCAGGGATAGGCACCTCAGGAGCGTTGTCCTCCTCGTCGGAGTGCTCACCATCAGGGACTTCCTCATCCGCACGGTCCTCCTCTTTCATCAGGTCAACTATGTCCTCCACCTCCTCCCCCTCGTCGGCCATCCCTCGCGCCTCCACCGCTGTCTCCTCTGCCCCCCTGATCCTTTCGCCACCGCCAGTCTCGTGCTCCTCGTCTCCGGGCTCCTCGCTGCCTTCCTCTTCGCATCCTTCTACATTTGACGTCCCCTCCCCCGTAATGTCCACCCCGACATCACGAACTTGCGACACCGATGGAGCTACCGGGTAGCCTGTACCAACAACATGAGCGACCAACCCCGCTCTACGACAAAACCAACATAACTCCTCCATGTTGACGTCGAGTTAATAGGAATCAACTCTCTGTAAAAACAGTCTTGCGCATGGCTCACTACTGCTCTGACCCGCAACCGAACAGTCTGGGCATCCAAACTGAACATCCGAGACATCTACTCCAACAAACCCCTGTATGTCCTATCGCTCGGTCTGCATATGCCCTATAATACTCTTGAAAATGATGATAAATCCACCCCATCCGCCCCCTGTGCTATCTCCCCATCTCTATAAAATATTTGGAAATATAATTTCTCCGACATGCTGCAACGTCCGATGGAAAAATATTACTCTAAAATACAATATACACAACGTACATTGATTGTACTACAAAATTCGACTATAAATAAGTCATTCGACTAGCCTACCATATGGCCTAATATTAAATTTCTACTACATTATATTTATATATACTGTCTAATACATTATTTACATAATAAAATTAGTAATACACAACCCTGCTAAATTAAATTTCTACTACATTACATTTGTATATATTGCCTAATACATTATTTACATAATAAACTTACTAATACACAACCCTACTAAATTAAATTTCTAAATATTGCCTATAGTTTCTACTGAACTAAATTTCTAGATACAAAATACTACATTAAATTTGCATATACTGAAATACTACATTAAGTTTCTAAATACTAGATACTACATACTATATTAAATTTCTCAATATTAACTGCTACATTAAATTTCTAAACACTATACAATCATAAAATTTCTAAACCATACACAATCCTAAAATTTCTAAATACTACAACAAATTCCTAAATATTAAATGCTACTTTAAATATCCAAATACTACACAACCTATAAAAAAATTCCTACAATTATCTCCAAAAAAATTCCTAAAGCTAAGTCTACAAAAAAATCCAATATTTACCTTTTTTTTCTTCTTTTTTTTTTCTCTTCCCTTCTCCTTTTCTTTTCTTCTCTTCTCTCTTTCTTTCTTCCTTTCTTCTCTTCTTTCTTCTTTCTCTGCGCTCGGCCCTTCCCTTCTTTCTCTGCCGCTTGGCTCGGCCGAATGCAGCGCTTTTAAACCCACTGGTCGCCCCTACATGGGGCGATCGCCCATGTAAGGGGCGATAGGTGCCAATGCCCATTTTGCCCCCATTTGGCCGTTACTTCACCGTTTCATTCGGCACTAATCGCTCGTATATGGGGCGATCGCCCCATATATAGGCGACCGGCACCCATTTTTGCAATTTCTCAGCCCAAACGCCTAGTTTTAAAAAAAAGAATATAAATAAATATTAAAGAAAAAAATTCGTGAGGACGACGGCGCAACCCAACGTGAAACATGCCGTAGCGGACGTGACGGCCCACCCAACCAAACCATGGGCCATGGTCAGAGGCCAATCAGATTTCTCCGTCGCAAAAAGAAGCCCAGTTTGGAGCCGAACTCCGTTCGGAAAAAGAAAAAGATTATGGTATTCGAAAACGGCTTCGATTACCCCTTGAAAGTGTTCTACAGTGGGCTTGCAGCGAACCGGCCGGAGCCGCTGCGTTGGAAGCACAAGTACTGCATACACAGATATACGTGACAGATCCACGGTTTTTGTGTGTGCGCGCGCGTGTGCGTGGGTGGTAGCGCTCAGCACGGCGGCAGCGGCGACCCGCACAGGCACTTGTTGTGCTCGTACGCCTCCGCCTTGAACTGGCCCATCTGTCCGCCGGTGGGTATCTCCCCGCAGAGCTCGTTGTAGCTGAGGTCCAGCCTCACCACCCTCGACTGCCGGAGCGACGCCGGCACGCGGCCGTAGATTCGGTTGCGGCTTAGGTTCAGGAACAGCAGGTTCTTGGGCATCTCCACGCCTGTCAGGTTGAACCGCAGCCTGTTCCCGGACAGGTCGATGTCTGCCACCGCCTTGCGCCGCCCGAACAGGAACGAGGCGTCACCGGTGAGCTTGTTGTTCGCCACCCTGAAATTCATGAAGTACCTCTCGACCGCGTAGATCCAGGGGATCGTCCCTGACAGGCGGTTGTTGGACAGCGTCAGGCCTAGCGGCGACTCGGCCGTGCCGCCGTGCACCAGCCGCGGCGGGATCCGCCCGACGAGGTCGTTGTTCGCGGCGTCAAAGTAGGTCAGGTGCGGCAGGTCCTGGAGGGACGGGGGGATCCTGCCGGTGAGCTTGTTGCCAAAGAAGCTGACGGAGGAGAGGTTTGTGCGGGAGAGGGACGCCGGCAGGGCGCCGGAGACCGAGGTGCGCATGATGTTGAAGATGGAGAGGTGCGACAGGTTGCCGAAGGAGTCCGGGATGGGGCCGGACAGGCCGGGGATGTTGTCGATGTTGATGGTGTGGAGCTGGTCGAGCTCGCCGATGGCCGACGGGAGCGGGGAGGTGATGTTGAGGTTCTCGAGGAAGAGCGCAACGACGCGGCGGTACTGGTTGCAGTACGCGTACGGCCACTGGCAGTGGTCGATGCCGGGCTGCCAGAGCGCGAGCGCCGCCGGGTCGCCGAACTGCTCCTTGATCTTGAGCAGCGCGGGGAGGTCAGGGTCGTCCTGATCCTGAGACAGAGAGAGTGAGGTGGCGAGTTGAAAAGATAGGAGGAGCAGGAGGGTAACGATGTGGCTGTTTGCCATTGTGATCGAATCGGCGCACTTGATGAGGAGGAGAAGAACAGTGTGTGGTACAGCTATTTGTAGGAGCGGAAGTCAACTAGATTGATGTGATTACGAAGGTAGCCAAAGTTTGGTCAAATATTTCCGAGTGCTTTTGACGCAGCTGAAAGGAAGAGGAACATGCATGGTTTCTTGCCACGCACTTGATATATATACACGCCACGCGAAGGTGAGTTTCCATGTGATCAAGTGAAATCTAAATGTATCGGTAGTATTATCATAATTCTTAAAAAATCGCATAAATTTGATCATGCTTCGAAATTTGCCTGGTAGCTTAGGCATGCTCTCAGAGCCCTCCTCAAAAAGTTTCAAAATTTTATAACATGCTTTAACAGCTCAATTAAATTAGTGAAGTTGCTTTAAATGCATCAGCACCATTTTAAAAAAAATTTAAAATTGCACAAGTTTGATAATAATCTGAAAATTTTATGGTAGCTTAGACATGCTCTCAGAACCCTTCTCAAAAAGTTTGAAAAATCAAATTCGTTCGATGGTTCTAGAAAACCAAAAGGAGTGAAATTTAAATACATTCAGAATTTCTAAAACTCGCACAAGTTTAATCATGCTCTAATTTTTTTATGTCAGCTTATGCATACTCTCAGGACCTTTATAAAAAAGTTTCAAAATTTTCCAACATGATATATTATCTCAACTAAATCAGTGGAGTTGCTCTGAATGCATTAGTAGCATTGTCGGAATTTTTATAAATTGTACAAGTTTGATCATGATCCAAATTTTTTATGGTAGCTTAGACATGCTTTGTGAACCCTTATCGAAAAAATTAAAATTGCTAACATTATTTTATAGCTCAATTAAATCAGCAACAAAATTGCCTAAATCGGTGAAAGTACATTCAGAATTTATAAAACTCGCACAAGTTCAATCGTGGTCTAATTTTTTTATGGAAGCTTATTCATACTCTCAGGACCCTTAAAAAAAGTTTCAAAAAATTCCAACATGATATATTATCTCAACTAAATCAGTGGAGCTACTCTAAACGCATTAGTAGCATTGTCGGAATTTTTAAAAATTGTACAAGTTTAATCATGATCCAAATGTTTTATGATAGCTTAGGAATTATCTGAGGACCCTTATAAAAAAGTTTCAAAAATTTCTAACATTATTTGATAGCTCAATTAAATCAGCAACAAAATTGCCTCAACCGTAAAAGGACCTAAACGTAATTACGCATTTTCTTGGGGGCTTTCATGGAGGGAGGACACGTGGGGGTGCTCCCCAGCCGGGAAACTTCCGGACTATAATATAGATAGTATTAATTTAAAATTGCTAACATTATTTTATAGCTCAATTAAATCAGCAACAAAATTGCCTAAACTGCTTAAAGTACATTCAGAATTTATAAAACTACCACAAGTTTAATCATGGTCTAATTTTTTTATGGAAGCTTATTCATACTCTCAGGACCCTTAAAAAAAGTTTCAAAAATTTCCAACATGATATATTATCTCAAATAAATCAGTGGAGCTGCTCTTAACGCATTAGTAGCATTGTCGGAATTTTTAAAAAATTTACAAGTTTGGTCATGATCCAAATATTTTATGGTAGCTTAGGAATTCTCTGAGGACCCTTATCAAAAAGTTTAAAAAAATTATAACATTATTTGATAGATCAATTAAATCAGCAACAAATTTGCCTCAACCGGTAAAAGGATCTAAACGTAATTACGCATTTTCTTAGGGGCTTTCATGGAGGGAGGACACGTGGGGGTGCTTCCCAGCCGGAAAAACTCCGGACTATAATATAGGTAGTATTAATTTAAAATTGCTAATATTATTTTATAGCTCAATTAAATCAGCAACAAAATTGCCTAAACTGGTGAAAGTACATTCAGAATTTATAAAACTCGCACAAGTTTAATCGTGGTCTAATTTTTTTATGGAAGCTTATTCATACTCTCAGGACCCTTATAAAAAAGTTTCAAAAATTTCCAACATGATATATTATCTCAAATAAATCAGTGGAGCTGCTCTTAACGCATTAGTAGCATTGTCGGAATTTTTAAAAATTGTACAAGTTTGTTCATGATCCAAATATTTTATGGTAACTTAGGCATTCTCTGAGGACCCTTATCAAAAAGTTTCAAAAAATTCTAACATTATTTGATAGATCAATTAAATCAACAACAAATTTGCCTCAACCGGTAAAAGGATCTAAACGTAATTACGCATTTTCTTGGTGGCTTTCATGGAGGGAGGATACGTGGGGTGCTCCCCAGCCGGGAAACCTCCGGACTAATATAGGTAGTATTATTCTCCTAGTCCCCGACTCCCAGTCATCGGTGCAGTCTTGTCTCTTTCTCGGCGATAGCCCAATAGGCAGGCCATTGTAGGACATGGATTATGTAGGCTAACAGCAGAATTAAGCGTGGCCTGGACACGTTTCAGTCATCGTGCTCCAGATAGGCAAGGCGCTGCCCAAGCTCGCCTGACGTTGAGGCTGGGTCCGTCCTGGGGGTGCGCATGGTTACTGGTAAGAGACGCTTGGGTCGGGATAGCGGACTTGCACCGGCCACGGGCCACCGGCAGCCGGCGGTGGAGCGAGCCTATTATGGTCTAAGCAGGCTTAGTTTTTTTTTTTCGTTACAGTTTAAAGCCACCCGTTTGGCTTAAGCATTTTAAAAACGAGTTTATATGCAGTAGATATGCGTAACTTCATTGCTATTAGTCTAAAATCAACTCTTATAAACAAAGCCTTCCAGCTTTTAGATTACAGTTACCACTTTTTACCATTCTAGAAAAGTACTAAAATATACAGTGAGCCAGTACTAAAAGATAATAAAATTTTAAAGGATAAAGATAAAAAAATACGAGAGTTTAAAAGTAATTTTTATGGTACCTCGGTACACGCACGACCGGGAGTGGTTTGGGAAGAGGCGGGGCGGGCTGCGTGTTTGTGGTCAAGTGGGCCACTTTCGGCGGTGGGGCCGATGGACAGATGGAAACGGGACCTTACGCGTGAGGCCAGGAAAATGGGCTGGTTAACTGGGCGACGGCTGTTGGCCGGACCGTGGTGATGAACGCGTCCGCCATCTTTCGAATTTTTTTTTCTTTAATATTTTTTTAATCTTTTTTTCAAAACTAGGCGTCGGGGCAAAAAAAAATTACAAAATTGGGCGCCGGTCGCCCCTAAAAATAGATCCGTTTTTAGATCTGAACATTCTATCTCATTTTTGACTATTTAAATGGACTCAAATTGAAAAAGTTTGTATACAAAAGCCGTAGATCCCGTCGAGAGCTACAATTTTCATATAAAGTTTATCTCCATCCGACATCATATGAAAAAGTTATGATTTTTTTTAGAAATTAACCGCAGACAGAGGAAAAATCGCGCGTTTAAAGTAGTACTAATCGCCCGTATGTGGAGCGATCGCCCCATATACGGGCGATCGGCGCCTAATTTTGTAATTTTTTTGTCCCGACGCCTAGTTTTGAAAAAAAGATTAAAAAAAATATTAAAGGAAAAAAATTCCCATCTTTCTGCGCGGCAATTACATGCAGCCTGTCAGTCGCGGCAGCACCACCCAACAGGCCACGAATTCATTATCACTTATAAAAGGGCTCTCAAACGTCAGGTCCCAGCAGTCCGCCGTTTATTTCTCCTGTGCTGGGCAACAGGCAAGGCTCACAGAACCGAAACCGTGAAAAACCGTGAAAATTGTAAAAATCGCTTGAAAAACTACTTAAAAACCGTGAGAAACCGAAGGATTAAAGAATAAAAAAAATTTGAAAAACAAATTCAAAAAAATCGAAAAACGTTCGGTTTTCAACGAAAAAGCACTTGGTTTTCGCGGATTACCGAGGTTTTTAGCGAAAAACCAGCCGACCAATTGAATGTTCATAAAAAACGGTTTCCGAGCGGTTTTTTGCGAAAACCGCGGTTTTTGAACGATTTTCGAGCGGTTTTCAACGCATAAATTTTTTCAAATATTTTGAATCTTTTTTTAATTAGACCAGTTTACTGAGCAGTTTTTAATCTCGAGAAGGCACGGTAAGGTCAAAAACCAACAGCTTTGAATTGTTTTCCTCGGCATGAAACTTAACAGGTAATCATGGCCATTCCCCTTAGACCTCGGCTTGGAACATCATTCGTAGAACTACTTACAACCCTGTTCAACTACTCAGTAGAATCATAGTATAATGGCTTGTGATTTGGGATTCCAAAGTACCCTCCAAAACAGCTATACTACTTTCAGACCAGTGTTTTCAGTGATATACTTTGCCACGACGTGGTTTCAAGGCTGTCACAGATTGTGCCTTTCAACCATAAATACTTGATAATAGTTTCTGTCACAATGATGAATTTGGCTTACCATTATCAGCTCGACAATTGCACCCTGCGTTGAACCTCTCAAAAGTCTTCAGCGCCAGCTCGATGGCTTCTATAGAAAAGGACACCAGAGAAAATAAGAATCGCAACCATTAAGTTCACAGAAAAATAGAAAAAGGACAAGCAACACTTCTAGCTCTGTCCTGAGTGTAGAAAGTAGAAAAGTATGACGATTTAGTGCCAATTAAAAACGTGCTATACTTCGTTCTTTCAAATGGGAACAAAACAGTACTTTCCCTATCAGAGTACCAATAGTAAAACAAAAGTTTCTTCTTTTCTGATGAGACCGCAACCATCCATGAACTCCACAATGGTCGATTAGTAGAACAATATTCAAGATAGAGACTGATCCAGAATATAAGCATTGATCGTTAATGGTTAATCCAATTTTGCCAGCTGTTCTACAGCGACAATTGGAATAGTCTTTCAACAAGCTTTTGGGTGTAACAACTTGATTCAAAGAAACCAAGCTACTTCATCTTGTGCAAAAGTCCTCTGCAATTTCACATTTGGAGTGTGCTTCCCACTAGTAGTCTAGCATTAAGTGAAGATATCTTTCAATCCACGAAAATACGAGTATACATCACATGGTGCTTTCTTTTCGGATACGAATAGGCTACGTTAGCGCAAATTAAAAAATTTTCTACCGTGTAAACTAGGAATCACACGAGATCATTACCACTAAACGCACAGTACAGCCGAAGAAGAGTTGGAGTGGCCCGATCCAACGAAGTACGTGTCCATATTCGATCAATCCCATGAACACAAACCTCCTTGTATCACTCGTGGATCATCCCCGATCAGCACCGCAGTTGTAGTAGCACTTCTACTGGTATCCACACGTCCCAGAGTGAAATACCATGAGCCGGTATGCTAGCACAAGCGTGCTTGGCTAGGATTTCAAGGTGGCTCGGGTGGAGGTGACGGCTAGGGTTTCAGAGTTGTAATGTGTCCTCACCTCAACCCTATGCCTCTCTTTATATAGATACCCTAAATTGATCCCTACTTTAGGAACCCATTAGGACTCTAAATCACACATGGATCATAATTCAAATTAAGACACTAACGGATCCTATCCGAACTACTTGCTCCAACTCTTTAAGTGTGCAACTCTATAGGTCCATGTATACTCAGTCGTGACCCGAAAACACCTTTCGGACCCACAAGTCGATAGTAGTCCTTAGCAGGACATAGTGACACCGTAATATACATAGGATCATATCCAAGACGAATCTATATAGTGCTCATGTAACGATCCTTTTGCCTCGTGATATCAGATCGAACTCAAAACGAGATGTGTGTCATCCTATGATTGCGCGATCCTTCCCTTGATCTTGTAGTGGATTACTCCGTTGCAATTGACTCTTCAACCACATTCGGTATGATCATACACTTCCCTAAGCCAACCACATCGAGGGGGCCATGGATATCTCTCGTATTATATAGAAGAGCCAAATTCCATCTTGACCGCTCACATTCCTCTGTATGTTTCATAGTAAATCGAAAGTCACCTTTATGACTACCCAATTATAGAGTAGTGTTTGGCAACCTCTAAATAAACTATTACACATGTAAGAAACCTTAACAATCTCCGGTCTAAGGATCCCACATACACTATATATGAGACCAGTTGATGATACTTAAGAATGTAATAATTCCAGCGGTGTCTCAAGGTCGGTCAACCCAACATCATGTTCTCAAACATATGATCACATTATTGATTTCATATATCATATCCACAAGCCGTGAAACATAATCATCAATCAATACATGTGTTGATCTATAAATCATAAGTGTCTCATATAACGAATATAAGATCATGGATAATTTAGAACAACATCATAACATGAATCAAGAGTTTCACAAACAAGTCACATATATGCTAATCAATATAAACGATATTTATTCAAGGAA
This sequence comes from Otatea glauca, assembly GCA_036346275.1. Taxonomy (NCBI): domain Eukaryota; kingdom Viridiplantae; phylum Streptophyta; class Magnoliopsida; order Poales; family Poaceae; genus Otatea; species Otatea glauca. The sequence goes on from CM070717.1 coordinate 35,569,961, forward strand.
CAAAAAATATATATTATTTAAAAGGTCATAAACATAGAAGCAATACAATCATCGCCATGATTGACTATAGGGCATATCACTAACACTTTCGGCTCTATGCTAGCATATTATCAAACAAGTCCTTCACCGAACTACTAAGAGAAAATATATTCTATGCCATCGAATAAGTATTCGCTGCCTAATAAGCCCTCTTCTACTATATACCATCGGATTTTAAATTTTGTCTACGATTTACCATTGCCGTCACCTATCCGTCGCAACCCCTCCGTTAAGCCTATCAGTTTTTGTCAAAATGGTCCAAAACGCCCCTATCACCCACCTCTAGCTCGCGCAACCGAAGCACGCCTACACCCGCACCATGCTCTATCGAGTTGTGCCTCTCCTCACCCTCTTCCCCCCAACCCCCTCGCCATTCCCCTCCTCCCCAAGCTTGAATTGAGCTCAGAGGCCTGTCGCCACACTACTCCTTCGTCCTCGCCTTCTCGGGATAGCTTTGACTATTCCAACCATATCATTCCGTGATGTTGAGTCTCGTGAACTTTTCCCCTCAATCAATTTGTACTTTTCAGCAACGGATCGCTCGAATCGCCTCGTCTTCTCCATCACAATTCAACCCACGGTGTGCCACCGCTACCGATTTTGTTGCCCTCGGTGAGAACCTGTGGCGACTCGTATAATTAACCCCCGGTAATGACTGTCACCTAGGGTTAACTGTACGGACCTCAGCACAGTAACTAGCAAAACATCAGGCCTTCTGATGTTTCATTAGCTACTATAATGTATACAGAGTATTGCAGCAGAACAATAATTAGAGACACCAAATGGAATTCATTAATACATTCCATCAGCCACGCAGGGCTATTGTCCCTTACATTACCTTAATTTACATAGATCGGGATTACAGCAAAAGATCTAGATATCTATTATAACCTCCTATCCCCTGGGGGCCTGCTAGCTCGGGGATATGGCCTACTACTCCCCCTACTACTCCTGATAGTAGTAGTCACCCTCCGATAGGTCCTGGTCCTGCGCACAGTCCTCACCCCTGTCCTCGGAAGGTTGTCCATATGACTCATCTTCTAAGCAGGGGAAGGATTAAACAAGGGTGAGTACAGAGTACTCAGCAAGAAATAATATATGAATGCAATAAATGATTTTTCCCTTCCCAGCATAACTACACCTAATCTAACTTCACCCAAGACCACTTCTCCCAAAATATCCTTTCTACAAAGAAATAAGTTTTAGAAAAAGGGTTGGTTGATTTTATATTTAGAAATTTCTACTAACACTTGAATATGAAAAGTCGGTGACCATAGTCTCTAATCCAAGAGACTAGCTTGAATTCAAGATTTTACCCTCCGCAGTTTGTACCACTTTACCCATAGTGACACCCACAAGAGATGCCCCGTAACGTTTATCACTACTCTAGTATTAGTTCTCCACCAGTACTTGAGTTTGTGACACCTATCCCAGTCGCCACACTACTCCAAGATACAGATGTACTCCTCTTAACTGGGGTACACCTCTGGGCTTCAAATATACCGCCCCCAATGGCATCACCTTCTGGGCCTACCGGCCTTGCCCAGAAACACCATGCTATCCTTACCCGTTGTGGAGAGCTCTAATATTGTTGTAGGACAACCTTTTCTGGCCGATTTCACACACCATGGTTGATACTGATTTTATGGTTCATTACCCAAGCGTTAGGTTGTTGAAACTTATATTATAACCCATGTAGAGGACCCCTCCGGCCTACATCCTTCTCATCGGCATCCTCTACCAGCCATATTAACACACGCCAACCCAACCATTAGCTAGACACAATAATCCCATTCCTGCTTCCAATTTCCAACCATCACAACCATTTCAACCCAACAACTCATTCTTTTAACCCATTCTCCAGCACACATCCATTTTAATACTTTCATTTAAATTAAGCTTTCCATGCAGTGATAGTAATGATCAATATATAAAAACAGTTAAAACATTTTAATAAAGCATGATCAAAGGGGTTTTGCTTGCCTGGAATATACTCGGAAAGTTCTACCTCGCTTGAAAACAGGGTTTGGTTGTCGGGCAGGTTCTGTTCTGGTCCTGAAAATTATAATCTATTAATCTACGGCATTTTTATTAAGTATGAGTTAAGTGTCCAACCAAACCAACACTCTATTTTTATTATATGCATCTGTTGAGGTTCATTTTAATGCTATGCATCTTCATATTTTATTTAGCCAACTAATCAATGAATGCAACTACTGCCGTTGTTTTATTGCTTTATACATATGCATGCATAACTAATGTCACAACTAACCACTAATCATCTAATGCTACTGATGATGCTCATGGCAGATCTATATGCAAAATCTACTCATTTTTCACTTTTCTCATTTTTCTCTTTTTTTTCTTTCTTCTTTCCTTTTCTCTTCTTCTTCTTTCTCTTTTCTCCTTCTCTTCTTTTCTCTTCTCTGTTTTTCTTTCTTTTCCTTCTACTTCCAGCCGAAGCCTCATCTCCTGGCTGTTTTTCTGGACCGAAGTCCCTAGCTCCTTCCCTACTGGACTACTACTACTACTTGGCCTCCCTCTTTAACCGAAAATTCCCTCTACTCCTTCGAGCTCTCCTCCCAGCGTTGGCGACGCATCCACCTGGCCGGCGACACTTCCCTCCAGCGCCGACTGCTCTCTCCCCCGAGCTCCCTCTCTCTCCCGGCCGGCAATGCCGCCTCATCTCTCCCTCACGCCGGCTGGAGCAGAAGCTACAACTCGTCCCCCTCCATGAAGCTAAGTTCTTTTTCCCCCATCTACTCTAATCCATAAGTTGGGTTCTAAAGCTAGTGCTAAATCACTAGATCTATGCATCTGCAACTCAAGCTAAACTACTGCTTACTTGAACTCCTCGCGATTCGGTTCGGTTGAGTGAAGAAGAAAGTTGGTGCTGCAATGTGCTAGGGTTAGGGTTGGGGTTGAAGTAGAGGTGGCCGAATCTGCTATTTTCTGGTTCTTGCTACTCCTCTTCTTGCTTTGCTTGATTCTTTGCCAGCTTACTCCTTCCTCCTAGATGATCTGGATGGTCGCCTCTTCCTTGCTTACTTCTTCTTGCTTGAATGCGAATGGGAAGATGGAGTGGCTGCGATTTGGCTGGATCTACACTAGCTTTGTGGTTTTCGGTTGGGGAAAGCAAGAGAGGCAAGGTGAGCTGGGTTCTGGCGAATGGCAGAGGGGAAACCTCTCTCTACAAGCTGGCATCCTTATCCTTTCCTTGCTCTGCAATTACCTTACTGCCCCTAGCTTCATTCTTGCAACACAAGGGCACACCGGTCCTTCCTTCTATGCATGCAGACTGCCACCCTTTTACTCTCATCCAAATGCTTATGCACACATGAATACATTGATGCTCATGCTTAGGGGTGATAATGACGATGATTACTAATGATGCTTATGCAAAACAATGAAGATGTACTGACACTTTCCTTAACTTGATTATTACTCCTGCTCAAATAGCAATTTTTGATGCAAGCTTAATACTAATGATGATGCTTATGATACATGTATGCTTAAGGATGGAATGATTAGGGGGAGGGTCCTCACAGAACCTCATCAATTCCTTTCATCTATGGCATCACCTTCATCCTCTCTACCTTCTACATGAACCAATTTGGCTTTTGCGCCACCATAGCCGGTCACTACAGCCGCCACCTTCTTCTCCAACGTCGGTCACCGATGCCCTGTCATCACTGGCCATCTCCAAACATGCCATCCGCTCATCGTGTTGCCAGTGTGCACCCATCCTCACACCATTCCCTGAAGAGCGCCTCCAGAACGTCACTTCCATCATTCGCCCGCGCCACCGGCCACTCTTCTCATCACTAGCGCTGCCGCCATACCTCTCCGCCCAAGACGCCACCTTCCTTTGCCTCCCGAATGTCGCGCTGATCTGTTTTGGTCCTTCCCGCCATCACTTGCGCCCCTGCACACCATCACCGACGCTGCCCAGAGCTGCCACGCCGCTCCTCTACTTCTCTCTATGGCAATCGAGGGTAAAATGGTCTTTTGGCAAGGCCTAACAAAGTAGATGTGATGACCGAGTGACAGTGATGACAAATCGTAGACAAAATTTGAAATCCAATGGCATATCATAGAAGAGGACTTATTCGGTGGCGAATCATAGAACAAGGACTTATTTGAGGGTGTAGAATAGATTTTCTCAACTATTGAAGTCGTCCCGTGGAAAAGTCTTAGTCTCAGCATGTAACAGTTTATCATGTGATCTTAGTCTCAGCATGTAACAGTTTATCATGTGATCTGAAAATTCTACCTTCCGCTGCGCATAAAACTGCCATTAGAAGGAAAAACCAGCCAAGAACAATGGCACGTCTATTCATCTCCCTCCTCCTATTGTTACTACTGCTCCACTCATGTACAATAGCTCAGCAGAATATCAGCTTGGGATCCACTCTGAATGCAGAGGGCCCAAACAAATCATGGCTCTCGCCCTCTGGTGACTTTGCCTTCGGTTTCCGGCCACTGGAGACCAACTCTTCCCTATATCTACTTGCCATCTGGTTTGATCAGATTGATCAGAAGACTGTTGTTTGGTTCGTCAATGACACCAAGGCAACAGTACCATCTGGTTCAAGCCTGCAGCTTACGCCTGATGGTATGCTATCCCTCCGTGATCCCACTGGAACTGAGGTGTGGACCTCCCATGATGCTGGTGGTGCTTATGCTTCTATGAACAACAGTGGCAATTTTGCCATTTTTGGAGCAGATGGGTCTCCCAAGTGGCAAAGTTTTACTGCACCAGCGGACACAAATCCTGCCTTCCCAAGAGCTGCCAAGTGGAACTATCCTCCAGGCCAGGCTTATGGACACCGACTACTCTAATGGTCGGTTTATCCTCAGTCACAAAACAAATGGCAATCTGACTTTTTATCCAGTGGCCGTGCCCTCCGGATTCAAGTACGAATCCGATGCTTATTGGTCCACTAACACAAGCGGGAACGGCTGGAAGCTGGTTTATGATGTGAATGGCACGATCTACTATACCTCGGAGAACAGCACGCAACCCACTATTATCAGCATCATGTCAGCAGAGATGGACTCAACAGAAAATTTTTACCGCCGGGCAACACTCGACCCAGATGGTGTTCTTAGACAATACAAGTATCCAAAAAAGGAAGCAGTAAAAAGAGGGCTGCAAGCAGGATGGACAGTAGTGCAATCCGTGCCAACAAATATCTGCAGCATAATCCATTCAGACTTTGGCAGTGGAGTGTGTGGGTACAACAGCTATTGCAGGTTCAACTGGAACCAAACACAGACAGAGTGTGACTGTGCACCGCAGTACTCATTCTTCGATCTGGAAAGGAAGTACAGAGGGTGCAAGCCAGATTTTGCATCGCAAAGCTGCAACTTGAATGAGGCACAGGTCATAGAGCAGTTCCATATGATGCCAATGAATAACATTGACTGGCCTCATCGTGCCTATGAGCAGTATTACCCCATTACTGAGAGTATTTGCCAAGACTTGTGCTTGAACGATTGCTTCTGGGCTGCCGCAGTGTTTGATAAGGATGGGCATTGCTGGAAGAAAAAGCTACCGTTGTCCAATGGGAAAGAAGGGAGTGAAGTTCAGAGGATAGTTTTCCTCAAGGTGCCAAAGAAAAATAACTCCCAGCCTCAACTATATATCGAATCCAGTAGTAAGTGGGTAACCAATAGGAAGGATTGGATACTTGGAGGATCCATCCTTCTTGGTAGCTCTGTCTTTCTAAACCTTCTCTTCATTTCAGCCCAGTTTCTCAAAACGCACAGTAGGATTTCCAGGAAAAAGAAGATTCCATCACAACCATGGTACAGGGTGATCACAAGAGCTTTCTCTTACAAAGAGCTTGAGGAAGCAACCAATGGATTTAGTGAGGAGGTGGGCAGGGGGGCTTCTGGTGTTGTTTACAAGGGGCACCTGCATGCTGAGTTTGGGACCAGCATTGCAGTCAAGAAGATTGATAGAATCCCACGAGAAACAGAAAAGGAGTTCACTATGGAAGTTGAAACAATTGGGCATACACTACACAAGAACTTAGTCCAATTGCTGGGATTCTGCTACGAAGGAACTGAAAGGCTTCTAGTGTATCCATTCATGGCCAATGGTTCTCTTACTAAGTTCCTCTTCAGCGGCATGAGGCCATCATGGGACCTCCGAGTTGATATTGCCAATGGTGTGGCAAGAGGAATGCTCTACTTGCATGAGGAGTGTGGCAAACAGATCATACACTGTGACATTAAGCCCGAGAACATCCTTCTCGATGAGAACTTAGTAGCAAAGATATCAGATTTTGGCCTCGCAAAGTTGCTAAAAGCTGAGCAGACACAAACTAGCACTGGCATCAGGGGTACTCGAGGATACTTTGCTCCTGAGTGGTTCAAGAACGTGGGTATATCTACTAAAGTAGACGTCTACAGCTTTGGTGTAGTCCTACTGGAGATTGTATGCTGCAGGCGGAACGTGGACCTTAAGGTTGCCGATGAGGATAAAGTAATATTGACATATTGGGCATATGACTGCTACCGCTGCGGCCAGCTTGGCTTGTTGGTTGAAGGTGATGAGGAGGCCATGATTAATATGAAGATGGTGGAAAGATTCATGACAGTAGCACTTTGGTCCATCCAGGATGAACCAGCGATGCGTCCAACTATGCTTAAGGTGAACAAGATGCTCGATGGAGCAATAGATACTCCCCAGCCTCCACTTGACACCCCAACCTTCACAAGTTCACTTCTGTAAGATGCTGCGTCTTGATAAGTAGCTTGTACCAAGAATAAATATTTGATTATTCAGTATGCACTCAAAGGCTATCATAGTCCATTGATATGTATTATTTCATTAGATAAAAGTAGGCTTGCAGTGTCTTAGAAGACAGTTGCATGTCCATGTATGGACAGTCCTTTGCATTGTCAATTAGATTCTACAATCAGAATAATAGCTTCTCGTGCTAAATTCAAGGTACCTACAATCAAAGGCATAAAATTAACATATATTTGGTGTTAAGTGTAATTACGGAGTTGAGCAACGCTGTCACAGTGCCAACGCTGTCACAGTGCTAATATAGGCAAATGTACTGAAACGATCCAAACTAGTTACTTCTCCAGATAAGGAAAAATGTTTTGCACGATAATCAAGCAAACAGCACAAAGTGGACGAGGGAAACAAAAAACCAGCTGAGATGACAAGGTTCCCTAAAACGTTTGTGCAGGTTTGTTTGTCAATCGACAGATTGCAGGGTTAAAATGCTTCAGGGCTAGCCTCCCGAGTCCCGATTGAACTGAAGTGACCTGTTACTCCCAGGCCCCAGCCAATTGCATCCTAATTCCTACTCCCCATCATATATGGCACAGTATAGCTAAAATCGGCACATTCTTCTTTGTTGGTTTCACAAGATTATAACACTTTTTTCTGGAGATACAATATTAATATACTGAACCGCAATCCTATATGAACAATGCAATAGCACTTGTGCACAGCACACTACTGTTAGAATTAGAACCACGAACATGATGAGATCTCAGCAGGCTCACCATCAATCCATTCGAGACGCAGGTGCCACCAGTCCAGCAGCAGGCAGTAGACACCCCCCGCCGACGCACCCGCGTCACCCTCGGCACCGACCCCCGCGCCGCCCCACCCCAGTCCTAGGGTCCCGGTCGGCCAGCGCCGGCACCGCGGCCTCCAGCACCAGCACCAGCACGGCACGCCCACACCGAGTAGCTCGGCAGATTCACCTCCCGAATCCGCCAATTTGCCACCGGGAGCGCCGCGGAGACGGCGTCCGTTACGGGTATGGACGGATTAGGCGACGCTGTCGCCGGCGACCGGCCGGAGGCGGCTTGGAGTGATGCGACACGAAGGCGCGAGGCCGTCGGATCAAGTATCAACCATCGGGATGGAAGGGATCTACCAATCTGGTTGGGAGGAGGATGTGTGCCGCGCAACTGACAGGTGGGTCTGTGCCGTGTGCCGCCGACTTCCGAGTTCCGAGTTCGACTCGGGAGCTGGCGTTCGAGTCGAGGTGTTCCCTTCTGGATCTTATTTGGGCCGTCCAATTTGGATCGCGAATAAGATGTGCGATCAAGTACGGCCGTACACATGCCTGGTTCCCTCGTCGGCCGTGGCCAGAAAAGCATGTATATATATTGGAATTGCTATGCTCCTAGTCGTTTTAGAATTGATCATTTTTTAGCCTTTTTTATTTTATTTTTTTATAAATTTATCCTCCTTTTGAATGTAATTACAAATATAGCACAATCCTTAACCGTAGAAGCGTCGGAAGGTAACACGTCATTGGAACTCTTGGCATCGTGCCTCCCGCGTTCTCCAACCATGGCACTGTGCCTCCCATGCTCCCTAGGCATGGCAGCTCCTGATGCCTCGTTCGCCGCCCGCTCCCACGTTTGGCGCCAACTGTCGATGTTTCGAGCACCAGCGAATGAATTTTTTAGTCAAGGGGCCGCGTGTTCCCTCTCCTTAAATGGTTAGACTCAGGGAGCCTAAGACGTATACTGGTTCGGGCCGAATGTCCCTGCTCCAGTTTGTGTGGTGATTCTATATTGCTTTGGGTGCAGATGATTGCGCGGTGTTACAGGCGAGAGCTAAGGAAACTAGGAAGAAGGTCCTTCGATCCCCTCTCCCAGAGGACCTTGCCTCCCTTTATACAACTGGAGGGGGCAGGTTACAGGTGAAGTTGGGAGAGGAAAGGATGAGGTGTCCTACGCTAGGAGTTCTGGTTCTGGGTCTCAGCGATGTGGCCGGTCGTGCACTTACCCTATGCCGGTTCTGTGGACTCATCGAGTGGCGTAGTTTTCCGTGTAGTCGGGGGATGGCGCTCCTACCCTTCTGTACGTCTGTCAGATGCTGACGCCACAATGCGTGGCTCCGGTGCTGCCTCGGGAGGGAGCGTGTCCCCACACTGTGCACGACTGGGCGATGAGACTGGAGCATTGACCTTTGGTGATCTCCCCGCTACCTTGGGAAGGAGCCACCGCCTCGCCACGATCACTCCGTATTGTCGCGTCAGTGGGCGGTGTGGCTAATCGCCATGACGACTGGCACTCGGTCCTCGGCGGAGATCGCTTCGGCTTGGTCAGAGCTCGCGGGGAGTCCGACCTGTGGCGGATGTCGGACGCCCCCTGGTTGGTTTGGTCGGGGTCGAGTGTCTTTCGTGGCCCAGCGGGGGCCTTTGGCCAGAGCCGGTCTTGGGCGCAGCCGTTCGTCATTCCGGCATGGGGTACCGTGGTAAGAGCCTTCAATCAACTCCCTGTTCCTAGGCGCGACAAAGACCAACTTCATGCCCGTGAGCACAAAGAATGACAAATGTCACCTGCTGTGCCTTCCGTACTTTGAGGGGGCTAACTTTGCAAATGCGTTCATGGTGGAGCTAGATTTGCAAAAAAAAAAGGTAAGTGAGGCTAGAAAAGAGATGACTTCAACGCCTGATGCAAAGGGTAAAAATCATACGCTGCGTTGGTTGTCTCGCATTCTCCCAATTCGCCACCACCACTCGTTCCTCGTCAAAGCCTTATCCCATTAACCCATGCCATCTCTCTCTTCCTCTCTCTCACTCACACACACATTACCAGAGCTACCCAGTGGAGGTCTCCTCTCCCTGGAGGTCGATGTCCTTCATTCTCGAGCGAGGCCATCCATCGAACTGAGAGCCGATATCTCCTCTCCTAGAGGTGGCCGTCCTTTGCGCTCGAGTGAGGCCATCCGGTGAATGGCAGGGCCAAACCACCAGGGCAGTGATGTCGGTCGGCAACGAGGCTTGCCATCTGGTGTGCTTTGCAGCTGGAACGCCAGAGACCGGGGTAGTGTGCTGTCATTGCGTCCTCATAGCTTGGCTCGTTGGTGATGGCCACCCTTCCTCCTCTAGTACGCTTGTTGCAATTATTTTCTCGGTTTGTTGCATGAATTTTTTAAATTGTTGCATTGAGTATTTTATTTTGTTGCAGTGTGTCTTGTTGGATATTGTAGCATGAGAAATTTTGTTGCAATTGGGTTATTGATTTGTTGCACATGATTGTTTTTTGTTGCTACAATTGGCTATTAATTTGTTGTACCATGCTTTTTTGTTGTGATTGGTTGATGCAACTGTGAAGAATTTTGTCACATGTTCATATGATTAATTTTGTGACTCATCATAAATTTGTTGTAAGTCTCCCATAGAACACTAGTTCGTCCCATCTTAGATTCCTGATATTTTTTTTTTAAAAAAACACATGAGCCACACCGAGGATCAGTCACCATTGCCTCCTACTTCTTCTGTCGTTGCCACCGACCACATCAAGACAATAGACACCTCATGAGCGAGCACGGGAAAGAAGTAATGTGTTTTATTGGGAGGAATCGGATGGTCGAAGTAACTCATGAAAAGGACCCGATGGTAAATACAACATACGAAGCTAGTTTGGGGATCAAACATCCAGCGCTGTCATTCCCGATATATATATATATATATATATATATATATATATATATATATATATATATATATATATATATATATATATATATATATATATATATATATATATATATATATATATATATATATATATATATATATATATATATATATATATATGTATATATATATATCTACTACTTCTAATTAAGAGTTGATGACAGTGGTCCATTCTTCTCTAGAGTATCTGATTCGTTGGATCTGATATGAACGGCTGAGATAAAAGAGGATTTAATCATATCTTAGATGGAAGGATTTTATCATATCTTTTTTTAATAGAAATATTATTTTAACATGTCTCTATTCACATGTTCTTACTATGGAAGGATGCTATTCATATATCTTATAAATAGAAGGATTTTCTCATCATATCCTGCATGGATAGAAGGATATACTCACTATATCCCATAATACGGGAATTCTATCTCATCATATCTGGAAATGCGTAGATTAAAAGGAAAGAAACACGCAACCAAATCATGTGCCAATCACGAAGATGTCGAGGAGACCTGGCTTCCATCTGCCCGCGTACGCTGCCTTCTGCTTTCATCTACTCCCTATTAGAGGGCACCTACTCTCATCTTCAAGAGGATAGGCCGGTCAGTAGTGGAGACACACGCAAGAAGAGAAGAGAAGAGAAAGGCTGCGTGCAAGAAGCAAGAAGATTTCCTACAAGAGGAAGGCAATAACTTTCTCCTCCTTCAATGGTAAAGATTGATATCTCCCTACTAATTCTAATTAAGAGTTGGTGGCGATCGTCCGTTCTCCTTCAAAGTACTTGATTCGTTGGATCTAACATGAACGGTTGAGATAGAAGAGGATTTAACCCGATAGTCAAATCTCTTCGGAGGAACAAACTTTTCCAATTATTGAAACATAACTAAAGTTAATGTTCTTTGCAAATAAATTTTTTATCGTAAATTGAATTTTCGTTGCAACACACGGGCACATAACTAGTAACAACTAATTTCTCGGCGGTACTTTATTTGTCTGCCGAGCGTGTATATTTTTATTGCATCTTCTTTAATTATTCGTTTCCATTCTGTTGCTCAAGTCGTCGGTCACACTCAATACACACTGCTCAGTCAGTCACATTACCCGCACGTACACATGCGTGGGCGCTCTCTACACACATATGAAATTTATCTGAGGCACACAAGGTCGCACTAGTGTGGTCGTGCACTTTTTTCCTAAACATGCACATGTGTGTATATGTTCTTGAGATTAGTGGACACCGGCTAAGTCTAAAACTTGAATCCTAGTGGACTAGGTACACACTCGTGCATCTAGCCATCTCACAACTATCCAACTTCATGCTTCTTCTTTTTTTTTTATCTCGTTTATTCTCGTATTCACGTGAAAATTATACTGCTTGTTGTAAAACCCTCACAAATATCTATGAAAACCTTATGTTCAAAAGAGGCCTTAGAATACAAACAGCAAAGCAACATCCATGACGGGAAACACGCTCGGGTTTCTTTCTTCTTCTTTTTCTATTTGGCAATACGCGATGCCTCAGATGCACGCACGCTCCACGCTCTAGTACTTTGTCAGGCCCGTCGAGCTGGTGCAATTTCGTGTCAGGCATATCCCGCCCGCCCGTATTCCTGATCGACGCCTCTAGATATCTATTCCTGCGGCGACGTAACGTTACGCATATTAAAACGAACTAACGAATCTGGGAGGAGGAGGAGGAGGAGAAATTCGAAATCCGCCGTACGTACGTAGCGTTGTTGCCTGTGGCCTCGTGCCCGGGGGGTGGCAATGCATGTAGGTACCCATTCGAAATCCTAAATGTCAGCCATAAATATCGCAATCCGCATTAAGTGCCAGCCTCTGCCCCCAGGATGGACACGCGCGTTTGTCCGTCCGTTAATTCCGTGCTTCCATGCACTGCGCCTGCTCTGCGCACGCGCATTTCAAAATCCCGTCTCCTTCGGTTCTCCCACGCGATCGAGCTCAAGAGCAGAGCAGAGAGGTGGAGGCAGAGGCAGAGCAGCTGTAGCAGAGAGCCGGAGATCGAGACACTTATTTCGTCCAAGGGGAGGGAGTGCAGTGGAGGGGGGAGGGGTCCAGGTCGTGGTCGCGGATCGATCGTGATGCACGCGTGCTTCCATGGTGGCGGCGGCGGTGGCGGCGGCGGCGGCAGGATGAAGTCCATCGGCGTCATCAGGGACCTGGCCAAGAACGTATGTCCATTTCCATCCTTCTATCTGCGGTCCTGCGCGCGTGCATATATATGCATCAGCGTGTGTGTGTCGTGTGTGCAGATGAAGGCCATGTCCCTCAAGGTGAAGGCGGGTGGTGGTGGGAGCTACGCGCGGCGGCGGGGGAGGCCGGTGGAGGCAGAGGAGGACCTGCAGCTGCAGGACAAGGACATTGCTGCGGCGTCCGCGTCCGCCAAGATCGCGCCGGCGCAGCCTCAGGAGGCCGACGGCGATCAGGACCCGCCACCGGCGGCTAGCAGCAGCGGTCATCATCCGCACGAGGAGGAGCAAGGAGGGAAGAGGCAGGTGCACTGTGACAAGTGCCGCTCTCCTTTGGATGACGGCGCCGGGGAGGAGGCGGCGGCCTTGCCGGAAGATCATACAACGGCAGAGGAAAGGGACCGGGAGTGGGTGGCGGAGCCGGAGCCCGGGGTGCTGATGACGCTGGTGTCTCGCCCCGACGGCACCAACGCCCTCCGCAGGATACGGTTCAGGGAGGAGCTGTTCGACGGCCCCCGGGCGGCGCAGCGCTGGTGGGCGGACAACTACGACAGCATCGTCGAGCTCTACAGCGTCGTACAATCCGAGCGCTCGCCCGAGGGCGAGGAGGAAGATTCGGCGCCCGTGACTCCATGCCAATCCGAGGACGACGACCACCGGCGGCAGCAGGGTTGTGATTCGGGCTCCACCTTATCCGGGCCGTCCAGCGGCAGCGGCGGTGGGTCGGCCAGCACGTTAGGCTCCCCAATTCTGGGCCTCGTGGTCACCTCGCCCAACAGCAGCACAAGGGAGAGCGGCCCAGGCACAGTAAACCATACAAGTAACATCTATTAGGGAAAAAAACATATTCTTTTTTTACATAGGAAAAGAGAACTCATGCTCATCAATCTATTAAAGTACTAAGAAAGCAGTGGTTTTTTGCTGGCGAAGGTAACAAAGGAGAAGTGATTACGACCTTTATATTGTTCTACTGTTTTTTTTATACTAATCACTTTTCTATACTGTCTTTTATATAGTCATTCTTTAGACCGAAGGCATCAACTAGCTAAAGCTTAATATGATTTAATTTTTATTTTATTTTTTTGCTGGGATGACCAGCATACAATAGAGCTCTGCGCAAAATACAGACTTTGAAAGCAAAACAAACTTATTTGCCAAACCGCAGGACAACTCACAGCTTTAACTCGTACCAGCATCCTTTACTTATCTGAAGTCGCTAGCTTCTCCGCCCTCACCAAGTGCCACGTCAGCGACTTTGCAAAAAAGTTCCTCGCAAAATCCAAAATTATGTCTAGGTCCTCTCACACCTCTTTTGAAAAAACCTCGTGGTTTCACATAATCGCGTGTGACTTCGGAAATTTCGTTTAGGTCCTCTAGCTCTTTTGCAATAAGACCCCTGGTTTCACGTATTCATATAGCTCTGAACCCCTTATGCAAAAAAAACCCGTGGTTCTAGAAAATTACATCTGGACATGTAGCACGCCCTTTCACAAAAAAATCCCCATAGTTTGCCCTGCTTGGCATAGCGCGCGGCTCCACCTAGTACCTCTAACACCCTAAGGACATTCTAGCATCAGCAAAACAATAGTAACTACGATAGCTACAAACCTGGCTCCAAAAACAAAAGAGGCAACCTAGATCACTATTGCGAAAATGGGCCTACACGGCTGATTAGTCAGGCTATTAAATGGTGACGGCGACTAAATTGTCACGAATAATATAATCGGAGTGCAATTAACACAATCGAACAACTAAATTGACTGTATAATCTAATTAATCGGTTATTTTTCTATTAATAATCCGTATTCCCCATTTAATCACGAAAACATCTTACTTTTATTCACTAAGGCACTATTTGTTCGGACTTTTTCACCAGTTTTGAAACAAAAAAGGCAAAGCCTAAACAAATAGGTGGCTTTTTACCTAGGCTTTTTCAAAAGCCATAAGTCTTCATATAAATAAAAGCCATTGTCATCGCACCCCCGACCAACGAGTACTTCCCATGAAACATTACAGCAACGGCAAGGCATTCAACACAGGCCTTGCATAGTTGCACGCCCTGTTTTTCCAACAAATCAGGCAGATAGCTGCCCTTACCATCTACCGAAAGGCAGTCACTGCCAGCACCAACAGTCAGGGGCGGATCTTAGGGGGTGCTAGGTATGCCTCGGGCCTCGGCACTATAAAAAAATTGATAAACGCTACAAGATCACTTCTTCAATAGATCAAATTTGTTGATTGAATTGGTTTCGATTTCGGTGATTTATGATTTTAAGATATTAGAATTATTTGTATAGTAATTTAGGCAAATTACAAATGTATGTGTTGGATTTATAATATTACGAAATTATTGCACAAAATTATAGAGTTGTACGTGTGAAAGTGTACACCCCATAGAAATTTTTCTTGTTTCGCTTAGTGAAGGACCATGTGGAGGTCCATCCATATTTGTGATGAGTATTTGACTTTATTTGAGCAAGGTGTGCTCAAGTTTGAGTTTGATTTGGTTTGATTTTCAAACAAGAGCTATTTGAATTGCTGTGTCGACCCCGAGTGGTTGAGACACCGAGTGGTCAGGTCTTTGGCTGGTCGGATACCAGTCGTCCGACCCCGAGTGGTCGGGGCTTTGGCTGGTCGGAGACCAGTCGTCCGACCCCGAGTGGTTTGGGCCTTGGCTGGTCGGAGACCAGTGGTCAGACCTCGAGTGGTCGGGTTGGAGTCCAGTGGTCAGACCTCGAGTGGTCGGGATGGAGACCAGTGTTCAGACCTCGAGAGGTCGGGATGGTTTATTGCATATCATTGTGGGCATTGCTATGTGATGTGTTTCCTTATTTTTGATGGTTGCAGGACGACGGTGCTAGGTCATGGTGAGGCGGAGGATGACTGGGACTAGGCGAGGAGCGTCGGAGGTCCAGACGGTTGGGAGATCGCCGGAAGATGATCGGAGACGGAGTCCGGGCAAGTCAAGAAGACAAGGAAAGGAGATGATGCTAGCTAGATGCCGCGTGGATCAATGAGGGCCGTCGGATTGAGGTCTAGTTGATAGGTTAGCGGGTCTAGGTAGTATGCTTTAAAACTGCAAGAAAACCCGGTATGTGTGTGGGTTTTGGGTTAGCCCTTGCATGCTGTGTGTGTGGGTTAATCCTAGCCCTTAGATGAGTGCTCTAGGGTTGAGGGACTCATCCAAGGGTGGTAGGTAACCAAGATAGTATAAATAGGGGTGGAGGGTAGCCTCCTTCCTTGAAGGTTTTGAGGTTTTGATGCACCTTTGAGCTTTGCCCACATGAATGTGAGGCTTTGTAACCTCCCCTTCCAGAAATGAAATGTTTCCTCATATCATTTCTTTTCTTTGTGCATTTACATTACGCTTTTAAATTACGCAATTTACATTATGCACTTAAATTCGCAATTAAATTCAAGACTTACATTCTTGCAATTTACATTTATGCAATTTGGATTTGCCTCCCCTCCTTCTATATGCTGTTCTTCTAGGATGTCTTGAGGGTGTTCATTTGGTTTTACTTCTTTCTTACACCCTTGGATAGACTAGAGATCAAGTTTTTTTTTATCAAATTGCAAATCTGTCCAGAACTTGTTCTTCACGCAGCAGTCAGTGTTTGATTTTTATAAAAATATATAAAAATAATTTTTAAGTGATTATTTTTGGAGAAGGTGCATAACTCATATATACATCTATATAAAATTTCTTGAGTCCACTGGTTGCACCGTTTGAGGGCTATGAAGTGAAAACCGAGCCTCAAACTTTCTTGTCGAAGTTCCTGACTGTCTGTATTGCTTGATTTTTCATTCTTATTCTACAAAGCATTATGAGGTGATTTTTTGGTGGAGTGGTTCCCGTCTCAACTTCTCACAGGGACAAAAATTCCCAAAAATTTTAGAGCAACATAAACTCACCAACCACTTGTTCCAACTGAGGATAATTTCTGAAAATGTGCTTTAACTTTTCTGAAAAGAGCTTTGGTGTTTTAGCTTTATCTCTTTTAGAAAAGAAGTCTTTTGAATTGATTCCTCTTTTGTTTGGATACTTGACAACCAGGATTGTGATTAAAAACCCCTCACATGATTCATGGTTCTTATCCATGCAAGCTAGGGGTACACATAGTTGTCTAATTGTTCTGGGTTTTGGAGGGTGTGTGAATCTGAGAAGCACTATTTTGAACGAAAATCTTTGGGTGCTTTAGATTATTATTGCAAGAGTGTTTGGAGTACTTTGAGTGGGGGAAATTTTATTTGGGATCATTCACCCCCCTCTGATCGCCATTTCGATCTTTCAATTGGTATCAGAGCCGGTTTTGCTCTTCCATAGATCTTGACCGGTCTCAAGAGCCATGGCGATGGACAAGTATTCCACCAAGCCTCCTATTTTTGCTGGAGTTGATTTTCCATTTTGGAAATCGCGGATGGAGTCATACATCACTGCCCAGGGCTTCCCGTTATGGCAGAAGGTGAAACTCCCGTATGAGGTTCCTGCTGATGAAAACGTCACGGCCGGCAATATGGCTGATGTTGAGGCAAACGCTAAGGCAAGGAACATTCTCATACAGGGTCTTAGCCGCAGTGAGTATGACAGGATTTCTCACATTCGTTCTGCTCATGAGATTTGGGTGACCCTCGATGTTTACCATGAGGGTACTACCCAAATCAAGACGGTTCGACAGGACCAATTCAAGCGTGAGTTCAACAAGTTTGAACAGCACGCTGGTGAGAGTCTTGACGAGTGCTTTGGTCGGTTTACGAAGATTTTGAGCGACCTCCGGCAGTCGGTTGCATATACCCTGACTCGGACAATGCTCGGCATTTCTTGACCGCACTCGACCTTCGGGTTTGGGAGATGAAAGTGATCACCATCAAGGACACCACCGACTTATCGACTCTGACTCTTGATGGGCTTTATTCCCGCCTCAAGACTCATGAGATTGACGTCGTCTCGTGGAAGACGAAGTCTCAGTCGATGGCTATGGTCACCGATCCCATTGGATCCTCTCTTTCTGATTCTTCTGTTGGTTTCTCTCTCTCCGCCCTTTGCGAGCTAAGCGATGACCAACTAGAGAAATTTCCAGAAAATGAGCTTGCTCTTCTTGCTCGCAAATTTTCATATGCATACAAGAGAGTGAGAGAAAGGAAGAGAGGTGGGATGATCACCTGTTTCGAGTATGGTGGCCCCAACCACATTCGAGCAAACTGTCCCAAGCTGGAGAAGGGCAAAAACGAACAAGACGGTTCGGGCAAGAACGATTACACCGACAAGAACCGCAACAAGAAGGCCCCAGCTCGTGAGCTGGTGAAGAAGAAGTACTGCAACTTTGCCAAGAATAAGAAGCTCTTTCACCGGGTCCTCGCCGCACTGGACGACATCGAGCTCTCTGACACGGAGAACTGGAGTGATGCAAGCGAGGATGATCCGCAAGAGAAGAAAGGCGGCGACGACTTCTCCGGCATGTGCTTCATGGCCGACGCCAACGGCATCAGCGACTCCGAGCTCTACAGCGACTCGGACGAGGTACCCTCCTATGACCAGCTCAATGAAGCTTTCTGCAAATTAGGAAAATTTCATGCTAGAGCTAGAGCTAGGTGTACGGAGCTTGAGAATGAAGTAGGTACCTTGACTCGGGAGTTAGCTTCTCTTAGATCTTCTCCCTCCCGAGTCACTGATGACTGTACTTTGTGTGATGCTTTGCTTGTGTCTGAACTAGATAGTCTTAGGTTGAAGAATGCTAGCAATGAATCTATTGATACTCCTTCTGTAGATGCTAGTTTTCTTCATGCTCACTCTACTCCTTCTTGTGCTAATTACCCTAAATTGCTTGCTGAAATTGATGCCATGAGCGAACACCTTAGGAAGCTTTCTTCTAGAAACGATGAACTTGAAATGCATGCTTCTAAGGAATCAGTCAACTCATGTGAGGGCTGTAGGCAACTAAAACTTGACAATGAATCCTTAAATGTCAAGTGTGCTAAACTTGCTAAGGACTCACTAGATAAGTCACAAGAAAGTTGCTTACGATGTTCTGTGATTGAGGGGGACTTGGATAAAATCCATGTCGAGCTTAGGACGTTCCGGAAATGAAATGTTTCCTCATATCATTTCTTTTCTTTGTGCATTTACATTACGCTTTTAAATTACGCAATTTACATTATGCACTTAAATTCCGCAATTAAATTCAGCACTTACATTCTTGCAATTTACATTTATGCAATTTGGATTTGCCTCCCCTCCTTCTATATGCTGTTCTTCTAGGATGTCTTGAGGGTGTTCATTTGGTTTTACTTCTTTCTTACACCCCTGGATAGACTAGAGATCAAATTTTTTTATCAAATTGCAAATCTGTCCAGAACTTGTTCTTCGCGCAGCAGTCAGTGTTTGATTTTTATAAACATATATAAAAATAATTTTTAAGTGATTATTTTTGGAGAAGGTGCATAACTCATATATACATCTGTATAAAATTTCTTGAGTCCACTGGTTGCACCGTTTGAGGGCTATGAAGTGAAAACCGAGCCTCAAACTTTCTTGTCGAAGTTCCTGACTGTCTGTATTGCTTGATTTTTTATTCTTATTCTACAAAGCATTATGAGATGATTTTCTGGTGGAGTGGTTCCCGTCTCAACTTCTCACAGGGACAAAAATTTCCAAAAATTTTAGAGCAACAGAAACTCACCAACCACCTGTTCCAACTGAGGATAATTTCTGAAAATGTGCTTTAACTTTTCTGAAAAGAGCTTTGGTGTTTTAGCTTTATCTCTTTTAGAAAAGAAGTCTTTTGAATTGATTCCTCTTTTGTTTGGACACTTGACAACCAGGATTGTGATTAAAAACCCCTCACATGATTCATGGTTCTTATCCATGCAAGCTAGGGGTACACATAGTTGTCTAATTGTTCTGGATTTTGGAGGGTGTGTGAATCTGAGAAGCACTATTTTGAACGAAAATCTTTGGGTGCTTTAGATTATTATTGCAAGAGTGTTTGGAGTACTTTGAGTGGGGAAAATTTTATTTGGGATCATTCACCCCCCTCTGATCGCCATTTCGATCTTTCACTTAGCTAACAATCCAAATGTTGCAGTGCGTCCCCCATGCATGATTCTTCTATGTTACACCACGAGGATCCCATCACGAGTCAATATTATTGTGGGCCACCGCACCCTATGACCCGACAGAGGGAGCCACGAAGACATCATTTGTCACTAAGCTAGGGGAGGATGCTGCAACGGCAAGGCCTTCAATTGCACACCAAAATCTTGGGCAAAGCGTCGAAAGGGATATCTCCCCCTTCAACTAACACCCCTCGGCAAGCCGAAGGGGGTGCCACAACGAGGAGCACAGTTACAATCGGAGACCGTATGCAAGTAGCCCTCGTAGCATCTATAGATTAGTTAGCCTAGAGCAGAAATACCACGAGACCCTATCATCCTAGGGGTTCCATCGCAGGTGCAATCCACTGCCAGAAATCGTGATTTTGGAGTCATTGCTGTAGAGTCCAAGTCAACTATGCTCCTGAAAAATTGGAAAGGCGGACGGGATTACTGTCGATAAAGTTATTGCCTCAACCAAAGACTGCTGCAAGGAGTATGTGCCGGCATTTGCCATTGTCGTTCAGCTTGAGATTGGCGAACGGCAGCGGCGTTGGCAGGTGTCTTTCTGTTGCTGCTGCGCTCCGCTGGTCACTCCCAGCTGTGAAATGCGAACAGCAGCGGCGTTGGCAGGTGCCTTTCTGTTGCTGCTGCGCTCCGCCAGCGTTTCCGCAGATGGATGGTCACTCCCAGCTGTGAAATTGGCAATCTGCATTCTGCAGTATTCATGTAGATGTTTGAATCTGCCCAGACTTGGCAGCAAGCAGCTACCGTCTTCAGTTGTTTTTTAGTGGTTCATTGTCAACTAAAGGCTTACAATTAGTACACTTTGCTGTATATCCTCCATGCATGCAGGATGAACAATTGAACAATGACCATATCGGTAAGCACATGTGCGCAATTTCCTATTTTTGTTTTCCCTCGTCATTTGGTCGCTGTTGTTTCTCTCTCTGTTTCAGAATGTAAGGCTCACCTTTTTTTTCTTTGGCATAATGGTTAACTGATTAGAAAGCCCACCGACGAACTATGGAACCCCAAAAGCCCAATCTACCAACGAAATGCCCAAACTACCCTTCTCGATCCACTTCCTGGTTGGAGTTACATCTAGGGTAAAAACAGGTCAGATGCGGATATTTTTTTTCTTATATTTTGACCCACATTTTTCAGGATTCAAAACCGGATATGTACTAACCGAATACGGGTATGAATCTGAATTATTCAGGATACGGACACATGATGGATACGTGACAGATTCAGATCGGAACAAAAATATACGGATAATACACATATATAGAGCAATATCCAATAACAATCTATGTGAAGCAAGCAAGGAGACAAATCAAACTGGTATTCTAATCCAGAAGTGGGCGAATCAAATAGGCATTCTGCGGCAAGGCGCCACATGTACGTCTTACGTGAAAGTTCAAATCTTTCTTCACCTGGGCTAGCTAAAGCATACATAAGAACACATATGTTAAAAGAGAAGTGTCTAAATCAGACATTTTTGTTTCTTCATGTAAACATCACAATCGGCTAGAGTTCAACAACTCATGAACACGTCTCTTTTTCATCATAGCAAGGTCTACTGCTGCAGCGTCTAAGTACAGGTTTCACATCATACAAAGGAATCAAATGAAAAGGCGACCACTGAAGAATTAACGGAAGAGGAGAATAAAATACAGGGCAAGAACAACGTTTGTAACTTTGTATACCTCCAGTCCAAACATCGTTGGCGTCCTGGTTGAGGCCCTTCTTGCCATGCACTGTGTACAGCGATGCTGCTGCTGTGGTGCTGCTCCCGCCCGTGGTCTAGCTTCAGGCTGCCGACCACAGCCCACAGGTGGTCTACCCCTGCGATTAGAATGGGTTGACCCGCAGGGTATATATCCTTATATTAAGGTTGCCGGATATCCTGCTAAGAAAAATCCCGATATCTAGATCTCATCACAGATTTGCTAGATATTGCTTACTCCAAACTCGATCCCAAATTTGGATTAAATATCCTGACCCTATTTCAGATTTGACCTGAATAACTAAATCTCTTCTCAAATCCAATCTCGATCGTACTTCGAATCTGACAAAAAAAAAATATCTATTCCGTTTCAAAACCTAGTTACATCTACACCACCACTATCACGACACGCGAAATGTCCAAACTACCTTTCTCCAATTAGGGTCTCGAGCACACTGCCTCTTGCCGCCTATAAATACGAGGCCCGCCGGTAAAATCCACCGACGTTCCCCTAAAATTCCTGATCCTCTTCGAAACACCCAAAATTCCCCCAAATTTCCCGATTCCAATCCATTCGATCGGCCATGGCGCAGCAGCAACAGGCCTCGCTGGACGTCCCGCCGGCACAGAAGCCGCTGCGTTACATGTCGGGGCTCTCCGTCGGCTTCAACTTCCAGCCCGGCGGCCGCTGCCTTGTCGCCAACTTCCTCGCCCCCAAGGCTCTCCGCGGCCGAGTCCCCGACGACGTGGTCCAGGACGCCGTCGCCGACGGCGTCGACGTCTACGGTACTCTCCCGGAGGAGCTCCCGTTCCCGCGCTGCAACCGCGGGGAGTACGGCAAGGTCTGGGGCTACTTCTTCACGACGGCGGCGGCATCCGGCGGTGATGTCCGGGACACGCTGGGCGGGTGCTGGCGGCGGTGCGGCGGCGTGAAGGCGTACGCCGGAGAGGACGGGGACGCGGTCGCGTTCCGTACCCGGTTCGCGTTCTACGACAGGCGGGAGGGCGGCGACAAGCCGACGCCGTGGCGGATGAAGGAGTTCCGCATGAACGAGGGCGCTGCCACCTTCCGCAGCGTCGCGTTCCATCCTATCGCCAAGGGCCTGGTGGTGTGGAAGGTCTACAACGTGGTGGAGATCCCCGAGGAGTCGTCGGCCGACTACTCCGGCAGCGACGACGATGCGGAGGAGAATGCGGTAGAGGAACCGGTTGACGTCGCCGACGTCGCCGCTGCGTATTTGTACATGATACAGCCGCAGCAGCAGCAGTAGATTAGAAGGCGGGCGCTGGTACGCAAATGCAGAGCAATTCCTCGACATCGGATGGGTTTTCGTATCTCTATTCTCTAAAGCTCGAACCAAGTTACTGAGGACAAAAACTGAGTTAGAAATAATCACAAAAACTGAAAACATATGATCCTTAATCTGGTGGACTTTAACTAAGTTGAATTGTATTAGTTGTTTGATATTATTATTTAAAAAAAAATATAACCGTTTATCTAACGAACTTTAGGTGTCGGTAGTGGAACTCCATCTAAATTAGAGAATGTAGAGGGTTCATACATCCAATACATAAGTATAGACACTGACATAGTAAACAATTAATCACACAACCCATATCATAATATAGGTTATTTATTCTTTTTAGAATGAGATTTGAAATGATTATGAAATATAAAATACGGAATTTTTTTAGAATTACTCTTGTGGGCATAGGCGTCCTAACTAATTCAGTCTTATGGTTTTTCATTATCTGCATATGGTCTTCTTTTCTTAGGTGCACATTTTGTGTAGGACTTTAGTTTAATGTTTTTATTCGGTGGCCAATTATAATGACTTAGATTAAAATAAAGAGTCCATGCTAAATTAATAAAAATAACAGAAATTAGGAATAAAAATAAAAAAATTAGTAATTTGATTTTCATACAAACTCTAAATTAAAACCCGTGCATAGCTAAAATTATGTATAAAAATTAGATAACACTTAGCAGGTGGATTTGTATATCAATTCTAATATGAAATTAATGCTCAAAATTAAATAAAAATAACAATTAAATTAATGGCTTGGAATAGAAGAAAGATTCCACACCAAGTACAATAAAAAAAAAGAAATTTAGAATACAAATAAAAGAAAATCAGCCATTTAATTTTCATACTAACTCTAAATTAAAATCTAAAATTAAAAATTAGATAAAAATAACAAAACAATAAAAATAAAAGGAAATCAGGGATTGTTTTTAAAATTCTATACTATGTGATAGATATAAATTTTGATTTTATTTAGGATTAAAATTCTAGAAATATAATAATCTGAGAAAAAGATGAGGCAAGGAATTTTATTTGTACATATATAAACTATTAGCTATTATGTAATATAAGTCAATAACGGATTTTTTTACCGTCCCTAAGAATTATATATAATATGCTAAAAATTCTCAAAAAAAAACATTCCGACTCTTTATACAGCATACCTCCACGGAATGAAGAGATTAAGAGGGTGATACATTGACAGTTGTTTATTCGGCTATATCGGTATAAGTAATGTGATGTGCACTAAAAAATTATTGAAAGAAAAAGACAACATTGCAATAATAAATTTAAGGGATGGTGACATAAATAGAAAATGTTATGTTGTGCTACATTTACTATGTTTCTATGCAAGTATTTGGAGAAGAAAGTTTCGGTCACATATGACAAGTATTATGAAACTGAGTGAGTATATTCTCTCCTATAATATATAATATCAAAATATCCCAAATAGAGTTACACAACGATTTATGTTTAAAAAGCAAATTTACATATGTATTACCAAGTTATTTAAATATGCTTTAAGAATGATGCACGCACAAGTGCGCGCCTACCATGCTAGTTATATATTAAAAGCTCATAGAGAGTTTGTAAAAGAGAAACAAGCTAGAAATTCTCACCAAAAAGTAAAACGATAACCCTTAATCTAATGGGCTCTAACTAAGTTGAATTGTATTAGCCATTGGATGTCTATATAGCGGACCCAATTTATAATGACTGAAATTAAAATAAAGAGTCTATGCTAAGTACAATAAAAAACAAAAATTGGGAATACAAAGAAAAAGAAATTAGTCATTTGATTTTCATACGAACTCTAAATTAAACCCGTACATAGCTAAAATTCAAAATAAAAATTAGTTTATAGATTTGTATATCAATTCTAACCTAAAACTATTATTCAAAATTAAATAAATAATAATAAAATTAACAGCTTAGATTAGAAGAAAGATTCCACACCAAGTATAATAAAATATAACATAAAGATTCCACAAGCATTGTAATAATAAATTTAAGAGATGATGACATAGATGGAAAATATTATATTATGCTACGTTTATTGTTTTGCTATGAAAGTATTTGAGAAAGAAAGCTTCGCCCATATATGACAAGTATTGGGAAAAAGAGTGAGTATATTCTCTCCTATAATATATAATATCAAAATATCACAAAAGGAGTTATGCAACGATCTATTTAAAAAAATACAAAATTACATATGTATTGCCAATTCACTTAAACATGCTTTAAGGATGATGCAACCACCTTGCTAGTTGTGTACTCAGTTTGTGTTACCACGTTGGGTTGGCTATTTGATACCAGTAATGAGCACTCCTAGACTCCTAGTCTTGGTTTAGAAGAAAGCACAGGAATTTCTATCTCTGAACTTAGCATGCATGGTCTGAACGCTGAAATTAGTGTTTCCCGATGAATTCCCCTCGATCCGTTGTTCTGTAACATGTTCATATTGAGAAATGAATCGGCAGAACTAAACACAGAGTATGAATGGGTGGTACTCCACCAAATAGCATTTGCTTCAGCTCTTGCACATTTTTTTTATAGAGGATCTTGCCCATTAATTCGCAAGCTAAAAATCTTCTAAACAGAAACTCCTAAGAGTTCTCGAAATGTTAGCATATTTGGCTCCCTCCTTTATTTTTGCAAAAATAGCTTCTTCTCAAAATATTTTTTTGCAAAAAAAAAACCCTCCACGTTACAGTATCACGAGATGTGCTCCTGTGGTATTGTAGCGAGAAATGCTATATTGTAGCATGGAAATTCGGGTTCCCGCGGTCATGTGGCGCGGAATGAACATGTGTCATCCCTTGATCCTTTTGCGGTAGACAAGGGGGTTATTTTTGCAAAACAAATTTGAAAAGGAGGTATTTTTTTTTCAAAAAAAAGGGAGGAGGGGTCAAATAAGTGAACAGTTCAAAACCTTCAGCTCATCTAAAGTGAGTTTTCAACCATAAACGTTGAAAGCCCTTTATCACAGACATGGGACAACACATTCCAACCCAATGTCATTTGATTGGTCAAGCAGGGTTTAAAATCCCACTCGGATTTTTTTTTTTAAAACTATGGTTGCTATAGTGACTTCGTGCGAAATTTTCCCTTTTTGGTCCAGATTTCACACCATTTTTTTTTGGCGAATTGTAATGACTTTTACAAGGAATATATGTGAAAAGTTTGTAAAACAAAATACATATACAAATTATGTAACCCTTGTATTTCAGCCTAAATTTTAAACATTAACTTGGAAATTTTATGTGCAAATACTTAGTATTTTGCATTCAAGCAGATAAGAAATATAGATAAATGCTTGCATGATTTTTTTATATTTATTTTTCCAATTTTTCTAGCATCGGAAGACCATTTCACAAGGGTTGAAAATCACCGAAAATTTAGTGATTTCGGCATAAATTTTGGTTTATGTTTCCTCAAAAATTCTGGATTTGAAATTTAGTTTTTATTTTAGCCGAATTTCGGCTACCCGAGATGGGAACTGAAAACGAAATCTTTGATGTGATCTGAAAACAAATTCGAAGTCTTAGGGCCAAACATGGTTGGCAATCAAATATAGTATTAAAAGTGTAATATAGTTATAATTTGCTCGAGTTTAGTACAAATTAACCAGGTGAGCGGCACGCGCGGGCGCGGCTAGGTCGGGCAGCCAAGGAGGCTCGGCGAGCGGGCGCAGGGGAGCGGCTATACTCCGTGTGGTCGCAGGGAGCGGCTTCGTGCGGACGCGGCTACTCCGAACTCCGAAGCCTCAAATCTCAAAGCCCCGGTCTCTTTAGGGAGTATAACGTCGAATCGCGTCGTGCCTGCCCCGGATCTCCCAAATTTGTGGCTACGCGAGAACTAGCGATGCTCTTCTCACCACTCCGCCTAACCCCTGCCACCGTCGCCGTTCGCCGGAGCGCCGTCGCCATCACGATGCGGGACCGGAGCAAGAACCGGAAGCCGACGCAGCGCGGGCGCTACCTCAGCACCGAGGCCGTGCAGGCCGTCCAGTCCCTTAAGCGCGCCGCCCACCGGGGCGCCCCCGCCGCCGTCGCCGTCGCCGTGGAGCCCAAGCTGCGGCGGCTCCTGAAGGCCGACATGGTCGCCGTCTTCCGCGAGCTCGCGGCGCAGGGCGAGGCCCTGCTGGCACTCCAGGTACAGACTTATTTTATGTGTGCCTTACCGAGAGCTTAGTGGGTTGGGTTGCCATTGCTAGTGGGTTTGGGCGTTGGCTAGGCAAATTTCATGTATAATTGTGTGAATCAATTGCCGACGAAATGTTACATAATGGTACCAATTGTCCAAAGTTGCGAATTTCGATCACGGCGTTGAACCATGCCTAACTCTTTCATGAGCTTATGCTGTGCCCCAGTTGGTAAAACTTAAGCATATCTTTGTGTGAGAAAGCGAGAAACTTCAAGGAGATAACCGATTTTGAGAATAAAAATAATTCAACTAAAATATTTACGCATTTTTGCACTATCCCTGATGCGCACTCACTATTGCTGTTTATGAACCTTCCTGGGCATTAGGGTGGATATTTTGTATTTCTAGTCTGATCCACCAATTTATCACTAGAGAAAACCTACGATATTAATGAACTATGGGTTTATATCCCCTGCCATCCTTGGGAAATAGTATGATGTGCTAGTCAGGTCCGTTGCGAGTCACAGTAGTCTAAATTCTTGCCCACTTTGATCCAAGCTAATAATTTTGATTTGACGGATGCAGCTGACGTCTTAAGCATAGCAGGAGATATAAATCCGTGAACTGTGGAATGTGGATATGAATGGTTCGTTGTGTCATTCTGCAAGAAGAATCTTAAATAGCAAGTTTATGCTAACGTATCTAAATCAAGAATGACGAATGTGTATAATTCGCATGAATAAATATAATCTATTGGCAGTACACAGGGTTGCCAAGATCTAGTTCATTGTTGTTGCTCTTTAACCATTATGCTGTGTAAATGGCTTTGTTTGGGAATTTACATGGCAATTTGCTCGCTATTGATTTAGTTTTTACTGTATTCTTATCTTCATTTAGGATTACTAGATGGTGCTGGCAAGCAGAAACTTCTTGTCCAGAACTGAGAAATGCACACTGAGATGCCTCTCGATGTTGTCATTTCTAATAGGTCTTTGAGGAGATTCGGAAGGAGCACTGGTACAAGCCTAGGTTGTTGTGGTATGTTGATCTTGTTACAGTGCTTGCCAGCAAAGGTTTGCGGTCCGAGGCTAGCAAAGCCTGTTCATATTTGAAGAGGGAAGAATTGGAACCCGACACTGATGGTTTCAATCTGCTCCTGAAGGCACTCTTAGATGCTGAGTTCATGCAATTAGCAATGGACTGCTTCCGTCTAATGAAGCTATGGGACAGTGAACCTGACAGGATAACATACAGAACATTGATCAAAGGTCTTGAATCCCTAGGGGAGATGGATCTATCTGCTGAGATAAGGTTGGAAGCAGAAAATGATTATGGTGATCACTTGGACTTCCTCGATGAAGAGGATATGGTTGAGACTTACGCAAGTAGTTCTTAATAGAATGGGTCAATGGAGGTGTTTATATTTGCAAAGGTTAGTGGTTCTATTATATGGCAATTTGGCAAGGAAATCATTTCAAAATATTATGCAGTGTTAGAACAGATGGATGGAATGGCATACTCTTGGATCCAACAAAACTTTTGTTGTGGTGACAAGTAGCGACTACTAATATCTACCTGATGATTCGTAGATGTTGCAAAAGGGCTACATGAAGCTTTGTCAGTTCATGTTTTCTTCTGTAACTTATTTAGTTTTCCCTTTGAAAAGTTCTCTGTGTATAATCATGTTGTTGTTTCCTAATGTACAATCACACTTACTGTGTGTAGAATCAATTACTGTTCTTTGCTTGATTACATGTCTGTGTGAATGGTTATATACTTACAGAATGTAGACAACATCTCCCTCTCAAAAAGATAAGATGTCGAGTGTAGACTAAATCACTAAGTTACCAGTCAGAAAGGTAAATCACACCTACAGTAATATTACAGCTTACAATCTGGAAAGCATAACCATTCATGCCATATCATCGTAAGGGGGTCTTCAAGGAAGACATCATAGCTTTCAATTATTCAGATGAGAAGACAGTTGTGGATGTATTTGCTGTTATTGAAAACTACTGCCTTTTGCAGTGCAAATGTAATTGCTACAAGACCTGACTGACATGGCTAAGCTCTAGAGTGCAATGGCTAACAAATTTGGACCTCTCGGACAGGATCAAATGGCTTTAACACTGCTAGTGACACACCATACTTCTGCAAAAAAAACTCCAACCCTGAAGCAACCATTGCAATGCTTACCTACGTTCCAGTCAATAACATCTAACAAGAGTCCATTAAGTAACTTTTACGAAGCACGTCTACAAAACGCTGTATTACTTATCTTCCTTATATCTTTGATATTGTGTCTTACTCTAATTTATAGTAGTAAATGGCATCGAAAATAGCTACATGAGAGGTGTATAGAAGGGGAAAAAATGGTAAAAAATCACATAGAAATTGTAAAATGCCATGTATTTAATAACAAAATTTGAAAGCTAAAATGACAAGTATTTGGCAACAGAAGATATTGATGTTCAATACCGAAGGCCTCTAGATCGAGTTTATGAAAAGATGATTGCGAGCCTCTATGATAAGAGATTATGAAAAGAGGAATAAAGGATTGCTTTCTTTATTCACCGAATGGTTTGAAAAGAGTATAGAGTATGAATTTGTCTTAATCTGAATGTTAATGCTAAATTTAATTGATGCCTTTGACCGTACAAATGGCCTCCTAATTTATACAGAACTAAGAGACTGCGATTGCACTTTAAAAGGGCGTCTTCTGGCCGAGAGGTGTCTTCCCATCAAAAGGTCTCTTCATCGGAGGTGCCTTTTCGGAAAAACTTCCGAGAGGTTATTTGTATCTGTCAAGAAAAATTGTCCGCACGATATGCACGTGCAAAGATAACTACCTGCCCGACCAGTTTAATCTGGTCGGGGTGGCCCAGTGTGAGCCAATAAAGGACACGTCAGCAAACTGGTCAGAGTCGTAATCGAATAACTGATCGTTGACCTTTTTCTTCTTTATGGGTTTTTTCTTATAAAGTTGTAAGCCCAAAACAATATATGATCTTTAGCCGCTTTAGGCCCAAGATAGAGTATGGTCTTTTATCATTGTGAGAAGATGTTATGGGTTACCATAATATGTATTATCGCAGAAGGAAACAAAACGGCAATATGGAAGGAAATAATTAGCAATGCGGCAAGACGGCAGGCGTGCACGGAAGTTCCGGCCGAAAGTTATTAATCAGGAAACTAACTAGTTGTTAGCAGTATGGTTTGCTTTGCTTTCCAAAAAACAGTTTAGATTCCATTGTTAGGATTTGAGCTTTTTACATCTATAAGTATGAGAAAAATAAATGAAAACGGCAACAAGTATTTTGCCACAAAGTTCCTCTCGGCGGTGCCTTCCGATTAACAGGGCCGGTAGCTCCGTTCGCTAGTTATCCGTCGAGTCGCCGCCACGGCCTCAACGTCCACCTCTATTCGTGCCGGTCAACGGCCGGGTACTCGTCTCTACGTCCAAGCTAATAACAAAGATTCAGGCGATTCCCCAGCTATGGCGCAGCCATCCATTGAAGAACGCGTCAGCCAACTCGAGCTTTCTTTGGATGAAATCAAAACATCCCTCGGCGAATTGCTGGCTTTCTCACGGGCGGCGACGTCTGGCCTCGGCGATCAAGGTCAGCAGAGCCAAGCGGCCGACGACACGGGCCGTCGCCAGGACCCTCGGGGCGTCCGTCACGAGCGCGGACCGGCGCTTGAACCCCTAGGCTTTGCGTCGCACGGGTCCACTCGCACGGCTGAACGCACACGACGAGAACGGCAACCGTGGGACGCTGAAGGTCATCTGCGTGCGTCCGTCGATCGGCGCTCGTTTCCGGACGAAGTTGAGGACGGGTTTCCTCCGCGTCGCTGGACACCACGTACTCCTCGCCTGGAACTTCTGGATTACGACGGCACGGGTGACCCACTTTTGTGGCTACGACAGTGCGAGCGTTTTTTCGGCTACATCAAATTCCACCACGCGAGCACGTCAACCTCGTCGGTCTCCACCTCAGGGGCGAAGCGCAAGAAGTGTTGGATAATTGGATGTTGGATGAAGAGTGGATTTCTTGGGAAGATTTTTTCGACACCTTACAGCGTTTCTCTCGACACTCCGGCGCTGGACCCTTAGGGGACCTCATCAATCTCAAATAGGGCGCCTGCCGCATGGATGATTACGCCCATGATTTTCAGCGGTTGCTCGCTCGAGCTCCCCGCATGGCACGCGCCGACCAAGTGGAGATGTTCACCGCGGGGCTCACTAAGGCCGTTGCAGCGGATGTCCGTCGCGAGCGACCGCGTGATTTATCCGAAGCTGTCAGTATAGCGCGTGAGGCTGAGGAGCGGAAGGACCTCTGGGTCGCCGAAGCATTACAGGGTTATACTTCTTCCAGTCGGACTAGATCGGCTTTTAGCCGTGGCGCATCGATGGGGACTGCACCTAGCGCTTCGTCCACTGGGGGACCACCGGCGGGGCCTCCTTCGTCCAGCAAAACCACTCGGGCTCTGGGGAGCCTGCCATCCAGCACGGCATCTATGGTTTCCCCCGCAACCAAGCTGCGCCTAAGTGCCGATCAATTGGCCGAGCGGCGCGCCAAGGGCCTCTGTTATCATTGTGATGATTTTTATAGCCGGTGGCACCGTTGCAAGCGTCTCTTCTCAATTGAGATATGCAGTTATGAACCAGAGGAGTCTGCGGATTTGGAGGAGGCGCGTGAATCAGCAGAGGATGAGGGCGATCCTCTGGGCCCTTCTCTCTCCTTGCTGGCTATTCTGGGACCCAAAGCCGGCAGCACTATGCAGGTATCTTTGCTTATTTGGGGGCACAACCTACTCTGTCTCATTGACAGCGGTAGCACGCATAATTTTATCAGTAGCCACGCCGCAATATGCATGGCCTTGGATCATCAGCAAGCCTCCTCTCAACGTGTGAAGGTGGCCAATGGGTATTAATTACCCTATTTGGGTCACATTTCTGCCGAAGAATTTACTATCAGCACACATTCCTTCACAGCGCCGTTTCTCGTGATTCCGCTTGATGGGTTCGATGTCATTCTTGGGGTGCAATGGCTCCAAACTTTGGGAGATATCCACCGGAACTTTCTTAACCTCACCGTGTCATTTGATCATCTGGGCTCACGCATCATGTTGCAAGGCTTCTCGAGCTCTAAACAGCCTCATCTATTGGCTCTCCAGGGTGATTCCTGCCAGGCACTGCCCTCAATATTGGATGATTTTGCGGATATTTTCACCGAGCCCAGGGTCTTCCTCCTTCGCGAGCCTGTGATCACCGGATATGCCTGAAGGATCGAACAAACCCGGTGGTAGTCCGGCCTTATCGGTACCCCTTTCGCCAAAAAGATGAAATTGAGAAACAATGCTCAGCCATGTTACTTCAAGGGCTCATTCGACCCAGCCGTTCCCCTTTTTCGTCGCCTGTGTTGTTAGTCAAAAAAGGGGACGATACCTGGTGATTTTGTGTCGACTACCGTGAACTCAACGCCCAAACAGTAAAAGATAAGTTCCCTATTCCGGTGGTCGAGGAATTGTTGGATGAGTTGCATGGCGCCAAGCTCTTCTCCAAGCTGGACCTCCGCTCGGGATACCATTAAGTGCGGATGCATGAAGCCGATATCGCCAAGACGGCATTTCGTACTCATCATGGTCACTACGAATTTCTTGTCATGCCTTTTGGATTTTCTAATGCGCCTTCCACTTTCCAAGCTCTTATGAATGAGGTTCTTCAGGATTTTTTACGAAAATTTGTTCTTGTCTTCTTCGACGACATCCTCATTTACAGTCAGTCACCTAAAGAACACATGACACATTTGCAGCATGTCTTGCAGCGGTTGCGCAGCCACAATTTATACCTTAAACTGTCAAAGTGCGTCTTCAGTCAGCACCAAGTTCGCTACCTCGGGCATATCATCTCTGCCTCAGGAGTGGCGGCCGATCCCGACAAATTACAGGTTGCGGCCTGGGCTCGACCTGCCTCGATCACAGCCCTGCGTGGTTTTCTTGGGTTGACCGGATATTACCGTAGGTTTATCAGGCAGTATGCTGACATTGTCGAGCCCCTCACGGCGTTGCTTCGCCGCGGTTCTTTTCAATGGACCCTGGACGCCGATCGCGCCTTCCTCCATCTCAAGAATGCTCTCATGACTGCACCGGTCTTAACTTTACCGGACTTCTCATTACCTTTTGTGGTGGAATGTGACGCCTTGGGCCGGGGCATCGGGGCCATTCTTCAGTGGACAGGGCATCCGGTGGCATTCTTTAGCCGGAAATTGGCCGATCGCCATACCAAGCTTGCGGCATATGAGCGTGAACTCATTGGCTTATCCAAGGCTATTCGTCATTGGCGGCCATATCTCTGGGGTCGCTCCTTTATCGTCAGGACTGATCATGCTAGCCTCACATTTTTGCTCGAGCAGGCCCTCATTACACCACCTCAGCAACATTGGTTGAGCAAATTGATGGGGTTCGATTTTCAAGTTGAATACAAACCGGGCCGTTCGAACCAAGCTGCGGATGCATTGTCTCGTTTTGATCCGGACACATCTTCTTGCGCTGCTGTTTCGGTTCCAACCTTGGCTATGGGGGATCAGTGGCGCGCTTCACTTCGTGTGGATCCAGAAATTGTACGCCGTTGCTCTGCTCCTCAGCATCCAGTGGACCTGCCGGACATCGCACGTCCCGTTCCATTAGCCGATTCGAGTGATTCGGCCACCACTCAGCCATCCGTCGTTCCAGTCGATGCACTTTCGTCCAGCCGAACAAATCAGCAGAATGCAGCACCAACATGCGACCTTCCCTCCGGCCGCGCGTGGACTGTTTGGCACGTTCGTGATGGCCTGTTATTCCGCAACGACCGCCTCATCGTGCCCGCGCAGTCTTCTCTCATTCCGAACATCGTGGCAGCCATTCATGATTTGACACACGAAGGCGTGCAGAAAACACTCCATCGCCTTCAACAAGAATTCTATTGGCCTCACCAACGGAAGACAGTCGAACAATACATCGCCCGCTGTGCAATCTGCCAACGCAACAAGACTAGCTCATTGTCGCTGACTGGGGCTCTTGCAACCTCTTCCGGTTCCCCACCAAATTTGGGCTGATCTTTCCATGGACTTCATTGTGGGTCTTCCTAAGTCCCAGGGGAAAACGACACTCTTGGTGGTCGTCGACCGTTTGTCCAAATACGCTCATTTCATCCCAATGGTCCGGCAAGCCACAGCTCCCATTGTGGCAAATTTATTCTTCGACACTATTGTCCGCCTGCATGGCATGCCAGAGTCCATTGTTTGTGACAGAGATCCCGTTTTCATCAGTACCTTTTGGCAAGATCTTTTCAAGCGATGTGGCACCACACTCCTCCTGTCCACGGCATACCATCCGCAGACCGACAGGCAAACTGAAGTGGTCAATAAAACAATTGAGATGTACCTTCGTTGTTTCACGATGGACAACCCTCGCACCTGGGTTCAATGGCTTCCGTGGGCCGAATTCTGCTGCAACTCCTCCTTCCATACGGCCCTCCGTATGACCCATTTTGAATTGGTTTATGGCCGTCGCCCTCCACCGCTTGTTCCGTACAACCAGTGTGCATCAGCTGTACATGCCGTCGACTGTCAACTCACCGATCGTGAGGAAATCCTTCGCCGAGCCCGCGATCATCTCCACCGAGCTCGAACCGCATGAAACAATATTATGATACGCATCACCGGAGGTTTCTTTCTCTGCAGGTGATTGGGTTTGGCTCCGTCTTCAGCAACATCGTCAAACGTCAGTGCGGGACAGAACACATCACAAGTGTCCCCACGGTTTTATGGACCATATCAAATAATTGAACGCATCGGCCCAGTCGCGTATCGCCTTCAACTTCCAGCCAACGCTCGTGTTCATAATGTTTTTCACGTCTCCTTATTGAAGCCGTTCAAAGGGGATGCTCCTGTCACAACTCCACCACTTCCCCAGGAGGTGGCACCAGCTTCTGCACCTTTGCCTCTGCAACCGCACCGCCTTCTTACTCAGCGCATTCTCAAGGGTTGCCGCCAGTTTTTAGTCCAATGGACCGAACAACCAGAAACCGAAGCAACATGGGAATTTGCCACTTTCTTGCGCGGTCAATTTCCTGACTTTCAGCTTGCGGACAAGCTGGCTCTTGAGGGCGGGAGTACTGTTATGGGTTACCATAATATGTATTATCGCAAAAGGAAACAAAACGGCAATTTGGAAGGAAATAATTAGCAATGCGGCGAGACGGCAGACGTGCACGGAAGTTCCAGCCGAAAGTTACTAATCAAGAAGCTAACTAGTTGTTAGCAGTATGGTTTGCTTTGCTTTCCAAATAATAGTTTAGATTCCATTGTTAGGATTTGAGCTTTTTACATCTATAAGTATGAGAAAAATAAATGAAAACGGCAAGAAGTATTTTGCCACAAAGTTCCTCTCGACGGTGCCTTCCGATTAACAGGGCCGGTAGCTCCGTTCGCTAGTTATCCGTCGAGTCGCCGCCACGGCCTCGACGTCCACCTCTATTCGTGCCGATCAACGGCCGGGTACTCGTCTCTACGTCCAAGCTCACAACAGAAGAGGTAGTTAATGAGGTGCTTCGCAAGGATGAAATCAGGTACACCCTCTTGTCATAAATAGTTGTCGTTTTAGATATAGGTGCAGTCAAACTTTCAAAACTTGACTGTCAGTGTCTTTTTAAATATTTAAATTGGATACATAAAAATCATATGCATAGATTTATCTTGAAAAATACTTTTATAATATTATAATTTTATTAAGTTTTATTTATGAGCAAAGGGAGCACTGTTTTGCAGCCAATTACCAAGTCCTTCCAACGCCGTTCACAAAGTTTGCATTTAACTCGACTCCAGTCACCAACTATTGCTACTGTTTTGTTTGACCGATCTCCTTCGCGCCTACTCTTGGGTATCGACAGCTCCCAGTTCCCAGCCCCAGTGCCCACTGCCCACCCACCATGTGGCCACGTCACGCCGTCATCCGAGCGAGCGCCTCGCCGGCACGCTCGCCGGTGGACAACCGGAGCCTCCGGTAGTCGTTGTAGTTGAACGCCTTGAACCGGCGCGGGTGCTCCGCGTTCACGAACGCCTCCGGAGCGCACACCATGTCGTCCTTGGGCGCGAGCAGGAACATGGCGATCGAGATGCGCGGCACCGCCGCCACGCACTGCACTCGGTGCTTCACGTTGTGCAGCCTCCCATTGCTCCACGCCTGAAACGAGAACGATGAGAGCACTGGGCTAGTGGGCTGAACGAATTCGCCAAGGATCAATTCCACTGAAATGAATGATGATACCGTGCCGACGTCGCCGATGTTGACGAGGAACGAACCGGGGAGGGGGTCCACGGGGGCGAACTTGCCGGCGGCGGGGTCCAGCACCTCGAGGCCGCCGACGCACTCGTCCTCCTGGATCACGGTGAGGAAGCCGGAATCGGTGTGGATCTGCACGCCGGGGGAGCCCACGGTGTCCTGCGTGTAGTTGTACCTGTTCATGCGGAACGTGCACGGCCAGTCCTGGAACGAGTGGCCCTGCATCCCCAGGCTCGAGGCCACCTTGCCGGCGACGTCGACGATCAGCTCGTGCATCCTCTCGGCGTAGCTCTTGACGGTCTCCCTGCGCCAGATTGTGTTTCTTGAGATCAAATCTGAAGGGTCCCAGCTCCCGAGGAGAGCAAGAAAGATGCGATTTTTCTATCCATCACCTGACGGGGGGCAGCGCGTCGAGGCTGGCGCAGAAGACGTCGACGCCGGCGTCGAAGAGGCCGAAGGCCTCGTAGAGCGGGTTGGCGGGGCTGGGCTCGACGTAGCCGCTGCCAGTGACGATATCGGTGTTGCGGCGCTTGACGTCGTCGGGGAGGTCGAAGAGCGCGCGCACGGCGGCCTTCATCTCGGCCTTCATCACGCCGTGCCCGGACACGCGGAAGCACCCCAGCAGCTCGCACGCGCCCCGCAGCCGCGCCGACTCCTCGGGCCGCGAACCGGCGAGCCGCAGGTCGATCACCGGGATCTCCACCATATTGCCGCTTGCGCGGCTTTATTGGGCTCAAGCGACGGGGCGCCCGAAGCACGTTCTGATTCGCTTGCGTCGCGTCTCGCGTGCATGTGTTGGGCTCGATTCGATGTTATTTATAAGCGAGCCGCGAAAGCGACGGAGGGGGCAGCGTGGCGATGCCGTCGCGGCTTTTGGGGGGAACGGCACCGAAACTTGCACCAGAGGCGACTTAGTCGCCATAATGCCATTTTGGCGACTATCGATTGAGAAACGGATGCTGTCGGTTAACTACCACGTGCTCGGTGCTCCCTAAGGTCGTAAATGTGCGTTCTCCATCTCTCGGTATCACTGCTTATAAAACATTGAAAGGGTCGCAGTTGATTGCTCGTGAAATAATATACTCCGTATATTAAAGGCTACAGCCTTCGCAGCTTCTCGCTTCGTCGTCCGCGAGTTAGGCCGCCCGCTCCGCTATGTACGGCTCACATTGCGTGCGTTCACCTCGTCCGTTTGGCTCACGCGCTCGTCTGGCTCAATTAATTTGCCGTCGTTTGCTTTCACAGACGAACGCGCGGCGCAATGGTGAGCTAGCTCACGCCTAGGCCTGCAACCCACACTCGATTCCTCACGCGCCTCTAACGCCAGATTTTTGCGACAAGGCCGCGTGTCCTTCCGTTTTTTTTTTTTGCCGGCGCAAGCATCAAACCGTAGCTCCCGCCCCATCCAAGATGGGCGCCCAACGGCGGCCGCCGCCTTCGCCCTCCTCCTCCTGCTGCTCCGCTCGCCGCCCCCTAGCTACGGCATCGACGCCAACAGCACGGGGAGCCACGTCCACGTCATCGCCTACCGCGTCGAGGTGGGGGCCCGAGGGGTGCTTCCGCGGCTGGACTGGGGCGCACGGCGTCGCTAAAGGCGACCCCTGGGCTGTCATCCTTCGCGGCTGATCCCAGCAGCGCGGGCCTGTTGCTGGCGCCGCTGGTGGAGTTTGCACGGCGACGCATGCCGCGGGGAAGCGGGTGGACACCGAGGTGCGGCTCATGGCCACGGTCGGGCTTCGGCTGCTTGATGTCGTGGCGGCCCAGGTCGTCTTGGAATCGTGCAGGAAGGTGCTTCATTAGTCAGGGCAAGGTTCAAAAGACCGTCGAAAACCGCTCGGTTTTCGCAAAAACCGCACGTACCGAGCCGGTTCGGTAATTAAAACCGTTCGGAAAACCGGCCAGATGAACAGTAAATTTAAAAAATTTAAAGAGATTTAGCAAAAGGTGTCAAAATAATTTTATATTTTTTTGTGCGTTCGTGAGGTAATTATAATGATTCTATAAAATTTTCGGATTATTATCAGATATGTACATTTTTTAAAAATTATGACAGTGATACTATCACAATATATGCTCTTCAGTTTTTTATTTTCTAGTGGCACAAAATGAAGTATAATATTTATTAAACTTTTTTTGTGATGTTATAACGTCATTAAAATGATTATGTGAAATTTTGAGATGATGATCAGATATGTGTATTTTTTTAAAATTCTGAAAGTGCTATTATCATTGTATATGCTCTTCTGTTTTTGATTTTATATGGGAAATAAATGAAGTCTAATATTTCTAAAAATTTTATTACATGATCCTTTGGAACTATTTATATTTTAATTAAAATTTTATAATATAGTAAATCATTTTACTATTTATAAAAAACTGACAGTGTATTTGTTCTTTTTCATTAATTTCTGTTTTAGATTTTTTAGAAGAAACAAATGATTTAAAAAATTGTAAAAATTTCTCTTAGGTGTTTTATAGATTAATTGGGATTTTTTTGTACATTTTTAAAAATTTTTTTGCAATTTTTTCAATTTGTTCTTTTTTCACCATTTTTCCTTCTATCATCAGTTTTCGATGTTCCGTTCATGTAGGTCGAACATGTCATTTTTACGATAATGGAAGAGTGATGAAGCTATGCTTATGCCTACTCCACAACTTCAATTTAAATGCATTATAATGTAAATGGTGTTGGTGAGTAAATGGTAGTGAAATTGCGAATGATTTTGCTTTGTAGTTTTGTAAATGCCGATTTTTGCACTTGTGTGATTGTAGTATTGTAATGAAAGATTATTTATTGACATATTATTGCTAAATACATAACTTACAACTTCTAATTCTCTAAAATATAGCAAAGGTCATGTCGATTTTTTTCCAAATTTAGGAGAGATCATTCTGGAATTTTTTCACGTTTTCACATACCTTATTTATATATTTATTACATTTTTACTCAATTTTAGCCTTCCCTATATTTCTACAAATTTTACAATATTTTTTTTGCATTTTCCCTAATTTTTCGATTTTCCCCCAATTTTCCAACCTCGGGCGGTTTTCGCGATCTCGTTTGACCAAATTTTAAAATTTTCAAATTTGCAAACCGTTCAGTTTTTCACGGTTTTCGAGCGGTTTTTTACGAAAACCGCTACCGCGGGGCTAGCGATTTTTGCGAGCGAAACGAAATTGTGAACCCTGGTCAGGGCTCCGGTTCCAAGACGAAGGGACCACTGTGATCTCAGGCATGTTACATAGTGGAAGTGTGAAACTGGTCATATTTGACTGCATGGTGCGGAAATGTGTGGAGTTGCAGTGCTTGCATGCGATGGGTCTATATAATCTCAGATGGAATTCTGTTGAATTGGTGTGTTTGCAATTGCATGATAGATTAGTATATAGGATGGGGGTGTGTTGATGTGGGGTGCTGTGTGTGTGTCTGTGTGACAACTGATGAGTCAGATAGAATTCCACCTTTTCGTTAAGGTGATCACGCAAGTAAGTCAAAATGTTGTGTGTAGGAGCTGAGGAAGGGATGTATGCGTAGGTTGCAGCAAATTATGTGTTGGGTACTCTGGCCAATGATTCGCGAAATACTACTGGGATAATTGAGCTTGGTGGGGCTTCTGTTCATGTTCCGTGTGTCATTTTCATGCTAAGGAATTGGTCGCCTTGTAGTAAAGTTTGATGGGATTTCTTACTGTTGTGCTATTTGTGATTAATAGGTAACATTTGTCACGGATAAACCTTTTCCTCTGGAGTTCTCTCATGTGCTTAAGTTTGGTGATGTCACATATAATCTATACAGCCACAATTTTCTACATATTGGTCAGGTGATTTTTATGCGGAAGTATTGGCTTATTTTGAATTCACCATTTACAAGATTGGTACCTAACTTATTTGAACTGCTAAAATTTAAATGCTCATTTGTTGTTATTTTTAAGTGCTAACTGTTTGATCTCATTCTGTGTGCAGAATGTAGCGTATGGATCACTCCATGGCTTGCTGAGCACACCTGGCCTTAAATCAGGTAAGTTGCTTGGTTAAATGCGTTTGTACCTGCTAATATGGCTGCACAAGCACACATCTATATGATTTAGACAGCATTCTATTCTAAGACTTAGATGATACAGCGGAGCTCTTTTAGTATTATCATGCTTCTTATTCTTCTCTATTGTTCCTCTCTCTCTCTCTCTCTCCATGTGCTACACTTGTATGATGTTAGGCCTAATACCCTGGAAAAGTGATTACAGTGTAATTCTTAAAGTCTTTGTACTTAAATTGTCAGACGTCGTTGTTGACCTTGTTAGTATGCTCACTATGCTTCTGAATTTTTACTCAACCTTTAAGCCTCTTCAATGTGAATTTAGAGGAGATGGAGTAGTAGGGATGGTGATGCGCTGCGTTGCTGCTGATAATTCCGACTTGTGTAGTCTTGAGTTTGAAATTTGTTCTTTATGCAGATCGCATTAGTAGTTTAGTACGTCGTGTGCTCAGTATGTCTCTTAATTTTACTCATTATCTGAATTTACCTAGGAGGTCCATGTTATGTGCTCTTGGGTTCAGAAATTGTAATTTATGCAGATTTCATCAGTGTGAAAACTTTCGAACAATCTTCTCATTGTGTTTGCGGAGTTCATCTATCTATTTCCTGCTTGAGTTAGTTATTTTTTGTGGCTGCAGATTACCCGTGATGTTCTGCATCATTAACATGCTAAACTATGTTGACCTTGGAGTAACAGCAAGCAGTGGTGTCAATGGTAGCCGCGAGAGTTGTTCTGGTGGCACGTGCACCTCAGGTTCGGAAATTTAATAAATTCCACTTGAAACTTTTGTACCAAAATTGATATTCTTTTAATCTTAACATACTTGCGGCATGTCTTGCCTATTTTATCTCATAAAATGAGAGATCAGATTAGGGAATAGGCTCTTTTTCTTTGCAAATTTGCAAGCTTTTATATACGCAATACATTTCTGAGCAATTTCTTTTGCAGGATCTTCGTCTCTTTTTATATTTGCTTTCCTGTCTGTTAGTTCTATGTGTTTTCGTTTTTAAAAATTTTCATAAATCACTGCTATCGTCATAATATCTTCTGTTTACTCCTGATAGGCCTTACAATCCCATATCCTCTACAGGAGTGGCTTCAATCTAAACAGTTTTTAAGCTGTTGAATCGTGCATTACCATGAGAACCTCCAATCAAGTTTCTATGCTAGAAGTTGACCATATTTTGTTCCTGCACATTAACAATTGCCGTATTAGTTGCCTCCATATCAAAATCTGAATCAGTTCCCAGAATTAGCACTGTACAGTGTTTCAAAATAGATGTGCTCACCATAGACTAGATTTGCTCAACTCACTATATAGGAAATTGCTTTAGTACAAGAGCACAACGCTCTTATGATTCTATCCTTTAGCATAAGGACTTCCTTGTGGAATTATGATAGTATTGCACCTCTGTATCTCTTTCTTGTTGGATGTAATCTACACCTAATTTCTATCCAGGGTATTCGTTTTAGGAGTCTCTATTTCAGAGTGCCGGTAAGTACTACCAGCAGTAGTATCCTTGTATTCTTCCACTTTGTGGCGCTATGGTACAGTAATATAAGGTCAAATTGCATATTTGATCTGTGTAAAAATATGCTACTGAGTAAAAAATGGATCGTGCGTTATCATGAAAACCTCCAAACAAGTTTCTATGATAACCGTTGACCGTATTCTATCCCCGCACGGTCATAATTGCCGTATTAGTTGAGTGCTTCATGTCAAAATCTGA
This sequence comes from Otatea glauca, assembly GCA_036346275.1. Taxonomy (NCBI): domain Eukaryota; kingdom Viridiplantae; phylum Streptophyta; class Magnoliopsida; order Poales; family Poaceae; genus Otatea; species Otatea glauca. Next base: position 35,612,050 of record CM070717.1, read on the forward strand.
ATCAGCTCCTAGAAATAGCTACTACACAGTGATTCAAAATGAATGTGCTCAGCATAGACTAGATTTGCCCAACTCACTATACAGGAAATTTCTTCAGTACAAGAGCATAGTGCTTTTGTGATTCTATCTTTTTGCACAAGAACTTCCTTGCGGACTTTACGGTAGAATTGGAATTTAGTTTGATTTTGTCAGATTTTAATGTACACCTCTACATCTCTTTCTTGTTAGATGTAACATACGCCTAATTTCTATCCGGGGTATTCGTTTTAGGAGTCTCTTTATTCCTGAGTGCCAGAAAATTCTACCAGCAGCTGTTAAAGATGGAAAAGCTTTACCTCCGGGCCTCCTTTGGTTTTTTTTGTCTGGAAAGGTTTGTTTTCTGCTAATACACTTACTCAAGTATGGTTTAGACTTCAATGGTCTACCAAAAAAAGTAACTTCAAAAAATATGAATGTTATTTTGCTTTTGATTTAGCAGGAAACAAAAGTTTCTTGTCGATATTTCTGTTGTTCCTATAAACTTTTTTGATTTTACCCTTTTCTGAACTTATTTTTGTCGTCTATAAGTCTTTACCTGGTAGTGCATTCTGATTGGTTTTTATTTGTTTTAGGTTCCAGTCAAGAAGCAAGTTGATGCTCTACTAAAACAATTGCTTAGCCCTTCGAACGTCCAGGTCCCTTACTGGCCCTGCTGCCTAATTGCGTTACTGTTTTCTCAATTAATACATAGGATATTTGAATGTACGATATCACTATTCAATTTCTCGTTGCCTTACAGTTCATAGGTAGTCACAGAAGAATAGAGAGATTTAGGAGGTCTTGTATATTCAGTTGGGATGCAGGAACTCTTCGGTTTGGAGCATTAAATGATTACACAAAAAAAATCTCAGCAAAATCAAGATAAAACGTATAGACTCATTTTTCCCGAAAACACACCCAAAAAATCCATGTTTCACAAGTTTTTTTTGTAAAAACCCCCCATTTTTTAAAAAAATTGGGAGAAGACCCTCGAAAATTATTCTATTGATGCGTGGGCGCGTTGCGGCTGGCGCGGCGTGTGCTACGCCCACACATCTAGTATCTATCTTATGCGCGGAAGAATTGAACCGCAGGGAGAGGTGCCACCTCAATTTGTTTTGCGAAAAAACCCCTCATGAATTTCAAAATTGTGGACAGGTCCTTCCACCGGTTATTTTGCAAAAAAAACCCATGGTTACACAAATTCGATATGGACGTCGGTTCTTTAAACCCGGAAGATTTAAAATTACATTTAGATCCCGTTATTTTGTAAAAAAACCCCGTGGTTCCGCAAATTCGACACAGGCGTCGGTTTTTTAAACCCGGAAGATTTAAAATTACATCCTCCGCCAGTTTTTTAAACTCGAAAGATTTCGGGTGGTCCTTATAGAAAAAACCGTGGTTACGCAAATTTGTCGACGGCTCCTAACCAGCCAATTTTTAACCCAGTTCTTCAAACCCGAAAAGATTTCGAGTAGGTCCTTACAGAAAAACCGTGGTTACGCAGATTTACCGACGGCTCCTAGCCAACCAGTTTTTAAAAAACATCATCGAGAAAACGAAATTAAGCTTTTTACAAAAAAAAAATTCGGCCCAAATTTTCTCTACCTAATTGTTTATAAACAGAGTACAGTTCACTGAGTTTCACACTTTGGAATGAAGGCCATCACCTCTCGCAACAGTGAAAGTATTAAGGAACCTCGCTATCGAATAGTCTGGGGTTCTCGAACAGATCTGAATTGGAGAACAGAAAGAGAGAGAGACACGTGTTTAGGGAGAGCAACAGCGGAAAACAGCGGAAATTCTTTATTGCTAATGATTTCTGGTACATAGGGGGGGACCCCCTCATCCTTTTATAGCGCTCACCTAGGGTTTAGGCTTAAGGGACCAGCATGGGCCTTCATGGGCCATCATGGTTTCCCAACACTCCCCCTTGGGCCCTTTGCCGCGAGATGCATATGCCTCATTAAAACTCCAGAAAAACCCAGTGGGAAAAATACTTAGAGAAAGAGTACATAACATACGCTTACTATGTTGCACGAATTGCCACGTTAAAACCTTATGCAAGAAAACTTCATGAAAAACTTGTTAAGGAAAAAGAGTACAATTCTCCCAACTTCAATTGCTAATCTTCGAGATTTATGTTGGGTATTCATAATTCATGCTCGAGATTCATGTGGGAGTATGTGAAATATCTCCCCCTGAAATCTGCACTTCTCTAAGTCTCATCATCCCAATTCCTTTTACGCACCTTTCAAAGGTAGATGCTGGGAGTGATTTAGTGAACAAATCTGCAAGATTTTCACATGACTTAGTATGCAATATCTTGATCTCGGTCATCTTATGCAATTCGTGAGCATAGAAGAACTTGGGGTTGATATGCTTCGTGAGATTGCTCTTCACATAACCCATCTGTGCTTGGGCAACACAAGCTGCATTATTGTCGGCGTTTCGAGCGCCGGCAAGTAAATTTGTAAGTCTAAGGGGCTGCGCGTTCCCGCTCCCTGAATGGTTAGACCCTGGAGTCCAAGATGTATACTGGTTCGGGCCGAAGGTCCCTACTCCAGTTCGTGCGTTGGTGTTGTATTCACTGGGGTGCGGATGACTGCACCGAGTTTTTTACAAGCGAGAGGTGGAGCCTCAACACTAGAATGATCTAAACTTAGCTCTCAGAAGGAGAAGAAAAAGAAGAAGAGGAAGAAGAGGAAAAAGCTCTCTTGTAGCTCTTACTCCCTGCCCTGTTAGGAGGTTCCTACCTCCTTTTATTCAATCTGAAGGCGGGTTACATCGAGAATTGGCGAAGTGCGGCGAGCTACTTCTAGGGGCTTCGTCTTGCCCGCCGTCGCCAATCGTTCCGCCGATCGTCGCTTGCTCGCCGGCCGGTCGCCGCTGCGAGCCTATCTTTGGGTCGGTGGTCTAGCCGGTCGAGCGGTTAGGTAATCCTCCGGAAGTGGCGTGTCGCTCTCGTGATCCATGTGGGTGCCGGCGTGAGTCGCGTGTGGCGTTAGGTTGCCTCGGGAGAGAGCGTGTCCTTGCACCGTGGGTGGTGGTGATGGGACGGAGACGTGGCTTCAGCAGCCTATCAAACCTGTCTTGGGAAGGACCACCGCCTCGCTCGATCCACTTCAATGACCGTTCGTGGGGCACGTGGCCTTAGGTTGACACGGACTCCGATCGCGACGCGCCCTCGGCGGGATTATCGTGGTTCGGTCGGGCCGGGGATCCGTCTGCTGCGGGGTCGGGAACCTGCTGAGTCGGTCGCGGGATCCCGCCCCGCCGCGGGGTCGGGAACCTGGCCGAAGTCGGTCGGGGATCCGTCCCGCCGCGGGGTCGGGAACCTCTTGAGTCGGTCGGGACCGGTCGGGAATGGTCTCCACTGAATGGTCTCAGGAATTTGGGTAGCGGCCGGGGCGGCTGTTTAGGCCGGGCCGTATTCGAGGCCGCCGCTTGCCGCTCGGGCTTTGCTTGTTGCAATTGGGCCGTTGGTGCACCTGTTTTATGAGTATTCGTCAAGAGCCCCGAACCTCCAATCGAGTTCGGCGGACTCGGTTGGGGTTGAGCTTGACCGATCCGTTCAACTAGGTGGGCCAGCGGGTCTCCGATTTTTGCCGGGCGTAGCCTAACGCATCCGACATCTGCCGGGATTACGTTCTGAGGTATGCGAACCGCGGGAGCCTCTTAATTGCCGTTATGCGCGCGCGCGCACGGCTAGGTGTGTTTTTGCTCGTTCGTCTTCTTGACCGCTTCGGTTCGGTGGTGGGCGCCGTTTTCTGCTGGCCGCATTTATTCTGAGTCGTTTGATCTTCCTTGAATGGGTATATAAGGGCGCCACGGGTTGCTCGGCGCGGACTCTTAGACGAGAATCCTTTCCTTCTTGAAATGTGTTCAAGACACCCTTTAGTCTTGATTTGGTGATGACATCGTGGTGGAAGAGGAAGACCCTTTGAGCGAGCTTTGGGTTGAGTATGATCGGCGATAGCGAACTCCCAAAGAGAGAAGAAGTAGCTCGCGACGTTCTTTGCCGTTGGACGCGCTACTTGAGCGATCCGAGGCTTGGAGTGGCAAGGGGCCCTCCTAGAGGCAATGGCGCGAGGGCGCCGACAGCGATAAGCGCGGCCGCGTCGATGTCAGCGAGCAGCGGCGGCATGCCATTCGCGGTGTGGCTTCACCTTGACGACCGGGCAAGGGCCTACCAAAGAGTCATCTCCAACGACCTCAGTCCACCGACCCCAAGGTTTGTCCGTCGGCCGTGCAAGGGCCTACCGTCGGCGTTGTCGTAGGGAGTTTTAGGAGTCAGGTGTAGATAGAGAGTCTTGCGTGTGCCTCATGTAAAGTGGTGTAAAGTTTTTGAGCCTGCCGGCTTTTTAATGAAATCCTCCTTTTTTTTCTCTCTATGAATGACTTCATGAAGGAGTTAGCTTTGCTTGTTACGCTTTGATCACTCGGCGCTAGAAAGTTCGCGATCGGTTTCGAGTGGTCGGACGTGAGAACTCGCGTTTGTTCCTCAAGAAATCTTCCTTTGCGCTCGTTTGGCGCCAGTAGCTAATCGGTGCCTTGGTCGGCAAGGATGGCGGATGCCTTCGGAAGTTTTAGTGCCCGAGTGCCTTGGTGGCAGGGACGACCGGATGCCTCCGCGAGGTTCCGGTGTCCGAGTGCTCGTTAACGTCGTGCCGTGGGCCGCCTTAGTCGGCAAGGCGGCCGGATGCCTCCGCGAGGTTCCGATGTCCGAGTGCCTTGGTCGGCAAGGACGACCGGATGCCTCCACGAGGTTCCGATGTCCGAGTGCCTTGGTCGGCAGGGCGACCGGATGCCTCCGCGAGGTTCCGGTGTCCGAGTGCTCGTTAACGTCGTGGCCGGACGCCGCCTTAGTCGGCAAGGACGGCCGGATGCCTCCGCGAGGTTCCGATGTCCGAGTGCCTTGGTCGGCAAGGACGCCGGATGCCTCCGCGAGGTTCCGATGTCCGAGTGCCTTGGTCGGCAAGGGCGACCGGATGCCTCCGCGAGGTTCCGGTGTCCGAGTCCTCGTTAACGTCGTAGCTGGACGCTGCCTTAGTCGGCAAGGACGACCGGATGCCTCCGCGAGGTTCCGATGTCCGAGTGCCTTGGTCGGCAAGGACGACCGGATGCCTCCGCGAGGTTCCGATGTCCGAGTGCCTTGGTCGGCAAGGACGACCGGATGCCTCCGCGAGGTTCCGGTGTCCGAGTGCTCGTTTAACGTCGTAGCTAGACGCCGCTTTAGTCGGCAGGGCGACCGGATGCCTCCGCGAGGTTCCGGTGTCCGAGTGCCTTGGTCGGCAAGGGCGGCCGGATGCCCCGCGAGGTTCCGGTGTCCGAGTGCTCGTTTAACGTCGTGGCCGGACGCCGCCTTAGTCGGCAGGGCGGCCGGATGCCCCGCGAGGTTCCGTCCCGAGTGCCTTGGTCGGCAAGGACGTCCGGATGCCTCCGCGAGGTTCCGGTGTCCGAGTGCCTTGGTCGGCAAGGACGACCGGATGCCTCCGCGAGGTTCCGGTGTCCGAGTGCCTTGGTCGGCAAGGACGACCGGATGCCTCCGCGAGGTTCCGGTGTCCGAGTGCTCGTTTAACGTCGTAGCTAGACGCTGCCTTAGTCGGCAGGGCGGCCGGATGCCTCCGCGAGGTTCCGATGTCCGAGTGCCTTGGTCGGCAGGACGGCCGGATGCCTCCGCGAGGTTCCGTGTCCGAGTGCTCGTTAACGTCGTAGCTAGACGCGCCTTAGTCGGCAGGGCGGTGGATGCCTCCGCGAGGTTCCGATGTCCGAGTGCCTTGGTCGGCAGGGACGGCCGGATGCCCCGCGAGGTTCCGGTGTCCGAGTGCTCGTTTAACGTCGTAGCCGGGCGCGGGTATCCATCCCGAGTCCCCGTCCCGACGAGGGAAGCTGCGAGAGGAGTAGCTGCCGTCTATCCACAAGTTTACCCCATCCGCGGTGTGGGACTGGAGGGTGAGCGACGCGCGTTTACTGCGTTGGTTTGAGCGCCGTGCTCTTGGAGCTAGTAACGGTAGTCCGAGTGGGTCTGGGAGGTCCCGCCAAGGGGACCCTTCCGAGCGGACGGTCCCGCAGTAGGGTGTCTGGCCTGCGTGGGGCGACCCATAAGAAACCTTTCTTTACTCAATCCAGATGGACCACGGGTCGTCACCACCCAGAGCACACCGGTGTCGCTCATCGATGAGCTCCCGGGAGAGTGTGAAGTATGGTCTCGGACGCGAGTAGAGGTGGCTGGGTCGTCAGCCGACCCAACCGGGGACCCACCGTGGGGCTCACCTCGTTCTTGCCCCTCGCTCAAGTTTAGCTGGGGCGGCCCTACGCCCATCCGGTGGGTTAGGCCTTTTGAACCCACAGCTTTCGGCTGGGCCCCTGGCGCAAGCCACAAAGCTTTGCCATCTTGGGACCGCAGCCCAATGGGCCTCTCGCGCCGGAACAACCGTCCGGCCAAAAGGGAGACCAAGAGGTAACGGACACGCTGCTGTCGGGCGGCGTCTTTATGACTCGCAACTTTGTGCGACAAGATTAAATGCGGAGTGGAATTGGAAATCGGAGTTACGGGCCGGCGTGGATGGCGAGGCGGGCGCGACGATTCGTTCGAGGAGTCGTTCGGTCGGCGACGCTCGCCTCCTATAAATGCGTTGTTGGGGTGCCTCGGGTAGCCACGCTTTCGCCTTCTTCGCCTCTCCGTCCCTAAAGCAAGAAAAACGCCAGAGCCGCAGAGGAAACCTCGGCCCTCTTCTTCTCACCTTCCGTCGCTTCCCGCGAAGATGTCGTGGGCTGAGTGCTCCGCGACAGAGAGTCGCGCTCGGCCTAGTGAAGAAGGCTTCCTCCGTGCGCAGGCACCTCTGGTGGAGAGTGCCGACCGGGCCGTTATCCGGCGCCGCAGAGCGACGAGGTTGTGGTCCCCGCCTCGTTTTTTGAGCGCGGCTTCGGCCTGCCGCTCCACCCTTTCGTCCAGGGGCTTCTTTTCCATTACAAGGTGGAGGTGCACCACCTCAACCCTAACGGGGTCCTTCACATCGCCATTTTCATTACCCTGTGCGAGGCCTTCTTAGGGATTGAGCCGCATTGGGCGCTGTGTCGGCACTTCTTCCAGGCGAGGCTTTGGAAAGACAGGCCGTCTGACGCGACGGCGCCCATGGGCGGCCCGCCTCCGGCTTGAGCACGGCCGGAGCTCAGTACCGGACATCAAGCCGCCGTCCTCTAACAAGGGATGGCGCTCGAATGGATCTATGTCCGAACGTTGAAAACAGCGCCCGTGCTTTTACGCGAGCTCCTGTCGCAGATGGAGCAATGGACCGGGCGCCGAGAAGAGGAGAAGAACAAGGTGGCCACGATCGTGGAGGAGATCGGGGCTCGAGGAAACGGGCCGACCGGGATGTTGTCGCACGCCTTCATGAGGATGCGCGTGCGGCCCCTCGCGCGCTCGAGCCGCACCCCATGTTCCAAGATGAGGGCCATCCGACCGGGCAAGGATGGAGGTGGCGAGTTGGCGCGTCAGAGTGGAGGCCCGGTGGCGGCGATTATCGGAGGAAGCGCCACGGTGGCGCGGCGCCACCCGGCCTTTCTCGTCGGCTCATCCCAAATCGGTGAGTTTGTGGGATTTTTCTTTACTGCTTCTTTCTTCTTCGCTCTTAGCGTCGACTGACGGTCGTTTTGTATCCTCTAGGGCTCGCAGCATGTCCTCCGGGCACCGCTCCCGGGAGAAAGAAGCGAGGCGGCCTCTCGCGAAGACCGCCGAGGCCGATTCCCGCAAAGCGAAAGGAGGAGAGGAGGAAGAAGAAGCGAAAGGAGCGCGGCAAGGCACGCGCGAGGACGTGATCGGAGTCCACCGCGGTGGGGCGACTTCTGCGATAGTGGGGAGCTTCCCGACTACGGCGCATTCCTTCCCGACCCTCCGGTGAGTGGTGGCTCGAGAGTTGGCCCGACAGCAGCCCGCGCCGCGGTCCCTCGAGCGAAGAGCGTCTGCGGCCGCATTGTCGACGCGCCCGACCGGTGGTAGCCGGAAGCGGCGGCCGACCGCCCCTTGGTGGGGGGCGACGAAGAGCGCGTGCAGCCGCGACTCGCTCCTTCGATAAGTATTTCTTCCTTCTGCTGGAACATTTTTGTAGCAAAGCCGCTCGGCGACTTTTAAATATCGTGGCGTGCGGCGCCTACGGGCGTGGCGGTGGGGCGTGCGCGCACCACTTCTCAAGTGGCGGTCACGGCGGCTCGGTGGTCTGCGTCAGTCGGCGCCTATGGAGCACGCGATCAGGACGCGCCCTCCTTTGAGGAGGGAGAGATCGAGGCCGCGAAGAGCTCTCGCCGCCCCGCCGGGGCGCCGCCGACGCGAGGGTCTTCCGAGAGGGGGACGGCGGCGCGGCCGGCCATTGCGCCCGATCGGCGGCGGGCGGCGGAAGAGGTGGAGCGACCGCCGACTCCACCGGGCGGTGCCGGCCGAGATAGTCTTCCGGAGGGTCGGCGATGCGCGCTGGCGGCAGCCGGCCGGGCGGCGCCGATGCGAGGCGTCAGACCCCCTGGGCTCCCGAGGCCGACTTCATCGCCCAGCGCCATGGCGCTCGGTCGGCGCCGCTCCTCCGGCGAGATAGGCGAAGGTCTGCTGCCGGATGTGGCCCGGGCCGGATCCATGGACCCGGCCGAGGAGCGAGTGGTGCCCTTCAGCAGGCGCCACGGTTGCGGAGGAGGAGATAGGGCTGATTCATAAGGTCGACCCTAGCCTTAGAGTCTTCGGTGGTGGCGCCGAGGTGATGGTCGGGGATTCAACCTGTAAGTTTGGTAAGCCGAGCGAAGGAGTCGTACTGTAACTCTCGATATGCTTCGCGGTTGTGAAATGTCGTGTTGTGCGACATTTGCGGGCCCGTTCAGCGCCAGCCGGGCTCCTTCGTCGCTTCGGATGCTCGTGGGCGACGCAGGTGGAAGAAAGTGGTCAGTGCGCTTGAGTTTCGTCTTGCCCAAGAGGCTTTGAACATTGGGCGGACGGAGGCGAAAGAACTCCGCCTAGGGTGGAGGAGGCCTCAAAGGCCCTTTGACGACGAGCGCCTTGGGGCCGAGGCCTTGAGGCAAGGGTGGTGGAGCTTGAATCCTCCTGGCGGAGGTCACCGAGGCCAAGGACGCCGCCGCCACCGCCGGGGGTGGCACAAGCGAAGCGACCCATCTGCGGTCGGGCGGGATCGGGCCGGGAGGGCGCCGAACAAGCTCGGTCCGGCGGAGACTGTTCGGAAGGAGCGGCTTCCTTGAGGACGTCCTACGAGTCTCGGAGGAAGTCGGTAGCTGATCGACTCTGCGATCGTAAGTATCTCAACTCCTCCATTGATTTCTTTGGTTGGGGTAACCGTGAGGAGACTCATCCGAGACGCCAAAACTTCGCAGAGGTGCGAAAAACTGAGCGTCCGCCATGGAGGCTCGGAATCGGCGGCGAGACCATGACGTGGCGATCGCGCCGAGGGGCGAGGCTCGCGGCGCCGAGGGTCTCCGAGGATGGTAGGGCCGAGATGGGCGCCGAATCGGAAGCCCTTCGGAGGGCGGCCAGAGGTTGCGCCAAGTCTTGGGCACGAGGCGAGCCCGAGCGCACTTGCCCTCGCTGCTGGCCCGAGTGCCGGGCTTGTGGAGGCGGTGTGATTGCGGGCGCGATCGGGAGCTTCGTCGCGATCGTCAACACCGTCTCGCACTATGACGGTGTCGACCTCGCGATGGTGAGTAAGCGGCATCGCCGGAACCGGACCGACGACGAGGTCGGCGGTGTTCGAGCTCGTGTCGAGCCGCATGCTCGAGATCGCCGATCCACGTCCCGCTTTGGTCGCCTTCAAGATGCGAGTCCTCCTCCTCCGCTTGGTCGCCACCGTGAAGAAGAGGAAGAAAGAAGTTAGCCCCCTTTTTTTATTTTCTTGCAAAGACTTGTGTAAACGATCGTAAGTAATTGTAAGCTCGGTTTGCCTCTTTGCTCTCCTTTGCGTTTGGGTTTGACCGACCATAGCCTCAAGGACCACGGGTCGCTTATGCGTAGGTCGGGTCAATTTGAGAGGGCGAAGAGGATAGGAGTCTTGTTTATCACGGTAGTTCTGCCGCACTCATGGGGTTCGGAGTGTTCCCGATCGGCAAGGGTTTTTCCACTCGGGCACTTCCTTCTTCCGCAAAGTGCTACTTAGCAACCATAGCATTGGGGCGTAGGCCGTGGCGCTTCGGGTCGAGAGGGTTACCGCTCGGGATAGACTCTGTGACTAGTCGGGTCACCACCCACATGAAACGTGAGTTAGCCGAGTTCGTGTGGGGAAGATTGTTCCCAATCGACGGAAGGTCATCCCACTCGGTGCTTCCTTCTTCCGCGAGTGCTCTTTGGGCAACCATAGCCGGTGGGCGTGGCCGTAGCACTCGGGTCGAGAGGGTTACCGCTCGGGATAGACCTCGTGGTCGGCCGGGTCACCGACCACACGCACACCATCCGAGCGGCTCGAACGGGCGCCACGGGCAGCCCCGAGTCGTCACGCGGGCGACCGGTGCTCGGTTGGGAGAAAGGTAAAGACTTATACCAGAAAAAGAAAAGAGCTTAGGGATAGAATCGCCTTAACTTTTCAATGTTCGGGCATTAGGGAGGATGCGACCATCGGCGTCCTTGAGTCGAAGGTGCGGTCGGAGAACTTCCACGACGGTGAAAGGACCCTCCTGTGGTCGGCTGTGCTTATCTTTGGTTGTCCGGACCGACGCGAACCAAGTCGCGGTATTGAAGGATCGCCCTCGAACTTGGCGGCTGTGGTAGCGGCGCAGGGCTTGTTGATATCTGGCCGACCGCAGGACGGCCACGTCGCGCGCCTCGTCGAGCTGGTCGATGGCGTCTTGTTGCGAGGCGAGCCCCGAGCCTCATCGAAGGTTTGCAATCTCGGGAGCCGTATTCGGTCGATGGGCAAAATGGCTTGAGCCACAACACCATAAAGAAGGGTGTGAACCGGTCGCCGGGTCGGCGTGGTCCGCGAACTCGAGGACGGAGGGCAGCTCGGCTACCAGCGCCTGCGAAATGCTTGAGCCGATCGAAGATCCGCGGCAGAGTCCTTGAAGGATCATGCGATTAGTGCGCTCGACACGGCCGTTAGTCCGCGGATGGGCTCTCGCTGCCCAATCGACACGGATGTTGAAGTCGCCACGAACTCGAAATTCCTTCCCGTGAACGTGTTCCGTTGTCGGTGATGATGGAGTTTGGGACTCCAAACCTAAAAGCGATGTCGCGGAAGAAGATGGCGCTTATACCGACGTGGCGCTCACGACCGGCAGCCTCTATCCACTTGGTGAACTTATCTACCGCGACGGCGGTGGGTGAAGCCCCGGCGCTTTCTGAAAGGTTCGACCAAATCGAGTCCCAGACGGCAAAAGGCCACGTGATGGGGATCGTCTGTAGAAGCTTGGGTTTGGCGGATCGTCTGCCGAGCAAAGAATCGCATCCTTCGCAGTGCGTCACGATATGCTCGGCGTCGACCGACGATTGGCGATGAAACCTTGTCGAAAGGCCTTTCCACAAGAGATCGGGTGCTTTGTGGTGACCGCAGACTCACTGTGTATGTCGTCCAAAGCATTTGCTTTCCTTGGTCGGTCAAGATACATTTTGGAGGACCGGAGGGACTCCTTTTGTAGAGGTCCAGGCCGATCGGACGAAAGATTTTGCCACGCCGCGAGGCGGCGCCGGCCTCGGTCGGTCGGGAAGTGACCCGTCCACAAGCGGTCGATGTAGGGCCTCCTCGGTCGGACTCAAGTGCTAGCACACCGCGGGCGATCCGCCAAGTCTACGCTCGATCGTAGCGTCGGTCGGGCGACCGGCCGATTGGTCGGTGGCCGCCACCGCCGAGTCCACCGACAATGGCCGCAGGAGGTCGGAGACGAAGATCCCGGCGGGCACCGAGGTCGGCGGCGATCCGAGACCGTTGGCGAGCCTCGTGCTCGGCAATGTTGTTGGTCGCGTCGAAGAGCAACCTAATGGCGTATTGAAGCTCGTTTCGCGGGAGATGATGGCGACTCCGCGCCGCGCCATTCTTGGTGTAAGACCCGTCCAAGTACATTGTCGATGCTGGGGTCTTCGACCACCGTGGTGCTCAGGCTTGTCCACTCGACGCGAAGTCGGCGAGAGCTGCGACTTGATCGCCGTCCGAGGGCGTATATTATGCCATGGCCGCTAAGCTCGGCGCCCATTTGGCTATCCTTCACGAGGCATCGCGATTGTGGATGATCTCGCCTAGTGGGGGCGTGGTCACCACGGTGATGGCGTCTTGATCGAAGTAGTGAACGAGTTTCCTCTTTGCGATGAGCACCGCGTGAGTAACTTCACTGTGGTACCGAGTCTTGGACTCGGAAAGTACCTCACTGATGAAGTAGACCGGACGTTGTACCTTGAGCTCACGGCCTTCTTCCGCTCGCTCCACCACGAGGGCCGCGCTGACGACTTGGGTAGTGGCGATGTAGAGGAGCGGCCAGTTCACACAGTGCCGGGCGATCAGGGTCGAGGCGAGGACAGGAAGGCCTTCAAGCGGGTGAGGCCTCCCGAGCCTCGTGTCCAAGCGAAGCGGTCGAATTTCTTGAGCGACTGTAGAGCGGCATTCGCGTTCGCCGAGGCGAGACACGAAGCAGCTCAAAGCCGCCAGCACCGGTCGACCTCTGGACCCCTTTGAGGTTCTTGACCGGGCCCATCCTTGCGATCGCCGAGATCTTCTCTGATTGGCCTCGATGCCTCGCTCGAGACGATGAAGCCTAAGAGCTTTCCTTTGGGGACCCCAAGACGCACTTCTGGGTTGAGCTTTATGCGAAACCGTCGAAGGTTCGCGAAAGTCTCTTCTAGGTCGGCGATAAGGTCGTCGACCTTCCCGGTCTTTACGACAATATCGCCGACATACGCCTCAACGCTTGCGGCCGATCCGGTCATTGAAGCACGTTTGCATACATCGGTGGTATGTAGCGCGCGTTCTTGGCCGAAGGGCATTGTGACATAGCGAGCAGCCGAACGGAGTGATGAAGGAAGTCGTGGTGGTCGGACTCCTTTAGCGCAATCGGTGGTAGCCCGAGTAGGCATCCAGAAAGGAAAGAGACTTCGACCCCGCGGGTGGAGTCGATGACTTGGCCGTTGCGAGGTAAGGGAATGGGTCCTTGGGACATGCTTTGTTGAGACTCGTATAGTCAACACACATTCTCCATTGCCCGTTCTTCTTTTTACAAGTCTGAGGTTGGCTAGCCACTCAGGGTGGCGCACCTCTTTTACAAACCCTGCCGCCAAGAGTTTGGCGATCTCCTCCCCTATAACCCTGCGCCTTTCCTCGTCGAAGCGGCGCAGGCGTTGGGCGACCGGGTTTGAGCCTGGTCGGACGCTCAAGGAGTGCTCGGCGACCTCCTTTAGAATGCCCGGCATGTCGGAGGACCTCCATACGAAGACATCTTTGTTAGTGCGGAGGAAGTCGACGAGCGCGCTTTCCTATTTGGCGGGGAGCGTGGCTCCGACCAAGACGGTCTTGGTCGGATCACGAGGATCGACCGTGACCTCCTTCGTGTCCTCGGCGGTTGAAGGATCCCGCCCGATTTCTTGGATTCGGGGGCGGACTCGGCGGCTTCCTCCCGAGCTTGTTGAGTTCGCAGAGGCAACGATCGCCGAGGCGAGCTTCGCACGCCGCTTCGCGATTGAAGGCAGCCGGAAAGACGATGCCGCGGTAATGACTCCATGCGGTCCGCATCTTGACTTGAGGTAGGCGTGGCGGGATCGCCATGAACTTGGCGTAGCATGGCCTCCCGAGATGGCGTGGTAGGCGCCGGGAAATCCACGACCTCGAAGGTGAGGGTCTCGGTGCGAAGTTTCCGGCTCCCAAAGGTGACGGGCGGTCGACCGCCGGCGGATGGGCTTGCTTGGCCCGGATGACGCCATGGAAAGGTGCCTTGCTTGGCCGGAGGCTTGAGCGCGGACCCCATAGCGTCGAACATCTCAACGTGAGGATGTTAAGGCCGCGCCCCGCCCATCGGCACCTTCGTGAGGCGCCGTTCGACGACGGGTCGACCACCACCGTACCTCCCGGTGTGGGGCGCGATCGGGTGATCGGTCCGATCAAAGGTGATCGGAACTCCGACCACCGAAGATATTGGGGACGCCCGCGGCGGCGGTGTGGACCTCGCGATAGCGAGCTTGAGCCGACGCTTGTCGGCGTAGCAAGCCGGCCTCCGAAGATCATGAGGCGGCCGTCGGGCTCGGGAACTCGCCGTCGCCTTCTTCTCCGCCGTTCGCGGGGCGCGGCGAGCTTCTTTCCTTTGCTTCGCGGCGTGGTGGGGACGCTAGAAAGATAGCGCCTCGAGACTTCGCAGATCCGGTGCTTGTGCTTGACGGAGAACCCATGGTTCGGGCATGGGCCGTCCATCAATTTCTCGGTGGTGGGCGCGGCGGCGGCGCGCGCCGCCGCTTGGCGGGCGGTCGACCGTGGCGACCACTTGGGTCTCACGGATTTGCTTCCGTGCCGCCTGCTTGTCGGCGGTCGGAAGAGACCGTTTGGGCGCCGGCTCTCGCTGGGCCTTTCCTCCTTCCGAAAATAGCCCTCGGCCTCCTCGCGAGGCGTGGTTGAAATGGCGATGTCGAGGAGCTCCTTGGTGGTCTGGGCTTGAGGCACCACCAGTGCACCAAGGCCTTGCGAGGTGCCGTAGATGAAGGATCCCACGACATCGGCGTCGCGATGTCGGGAGCTCGTTACCTTGGCGGAAAACCTCCGATGTAGTCCCGAGAGTCTCCCGCTGCGCTTGCACCTTCGAGTCCCAGAGTTACCAAGGCGCTTATAAGTGCCACGGAAGTTACCGACGAAGAGATTCTTCAAGTCGGCCAGCCTCACGCAGTTTTGGGCGGCGTACTCAAGCGTGCTCGAGCCGAGTCCGCGAGGTAGATGGGGAGGTCTTGGATGATGAAGAGATCATCCGTCGCTCCCCACCAAGACGCGAGTCGGTAATCTTGAGCAGACACACAGGTTGGTGGCCCGGTGTACTTGGCAATGTTGGTAGGCGCCGGAATCGGGCGGGAAATCCGCTGGCGGATCCTTGGCAAAAGCCCGTGGTCCGGACCATCGTGGCTCGGCCGCGTAGTGGCGCTCACCATCCGCAACACGTGAGTGGGCGGCGTCCTCGCCATCTTTCTTGGCGCCTCGATGGTGGCGCGGATGTCGTAAACATTACCGAGGCGCCGCGCACCGGGTGCGTGAGGCCCGGGTGGTTCATGGTGGGGTGCGGTCTTGGCCGCACCACCGGCTCCATGCATGCAGACGGGCCCGTGGTCGGAAGTAGCGCCGGTGGTAGGAGCCGGAGGCTGCATGTCTTGACGGCCAAGGCGCTCCACCACCCGAAGGTTCGGTAGGTAGCTCGCCTCCGGGTTTGCGGGCTCGGAAGGCCTCGAGCGACGATTGCGGCCGCGACCACGTTTTGGCTTGCGTGAGGAAAAAGCGGGGCGCGGATTACGCCCCAACTTGTGGTGCTCTTGGCGCGCGCGCGTCGCTGCGTCGCCCAGCACTTGCGCTGGCTCGCTCGCCCTCGTCTGCTCGGGTTGGCTCGAGCCGGCCGAGCTTCGACCTTCGCTCCTCCACTCTCGCGTTGCCGTTGGAGCTCGCCGCGCGAGCTCGAAGCGTTCAGCCTTCATGGCCGGTATTCCCCCCGTGCCTCGGTCGCCGGACGGGACCGTCGTAGCAGCGGTGGCTACGGCCAATCGGTAGGCTCGCCACGTTGCACTCGCGAGTGCCGCTGCGGGCGGGATACTCCGTGTCGGGCTGGGCCGTGGTGGAAGAGTCTTCCAACAACTCGTGGACGGAGGTTGGCATGTAGCCGACCATAGCTACAAGTCGTGAGCAAAGGGAGGTGACGGGATCTCTGCGCAGCCGGAGGAGCTTTCGCCAAAGGAGGTATAGCGCGCCTCGAGTTCGGCTTTGGGGCCCGCGGGCGCTCAAGTCGGAGTGGGGCGGCTGCCGGAGATGGTGTCGAGGCTCCCAGCGCCGCCCTCCGGCGGCGGCGAGGGATGAGCGTGAGCTCTCCTCCGAGGTGACGGTGAAGCCGAGGGAGCCGGCGGATCGGCTCCGAACACGCCATGCCGTCGTTGGAGAAGAATGCCATCAAGGAGACGAATGGGAATCGGAGATCTTTGCCAAGACGCGCTGGCCCCTACCGGCGCGCTAACCGCCGGCGTTTGAGCCGGCAAGTAAATTTGTAAGTCTAAGGGCTGCGCGTTCCGCTCCTCGAATGGTTAGACCGAGTCCAAGATGTATCTTGGTTCGGCCAAGGTCCTACTCCGATTCGTGCGTTGGTGTTGTATTCATCAAAAGCGGATGATCGCACCGAAGTTTTTTACAAGCGAGAGGTGGAGCCTCAACACTAGAATGATCTAAACTTAGCTCTCGTAAGGAGAAGAAAAAGAAGAAGAGGAAGAAGAGGAAAAGCTCTCTTGTAGCTCTTACTCCACCTTACTGTTAGGAGGTTCCCGCCTCCTTTTATTGATCTGAAGGGCGGGTTACATCGAGAATTGGCGAAGTGCCAGGCGAGCTACTTCTAGGGCTTCGCTTGCCCGCCGTCGCCAATCGTTCCGCCGATCGGTCGCTTGCTCGCTGATCGGTCGCCTTCTTGAGCCTATCTTTGGTCGGTGGTCTAGCCGGTCGAGCGGTTAGGTAATCCTCCGGAAGTGGCGTGCCGCTCTCTGTGATCCATGTGGTGCCGACGTAGTCGCGTGTGACGTTGGAGGTTGCCTCGGGAGAGCGTGTCCTTGCACTGTGGGTGGCTGGTTGATGGGACAGGAGACGTGGCTTCAGCAGCTATCAAACTGTCTTGGGAAGGGACCACCTGCCCTCGCTCAGTCACTTCGAATGACCGTTCGTGGGGCATGTGGCCTTAGGTTGACACGGGACTCGATGCGCGGCACGCGGCCCTCGGCGGGGATTATCGTGGTTCGGTCGGGCCGGGGATCCGTCCCCGCTGCGGGGTCGGGAACCTCGCTGAAGTCGGAGTCGCGGGATCCCGCCCCGCCGCGGGGTCGGGAACCTCGCCGAGTCGGTCGGGGATCCCGTCCCGCTGCGGGGGTCGGGAACCCTGCTGAGTCGGAGTCGGGACCGGTCGGGAATGGTCTCCCTGAATGGTCTCGTAGGCATTTGGGTAGCAGGCCGGGGACGGCCTGTTTAGGCTGGGGCCGTATTCGAGGCCGCCTGCTTGCTGCTCTGGGCTTTGCTTGTTGCAATTGGGCCGTTGGTGCACCCCTGTTTTATGAGTATTCGTCAATTATCTTCATAAATGATTGTGGGAGTTTGCTCAATGTTCAAACCACATGACTTCTGGATGTGGTGAACCATTCTTCGGAGCCATGCACATTCACGAGATGCTTCATACAAAGCGATGATTTCCGAGTGGTTTGTCGACGTCGAGACAAGAGTCTGCTTAGACGACTTCCAAGAAATTGCTGTTCCTCCACATAGGAAAACATAGCCGGTTTGGGACTTGCCAGTATGCGGGTCTGATAAGTACCCAGCATCAGCGTAGCCAACCAAATTCAATTCATTGTTTCTTCTGAAAAACAGACCGAGGTTTTTGCTTCCTTGGAGGTAACGGAAGATGTCCTTGATCCCTTTCCAATGCCTTTTGGTGGGTTCTCGCCTTTGTCGAGAGCTAGCAAATTCACGGCGAACGCAATGTCCGACCGGTGCTATTCGCAAGGTACATGAGCGCTCAAATCGCACTCGAGATATGGGAATTCTGCTCCCGTGACTTCCTCCCCCTCTTCGTTAGGTCTGTATGGGTCTAGGTCTGCTTGGAGTGACCTTCCGACCATTGGAGTCTTCGCAGGATATGCTTTTTCAAATCCAAACATTTCCAACACTTTCTGTGTGTAGGTTGATTGATGTACCAAGATTCCTCCTTGGACATGTTCAAGCTGCAAGCCTAAACAAAACTTGGTTTTACCCAAATCCTTCATTTCAAACTTAGACTTCAAGTATGAGCATGCCTCTTCAATTTCTTCATCCGTCCCAATGATGTTCAAGTCATCTACATAGACGGAGATTATCTGTAATCCATTCGGGATCATTGTGTAAACACACATGGACAATCTTCATTGTTTGTGTAGCCTTTCTTGCAGAGAAAGTCACTCAGCGATTGTACCACATTTTTCCCGATCGCTTCAAATTTCATACATTGATTTCTCCAATTTCACATTTGTCTGTGTTTCTATTTGCTCTGTCTTGGTTCGGGATAGGAATTCCTTCCAGACTTTCATGTATATCTCCGAATCCAAGTTTCCATACAAATATGTTTGTGACAACATCCATTAGCTTCATTCCCAACTTCAAGTTGACTACCATTGAGATCAAATATCTAAAGGTAATTCCTCCCATGACCGGAGAATAGGTTTTTCATAATCAACTCCGGGCGTTGAGTGAAACCTTGAGCTACAAGCCTTGCTTTGTACCTTACAACTTCGTTGTTTTCATTTCTCTTCCGAACAAAGACCCATTTGTGACTTACGGGGTTTATATGGGGAGGTGTGCGGCATACGGGCCCAAACACCTCTCTCTTGTTTAGAGAGACTAACTCTGCAGTGATTGCCTTTTTCCATTCTTCCCAATCTAGCCTTTTCTTGCACTCTGCGAGAGATGCAGGCTCGGGATCATGATCAATGATCGAGGCAATCTTCTTTGCGAAGTATGCATCAACGTTGGCTGTTGCTCTATTCAGGGATTTTCCTGTTATTACAAAGTTTATGGCCATTTCTTCATGGGGTGCTTCATGCACTTCTACTTGCTCTTCACTGCTATTCCCTATCGCAGGAGTAAGTTCCTTTAGCTTTTCATCGTCTATGTGTGCGCACACATTATTTCCGCGCTTCTGCGGTGGAAGATTCAAGTCCGAATTGCCTTTTCCGTTGGCTTCTTTCCAGTGCCAGGTCTCAACTGGCTCCCTTTCTTTCCTTGGGGCATTTTCGTGATTGGTTGTGGTAAGTCCTCTCGCCCAGTTTTCTCCAAACGTCTCTGGGTACTTTAGGTTTGAGGAGCCAGATTTCCTGCTCTTTTTCTTTGAGGCCTTTGAACAGGTTGAGGGATACCTTCTATTTTCTTTGGTATTTCCACCCTCTCTGGTGCATTCCTTGCGGGTACATGCGACTTAACCACGCCTTCGAGATCACAAAATGATCAGCGATCATTGCTAAATTCTGCAAATCAATTATCTTCTGGACTTCAAGCCGGCGGAGGCCGAGGCGGCAGCACTTCGGGGACTTTGTGCTTCGGGCGGTGAGGTCGACGGTGCCGGCGGCGCGCTGCGGCCGCGCAAGCCGAGGCACGGTGATGACATCAAGGCTCAGCGCGGTGCTTCGTGCGCGCAGTCGAGTCGTCATCCGGCTGCGAGCACGCGAACCGAGGCACGACGACGGTGCTTCAAGCGACGCCGTCGGTCGGCCGCTACGTCTTTGGGCGCGAGGAGGCGGCGACGGCAGCGCGACGCTAACGCGTGCAAGAGGCGGCGACTGTGGCCGTCGGCGACGCGCTGCATACGCGAAGACCGAGGCGACGTCGATTTCTTTCTTTTTTTTCTGGATGTAAATATGCTTCATGTGTACTGTTGTTTTGTGTTGATGTAGCTTCTTGACACGTGACGAACGCAGTACCGATGCGTAGGTTAGATTCATGCATAGAAAACAACAGCGATTAGATTCAATCGTCGAATTCTCACCTTTTCTCACCTTTTCAAATCTAAACTCCGGAAGAGCTTCGTGCTGATAACGTATTAAGGAACCTCGCTATCGAATAGTCCGGGGTTCCCGAACAGATCTGAATTGGAGAATAGAAAGAGAGAGAGACACGTGTTTAGGGAGAGCAACAGCGAAAATTCTTTATTGCTAATGATTTCTGGTACATAGGGGGGACCCCCTCATCCTTTTATAGCGCTCACCTAGGGTTTAGACTTAAGGGACCAGTATGGGCCTTCATGGGCCATCATGGTTTCCCAACAGAAAGAACAATTTTAGCTGGTCTTTCAGGGCTAAAATTCCGTACGTCTTGTTTTGTGTCTTTTGGTTGGAGGACAGCGAAGCAATGACGTCTACTTGTTCACTGACATGGAGACATCTCGTGAGCAACTCGAACTCAACTCGTTACGAGTTCGGTTTGAATTCGACTCGTAAAATGAACGAGTAGAACCGAATCGATTTCCTAACCTGTTATCTTAATAAGTCGAGCCTGAGCTAGCTAAAAAACCGCTCGTTATCTTGTTAAGGCTCGGTAACTGAATATTCACCGTGATGATTTTTTTTATATAAAATGCTTTTATTAGATAAATATTTAAATTATGTATGTCCACGTAACCATGTTAGGTTGAAATATAATTGTTAGGATTGTTAATTTGCTCTTCACTAATTATTTATGTTTTACTTGTATGTTGGATAATTAGTTACGGTTTCATTCTTGTAGTTCTTCTGTTACATGTACATGAGGGATGGCTGGTTTCAGCGGCATGGTTGGATTCTGCGGTCCGCGCGTGCGTTTCCTGTGAAATATGTAGAGAACAGAACAGTTGTAACAATCCATGTATATTGGATTATTGGTTAAGCTTTAGGGGTTCTTATACAGGAAGCCTCTTTTCTATTCTCGATAGTAGTTACTCCTTATATCGTATCTCATAACGTATAGAATATCTCGTACGACGGAGGGTATATATACGTAGTATACGAGTATATAAGATCATCTAGGTGGTATGTACATTTTTTCAGAGGTGGTATGCATATTTTTTGGATATACTTCTTTTTATGTGCGTATCTGAAGGTATTTGCAAAATACGCTAAAAATCATAGACTCCCTTACAATTTTTTCGTGTGACTCACATTGAAGTATCTTATCATTAGTGTATGAGTGTATCCAAAGTAATAAAGGAGTATTTCAAGTTCATTTAGGTGATATTTTAGAGGTGGGAGTAACTACTCCCGAGAGTAGAAGGTATTTTTCCTATCTATACGTGTGTATATATATATAGTTCCATACTCCTAAGAGCATGTAGTCTCACTCTAAGTATATCACTTAAATGATATTGTATACCTCTTTATCCTTTTGAGCATAGTCTAATACTGATTATAAGATACTCCAAAGTGAGTTCTATAAAAAATTCCGTTATGGTCGACTCTTTATAGCATAATTTGTGTATACATTCCTTTTACATATAGAAAATTGTATATAGCAAAAAATAAAGGGCTTTGATTTAAATTTTTTCAACTATGTCGCATTAGAGTATCTTATAATTATTATTAAAATATACTGAAAGTGATAAAGGAGTATAACATATTCGTTTAAGTGGTATATTAGAGGTGGGAGTATGTACTCCCGGTAGTATAAAAAAGCATATATATATATATGATCACGGTTTCCTCAAATATCCAAAATTAGGAGTCCAAATCTTAACCGATTCGATCCATCCGGCTATATAAAGTCACCCCTCATGTACGTGCCAATTAAACGATTTAGTGGATTTGTCTTTCATAGTCTTTTCTCCTCATGATTTAGTGGATTTGTCTTCCATAGTCTTTTCTCCTCCATGAGGTTTTTCACGTTAAAACTTTGTTCCGTTTTGCTCTTCCTAACCCTAACAAGTGCTGCCAAAGTACGTGTACCCGGGATTTTTTCGCCGTCCTCCGCGCCTTCCGCCGGTTGGCGTTCCTCAGTCGACCGCTTCCGTTCCATGTGCCTCCGCTCTGGATCCACGTTGGTCGCCCCGGACTGACGTGCCTCCCGCTGGCGCTCTTCTCTGCCCGAGTGGCCGGTCGCCCCGCCGCACCATCCACCGAGGCTATCCGAGCCCACCAGCACCGATCCGTCGACGCCGTGCACTTCACCAAGCTTCGGCTGCACCGCCACCTTTCGGCCGACCGCATCTTCGGTTGTCCCTACCGAGCCAGATCTGGCCGCTCCTATTGCCGCTTTAAGCCCCAAATCGAGCAGCACAAGCTCGATTTGGCTCGTCTCCGTGCACCAGTGAAGAAGGCACGAAGGAGGACAAGGGGATAAAACCGGTCGAGTGAACGAAACAAACAAAGATTCGGCTGAGAAAAACCAAAAAATAGGAAATCGGCTGGTGAAGAAAAAAGGAATTTCGGCCGAAATTTGCTTCGCGCACCCGAAGTGTTCTGCAAATTTTCTCTACCATATTATCTACTAAATTTGACATTGAGAAGTTCGATGGAAAGATCAGTTTCTCCATATGGTAGGTTCAGATGAAAACTGTTCTCACACAAGTGGGCATGAGGAAAGCATTGCTAGCTAAAACGGCTAGCATGACAGATGAGCAATGGGAGGAACTGGATTAAAAAGCACTGTATGACGTACAACTCAGTTTGTCTATAGATATTCCGCGTGAAGTTATTAATGAGATCATGGTTATCACAGCGCCCCGGCGAGGCGAGTCGCCTCCGGAGCGCCTGGACGCCTAGGCGAGGATTAGACGACCAAAAAAATTCATTAAATCCCCTCAGCCCACCTACCAGCACATCTAGCCGGCCCAGCCTCCCTCCCCCTCTCTCTCGCCGGCCCACCCAACTGGCCCAGCCTTACTCCCTCTCTCTCTCTCTCGCCAGCCCACCCAATCGGCCCAGCCGAGCGCTCTCTCCCCCCACATCCATTCAGTGCCGCCCTCTTCCTCTGTCTCGTTGCGCACACAACCGAGTCAACCTCACCCAGGCAGTCACCACCGGACACTCCGCCTCCTTCCACTGAAGCATGTCGTCGACATCGAGCTACCCTTGCCGGATTCCTAGAGCGACGGCGTGGAGGCGGATCCCCTCCTAATCCCACACCAACCAGATCCGCCTCCACGGCATCGACGAATCCATGCTGTCGACATCATGCTCCCCCTTGCCGGATTCCTAGGGTGACAGTGGAGGTGATGGAAGTGGCGGCGACGGAGGTGGAGGCGACGAAGGCGACGGGATCTTACCAGATCTAGTCACTGGCGGTGGAGGCAGACGGGCAGAGCTCCTTTGTCGTCGTCTCCTCTCCACGTGCTCATCTCCATCTGGCGCACGATTGGAAGCTGCGCAATGACGCCTAGTCGCCCCTGATGACGCTTGACACAGCCAGGCGGACGACTCGCCGTCTCTAGGCGAGGCGAGCCCTCTTGGCGGTCCTGCCCTCGCGACTAGACACCTAGGCGGTGACTAAGCATCTCCTAGGCGACGCCGTGATAACAGTGAATGAGACTACTGTCGCAAAATTGTGGTAGAAATTAAAAGTTTTGTACATGAAGAAAAGTCTCGCCAATAAATTGCGTCTCAAAGAACGTCTGTACACAATTCGTATGGCGAAAGGTACCTTCATACAATCTCATCTCAATGAGTTCAAGTCGCTCATCATTGATCTTGAGAAATTAGATGTTCAAATTGAGGATGAAGATGAGGCTATTCTGTTGGTTGTCTCTTTGCCTGCTACCTTTAACTTCAAGGAATTTATGCTTTAAGGCAATCATGATACCCTTAGTTTCAGAATATTAAATCAAATTTATTGTCTAAGGAGAAATTTGATATTAATTCTCGTTTTGAAGTTAAGGCTGAGGACTTAATTGTTAGAGGTAGATCTCAACATAAAGGTAATCTTCCTAGATCAAAGTATAGATCTAAATCAACGAGCCATAAATCCAACAAATTTTGCCGTTATTGCAAGATATCTAGTCATGATATTTCTCAGTGTTTCAAATTAAAAAACAAGACAGAAGAGACAAAAAGATGCAATCTCAAAATCCTGCTGTGGCTAGTTTTGTTGAAAATGAATATGATGGTGAGGCTCTAATCATCACTTCTAATTTGAAGAATCAAACTGCATAGATTATTGATTCAGCTTGCACTTTTTATATCTGTCCATATAAAGAGTGGTTCTCTACTTATGATTCTGTTGGTTGTAGTGAAGTTGTAATTACTGACGAGTCTCTACGTAAAATTATTGGTATCGGTTCTGTGCAAATCAAAACTCATGATGGCATTGTTAGGACCCTTACAAATGTTCGCCATGTTCCCAGAATGAAAAGATTTTATTTCTTTAGATACTATAGAATATTGGGGATATAAGTATACCGGTGAAAATGGTGTTCTTAAGATTTCAAAATGTAACCTTGTTATGATGAAAGCCAATAGAATCAATAGTCTTTATTACTTTCAAGGTTCTACAATTACATGTTCTACAGTTATTTCTACTATTGCCTTGGATCTAGGGATGAAAACGGAACGAAAACGGTCGGTAAATGGCTATTTTGTTTCCGTTTCCATATTTTTTTACCAGTAACAGAAACGAAATCGGAAACCCCGGAAACGGATACGGAAACGGATAGTGACGAAAACAGATGCGGAACGGAAGATACGAAAAATTCCATAAGAACATAGTACATGACCACAAGAATAATGTAACTCATTCCACCTCTAAAACGAACACAAGAATAATGTTATGTTCACCGATCATCCGTTCTGATGAATTGTAGCATTTTCTCCTTCCAAACAGGTCACTGAGACAGCATCAAGTTAGTTGTGAGTTGTGACAGCATAGGCACCACCTAGAGTGCGATGAGAAACTTTCAGGTACAAATCCTGTCCACCAATCTGGATCAAAGGCATATGCAGGTTGTGTGCCGACAAAGATTCCAAAAAATTGAGCCGGAGATTATTCGTAGTTAAGCTCACGAAATAGATCTATGCGTTATATAGAGTATAAAGATTTGTTTGTCCCAGCTTTACCTCAGATCCATTCTGCACGCCTATATGGGGCTCATGTGCAGATGTGTGTGCTCCCCATTTCCTCTCTGAATGTACACTGCACATTTCTCAGCCTTTTTGCCCAAGATCAAGTGGAATGTACACTACATACTCATTTCTGATCTAGACCAGCTCATCAACATGCGGAGAAGGTGGTGAATTGGAGTATTGGACTATGCAATCCAAGCACCAATGTAGCAAACAGATTCATCACAACCAAAAATGCAACTTATATTATGCTTCATATTACTACGTCAGTACATCCATTGGTAGGTAGATACATAGATAAATACGCAAGTAGCAGCGTGCCCACATACATTCCTGCCAACCTTAAACCTTGCGGGCGCCTGGAATGGGCCGCTTCCATCGTACGTGTCCGAGAAGGCCGGGAAATGCAATGCGTCGTCATGGCTGCCGTGCCGGGTGCGAGAGGTATGCTCGGCATTGTATCACCGTTCGGCCGACTTTGAACCCAGGCAAGACGGTGAACCCGACGACGCGGTCCACTGCCGGCGCCAACGTTGTCCCGCCGCCATCATGGCCGTCTGCGGCGGTGACCCTCTCCATGTACACCTCCGAGAACCGCGCCCCGGCGCTTGCCTGGAAGATGGACGCTCGGTCATCGTAGCAGCCGGAGCCGCTGTCGAACGCGAAGAACAGGCAGTGCAGCGGCCAGATGCGGCGCACCATCTCGACGAACTCGGCGAACCACGTGGTCTCCGGGAGTGCCGTCCCGGCGCTCACAACGCCACGCTGCGCTGGTCTCCTGAAGAACGCCGCCTCCATCCGCTCGTGCACCAGGGACAGGTACCTGTCCCGTAAGACCTTGCCGAGCGCGCCCCACCGCGCGGAGGAACGCGGCCGTCGGCGCCATCTTGAGCTCCGTGAAATCCTCGAAGAAGCGGCGCCGCTCGTGGGAGCCCCGGTCCTGCAAGTAGCTCAAGCTGAAGTCTCTCTGGTGGAAGTTGGTGAACATCTTCAGCGCGACGTTGGACTCGAGCACGAACTTAGCGTTGCTGGGCTGGGCCAGTTTCAGTCGGAATTCCCGTTTTAGAATTTCCGTTCCGTTTCCGTTGGAACTAGCTCTCCCATTTTCGTTTTCGTTTCCAACAAAACAATTCCGTTTCTGAACCGACATTTTCCGTTTCTATTTCCGAAAAAAGACTTCCGTTTCCGTTTTTTTTCGGAACGGTCGGAAACTTTCCGTTCCGTTTTCAACCCTACTTGGATCCTCATATCACCAAGCTTTGCATATGTGCTTGGGTCATATGAGTGAGAACGGTACGCATCTCTTATGTAAGAAAGAACTTCTAAGTGACATTGGCAAACTTGATTTCTATGAGCATTGTATTTCTAGCAAATAAAAGATGGTTAGTTTTACTGTTTCAACTAATCAGACTAAAGAAATTATTGATTATGTTCATTCTGATCTTTAAGGTTGTTCTAGATTTTCTTCTATTGAAGGTTGTGAGTACATGATAACTTTCGTTGATGATTTTTCTCGCATAGATTGGGTTTATTTCTTGAAACATAAGCATGAAGCTTTTTTAGTATTCAAGAATTGAAAAGTTTTGAAAGAAAATCAAACTGGTAGGAAAATCAAGAAACTTAGAACTGATAATGGATTGAAATTTTGTAGTGGTGAGTTTGATCAATTTTGTGCTAATCATAGTGTTGCTAGACAATTAACTGTTCCAGGAAAGCCTTAGCAGAATGGTGTGGCAGAGTATATGAATCGCACTCTTCTAGAAAGAGCCCATTGCATGCTTTCAAATATAGGTTTATGGCATAAGCGTGCGTTGTGGACCAAGACTGTTTCTAAAGCTTGTAATTTGATTAATCACTCTCCAAATTCTGCCATTAATTTTCAGCTTTCAGAAGAGGTTTGGTTAGGTAAACCAGTTAATTATTCCAATTTGAGATTTTTTGGTTGTTCTGCATATGCTCTTGTTAGCAATAGAAAATTAGAGACTAGATCAAGGAAATGAATATTTGTTGGGTATGGTCCTAGTGTCAAAGGATATCATTTATGGTATTCTGATTCTCACAAATTAATCATTAGTCGTGATGTTACATTTTATAAAGATGCTTTACTCTCATCGGATAGTGATAATGTTGGTTGTTGATCCACAAGTGAATCTGAAATTTCTGAAGCTATTGCAAGAAATACAGAATTTGAGGTAGTTTTACCTACCATTGATAATAATTCTTCGACTTGTTCTACTTCACAACCAATTTCTAATAAAGCATCTCCTAGCACTAATGATCATTGCATTGCAAGAGATAGGCCAATGAGGAATATTCAAATGTTGTTAGATATTGTGGCACTGATAATATGGTCTGTTATGCTCTTCTTGCTGCACAAGATATTCGTGATACTTTTGAACTTTCTTCTTATTCTAAAGCTATCTCATGTGAAAATTCTTCTAAGTGGTTAGCAGCTATAAATGAAGAAATTGAGAGCTTTCATAAAAATTGTACATGGGATTTGGTTGATCTTCCAAAAGGTAAGAAACCTTTAAAGTGCAAATGGTTATATAAGAAGAATGATAGTATTTCTGGAGTTGAACCTGCAAGATGAAAAGCCTGTTTAGTGGTAAAACGTTTTGACCAAAGGGAAGGTATTGACTTCAATGAAGTTTTTTCTCTTGTTGTACGCCACTCATCCATCCGGGTTATGCTTGCTTTTGTTACTTTATTTGATTTGTAATTAGAGAAACTTGATGTTAAAATTGCCTTCTTATGTAGAGATTTAGAAAAGGAGATTTTTATGACACAACCTGAAGGTTTTGCTACTTCTGAAAGAGAGCATTTAGTTTGTCATTTCAAAAAGTCTCTCCATGGTCTTAAGCAAGCTTCTAGGCAGTGGTATAATAGGTTTGATTCCTTTATAATTGTACAACAATATTTTCATAACAATTATGATAATTGTGTCTACTTTAAACAGTTTTCAAATAGATCTTTTGTTTATTTGCTGCTCTATATATGTTGATGACATGATTATTGTTTCTCATGGCAAGTCTCTGATTAAACAGCTGAAGGCTCAACTTAATCATGAATTAGAGATGAAAGATCTTGGTCCAACAAAGAAAATTCTTTGGATGGAAATTCAGCATGACCGAAAAGCTAGTACATTATTTCTATCTTAGAAAAGCTACATTGAGGATATTCTTAATAAATTTAATCTCAGCGATTGCAAACCTGTTTCTACACCTTTTGCCTCACACTTTAAATTATCTTTAAGTCAATGTTCTACTAATAAAGAAGGTAAAGACTATATATATGTCTCGTGTTCTTTACTCTAGTGTAGTTGGAAATCTCATGTGTGCTATGATTTGCACTAGACTAGATTTGGCTCATGCAATTAGTGTAGTTAGCATATTTATGCATAATCCTGACAAAGAGCATTGGAATGCTGTTAAGTGGATTCGTCGTTATTTGAAAGGAACTTCTAATTTTGGCTTGATGTTTGATAAAAATAAAGTGAAGACAAATAATGTTCTTGGGTTTGTTGATTTTGATTATGCTAGTGATCTTGATAAACGAATGTCAATTTCTGAATGTATCTTCTCTTATGTGGTTCTGCAATCAGTTGGAAAACATCTTTACAACCTATTGCATCTCTTTCTACTACTGAAGCAGAGTTTATACGTTTTAGCTGCTGAAGGTGTAAAGAAAGCTATCCGGTTGTGAGGCTGGTTTTTGAACTTGGTGTTTCATAGAAAACTATTACTGTTTATTGTGATAGCCATAGTTCTATTTCTTTGACTAAGAATGATATGTATCATGTCAAGACCAAGCACATTGATATCAAGTACCACTTTATTCGTGATATTGGTGTTGAAGGATAAGTTGTTGCGGAAAAAATACACACGATGATAATCCTACTAACATGCTCACAAAGGCACTTTCAAATACCAAGTTCAAGCATTGCGTGGACTTACACCAAGTTCAAGCATTGCCTAGACTTGATTAATCACGATTTTCTAGAGACAATTTCATTATGGATTTTGAGTCAAAGGGAGATTTGTTAGAGATAATCACGGTTTCCTCAAATATCCAAAATTAGGAGTCCAATCTTAACTGATTCGGATTCATCCAGCTATATAAAGCCACCCGGCTCTATGTACATGTAAATTGAACGATTTAGTGGATTTTTCTCCCGTGATTGTTTTCCTTCTATGTGAGGTTTTTCACGTTAAAACTTTGTCCCGTTTTGCTCTTTTTAACCCTAACAATATATATATATATATTACAATGTGACTTGGAGATTAAGTAAATCTACTAGAGATATAGAAAATCATAACTGATGCTATTATATCTCTAATAATTTTGCGATACAAATCATATACTCTGATATCCCCTCAGTCGGAGCGGGAGCATCGTGGACGCTCAGGCTAGAGAAGATCCTCAAGCTGGAGTAAAAGCCGATGGTGGACTCATCTGTCGTGCAGATAGTCATCGAACTAGGATTATCAATAATAAAGAGTGGCACTATTGATGAAGTAGTCGTACCTAGGAGATCGACCTAGACGAAGATGTCTAAGGTTGTCGCAGTCGAGGCCGCCGGATAGGAAGCAAAAAGCAGGCCATCGAAGAAGAGGGACCAACACGGTAACCGCGTGCATGTGCATGCATGCGGCTATATATGCGAATAGAAGCATGGGCGTGTATGAGAGGAGGTGAAAAGGCAGAAGCAAAAGGGTAGTGTGGCCGCTAGGGAGGGAAGCAAATTCTGAGAGATCTTCTCTTTTTCTAATCTGAGAGACCCTCCTCTTTGTTTGACACGTGGAACTATATCAATCTCAAAGTAACTGGTGAGTCCCTTTTTCTAATCTGAGAGCCCAGCGTCTGCGAACGGGACTCACCAGTTGCTTTAAGATTAGTACAGTCCCACGTGTCAAACAAAGAAGAAGGGTCTCTCATATTAGAAAAAAGAAAGGTATCTCAGAATTTGCTTCCGCTAGGGAGGAGTATGTGCGACAACACGTGATGGTTGCGGCGTGTGGAGAGAGCCGACCCGACGTAGCGGAGGATGAAAAGGAATTGACAGGGAGAGATGATTACAGCGTGTTCGATTCTTGTTTTGTGTTTGGATCGGATTATAAGGTAGTAAAGAAGAAGAAGAAGAAGAAGAAGAAGAAAAGAAGAAGAAGAATGAATAGCACGAAGAAAGCAGATCACGCAACTTGCGTGCATGCGTGCAAATGGGAGCCGCATGGAGGGCCGTAGTGGGTCTCAGTTGAAGAACACTCCAGGCAACAGATGGATAGGAAGAGCAGCTAAGAAAGCAAGGAAGAATGACGGCGGCGGCGTCGCCTTGCTGCAGCAGGTCGGTGTCAAAGGACGCGGCAGCATCGAGAGAAGGCCGCAATGGTGGTGATCCAAGCACAGCAAGAAGAAATAGCAGCAAACCAGAGTTGGTAGCAAGGATGTCAATAAAATATACGCTTGCAGTCATGCAAATAGAAGAGGGTTTGGCCGAGCAGATCGGACCAAAGAAAAAAAAATGATTCGCATGCATACATTATCGTTGCTCAAAAGGTCATCACAGCGAGAATTACTGGTGACGACGGACGCCAGCTAGCGTAGAAAATTGGCCGCGGTAGCAGGAGGACGAGGTCATGGCGTGCTGGACGGCGCAAGGGAGGGTCGTGTGGAGGGAGACGACAGGGTGACCGAGAAAGAAGCCAAGGGCCAGATGTACTCGATTGCCAAGAAGAGATCGAGACCGATTGGATTAAGCGGCAAGGGAATCTGCCGCGGTCAGCGACAGAGATCGCCGGCGATTGCAGCAGCAGTACTAAGAGGGAAGAAGGCGACGCCGGAAGACGGCAGCGAATCGGCTGAATTTGTGGTAGAACAAAACCGTTCTTTTGATCGGAGAAAAAAAAGGTCATCTATGTACAATGCGCAGCTCCAGCAGATTAATTACATTGCATCTCTTAGGGATATCGGACATCGGAATTTGGTGGTGGAAGTACTACTGATATAAAAAGTTATTAAAGATATAGAAAAAACCATATCCAATACCAGTCCTAACTGATTCTATTATATCTCTGACAATGTTTGGCATACCAGACGTATACTCTAGTGTTGAAGTTGAGAGTGATACGAATTCGTCTCCTACTCTATCTCAAATCTACTCTTATATTGAGTCTACTATGTATCACTATAAATATATTACTGTAGCCTAGAACAAGAGCAAGAATTCATTGCAAACATCTTCTCGTACAGTGATATCGTCCTCGTTGGCCTGTCCTGTTCCTTTGATCCTGTATTTAGTACGCACGTCGTCTCGCTGATCTCATGCAGCGCGGTACCCCTACCCTCCGGCGCTGGGCCGACCTCAACGCAGGCCTCGTCGCACGCATCGCCGACGGCTGCGCGCTTGAGGGCTACGCCTCCTGCCGCGCCGTCTGCAGCACGTGGCGCTCCACGCTCCCGCCGCCGTCCTCACGGCCCCTCGCCCCCATCCCCGCTGATGACACAACGAGCGACCAGCCCGTGTCGTTCGCCGCCTGCTCCCACCATGCGCAGCGCTGGTCCCGCCTGCTCGGCCTCCGCCAGCCATCGAAGCTTAGTGCCACCACCTGCCGCTGCGTCGGCGCCCGCGACGGGTGGATTGCCCTCGTCGCCGGCGGCGCCGAGACGGGCACGAGCGTACTGCTGTTCAACCCGCTCACCGGCACGGAGATCCCCCTCAGCGCCTCGCTGTACGATCCCAGGGGCGACTGGGCGCCGAAGGTCGTTTTCTCGCCGGGCCCCACTCCGCGCCACTTTGCCGCGGTGAGCATCTGCCGGCCCAACCTGCTCGCCGTCCAGAGGTCAGGCCATGGCAACTCTTCTAACCTCCACGTGGACACCGATGAGTTCATGGACGGGGAAGTCCTGGCTGACGTGGCGTACTGCGACGACGGCACGGTCTACTGCCTGACGAGGCACGGCGGCGTGCACGTGCTCCACCTCAACCACCGCCGCCGCGGTTGGTGGCCTCGACCTGTGGAGGTGAAGCCGCTGCTGACCGGCACCGATGTCTTCCCCCCGCCTTACGACACCATCTCCAGGTTCACGGACGCCAAGAACCTGGTGCTCTGTGACGGCGTGCTGTATCAGATATGGAGGCGGCCGTGGGGCGCAGGTTCCGTCGACGCGCCGGCCGGAGGATGGCAGCAGCAGCTGCTTCACATCTCGGAGGGCGGCGTCTTCGTTCTGAGGTACGATCCGGGTCGCCGGCCGTGCTGGACAGAAGCGCAGGATCTGGGTGGCAACGCGGTGTTCGTCGGGACGAACGATGCGGTGGCGGTGCGCGGCGAGGGCGCTACGGGCCTGAGGGGCAACTGCGTGTACTACTGGGCCAGCCGGTCAGGGGAAGACTACGAGGCCGTCGTGTTCGACTTGGCAACCAGAAGATCTCAGAGGTGGCTGCTGGCGACCGGAGGCGTGTTGAGCCCACTATGGTACTTCTTGCCGGCTGCCGGCCGGGGACACGTGGAAGCAACCGCCATGGAAGCAACTTCTATGGAAGCGAGCATACCAGATACAATATAACGGGTTCTGACACTTTGTTAGGTTGTATGATTCGATCTCTAGTCAAGGTTTTTCTACGTCTACGTCGGCGTCATTATCATTACCATCGTATTATCAGTTCAATTGATATACATATATATGAAATTATTTGGTTTTCTGTTTCGTGAAATTTTGTGCCTTATATATAGGTATATAGGTGCAGTGCTACTGATAACTTTTTTCCCCAGTAAAACAGATCAAAATTATTACGTTTTGATCTGCATGGAGATGGTCTCCCAGCAGCGGCTTCTACGGCCAATACCCAATAGTCTACACGAGACGGGTTTGCGGAGACTTCAGCTCCGATTAGGATTTCATTAGGCCCTCGGCGATCGATTGCAGGCTTGAAGCAGATCAACTATCTTGATATCTTATAACCTTTAGAATCGCGATATTGAGGTACGATAGATTGGAATTTACCTCACTATATTATACAATATGAACATCATAGAATACAGCAATAATAATTTTTTAGCCGAAATAAGCAATTAATCTTATGATGTAGAAAAGGTATGAACATTTTGGAATACTAGTTGAGTGCCCGTGCTTTGCTACGGATAAAAATGATTATATTACGAACACGTTCAGCCTGCGTCACGCCTTCAGCTTCGCCCGGCTGAGCTCTGCCACAACTCTGAGTCGCGTCCCCTGTGGAAACTATCGTCACTGATACCATGTTCTGCAGTAAAAGATCATTAATAAGACATTATTAATGAAGACACCAAACAGGATAGCCACATCACATAAGGAAAAAATAATACATTGCATGGAAAGCAAACAATCAACAATAGTAATGTACCTAGTAAAGCATCAGAAATATTCCAGCATTGAAGCCGTAACCAGATAGAACAGACTTATCTAACTAAAATCATGCTGCAGAATGATATGCAATAAGCAAGACCTTCCTCTTGTACCGCCGCCTTCGGCATGTCACAAGGGACATAGTCTGAGCATACTAATAATAGAAAATGAGTCCTTTAAAATCTCAGCATCTGATAAGAGCACGATTCCTGAACACACTTTAAGTCTTCACGGAATTAAACATAAATTAGCGTATCACACTATATCTCTTCAAGAATCAAGAAATAAAGCTTTAAATGTTGATCATGGGTGTGAATAGGGTACATACCTCGACATATATCTGCACGAGCGATAAATTGATCTCTCATAACAATGCCAGACAGTTCAAAATTGAGAAAGCCCATTATAACCCTTGGCATCCAATCTGTATTCGAGACAACAAATGAATTGTTGACATGGAACATAGATTTATGATTTGGCACCCAATTGAAACACAAAATACAATTTTCACATACAGCCAACATCAGCACAAATGAAAATTCTCTCCGTATGATCTTTTGAACTGCGAAATCATATTCAGCCAAAATTTATTGAGCTTCAACACTGACTCCTACGACAAGCTTTACCCTATAGGAGAATTTAGGTATATTAAAATAAAATAACGAATTAAAGTCAATAGGCAGTTCGGTACTCCAATGGCAAAAAGATCCGACATACAGACCGATATAAACAGTACAACAAACAGTACTTGGATCAAAGTGATAATGAGGATCTGGCACATACCTAAACGTGCTTGTAAATTAGCATTCCGACAAATATGATATTCACAGGCAACCAAACTTTGATTAGCTTCCATGTTAAAAATTCAGTTGGGACAACATCTGAGAGGGACAGCGTGGAAATTATCGTCACTGATACAATGTTCTGCAGTAAAACATAATAAATAAGACACTATTAATAAAGACACCAAAGTGGATAGCCACACCACATAAGGAAAAGAAAACATAATATATTGCATGGAAAGCAAACAATGAGCAATATTAATACACCTGGTGAAGCATAAAAAATATTCCAACATTGAAGCCATAGCCAGACAGAACAAACTTGTTAACTAAAATCATGCGGCAGACAGAACAAACTTATTAACTAAAATCATGCGGCAGGATGATATGCAATAAGCAAGACCAGATAGGAGAGCTTGATTTTGTATCTTTGGGAGCTTGAGGAAGTGTGAAGGCCTATCTCTGTCTTTAGAAACCTTACCATCTTTAAAGTTGCTATCATCAATATAGAACGACCTCATCATAGATCTGGAGAGAAAAAATGACACGACAGATTGTGTTAGATTGCACGATACTTGTGGGCGAACACAATTGATCATCTTTAGCTTTTGATATTACTCATCAGGCTATTGAAAATTAGTACAGGCTGGCACATTGCTTACATCAGAACTAAACTGATCTTTTTAAATCATTACTTTTCAAGAGTAAGGAGCTGCACACTCCGGCACTCAGATATATATTCTTACATGCCCACCGATGGCCAAAAGATTAAAGTTCATAAGTCTATGGTAAATCGTGGTTGAAGATCCTAAAAACCATAGGCCATTTATGACTGCTGACAGAAATCTATGTGTAGACAACTTTTTCTTAGTCCATGAAAAAAATATATTGCAGTGTGATAATACCTCGTTCAACATCTGGTGGAGCTCATCTCTTGCATCAACAACACGCCCTCTGTCGTTGCTGTAAACAACAAAAATGGAAAATCTGCACAATCCAACCTTCAACAACGAAGGAAAAGGAAACAGTTTTGCACCAAGACATCAAATTTCCCATGCGAACATAGCAAATCAAGAAGCCGCAGCATTCATGAACCCCTCGGTGACCAAGAACCAGATGCCCAAATCCACAGATCACGCCACAACAAGAAAGGAAGAGTAGCGGGCAAGCAAGGTCTAAAGCACAAGAGGAAAAATAATCGAGTGGTGGCAGCGACATTTGCAATATAGCATTGGATCTTGGCAGCGGCGTGTGCCCAGGATGTGTAGGCCAGGAATTCAAATTTCGTTTTGGATAAAATTTCGCCGACGACCGAAATCCGAAATTTCGGCGATGACCGAAATCCAAAATTTCGGCGAAATCTCGTTATTTCGGACAAAATTCAAAACGCAAAATTGAAATCCGGAATTTTTGAACCAAATTTCGGGTGAAATATCAAATTTCAACTGAACAAAAAATGGTTCAAACGACGTCAAAAAATTTGAAATTTTTTGTGGAGGTTCCTGACACATCAGTGATGTTCCCATAAAAATTTCAGATGATTATCAAGTCTGAGGAATTTTTAAAAATTCGAACATTGCTACTGTCCTGATAAAACGCTGACCGGCAAGTTTGGACCGAATGAAAAATGGTTCA
Source organism: Otatea glauca (assembly GCA_036346275.1). Lineage (NCBI taxonomy): Eukaryota > Viridiplantae > Streptophyta > Magnoliopsida > Poales > Poaceae > Otatea > Otatea glauca. The sequence continues at coordinate 35,647,588 of CM070717.1, forward strand.
AACCACGTTAGAAAATTTGAAATTTTTTGTGCGTAGTTATGATGCATCACTAATGTTCTCATAAAATTTTCAGATGATGATCAAGCTTCATGAATTTTTAAAAATTCAAACAGTACTACTGTCTTGTTAAAAAGCTTACCGGCAAACTTGAACAAAATGAAAAATGATTCAAACCACGTTAGAAAATTTTGAAAATTTTTGTGAATAGTCCTAATATAACATTAATGTTTCTATAAAAAATTTAGATGATGATCGTGCATAATAATTTTTTAAAATTCCGACAGTGCTACGTCCTGATGAAAGCCTGATGATCAATACATAGATTTGTTTTAGCAATAAAAAAATGTTTAAAATTTTTGAAAATTTTACAGAAGGGTTATAAGGAAATGCTTAAGATCTCATAAAAATTTTGAATCATGATCACACTCCAGTGAATTTATAAAATTCTTACAAGGCACAGTACCCATGGTCATCACGACGCCCTGGCGAGGCGAGTCGCCTCCGGGGCGCCTGGACGCCTAGGCACCAATTAGGCGACTAAACAAAATACAGAAGCAGACTTGTGTTGCTGTCTACAACACGCAGAGGATCTCAAAATTGCATACACAAAAGATATACATCTATTCACAAAAGATCCCACTTGCTCTGGTGCAAGTTTCCATGCCTACAGCCAGCTTTTCCTTTTAGCTAATCCATCCGTCCGTCCTCTTTCCATTAGAGCGATTGAAAGCGTAGGAGACTGCAACACTCCATCTTCATCTCCGCCTGGACGAACTCGCCCTCCAGCTGCGGTACCTTACTGTCCCGTCCTACCTGCCCATCTCCGAGCTCCTCCGATCGCTCCCCTCCGGTCCTCGTCCTTCTACCTCACCTCCAACGGCCGCTCGCTCCCGCTCTCCTCCCCCATCACCTTACTCCCGCTGTCTGCCGCCGTCGCTAAATGGAGTGAAGAGCCACTCCGGGGCAGAGGAGGAGCAACTTCGGGGTAAGCTGGGGCAGAGCGGCGGCAGAGCGGCAACAGCTGGAGCTAGAGGGGCAGAGGTGGAGGGGGATATGAAGAGGGAAGCCAGGAGGCAAACGGGGAAGGTGAGGCGAAGGGGGAGGGGGAGGCAGAAGGGGATTACCGGTGGCGGCGGCGCAGATGCTAGGGTTTCTCTGCCCTGTGATTCTTTTGTCCCAGAGCTCCTCTCGATCCCGACTGAGTCGCAGCCCTCAAATACATCCAGTCTAGCGCCAGACGGCCGACCGAACGCCAGGCCGACGCCTAGTCGTCGCAGCCGCGACGCCAAGATGTCCAGGCGGCCGCCTGGCCATCTTCTGGCGAGGCTCTGGACCATGGCGCCTCCAGCCGGCCGCCTAGTCAACGACTTGGTGTCGCCTAGGCGACGTCGTAATAACAGTGAAAGTACCATTTATGTTCTTCTCTTTTTGAGTTTTGAAATATAATATCTCTACTATTTCTAATTTCGAGTTGGTGGTACGTCCGTTCTCCACCTGTAAAAAAACCGTACTCCACCTCTAAAAAAACGACTGACCACCCGAAAAAAACCGATCTCTTGTTCAGTCCGCAAAGCGACGTGCTCTCTGCCTCTCCCCATCCTCATTGCTTGCCTCCGTTGATCCCCTGCCAAGCCATGTCGCCACCACATCGCTCCAAATCCATGTCCCTCCTTAAAATCTCGAACCCTAAATCCCCAATTTCACCTCCATGGCTGCTACCTCCTACTACATCGCGAGGTGGCGCGGAATGTGGTGACGAGATTAAGCTATCCCACGGACCTCACCGCCAAGCCACTCCACAGAAGAATCCGACCCCTTCCTCTACGGCGGCGGGGTCCCGGTCGCCCGTGGACTGAGCGGCGGGCTCGAAGAAGGATGCTTGTGGCAGTGTCGAGCGCAAGACACTACTGCCGTGGCATCCGGTGGACGGCATAGCGCGGAAGCTCACCACCAACCGTGGCCGATACAATCTCCGTAATTATCGCGGTTTGTTTCAACTCACTTATCAGATAATCAGTTTTTGTTATTCTGTTGGAAGCCTGCGGATTCAGCGGCGGGCTCGAAGAAGGATGCTTGTGGCAGCGGCGAGCGCGAGGCACTGCTGCTGTGGCAGCCGGTGGACAGCATGGCGCACAAGCTCACCTCCGACCGTGGCCGATACAATCTTCGTAATTATCGTTGTTTGTTTCAACTCACTTATCAGATAATTAGTTTGTTACTACTGACTTATCATATTTTTGTTATTTTGTGCGTCTGTGCGTGCCCATTTATTCAGTCATCGTCTCCCTCTTCGGTGGGTTCTTGACTCCCTTTTCATCATCGTGAATTTTCAGGAGCTATTCTTCATTTCTTTCATGAGCTTAAGTGAGTTTCTTCCTCGTTGCCTCATGTGCTTGCTTTTCTATTATCCTTGGAGTCCTATTGCATTTTTGAGAAACTCAAATGTATTGATTGAAAATAAGAGTAAGTCTGAAGATAGAAGCTCAAAGTTATGTTCTGAGTGAGGTTGCTCACAATGCATATCCATTTGTATGTTTAATGCCAATTACATGGCACCTTCAATTATGCCTTTCATTTCTTTGTAGAAAAAAGGGTATGCGTTTCTGTGTATTGTCTTTCTTCTGATTCTGTTGAGATTGTTAATCATTCATAGAGTTGAGGCTAAGAACCGAATTGGTTCATCTATCTTCAAGGCTCAATTTCTTTCTTCATCAGCTATGGCTAAAGTTTTTTCCTGCATCTGCAAGTGCTGGCAATGAAATTCGTGAGTCATTCTGGTGGCATATAACTAATGGTAATAAACCAAGAGCACGGCAATAAAGATCAATTCCTGTGAACACTTACACACCTCCTGCTAGCGAAGGGTAGAACGAACAACATAGGCCAAAACACCAATAGAAAGTTGAGCTTAGATGTGAATATGATGATCCTGAATCCTGATTCTCAGCAAGGGTAGAGAGCTGTGATCTAGCTGGAGTTTCTCTACTACTTCTAATTACGAGTTGGTGGCAGTGGTACGTTCTCCACCCCAACCCACATCTAAAAAAACCGAGAGGGCAAGCGCGAATGCAAGATGGCAAGTAAATCAGGATTTTACAAATTACCCTAGAGAAGTGCTCCTGCTGTCCTGCAAGATAGAAATTAAGAACATGGATAGGAAAGAGATCGGGATTCGATCAGGGCTACGTAATTAACGTGCATGGGAGGTAATTCAGGGATTAGCGATGATACTTTCCAGCGTGCGTTAAATTGGCCGGGTTAATTAGCTCCCCGCTCCTAATATAAAAACCACGCATATCTATATATATATGTCAGCACGTCGAGAGAACGAAACATCCCGATCGATCGGAGCATGCAAGCGTGACCAGTACGTACACGCGAGCGCGAGTGTGTGTGTGCGTGTGCGTGTGCGTGTGCGTGTGCTGTGCGTGTGCGTGTGCGTGCGTGTGCTCCATGACCGACCATGCATGCATGTGCTTGTACGATCAATGTCTTGTGTGCAGGGGTGGAGAGCGTGTCGACGTCCGTGGACACCGGGCAGGTGGTGGTCGAGGGCACGGACGACGTGGATGCGCTCAAGGTGCGGCTCCAAGCCATGCTCAGGAAGGCCGTCACTATCGTCAGCGACGACGCGGAGTCGGACTATGATCCGCCGTCGCCGCCGGACTACCCGCCGCCTCCTATGATTTGGGATGGCAATCCTCCCACCCTCTGTAACCCCTTGGAGAATTTCTTTATTAGGGATTATAAATGAGGAATATCTTGAGCATGAATGACACAATTATAGTTGTACATGATACCCTGTTGTATGGAAAAGAAAAGACAGATGGGAATAATGCTTATGTTAGTATATTTTCAATTCTACGTTTGCTTATTTATTCTGGGTTCCTATTTGTGCATAAACATATCCAGGTTGGTGCTGTCAGGAAAAGGGAAGAGAAATTCAGCAATTGCAGCACACCAGGACATAATGGGTGCAAGTAGAACTAACCACTATTCTTTCCAGGACAATGACTTTATTGCTTTAGAATCAGCCATGTAAAGTTCATATGGTCTGCATTGGTTTGATATTTGTACTGAATTTTTCTTCAGATAGCAGGATGATGAACTTGATGAGCTCATTGAAAGTGTTCGAAGGATTGGAGGTGTAGGGCTAACCATACACGAGGAGCTGTCTGGACAGGTAATTGTCATTGGCAAGCTGCAAAGTTGCTAGAGTTGTGCAGGTTATTAATTGAGGAACTGTACGCAGTACGTACTTATATAGTTTGGAAGCTATTTCAATTTGATGTTCAGTTGTTCAAGTGTATCTCTACTACTTCTAATTAGGAGTCGGTGGCGATTGTCTGTTCTCCTCCATATTACTAAATGTGCCAAAAAAAATGATGTTCATGATATGGTTTGGGGTCATGTTTGATGATATGTTCATTGTACGGTTTGAAATTTACATTGTTTCATATGAAAAAATCGTGCATTTCAAATGAGATTTTTATATAACATTGTCTACTATTTATTGTGTTTGTACATAAGCAGTACTTATGTGCATCTAAAATTTGTAAAGTATTTTGTAATGTGAGAGCCTTCAGATTGTGAAATTAAAGATAAATTTAAGCTCGAGTCTGTAAACATGTGTTTGGAATTTGTATGGTTCGATAAATTGATTTAAACATTCAACCATTGCATATTCAGAGTGAACAGTATAATTCAGATAGGGTTAGTGCTCTTTGCAAATTTTTTTTTTTTGTCGTAAATTAAGTTTTCGTTGCAACGCATGGGCACATGACTAGTATTTATAGAACTATGAGAATATGGGTTTCCTTGGGAGCGAAGAATGCAATAATGGAGTAAAATCGTTGTAGAGCTTTTCGGAGCCTGATTACTGCTGCAGTGCTCTATATGGTGTAAGACTGGAGATGTGAGATTCGGATTGCTCAGGACAGAGGAAGAAATTGATGCATAATACAATGGTTGAAATTTTAAGTGATGCTATGCCTACTGAGTATTGTATTTTTTAAAACTCACTTGCAGGTTTGTTCATTAGCCCTGGACAGTAGCATGCGAGACAGCATGGGCCGACGTGATCCGCCGTTCGGTGGGAAAACGATCGTGTTTGGTGGAGACTTCAGGCAGGTTCTACCAGTTGTTTGTAAGGGAACGAGGCCACAAATAATTGACGCGATGTTGCGTAAGTCATACCTATGGGATTACATGCGGCAGCTAAGGCTCGTACATAACATGAGGGCCCAGAGTGATCCTGAGTACGCAGAGTACCTGTTGCGGATCGGGAATGGTATTGAGGAGACTAATGAGGATGGCTGCGTGCGGCTTCCCGACCAGATCTGTGTGCCATATACGGGAAATGGTACAGACATCGATAAACTCTTACATAGTGTTTTTCCTATACTGGATGACAACCTATCGGATGCCAACTATATCACATCTCGAGCCATCCTGTCGACCCGAAATGAGTACATTGATAGGATCAATATGAAGATGATATACCTGTTTCATGGGGAGGAGATGGTGTACCAGATCTTTGATTCTGCGGAGTATGATCCGCAGCTACTACCCCCCCTGAATTCCTAAACACCCTGACCCCTAATGGTCTACCTCCACATGTACTCAAGCTCAAGATTAATTGTCCTGTGATGCTGTTGCGAAACATTGACCCTGCAAATGGACTATGCAACGGGACAAGACTTGTAGTCCGAGCATTCCAAAAGAATACTATAGATGCCGAGATTGTGCTTGGCCAGCATGCCAGGAAGAGGGTGTTTCTACCTCGAATACCCTCTATGTCCCCTCTAATGATGAGATGTTCCCATTTAGATTCAAGAGGAAACAGTTCCCTATCAGGCCCAGCTTCGCAATGACAATTAACAAGGCACAAGGGCAGACCATCCCGAATGTCGGTGTCTAACTACCTGAACCGGTTTTCTCTCATGGGCAACTGTATGTTGCACTATCTAGAGCCACCGCTAGAAGCAACATCAAGATACTTGCCGTCGCAGATAAGGACAAGGACAAGGGCCGAAAGTCTAAGAAAACTCACAGGAATCTCACGAAAAACATTGTCTAGAGAGAAGTACTCACATCATAGACAAGGTTTTGATCATAACAAAAATATCATTTTTAAATGTGTTCTAATATCATGAATGCCTAAATTTATGTTAGAGAAGAAACCATAAAAACTTGTGCAATCGGGAGAAATAGATGTTTGATCTTGTAGCACAATTTTCTTTTATCGTTTGGCCTTTATGTTTCGTTACCAATTTTTTTTCGTAGCAACGCACGAGCATTGAACTAGTAACAAATGAAGTTCAATGCTTACGTAGATTTGGTTGACCAAACAACAAATTTAAATTTTTTGAAGATTTTATAGAATGGTATTGAGGCAATTCTTAATCTCTCATAAAAAGTTTAGATCATGATCACACTCGAGAAAATTTACAAAATTCTGACAAGGTTATTGTCCCAATTATATTCATTCAGTTTTTGATTTTTTAAGGATAACAAATGAAGTTCAATTATTTTGAAGAAAAAAAATTGTACGATCCTACACTACTAAAGATAGTACCATAAATTTTTCAGATCATTATCAAGCTCGTACAATTTTATAAAAATTTGATAGTGTTTCTACCAAAATTTTAAAATGTCTCAAAAATTCGGTTTTTCAACAAATTTTCATAGAAGATGACTTTCTTAAGGGCTATTGGACCAAATCCGGCCCTTAAAGTTTGAAAACAGGCCAAAAATCACGAAATTTCACAGGAAAAAAACAAAATTTCGGTTTACTGTATCAATTTCAAAAAAAAATTATCTAGCCGGTAGTTTGGATTTTGTGGTGGCCCGAAATCCAAAATTTCGGCGAAATTTGTATCCCTGGTGTAGGCCACGACGAGCTCGGAGCGAGGATGAACAACGGATCATGAGAGTAAAGAGGAGGCGCGAACGAGCGCACCCCGGGGAGTGAACGAATGATGCACCAACCATCTCTCGTTGCACCGCTGCGTTGGGTCGCTGCGCCGCCATTGCACCGCGTTCTTGTCGGGCCGCCTTGCCATTGCGACGTGAGCGCTCTCACCGCGCCGCCGGGCCGGGTTGCCATCGCGCCGCGCTCTCGCTTGGCCGCCGTGTCGTGCTCTCACCATCGCTTCACTCCACCGCTTTCTCCAGCCAGATTTGGGAGCCACTGCCTCAAATTCGGTTAGATCTGTTCGTTGGTGGTGCGGCTCTAGCTGGTTGTTCTATCTACCTTCTTACGAATTTAAATTACATATGGAATCATATACTATTGCTTTTACTCTCCGTGGCGAAATCAGGAGCAAAATAGAGTGTAGGCTTAAGAACTAAATTAAATTATATAAATAAATATAGTCTTTTAATTTTATGTAATTTAAATTCAAAGAGGTGATTCCATTCTTTTCTTTTTTGATAGTTGTATAAATATTTAAGAATAAAATGAAAGTTAAATTGTGATTACTTACCCCTTCGCTTACTTCAAAATTTGTGCAACTTATATTAGGAGGAAAAACACTCAAGCACTCCTTTTAAATTCATACTTGAATTATGAACATAAGATAAGCAAAGATTTTTTTTTGTCCTTTTCATATCTCCCAGATAGATAGAGTTTATTATTGAAATTGTGTAGAGTTGTATAGCATTACCTCCCCTAACTCCAATAACTTTTTTTAGAATTTTTGGAAACCCTTGACCGATTTTCACGACATTCGCAATATTTAGTGCATTTTCACATGGTACACGCCCGTTTTAATTTCTTTATCTGTTTTCTCAATAAAACTTGTACGTTGACCAGTTTCAGTCATTTCTCAGTAATAAATACCTTTGACTACTTACTTGCTCCGTGCTATTTTTTAAAAATGAGTATTTGTACATTTGAGTTCTTTTGGGTAGCTGTGTAGTACATCTGAGTACTCAAATGTACTGATGCTCACCTTTTCTTTCCTTAGTGATGTGTGTCACTTACCATGCTATCATCAACTTAATCTATACCCCTTTATGATGCACCTAAACATTCTTTTCTACGTCCACCCCAAATAGTGCATCCCAATAGAGATGGCCCAACCTTCGTGCACCCAACGAAATGTCCCCGGAAACTTGCCTCCATCAAAATTAACCTCTCAGATCTTTCCTCAACTTTACTCACCCACATCCGATGGCCATTGTTTAGTGTGTCTAATCATCCCTGTAGCCCACAACAGACCTCCTCCCCGCACCTCCATCCAGCATCTTTATTGAAAAGGAAACCATCAAGGAAAAGGAAACAAATGTTTTGGAAAAGGAAATGACCGATACATACGTGCTGGGAAAAGGAAAACTTTCTGGAAAAGGAAATGACCGATACATACGTGCTGGGAAAAGGAAATGGGGAGACAGGGCAGCGCGGCCGGGAGATTGCACGCGGCGGCCGGGGCGCGCGGAGGAGATCCAAGCGGCGTCCAGGGCGCATGGAAGAGGAGACAACGCCTATTGTTGGGACGAGCGGCGGAGAGCCCGCGCAGCCCTCGGCAGCGATCGGAGGAGAGCCCTCGGCGGCGACAAAGGGCCCTAAGGTCGATGGCTGGCGGCGATTAAAAAGCGCCGCCATCGAGGAAAGACGCTTTCTGTTCTGCGAAAGCATATTTTCTATTTTCTTTACAATTTCCATTACCCGAGAGCATACAAGTATTTGTAACTTTTACATTATATGTCTAAATAAAATGAAACAAAATTCTAAAATCAAGTTCTTCCATAATATACAAAAATATTTTGAAAAATAGTACCGGGTGGATTTCAAATTCAAATTTAAAGAAAAGGCCCAAAGATATGCTACATATAAAAATATTGCAAAAGAACTGAGAATTGAATGAAACTAATTTTATTGGAATCCTTATACTTCGGAACGCAAATATATATAATATTTAGATTTCAACTTTGTTTGAATCGTTTTCATTAGAGATTGTTCTCAATTTGCGATGAATTTGCGATTGTAGCACGGAGCCAAAAATTCAACGGAGAGGCTTTGAATTTTTTCCCACGTCGAAATTATCCAGAGGGCGATGGGAAATTTCGAACGAAAAAAAATAAAACCAAGCTCTGCCGTAGTTGGATAATTTGGGCATGGGAAAAAATTACAAGATGCTTCTCAACCGCAGAAAAAATTCCAAAGACCTCTCCGTGATTTTTTCGTCTCGAGGCTACAATCGCAAATTCATCACCGCGAGCCTGATTCGGAAAAAATTATAACGACGATACTAATATAGTAAAAATTCGAGCACAGGCGCTGTAAATATACTGCGCCACCACTCCGTGAATTTTTCCGCCGAGGCTACAATCGCAAATTCATCGTCGCGAGTTGATTCGAAAAAATTATAACGATGATGCCAATACGATAAAAATTCCGAAAAATAAAAAAACAATCAAGCGGTGCCGTCAAGCGATAATTTTAACAAGAAAAAGAAATGCTCGTGCATTTGAAAAATTCAAGCGTGGAAGAAAAATAAAAATTCAAGCGGTGCCGTCCATTGAATAATTCAGGAAAATATGAAAAAATAAATCTGCGCTCACCGATCACTGGATCCGCGGAGAAAAAAGATAAAAATTAAGCAGTAGCTCATGCCTCTGTTCCGAGAAAAAATTGAAAAAATTAAGTAGCACTCATGCATCATTGGTTCCGTGGATTAAAAATTAAAAAATTCAAAGACTCTCAGTGCTTGTTGAAATTAGGCTATATAGGGCTAGATCCGTAAAAAAGTCTCCAGAAGGGTCATATTCGGGAAAAAAACGATCACGAGGCCAGGATAGTAAAAAATTCAAGTCTGATTTCCTTGCATGCGGATCCTCCCTGTTTATTTCCTTGTTTGATTGGCTCTCCTTCCAAATATGTGGTACATATACAACCCCTTAATCCCTTATCATACACACTATCTTCTCTTTTCGTGTTAATTTTCTCACGTATTGGTTCCTCTCCAATGCATCAAACGGGAGTTCTATTCTTGCAACAGAATCCTCTAAAAAAACACAAACTAAATCCATACCTTCCTTTCCTGTGTTCCTTGCGCGGTCTCGAAATTCTAACTAAAGAACGCCAAACGCTAGGGCGGAGGTGCCATACCTCCAAATAGTTCGGCGAGGTCAGCGAGGCTTTACGTCATGCAACAAACAAATGACCGTGACGTCGGCGTACATACATCGTGAACAAGTCTTAGGAGCATACGGAAAGCGTTTAGCGAAAAATATTATTGAGTATTATATCTTCATTTTGTCTTCGCGTCTGGCGGATCGTGATTATTTATTATTAAGTGTTATATTTATACTTATCTTATCATTTAATTGATAAACGGGTGTACTACTATCGTAGCGTTAGCACGGGCACTATACTAATTAGTAAAATCAATCGTACTTGACGACGCAGAATAAAAATGCACAGTTGTTGTACGGACCTCACTTGAGCCTCAGTCGGTCAGTCCTCGTATCCAGATCTAGATCTAGATCGGCAGATCCACACGCGGCCGGCGGTCGGCCGGCCACTCCGCCGCGGGCTCGTCTCCTTGGACCGACGCGCTCGCCGCTCCGGCCCAGGCTTCTCCCGCCTGTCAACAGTTGCGCCGCTCTCACCTCCTCGCGCCACCGCTCCGGGTTGGCCTCCTAGCCCCCACGTCTGGCTAAGCCGAACCCAGGCTCCTCTCGCCAACAGGCAGCCGCTTTGGGACCACCTCGTCGCCTCGACGCTCGGCCATGGCGGGCCCAGGCTCCTCTCGTCGGCCAGGTGCGCTCTCATCGCCCCAGCTCTCCTATTCTCGTCTTATGCGATGATTGACCGCCGGATTGTGATTTGAGGAATGCGGGTGATTTGGATCTGTGGATGTTAGGGCGTAGTTGGGCTTTGTGGGCTTCGGAAAAGGCCCAGTTTTCTTCCTCAATTTCTTCCCTCAGTCCCTCTGTTTCGACAGCAAATGCCATGGCCATCACTCGCCGGGTCGAAAGGGGAAGGGGTACCACCGCCGACGTGAAGGGTAGACTCAAGCCCGATAAAGGCCGGTGGATTCGCCCCCGCTAGCGTTCATAGATAATCTTTGATTTTGCACCTATATTACCTTCACACATTCAACTCGTCCGTTTTCTTTTGAACCTTGTTGTCGAGGTTGTTGACTCCATTAGCCTTTAAAGTCCCAACATCATCAACTTTGCAATACACAGAAGTAAATCTAGTTTCCCTACGATTGGAGAGCATGCCAGATAAGCTAACAAAATAAGCTATCAATGCTCAGTACATGAACATGACAATGTTTATGTAACACGCTTTTATTTATGCAGGCATTATGCGAGTCCAGACTTTATTAGATTCTACTTGTGTAGTCCATTGACCAATCAACCAGTGCAGTAAACGAAGATATTACAGAACGCCAAACAAACCACAAGAAAACCAAGACCAGTTTTGCTTTTATTGGAGCAATATAGTACGATAGTAGACGTAGCAGCCGCATGCCAACTTGAGGAGCTGCGAAGCTCAGAGCTTGGAAATAAGGGCGTTCTGGATGGCTTTAGGCGACTCAGCTTCCTTGACATCAGCATCAGAAGGGCCGGGAGGCACATCGACCGCAGGCGAGCAGTTGAAGAATCCATGTGGCTGCAAAGAAAACAAGCAACCTTGAGCTGAGACTGTAAAATTAGAACGCTAAAACCTAGCCATGTCCTCTCTGTAATGGGAGCTACGGCATTCCCTACAACGAGAAGATTGAAAGACTCAAAAGAGTGATACCATGAGCATGAAGCCGATGCGTTCTACCGGCATGACAGGCCAGTCTTCCAGCCTTGGGATGTGAGTGAGTCCGAACACATACCTGTAGATGCAGAACACAGTAATATTAAAATGTAATGTAAGTAAAGCGACCTGTAAACTGAAGAAACAATGCCAGCATTCAGTATACAGCAGCGCAGGTACCAGAGAACAAGGTCGGTTTCCTCCAAGGGTCTATCCTTCTTGACCCAAGTAGCTAGACCCTCGTGAAAACGTGGATTCTGATTGGGAAACTCCCCTCCGGGGAACATCTCATCGCCCTTGTAGGGCGTGACCCAAAGATTGTGCTTTAAGAACCCGGCTCTTCTTAGAAATTTTGCCTCAGGTAGAGCCAATGGCAAACAGTTTGAACCAGGCACGAGCTTGTAACCGGTTGGTTGCCCAGTACGATTCACAGTCCTTGTGTTCCGTACCTGATCAGTGTGCCAACAAGGAACAAAAAAAGAAAGATCCGTTTGTTTGATCAGCTGCCCTAACACAAATAATGTGCTTTACCAAGAAATGGTTTGTCACACTGAGAACCAGTTGGTTATATTTGACATGTTTTCTAATGGAACTATTAACAAACTAGTATGCCTTGCCACAAAGGAGCAGTCAATGTGCTTTTAGAGGACAGAAAATAATGACCAAGTAGTGTGCAGATAAGTTATGCACAATCTGTTAAATAGACGTGTAATCATGAATGATCAACAATAACACAACATAAAGCTGGTCAGGAGAAGGCAAGGCAAACAACTAAGTGTGAACTCTTACTATCCAATGTCTTGCAGATGAAGGGTCACAATCTCGCATTGCTTGCAACTCGGATTTCAATAGTTTTTCTTCGGCATAGAAAGCATTGTTGTGCACATTATGTGAGCCTGCACTTTCGACTTTGACATTTACTTCAACCACCTGTGATAGAAAGGAACATGTATCAAAACTATCAATCCCCATGCCAATTTATAAGTACACACATGTCATACAAGGTTATGTTGCAGGGTAGGGACTTCAAGTAAGATTTAAGAAGCCCTACTAGAATATGCCTTACTGTGAAACTAGGATAAAGCAACCTTCATTTGGTTGATGTAGTAAAACATTGATTGCAATAATTTATAATGAGCATTTTGATAACGAGAACTACATGAAAATGCATAACAAGCGGCCCACCTGATTATGAGTCTCGTTAGGTTTGCAATCAACTGCCATGTCCATACGGGCAACAAAGAAATGCTGGTGAACAGGTGCGTACAGACCAGGGGCAATAGTTGTACCATATTTCCTTGATTCCCCAGGCATCAGAGCTCCCAAACTAAGAATTCCAGTGAGTTTTACTTCCGCTTCTATCTTACCATCCTATAGACAAGAAAATGAACAAAATAATTATATTGCAAAAATAAAATGTTAGCAGAACATTAAAGGGTCATAAGATTCAATAAAAGGAACCAGATTCCAAACTGAATCCACTAAACTCATGATGTTTGCAACTTTGGATTAGCCAATTTGGAATCATTTCGCACGTAACTTGATTACCAAAACATATAGAAGAATACAATCCTTGTAAGTTAAATGCTAATTGCTCCAGACATTATAAGAATAATTCAACTCTAATAATTACCTGATAAAAGTGCCAGTAAAAACCATATTCATAGTTGGCAACCGTGCAGATAAATGACACAGTGAGCCTCCTTGACCGCCTAACTTCTGCTAAACCAGTTCTCCAATCTTGGTGTTTCCAAAGGATTCCGTGGTCCTCCTCATGCAAACAAACACAATTCTCAATTGTCTCTACACCACCCGTAAAATTTGTGAAGTGTGAATCAAAATACTTTATGTAACCCAAGCAGTCACATCCCTACAAAAAGGGTAAAGAATAAAGTCAGATCAAAGTTTTGTTTGAAGAGATACCAAGAACTGGGCAAATGACCTTCTTAAGAGAATGAGCATTTTTCCCAAGTCCATCTTCTCCAGCATCAAATGCATTCTTGCGATAATGTGGTACATTTGGATCTCCGTAAGGAACAACCATCTCAACAAAACTCAGCCTATGAGCTATAGGGCGACGTCCACGGCTACCATCAACATATGCAACAGAATAGATAACCAAACCCTCTTTAGGGGTGAAGCCAATTCGGAAGTTCCACTGCTCAACATCATTAAGAGTATTATTAATTCCAAGGGGCAAGTTTGTTTGTTATTCCTTACATAATAGGTAAAACATTACAGCAACCATGTACCTTCTGCCATTCCACAAAATAGCCATTAATACGGAAGCTTGGGCCCTCAGGTTGACTGATAATAAGAGGTTTCACATCACTCCGATCAACACCGCCTCTCGTTTCTCCAGGAGTGTAGTTTCTCAAATGATCTGGTGGGGGCAGAGGAACCAACTTCCTATCTTCAAACTCTATGACAACATTATTCTGCATATCAACAACAACATGGATCCCTTCCACAGGACGTGCATAACCATTTTCCATGGGACTGTCACTCTCAGTTCTGCAAAAGATTAAAGGCTTGGCAAGTCTGCGACTGGGAGCATCAGCATCACCGTAGTAACCAGCACACCTAACGATTTAATGAGCAAATTTCACATTCCAGTTTTCAACACAATGTTCTAAGCTAAAAGATAACCCACTATGAAAAATGCAACAAAAGAAGTTCTTTGCAGGTAGCTTACCAAGCGTCTACCATGACGAGCTCCATGTCATCCACACCTCTTCTCTTCATAGCTTCAATAAATGGAGGATAACCTTTTACAGTAGCTTCACATTCAGCATACTCCATAGCATCCTGAGAAATATAAAAATTCAAACTAAAGTTGCATAATGTTGAACTTCAAAAGAACTGACAGTTCAGACAGCTGGATAAACATAAATATTGAAAAATTAAGAAACTGCGATATGGCAGTAATTGCACGGTATAATAATCACATAGTCATTACATAATATTACATGGGAAAATGATTGGAAGGCTGGGATAAAGTACTCAAAAGGAAAGCAAGATACTAAACAAATTAAGTACGCATACCATTGCAGGCTGAACATCTGGAACAACTTCAGATGATATCACCTTCCCTCTGTGATGTCCACCCCTAGTAGCTGCATGAACTTCAGAGAGTTCTACTATCCAAATGCTAGTCTCATTTGACTGTCTGTTGTAGACAACAAGCTTGGCCCTCCTAGGAGGCAACCTGCTTGGAATGACAGCAGAGCCTTTGGTTCTTGGGAGTAGTGATGGTTGGAAAGGTGGAAAAAAGTAGGCATCAGCTAACGCTACAACATTCTTTTCTGGCTCCAATAGCACGACTTCAACAAAACGCATGCTGTCTCGTTCCTACAATAGTAGAATCTTGCTTGTCAACTCCTTATTTTCAAGTTTGTACGGAAAAGCATCTGAAATATTTTCGTTCGCAAACCTCGGGAGATTTTCCAGCAGCTCTTACAGTTGCAACAGCCACTGCAATTTCAGCAGCAGATAATGGGTCTAAAGGGTGGCTTCTCTGGGCTCTTGTCATTATAGGTATCCCTGCAAAAAAAAAACAATTCACCCAGCAGAACATTAGGAACGGATACTAATGAAGATAGTTCAGGTAAGACATAGTAAATAACTAGATTAGGGACAAACTGATGCCTATTGGACATTTCACTCAAACAACATCCAACAAATTTCTAAAATATGGATGTATACCAATCACCGAGCACAAAACACCAGGAAATGAACATACAAACCGCTTCAATGACATAGGTCAAGCATTGAGAATAGATAATTTGGCAGGTGAAGAGCCCCATGTTTCATGTGCTTATCAGGAGAGCAAAAGAGGCAACACTTCATAGAAAAATGGTTGTTGACCTCTCTCTGAAGCAACATATAAACAAAACTGTATTGACAAGGACCTTACAATATAAATGCGAGTCTTAAAATATTGTTCTATCCACTAATGTTCCCCATCTTGGCTCTAGATGTTGGTTAGAACAAATTATAAAATAGAAACAAGAAAGTATATCATTTTTTACCAACAGACTTATGCCTTTCATTTATTCACTACAAAGACTAAATCAGAAAACAGTATGATCTAATTAGAAAAAACATATATGATTATGATCTATGTATTGTTAATCGTCTCTCTACATAATACAAAAGTTAATGATTGACAGGTGTGGTCTAATTTGAAACAGTATCTGACGAGTTTTAAATACCAAACAATTCTTCTCAGGAAACCCTGCCAATATCATCAGGTGAAGTACTATGTCAGTGTTTCACTGTTCCCTCAAAAAAGATATATGTTCAGCCAAACTGAAACTGGGTGCTTGTCCATTTTTCGAACGCAAGAAATAAGCTATGAAGAAGGATGTGTCTATCTTTAATGATAATTTTGGTTGACAAGAAAGTTCAAGGCCATGTAACGT
This sequence comes from Otatea glauca, assembly GCA_036346275.1. Taxonomy (NCBI): domain Eukaryota; kingdom Viridiplantae; phylum Streptophyta; class Magnoliopsida; order Poales; family Poaceae; genus Otatea; species Otatea glauca. The sequence goes on from CM070717.1 coordinate 35,663,776, forward strand.
CATTTCCCAATTGCAGTTAGACACCACAAACATCCCACTTGGAGCATCCATTGGACTTTATAGGCATGGGCCTAGCTAGACAACGATCAAGTATTAAACTTGCGTATACTGCACCACTTCAGCATCCGCACAAATACTACTACTATAAGACTTATGTTCATTGCCCACCGTGCGGGCCGGATTGGACCAGTCTGCATGATCAGCTTGTGCCTAGTGCCCAGGGGCACATCCACGGAAGCGTGGATGCAGAAAATTCTGCTGACTCCATGACTCAAATAATCGAGAAGCTTATTGGTCCGTTGCTAAACTGACATGTGACATCATTATCCAAATCCAGACATTTTACTCGCTTTCCTATGTCAAACCTCACCATCAACCAAAAAAAGTACGGAAGAAAAAAATGAGGGGAAGTGATCACTGCTGCTAGTGATCAAAGAAAAGGTTCGAGTACTCAACTACTAGCAAGCACAAAAGCCAGAACAGTAAACAACAAAAAACGGACTATCGCAAGATTTGTGACAGCAAGTCCCAGAAGTAGGCGCCGAGCCATCAGATCATGCTCCATGATCCAATCATCAATTAGCTAGATGAGGCAGTGCAAACCAAAGATTTATGCTATTATGGTGGATTAATACAGCTATAAGATCTAAGCAGATACTTATGAGCAGTGCCCCAGTATAAGATCTACTCGCCGATCTGCATACTCTGCTTGCATGCATACGAGAACTATGTGATATGTGCAAACATAACGATTTGATTAAGTTTTCCAGATTCCTATCCGATAACACGAGTGAAAAGCCGGAAACTACGATCCTCTGCTTGCATGCAAACTAGAAGTAGAAAACTATGCACTTTGTACAAACACCACCACTTGATTACATTTCCCGCACACGTATTAATCTACGCTCACGAGGAATCGTTAGCGTTCGCGACACCGCCATCACATGCCTTACCCTACTTTACGATCCACCGACTCCACGCACCGCAAGCCACTCATTTCCCATGACCAATCAACCACGCCCGCTAACACAAATCCATCATGCATATACCATCGCAAGCAACCCATATCACCCGTGATCCAACTGGATTGAGAGAGAGAGTTGGCGATCCCCGTATACCTTTGGAGGAGGCCTTCGCGGTGGTGGGCTGGACCGCAGCGGCGATCTCCTCTATCACGGCGCCGCCTCCGGCCGCCGCAACGACGAGATCATCGTCCGCGGCCATGGAGACCTTCCCTGCCGCGGGGGCCGCGGCGATCGCCCGGCCAGCCCCGGGGGCGCCGCGCGCGGCGCTGCAGCAGGCCGCCGCCTTTTCCTGAGCTGCGGCCATTGGAGCGGGTTCGCGAGCTGACCGTGTCCGTACTCTCCGCCTCCGCCTCCGCCTCGCCGGCTCCCACGATCTGACATACAGCACAGGCCTCCGCCTCCCGCGCCTTCTTCCTCCCCTCTCCGCCCACTCCTCCTCCTCCTCGTCTGGACCTCCGCGTCTAGGGTTCTACGGGTTCGTGCTAGGGTTTCGGGAACCCTAGGGGAGGAGGCGCGTTCTCTCCGCGAGAAATCCGAGGAGGCGGGTGGAGTACGGACTCCGGCGCAGTGGTGGTGGCGGTGGAGAGGCGAGGCGAGGAGAGGTGTTTTGGTGAGCGAGGCGACGGGGGGCTCGCATGGATTTATAAAAGGTTAGGGGAAAAGTGACTGGGCGTGCGAGCGATGTGGGCCGGTGGGGTGGGTTGGATTCTTCCGGGCTCCCCTTTTCCAAATGCTAGACGTACCCCGTCGGGCTCTCTCTGTGTCAATAATCTCTATCTCTACTAATTCTAATTAAGAATTGGTGGCAGTGATTCGTTCTCTTCTAGAGTATCTGATTCGTTGAATCTGACATGAACGGCTGAGATAGAAGAGGATTTAATCATATCTTAGATGGAAGGATTTTATCATATCTTTTTTTAATAGAAATATTATTTTAGCATATCTCTATTCACATGTTCTTACTATGGAAGGATGATATTCATATATCTTATAAATGGAAGGATTTTCTCATCATGTCTTGCATGGATAGAAAGATATACTCACTATATCCCATAATACGGGAATTCTATCTCATCATATCTAGAAATGTATAGATTAAAAGAAAAGAATCACATAACCAAATCACGTGCCAATCACGAAGATATCGGAGAGACATGGTTTCTATCCGCCCGCGTACGCTACCTTCTGCTTTCATCTACTCCCTATTAGAGGGCACCCACTCTCATCTCCAGGAGGACAGGCCGGTCAGTAGTGGAGACACACGCAAGAAGAAAAGAGAAGAGAAAAGCTGCGTGCAAGAAGCAAGAAGATTTCCTACAAGAGGAAGGCAATAACTTTCTCCTCCCTCAATGGTAAGGATTGATATCTTTCTACTAATTCTAATTAAGAGTTGGTGACGATCATCCGTTCTCTTTCAGAGTACTTGATTTGTTGGATTTAACATGAACGGTTGAGATGAAAGAGGATTAAACCCGATAGTCTATTGAAATATAAGTAAAGTTAGTGTTCTTTGCAAATAAATTTTTTATCGTAAATTGAGTTTTCGTTGCAACGCACGGGCACATAACTAGTAACAGTGAAGGCATTTGCTATTACCAGGGTTCTAAATTTCGTTTTCGGTATACATTTCGTTACCACCGAAATCCGAAATTTAGTTAATGTGGACGAAATCCAGATGAAATTTAAAAATCAAAATTCAAATTCGGAATTTTTTGGACCTAAATTTCTGGCGAAATTGACGAATTTCAACTGAAAGAAAAATAGTTCAAACGATGTCGAATTTTTTTAAAAAAATTTTGGAGGTTCCTGACACATCAGTGATGTTTTCATAAAATTTTCAGATGATTATCATGACTGAGGAATTTTTAAAATTTTGAACATTGCTACTGTCCTGATAAAACATTGACCGACAAGTTTGATCCGAACGAAAAATTGTACAGACCACGTTAGAAACTTTTGAATTTTTTTTTGCACGATTATGATCTATCATTAATATTCTCATAAAATTTTTAGATGATGACGAAGCTTCTTGAATTTTTAAAAATTCGGACAATGCAATTGAAGGCTGACTCACAAATTTCAACTGCATGAAAAATGGTTCAAACTATGTTAGAATATTTTGAAGATTTTTATGGATAGTATTGATCCATAACTAATGTTACCATAAAATTTTCAAATGATTATAAAAAATGACAAAAAAAATATAAAATTCCGACACTGTTACTACCTCGTTTATGCTAATTCTGTTTTTTATTTTTAAAAGATAACAAATGAAGTTAAAATATTTTAAAAAAATTCCTGTTTGATCCTATACTTCTTAAGATAGTACCATAAACTTTTCATAGCATGACAAAACTTCTTCAATTTTATAGAATTCTAACAGTATTTCTGTCAAAATTTTAAAATATCTCAAAAACTAATTTTTTGGACAAATTATCATCAAAGATCACTTTCTTATTGTTTATTGATGTAATTGAAGTCAAATCCGGCCATAAAAAACAAAATCTGGGAAAAAATTCATGAAATTTGGTCCGATTTGGGCGAAATTTTGCTAAAAAATGAAAGTACTGTAGCATTCAAATTGTTTTCGATTTTTTTTCCCGGTCGGTACTTTAGATCTTGTGGAAGCCTAAAATACGAGATTTCGACGAAATTTTACCAAAACTCGACGAAATTTCAATCCTTAGCTATTACTACCTGCTCACGAACCAAGAGTACATTTGGTAGCAGTATCGATTTGATACTCATTGGATATGACGGCAATTTTATGTATAAAAAAGAACCAAGGTTAATTGGGTTTTAAGTGGAAATTTTATGTACTCTAAAATATCATAGGTTGCTTAGATGTGTGTCTATACTCTATACTAGTGGACATCGAAGAAAAATAGTGCAAAATATTGATATGCTTCTGTCTCGCTGGCTTGCAATGCACACTGCTACGAATCAAATCTGGTTCAAGTGAATGAAGTGATAGCACATGGAAACGACGGCAAAAAATATTGATTTTTGTTGGAAGGGAGAAGCCTCGGCGTATTTGGTCGTTCTACACTTTTTTTTTCTTTTTATTGTTGGTTATTTTGAATCAAATTACAAATCTAACTCTTTTCTTAACCGCGAAAGCACCAGATATGACACATGTTATCTACCGCGGTAGATCATTGACACTACAGCGGCCCTATCCACCGTGACAGCTCCCCGATAAGCATGGCGGGTAATGAGCTTTACCTTCCTACTGAGCTTGTTTACCACGTAGGTACTTGCTAAGCTCAAACATGATGATACCTTGTCTTGTTGAGCTTAGGTACCACGGTAGCTTGTTTGCTAAGATGGGTGTAGTGCCAAAAAGATGGGTGTAGCTCAGGTACCACAGTAGCTGTTGAAAAGGAAGCTAGATTTATAATTTTGGTAGGAATAAAATCAAAATGAAAAAAAAGCATGAATCGGTGGCAAATAGGCTAAAGCTTTGGGGAGGGGAGTGACGGGAGTCTGAAAAGTTTGAGCGCGGAGAACTCAACTGATGTGATGGTCTGATGGATCGAGAATCGAGCTGATTCCATATGAACTGTAATCACGCGCTCTAGGAAAATTTGGATGCGTAACGCAACTAGGTTCACAAAATTGAAATCACGAAAAACTCAAAAAATCGTTCGAAAACCGTTAAAAATTGAAAGGTTAAGAAAGCGAAAATTTTTTGAAAAAAAATCAAAAACCGTTCGGTTTTCGCGAAAAATCAGCCAACTAATTGAATGTTCCTTCGAAAACGGTTTTCTAACGGTTTTTTTACGAAAACCGCGGTTTTCAACGCATATTTTTTTTCAAAATTTTCAAGTTTTTTTAAATTAGACCGGTTTACCAAGCGGTTTTAGATCTCGAACCGGAGCGGTACGGTTGAAAATCGCGAAAATCAAGCGATTTACCACAGTTCTGTGAACCTTGAACGCAACAAGGCATGCACTGAATCAGTCCCTATGAAGTTTTTTTATCATGTTTGATGGAGCCATTTTTTGGTGTCACATACTCAGGTGCTAAGGTGCTTTTTTGTGCGTGTGCAATATGAAGTTGAGGGAAAATCGGCAGATCGTGATCTTCGAACTTCAACACATTTGTTCTACACATATATCAGGCGAGAAGGTATTTGTTAGCCAACCTAACAATATGGATTTAAGTCGGTTAAGAACTGTTCTGGTATACTTTTTTTTTGCGAGGATGATATATCACCATGAAATAAATTCATTAGCATGTAGTGAATGCTAAAAATATATAGGAGCATCATTATTCAGAGTATACATACAAAAAATTTAGCTAGTCATGCTGAATATTTAACAAGCATGTCGACTGAGGTATGTAGGCCACACAGTCAACAAGATCATTAAAGTTGACAATTACCATGTGAATGATTAATACCTAGGCATTATTTTGAATTAAAAAAAGCAGCTAGAACTGGTCATATTCATGCAGCAGAAGGCATTTGTCTCTCCTGCTTGTCATGTATCCCGAGGGAATATTGCAGCATGGCAATGCAGGCACTGCGTCCTAATCCTGAATCCTGATGCGCTAAAGTTCAGCAATTCTTTTAATCGCGAAGATATTACTGCAACTCGTTAACGAGGATTAAAAAAGCTAATCGGCAGTACGTGTGAGTATGTGAGCCGTGGAATGAGAGCACGCATGCACGTCAAGCTCCATAGGACAAGGATGCAGCTGTCCCGGCACGGGTTCGATGGGCTATGGATCTGAACTGTACCGTGTTATCTCTGTGTCATGCCGGTTAAGGCTTGATCGATGTAGACCGTTGTAGAGGAGAGGAAAACAGTCGGGGACAAGTGGAGCACCTACCGATATTGATCGTGAGGATAGAATGCAGCTCGGTCGAAGGTGACGAACACGCTAGCGTCGAGAAAGAAGCACACATGGTGGACAGGACGGTAGCGACACGGTGTAAGAAGGCTGGATTTGGCGATAGCATGGCCGAAGACCGTTGAATACGGCGCCGGTGCCGTCTTCTTCTCCTCTGGTCGCTGTCATTTCCTTCCTCGAGACGGCCAGCAAAGCTAGTGGTGTGGCAGTGGCGAATCTAGGATTTAAACTTAGGGTATGCCGATCAAATAATAATTCGATAAATAATTTAAAATTTATTAAGAAATTCGGTATACAAGTAAAAAAATAATTAAAAACAAGACGATATATTTAAAAGAAGCTTATATACCTATAATATTACTTCTTCTTGTTCGGTCTACGCCTTCTAATGCCATAAAACTCTTGATTATATCATCTTCTTCCACTTTGAAGAAAATATCTCGCTCAATGTTACAGTTTGTGACGGGGGAGGAGGTGAAGCAGTAGCGGCCTTCTTTGCTGCATGTTTTAAAAAAAGAGATGCAATGTCTGTGTTCCTCTTCATAAGTTAAAAACCTTACAAATAAAATACGTCCATTGAGTGGTTAAAATACTAACTAAGATAAGCAATAAATAAAGATATAACTATATCAACTATAGTAGGAGTCGAATAAAGTATATATGTAGGATCGAAATATACTAAACTAGCAATCAGAGGGGGTGAATGATTGCGCGGAAGCTAAAATCAAATTTTTGATCTACAAAAAATTCACCCCAATTCAGATTCAAATAATTGCTTCGTATTTAACAAAACAAAGTAGATGTGTTTGGTAAATCACGAATTCTCAGATATCCAACCATTGGATTGATCTGAAATTTTAACATAATAAACTAGAGTCGAATACGCATCTAACTAAAAAAGAATTAGCACGATCGGACCTATAGATCAAAAGTTATAAATCCTGGAAGGTTGCTGTGACAGATTATGACGAGAATCATGTATGGATTGGGCCAAATCTACAGGGTATGCCGCGGCCCACCCGGCATACCCTGTGGTGTGGTGCCTCAAGGCCATATTCGAGGGCGGAGTGACCGAAGGCCGCTAGATCTGGCACCGAGGTGACAGGGGGAGGTGGCGGCGTGAGGAGGAAGCAAGGGTGGAATAGGAGGATAGTAGCCAGACAAACAAGGGCAAGAGGAGAGGAAATGACGGAGACGCGGGGAGATAGTGACTGCGCCGGATGTGTCATGGGAGGAGACGAAGGGGAGAGGTAGTATTTAATGATAGGTTGTGCCGTTGGGGTAAGATAGTTGATGATTAATTAGACTGTAGATAAGATATTTTTTGTGAAAAGACGCGTTCGTGCCGGGCCGGGCCAAGCTGCCCATCGTGCTGATTTTCTAGACTAACACGGCCCATCATTCATACCGTATAGACTTAGTTCGAAGATATTTGTACAATATTGTATCGTGCTTTAATCCGTGCTAGATCGACCTTTTCAAGGACCGACCTAAAAAGCCAGAGCCTATTGCACATGAAGGCATTCTTATCATCTCGAGAATCAAACAAACGGAATAGTTTGGATCGTTGTCGGGGTTAACATTTTCGTTTTCCAACCGAAATTCGACATCTGTTCGGCACCAGTTTTCCGTGAATTTCGGTCTAAATTCGGTAAAAACCGAACGATGTGCGAGAGTCAAACAACTGGTCAAACCGATTAAAAAAATCCCGAAAATCGATCAGTTTCTAGCGAAAACCGATCACGGAAGGGAAAATTGTGAAAAATGCAAGAAAATTGGAAAAAAAAATTGCGAAACAATTGTGAAAAAATGTAAAAATGCCGAGGGAGGCCCAAAAATCTAGGGAAAATGTAATAATTGTATAAAAAATATGAAAAATTATGATGAAATTCTGGCATGACCTTTGTCATATTTTAGAACAATGCGAAGTTGTAAAGTACATATTTTGCAATAATAGCACAAGTATGGAAGAATGTGAAAAATTTCAACACGACCTTTGCTATATTTTAGACAATCTCAAGTTGTAAAACATGCATTTAGCAATAATATATCAAGAAATAATATTTCATTCAATACTATTGACAACTCAATCCAACAAACCCACACTTTGGTAACAATCATTTCAATAGCATGGCATATGACATTTCAAATCAATTTTTCTTATCGGTTATGAATGTTCGCACCTGGCACAACTTCTTCGTCCTTCCATTGTCGCACATGTGCCATGTTGGACTTACATGAACTCTATGTTAGTAAAAAATCAAGTTGCAATGAAATTAAACATACAAATGAAATATTGCCTTTGGCGTTATAGGTAGTATTGCTAGGTGTACACTTGGTTGACCATGTTGTATTCCTCAGTAGACATCAAGGAAAATCCTCGTGTAGCTAGCAACTCCGCCTTGTAATTGTGCCAGCTTTGCCCCATCCATGTACTTGTTGTTTGCCTTGTAATCGTGCCACTCGTAGACCCGTTGGGTGATTGGTTATGCATGAGCATGAGGGATGGTATAGTCGTAGCTGATATATGAGCCATAGCTCCCTTGCGTCTCGGCAATGCCATAGGAGCTACAACTATCCTTTGGTGCATCCTTTCCCTCCACCCTAGTAGTCTTCCTCTGATTAGGAAGCGCCACGGTCTCTGTCTTATGTTACATGAGTGTATTGAGACTCCCCTGTAAACTGTATGGGAAGCTGTGCTTTTGAGTGGGAAGTGGGAGGGATGAAGGGATCAACTGGGGACTGACCATCGTCAGTGTCCGTCTTAGAGTTACTATCATTGGATTCTTGGTACGGTGGCCTCCGACGATCTGTGTCAGTTAAGTCATCACTCCCTACATATTGTTTCTGCTGTGCGAGATGCTTCCCCTTTTTTTAGGGAGCTTTCCTTTTTTATTGCTCCCTTGTGAGTAGTGTTGGGTGCTTAATCTTTCCTATGTGAGTATCACCCACTGCTATTTCTGCCCATTCAGTGATGCTTGCAGCCCCAGTTACCGTTCGCAACGCACCAGTGTCTGCCGAGTCTGTCGCAAGGTGTGATGGGAAGGGGGTGTCACTCTCTGTGTCCTCGCCAAGTAAAGGGTCGGCATTGGATCTTCCTCTCTCCATCCACTGTTGGATAGGATTTTCTGAGTCGCATAGTGTTAGCTCCATAAGGCGTTGGAATGGATCGTCTTCGGCTGCAGACTTGTCACTTTCTTGTTCTTGCATTCTGAGCCGCAAGTTATAGTTCACATAGACCAACTTGTGGAGCTTCTTGTATGACAGACGGTTGCGAACTTTAGTGTGGATGAATGCGAATGTGCTCCAATTACGCTCGCATCCACTGGAAGAAACGCAATGCGAAACGATGCGCAGAGCCAACTGCTATCATATTCTTGTTGCATAATGTTATAACGCAGTAAGACCTCGCTCAATATGGAAACCCTGTCTTGATCAGCAAATTACAAGAAGGCGTACAACGGTTCCACAGATTTTACAACTGATTGAAGGTTGTCCCACCAGTCTAAGCTCGAGAGACACCCATACACATACCTCCCCTCTGTAGTATTAACAAAGCATGACGATAGAAATTCCTCTGAGGCCATCCATTGCAAGAACTTGTCCTTGCGACGAAGGAAACTGTCCGAAAACATATAGTTTGTTCCAAAACGAGTCGCATTTCACTTGACCAACTCGCCACCAATGTGCTTCTTCATCATGACGTGAAGCTTAGAATGGTTGTAAATCCATCGAGAGATTTTTCTACCATTCTCAATGACAGAGGTGTGGTCCGAAAACTCTCCAATCTGCTTCAACATCAAATTAATCGTGTGGGCCACACAAGGCTGCTGCACGATGTAACGGTGCTCCTGTGCAATGAGCTTGCATACCTTCTTATAATTGGCACTATTGTCCGTGACATTTTGCGTAACATTGCGCGCACCCACCTCATCGACCACTGAGGCAATTTCCTGCATCAAACAAACACAATGCTCATGCGTCGCATCAAACAAACACAATGCCCACTTGATTTCAGAATAGGAGCCATTAGAGCAAGTACCTTGCGTAAGTACGGCAAGTCTTGACTTTTTCCTATCGCATCTATGGACTTGTGGAAGAACGTGGTGCCGTTGTAGTACAGCATGAAGTTGATAATGCTCATGCGTGTCGGTCCAGTCCAAGAATCGCACATGATGGTTATGCCATACGTTGGTCATTCTCTCTTGAACTTCTTCATCTTTTGCTGTATATCCGCTTCATTGTCGTCTAAATATTTGTCGTCTATGTCTCTCCCACTGGGAGATAGGACACTCTCGCCTGCAAATGAAATATAGGATAACCATGTGAGTTATTGTTGGAGGTATAACTCGATGAAAATTTGAAATCTCACTTACCCCATTTTTGAGTTTCCCTGACGGTGCTAACGAAGTACGAATTGTCTACTTCCCCCCCACGATACCAGCCGTGTGGAAAAATTTGGCCCATGCCGCACCAAGCGCATTCCTCCCCTTCTGTGTCCAGCTCCCAGTATCAATCCTTGGTTGCACAGGGCCACGGGCTGTACCAAGGTGGTAATCCCCCACGGCCGGTTTGTCCCGTTGCGATGAACTCCGTCCCACCCTTAGCAATAGACAACCACCCCCTCCTCTAGCCCCTGTAGAGGTGCCATTGCCAGCACCATGCTCATATCTGCCACCTGCTCGGCTAATAAATTCTGCCTCAGCCTTGGAGGTCTGCTTCCTTTCTCAATCTCCTCTCTGCCCCTTCTTCTTATCCTTCGTCTTGTCCAGGTCGCGCTGAAAAGTACTTGCGAACCTCCATAGAGACTTGATTGCAATGGACGATATTTGTACTGCGCCCTGCCAGGTGGTGCTTAAATCGGGTTGCACCGCCTCCCTTCTTCTCTTTGTGATAATACTTGCATAGAAATCTACAAACCATCTTCTCGTCGTGCTCCCAAACAACATCGCTCTGGTCTGCCATTTGCTAATACGAAACAACAACAGGTCAATCAACTGGTTGTTACCTACTTAGCTCACCTACTTAGTATAATGAAGTCATCATGTGCTTAGCATACTTAGCATACTAGTGAATCAAAATGACTAGCCACTGCCCACTGCATACATGTTTACTCTTCAATGAGCAAGATATTACATAATATTCAAGATTAAACAGAGCAACTAAACCATACAAGCATTACTCAACTAAACCCTAAAAGCATTACTCAATAATCTGCCTCTATGAAAAATCCCTAGCAACAAATACAAAGAATGAACTAACTACATGTTCTTGCTAACCTGGTTAAAATCCGCTCGGTATACCTCAAAATCCGCTAGTTTTCCTTCGAAATTCGCTCGTATTTCTCCCAAAACAATGACACACACCTTGATCGATTTTTCGACCGAAATTTCTCGGTTTTAATTTATTCCGCTCGATTTTCAATCGCAACACCTCGGTTTTAGATCGCCGTCGACCGGATCTAGGTGTGTCCGAGAGATAGTTCGTGTAGGCGTGGTGGGGAAAGCAAGAAGATCAATAATGCGATCGACACAAGTCCCAGGCAGCACTAAAACGGGAGTTTTTTTCGTATTGGGCCGAGTGAACAGTTATGGTGCAAAATCGACTAAACAATTCAAATTTTCAACTGAATTTCATCCCAAAGGTTAAAAAACCATTAATACTAATTTTAGGGAGGTTCTAGATAAAAAAATCAAAATTTTTAAATTTCTTGAATTCAAATTTGAATTGGACCGGTATGCCGGTCGGTTTTTCTTGTCGAGCCGCCTTGACATCCTCGGTTTTTGCGGTTTTCGAACAAAAATCGTCGGCTTTACGAACCCTGATCGTTGTACTATCACCATGCTGGTAGCTTTACTCAGTAATAGACAGGTTGCTTGGTACTATGGCCCTACCCTATGCCACTACCTTATACATGTTGCCTTAAAAATACCTTATGCAAGGCTAGCTAGCACCAAAAAGTTCAAGTTAACACTAATTAGAACAAGAGTTTAATTTGTCATTACTACCTAGCTAGAGAGAAAATTTACAGTGTGTTATACTAGTAATATATAGTAAGTAGTAGAAATCTGATCTAAACATTAATTTGTTGAGGGCATTACTACTACTCTAATAACAGAGGAATTATAAAAAAATAATAGTTACTCTGGTTAGTTGGATCGAAAAGAATGCACGGTACATATTAAATTTTGTATACCCGTAAAAGAGCTCTGGCTAGAAGCAGTGGCAGACTGAGCAGAGGGTCAAGGGGGCTAGGGCACACACTACACCCGACAGTACCATAGGTACCCCCTAGCACCCCGTGCCCATCGTGGGGTGCCAAGCTTCTAGCTAGCCAAGAAATTGGAGCCAGGGTAAGAAGTCTGGAACTTAAAAGAAGAATAAGGAAGCTGGAGGTAGAAGAAGACTTCCCTCCATGGGCTAAGCCACTAATCTAGGCCAGCACCAGTCCACCATGCGCCACACGGTCCACGCCACCCCTAATTTCAGATATTTAAGATTTTTAAGTGTTTTGGGTAATTAATGATATTTGTTTGTCAAGACTAACCATGCTTCAAGGTTTTAAGATAAGTTAGTACTTGAAATTGACATCTTGGGAGTTCTTGGTATTCCTTGATCACCAAAAGGTATAATTGAGGAAAAGTATGAAGATTAAGTATCTGTGACTAAAGATGATCCGAGACACTATGACTAAAAATGATCAGACTAGTCGAGTTTGGATCATTTTAATAATATGGTTTATTTTTATTTTGGCCGTATTATTAAGGTGGTTCAAGACTAGTAGCTTGAGCTTGGTGAAGTTGGATAGCTAGCTGTGATACACACTAGGTATATCTAACTCATATCTAGTTAGATGAACACAAATACCAAGTGAAGGTGCCAGCTTTGCAATGCATGTAAAATTATAAACTTGGTCAGAAAAATTTAGCGTAAGTCATATAAAGTTGGATCAATTAGCAAATAGCATGTCCTAAAATTTTTCAATGAGAGTCGGATGATCCAAGTGACGCGGAGCATAGGTTGGATCAATTTAACAGAGAGCATGTATTGAAGTCTCAATGGGTGTTAGATGATTTGAGTAACATGGAACATGAGCCGAATCAATTCTACAAAGAAGTATCTGAGTTGATCTGCATGTAAGTCAGATGATTTGAGTAGCTCGGACTATCGGTTGGATAAATCTGACATAGAAGGTGCTCTCAAGAATTTGCACTGTCTTGGATGATCTGAGTAGTTAGATGACCCAAACAGGTAGGATATTCGAGTGGACCCAGACGATCCGAGTGTGCGCAACAGCTATATTTTTTACCGTTGAAAATGTTTAAGTCGGATAATCCGAGTGACTCGGATGATTCGATTTAAAGATGTATTTTGAAATATTTGTGTCCATAGTTTTTGAGCAGAGGAGCTATATATGGACCCTATGGAGTTCAATTGGCAATGTTTTGCAACTTCATCTCAATATTTATCTTATTGAGGATCTTGAAGGCACTTTGGAGCATGGATTGAAGATCCTTGAGTAAATAAGAGAGTAGATAAGCCTAGTTGGTGCATCATTCTTAGTTTCATAACCTTGCTGGTTCAAATGAGAGTTTTGGATATATTACTCTTGGAGGTCAGTGACTCCTAGACGGCTTGGAAGCGTTTACCTCGATGATCTTCGTTGGAGCCGTTTGTGGAAGGCACTGGGAGTTTTGTGAAGGTTTGGAGTTTATCTTTCGGAGTGGAGAAGGACTACCGTAAGTGGATAGCTTGATTCTTTGTACAGTTTTAAGTTGGAACTAGACTCTTAATAGAGTGCTCCAACAAGAAGGGAGATTATGGAATCTCCGGGTCTTCGATAAAAAAATTGGTTGTATTCTTCGTCACTTTATGTTTTGGCATGTACCTTGTTGTATTTCAATTATTATATTACTAGACTTACGTAGGGTTAGAACTAGGTTGCAAAACTTCATTATAAACTCTACTAACTTAGGTTAGACTAGTAATGATTAAATATTTAAGTAAGTCATTATTACCAAAAGAGTCCAAATTCGCTTCCTTTTTGGACATATGATCCACTTCAGAGTGTCTTGGTGCCCCCCACCCACAGTGGCCCACTTAGACCCATGTATAGTGCCAAGAAGGGGTTCAAGGGTTACAAAAGTGCCCCTAAAGTGCTACAGTAGCAGGAACAGAGAAGTCTTTTTGGCTCACGACACCCAAGTGTTGCCCCCCGTGCTAGCCTAGACCCAGTGATATGTTGTGGACTTGTTCCACTGGACCGAAATGAATCCAACGACACTGACTACTGAGGGACTAAATCCAACGGTGCCAGATAGGGTGCCACTACTCCATTTCTATGCGACCGAAGTGGTGGACGGTGGGGGCCATCCCCACGGCACGAAATGCTCATGGAAAGGTGTGAATATGTTTTTCACTGATCGATATGTATCACTCGGAGGCTAGCTCAAAATGTGTTTCTTCTCTTCTTCGAAAACATAATAGTTGCTATTGCTAGGGCTGCACAATATGGTTTTGGCCCTATTTGGAATGGCTTCAGCTTCGGCTTCTCCCCCTTGGAAGCCAGAAGATGTCCCAAACGACTGACTTCTTCGCAGCCAGTAGCCTATTTGTACTAGAAGAAGCTAAAAGCCAAAAGTTGGTCTAGGGTAGATTCCCACGGCTTCGATAGCTTGAGGTTTTGACTTTGCCACTAGAGATGAAGAAAATTACCCATCTTCTACCAAGTATAAAAATCCCAAACCACACCCCTCCAACCCCAATCCAAACCTGCACCCCTCACACCTAAAAGAGGAAGTATATGCTAAAAGTAGGTAAATATGGGCATTGGATCGGTCTTAAATGGTCCAGATCTAGGTGAAATCCCACCTTCTTCACTTAATGTGTAGAATTTTATAATTTTTAGGGGGTTATGTGTAAAACGTGCTTAAGCGGAGGAGGTGGGATTTCACCTAGATCTGGATCATTTAAGTTCGATGCAACGTTCATGTTTGCCTACTTTCATCATTTCACCATATGTCTACTTTCAACATATACTTCCTCTACCTAAAAAGCTAAGCGGCAATCCTCTTCAGCCCAACCGTTCAACCGTACAACCTTTCAGCCATACAGTCTAGCCGAAAGCTATATCTAAGAAAAGCTATAACCGTGTTAAACAGGACCTTTATCAACCCGTTTGAAACTTGCATTTGTGCATCGGTTCAAACAACTAACTCATGTACATCTGAGTGATCCGTGGCGGTACAATCAAGCGATTTTGCCAACCCGTTTAACCCAACTTTGTAGTTTTGTACAGCCCTAGCTCTGGCCCTCTGGCCATAGGATTATGATCACGTGGGGTGAGACGAATCCACGGTGTATATCGATAAGAGAGCCGTGTCCGTATATAATAGAAGCGGGCGGGTACGATAGGAGCACCCATTAGTCACTCGCCTGCTACCGACTCACAATAAGTACACTACTAGTTCAGTGCCCGTGCATTGCTACGGAAAACAAAATTGATAACGAAACATAAAGGTCAAGCAATAAAAGAAAATGGCCGTGTGTTGCTACGAATAAAAAAAATCATGTTATCTAACACATTGAGTTGGCTTATATCAAGTCATCGACTCAGTTGAAGTAACCAGCTGAACTCTGCTCGACCCGCATAGTGTCTTCTCCACTGTATTTGATCTACACTCCTCCTGGTCTACACACCTCCTCGACTCCATCGCCACGCCTGACTATGCTCTGCTCCGTGGCAGCCTTTGTCGAGTTTATCCCGCTATTCCTAACCTAATCATAAAAAACACAGGAATTATGAAAAAAATCATATTTGATGATAACGTTTTACTACATATATCACCTTCTTTTCATAATCAGGTGGTAGACAGATCGGAGAACCTTAGAGAGGTCAGAAAGGGAACCTTGCCGAGGACAAGGAGCTGCAGCTATGCATCGATTGGCTGGTGTCGCTCCATAGCCACCTTCCACGTGGGTACGACCATCGGTAGTTGTGCTTGCGCGCGCAGAACCACAAAATCCGACTGAATTGCCCCACGCGTGGAGAGAGTCGAAAGCCGCAAACTCAAATTTGAAAATTTTTCAAATTAGAAAGTTTCACGAAAATTTTTCAAATAGAAAATTCTCAAATTAGAAAGTTTCAAGTTGAAAATTTCAAATAAAAAGTTTCGATTAAAAAACTTTCAGTTTAAAAATTTTTGGTTTAAAAACTTTCAAAAACGGTTAAAAATAGAGAAAGATGAATGGGATAACGCTGAGTAAGAAAAAAAGTGATAAAAGGAATGAAGTGTTGTTACTTATCATAACGAGTGGACATCCTAACCGCACCATCAAATTAGCTATTCCTGAACATTTTTCCATTGCACTAACGCCTCTTCTTATTTTCCAGAAATCATTCCATAGCGTTATTAACACTTGGCCAAGAGCTTTACAAAAAGCAGCAATATTACCATCACCACCGTTACGACTTGCATGGCTAAACGAATCGTGCACCGTCAAATCATTAGGTGCACGACGTCTGCATGAACCTGAGCCACCGGTTCCAGAGGTTGAACTACCAAAGGTGCTCCTGCTGCAGGATGTCGCTGATGACGGACACCTCGGGCCACGCGCCCGCCTGCAGCCCAATGCATTTCACGCCGGGCGCAGCGTCGATCACATAGCTCTTCGTCGACGGTTCCAGTTGTGCCGACCCAGCGAACTGCACCGTTAGCTCTGTGATGGCCGGTGCACCAGCCGTCCAGTTGTAGCAGTAGTCGAACGGGTCCATTCACACCCGCGGCAGACCGTCGAGTTGCTTGCTCAGCGCCGAGACCACACCCTTGTACGCCGGGGTGGCGAGGATCGTCGAGCTCGTCGGAGTCGATGTCGTGCCGCCCTTCCTCTCGACGTTCCACACTTCGCCGGGGATGTCGAGGGCCTCGCCGGCGATGGAGATGGCCTCCACCGTCAGGGCGTAGAACGGGCTCGTCCGGCCGTCGAGAAGCGGCGGCGTCTGCGACGACGACGCGACGGCGGAGCTGGAGGCCATGTTTGGGCCTGGGCCGAAGGTGAGGTAGCTGGTAGCGTTGCGCGGGCCCAGGTGATCAATCAGGTAGTAGGAGAAGCGGCCGCCGAAGCGCGCGGCGGCGTGGGACGCGAAGGAGATGTTGTTGTTGCCGAGGCTGAGCACGCCGCCCGAGTCTTGGAAGCTCTGGCCGTCGTACGAGGTGGTGCACCCCAACACCACATCCTGGAGCTTCGCCTTCTTGTCTGGCCCGCCGCCGGACAGCGCAACGGTCACCGAATCGGTGTCGACCAAGCCGCGCGCCGACAAGCCGTCTTTGTACCTGCCACGTCCACGATTAGATGACGTTAGTTCAGTTAGTTAGGATGAGGACGGGCACGCGGCGGCGTCAACGTCGACAGCCGTGGTGTCGCCCATGGTTCTCGCTCGACTTGCTCTGTTTCTTGCACGCGCGAGGCGAGGCGGGTGGGGCGGATGGCTACGGTTGCATGCTTATAAGACCACGGCACGTACGTACGTTTCCTTGATTTGCGCGCTGTGATGGCGCCATCACAGATTCACGGCTCAAGGCAAACAAAGTAAAATTTTCTTTTCTTCTATCCAAATTTTACATAATCTTCTATAGAGATATCAATTTGCAATCAATTATCGAATTGTGGTATGATACACTACTACATTCCTTTTCTTCTGTCCAAATTTTACGTAATCTTCTATAGAGATATCAATTTCCAATCAATTATCAAATCGTGATATGATACACCAGTACTTTCCTTTTCTTCAATAGAGATATCAATTTTCAATCAATTATCAAATCGTGATATGATACACTACTACTTTCCTTTCAAATCGTGAAAAACGGACCACCGCCACCAACTGGTAATTAGAAGTAGTAGAGAATATTTTATTGGTGTATAACCGATGGGTCCCACCGGATTCCCTGGATGGATGGCTCCACGTCAACTGGGGTCCACGTGTCGGCCCCTGCTCGCCTTTCCACTCACAAGCCACATCAGCCAGAACGCTTTTAGCAGAAAACCTTTTTTAGCACAGAAACTTTAGTAGGTCTTGTTAACTGCACAATGCCAATGACATAGTGGGCCCACTGTCGTTTGGGCAAGTTGTCAATGGGGCTTGGCTGCTGGTTTTGCATAGGTCGCTTTAATCGAAGTGTAAGCAGTGGCGGTGGGATTCGTGATAAATCCGGTCCCATCTGATTCACAGCACACCCGCGGCCTGGTTTGGGACAGGGAGTTGGACTGTGCTTTGTCAGTAAGGTTTAATGGATTTCATATTATAGTATATTGTGTCTGTTAAAGCACGCTATGCTGTCGCTCTATCGTATCAGTCTAGATCTTGTCTTGTTAGATTTGTAAAGTCGTGGACACTGTCGTCTTCGGTCCATCTCCATGATCAGCACCAAGGATGAGGAGCGAGTGTTGACTACTGCTCGTGAGGATCCGGTACACACAATTATTTAGGCGAAAAGAACTAAATTTTATTTACTCATTAGGTATAGATACAATGTTATTGTTAAAAATCTTATACCCTAGAGTAAGATTCTCGTAGTATAGAAAAAGTATAGTAACAATATACATACATACTAATTACTTCTTAATGATAAGATCGTTCATATGTTCCAGATCAGCGTACGCCTGATGTGGTGGCGTCGATGACCGTGTGAGGCAAGGGGGAGTTTGGCCGTACACGTGTCGTTGGCACGATCAGCGAGTGGCACGGCGGAGTGTTGGCTCGGTGCGCGCCCTTGATGCCGATGAGCATGTACTCTCTAGTTTCTATTCACCACCTTTAAGTATCTCCGTTGTCTACGCGGTGTCGAGGCAGGACACCCCGCCAACCCAAGAACAGCCCATGTAGGAGTGCCGTGGCGTGCCGCATATCATGCCCGACCGTGAGGCCCTGTACGGCCCTGAGCCGAACTCCCACCTCTAGTTTGGGATATAACCATGTAGTTTGATCATAATTAAATCCAGTGTTCATCTTATAACACTTTTCTTTCTTTCTTCTCGTGTGTGATATCCTTGAAGCGATGGATGGCAAATCCATTACTTGAGGAGGAACGGTAGGAGAGAGATGAATTCAGGCACGTTTCGCTAGCTAGCCAAGCGAGCATGATCTTTGACGGTGGGAGGCATATTCGATCTGTGTGCCTATGGGAGTAAAACTATCTATGTGCATGGCCGTGTCTGTACTGGCTACCAATTTGGCATCGTTGACGTCACCAGCCGCGCTCATGCAGCCGCACTACTCGCTGGCAGTGCACGTTCCTGTCGATCAGTTCTTTCATATGTTCCTTTTGATCACCACGCATGGGCCATGTTGCTGAACGTAACAGATACTAGGAAAAGATCGCAGTGAAGAGAGAATTTGCCACGATGGCAAGATAGATGGTGTCCTACTGCGTACGTACTCCGTGCTCCTGCCAGTGATGCATTGCAGCCTAGTAAAATCCCGGTGGATCTGTAGACAGTAGGCATCGATCGATCTCGTGAGATATGATTATAGGTAACCAAATCTGACTGCAGGCTGCTGGCGCTTGAAGGCATGGTCCATGCTGCCTAGTAGTGTTGACAAAAAAAAGTCTGTTAGGCTCGGATCAAAATTATTTCGATTATCTATACCCCTTTATAATGCACTTAACCAATTTTTCCTATGTCCACCCTAAATAATGCACCTCATTAAAGATGGTCCAATGTTCGTGCACCCAGTAAAACGTCCCTAGAAACTTGCATTCATCAAAATGAACGTCTCAGATCTTTCCTCAGTTTTACTCACCCACATCCGATGGCCATTGTTTAATGTGTCTAACTCATTCATTCATATGGCCCACAACAGGAGAGCCCGCACATATATATATTTCAATTGAACTATATATATGGAATTTATGTTGCAAATCTAAACCCATTTGATTTCGATTCAATATTTACCATACCAGTCAGTACCATGAATCGCGCTCTTAATTTTCTTCCATTCATGCATGTGCACCACATCCTATACAAGGCGCTCACGTACCGTCGCCATAATATTATTTAGCGAAAAATATTATATAAGGAATGTGTGTATGAAATGCAATTACCGTGTGATAAATATAAGGAATAAGTTCATTTTAGGACTTATTACTAAATACACTCTGAAGTAATGAGATATTCGATAATAATTAGCCTCAATCGGGGCGCATAAATGGTGCTATATGTTAGCATTCATATTTGGATGACAATTAGGAAGCTATTATTGGTCCGGCTTTTCAGATGACATCTTCTTTGCCGCAGCGGCGTTCGACCCGCCCGTGGCGACTACACCAGGGCTTATACGCTGCGCGATCGGCCTGCCGGAGATGGACGCGTACCTTTGCGCGGAGCGGGAGGCGGCGGAGGCTGTCGACGCCGTGCTCGCGGAGGCGATACTGGCGAGCGCGGTACGTGGAGGAGATCAAAGGCAACACCTTCGGCGGTGGTCGCGGTGGAGAAGATCGGGAGGATGAGCATCTTTGGAGGGTGGGGCGTCGCGCGCGTGGGTGCGCGGAGTCTTGATGCGCATGGCGGGCGGCATGAATGGAAGAAAATTATGTTGCAAATCTAAACCCATTTGATTTCGATTCAATATTTACCATACAAATCAGTACCATGAATCGCGCGCTTAATTTTCTTCCATTCATGCATGTGCACCACATCCTATACAAGGCGCTCACGTACCGCCGTTACTTCCCACGATCCGGCAAGTATGCTCGTCATGCACCGATCCACGATGGACGTCGCCGCCGTGATCAGCCCGACGGCCAACAAGCCGAAGGTCGTGTTCGTGCTCGGCGCGACGGCCACCGGCAAGTCAAAGCTGGCCATCGCCCTGGCGGCGCACTTCAGTGGCGAGGTGATCAACTCAGACAAGATCCAGGTCTACGCCGGCCTGCCCGTGATCACCAACAAGGTGACCGACCACGAGCACGCCAGAGTGGCGCACCACCTCCTCGGCTGCGTGCCATGCCCCAACGCCGACTTCACCGAGGACGACTTCTTTCGTGAGGCGCTGCTGCGGTCGAGCGTGCTCTCCGCGACCGCCTCCCATCGTGGCGGTGGCTCCAGCAGTGCGTCGGGCGCCGGTCGAGGCGCGGTGGGGCGTTCCACGCCGCTCACGACTGCCTCTTCGTTTGGCTGGATGTCGCGCCAGAGCTCCTCCGGTGGTTCACCGCAGCTCGGGTAGACGACATGTTGCGGCGCGGGCTGGTGAACGAGGCCCGCGCGGCGTTCGACCCGCCCGACGCCAACTACACCAGGGGCTTGCGCCACGCAATCGGCCTGCCGGAGATGGACGCGTACCTTCGCGCGGTACGTGGAGGAGATCAAGGGCAACACCTTCGGGCTGGTGGTCGCGCAGGTGGAGAAGATCAGGAGGATGAGCACGCTGGAGGGGTGGGACGTGCGGCGCGTGGACTGCACGGAGGTGCTGATGCGCATGGCGGGCGGCGCCGACGGTGAGGAGGCGTGGAAGGAGGTGGTGTGGGAGCCCGTGGAGAAGATGGTGAGGCGTTTAAATGCGTAGGGGTGATTGATTTGGAATACGTGGTCTGTTTGGTAAAGCTATAAATCCCAGTTTTATCTGAGATCTGAAACTTGTAGGTTAAAATAAAGTGAATTAAATTTATATTTTTAGTCTAAAATTTTTAGTCTAAAATGTAAAGAAGATGATCTATCTAGACACTCTAGATTGTGCGCTTTTTGGCAGGGCGTTATTTGGAGAACTGTTAATGTTGTGCACCAACTTCTCAGGGATGCTACTTCACTGAAAGCCCTCAGTTCCTCAAGGTATGCATGCATGCGTCGATTTCCAGTTGCCCCCAGATTTGATCTTTACTTCAAGTGCTAATTCACACGAGATGGAGCAGCTAAGTGCAGCATTTGTTGTATCCATCTGAAATTTTAATCTAGGATAGATGAATGACAACGGGTGCATTGTTATTTGTACATAGTATTTTCTTGATTTTGATATGTGCCACCCTTCTTTATGCACAAGCTGCTGTGTTGTTTACATCTTCCGATTAAAGACCGTGTGTTTTGGAAAAGCCTAGAAGCTCGGTTATTGGCGATTAGTGAAATCGCATCCCGAGTTAAGAGCATAGGATTTGAGGAGAGTGCTCAAACTGTGCTTTTGTATTTCATACATTCAGCTTTGTCTAATCTTTTCAAACTTCTAGCATTTCTTGATAGTATAAACTCCATGAGACAGAAAAAATAATAATAAAACAGCCTGTCTGATTTAGAATCTTAAGGTGTACATAGATTCTGACCTGGAAACCCCTAAGGCACATGACTGCATCCCGAGTTTGGTTTCCATTTGGCATGGTCTGCTATTCCATATATGATATATATCCAGTTTAAAAGTTCGAAAAAAAAGAGAGAACAGTCTGAAGCCAGAAATCCAAGTTAGCCTTGAATTCCCTTTGCTTAATAAATTGTTTGACGCTTTATTATGTTATATATGTGTGCAAAAGATATAATGTCTATATTTGTAGATTATGCCGCTTTTTTATCACGGAGGACGATTCAGCATGTTATCGTTCGACATGAAGGACAGGGTTATCTCCGTTATTGATCCAACACCTCTACCTGGATGGGTTCTGTGGAATATAAGAACCCGGGTACCCTCATGACAAGCCCAAGAGGAGGCCTGAAGATACTCCCGCGTCGAGCCCATTGCCAGATGCGCAAGAGGACATATCCTAAAGAAAGTTGAACTTATATTTAGATATGATAGATACAGTTGTAATCCGAGTCGTTAGAAGGATAGATAAAGATGTAAACTCTGTCCTATAACCGACTAGAATCTTGTAACCGATCAGAATCTCCAAACCGATCATGACTCTGTAAGCCGCCTCATCCCCGCTATATAAGGGAGAGGGCGGGCAACAACATAAGGATCCGATCAAGCCATAGAGCATAGAACACTTCATATTGCCCAGAGCGTACTGCACTTTGAGCAACATCTGATCCAAGAGATCCGCATAATCCCAGCACACAGGATTAGGATATTACCTCCATTGCTGAGGGCCTGAACCTGTATAAACCCCTTGTCTTGTGTGACCTTCGAGTTTGAGATCAAGCGCCTACCCCATAAATTCATTGCCGACTACAAAAGTCGACATGTTCCAACGGATAAACCATCCAGTTACTATCTTCATAGAATACAAAAAATTGGTATAATATCCGATCGTGTATAAGGATAGTAAATCTCTCATGGAACGACGATATCTATGATTGGCGTATTGTAGCTCCAAAGTCTGTTCCAAAAATAATAGACCGGTAAGTTATTTACACATGATTAGTAAATAGTTAAATTTTTGTGTACTTACATGTAGCAATTAAATGTTGTGCAGGAACTTGACAGGTTTTTTGGTATTGACCTCATTCACCACCGGAATGGGCCACAAGTTTAATGCACGGATCTGCATGGTCGGTACTCTCTATTTTATTAATCACTTTTTATAAGGTTGTAAAGTAGGTCTATACTGATGATGCTCTACAACGTACTTACAGGGTTCACCTATCCTCAGGAAGTGTTTCTTAATTGAAATACTAAAATACAAGTGGAATGAGTGCGCAGAAAACATTCCTCAAGACGTAAGAACAAGTCTTAAGAGCATACAGGAAACGTTTAGCGAAAAATATTATTGAGTGTTATATCTTCATTTTTGTACTCGCATACGGGCACTGTGATTATTTATTATTAAGTGTTATATTCATACTTATCTTCTCATTTAATTGATAAGCGGGTATACTGCCGTCGTAGCGTTAGCACAGGCACTATACTAGTAGTAATTAATAGGTTCAAAATTGATGAGTCCATTTCAAACAAAAAAATAATAAGTCTCAGCTTGATAGTGTCTTGTTAGCTTGAATTTGAAATAATCGTTTAAATGGTAAATAAAATAATTTTATATCAAAATATATTGATTTCAAAAGAAACTTAATAATAATTTGTTAAACTAGATACACAGCTCTATACCATGCATGCAACTGTTCTTAAAGCTTTCAGTGCTCTTGTAGCTACCTTGTGGAAGCTGATTTGACCAGACGTCAAATCGTATTCCATTTCCGGAAGAGACCAAAGTGATCCCCTCGAGAAATTCTCATCATGGTTGCTTGCAGCTACGATTGCAATTGCATATCATTTTATTTACCTTTTGTTTTTTTTGTCCCCCGACGAATGTAATGCGTCCACCTTATGCTAAGCTATGATGAGAACGACCCGTATGGTCCACTTGAATGCAATACTCCCAGCCGTTTAAAATTTAGGATCGGTTTGTTTTAGCTTTTGATTCTGAATTATGGTCTCAAAAGTAGAATAAAAAATAAATAATCCGATTATAAAAATCGATTCTCACAATCTAGCCCACTCATATACACTAGAACCCATAATTCATTTCATATATACTGGATTCCAACTTTTGAAGAATCAGCTTCTCTACGATCATAACCCAAAATCAGTTTTTAAAGAATCCAAAGCAAAAATAAACTGGCCCTTAATACTCTTGATTGTATTCACATGAATCCTACCCCCACCCCCACCCCCCAAAAAAAAAAGCTTTCGTAAGCAAGATTCCCACAATTGCAAAGCTGCGTTTCCTTTTTCCATTATTTGGTTTTCTTATTCTCAACATGAAGGATGGAAGATTCATGCTTGAGGTACTTTAACACCTTATACGCTGTCGCTGATAGCCTGATATATATGTTTGCAGCTTTTTAAAATAGCTGCCGAAGAGACAATGGATCTCAAAGTTCTCAACAAATCGATGTGCGCGAACGCGTACTCCATTAATCTTAGTCTTAATCTAATCGCGAGCCACTGGTAATGGCCTTGAGCCAGTGGTTAACGAAAGAGTAGAGCAATATCCAAAACCAACTATATGCATTCGCCATTCATTAGGATGACACATCGGAAGCATCATGGCTCCAGCCTCCAGGCGCTGCCAATCCATATGCCTCCAAGCTGAGATGAGATGGGGGTTGCGCTGCACAGCTGGATGCGTCAAATCACGGTCCACATGCAACGGGTAAATGGCACAATCTGGAGACCATCTATACCCCCTTTATAATGCACCTAAGCAATTTTTTCTATATCCACCCTAAATAATGCATCTCATTAGAGATGGCCCAATGTTCGTGCACCCAGCAAAACGTCCCTAGAAACTTGCATTCATCAAAATGAACGTCTCAGATCTTTCCTCAGTTTTACTCACCCACATCCGATGGCCATTATTTAGTGTGTCTATTCATCCCTGTGGCCCACAACAGACCTCCCCCACCTACATATTTTGGAAGGAGAGAGAATCAAACAAGGAAATAAATAAAGAGGATCCGCATGCAAGGAAACCAGACTTGAATTTTTTACTGGCCAAAATTGTACGTACTACATATTTGGAAGGAGGGTGAATCAAACAAGGAAATAAACAGGGAGGATCCGCATGCAAGGAAACAAGACTTGAATTTTTTATTGTCCTGGTATTGTGATCGTATTTTTTTTTCCAAATATGACCCTTCTCGAGACTTTTTTACGGATCTAGCCCCATAGAGCCTAATTTCAGCGTATGGAGAACACTGAATTTTTGTTTTTATTTTTTATCTAAGGAACCAACGATGCAGTGAGTCTTTGCTTAATTTTTTCATTTTTTCTCATGGAACCAGGCTAGCGAAAGCATTCGTTTAATTTTATCTTTTTTCCTTGCGGATCCAACGGTCGTGGCCGATTTATTTTTCCATATTTTTGAAATCATCCATGTGGCCCACAATGACCTTCCTCACCTCCAAGATCTACAAGGAAAAGGAAACAAACGTCTTGGAATCAAGGAAAAAAATAAACGTCTGAAAAGGAAAGGACCATACATTACGTCTTGGGAAAAGGAAGCGGGAGATGGGGCGTACACGGAGAACACAGTGCGCAATGGCTTCACGGTCGCCATCGGTGGATTTGCCGACGTGGGGAGGTTGCTGGTCAGCGACCTCGCGGCCGCCATGCCTCAGCAAATCTATAATTTATTTTTTTTTAAATAATTTTATTAAGTACAAAATAATCGAAAGTTTTTTTGAGAATTTTTCTAGAATTTTTTAACCTAATGTGCTATCTTTTCAAAAATCCTTCTATATTTAAAAAAATGAAGGCAACCCACCTGTAGCTTCTTCTAGCTGCAGTCCAGACCAGAGAAGCTTCTTCTCTTCCCTCCCTCTATTAAAGTAAGAAAGAAGCTCCAAAGCTCCATCAATCACGCACCAAATCTCCTCTTTCCATCTATGGTGTTAATTCCCCAAATTTCGTGCTCTATTGCCAAAATTTCCTTCTAATCTGATTTGATCCCAAATTATGGTTTCCATAAATATGCTTGTTTCGGGGCTATAAAAGCCGGCGAGCTCTCCTCCACCCCATCGCATTGCGTAAATCCCCAAGTGCTCCCTCTTGTAAAGATCGCCGGATTTTAGAGGTAACCCAAGCCATCACAGTCATCTTTCCCGGCGAAATTCACCGCAACCGTGACTCCTCCCCTGCAGACGCCGGTGCCGGCGATCTCGCCGCACTAATACCGACCCACTGCGACCGGCCGGCCACCCCTGGCCTTCCCTCCCCTTGCGCTGGCCAAGCCCAGAGAGCACGCTGTGCTCTTTGTGGAAGTTGTAAAAAAAATAATATAAAATCAGAAAATTCTTTTTTCTTTCTCTTTCTTAATTTAAAATCTTTTGGGAGCCCGTTTTCGCCTATTCGACTTCCATTTAGTTCCGTTTTTTCTTTCTAAATTTATTTAAAATTCTAATTTTCTCTTTTATTATTAAGTGTTGTATTCATACTTATCTTCTCATTTAATTGATAAACGGGTGTACTGCCGTCGTAGTGTTAGCATAGGCACTATACTAGTTATGTATAGTTAATCGCTTGCTGGTGCTGTGTAGTACTGACTACCGAATCAATCAACCGGCACAAAGGACACACAAGCATACTTAAGCAGTCAAGTACGTGCGGCAATGGTACTGTAATTTAATCGTGAGCCCATGATCCGCACAAGAAAGTACGGTGCGATAGATAATAGCACTACTACAAAAAAACATCATCTCAGACGATTCAAAATCGTCATCTGACGGTTTTATAAACCGTCACTAGTAATGTGTCATTGATGTAAGGGTACATCATAGACGATTTTCGAACCGTCTGTGAAAATTTTCATCATAGACTCATCACAAACGGTGTTCAAGTAGAACCGCCTGTGATACAGAAATATCACAGACGATTTATGAATAGATAGAACCGTCTGTGATCCTCTAGCAGAACTTCCATCATTAGTATCTGTTGTTCGAAATTTTCTTCTGTTTAGGTATTTCTGCAACGAAATTTACAAGGCACAACAAGTTATAGATTTAGTAATTGAATATCTAAACTTTCTAGATGCATCGAGGCAACAGCTTGTCTGATCAGGATCGTCGTAAAATATGAAGTTTTGTAGCACTTTCATCTCTTTCTTATTATAATATTGATAGATTCTAAGGTAAAATCCATTTCATTCCACAGTTCGTCATGAACGCTGTCAAGCTCTGATTTATCGATTCCACTTTATCCTCATCTCCAAATGAGAATATAATTGGCAGCCATGCTTCTTGAACTATAGAGTTGATTAAGTCATCATATTAAGTTGATTAAATTATCGTATGAAGACGTCTAATATAAATCTTTCTGTAGTAGTGTAGCTATACGGCACACGCAATGCATTAGTGGAGTCTCGATCACCGGACGACCATTGAATTCTGGCTTAGATTGTACTTACAAGATGACGAGTATAGTGACTCCCACCGATCGGTGCAGTGGCAACTGGCAAGGCATAGATAGACACATACGTGCGCACACTAGCTAGCTGCCATGCCGGCCGCGACAGCCCAGCCGGTAGTAGCTGCCATTACGCTTGCCCATGACCTGACCACCGGCAGCCACCGCATCGCATGCGCGCAGCTGTCCCTACCTCGTCGCGGGCCGCCAACACACGCACGCATGGCCACCGCCACGCACACCCATGTCGGCCGGCCGCGCGGCGCGCGCGAGCGCGCGCGCGCGTTGTCGCTCTCCCTCGAGTTCTGTGCGTTTGTCGCTGCCGTTGCACTACGGGATGCTGCAGCCTGTGGCCTTCCTCGCGCGCTAGCTAGCTCACCAGCTGATGAGCCGTCGTCGATCGTTGTTGCCGCGTGTCATCCTGGGATCTCCCTGACTCTCTTTCTCTGGTGGTGCGATACGTACGTTTCAGCGTACGTACGAGAAAATTGGGGCTTCCAGGCCACACGCACGTTCTCCTGAAAGAAAAGATAGTGCAAATTATACAGTTGCGGCAGATGACATCGAAGGCAAAGTTCGTCAGCTACGCACTAGTAAACGTGTGACGCTTTTCTTACAACGGAAAAACGAAATAACTCGTTTAAAAAAGAAGCAATAAGAAATGTAAGATACACATCAGTTCAGTTGTGACATACGTAGATTGATTTCCAAAATGAACCGAATGCCTGGCCCTAATATTTGAGCTTGTTTTTAAGATGGAGGACACCTTAAGCTGAGAAAATGTGCCCTAAATTAAAAATAACTCCAATGGTACTCGCGGGTGGAGAGAGAGATTTAGGCAAGCACAAATTCAGTTTGAAAAACCAAAAATACTCAGAGGTTTTACTCTTGGTGACTAGGCCCTATTTAGGACAACTTCTCGATCAGCTATGGCTACTTGGAAGACAAAAGTCATCCAAAACAGCAAACTTCCTCGTCAGTAGAAGCCGGAAGACTATAGCCGCTCGTGACGTGGAGTAGCCAAAAACTAGTCTAGGGTAGCTTCCTACGGCTTTTTGTGTTGCACTTCCGTGTTTGCCTTTAGAGTTGAAAATTTTTGCCCACCTCGTACCTGGTGTAAAGTACCCTAAACCCCTACCCTCTTACCCTATTCCCCATCCATTCCTCACCTGCATGACCCGTATCCGGATGGAGTGGCTGGCGACCGCCGACAAACCGGCCCCGACGTCCTCAATCGCAATCTGTCACCTCCATTGGTCTCCACCCTACGCCATGACTCCATCAGAGCTGCCTTTTCCCCTCGCTGCTGCCCGCCGCACGCTACCTATGCCCATTGGCGGTGACCTTCGGCTGGCTGGCTCCACCGTTTTGAGTCACACTCCGTCGTGCCCCAACACCGTGGCTCCATCCGAGCCACTTTCAGCCCGTGGCACCGCAAGGCGCCTCTGCCTGCCACCGGTGATTTTTGGCGAGCCGGCTCTGTCGTCCATAGTCACACTCTGTCGCCGCCGCCGTCCTTAGTCACACTCTGTCGCCTCTGCTGGTCTCCACCCAATGCCGACACCTCTGTCCTTCACCTTAGGCCACCTCCCTACGCCTCCAACGATACCACCACCCCATCCTCCACCCTCCGACCTCGCCACCTCCACCCTCTGTCCGTATCATCTCGCCCAACCTTCCTCGTTCGACCGGCTGCTCAGTGCTCCCTAAAGTGTTACGATAGGCTACACTAGCGCAAATTAAAATTCTACCGATTCCAAGAAGCCACGCAAGCGAATGATCATGGATTGCAATTCGTTACCACTAGACACGTAGTGCAGCGAAAGAAGATGTTGAAGCAGATCGACGTTGCCGAGCAACAAGTTGATCCTTAGGCTTCTGGATCGGTCTAATCAACTCCTTCATTGGTCCAAACAGTCGTCATCGAACAACACCGCAATAGAGCAGCGTCTCTATCGATATCCACAAGTCCAGAGTTGGAACGCCGAGCGCCAGGGTACTAGCACCGTACGCACGACAAATATGGCGGAGGACGACTAGGGTTTCGGTGGTTGCAACTCTTGCATACAACTTCTGCCTGAAACTCTAAGCCTACGTCCCCTTTTATAGCCCTCGGTGGCGTCTAACCCTTGGGCCTAATCTCAGTTTATTCGGTTCCTAAACAATGAAAACCGAACCAAATACCATACACCGAATAGTGGCAGAAAAAATTGAACCGAAAACCGAAAATCGAAAAAACCGAATTTCTCGGTTAATTCGGTTCGGTTCGATTTCGGTTAAATAATGTCCACCCCTAGAACTACTACAGCTCAGCCGTTCATTCCTACAATCCTTCAGCCATGCAATCCAACTGGGAAGTTCCTTACCAGAAAAGTTGCAACTATTCCAAACAAGACCTGTATGCTGTATGCGTGGCCTACAAGGAAACAACAGCCTTAAAGGGATGCACAATGGTGCTTTGTAGATTCGCACGGGTTGGACCAAGTAAATAAAAAGACCATGTCAACGCACTTGAATCGAGGCAACATTTTTAAATATACTAGCTGAATAGCTGTGTTTTGCTATGGATAAAAAAACATTACACCAATACATCAAGTCGTCGTTATCAGGCTCAGCCTACTCCATGCCATCGGCTACATCGCCATGCTTGATCGAGCTCTGCTCACACGTTATGCCTCTGTGGTCGTGCTCGCCTTATGTCGCGTCCTTAGCTCCGTAACCACACATGATCAAGTTTCTTTGTGATTTGCATCATACTCATTTTCTCTTAGAGATTTGTTAGGAGGCGGTTAATTTACTTTGTTAGGGGATATTGTTGTTGTGTTTAAGTTAGTTAGTTTGTTATTTTTTTTTGTTAGAGTTGGTTTAGCATTTGTTAGTTTGTTATTTCTTTATGAGAGTGAGGTGAATGAAAGGCGTGCCAAACATAAAATTGATTCTTTTATAATAGTAAAGAAATCGTTCAAATGATCATATATTTTAAATTGAGCGTTCAATCCATGATCCATTTGAACCATCATGTTCCTTACAAAGCGATCTCAAAATAAGACCCCGCTTGCATGTGTTTAACTTAATAGTACGGGGGTGTTTGGGATAGCTCCAGCTCCACCAAAATCCGTAGAGTTAATGGAGTAGGGTATTCCTAACTCCAGAAATTTATAGAGCTGGAGCTTTGAGTACATTAAGAGTGTTTATGTGGGTCATCTTGTTTACATTTTAGACTAAAAATATAAACTTAATTCACTTTATTTTAGACTACAAGCTCTAGCTCTGAGGTGGAGCTGGGATCTGGAGCTCTACCAAACAGAGCTTATATATCGCATGTCATATGTTCCCATACATAAAATAAATGTTCCACGTAATACTTCCGAATATTCCATTAGTTCATGGATGAAGTTCCTGTGCGCAACCTTTTAATTTGTATGTGGGGGGAATGAATTGGATGGGTGTTAAATGTTTCAGTAGATAAAATTAAATATTCTATGCATTTGGTTTTAATTTTTTCATCAGTTCATCGATAATGTTCCACGCATTAAAATAACGTGTTCCATGTGTTTAGTTTCATTGTTCCAATGGTTCTTCTACAATGTTCCACACAATGTTGTCTCAAAAAAAAAATTAACGCATTGAGTTATAAGGGTGTATAAGCCAATTTTTCCATGCATTTAGTTTCAATGTTCCAACAGGCCGGAATGGGTGTTGAATGTTTCTATAGGTAAAATGGAATGTTCCATACATATGGTTTCAAAGTTTCAATAGCGCATCATGGTGTTCCACGCTTCCAATTTCCATGTTCAAACAATTCATTGTACATGTTCCACGTTTTTCGAGACGATGCTCCAAAAATGTACCACCAATGTTCCAAAAAGTTTCATCGATGATGTTCAGAAGATAAAAAAAATATACTAGCGTAATAATCATGTTCGTGAAACAATTCACATTATTAGTATAACAATTGAAACATATTTGTCGAACAAATAAAAAAATATTGGTAGAACAATTCAAGGAAATTAGTAAACAATTCTCCGACTCCGAGTGTGTGCTGTGGGCCTAAGCTGTGGGCGGCAGGTTGCTACGAGCTGCGCGTAGCATTTACAAGAAGCTCGGCGTGTACATGGGCCGAATTAGGCCTCCCGTCTGCGACCTCGAAACGACGACGGTACTCCAGTTCCGACGAGGGAAACGGGGAAGAAAAGAAAACCGAAAAGCTCGCCACACGGAGATCGGCCGGCGAGGCACCAAAACCCTACCGTCGCGCGCCCATACCCTCCCTTGTCCCCGCGTCCCCAACCAAACCAGACCCAAAAGAAGCAACACGCGACCACCGGCCGAATACCGCCCATGGCGTCGTGGTGCGACAACATGGCGGCGCCGCCGCGAATCCTCATCGCCCCCCGTGAGCTCCCCCCTCCCCTCAACCTCCTAATCCTACCCTCGCTGTAATATCTACAGTATCTAGCCTAGGCTAGCTTCGATGTTTTAGGCGGCCTGGGGGAATCTCGGGTGGTTTACTGATTTTGATGTTCCCAATGGGAAGGGTCTAGGCTTCCATTGCTGTATGCTGATTTTAGGAAGCTCTGTAAATTCGTGTGGCCTGGTTGAAAGGCCAGCAGGCCGTAATACGTCTGTTCACGTTGCTAGGATGCTAGCTTAAGACTGAGATTGCCTCCAGGTTTTGATTTGTGGTTGGAGGCTCGCATTTCTAATTAGACCCCATTTTGTGTTTCCTTGCAGGCCCTTCTGATGCCGGTGATGAAGGGGATGTTTTGTTACTTCGCCATCCGAAATCAGGTGCCCTTATATGCCTCCCTAGCTACAATTTTTCAGTATGAGTTGCTGATCACCAGTAAATGTAGATAACCCTTAGAAATGATCAACATCTTGCATTATCTTTCGTCTTGTCATTGAACAGATGAAGAAACATCGTATCTGTTCATCGATGGGCAACCTCATGAAATCCATTGGTTTAAGGAGCGTTTCGGCTCTTGGTTCTTGGGAAATTATGTTTGTGAAGGTATGGTAGCTATGAAGTTTGTCATTTCTGTGCAAAGCTTGGATTCTTTCCCTTTGGGGGTAAAGTCTGTCCCCAATTGTCATTGTGTAGCCTATGGTAAGTCATTGTTATGAGTTATGAGGTTTGTTGCCTTGTCTGTGCAAACCAGCCAGTTCAGTTTGTTAAGCAAGGAATTCAGATGTCAGCTTAGTGGTAAGGAACATGATTAGATACAGGGATGATGCACGTATTCTCCAATTTTTTGCATACCATTTAGAACATGTCAACATACCAGCTGCCAAGTAGTATAATCTGTTTTGAACAAAATTATAGCAAAAACTATCTTACTACAGTGCACGCCTGACTTTATTGAATCCTGTTTCCCTTCCTTAGATGGCAGCCTCTACTATTGCACTCTTGTTGATCCTGTCTTCATTTTCCTACCAATATTTGAATCTGCACGTATGTCGGTAAGCCCAATTGAAGATAGATTTTCTGATATGTGGGTTATTTCATCTAATCTATGTTAATTTAAAATCCACTCGTGCTGCAGAACGGTAAAGATTCAGGAAAGTTCAGACAACTGGATGAAATATTATACATCGAGGGATATCCTGGATATCAGCACCTCATGAGTGTAGCAGGAAAACATATGGAATTGGTTTGTGAAGTTAAAGGTTGATTTTTGACATATTAATGTTATATCAAGTTGCTATCACATTATTAACTACTACTTAACACAAGAGTGAACACTTAGGGGATCTTGAGCGTTTTATTTTTTGATATATGGTTTTCCATGGGTTATATTGTCACAGACACATTAATTTGTTGTGTGATTTCTGGTATAGCTTGTTTGCATAGTAACCAATAATTTTACAGAACTAATGATTTCACATGCATGTTACCTTTCTTGCAGAAGTTGCTAATGTGAAGTTCTTTAGGCTGGATGATTCCAAGGTCTTAACTTGGTTGTGCTGTAAGGTAGCCTGCGCCATTTCTTACTTTTGTGTACTTGATTTGCAGCATGTCTTATATCTATGCTTATCCTTATCAGAAGCTAAGCTTCTCTTTTGCTTCACTACTTTTTTGCATTTTACAAAAAGCGATGATGTAACCTGCAGTTAGGATGGGATGTACTGTACTGGGTTAAAGAAGCATTGAAATGACCTAACTTTTTTTTTTGCCTGTTTGCTTTGAACAAGGGAGCTAAGTCCCAACTTCCTATGGGGCACACCATTAAGACTATTCATGTGCTAAATCATATCGATTCTTCCACACCATTTTGTAGTTTTCTTTGGTCACAGGTTATAAATAAATAAAAAGAATGAATCCAAATACTGACCCTAGTACTTTTCTGTATGGTCAATTCTTTAACCTGTTTTTATGCTATTATTGTGTACAGTAAACATGAGAGCATATCTAGTTCTCACCTAGTCATAATTGGTTGTAATTTTTCTCCTCCTGTCTTTGCTGGAATGTCAAGTTGAGGTATACGAGCAATAACGCCACGGGAACTGACAGTAGTTATTATTAAAGATGAACTGTTTCTTCTAAAGCCAATGCAGTGCCATTTTTTCATGTTCTATACTTCATTTCTTTAGATGGTCATGTTCTCTACTTCTATGGAAGAATATCCTTCAGGTTGAAAAAACTAACACAATGTGTCTTAGCTGTTAGAATGTAATACTTTTGCTGTTTTGCATGGTTAACCTAGTAAAGCTTATACTTGTTTCTATTTCTACAAGGAAAGAATATACCAACTTGAGATCATCATGCCTTTTATATTAGTTAAATCATTTTTTTCGCGATTCATCTAGAAATTTTATTCATAAATGTGAACAAAAATGAAATAGCAGTCTGTGATGGTAAGTCACAAACTCTGCTTTGAGTGCACAGCATAGTTATTAAGTCGTCAAGTCGAGTCGAGTCGACGTAGGGGCTACTTGTCGACTTGGACGACTAGTCGACCAAGTCTTGACTAGACAGCAGATATTCTGCACACTAAGAGTTGAGCAAATTCTATGCTTCTAGCAATAGTTTAAGATATGTTTATGTACTGTTTTGCATCAAAATACATTGGAGTAGGTCTGAGGCAACCAAACCACTGCTGCTGAACTGGGAAAATAATCACAGAAGATTTGGAGTTCAGGTCAATCATGTTCTGAATAGGAAACTACAAGAACATATTCTCTGGAGTCTGGACTACTTGTTGAAAGTTGAAACTAGGGGAGAATCGGGAGATGGAAGATGAACGGGGGAGAGGAGTTGATACTCACCCTGGTGAGTGGTGACCTCGGGCTGGCGCTGGCGACTTGGTAGAGGTGGCCACCTTGGGCTGTCGCTTGGTAGAGGCAGCGGCGGATGGCTGAGGCAGCGACGACGGGCTGACTGAGGCGACTGGCAGAGGCGGCGGTGGCTGCGCCTTCGGCCTTCGCTTAGGGACCTAGGGTTTCTCCTTTCCCCATGCGTTGTTGGCCTCCTGACCCGTGCGATGCTGCTGAGTGCTGGCCGTCTCTTAACTTCACTTCTAAATGGGCCAAGCCAAGCCCAAGTCAAGGTCCAACGAGGCACCGACTACCAAACATTGGCTTGGCTAGCCTGAAGCTAAGTTGTGCGACTAATCGCGGCTAGTCGATGACTAGCCGTCCAAGTTGCTCGACTAGGAAACAAGTCGAGTCGAGGTCCTCTAGTCGTGCTCCCTGACCGGCTTGTGATTGATCGCGATTAATCGCCCGACTCGATAACTATGGTTCACAACAGAGAAGTTCGTGTGCAGCAATAATGTCTATTTTGGTTTGCGTTTAGCTCAGCTCACTGCATCTGCTTTCCATGTATACCACATTCATGTGTGTAAATCCTGTATCATATTTATCTCACTTTTCCTGCATAGTTGAGAATATCTACTTTTATTACTCTCATTTACAGGTACACAACCTAAAAGAGATTTTCCCCAAGTTGGGTAAAAATTATGCTGCCCAAGGAGAAAAGGAACTGTGTATGCCTCTGTAACACTTCATTTTATTTAGTCTAGTATAGTACTCTAATGCAACAAGTTGACCAGTATGTGGCTTCTCATCATTTAATTGTTCAATTTATTTATACAGGTGGTGCTAATCTCATATTCAACCAAACAGTCAAACAGTGTTTACTCTCACAATTATACAACCAAGCTGTTTGGATCATTGATGTGATTTATATCATAATGAATCACTTAAGACATATCTTGAATAGTTAAACTACAATAACTGATCCTTGGTCTTTTTTCACTTTGCATTAAAAAATTGGACTGAATAAACTTAAATGAGTTTGGTTGTTTGAATTTCAAATATGCCTGCCACTCTGCCAGTAAGGATGATATTTTCTCAAAAAGAAAGACATACAAAACTGACATTTTTTTGTGGAATTCATATTGAGATCAAGCTAGCTGACTTCACTATAACCATTGCTTCCGTAGCAGATGATATTAGCCTGACTTTGTGCTAGTACATGTGGTACGAGGATATGCGCTACTTCATTATGAGAAATTGCATAGAGATGAAATTCTTTAGTCACAATATGCCCATAGCTTAAGTAATGTCGTTATGGAGCTTTTTTTGTTGTTCCTGTTACAGTGAAGGACGCCGTCCAAATAATTCGTGAATACCTGAAGGATGAGCCATGGTTAACATTACTCTGCAATAAGTTGCAGTAAGACTTATCTGTTTGTATGTCGAAGTTGAAGAATCAGCAGCTCAATACAGATTTCCGTTCGTCTATTCTGACACTCAAAACAATCTATTCCACTGCAGGTTGGATATCAATGAGATCAATGCCACGACCAAAAGTACCGAAGCTTCATTTAGTGCAGAGAGTTCTCCCTTACCTGTTCGTCCCTCTGAGGTAAACTCCTCGAGAGTGCTTTAGCGTTTTTAGCTCTCACCTCATATGCTCTAAGCTCATCAAATGTGTCGATACAGGGGAAAGTAGGAAATGGTAGTGCCAAGTCAAGCAAAGGGAGGCCAGCGAAGAAACAAAAGACCGAGGTAGAATCAAAGAACATCAAAGACATGTTCCGAAGGGTCACAAGGAAAGGAACATGATCCCTTATGACCTGGACCTGGGCCTGATTGATTTCGTCATCGACGCCTCATGGGGTGGGGCACTTGAAATCCTTGGGGTCGCCGAGTTCTCTCCAAACTGGATGTGCTGAGGTGCCCTCATTGGTTCTCGGCCCGGCAACCCCTATGCCAAAACTACGTGTGTAAGCTTCAGAATGTTTCATGCAGCTGAACGACTTAAAAGTCTAACTTGGATAGGGTAGCAATTTAGCATTGTAGGCGTAGATTTAATGATTCGGGCAAAGAGGCATACTGTCCTACTGGAATGAATGTATTTGTACCATATTTATTAATTTCCTTGTACCGCCTGGAGAGACGACATCGGAACACCTGCGGGTTTAAACCGGCTGTAATCCGGTTTAATGGTTTTAGAGCAGGGTTTCTATACTCTCTCTCGATCGATCTAAGTTACACAAATTTTAAAGCAAGCGAAGAGGTAAGTAATTATTGTCTACTCTTCGTTTATACTTTAATATTTGTATAACTTTTAAAAAAGAATGGAACAGAAGCATCTCTCATATTAGGGGCACTGAAAAATTTCGAGTTCAGTCAGTAGTGTTCATTCCGGCAACTTTAGCTGCCTGTGTGGCCGTATCATCTTAGCCTTGAAGTTCACTGAGTCTTGGACTCGCAGCGAATGTCGTCGACTCGCGGTAGCATGTTTCACTTGGACCAGCGCGTCCCTCCTCGTTCTCCCGGTCGCATCGCACGAAGCCGCGGGCCGAACGCACGCAGCCTCCCCGTCCCTGGGTCCCCCTTCCCTAAGCCTAGGCGCACGCAGCCTCTCCGCCGGCCGCCGGCCGCCGGCCTGTCCCTCCTGCCACCGCAGCCAGGAGCGGCTCCTCACTCCCGGTGCTGCCACCGCTGCTGTGCCTCCTCGCTCCGGTGCCGCCGCCTTGCCCGCCGCTCGTCACTCCAGTCTCCGGTGCTCCCGCCGCTCGGCCGCTCCATGCCGCCGAGGTTTGTAAGTTGCTAATCTGTTCGATTGCGCATCAGCCCAATTCCTCAAGGATGAACTCCACTTTAGTAGGATTGTAGAGGTTTTTTTGGATGTGGATGGCAGTGGGAGCGTGTTGGAGCTAACCCATGGTCTCATACTAGAATGTATTATTGTACTGGCATCGGGTTATGAGGATTGTACTAGAGTGTATTTCGGATTCGTATATTCTCATTTGAGTTTCACCCGAGATAAAAAAAGGGTATCTGATGATTAGGATTACATGTAAATACTCTTGTCGCAACAATTATTCCTCTGTTTGGTTCTGTTTTTCTGTTTGATGAGGTGGTTCTTTGGGATTTGGGAATGAACTTCTTATATTCATGATAGGATGCTACTTCTGGTCTTCTTTCCTTTTTTTGGCACTTCCAAATTTGGGAATCAAATCTATGGAGTATGGACAGTTGCATGAAGATGAGTTGGATGATTGTAGGAGGGCTTTTGGCTCCCTGCAGGAGGGCTTCCGCCCAACCTTGCTATTTACTTTTGCTATGTTTTAATTCGATTGCAATTTACATTTAAGTTTTAGTTAGTCATAAGTTAGCACCGCGTGTACACCAGAGAATGCAGAGTTTGAGATCGTAAAAAAGAAAAAGAAAAAACCACAGTATCCGAGCTCAAAACTTAATCTTGTGCAACCTCCTCCTCCTCGTTCCCATCCCCTGTTGAATATTCTGATTTTGCTGGTGAGCTCTAGTTTTGCTTCTCCCAAATTCTTGAACAATCCGTGTGATTCCATTTCCAATCTCTTGATCAATCAGTGGCCCATTGCCCATAGGGTTATAATAACGGTTGCTCATAGGGTTATAACAACGTTTGCCACTTTGTCTCCGCTTTAGTACTTTGTCCAATGAGAAATTAACATTCTGTGCTAGCTGAGATAACCCGGGCGTTTCGCAACTAGGTTTAGCTGTTTAGGAGCTTAGATTCTATTTAATTGGGTGTCCTTCCAAAAATATTGTTCTTCCAATCACTTTCTCCCAATGATAATCCTCTTATTTTCCTGACTATGTTATAAATGTGTTTGTTTGGCAGTCTAATGCTCATGTTGTCTTGATCAATGAAACCCAGTCCTCCTTTGTGTTGTGTGAGGCACAGTTTTCTGTTGTACTTCTTTTTATAGTTCTTGTGGTACTACACTGCCCCTAAAGCTATCAGTATTCTTTAACAGTTGTTTAGGTTTTGAGTGAAAAAAAAGATATCATGATTATACAAATGCTACTATTCAGCCATGCATTACTCAGCATGGCCCATCCCCCTATTTGCAAGAGCTTAACCTTCCAAACACTTAGTCGTTTCTCTATCTTCAATGAATTTTCAGTCATTATTATTCATCTTGGAGTTACAGGCACCCCTATATATGTGGAAGGAAGTCTTCCTTTATCGCAGTTGCAGTTAAACATTCATGTTGCCTTGCCGCTTCTCTGGCCTTATGTTCATAGGAGTAATTCACTCATTTAGAAATAGGGAAATTGACTCTGATTAATGTTTATGAAAGCGTGGCATTCGCTATTTGCATTATGAACATTTGGATTTGCCCAGGGCAATTATGATTCAATGCTTGCTAAATAACATTTCCGCCAGTCAGCCATTAAACAGTCGATCTGTTCAAAATCCTGAGATATTTGAAAATAATTTAAGTGCCCTTTATTTTTCCCCTTTTCCTCACCTTCTGCTCGATTTTTGCCCTCCTCACTTTGCTTAAACTCTCTCTCTCTCTCTGCTGTGTTTTCAACCATGGAGAAGGTTGACAGTGGCTCCATTGAAGTGGTGATGACAACGATAGAAAACAGCAGTAAAAAGATGGCACCGGTAAGGCCATGATTCAACTGATTTAAATGTCAGGTCTCCTGTGCGGCTTGGATTCACCAATTCAAATTCAATCTGATCCTGAGTTCTAACTTTCAAATTGCATCAATCCTCTTTGTAGGGTTTAGAGTGTTCAAGTTTTGGGAATAGTATATTCTATATTTAGGGGTTTTGAGTTTGATTTCTAGGGTCTAATTTGGTGGCCTCTCACAACTCACAACTGCATCTCCATGGTTTTGTTCGGGAGATAGAGAGTTGGACGGCACAGAATCTGTGCTCCAAGTTTGGGAGAGATGGAGAGGAAGAAATGGCTTTGCCCCAGCGTTCACTTTTATTATCTCTTCAGGTTTGAAAAAAACATGATTGTTTAATGTCTAAATGGCTTGAATGATATTTAGCAAATCAAAATTGAATTATATTTGTTCTGGGCAAATCTAAAGGGACATCCGTTATTATAATAGCAAATGCTATGCTTTCATCATGTTAACAGCCAAAATTCTCTTTAAGTGTTGACTTTGGCACAGCTATTTGTTCATGAAATTAAAGTGATGTTCTACAATTCTTATATTCTACGAGTCATCTTTAGTAAAAAAGAAAAAAAATAGTTGTATCGGCAAATATACAAATTTGCTTGGTAGTGTAAAAATGAAATGCAATTCAACTAAGTATTTCAATTTGTTTTATTTAGTCTATTACAAACGGTTCTTACACGCTTACTGCTGTCTTATGTTTATGTTGACCTAGGATTCTGATTACCGAGTGCTGATGTGATGGACACCCTTCATAGCGGTCCTTGTGTAAGGAGCAGCTTGCAATCACAGTTCAGGGATACCTCCATGTCCTTCGAGAGCAACAGTGCAGTTTTGGATAAACATGAGGTTGTCAACTCTCGACTTGGCATGACTTTTGAGACGGTTGATTTGGCTTACAAGTTCTACTTAGAGTATGGCCAAAGAGAACTTCCCATAGTGTTGATGGGGTCAAATACCGTGCAACATTTGTGTGTTACAAAGGTGGCATTGCTAGGATTAAGCCTGGCCTGAAAGCTCGAAGGAGGCTTGTTGCAAAGACTGGTTGCAAAGTAATGATGGTAGTGAAGTATAACACAAGTGAGAACCATTGGGACGTGGTGTTTGTTGCGCTGGAGCATAACCATCCATGTAATCCTGAAATGGTCAGATTCATGATGTGCTTTAAAGATCTCCCTGACTGGCAGAGGGAGCACCGCCCTTGAACCCGAAGATTCATTCTGGTAGAGGCAGACCACCCAATCAAAACAAAGATTTCATGGTGAGATCCTTCTCAGAGTCAAATTATTCCATTGAAGCAGCTGGCAAGGCTGGGAAGCTGAGGTTTGCAGAGGGTGATGTTGAGGCGCTCTTAGTCTTTGGCTCACAACCTTGTATGAAGAGAGGACAAAATGGGTGCCAGCATTTGTGAAGGATACTTTCTGGGCTGGTATCTCCACCGTTCGTCGCAGTGAACGGTTGGAGGCCTTTTTCGATGGGTATATTACACCGGAAACCACAATAAAGACATTCATTGAACAATTTGATACTGCTATAAAACTTAGG
This sequence comes from Otatea glauca, assembly GCA_036346275.1. NCBI lineage: Eukaryota > Viridiplantae > Streptophyta > Magnoliopsida > Poales > Poaceae > Otatea > Otatea glauca. Next base: position 35,704,951 of record CM070717.1, read on the forward strand.
TCTGATTGAGAAGCCTATGATGATTTCCGTTCATTTCAGCAAAGGCCTCAAGTCCTGTCTGGTCTGTTATTTGAGGAGCAATTTGCAAGTGTTTATACGACCAGGATCAATTGAAGCAACTGATGAATGTGAATTGCACTGAAGTCAGTAGGAATGGATCAATAGTGACTTACACTGTGACTCTCATTGGGAAGGAGAGGAAGTTTGACTACAGAGTGATGTATAACAGTGCTGAGAAAGAAGTTTGGTGTATCTGCAGGTCATTCCAGTTTAAAGGTATTTTGTGCAGCCATGCTCTTGCTGTCCTGAGGCAAGAGCTTGTGATGCTAATACCTTCCAAATATATTCTAGATCGGTGGAGGAAGGATTATAAATGCCCTGAAGAATCTAAGGAAACCCCCATCTCACCAAAAGTGGCAAAAGCTACGGGGAAGAGCGCAAAACCGGAAAATGTCCCTGAAGATAAAGTGGACAATCTCTACAAGCATGGCCACCAGTATTTTGCTGCCATTGTGGAAATGGGAGCAACTGACCCTGATGCAATGGAGTATGTTCTGTATGTGATGAAAGAAGCTAAAGAGAAGGTACGCAAGTTTGAGGAATCTCGGAAAGAGAAAAGGCCCCAGTTTCTGCTGGTAAGAAAGGTGCCAAGTCTTCGAAGCCGTCCACTGAAGACGTGGGTAATGGCACATCAGCTTCAACACCAGCGACAACTGCAGTGGCAGTGGCGTCATCCACACCAGGCAGCGCCGCCAACAACGATGGCTATGGCGCCTACTTCGGCGGCTGTGCCCCCAGGAGTGTTTTTATTACCGATGCACCCACATCCCGTGGTTTTCCCACCCTTCTCCCCTCCAGTACCAGCAGTAGTACCACCTGCAGCGCCACGTCCAGCACCAGCAGCCAACGCGGTCGGCGTCGCTCCCAACTCTTCCAAGAAAAGAAAGAAAAGGAAGGGGAATAATTGATCTTCTAATGCTGATGAAGTAAGCTACTTTCAGTATGCTGCTTCTAATTTCTGCGTTATAATGCTGCGGTGCTGCCCAATAATCGATCTGTTCATATCGTCTCATTTTCTTTAGATTTATCGTCATCTGCTGCTGCAGCGTGAGCTGCCATTCGGAATGCCTGCTGTACATATCGCCCTTGGCTTGGAATTACTGATCTTAATTAATGCAACTTTGGACTGCCCGCTGTACATTATTGCCCATTAGTTGGAAGTAATCTTATATGTAGTGTAACTTCTGAATGTTCCTCTCTATTCCCGATCTTGTGTATTGCGACTTAGAGAAGGTTGTCACTTGGTACCACCAGTACTACCCTTGCTGGCAGTTCTGATGTATTTACTCCCATCATGTGAATTCTTATTACTACATGTCATTTACGCACCATTCAGCTAACTGTTTGTGCGGAAGCAAGCAAACAACTAAACAGGAGAGTTGTAGTGGATCCATTGCCTGTTACCGTCCTCTGCCTGGGGTGCATGCGAACCAGACGACAGACACAAGCTGACAAGCACATCACTGGTAACCGAAGACAGCGGTTTGACCAGCACGACGTGCTTCACAGGCGATTCATCACCGTCGATCATGGCATCCGTGGAGACAAATAAATCTTTGGACGACGAAGTGGTACGTACCTACCTACCAGCACCATGCCACGATCTGTCTGTCTAGCCAGAAGAAGAGATCTAGAAGGGGCCCAGAATTCTAAGCCGCGACCCGTCCCGTCCGCCGCCGCGGCCGCGCCTTCCCCTCGTCGGCCGTGCATGAGCCTCCCACCTAAAGCTGCCCTCCCACGGTGCTGCCCAAACAGCCGCGCGTCAAATTTTCTACAGCGGCGTCGCCATGCGGCTCTACGTGTACGGTGCGGGGCCTTCCGCGACTAGACGACGGTGCTAGATGCTCCTTATCCTAGCTCACAAATTAATCGTAGTATTTTATCTGATTATTTTCGGGTATCGAATTCGCCGAAAATCAACAATTATCTAATTACTTAATATTAACATAATAAGAAAATTGATAGTTCAGATCTAACTATAAAACTGGTAGGATCCAGTTGACCAATCAGTACACAAGAGTAGATCGGTATAAAAGAACTCAGATCCTATATGACAATTATAATGTAAGAGCAAGAAATCATAATGCAATATCCAATCTAAAAAGATAGAAGTTAGAACATATGAAAACCTAGACCAGAGATCCGCATCCTCTCTAGTTAAATAGGCATAAATATCTTAAACTATTATGAGTAAGGTAGAGCCGTTTATATCATCCCAGATACAAATTATATAATCATAGAATTCACACCCTCTCTAATCTTTCTCATAAATTCACAAGCAAGGATCAACTAATCTATCTAATCACCACAACTAAATAGGCAGCTAACATGCAACAATACTAGAAGCATGAGAATTAAAATATTACGCAATGAAACAATCATCCAAAACATAGATGCATATATAAATCAAAACATCCTAGCAAAGCCTTAATAGAGAGTGCATAGGAATGCTTACAACCAAGATGTTACAAATGCCGCAAATCTCGGCAGCCCTCTGACGTAGATGCTTTAGATCATGGCTCTAATCAGAACCCTCTCTAATAGAGGAGCTAATTAAAACCTTCTCTAATTAGAGTGATTAATTAGAGTCCTCTCTAATCTAGACCTAACTTTTGGAAATATGATTCCGACCTCGCCGGAGCGACGGAGGTAGAACTCGAAGATTGAATGCTTTGGAGGCCACTTTTGGGATTCCGTTTAAAGGCTAAGGGGCCGAAGGATCGTAGCTTGGACATGTTAGAGTCGGAAACAATCGGTTTGGCAAGTTTCAATTCGAAATCTCCTTTGAATTTGAGTCGGCTCGCACTTTTTCTACGCAGCGAACCTTCTAGAGGCTATATCTCGATCATATAAGTGATTCTTTTTTTGTACATTTAGCTAACGAAGATACCTTCAATTTTCTATTTGTGGAGAAGTTCTGAAAACGACATGTTCATTGCCAAATATTCCTTGAAAGTTGATTGCTGCGGACTCTATACAGCCTACCTTGTGAGGCTCATATCTCCTATGCTCGAACTCCAATTTAAATCAACTAGTATAGTGCCCGTGCTAACGCTACAACGGCAGTACACCCGCTTATCAATTAAATGAGAAGATAAGTATGAACATAACACTTAATAATAAATAATCACAGTGCCCGTATGCGAGTATAAAAATGAAGATATAACACTCAATAATATTTTTCGCTAAATGTTTCCCGTATGCTCTTAAGACTTGTTCTTATGTCTTGAGGGATGTTTTCTGCGCACTCATTCCATTTGTATTTTAGTATTTCAATTAAGAAACACTTCATGAGGATAGGTGAACCCTGTAAGTACATTGTAGAGTATCATCAGTATAGACCTACTTTACAACCTTACAAAAAGTGATTAATAAACTAGTATAGTGTCCGTACTAACGCTACAACGGCAGTACACCCGCTTATCAATTAAATGAGAAGATAAGTATGAATACAACACTTAATAATAAAAGAGAAATTTAGAATTTTAAATGAATTTAGAAAGAAAAACGGAACTAAATGGAGGTCGAATGGACGAAAACAAGCTCCCAAAAGATTTTAAATCAAGAAAGAAAGAAAAATGAATTTTCTGATTTTGAATTATTTTTTTGCAGCTTCCACAGAGAGCACCTGCGTGGCGGTGCAAGGAGGGAAGGCCGGGGTGGCCGTGCGGTCAGTGTGTGGTTAGCATCAAAGGCGAGATCGCCGGCACCGGCGCCTGTGGGGGAGGAGGCACGGTTGCGGTGAATTTCGCTGGGAAAGATGACGGTGGTGGCTTAGGTTACCTCTAAAATCCGGCGATCTTTACAAGGGGAGCACTTGGAGATTTACGCAATGCGATGGGTGGAGGAGAGCTCGCCGGTTTTTATAGCCCTGAAACAAGCATATACATGGAAACCATAATTTGGGGTCAAATCAGATTGAGAGGAAATTTTGGCAATAGAGCACGAAATTTGGGGAATTAACACCATAGATGGAAAGAGGAGATTTGGTGCGGGATTGATGAAGTTTTGGAGCTTCTTTCTTGCTTTAATGGAGGGAGGGAAGAGAAGAAGCTTCTCTGGTCTGGGCTGCAGCTAGAAGAACCTACAGGTGAATTGCCTTTATTTTTTTTAAATATAGAAGGATTTTTTGAAAAGATAGCACATTAAGTTAAAAAATTCTAGAAAAATTCTCAAAAAACTTTCGATTATTTTGTACTTAATAAAATTATTTTCAAAAAAAATTGAATTATAAATTTGCCGAGGCACGGCGGCCGCGAGGTCGCCGACCAGCAACCTCGCTTCGTCAGCAAAGCCACCGATGGCGACTGTGGAGCCATTGCAAACCTGCGTTCTCCCGGCCGTGCTGCCCCGATCGCCGCGTGCAATCTCCTAACTGCGCTGCCCCATCTCCCGGTTTCCTTTTCATAGCACGTAATGTATGGTCCTTTTCTTCTCCAGGACGTTTGTTTCCTTTTCCTTGTTGATGCTGGAGGTGGGGGGAGGTCTGTTGTGGGCCACAGGAATGATTCCGAGAAAATATGGAAAAATAAACTGCGCTTGTTGACCGCTAGATCCGCAAGGAAAAAAAGATAAAAATTAAATAGCCTTCATGGACGGTTCCGTGAAAAATTGAAAAAATTAAGCGACTCTCACAGCATCATGGTTCCGTGGATAAAAATGAAAACAAAAATTTAGCGCTCTCCGTCTTGTTGAAATTAAACTCTATGGGGCTAGATCTGTAAAAAAGTCTCGAGAAGGGTCATATTCGGAAAAAAATATGATCACGATACCAGGACAATAAAAAATTCAAGTCTTGTTTCCTTACATGTGGATCCTCCTTGTTTATTTCCGTTTTGATTTGCTCTCCTTCCAAATATGTAGTACGTACAATTTTGGTCAGTAAAAAATTCAAGTCTGGTTTCCTTGCATGCGGATCATCCTGTTTATTTCCTTCTTTGATTCGCCCTCCTTCCAAATATGTAGGTGGGGGAGGTCTATTGTGGGCCACAGGGATGATTAGACATACTAAATAATGGCCATCGGATGTGGGTGAGTAAAGCTGAGGAAAGATCTGAGAGGTTAATTTTGATGGAGGCAAGTTTCTGGGGACATTTCGTTGGGTGCATGAATGTTGGACCATCTCTAGTGGGATGCACTATTTGGGGTGGAGTATAAAAGAATGTTTAGTGCATTATAAAGGGTATAGATGATGCTCTAAATTGGACTACTCAAAAAGATGTACAACCTTGTAGTTATTCATTTTTTTCCCATTTGAAATGTTCGAACACCAAAATTGCTTTTCAAAGATGATGGATAGATTATGTCCCATTTATTGGTGTGGCAAATATGGAATCTCTTAATTTAGTTACCTTATTGGCTTTTCTTTTTTTGAGAATTGTGTGAAAGCATTTAGAAACAAAAGAATAAGAGTCCCACCATTAATTTATACTCAGAAATTAGTATGTACATAGCAATCCTCTACATTTTCATATCATCGGCCAGTCAAAGGCTAGATTTTCATCGTAACTTTTTCGTCAAAACCCTAAATTAAGCAAATGATACATGTGTTTCGATCGTCCCGACGAGGGTATCATCTTTAGAACCTCAAAATTAGGATTTGAAAAAATCTTGATCATTCGAAGCTCTTAGAAAGAATCTTCAGAGTGATTTGCCGTTTCAAATGGATTCTGTACGAAAAGTATTAAAAAAATTATGTTTCCTAGTATACAATACTTTTTATTTGTATATCTTGAATATGAATGATTAGTAGCATAAAATGACCCTGTAGAACAGTATAAAATACATGTAAAACCAGAGTGAGGTGGGGAGGTAGAGGGCGTAGAGACGGGCGGAGGCGGGCGGCGCGGCTGTGTGGAGCGAGGAGTTCGTGTTGACGGTGGGGCGGAGGACGTGGCGGCGGTGGAGGTCAGGGTGGCGCGGCGGCGCGAGGGAAGGTTGGGGCGGGAGGTGGTGGGCAGGATGAAGCTGCCGGTGCTGGCGGTGGCGCGCGCCCGCCGCGTGGGAGGCGGTCCGTGCCGCTGACGTGGTTCTCGCTGCACCCCAAGCACCGCCGGAAGGGCGACACCGCGGATTACGGTGCGCACACGCGTTTGCTTCTGTAAACTAGATTTCTTCTCTGCTTTGGGTTTCTCCATTTGGCCGGCGAGCGCGGCCGACTTTTGGGTGAAGCTACTCCGTAGTATTGTTTAGCTTTGCCAATTGCCGCATGCAAGCAGTTAAAAGATTAGCATGCCCTTACGGAATAAAAATCCGTAAGCTTTCGTATGTATGTCACTTGAAAGTATTAGTCGAGCATACTGTCCGGGAGTGCAATTTATGTCTCTCTCACGGCTCGCAAATCAGTGATACGCATGCCGAACAGCAACAATAAGCTCCATAATTTGGCCTGATGACGGAATAATTATGTAGCTAGGCTCTACTTCACTGCTTGTAATCTGTAGGAGTAGTTTACAGACATTATAATCTGTAGGAGTAGTTTACAGACATTATAAGGACACGCACGTATATAGGTCTTGGGAGTTGTAAAGAAGGTTAGGAATACGTTTGAGGCAGGAATTCAAGGTGGAGTTGAGAGTTGATCCAATTTGGAGAGCTATGGTTTTTTTTTTCTTGAAAGACGGAGAGCAGTGGTATATGGTATTAGTGTGTTCCTCCCTTTTGCTTTTGGGAACGGCTTAATTAGTCATGGTTGTACACTTGTACTGCTGTTGGATTACTTGGATATATGATGATTGCGTTGTTGGTGAATGGTCTAGTGATAATGATTTTATCTGTATGGTTGCCTTGCCTTCCAGGGAACATTCTTCTCAGCTTTTCACTGCATGGAGAAAACAACAACAATACTTTTATCCACTCCTCTCCTTGTTTGAGCTCCAGGAGCGACACCGATGTTGAATTTGAGAGATCAACTTATAAAGAACATTCATGTTCTAACGTTGCAATGGTTGATTCCCCCAGAAGTTGTGCGGTAGAACAAACTTCTCTAGATAATTCTGACCGTTCATCCGAAGCAATTTCCAATTCAATTTCTGAAGATGATGTCATCGTAGAGCCTAGTGCAGCAGCAGCTAAGAGTGCAAGTGACACTGAAGTGACAGTTCCAGATGCAAGCTTTGAAGAAGCTATGGAAATCATGAAGTCAAAAGGTAGTACAGCAGACATGCCAGAAGATCTTGGTGGTGGCATCATCTTTGAGCATACTTAACTTGTGTCGTCGGAGGATTTGAACTCTCATCCCTTTGGACCTGATTCTCAGTTCTCCAAAGACCTGCACGAACTACAAGGAACTATGGACTACGAGGAACAGCTGTGTACATGGAAGAGCAAGGATCCTCCTAGCTTAACTAGGACATGTCGGTACACCAAAGGCAAGACAAAACTTATGAAAGATGTCCAAACTACTGAGGAGCAGACATATCTTAAAGCAGATGGCAGTTTTGTGATTATGACTCGTGTTCGTACTCCTGAGGTTCCATTTGGAAATTGTTTTGAGGTTGTCTTACTCTACAAAATAACACACTGCCCTGAGGTTTCATCAGGTGAAGAAAGTTCACATCTGACTGTATCGTACAATGTAGAGTTCCTTCAGGGTACCTTCATGAAAAGTATGAAGGAGGGAAGTGTTCCGATGGACTCAAAGCAAATTTCGAAAGTTTTGCAGAAATTTTGTCTAGGCATGTGAATTTGGCTGATTCTATTGGGATGGATACAAGGCAGTTGTTGGCATCACTGCAGACAGATCACCAGTCAGATATCAGACTTGATTGCAAGTATTTTCGCAATTTTACTATCATCTCTACAGTGCTAATGGCACTGTACTTGTGCACATCCTTCTGTCTACATCAACATCTGGTTATTGTATCTTTGTTGGGGGAAATCTAGTATTCCGGCGGAGCAAGAAACAATCAGTGGTGTCCCGATCAACAGCTGTGGCAGAGTATAGAGCAATGGTTGTATGCTTGAGTGAGAAGCTATGGATGAGAAACCTACTGTCCCAGCTGAGATTACTAAGAGAAGGTCCATTGAAGCTTTGGTGCAACAACAAATCAGTAATTAACATTGCAAATAACCCAGTTCAGCATGATCGAACAAAACATGTGGAGATAGATTGGTTTTTTTATCAAGGAACGGCTTGATGAAGGAACTCTTAAACTGAGTCATATAACCTCAGGGGAGGAGAATAGAGATGAGAGAGGTGAGACAGACTAATTCCAGAATACTCTGCCGACTTCAGAAATCAAAGTGTTACCTCCACCTTTCACAACAGTAGGTACCGCATAAACGTTGTTTACCTTGAAGAGCGCCTGGGGACTCGCTGCCAAGAATGGTGCGAAGTCCCAAGATAAGGGAGGCTGAAATTTCAGTTCCATTCATTTGCATCGTTTAGCAAGGCTATCAGGTGGGTATATTCCAATACTTTAACCATCAGTATTAACATAAAGATGATCTCATTGATGAAAAACACTCTGTTACCTATTTTTAGGACAATAATTGGTCTGTGGAAAACAAAAGCATCAGCAATCGAACAGAGAGCCAAGCTGGAAGAAGATCAAGAAGAAGATGGGAACTATGTTGATCTTGATGAAATTCAATCTGTATTGAGCATGGGGAGATGTGACTCTCTCAAAGGAGTATATTTTGAAACATCCTATCGACATGAGATCTCTATGCTTTTGTCTTCTGTTGATAGGGTTGGGTAAATTGTCATTACCAATAGGTTTGGTTGGGCTGTTCGTCTATAAGGTTAAAGACAAAATTCTCTTTATCTTGATTCAGAGGTAGCATAAGTATGTCTGATAAAATGAAAAGAAAGTCTATTGTAGATAAATTGCAAGCATGTAGTAGAGTATGTCCTGTCTACCTTAACTTCGGCCTTAACTTCGGCTAAGGTACATGGAAATCTTTCAGTATTATCGAACATTCTGTCATAGGACCGGCCACCGCCCCTATAGGCCAGCAAAGGACTTTGAGAGACCGAAGGGCATGCATAAGGGGTCACCAACACAATGCTCGCCCCCTCTCATCTGGAGAGCATAAGGAAGGCTTCGGCAGTAAGCTAAAGGGGTGACCAGTCCTTTTGATAGCCCCCCTGAGCACCTTAAGGGATATCTCTGAAGGACGAACAATCAAGGTGGGATATACAAAGAAGCCGAGGCACACTAGGACCACCATACTAAAAGGTTAGCTGGTGGGGAGGGAAAGGACCATAGAACCCCTATGACTCTACGACCTTTATAGGTATATTGTTGTAATTTTACCCCCTGTCAGCAGGGGCTCTATAAATAGCCCCAGGCTTATGTACTCAAGACAAGAGAAAAAAAGACATAAAACAAACTGTCCCCGTGTCAACTTGCTGTGATTCCCCGCACCTAGGCACCCCGCGTATACCCTCTCTAAGAGGGTAAGCTCAGGGCATTCTCTTTATATTGTTTGGTCTGTAGACATAATAATTCTCAATTCTACTGATTCTTTATTTAGAATGTCTTAGAAAATTTTAAAATCAATTTTAGACAACTGAAAAATATCAGATAGCCATCCGTCATTATCTCACCTTAATTTTGCCTAGGAGATCTATTCATGCTTGAGCATCATTGGGCTTCATATATAATTTCATGCTTGAGCATCATTGGGCTTCATATATTAATTTGAGCAAACATTTGTTCGGATTATAGGAGAATCATTGTTTGACTAGCAACATCGCGCCAATTAACCAAGAGAAAATGCAGTCGAATTGGCTTGTCGGCACGCCTTTGTATGCCAGTGAAAAGCCCGAGTTTTCAGCGATCCTTGTTCATTGTTGGCGTTGCAGGCTAATTTGCTCATGGGGGTGTTCGACGGGGGCCTTCTGGAGACAAAAACGATGAGCCGAGTCGGGTGCCTCGATTACACCGTGACCCAGTGGGAGCACACCAAGCCAGGCGTCCTGGAGAGGCATGCCAGCTACAGGTTCAACCGCTACATGTCGATTTTCGGAGGCGAAGTGGTCAGCACCCAGCTGAAATTCCCTCCGGACGACGGCGACGGCTGGAACGTGATGACGCTGCACAACGTCCCCTTCGGCGACTACTTTCAGGCACGTTCTCTCTTTTCTGGATGCCTCATCATGTCCTTTGTTTAGGCAGTGGATGTGATAGTGGTTAGGCAATGAAAGGGGCTGTATATGTTATTTGGGCAATAGAGGTCCATTTGAGGTACAATATACAGAGCGTTGCGTCAGAGCCGCCGCCCGCCGAGCAGCCGGTGCGAGATAGATATATCATATACGTCGGCATCGAGTGGCTCAAGAGCATGCAGCAAGTTCCAGAAAAGGATCGCGAGGAACATACGCGAGAAGCTGGTGCACAGAGCGAAGGAGGTTCTTGAAGTGGCAGGGAAGGAAATAGCCTCGGCCATGTCAGGCTAGATGTAAGCTAGTCGAAGCTGGAGGATATGGCGTTTTTGTTCAGCGTCTTCCAGCAAAGCGTTCGTAGCTTCTGCCTTCTCTGTTGTCTTTAGCTTTTGGTTCCATAGCTAAGAGGAAAGTTCCACGAGAAGAGAAACGCTTATACCAACTTACAAACACACCTCTCTTCACGATCTGTAAGTAAACGTAAGAGAGAGGATATTGCATTGATGCGTCATCTTCTTTGCGAACAAACAAGATCTTGTAAAGAAGTTCTACGCACGAAGGACTGTTGCCCAGCAAAGCGTCGGAGAAGCGAAATCAGCATCTAAAGATAAGAGTATTTCCCTTTTGAGTAAATTTCACGGAACCATAGGTTTTTCATATAAACTATCGTTAAATTAACTTTTAGCTTCTAATTTATAAAACTAAACATTTTAGAGAACTTGTATCACAAAACATACGATAGCCTCACGTGTGAGTGAAACGGGAAATAGGGGGCCGTGAGGCTACCATGTAGATCCACATTGTTCGACCTATTATAAAAAACGATAAATTTTAAAACATATAATTTTGTCACGTAAGTTCTGCTAAAATCTATAGTTCAGTAAAATAAGAGCTAACACGTGAGGGCTATAGTTTCGTGAAATCCGAGGTCATTTCTTTTTCAACTTCCGCTAGTTCGGGTTGCTTGTGGCGCGGCACGTTGCGGTGCGGCCGGGCTCTTTGGAGCAGTGGTGCGTCGGCACCGTATGACTGCTCGCACTCCTAGGTCGTGGGCATTGTTTGACATATGGGCAGCTTGTGCCTTGCGGTGTCTGATCGCGCCGCGCGAGGTAGTTCCAGGCCTCTGCTTAAACTGCCTGAAGGGCACCGTCCAGGATGCAGGTAGGGCTGGCTATCAAGCTTAACGAGTTATTATCGAGTTTCTTTTGAAATTGATATAGTTCAACTTGAAATTATTTTATTTACCATTTAAGTGTTTATTTTAAATTCGAGCTAATGAGCCACTATCTAGCTAAGCCTTATTAACATTTTTCGCTCAAAATAGACTCATTTTAATTTTGAACCTATTAAAAACTGCAATTGAAGAAATTTTGATTCGAGTCCTAACAAGTTTTTTTGCCAGCCCTAGATTTAGGTTTTGAGATAGAACACCACGGTATACACTGCCATACTCTACACAATTAGGCGCGCTCAACCGAGAAGACTTCGGAGAGGTGGCGCATAATACGGCACGCCGAAAACTTAAAAATCATGTTGCCCGTAGATTGAGGCCCTATTTTGGGGGGAGGCTTTAAGCCAGCTTCAGTTTTTGAAAAGCCAACAAGCCCCTCTAAACAGCTCAGTTTTTAAGCGGTTTTTGGCATAAGCTAGAAGCCATATATAACTAGCAAACACTGAAAGTTGTATTGAACCTACTTTTACAGCTTATTACTGAGAGAAATTAGCTATTTGTCAAACGATCTCTTATAAAAAAATGTTTCAGAAAAGCTATAGCTTCCATAGATAGATCCTGAACCACATAAGCTATCACACGAACTATCCTTTTTTTGTTAAACAAAAAAAATGAGATACCTACGAGGAATTAGATATCATATCAATTAAGAAGAAATATAGCCACACGAATAACACACTGTAACACACCTGTGAATATGCATACTCTGCCTATAGGCATCTTAGCGATCAGAACAGACTTTTTCCCTCCAAGATTCTAAGATGGTTCTAGTCAACAATATATTCGGGATTGCCACTTTTTTTTTTTGGAGGATTCAGTAGTAAACCTTAAAAAAAAATCATGATCCATGATTTTGAATAATATAAGACTTGGATCACTATTTTTCTACGAACCTTGGAAATGATCCAGCGAGTCAATACATCTAAGTTACGGATTGTCATCCTGATAACCTCGAATCTCCTATGTTACACCCCGTCTGACAACCAGGAATTGGCCATAGAATCGTAGAATTGGAATTTAAATACAAGAATGCGATTTTTGGATACAGCTGAGAATCTATTATATATTAAAAGTTTGTGAGAGTTGCTAAGAAAAAAGAGAAATAGACAAGAAATTCTCACAAAAAAACAAAACATCTAGCCCTTAATTTGATGGACCCTAATTATAACTCCACATATATGGAATTCAGAATAAAAATTATGTAAAAATTAGCAGTTAGATTTGTATATGAATTCTAACCTATATTAAAGAAAATTATAAGAAAAATTGCATGTCAAGTATAATAAAAAATAATAAATATTTAAAATTAAAATTAAATAAATAGTCCATGTCAAGTACAATAAAAAAACATATATTCAAAATTAAATAAAAATAAATTTAAATTGAGAGAAAGAATCCATGTCAAATACAATAAAAAAACAATATATGTTCGAGATAAAAATTAGCAACTGGATTTATGTACAAATTACAAACTAAAATTGAAAAAGAAAGTCTATAAAAAAGATAGTCCAAAAAATATGTAAATTTATAATAGAAATAAAAGGAAATGAGCGATTGTTTTCTTATTTCATACTAAGTGAGAAATAAAAAAATGTTTTATTTATAATTAAAATTATATAAATATGCTAATTCACTCGACTATATCTGTATAAACTATGTGATGCACATTATCAATATGTAGTATAGACAACTATTGCAATAATGAAAGAACTAGATGATAATTATATAAGTGAAAAATATTATATTATACTATGTTTATTGTTTTGTTATGCAAATATTTGAGAAAGAAAGTTTCGTCACATGTGACAAGTATTGGAAACACAGTGAGTAGTTTTTTCTCTTATAATATATAATAGTAAAATATCACAAATAGAATTATGCAACGATCTATTTTCTAAAAAACAAAATCATATATATGACAAAATCATATACATATATTGCCAAATTATTTAAATATGCTTTAAAGATGATGCCCACGCAAATGTGCGCTTACTAGTTGAAATAAATGATTCCAGCAAAATTCCAAAGAGGCAACAACCAACTGTTACCATTCTTCCCACTTTAACCCATCAATCGTGTAGAATCGAAGCACATCGTCCACTTCCGACGCACGACTTTGCGTCTCTACCCGATTCCACATGGCAACCTCCCACGCTGGCGCTCGAGTGGCAATGTGGCATTGGCTAGTCCAAGGTTAGGAGGTGGAGCTCCTGCTACCGCTAGTGCTGCATCTCCAAGCTCATGCCTCTGTGTCTCCTCATAGGCCCTAAGCGCTGCCATCCCCACCTTCAATTCAAAATTGCCACAATCGTCATCCCCAAACTCCTATCTATGTGTGTTCTTGCCGGCCCTATGCATTGCCATCCTCATCTTTGATCCCTCGAGATCTTGCGATGGTCGGTGGTCAATACGGAAGAGCAGCGTGCACTGTGCAGTGGATAGAGAGTTGGCGGTGGGGGCGTAATGTGAAGACGATGATGGAGAGGGGATAAGGGGATAGAGAGGAGGATTTCGGGTGTACCAAACAAAAACTTTCCTAATTCCAAACTAGGGAAAAACTTTCCTAAATCTAAATTACACCCAAACGAAAAAAATTGGTGAATTTCAATCCCCTTGAATAATTTGAGATCCTACTAGAATAGGATTTGAAATCCAATTGCGCGAATCGAATATAATTCTAGGGAGCCAAACACAGAGTATTAGTTGTAGTTTTTTTTCACATAAAGGGAATCATGTGGCTGCAAACTCTAACCGTTATTTGAACCTGGAGTATAAATCGTGCACAAACTCTCATCTTGACCTAGAAATAAATCATTCGAGCATGTTCCATTCCTACCAAGGTTACAAATTTTGTTTTCGGACCACGTCTCGGGGCGGCCGAAATCCAAAATTCCGATGAGATTTTTGAATTTCAATCGAAATTCAAAAATTAAATTTCAAATTCAGTTATTTGGAGACCAATAAAACCGAAATTTCTTCTGAAAAGATTGAAATTTCGACCCTTTTCAACCCCCTATGAAATGGTCTCCCGAGTCTACAAAAAATTGAGGAAAAATATGAAAAAATCATGCAAACATTTATCTACATTTTCTATCGATTTGAATGCAAAATACTAAGTGATTTTAGTAAAAAGAAGATAGACAAATATTCTTTCAGTGGATTGTTACTAAAATATGTGTAAGTAAATATTAGTACTTAACATACTTGAATAAATATTGCTATTAAATATAATTGAACAAATATTGTTACTAAAATATGTTGAAGTAAATATTGCTACTAAATATCGGTACTTGACATACTTGAACAAATATTGCTACTAAAAATATTTCTATTTTTTTCCTTTTCTATTTTCTAAATTTTGAATGGCTCAATAGCGTCTTCAAACTCCATTTTTTTCAACAAAAAAAAATCCACACCAAAGGTCAAAAAGCAGTTAATACTAATTTTAGGGATTTTTTAGATAATTTTTTAAAATATTTGAATTTGAATTTGAACTCCACCGGTAAACCGAGCGATTTTGCTTCTCGAACCAGACCGTACGGTCGAAAACCGCAACTTATTTACCGCAGTTTTTGAAACCCTGTGTCCAGGACGCGAGCATGTGCGAGATATATATGGACGGACAATGCAACAACAATGGGTTATATAATTGGTATATATATATATATTTTAAATTCATATGTATTCCCAGAAAAGGCATTATAATTCGCCGTAAAAAATTTGGTGTTAAATTCGGTCCTGTAAGCATGAAAAACCGATCGAATTTGCGATCATCACGATAAAAAAACCAAAATTTCACAAAAAAAAATCCTAAAATTATTATAGCAATTCAAAAATTATTAAATTTTTTTCTCACCGAAATTTAAAATCTCGGTCCCAGCCGTTCGCCGAGATTTTTTGTTTGACTTCTAGTTCCTACCTCTGGAACTCAAATTACCCCACAAATCTGCCGGACGGTCAGGCGCTTCACCTCGCCGACTCGTCGCGGCCTCCTCCCCACTTCTCCCCAAACCCACCATAAAACAACCTCGACCTCCACTCTTCCCCCGACTTCCCCATCTCCTCCGACCCCCCTTGACTTCAGCCTCCCGAATCCCGCCATGGATCCGGCGCCGCAGTCCCACCCCATCCTCTCCTACGTGCTCTCCCGCCTCCCCACCCTCTCCAAGCCCAGGCCCGCCTCCGGCGGCGGCGACTTCGACATCGAGCAGCCGCCAGTGCAGACGCCGTCGCCCCGGACGCCCTCCTCCGCCGGCGAGTTCGAGCTCGTCGAGCGCATGCCGGGCCTGCGCCACCCCTCCGTGCTCCGCGCCATGACCCGCGCCGTCGCCGACGTCTCCGCCGCGCGCTCCGCGCTCCAGGTCCTCGGCCCACGCCCCGACCACGAGCTCGTCGACTCCTCCCGCGCCCTCATCGCCGCTGCGGCTGCCGGCGACTCGCAGATCCCCGAGGGGGACCTTGAGGCGTGCCGCGCGGTGGTGCGGCTCGAGGAGACCCACGACGCGTACGAGGCGCTGCTGCGGGAGGCGGAGGGCAGGCTCGAGAGGGTCTACCGGTCGGCGATGCAGGGGAGGGATCTGGAGGAAAGAGAGGGGAAGGATGAATCGGCGGCGGCGGGTGCTGAGGCGGGGGATGCGGCTGTGCAGGAGGAAGTCGTCGCCGTGCTGAAGCAGGCCGAGGAGGGCAAGGCGGTGGAGAGCGTCCGCCTCGTGGATCGGCAGCTGCGCCATCTTCCCGAGGCGTTCGGGAGGATCCAGGGGCTCCGTG
Organism: Otatea glauca; assembly: GCA_036346275.1. Lineage (NCBI taxonomy): Eukaryota > Viridiplantae > Streptophyta > Magnoliopsida > Poales > Poaceae > Otatea > Otatea glauca. Next base: position 35,721,120 of record CM070717.1, read on the forward strand.
TGCTCGACGTCTCGCGCAACCAGCTCGAGGTGAGAAACGTGTCATCTACATATGATTAGATCTGCTTTTGCAGATCCCCTATACCATTATACCATTTGCATATGTGTAGATGGGCTATAGAGACCTAGTTTTGGTGTCTTTGTTGTGAATCCGGCGTTGTAGTGTGTCTGTTCGCACATAATATTCTATTGTCTGGACTTGTGAATGGATGAGCCCAATTACGTGGTAAAAATAGTATGTGTACTGATTTGTCAGTAAGAATAGTGATTTTCGTGAACTCTGATATGCCTGGTTCCTAGTTTTAGGGCCAGCTATGAAGAGCGAATCTGCACACTAGTTCGTTTTGTAGATTTGGTACATGTTATTCTATGCTCTAGCCTCTATGTAAGGATGAATACACTAGTTCGTTTTGTAGATTTGGTACATGTTATTCTATTCTCTAGCTTCTATGTAAGGATGAAGTGAATGTTGTATGTAAGGATGGAGTGAATTACTATTTTTGTGTGGGTGTTGACTGCAACAATCAAGACTGAAAGGAAATGGGTTCTGTTATTATTGCTCTGATTTGATTATTGGGTTAGGCTATGCTTGTATAGTTGTATGAGTATTGACTCATCAAGTCAGAAGTAGTATTTTGCGGTCAGAATAGCTAAATATGCAAGTTTTTGCACAATAAAATGTCGATTTGGTAGGAGTAAGGAGGCGGTAGTCTACTTAATTTTGCTAATTTGATTGACATAAGTGGGTCCATGCTTTTTTTGTAGGCTAGCTTGATTTAATATCCAATTCCTGGATGTCCTGTTTGGGTTGGAGATTTGGAGAATCATAGATGAAAGTAGGAGAAATTACTTTTGTTTTGAATTTTTGTTGCTTTACCATATTGCTTGCCTTATATGTGAGGTTTATATCTGATTTGTATGGTTTGTTCTGTACTTTTTGGTCTATAGTCATTTAACAATGACACAACACATGCTAGCTATAAATTGCTGAATTTCTTTCTTAACCCTTAAAAACTCAGAATGATTTGTCAGGTTATAATTCCTTAGCAATCTATAATTCCTTGACAAGATTGCTATATAAATTGTTAGGTATGGTGTTGTACTGCTGTCCCCTTGATGTGTTGGTGGATTTCAATGGTGCTTGTAGGTTATTCCGGATGCTATAGGAGGACTTGATCATCTTGAAGAGCTCCGTCTTGCTTCTAATGCCTTGCTTTCTCTTCCTGATTCCATTGGACTGCTATCCAATCTGAAGATTCTGAATGTGTCGAGTAACAAGCTGAGAACACTGCCAGATAGCATCTCAAAGTGCAGGTAGATACTATTTTATTTCTTTCCTTGGGCTTGTTAAGTAATTCTGTTCGAGAGACTGACATTTCAAACTCCAGGTCGCTAGTTGAGCTCGATGCAAGCTACAACGGGCTCACTTATCTGCCAACAAATATTGGCTATGAGCTGGTAAATCTGCGAAAACTCTGGGTCCACATGAACAAGTTGCGATCTCTTCCATCATCTGTCTGTGAGATGAGATCTCTATACCTCCTGGATGCCCATTTCAATGAACTCTGCGGTCTGCCATCCGCCATAGGGAAACTTTCCAGTCTTGAGATTCTCAACCTAAGCAGCAACTTTAGTGACATGAAAGAGCTCCCTTTTTCATTTGGTGACCTTCTGAATCTGCGTGAGCTTGACCTCAGCAACAACCAGATCCATGCTCTTCCTGACAGTTTTGGCCGGCTTGATAAGCTAGAGAAGCTCAACCTGGAACAGAATCCTCTGTCCATGCCACCAATGGAGATTGTGAACGAAGGCGTAGACGCCGTGAAAGAATACATGTCGAAGAGGTGGCTTGACATCTTGCTCGAGGAAGAACAGAAGAGCATCGCAGCAGCAGAGAGCCCACAGGCGTCAACTCCCACAGCTTGGCTGGCGCGCAGTGTCTCTTGGGTCTCAGATGTTTCTGGGAGCCTTAAGGGATACCTTAGTGGTCACGACAAGTCAGAGAAAGATGCATACCTGGATCAGCAGTTGTGATTCTCAAAGTTTGCCAGGTGTGTGAGCCTCATGTACATACTACTAAAGTTTTCCTCTTGACTAAAACGGCTAGGAAATCATTTTGTGTTCCTAGCTAGTCTTTTAATTCGTACAAATATTACCTAGTTACTTTCTTGAATAATGCTGAAACTGCTATGACTTGAGAGTGCTCTCAAGACTATCATTGTGATGAAATTGGCTTTTATTTTTTGTAACTCATTCTGTGCACCGGATCTCTGTTCGTTGCTTGGTTGTCCTGCATGTGCTGCAATTTCGTTGTTTTTATGCAGTTTGTCCTGCCTGGTTTTCTGTTTGTCCTCTCATTCGGGATTTTGCCCTAGTCGTGTACTCTGGTCGAGCATGTAGGGGCTGTTTGTTTGCTTTGTGCCCTCAAATAGCCAAACCAAATTTTGGCAATGCCAAAACCTAGGCAGAAAAAAAAAATGATGTTTGGATAGTTGCCGTGACAATTCACGAGCAATGCCAAAAGAGAGGTGAGCGATTAGACTGTCGGATTGCCCAGTGCAAGTTTTCTCGCATAACCAAAATCTCTTCGGCAGCACCAAATATTTGCTTCAAACCAAATGGAGGCTAATTGGTAAAGACTAATCGAGGCTTCAAACCAAACAAATCTCCACCGAGGTTTGAAATTTTGGTTTTAGATAACATCTCGGAGGCGATCGAAATCCGAAATTTGTGTAAGATTTCAGAATTTCAGCCAAATTCGGATGAAATTGAAAAGGTAAATTTGAAATCCAAAAAATTTGAGGCCGAGAGAACCGAAATTTTGGCAATTTTCAACCGGTTGTGAAGGGGTCTCACGAGGCTAGAAAAAATTGGGAAAAAATATGAAAAAATATACAAGCATTTATCTACATTTTTTATTAGTTTGAATGCAAAATACTAAGTATTTGCACATAAAAGACCTCAAAGTTAGAAATTTTGGCAGCATTTCGACTGATTTTCAAATTGTGACCATTACATTTGGCAACAACCAATATATATTGTCATCACAAATGATAGACATGAAATAAAATTAACACACATAACAATTCACAATTCATAAACACATTGTAACATCCATTACAACTTTGAAATGACGTTGTGCATTCCATCCATCCTATTTCATCCATCACAATTATTTCCAACATATGTGTTATATAACAAAACAAGCATGCTTAATCAATTTGGATCGGGTATAGCCATGAGCATAGCCACGTGAAGCATAGAAGAGCAAATGCACCACATATATAGCATATATGCTTAATCAAAACAAGTGTAGTTAATAAACAAGAGAAATACCTGTCCAAGCATAGATGACGCCATAACGCACCACTTGGCCCAAACTGCCTACAAGAGGCATAATTAAAGGAGTATAAACATGTACTGCAAGAAGATGTAAAACATATTTAAAAGAAAAACTATGAACATGTATTGCAAGAAGAGGCATAATTAAAGGAGTATGAACATGTAAAGCATAGATAACTATACATTAACATACCTACGAATAGTAGTACATGTATAGTGCAACATGCACCTTCGCGTCATCGACAATGATCTCGCCATGCTCTTGTGTGCTTGCTTGTACTTATCCCAGTTCATGTCCCGCAGCAGCCAGACGGACTTCCAATGTTCGTAATACGCCATCCAGGTCAAAGGATTCTCTAACTGGTACAAGTACCTAATAAGCGTGTGTCGTGCGTATGGATAGACATAGGGATCAGTGTGGTCGAACGACGACGACATGCTCGATCTGTCGTGACTCTGGAAGTGACTGTACGCAGTGATCCCCTCCATAGGGCATCGAGTCGTACCCTAACACAGGGTACCCAGGCTACTCACTAGGGAAACCCCTCAGTGGCTCGAATACGGCTGGTAGACCACGAGCCCATGTCATTCTTGGACTGTCCTACCTGCCATCCACCCCCACCACTCATCGTGACCTTCCCCTACTACGGGTCTGCCTCCGTGAGACCTTCCTCGGGGCTAGAGATAGCCAAATGAGCCATGCCAACTGGGCTAGCCCGTGGCCCAGTACTGTGGGCATGGCACGGCCCAAGCATGGCCCGGCACAGCATGACCCGTTTAGTTTTTTCTAATTTATATAGATTTTTAAAAAGTTTTTCTACATTTCTTTGAGTTTTTCTAACTATTCTAGTTTTTTTTTTCAATTTTTTTTATGATTTCCCGATTTTTCTGATTTTTTTTTAATTTTTGGCACCAAACGGGCTGGCCTCGGCTCGGCACAGCCTATTTGCTAACTGGGCCTAAACGGGTCTTATCGTGCTAGGCGGCCCATTTGTCCTTCACTACTCGGGGCACTTCCCCTTTGTTGCGATCCTCCCGGTGACTGTGGCTATGAACGAGGTCGAAGGGAGTAGCGAGCATCATCGCCTCCAGAGTCTATCGCTGAGCTGCTATCGGCGGATTCCTGGAACTGCACCTTCTTGGGGGGGTGTGTGTCAGTCGATGCCCACATCCAGCTCGTCATCGCTTTGGGCCTTTTCTTTTCCCTTGCCACGTAGGCAGGCTGACAACTTCACCAACCCACTTAAAGCACCCGCTAGCATGTCCTCCTCATCGTCATCGGTGCCACACTTTCTCTTCCTTATGTGGGTATCACCGATCGAGAACTCCGCCCAATCTGGGAGGCTCTTCCCACCTGCGGCCAGCTAGAAATAGAATTAACACCGTTACGAGATTTGGACATACATGATAACCAAGTAGAACAAAACATAATTCCATGTTACATGTGGTCTTGTTGAGCTCTTGCAATGGGATGCTGCCAACCACAAATCTCGCCAGGAAGTGAGTCATACCTAGTGTCCTCATCGAGTAGAGGCTCCCCCTCCCCCAGACATGGATGAATCGAACCAGTCTGCAATTGGGTCCCTACCCGAATGCATCGCATCCTCAATGAGACGATCAAATGGGTTGACGTCCTGCGCCTGGTAGGTGGATTCGTAGTCACGTAGGCGAAGTCGGAGATTGTAGTGCATGAACACGAGCTGTTGGAGCTTTGCGTAACTTAATTGGTTCCTTAACTGGGTGTGCACTAAGGCAAATGTGCTCCAATTTCGCTCGCAACCGCTGGACGATGCACACTGTGACACTAACCTCATGGCATACTTCTGCAACACTGGTATCTCATTCCCGAATGCTATCCACCATTGTGTTGCAATCAACACAAAAAAGTACGTCATTCAGTGCAGACTACAGACAACAACATTACAGTACTAGTTCTCCACCCACACGAAACATAACGAACTTTATGTCAAATTAGTAATGTACCGGCCGACATGTGGGGATCAGTGGTGCCGCTAAGAAGGTAAACGTCAGCTTCCCTTAAGACCTGCACCGCGCTGCCATCGTCATCAGCTAAAATGCCGAGGGTAGTGGAGAGCTGCCCCATGAACAACGTTGTGCTGCATATATTGTACTTGTACTGAGATCATGGGTCCAGCATGGAGGCTGTAATGCACAACACAAATGAACATAGGAAGGCCGTGCGAAAAATATGTATTTGACGAACCTGCTTGAATAAAGGTGGTATCCCTTATCTCGACAAACCTCTTTCTCAGGACCCTTAAGGAATGGCTTGTGTTGATCTCCGCACTCTTGCTTGAGCCGCTTGTATTCAGTCCTCACAAGCACGTACTGCAGCATGACACCATTGATCGTTGGCAACTTATCTTGATCCGCGAACCTCAACATCCTGTACAAGGGTTCAACGGTTGTCACGCACCACTTTCGTAATCTCACGTAGCAGGTACTTGTGGTGTTGGATCTTGCCTGTGGAATGTAGACGCTAGAAGTTAGTAAGTACATTTGCATTACTACCAAGTACCAACACACAGAAATGTTGTACCTGTGGCATTGATAGACTTCTAGAAGAACATGACACCATTACAGAACACCATGAAATTGATGATACTCCGCATTGTGGGGACAGTCCAGGAGTCGCACATGACTGTGACACTACGTGTGGCCCAGTCGGACTTGAACTTCCTTAGGTACTCGACAATCTTCTTCTCGTTCTTGTCGAGGTACCTCCCGTCGATCTTGTGGCCCCGTGGTGCACGAACTCCTGGGCCTAGCTCCTGCGTCATTTTAAGTGTATCTGTCTATAGCGGACGTAAGAGGTTAGTACAATCATCACAAGATTTTTAACTTCAAAACCTAAGAGCGTTGAGTACAACGTACCTGTGAAGTACGGACACTCAGCCTTCCTTCTTGGAATTACATTTGTATGGAACCACTTGGACCATACCCTCCCTTGTTTCTACCTCGCCCCCTACTTGAATGCAGTGTCAATACGGGGTTGCTGTGGGGCACCACTCCGTGCAAGGTCAGGATCGATGGAGACATGGCTTTCCCATGTTGATTTGGACATCCCGAACATTCGGCTGATCGTGGATTAGATTGTAGATCTCACTGCACCACTCCCAAACCCCGATCCTAGGGTCAAACCTTGCCTCCTGAGGTAAGCCTCTTCTTTGGAGGTCTTTAGGGTCATCTTGAGCTGCTCCTGCTCGGTATGGTATTCGGTGGCCTATTCGTCGCAAGCCTCCTCCTGACGGAGGCACTCCCTTTCCTTCTTCTCCTGACATCCGTGGGGGTCCACGAGCATAGCCTGCATAACATTTTTAGGCACGCCAAGAAAATCCCTCACCTTGCTGGAGCCGCCAGCGAGATGTTCCTTCAGACTCGCCACGCCTCCCCCTTCATAACATAGGGACAGTAGTTGCACTTCGATCCGTGGCCGGCGCGCTCCCCATGCTCCTATATAGTACACACAATGTGCTATCACGAGAATCTGTAATGAAAGACAAAAGATGGCCAATCAATATACTCGTAATTCTTTATTTCAGTGTTAATCACAAAGCAATAATTAATAGATGGAAAATAGAAGAAATTAATGGCGACACTAGAAGTGCAGAGGGAAACTAAAGAGCTATGACAAGACTATCCTCTCATACATTCAAGTGCTTCATCTATGTGAGGATAGGGGAATCACCAAGCGCAAGTTAATTTGCTAATTAATTAAGCAAGTCCAGATGCAAGTTAGCTAGTCGTGGTATGAATGTGCCTCCACCATTTTAGCTGCAACCGGCACCATTTTAGCTGCAACCGGCAGCAAATCAACAAAACTAGAGTAGAACTTAAGCACAAGCTCAACAGACCTAACACTTAAGCTCAACACAAGCTCAACAGACCTAACACTTAAGCTCAACACAAGCTCAACAGACCTAAACTAGAACTTAAGCTCAGGTGCGGCCAGATCCGGTCCTAAAAAACACCAATCAGGCATATAAAAGCATGAATCCGGCATAAATAAGCCAAACTTCTGTTCTATGTGACGAAATTTTGGGCTAAAAACGAGATTTTTTAGTGACCTGTACTGGCGGGAAATACCGAAATATAGTTTACCTTTGGCGAGATTTCGTCCAAAACCACCTAGGTCTCAGTCTTCCCGGGCCGAGATGCACCGTTTTCCTAACTGGACAGGGCGGAGCTGGGTGTCGGTGAGAATGCTTTGTCTGTTGCCAAATGAGCCCGTGAGAGCTTGCTTTGCTCTCTGTTGGCAGCACATGCTCAGCAACTGTGCCACCACTCTGATTTGTTGCACTTGCACACAATAAGATCAGCAATAATGGTCTGTTTTCTTGTGTATAAATATGCAGAATAGAATGCAACACCCTTACAGTTTGTGCATTCAAGATAGCAAAGTAAATCTTTTAGATGAGGTTTTTGTGATACCAAACGGATAAACTTGCTTTTATGCTGCTTAGTTGATGATTGGGTGTTGTTCAGCCAGCTTGTCTTTCTTGTTAATCTGACTTTGTGAAGCCAATGACTACGAGCCCCGAAGATTTTGTCAAGTCAGTGAACCATGCAAAGTAAATCTTATAGGAGAGGTGCATACCTGCACATTTACCACAGCATTAAAAAAAAGCCAAACACAAGATGCAACACACACATATATATATATATATATATAGTACGTACAACCCAGGAGTATAGAATCATTTTCCGTACTCCCAGGAGTACATACTTGATACTCCCACCTCTAATATGCCACTTAAATGAACGCTTTATACACCTTTATCACTTTCGGTATACTCCAACAATAATTCTAATATACTCTAATGCGACATGGTTGAAAAAAATTCATCAGAATACTTTATTTTTTTTGCTACATACCTTTTTGCATATGTAAAACGAATATATAAACAAATTATGCTATAAATGGTGGACTTCAATAAAAATTTTCATGGAACTCACTTTGGAGTATCTTATAATCAGTATTAGAGTATACTCAAAAGGATAAAGAGGTATAACAACATCATTTAAACGGTATACTAGAGGTGGGAGTACGTACACCTAGGAGGCTCTAAATAATTTGGGTAATTAATTTTGGCAAAAACATTATTCCTAGTATATAAGAGACATACATAGGATCATCTAGTAGAAGCATCTATCAGTACATAAAGTATCTGAAAGGGCCCGACAGGGACAGAATGAGTCCACAGATATTACATTGAATTTTTTCCAGGATATTCAGTGATTCTTCCCTAAGTTTTAGGTAAGAAGATCTAACTATGAGCTTTCCTTTAGCACAACAAGGCATAAGAAACCTTCAGGTCTAGAAAAAATTTTATGCTATAGCCAGCAGAATTATTAATTATACTTCTCATTCATATTCAACTCAGGATAACTCAGTCGATTTGTCAGATCTTAAATATTTCTAGGTTTTTATCGCATCACAAACTTTAGGTTTTATATGTGCATAGTATAACCCGGAGGAAGTTTTTTCACTATCGTTTATTACATCCATTAAACTTAGTCATGAGTAGGTATTCTGTATCATTCTCATTCTGTCTTCATATGGAAACGATTCCTACCAATGCCTTTAAAACTTAAGAGAGTACAACTAGACTCAGGGTATAATAGGGCATTCTTCCAGTGCCAACTATGAAAGTATCGCTTCCGGCGATAGTCATAATATTTTTAGTTCACTTAGTGTGGTACAATTGTTTTATAGACAGATTTCCCCCTCCGCCATATGATTATACTCTGTTCTATATTAGAAGTATGATTTAACAATCAGACAATTGTTACTTCAGGAACAATTGTAAAATATAGAACAAGCATAGCACAATAAATTAAATATATGGGAAATAACTATTTATTCAATTTTAAATGACAATCGCTCAATAGGAGCGTAGACCAAATGTTCATTCAGGAACTAGTGCTAAACTGATAAGGAGACTTATAAGGAATATATGACATCAACTAGTAAAGTTAAGGAATACATACAAGACTAATCTAGGTCTCCATATGAGTCATAGATGTCTTCCTGGGACTCCTCGAACTCAATAATTTTAAGAACTATATCATCACACTTCTCAACATCCGTGTCAACAAGTTGAACAGTGAAGTATGACCCAACATTGTTTCCCTGGGTCTTATTGACCTTTTTTCGTGGATTTCATGTAAATGTCTACCACATTCTTCGGGATGCGGTAGTTGCATTACCAATGGTCAGTGCATCCATACCTAAAATAGGGATATTCAAGGTTTGCAGTCTTATTTAGCTGAATCTTGCTTCTGAAAGCCCCCTGACCCTCTACCTTTACTCTTCCATTATAGATTACCTCTTCCCCTATCTGATCTGCCATTCTTTCACTTATCCCCTTTATTCCATTGGCCCTTTCAATGGCCATAGCTATTGCTAGCCTGTTGAGTATTTGCATGTGCTTCAGGCATTGCATGACTCCCATTAGGAAGTACGTGATGATTCTTCACCAGGAGTTACTCATGCTTTTCTGCTTCTAGCAAAATGCATATAAGTTCAGAGTACTTCTGGTACTTGATATGACGATACTATTACAGCAGTATCCTCATATTGGGGTGGAAGGTGCATAATATCTTGTCGATCATTTTAGCATCAGTAACTTCTAGTTTCAAAATGTTTAGTTCAGTGACAAGCTTGTGTATGGCAAAAGTTATATGCTGCCATAGCCTTTAAAATCCTAAAAGCACAGGAGGATCCACTCACGTTGTGCTTCTGGCAACAGGACGAATCTTTGCTGGTTATATATTTTTCCTTTAGGGAATTCAAAAGTACCAGGAGGTCCTCTTCCATTAAATATTCGGCCTTCAAGTTCGCACGAAGATGGTGTCTCAGGAAGTGTAGAGCCTCACATGTAGTGGCTTTGGGAAGAGTAGGGGTACCAACTTCAGGCTGAAAAAATAGTTGTTCTAGAAGATCGAGCTGTCAGATTTATCTCGGTATCTATTGCCCAAGTGAGATAGTTACTGCCATTTAGGGCAAGCTTGATAAATTCTCTCTTTGCGATGTCCGACATATCCTATTTATATTTATACAAAAATACTTTTATTACCGGTAAAATCAATATCTTGCATGCTCACTTTTCAATTAGTAAAGCTTGGTCTATATCTATTCAGTAGATAATTATCTAAAATTTTCCATAATTTTCCTAGAAATTTCCATAGTTCTCTATTAATTATTCAAGCAATGTTCAGAATTACTAAATAAATGAAAAATAAATCTCAACATATAAAAACATGGAATTATGCTAGGACAATAAATCCGGAGATATGGATCTTTCAAATATGCTATATAAAAATTTTATAGCATTTTTTATGATTTTCTGTTAATTACCAAGCAATCTTCATAATTACTTAAATAACAGAAAATAAATTCAACACATATAAATATGCTAAGAAAATAAATACACCAACATGACACTCATCAATGGGTCATACAAAATTTTCCATAATTTTCTAGCATTTTTTTTTCATAATTTTCTATTAATTACATGCAAGTTTCAAAATTACTTAAATAACAGAAAATAAATTTTAGCATATATTGAACATGACATAATGCTAGAAAAATAAACCGGGTATGGATCTTCCAAAGTGTGCTAAATATCATTTTACCAAATTTTACAAAATTAAATATACCTAAAATCTAATTTTTAGGATTTAACATGAATTTTCAGGATTTATTAATTAGCTTCCAAAATTACATAAAACTCCAGGGGGTTAATTTGCAAAAACGCATGGGTTGTCGGCCCATTCGGCCGAATGGCCCATTGGGCCCTTGGGGCCCAAAACACCACATTTATATGCGGACGGCTAGCCCTAGCCGCTGCTTGACCTCCGAGCCTAGCTTCTCTGTCGTCGACCGCGGTTCGCCGATTGGGCGGTCGGTGGTGGGCGCTGCGGACGTCGTCGCCATGGGCAACGATGCCGCCATAGGATGGGAGGTTATCTCCTCCGGTTTGCACGCTTCAGGCGCCGCGTGGACCACCATCGCCGCAGTCGCACTTTGCGCGCAAGCACTGCTGCATCGACATCGACATGCGGGCGCTGCCGTGTGCGGGTGCCGCCTCCACAGCATCGACGCGCTTTAGACGCTATTGGGTTCGAACGCCGTCATCCCCTTGCCATGAGCCGCTTCGCCAAGCGCCTCCGCGGGCGTCACACGTGTGAGCGTCGCCGCCGAGGATGCAGGTGTCGTAGTCGAGACGGGTGCTACAGCGGCCGAGCGCGGGCGCTGCCGACTCAGGCGCCATCGCCTCTGGCCAGTCGCCGCACGATGCGCACTTCGGGCATAGGGAAAATTGCCGGATGTCGCCGGTTGAGCTTCGGGCGCAGGGAACCGTTGACAGCGCCGCTTGCATCGTGCTCTACAGCCGTTGTTGGGTGGGGGTCTCCTCATCAGGCCACGTCAGGCGCCATAGGTGCAGGCTCCACCACCGTTGCGGTTGAGCACGAGGTGCAGGCCGTAGGCGCCACCACCACCAGGGCGGCGCCAACAGGGCACGACAATTGCCGGCTCTGGAGCTCACGGCTGGGATCGACAACACCATCGAGGCGGTCGACGGCGTTGGCGTCGGTCATGAGCACAGAGCACGGCTTCAGGTCGGCTCGGGGGCGGCATCCTCGTGGGCGCGAGTGTATGGACCAGCAGCGTCGGCTTAGCCAGTGCAAGGATAGATAGCAGTAGGAAACGGCATCAAGCCACCGACAGGCCAGAGGCGCATAGCTGCTGGCCGATGCGTGCGACCGACGATGCACTGGGGCCGACGAGGCTTGCGGCGGTGTCAGGCCCATCGAGCTGCGCAAGCTCGTGAAATTTTCTATGTATTTTTTGTTGATGAACAGTAACATCATATTACCCTATTTGGTGATTAGATTAAAAGAGTAATCTGCAATTAGGGTAAAATAATATGTAGGATTAGATGCGATTAACTCGCTGTTTGCACCAAAATTCGGCAAGTTAGTCTAAATCAGGCAAATACAAATTAAAGATGCGGGAGCTAATAGAAGTTTGGAAAGAATCTGAGATGTTTGGTAAAACTAAGATTTTTAAGGAAACAACCTCTAAAGATAAGGCCGATACGGATACGGACCTTGAAGCGTGTTGGAGTAGGATACGATCGGCCGAAGGGTATAAAAGAAGAGCCGAAGCAAACTGCAAGAGAGAATCATCAACACATACAAACAATCAGCTTTACTTTTCATCTATTTTTCCTGTCGACTAGGAGTAGTTCTTGTAATTTAGCCTTTGTAATCGATCTTGATCAATAAAGTTGCGCATCGCCGATTGTTGATCTTCGTCAATTACGCCCCAGGTTCGATTTATTCTGATTTTGTTGCGCATCGCCTTCTTCAGAATCGATCTGCCTTTATCATCTGATTAGCTTTAATCGGCTAATTAGACTTACCTTGTTACTTTGATCTTGATCGGCTTCAAGCTGATTGAGTATAAGTCGATTGATCTTAACGATCGGCTTGAGTGAATTTTATTGTTTTTACCTTGTCGATTCGTGTCAAATCGACCGCACGCTCTGAACAGTGTTAAATGCGGTGTCTTTGTTGTCGAAACCCTACATCAAGTTTTTGGCGCCAACACACTCTTAGCACGCCGGTGGGACCCGTAATGTCTTCATCGGGAAGTCGATTCCGCCATCGGATCTCAACTCGAAGCTATAATCGTCCCAACAATGGACGATTTGTCCGCAGAACAACGCCAAGAAATTGAAGCTCGGAAGCGCTCTTGAAGAGATGATGCTAAGTTGCTATCGAGAAAACAAGGCGTGGCGTTACTCAAAAATCCGCCCTACCGACGGTCAGCAACGCAGGTGATGCGGGCATAACGAACAAGTAAGCCGATATCTACTGCTCAAGCCGAATTATCGGCTATGATTAATCAATCTGTACACCACGCCTTGATAAATCAATCATCGGCTCTAGTGACAACCCTCGCCGATGATAGCAAATAGCGTCAAAACTATAGCCCAGAGTTGGCCTCGTCGGGAAGTTTGCTAGATCCACTACAAGCTCGCCAAATTATCCCGTTTTTGATATCACAAAACACGCAGAGCACACGGTCGATCCTAAACCATCGGCTATAACCTCACCTCCCACGATGATGCCCACACAACCCACGGTCATACCGCCTAGGATCCTCGGTCAAGTGGGGTGAGCCATTACCACGCCTATACCGACGCCGCTAAGTTAGATTCGTCCATCAACCTACCGCCGTCGGCTCCTTTTCGCTTTTCCCAATCGGTTTCACAACCGATTGGATCCGAGAGATATCCCCAAGAGCCTACCACGCTTAGAAACACAGGTCCACACAGGTAGTAACGTATTGAACCGTTTATCCGGTCGTTTAACCACAAATTAGGCATAATCGGCACGATCGGTATAATCGAATGCACGACGGCGCGGCGTAATTGGCAACCCGAGCTTGCACTCGGGGCGGGATGCTGATTATGATCGACATTATCGAGGCCTCTTGTGCGGTGGCGATAATGCCGATTGGACCGATCGATCTGTCCGTTTTGAGGATCGGTTTGGCATACAACCGAAAGGAAAAGTGATCGGCTATAGAAAGCCGTACCCCGATTACATAGATCGTATGCCCTACCCTCATAATTTTAGAGTCCCTGACTTCGCCAAATTCTCCGGGATGACTCGATCACAACCTTGGAGCATGTTGGACGCTTTATCGCACAATGCGGTGAAGCGACCAAATCCGACGGTTTGAAAATTAGATTATTTCCGTTATCTTTATGCAGGGCAGCATTTACTTGGTTTACTTGTTTGCCTCGAATTCGGTCCATCTGTGGAACGATTTGGAAAGCCGATTCCATGAATATTTCTTTTCGGGAAGTCTGGAGCTTAGAATTTCAGATCTGAGTTCGGTACGTCAAAAATTTGGGGAATCGGTAATAGATTACATCAAGAGGTTTAGAGAAATTAGGAATCGGTGTTTTAGTGTCACGTTACACGACAACCAATTGGCGATTTAGCATTTCAAGGTTTGATCCCGCCACTTAGGAGAAATTCGAGGACAAGAATTCACCGACCTTAGCCATTTGTTGCACCGTATCGGCTCAAGAAAGCCGATTCTCGATCACAAAGTATTTAAAGACAGATTTAAGAACAATAATAGCAATAATAAAGAGAAGGATAAGGCCAAGGTTAATATGGTTGAGTATTGTCTTAGTGATTCGTCGGAGGATGAGGAAGCGAATAAACATAGCCGAATGGATAAGAGGGTCTAAGAAATCCTTAGTCCGTTCTTGGTCGGGCCGACTAGGAACAAGTCGGAGGCCAAATACTCTTTTAGCGTTTCCAAGTGCGATCGCATTTTTGATTTACTTTTGCAAGAAAAAATAATACGGTTCTTGGGAGGGACATGTAATACCATCAACCGACGAGATCAAAAACGCAGTATTGCAAGTGGCATCATTCTTATTCACATAACACTAATGATCGCAATATCTTCCGTCAGCAGATCCAAATTCGCCATTGAAGATGGTCGGTTGAAGTTCGCCGATGAGCCGACCATGCGGTGGGCGTCGATCCATTTCCTATTAATGTGGTACAATGCTCGGCTAAAGGAAAAGAGCCGATGCAAAATGAGCGAAGAAGGATCAACAAGGCGATATACAATCGAGCTCGGACGGCGGCGGACACTAAAGATTACCATCGGCTCTGTACAAATAGAAGCCGATCGAGGCGGAAAAATTCAAGGACCATTAAACCTAAGGGAATCCCGGATAGGCAAATGGTACAAGCGAAAAAGGTTCCATTAAGGCGGCAAATGAAAGGGCGAGTCCTACGTTCTCACAATTAATGGAGAAATATGAAGGGATGAATAGCCGACCACGGTACCACACCCGCGGCCGGATAATTTGTACCGCACAGAGAACGTGGAGAGGGCACATAGAAGGTGTCCTTTGGCAATTTCTTTGGGAGAGGAGAGTAGCGTTGCCATCACCGTATACCGCCCGATGGAACATTATCCTCGAGACGGTTGGCCAACACAATCGGCGGACCACGTGCTATCTGGGCGATCGAGAGAGCAAGACAGAAGTCACGAAGGCGGTCCATGAAAGATTATCTAAACCAAATCAAGAGCAAAGCCAAGCCAAGACACACACAACCGGTTCTCGCAAGAAGACTTGGTGGTCGATACAAAGCGGTGGAACCTAAACCCAGTGGTGCCCATCAGCCCGAGCAAATCACAACGACGACGGCTTCAGAGGCTAAGGACACAAGAAATTCGTGAAGCCGATGCCGAGAAAGAAAGAGACGGTGTTTAATGAACCGTCCAATGAGATCGTCGCCAGAAAGAGTGGAGAAGAAAAGATCAAGCGAAGAAGATTTGAATCGGTGATGACTGAACTCTCCCATGATTAGGGACGATACACCTCCATGGGCGTCAACATGGTGTTCACCTTGCCTACCGAGTTCAAAGTCGAAGAGAATCGGCCAATGAGGCCGTTGCTCGATTATGCTCCGGTGCGAACGCCATCTTTGAGAAACCCAAAGGCGATCATCGGCATCGAAACCATTGTACCTAAAAGGATATATAAATGGCAAGCCGATATCAAGAATCTTTGGTAGATGGAGGCGCCACGGTGAATCTAATGCCTTACGACATGTAAAAAGTCGGGTAAGTCCGATGAAGACTTAATTAAAACTAACATGGTTCGAATGACTTCACAGGCGACCCTACGAAGCAAAAGGTGTCATGGTCACGAGCTAGCCGCCGGTAGTAAGACTTTGCCGACGCCGTTCTTTGTAATTGGCGCCAAGGAAACTATAGTGTCTTTGCTCGGTCGAGATTGGATTCATGCAAATTGTCGTATCCCATCGACCATGCACCAAGCACTAGTTCAATGGAGCGGAGAAGAAGTTGAAATCGTCACACGGTAGATACATCGGCACACATCGCCATGGCTAGTTCCGATGCAAATTGGCAACACGAAGAAGTCGGTGCATATCGGGCAAGGCAATCGGGCGATTGCGACTTCATATCGTGAGCAAATCGGACTAATGTCGATCGGTGTCAAGCTCGGCACTTTTGATCGGGCAAATGAAGTATTGCGCCGATGGGGACAAGAAAAGCATTGAGGTGCTACAAAACAAAATGCAAAGCTATCGGCAAACAACAGATAGCTACGAAGTCATAGAAGACTATGAAGAAATCGAAAAGTTAGGTCAAGGATTCACGTCCACCGACTTGCTTGAAGAAGTCGATATAGGTGAAGGTGATAGAAAAAGACCAACTTTTGTCAGTGCAAATTTAGATGTAAAGTACAAGGAAAAATTAATAAAAATACTTAGGAATTATAAAGATTGTTTCGCTTGGGAATATCACGAGATGCCCGGATTAAGCCGTCACCGGTGGAACATCGGCTACCTATTAAATCGGACTATCGACCGTTCAAACGATATCTCGAGCGTTTTAATCCACCTTGTACCAAGTCATAAAAGAAGAGATAGAACGATTGTTAGAAGCAAAGTTTATCGGGCCTTGCCGATCACACGAATGGGTTTCCAACATCGTTCCAGTAATGAAGAAAAATGGAAAACTTCGAGTATGTGTCGATTTTAGAGATCTGAACAAGGCGGCGCCAAAAGACGAATACCCTATGCCAATAGCCGATATGCTTATCGATCTTTGCATCGGAAATAAGATCATAAGCTTTTGGGCGGTAATGCCGGATATAATCGATACTCATGGCGAAGCCGATATACCCAAGACACCTTGGATGTCCGGTGCAATAGGTTTATTCGAGTGGTCAGAATGACTTTCGGCTTGAAAACGCGGTGCAACATATCGTGGCAATGAATCTTATTTTCCACGATTTAATCGGCACACCGCTGAGATTTATATAGATGATGTAGTGGTAAAATCGCAAAAAATCTCCAACATCCGCCGATTTGGAGAGGTGTTCAAAAACATAAGAGCGCATGGTTTGAAGATGAATCCTTACAAGTGTGCGTTAGCGTGTCGGCGGGATGCTTTTGGGCTTTATGGTACATGAAAGAGGAATCAAGTCACCAAACAAGGGTCAAAGCCATAGCCAATACCAAACCGCCAACATGTAAAACGAATTACAAAAGTTGATCGGCAAAATTAACTATCTTCGTCGGTTCATCTCGAACCTCTCTGGTAGGATTCGTGCTTTTACTCCTTTATCAAGTTAAAAGACAATGAAGAATTTATATGGGGAGCCGATCGTGAAAGCATTTGACTAAGTAAAAGGTATTTATCCAACCCTCCACCTGTTGCACCTCAAAAGGTGTTCCTTCCAGATTGTATGTCTCACCAAGAAGATACTATTGGAGCTGTTTTGGCACAAGAAGTACATGGTAAAGAGAGGGTTATCTTTTATTTAAGCCGACGGTTGCTAGATCGAAGTCGTACCCTTTCATTGAAAAATTATGTTTATCTTTGTACTTTTCATGCACAAGGCTAAGGCACTACATACTAGCATCGGCTTGTAAAGTCATCTGTAAACCGATGTTATAAAGTATATATTGTCGGCTCCAATTTTGCGAGGTCGACTTGGCAAATGGGCTTACGCCTTGGTCGAGTTCGATTTATCATATGAATCACCAAAGCGGTTAAGGGACAAGTCCTAGCCGATTTTATAACGAGGACATGACACACGGCAAACTTAGTCTTGATCGCGCCATGGCGTTGTTCTTTGATGGATCGAGATGCGAGGAAGGATATGTTATCGGCATTGTACTCACTTCACCTAGAGGGCATAGCTTTGAATTTGCATTTCGGCTAAATAGCGATGCTCAAACAACCGAGCCGAGTATGAAGCGTTACTCAAAGGCTTACAGTTGTTGGAAAATATTGGAGTGGCGCGGTTGAAGCGTATGGTGATTCACTATTGGTAGTACTGACAAATAAAAGGAGAATATCAATGTCGAGATGAAGTACTAACGAAATACTTAGAACAATGCTTAGAGATGATAAGCTCTTTTACATCATTTTTATTGGTCATGTTCCTCGAGGATTGAGCAGCAGAGCTAATGCTTTGGCCCAACAAGCATCGGGTATAGAGATGTTGGCGAAGTCGAAACCGAACTTGTAGATAAAGCAATAATGTGCGGATATTGCCGATTGGAGGACGCAAATAAAAGATTATCTAGTTGATCCATCTAAGCCAGCGGAGCGAAGGATACGGCAACAAGCATTGAAATGCGTTATCATGGACGATACAACGTATTATCGGACTATGGAAGGCTTGTTGCTAAAATGCCTTGAGGTCAAGAAGCCCGAGTGGCGATGGGTGAAGTGCATGAAGGAATTTGTGGATCTCATCAATCGGCACATAAAATGAAATGGATGCTTAGGCGGACGAGTTATTTTTGGCCAACGATGCTAGAAGATTGCTTCAAATATTACAAAGGATGTCGACATGTCAAAAGTTTGGCAGCGTACAACTAGCACCAAAGATCGGCTTTGCATCCAATTATCAAACCTTGGCCATTCGAGGTTGGGAATAGACATAATCGGCCAAATTTTTCTGCTTCAAGTAAAGGCCATAAATTTATTTTGGCCGCAACCGATTATTTTTCAAAATGGGTTGAAGCTATACCACTTAAGAAGGTGACTAGCGTTGAGGCGATTAGCCGTGAATG
Organism: Otatea glauca; assembly: GCA_036346275.1. Lineage (NCBI taxonomy): Eukaryota > Viridiplantae > Streptophyta > Magnoliopsida > Poales > Poaceae > Otatea > Otatea glauca. The sequence continues at coordinate 35,740,151 of CM070717.1, forward strand.
AACATATCGTCCATCGGTTTGGAATACCACAGACAATCACGACCGATCAAGGGACGGTATTCATGTCTAACGAGTTTCAAGGTTATGCAACGAGTCTAGGGATCAAATTGTTAAATTCCTCGCCGTATTACGCTCGGGCTAATGGACGGCCGAGTCGTCTAATAAAACACTTATTAAATTAATCAAAAGAAAGATTGATGAAAAGCGAGGAATTGGCACTCGACACTATCTCGAGTCATTATGGGCCTATCGGCTATCTTATCACGGGCAACGAAGCTTTCACCCTACCGGTTGGTGTATGGACGAGAAGCCGTTCTACCCGTGGAGATTAACATTGAGTCGTCTGAATAGCGGACAAAATGGTTTGTCGGCTCAAGATTACAACGATTTAATGATAGACAACTTGGGCGAGTTGGTGGGTTACGTTGGTTACACTTGATCGGCTTAAGAAGAACAAGATCGAGTAGCAAAGGCGTATAACGAAAGGTCTTGCCTAAATCTTTCGATCAAGCCGATTTAGTATGGAAAACTATACTACTGTTGGTTCCAAAGATAACCGATTTGGGAAATGGTCGCCTACGTGGGAAGGACCATACAAGATTAATCGACTAGTCGGTGGGAACTCATACTTACTGGAAACACTTGAAGGGCATGTCCTGCCTAAAGCCATTAATGGGAAATATCTAAAGAAATATTATCCTAGCGTTTGGATCGGAGCCTAGCCGACTAAAATCATGTTCAGGCCAAGATTAACACGATCTCGTTAATCGGTGAAAGGATTACGAGACTAGAGATGTAAGCAAGATAAAATCGGTTAAAAAGCCGATTATAAACATAACAAGTCAGATTACAAGAATATTCGGATGATTCAGACAAGTTTTCCAAAACAGAACAATAAAGTTTTATTGGATGCGAGATCCTGGAAGAGTCGCGCCCAAAGCCGATAAAACACCAGCTGCCTTTGCAATGATCCCTTGGATTTCGTCCAGAAGACGTTCATCGTCCTTGGCATTCCCGAGCACCATTTTTACCTTGGCCGATTGCTTGGTCACATTTTCAACACCAACGCAATGCTAAGTTTTTCTTCCTTGACTCCGTCTGCATGGTCTCCAAGGTTTGTTGGCCTTTTCCGATTTGTTTCTCGAGCTTGACCAATTCTTCCTGGAGAAATTTCTTTGTTTTTTCCAATTTCAAGAGAGCTTCCTTGGTCGATTTGAGATGCTGAGCACCAGTATCAAATTTGCGCTTTTGGGCCTTGGCATCGACAACCGATTCCTCCAGAGTTTCCGATCGGCCTCTTGGGCCTCACGGCGCTGATCCGGTTCTCTGCCTCCTCAACTTCTTTTCTTCAGTCGTCCAAATGACATACATCCAGAAGAGCTTGCATTGCTTCGGGAGGAAGATCGGCTTCAACGGCAGCCATGGCATCCCTTATCGGCTGATTGTTAACCAGGATCTCCGACTGTGGTTGCATCACAAGCTTGAAAAGCCTGTCAAGACGCTCTTTCATGCCTGGAGCGGAGGTAACCACAGCCGATGCCTTTTCTGATACTTCAAGAATTCTTCTGATTTCTGCATCATAGTCGTCCGTAGCCATAATCTCTGGGTCGTCAAGATCGGCCAGTGAAAATGTCGGATCTGATGGTTCCGGAAATCGATGGTCAAGCAGAGTTGGCTCGTGCAAGAGTTGGAGCAGATTGAAATGTTCTAAAATCGGCAAGGATCTTCTCGACTTGAGCAGATTCGTTGGCTAAAGAAAAATAAAAGATAAGCCAATGCATTGGAGTATAAGAGTTATTGCACAAAGTGTTGTGACCTACCTTTCCAATAGCCGATACATGAGGCGAACTCTCGCCGCTTTGCTCTTTAGGTTTGGGTCCTTTCTTTGTTGGAGCCTTGGTATATTTTGCCTTCTTCTTTTCGAAATTTAAATCGGATAAAGGTTAAATCAAGGAGGAAGAGGAAATGTCAAAGCTAATTTATGCTTACTTGGTGTTTTTCTCGATATCCGACAAAGAAGGACTATGCACTCCCAGTGCTGGAGGTGTAACTGTAAGGCCGGTCGATGGATGAGCTCTCTTGCCTGCTCATTCCCAGTTGGCTAGAAATCTTCTTGCCGACATCCTTAGCACTGCAAATATATAGGAAGTGTGATTATAAAATGCATTCGAATTAAGGCCGATGCATGAGGCAAGATTATTCAAAGCCGATACCTTATCTACTAAGCTTGAGTTAGTATAACCCGACGAGCTAGCTTCATTGCTAGATTCGCTGTTAGATACTAAGGATGTCTCTGCCAGATTTGGAAAAAATTCTTTGACAATAGTCGAAGGGGTCTTCTCCATATACAAACATGCTGCGATAGCCGACCACCATGTCGTGAAACCCCCTGCGCGGCGAGCATTCAGATGGAAGTGAGGGAGACTGCGCAGTTGGAGTTCGTCGGCTAACTCCAGAACTAGCCTCGCGGATGTGGCATTGCGGACCCTGGCTCTTGGTTGAAGCCGATCTAGAAGTGGCAGACTTGGTATCACTTGGCCAAAGCCGAGCTGCCTTGCATATACTGAAGGGTGATAAAACTCGTATGAAGGCCGGAAAGTCCGATTCGAGTATGAAGGCCGACATGGAATATGCATGGAGAAATAAAAATTCTATACAAGTCCGAGTCTCTGAGGCATCGAGAGCTATCGGCTTCGATGAAGAAAAGAAGGCCAAAGAAAATCTACGCGACACAGTAGCTAAAGAAATCTTCTCGCTTGAAACTTTCGGTGTCCAATTGCAAGAAAAATGACGAAACCTTCTACGGTATCGGGAAAGGCCCTTGTCTCATTTCTCGGAGCACATCATAAATCTTTCACCAAAGGATCGGCATTCTCTAAATTGAATAGGTGCCCTTCGTATATCTTCCCTTGGAAAAGGAGTATCATCGGCTAAATCCAAATTAAAAGAACTATTTGAATAAACAAGATCTGACCATATTTGCACAAACCACATTGGGCCACCTACATTACCAACGGTGAATTTTCCAAAACCCGTATAAAGCCGACTCCTTATTATGTAAAGCATTTGGTACACAAGACCCAAGAAGATTTTTCCTAAAGCCACCGACGACCCTCAACAAGTCGCTCTGCTATCATTTGATATACTTGAGTTGGTCCAAGAGATGCACCACGAATAGAAAACAGTCTAGCCAAAGATTCGAAAAGCCACATGTTCCTCGTCCGATACTAAGCCATTGACCTTGTTATTATTTCCAATATATTTGGCCCAACCTCTCCCTTGGATCGGATGAGCCTATATTTTGGTTTTCCACTAAAAGGCGATATTTGATCTCCATCCGCCAAGACAACACAAATGAGCAACATCTAAAAGAGTTGGGCGATGGGACGGTCTGCGGAATAAGAAAGCATTAAAACAATCAGACCAAAATAACGGTAGTGGCCACTAAGGGCTCATTGGCTTGGTCGGCTAAAGAAAGTGAAATACACTCACTATGCCCATTCTTTCCCATTCACTCCTCTTTTGGGCTGCTACTGATAAACCAATTTCTCCATCCTTTGAGAGTCATCGGCCAAGCCACGAAACTCTTATTCCACCCCTCTATGTTATGACCAGGTTTACGCGAGAGGTAATCGAGGGACTTCTTGGTTTGTTACGGTATGGGCGTCTAGATTTCCCAAAGGACCCAAAAATATTGGTCATTCTTTATGCGGAATCGAATAAGTACGACTAGGATCCATTGTAGCCGATGAAGGAAGTCGAATGAGTTGAATTGCCTCAAGAGTACTTTAAGCGGAAAGTTCAAGCCGATTGAAGGTGATTCGAGAGCTTGTGCGTGTGAGGAATGAATGAGGTGGGGCGCATTTTATAGGACAGATGAAAATTTGAAAAGGCGGAAGTGAATTTCAAAAGGCGTGGCGGTTAAAAACGCACTACCGCATGTCGAGATTTACTAGCGAATAAAGCGGCGATTAATGGGTGAAGATCAAGCGTTAGCCGATTGCACAAGCCGATAATTGTGATTTTTGACAGATGACAAGTCATCTCTCAAAATGGGGGCATATGTTTGCACCAAAATTCGCAAGTTAGTCTAAATCGAGCAAATACAAATTAAAGATGCGGGAGCTAATAGAAGTTTGGAAAGAATCGAGATGTTTGGTAAAACTAAGATTTTTAAGGAAACAACCTCTAAAGATAAGGCCGATACGGATACGGACCTTGAAGCGTGTTGGAGTAGGATACGATCGGCCGAAGGGTATAAAAGAAGAGCCGAAACAAACTGCAAGAGAGAATCATCAACACATACAAACAATCGACTTTACTTTTCATCTATTTTTCCCGTCGACTAGGAGTAGTTCTTGTAATTTAGCCTTTGTAATCGATCTTGATCAATAAAGTTGCGCATCGCCGATTGTTGATCTTCGTCAATTACGCCCGTGTTCGATTTATTCGATTTTGTTGCGCATCGCCTTCTTCAGAATCGATCTGCCTTTATCCTCTGATTAGCTTTAATCGGCTAATTAGACTTACCTTGTTACTTTGATCTTGATCGGCTTCAAGCTGATTGAGTATAAGCCGATTGATCTTAACGATCGGCTTGAGTGAATTTTATTGTTTTTACCTTGTCGATTCCAGGTCAAATCGACTGGCACGCTCTGAACCAGGTGTTCGTCTGGTGTGCTGTTGTCAGAAACCCTACATCAAGTTTTTGACGCCAACACTCGCGTAGGGCTTGTAGTAGATTTAATCGTGTGTTGTCGGTCGATTTTGATGCAATGTCGATTGATGCAGGTAGACGATCACAATCGTCCTTAGCAGATCTTCGTGTTGATAACGTGTTATAAAACGTAGTCATCTACCTACAATCAATCAAACAAAATCACAGGAGCAAAAGTAGGAGCACACACAAAGTAGAGAGGCAAAGTTCTCTCTTTATTAGATTGATTTTCTTGTACAAGGGGGTGCTCAAGGTAGCAAGAGATAGATTCGGATTCGTCCACATAGATATAGAGTCCAACCGAATATAGACTTTAATCAATCTATATCATAACATTAGGTCCACACACTAAAGAGATCGAACTTGAAGTTTGAAAGATAATAAATCTACAACAAATAAGCTAATAATATACCAAATGCCTTCACCGATCATAAGGGAGTGGAAAGATCTCATATACCTACAGTATATGCACCTGAAAGAGTGGAAATACCCTAGAAGGATATTGAATCCACTCTTGACCCTCATGATAAAAAGAGAAGGGAGGCCTCCAGGTGCACGGACTCAATTCCGAGGAGACGTTCGCAGAAGTAGAGAATCGAACAAATGAGAACACTACCTGTGACAGTGAAAGAAGCTCAACCTGATGTTGAAAAAATCCCTAAAGTGAGCCATCTAGGAGATGGTAACATCCATGAAGATGATAACTCCAGCGCATATTTGCGCGCACAATCAAACGCTAGGAAGTCAGAACACCCAGACTCCATCGTTGTCGAAAATCACAAGGAGCTGGAAGAAATTGATAAAGAGATATCCCTGAAGTGATGCAGGAGAATTGTATAAAAGAAAAGGCTACATTTGTTGACATATATTCTGCCTCTAAAAATGCTAAAATCTGGATCCAGAACCAAAGTCCATGGTAGAGTGCCAGATCCTAAAAATCGCAACATGTATAGCGTCAAACTGAAGAGATCGGTGTACGGATTAAAACAGCTGAGGAGAATATGGTATGACCAACTTAGTGAGTTCCTCCTGAAGAAGGAATACTGCCCATATATGTTCATAAAGAAATCCCAGAATGGATTATGTATCATCGCAATTTATGTCGATGATTTGAATATCATCGGAATTACAGAAGAGATAAAGAAAACAAGTTCTTTCCTTAAGATGGAGTTTAAGATGAAAGATTTGGGTAAAACCAAATATTGCTTATGCCTGTTTCTAGAGCATTACCTAGAAGGAATTTTGCACACCAGTCTACCTATACCAAGAAGGTATTAGAAAGATTTAATATGGATAAATCTCATCCTTTAAAAAAACACTTAGTTGTGAGATCCTTTGAAGTGGATAAAGACCCTTTCAGATCAATGATGGAAAATGAGAAAGTTTTAAGACCTGAAGTCCCATGCTTAAGCGCCATTAGAGCACTCATGTATCTTGCGAATTGCACAAGGCCTGATATTGCATTCACAGTGAATTTGCTAGTAAGATACAGTGTAGCTCCAATCAAAAGACATTGGGCTAATGTCTAGACTTTACTCAGATACCTCTAAGGTATTCAAGACTTTGGATTGTTTTTCCAGAAGAACTAAGACTTAACCATGATGAAATATATGAATGCTGGTTATCTGTCTGATCCCTATAGTGCCAAATCTCAGACTGGTTTTGTGTTTCTCTGCGATGGTACAGCCATTTCTTGGTGGTTTTTTAAACAGACCTTGGTAGCTATTTCTACCAACCACTCAGAGATTGTAGCTTTATATGAAGCTTCACGTGAATGTGTTTGGCTAAGACTACGATTAACCATATCCAGAAGTCATTTGGTCTTAACACTGTCGATACCCTCACAATTGTCTATGAAGATAATACTGCTTGTGTTACACAAATGTAAATAGGTTATGTGAAAAACAATATCACGAAACATATTGCTCCTAAATTTTTCTATTCTCACGAAATTAGAAGAACGGTGAGGTAAAGATTTTGTAAACTAAGTCATGTGAAAATCTTACAGATTTATTCACTAAGTACTTGCCAAAATCTACATTTTCAAAGATGTGTTAATGGCATTGAAATGAGACGACTTAGAGATATGCAGAGTTCAGCAAGAGTAAATCCTTAACATGATCCTGAAAATCGTAATATAAATCCTAAAGACTATAAGTTGTACTCTTTTTCCCTTTAGTGAGTTTTTCTGAAGTTTTCTCATATGAATGTTTGTAATGAGGCAACTAGTGTAACACAATGTACGAGTACAATGTACTCTTTTTTTCTCTCTTTCACATTGGGTTTTTAAGTGAAGTTTTTGATGAGACATGTGCATTACACGATATTCGTTCAAGGGAGTGTTATGATTTAGATTGTTTAAAAGTCCATATTCGATTAGACTATATCTCTATTTGGGCAAATCTGAATCTATCTTTTACTACCTTCTACTATATGTATTATACACCCCATTTACAAGAGAACCAATATAATACATAGAGAACTTTGCCCTTCCGCTTTATGTGTGCTCCTACTTTTGCTCCTTATTGACGTGCTGTTGATTGATTATGAGTAAACGACTACATTTTATAACATTTTAAACATTTTTTGTTCGATTGAAATTTATCTAGATTTCAGCAATTTCAAACAAAATTTCAAAATTTTCGCCGAAATCTCAAAAATCCCAGTTCAAAAAATTCCAGATTTAAATTTTGCTTTTTTGGATTTTGTTTAAATTTGATCCAAAATAACAAGATTTCATCGAAATTGCAGATTTCGAAGGTTAACGAGACATGAACTGAAAACGAAATTTTAAATCTTGCAAGGCATACGCAGTTCGCCTGGTTCAGGTTCACCCACACCACATTGCATTAGAAATCACCGAAACGTCAAGATGCCATAGCAAGGTAGAGGCTACCACAGTCGCCACTGCAGTACGCAGTGTGCCACTTTGTCTAGTTATTCATGCATTACTACTTCAACTATATACTAGGTACGGCGAGGCCATCACTGGTACTTCTCCCATCGCCACTCGCTTGATAATATGCTTCCTCCATTGTCCTTCGCGACCACCTCGTTTACCTCTGTATCATCAAAACCCTGGCGGGAATAAGAAAACCTCAGAAGATTCTCACAGTAACGGCACACAGGATGAGGGAGTGTTGGTTACCAGTTCATGCAGCTCCGCGAGGAGTGGATTCATGGAAGCCGCACAGATCATCGACGGACTGCTCTAGGTTGTACTTGTTCTGCCTGAGTATCTCCTTGTTCAGGTCAACCTGACTGAAGCCCATCTCCTCCAGCTCCCTCAGCAGTTTCTCCTCCATGTGATTGACGATCTCATCGGGTGAAGGTGCAGCAGGCACACTAACAGCGGGAGCATGCACAGGCACCGGCATGCTAACAGGGGCAGCCGCTGGCACATTAACAGGAGCACGAGCAGAAGCTGGCACACCAAGAGGAGGCGCAGGCACACTAACAGGCATCGAACTTGATACAGGTCCAGTAGATGAGGTGTGAGGATCAGTGATGGGGACTTGAACTGGTTCAACTGCTGTAGGTGCAGAGGGCACAACACTTGGAAACCATTCGGTCCTGGTGCTTCCAGGGAATTCATATACAGGATCTGTGGGCTCAACATTCATATCGATAAAAGGTTTCCATTTTGTGCTGTTGCCATCTGGGGGCAGGTTCAAGTTTATTGCAGCCTGCTGCTTGTTGCCACTGGTTTGAACATGCTGTTCCACCTGCACACGAATTTACATGCAAACGATCAGATAGGAAAGAAACTACTAAGGTTGACAAGGACAAAAGCAAGCAATGGTAGAGAACAACCTGAATAAGAACCCAAACTGGCTGACCGAATTTCTGACCAGAGGGTGATGCCAATCTCCAGTATGACCTGTACCTACCAGGCTTTGGAGGTGCAACAAAATCAGCACCAACATCGATCTCATGGTCCACAGGAAAGCCATCCATTGGAATCTGCACAACACATCAAATAAAAGCGAGAGCTTCCTGTGATGAAATCATGCAATCTCACATTCACAACCATAAATTGGCAGATACTAACAACACACAGGTTGAACGTACCCCTAACTTGATTGAGCTCTGGCGTGCAAATTTCTCTCCACCATCCCAGACAAGTTGGGTCCCAAATGGCCACATGGTAGATCCATTGTTACGTATGCGCCAAATCTTTGTAAATGGAGTTGACGGTGCTAGTAGTGTTCCATCAGGGACAGAAACATCCGCAATGAAGTGGCACTCAAGTTTGTCCTTTTGAAGCCATGAACGGTGCCTCCGGTTCTGAAAATCGTCAGACGAATGTAAGTTGGAATCAATGTTACTATTCCACAGGAACTATCTAGTCATGAATATGAACAAGTTGCAACGGTCACCTCGTCTCTCCAACTTTCACTTGCTAAAGTTGGCCTGTCTATTCTGGTATATTCAGCCTCATTGCCCATGTGCGAGAAACAAGAACTGCACAAATCATAGCCATCTTTACTGCCAGCAAAGAAGAAAGAATGTTAGAAGAATGACATAATTTTTTTTAAAAAAAATTCCAATCAAAGTACAACCAAAGACCTGGAACCATTATTGAACTCAAGAACTTACACATTCGACTTGTAGCGAGGCCCTGCAATAGGTGTCACCCCACAGCCATCACATTGTACCCATCTATGGAGTGTGCGTTGTGGCACACTATCATAATTGTCAATGACATCTCTGTATGAACCTCCCAAGGAGTAGACACCGTCTGGATAAGGTCCATAAGGACTAACTGACGAGGGCATATTCAACTTAAATGGGTTATAGCTGTAGGTCTGTGGAGGATAGTTGTGCGTAGGTGGAGGGCATGTCGAGTGCAAGTCACCATTGATCTTTCCATTAGCTCGAAGGGACGGAATCGGACAGTAAGAGGGTACTGGCAATGGAGGAGGGAATATCGAATGAAAATCACCACTGATCTTTCCATCAGATGTAAAGGGCATATAGTCAGGATTCAGTCCATATCTTACTGTATTTTCACCTATAAATGGAGCGGGAGCAGAACGAAGACTAGAAACGCCATGAGCAATGGTAGCAACAGGTGATGCAGCGGGGGATATGACAGATTTCCACTTACTCTGGGCACGAGCTTTCCCCTTACTTTGCGCATCCTTACTTCCCTTACGAACAACTTTTTCCCCACGTGAACTAGCTGAAATCAATGGATCCTCAACTAAAGGATATCCTGAAGATTGTTCAACTTGAGCTTTGTATTCCTCAATTAGCATGCTGTTAAGACGATGTGCTTTAGATGATTTATAGTTCTTCATGTCCGGTGGCTGTGAAGCTGAAATCAATGGATCCTTACTTCCCTTACGAACTACTTTTTCCCCATGTGAACTAGCTGAAATCAATGGATCCTCAACTAAAGGATATCCTGATGATTGTTCAACTTGAGATTTGTATTCCTCAATTAGCATGCTCTTAACACAATGTGCTTTAGATGATTTATAGTTCTGCATGTCCGGTGGCTGTGAAGCTGAATCTGTTGTAAGTTCAGACTCTTGATTAACTTTTAAATTTCCCAATGTTTGTGGTCCATCACTAGAGGAGCCAGATGTATCAGATGGCCCACTGGAAGGCTGCATGTTGCTCTTTGGTGTCATCAATTTAGCGAATCGGTCCAGCAACTCAGCCAAAGATGGTGCTGATGATGCAGCCTTAGAACGCAAGTCATGAGATAGTTTTGCAAGGACAATGGGAACTTGCTCTGGTACAAACTTTAAAGCTTCATCAATAGCTGACTTCACCTGAGCTAGTTGATCTTCCAGAGCTGTGGACATTGGAGATATGGAATTTGAGGCTTGCTGTTTTGTCTGAGGTGCCCCAGCACTGCTGCTCTTCAACTGAACATTAATCCTAAGAGGGTTCAGTTTCTGACTAATAGCAGCATCACGTAAATCACTATCATCATCCAGCATGACAACATCCCCATCTTCATCAGTATATGTGAGAGTGAATTCATCATCAGGACTGAACTTAAAAGCACTTATAATCTTTGACCGAAGGACAGCCAGATTATGATCTATGTGTGGACCATTCGCACATGCGATGAACCGCTTAAGAGTGTCACCGTATTTGACCTGAAACATCAGCCGAGGTAAACTGGAAATTGACAAGAACAATAATAATTGACTAAAATTACACAGACTGCACAAAGATAACACAGTAAGTGGCACATTCATTTAATTTTTGCTTCACAAGCCAGTTGTTAATCAGCAAGCAGAAGTGACAAAGAAAATGATAATTCTCTTTTCTTCTGTTCCTCTCAAATTAACTAATCAACATGTGTTCAATTTATAATATCACCCGAACACTACTTAAAAGAAGCAAATCTCTCCCTTTTCAGCCGCACGTGTTGTGGCAAAAATGTCATGGCACTAATCGATTAAGGACAGCTACAACTACAAGCTTAATCACCGCAACTAGTTGAAATCCATAACAAACAGATACAAGTATACAATCATAGCATAACACTCAAAACATGTAATAAAACAAACTACGCAGATGCACCAAAAGACACAAGATTTCTCCATCCTTTTTTATGAGATGCCATAAATCAATATCTCATTGAAAATTCACAGTAAAGATGTAAGCCCTACAGTGCTAAGAGATGTAGATTAGCGTACTCCACCAAGTCCCAAAACAAAGTATCTTAGCAGTAACAAAAAACGCCCTACAAAAATCTGAATTTTCAAAAGATCACCACAAAATCGTCCCTTAATGCCCAAGATTTTCGCCAAGGTCTTATGATCGCTAACAAGATCAAAGCAATGTGATCTTGGATACACCACAGATATGCAAAATCCATCCTTTCGGCAAGCGGATGGAACACCAAAACCCATCAACCCATCTGCACCAGACCACGCCCTCGTCTCCAACGAGGGAGAAAAAGATCCGCATTGTCAGTGTTCACAACCATCCCGCAAGTAAAACAGAAGTTACCAAAAAAAACCCCCCACGATCATCGCCCAGATCGCTCCACAATCTAGCAAGCGCAAAACCCCTCCCCCCCTCCAGACGACGACAGGCCAAACCCTACACGATGGGGGAAACCCCCGCAGCATTCCCCACCCAGCCCCCCCGGGGATCAAACATCACAACACAAACACCGTAGCGCGAGGACACGGGAACCACACCTTGATGACGAGACCCCAGGCGTCTTTGCTCGGCCCCAGGCCGTAGAACGACGGCGCGGCCCCGCGGGACATCGCAGAAACGAGTCCCCGGTGGACGCGACGGCGACCGACCGGAACCCTAGCCTTGGCGAGGCGAGCGTAGACGAAGCAAACCCTGGACGAGCAGAGGACAAGGTGGTGGTGGTGGTGGCCTGGTGGGGTTGTGTGATAAGAAGAAGGTGCCAAGTCCTCGCCGCTTAGTCCCCCCTTTTATCGGGAGCCCTTCCGTTTCCTTCGATGGGAAGGGTCGGGAAGAAACTTTCCCATCTTTTCAGCTCTATTCTCGGTTATTACGTCCGGGTCCTCTTTAGCCGTTGGGCCCACGCGTCTGTGAGGGAAGACTCTTGCGCGGCGGGACAGATCCTTTGGATGGGGTTTGACGTGTTGTGATTTTGCAATTTAGTGGGGACGAAGCTGCGGTTATGTTTGTACATATCCCCTTGTGGGGTCCGTTGGTCAGTGTATTGATACGGATAGGGACTGGAATATAATATTGATTCTTTTTGGGTGTAAGGATATAATATTACTTCGTGTGAGGAGTTACTGTGTCAGTGTCTGCGTCTGCTACATCTTTGGGATTAAGAACGCAAGGTACGACCTTTGTGGCAACTCGATTCCCGGAGGGGATCGGCCATCGGCCTCTTATGCATGGACTATGGGTTTGTTTAAGAGGCTGTGTTTTAATTTTAGACTAAAAGCTCTTTAAACAGTATGACTGTAAAGTAGCTGTAAAGCTAAGGGTCTGTTTGAGGGAGCTGTGGTTGGGTTAAAAAGTTGCTTTTGTTTCTTTGAAATTTATAAAAGCAATGAGTTTGTGCGATGTGGCTTTTCTTGTTATCTTTGTTTGGCAAACTGTCTTGCAAATTGTAGTTTTGAGGCTAACCAAATGGAAGATAGTAAACATAGTGAAGTGCTGACATCCGAGTGGGGAGGTGACATGGAGGCGGCGAGGTGGGGTGGCAAAGGTTGGGAAGGCGGACGAGCGAGTTAGGAGGAGTTCAAGCGAAGTCACAACGAAAAGCTCCTACTCAAGCCAGCCTCAGACTTTTGGGGTGCTTCACACGTGGCTTAGCTTCCCATTGTTTGGGAGCTTTTAGCCCAAAGCTGAAGCAAAGCTAAAGCACAGCTCCCCCAAACAGGGCCTAAGTCACAGCAGAAGCATCTTTAAAAGCTGCAGCTGCTGATGAGGAGCTTTTTAGCTGGGCTTCGCTTAACCGTCTCTCATCTCGCTTACTCCGCCTCCTCGACCTCTGCCACCCTGTCTCGCCACCTCCACGTCACCTCTCCACTCGTCCGCCACTGTGCTTCGCTAGGTTACTGCCTCCTTGCTCGATTGCCCCCCAAAAGCTACAGCTGCAACAGCCAGTTTGTCAAACGACATAATAAGAAAAACCACGACCGCCACCATACTGCTTACTGATTCAAAGAAACTAAAAGCGACTTTTCAAATTTAATCGAACCCCCCAAACAGCCCTACATTTTGTGCCATTGTCTTACTGTCTGTTTGCTTGACACGAGAATCTGAGATACTCCCGAGAGGAGAATTTTTTTGAGAAAAAAATGAAATGAAAATACTATTGCTCAATTTTAATAGAGAGGATTTTTTTAAGAAAAAAACTGTTTTTCAAAAGAAAGACAAAAAAATTTTGGGGAGATATTAAAAAAATTGTAGCTCAATTTTAAGGAAGAGAGGGATTTTTTTTTTAGAAATTTTAAAATGAAAAAAATAAAAATTCTGTAGCTTCCGTCGCTGTAGTTTTCACGGTGACGCTACCGAGAAAGAAGAGATATATATAGATATCGTAGCCCCTTGGAGTTGAGATATTGCATCTTGTATAGTTTACAAGTACCACTAGTTTATTGTTTCCTTTGTTTCGTGGATGTTGGGGGTTGGAGTTTGAATTTGATGGGATGTATCGCAGAGGAAACGGACCAAGGACACGGAGAAGTTGACACGGCGAGAGACGGCGGCAGTCCGGCAGAGCTCAGTGCCGTTGCAACAGTGCAAGCCGGCTTCGCCGGGGCCGGGGCCCGGGAGAGCCGTTGCGCCCCGCGATGGAGTCACCTCGGTGATTTTTTATCGACCCAGCAACGTCACGCATCGCGTGTTCCCCGGTCCGATCCGTGCGCGCATACGCGCCATCGACGCTTTGTTCAGTAATCCCCACCCGCCTCACCGGGCCGCGCGCAGCTGCCCAGACGAGCCCACTCGCGCGTGCCGCACGGCCTATGGCACAGTCGCCCACGCCCCGCCGCGCGTCGGTGCTCGGTGCGCTTCGCTCACCACGCGTCGCGCGGCCGTCCACCCGGAGGAGCGCGTTCGCGTGCGCCGGGCGCCCACTCGCGCAGTCGCACACGTACGCCGTACCGCGCCGAAGCCGCCTCGCGACCGCCGCCCCTCCATGCAGCGCACGTCCTGCGCCCGGAGGCGAAGCGCCGAGAAAAACTGTGCTAGAATAACGGTATAGCCGTACTTGCTGAACCTGCTAGTGGTAAGTACTCGAGAACGGGAAGGGACATTTTGAAGAAAAAAAAATCTGTGTTGGAACGGACGGCAGCCCTAGCAAGTAGCAAGAGCATAATCTCACAAACAAAATAAACACGTAAGATACGAGTATTTGTTAATAAGGCTCAGCAAAGCCTACGTTACCGGCAGCCGAATCGTGGTATGGAGAGTTTATTTTCATAATTAAGGTTATAAAAGGTTAGTAATACATATTTATACTATGGTTAAATGATCCAGCTTGGACACTAGTCCCTCGTGCCTTTGATGAATGCACTATGTATATATGAGTTATACCTATCTTTCCCTTGATGAATGCACCACTTTGAAGGAAGCCTTGGCCTATTTAGCATCGTTGCACACTTTTTTTTTCATATTTGTCATGTTTACGTTTCCGCGATTGAGAATAGAGCTAGATTTGTCATTTCGTTCGAATGGAGGCTAAAGTTAAAAACAAATGTGCAGGAAGACCAAATAAACTAAGCCTTCACTTTGAAGAACAAAGAAAACGCCTTGATACTCCTCACACCCGTGAACTAAGGGGCTACCTTCTCGCTCAACGACTTATGACTCCCAACAAGTTGAGGTGATGCTTAAACTTGTTGGTAGTGATGGTTTTGGTTGATATATCTACAACGTTGTCATTAGTGTGCACCTTCATCAAATCAATCTCCTTAGAGTTAATCAACTCTCTAATCCCATGATACCTTGCTTGAATGTGCTTCGTCCTAGCATGATACACCTGATTTTTGGCCAAATAAATTACACTCTAACTATCACAATGCACCCGAACTCCACCTTGCTCAATGCCCAATTCCTTTACTTGCCCTACAAAGTCATAACACTTTCTTTGCAGCTTCAGCCACAGCGAGGTATTTCACTTTAGTTGTAGACAATGCAACAATAGGCTGATTTGGTGTCTTATAACAAATAGGCTCCAACCTAGAGTAAAGACATACCCCCATAATAGACCTCCTATTATCAAAATCATAGGCATAGTCTGAATCTACATGTCCAACAACCAAAGGATTACCTCGTTGTCCGCCAAAAATAAAACCATAACTTAATGCGAGAGTATGCCAAATCCATTCAAATCGTAAAATCCAACTTAATGTGAGAGTATGCCAAATAAGATCAAAAGAGAGAAAAAGCCATAACTATTTCAAATTAAGTTGAAATTATTTGAAATTGTAGAAACATTCTTTAGACTCCCAAGAAACTTTTCCAAAAATAATTATCCAAAAAGGAGTCTCCAATCAAAAGATATGCTAAATTTTGCTTTGTAGGTATGATTTTTACTCAAATAGAAGAAAAGTCAAAACTTTTTCAAATTGAGTCCAAATGGTTTGAAACTTTTCAGAAATAAACATTGGACTATTTAGAAGATTTCCCAAAAAATAATTTCATTAAAAGGAATTTTCGTTCAAAAGATATGGCAAAATGCGCTTTGTAGGTATGAAAAGAAATTGAATTTTCACCAAATGCTCAAAATGCATTCCGGATTGAAATTTATGGAGATTTGAACTTTCATAACTTTGTATGATTTAGAAATACTATTTTAATCCAAGATATACAAAGAAATCCAATTCAAATAGCGAAATCCACAAAATGCAACAACGGGTCATTTTGGGTCAAATGGATGATTTTGGTCAAATTCAAATGGCTATAACTTTTGAACGGTTGGTCGTTTGGAAAAACTTTGAACTAAAGAAATGCTTAAAATGATCAATCCTATGAGTTTTGTATTAACCACTTTTTAAAAAACTCAATAAATTTTAACTTATAAAAATATTTCATTTAATTCAAAAACAAGATCATATAAGATCCATTTGAGGCCAAATTTGCTATTTTATTTCTAAAATAGGAATTTTTACTCTGGAAGCATTGTAAAACATTTGAAATACATATTTGAGAACTTTTATAAAGATTTTCAATAATATAGACCTTTTAAACAATATTTTTGACTTTTTACCAAAAAGGCTCATATGAGGGATATGCATGCATATGCTTTCAACATTAATCCAAAAAGTATCAAATGAAGCAAATGAGAAGATATTTGATTGAAAATGGTATGTATGAGTTTAAAATACCATTTTGAACCAAGATATTGCTAAGAATCCGGTCCAAGGGGAGAAACTCACTAAGTGCAATAATATGACCATTATGGGCCAATTATAGTTTTTCAGTGAGTTTCAAAATCAAATAACTTTTGCTAGATTGGTCTTTTGAAAATCTTTTGAACACAAGAATTGTTAAGAATGACCAACTCTAGGTTTTTCATTTTGGAATTACTTTCAAAATCATTTTACATATAATTCTATGAAAATTATAAGTTTAAATCCAAAACAGGATACTAGTAACTAGATTTTGATCATGAAACTCATTTTCTTTTCAAAATAGATGTTGTGAAGCCAAAACCTTTGAAAAACGTTTCAAATACATTTGTATACATTTTGCAATTAGTTTTTCACAAGAATACTAATAGTATACAAAATTTTGACTTTTGGCTAAATGGCTTGATTTTGAAAATATATATTAGCACTTATATAAATATGGGCACATGTAGGGATGTAATATACATGGATATGAATTAAAACTCTCCCTTAATGTGCCACTATCCCAAACTTACTCAAGATTGCAATCAAAACAACTAATAAGCATGAGCAAGCATATAACAAGCAATCTAAATTGATTTTCATGAATAATGCAATATAGCCTACACAAGGCTATAAGCTAAATAGTAATCAAATTAAATACTTGTTACCCGAGATGACATTGGCTCAAGATTGAAGTGATCATCCTCATACTTGGCTCCATTTTGTAAATGATTAAGTCATCTTCCCTTTTGAAGAAGCCAAACGTCCAATCCATCTCATATTGCCTAAAAATCTTTTAGTCGGTTTTTGGTACCCAATCCTTGTTGGGTCCAACAATGTTAGTCACAATAGATTTTGGAACCCAAATGGACCTAATTTGGATATTATTGAATTGACTAACATAATTAGAAATAGGTTTGCAATAATTATTCCTCATAGGCAAATGATTGGCATTTTTATGAAAAGGCTTAGGAGGGCAATGATATTTTGCAAAACTATTTCTAGTTTGATCTCTTCTAAGCATATGATAATTGAAATTATGCATTGGCTTAGAGGATCTAGTATATCTAGCAAATGCTTTGCTATCGTTATTTCTCCTAAGTAATTTATTTGAATTGCTTTGTTTAGGCTTAGGAGTCCTAACAAATTTAGCAAATCCATTTCTAGATTCACTCTTCTTATGCAAATGAGCATTATCATTTTGAGCAGTCATATGGGACTTAACAAGCTTGGCAAATACATTGCCATTCTTGTCCTTCCTAAGCAAATAATCATTAAAATGATGAGTAGGCTTAGGAGTTATACCTTTGGGACAATCCTTACCGATGTGCCCCTTTTCCCGACAATTGTAGCAAGTAGGCTTTGAGCGTCTCTTCTTCTTCTTGACTTGCTCTTTGCCGGTTTGCCCCATTGTTGATGGTTGTGGTTTGATCTCCACTTTATTAGGGTACACGGAGGCGAGGTGCCCCTTCTTGTTGCAAGCAAAGCACTTGATGATCTTCGAATGTCTTTCGTTGTGCCTTGTCTTGCTAGTCTCCTCTTGGAGATGTAGCCGAAGTCCTCGCTATCTTGAGGCGCCCTTGGCTTGCTCAAGATCTCGTCGAGGATGGCTTTTCCCTTTACACACTTCCTCAAGTCATTTTCTAATCTAATGACTTTGGCCTTGAGCTCATTGTTTTCCTCTACAAGATTAGTCTCAACATGCATAGAGGAAGTGGAAACATTTGAATTTGAGCAACAAGGTAAATCATTGCAAGAGGTGGATATGTCAAATTTTGATGAAATATTAGGATTGACATTTAAGCAAGACATTTCATCAATTAAATCACATGAGATTCCTATGTCCACCTTAGGCTTATGAATTTCTTTGAGAAGGAGGGATTCATGATTTTTTTGAAGCATATTATAATCATTTTGAAGTGATTCATGTTCAAGCTTCAAAATTTTATATTTCTTTTTCTCCTTTCCAAGACATTTATTGAGCTCCTCTAGCAAATTCATAAGTTCATTATAAATGAGCTCATCATCATCATCCTCACTTACCTCATTTTTACCTTTCGCCATGAGGCAACGGATTTGTAATGGAAGAGCATCTTCATCGTCACTTGAGGCGGAGGTTGAGGTTGATGGAGATATCGGTTCTTCTTCATTTGAGATGGAGCTTGAGGTTCATCTCCCGACATTTCTTCCTTAATGCAATCCTCAATGGAAGTGGATGATTCAAATAGTTCTTGAAGCTTTATCCACATTTCATGAGCGCTCTTGAGATTGCATATTCTATCAAAAAATTCATCTCTCACAACACAAAATAAAACATTAGTAGCTTGAGCGTCGGGATGTAGGCATTTCCTCTCTCCTTCAGTTGGATTAACTTCATTCAATGGAGAGGAAAATCCAATATCTACGATCCACCATATTTGGGGGTTCATGGATTCAAAATGAGAAGTCATAATTAATTTCCATGAAGCATAATTTATGCCATCTAGCACAAGTGGATCGTGTGAGTGCTCTAATCCTCTAGTCGACATCCTTTACTCTCTAGATGGTTAAGTTTAATAAAATGAGAGACCAGACTCTGATACCAATTGAAATGACAGGGGATGTCGCCTAGAGGGGGGTGAATAGGCGAATTAAAAAATTTAAAACTAAATTGCAGCGGAATACAGAAACTTCGGAATGTCCGAATAATACTTCGGACTGTCCGAGTGGTTCGGATAGTCCGAGGTTATATTCGGATAGTCCGAATTATTCGGAGTATCCGAGGTTCTATTCGGACAATCCGAGCGTTTCAGAGCAAAGCATACCAAAAAGTAAATCTAGGCTATTTAGAATACATGACTTGCATCAAATGGAACTAGTTAGCCTATAATACTTGAAACAAATAGAGATCTAGCGAAAAACTCACTAGAAAAGTAGATCGGGCAATTTCAAGATTCAAAATCAAATACTAAAGCAAGAGTAAGAAGCAAACTTGGAGACGATGATTTTTCACCCGAAGTTCGGATCCTTGAGGGGATCCTACGTCTCCGTTGAGGCGGCTCGGTCACACTTGAGCGGGGGTCTCTTTCAACCCTCTTCCTCCCGGTGTTGCACAAATGCACTCGCCGGTCTTCACTCCTTTGATTCCTTCTCTTATAGAGGCGGAACCGGCCTTCACAAACTTCTCACGGCCAACCACACAAAGCTCTGGTGGCTCGTAGGCGACCTCCTAACCGTCTAGGAGTCCTCAACCTCCAAGAGTAACAAATGCTCGTGAAGAACAAGCTTGGAGATGAACTCAAGTGCTCAAAGATCAAATCTTGCTCAACACACACCTCTTCCAACTCTTCTCAACCCTTCTCACTAAGGGGATCACTTAGATCTAAGAGAGGAGAGAGATTTGGACTCAAGAATGAGAGGAAAACTCAGTTCTCACCTTTCCCCCGGCCCCCTTTGAGTTTGGAGGGGAGGGGGCTTTAAATAGAGGTCCCAAAAACTAGTTGTTGGAGACAGCCCCGACTCAGTTCGGACAGTCCGAATGAGTTAAGAATGGCTAACAGAGAGACCCAGCTCGGATAGTCCGAAATTTTCGGATAGTCCTAACTCACTTCGGATAGTCCGAATAGCACTGAGCAGCCCGACGAAAACGAGCATAACTTTTGACTCCGGACTCCGATTTCAGTGATTTTGGACTCTACCGAAAGCTAAGAATGAGGGCTACACAACTAACAAGGTCTCACTACCCAAATCTCAAAGGATAAATACATATTTCACAAAGAATCCAAGAAAGACCTACAACTCTCACTTTCCGGCGCCACCAACACCACTATCTTTCTAAGTTTCACAAGGATGGATCACTTGAGCACTTGACACATCTAAAAGTCATTCGAAATCGCATCCCTCTTAATAGTACGTCAATCCTTAGACTCAAATTAAATCAAAGATAATATAAGTCTAGAAATAGTCACTTGTCGTCTTCTTTCTTAATGTCGATGCATGAAGACTTTCACCATATAATTGATGACATCTTCGCCTTGTCCAACTCGACTCGATTCACCTCATGAGACTCTCGTCCTATCAACCTTGACTTGATCATCCTCTCTGACGATCTCCACGTCAAGTCGATGTTGACTTAGTCCTCAACTCTTGGTGACACCGCCGTCTTGTTGACCTCGGCTTAACGATCATCCTCCAAGATACCTTGGTCATCATACACATACGGGACCTAAGTATTTCCAATCCACTTATGATAGACATTAGTCCCAAAAGCTCAATAGATATAAACAAGTTGATATTTGTGAACAATTGATTACAACAAGTGTTTCATATAAAGAAGCACAACATAAATGGAAACACTTGATATAAGAAATGTTCTCTACTAAGTACATCATGATGAATATGTAATTGATCTATATGCACTAGAGAGATAATTGCCAATATGATGAATCAATTAAATCATGGCAAGGATCACAGTCTTTACTTAAATGAAGCACATGATAGAATATACACGAATTGTACATGTGCAAATAATATTTAGAATAAGAGTAAATATGTGATCCAACACTAGATTAAACTTCGCTAAGAGAATTGCATGAGAAGATATACAACTAAAACATGCATGCACCAAGTCAACCTATAGCAATATGAAGTTTAACTCTAGTTAATACATGCATACTAGAAAACAAAGCACATAATGAACTCAAATGAATATATATGCACAAATAAATAGGACATGAACCAATGTTCATATATATAATCAACATACTACTTGGAGTTCACTATGCATTTGTGACGAATACTAATAAAAAGGATACCTCAACGGCCGAAGCGGCAGGCGGTGACCTCAAGCATATCCCAGACCAGCAGTGCCGCCTGCCGCCGCCGCCCGAATCGCTGCAAGACCGCGCAAGACATCGCTCCCGACGCCGGAGCGAATCCGACCAAGCAGCGCTCAGGCCCCCTCTTGGCGGGCGGGATCTCCGACTCAAGCGAACCAAGGTGGCGGACACGAGTGCGCGTGTCGTCCTCATCGACCTCTTGCCACGTACCCCGAATGAGGTCAATCGGGCGACTATACAAAGCGGTGGCTCCTTCCCAAGAAGATCGGTGATCGCAGAAGACAAAGCTTCGGCCCATCAACGATCACGTGCGATGCGGCGCATGCTCCCTCGGCGGCACCAGCGTCCACGCACCTCAGCGTCGGCGTCGCAAAGTCACGAGGGCAAATCGCCATTTCGGGAATACCTAACCTCCACGACCACTAAGGCTACCAACCCGGCATGGGCAAGGCGGGTGGCGACCAGTCCACGGGGCGAAGGACCGGAGCTCCTAGCGTAGGTCACCTTCTCTTCCTCCCAACTCGATGTAACTGCCCCTTCATACGTATAAAGAAGGCGGGGGCTAAGCGATCGAGGAGGAGAGCGAGAACGAGAGAAAGAGGGAGCGCGATCAAACCTATCTCGCTAAGCCATTGGCATTCTCGCTTGTAAAACTTTGTGCGATCATCTGTACCAAGAGTAATACAACACCACCACACTGCTGGAGTAGGGACCTTGGCCCGAACGATATACATCTTGGACTCACGAGTCTAACCATTCGAGAGTGGAACGCGCGACCCCTAGACTTACAAATTTACTTGCCGGCGCTCTAAAAACGGCGGTTGGCGCGCCAGTAGGGACTTCGCGTCTTCATCACCATCTCCGATTCCGTTTATCTCCTGATGGCATCCACCCTGCGCGACGGCATGATCGCACCGGGAACCGGATCCGCCGGCTCTCGACCGCCGTCACCCCGACGGAGGGCTCACGCTGTCCCGCCGCCTCCCGAGGACAGCGCCACGAGAGCTTGGCGTCCTCTCCGGCGACCGCTAAGCTCGGCTTGGCGCCTGAGGCCCCGGCCGAACCCGAGGAGTGCCGCCACGGTCGTGAAAACTCCCAGAGGCCCGGCGCGCCAACCGCTCGGCGTTTTCTAGAGCGTCGGCAAGTAAATTTGTAAGTCTAGGGGTCGCGTTCCACTCCTCAATGGTTAGACTCTTGAGTCCAAGATGTATACTTGGTTGGCCAAGGTCCCTACTCGATTCGATGGTGGTGTTGTATTACTCTTGGTACAGATGATCGCACAAAGTTTTACAAGCGAGAATGCCAATGGCTTAGCGAGATAGGTTTGATCGCGCTCCTCTTTCTTCGTTCTCGCTCTCCTCGAATCGCTTAGCCCCGCCTCCTTTATACTGTATGGAAGGCAAGGTTACATCGAGAGTTGGGAGGAAGAGCAAGGTGACCTACGCTAGGAGCTCCGGCCCTTCGCCCCGTGGACTGTCGCCACCCGCCTTGCCCATGCCGGGTTGGTAGCCTTAGTGGTCGTGGAGGTTAGGTATTCCCGAAATGGCGAACTTCCTCTGTGACTTTGCGAATCCGACGCCGAGGTGCGTGACGTTGGTGCCGCCGAGGAGCGCGCGCGCGCATCAGACGTGGATCGTTGATGGGCCGAAGCTTTGTCTTCGCAATCACCGATCTTCTTGGGAAGGAGCCACCGCTTTGTATAGTCGCTCCGATTGACCTCATTCGGGGTACGTGGCGTAGGCCGATGAGGACTGACACGCGCACTCGTGTCCGCCACCTTGGTTCGGTTGAGTCGGAGATCCCGCCCGCCAAGAGGGGGTCTGAGCGCTGCTTGGTCGGATTCGCCTCCGCCGGCCGGGAGCGGATGTCTTGCGCGGTCTTGCAGCGATTCGGCTCGGCGGCGGCGGGCGCGCGCCGCTGGCTGGGATATGCTTGAGGCCGCTGGCTCGTCGCTTCGGGCTGTTGGGGTATCCTTTTTATTAGTATTCGTCAATTTGCACAAAAGGAATGCAATAACAAATATAGAAGAGATACCAAAATTGCATACCTTATCTTTGCTTAACCATCCCACTTGATTTTCCTCTAAAAGATGAGACTGATACTCAACTAGGCAATAACATGTTAGTCTCATAGCAATATAATCATATTAGAGGTTTGTCATTTGTTAAGCACTAAGTTAAGCATTTACTTAATTACATAGATTGTCATTATGTGTGTGTCATTATTCACTAAAATAACATAAGTGCCTAGATGCACTTTCAAGAATACAATCTCACAAGCAAAACAAGCACACAAGAGACACGATGATCTATTAACGAAGTTCGGCAAAGCCTATATCCCTGTGAGTCAAATCGTGGTGATTCTCCATATGGGGAGTTTCTTTTCACGATTAGATTTACAAAAGGTCGGCGATACATATTTATTCCCTGGTTACATTATCTGACTTGGACACTAGTCCCCCCGCACCCCTAGTACATAATATTCTGTAACTCCATACAAATTATGTTTTCTTCCCTTAAAGGGTTGCGTTCGGAAAAGTGACGTGCCGCTTCTCCAGACACCTCCTTTGTATATACGAGTCACACACAATATTCAGCTAATGAAATGAGAAGCTATCAGTTCTTAAGCCCAACTATTGTCTTCGTAGATGGGCGGCTTAGGGTGTGTTTGGTTGGTGGGATGAGATTGAATGGGATGGGATGGTCCTGTACTATTTGGTTCCATTGTTTTGGGTGAATGGAATGATTTAGCATCTATAAGGAATATTTCTCAAATTTGTATCCCACCATCTAGGACAGGATGGTTCCATTCAAGCAACCAAACACATGGATGACTTTTTTCTTAAACCATCTCATACATGTACCACTTAGTACAAGCAACCAAACACACCCTTAGTTTCGGAGGATTTGTGTGCCAGCCAAACAGCCCTTAAAAACTGTTCGATGCAGAAAGGCCTCAGATTAAAGCATACATATATAGAAATTTTTACTGTTGTAGCCTGACAAAATAATTTTTTTCACGAATAGCCTTTGATCCGAAGAAATTACAATTCTAACCTCTGCACAGTATATTTCAGCGGTTCGGATGCGCGGGAATTTTTTTTAACTACCTCCTGCGGACTGCGTTCGCGACATTTTTTTAATTTTTTGCTGACGTTCAGCGGACTCAGTCCGCTTAAAATTTGGAACCGCTGGAACTCGTGGGGTGGGGTGGGGTGCGAAAAAAACCGTGGAAGCAAAAAATATTTATAGGACTGTAATGATATTGAAAAATTATGAAATTTTTTGTGAAGATTTGTGACACATCAATGATATTTTCATAAAAATTTGAGAAGATTATCACATATGAGGAATTTTTACAAATTCAAATATTACAACTGTCTTGATGAAACCCTGACGAGTAAATTTGAAGCGAAAGAAAAATGAAACATACCATGTTGATAAAATCTGAAATTTTTTGTGCGGGTTTTTGAGACATAAATTATATATCCATAAAAATATGAGAAGATTATCACGTACGTGGAATTTATAAAAATTTGAACATTACAACTGTCTTGATGAAACACCCACCAGTAAGTTTGAAGCGAACAAAAATAGAATGAACCACGTTGATAAATCCTGAAATTTTTTGTGCAGGTTTTTGCGACATCAATTATATTTTCATAAAAATATGAGGAGATTACCACGTTCGAGGATTTTTTTTAAAATCGAACATTATAACTGGCTTGACGAAACACTGACCAGAAAGTTTGAAGCGAACGAAAAATAGAACAAAACACGTTGATAAATTCTGAAATTTTGCGTGCAAGTTTTTGAGACATCAGTTATATTTCCATAAAAAGCTGAGAAGATTATCATGTATGAGGAGTTTTTAAAAATTCAAACGTTACAACTGTCTTCATGAAACACTGACCAGTAAGTTTGAAGGGAACGAAAAATAGAAAAAATCACGTTGATAGATTCTGAAATTTTTTGTGCAGGTTTTTGAGACATCAGCTATATTTTCATAAAAATTTGAGAAGATTATCACATATGTGACGCATCATATGTGATAATCTTCTCAAATTTTTATCAGCGAATTTTATGGGAACATTATGGGATGCATCATATGTGATAATCTTCTCAAATTTTTATGAAAATATAGTTGATGTCTCAAAAACCTGCACAAAAAATTTCAGAATTTATCAACATGATTTGTTCCATTTTTCGTTCCCTTCAAACTTACTGTCAGTGTTTCATGAAGACAGTTGTAACGTTCGAATTTTTAAAAACTCCTCATACGTGATAATCTTCTAAGATTTTTATGGAAATATAATTTATGTTTCAAAAACCCGCACAAAAAATTTCAGATTTTATCAACATGGTATGTTTCATTTTTCTTTCGCTTCAAATTTACTCGTCAGTGTTTCATCAAGACAGTTGTAATGTTTGGATTTTTAAAAATTCCTCATATGTGATAATCTTCTAAAATTTTTATGGAAATATCATTGATGTGTCACAAACCTCCACAAAAATTTTCATAATGTTTCAATATCGTTACAGTCCTATAAATATTTTTTGCTTCCACTGTTTTTTTCGCACCCCACCCCTACCCAGCCCCACCCCTGGAACCGCTGGAACTCGTGAAAAATGAGAGAAAAAAATTTAAGCGGACTGAGTCCGCTGAATGTCGAGAAAAAATTAAAAAAAAATGTCGCGAACGCAGTCCGCTGGAGGTAGCTAAAAAAATTAAAAAAATTCCCGCGCATCCGAACCGCTGAAATATACATTACATGGGCTAGAATTGAAATTTCTTCGGATCAGAGACTATTCGCGAAAAAAATATTTTGCCAGACTACAATAGTAAAAAATTCACATATATAGTCCCATTTTGTTTTTATCTCTTGAGTATGAGAATTGTTCTATATTAGTACACGTACAACTAAACACGTAGATTATGAAAGCTTGTGAGTTGCGACATGATGATTTAGAAAAGGGGAAAAGAGAAATATGGAAACAAAGGATTGTGTGCCATTGCCTTTTGAAATGATGAACTGTGGGGCTCCAGATAATACTTCTAGCAACTGTCTGTATGACGTGAGGTTCACACTTCACAGTATCAGAGTATATAGTGCAGTATAGTAGCGGGTTCAATACAATCAACAGCCAAAAAAAAAATTTCACATTACAGAGTATTCGGTGCTCACATGTATGATAACTGATAAGACTTAGGGCATAAAACTAAAACTATTGTGGACAAAACTGTAAGAAACTAAGATAAACTAGATTAATTGAGCAGTGCTTCAATGCTTTCCTTCTTAATACAAGTTGTACAAATCTTGAAGCAAGCGAAGGGGTAAATAATAACTATCTAGCCTTCATTCATGCTTTAATATTTGTGCAACTGTAAAAAAGAAAAGTATGGAAGCACCTCTCAATTTAATTTCATTGAGCAATGAACTGGTCCAATGCTTAGGAGATCAACTATGCTCTTCGAATATCTAGGTCTATCCTCACCGCATTACGGTTGAAGTTATTTCCTCATATTTGACTCCTATTTCTTTTTCCATGGGGATCTGAGCCCTTAGTTTTCTTAGGGCAAGTACAATAGCAAAATCAACTACTGGCTAATAGTAAGCTAAAAGTCAGTTTGTACAATAACTGACTCTGAATGTTGTCTCTAGATGTTGTGCAATAACTATCTTTTCTCTCTTGTACATAAATGATCTACCTATGCTCCTGTGCAAAGCAGGCTACTAAATAAGAGCCAACTCTCTTCTCTTTCCTCTTTTCTCACTCCTCCACATAGACCAAAGCTGATGTGTACAGCCTAAGAGCCAACTGACATGGTCTTATTGTAGGCATGGCAGCCCAAGTTGCAACTTGCAAGCGCTTGATCCAATAATTACAAAGGTTGGACAGAAGCAGAATAATGCAGGCACACAGGAAATTCGGATTCACGGATAATCTCAATCGGTTAAAACTTAAGGTCAAAGCATGAGGAAAAGATTCACAAAAAAAAAAAACATTGGTGTGACGGCAAAAGAATAAAAATGAAGCATTCTGTGGAGCAGTATGCTATTGCAGTACTGCACACCATGTTCTTGTAAAAAAGGAAGTTCGTCTGTCACTCTGTTGTCAAACTAACCGGAACTCGGTTTAAAAAGAAGAGTTCTTTTAAGTTCACCACTTATCCCTCGAGAGGTAAGAGTTTGGATGAATCCTAGCCTTTATTGTCTAAGAATATCTTAGGAAAAAATTTGTTAACCCATTATAGCAGGTTAGTGGATCAAAGATAAAAAAAAGCAACACCATAAATAATTCCACTAATGCTGCTCAAGAGTGATGCTATCCATGCAACCAGAAAAGTTCAGAACACTATAGTATTCAAGATTAAGTATTTTAATCTGAAATATTAAAGCTTGAAATTGCATATGAATACATTAATATGCATAAAGTAGAAAGTGGACATGCTTGCTTTCGAGGATGAATATTTTATCTTGTTTCTGTATACACAATTTTGTTGGCCGGATTTTACTTTTATTGATTATGAATTTAAATGCATGGTGAGGACTGAGGATGCACAAAAATCATGTTAATACACTATCCCAACATTAATAAATATTTTTTTCTATTGTTTCGAATTTAAGTTTTTTTTGGTATTTCTGTCTTTTTTAATATTTTGTAAATTATTTGGAGATATTTGAACTTCCAATTTGTGTTCTTATACTTTAAGTTTTCTGAAATACTGTTTCATTCTTACTAATTTTAGTTTCAAATTTTTATAAGTTTTATGCTTACCGTTTACCATTGTTCAGAAAAATAGTATATGGTCCAAGACACACTTATAGCTTTGCCTATTGAGCCCAAACGTTAAATGGTAATGCCAATTTAACATTTGTATCCTTATATAATATGCAATGAAAAGTCTATTACCCTCTACATGGTAATAGAAATATCAACCATTGGATCTTCCAAAATGGATGGTCTAAAATAAGTTAGGTGCACCTTAAAAAATCCCTAAAAAGAAAAGAAAATGAAAGGAGAGTGCTTGGAACTAATCAAGTAGAACTTTTTGGAATTTGATGATGAATGTACCTGAACTGAAGGGAGGCCTCAACTTTTCCCTCCCCTTTTGGACCACAGTTGATTTCCTTATTGTTTTGTTAATCAATTACAAACAAGCATTGCAGCAAAGCCTCCTCCAGTTTAAAATGCGAGCTCTTTTACAGTGGATTAAATTCAATATAAGCCGCTCATTCCTTTGAATCTAATGGTTAAAATCAATTTAGATCTAGTTATACTACCACTTGTAGTATTGGTAGTAAAATTTAGAAAGGGATAAAAGGGTAAAAAATTCTGTTATATTATTTGTCCTCTACAGTAAAACACGTCATGTGATCCTAATAAATTGTAGATAAATAGATAAAAAGCATCTGAAGATCATCAGGTATTCGGTGAATCCAAAACTGTGAACGAATTAGGAAAAATCTAAAATACCCTTGATGAATGGATAAAAAAAATCTAAAATACTCTTGAGGAATGGATAGTTAGATTTGATTTCTACTACCACTACTTAATATTTATGTTATCCACTGTAAAATTTCTCTAAAATGCAAGTTCATTACACACTGACCCTGTTGCAATTAGTTGGGCGAGCTGCAAAACACAAGGAACTTTCCTTTCTCGAAAGACCAGAATTCAGTGAATTTGCTACACCTGTTGAGATAAACCTCCATCCACTAATAAAAACCTGAGAATTTCGACCCATTTCTGAATCCACCCTTCGTAAGCCTAAGTTGCAGTTGTTCAGGAAGAGCTCTTCTCACTTTTTCAGTTGTCATTTCTGAAACTATTGGTCCACGCTCCACACCGTCTCCGATCAAGATTCTCATGGCATGCAAGCAGTCGCTGATATGTGTAATCCCCTTTCTGCCATAAAATCTTTGGACATTCCAAGTCGCAATTTTGGGTTCTTCCTTGCAATTCCCAGAAGTCCCATCCTTGCCTTGGGATCCTGTCCCATCCTCCCTAACCACTTCACCTGTATGAAATAACGTCCAGCTCCACAAATAGTTAGGCAGAGTGGTTATCCGCGCGAAGGTTGTATCATTCTTCTCTGAAGACTTGTCCGAAATGAAGCTTATGAAATTCGGCACACGGCCGGATACCTTCTTCACCTCTGGGTCTGTGAGGTAGTGGTCGTGAATTCCATCGTCTCGTTATGTTAGATTTTGTTCGTGTTGTCTGATTGGTGCGGTTTGTTAACTGTTCCAGGTCTGTCTCTACGGAGGTGGCTACTGACCTGCAAATCCAGGTGGATAACTGCTTGTTTCGTCTTCACAAGGTAGTTGGAAATTTTGTTATTCTGCCTTGTTCTGCATCGATCGAGGACTGAAGTGTTGGTTTAGTTCTGAATTCATTCATCAGAACATCGATATTTTCCAAAAAGGCAGTTCTTTTGGTTTCTTGAGATGTTTTTTGTTCATGAGCACAATTCATGACAGTAACCATGCAATTTGTTGCTTCCTTCTGCTTCAATTCGATGACGGAATTGCTAAACGAGTTTCCTTGACCGCAACAGTTTCCTCTGCTCTCCAAATGTCTGCTGCTGCAAGCGCTATGCGTGGAGTCCGGCGACGGCGACAGCAGCGTCATCGAGCTGACGGCTTTTCCGGGCGGCGCGGAGGCGTTCGAGACCTGCGCCAAGTTCTGCTACGGAATCACAGTCACGATCGGCCCGCACAACGTCGTCCCCATCCGCTGTGCGGCCGCGCGCCTCGGCATGACGGAGTCCGCCGACAGCGGCAACCTCGCCGCGAAGCTCCATGCCTTCCTCGCCTCCTGCCTCCTCCGACGCTGGAAGGACGCGCTCACTGTGCTCCACTCCACCCGCCGCTACGCAACGCCCTGCGAGGAGCTCGGCGTCACGTCCCGCTGCGTCGACGCCGTTGCGGCCCTCATCACTGACCCCAGCAGCAGCAATGCCTCCGCCGCCATGCCCGCCAATTCCTCGTCGCCATGGTGGGCTCGTGACATCTCCGAGCTCGGCGTCGACCTCTACTGGCGCGTAATGATGGCCGTCAAGGCGTCTGGTATCATCCACGGGAAAGCCGTGGGAGACGCGCTCAAAGCCTACGCGCGCCGGTGGCTGCCGAACGCCGCGAAGAACGGGTACCTGGTGGAACAAACAGACGGCGGCGCGAGCAATGCCGTGCGGATCTCCAAGAACCACTGCCTCCTTCTCGAGAAAGTAGTGAGCTTGCTCCCCGCCGGGAGGAGCGCCGTCTCATGCAGCTTTTTGCTGAAACTTCTCAAGGCGGCGAACATCCTCGGCGCCTCTCCCGCGTCCAAAGCAGAGCTCACGCGGAGGGTGGCGTTGCAACTGGAAGACGCCAACGTGAGCGACCTCCTGATACCGTCGGCGTCCGCTAGCGAGACTCTGTACGACGTGGACGTCGTGGTGGCCATCGTCAAGGAGTTCGCGCTGCGGCAAGCGGCGGAGGCGGGAAGCCCGGAGGCTAGCCCCCCGCGAGCGGGCAGGCACCGGCGGTCGCGGTCGGCCGAGAGCGCGGATTTCGAGGGCGCGCGTCGGTCGACGTCCACGGCGGTGTCCCATAGCTCGATGGTTCGGGTGGGGAAGCTGGTGGACGAGTTCTTGGCGGAGGCGGCCAATGATACCAACTTGCCGCTGGACAAGCTGATCGCCGTAGCCGAGGCCGTACCAGACTGTGCCCGGCCGGAGCACGACGATCTTTACCGAGTGGTCGACACATACCTCAGGGTATGTAAGAACAGCTCATTTCACGTCCAGGTTAATTTTGATTTCTTACGGTGTCCTAATTCGTGTTACGTGTAGACGCACCCGGAGATGCACAAGTGCTCGAGGAAGAAGCTGTGCAGGGTGCTCAACTGCAGGAAGCTCTCCGAGGAGGCGTCCATGCACGCCTCCCAGAACGAGCTGCTGCCACTCCGCGTCGTCGTGCAGGTGCTCTTCTTCGAGAAGGCACGCGCGGCCGGGGTGTCCGGCAACCGCGCCGCCGGCCTGCCCGGTGGCATGAAGGCGCTGCTCGCCAAATCAAGAACCGGGGGGGAAGACGGCGAGGATTCCAAGGACGATCAAAGGGGCCGAGGCCTCGCCGCCGGCACGCCGGCGGATGACGACTGGAGCGTGGAGGGACTGAGACGCGCAGCGTCGAGGGTGGCGACGCTGAGGATGAAGCTGGCGGAGAACGACGACGACGACGAGGCGTTCGTGCACAGGGCACGCACGGGGCTGGCCCGGAGCGCGTCGTCGCGTGTCAGGGCATTCTGCGCGGCCCCAGCGGGGAAGCCCAAGCGCATTCTGAGCAGGCTATGGCCGCTGAGCAGGGCCATCGCCGAGAGGCGCTGAGGGTCTTGCACTGTTGCACATGAGAACCCATGGCGGCAAACCGATCGACCAAAATAGGTGGTTGCTAGATTTGTAAGTAAATTTGATGTGTTGTCCTAGCGCACAGTTAGAACTTGCGAGGTGAGTGTATTTAGGTCATTAAACTATGAAACCATGTATATTTACATATCGCTGGACTTGTTAAACCGTGCAAAGGGAGTTCAAACGAGGTTTTGCGAGGCGAAAAAGGCGCCCGCATGCATGGCGCTAATGCTTATGTGGTGTTGACGTGGATGATGACGGGAGAGAGAGAGTGAAGGCCTCTGCCTCTGCCTCCGCCCCGCCGGTGTGCCCATCT
Source organism: Otatea glauca (assembly GCA_036346275.1). Classification (NCBI taxonomy): domain Eukaryota; kingdom Viridiplantae; phylum Streptophyta; class Magnoliopsida; order Poales; family Poaceae; genus Otatea; species Otatea glauca. The sequence goes on from CM070717.1 coordinate 35,772,203, forward strand.
GCACGTTCATCAATGCCATTGCCAAGCGTTCAAAAGTAAATTGGTTTGGACCCGTCCACATGCTCCAGATCGTGTCGGCCGCCACTGACTAATTACAGGAGTTCCTGTTCGAGGAACATGTCGAGTCATCAAGTGGTGCCCCTCCTTCGTCCGCGGCGTCGCAATGGCCCCTAAATCTTTCCTCCAATTTTCTCTTCTCGCCTCGCAAATCTGACCAAATTAACCCTCCCAAATGGCACACATCTCATCCGTTTACATAAACAAAACATAAGCATTAGCACAACGTGGATGCCTCGTTAGCCTTGCAAAACGTACATCTTTTGGATCTCCTTTGTATGTGTTAACAAGTTCAGTGACCTAAATGCACGGTTTCATAGTTCAGTGACCTAGATGCACCCACCTTATTCTTGTACGTGCGCTGCAATTTACTCAAGTTTATTGGTTACCATATAGCTCCAATGTGACTTGAATCAATTTGTTTATGCAGTTCATAAATTGGATAGGATTACAGGAGTTAAATGACAATTATATGCAGTTCCCCCCATCGAAATGAGCCAGGGAGACGAGCCTCGAGTGCCAACTATTAGCAAATGATTGTTTCACTTTGTGTGTTGGCACATGATTGCTAGTATATACGATATCAACTTTGCAAAAAGGAGAAATAAAACATCATCATAAAAAAAGAAAAAAATAAACATGGCTTCACAAGGGCAAGTACTATACATCAACAGCCTCCTCTAAGAATCCACACACACGGGTCACGAGTGTCATGATATCAACCGAAAAAGCAAGAGCAGATCATCAGCATGGGCGACCTTTGAAAGTCACCACACATTTGGCTTCTTGCTCGTTAGTCGTTACTATCACACAGCGTTCATGAGCCAAAGCCTTCTCCAACATCTTTTCTTCCCCAGGATTAGTCATGTCTTTAATTAGCACAAGACATTAGTTTAATACCCGGGCGTTAATGTGAAGACCGATGCGGAGCGGTGGTGGGATTAGTCCTATATTGCTTGTATAAAGTGAGTTGTAGTAGTATATAATGTATGTTAGGTCTAAACATAGCAACTTCGAGTTAACTCTTTTACACCAAGCAAAGAAGAAAGTGTAAATAGGGTGCTATGCATGCATGGATCTGTCCCACATGATGGAATTAATTCAAAATTAATTCAACGAAAAAATCAAAGGGATGTTGAGTTGAGGGTATGGTATTTAATACCATATTGCTTTGCTAGGTGGAGTACAATCAACTTGTAAGGAGAGCTCATACATGGAATCTAGTAAGAGTTGGTAGCAAGGAGGTACACACGGTTGGCTATGTTAGGCTATGTACACGCACGCACGTATATCGCGTATTTCACGTGTTTATCTTGTGATTTGTGACTTGCGACAACGCGCGGCCACGACCGAGACGTGCTAAGTGTACTTAACTTTTTTATCACGTGTACCGACTGTACCATATCACCTTACACCTCGATTGCCGACGTGGCGCCGCAGACTCAGGGAGACGTACGTTCTTGTGCGGTTAGTCTGTTCGCCCGCAATACGAGATTCCAAGGGGTGGTTCCTGGAATCGTGGTAGTTTGATCTGCGTTATTGCGAAGCGGATTTTTTCTTACGCGCTTTCTTAAAGGGAGACGTCCCTGTACGTGAAGGTAGATGCGACAGAAAATCAATCTCGTTCTCTTTGGCGATCTCTGTTTCCTTCGTGCTTGCTATCTTTGGAGCCATTTCGTCCCTTCATCCGTCATGCAACAGGTGTGAGGGAAATCAGTGTCTCCGATCCAACACCGGCCACTTGAGGCAGCGGCCAGCAAGTGTGAGGGAGGGAGCCCAGAACAGCGCGCAGGGAGAGGAGGCTGTTGGGGGAATGACCCGACTCTGGAATCACAGTCCACTCCCCGCCCGTGCTCGCCGTCGCCGCACACGTTGTCGTTGTCGCCATTGCCATGCTCGTGTCGGAGGGGGGAAGGGGAGGGGGTGGCGGGGGACGGCGGAGGGTGGGGAGGGAGGCAAGGGGGGCGTGGGGGCGAGGGAGATGGAGGGGGTGGGAGGAAGCCGTGCACGGGGGCCGGGGAGAGGGAGGGAGGCGATGAGGGCGAGGGAGATGGAGGGGGCGGGAGGAAGCCGCGCGCAGGGAGAGGGAGGGAGGCGACGAGGGAGAGGAAGGGAGGCAAGGAGCTGTGCAGTGGTGCGGGGGCGAGGCCGCGAGGGAGGGAGGCGGCAGCCGGCCAGCCGCATGAGGAGAGACAGAGAGAGGAGGGAAGTCCACGATGCCAACAAGGAGAGACCGAGAGAGGAGAGAAGTGGGCGAGGGAGAGGAAGGAGTGGCCACGAGCCCGCAGTGCCGAACAGGGATGGGGGATGGGAATTTTGACGGGAGATCGGTGATTCGGTTAGTTCGGTGTCTCTGATTACAAAACGAACCGAAAAATAAAAACCGAACCAAAAACTGAAGAAATCAATTTTTTCGGTTAATTCGGGTTGGCTTTTCGGTTTCAGTTTAAAATTGCCCACCCCTAGCCCGATTATGAGATGAGCAATAACACTTGTCTCAGTTGCCTACTGTCGCTCCTCTCGGACCAATTGTGTGACGTGTATATGCACTTCGCCAGTGCTGTCGATCCGTTGGAGGCCCTGGACCGCAAATATACGGTGTCGTATACTGAACGTGAGATTTATGTGAATGAGCAGTACCATAACTTCAGAATGGTGAATAACCGTTCTATAGTGGAATAGGCTCATGAGCTCTAGCTCTTGGTGGGGGAACTCGGGCACTTTAATTGCGCTCTTCCAAATAAGTTTGTGGCCGGTGGCATAATTGCCAAGCTGCCTCCCTCGTAGAGTAGCTTTGCCACAACCTTAAGCACAAGAGGTTGATCATGATCGTTGAGGAATTGATCGTAACTCTCGATATTGAGGAGAAGGCAAGAGCAAAGGATGCCCCTCGTCCCTCACTGGAAGGCACCTTCAATGCCAATTTTATAGATGGCAAATCTGGTAGGACGAAAAACAAGAATAAAAGAAAAGCCAAACAAACAACTAGCTTTAAGAAGAAGATGATGAGTAAGGAGGACCTTACTTGCTTTGTGTGCAGTGAGCTGGCCATATAGTCAGAAAATGCCGTCAACGTAAGGAAAGAAATGACAGTCGATAGGGGTAGAAATCTACCAATGTTATTATTAGCGAGGATGGAGGATCAGGATATGTACCTGTTTTCTTCTAGCATGTCAATCTATTGATTGGCAGATCGACACATGAATATGTGTGTGCTGACTTTAGTTTGTTTTCCTCTTATCAGGCTGTCAGTTGTTACTCCGTCTTGATGGGGAATGGATCATGGGCTGCTGTGCACGGGATTGGTAGAATGGATCTGAGGTTAACTTCAGGGAAGACTCTATCATTAAAGAATGTGCAGCATGCTCCTGAAATAAATAGGAACCTCATCAGTGGTTCACTTTTATGTCATGATGACCATTGGCTAGTTCTTGAGCTAAATAAATTTATTATTTCGAAGTTTGGTTTATTTGTTGGCAAAGGTTATGATTGCGGAGGCATGTTCTGCCTTTCTGTTCTTGATGATTGTAACCTTGTGAACACATTATCTTGCTTGCCAAATAATGATGGAGATGCCACTGATTGGCATTCTCGTTTATGTTATATTAATTATAATAGAATTACTTGTTTGGTTAATCTAAATTTAATTCCAAGCTTTTTCCATAATTAGAGGATCTAAGTGTCGACTTATGTGCAATCTAAGTAACCTCGAAAGCCTTTCAAGGCTACAGGGGAGAAAAGTCTAACATCATTAGATTTAATTCATTCTGATCTGTGTGAGATGAATGGAGTATTAACTAAGGCAGGAAAAAGATCCTTTATAACATTTATTGACGATGCTACTAGATATTGCCAATTGTATTTGCTTAAAACGAAAGATGAGACACTGGAGTACTTTAAAATCTATAAAGCTAAGGTTGAAAATCAACTAGAAAAGAAAATCAAACGTCTAAGGTCAGACAGATGAGGAGAGTATATCTCTATTGAGTTTTCCTTATACTGTGCGAAATATAAAATTATCTATGAGACGATGGCTCCTTATTGACCCCAGTCAAATGGGGTGGCTGAGAGGAAAAACCGAACACTAACAGACTTGGTTAATGCCATGATGGATAGTGCCAGTTTATCCATGCCATGGTGGAGGAAGCCATCTTGACATGTTTCGTCCTTAATAGAGTCCCCGCATCAAAAGGTGAGGTTACTTCATATGAGGGATGGAAAGGGAGAAAACCTTTTCTTAGTTTCTTACGCGTATGGGGGTGCTTGGCGAAAGTTAATGTACCACAATATAAGAAACGTAAGCTAGGACCTAAAACTATGGATTGTGTCTTTCTAAGCTATGCGCAGCGTAGTGCAGCATATAGATTTTTAGGAGTGAAATCCGAGATTTCTGATGTTCATATTAACACTGTTATTGAATCTCATGATGTAAGCTTCTTTGAGAATATCTTTCCTATGAAGGATACTAGTGCATCATCTAGTCAAGCAATCTTTAATCCACCTTCTGAACCTCTAACCTTTCATGAAGATACTATTGAGAATGACAGTATAGAATATGTGCCAAATACCCTTTTAGAGGCATATGCATCACCCGATGCAAAGTACTAGAAGGAAGCGGTCCAAAGCGAAATGGATTGCGAATGGAACATAGAAAGTCCGTGAATGTCCTACTGGCTGCAAAACAGTTGGATTTAGATGGATCTTTAAGAAAAAGTTTAGACCTAATGGTATTATTGAGAAGTACAAAGCTAGACTTATGGCTAAGGGTTTTACCCAAAAGGAAGGAGATGACTTTTTTGATACTTACTCACCTGTTGCTAGGCTTGCTACTATCATAGCGCTTCTTGCACTGGCAACTTCATGTAAGTTTTACATTCATCAAATGGAGGCAAAAATAGCTTTTCTAAATGGAGAACTGGATGAGAAAATTTATATGAAGCAACCCGATGGGTATGTAGCACCTGGACAAGAGAATATGGTGTGTAGGATTCGAAGGTCTTTGTATGGCCTCAAGCAAGCACCTTAAGCAGTGGCACGAAAAGTTCGATAAAAACTCTGATGTCTACCGGCTTTGTGGTAAATGAGGTCGACAGATGTATGTATTATAGGTTTGGTGGGGGTAAGGGGGTGATTATGTTTTTGTATGTCGATGATATACTGATCTTTGGGACTAGTATCAATGTGATAAATGATGTTAAATCATTCTTATCTCAAAATTTTGATACAAAGGATCTAGGAGAGCTGATGTTATTCTTAACATCAAGATTATTAAGGGTAAGAATTGAATTACTTTAAAGCAGTCTCATTATGTGGACAAAATTCTGAGTTATTTTGGGTACTCAGATTGCAAAATATCTCTAACACCCTATGACTCGAGTCTCAAACTTCGAAAGAACAAAGGACAAGGGATAGATCAATTGAGATACTCTCAAATAATTGGTTCTCTCATGAATCTGGCTAGTGCAACTAGGCCTGACATTTCATTTGCTGTAAGCAAATTGAGCCGGTGAAAGTTCAAGCTCCATTAATTTGGTTTTGGTGTTAATGACAAATCTAATATTGAGACTAACTATTTTGATAATTATAATATTTATTAGTCTCAATTGTTAATTAATGACAAATATTTTTACAAGACTAACTCTTTTGTTGAGTTTAACTCTTATCAGTCTCTTTTGGATGAAAAAGATAGAAATATCAAAGGTATGCATTCAAATTCATATTATCATATCTTGTTGCATTCCTTGGATATAATATTCACGATCATATTGGTAAATCCAAATATGAGACTAACTCTTTTATTAAGTATATCTTTGATTGTCTCATCTCATTGAAAAATAGAAATCCCAAAGGTATGCATCAAATACAACTCCATTATTTCTAGATGCATAACTTAGATTCAAGATAAAAGATGAACTCCACTGTAGTTTCAATCTTAAGATGCGCATAACGTTTTCAATTTTATATATACATGAATGCACACATTTAAGGGAAGTTCATGCTTTATCTTGATGTTTCAATAGTATTGATTCCTTTCATCTTGCTACAAATTTTAAGGATCATTACTTTGAAACAAACTCTTGGGTATATATATATAACTTGTATAGTTGTAGTATACTCATGTTAATATGTGACAAACTCCAAATCAATCTCAAATTGAATATGTGCATATTGGTTCAAGTTCAATTTTATATATACACACATTTATGGGAATTTATTCTATAATTAATGGTATTAAGAGTATTGATCCATTTCCACCACTCCATATAAATTAGATCATTACTTTTAGATTCCATCGAATTGAGTATATAAAACTTGTGTAGTTAATATATACTCATGATAATTTAAATTCAATTTAAATTGCGTTTGGTTGTCATTCAATCAACAAAGAACTAGTCATGTGCTGATGGTTCACTTTGTTAATCCTAGAGCAATCGAAAGTTTTTTAGTATATAAAGCATTAGTTGTATTAGTATACTCAAGACACAATTAATCCTTCAATCAATTGTCTTTGGCTTGTGGTCAATCATCAGAGGGAAAGATCAAAGGATCTTGGGAGCATCCATTATGTGTTAATAGAGTGCATTGATGACTGAGACAACCACGTGTTTTGGATTAACACTTTCAATGAGTTTGAAATAGATTAAGTCCAAGGTTGAGATGGATAAACGGGACAAGAACGTCATCATGTGTTGATGAGCATCAAGAGAGGATCTCTAAGCTAAGACAAGAGGAGTCCATCATGTGTTGATGAACAAGACGAGATCCCGACTTGGAAAGAAGATGATGGTAATCATAAAAGCTCCAAGTGGATGTGCTAGAGGCAAAGGTATAACTAGCATAGGGCTAAGGATATGTTCCTAGTCTTTTACCGATCTCGGTGCTTGGTTAGGAGATCGGTTTACTAGTATAGGTTACCGTACTATTAAGAGGGGTCAAGTCTTATAGCTTGAGCTTCATCATGTGTTATGAACTCAATCCAGTTCGCTCTAGCTCACATTTTCTTAATTTGGTTTTTTGCATGAAGCAAATATTTGCGAATGTGTTTTGCAAATAGTTGTAGCTCATACTTGCAATTTTATCGGTGTGTTCTTTGCATAGGGCTTTGATTTGCAAATGTGTTTTGCAAATACGAGAAGTTCATGATTGATCTTTGTGCTTTTATTTGCATGGATTTAATATTTGCAAATATGTTTTGCAAACAAGTTGATATTCATGTAATTCTTTGAAGCATGTGACTAGAGTTTGCAAATTAGTTTGATCATGTATTGATCATCACATGGCTCAAAGACTCTTGATTGCTCTTGTTTGCAAGATTTATATTTGCAAATGTGTTTTGCAAAATATTGGTGTTCATGGATTTGATATTGGAGCATGTGATTAGAATTTGCAAATATGTTTTGAAAAATTGTTTTGATCATGAGTTGATCATCACATAGCTTAATATTTGATCTTATTGACCCTTGCTATCTTATAGTTATGGTCTTGATCAAGTCTATGTGAGGGATTTTGAGAAAAACAGATTTTAGACTTGAGTGACTACATTAGAGTTTTTGTGATTTTAAAAAATATCTATGGCTATTTTGAAGGACCAGAATGGCGATCAGAGGGGGGTGAATGATCACGATTAAATTCCCCCCCCACTAAATGGATCCAACCAAAACCTCACTTGAAACACTCAAACGCAAAGGAGCAAAACAGAGAAAATCTTGATCTTGAACTTGCTTGTGGGATTGTGATGATCAAGATGATCTTAGATATTCTCTCACTTGTCACACAAGTACGAAAACAAGAAACAAAAACCTCAAACGTAATCTACAAAAATTTCTCAAAGATTAAGCAAAAAGATCGAGTTCTTACAAAGGATTGTTTAGATAATGAGGATATGATCTAAATAAGATTCATCCACCAATCATACATCCTCGGTACAAGAAGCACAAGCAAGTAGAAGGAGATGAGGCAAATGCAACTTGCTAGAATATAAATTAGAAGAAATTAAATTGTGGATTTAAAAGCAAGTATAAGGAGGGGAGGCAAATCCAACTTGAGAGAATGTAAATTGCGGAATTTAAATGTTGAATTTAAGACATAATGTAAATGATGAAATTAAATTCACAAAAGTAAGGAAGTAAAATTTTATTTCTTTAAGGAAGGTTTACAAAGCCTCACAACAAGGTGGACAAAACTCAAAGAAGCACACAAAACCTTTAAGAGGGGTGAGCTACCCCTACCCCGTAATTTACACTACTCATGAGTCATCCTCCACCTTTGGATGAGTTCTACTTATCCCTCAATTAACCTCATCAAGGGTTGAGATTGAGTCATCCTCCACCTTGGATGAGTTCTACTTGACCCTCAAGAAACCTCATCAAAGGTTGAGATTCACTCAAGCTAACTTGACCACTACTCTATCCTCTAAACCACAATCCAACGACTCTTCTTGATCCGAGTAGCCTCAAGTTAGCATCTCAGTCGTTCACTTGTCTTCTAGGCTTGCAGCGACTCCGTCTTCGGTCATCCTCCGGCGATGCCTGACCATCTGGACCTCCGGCGCACCTCGCCTAGTCCCGATCATCCTTCGCCTCACTATGACCTGTTACCGTCATCTTGCAACCATCAAAATTAAGGAAACCCATCACATAGTAATATCCAAAATGATATACAATAATTATCCAATTGCTAAAAATAAATCAGATTCCTAACTCAAATACAGTCAAATACTCATCACCAATATGGGTAGACCTCCACATGGTCTTTCATATTTAAATCTTAAAAATGGTAGAGATTATAGCCCGTTTGATAAGCTTTCCATAGAGTTTAAGATCACCTAAATCGGAGTTCGGAGTAAAAAGTTATGATCGTTTCAGTCGGTGTAGCAGTGGTGCTACCGTCCCCATAAGCGGTAGCATCGGCCCCGATGCTACCAGCTGGGCGGTAGCACCGGCGGCCATATGTGCGGTTCCAAAATTCCAAAGAGCGTGTTTTCAACCTGAGGAAAAAGAAAAAGGCCCGATGCTACCAACCCAAGCCCGGTGCACCTGATTTTTTGTGTAATGGCTAGATTTTTAGCCATTGGCGAGGTCGGTGCTACCGGCCATAGTAGGGCGGTAGCACCGGGTTTGTTATGTTTTTTGCCCGTTTTGCCTCACAATGGCTAGTTTTCTTTGGGAGGCTATAAAAGGATCTTTAGGGGCTAGTATTTTGTGGTTGTTGGTTTTGTTGAGTATTTGAGTGTCATTGTGCATGTGTTGTACTTCCACATTTGGTTTTTGAGCTAAGAGTGAGCTCTAATTGCATGTGTTGCAATTAGAAGAGGATTGAGAGCCTCTTGTGCATGTGTTGCACTTGAGGGAAGCCTTGTGCATGTGTTACACTCAGTGTCAGTATTGTACATATGTTGTACTTGGTAGAGCTCAAGCTATAGGGTTTGACTTGTTACTCTTGGTGTTTGTCGACACCTAGATGATATGTGGAGGCATCGTGGGTGGTGACCTTCTCAAGGATATTGTGAGAAGGCCCGAAAAAGTTGTGAAGGTCAGAGCTCACCTACCGGAAGGGGGAAAGAGCTACCACTAGTGGAATCGTGGCGGGTACTCAATTTATGGAGCCGGTCTAAAGCGATTTGGGCTTGCCTCAACATGGATTAGGGGAGACCGACAAGTCTCCGAACACCATGGTAAAATATCGGTGTGTATCTTGTGATTTGCATTCTACTCTTTATTTTTACTCAAGCAATTTATCTTCATAGAATTGATGGTTTGATTGCTTGTATTTAGGATTGCAAATTATTGTTAGAGACATAAATAGTTAGTGCACTTAGTGAGCCTAGTTGACTTAGGCTTTAATTGTCAAAACCTTAGTTTATCGCTTTCGCATCTATTATCATTTAGGTTTTGACATAAGGGTAATTAGGCGAGATTTTAATTAATCATAGAAGAAATTTTTATAACCTCCTATTCACCCTCTCTAGTCGGTATCCTCGATCTTACAGCTGATGTACTTCAAACCCAGGAAATGATCACTGGAGTGCACTAGATTGTGTCATGATATACTTGCGAGGTAGCAATGCTTATGGACTTCACTATAATGGGTAGTGATTTCAATTGGATCTCAGATGCTGATGAGATCAAGGCCACTAGTGGATATGTATTCACTTTGGGCGATGTTGTTGTTTCATGGAGGTCTTGTAAAAAGATCATATTGATGAGGTCAACCATGGAGGCTGAGCTTGTAGCACTTGCCACAACTACTGTTGAGGTAGAGTGGCTGCATGAGCTTTTGTTGGACTTACCGATGGTTAAAAAAACAATACGGGCTATTCTTTTGTACTTGATAACCAAACTGTGATCACTAAGGTTAAGAGTGCAAAAGATAATTTAAAGTCCTCAAGACATGTGAAACGACGAATCAAATCCGTCAGCAATTTGATAAATACTGGAGTGGTCGCCGTGGATTATATTAATACATCTAAAAACCTAACGGACCCTTTTACGAAGGGACTATCACGTGCAGTGATAGATGGAGCATCGAGGGAAATTTGTTTGAGACCCACCTCCACAGTGGAAACCCAACCTATGTGAACGAAGATCCCGTGAATTAGGTGATGGAAAAAATAATCCGTCGGGGTAACTGGAGAGTACATTGGTACTTATCTTTTCCCGTTAGTAGATACGTACTCTTAAATATTGCATGGGAGGATGACTTTTATGTCTTAATATGTTCTGAGGCCTATTTTTATGGCGATGTACTTGTCGAATATCTAAACATGGGGTATACGTACATACAGGATACACGAATGATATGTTCTAACGACATACAGGAACTCCGGATATCACGGGCCCGCTTCTATGGGATAAGATATATGCGGAGGGGATATTTCTATATTAGGAAGGACTCGATCGATTTTCCCGTACGTGGAAACCGACTCGATTACGCCTAGTATACAGGAAAGTTTGGATATGCTGCGAAGTTCACACGACGATGGAATTCTCATCGGCTACGATCTAGTATCCCAAACCGACTACAATCCAACATGAGGCCGGTGTACCTCGACTATATAAGGTCGGGGGTAGGGATCCTCAATGAAAGACTTCCAAACCAGAGGAAGAGAAGACCTTTTAGAGCTTTTGCAAGACACAGAGCAACCAGGAGCCGACGAGCCACGCTTCGTCAACCTCCAACCATAGTTTAGCCATCGCCTAGATCCAATCTTTATTGTAACTAGGGCTAGACAATTCTCTTTATTCTTGATCCACCATATACATATATCATCCGCATAGGAAGTAGGGTGTTACTCCAGCTGGGGGGCCGAACCTGTATACATCGTGTGCAGTTGTTTTCGTGTTTGACTTTGCTAACCCGAAGGTACCCGAAGTTATAAGTTTATTGTCGATTTATAACATTCGACGGTACTATCCTGCAGAGTACACTCGAAAGATAAGCTAGATTGTGAAGTCAGTCTATGATATTTAGGTAATCTCTAATAAGTTCATGAGAGGGCATGGGAGCAAGACCGTAATGCTCCAAACCGTAGACATGACTCTAGGCGGCCTATTATTGATGAAGCCTTCAAATGAACCTTGCTTGCACAAGACTGACAATTCAAGGTTTTGACTATTGCATAGTTGTAAGTAAGTGGATCTTATTGTGCTAGGTGTAGCTCAACCCGGGACGGGTCTACACAGTAAAACCGGTATATTAAAAGTGTTGTGAAGCTTTTTCTTGTAGACTTTGACTTCTTCGTGGGGATTGTTGGAATTAATTCGAGGAAGAAGTCAAATGGGTGTTGAGTTTAGGGTATGGTATTTAGTACCATATTACTTATCTAGGTGGAGTGCAACCAACTTATATGGGGAGCACAGGTATAGACTCCAGTATGAGTTGGTGGCAAGGCGAGAGGTACATATGGTTGGCTATATTAGGCTATGTACACACACGCACGCACACGCGTATATCACGTATTTCACATATTTATCGCGTGACTTGTGACTTGCGATGGCGTGCGACCGCGATCGAGACGTGCTAAGTGTACTTAACATTTTTGCCATGTGTACCAACTGTGCCACATCATCTTACACCTCGACTGCGACGTGGTGCCACGGACTTAGGGAGACGCATGTTCTTGTGCGGTTAGTCCGTTCTCTCGGAATGCGAGATTTCAGGGGGCGGTTCCTAGAATCGTGGCAGTTTGATCTACATTATCACGAGACGGTTTTGGTCTTACGCGCTTTCTTAAAGGGAGATATCCCTGTACATGAAGGTAGGCGCGACAGAAAATCAATCTTGTCCTCTCCAGCGATCTGTGGCTCCTTCGTGCTTGCTGCCTTTGGAGCCATTCCGTCCCTTCGTCCGTTGTGCAACGGTCGTGAGGGAGAGCAATGTCTCCGATCCGACGATGGCCACTTGAAGCTCTGCATGGGAGACCGGTAATCAGGTTTCTGGGAAGTGTTGTTCCGCACGACTACTCGTCTTCGTCTTCGATCGTCGCATGCCGTCGCTCCTTCGCAACTTCGTGTTCTTCATTAAATCCGCTATAAGTGTCTTAGACTGAGTAGTTTTTGGTTAAAGTGAATCCTTCTATTGTGATTAAATCAGATGAGAATGCATGGTGCTATGATAATATTATTTATATATATGTATCAGTTGGGCTATCTACTATGTGTAGGCGTGTTTTCTTTACTAGTATGTTCTATAAATCTGCAGGCTGCTAGTAATCATCTTATAGACGCAATATTAATCTTCATATTTTTATTGCGTATCTATGGAATTAAATTAATGTTATGCCATGTTAATTTTCCAACACCACAGTGGGCTAGTACATTGAGCGAAATTTAGGTCCGGGTGCTACAAATGATATCAGAGTATCAACCTTCATTGCACGGGCATGTGTAGGAGAGGAGAGTGGGCTATGAGCGTGGCGCATGTGGGCCTTGAGTGGACACATGGCTTGGCATAAGTGTCGGCACTAAACACACGGACGTATACCGATGGCTGGTTCTCGGCATCTGCCGTGTATACGATGTGCTGTCAAAAGCGTCAGTCCTTAAGGGGGTGAATGTAATACCCCGCCCATTAATATGAAAACCCATATGGAGCAGTGATGGGATTTATAAAGTGAGTTATAGTAGTATATAATGCATGTTGGATCCACACATAGCATTTCTGGGTTAACCCTTTTACACGAAGCGAGAACAAAAATGTAACTATGCATGCGCGGGTCTACCCTACAGTCGGCTAGGATTGACGAGGATCATTGACTAGTCTAACATCTAAGGGTCCCACCTTGGATCATCTAGATTGCGACCTCCTCAGGCCACAACCACTCTTCAAGTCACGACCTTCCTAGGTTGTGACCTCTTTAAGGTCATGACCACTTTAGGCCTTCATGACCACTCAAGGTCATAACGACCACTCTCCAAGTCATAACCACCTTAGGCTATGATCTCCCCTAGTTGTGACATCCTTAAGGCCACGACCACTCTAGGGCAGGCCGTGACCTCCTTATGTCACGACCACTCCGACCTCTCTAGTTGTGACCTCCTTAGGTCACAACCACTCTGAGGTCTCGGGCCTCTCTTAGATCATTGGTCCTGTATCTCTCACATGTTGAATTGTTCTATAAGTTGAGAATCCATGAGCTCTTCCTAAGACATCACATAAGAAGTCAAAACAAGAAGTTATCAATGTGCGGTAATTCAAAGCTCACGTGGAGGCAAGTATTGACAACTGAAGGCATCGTACGAGATAAGAAGACACGGTAGTTCACGGTGGAACACGACAGTTAGAGGGAAGTGAAGAGGCAGTAGTTAGATAGCAACTCCCGCCTCTTAATGGCTATAAATTCCTACGGCCTGCGCGCCATGAGAGAGAGAGAGAGAGAATTAGGTCAATCATTCATAGTTAATCAAAGATCATAGACTAGCATACTTAGCCTAAATTTTGATACTCCTCCGTTAACTTCATTCTACTATAGTAAACTAAGAAATAAAGAGTATCCATATTTAGATTTTTTTTTCCCTTAGTGTCTGGTTCGCAGACAAAAGTCCCGGTCATCGACAAGGAAATTGAACGAAATCAACAATTATCGGACGGTCGGGCGGTCACTTTTGGGCGGAGTGACAAGCACTCTTGTGGTTTTCCTCTTCTTTTGGCAGTGTACTAGCCATGACAAGACTCGTATTATGTCTGGTATCTTAAGGTAGTATACGGTGCTGATGATTGACACTTGACACCAAGGTATCCATCGGGAAAGCAAGAAATATCTCCTGGCATCAAATCAAATGAGCCTGCACTGATCCAACCAGAGACGCTGTTTCACCTTGGATTACAGGCACGGCTATATATCAGTGTCTCATTATTGCCTGAACAGAAGTTGCGAACAGGATCGACAACCGTGGCCATGTTAGCCACAATTAAATAACCTACAACCTCTAATTAAAAGTGAGAGTTGTAGTGACCATTTAATCCAGGTAATGTGTGTGCACACGCAGCATGGTGAGATTTAGGAGCACCGGCAACGACGCATACGTAGGCTGGCAGGCCGGGGGGCTATTAGCTATCTTTTCTTTGTAAGGCAGATCCCGAACATTACTTGTGCACCGTGCGTGATCACTGGTTACTGGTTACTATATGCCATGCGGAACGATTCGTTCTACTATGCCGGACACGCTTGGATAAACCATAGGTTTTGTCTTCGACAAGCCTTTCTTGCCGCAGGACGAACCAACGCCTCGCAACATTGGCATTTCGGCAACATCTCTTGCGGTAGTCTGGTCCACGAGAGTTGTTATTATCCTTGCCTCCACCTAAATACTACCTATACTAAAGACCGGAGGTTTCCGGCCACCACGTTCATTTGAGCCGGTAGAGACCTAGCTCGGCTCGTGGCTCGAGCCGAGTCGGGGAAAAAAATTCGTTCGAGTCCTTTTTTGTAAAAAAAATTACGATTAGGTCTTTTTTCGAAAAAAAAAATTATGGTCGGATCCTTCTTTTATGAAAGAAAAATATATTACGCTTATGCCCTTTTTGTGTTTTTGAGTGTTGCGCTCAGGTCCTACTTCCGAAAATCAAAATTACGGTTAGATCCTTTTCTGAAAAAAATACGATTAGGTCCTTTTTATGGAAGAAAAATATATGCTACGTTTAGGTCCCTTTTTCAGTTTTTTTAAGCGTTCCATTTAGGTCCTTTTTGGGGGGAAACGTTTAGGTCCTTTTCTGCCGAATAAATGCGGAAAAAACGCGATTACGTTTGTATCCTTGCAGCAGTTTCGCGTGTTTCTTCGATTTTCTCGTATAGGAAGCGGCAATCGCACGTTTTCTCGATTTTCTCGTGTGAGGAGCGACGGTCACAGCGTGGCACGCCGCGGTCAAGTATCTAGTTATCTAAATTCTTGGTAACTTTTGTTACCTTCAGCATTTAAACTGTTGCTCCCTCTTGATACTGAATGGATAGCTTCGTGTATTTCAAGAATGGTAAGAGGTCTTCTAGTCCAAGTCAAAGTGGATGATCCTACTTGTCGAAAACTAGTTCTAATTGCGCGCATATTCGAATTAATTTCAATTTCACCACGTGTATAAAACACCGCACCGCGTGTATAAAACACCGTTCCCGCGAATAAAAAGGAATCGTGGGTTATTTGACCTAGTTTCAGCTTCAATTTGTAGGATCATCCTACAGGCACGCCCAATACAAGGCCGAACAAACCGACTATGATGTACTGATACGTGTGTTTGCCTTCATATCGGTGTCAGACACCGTGTCCGGCACCGATACGACACCGATACAACGCCTATACGTGTCGGTCACGTATCGGCCAATTAAAATGTGAAAAAAAATCATTTTATTTTTTGATACGTATCAAACATAATGCCAGCTCAAAACATAAAACCGAGCCCCGAGCCGTAACCGTGCCCGTGCAGAAGGTGGAGCACTCACCTAGGGTTTGTGTGGGAGTGGAGTCTCCCTGTCACCACCTTCATCGTCGGCAGCCATCGCCGCTGCCGCTAGTCGAATCGGCCCCCACTCCACTGAATCGATCCCCCCACTGCCAGATCTGCCATCCCGCCGCGAGATCACCCATCCCCACCGCCGAATCCTTCACGCCGGCGTCGCGCACCTCTCCCTGCTATCGGTTCGGCCGTCTGTCCCTATAGTCGATTCGGGCTCTACCGGCAACGCCCTCCCTTGCATCCTCTTGCGTTGCATCTGCTCTCCTCCGGCAGCACCTTGCTCAGTGCTCTGCATCCTCCTTCTATGCTCGCGCTCATGAGGCACCAAGGTATAAGCTCTGTTGATTCATTCTCCTACTGCTAGGTAGTAGTTAGTAGTAGTACTTACTGCTCTGCGTCCGACTCCTCCTACTGCTAGTTAGTGGTAGTACTTATTAGTTGTGCTAGTTAGTAGTTAGCAGTAGTATTTAGTAATTTTGTTAGTTAATAGTTAGCAGTAGTACTTCGGTATTCAGTAGTCACGGCTTCACTTTTGATTTTTAGAAAATGGCAGCAAGAGGTGTGGATCATCTTTGAGATACATATTCGTAGTTTACACTTAATAATTTTGCATTATTTCAATTTGACAAACACGTAGAAAAATAAAAAATAATGCATATGTATATTATTATTATTTAATATATAACTGTGTCGCCGTGTCGGTATTTTTGGAAAACAGAAATACTAGGGAATGGTATAATAGGGAATTCCCTGGCTTTCTTACGGTACTTCTCCGGACGCACGAGGCGCTGCTTCTTGAGGATGTCACGGCGGTCATGTCACACGAGTAGTACTCCGAGTCACCGGCAGCCGGGACCAGGGCGCCGAGGAGACTGTAGTCGTTGAGGAGCTCGCTTATGAGCTGCTCGTCGAGCTCGCCGGGCCAGACGCCCACCTCGTCGGCGGCCGCGGCTGCGACAGCCTGAGCTTGCAGCACGTCTTCCATCAGGCGCTCCTGCAGAATAAACCACCGTCGCTTGTGAAGGGATTGGTCATATAACCCGACCACTAGGCCATAGGTGGAAACTGAGCCATGGAACGGCTTATATATAGACACGCAGCCCAGGCGTGGATGGAGTGTGGAAATTGGCATCGAGTTACAGGGGAAAGTCTTCCGCCTTGGAGAAACATGCGATTGCAATGCAGTAGTAGTATATATATATACTAGAAATCTATACGCGGCGTGTCATGCCGCGGGCGCCGCTCTCTACACGGGAAAATCGAGAATTTTATTTTTTTTCGGAAAAAGGGCTTAAACGTAATGGTAAAAAAACGGGAAAAAATGTATGTTTTTTCGGGGAAAAGGATCCCAACGTTTTTCCCCTCGAAAAAGGACCTAAACATAATTTTGATTTTATGGAAAAGGACCCGAGCGCAAGCCTTAAAAACGCATAAAGGACCTAAACGTAATATATATTCTTTTTCGGGAAAAAGGATCTAATCGTAATTTTTTTTCCGAAAAAGGACCCGAATGTAATTTTTTTTCTTCTGAAAAAGAACCTAAGCGTAAATAATTTTTCGGCTTGGCTCGCGGCTCGAGCTGAGTCGCGAGCCGAGCCGGCTCGAGCCGCCACGTAGGGGTGCTCCCCATCCAGGAAGTCTTTAGGCTTTAGTAGAAGGGATTATTAGAAAAACTAGTACTTACCCTAGCTCCAGAACAGCCGTGGCTTTTAGCTTCCGCTTTTGCTTCTCGCACCGGCTCTTGAACAACGTTTCACAGATAAGTTTTATAAAGTTTCACAAAATAAATTTCACGATGTTTCATAAGTTATAATAGGTTTAAGTATCATAACTTTTCACGGATAAGTTTCGTGACGTTCTACGAACGTTTCATTAATACGTTTCATGAGGTTTCATTATATAGATTCACATTTACGTTTACAGTTTCATCAGGTATTGATAGTGTGTGAGAATATGTTTCAGTAGGTTTCATGTTCTAGGGCTATGTTTCACACATAAGTTTCATGAGGTTTCATAGTGTTTTATCCAGATATACGAATCCTGTGAAACACGTTTGATTTTTTGAATATTTGACAAATCCCAAGAAACTCATATTAAACTGTTTTTCATTTGTTTTTCCCTGGAATTTGTGAAATTTTGAAGTTGGCCTCTTGAAACCCAGTTAAAATTATTTTGAATTCCGTTTGAAATCAAGTTTCAAATTTGAAACTTGATGAAACTTATAGTTTCATATTAGAAACTCATTAAAATTTATTGAGACATACTGAAATATTTATAAAATATATTTGAACTCTTTTGAAACCTACGAAACCTAATGAAATCTACAAAACTGAAACGTTACGAAACTTATAAGTACACTACGAAACTTGGTGAAACAACATGAAACCAATATAGGTGAAACTTCCTTGAAACTTTCTGAAACAATAATGAAATTTCACTTGAAACTCTATGAAACTTGCTCTAAAATTTCGAACTTTTTGTGAAACTTAAAATATTCACCGAAACATTAAACTTTTCAAACGTTCTCTTGAAACTTGGCATAACACGTTGAAAGCATCTAGGCACCCGATATGTTTTGGTTTTGATAATTAATGACAATTTTGCTATATGATCTAATGCTTTTGTTGAGAATATTGAAAGTAGGTCGATTCCAAGATTAATGATCATGGAAATACCAAGGAAGGTTCAAACCAATCAAACAATATGTCAAGATCATATAAAGGTATATTTATAAGGCTCTTTTCTAGTCCTTTGACGATCTTGGAGTTTGGAAGAAAGATCGGTTTACTAGATTTAGGGCCGTACTATTAAGAGGGATCTTGACGCTTATCTTAATGTCATTTAAGGGTTTGAAGGCTCAATATGCATATTCAAATTAGTTGCCCAATATTACACAAGTTTCATCTTTGAAAAACCTTGAGATAATTCAAATCTCTGAAATCGGTGCTACAGCTTATGGCGTAGCAGGTGCTACGGATGAGCGTAGCACCGCTCAACAAACGGTGTGAAAATTCCAGAGAAGAGGTTTTGGGCGATTTGTAGCCCGTGCTACCGCCATGGCAGCCGGTGCTACGGGATCACGGTAGCACCGACTTCACCGTGTGAAAATCACAGAGGTGTGTTTATGGGTGATTTAGTGGCGGTGCTACCGCCAAGATGGCCCAATCTACGGACCTTCGATAGCACCGGACCTTAACCAGTGTAAAATTCCAGAGAAGCACTTTTCTTAAGCTTTTGGTATCCGGTGCTATCAAGACTTGGTGGCCCTGGCTACGGACCTTCGGTAGCACCATACCTCGGCCGTGCTATATTTCCGAGAAGTGTGTTTTGAACAAAGAAAAGAAATGGAGCCGGTGCTACTGCCCTAGTTAGCGGTAGCACCAAACCCTATAACGGTCTCGGCAAGTGCATTAAATGCAATTTTTCTAGCCGTTGAAGTGGAGTCGGTGCTACTGGGTCCTACATGGGCGTGTAGCACCTGAAAAACAGATTTTTTGCAGATTCGAGTTCCAACGGCTAGAAAGTTTGGTGGAGACTATAAATACCTCCCCACCTGCATTCTAGGGCAACTCTTGGTCTTCATTGATGATATTTGAGCTCTAGCAAGTGTTCTCCACTCTAGTGTGCATTCAATTTCTATTTGTGAGAGTGAGAATCAAGTTTGGGTGTTGCATTTAGTGTTTGAGCCTTTAGACACCGACATTTGACCTCAAGCTAGCGTCAAGGTTTATTACTCTTGGAGGTTGCCGCCTCCTAGACGGCTTAGCGGCGACAGCGTGATGAGCTTCTCAACGGAGATTGTGAGAAGTCCCGGCAAATTGTGAAGGCCGGAGTTCGCCTACCCGGAGCGGGGAAGAACTACCCTAGTGATCGAGGAAGGCTCAAGCGAGTGGAGCCAGCTTGACATGGTTCAAGTCACTTCAACGTGGAGTAGGGGAGACCGGCAAGTCTCCGAGACCACGGGTTAAATTCCTTGTCTCCTATTTATTTGTGTTTGGTACTTTTGTTTGTTGAAAATCCATTTCATTAATATCATATTCTTCATTGTCTCTTGTGTTCTCAAGTATATTTGCTTCACTTGTATTGACATACCATCTTAAGCAATTGCTAGAGATTTTAGTGTGTTCTTCACTTTTGTATCTCAATTTGATAGCATCTTTTGTATTTCCTAAATTGTATTGAAAAATTTAGAAACCTCCTATTCACCCCCCTCTAGTCGGTTATCCTTGATCCTACAAGTGGTATCAGAGTTTGGACTCTCTTTTGGGGCTTCACCGCCAGAGAGTAAGGATGGCTAGCGATGGGGTGTCAATAGGCAAGGCGCCATTTTTTGATGGTACAAATTATGCTTATTGGAAAATTCGTATGACCGTTTATCTTAAGGCCATGAGTCGAAGCATATGGAGAATTGTAGTTGAGGGTTTCACTCCGGGGGTTAATCCCACACTCACAAATGACCAAGAGGAGCGAAACACTCATCTTAAAGCTCAAGCTATGAATGCTCTTTTTGGAGCCTTGAACGCGGATGAGTTCAATCGAGTGAGCAATCTTGAAACTGCTCATGAGATTTGGACGACCCTCTCAGAAATTCATAAGGGGACATCCTCGGTCAAGGAAGCCAAATTGCATATGCTTCGAATCAAATATGAGAGTTTTATTATGTTACCTCATGAAAACATCAATGAGATGTATTTACGGTTGAACAACATAGTAAATGAGCTCAAGGGCCTTGGAGCATCACTAACCGATTTTGACATTGTTCGTAAGATGCTTAGGGCTCTTCCGGAAAAATATGAGATCTTGGTGACGTTGTTTCTCAACTCACCGAAATTGCCAAGAATGACGCCAACGGGACTTCTTGGAAATCTCATAACCAATGAGCTTTACAAGAAGGACAAAGAAGAACTTTTGGAGCAAAGCTCATCGAAGAAGAAGAACATCGCTTTCAAAGCGAAGGCAGAGTCAAGTGATGAAATGATCAATGACTCCGATGATGACGAAGACACCGAGGAGGAAATGGCCCTTCTTGTGAGAAGAATGAGAAAATTCATGAAGAGACGCTCAAGCACAAGTGATCTTCAAAAATTCAAGAAGGGACAATATTCTAGCACCAACCGGTATGCCAATATTCGGTGCTATGAATGTGATGAGAAGGGACATATTGCCTCGAAATGTCCAAAGAAAAGGGACGACAAAAACAAGTCCCCTCCGAAGAAGAAGTTCTTTCATGGGAAGAAGAAGCTCTTCAAGAAGTTGAATAGAGATGGAAAGGGCGAGGCTCACATTGGAGAATGGAACTCCGAGGAAGAATATTCGGACTCCGACTCTTCCGAGGATGATACACCTCCAAAGAAGAAGGGTCTTGCCGGAATTGATATTGAGGAGACCTCATCACCTTTCGTCACTCCCTTATGTCTTATGGCTAAAGGAGATTTTAAGGTAAACACAAATGATGATGAACCCTCCTATGATGAATTAATGGATATGCTTGAGGACTTGAATGAGTATCTTGGAAAAGAAAAGTCTAAACATAAAGCTTTGAGAAAAGAATATCTTTCTCTCAAAGACTCTTATGAGGAGCTAATGGAAGCTAATGAGACTCTTCTTACTAAGGACCATTCAAAGCCTTAAAATGATATAGGGATAAGTTGCAAAATTATTGATGATATATCTTTCTTAGAAATAGATTCGTGTTGTATATCAAAAACTAGCATATCTACCTCTTGTGATGATTTATTTGATATGCCATCAATATCATGCTCTAGTTCTACTTCATGCCATGAAAACCTAGTAGTAGAAAATAATGAACTTAAGGAACAAGTAAACAAACTTAGTAAAAGTCTTGATAGATGTTTCAAGGGTAAAGACACTTTAAATAAAATCTTGAATGGCCAAAGATGCTCCTACAATAAAGGACTAGGATATATTCCTAAGAAGGGCAAAAAGATTAATAACAAAGCTCCTCGTTTTGTTAAATCAAATGGGTAGTTTTGTTACAAATGTCATGAGGTAGGGCATCTAGCAAATAATTGTACTTTGGATAAAACAACTAAAAATAACATTTATGACTTTTGTTATGTTCTTAAGAAAGATAGGTTTGGCAAAATAATTGCTAAGTTTGTTGGCACTCCTATACTTGGCCGTAAAAAGAATACCATTTGGGTGCCCAAAGCCTTGGTTACTAACCTCCAAGGATCCAAACAAATTTGGGTACCTAAAAGAACTTGATTCTCTTTTGTAGGTGAACTACAAGACCGGCGGACGGCATTGGGTGTTGGATAGTGGATGCACTCAACATATGACCGGTGACCTGAAGATGTTCACCACCTTTGAAGTAGGAAATGGGCAAAACGACAAGATCACATTTGGTGACAATAGTAAAGGAAAGGTATTGGGTTTGGGTAAAATCGCTATCTCAAATGACCTTTCTATTTCAAATGTTTCTTTGGTAGAAACCTTAAATTTTAATTTGTTATCGGTTGCTCAAATTTGTGATCTAGGTCTTTCTTGCATCTTTTCTAAGAATGGTGTAGTGATTTCTAAAGAAAATGATAATTCTTTAGTGTTCAAAGGTTTTAGATTTGGAAACTTATATTTAGTTGATTTCACCTCAAATGAGTCATATCTTCAAACTTGCTTAATTGCAAAGACATCCCTAGGATGGTTATGGCATAGAAGACTAGCTCATGTTGGGATGATCCAACTCAAAAAGCTTTTCAAAAATGATTTAGTTGTGGGCTTGAAAGATGTGAAGTTTGAGAAAAATAGACTTTGTAGTGCTTGTCAAGCCGAAAAACAAGTTGCTAGCTCTCATCCTTCAAAAAGTATCATGTCCACATCTAGACCATTAGAGCTCTTACATATGGATTTGTTTGGCCCAACAACCTATAAGAGCATTGGAGGAAATTCTTATTGTTTGATCATTGTTAATGATTTTTCAAGGTATACGTGGGTATTCTTTTTAGATGATAAATCTGAAACCTCCGGTATCTTTAAAAACTTTGCAAAAAGGGCTCAAAATGAATTTGATTTTAAAATTAAGAAGATTCGTAGTGACAATGGTTCCGAGTTCAAAAATACAAAAATTGAAGATTATTGTGATGAATTTGGAATAAAGCACGAACTTTCCGCTACTTACACTCCGGAGCAAAATGGAGTTGTGGAACGGAAAAATCGAACATTAATTGAAATGGCAAGAACTATGCTTGATGAGTATGGCACCTCCGATAGTTTTTGGGCGGAAGCCATTAATACCGCTTGCCATGCAACTAATAGGCTTTATTTGCATCGTCTCTTGAAAAAGACCTCTTATGAGCTTCTCATTGGAAGAAGACCAAATATTTCTTATTTTCGAGTTTTTGGTTGTAAATGCTACATCTTGAAAAAGGGTGTTCGACTTTCAAAATTTCAAAGTCGTTGTGATGAAAGCTTCTTGCTTGGATATTCTTCAAATAGCAAAGCCTATCGTGTATTTAACAAAAATAAAGGTTTTGTGGAAGAAACTTGCGATATTGAGTTTGATGAAACTAACGGCTCTCAAGAAGAGCAAGAAAACTTGGATGATGTAGGTGAAGCAGGTTTAAGAGAAGCAATGAAGAACATGACACTTGGAGACATAAAACCAAAGGAGGATAAACAAGATACACCCTCATCCACTAAAGTTGAACCCTCCACTTCCGCTACGTCAAGTCAAGTTCAACCTATTGATGTGGATGAAAAGGAGTGTGATCAACAAACGCATACTCTACTTCAAAGAATTCATCATGGGCTCTCCAAAGATCATCCAATAGATCAAATATTGGGTGACATTAGTAAGAGTGTTCAAACTCGATCTCGCGTCGCTTCTTTTTGCAAACATTACTCCTTTGTATCTTCTTTTGAACCTACTCACATAGATGAAGCTCTAGATGATCCGGATTGGGCAAATTCAATGCATGAAGAACTCGATAACTTTGCCCAAAATGATGTTTGGACTTTAGTGGAAAGGCCCAAGGAACACAATGTAATAGGTACAAAGTGGGTATTTCGAAACAAACAAGATGAAAATGGTATTGTGGTAAGAAATAAGGCCCGGTTGGTAGCTCAAGGATTTACTCAAATTGAAGGTTTGGATTTTGGTGAAACCTTTGCTCCCGTGGCTAGATTAGAAGCCATTAGAATCTTACTTGCTTTTGCATCTCGTTTTGATATTAAATTATTTCAAATGGATGTAAAGAGTGCTTTTCTAAATGGAGAAATTTCCGAGTTGGTATTTGTTGAACAACCTCCCGTTTTTGAAAGCTCTAAATATCCTAACCATGTTTACAAACTCTCTAAGGCGCTATATGGTCTCAAACAAGCTCCTAGAGCATGGTATGAGCGACTTAGAGATTTTCTACTTTCTAAAGGGTTCAAAATTGGGAAGGTTGATACAACACTCTTTACAAAGATTTTTGATGAAGAATTCTTTGTATGCCAAATCTATGTTGACGATATTATATTTGGTTCTACTAACGAAGACTTTTGCAAAGAATTTGGTGACATGATGTCTAGGGAGTTTGTGATGTCAATGATTGGAGAATTAAGCTTCTTCCTTGGACTTCAAATCAAGCAACTCAAGAATGGGGCCTTCGTGAGTCAAACCAAATATGTGAAAGACTTGCTAAAAAGATTTGGCATGGAAAACTCGAAGCCCATCAAGACTCCAATGGCTTCCAACGGGCATCTTGATCTAAATAAGGAAGGTAAACCGGTAGACTCAAAACTTTATCGCTCTATGATTGGTAGTCTACTTTATCTCACCTCATCTAGGCCCGATATTATGTTTAGTGTGTGCATGTGTGCTCACTTTCAAGCTTCCCCTAAAGAATGTCATTTAGTAGCGGTTAAGAGAATTCTAAGATATTTAAAGCATTCCTCAAATATAGGGTTATGGTATCCTAAAGGTGCTAGTTTTGATTTAATTGGATATTCGAACTCGGATTATGCGGGTTGCAAAGTGGATAGAAAAAGCACCTCCGGAAATTGCCAATTCTTAGGTAGATCCCTTATTTCTTGGTTCTCCAAGAAACAAAATTCCATAGCTCTATCCACCGCCGAAGCCGAATACATATCCGCCGGTAGTTGTTGTGCTCAATTATTATGGATGAGGCAAACTTTAATGGATTATGGAATAGATTTTAAAAATGTGCCTCTTTTATGTGATAACGAAAGTGCCGTTAAAATAGCCAACAACCCGGTCCAACACTCAAGAACTAAACATATAAAAATCCGTCATCATTTCTTGAGAGATCATGTTAGCGAAGGAGATATAGTGATTAGTCACATTAGAACCGAAGATCAATTAGCGGATATCTTAACCAAGCCTTTAGATGAAGCCCGGTTTTGTAAATTGAGGAATGAATTAAATGTCATAGACATCTCCAATGTGGTTTGAGTTTTTCCTTTAATCTCGCTTGAAGATTGATTGGTTAATTCTGTTGTTGCTTTGTTAAATATCTTTCAATTTTATTTAATATAGCACTTGTTGAGGGGGAGCTCTTCATATGATTCTTACATCTTGAATCTCAAACAATACTGTTTGTTTTAAAAATAAGGTTGAATCTTAATTAAGCCATAAAACTTGAGATTCTATAAATTTTGGATGCAATTGTATGTCTTATAAAATATATATCAAAGTTTCATTGAAAATGTTGATTTCTTTGGGTATTTATCTCTGTCTTGTCTGCTTTCCCGGTAGCACCGCTCATACAAGAGCGGTAGCACTGGAGATCGGTGCAACCGAAAAATCCGCGGTAGCACCGGATTTATCGGGTTCTGGGGGTTAAGCCAAGTGCGGTGCAACCGTTCCCTCCTCCTTCTTCACATCGTTCTCTCTCTTCTCGTTATCCCTTTTGTTTCCCCTGTCAAATTTCTTCAAAATCATCCGAAGAAATCAAGTTTTCTCTCCACCCGTTTGATCTTCACTCGATCCTCTCTCAAAGGTACCTTCTTTTGATCAAATTTCATCGGTTCTTTATGCCCTAGCATCATCCTTATTCCTTTTTAGGGTTTTGTGAAAAATCAGCAAAATGTGTGGAAATTTGTTAAAATTTGTGGTTAAAATGTATTTGATGAAGGATATTCTTGCTATTAGTAGACTTTTCCTGAATCAAATCGCTTAAATCATGAATTCAAAAATTTTGCTCAAAATGTATCCGCCGGTGCTACGGTCCCCGTCTTGATAGCATCGCCATGGTCCGGTGCTACCGGGTTTGTATAGGCGGTAGCACCGGATTTGCAGATAAACTGCTCACAGATTGCAATTTTCTTTACAAAACTCTAAGTGTCTGGGGTATATCCTTTGATCTTAATCCTTGAAAATCTCTTTTGTATCCAGTAATCATGCCTAAGACTCGTGGCTCCGGGTCTTACGTTAAAGTAGCTGCAAATAGAGGACGAGCTCCTCCTCCTCTTCCTCAAGACTCCGACAGTGAAGACAACATTCCAATAGCTTCAAGACATCGTGAAGTCCGACAGAAGGTTAGGCAAGAAACTGGTGACAACTCCAAGAAATCCAAGGGCAAACAATGTGTGTCAGAAACTGAAGAAGCTAGTGACTCTATGGATATAGATAAATCTCAAAGTGGAGAAGAGACCGAAGAAGAAGAAAACCTTGATGATTTCGATCCTTCGGTAAATTTGAAGACAATCAAAGGTGACACATATTTCTCCTTGGGAACAGCAAATCAATACTTGTTGCCTAGGACCGCCACTGAGGATAAATTCAGAACTTTATTTCAGCAGAAAGTTTTTTATGAGATTTACAAAGAAAAGGAATTTGCTGATCACAAATGGATAAACTGGGAGCACATTAGAAAAATTCCTCTGTTTGTTGGAGTCCCTGAGTTATTTCATGGTGCGGGACTGACAGACTTAGTTAGTAAAAGGTGTGATTATAATGAAGATCTAATCATACAATTTTATGCTACATTGCATGTCTCTGAATCACATGAGAGCATAACTTGGATGACAGATGCCGCAGTGCACACAGTCACCAAGAGTGAAATTGAGGAAGCTTGGGGCATTCATCACGGTGGGTATCCCGAGTGCACAAGATAGAGTCATTCCCCTCGCCAGGAAGTTTGAGTTCTATGAACCTTCAGCTTCAGTCAAGCGTCCAGGTAAAATGGCGCATCTGCTTCCTTCTGCCAGTCTAATAAATAGAATTGTTAGAATTACAATCCATCCTAAGAGCGGAAACTATGATGAAATCAGAGGATATGCCTGGAATATTCTGGCTAAAATCATGAACAGAAATAAGTTTGATATGGTGGATTTTATGATCAGAGAAATGGCTTCATCTGCTTGTGACAAAAGTAAAAGAGTCTACTTTGCTCCATTCATTATGATGATAATCAAGAGAGTGATTGTATTTCGAGGAGAATGTGGCGATGTCCACAAGCCATATCGACCCCGTGAGGCTGCTCCTCAGACCATCATCAACGGGATCAGTCTTCATCCCAGCAGCCTCAACATCAGGATATCCCAGCTGCCTCAGAGGTCCCTCCATCTCAGCATATTTCTCATGATCAGTTCTTGGACAGTTTGAGGACTGACCTCATGAGCAGTCTAGCCAGCATGAGATCTGACATGATGAGTGGTTTCTCACGGCTGGAGGAGCAGCAGTCGCAGTCTAGGCAGATGGTTGAGGAGGTCCGAGGTCGTCTGGATTCCATTGATTCCTCCATCTCCGAGCTTCACTCATCGCTCCCTATTGTCTATCAGCGCTCGGGATCTCGTGCACCTCCATCTACTCCGCCTCCTCCGGCTCCTCCATCTTCTTGAGCTTCTCGACGATCTTTTTGTATTTGATGCCAAAGGGGGAGAAGTGAAAGTGAACAGAAGATAAACTAGAAACTTATGTTTGTTTTGGTTGATACTTTTGTTGTTGTGTATGTTTGTTTGAACTTGTCGTGGTTAAATATTTGTAATACTTATGGTTGCTTTAAAATATTCTCATGTTCTTGCATATTGCAATATCATATTGTTGTTTTAATACCCTCATTTGTTTATCCACGGGCTCAATTATTAAACAAAACTCTGTCAAATTTTTGTTTAAATGCACAAATCATCTATTTGCAATTAACATGCACATCTCTAGGGGGAGTATTTTAAAAAAATATATATATCATGTTTTATACTCCTTTCTTGCTTTGAAAGGCAAAGAAAACTTATTGATTCCTAGTCACTTGAAGCAAAAATTCCCTTTTGTTCACCTAAAAACAATTTCAAACTATCACTATGGGTTGTCATCAATTACCAAAAAGGGGGAGATTGAAAGCATCTAGGCACCCGATATGTTTTGGTTTTGATAATTAATGACAACTTTGCTATATGATCTAATGCTTTTGTTGAGAATATTGAAAGTAGGTCAATTCCAAGATTAATGATCATGGAAATACCAAGGAAGGTTCAAGCCAATCAAGCAATATGTCAAGATCATATAAAGGTATATTTATAAGGCTCTTTTCTAGTCCTTTGACGATCTTGGAGTTTGGAAGAAAGATCGGTTTACTAGATTTAGGGCCGTACTATTAAGAGGGATCTTGACGCTTATCTTAATGTCATTTAAGGGTTTGAAGGCTCAATATGCATATTCAAATTAGTTGCCCAATATTAGACAAGTTTCATCTTTGAAAAACCTTGAGATAATTCAAATCTCTGGAAATCCGGTGCTACCGCCTATGGCAGCGCGGTGCTACCGGATGAGCGGTAGCACCGGCTCAACAGCCGGTGTGAAAATTCCAGAGAAGAGGTTTTTGGGCGATTTGTAGTCCGGTGCTACCGCCCATGGCAGCCCGGTGCTACCGGGATCACGGTAGCACCGGACTTCAGCCCGGTGTGAAAATCACAGAGGGTGTGTTTATGGGTGATTTAGTGGCCCGGTGCTACCGCCCAAGATGGCCCGGTGCTACCGGACCTTCGGTAGCACCGGACCTTAACCCGGTGTAAAAATTCCAGAGAAGCACTTTTCTTAAGCTTTTGGAATCCCGGTGCTACCGAAGGTTCGGTAGCACCGGACCTCAGCCCGGTGCTATATTTCCAGAGAAGTGTGTTTTTGAACAAAGAAAAAGAAATGGAGCCCGGTGTACCGGCCCTAGTTGGGCGGTAGCACCGACCTATGTGGTCTCGGCAAGTGCATTAAACGCACTGCTTTAGCCGCTGAAGTGGAGCTCGTGCTACCGGTCCTACATGGGCGTAGCACGGGCAGATTTTCTGCAGATTCGAGCTCCAACGGCTAGAAAGTTTGGTGGAGGCTATAAATACCTCCCCACCTGCATTCTAGAGCAACTCTTGGTCCTCATTGATGATATTTGAGCTCTAGCAAGTGTTCTCCACTCTAGTGTGCATTCAATTTCTATTTGTGAGAGTGAGAATCAAGTTTGGGTGTTGCATTTAGTGTTTGAGCCTTTAGACACCGACATTTGACCTCAAGCTAGCGTCAAGGTTTATTACTCTTGGAGGTTGCCGCCTCCTAGACGGCTTGGCGGCGATTGTGCGCGGTAAACTTCTCAACGGAGATTGTGAGAAGTCCCGGCAAGTTTTAAAGGCCGGAGTTCGCCTACCCGGAGCGGGGAAGAACTACCCTAGTGATCGAGGAAGGCTCAAGCGAGTGGAGCCGGCTTGACATGGTTCAAGTCACCTCAACGTGGAGTAGGGGAGACCGGCAAGTCTCCGAGACCACGGGTTAAATTCCTTGTCTCCTATTTATTTGTGTTTGGTACTTTTGTTTGTTGAAAATCCATTTTATTAATACCATATTCTTCATTGTCTCTTGTGCTCTGAAGTATATTTGCTTCACTTGTATTGACATACCATCTTAAGCAATTGCTAGAGATTTTAGTGTGTTCTTCACTTTTGTATCTCAATTTGATAGCATCTTTTGTATTTCCTAAATTGTATTGAAAAATTTAGAAACCTCCTATTCGCCCCCCTCTAGTCGGTTATCCTTTATCCTACACACGTATGGAACTTACTGAAACTCGCCGAAACATGAATGAAACTTGCTGAAACTTCTGAAATACACATGTAATTTGCATAAACTTACCGAAACACGAATGAATATTTGTTGAAAACTTCTTTTAAAATTTGACGAAACATGCATAAAATATGAAATTTATAAGTACACTACGAAACCTGGTGAAACTCAACTGTGAAGCAACTTGAAACCTAGTTGCAAAACTTAGCTATGAAACTTAGCTGTGAAACCTGCTATACCGTTGAAATTAATGTGCACTAATACCACTTTTTAGAAAAATGATAAATCCTTATATCGGTATTGTGTCATGTCGACGTATCGCGAGCCGTGTATGGCTTGTTATTGGAGAAGCTAGCACGAATTCCAAATGTGGGCCCTCGGTGAAGTCACTGGCCCAGCCACAGGGAGTGCACGAGTTCGGCGTAGCAGGCGAAGACGACGGCCAGAGCCAGCCCGAGCAGCGCCGCCCCGACGGCGACGGGCGCGCTCTCCACCACCCAGCACGCCATGCTCATCAAGAGCGCCATGGCGAACGACCACAGCAGGATCTGCCCGGCCGCCGCCCGTGCCCACGCGAGCCGGCGGCCGTCCTCCTCCGGGAGCGCGCACAGCGCGAGCAGCGACGTGAAGATGCAGAAGCTGAGGAGCTGCGACGCGAAGACGGCGAGGAGGACGTACTCCTCCCGCGCCAGCAGCTGCGCGGCGAAGGCGACGCCGGCCGCGAGGACGACCAGCGCGAGCGTCCGCGTCGCCGTAGGCGAGGTGCAGGAGCACGCCTTGCAGCCGGCGCCGAACGGCATCTCGCTCGCCTCCGCCGCGGGCAGCAACGGCTGCTGCTTCTCAACGTCGTCAGCCGATCCACCCAGCTTTGATTTGGCTTCCATCACGCACAATGCTGGTCCGTGAGTCGCATTGGCAAATCCGTGCAAGCAAAGCAAATATATAATGGGCACATCGATGGCATCGCCTGCTGCTATAATTATCAAGTAAATTGCAACAAGGCAACAATGCGTAAACCGATAAGCTCCACCGCGGCAGGACCGAGAAAGACACAGAAAAAAAACTAAAGCTTGATTAACGAGCGAACTTTACAAGACTGCATATAAGAACGGAGTACTACATACTTACATATGTGTGATTATCTTAATCTTAGGAAGCCACGGGAACTTAATTAAGGAGGCAATGGCATCGTAATTTGGTATAGATTAACCAGAGAAAATGAGCAAAGTGAATGAATGACGTGGCCGGTGAGCTAGCGTGAAAGACATGGTAGGCGACACATGTCCCCTGTCACGCCTGAGAAGCATAGAAGCTCTTTATGGCGCACGGCAAGCACAGGCGAGGGAGCAACCGGCCAAAACGGGAGGGCACGAGTGGTCGAGCACCGCTGCCGTGTCCGAGGAGCATGGAAGCTCTTCTGCCGTCAAGGCCCATGCTGCTTCCGCGCTCATGTGAGCAACTGCGGCGCCGGGCGAGGCAGAGGGTTTCCGCGGTCCCTGAGCACGGCAGGAGAGGAATTAAATTTGCAAATACGTGCGCGAGTTTGCTAGATTTGCAAAAAAAAAAAAAGTTCACAGTCTAGTCAAGCGATGAATTCACCGTTTATTTGCATCTTACCTTTGCTGTCTAGATTTCCAATGGAATGATATAGTAGGATGTTTACATACAGTAAACTGAGAGGTGTCAGATCAGCTCATCTCGTAGGACAATTTTCAGCCCAAATCTTCGTTGTTTGCATGCAGCTATTTTCTTAGTTATGATTTTGGATCAAAAATGAGATGTGCGCACCAGTGACTGAATCAGGGTTTACAAAATCGAAACCGCGAAAAATCGCAAAAATCGAAACCATGAAAAATGCAAAAACCGCTTGAAAACCATAAAAAACCGAAGGGTCAAGAAATAAAAAAAAATCGAAAACAATTCAGTGTTTTGCGAAAAATCAACCGATCAATTGAATGTTCCTAAAGAAACGGTTTCCGAACGTTTTATTTGCGAAAACCGCGGTTTTTGGAGCGGTTTTCAACGCATAAAATTTTTCAATTTTTTTGATTTTTTTTAATTAGATCAATTTATCGAGCGGTTTTTAATCTCGAGCCGGCGCGGTCCGATCGAAAGCCGAGAAAGAAGACGACAAGCCAAAACAAAAGGCTTCAACCTGTCGCTTCGCAGTTCGTTGAAGCGACTACGAAATAGCGATGGCACGCATCAAGATACATGTATCACACGTCGAACATAGGCCATGACAAAGACGTCCAAATCGACAATGACGCTTAATACCGCCCCTTCAAATGATACTTGCCACAGTGACGACGTTTAGGACCTCACAAAGTGCAGACACTGTGATACTGTCAATGACTCGTAGGCTGGCCACGGAGTTCTCCAGGCTCCACTTTGTAGGGCAGGATTGCGGCGTGCTTAACCGTTAGTTGCAAGTCACGAGTTTTCTCACAGATTGATACAAGACAAGGTGAGTTGTGATCTAACCAGGTCGAAAGCTTGCTGGGGCTCTTCAAACATCAAGCACGCCATTTTTCCTTCTTTGTCAAAATTACATGTATAACTTCACAGATAACTAGATAAGCGGGTAAAAGATGGACGGAGAAAAGAACCATTGACGAAGGCTGCTGCTTCCGGCAAGGACGACTGGTGAAGACGAAATGCCAGAGTCACTTGATACTTATCGCTGACACCGCTAATCTTCAAAATGATCATGGCACACTACTCCTGTCAGGAAAATGGCAGGGAAATGTAGAATGCTATTGCACACAGCAGGAGGTTGAACAAGCAAGTCCTTTGCGCACTTTGAATTGATCTGCTCTTGCTGTCTAGTTTATGCCTCTGCTCCTAGCAAGCCTATGCTTTTGCAGCATCTGCCGCAGTCAGTCCCTCATCTTCAGTGGCGAGTCGCACAACCAGGGGCGATGCCGTTGCCCACCAGTCACCATCTCTCGTCAGGTTTCTCGATGTGGTCTCCCTGGCCAATCAACCCCTGTGTTTACGGCTGAGAAAAAATGAACCACTGGCAAAGGCTATAACTCGGGCAAGGGCCACTGATGAGATGAAATGCCATGAGTTAGCCGACCCACTTTGCTAACGCCACAAATCTTCAAAATGGTCATTGTGCACTCCTATCAGAATTCAGAACATGTTAGAGCAATGTAGAAATTAGAATGGTGTTGCACACTGGTAGACCAATTGCTCGTCTTCAGTTGCGAGTCCATCAATCAGTGAGATGTACATGATGTCATCAGGGGTGATGCCATTCCGCACCATCTCTTTCATCAGGTCCTCGGCATCATCTCCCTGGCCATTCTTCAGCAGTCCCTGTATCAGCGCATTGTATGTGAAAATCGTTCGTTTGAACCCCTTATCCACCATCTCATCCCAAACCTTCAAAGCATCCTTGATGTCACCCTTCATGCTGTAGCCACTGATCAGCGTGTTGTAACCGACGAGGTCTGGCTGGATACCCTGCTTTGTCATTTCATCAATGAGCCCATGCGCTTCATCAAGACGCCCCAGCAAGCACAGCCCCATCATCAGTGTATTGTATGTCACATCATCCGGTGCGATTCTCTTGTCTCCATCTCTCCCATGATTTTAAATGCCCGATGCATATCTCTGCACGTGCACTATTGATCAGAGCATTGTAGATTGTACATAACAAGATCTGGCCTGATGCCCTTCCTCGTAGCCTCGTCAAACAGCCTGTCTGTCTTCTGAACTAGCCCCTTCTTGGGGAAGGCATGTATCAACGATGTGTAGGTCACTGCCGTTGCATGCACCCTTTTCCCAGCCACCTCTTCGAACACCTTCAATGCTTTCTTCTCCTTGCCCTATTTGCAGCACCCATTGATCAATATGTTGTACGTGAGCACATCTGGCTCAAGCTCCTTTCAGCCCATCTCCTCAACCAATGCATATGCCTCTGCCGCACGCCCATCCATGGACAACGCGTGCACAAGCAAATTGTAGGTTGCTACCATCATGGCAACCCCCCTCTCCACCATTTCATCCCGGTACCACAGCGCGGCCTCCAGATTCCGCTGGTCACAGTATCCGCCAGTTAATGCGTTGTACATCACCGCGTTGTGTTCCACTTCTCCCTTGGTCAGCATTTTGTCGAACACCTTAGCGGCCTCTGGCGGAGGAGCTCGAGCGCGCGTACGGGCTTGCCAGCGGAGCAGAGGTGGCGAAGAATGATGTTGAAGGTGGTGGTGGAGAGCGGGAGGAGGATACGGAAGATGTCAGCGAAGAGGGCGAAGGCGGGGGCGGAGGGGAGGGAGGAGGAGCGGGTGGAGCGAGGCGGTGGGGATGGGGACGGAGAGGGACTTGAGCCGCGAGTAGAGGCGCAGGGAGGTGTCGTGGGGGCAGGCGGCGGTGGAGGCAGTGAGGAGGAGATGAGGAAGCGACGGGGCGGTGGCGAGCTGCGGGAGCACGGTGAGGAGGGAGAGGGTCGGGTCGGCGAACAGCGCCGACTTAAAGAACGCGAGCACCTTGACGCTATGGGCGAGGCCGCCGCGACGGCGGCGAGGGAGGTGGGCGGCGCCATGGATGTCACTAGACGAAGAAGACCGTCCTTTTTTTGTAGGCCCTGGATTCTTTTTCTTTTCTCTAAAGTGTGAAATCATTTACAGATTTAACCTCTTTTCACCACGGAAGGTACTCTCATACCCGGTAAGCACAGCAACCGTTAAGCCGTGGGAGCAGCGGCTTCCACAGATAGACAGTATGGGAAGGACGATCGGTACCGCGGCCAGGAAGCGTAGCAGCCCGGCTACCATGGTCTGGGAGCGCGGCAGCTGGGCTGCCACGGATGGAGAGTGTGGAAGGCTCCTTTCGTAGTAGGGAGTGAGGAAGGTGACACATACCTTCTGGCGCTTCCGCTGTTAGAAACGGGGTTAATATTGCAAATACGTTTGCGAGGGAGCTAAATTTGTAATAAAATGAGAAGAGGGGTTAGAAAAAGGACGATTTCGATTTTCGTGAGGTGGTGTTAGGGGTGGGCATGTTTTAACCGAATTACTGAATCGAATCGAACCGAATTAACCGATTTTTTCGGTTTTCAATTTCTAATTCGGTTTTTATTTCGAAGATATTCGGTATTCGGTTTGGTTTGTGACTTTCAAAAACCAAAATGACCAAAGAACCGAATAGAAACGGCTATTCCCCACACCGCCACGTGGAGACCGACTTATTCCCTCACATGGAGACGCCAGCCACACCGCATGCAACTCACTTCTCCCCCCCAATCTCCATATCTCTCCCTGGTGCAAGCACTATCGCCCTCCCCGCCCTGTCGCTAACACTGCGCTCCACACACTCCTCCTCACCGTCGACCCCGCCTCCCCCAAGGTCACAGAGCCCGCGCTCGAGTTCGTTGCCTGCCTCCTCTCCCTCCGCCTCCTTCTCAGCGACATCGCCACTGCCAACCCCTTCCCGGTCTCCAAGCTCGGTCCTCTCCTGCGGCAGCCTTGGTGATGACGCCCTCGAGCTCATTGTCTTTGTGCAGTGCCCCGTGGTCTCCATCCGTGGGGAGTGCCCCGCAGTCTCCATCCTCTCCATCCTTGGAGTGAAGTTCTTGCAAGAACCAAAGATATGGATCCAAAATCTCACTTCTCTACCTCATATTGCATGATAATGTAGTTGGATTTGTGCCTTTTGTTGGTCGATCTAGCTTTTACATAATTTGGGGGGGGGGGTGGCAGATCGGGGAGAAATTGCACTTTGTGTGTGATGTAATTTCTTTGGGGAAAATAGTAGATCTGGGAGTAGTTTATCATTGATCGTTCAACAATTGAAACACAAAATAGTAGATCTGGGGAAATTATACTTTGTGTTTGCTGTGGTTATCTCGGTTAACCAAAAACCAAATTAACCAAACCAAAATATTTCGGTTAATTCAGTTTGGTTTTCATTTTGGCTAGAGAAATTCAGCATGCAGTTTTCAGAAACCGAATTATTTATGAACCGAAAAAACCGAATCGAAAAACCATAAAAACAGAATGCCCACCCCTAGGTGGTGCTATTCAGTTTCCCGTCCATACGAGCCGTCAGATCTGGAACGGAGGGACAGGATGCAGTATGGTGGGACATTAAGTTGGTTATTTAGAGCAAAACCCCCTAGAAGAGCAACCACTCTTTCATTTTAGACCCGTTTACTAGTAATGTCATTTGAGGTCCTCTTTCCAATTTCCATCTCGATCTCCTCTCCTGGAGTGCCGCCTCTCCTCCCTAGGGGTGAAAACGGGTCGGATACGGGTGGATATTGTTCTTTCCGTATCCTAACCCATATTTTTTTTCTGGATTCGGAACCGGATACGGATACGGATTCGGGTTATTCGGGATACGGATACAGAACGGATATGTGACGGATTCGGGTCGGAAACGGATAAAGATATACGGATAATGCACGCATATATAGAGTAATATATATTGAATTAAAACCATACGAGTACATGACTATAGTAACAAATTATATATCAATTAAATTCAACAAACATCGTAGAAAGAATATGTTATTTGAGGATCAATAGAACCAATTAATTGTTAATATAAATGGGCTGAAATGGAAAAAAAATGATGAAAATGAGTTGGGCCTTGCTAATATCCAAATAGTAAAATCCGAATATCCGATCCGATATCCGAATAGGAAAAATCCGGATATCCAAATAGAAAAAATCCGAATATCCGGATCCCGTCCTGTATTTACCGGATATTGGATGCTCCGGATCCGATTCCGAATTCGGATTCAAGTATCTGGATCCGGTCCCGAATTGGACGGGAGATATCCGACCCGTTTTCATCCCTACTCCTCCCTCCCCAAACCCCGCACGTCGACTCCCCCTCCCTCACCTCTCCGTTCACCCCACCGCCATCCGGGACGCAGAGCATCTCCTAGCGATCTTCCATCGCCGTCGACGCTGCCGCGGGCCACGCCGTGTCCAGCAAGGTCGACAAGAAGAAGGCTGCCGATGCGTGCTCTAGATGCATCCCCTCCCCATCCCCGAGCTCTGTGAATTGCAGGTTCCGCCACCGCGCTTTCTCGCCCTGCCCCGTCGGAGATGCTCACCAAGAAGGAGAATAGGTGGACGGCGGCGTTGGTGGCGGCGCCGACGACGGTGATTCTCCGACATGGTTTGTCAGCCATCTCGAGTTTCCGAACATCGTAGTTGCATCTTCTTCTCCTGGTACTTCATTGAAGCTTTTCTTTCTTCAGTGGTGTCATTCTTGAATGCACAATCCTCATAATCGACTCCTAAAATTTGTTTGCTAGTAGAGATCATGTGTGCGAGGGCCTGAATGATCCCTTCAAACCCCCCTTGATATTTGGGAAAACCGGCAGACTTACCCGTTTAACTACGCGTCTAGATATAAGATACAATTATATCTTTGATATACAACTTTACTTCTAATTATTGAAATACAATTGTATTTATTATATAACTCTGTTTATATATGATTAATCTGCACCGTTATAATATGGCCCCCACTAAAATAAGTAGTGGAGATTCTTTCTTTGATATACAGCTCTACTTCTAATTATTGAAATAAGTATTTATTATATATTATTAATCTGCACCGTTATAATCTACCCCCACCCAAATAAGTGGTGGATATCCTTCTCTTTTTCTTCCGATTAATATGAGAATTTCTAGAATTTAGGATTATTGTGGGATTTTCTTGCCCTTAAAAGGAAGGAGGTGTCTTGAATATCACCGGTTGTTTATATATATATATACACTAGCAGGCTTACCCGCGCAACTACGCGTCTAGATATAAGATTGAAAGACCATGTGGAGGTCTATCCCTGATGGTGATGAGTAATTGACTGTGGTTTAGCCTGTTGTGCTTGAATTTGAGTTTGATCCGAGTGGTCAGGTCTTTGGTTGGTCGGAGACCAGTTGTCTGACCCAGAGTGGTCAGGTCTTTGGTTGGTCGGAGACCAGTTGTCTGACCCCGAGTGGTCTGAGCTTTGGCTGGTTGGAGACTACCATCCGACCCGAGTGGTTCGAGCCGTGGTGGTTGGAAACGACCGTCCGACCCCAGTGGTCGGACGGAGACCGATGGTCGACCCGAGTGGTCGGGACGAAGACCGCTGGTCGGACCCGAGTGGTCGGGACGAAGACCGATGGTCGCACCTCGAGTGGTCGGAAGAAGACCGCTGGTCGGACCCGAGTGGTCGGGGCGAAGACCGGTGGTCGACCTCGAGTGGTCGGGATGGAGACCGGTGGTCGTCTCGTGGTCGGGATGGAGACCGCGGTCGGACCATGTGTGGTCGTGGTTTTGCCGCCGCCGATGAAGTGTATATCTTTCTGTTGAGATGGATATGTGTTGTTGGACATTGCTATGTGATGTGGTTTCCTTGTCTATGATGGTTGCGGGACTTTGGAGCTAGGTCATGGTGAGGCGAAGGGGATCGTGACTAGGCCGGGAGAGCCGAGGTCCGATGATCGTGGTGTCGCCAAAGATGACCGAGGCCGTGAGTAGCCGCAAGCCAAGAAGACAAAGGAATGGATGAGATGCTAACTTGGAGCTGCTCTGATCGAGGAGGACCGTTGGATCGCGATCGGGAAGAGAGAGAGCGGGTCAAGTTGGTATGCTTTGAACAGCGTGCAAAACCCGTTGTGTTGTTGGGTTTGGTCACCATGCATAGCTGTGTGAGTGGGTAAAATCTCACCCTTGATGGAGTGCTCTAGGGTTTAGAGGCTCATCCAAGGGTGGTAGGTGTTCCTAGCTCGCTACTAGACAGGGAGAGGGTGTCTCCTCGGGACGTGGTGAGCAGTGAGGAAAGTCTACGTGAGTAGTTGAGAGTTGTTGAGAGGATGCGATGTAAGGATCAAATCTCGGCTCTTGGATGTTGGCTTAGGATTGAAGCAAGATATCCAAGGGTGGGAATTGATCCTGTGTCACTATAAATAGAGGGTAGGGCAGCCTTCCTCTCTGAAGGTTCCGAGGTTTTGCCGCTCATTTGAGTTTTGCCCACTTTGTTGTGAGGCTTTGTAAACCTCCTTCCGTAAATGAAATGTTCTTCATCTATGTTCTTGTTTCATTTCTCTTACGTATTTACATTACGCACTTAAATTCTCATTATCTAAATTCGCATTTACTTACTTGCAATTTTCTTTACGTAATTTGGATTTGCCTCATCTCCTTCTACATGCTTCGAGTCTTTGTTGAAATTCATGATTGATGAACTCTTCTCTAGATTCGGTGCTTTCAATCATCTAGGCAATCATTGCGTTCTTGTTGCAAGTTTGTAAATCTGTGTTCTTGAAGTGCGTAAGCGTGTGACTTGCGCTTTCTTTAGTCCCGATTGGCTTCGGTTCTTGTTGCCAAGGATGAAAGATTACTGGATGAATCTTCTATAGATCATATCCCAATTATCTAGGCAATCTACAACCTCTTCTATTCAGTTTTGCAAGAAACCAATTTACGTGACTAGTTTTCGATAGTGTTTCTATTTGTTTGAAGGGTTGTTTCTTCGTACTTACTTGCTGTGATTTGTGTAGAGTCATCCAAGGATATTCGATCATCAACTCTCACCACAAGTTAGGGTGAAGTCTGTGTTCGTGACTCTGCTTTTGGTGTTGCATTTGTTTAATCGAAAAGGACGGAACCTTGGTATCAATTCCTTCGATTGATGATTGAAATAGGTTCTGACATCCTTAGGAGGTGCACACCAATTTTCCTGCTTTTGGATCACCATCAAAAGTTACATCGATTTCTGCTTTTAAGACTGATTTTATCGCTCATCCGACCCGCATCGCTCATCCGACCTCGTAGGTCGGGCGCATCGCTCATTGGTCGGGGCACTATCCATCCAACACTGCTCACCCGAGTATCGCTCATCCGACCTCGTAGGTCGGGCGATCGCTCATCGGCCGGAACACTATTCGCCCGAGTTCGCTCATCCGACCTCGTAGGTCGGGCGCATCGCTCATCGGTCGGGAGTACTTATTCATCCGAACACTATTCACCGAGTCTCGCTCATCCGACCTCTGCGATCGGAGTATTGTTAACCGACCTCCGCAATGGGAGTACTGCTCATCCGGTCGAGTCTCGCTCACCCGAACATCGCTCATCCGACCACTTCCGGCCGGGAGTTCGCTCACCCACCACTTCCGGCCGGGAGTATCGCTCATCCGACCACTTCGGTCGGGAGTACTGCTCATCCGACCGATACTAACGACGATTCGCGATCTTCGTTCATCCGACTGAGCTACTCGACCAAAGTCAGCTTTTTCTCGCTTCACCCTATCTTAACCGGTCTGAGCCTCTGCTTTGAAATTGCCTGATCGATGGTTCAGTTCTTTCTTTCTGGTCTTTTGGTGGATTGAATTCTAGGGGGAGAATTTATTCGAAAATTTTATTTGGCTCCTATTCACCCCCCTCTAGTCGCCTTTTCGATCTTTCAATTGGTATCGAGCTGTTACTCGCTCTTTCTAGATCTTGACCGGTCTCAAGAGCCATGGCGATGGACAAGTATTCCACCAAGCCTCCTATTTTCTCTGAGTTGATTTTCCTTTTGGAAATCTCGGATGGAGTCGTACATCACGCCTGGGCTTCCGATATGGCGTAAGGTGAAGCTCCGTATGAGGTTCTGCCGATGAGAACGCCACGGTACCGCAATATGGTCGACGTTGAGGCAAATGCTAAGGCAAGGAACATCCTCATACAGGGCCTTAGTCGCAGTGAGTACGATAGGATTTCTCACCTTCGTTCTGCTCATGAGATTTGGGTGACCCTTGATGCTTACCATGAGGGCACTACCCAAATCAAGACGGTTCGACAGGATTAATTCAAGCGTGAGTTCAACAAGTTTGAACAACACGCTGGTGAGAGTCTTGACGAGTGCTTTGGTCGGTTTACAAAGATTACGAGCGACCTCGAGCGATCGGTTGCATATACCTCGACTCGGACAATGCTCGGCATTTCTTGACCGCACTCGACCTTCGGTGCAGGAGATGAAGGTGACCACCATCAAGGACACCACCGACTTATCGACTTTGACTCTTGACGGGCTTTATTCCGCCTCAAAACTCATGAGATCGACGTCGTCTCGCGGAAGACGAAGTCTCAGTCGATGGCTTTGGTCACCGATCCCATTGGATCCTCTCTTTCTGATTCTTCTGTTGGTTTCTCTCTCTCCGCCCTTTGTGAGCTAAGCGATGACCAACTGGAAAAATTTCCAGAAAATGAGCTTGCTCTTCTTGCTCGCAAATTTTCATATGCATACAAGAGAGTGAGAGAGAGGAAGAGAGGTGGGATGATCACCTGTTTCGAGTGTGGTGGCCCCAACCACATTCGAGCAAACTGTCCCAAGCTGGAGAAGGGCAAAAACGAACAAGGCGGTTCGGGCAAGAACGACTACACCGACAAGAACCGCAACAAGAAGGCCCCAGCTCGTGAGCCGGCGAAGAAGAAGTACCGCAACTTTGCCAAGAACAAGAAGCTCTTTCACCGGGTCCTCGCCGCACTGGACGACATCGAGCTCTCTGACACGGAGAACTGGAGCGATGCAAGCGAGGACGATCCGCAAGAGAAGGTGAAGGGCAACGATGACTTCTCCGGCATGTGCTTCATGGCAGCGCCATTGAAGTAAGCGACTCCATTTGTCACAAATGACACGGATGAGGTACCCACCTACGACGAGTTAAATGTCAGCTTCAGAAATTAGGCAAGTTTCATGCTAAGGCTAGGTCGAGGTGTTACGAGTTAGAGAAGGAAGTAGGTACCTTGACTCGGAGTTAGCTTCACTTAGATCTTCTCCTCCCGAGTCACCGATGACCGTGTTCTCGTGATCTTTGTTCTTGTGGAGTTGGAGAACCTAAGGACCATACATGATAGTGTGCTTGTTTAACTTGATGATCTTAGGATGAAGAATGCTAGCACTAGTTCTATTGATGATATTTCAGAGAAGCTAGTTTTCTTAATGCTCACTCTACTCCCTCTTGTGCTAATTGCCCTAAATTGCTTTCTCAAATTGATGCCATGAGCGAACACCTTAGAAAGCTTTACGCTAGAAACAATGAACTTGAATCACATGCTTCTAAGGATCCAATACCATGTGAGGGTCAGAAGCAATTAAAACTTGACAATGAAACCTCAATGTCAAGTGTGCTAAACTTGCTAAGGACTTATTAGATAAGTCACAAAAATATTGCTTATATGTAATGAGATTGTGGGGACTTGGATAAAATCCATGTCGAGCTTAGGAAGAAATTAGAAGACCAAGCCCATAGAA
This sequence comes from Otatea glauca, assembly GCA_036346275.1. Taxonomy (NCBI): domain Eukaryota; kingdom Viridiplantae; phylum Streptophyta; class Magnoliopsida; order Poales; family Poaceae; genus Otatea; species Otatea glauca. The sequence goes on from CM070717.1 coordinate 35,814,451, forward strand.
TTAGAAATGCGCCTTGCTTTCTTGTGAGGCCCTCAAGATTGAGGCACCGTCTTTGAGGAGAAAATGCACGTCTTGAGAGAGCTCATCTTTCCGGTTCTTCTTCTTCTTCCCCGCTCTTCTTGTGCTTCTTTCTTCCGAGATTGCCAAGATCTTATGAGCACTCTCGAGAAGTTTGTTGGAGGCAAGAAGAAGCTTAATCTCATTCTAGACCAATCTAAGATCGTGATTTAATCAAGGTCTAGGATTTGACTACTTGGAGCACGCTAGGCACATCCTCCTACCATTGTGCGTGCATCCAAGAGTGGTGAGATTGTGGTAGCTCCTGTGGTGAGCACCACTGTGTTCAGTCTGTTGTGTGGTCCATGGGACTTCCGACTGAAGGATGCTTCTCCTATTGCTTCGCCTCTAGCAAGGCGAAGTATACATGCACCTTCCGTAAGAAGGATGGTCACCTAGTAGATTTTTGCTTTAGGCGCGCCAAGATCACTCGGCGTGATCGTGTTGTTGCTCTTAGGGTATTCGTGGTCATCCCGGACTTTGAGTGCTCCTAAGACACACACCGCTTCTAGACAGTTAGAGAGTCGCTGCTTTTGGGCGCGTCCCAGACTTGGTTTTCATGCTTTGGTTCTTCGAATTTTAGTCTTGGAGCTGTTCAGAGTCGGGCTTTCCGCCGTCCTCTTGATATTCCTCGTTCTTCCCATCGAGGTAGATATCGGCGTGAGGTGTTTTCTCGGTAGGAGATTCAGCAACCTTCTTGGGGTGGTTCGGCTTTTGCACCACTAAGAGCCAACCCGCTTTGACTCCTAGATCATCTACGGAGCCGCTCGATCGTGTGATAGTTAAGCGGCAGAGAGACACTCGAGTCCATGCGCTACGTGGATCGTACTGAGGCGCCATGTGGTTCAAGATTGGGTTCCCAAGTCTTCACTCTATCCCAATCTTGAGTCATCTTTCTCTTATGTCTTGATCGGGTTGGTCGGATGGGAAGGAGATGTTTGGATTGTTGACTCGGTTGTTCTCGCCATATGACCGAGATTCTCGATGGTTCTCTTCCTAGTCCGAGCCCCGGTGATGAGTTAATCACTTTTGGGGATGCATCTTGAGTAGAGTCATTGCTAAAGGTACCATCTGCATTAACCAAAATTTCATTCTTAAAGATGTTGCCTTAGTAAGTAAGTCGCAATACAATCGCTCTCTGCTTTCTCGGCTTATCGATGACTCTTTCGAGGTAAGCTTCAAGAGTAATGTCTGTAGAATCCTTGATTCATCAGGAGGGTTAGTTTGCGGGATTTCTAGATTTGGGAGAGTCTTTCGTGCTGATTTTTCTGCTTCTTCTGGAGACTCTCTTCGATGTTTGATTGCTTCTGAGTCCCGTGATCTCTCCTTCGGCATAGGAGACTTGGCCACATTGGTTTTGATCATTTGACCGAGTTAGCGACCACGATCTCATTCGGGTCCGCTAAACTCAAGATGGTCAAAGACTTAGTTTGCTCTCCTTGCCGACATGGCAAGATGGTTATCGCTTCTCATCCTCCAATCCCGTAGTGATGATGATGCACCAGACAGCTTTTACATATGGACACTTTGTTGGTCCAAATAGAGTGCAATCAGGAGGGAAGTGGTATGTTCTTGTCATCGTTGATGATTTTTCTAGATACTCTTGGGTATTCTTCATGGCCTCAAAGGATGAGACTTTTCTCACTTGAGGGTTTGGTCAAGAGGTTGTCTATTGAGCTCCTGGTGCATTACGAGCTATCTGCAGTGATAATGGCACGGAGTTCAAGAATTCCTACTTTGAGAGCTTTTGTGTGGAGTCCGGTTTAGAGCATCGCTTCTCTTCTCCCTCGCCTCGTGAGAATGGCGTAGTGGAAAGGAAGAACAGGACCACAGTTGAGATGGCGGGACGATGCTAGATGAGTATAGTACTCCTAGGAAGTTTTGGGTGAGGCTATAGCTACTTGCTTGCCATGTGTCTAATCGCGTGTTTTTGAGAGCACATTTGCATCGCACTTCTTATGAGTTGAGGTATGGGCGAAAGCCCGGTGTGTCCCATTTTCGCGTTTTGGTTGCAAGTGTTTTATCTTGAAGTCCGTAACCTAGATAAGTTTGAGTCTCGCTCTTACGATGGTATCTTTCTAGGTTACTCGTCTTCTTCTCGTAGCTATAGGTGCAGGTGTTGATGCGCATAGGATCATAGAGACCGTGATGTGACCTTTGATGAGGCTAGCCCAGAGCTAGACACGATGTTTCGAGCTCTTCTTCTTCCTTGAGACCATTTTTGTAGAGGATGAGGATAATGGAGATGATGGTGTTCCATCCGATCCAGCCCCTCTACACCGAGGTGCCTCTGTTTCCATTTCGCACCTCGGGAGACCACCTTGCCTTCCGACTCTCCTTGCCGAGTGGCTCTGCTCCTATCTCTTCTGCTCAAGAGGTAGAGGCCATACATACGGTCCTCCCGTCATATTCAGAGACGCCATCCTTCCGATCAAATGATCGGCGATTTGTTCGAGCGTGTCACACGCTCAAGAACGGATCTGTCTTCTTTCTGTCTTCACTCTGCCTTCGTTGCCTCTTTTGAGCCAAAGGATGTTTCTCATGCATTATCCGATGAGTCGTGGATTAATGCCATGCATGAGGAACTTGAGAACTTTGAGAGGAACAAAGTCCGCGACTTGTAGAGCGCCCATCTGGTCATAATGTCATTGGGACCAAGTGGGTGTTCAAAAACAAGCAGAGTGAGGATGGGGTTGTCATTCGCAACAAGGCTAGACTAGTTGCACAGGGCTTTTCTCAGGTTGAGGGTATTGACTTTGAGGAGACCTTTGCCCCTGTAGCTAGGCTAGAGGCTATTAGGATCCTGCTTGCATTTTCTGCATCCCGGGGCTTCAAGCTCTATCAAATGGATGTCAAGAGTGCATTCCTCAATGGCTATATTGAGGAAGAGGTTTATGTCAAACAACCTCCCGGATTTGAGAACCCCAAGTTTCCTAGTCATGTTTTCAAGCTTTCCAAAGCTCAGATGGACTCAAACAGCCCCCGAACATGGTATGAGAGGCTCAAGTCTTATCTTCTCACCATGACTTTAAAATGGGCATAGTAGACAAAACTCGCTCATCAAACACCATGAGTCTCATTTTCTTCTTGTCCAGTTTATGTGGACGATATCATTTTGGTGGCTCCTCTCATTCTCTTGTCTCTCGGTTTTACGATGTGATGAGTACAGAGTTTGAGATGAGTATGATGGGCGAGTTGAGCTACTTTCTTGGCTTCCAAATCAAGCGCACTCGGAGGGTACTTTCTTGCATCAAGGCAAATATACCCGTGACCTCCCGAGGCGCTCGACATGTCCGATGGGAAGCCGGTGATGACTCCTATGGCCACCATCGCGTCCTCGAGCCCGATGAGGATGGTGAGCCTGCGATCAAAAGGAGTTTGAGCATGATCGGCTCCTCTTGTACCTCACCGCTTGAGGCCGGACATACATTTTGTTTGTGTGTCCATGCGCTCGATTTCAAGCTTCTCCTCGCGCCTCTCACCGCCAAAGGTCAAGCGCATCTTCAGTACCTTCGTGCCACCACCGATTATGGTATTTGGTACTCTTCTTCTTCTTGTCTATCTCTTAGAGCCTTTTCCGATGCCGACTTTGTTGGTCAGAGGATAGATAGGAAGAGCACTTCGCACTTGCCAAATCATTGGCACTTCTCTTGTTTCTTGGTCATCTAGGAAGCGATGCAGGGTTGCCAGTCCACGGCGAGGTGAGTATGTTGTCGCACCGATTCTTTGTAGTCGTGCTCTGGATGAGATCGACCTTGCGGGACTATGGGTTAGAAATAGAGAGTGTGCCACTCTTCCGTGACAACACTTCACTATTTGCATTGCTAAAACCCAAAGGCAACATTCCCGGACCAAACACATTGATATTAGATATCACTTCCTTAGAGACCATGTGGAGAAGGGTGATATCGTGCTTGATTCATAGATGGTGACCACCGCTAGCGATATCTTTACCAAGCCTTTGGATAGCTCGGGTTTGTTGCCTTGAGGAGTGAGCTTGGAGTCGTGAGCCCATACGGCTTATCTTGAGGGGAGCTGGTTTGTATATTATGTACTATATATTTTCTTTCACTTTTCCTTTCTTCTTCTCGGGTGACTTTGGGCTTGTTTTCTTAAGTTGAGTTCACTCACTTAGCATGTCTTCCATGGACCTCTTATCTTATGCTTTAGGTTGCTATCATGCGTGATTAGTCGTTCTCTCTTCTCTCTAGGTTGAGTTCCCTCACGCCTTATAAGTCTAGCGGGTTTTGGGCCTCTGGGTAGACAGGTGCATGTGCACTCCTTAGTTGGGATCTAGAGTCGACTTCCTATGTTAGTCTCTAGGGAAGATAAGAGCCAGTCTGAGCAGTAGTGAGTCTCTTCTATCTTATCTATGCTCAATAGCCATCCAGTCTTGCAGTTTCTCGACTTCTTCTCTCCATTCTGTTTTTTTCTGGTTTTTATTGAGTTCATTTGGGTCTTCTTTATGCCTAATCTTGATAATAACTCAACTTTAACCAGATTTGAGCCTAAAATTGATTCAACTGTTGAGGGGGAGTTTGGGAATCTGTTCATGCATTGCATTTAGACTGCATTTTTCTGTTTTATGAGCTTTGTCTATTATGCAATTGATTCAATCTTTCATGTAATGCACCTTGCTACATCTTTGAAGAAAATCACTAGCTTAGGTCTATCCAAGTTCATCTATGATACTAAGCTTGTTAAAATCAAAATTGAAAATCTTAAATGAAAACATGTTGCTTTTTCTTGTTAAAGTTTCTTCTCTAGAGGTTTTTACCATGAATTGTGAATTTATGGAGTTCTCTAGAGTCCCTATAGCAACTTGGGTGAAACTTGCTTGATCCATATTTTAGTCCTTCAAAATTGCTCATATATGCTAAAATAAGAAAAACTTGACTCTTTTGTGCAAAATTGAACTCAACACTATATATTCTCTAGACGCCTCCCATTGCACTTGGGATGAACTTGGAATATATAGTGTATAACCAAGATCATTCTCTTAAGAGTTACTCTTGGGGTGATCGAACATGGCTTGAGTCAACCATTAAGAAATGCAAATAACAAAAACATAAGTGGGTAAAGAATGCAAATAATGTCAAACATTTGCACCCCGCTATGTCTTTCAAAATATCAAAGAAGAAGAATTTGCATGAATTGAAAATGAACTCAAGGACTCTATATGTACTTCAAGATTCCCCAAAGTGTTGAGTAGGTTGAACTCTAGGTTTTCCATTTGATCCTATGAGTGGTGCTGGCTTCTAGCTTTGAAACTTTTGCTAAGTTTTGCACTTGTTCAAATCTTGCTAAAATAAAATCTTGTAAACCAAGCTTGTGAGCCAAATGAATTTGTTCTTGCAGACATCCTAGTTCACCATTTTCTAAATTGACTAGCTTGGTGTCATATCTTGTCATTGTGATCACTTGGATAATTCTCAAAGCTCACTTAGGATGCATTTCATGCATACATATATAAAGGAGAGAAAACAAACAAAAAAGAGAGAGAAAATTCCATTTTGATGCCTATATTGCCAAAAGGGGAGAAAATGTAGAAAAGGCATCATTTAAAATGTAGAAAAGGGAGATAAAAATATGAAAGCTTGCTATCTCTTATGATCTTTGTAAATCTTTGCTATCTCTTATGGATCATATCACATTTGGCACTTATGATTGATTTTAGAGCTTTTGTAGAAAACTTGCTCTTTTCATGATCTTGCTCTAAAATCTTATCGCCAACTTGGTCATGATTTTATATCTTTCTCTCTGGACCAAGTTTGGTTTTGCAATCAAATTGCTTTACAAACTCAAATTTATGCCTTTTAGAGTGTTTGTCAATATACTCATCAAGGGGAGATTGAAAGACCATGTGGAGGTCTATCCTCGATGGTGATGAGTAATTGACCGTGGTTTAGCTCAGTGTGCTTGAATTTGAGTTTGATCCGAGTGGTCAGTCTTTGGTTGGTCGGAGACCGCTTGTCCGACCCAGTGGTCGTCTTTGGTTGGTCGGAGACCGCTTGTCCGACCGAGTGGTCCGAGCTTTGGTGGTTGGAGACTACCATCCGACCCAGTGGTTCGAGCCGTGGTGGTTGGAAACCGATCGTCCGACCCCGAGTGGTCGGGACGAGACCGATGGTCGACCCGAGTGGTCGGGACGAAGACCGTGGTCGGACCCAGTGGTCGGGGCGACCAGATGGTCGACCTCGAGTGGTCGGAAGAAGATCGCGGTCGACCCGAGTGGTCGGGGCGAAGACCGCGGTCGACCTCGAGTGGTCGGGATGGAGACCGGTGGTCGTCCGTGGTCGGGATGGAGACCGATGGTCGACCATGTGTGGTCGTGGTTTTGCCGCCGATGAAGTGTATATCTTTCGTTGAGATGGATATGTGTTGTTGGACATTGCTATGTGATGTGGTTTCCTTGTCTATGATGGTTGCGGGACTTTGGAGCTAGGTCATGGTGAGGCGAAGGGATCGTGACTAGGCCGGAGAGCCGAGGTCCGGATGATCGTGGTGTCGCCAAAGATGACCGAGGCCGTGGAGTAGCGCAAGCCAAGAAGACAAAGGAATGGATGAGATGCTAACTTGGAGCCTCTCGATCGAGAAGGACCGTTGGATCGCGGTCGGGAAGAGAGTAGCGGGTCAAGTTGGTATGCTTTGAACAGCGTGCAAAACCCGTTGTGTTGTTGGGTTTGGTCACCCATGCATAGCTGTGTGAGTGGGTAAAATCTCACCCTTGATGGAGTGCTCTAGGGTTTAGAGGCTCATCCAAGGGTGGTAGGTGTTCTAGCTCGCTACTAGACAGGGAGAGGGTGTCTCCACGGGACGTGGTGAGCAGTGAGGAAAGTCTACGTGAGTAGTTGAGAGTTGTTGAGAGGATGCGGTGTAAGGATCAAATCCTGGCTCTTGGATGTTGGCTTAGGATTGAAGCAAGATATCCAAGGGTGGGAATTGATCCTGTGTCACTATAAATAGAGGGTAGGGGCAGCCTTCCCTCTCTCAAGGTTCCGAGGTTTTGCTGCTCATTTGAGTTTTGCCCACTTTGTTGTGAGGCTTTGTAAACCTCCCTTCCAGAAATGAAATGTTCTTCATCTATGTTCTTGTTTCATTTCTCTTACGTATTTACATTACGCACTTAAATTCATTATCTAAATTCGCATTTACTTACTTGCAATTTTCTTTACGTAATTTGGATTTGCCTCATCTCCTTCTACATGCTTCTGAGTCTTTGTTGAAATTCATGATTGATGAACTCTTCTCTAGATTCGGTGCTTTCAATCATCTAGGCAATCATTGCGTTCTTGTTGCAAGTTTGTAAATCTGTGTGTTCTTGAAGTGCGTAAGCGTGTGACTTGCGCTTTAGTCCCGATTGGCTTCGGTTCTTGTTGCCAAGGATGAAAGATTGCTGGATGAATCTTCTATAGATCATATCCCAATTATCTAGGCAATCTACAACTTCTTCTATTCGGTTTTGCAAGAAACCAATTTACGTGACTAGTTTTCGATAGTGTTTCTATTTGTTTGAAGGGTTGTTTCTTCGTGTACTTACTTGCTGTGATTTGTGTAGAGTCATCCAAGGATATTCGATCATCAACTCTCACCAACAAGTTAGGGGTGAAGTCTGTGTTCGTGACTCTGCTTTTTGGTGTTGCATTTGTTTAATCGAAAAGGGACGGAACCTTGGTATCAATTCCTTCGATTGATGATTGAAATAGGTTCTGACATCCTTAGGAGGTGCACACCAATTTTCCTGCTTTTGGATCACCATCAAAAGTTACATCGATTTACTTTTAAGATCGTGCTGATTTTATCGCTCATCCGACCCGATCGCTTCATCCGACCTCTGTAGGTCGGGCGTCTCGCTCATTGGTCGGGGCACTATCCATCCAACACCGCTCACCCGAGTATCGCTCATCCGACCTCGTAGGTCGGGCGTCGCTCATCGGTCGGGAACACTATTCGCTGAGTCTTGCTCATCCGACCTCTGTAGGTCGGGCGTCTTGCTCATCGGTCGGAGTACTGCTCATCCGAATACTATTCACCCGAGTCTTCGTTCATCCGACCTCTGCGATGGAGTATCTTGTTTAACCGACCTCCGCATCGGAGTACTTCATCCGGTCGGGTATCGCTTCACCCGAACATCGCTCATCCGACCACTTCCGGTCGGGAGTTACGCTCACCCACCACTTCCGTCGGGAGTACTGCTCATCCGACCACTTCGGTCGGGAGTATCGTTCATCCGACCAATACTAACGACCGATTCGCGATCTTGTTCATCCGACGAGCTACTCGACCGGTCAGGATTTTTACTTGCTCACCCTATCTTAACGGTCTGAGCCTCTGTTTTGAAATTGCCCGATCGATGGTTCGATTCTTTCTTTCTCGGTCTTTTGGTGGATTGAATTCTAGGGGAGAATTTATTCGAAAATTTTATTTGGCTCCTATTCACCCCCCTCTAGTCGCCTTTTCGATCTTTCAAAGATACAATTATCTTTGGTATGCAACTCTACTTCTAATTATTGAAATACAATTGTATTTGTTATATAACTCTATTTATATATGATTAATCTCCACCGTTATAATCTGGCCCACCAAAATAAATAGTGAAGATCCTTTCTTTAATTATTGAAATACAATTGTATTTGTGGAGATCCTTCTCTTTTTCTTCCGATTAATGTGAGAATTTCTAAAATTTAGGATTATTGTGGGATTTTTTTGCCTTTAAAATGAAAGAGGTGCCTTGAATATCACCTGTTGTTTTTATATATGTAGATTTTGTGCCTCCTTGATATTCTATTTTGGACTGTTGCTGATTTCTTGATGCAGTGATCAAATAAATGAGTTTTCCTATAACTGAATGATGAAAGTCACTTGAGCGAATTTCGTGTTCCATTGGACTTGGTTAGTTTTAGTCAAACTAGTACTTCCGTTGTGAATTGCTCATAGCCATAAAATACGCTAGGTAGAGCCGCGCGCGATGCCGCGCCACGCGAAAAAATTTGATCCGAGTTTTTTTTTAAAATAACCGGATCTAAACGTAACTTCGAATCTTTCGGATCGAAAGAACCGGCACTCGGGTCGATTTTGCGGAATTACGAGGTTCTTTTTACAAAATAACCGGTGGAAGGACATATTCGCGATTTTGGAATCTTTCGGGTCGAAAGAACCGGCGTCCGGGTCAAATTTGCGTAACCACGGGTCCTTTTCGCAAAATAACCGATGGAAGGACGTGTTCGCGATTTCGGATTTTTTAGGGCCTATTTTGCAAAATAAACGTAGAAGGATCTTTTCACGATTTCGAATTTTTCGAAGGACTTTTTCGCAAAAAAACTGAGGTGACGCTCTGCAAGGCCGGCAATTCTTTCCAACGTAAGATATAATATAATATTATTACGACTTATGAGTAAGAGCGTACACAGGTGTTGACCTAGACAATTGAATGAGAAAAATAATGCCCAAGTCATTTTACAAGTTCCAAGTAACTAACGGAAGAGGTACTTAGAGTGTGATGAGATTGATAATAGACTAAGTGACAATATCAGAATAGGGAATGTTTTCATTCTAGGAACAGGAATGGTGCTTACAATAACTTGGGAGTCGACGATTTTATCCATATCAATATATACTCGGGCGGCAGAGGTGTCATCCTGTGTTCCAACTTCTATGCACACATGGTGTTGATCTCTGCAGTAAAGGTTTTATAGCTAGGTGAAGTTTCCTGGCTGCAGATATTTTTTGTTGGATTCTCCTGTCTGTTATTCTTACTAATTTTGCCCATGACGCTTTGGCTATTATTTCTGCTTTGGTAGATCGTGATTCAAGTGTATAGCTCTTTATGACAACAACTAATCAATTTTGATTAGTAAAAGTTGCTTGTTCTGGTAGCATCATCTTTGTATCTCTCTTTGGTGATTTGAATAGGTTCATTTTTTTATCTCATGTACCGAGCATTTAAGGGTGCATGACAGCATGAGTGCATCTGAAGCCGCTCTATATCATTTTTTTTTCAAGAATACGCGGGAAGGACATCCTATATCATATTTTGAGGTACATTTTGATTGGAGTGACTGACAGATAGTATTTCAACAGGTCAGGGTGCTGCTTGCTGCTGGCTGTGAGGCACTGATGCTGCATGCTGCACCTGGAGCACGCCAAGCATTTGAATGGAACAGTTTATTTCCTGTTGCTGCTAGCTGGTTGCTACCTGTGATGGTAGCGTAAAGAAGCAATGCGATGAAGAGGGATCCAACTTTGCAGTAGCCAAAGTTTGTAAACCGGTTGTAATTATCTGGATGTAAAAACGTTGTAATTGAATGCAAGGTTGTTACGGCCCTCCGGCCAGTCACGGCAACCCCAAGACGCTAGGATGTCCAGGCGCCTAAGCATATGTCTAGACGGTGATTAAACGATAAGATATATTAGCCAAATAAGCACATATGACCGAGAAAAAATGAAGAATATATAAGATATAAGTCACCTTCCACTCAACCCACAACCCCACTGGGGCCAAAAGCCCACATAAATAATTTTACTACCTCTTCCCATTCCCTAATACCACTAGGCAGCCACCTCATCCTCTCCTTGAAGATGGGTGAGCCATAGCAATCAGTATCACAAGCAGCATAACACAAACGAGAGCAGCAAAGTAGAGAGCATCAGAGGAAGAGTACTTGTGAGGCAATGGCGGAAGGCATAGAGGCGACAACATGCTATGAATGGCTGCGCTGGATGAGAGCCGGAGAGGGTGACGATTGGCATCGGCTGCTACAGTTCCCTTCCAGAGTCACCCAGAGGCCACATTTGAGCCTCTCTCTCTCTCCTAGACTGCTGCCAGTGGAGGCAAGCAGCCACGTCGTCCGTTGCTAGCCGACAAGACGTCATGTATCATTGAATGTACAAAGTTTTACAGAATGTACCAGCTTCCTAGATCCATCTGGCCTTCCGCATTTTTTGAATGGATAATTTAGTTGTAGTTGAGTGGGCCAGTTTTTTTTTTATAACAAGGGTCAGGTTATGTTGGGTTGAATATATGTGAACGAATTCATTCTGTATTGATGTATAAACAGTAAGTATCAGGTGGCATCAGTTAGTGCAAATTGTATAAAATAAGTAAAGTGCATGAAAATGAATCTAAATTAATATACTTACAAGTATAGTGTCCTTACCAATCAGTCACAAAATATTTTTTGGACTTCAAATTGAATGACATCAGATTGAAAAATTTCTGGCACATAACTGAGCAAGAAAGTCTCACAAAATTGAACTGAACACTGAACACAACATCTCCAATTGCACCAAGATTGAACTAGATACAACATGTCTCAAGGCTTGTACTGTAATGCAGGTGGCCATTGGGCTGGTTCTGGGAATAAAAGGCTTATGGTGTAGTTTCAAAAGGTCCAATTCTAGTACAGTTGGAAATCAAGAACTCCTCGTCCAGAAGAAACGATACCACGATAATTTCAATACAAGTTGACAATGCCATAGCAATCATACAGCTCGAGAACATGACAAGCAAAACAACACATCGGTTCATCAGCTTCAGTGCATGATCAATGCAAATAAGAGAGGTTCAAAGGTTCAGTACCCCATAACATGAATTTATTACATCATCCATGGAAATATACAAGGCTAAAGCTGACAGCATATGCAAGCTAGTACTATATTACATGTCTTGAACAATGAAAAAACGGACAGGGAAATTGGAGATGCTGCTGCTGCTGGCGGTACTGCTATCCAGTGAGTAATAGCTGTCCTAAGCTGTAGCTCCCAAGTGCTGCCAATGCACAAGATGAGGCATCGGTCATGCGCTGCATAGCACCCAACCATGAACCAAATCAATTAAAAAAAACAGATTCGGCATAACACCACCACCTGGGAGACAACCTGGGTTAGAACATTTCCCATTTTCGAGGTAAACAGGACACATACTAAAAAAAAGTAACTATATTTCACACCTTATTGCTGCCTATTCCAAAAGGATGAGTAAATCATTAGTTGTCTTTGGTTTTTTGGCTGCCCCTTGGCCTGCAAATACACATAAGTGTCTCAATGATTGCAGGATGCAAACAGTAATACAAGTGCAACGTTTGTTGTCGTCACCTCTCGTTTCTTTTGCTAGATGTTGCCTCCTCGGAGCCCCTTTTAAATCTCCTACCATTTCCCTAATATAAAACACCCAGTTGTGCAAGTCTTTAAGCAAACAAGAAAGACGGACCCACATGCAGAGACACATGAATTGAGAAAGAAACCCCTGGATGTTCAAAGCAACCATGGCTCAAACATTACAACACACCAACACAGTTCTCAACTCAACAACACGCTTCGAGTCGACTCGAGACGCTGCTCAAGATTGTTTGACGATCCTACTGACGTTACAACTACACATCAACATGGTTCTCAACTCAACGACAGTATTTTCGAGACTCAAGTTGAGACGTTGCTCGAGATTGACGATTCTACTACTATTACTGCTACTACTGCACATAGCTGACGTTAATTTGCAGTTTTGCACGCTGAAAACTCATATACAAAATTTGCCAGGAAAGCATTCGTACATTACAAGAAAAAAACAGTCTTCCTGAAGTGCCTCGCTGCTTCCAACTCCTCTCTCTCTCTCTCACATGCGGTCCAACCAGCTGCCGAGGCTATCCTGCGATCCGAACTGCAAGTCCTGTCGCAAGACACAAGAAAGAAAACACACGATGAGATTTGCCGTCACAAATTACAAATATATTGGAAACGAACTAGGTAGCAGCACAGCATGGTACACTTACTGCTAAAGTGCCCAAACTATCCAGTTCAGGAAACGATCCACGAATTGCGTCCATGCTAGGACAGTCGAGAGGCAGCCGTTTCTCAAGACAGGTGCTATCGAGGACCTCGTTGCACTGAAGAGGTGTGTCCAAGTCAGGCAGGGAAGGGTCCTCGACAGCTTGTGGCATTCCAGCAAACCATGCTGGCCACTCAGCTTCATGCTTTAGGCGAAGGATGGATGTGCCAGATTCTCCCTCCTGTCAAAATTTCAGCAGTGCAATAGCATGAGAGAGAAGGATTGCCAAATAACACGAAATATTTCAAAAGATCAATACTCTGTTTTCTTGAAAACAGAAATTTATTTGGGGCTTATCGAGGCAGCTTGAAGCTTCACAGTTCACACGAAACAAAATCTTTTCGCATGGTTTATGATAAAATGTTTCATCTAGTTAGCAGTTTCATAAGCCAATGATGTTAATTGGATTTACCTGATCCTGAAGGATGGTGGCGTTCTGCTCAGTTTCACATGGACTATTATTAGGGCGTCGAGGCTGTGGAGGGTTGCTCTTTGGGGTTCTAGGATCAATTTTTACAGCAAATGCATCAGGTTCTCCATCAACAGCATCCATTTCAGACTTGTGAATTTGCTTTGATGACAACTGGAAAAAGACTTTAGAAACAACAAGCTCCCCGTCTTTTTCATCTTCCTCTACCCCAAGGTGATATTCATGCATCACCCAATTAGCTTTATCTATCTTGCTACCTTCCCGTTTAGAACCTTTATAAAGAACTAATATTTTCTTCCAGCCTTTCGTGACACCATTATCAAAGATAGGTTTAGATTTTCCAGTCTTATGCCATCTTATTTGCTCATCAGAAATGGTACGACTAGCGTTGCTGATCCTGCGACGCTTGCGCTTACCACAACCATACGCGTTTGATATTCTATGGAAGAAATGGCTGCTGCTCCCGTCTGTCTTGACACCTAACAGAATAACGGAAGGGGATATGGATTAATTGACAACAACCTATCAATACAAAACATGAGCTAACTAACTAGTTCAAAAGGCCCTAACTACTCAAACATAAGAATTCCGTACCAGGGAGATTTTCTGGATGTGTATAGCAGATCCCTTCCGCCTCTTCCAGAGTTGGAATTAAGTCATCAATAAGTATATGGGACTTTGAATTTCCCGGGCTAACTTTTCCTTCTAAATGTTTAAGCAATTCCAGATCAGATGGAGCAAACATAACACCAGCAGGGAGCTGGCCTGGCCACTGTAAAGAAACCTGCAACGCAAGGTATGAAGTAGCACCAAAAGATGTCTAGAAAACGTGACATATCTCGTACAGAAATTTACGCAACTGAAATTTATGTTTGGTTTAAAGTTAACTTTTCCGCACCTAAGATTTGGCAACCACACCTCTCATGGCAATTAAATTGGGTCTATGACATGTGGGTCATAGAGCTAAGAATGTGTGGTGCACAATTGTAGAAAGAACAAAACACTTCTCTAATGAAGCATGGCGAGCCTAAGGTTCAGCTTGGCCAAATTAGGCTTGTAATAAAACACCTTATTGCAAGTAGCTATAGGCTATAGCTTCCAAGTTCTACACAAGACTTTATTCAGATTTGATGCTCAATCTGAACAGATCTGCACCGAGGTATCTCTGCTTGTTTTCAAAAAGAAAAGCACCATCAAATAGGTACAAATTAAGCATTATATCTGTTTCGGAACATAATAGCTTAACAAGCAGAACAAGTGCAATAACGATTACATGAATGTATCTAACTAAAGAGCACATTATCCTTATCCGCAAAAGAAGTCTAAAGCTGTATCAGAGGCTTTGTTTGGAAATAAGGCTGTCTCAGTGTTGAACTCTATGCACAAAATTATAATGGGGGAAAGCTATCAGACAACTGAACATAAAAAAATAAATGAAGCAGTAATAACTGCATAGTTAACCAAACTTACATCGCTATTATCGATGTGATATTTGCAGTTTGGGCACTCCCTCCATGCTTCTGCAACCAATTCCAACAAATCAGTTGCATTTTTTATTATCGCAGCGATTCCCTTCCTGGTTATAATCCAGGACCTGCAGGAAAATGCCTTGTTACATGTACTCACATAAAAATGGTAGGAACGAAAATCATCAAGGCATCAACACTCAAATAATAATGGTAGGAACGAAAATCGTCAAGACATCAACCGTCTGATTTAGATAGACCCTACATTTGACCGACTGAGCAGTATTGATCTCGGTAACTTGTAATGCTGTTTTCGGATGTTCAAAACAATGGCCAGAAACTAGAATAGACCATAGAACTCTGTTTCGGCTGGGCTTGCACCTGAAGCTTTCCGAAATTCTTGCCCATTGATCGCAACACTCGATGATTTTTAAAAACGGCCACTCATTCAGTGGCATGCTACGTTGGAGCTGCTCACTTCCCTAAATCATTGCCTCATTATGCCCCATTACGATCGATCAAGGGAAGGCTAATGCCACCGATACTTTCCCCAAACAAATAAGAACAAACTTAAACATTTACAGTCGCTCATTCCTCTACATAAACTGCGCTTGTCGGTTGTCATCCTGATCCACAATCGACAAACGAACCAGGACGCCGCACTGAAAAGCTTGGATCCTTAACCATACAAAGCTCCTTCCACTCAGCGGTTACAAACTCACAAACATCGATCCTTAACCGTACCAAGCTCCGATCATGATCTCACCGAAGTAGTAACAAACCTAACCATCGCGCTAGAATGCACATGGAGATGGCGTATAAGGAGTATTTCGAGTTCCGCCGATACCGCGAACGCCACTTCTGCGCCATCACATACTAGTATCAATGGACAAGAACCAATCAACGCAAATCCGAAAATCACCTCCCTGCTTAGCGACCACCTCAAATCAATGAATTGAATCCCAAAGAGTCCAAACAAACAGGGTTAGCTGCGATCGGGCAATACCACGAGATCAGTCTCCACTAAACAGAACAGGGCCCTTCTCTGCTTCCTTCCAGCGGAAGATACTCTTCCAACTCAACATACTGCAAAAACCCCTGTATCTCAACGGCGAGAAACGCCGGGAATCGCACCAACGGCGCAGCTGCGCGGCGTCCCACAGTCCATCACGGACAGTTCTCCGCCGATCTCGCACGCATTTCGCCATCAGAGACCATCTCGCCACGCTCAAACCCCAGGGAAACATCAGCATCAGATCTCCTCCAAAACTCCGCACCAAATCCGCCTCCCGTTGATCAGACCCCAGTGCACTACGTACGGCTCCCGCATCAATCCGGAACAAAGCCAGGGGGGACCCCCAATCCGAAAGAAAAAAGAAAATCGCGCAGAGAAAAAAAAAGGAACTGTTTTTTGTTTTAGTTTTTTTTTGCAAAACACAAAGCGTACCAAAGCGCGTACGAAGATAAAAAAAAGTTCCCCAAACGAAACAGCAGAGCTAAGAGAGACCGATCGATTCAACGAGGCTAGATCAAAAACCCAGATGATAATACTAGGGCTTACTTTGCCATGGCGGCTGGCCGAGACGAGAGCGGTGGGAAGAGGCAGAGTGGGAGGCGACAGGAGGGCGAGCATCCGAGGGGAACTTCTGGGCAGTGAGGTGGGAGTGGCCGCGGAGCGCGGGGCTTAAATAGGCGAGGCTGGGAACTGGGAAGACCCGCGGAGGGGGGTCTCGCTCCGGTGTGTGTGAAAAGTTTGCGGTTTTTTTCCCCTTTGTTTGCCCACCGCCACAAGAAACCCCAACCTGTCCTTCCCTCGGGGCGCTGCGCGCTTGGCGGGAAACTTGGCTCGGCGGCGCCAAAGCAAGCCGGCTCCGCGTGGCTGGTTGGGAGGCATAGACTCTGCTTAGTGCTTACCACGCTGGCAGCTCACCGTCACCGACGCCGTTTAGAAGATACGTTGCAGTGCTTCAGTTGTTGCTGTTGAGATATGGTTTCAGCAAACGAGTTTTGAAACTATTTTGATAGGTTTTATATAAATATAGCACCTTATTATACAAGAGAATTGATCTACAATAAATACAGAGAAAAAAACAGTTGTGATTGTTTCTTTAGATGTGCTCATCTATTACGATGGTTCTTTGATTATTCTTAATTGGCATTAGAATTAATATACAGCGATTAGTTTTTTATTCAACAGTTGTCATTGTTTCTTTGGATATATTCCCTCCGGTCAACAATCAAGACTTCCTGGAACTCAGGAATCGTCCAATCAACTTCTAACGACCAAGCTTTCTACGTTTATGCGAAGAACCTGTACTTTCAATGGGTTGTCACCCACAAATTAAAGCCATAATAACCCTCTCTTTTGTTGCGAAGGTGTTTTTTTTTGTTGCTAGGAAGTTGTATCCCTTTTTCAACTCAGTGCTAGCTAGAATCACACTAGCTAGTTCTCCTTTCAGTCAGAAACAATCAACAATTCAATATATACTAATTTTTAATAATAAGAAAAACTCAAGCTCAAATTCGATTCAAATATGCTCGATAAGAGTTAATATACAGTAATATTTAACAAGTGACCCATAAATTTATCGAGACTCATAAGCTATTTAAGTTCGACTGGTTAAAACTCACGAGCTTGAAATTAAGCTCGAGCTCTACTCGTTTTAAGCTCAAATCGAGCCTAACACTCCGAACAGTCCTCATGCCTCGAGTTTTTTTTTTACCGTGCTAACTGGCAGCAGTTGACTCCACTCTTCCTCAATGGACACGGACAAGCTTCCTAAGGTCGACTTTCCAGGAATTCAAATCCTGCCATGGATGCACGGTCAGCAGGGATGAGGTGCAGTGGTGAGCAGACAAGCGGTGGGGTTTCCACCAAGCGATAGACTAGGCCGGCGGGGGCTAGCCAGGCTCGGGCTGCAGCCGGTGGGCCATCCCAAGAGGCTCGGGCGGGACCCGCGCTTCCAGGCCAGTTCCTTGGGAAGCCGCCACGTCAGCCTCCGAATCTCCAAGCGCCCGCGCTCTTTTCTTCCTCTCCAAGCCAGACACGCCCCCGCTTCCCTTCTCCCGAGGCCCGCAACAACTTCCATTAAAAAACGGACGGGCACGCACACGCAGAGAGGGGGAGGGAGTGACGTGGCAGCTGCAGCGGCCGTGTATAAGATGGTGCGGTGCAACAAGCCAACAAAGGAGTCCAGGGTGAGACCGTGAGTCAAGCCTTCGGTCTTGGGGTTGACCTGAATCCTTCGTGCCCAAGGATAAAAAGGCACCGGCGACGACGGCTACTCAAGTCGTTTGATTGTTCACCGGATGAGTGGCAGCGCCTTGTAAGTTGTAACCGATTTTAAATAAATATAATATAAACTATAAACTTAGAAAGTATTATATATAATTTGTATCCAATAAATAAGCCATGTAGGATCTTATCACAGGTCATATGCATGTGTAATCTAATTCTCGTAGAAGATACTTTAAGTAGTATATGTTGGTGTGTGTTTATTCACAGAAGATTATTTTTTTCTGTAATTATAAGACATGCTTTCCATAGCAATAATTCTATCCAATCAGATCCTAGTATAACACAAATTTATGTGCTGGCTCTGGCAATGGGCTCGATAAGGTGCTCAGGCCCAGCTGCCTCGAACTTAACCCCAACCTCAATATGATGCAGGCTAACAACGATTTTTTTTTTATATTTCTTTTTAATCTTTTTTTCAAAACTAGGCGTTCGGTTTTAAAAACTGCAAAACTAGGCTCCGATCGCTTGTATATGGGGCGATCGCCTCATATACGGGTGATTATTGTCGTTTCTAACGGGCAGGTAACGGCAGGAGGCGGCGCGCCCACCTATCGCACGAGGCACGGGCGATCGCCCCCTGCTGGGGCGACGGGTGGGCCAGTTAATTTTTTTAAATTTTAATTCCTAATTAATTTTTCGAGAATAATCAATAGGACAGAAAAATTTTAATTCCTAATTAATTTTCCGAGAATAATCAATAGGACAGAAATAACGAAAATGCTCATAGTGCTGATGTACTTTAATATTTTAAATCTTTAAAGAATTGATACCTCTTAGTATTGATTATAAATAATTTTTAACGAAAATGGTCATAAGTTACAAACACTGATCTTTAAGTACGTGGTACCTCTTAGTACTGATATACTGTATTATTTTAAATGTATTGGCCAAAATCGTCGGTTTCGGGCCAACAGGCGATTAGGGGCAGTCGCATTACTAGGAAGGTCCAACTAGAACTTGGTAAATTTTGAAATATTAATTAATATATAAGGATTTGAATTATATTGTGAAAAGTACATTGTGTCATGCAAATTTAAATTGTATAAATCAATTTTACGTAAACACTTTTTAGTGCATTATGAACAAATTATACAAACCATACCTCGAAAAATCCTGAAATAATTATGTCTTGTTCATAGGGAGTTAGGTGTCCATTTTAGGGGAAAAAATTACGAATAAACTCAGTTGAATAAACCAAATCTATACCCCTTATAATGCATCTAAGCAATTTTTCCTACGTCCACCCTAAATAATACACCTCATTAGAGATGGCCCAATGTTCATGCACCCAGCAAAACGTCCCCAGAAACTTGCATTCATCAAAATGAACGTCTCAGATCTTTCCTCAGTTTTACTCATCCACATCCGATGACCATTATTTAGTGTGTCTAATCATCCCTGTGGTCCACAACAAACCTCCCCACCTACATATTTGGAAGGAGAGCGAATCAAACAAGGAAATAAATAAGGAGGATCCGCATGCAAGGAAACCAAACTTGAATTTTTTACTGACCAAAATTGTACGTACTACATATTCAGGAGGAGGGTGAATCAAACAAAGAAATAAACACGAGGATCCACATGCAAGGAAACAAGACTTGAATTTTTTATTGTCCTGGCATTGTGATCGTATTTTTTTCGGATATGACCCTTCTCGAGACTTTTTTACAGATCTAGCCCCATAGAGCCTAATTTCAGCGCACAGAGAGCGTTGAATTTTTGTTTTTATTTTTATGTAAGGAACCAACTGTTTGTGAGTGCTGCTTAATTTTTTTCAATTTTTCTCATGAAGCATGTGGTGTGAAACCTTCGCTTAATTTTATCTTTTTTTCTTGCGGATCCAGTGGTCGGCGAGCGCAGATTTATTTTCCATATTTTTCCGAAATCATCCTTGTGGCCCACAATGACCTTCTCTCACCTCCAAAGATCAACAAGGAAAAGGAAACAAACGTCTTGGAATCAAGGAAAAGAAACAAACGTCTGAAAAGGAAATGACCATATATTACGTCTTTGGAAAAGGAAACCGCGGAAAAAATTCTAGCACCTCTCTCGATTTTTTTCGTCTCAAGGCTACAATCGCAAATTCATCGCCCGAGAGCCCGATTCGGAAAAATTATAACGATGATACTAATATAGTAAAAGTTCGAGCTCGAAGGCCAGAATAATACCGCACCATCAGCTCCACTTTGAATTTTTCCTACCGAGGCTACAATCGTAAATTCATCGTCGCGAGTGATTCAAAAAATTATAACGATAATGCCAACACAAAAAAATTCGAAAAATAAAAAACAATCAAGCGGTGTTCGTCCGCTTAATAATTTTGGCAAAAAAATAAATGCTTGGTGGCATTGAAAATTCAAGCGTGGGAGAAAAATGAAGAAAAATTCAAGCGGTGCCGATCCCACCAATAATTTTGGAAAAATATGGAAAAATAAATCGTGCTCATGGACATTTGGATCCGTAGGGAAAAATATAAAAATTAAACAGTATTGTCATTACCGGTTCCATGAGAAAAATTGAAAACATTTAAATAAAGACTCACAAACCGCCGGTTCCGTGGATAAAAATGAAAAAAATCAGCGCTCTCATGACATTTGAAATTAGGCTATTTCGGGCTAGATCCGTAAAAAAATCTTGAAAAAGGTTATATTCAGAAAAAAAATACGACCACGAGGCAAGAACAGTAAAAAATTCAATTCTGGTTTCCTTGCATGCGGATCCTCCCTGTTTATTTCCTTGTTTGATTCGCTCTCCTTCCAAATATGTAGTACATACAGTTTTGGTCAGGACAGTAAAAAATTCAATTCTGGTTTCCTTGCATGCGGATCTTCCCTATTTATTTCCTTGTTTGATTCGCTCTCCTTCCAAATATGTAGTACGTACAATGTGATCACGATTATTTACTATTAAGTGTTATATTCATACTTATCTTCTCATTTAATTGATAAGCGGATGTACTACCGTCGTAGCGTTAGCACTGGCACTATACTAGTGACTGTAAGTAGCCTCATTTGCATGACATACTTAAGCCTTTACGGTAACTCGTGAAATATCATTTGTAAATGTAATTTGTTGGGAGAACAGGCCGGAGTTGCTCTTTGATATATGCAGTACCCTATGGTGGGAAAATATTTTATTTACACCTTTCTTTGCATATTAATTCTGCCAGTGCAATAACCCAAAGTATTATGGTCGAGGCAACAATGAAACGCTGAAGCCTTTTCGGCGGCCCGTAAAATATCATGTTGAAATGTAATTTGTAGGGAGAACGGGCTAGGTTTGCTCTTCGATATATGCAGTACCATATGGCGGGAAAATATTTTATTTACACCTTGCTTTGCATATTAATCCTGCCAGTGCAATAACCCAAAGTATTATGGTCAAGACAACAATGAAACGCTTAAGCCTTTTCGGCAGCATGCGAAATATCATAACGAAGGTCTAATCGTAGGTTACTGCGGAAAATAAGGTAGGCCACACTCTTTATTATGGCTTAAAACAGGAAGGAGTACCACGAGCAAGGAATTTGAAAGTTAAAACTAGACGTCTACTGAGTGCTTCGAAGCCACTTCCCATTCGCCCATGCCTTCGGTGGGGCAGCTCTGGCACGCCGCACCCTCTCTCGTTTCCTCTCTCTGTCGGCCTCCTTCTCCGCTTCCTTCCTACATGCCTCCTCGCGTGCGGCATCGCGCTGCTCTTGAAGCTGCCGCGTGAACTCCTCCTGCCGGTTGGCTTGGTCAAGAAGCCGTTGGTCGTTGGGGTTGATCTCCGTATCAAACCACTGCTCAAATTCACACAGTGGTGGAGGTGACTGCATGAAACGTAAATTAGCAAAGTTTCATTCACAAATATTACGTAACCCGTACGATTGTTACCATGCGACGATCCTTCAGGCTCTTCTCCGGCGGATCGAAGGCGTAGTTGCGGCACTTCCAATACCTCCTCTTCCAAGTTGGAATTTCCCAAGAGCGGACAAGCCTGCAAGGATCTCCGCACATACACATGGGTGCTACAGCTCCACGAGGTAGGAAGAGATCTTGGTACGCTAAATTGCGCGGGCATGCACTTGCTTCTTCCTTTGCTTTCCCCTTTCCCTTTGCACTTGCACGCCTCGGCATTTTCGATTGATCCTGATTTTTTTTCCTCCCTCCTCTATTCTTTCTTCCTCTCTCACTGCCGTCTTTGCGAGACCGCTCGTGAGAACGAATGTTATAAAGGGTAGATATCGCCACGGTATGGGGCGATCGCCCCAACTAGAGGCGATAGGTGCACTGAGGCGTTGGTGTGTTGTCACGTCGTGTGGCATAGGCAAGCAATGCATACATGGATTTGCACAATTTAAAGTGATAAGGCTCTCATGTTACTAACTCGGACAATTATACAATATGCTGCTGAACGTAAAGGCATTACAAAAATACGTCTGTACAACTAGTCAATCACGGCCACGCTTCCTGATCTGGCCCGTGGGGTAGGTGAGTGGCGACGGCGACGGACGTCCCTCCTAGGCCGCCTGCGCGCGCGCGAGTAGTGTGGCGGCGATGAGGGCGTGTCCTGTGGCGGCGCTCCCGAGAGCTGAGAGGGGGCGAGGTAGTCGGTCAAAAGGTACTTCTCTAGGTCGAACTCGATGTCCGCAGGGTCATCAAAACCACCCTGGGGTCCTGCTGGGGCGCGAGACGATGAGGGAGCCTCTGCAGCCCACTGTCCACACTGCTGCTGCGTGGGAGCGTAACGGCGGGGTAGGGCGAGTCGAGAAGGGATCCTCCTCAGCCCACTGTCCCCACTGCAGCTGCGTGGGAGCGTAACGAGGCACCGATGAGGTAGGGCGAGGTGCTGGGCCGCGGGGACGTGGTGTGCTGTGTCCACCGACGTCTCCGCGCCCCCGGCAGGTGGCCAAGCGACCCAACCGCCTCATCCTATCGAGGATCCGATCCCAAGCTACCTCGGCCTCGGCGGTGGTCACTTGTATGCCCGCCCGAAGGCGCGTCAACATGGACATAGCCTCCACCTCAACCTCCCCGACGAGATGTGCCTGCATGTAACGTCAGATTGGTATTAAGTAATTTACATGAAAAAGACGTAACCATGTAGCTTCGATTGCGACACAAACCGAGGAGTTGTCCCTCTGGGACATCTGTGAAGGGTACGTGTCCGTCACCGATGCCTGCCGTGCGATATACGGTGCTGGTGTGTACCCCACCCTGAGGCGAGTGCGCGGGGCGAACCACTCCATGTACTCATCGTACATGTCAGGGTCATATGGCCGGGTCTCGGTGACCCTCTCGTCGAGTGCGGTGTCCCACTGCACCGCCCATGGCTGCATACGGTGCGCGAACTGAGTGCCCACTGCAGCACTCATTCGGGTCATCCTGCAATGCAAAAACAGGAAGTACACACCACATTCATTTTGCAAAGATACGGAGTAGTAGGATCAGGAGAAGTACCTGTGAGCGCCACGTGCGACAAAGTAACAAGGTGGCAAGGGAAAGGACTGGAACAGGCTGAACTACCGCAGCACTCGGTGCGGGGAGTACTCCTCGACACACAGGTCAAAGACGAGAACCTTATGGGTGAGCCAGAAGGCCTCATCTCGCGTGCAAAGCACGGAGATCCCGTAAGGTGCTCGGGCGTGGACGTCGTACGCGGTGTATGGCGTCCACCGCATGTCCTCGTCGTGGAGGCGGTCAAACCCCCGAACGAACTCGAGGTATGACCTCCTTACCTGTCGGTGCGCGTACGTCCGCTGTGAGGAAATAAGAAATAGCGGAGGTTACTGAAGTGCGTAGGTGGGGAAAAAGATACAAGGGAGCATACCTGTCGTCAGACCCAGTAGTAGCCCATGGTGGGCCAGTCCACCGGGTCGTCTCCGTAAAGGTCTTGGGGGTACGGTGTGGTGTCAACAGCAGGCCTGCCGACGGAGAAGTGCTCCCAGGACCACAACTGAAGGAGTAGGACGCAACCCGACATCGTCGCGTCCTGGTCCGCCCGAGAGACGGCGTCGCACAGACCTCTGTACGTCGCCGCAAGCATAGCTGAGGCCCACGACCACTGCATTATCTGTTTACAATGGGGAAGTTAGACGTGCTCCGCTGAGACGAGATTTAAACTGAGTATGTTACCTCATCCTCCGGGTGTCGCGATGTCTTTGGCGTGCTCGATCAGTCTTGGGTCCATCGTGTTCCCGTGGGAGGACGAGAACATCATCCAACCGAACAACAACAGGAGGTATGCCTCCAGATGGAGGGCCACGTCCTCCTCCTCTGCGTGCGAGTGGAGAAACTGAGCCTGTAGCGTTTGCAATGAACATTATCAGCAACTTAGCGCTTCTCTGTTAATTCGTAAAGAAAGAGGTACTCACCGTGAACCGAAGCAGCCACGCTTTCGTCGGTCCGTGCCGCTCACCCTGCCTGAGGGGCCGGTAGGGGGCTGCCTGAGGGTGCCGCTGCACCACGGCGAACCGCGCGGACAACTCCGTGTGCCACGTGACGGAGGCGTCGTGCGGCACAACTGCCGGACCCGCACAGGGGAGGCCTAGGAGGTACGATACGTCCTGCAGCGTCGGAGCCATCTCTCCGCACGGAAGGTGGAACGTGTGCGTCTCCGGTCTCCACCGGTCCACGAGTGCAGCCAGCAGGGACCGGTCGTACCCGAACCGCGGGACCTCCCTGCCCTCTAACGGGGCAGTCACCTGCTCCACCATCCAACAGAGAGGAAGTAAGCCAGCCACTCGCAACCTGCATGTAGTGCATTGGGTCGTTAGAATTGCATTCACAGGTAAGTACATGTACGTAAAAGGGTGCAAGCGTTGGCAGCTCACCGTGGAACCCAGCGTGAGTCAATGCGAAGCAGCTCGTTGGGCACCCGAGGCCGGAGTGTCCCTAGCTCTCGGTTCTGCTCTGCAGAGTACCTAGACTGGTGGGTCGCATCCACCCTCGTGTCGAGCAGCTTAGGGCAAGGTCGCATCATCGTCGCCTGTTGCAAAGCAAATACAACAAATTTGTCAGTAATTAAATGTGCACACAAAATGAAATTCGAAATAACGAAATGTACCATATTCAACAAACAATACAACGGAAGTCCAGAGAGCTCAAAAAAATCTCATGTTACAAACATACTAAAGACGAAGACATGTTCGACGAGGAACACAACGCCGAAAATTACATTATCCTCATAGCAATTAACTGGTACATCGGAAAATTACATGATGCGAACAACAACTTACTGGTACATTGAAAATTACATGATTGGAACAACATCGAAAATTACATCGAACATTACATCGAAAATTACAACTTACCGGTCCATTGAAAAATACAAGATGGGAACAACATGGAAAATTACATTATCCGCGGTTGCGACGCGCCTCGGACTCGTCCATATCGTTCCGAATGCGCGGTGTCCTTCGATGCCCGACCTTCAGCTTCAATATTCGAATGTTCGGTACCCATCGATGGTCCGAGGGGAGGCTGTTGTGAATGATCCATTCACTCAATATCCGTACACCTCGTGATGTCACGTGTTGAGAACACTTTGCTTGTAGTAGTAGGGGGAGATGAACGGACGACATGATTGATGCGTCTCGGCGGCTGCGGCAATGATGTGCGAGCACGGCAAGTGCAGCAGGCGTGGTTTCTGGCAGGAGAACTCGCACTCAGCTGCTCGGAGTATGTACAGATGGGAAGTCCTCTCCCGGTGGGCACCCCTGCGATCTCGGTCACCGCAATGCACGTGGTATCTCCGTTCCACGCCACTCTCCGGTGTCACCCGATGTGTCTGCGCCTTTCTTGTTTTCTCGGACATGTAAGTAGACACAACAGTTGAGTATGACAGTCGATTGTCCGACATACATGCTGCGGCGGTCTTGTATCGCTCAACGAAATATCCCTGTGTCCCTAGTAAGACACCTTCAACTATACCAACCAGTGGAAGGCATCTGGTGCCTTTCATTACCCAGTTGTAAATCTTCGCCAGGTTCGTTGTCATGATTCCATAACGCGAGCCGCCCTCGTCATGCAGAAGGGACCATTTCTCCAAAGGCTCATGTCGTATCCAGTCGGTGAAACTCTTTATGCTGGTCCCCGGCCTATGCCGGATGTTTGGGGAGTCTGTCGGGAGCGCACACAAGGCTGTGGGGTCCTCTCCTTGCTTATGGTACACCATCGGGTTCCTTGACGAACTAGCGGTACCTCTAGGATTCATTGACTGCTTCTTCGTTAGTTCATCCAACATCCTCCAAAGCGCGTTGAACTTCCTCTGTTGGTTCTGTTTGCACAGCCGCTTGAACATGTTCATAAGCTCCTTGTTCCTGAACTGACGGAAAAAATTGGCACCCATGTGCCTCATGCACCACCGCTCCTCAGGTCAGGCCACTTTGCTGCTCCCACGACGGCGGACCCTTGTTGCATATCCATGATCACCCTTAGCAGCCCTGCATGTCGGTCATGGATGACACAAACATCAGGCCTGTCCAGAACAACTGCCAGCTTCACTCTTTCAAGGAACCAGTACCAGCTCTCCGTGTTTTTCCCCTCCACGAATGCCAATGCAACCGGTAGAACCTGGTTGTTGGCGTCCACCGCGATCGTAGTTAGAATCTGGCCCTTGTACTTCCCTATGAGGAATGTGCCGTCCATGCAAAGGACCGGACGACAGTGCCGGAACGCATTTATGCATGCGCCCAGGGCGAAGAATGCACGCTGCAATACCCACTTACCCGCGCACACACCACCCGCAGGAAACTCTGCAAGGTCGATGGGTGTACCGGGGTTCCTAGCCCTGAGCAAGTGGGGAATATTCTCGTACGAAGCCTCGTACGTCCCGAACCGTATTTCCAGAGCTATCCTTTTCGCTTTCCATGCCTTTCCGTAGCTAATCTTGTACTGAAACCTCTCCTCTACGGCTGTGATAATAGATCGAGGCTGCAGGTGGGGATTGTCCACGATCTGACCATAAAACACATTTGCCACCCAAGTGGACGACAGATTGCGGTGTCCCTGCTCCGCTTCTTCTAGCTCGCAGTTATGCTCAATCACTATGGAGCTTTTCCAGTAGTCCTTCCACTTCCCCTGGTATGCATGCACCCGCCATGGGCACGAATCAACTACGCACTTCACGTCGTACTCCTTCTTGCTGGACTTCACTACCCTGAATTGCCGCCGGAGAGACATTGCCCAGTACTTCACCGCATCCATCACAGCCTCCTTGTCTTTATATATGGCCCCCTCCGTCGCCTTGTTCTCACGATACTCCCATGCATCAACGTTACCTTCATTCATTGCTAGGTATTCGAAACTGTAATCGCTCCACGCACCAGGGATAGGCACCTCAGGAGCATTGTCCTCCTCGTCGGAGTGCTCACCATCAGAGACTTCCTCATCCGCACGGTCCTCCTCTTCCATCAGGTGAACTATGTCCTCCACCTCCTCCCCCTCGTCGGCCACCCCTCGCGCCTCCACCACTGTCTCCTCTGCCCCCCGATCCCTTCGCCACCGCCAGTCTCGTGCTCCTGGTCTCCGGGCTCCTCGCCACCTTCCTGTTCGCGTCCTTCTACATTTGACGTCCCCTCCCCCGTAATGTCCACCCCGACATCACGAACTTGCGACACCGATGGAGCTACTGGGTAGCACTGTACCAACAACATGAGTGGCCAACCCCGCTCTACGGCAAAACCAACATAACTCCTCCATGTTGATGTCGAGTTAATAGGAATCAACTCTCCGTAAAAACAGTCTTGTGCATGGCTCACTACTGCTCTGACCTGCAACCGAACAGTCTGGGCATCCAAACTGAACATCCGTGACATCCACTCCAACAAACCCCTGTATGTCCTATCGCTCAGTCTGCATATGCCCCGTACCACTCTTGAAAATGATGATAAATCCACCCCATCCGCCCCCTGTGCTATCTCCCCATCTCCATAAAATATTTGGAAATACAATTTCTCCGACATGCTGCAACGTCTGACGGAAAAATATTACTCTAAAATACAATATACAAAACGTACATTGATCGTACTGCAAAATACGACTATAAATAAGTGATTTGACTACAAATAAGTAATTCGACTTGCCTACCATATGGCCTAACATTATATTTGTGCCACATTACATTAACCATACCAAATTAAATTTGTAAATATTGCCTATTATTTTCACTGTATTCACTTTCTATATACTGAATTCTACAATAATTTTGTAACGTACTAAATACTATACAATCCTGAAATTTCTAAAAACTAAATACTACATTAAAGTTCTAAATATGAACTGCAACATTAAATTTCTAAACAACACTATTCGAGAAATTCTAAACGCTACACAATCCTAAATTTTCTAAACACTACAATAAATTTCTAATACTACAATAAATTTGTAATGTACTAAATACTATACAATCCTGAAATTTCTAAAAACTAAATACTACATTAAAGTTCTAAATGCTATCCGAGAAATTTCTAAACAACACTATCCGAGAAATTCTAAACGCTACACAATCCTAAATTTTCTAAATATTAAATGCTACATTAAAATTCTAATAACACAGTCCTACAAAATTTTCTAAACACTACAAAATCCTAAAATTTCTAAATAATAAATGGTACATTTAACTTCTACGTAACTAAACAATCATAAATTTTTTTTGTAAAAATACCTTCGCAGAAACGACAAATCACTTTTCTCCCCCATTTTCTTCTTTTTCTCTTCTTTTTTTCTTCTTTTTCTTCTTCTTCTTCTTTCTCTTCTTCTCTTCTTCTTCCTTTTTCTTCTTCTCGGCTGCCTTGCTCGCTCGCCGAGCGAGCACTGCCTTTTATAGCCCCCTGTCGTCCCTTTCTTGGGCGATCACCCCTGTCTCGGGCGACAGGGGGGCCCACCGCCAACGGCTCGCCAACTAGCCGTTACAGTGCCGTGAGGGAGGCAGCCTATCGCCCGCGCCCCATACACGGGTTATGGGCGACCATTTTTGCAATTTCTCAGCACGGACGCCTAGTTTTGAAAAAAAGATTAAAAATAAATATTAAATAAATAAAAAATCGGCTAACAACAGGTGCAGATGACAGGTATGTTCCAGCTTCCATATTGGGCATGGATATCATAGCCTCCAGCACCTTTCAACAAATGTGAGACATAGTTTATATATTTCAGTTTCAAAAAATGCAATACTCAAAGAACTATAGAATGCAACATGTCATATGTTTCCAAGAATTCTCCATAAGCTCTCATGGGAGATTGTAAAAGTGAATGCAAGAATGAGAAAACAAATTGGATATAACTCAAAAAATATATAGTGTAGAAATTAATGGCAATTCTAGACATGGAAAAAATAACATAGTATTCTAAAGATGTAGGCATGTTCAGTGAAGTATATCTCTACCAGGATCATTGGCAAGTGAACAATCTATTAGTAACTAAATCACATATAATTGGGCTCTTGACAGATTTTATACCGATCCTTTGCAACGACAAGTTTGATTTAGTACTCAAGTGGACAGCAAACAGAGCAACCAAATTAACACAGTAACACCTGAGCAAAAATTCACACGTAACATAAACCAAATTCAAATTTATAATCAACAGACAAATTATGCTGCTATAAAAAGGCCATCACAGACGGTTCAAAAACGTCATCACAGACAGGTTTCCGAACCGTCTGCAAGCATATTTCTGTGATAATATGCGTTGGTTCATATACGAGCAGACCAACGCATATACAATAACTTAATCAACTTCATATTTGATGAAATAGAGAACAATCAAAATGATCATGTTCCTGCGCAAGACCAAAGTGAAAATAGGCTGCTTATGGTATTCACATTCTGGGATCATGATGAAGTGAAAGATAAATCGTAGGATGACAACTTTCAGGACAAATTGTAGGTGGAATTGGATTTTGTCTTGGAATCCATCAACTTTTGTCCTCATAGATGCGATGAGGTACTTAACTTTCTGTTATGCCTGTAAATTATTCCACTAATATAATATACTTTTCTTTGGAACATTATATTAGGACATCAAAAAAAGTTGAATTGATGCATGTCTTTCTGATGATAAAACTTTCATAAAGTAAAATAGTTTATCCATCTCCTTAAGCTTTGTTATGCAAATTTTGATATTCAAAAATTAGGGATTGAAATGATTGAAGATATTGAGTTTTACAAAAGATAATCTACCACATATGGATAAAAAACCTATTCATATCGATATAGTTTCTTAACCATGCTGTGAACAAACCTCAATCAAACATAACATATTTTTTTGTCGCACACAAATCGAATAGAACATATTTTTGCAAGCTTGTAAATAAATAAAATCATAAGCGAAAGTTTTTTGTTACACTAAAATAGAGGGTGATACATATATCTACGAACATCACATTAGGGTAACACGATAAAACAAGTACTCTATGCAATTAACAAACATTGGATAGATTCCAAGAGTGGCTTTTTTGGATAGGTTCCAAGAGTGGCTTTTTTGGCACTGTAGGACTATGGAAGGACCTTTGTTCTGTACATTTGGTTCAAGACCAAGTGCCATGCCAAGAAAAAAATGTATTAGGCTTCGCCTTTAATGCCGATGACTTTGTAAGATGAACATGATTCAAATAGGAGCATCAAACAAATAATGACAAAAGGCAGTTATGGCAAGCATAAAATAGTTTATAGCACAGCAAGCATTGCCATGTGTTGAAACGCTTTTAAGTCGTTCATATAGTATACACATTGGAACACAATGTCTATCAAAGTAGATGTCCAAATATTCTGAACAACTTACTGGCCAAGATCCTCCATAGCTTAGATTCCTGTGTTGGATTTATATCTTAGTAATTAGTATCTTATAAGCTCTATAATTAATATTTTTGATATTGTATTGTTTTTCCTTAGTGTTTTTGGTGCCATCACAACTTGTTTACTATAGTACATCACATTGATTGGCCTGTCTAATTACATACACTTACTCTGTAACCAGTATATGCTCAAATAGAACTTTAACCATATCAAACCCATGCTTAACCCTCGGTAGATTCCTATTGTGCCTCTCTACTTGCCTAACAGTGCCCTTCTAAATGTCTAGCTCGACCATCGAGGGCAATGTTGAAATAAACTTTGATACCTTCACACTACTACAAGAATGTACATCACAATCGGTTTTTTCGTCATTACAGTCGGTTCTAGTGGCGATACAAAGTCATTAGACAGTGATGAGATGACTTTATCACTGTCGGTTTTCGCTCGATTGTGATAAATAATCATCACAATAGGTTCTTTATAAGAAGCGATAGTGATGAGGGTCTCATCACTATCGCTTCTTGTAAAGAACCGATAGTTTTGAGGGTCTCATCACTATCGCTTCTTTAGAAGAACCGATAGTGATGAAGGACCCTTATTACTATCGGTTCTTATAATAAACCGATTGTAATAAGGGTCTCATCACTATCGCTTCTTTAGAAGAACCTCTTCTAAAGAAGCGATAGTGATGAGGGGTGTACTGTTTCCTATCTATGCACCTTCTGAAAAACAGCATATATTATACACAGTATGCACATATCACATTCACACAGCTCATATTACACACAATATTCCACAATCACATTCACAGAACACAAACACTTTGCAAATACAAATAGCTGAAACAGGTTGAAAGATCTTCTGCGCTAGATTTATAGATTTGGTTTTAGCAAGTTTCTATTATTGCAAATGTACATGAGATTCTTTAACATATATCATAACACTAATATGAAGAAATTCACTTCAGTTATTTGCTACATTGTTGCTCATACAATTTAATGTTGACATAGAGACTAAAATAACTAACTGGTGACCAGAATCCTCTGGAAGCTTCAAGTCAAAAGATAACTTTGCTATTTATAAATGCTAACTGTGCTAACTATTTCTAGATGATGCAATGGAACAAGCTCGGGTCTGTACTTACAGTTCTTGCTTATAGTGTAGCTACCAATTAGTTCTGTTCCAAAAGAAATCGGTGGAAAGGAATTCATCAGCCACTTCAAGTGTAGTCTATTTAGTATTTTAAAATAAAGAAAAGCATTGCATACCTCAGGGGCAACATAATTTGGTGTGCCACAAGTTGTGCGAAGAAGGTCTACTCCCTGGAACAAAGAAAAAAGAGCTCTTAATCAGCGCAACACCAGGATAGAAGTTTAAGTAGGCAGCATCAACAAAAGAAATCACTAAACATACATTTTGGGACAGTGTGCTAAGTTCAAAACCAGAAACTTTTAAGTTCCCATGTGAAAACCCTTGTTGAAAAGAAAACTAGGGGAAACAATCCACTATAATGCTTCAAAGATTACAAGTACATAGGGTTAGCTTATATAGCCAAAAGAGTCCTAGTTGTAGAAGATTTGGACTAACAACCTATTTGGATAGAACCAAAAGATATGGTAGTTAGAGATATTGAGTTATCTCTAACAAACCTCCCCTTAACTCAAAATCTATAATGAAGTTGTTTCCGGAAAACCCCATAGGGTAATAAAGCACCATGAATATACGGGCCTGTTTGGATCCATTAGCACTAATAGTTAGCTGCTAAAATTAGTAGCTATGGATCCAAACAGGCCTGTTAATAGACTTGTTAATTATTAGCAGCCCACACTGCTAACAATTAGTTCATTAGCAGGTTGTACCCTACTAAAAACTGCTAATAGATAGCCAATTGACACTTTTGTCCTCCCTCCAACCCTATCCACTCGGTCAGCCTCATGCAAAAGGGCATTATGGTTATTTCTCCTTAATTGGCTGATTTTGTGGACTTTATTAGCAGGTGTATCCAAACAGCCCCTGCTAATAATTAGCCATTTAATAGTTAGCTAGCTATTAGCTATTAGCCAGCTAACTATTAGCACTAATGAATCCAAACAGGGCCTAAATGCGTTAAAAGTCCAAATGACTAATGAACAAGGAAGACTAGAATAGTCAATCTAAACACTTGGAGTGCGAAAAACCACAAAGTGTATGAAAGACTATATCAATCTTATCCAAACGCTTCTAATGAAACAAGATTGAGCAAACCACCAGTAGGTAGAGAGAAAGACTGGAACAGTCAATCCAAACACACAACTGTAATAAAGCAGACGAAGAAATCTGGGTCTTCAAGGATTCATAACCCTAGTGAAGTCTGAGTCTGTGTAATCAACCTCTTGAAACAAACACTCAATCATCAAATGGCATGAGCGAAGACATCACATGTGGTGCTGGGTAGATAGCGAAGAACACATAACATGGATTTTTGATATGCTCTACCTGGAACACAAAATTTGGCAAGCTGTCTGCTGAAAATCCATAACATTGTTGAAACTGCTCAAAAAATGTCAATATGAAGAAAAAATTATCATGCCATCAATGAAGTATAAATTACAGTAGACCCCTCATATCGAGCAAAGACAACAAAACAACTTTGTAGTATCCACGCAAAAATAAACTCCTTCTTGCACTTCAAAACTTCATCTCAAACTGACATTGAAGCAAAAGCTTCACTAAAAAAACTCCAAAGAGTATAATGCTACTATTAGGGTATCATAAAATTCCAAATTAACATTGCCAAAACCTCCATAATAATCAACGTATCCAAACGATGAATAAAACACCAAATTCAATTATCTCCTCAATTGACTTTTTTTTTAAGGTCTCCCCGATCAACTCTCCTCTGAAGCCAAAATAATCCATGCCATTGAGCTCCTTGGGCACCAGCAAGATCCGGATTCGTCTGTCGTCGCCCAATGTCACGACAGCGAGCCACCCGTGACCCGTCCATCACAAAGGGAAGCTTGGCGGCCCTCAACGTATAACGATCAGATGGGCTTCTTAATCAGATGGGCTGGGCGGCCCTCAACGTACAACGATCAGCCGCAGCAAGCAGATGTTGAAACATCTCAATGGACGAGTCCCCGAGCCCGTCATCTCCAGGCAAGACGTCCGTGTACATGAACCGAAGCAAACCTGTGAATGTCGACGCAGGAGCGATATCGTGCAGCGTGATGGATGGCATTGCAGCCTCGGCCATGGAACCGAAGAACTCCGCACTGAAGACGGGGAAGCGGGCGGCAAGCACCGCTCGGTGCGCGTGGAACGCCTCGCCGCCGACGGTGAACGACGCAGCCGTCCCGTCCGTGCGGTCCAGCAGCGCGCCGAGATGTTCTCCGATGTCGGACGGCGGCACGGCTCTGTACAATCCAGTGTAGCATGCAGTTGCCTTTCGCTTCTAAAATTAATCTTGCCAGGAGAACGTCCTCTATCGCCAGTACAAGCAGGAACGCCGGCTGTCCGGTGGCGGTGGGTAGCGATCGATAGGGATCTCGGGCAAAGCCGAGATCATGCATATCCGGAACCCGAGGATAGAGCTCTGGAATCACTTGTTAGGGCTATAAGTACGGTAAAATAACTAAAGACATAATTTAACATGAAAAAATCTTTACGAGAAAAAAATTACAAGAAACAATTCACTATAATATTTCAAAGATTACAAATACAAAATGTTGGCTTATATAGCTAAAAAAGTACTAGTTATAGAAGACTTAAACTAAAAATCTATTTGAATAGAAAAAATAATGTAGTTAGAGATTGAATTATCTCCGGCAATAAAAAAAGCTAGATAAGTTAAGGTGACATGACCATTCAAAACGGCTCCTACTTCCTTAAAAAAACAAAAAACACGGCTCCTACAATTTGACAGTCGCAAGAGATGAAGTTTCTGTTAGATTATTATGGGATGGCCCATAATTAATTTAATAGAAATTCCAAAAGGCCCATTAGAATACTAGGAGTCATGAAATTGGTTTAGTACCATATGGGTAATTGAGAGAAGGTTTGACCAACTTAAATAATTGAGTTGTGTGTCTCTCAATTAGCAAGGTGGAAAAGGGTAAAGGCTGTGTCACACGCGCGCGCGCGCGCCGAGCCGAGCCGAGCCGAGGCGTGTGCGAGTGAGACGAGACGAGACGTGACGTGCGCAGGCCAGTCCGGACGTGATGTGCTGGGCGGGAGCGGTTTGTTTTGCCGTTTCAGTAGTCAATATGACCAGTAACCGCAGTGATTAATGTGACCAAGAATCGCCGCCGATTACACCGTGAACTGACGTGGTTGATGGTCGCATAATGGTCGCTCGATTCGTAACGCTACCGAGTTGATGGTCGGTAATGGCCGGCTCTGCCGTGCATGTCGCGAGGCTATATAAGGAGAGCCACGGTACCGTGCTTTTCTTCACCGCAGAACTCTCCCACGCAGACTCCATTCATCCTTTGTTCTGCTGCTTGTCCTTTGCATTCCCGCCTCTGCTTTTCTTTCGCGCACAAGTAGCGAGAGGAGCGGGCCTCCGAACCTCGCCTTCTTGAGATCTTGCTCGAGATAGAAGGCCGATAAGGTTTTGGGGAGCGACCACGCGATCGCTCGAAGGTGTTCTGAAGCGCATCT
Source organism: Otatea glauca (assembly GCA_036346275.1). Taxonomy (NCBI): domain Eukaryota; kingdom Viridiplantae; phylum Streptophyta; class Magnoliopsida; order Poales; family Poaceae; genus Otatea; species Otatea glauca. The sequence continues at coordinate 35,849,944 of CM070717.1, forward strand.
CGCGCAGCAACGCGTCGCGACCGCATCAACCTCTTCATCGCACTAACGCTTCATCGCGACAACTGTGATCGTCTACTTCGACCGCCATGGCGAACGAGAATGTTACACTGCGCTGTGCTAACGGTGGCACCGCTCAAGGGTATATTAACTTATACCGTGTTTTATTCATGCCGATTTCTTGTTCATTAGTCTTTGCGTATGAGATAGATAATTTGTTATCTAGTACCTTTGGCTTTGAACAAAAATGCATCTTTGTTTAATCATGATTTACATAATTACGTGGATTAAAATATTGAGAAAATTCCTAATATTTCCAACAATCCAAAACCTTATTCTAGGAATTTTACAACCATCGTTTATTTGCGCTTAAGCCAACTATATTTGACGGCGCAAATTACAAGCGTTAAGCGCCAAGATGATTTTGTGGTTGATCGCCATGAACGTGTATCACGTTGCGCAAGGCAAGCCACGACTGAGGGTGGGCTCTCTCCGAGCAGAGAGTGCCTTCACTACCGCGGATAACTTTGTTTAGAGGCGCCGTGATTAGCGTTTGGGAGAAAATCTTGTTGATGTATATATGATTTTGCCAAGTGGTAAAGAAATGTGGGATGCACTTGAGACAAAATTCGAGTATCCGACGCAGCGATGAACTCTATGTCATGGAGCAGTTTCATGACTACAAGATGGTCGATGACCACTCTGTAGTAGAACAGGCTCATGAGGTTCAAGCCTTTGCGAAAGAACTTGAGAATTTTACATGTGCATTACCCGACAAGTTTGTGGCGGGATGCATCATCGCGAAGCTGCCACCTTCTTGGAGGGATTTTGCCACTACTCTAAAACACAAGAGACAAGAGTTCAACGTTGCTGGTCTCATTGGGTCTCTAAATGTTGAGGAGAAAGCGAGGGCAAAAGATATACGCGGGAAAGAAAGTTCTAGTGCCAATGTGGTACAAAAGAAAATCTTTCAATTCAACAAGAAGAATAAAAATAAGTCTGAAAAGCCTGAGAACAAGAACAAGGCCGCTCAAACTACTAGCTTCAAGAAGAAGAAGAATAAAGGAAAGGGAAACTGCTTTGTTTGTAATGGTACTGATGTGCTGGGCGGGAGCGGTTTGTTTTGCCGTTTCAGTAGTCAATATGACCAGTAACCGCAGTGATTAATGTGACCAAGAATGCTTCCGTCGATTACATGTGAACGGACGTGGTTGATGGTCGCATAATGGTCGCTCGATTCTTGTAACGGCTACCTGAGTTGATGGCTGGTAATGGCCGGCTCCTGCCCGTTGCATGTCGCGAGGCTATATAAGGAGAGCCACGGCTGTGCTTTTCTTCACCTGCAGAACTCTCCCACGCAGACTCCATTCATCCTTTGTTCTGCTGCTGTCCTTTGCATTCCCGCCTCTGTTTTCTTTCGCGCACAAGTAGCAGAGGGAGCAGGCCTCCGGAACCTCGCCCTTCTTGAGATCTTGCTCGAGATAGAAGGCCGATAAGGTTTTTGGGGAGCGACCACGCGATCGCTCGAAGGTGTTCTGAAGCGCATCTCGCGATCGCAACGCGCGTCGCGACCGCATCAACCTCTTCATCGCACCAACGCTTCACCGCGACAACCCGTGATCGTCTACTTCACCGCCATGGCGAACGAGAATACTACTGCTGCGCTGTGCTAACGGTGGCACCGGCTCAAGGGTATATTAACTTATACCGTGTTTTATTCATGCCGATTTCTTGTTCATTAGTCTTTGCGTATGAGATAGATAATTTGTTATCTAGTACCTTTGGCTTTGAACAAAAATGCATCTTTGTTTAATCATGATTTACATAATTCGTGGATTAAAATATTGAGAAAATTCCTAATATTTCCAACAATCCAAAAACCTTATTCTAGGAATTTTACAACTCTGGTTTATTGCCGCGCTTAAGCCAACTATATTTGACGCAAATTACAAGCGTTAGCGCGCAAGATGATTTTGTGGTTGATCGCCATGAACGTGTATCACGTTGCGCAAGGCAAGCCACGGCCGAGGTGGGCTCTCTCCGAGCAGAGAGTGCCTTCACTACCGGATAACTTGTTTAGAGGCGCCGTGATTAGCGTTTTGGGAGAAAATCTTGTTGATGTATATATGATTTTGCCAAGTGGTAAAGAAATGTGGATGCACTTGAGACAAAATTCGAGTATCCGACGCAGTAAAGGAACTCTATGTCATGGAGCAGTTTCATGACTACAAGATGGTCGATGACCACTCTGTAGTAGAACAGCTCATGAGGTTCAAGCCTTTGAAAGAACTTGAGAATTTTACATGTGCATTACCCGACAAGTTTGTGGCGGGATGCATCATCGCGAAGCTGCCACCTTCTTGGAGGGATTTTGCCACTACTCTAAAACACAAGAGACAAGAGTTCAATGTTGCTGGTCTCATTGGGTCTCTAAATGTTGAGGAGAAAGCGAGGGCAAAAAATATACGCGGGAAAGAAAGTTCTAGTGCCAATGTGGTACAAAAGAAAATCTTTCAATTCAACAAGAAGAATAAAAATAAGTCTGAAAAGCCTGAGAACAAGAACAAGGCCGCTCAAACTACTAGCTTCAAGAAGAAGAAGAATAAAGGAAAGGGAAACTGCTTTGTTTGTAATGGTACTGATCATTGGGCAAAGGATTGCCCTGATCGCAAAGACAATAAGCAGAAAAAGTCTGCCAACGTTGTTATTGGCAATACTGAGGAGGGAACATCCGGGTATGTTTCAATACCTACCGTTCTATCAGTATGTCGTTCACTGATTGGTGAATTGACACGGGGCCAATATACATGTTTGTCCGACAGATCCTTATTCTCTTCTTACCGTCGCGAGGCTACCTCCGTGTTGATGGGGAATGGGTCGCAGCATTTGTATGCGTGGAGTCGGCACGATTGACTTGAAGTTTACTTGAGAAAAGTCGTCGATCGAGGAACGTGCATCACGTGCCCGTGATAAATAAAAACCTTGTCAGCGGGTCTCTATTGTGTAGAGATGGTTTTAAGCTAGTTTTTGAATCCAATAAATGTGTTGTTTCTAAAATTGAAACTTTTATTGGAAAAGGCTATGAGAGCAGAGGATTGTTCCGCTTGTCTTTGACGGACATGAATAAAATTGTGAATCATGTTTGTAATCATGAGACTGATGTTTGGCATTCACGACTTTGTCATATTAATCTTGGTTGCATGATGCGGTTAGCCAGTATGAATTTAATCCCAAAATTTACCCAAGTCAAAGGTTCTAAGTGTCAAGTGTGTGTGCAATCTAAGCAACCTCGCAAGCCTCACAAGGCAGCTGAGGCGAGAAATTTGGCACCGTTAGAACTAGTTTATACCGATTTATGCGAGATGAACGGGGAGTTGACAAAGGGTGGTAAGAGGTATTTCATGACTTTGATTGATGATTCTACTAGATATTGCTATGTGTATTTATTAAAGTCAAAAGATGAGGCTTTTCACTATTTTAAGATCTATAAAGCTGAAGCTGAGAACCAACTTGAGAGAAAAATCAAACGGGTTAGGTCAGATCGTGGTGGAGAATACTTTTCTAATGAGTTTAATTTATTCTGTGAGGAACATGGAATAATCCATGAGAGGACGTCTCCCTATTCGCCCCAATCAAATGGGGTTGCCGAAAGAAAGAACCGTACTCTAACTGAGATGGTTAACGCCATGTTAGAAACAGCGGGACTTTCCAAGGAATGGTGGGGTGAGGCTATATTGACTGCTTGTCATGTCCTAAACAGGGTTCCTACAAAGAATAAAGAAATCACACCATTCGAGGAATGGGAGAGGAAAAGATTAAATTTCTCTTATTTACGTACTTGGGGCTGTTTGGCTAAAGTGAATGTGCCTATCCCAAAGAAGCGTAAACTTGGACCAAAAACCGTTGATTGTGTTTTCATTGGTTATGCTTTTCACAGCGTTGGATATAGATTCTTAATAGTAAAACTGGAGTACCGATATGAATGAAGGTACAATTTTTGAGTCCAATGATGCCACATTCTTTGAGGACTTATTTCCTATGAAAGAGACACTTAGCTCATCCGCCAAGAATCTATCTTCTCTCCTAAACCTTCCACTCCTATACAAATTGAGCCCATTTTGAGGAAAATCCAATAGATGAGGGCAATGAAGTAACTCGTAAGAGTAAGAGACTAAGGACTACAAAGTCTTTTGGTGATGACTTCATTGTATATCTAGTGGATGATACTCCAAGAACCATTGAGGAGGCTTATTCATCGCAGATCGACTATTGGAAGGAAGCGGTCCAGAGTGAGATGAATTCCATCTTGAGCAATGGAACTTGGGAAGTTGTTGAACGTCCATATGGGTGTAAACACAGAGGATGTAAGTGGGTGTTCAAGAAAAGCTAAGGCCCGATGGTACGATTGAAAAGTACAAGGCAAGGCTTGTGGCCAAGGGTTATACCGAGAAAGAAGGCGAGGACTTCTTTGATACTTACTCACTGTTGCGGATTGACTACTATTAGAGTACTACTGTCTTTGGTGCCTCCTACGGTCCGATCATTCATCGATGGATGTAAAGACGGCTTTCCTTAATGGAGAGTTGGAAGAGGAAATCTATATGGATCACCTGATGGATTTGTAGTAAAGGGTCATGAAGGAAAAGTGTGTAGGTTGTTGAAGTCTTTGTATTGCCTTAAGCAAGCACCTAAGCGATGTACGAGAAGTTCGACAGAACTTTAACATCTGCCGGCTTTGTTGTGAATGAAGTGACAAATGTGTGTATTACCGCTATGGTGGGGGTGAAGGAGTGATTATGTGTCCGTATGTTGATGACATATCGATCTTTGGGACGAACCTTAATGTGATTAAGGAAGTCAAGGACTTCTTGTCCAAAACTTTGAAATGAAAGATTTGGGAGTAGCGGATGTCATCTTAAACATTAAATTGTTAAGAGAAGGTGACGGTGGGATTACTCTTGAGCAGTCCCATTATGTGGAAAAGGTGTTGAGTCGCTTTGGCTATAGCGATTGCAAACTGCTCCAACGTCGTATGATCCAAGTGTGCTATTACGAAAGAACCAACGAATAGCAAAGGATCAATTGAGATATTCCCAAATCATTGGTTCATTGATGTATTTAGCTAGTGCAACAAGGCCTGATATCTCGTTTGCTGTGAGCAAACTAAGCCGGTTTGTTTCAAACCCGGGAGATAATCATTGGCATGCTCTTGAGAGAGTAATGCGCTATCTAAAAGGGACATCAAGTTATGGAATTCACTACACCGGTACCCTAGGTACTTGAGGGTTATAGTGATTCAAACCGATATCCGATGTCGATGAAATAAAAGCCACAAGTGGATATGTGTTCACATTGGGTGGTGGAGCCGTTTCTGGAAGTCTTGCAAGCGCACCATCTTAACGAGGTCTACAATGGAAGCGTAACTCACAAGATTAGATACCGCCTCGTGGGAAGCCGATCGGTTGCGTGAACTTGTGAAGGACTTACCGGTGGTTGAGAAACCGGTGCCTGCTATTCTTTTGAACTGTGACAATCAGACGGTGATTGTCAAGGTGAACAGTTCTAAGGATAACATGAAGTCATCAAGGCACGTTAAGAGGCGGTTGAAGTCTGTCAGAAAATGAGAAACTCCGAGTTATAGCGCCGACTATGTCCGACGGCTAAAAACTTGGCGATCCTTTTACAAAGGGACTATCACGGAATGTGATAGATGAAGCATCGAGGAGATGGGCTTGAGACCCACATAAAGTCATGTCTTAGTGGTAACTCATCCTATTTGATCGGAGATCCCGTGAATTAGGATGTTGAGACAAGCTAGTGATCGGCCGAGAGGAGAGTACATCAGACTTAGCCCACTCCGCTTGAGATGTAATAACTCTCCTATTCTCATATGGCAAGTTGGTTATATCTTAATGTATTCCGAGTGGCTTTGATAAGCGAGATGTTGTCCTACGTAACATCTTATGAGGAATACACCTATACGAGTTCGATTGCTAGTCACAGCCTATGAGATTGGGTGATCTCTAGAGGCTCATGAAAGGCTAAGGAGTATGACTTATAAGCTCCAAACCGAGGGGATGCATTTAGCGACCTAGTATCGATAAAGGACTTTGGTGAAACTTGTTCGCACAAAATCAATTCAAGGCATAGTCCATTGTTCATTGTGGATGAGTGTAACTTTGTTCTAGATGGAAGTTCAACTTAATACTCTCCATCGAAAAACTGGTATATCAAACTACATTGAATCGAGAGTATTTCAAATGTGTCTTTGAAATTTGGTGGGGATTGTTAGATTATTATGGGATGGCCCATAATTAATTTAATAGAAATTCCAAAAGGCCCATTAGAATACTAGGAGTCATGAAATTGGTTTAGTACCATATGGGTAATTGAGAGAAGGTTTGACCAACTTAAATAGTTGAGTTGTGTGTCTCTCAATTAGCAAGGTGGAAAAGGGTAAAGGCTGTGCCACACGCGCGCGCGCGCGCCGAGCCGAGCCGAGCCGAGGCGAGGCGTGGCGTGTGCGTGTGCGAGTGCGAGTCGAGTCGAGTCGAGTCGAGTCGAGTCGAGTCGAGTCGAGTCGAGTCGAGACGAGACGAGACGTGGCGTCTGCGTCTTGCAGCCGCAGCCATCCGGACGTGATGTCTTTGGCGGGAGCGGTTTGTTTTGCCGTTCGTGAGTCAATATGACCAGAATCGCAGATGATTAATGTGACCAGAATCGCCGTCGCCACCACATAACGGACGTGGTTGATGGTCGCATAATGGTCGTCGATTCATCGTAACGGCTACCGAGTTGATGGTCGTGCTTTTCTTCACCTGAGAACTCTCCCACGCAGACTCCATTCATCCTTTGTTCTGCTGCTTTGTCCTTTGCATTCCCGCCTCTGCTTTCTTTCGCGCACAAGTAGCGGAGGAGCAGGCCTCCGGAACCTCGCCTTCTTGAGATCTTGCTCGAGATAGAAGGCCGATAAGGTTTTTGGGGAGCGACCACGCGATCGCCGAAGGTGTTCTGAAGCGCATCGCCGCACCGCAACGCGTCAGCGCATCAACCTCTTCATCGCACCAACGCTTCATCGCGACAACCTCGTGATCGTCTACTTCGACCGTCATGGCGAACGAGAATGTTACGCTGCGCTTTGTGCCAGCGGTGGCACCGGCTCAAGGGTATATTAACTTATACCGTGTTTTATTCATGCTGATTTCTTGTTCATTAGTCTTTGCGTATGAGATAGATAATTTGTTATCTAGTACCTTTGGCTTTGAACAAAAAATACATCTTTGTTTAATCATGATTTACGTAATTCCGTGGATTAAAATATTGAAAAAATTTCTAATATTTCCAACAGTTTCATCCTACTGGAAAACCTACGCCCCGGCGACACGCAGATGAAGCGCTAGCTCGTCTACTCATCTTAAGGCTGCGATTGCACACGAGCTGATCCAACGGCCAGAATATTTTTCCTTAGGCGCTAAGGTAGCTCTCCTCTCGCGCATACAGTTGTTCTGCGGGTTGGACAGTGCCTGAAGCCTTCACCAAATTGGTTCCTTTGTAGTTTTTTTATATTTAGTCTAAAAAAAATTATAAATCTAACTTCTTTTCTAACCGTAGAATAAATAAGAAGCGACACGTGTTATCGTCGTGATATAGGATCGTAGAAGTGGATATGCTACAGTATAAGAGCAAAGTAAATATTTATCGTTAATTTCATAGTAAAAAATAGCTAGATTTATAATTTCATTTAAACAAGAGCAAAGACCAACGACCCAAAATGTTCTCCCCTCTGCTGGAGCCGCTCGGTGCTGGAAGACCAAATGATTGCGACGTCAGCTCATCGACTGCACTTGGTGAGTCCACGGTGACGGTGCAACAAGATCGCAATTCTCCTTCCTGTTTATCAGTCCGCATGGCTCCGAGAACGCAATCACACGCACCCACACCAGTGTTTATAAAAAAATTATGAAAGTGTAATATTATAAAAAATATTTTTAAAACAAATCTAACAATATTATGTAAATACACTCAATCTAAATATTTTAAAATAACTATTGGTTAAAGTTTAGAAAATTTGACTGACATATCAACTATTCCGAAACGGAGTGAGCATGTGCCTACGCTCGGAAGCAATTTTTAGGCAAGGGTCTGAACCAGACAACAGCCGCTACATCGTGATCTAAAACTTGAGCAGATTAAGATCATGCTCTGATCAGAATTAAGGTCGTCGAGAAATTCCTTTGCCTTGTAGCTCATGTGTGGGGAATAACAGATTCACCGCTTGATTAGTTGTTTCCATCTCAATCCTTAGGTGTTCTGTGTTAAGCATACTGATTGCACTACAATAATGGAGTAGATGTAGAGGGTACAATCAGTTCCTGCGAGTATCCGTCAGCCCGGCCGGTTCAGATTCAGACAGCACACAGCAAACGCTGTTTGCACCTACTTAGCGACGAAATGGCTCGGTGTTCATAAATTTCTTAATTACCATTTGAAGAACAGGGTTGACAAGAGTGATTAGGACCTTACTGATGATACACAGTAGATTGCTAAGTGTGTGACTAACTTTGTCAGACATCAATAGGCAGAACGAGAAGTGCGCTTGCTACCCGCAATAGATGCAGAAGAAACCACTTGGAAAGAAGGGGGAATAGCACGCAGAAGAAACATCGAAACAGATAATACAACTACAACCATTAGACGCACTAACGCCAAGAATCACAGCATACTATCCGATGCCAAGGGAAAATGCTCCCAGATGGTAAGGTAAAGAGATGCTTTTCCATATACAACACATGAGGTATTTGCCTAGCCGCCTCAGTCAATCATATTGAGCTCCCAAAACAGTCTTGGAAGCCAGACTTTTGTTCAAAGGAAATCAGAAATTCAATGGCGCCAACAACATAAGAAACGGACCACCAAGGCAAAAAAATAAGAACAGATGCATATGTAAATTATCTTTAGAGTAAGGCCAGTTCTACAGCACATAAATCTGAAATCTCACTTAATTTGCAATCTATAGCAGTTCTGAGTTTATATATCAATCAGGGAACTAATATAAACGACAGTGACCTCTGGTGGTAAGCACACACTGTTGAGCTTAACAAAGGCAGGACCAAGCATGCGCTGTGCTGTCGGTTCCTCCAATGTTCGATTACATGGTACAAAATCATGAACCCATCCATAACCACTCCCCAAGCAATCATCCAACTAGGTTAGCCAATCATATCAGATGCAGTGGCCACAGCCAGCCGGTCTCAGGGGAGACAACTTGGCAGTGGCACCCATGCACAGCAGATTTCAGAGCAAATCATAAAATCTAGCCACTCTCTCTCCTGCAGTTCCCTGGGAGAAGATATCTGTACCGGTCAAAATTCTGAAGCAGGTAACTAGGAAGATGAACAGCAGAATATGTACTTGGAATCGGCCCCAACTTGGCAATAATTTCTTGGAATGTATACTCTTCGGGAAGCATATCAAAAAGATCTGCCCCTCTGCATATGACATCTTGAATCCTTTCAGGGTTCAGGAAGTACTTAAATCTAATCCGATCAACATGGCTGTACGCTTGCATTTTGAAGGCAAAATCACTTATGTAGCGGAAGCAAAAACTGCAGTGCCACCCTGAATCAGCAAGAAGTTCGTCTGTCTGCCGGAAATGTGCGTACCTTGTCTTCCCAGATCGGTACCTGTGTATTGATGCCCTCCAACTCTTGTCATCCAGGAAAAATTCAAATGAGTAAAGATAATTCCTGAGCTGAAGATGAAGTATCTCGGGGATGTCATCACACCATCTTAAGAGGTCGATTGTGTGGCCACTTGGGATTTCATCAACATCTGACATGATCAATAGGTCATCATCTTCAATTTTTGCAATCTTAATAAGCTGGTCCAGGGCAACCCTCTGATATGACTCCTCAACAAATGGATTTTCCCCCTTCACGAACCTTCCCCCAATCATACCATATGTCAGCCGTGATTCAGCAAGCCCAAATCGATGGCGATTTTCCTTGAAGTGGAGGGCCTTTTTCAAGCCAGTGAAGGTTGAGTTAGACTCAAGCAGCACGAACTCTGACACATAGGGGCTAAGTTCATTCCAACGGAGTTCAAGGATATCAAGCTCATTGCTGAAGAGTACAGCATCAAAAACACGACGTGGGGTCTCCCGGACTTTCCACCCATGTAATTTACAGAGGTTCTCCATGGTGACATTCTCATGATAGTAGTGAGGGATTATCTTGAAGGGCTTTGGAGGAGATTCCCAGATTGGCCGGAGGAAGTATGTGACCTTTTGACCATGCACATATACCATTAAGATCAGAATTGGCACACCAATCAAGAGGGCCAAAAGTGCCCTGAAATCAAATCCCCGAAGTGCACACTTTAGCCTTGACATGGTCAGAGCTGCCTTTGACGAAGGCTGCAAATGAATACATAAATCAAACAAGCAATAGTGGAGAAAAAGAAATTCATGAAAGAAATAAGAACACCAGCTATCTGCATGCCAACTACTCCACACAACTATTTAAAATTCCGGTGAATGCATGTATTAGCACTCTCTAATTCCTAAAGCAGGAACAAACATGGCAACAAGCCAATTATCAAAGCCTGCTTGCCAAAAAGACATAACCCCCCGGAGCAATTGCCAAACATTAGCTTTCTAAGACGCAAGTTTCGTTATAGCCATAAAAGATGGCATCAAAAGCTCATCAGAAACTCGCTCCCACAGCACTAAACTAGCGCAGAACAAATGCAAAATCTAATGCCACAGCTACGAGTACACATGCAAAAAGCTAAAGATTGTCACTCACGAATACTCAAGCGCAAGGTTAGAAAAATTATGCAAAATAGCAAACATAGAGCGCTAGGAAATCGCAATGCCCAAGCTATACCCGCACTAAACCAGCTTTATTAACAAGAAAACTTACCACAGCTACCGGTAACGTAATGATACCTAACCAAAATCTGCGACTTTTCCTAGCCAAACAGGGATTGAACATTCCGCCGCAAGTCTACAAATTTGCAAAAGCTTGAAGCTTTCACAGCACAAGTCCTCATGATCCAAGCAAGATAGCAGAAAAGCCCCAAACTCGTCGAGAGAAATATTCCACAGTTCGAAATGCCAGCCCAAAACACGCAATTTGGCCACGTCGAGAGATTCTAACACCGAAAAAGCGTGAAGAATACGAACTACATAGCACCACCTGCCCAATCCCCCATCATCCGCACCATGGCAGATCAAGGACTACACATAAAGCATGGGAGAGCGAAGGCCTCCACTCGGAGAACGCCCCCAAATCCGACCAGCATCACATCCAAATAAATCGGAGCTTTGCACGGTACCAGTACGCAGCATTCCACGCATCCCACACCGCACGGCTAAATAGAGGCGAGGACGCCAAGCGTGTATCCCGGACCGAACGCGCCAGACATCCCCAATAATGAAGCATGCATCTCGGGGACCGAGGAATCAGGCCCCCGCGGCACAAGGAGCAGATTTGGACGGGGCAGGGGAAGGGAATGGCTCACCTCGCCGCACACGCCGTCGCAGATGCCGTCGGTCTTCTTGTAGCTGTATCTGCCGGACTCCGGCATGGCAGTGCTCAGGAACCCACACCAGAGCAGACGAATCCAAGAAGGAGAGGAAGGGAGAAATCCCCCCCCAAATCAAGCCACGCGGGGGCGACTCCTCCAATGGCGCGCCGATCGAAACGGGCGCGTGCCCCGGAATCTCCCCGGCGATCGCCGGGGGCTAGCAGCCGTGCGGGGGCTCCGGTGGTTGGCGTTCTTTCGGTTCTTGCCCTCGGTGTTTCAGGTTTTTGCCGTTTCCCGTTACGGGGATCTCGGTCGGGGTGGGGGAGGTAATTAGGAGGATTTGCGGTGTCGTGGGCGCAAAAGCGTGGGGTGACGAGCCGCCTAATTATAGCCGTTTGGGTGGTGTGGTGTGCTGCTCCTCATATCCATCGCCCGGTGCGTTGCTTACGAGCTGGGGCTTTGCATGGAACTTATACTACTTCACACTTCACAGTGTTTGCTGGCGTCCAACTCATCCATCCTAGTTCCTACCAATGGTAAGTTGGAAAAAGTCGAACATTACGAGAATCCGAGATGTGATTTCGAGAAGTCATCCACCTGAGATGCTTTCCAAAAAATATAATATTCCCTACCACCATAAATACATATCGCTTTAGATATTGACACGGTTATCGGAATATCACTTTAACCATTATATTTTACTGTAATATATTTATAAAATTTAATAAATTTTTAATTTTATAAAAATTATTTTTGTGACAATTCTATAAATATGATTTTCATATATCCAATATAAATATTTAAAAATATATCGATAACTAAAATTTCGAAAGCTTGACTACACGTGTTCTAAAAGTATAGTATTCATGACTGAAAGGAGTACTACTAGATATTACCGTTTGTTCGCTGGTGCGCAAACTGACGGAACAATTATGCAGCAAAGCATATCATGGAAACAGCTCCTCTTTCCCTCAAATCGAAACGTCGAAAATCGTACAAAATTCGAAATTTGAATATATCGAGCCAAAAAATCGACGATTTTTGTGGATAATCGATGGTCTAGTTGAACTTTTTTTTTTGCAGCCGATTTTTTAGCGAATTTTGTCATTTTCACCAATTTTTGACCGGTTTACATCGCATAAATTTTTTCAAATTTTTATTTTTTTAAAATTAAATTAGTTTATCGAGCGGTTTTAGAAGTTAAACCTCTGCGATACTGATGAAAATCGAACGATTTTTGTTCATTTTTTGAACCCTGGTTTAGCTATAAAAATTTCATTGGTTTGCTCTTATGATTGCTACGTATGAGCCTCGTGGGAGGGATCTGCAAGCTGATCGCGCCGCAGAGCGAGAAGCACGAGGAGCAGCTGTGTTCCTCCTGAAACGCTGTGCATTGGTCAGAGTATTAAAATTGAGCTATGGTATTTTATTTTCATAAGTTATATTCTATTACGGTATGATCACTTGAGTATTTTATGAAGTCCGTAAAATAATATGTTTAGATGAATAATAGTCCCGAAACACCCTTCGACATAAGTTCTACAAGCGCAGATTTCAAAACACTTAAACCTTTCATGGAGATGACGACCGTGCAGTAGCTTTTCCAGCGCGATTAGCCAACTAACGGACCCAATGCTTTCACCTTTTTCAGGTCGATTTGACAACACTCTACCTGTAGTTTCCTCAGGCTGATTTGACCACACGCTGGCAGACCTCTACTCTTTCTCATATAGGCTTTGTCATACACACTGGCACAGTTCAAAGTGACCATTCACCACCTACTTTTTGTCAGTGCTGACACTTTGCATGCCAACACTTAGTCCATACACCACTCCATCGAGTCTATAAAAGGTCAAACCGCAGGCACACATCCACAGCTCCTACTCACACTTCTTCACCATGGCTGGATCCTCTAGCAGAGCATTTTCATGGACACCTGATATGAGCAACATAACTCTTAATCACACGTTGAAAGTTACGCGTGGTGGGAAAGATGATCCATTCAAGGAGGAGAACTTAAGTAAAGTGGTGTCCAAATTGCAAGAGTGGCACCAAACATTACGGAGGCATAACGTGACAACCTCCGGCCTGAACCTTGTGACCTCCGACGATCTCAAGGCGCACTTGCAATGGTGATGTCAAAGGTATTTCAGGGTATGCGAATTAGCCGACCACCCTTCTGCTACAGGTTTCTTTAGAAGATCTAACACGGTACTGATGATGTCCGATCGGTATGCAGAGCATATTAAGGTTAGTTATTTTATATTTGTTCACCTTACTAATCTTTTTACCATTATACATAAGTTTACTACTTTGTATGCTCGTCTTGTGTATTAGTTATTCCCAGAGGATGAAGAGTTGCCAAACAAAGATATCCTAAAATTATTAGCGATGTATATGCTCTTCGGTGGGGGTATGATGCCTGGTTCATGCAAAAGATTCAGAAGCGGATCTAACTAGAGGGGTAGAGATCGACACAGTACTGCTGCAGCAGCAAGTTCAAGAGAACGTTCAACCACCACCGGAGGACGGCTTGCTCCTAACTCAAGCACTACTACAACAGCCTGTTCAAGAAACAATGCAAAAGGACGTTCAACCAGCACAAAAGGGAGGCTAAATGACGATGACTATGATGATGACGATTTCATATTACCTCTACCTCGACGTTCAAGCACTACTACAGCAGCCCGTTCAAGAAACAATGCAAGAGGATGTTCAACCACCACTAGAGGTGAGCTAGCTCTAAACCATACAAATAACGATGATGATAACGATTTCATGTCACCTAGGCCAGGAAACTTGCGTCCTCGAAGTCCTCTAAATTCTGACGATGATATTACATTAAACCCTATCAGCGATCCAAACGTAATACCCCGTCAGCTACTAATATATAACTATCCTATTTTTGACCATTTGTAACGACAACCATGGTCATAGAATGTATGGTTTTGTGACTTATGTTGTATCCTAGTTTGTGCCTTAGCTCTGTACTTCGAAATATCAATGTCGGGTTTTATTCAATAGTACTATGATTTGTCGTCAAATTTGTAGCACACTGAAGGAGAATGACGAACAACGAAATTTGATTTTTTTTCCTTAAAAAAATTAACTAACAAATAATTTTGTAAAACACCACATTAATTATGATCGACAAATAGGAATTTTTCAAATTTTATTGACCCTACTTTGAACTATGCAATTCTTGCAACCGTCAAACTAACACTGAATCGTCGTCTCCTTTGAAAAAATGGCGAACAACGATATCTAATTTTTTGGTCACAGAATTTTGTCAAATACTACATGAATTATCACTGACACATATGAATTTTTCTGAATTTATTGGACTCTAGTTGAATTGTAAAACTATAAAATATATGAATTATCACTCACATATATGAATTTCTCTGAATTTATTGGACTCTACTTTGAATTGCAAAATTGTGAAATACATGAAAAAATATTTTTGAATTTATTCCTATCGCAATTCCAAATTGTGACAGAGACAATTGCGACAGGCTCTCTGTCGTAATTTGGAATTGCGACAGGCTCTTAGTCGCGGTTTGGAATTGCGACATAGAGTAATCGCAATTCCAAAATACGACAGGTGGGTAGAAGTGGTATTTTTTTGACATATTATTTCTGTAAATATTTATTAAAATAATATAGTTTAAAAAAAAATTGACGACATAAAGCAATACTAGTGGTGACTTCACAAAAACATAACGCGAGAGAAGTGAGGTCTATACTTCATTCTTCGAATTGGATCAAGCAATACTAGTGGTGACTTCACAAAAACATAACGCGTGAGAAGTGAGGTCTATACTTCATTCTTCGAATTGGATCTAGTTTCTTGTAACGGTGCATCCTTAACCATGCAAGCAACAGGAGTATTCATGGGGAGAGCCATGCCGATTGGGAAAATCTGCGTGCCCGGCCGGGCCTCCTCACATCACATTGCTTCTGGTCATTTTCGCCTCAAGAAAGCGACATTGCTAGTGGTCATGAAAAAAAACACCAGACACCTCGCAGTGTCAGTGGATAGAGTTGTGTACGGTTTTATATAGGAACTACAACTTAAACAGTTACTTAACTTGAGCATTATTCGATCGAAGTAATGAATAGTCTAGATTATCTAACAGTGTCAGTATCGGTACACTAAACTGTGCTACGAATAATTTAGACTACCGATTTTTGATCCAACGGTTAATACGTAACTGCCGTTGCAGTCTTTGGTAGGACTGCGCTAACTCTCTCTCTTTCCGTTAGTGGGTTAGTGGCTCACGGGCAAATCGTTTGAACAATGATCACTTTGGCGTTTGATTAGACGGCTAGAGCTAATTTTTGACGAGCCACTGACAATACCAAGTCACTGAAACTTCATCCTCACCATTTAAAAAGTTTACAGTCGCCGTAGTCATACATGCATATGGCCTACATCAGCTATGCCGAAACAAATGGGTACTAGTTATACACTTATACTACTACATAGAGGTGGGCGTCGTGTCGGGCTGGATCGGTCCGGTACGGATCCATCGTGCTTCGTATTAGAACCGTGTCGGGCCGTGACGGCCCGTCGTACCCACCGTGCCGGCCCGACTAGCCTTCGGCAAGCCCAGACACGACCCATTTACGCTTCGTGCCTGCTTCGTGACGTGCCGGCTCAGGCCCGACCCATTTGCACTATTCTGACGAGAGAAAAGGTGCATCAATCGATGGAGTCACCGGAGTTGGATTGAAAGGGTGGGGCATCTGTGGTGGTCAACGGGGTTGATGGGGAGAGAGAACGAGAGGATGGCGAAGGTAGGGAGCGTGGTGTCGAGAGAGGCAGAGGGCGGCGGCATAGCGAGAAAGGCAAAGGAGAGGCTACCATGACGTGGATGATAGTGTGGCGCAACTAGCGACAAAGAAAAAGGAGAAGCTACCACGACGAGAGAGAGAGAGCGATGAACGAGTGAGTTGCGGTAGGGGTGGAGATAACTAGGCGCGGTGTCGACCGAGGAGAGGAAGAGAGAGAGGGACTGAGAGAGTGACATAGAGAGTCGAAGGGAGAGAGAGGGACTGGGAGAGTGAGAGTGAGACAGAAAGAGTGATACAGAGAGTCAGAGGAAAAGAGAGTGACATATGATGACTTAGATATATGTAGAAGATTATATCTAGAAGATTATACGTTATGTTCCTTTTCCCTTAGTGAGTTTTCCTGCAATTTTCTTACATGAAGTTTTTTAATAAGACAACAAGTGTAATATAATATGCAGATACAATGTACTCTTTTCTCCTTATTTTTTTCACTAGGTTTTTGGAAGGAGTTTTTGATGAGTTATGTGCATTACGCGTTATTCGCCAAGAGGGAGTGTTAAGATATAATTGGACTCTGGGTCCTAATTATTCGGATATAATCGACCCGAGCCCGTGGCGCCCGCCTCGCCTCTTCTCCCTTGCGCGCCGCCGCCCCTTCTCCGCACGCGCGCGCGCCTCTCTTCTTCTCGCACGCGCGCCGCCTCGCCTTTCCTCCCACGAGCCGGGCCGCCTCGCCCTTCTCCCGACGCGCCGCCCTGCGCCGCTCCTCGAGCCGGGCCGCCTTTCCCTTCTCCAGATGCTTCTGCTGCTTCGCCGCTTCTCCCACGCGCGCCGCTTCGCCGCTTCTCCCCGAGCCGGCCGCCTCGCCTTTCTCCCAGACGCCACGCGCAGCCCCCCTCGCCTTCTCCTTCTCCCTCGAGTCCACCCGCCTCGCCGCCTTCTCCCCACGCCCTCTCCCGAGCCAGCCGCCGCCCTTGTCCCCACGCCACACCGCCGCCCCGCTCCCCGAGCCGGTCACCACGCCGCGCCGCTTGCCCTTTCTCCCGAGCCCGGCCGCACTCGATGGCGACGTGATCGAGCTCGACGACCAGCCGAGGCAAGAAGCGGCGGAGTGCAAGCTCTTCACGGAGCCGCGGCACGAGCAACGCAGCCACGAGCTCTTCACCCACCCCCATCGGCCGCCCGACCGCGTGCCACCCGCGCCGCCGAGGGCCTCGCTGCGGCCGCGCGCCGCTAAGTGTCGCCGTGTTCGCCTCAGCCGTGTTGCACACGGTCCGACGGGCGCCGCCGGGCGTCTTAGCCCGAGCACGAACATGCTCCTTCGGCCGTGTCGGTCCGAAAGCACGGCCAGTTCCGCGGCCGAGCCGAGCCGCCCATCGTGCTCGATTGATGTGCCCGCCCGCCCGATAGAACGATGAACGATGTCGTGGTCGTGGTCGGTGACCGCGTGCCTCGGGCCGCCCAAAATGACTGGCCCAAAGGCCTACCTCTACTACTACATGATAACATGAACCAATTTGTTAATCATCTTTGTAGCCAGCTGAGCCTGCCCTGGACCAAACTGCTGACCGACCGGCCGGCCAACATTTCGTTTGATGCATATTCACGAGGGAAGTACTTATACTTATTACTATTCAAAAGTTGTATAAATATCAAAGCATAGATAAAAGTTAGATAGCTCTTACTTATTCTTCATTTTGCTTTAAAATTTAGTAGGCTCTCCGGCCGGGAACTCTGCGGGATTTAGAAAAAGAAGTATACAACTTGTATTAGAAGAGTGATGCATAGAAGCACCGCTGCAATCACGACTGCCTCCGGCAACCCCGCCATGGGGATTATCTCCATCATCGTCCGATTGTGATTTTAAGAATCTCGACGCATGATCGGACGGTGTTGGGGGCGCTGGACTGACCCCGTAATAGTTTCCTCCCTCGCAATGTACCTTCGTTGGAGTGTGACTACGACGGCATTTCTTCCGTCGCTGACGAAGCAACGCCAATCTTGGCCATCAAATTCTTCGATTCACCAAGGCAGCAATTCGGTTTAGCTACCAGTACCACTCGTGCGTTCAGGAAAAGCATACGGCATTTTTTTTTTGCAGCAACGGCACCTTTTGGTTGCTTGATCTGCTAATTCATGCGCCAGCTCGAATCTGTATACCAGTCAGGAAAAAGAACAAATGGGACACGGGAAAGTACGAATTCATTGATAAAAGTAATGCATAGTCCTACTCAAAGTTGGGAATTTATTTACATTTGGTAATCGAGTTGGATTAAGTCAAGTTAGTGATATATAGGATAGCCACAGGCGAACAGCCAGATGGATCTGGACGGTTCGGCGAACATGACGGATTTTTTTATTGTCATCGTCTCTTGCCTTTTTTTTTCTTCAGAAATGGCCTCGGTGGCGAGGAATTTACGTATCTAACCCCGTAGGAGCTCAATTCAACGGTTGGCGAGTGCTGTTTTTTTTTCAATTTTTTTCTGCGGAACCAGCGGTCCCCGAGCACGGTTTAATTTTTTATTTTTTTCTGTGAATTTTCAGCGGTCTAACACCACTTGATTCTTTTTCCCCACTGCGCAGCAAATTTTCAACTGACCGCGTCCGCTTGATATTAACAAGTACGAGTTTTTAATGCGAGTGAGGTTGGCAGATTGATCAGCATTCATTGCCCTTTTGCCTTGCTTGCACCACCAAAATGCATGCGAAAGGAGACCAAACTGGGTCAAACCGCGGTTAGCTAGCTTGTTAATATATGCCTTACTCGTCTGTCAAAAAAATCAAACGGTACTGACTCATCGCTGAAAGTACGAATTATCTTTAAGTGTATCGATATCGACAATCGTTAAAAGATTCGGACCGTTCGTTTCTTCGATCAAATAGTGCTTAAATCAAGTAATCGCTTACGTTGCAGTTCCCGTATAAAATCGCACAGAACTCTATCCCACTAACACTGCAACGTGTCTGTGGTGTTTTTTTAATGGACCACTAGCAATGTCGTTTTTAGGCGAAAATGACTAGAAGCAATGTGATGTGAGGAGGCCCGGCCCGGCAAGCAGATTTTCCCAACCAGCATGGCTCTTCCCATGAATATTCCTGTTGCTTGCATGGTTAAGGATGCACCATTGCAAGAAACTAAATCCAACTAGATAAATATACGCCACGTGCCACGTCGCGGGTGCCGCTTCCAACACGAGCAAATCGAGAAAACGCGCGATCGCCGCTCTCTACACGAGTAAATCGAGAAAACGCGCAAAAAGGACCTGAAAAGATTTTTGTGTTTTTCGCAAAAGGGCCTAAACGTAGTGCTAGAAGAACGCGAAAAGGACCTAAATGCAATAAACATTTTTTTGCAAAAAAAAGGGACCTGAGTGTATGTTTTTTTCTGAAAAGGACCTAATCGTAATTCCGATTTTTCGCAAAAGGACCCGACCGCAACGTTTAAAAATGCCTAAAGGACCTAGACGTAATATATATTCTTTTTTCGAGAAAAGGACCTAACCGTATTTTGTTTTCACGGAAAAGGACCTAATAAAAAAAAATTCGCAAAAAGGACCCAAACGTAAATATTTTTAGCGCGCGTCGGCTCAAAACGCCCAGAGCGCGCGACGCTCTGCCGAGCCCCGCGCGCGTCAGCTCAAAACGCCTAGAGCGCGCGACCTCTGCCAACATTAGTAGATAGATGATTATTCGAAGAATGAAGTATAGACCTCACTTCTCACGCGTTATGTTTGTGTGAAGTCACCACTAGTACTGCTTCATGTCGTCTGTACAAAGACACGAAAATGCAGTAGCCGTCTACGACCCTCCGTCTAAATTTATATGCTTATAGGACGTATTGTTTTAATAGCTTTATGCATAAATGTAGAGCTATTTTATGTTCTAATACAAAATTTGTATGACGTTCTCTTTGTAGCTCCAATAAATATCAGCTTTACTTGATATTCTCCACATGTATGTATTGAATATAGTGTTTAGATATAATACTTAGGGATAATCTACCTGATTGTGGTTGTATTTTTTTTTAAAATGACCTTGGTGGCGAAGAATTGGCGGATCTAGCCCTGAAGGAGCTAAATTCAGCGGTCGGGAGGGGCGAATAATTTGCGGGTATAGCCCTGTAGGAGCTAAATTTAGCGGTCGGCAAGCGCTGTTTATTTTTTTAATTTTTTTCTACAAAACCAACGGTCCACGAGCGCAGTTTAATTTTTTATTATTTCCTGTGAATTTTCAGCGGTCTGACAACACTTGAATTTTTTTCCCTTTGCGCAGCAAATTTTCAACGGCCACTTGATTTTTTTTTTCAACGGACCCGTCCGCTTGATATTAACAAGTACGAGTTTTTCATGCAAGGGAGGCTGTCTCATGCATGCGAAAGGAGACCAGACTCGGTTAAGCCGCGGTCAGCTAGCTTGTTAATCAGTGCCTTACTCATACTGTCGTGCTAGTTAATATCAAGCAGACATGATCCGCTGAAAATAAAAAAATCGAATGGTATCTGACCACCGCTGAAAGTACGAATTATTCTTAAGCGTATCGATACCGACACTGTTAAATAATTTGAGCCGTTCCCTACTTCGATCGAATAGTGTTTAAATCAAGTAACTGTTTAAGTTACAGTTCCCATATAAAACAGTACACAACTCTATCCCACTAAACACTGCAAGGTGTCTGTGGTGTTTTTTTTTTCACGGACCACTAGCAATGTCGCTTTCTTTAGGCGAAAATGACCAGAAGCAATGTGATGTGAGGAGGCCCGGCCGGGCAAAGAATTTTCCCAACCGGCATTGCTCTTCCAATGAATATCCCTGTTGCTTGCATGGTTAAGGATGCACCATTGCAAGAAACTAAATCCAATTGGAAGAATGAAGCATACTAGCATAGACCTCACTTCTAACACGTTATGTTTGTGTGAAGTCACCACTAGTACTGCTTTATGTCGTGTGTACAAAGACACGGAAATGCAGTAGCCGTCCGCGACCCTCCGTCTAAATTTATATGTTCATAGGACGTATTTTTTTAATAACTTTATCAGTGTCGACGATCGGGACTGCCGACCGCGAGGGGGGATAGGGAAGATCGTGTGAGGGCGAGACCCGAAAACCTAAACCTCGTGCTCTTTCAGGAAAGAAGTGCATCGCGGGGTGTATATCGGGGAAGAAGAAATGAACACGAGGTTTATACCGGTTCGAGCCCTCGGATTCGGGTAACAGCTCTACTCCAGTCTTGCCCTGAGGTGAAAGATGAATATGAAGCTCTGCGGGAGAGTACAATAGGGGTCCAAGCTCGGGGCCGCTCGGAGGCGAAGTTGCGAGGGGGAGCTCGGGTGTCTTCCTGTATCAGCGGGAATGTGTCTTCCCGGAGTTAAGTATTCTGGTCGGGCGTGTTTGTTTGCTCGGTTAAAACCCACCCCTTGAGGTCGGGGCGGTACGCCATTTTTATAGCTCTCTAGGAGCTCCATCGCCTAGTCCTGAGGCTGACGTGAGTTGACCGTGGTGAGTCGACGGGAGTCGTTGAGAGTTAACGGTAGTCGTTAAGAGTTGACGGGAGTCGTTGGCCCTAGTTATCGTGCAGGGATAGGTTTGGTCCTGATTCCCACGCAGGGGAAGACTTTTACATGAGAAAGACAGATTATTACAAATGCCGTTTACAGGGGGGACGTAGAGTTCATGGCAGCAAGCTCGAGCCGGGTCCTTGTCCTTGCGCCCGAGCCCGAGGTCGCTGGCCCCGAGCCCGAGGTCGCTGGCCCTGAGCCCGAGCTCGGGGAGTGCATCCTCTAGTTTGGAGACAAGTCCCCGAGCTCGTGGGACGCGGCCACGAGACCCGAGGGGATGCTTACACGTGGTGAGGCTACCGATCCCCGACAATCAGTAAATGTAGAGCTATTTTATGTTCTGATACAAAATTAGTATGATGTTCTATTTATAGCTCTAATAAATATCAGCTTTACTTGATATTCTCTATATGTATATATTGAATATAGTGTTTAGAGATAATATTTAGGGATAATCTACCTAACCGTGGCTGTATTGTTTTCGAAAATAGCCCTGGTGGCGAAGAATTTGCAGATCTAGCCCTGTAGGAGCTAAATTCAGCGGTCGGCAAGCGTTGTTTATTTTTAAAATTTTTTTTTCTACAGAACTAGCAGTTCGCGAGCGCAGTTTATTTTTTTATTATTTCCTAAGAATTTTCAGCTGTCTGACATCACTTGAAATTTTTTTCCTCGCATGCACAAATTTTCAAGATTTTTTAATTTTCAGCGGACCGTCCGCTTGATATTAACAATTACGAGTTTTTCATGCAAGGGAGGCTGGCTGATTGATCAGCATTCATTGCCCTTTTGCCTTGCTTGCACCACCAAAATGCATGCGAAAGGAGACCAAACTCGGTCAAGCCATGGCCAGCTAGCTTGTTCTACTGTCGTGCTGGTTAATATCAAGCGGACAGGATCTGCTGAAAATAAAAAAATCAAACGGTACTTGGCCACCGTTGAAAGTTCGAATTATCTTTAAGTGTATCGATACATCCATCGTTAAATAATTCGACTATTCATTACTTCGATCGAATAATACTTAAATCAAGAATCTGCTTAAGTTGCAGTTCCTGTATAAAACCGCCCACAACTCTATCCTACTAAGTACTAACACTGCAAGGTGTCTGGTGTTTTTTTTTCATGAACCACTAGCAACGTCGCATTCTTTAGGCGAAAATGACCGGAAGCAATGTGATGTGAGGAGGCCCGGCCGGGCAAGCAGATTTTCCCAACCGGCATGGCTCTTCCCATGAATATTCCTGTTGCTTGCATGGTTAAGGATGCACCGTTGCAAGAAACTAAATCCAATTGGAAGAATGAAGTATAGACTTCACTTCTCACACGTTATGTTTCTGTGAAGTCACCACTAATACTGATTTATATCGTCTGTACAAAGACACGGAAATGCAGTAGCCGTCTGCGACCCTCCGTCTAAATTTATATGTTTATAGGACATATTGTTTTAATAACTTTATCCGTTAATGTAGAGCTATTTTATGTTCCAATACAAAATTAGTTTGATGTTCTCTTTATAGCTTTATTAAATATCAGCTTTACTTGATATTCTCTGCATGTATTTATTGAATATAGTGTTTAGAGATAATACTTCGGGATAATCTAATTCACTGTGGATGTATTTTTTTCAAAAATAGCCCTGGTGGCGAAGAATTTGCAGATCTAGCCCTATAGGAGTTGAAAATAGCTCTGGTGGCGAAGAATTTACGGATCTAGCCCTTAGGGATAATCTCCGCATGGACGTGTAGTGGAAATCGAGCAAACTCTTTTTTTTATTATTTTTTTTAAAATCGATATAGTTTGATTTAATATTATTTTATTTATAATTTGAAAGTATTTTTAAAATCGAACAAACAAACTGACCCGAGCTAAGTCACTGCAAAATCTTATTTCATTTGAAATTAATTCATTTCAATATTTAACCAATAAACGAGTGTAATTCGATCAATTTTGAACCGAGACAATGAGTCCTACCAAAAAGTTTTTTTTAGCCCGCCCATGAACTCCATCCGTACGGGGGCTATCCATTATGAGCACCTCAAATTATTTGCGCCATTTCTTGGGAGCACCAACTCATGTGCCATTCGTTTATCGCCTTGCCTTGCTAATCTTTGATTTGGTAGCTCCAATCGTAGCATAGTAGTACTTGAAAGAAAGGGAAAAAAATATTTAATTGAAGGGGTTGCAAATTGCGCTTTCTTGTAGATTGCGCCATTGCGGTTTCGTGCTCTGGACTCTGGTTATGCCGAAGCATATAAGCATTTTGGCTGTAATATGCCGAGGCCGTTGCTGTCATGTCTCTTA
Source organism: Otatea glauca (assembly GCA_036346275.1). Classification (NCBI taxonomy): domain Eukaryota; kingdom Viridiplantae; phylum Streptophyta; class Magnoliopsida; order Poales; family Poaceae; genus Otatea; species Otatea glauca. Next base: position 35,874,119 of record CM070717.1, read on the forward strand.
GCTAGTTCTTGTGATCGACATCAGGAAAAGCATTTTGGGCGTGTTTGATTGCTCGGTTAAAACCCACCCCTTGAGGTTGGGGCGGTCCGCCGTTTTTGTAGCACTTTGGGAGCTCCGCCGCCTAGTCCCGATGCTGACGTCAGTTGACCGTGGTGAGTCGACGGGAGTCGTTGAGAGTTGACAGTAGTCGTTAAGAGTTGATAGGAGTCGTTGGCCCTAGTTATCGTGTAGGGGTAGGTTTGGTCCTGATTCCCACGCAGGGAAAGACTTTTACACGAGAAAGACAGATTATTACAAATGTCGTTTACCCTAGGGAGGGGGGGATGTAGAGTTCATGGCAGCAAGCTCGAGCCGGGTCCTTGTCCTTGCGCCCGAGCTCGAGCTCGCTGGCCCCAAGCCCGAGCTCGGGGAGTGCATCCTCTAGTTTGGACACAAGCCCCTGAGCTCGTGGGACGCGGCCACGAGACCCGAGAGGATGCTTACACGTGGCGAGGCTACCGATCCCCGACAATCAGTAAATGTAGAGCTATTTTATGTTCTGATACAAAATTAGTATGATGTTCTTTTTATAGCTATAATAAATATCAGCTTTACTTGATATTCTCTATATGTATATATTGAATATAGTATTTAGAGATAATACTTACGGATAATCTACCTAACCGTGGCTGTATTGTTTTCGAAAATAGCCTTGGTGGCGAAGAATTTGCAGATCTAGCCCTGTAGGAGCTAAATTCCGTGGTCGGCAAGCGCTGTTTATTTTTTTTAATTTTTTTCTACAGAACCAGCGGTTCGCGAGCGCAGTTTATTTTTTTATTATTTTGTGGGAATTTTCAGCTGTCTGACACCACTTGAAAAAAATTTCCCTGTGCACAGCAAATTTTCAGCATTTTTTTTATTTTCAGCGGACCGTCCGCTTGATATTAACAAGTACAAGGCTGGCTGATTGATCAGCATTCATTGCCCTTTTGCCTTGCTTGCACCACCAAAATGCATGCGAAAGGAGACCAAACTCGGTCAAGCCGCAGCCAGCTAGCTTGTTCTACTGTCGCGCTGGTTAATATCAAGCGGACGGGATCTGCTGAAAATAAAAATAATCAAACGGTACCTGGCCACCGCTGAAAGTACGAATTATCTTTAAGTGTATCGATACAGTTACTGTTAAATAATTCGGACTATTCATTACTTCGATCGAATAATACTTAAATCAAGCAACTGCTTAAGTTGCAGTTCCTATATAAAACCGCCCACAACTCTATCCTACTAAGTACTAACACTGCAAGGTGTCTGGTGTTTTTTTTTCATGGACCACTAGCAATGTCGCATTCTTTAGGCGAAAATGACCAGAAGCAATGTGATGTGAGGAGGCCCGGCCGGGCAAGCAGATTTTCCCAACCGGCATGGCTCTTCCCATGAATATTCCTGTTGCTTGCATGGTTAAGGATGCACCATTGCAAGAAACTAAATCCAATTGGAAGAATGAAGTATAGACTTCACTTCTCACGCGATATGTTTGTGTGAAGTCACCACTAATACTGATTTATGTCGTCTACAAAGACACGGAAATGAAGTAGCCGTCTGCGACCCTCCGTCTAAATTTATATGTTTATAGGATCTATTTTTTTAATGACTTTATCCGTTAATGTAGAGCTATTTTATGTTCTAATACAAAATTAGTTTGATGTTCTCTTTATAGCTTTAATAAATATCAGCTTTACTTGATATTCTCTACATGTATTTATTGAATATAGTGTTTAGAGATAATACTTAGGGATAATCTACCTCACCGTGGATGTATTTTTTTTTTCAAAAATAGCCCTAGTGGCGAAGAATTTGCCGATCTAGCGCTATAAGAATTTGCGGATCTTTTTTTATTTTTTTTATAATCGATATAGTTTGATTTAATATTATTTTATTTATAATTTGAAAGTATTTTTAAAATCGAACTAACAAACTGACCCGAGCTAAGTCACTGCAAAATCTAATTTCATTTGAAATTAATTCATTTTAATATTTAACCAATAAACGAGTGTAATTCGATCAATTTTGAACCGAGACACTGAGTCCTACCAAAAAGTTTTTTTAGCCCGCCCATGAACTCCATCCGTACGGGGGCTATCCATTATGAGCACCTCAAATTATTTGCGCCATTTCTTGGGAGCACCAACTCATGTGCCATTCGTTTATCGCCTTGCCTTGCTAATCTTTGATTTGGTAGCTCCAATCGTAGCATAGTAGTACTTGAAAGAAAGGGAAAAAAATATTTAATTGAAGGGGTTGCAAATTGCGCTTTCTTGTAGATTGCGCCATTGCGGTTTCGTGCTCTGGACTCTGGTTATGCCGAAGCATATAAGCATTTTGGCTGTAATATGCCGAGGCCGTTGCTGTCATGTCTCTTAGCTAGTTCTTGTGATCGACATCAGGAAAAGCATTACTTAAGAGCTCTTTTACAATGGATTAAAATCAATATATACCGTCAATTCCTTTGAATCTAATGGATGAAATCAATTTAGATCTAGTTATACTACCACATGTAGTATTAGTAGTAAAATTCAGAGATAGATAAAAGAGTACAAAAATTCCGTCATACTATTTGTCCTCTATGGTAAAACTCGTCCTGTGATCCTGATGAATAGCGGATGAAAGGATAAGAAGTTTCTGAAGATCATCAGGTATTCGGTGAATCCAAAATTGTGAACAAATTAGGAAAAAACTAAAATACCCCTAATGAATGGATAGAAAAAGTCTATAAAATACCCCTAATGAATGGATGGTTAGATTTAATTCTTACTGCTACTATTTACTACCTATGTTACTCGCCGTAAAATTTCTCTTACTTAAAAGGCCATGCCAAGTCATCATAAGAATGCTTGTTTGGATAAATAGGCTAATAATTTTGTAGCTCGTGTACGTGGAGGAAAACATAAAACAACTAACATAGGAATTTTGTAGCTAGCCTGAAAAACTGCTTTTAGTTTGTTGGGCTGTAAAGCAGCTGTAGCTAGTGGCTGTGGCTTTTCTTGTTATGTTGTTTGGCAAACTGGCCAACCGAGCGGAGAAGTAGCTACATAGCGAAGTACAACAGCGTCCAAATGGGAGGTGTCGTGGAGGCGGTGAGGCGGAGGTCGGGAAAGCGGAGCGAGCGAGGTGGGAGGCGGTCAAGCGAAGCCACAAATGAAAAGCTCCTCCCCAGTAGCCGTAGTTTTTGGGGGTGCTTCTGCTGTAGCTTAGCTTCTTAGCTGCTTTGCAGCTATCCTGTTTGGGGGAGCTTTTAATCTAAAGCTAAAGCAAAACTGAAGCACAACCCCCCTCCAAACAGTCCCTTAACAATGTAATCTCCACCGTGTATCAACCACCGTTGACCAGGGAGTCGAAGACAATGGTTGATTACTCTGCATTATTCTCTCTAACATGTCAATTGTCACGAGAGATACTCTTTTCGTTCCTCAATACATGTCATTATAAATTTCAAATTTTGTTTTTAAATATATGTTGTTTTACAATTTCAAAGCGACTTTTTAACATTTTTTCCTTCTATACCACTTCTTTTTAGTTATTTCCAATATCAGTTGTTATACACCGTACAAAGATATAATAAAGATGGTTAATACTGTTTTTTTATAGATGTATCCCGGTGAAAGTGCCAGAATATATTCTTATAGGACAAATGGCATCAACAAGTGCAAGCCTCTACAAAATCGTTCGCATGGTTCCTCCATTGACTAGTTTATGCCCATAGGCGAAGCTTGACACACAGCTGAACACGGACTAGATGAAGTAAACGTTCGTGTCCCTGTCAGGCACGGACTTGTTCTGCCTTGTTTGAAGTTTAGAGCTGATACGACAAATTTGGGGTGGCATTTTTCCGTGTCTGTGTTGTTGTCGATCGTCTTAGACAGCGATGGGCAGCTTTTTTTTTTTTTTTTATGTTTGTGGTTCATAGTAGAATCCAAAAGCCGTCTTTGCCGTATGTCTTGTGTAATTGCCTTCTATGCGATTTGGATTTTGGACGTACACATTTGACTGGGCGGAGTACAATAGGATTGAAATCTTGGTTGGAGTTTATTTCCACAACCAAATGTTCCAAAGGTAAGTTTTGTTGGATTTTCTCGGCCCCTCTTTTCCTCTCTGTTGTTGTTGTTGTTGTTGTTATTATTATTATTATTATCATCGACCAACGCGATATGCTCGACTATTTTAAAAAAAAATTATGAAATGTTTAGAATCAAACTTGTGGTTCACGCTCAGCAAGTGTGATGGCATTTGTGCACAACAAAGTGAATTTTCTCTTTGTTACTAAACGAAGACTCTTTTAGACATGGACATGATCTCCAACGTACATAATTCTTCTGTGTATACATCGTTATGTACGGATTCGTATCCTCTGCCGTTTCATAGGGAAAGGCAGAGAACCACGGTAGCCTGTCTTGGTTAGATCACAGCCATGCAATCCGCAGATGGACGCTCGAGATCGACTGCTAAAGTGGAAAGACAGCACTCGTTGTAGCCAAGCACTGTATATGAGCGTTGATTGATCCGACGATGCTGGCAGTCGAATATCCCTTTCCTTTTCTATTTCCTGTGCTCCTCTTCCTTTATGATGTGCCAAACGGCAACAAACATTGGCTAATGATCAGCTGTTTAGGGATTCCATTGCTAAGGTCATCTCTAACAGCATTCCTTAAATCTGGATTTCTATATCCTCATATACAGAATTCTCTAAAAAGATTCCTTCCATATATCTCTTCCCTCTCCAACAGCATTCTCCAAATCCCACTCTCTATTTTCTCTCTTCTATATTATAATGATATTTCATAACCGCCATATAAGCCACATTTATTTTTTACCGAAAAAATTTGACCGGCTATTTTTAATTGCGGGAATCTAAAATTTGAGATTTATTGTAACGGCTAGCATAACGGCTATGTCGTAACGACTATATTTTTAGGCTATATATATAGCCATTTGCACTTCCAAACCTTGCCCATTTCTAAATGTTCACTATCTAGCATATGTCAATGAGTCGTCATAACTTAGTTCAGCATTTTCTCTCAGAGAACTCATCGTCGGATGACGACGATAAATCTCTTTTTACAATAGCATACCTAGCACAGGAGCAAGATGAGTGTGTGAATGCTCGACTTCATGGGGGTTGTATTTTTGGTCATCAATACATACATCGTAATAGAGAGGAAAGGCATGCCAGGCTATACCGAGACTATTTCGCTGATCCTCCGGTCTACGGCCCAACCTTCTTTCGCCGCAGGTTTACAATGAGAAATATTTTATTTCTTTTTATTTTTTGTTGATCATATTATCTATAGCTCATTCTTCTTTTCGGCGCAGGTTTAGAATGAGCCATTCTCTATTTCTTCGCATATTGCATGCTATAGAAGCCCATGATGATTATTTTGTTCAAAAAAGGAATTGTGGTGGAATTCTTGGGTTGTCTTCTTTACAGAAGGTAACTGCAGCATTTCGGATGATAGCTTATGGAGTACCAGCAGATGCTATTGATGATTGTCTACGGATTGCAGAAAGTACGGCTATAGAGAGTCTTAAAAGGTTTGTGCGAGCTATTATTGTCCTCTTTAGAGATGAGTATTTGAGATCTCCAAATGAGAATAATACTACTAGATCACTTGCAATTGGTGAGGAAAGAGGTTTTTCCTGGAATGCTAGGAAGCATAGATTGCATGCACTGGAGGTGGAAAAACTGCCCTACAGCATGGCAAGGATTGTATACTGGGCATGCACACAAGCCAACAATAATTCTAGAAGCCGTTGCTTCACAAGATTTATGGATTTAGCATGCCTTTTTTGGTTTACCAGGATCTCACAATGATATTAATGTTGTTCACCGTTCCCCTCTCTTCGCAAAGCTAGCAGAAGGACAAGCGCCGGAAGTGAGTTATACTATCAATGGTCACAATTACACAATGGGGTACTATCTTGCAGATGGAATATATCCTGCATAGGCAACATTTGTGAAGACAATACCAACTCTCCAAGGGAATAAGAAGAAATATTTCGCCCAAGCTCAAGAGGCAGCTAGGAAGGATGTGGAACGAGCTTTTGGAGTTCTGCAATCTCGTTTTGCAATTGTTTGATGACCAGCACGTTTTTTGGGTCAATAAACACTAAGAGATATTATGACAGCATGTGTCATCATGCATAACATGATAGTTGAAGATGAGTGAGACGAAGGACCACTTGACTACAATTACGAAGAAATGGGAGAAACAGTTTCAATGTCACACGAATATACACCTGAACTCTTTGAGTTTATTCAAACTCATCATTCCATTCGGAACAGGGAAACTCACCACCAACTTCAAAACGATCTAGTGGAGCACTTATGGCAACGTTTCTGATTGTTTGTTTTGCAAGTTTATAGTATGTGATATAGGGTCTGTTTAGTGAGTTGTAGTATTTTTTGAAAAGCTGTTTTTTGATTATTTTTTTTTTGGACTGAAAAGCAACCGTAGATTTTTATAAAATGTCTTTTAACAAATATCCAATTTCACTTAGCAATAAGCTGCAAAAACATGTCCTACCTAACTTTCATCTTTTGACTTTTACTAGTTATATATAACTTCTAGCTTATTTCTAAGCGAAACGAGCACATGGCCCGGAATCTCCCCGGCGATCGCCGGGGGGCTAGCCGCCGTGTAGGGGCTCCGGTGGTTGGCGTTCTTTCGGTTCGTGCCCTCGGTGTTTCAGGTTTTGCCGTTTGCCGTTACGGGATCTTGGTCGGGGTGGGGAGGTAATTAAGAGGATTCGCTGGGTCGCAGGCGCAAAAGCGTGGGGTATTGAACCGCGTAATTATAGCCGTTTGGGTGTGTGCGGTTTCTCATATCCATCGCCCGGTGCGTTGCTTACGAGCTGGGGCGCTTTTATCCATGAAAGGCAGCATTTCAGGGGAATCAGACGCAGTAGGCATGGAAAACGGATGATCCCAATCGAAAAAAAAAATGCTACAGTAATATATCGTAGTACCTTTTACATTGACAAATCGAGGTTTGGACCATCACTTTTTGATCATATGGTCATGCGGAGACTAATTAAGTTATAGTTCTCATAGTACTGCATGTCGCGTCTTAATTTAGGGTTTCACTTGAATTTCCTGAAATAAGTATATACAAAAGGAGAAATTGTAATACTACAATTTTAGCTAAGGAATTATGTCTTCTAGATTTTTTTTTCTATTATCGATTAAAGTAGAGCTTTTTTTATCTATGGATGGTGGAATAATAGTCGTGAAAACATTATAGATACTTAAACACGAGATAGTTTACACTTACTCGTAACAGCTAGACATGCATACGGCTCACAGCAGCACATGATCTGTAGTGCTCCCTTGTTTTTTTTTCAAACAATTTTGTAGCTCATATGACACCTGGCATTCTTGGCAGAGGAAAAATCCTTTTCCATGCGAAAACAAAGCCTTTTTTTTTTGGTTGATGGTTGCCAAAAAGAGTTGGGGCAGGCTTTCCATGGATAAGAAGAAGCTCGAACATTATGAGAATCCGAGATGTGATTTCGAGAAGTCATCCAGCTGAGATGATTTCCAAAAAATAATATTCCCTACAACCATAAATACATACTGCTTTAGATATTGACATGGTTCTTAAAATATCACTTTAACTACTATTTTCTACTATAATATATTTACAAAATCTAATAAAATTTTAATATTATAAAATTATTTTTCGAAACAACTCTATACATATGATTTTCATATATCCAATATAAATATTTAAAAAGATATCAATAACTAAAGTTTTTAAGTCTTAACTACACGCATACCAAAAGTACAGTATTTATGACTCAAAGGAGTCCTAGATTTTACCGTTTGTTCGCTGGTTGCGCAAACTGACAGGAATAATTATGCAGCAAAGCATATCATGGAAACAGCTGCTCTTTCCCTCCCCTAGTCTACTACCTGCATACTGCAGTGCACCAAACGAAACGGACCATGGTACGCGCGACTCGTGCCTAGTATTTTGGAGCACCGTATTCCCAAACTAGGGCCAGGAATTTTTTCCAAGGGCATCTTTCTACCAAAGCGGCGTGTAGCATGTGTTCCAAAGAGCCCTCGAAAGCTACTACGATTCCCTCGTGTTTCTTCCTTCGAAATCGTGAGGCAACGTGGCGTCATCGGAACGGTGACACGCAGGAGTGTTTTGTGTGGTCTCGCTGAACTTTAAGGGTTCGAGACTTCGAGTCCCCTGTAAACGTAGGCGTGTTTAGCTATAAAAATACCAAGGGCGTTGCTAGGAATCAAATGTCCCACGTTGAGACTTTTTTTTGGGGCGTACCAGCGTAATATTTTTTAATAAGCGTATAATAAATTTAATCACCGTGTATAATATTTTTTTGTATAGACATTTCTACTGCTATCGCGCGTTTTTGTTGTACATGGTGATTACAATTGCTGCACGCATGGGTAAAAAATATTGCGCCGATCCAGATCGACATTCCTACTGTCATCGCACGTTTTTGTTGAACACGATGATTACAATTGTTACACGCATAGGTAAAAAGTGTTACGGATATTTTTTAGTAAGCGTGCAAAAAAATTAATCACCGTGTGTAACATTTTTTTGTATGGACATTTCTACTATCATCGCGCATTTTTGTTGCACACGATGATTACAATTGCTGCATGCATGGGTAAAAAATATTGCGCCGATCCGAATCGACGTTCCAACTGTCATCGCACGTTTTTATTGCACATGATGATTACAATTATTACATGCATAGGTAAAAAATGTTACGGACGTCCGATAAAAAAATCTCACATCGAACGTCTGATCGCTAGTCATTCCGAAATTTTAAATTTGCTCCTATGCTATGCATGAGCCTCGTGGGAGGGATCTGCAAGCTGATCGCGCCACAGAGCGAGAAGCACCAGAAGTAGCTGAGTTCCTCCTGAAACACTGTGCATTGGTCGGAGAATTAAACGGCCTCTTGTCCGGGCTAAAAGAAATCTTGCCCGCCGGCGACGGCCGTTTCGAGCCCAACCGAGAGATTTCTTGCCCGCCGGCAGCCAGACAGGGCATCGGCCAACGCCAAACAACACGCCGTATGGCTTAAACTTTTGGGCAAAAAGATGCTTTTGTTCGATCCTTTTGGCGTTTGGCTCTCGTTTTTGCCTTTGTGCCGAGACAGCAGCTAGCTTCCAACGACTACCCGGGCTCTTAAAGTCCATTGCTCATTTGTCAATTGTAGAGGTGGGCGTCGTGCGGGCGTGCCGGGCCGCGACGGCCCGTCGTGCCGTGCCGGGCTGGCCCGGCTCGTCTTCGGTGAGCCCAGGCACGGCCCATTTGCGTTTCGTGCCTGCTTCGTGCCGTGTCGGCCCAGGCCCAGCCCATTTACACTATTGCGATGAGAGGAAAGGACCCGAAATTGCTTGTAGTAGTGTGCGTATACAGTGCTACGGTATGCAATGAATGTATAGCCTAGTTGGCATTGATGTAGGAGATTATGGAAGACATCGATCAGTGCACGTTACGAACATATATATAGTCAAAAAATAAACAATCGATTAGTGCATACTTGTCGGCGTTTTCGGGAGCGCCGGCAAGTAAAATTTGTAAGTCTAGGGGGTCGCGCGTTCCACTCCCTGAATGGTTAGACTCGTGAGTCCAAGATGTATCTTGGTTGGCCAAGGTCCCTACTCCATTCGTGTGTGGTGGTGTTGTATTACTCTTGGTACGGATGATCGCACAAAGTTTTACAAGCGAGAATGCCAATGGCTTAGCGAGAGGAGTTTGATAGCGCTCTCCCTTTCTTGTTCTTCCTCGTTGTTTCTCTCGAATCGTTTAGCCCCGCCTCCTTTTATCTGAAGGAAGGCGGGTTACATCGAGTCGAGGAAGCGAGGTGACCTACGCTAGAGCTCCGGTCCTTCGTCCTGTGGATCGTCGCCACCGCCTTGCCCATCTTTGGGTTGGTAGCCTTGGTGGTCGGGAGGTTAGGTATTTCCGGAAGTAGCGTACTTGCCCTCTGTGATCCTTGCGAATCCGACGTCGAGGTGCGTGACGGTGCTTTGCGCTCGGGAGGAACGTCGCTCGTCTTTGACGTGACCGGTTGATGGGCCGAAGCTTTGTCTTCTCTGATCACCGATCTTCTTGGGAAGGAGCCACCGCCTCGTATAGTCGCTCGATTGACCTTATCCGATGGTACGTGGCGGTAGGCGGTGAGGACGACACGCGGCACTCGGCGTTCACCACCTTGGTTTGGTTGAGTCGGAGATCCCGCCCGCCAAGAGGGGGTCGGAGCGCCGTCTGGTCGGATTCGCTTCCGGCGGTCGGAGCGGATGCCTTCGCGATCTCGCAGTGATTCGGTCGTGGCGGGCGGCGCGCGCTGTTGGGCTGGAGATATGCTTGAGGCTGCTGGCTCGTCGCTTCGGGCTGTTGGGGTATCCTTTTTATTAGTATTCGTCAATACTAAATGGCAATACATGCACATTCCTATACATGAGTACATTACACCATCACATGTATTGTCCTTGGCTCCCTGCATACTCTCTCTCCCTTTTTCCCTCGAGCCAGCCACGCCCACGGCCCACCTCCCTCAGTCCCTCTGCCCGGCTTCCACCTCCCCTCCGCCTTGTCTTCCCCGCTCCCGTCTCACCTCCCTACCGCCTCACCAGTGCCTCCCCTCTCCTCTCCCACCGTCACGGGTCGAGCACTCGAGCTCCCCTCCTCTACTCACCTGTCGAGGCGGACGCGATGCGGCATGGGAGGTGAGAAGCTCGGCACGTTGTCGCGGGTTCGGCCGCGTGCCGCCGCGTTGCCACGGGCTCTGCTGCGTGTTGCACGGGCCGACTTGCCACCGTCGGACGTGCCGTGCCTCGACATGAACGGGCTCGTTCGGGCCGTGCCGGTCCGAGCACGGCCCATACTGTCGTGTCGGACCGGGCCGCCCATCGTGCTCGATTGGCAGGCCCGGCACGGCCCGAACAACCGTGCCGGACCGGCCCGATCCTTTTGAAATAGTGTCGTGCCGGGCCACGGGTCATGCCGGGCCGGGCGTGCCTTGGGCCGGCGCAAAATAGCCCGACCCAGTGCCCACCTCTAGACTCAATTGTCATGCACATCTCTGAAGTTTCATTACTTGTAGATGAGATTGACCCGTGACTAGCGACGACCGACTTGCCATGTACTTTCTCTATCTAAATTTATAAAGTGTATTTTCTCTTATCACATAGTCTAATGAGATTAAAAATAACTAGATAATCCCAAAATATTATTTCTAAACACTATATTCAACACATACATGTAGAGAATATCAAGTAAAGCTGATATTTATTAGAGCTATAAAAAGAACATCATACTAATTTTGTATTAGAATATAAAATAGCTCTACATTTACGGATAAAGCTATTAAAAATTAGTCCTATAAACATATATATAAATTTAGACGGAGGTTGTACTCGCAGACGGCTACTACATATCCGTGCCTTTGTACAGACGACATAAAGCAGTACTAGTGGTGACTTCACACAAACATAACGCGTGAGAAGTGAGGTCTATACTTCATTCTTCGTATTGGATCTAGTTTCTTGTAATGGTGCGTCCTTAACCATGCAAGCAACAGGAAAATTCATGGGAAGAGCCATGTCGATTGGGAAAATCTGCGTGCCCGGCCGGGCCTCCTGCCCTCCTATTGCTCTTGGTCATTTTCGCCTAAAGAAAGCGACATTGCTAGTGGTCTACGAAGAAAAACTCCATCCACAGACACCTTGCAGTGTTAGTGGGGATAGAGTTGTGTATGGTTTTATATGAAAATTGCAACTTAAGCAGTTACTTGACTTGAGCATCATTGGATCAAAGTAATGAACGATCTGAATCATCTAATAGTGTAGATATTAGTATACTGAACAGCTAAACAGTGCTACGGACAATTTAGGCTACCAATTTTTGCTTCAACGGTTAATAGGTAGCTGCGCAAGTTGCAATCTGTACCGCAATAAATCTCTCTCTTTCCGTTAGTGGGTTAGTGACTCACGGGCAAATCGTGTGAACAATGATCACTTTGGCGTTTGATTAGACAGCTAGCGCTAATTTTTGATGAGCCACTGACAACACAAAGTCACTGAAACTTCATCCTCACCATTTAAAAAGTTTTCAGTAGCCGTCGACCCGTAGTCATACATGCATATGGCCTATACATCAGTTATGCCGAAACAAACGGGTACTAGTTATACTACTACATGATAACATGAACCAATTCGTCAAATCATCTTTGTAGCCAGCTGAGCTAGCCCCGGACTAAATTTCTAACGGACCAGCCGGCCAACATGTCGTTTGATGCATAATCACGAGGAACTACTCGTTACTATTTAAAAGTTGTATAAATATTAAAGCATAGATAAAAGTTAGATAGCACTTACTTACTCCTCTTACTTTAAAATTTATATAACTCATGTGATACATAGAAGCACTGCTGCAATCACGGATGCCTGACGGCAAGAAAAACTCTTCCGGCAACCCCGACCTGGGGATTATCTCCATCATCGTCCGATGGTGATTTTAAGAATCTCGACGCATGATCGGACGGTGTTTGGGCACTGGACTGACCCCGTTATAGTTTCCTCCATCGTAGTGTACCTTGATACCTTCATTGGAGTGTGACTATGACGGCATTTCTTCCGTCGCTGACGAAGCAACGCCGATCTTGGCCATCAAATTCTTCGATTCACAAAGGCAGCAATTCGGTTTAGCTACCACTCGTGCGTTCAGGAAAAGCATACGGCATTTTTTTTTTGCAGCAACGGCACCTTTTGGTTGATTGATCTGCTCATTCTTGCGCCAGCTCGAATCTGTATACCAGTCAGGAAAAGAACGAGTGGACCAGGGTTTTAAAAACCATTTCTAAAAAAACTGCTCGAAAACTGAAATTCGGAAATCGAGAAAAACTGTTCGAAAATCGTCAGAAACCGAAGAGTTAGGAAATCAAAAAAATTATAAAAAAAATCGAAAACTGCAGTTTTTCACGAAACCGCCGGTTTTCACCGAAAACCATCCGACTAATTGAATATTCTTTAAAAACGTTTTTTTGAGCGGTTTACGTCGCATAATGTTTTTTAATATTTTTTAATTAAACCGGTTTTGAATCTCGAACCGTAATGGTAAGGTCGAATACCGCGGTTTTCGCCAGTTTTGTTAACCCGGAGTGGGACACGGGAAAGTATGAATTCATTGATAAAAGTAATGCATAGTCCTACTCAAGGTTCACAAAATCGATGAAAATCGCTTGGTTTTTGCGATTTTAGGCCGTATCGGCTTCTAAAATCGTTCGGTAAACCGGTTCAATTTAAAAAAACAAAAATTCAGAAAAATTTATCCGACGTAAACCGAACGAAAATTGGCTAAAAAAATTCAACTAGTCCGTCGATTTTCCATGAAAACGGCTGATTTTTGTTTTTTTCAAAAAAAAATTTATTTTGAAACTCTACGATTTTTGACGATTTTCGGTTTGATATTTCCGATTTTTTATTTTCGAATTTGGTCCGATTTTTTCCATACCGATTTTGTTAACCTGTCCTACTCAAAGTACTATTGATTAGGAGGTAGGGAATTTATTTAAATTTGGTAATCGAGTTGGATTAAGTCAAGTTAGGGCATGTACAATAAGATCATGTCAGCTGACTTTTAATATGTACACATCAGCTTTGGACTATGTGAAGAGTGAGAAAAGAAGAGAGAGAAGAGAGATGACTCTTATTTAGTAGCCAGCTTTGCACGAGAGCATAGGTAGATCATTTATGTACAAGAGAGAAAAGATAGTTATTGCACAATATCTAGAGACAAACTTTAAAGACAGTTATTGTACAAACTGACTTTTAACTTACTATTAGTCAGTAGTTGACTTTACTATTGTACTTGCTCTTAGTGATATATAGGATAGCCATAGGCAAACAGCCGGATGGATCTGGGAAGTTCGGCTTCGGCGAACATGACACACGAAACACCGTTTGGCAGACTCCTTCTACGGCACGCTTACGCTAGTTATCCAAAAACACGCAATAATTTACGATTTGAAATGAGCTTAGACCAAGGATTCAAATTTCATTTTCGAATGAAATCGCGCTGATGACCAAAATTCGAAATCTCACTGAGATCTCATAATTTTGGGTAAATTTCAAAAACAAAAATTCAAATTCGGTTTTATTTCTACCGGAAAAACGAAGTTTCAGCCGAAATTCCCGAAATCTCGGCAAGACTTGCCGAGATTTTGGTGAATTTGCACCGAGCGAAAAATAACTCAAACGATGTCAAAAAAAATTTGAAATTTGTTTTGAAGGTTCCTAATATATCTATGATATTCTCATAAAAATTTCAACCGAATGAAAAATAGAACACGAGGTTAGAAAATTTAAAAAAAATTCAAAGTTCTGACATATCACTAATATTCCCATAAAATTTTCAGGTGATGATAAAACATTATGAAGTTTTAAAAATTCTGACAGTGATACTATCCTGTTAAAAGTCTTATCGGCAAACTTGAACAAAATGAAAATTATTCAAACAACTTTATAAAATTTTGAAAGTTTTTGTGGATGGTCCTGATGTATCATTAATATTTTTTAAAAAAAATTAGATGATGATCAAACTTCACTAATTTTCAAATATTGCTACGTCCTGATAAAAGTCTCATGATTACTACATAAATTTACTTTAGCAATCAAAAAAGGTTTAGATTTTTTGAAAATTTTACAAAAGGGTTCTAAGGAAATGAGTAAGATCTCATAAAATTTTTGAATCATGATCATACATCAGTGAATTTGTAAAATTCTTACAAGGCACAGTACCATTTATTTTCTTTCTCTTTTTGATTTTTGAAATATAACAAATGAAGTTCAATGCTTACATGGATTTCATTGACCAAACAAAAAAACTAAAATTTTTTAGAAATTTTATATAATGGTAATGAGGAAATTATTAATCTCTCATAAAAATTTTGGATCATGATCACACTCGAGAAAATTTATAAAATTCTGACAAAGTTACTGTCACAATTATGTTCATTCTGTTTTTTATTCTTTAAAGATAACAAATCGAGTTCAATTATTTTGAAAAAATTTCTGTATGATCCTACACTACTAAAGATAGTACCATAAATTTTTCAGATCATTATCAAGTTTTTATAATTTTATAAAAAACTAAAAGTTTTTCTGTCAAAATTTTGAATTGTCTCAAAAATTCAGTTTTTCAATAATTTTTCATAGAAGATGACTTTCTTAAGGGTTATTGGATCAAATCCGGCCATAAAAATTTAAAAACCAGTCAAAATCATGAATTTTTAGCCCGTATCGGCAAAATTTTGCCGAAAAAACGAAATCATTGTAGCACTTTCAAAAAAAATTATCCGCCTCGTAATTTGGATCTCGTAGGGGCACGAAATCCGAGATTTTGCCGAAATTTGTATCCTCGGCTTAGACCTGCCTAGGATGAGAAACAATCGAGTTATCTCCGCATGGACGTGTACCGCCTCGGGGTGGAAATGGAGCCAAGTTGTTATTTTTTCGAGTTTTTTTTCGAAATTAATATGTTTTGATTTAATATCATTTTATTTATTGTTTGAAAGTATTTTTAGAATCGAGCTAACGAACCGATCCGAGCCGAGCGAGAGCAAAATCTAATTTCATTCGAAATTAACTCGTTTCAATGTTTAACCAATGAACGAGTGTAATTCAATCAATTTTGAACCAAGCCAATGAGTCCCACCAAAAAGTTTTTTTTAGCCCGCCCATGAACTCCATCCGTATGGGGGCTATCCATTATGAGCACCTCAAATTATTTGTGCCATTTTTTGGGAGCACCAACTCATGTGCCTTTTGTTTATCGCCTTGCCTTGGTAATCTTTGATTAAGTAGCTCCAATCATGGCATAGTAGTACTTGAAAGAAAGGAAAAAAATATTTAATTGAAGGGGTTGCAAATTGCGCTTTCTTGTAGATTGCGCCATTGCGATTTCGTGCTCTGGTTATGCCGAAGCATATAAGCATTTTGGCTGTAATATGCCGAGGCCGTTGCTGTCATGTATCTTAGCTAGCTCTTGTGATCAACATCAGGAAAAGCATTACTTAAAGGCCATGCCAAGTCATCGTAAGAATGCTTGTTTGGATAAATAGGCTAATAATTTTGTAGCTCGTGTACGTGGAGGAAAACAGAAAACAACTAACATAGGAATCTTTTCTCCCCTCCTTTCTTTTTCTTCCACTCCTTCTCTTCTTTTCTTCCTCTGACCTCGCCCCCTTCTCCCCCCGAGCCAGGTCCCCACGCCTCGCCCCCTTCTCCCCCCACGCCACGCCGCCTCGCCCCTCTCCCCGAGCCCGCCGCCGCCCGCCTCGCCCCTTCTCTCTCCACGCCCCGCCGCCTCGCTTTCTCCCCGAGCTCGCCGCCTCGCCCGTTCTCCCCGCTTCTCCTCGAACTGTCTGCCTCGCCTCTCTTCTCCCTTGCACCGCGCTCGCCTTTCTCCTCCTTCTCCCCTCGAGCCCAGCCCCTCGCCCCTTCTACCCCACGCCGCCCCTCTCCCGAGCAAGGCCGCCTCGCCCCTTGTCCCCACGCCACACCGCCGCCTTCTTCTCCCGAGTTGGGCCGCCTCGCCCCGTTCTCCCGCACGCCGCACCGCCTTGCCTCGTCCTCCCCCCGAGCCGGGTCCCCACGCCGCGCCCCCTTGCCCCCTTCTCCCCCCCGAGCCCGGGCCGCACTCGGTGGCGACGTGGTTGAGCTCGACGACCAGCGAGGCGAGAAGCGGCGAGAGTGCAAGCTCTTCAGTAGAGCCGCGGGCATGGGCAACGTAGCGCGAGCTCTTCACCCACCCCCATCGGCCGGCCCGCCCGCGTGCCACCAGCGCCGCGAGGGCCTGCTGCGTCTTGCCGCGCGCAAGTGTCGCTACGCCGCCTCGGCCGTGTTGCACACGGGTCCGACGTGCCGCCGTCGGGCGTGCCGGGCCCAGGCACGAACATGCTCCTTCGGGCCATGTCGGTCCGAGCACGGCCCAGAGTTCCGTGCCAGGCCGAGCCGCCCATCGTGCTCGATTGACAGGCCCGGCTCGGCCGAATAAACGATGGCGTGTCGTGCCGTGGTCGAGCCGACCGACCGGCGTGCCTCGGTTTGGCCCAAAATGACTCGGCGATGCCACCTCTACTACTACATGATAACATGAACCAATTCGTTAATCATCTTTGTAGCCAGCTGAGCCTGCCCCGGACCAAACTGCTGACCGACCGGCCGGCCAACATTTCGTTTGATGCATATTCACGAGGGAAGTGCTTATACATATTACTATTCAAAAGTTGCATAAATATCAAAGTATAGATAAAAGTTAAATAGCGCTTACTTATTCTTCATTTTGCTTTAAAATTTAGTAGGCTCTCCGGCCGGGAACTCTGCGGGATTTAGAAAAAGAAGTATACAACTTGTATTAGAAGAGTGATGCATAGAAGCACCACTGCAATCACGACTGCCTCCGGCAACCCCGCCATGGGGATTATCTCCATCATCGTCCGATTGTGATTTTAAGAATCTCGACGCATGATCGGACGGTGTTGGGGGCGCTGGACTGACCCCGTAATAGTTTCCTCCCTCGCAATGTACCTTCGTTGGAGTGTGACTACGACGGCATTTCTTCCGTCGCTGACGAAGCAACGCCAATCTTGGCCATCAAATTCTTCGATTCACCAAGGCAGCAATTCGGTTTAGCTACCAGTACCACTCGTGCGTTCAGGAAAAGCATACGGCATTTTTTTTTTTTGCAGCAACGGCACCTTTTGGTTGCTTGATCTGCTAATTCATGCGCCAGCTCGAATCTGTATACCAGTCAGGAAAAAGAACAAATGGGACACGGGAAAGTACGAATTCATTGATAAAAGTAATGCATAGTCCTACTCAAAGTTGGGAATTTATTTACATTTGGTAATCGAGTTGGATTAAGTCAAGTTAGTGATATATAGGATAGCCACAGGCGAACAGCCAGATGGATCTGGACGGTTCGGCGAACATGACGGATTTTTTTATTGTCATCGTCTCTTGCCTTTTTTTTTCTTTAGAAATGGCCTCGGTGGCGAGGAATTTACGTATCTAACCCCGTAGGAGCTCAATTCAACGGTTGGCGAGTGCTGTTTTTTTTTCAATTTTTTTCTGCGGAACCAGCGGTCCCCGAGCACGGTTTAATTTTTTATTTTTTTCTGTGAATTTTCAGCGGTCTAACACCACTTGATTCTTTTTCCCCAGTGCGCAGCAAATTTTCAACTGACCGCGTCCGCTTGATATTAACAAGTACGAGTTTTTAATGCGAGTG
Source organism: Otatea glauca (assembly GCA_036346275.1). Lineage (NCBI taxonomy): Eukaryota > Viridiplantae > Streptophyta > Magnoliopsida > Poales > Poaceae > Otatea > Otatea glauca. Next base: position 35,892,433 of record CM070717.1, read on the forward strand.
AGGTTGGCAGATTGATCAGCATTCATTGCCCTTTTGCCTTGCTTGCACCACCAAAATGCATGCGAAAGGAGACCAAACTCGGTCAAACCGCGGTTAGCTAGCTTGTTAATATATGCCTTACTCGTACTGTCAAAAAAAAATCAAACGGTACCTGACTACTGCTGAAAGTACGAATTATCTTTAAGTGTATCGATATCGACACTGTTAAAAGATTCGGACCGTTCGTTACTTCGATCAAATAGTGCTTAAATCAAGTAACTGCTTACGTTGCAGTTCCCGTATAAAATCGCACACAACTCTATCCCACTAACACTGCAACGTGTCTGTGGTGTTTTTTTTTAATGGACCACTAGCAATGTCGTTTTTTTAGGCGAAAATGACTAGAAGCAATGTGATGTGAGGAGGCCCGGCCCGGCAAGCAGATTTTCCCAACCAGCATGGCTCTTCCCATGAATATTCCTGTTGCTTGCATGGTTAAGGATGCACCATTGCAAGAAACTAAATCCAACTAGATAAATATACGCCACGTGCCACGTCGCGGGTGCCGCTTCCAACACGAGCAAATCGAGAAAACGCGCGATCGCCGCTCTCTACACGAGTAAATCGAGAAAACGCGCAAAAAGGACCTGAAAAGATTTTTGTGTTTTTCGCAAAAGGGCCTAAACGTAGTGCTAGAAGAACGCGAAAAGGACCTAAATGCAATAAACATTTTTTTGCAAAAAAAAGGGACCTGAGTGTATGTTTTTTTCTGAAAAGGACCTAATCGTAATTCGATTTTTCAAAAAGGACCCGACCGCAGCGTTTAAAAATGCCTAAAGGACCTAGACGTAATATATATTCTTTTTTGAGAAAAGGACCTAACCGTATTTTGTTTTCACGAAAAGGACCTAATAAAAAAATTCGCAAAAGGACCCAAGCGTAAATATTTTTAGCGCTGTCGGCTCAAAAACGCCCGAGGCGTGACGACGCTGCCGCCCCGCGCGTCGGCTCAAAACGCCCAGCGCGCGACCTCGCCAACATTAGTAGATAGATGATTATTCAAGAATGAAGTATAGACCTCACTTCTCACGCGTTATGTTTGTGTGAAGTCACCACTAATATCTTGCTTCATGTCGTCTGTACAAAGACACGAAAATCAGAGCTGCCTCTCGACCCTCTGTCTAAATTTATATGCTTATAGGACGTATTGTTTTAATAGCTTTATGCATAAATGTAGAGCTATTTTATGTTCTAATACAAAATTTGTATGACGTTCTCTTTGTAGCTCCAATAAATATCAGCTTTACTTGATATTCTCCACATGTATGTATTGAATATAGTGTTTAGATATAATACTTAGGGATAATCTACCTGATTGTGGTTGTATTTTTTTTTAAAATGACCTTGGTGGCGAAGAATTGGCGGATCTAGCCCTGAAGGAGCTAAATTCAGCGGTCGGGAGGGGCGAATAATTTGCGGGTATAGCCCTGTAGGAGCTAAATTTAGCGGTCGGCAAGCGCTGTTTATTTTTTTAATTTTTTTCTACAAAACCAACGGTCCACGAGCGCAGTTTAATTTTTTATTATTTCCTGTGAATTTTCAGCGGTCTGACAACACTTGAATTTTTTTCCCTTTGCGCAGCAAATTTTCAACGGCCACTTGATTTTTTTTTTCAACGGACCCGTCCGCTTGATATTAACAAGTACGAGTTTTTCATGCAAGGGAGGCTGTCTCATGCATGCGAAAGGAGACCCGACTCGGTCAAGCCGCGGTCAGCTAGCTTGTTAATCAGTGCCTTACTCATACTGTCGTGCTAGTTAATATCAAGCAGACGTGATCCGCTGAAAATAAAAAAATCGAATGGTATCTGACCACCGCTGAAAGTACGAATTATTCTTAAGCGTATCGATACCGACACTGTTAAATAATTTGAGCCGTTCCCTACTTCGATCGAATAGTGTTTAAATCAAGTAACTGTTTAAGTTACAGTTCCCATATAAAACAGTACACAACTCTATCCCACTAAACACTGCAAGGTGTCTGTGGTGTTTTTTTTTTCACGGACCACTAGCAATGTCGCTTTCTTTAGGCGAAAATGACCAGAAGCAATGTGATGTGAGGAGGCCCGGCCGGGCAAAGAATTTTCCCAACCGGCATTGCTCTTCCCATGAATATCCCTGTTGCTTGCATGGTTAAGGATGCACCATTGCAAGAAACTAAATCCAATTGGAAGAATGAAGCATACTAGCATAGACCTCACTTCTAACACGTTATGTTTGTGTGAAGTCACCACTAGTACTGCTTTATGTCGTGTGTACAAAGACACGGAAATGCAGTAGCCGTCCGCGACCCTCCGTCTAAATTTATATGTTCATAGGACGTATTTTTTTAATAACTTTATCAGTGTCGACGATCGGGACTGCCGACCGCGAGGGAGGATAGGGAAGATCGTGTGAGGGCGAGACCCGAAAACCTAAACCTCGTGCTCTTTCAGGAAAGAAGTGCATCGCGGGGTGTATATCGGGGAAGAAGAAATGAACACGAGGTTTATACCGGTTCGAGCCCTCGGATTCGGGTAACAGCTCTACTCCAGTCTTACCCTGAGGTGAAAGATGAATATGAAGCTCTGCGGGAGAGTACAATAGGGGTCCAAGCTCGGGGCCGCTCGGAGGCGAAGTTGCGAGGGGGAGCTCGGGTGTCTTCCTGTATCAGCGGGAATGTGTCTTCCCGGAGTTAAGTATTCTGGTCGGGCGTGTTTGTTTGCTCGGTTAAAACCCACCCCTTGAGGTCGGGGCGGTACGCCATTTTTATAGCTCTCTAGGAGCTCCATCGCCTAGTCCTGAGGCTGACGTGAGTTGACCGTGGTGAGTCGACGGGAGTCGTTGAGAGTTAACGGTAGTCGTTAAGAGTTGACGGGAGTCGTTGGCCCTAGTTATCGTGCAGGGATAGGTTTGGTCCTGATTCCCACGCAGGGGAAGACTTTTACATGAGAAAGACAGATTATTACAAATGCCGTTTACAGGGGGACGTAGAGTTCATGGCAGCAAGCTCGAGCCGGGTCCTTGTCCTTGCGCCCGAGCCCGAGGTCGCTGGCCCCGAGCCCGAGGTCGCTGGCCCCGAGCCCGAGGTCGCTGGCCCCGAGCCCGAGCTCGGGGAGTGCATCCTCTAGTTTGGAGACAAGTCCCCGAGCTCGTGGGGCGACCCACGAGACCCGAGGGGATGCTTACACGTGGTGAGGCTACCGATCCCCGACAATCAGTAAATGTAGAGCTATTTTATGTTCTGATACAAAATTAGTATGATGTTCTATTTATAGCTCTAATAAATATCAGCTTTACTTGATATTCTCTATATGTATATATTGAATATAGTGTTTAGAGATAATATTTAGGGATAATCTACCTAACCGTGGCTGTATTGTTTTCGAAAATAGCCCTGGTGGCGAAGAATTTGCAGATCTAGCCCTGTAGGAGCTAAATTCAGCGGTCGGCAAGCGTTGTTTATTTTTTAAAATTTTTTTTTCTACAGAACTAGCAGTTCGCGAGCGCAGTTTATTTTTTTATTATTTCCTAAGAATTTTCAGCTGTCTGACATCACTTGAAATTTTTTTCCCTGTGCGCAGCAAATTTTCAGCATTTTTTTAATTTTCAGCGGACCGTCCGCTTGATATTAACAATTACGAGTTTTTCATGCAAGGGAGGCTGGCTGATTGATCAGCATTCATTGCCCTTTTGCCTTGCTTGCACCACCAAAATGCATGCGAAAGGAGACCAAACTCGGTCAAGCCATGGCCAGCTAGCTTGTTCTACTGTCGTGCTGGTTAATATCAAGCGGACAGGATCTGCTGAAAATAAAAAAATCAAACGGTACCTGGCCACCGTTGAAAGTTCGAATTATCTTTAAGTGTATCGATACAGTTACTGTTAAATAATTCGGACTATTCATTACTTCGATCGAATAATGCTTAAATCAAGTAACTGTTTAAGTTGCAGTTCCTGTATAAAACCGCCCACAACTCTATCCTACTAAGTACTAACACTGCAAGGTGTCTGGTGTTTTTTTTTCATGAACCACTAGCAACGTCGCATTCTTTAGGCGAAAATGACCGGAAGCAATGTGATGTGAGGAGGCCCGGCCGGGCAAGCAGATTTTCCCAACCGGCATGGCTCTTCCCATGAATATTCCTGTTGCTTGCATGGTTAAGGATGCACCGTTGCAAGAAACTAAATCCAATTGGAAGAATGAAGTATAGACTTCACTTCTCACACGTTATGTTTCTGTGAAGTCACCACTAATACTGATTTATATCGTCTGTACAAAGACACGGAAATGCAGTAGCCGTCTGCGACCCTCCGTCTAAATTTATATGTTTATAGGACATATTGTTTTAATAACTTTATCCGTTAATGTAGAGCTATTTTATGTTCCAATACAAAATTAGTTTGATGTTCTCTTTATAGCTTTATTAAATATCAGCTTTACTTGATATTCTCCACATGTATTTATTGAATATAGTGTTTAGAGATAATACTTCGGGATAATCTAATTCACTGTGGATGTATTTTTTTCAAAAATAGCCCTGGTGGCGAAGAATTTGCAGATCTAGCCCTATAGGAGTTGAAAATAGCTCTGGTGGCGAAGAATTTACGGATCTAGCCCTTAGGGATAATCTCCGCATGGACGTGTAGTGGAAATCGAGCAAACTCTTTTTTTTATTATTTTTTTTAAAATCGATATAGTTTGATTTAATATTATTTTATTTATAATTTGAAAGTATTTTTAAAATCGAACTAACAAACTGACCCGAGCTAAGTCACTGCAAAATCTAATTTCATTTGAAATTAATTCATTTTAATATTTAACCAATAAACGAGTGTAATTCGATCAATTTTGAACCGAGACAATGAGTCCTACCAAAAAGTTTTTTTTAGCCCGCCCATGAACTCCATCCGTACGGGGGCTATCCATTATGAGCACCTCAAATTATTTGCGCCATTTCTTGGGAGCACCAACTCATGTGCCATTCGTTTATCGCCTTGCCTTGCTAATCTTTGATTTGGTAGCTCCAATCGTAGCATAGTAGTACTTGAAAGAAAGGGAAAAAAATATTTAATTGAAGGGGTTGCAAATTGCGCTTTCTTGTAGATTGCGCCATTGCGGTTTCGTGCTCTGGTTATGCCGAAGCATATAAGCATTTTGGCTGTAATATGCCGAGGCCGTTGCTGTCATGTCTCTTAGTTAGCTCTTGTGATCAACATCAGGAAAATCATTACTTAAAGGCCATGCCAAGTCATCATAAGAATGCTTGTTTGGATAAATAGGATAATAATTTTGTAGCTCGCGTACGTGGAGGAAAACAGAAAACAACTAACATAGGAATTTCGTGGATATCAATCCGTAGTCTTTCATTTGCTTTAACAATGTAATCTCCACCTTGTATCAACCGCCATTAACCAGTGAGTCGAAGACGCTAACATAATGCAATGGTTGATTACTCTTCATTATTCTCTCTAACATGTCAATTGCCATGAGAGATCCTTTTTCTGTTTCTGGATACACATCGTTCCAACTTTTAAATTTTGTTTTTTAAATATATATCATTTTACAATTTCAAAATGACTTTTTACCATTTTTTTCCTTTCTATACCACTTCTTTTTAGCTATTTCCAATATCATTTACTACCATACATTAGACTAAGAAACACTATACAAAGATATAATAAAGATGGTTAATACTGTTTTTTTATAGATGTATCCCGGTGAAAGTGCCAGAATATATTCTTATAGGACAAATGGCATCAACAAGTGCAAGCCTCTACAAAATCGTTCGCATAGTTCCTCCATTGACTAGTTTATGCCCATAGGCGAAGCTTGACACACAGCTGAACACGGACTAGATGAAGTAAACGTTCGTGTCCCTGTCAGGCACGGACTTGTTCTGCCTTGTTTGAAGTTTAGAGCTGATACGACAAATTTGGGGTGGCATTTTTCCGTGTCTGTGTTGTTGTCGATCGTCTTAGACAGCGATGGGCAGCTTTTTTTTTTTTTTTATGTTTGTGGTTCATAGTAGAATCCAAAAGCCGTCTTTGCCGTATGTCTTGTGTAATTGCCTTCTATGCGATTTGGATTTTGGACGTACACATTTGACTGGGCGGAGTACAATAGGATTGAAATCTTGGTTGGAGTTTATTTCCACAACCAAATGTTCCAAAGGTAAGTATTGTTGGATTTTCTCGGCCCCTCTTTTCCTCTCTGTTGTTGTTGTTGTTGTTGTTATTATTATTATTATTATCATCGACCAACGCGATATGCTCGACTATTTTTAAAAAAAAATATGAAATGTTTAGAATCAAACTTGTGGTTCACGCTCAGCGAGTGTGATGGCATTTGTGCACAACAAAGTGAATTTTCTCTTTGTTACTAAACGAAGACTCTTTTAGACATAGACATGATCTCCAACGTACATAATTCTTCTGTGGTATACATCGTTATGTACGGATTCGTATCCTCTGCCGTTTCATAGGGAAAGGCAGAGAACCACGGTAGCCTGTCTTGGTTAGATCACAGCCATGCAATCCGCAGATGGACGCTCGAGATCGACTGCTAAAGTGGAAAGACAGCACTCGTTGTAGCCAAGCACTGTATATGAGCGTTGATTGATCCGACGATGCTGGCAGTCGAATATCCCTTTCCTTTTCTATTTCCTGTGCTCCTCTTCCTTTATGATGTGCCAAACGGCAACAAACATTGGCTAATGATCAGCTGTTTAGGGATTCCATTGCTAAGGTCATCTCTAACAGCATTCCCTAAATCTGGATTTCTATATCCTCATATACAGAATTCTCTAAAAAGATTTCTTCCATATATCTCTTCCCTCTCCAACAGCATTCTCCAAATCCCACTCTCTATTTTCTCTTTTCTATATTATAATGATATTTCATAACCGCCATATAAGCCACATTTATTTTTTACCGAAAAAATTTGACCGGCTATTTTTAATTGCGGGAATCTAAAATTTGAGATTTATTGTAACGGCTAGCATAACGGCTATATCGTAACGACTATATTTTTAGGCTATATATATGAGCCATTTGCACTTCCAAACCTTGCCCATTTCTAAATGTTCACTATCTAGCATATGTCAATGAGTCGTCATAACTTAGTTCAGCATTTTCTCTCAGAGAACTCATCGTCGGATGACGACGATAAATCTCTTTTTACAATAGCATACCTAGCACAGGAGCAAGATGAGTGTGTGAATGCTCGACTTCATGGGGGTTGTATTTTTGGTCATCAATACATACATCGTAATAGAGAGGAAAGGCATGCCAGGCTATACCGAGACTATTTCGCTGATCCTCCGGTCTACGGCCCAACCTTCTTTCGCCGTAGGTTTACAATGAGAAATATTTTATTTCTTTTTATTTTTTGTTGATCATATTATCTATAGCTCATTCTTCTTTTCGGCGCAGGTTTAGAATGAGCCATTCTCTATTTCTTCGCATATTGCATGCTATAGAAGCCCATGATGATTATTTTGTTCAAAAAAGGAATTGTGGTGGAATTCTTGGGTTATCTTCTTTACAGAAGGTAACTGCAGCATTTCGGATGATAACTTATGGAGTACCAGCAGATGCTATTGATGATTGTCTACGGATTGCAGAAAGTACGACTATAGAGAGTCTTAAAAGGTTTGTGCGAGCTATTATTGTCCTCTTTAGAGATGAGTATTTGAGATCTCCAAATGAGAATAATACTACTAGATCACTTGCAATTGGTGAGGAAAGAGGTTTTTCCTGGAATGCTAGGAAGCATAGATTGCATGCACTGGAGGTGGAAAAAGCGCCTCTGACATGGCAAGAATTGTATCACGGGCATGCACACAAGCCAACAATAATTCTAGAAGCCGTTGCTTCACAAGATTTATGGATTTAGCATGCCTTTTTTGGTTTACCAGGATCTCACAATGATATTAATGTTGTTCACCGTTCCCCTCTCTTCGCAAAGCTAGCAGAAGGACAAGCGCCGGAAGTGAGTTATACTATCAATGGTCACAATTACACAATGGGGTACTATCTTGCAGATGGAATATATCCTGCATAGGCAACATTTGTGAAGACAATACCAACTCTCCAAGGGAATAAGAAGAAATATTTCGCCCAAGCTCAAGAGGCAGCTAGGAAGGATGTGGAACGAGCTTTTGGAGTTCTGCAATCTCGTTTTGCAATTGTTTGATGACCAGCACGTTTTTTGGGTCAATAAACACTAAGAGATATTATGACAGCATGTGTCATCATGCATAACATGATAGTTGAAGATGAGTGGGACGAAGGACCACTTGACTACAATTACGAAGAAATGGGAGAAACAGTTTCAGTGTCACACGAATATACACCTGAACTCTTTGAGTTTATTCAAACTCATCATTCCATTCGGAACAGGGAAACTCACCACCAACTTCAAAACGATCTAGTGGAGCACTTATGGCAACGTTTCTGATTGTTTGTTTTGCAAGTTTATAGTATGTGATATAGGGTCTGTTTAGGGAGTTGTAGTATTTTTTGAAAAGCTGTTTTTTGATTTTTTTTTTTTTGGACTGAAAAGCAACCGTAGATTTTTATAAGAGGTCTTTTAACAAATATCCAATTTCACTTAGCAATAAACTGCAAAAACATGTCCTACCTAACTTTCATCTTTTGACTTTTGCTAGTTATATATAACTTCTAGCTTATTTCTAAGCGAAACGAGCACATGGCCCGGAATCTCCCCGGCGATCGCCGGGGGGCTAGCCGCCGTGTAGGGGCTCCGGTGGTTGGCGTTCTTTCGGTTCGTGCCCTCGGTGTTTCAGGTTTTTGCCGTTTGCCGTTACGGGGATCTTGGTCGGGGTGGGGGAGGTAATTAAGAGGATTCGCTGGGTCGCAGGCGCAAAAGCGTGGGGTATTGAACCGCGTAATTATAGCCGTTTGGGTGTGTGCGGTTTCTCATATCCATCGCCCGGTGCGTTGCTTACGAGCTGGGGCGCTTTTATCCATGAAAGGCAGCATTTCAGGGGAATCAGACGCAGTAGGCATGGAAAACGGATGATCCCAATCGAAAAAAAAAATGCTACAGTAATATATCGTAGTACCTTTTACATTGACAAATCGAGGTTTGGACCATCACTTTTCGATCATATGGTCATGCGGAGACTAATTAAGTTATAGTTCTCATAGTACTGCATGTGAACCGCGTCTTAATTTAGGGTTTCACTTGAATTTCCTGAAATAAGTATATACAAAAGGAGAAATTGTAATACTACAATTTTAGCTAAGGAATTATGTCTTCTAGATTTTTTTTTCTATTATCGATTAAAGTAGAGCTTTTTTTATCTATGGATGGTGGAATAATAGTCGTGAAAACATTATAGACACTTAAACACGAGATAGTTTACACTTACTCGTAACAGCTAGACATGCATACGGCTCACAGCAGCACATGATCTGTAGTGCTCCCTTGTTTTTTTTTCAAACAATTTTGTAGCTCATATGACACCTGGCATTCTTGGCAGAGGAAAAATCCTTTTCCATGCGAAAACAAAGCCTTTTTTTTTGGTTGATGGTTGCCAAAAAGAGTTGGGGCAGGCTTTCCATGGATAAGAAGAAGCTCGAACATTATGAGAATCCGAGATGTGATTTCGAGAAGTCATCCAGCTGAGATGATTTCCAAAAAATAATATTCCCTACAACCATAAATACATACTGCTTTAGATATTGACATGGTTCTTAAAATATCACTTTAACTACTATTTTCTACTATAATATATTTACAAAATCTAATAAAATTTTAATATTATAAAATTATTTTTCGAAACAACTCTATACATATGATTTTCATATATCCAATATAAATATTTAAAAAGATATCAATAACTAAAGTTTTTAAGTCTTAACTACACGCATACCAAAAGTACAGTATTTATGACTCAAAGGAGTCCTAGATTTTACCGTTTGTTCGCTGGTTGCGCAAACTGACAGGAATAATTATGCAGCAAAGCATATCATGGAAACAGCTGCTCTTTCCCTCCCCTAGTCTACTACCTGCATACTGCAGTGCACCAAACGAAACGGACCATGGTACGCGCGACTCGTGCCTAGTATTTTGGAGCACCGTATTCCCAAACTAGGGCCAGGAATTTTTTCCAAGGGCATCTTTCTACCAAAGCGGCGTGTAGCATGTGTTCCAAAGAGCCCTCGAAAGCTACTACGATTCCCTCGTGTTTCTTCCTTCGAAATCGTGAGGCAACGTGGCGTCATCGGAACGGTGACACGCAGGAGTGTTTTGTGTGGTCTCGCTGAACTTTAAGGGTTCGAGACTTCGAGTCCCCTGTAAACGTAGGCGTGTTTAGCTATAAAAATACCAAGGGCGTTGCTAGGAATCAAATGTCCCACGTTGAGACTTTTTTTGGGGGCGTACCAGCGTAATATTTTTTAATAAGCGTATAATAAATTTAATCACCGTGTATAATATTTTTTTGTATAGACATTTCTACTGCTATCGCGCGTTTTTGTTGTACACGGTGATTACAATTGCTGCACGCATGGGTAAAAAATATTGCGCCGATCCAGATCGACATTCCTACTGTCATCGCACGTTTTTGTTGAACACGATGATTACAATTGTTACACGCATAGGTAAAAAGTGTTACGGATATTTTTTAGTAAGCGTGCAAAAAAATTAATCACCGTGTGTAACATTTTTTTGTATGGACATTTCTACTATCATCGCGCATTTTTATTGCACACGATGATTACAATTGCTGCATGCATGGGTAAAAAATATTGCGCCGATCCGAATCGACGTTCCAACTGTCATCGCACGTTTTTATTGCACATGATGATTACAATTATTACATGCATAGGTAAAAAATGTTACGGACGTCCGATAAAAAAATCTCACATCGAACGTCTGATCGCTAGTCATTCCGAAATTTTAAATTTGCTCCTATGCTATGCATGAGCCTCGTGGGAGGGATCTGCAAGCTGATCGCGCCACAGAGCGAGAAGCACCAGAAGTAGCTGAGTTCCTCCTGAAACACTGTGCATTGGTCGGAGAATTAAACGGCCTCTTGTCCGGGCTAAAAGAAATCTTGCCCGCCGGCGACGGCCGTTTCGAGCCCAACCGAGAGATTTCTTGCCCGCCGGCAGCCAGACAGGGCATCGGCCAACGCCAAACAACACGCCGTATGGCTTAAACTTTTGGGCAAAAAGATGCTTTTGTTCGATCCTTTTGGCGTTTGGCTCTCGTTTTTGCCTTTGTGCCGAGACAGCAGCTAGCTTCCAACGACTACCCGGGCTCTTAAAGTCCATTGCTCATTTGTCAATTGTAGAGGTGGGCGTCGTGTCGGGCTGTGCCGGGCCGCGACGGCCCGTCGTGCCGTGCCGGGCTGGCCCGGCTCGTCTTCGGTGAGCCCAGGCACGGCCCATTTGCGTTTCGTGCCTACTTCGTGCCGTATCGGCCCAGGCCCAGCCCATTTACACTATTGCGATGAGAGGAAAGGACCCGAAATTGCTTGTAGTAGTGTGCGTATACAGTGCTACGGTATGCAATGAATGTATAGCCTAGTTGGCATTGATGTAGGAGATTATGGAAGACATCGATCAGTGCACGTTACGAACATATATATAGTCAAAAAATAAACAATCGATTAGTGCATACTAAATGGCAATACATGCACATTCCTATACATGAGTACATTACACCATCACATGTATTGTCCTTGGCTCCCTGCATACTCTCTCTCCCTTTTTCCCTCGAGCCAGCCACGCCCACGGCCCACCTCCCTCAGTCCCTCTGCCCGGCTTCCACCTCCCCTCCGCCTTGTCTTCCCCGCTCCCGTCTCACCTCCCTACCGCCTCACCAACGCCTCCCCTCTCCTCTCCCACCGGCACGGGTCGAGCACTCGAGCTCCCCTCCTCTACTCACCTGTCGAGGCGGACGCGATGCGGCATGGGAGGTGAAGCTCGGCGCGTTATCGCGGTTCGGCCGCGCGCGCCAGCGTTGCCACGGGCTCTGCTGCGCGTGTTGCACGGGCCGACTTGCCACCGTCGGACGTCTGCGTGCCTCGACATGAACGGGCTCGTTCGGGCGTCCGGTCCGAAACCGCGGCCCATACTGTCGTGTCGGACCGGGCCGCCCATCGTGCTCGATTGGCAGGCCCGGCACGGCCCGAACAACCGTGCCGAACCGGCCCGGTCCTTTTGAAATAGTGTCGTGCCGGGCCACGGGTCATGCCGGGCCGGGCGTGCCTTGGGCCGGCGCAAAATAGCCCGACCCAGTGCCCACCTCTAGACTCAATTGTCATGCACATCTCTGAAGTTTCTGTTACTTGTAGATGAGATTGACCCGCTGACTAGCGGACGACCGACTTGCCATGTACTTTCTCTATCTAAATTTATAAAGTGTATTTTCTCTTATCACATAGTCTAATGAGATTAAAAATAACTAGATAATCCCAAAATATTATTTCTAAACACTATATTCAACACATACATGTAGAGAATATCAAGTAAAGCTGATATTTATTAGAGCTATAAAAAGAACATCATACTAATTTTGTATTAGAATATAAAATAGCTCTACATTTACGGATAAAGCTATTAAAAAATTAGTCCTATAAACATATATATAAATTTAGACGGAGGTTGTACTCGCAGACGGCTACTACATATCCGTGCCTTTGTACAGACGACATAAAGCAGTACTAGTGGTGACTTCACACAAACATAACGCGTGAGAAGTGAGGTCTATACTTCATTCTTCGTATTGGATCTAGTTTCTTGTAATGGTGCGTCCTTAACCATGCAAGCAACAGGAAAATTCATGGGAAGAGCCATGTCGATTGGGAAAATCTGCGTGCCCGGCCGGGCCTCCTGCCCTCCTATTGCTCTTGGTCATTTTCGCCTAAAGAAAGCGACATTGCTAGTGGTCTACGAAGAAAAACTCCATCCACAGACACCTTGCAGTGTTAGTGGGGATAGAGTTGTGTATGGTTTTATATGAAAATTGCAACTTAAGCAGTTACTTGACTTGAGCATCATTGGATCAAAGTAATGAACGATCTGAATCATCTAATAGTGTAGATATTAGTATACTGAACAGCTAAACAGTGCTACGGACAATTTAGGCTACCAATTTTTGATTCAACGGTTAATAGGTAGCTGCGCAAGTTGCAATCTGTACCGCAATAAATCTCTCTATTTCCGTTAGTGGGTTAGTGACTCACGGGCAAATCGTGTGAACAATGATCACTTTGGCGTTTGATTAGACAGCTAGCGCTAATTTTTGATGAGCCACTGACAACACAAAGTCACTGAAACTTCATCCTCACCATTTAAAAAGTTTTCAGTAGCCGTAGACCCGTAGTCATACATGCATATGGCCTATACATCAGTTATGCCGAAACAAACGGGTACTAGTTATACTACTACATGATAACATGAACCAATTCGTCAAATCATCTTTGTAGCCAGCTGAGCTAGCCCCGGACTAAATTTCTGACCGACCAGCCGGCCAACATGTCGTTTGATGCATAATCACGAGGAACTACTCGTTACTATTTAAAAGTTGTATAAATATTAAAGCATAGATAAAAGTTAGATAGCACTTACTTACTCTTCTTACTTTAAAATTTATATAACTCATGTGATACATAGAAGCACTGCTGCAATCACGGATGCCTGACGGCAAGAAAAACTCTTCCGGCAACCCCGACCTGGGGATTATCTCCATCATCGTCCGATGGTGATTTTAAGAATCTCGACGCATGATCGGACGGTGTTTGGGCACTGGACTGACCCCGTTATAGTTTCCTCCATCGTAGTGTACCTTGATACCTTCATTGGAGTGTGACTATGACGGCATTTCTTCCGTCGCTGACGAAGCAACGCCGATCTTGGCCATCAAATTCTTCGATTCACAAAGGCAGCAATTCGGTTTAGCTACCACTCGTGCGTTCAGGAAAAGCATACGTCATTTTTTTTTGCAGCAACGGCACCTTTTGGTTGATTGATCTGCTCATTCTTGCGCCGGCTCGAATCTGTATACCAGTCACGAAAAGAACGAGTGGACCAGGGTTTCAAAAACCATTTCTAAAAAAACTGCTCGAAAACTGAAATTCGGAAATCGAGAAAAACTGTTCGAAAATCGTCAGAAACCGAAGAGTTAGGAAATCAAAAAAATTATAAAAAAAATCGAAAACTGCAGTTTTTCACGAGAAACCGCTCGGTTTTCACCGAAAACCATCCGACTAATTGAATATTCTTTAAAAACGTTTTTTTGAGCGGTTTACGTCGCATAATGTTTTTTAATATTTTTTAATTAGACCGGTTTTGAATCTCGAACCGTAATGGTAAGGTCGAAGACCGCGGTTTTCGCCAGTTTTGTTAACCCGGAGTGGGACACGGGAAAGTATGAATTCATTGATAAAAGTAATGCATAGTCCTACTCAAGGTTCACAAAATCGATGAAAATCGCTTGGTTTTTGCGATTTTAGGCCGTATCGGCTTCTAAAATCGTTCGGTAAACCGGTCCAATTTAAAAAAACAAAAATTCAGAAAAATTTATCCGACGTAAACCGAACGAAAATTGGCTAAAAAAATTCAACTAGTCCGTCGATTTTCCATGAAAACGGCTGACTTTTGTTTTTTTCAAAAAAAAAATTATTTTGAAATTCTACGATTTTTGACGATTTTCGGTTTGATATTTCCGATTTTTTATTTTCGAATTTGGTCCGATTTTTTCCATACCGATTTTGTTAACCTGTCCTACTCAAAGTACTATTGATTAGGAGGTAGGGAATTTATTTAAATTTGGTAATCGAGTTGGATTAAGTCAAGTTAGGGCATGTACAATAAGATCATGTCAGCTGACTTTTAATATGTACACATCAGATTTGGACTATGTGAAGAGTGAGAAAAGAAGAGAGAGAAGAGAGATGACTCTTATTTAGTAGCCAGCTTTGCACGAGAGCATAGGTAGATCATTTATGTACAAGAGAGAAAAGATAGTTATTGCACAATATCTAGAGACAAACTTTAAAGATGCTTATTGTACAAACCGACTTTTAACTTACTATTAGTCAGTAGTTGACTTTACTATTGTACTTGCTCTTAGTGATATATAGGATAGCCATAGGCAAACAGCCCGATGGATCTGGGAAGTTCGGCTTCGGCGAACATGACACACGAAACACCGTTTGGCAGACTCCTTCTACGGCATGCTTACGCTAGTTATCCAAAAACACGCAATAATTTACGATTTGAAATGAGCTTAGACCAAGGATTCAAATTTCATTTTCGAATGAAATCGCGCTGATGACCAAAATTCGAAATCTCACTGAGATCTCATAATTTTGGGTAAATTTCAAAAACAAAAATTCAAATTCGGTTTTATTTCTACCGGAAAAACGAAGTTTCAGCCGAAATTCCCGAAATCTCGGCAAGACTTGCCGAGATTTTGGTGAATTTGCACCGAGCGAAAAATAACTCAAACGATGTCAAAAAAAATTTGAAATTTGTTTTGAAGGTTCCTAATATATCTATGATATTCTCATAAAAATTTCAACCGAATGAAAAATAGAACACGAGGTTAGAAAATTTAAAAAAAAAATTCAAAGTTCTGACATATCACTAATATTCCCATAAAATTTTCAGGTGATGATAAAACATTATGAAGTTTTAAAAATTCGGACAGTGATACTGTCCTGTTAAAAGTCTTATCGACAAACTTGAACAAAATGAAAATTATTCAAAAAACTTTATAAAATTTTGAAAGTTTTTGTGGATGGTCCTGATGTATCATTAATATTTTTTAAAAAAAATTAGATGATGATCAAACTTCACTAATTTTTAAAAATTGCTACGTCCTGATAAAAGTCTCATGATTACTACATAAATTTACTTTAGCAATCAAAAAAGGTTTAGATTTTTTGAAAATTTTACAAAAGGGTTCTAAGGAAATGAGTAAGATCTCATAAAATTTTTGAATCATGATCATACATCAGTGAATTTGTAAAATTCTTACAAGGCACAGTACCATTTATTTTCTTTCTCTTTTTGATTTTTGAAATATAACAAATGAAGTTCAATGCTTACATGGATTTCATTGACCAAACAAAAAAACTAAAAATTTTTAGAAATTTTATATAATGGTAATGAGGAAATTATTAATCTCTCATAAAAATTTTGGATCATGATCACACTCGAGAAAATTTATAAAATTCTGACAAAGTTACTGTCACAATTATGTTCATTCTGTTTTTTATTCTTTAAAGATAACAAATCGAGTTCAATTATTTTGAAAAAATTTCTGTATGATCCTACACTACTAAAGATAGTACCATAAATTTTTCAGATCATTATCAAGTTTTTATAATTTTATAAAAAACTAACAGTTTTTCTGTCAAAATTTTGAATTGTTTCAAAAATTCAGTTTTTCAATAATTTTTCATAGAAGATGACTTTCTTAAGGGTTATTGGATCAAATCCGGCCATAAAAATTTAAAAACTAGTCAAAATCATGAATTTTTAGCCCGTATCGGCAAAATTTTGCCGAAAAAACGAAATCATTGTAGCACTTTCAAAAAAAATTATCCGCCTCGTAATTTGGATCTCGTAGGGGCACGAAATCCGAGATTTTGCCGAAATTTGTATCCTCGGCTTAGACCTGCCTAGGATGAGAAACAATCGAGTTATCTCCGCATGGACGTGTACCGCCTGGGGGTGGAAATCGAGCCAAGTTGTTATTTTTTCGAGTTTTTTTTCGAAATTAATATGTTTTGATTTAATATCATTTTATTTATTGTTTGAAAGTATTTTTAGAATCGAGCTAACGAACCGATCCGAGCCGAGCGAGAGCAAAATCTAATTTCATTCGAAATTAACTCGTTTCAATGTTTAACCAATGAACGAGTGTAATTCAATCAATTTTGAACCAAGCCAATGAGTCCCACCAAAAAGTTTTTTTTTAGCCCGCCCATGAACTCCGTCCGTATGGGGGCTATCCATTATGAGCACTTCAAATTATTTGTGCCATTTTTTGGGAGCACCAACTCATGTGCCTTTTGTTTATCGCCTTGCCTTGGTAATCTTTGATTAAGTAGCTCCAATCATGGCATAGTAGTACTTGAAAGAAAGGAAAAAAATATTTAATTGAAGGGGTTGCAAATTGCGCTTTCTTGTAGATTGCGCCATTGCGATTTCGTGCTCTGGTTATGCCGAAGCATATAAGCATTTTGGCTGTAATATGCCGAGGCCGTTGCTGTCATGTATCTTAGCTAGCTCTTGTGATCAACATCAGGAAAAGCATTACTTAAAGGCCATGCCAAGTCATCGTAAGAATGCTTGTTTGGATAAATAGGCTAATAATTTTGTAGCTCGTGTACGTGGAGGAAAACAGAAAACAACTAACATAGGAATCTTTTCTCCCTCCTTTCTTTTCTTCCACTCCTTCTCTTCTTTTCTTCCTCTGACCTCGCCCCTTCTCCCCGAGCCAGGTCCCCACGCCTCGCCCCCTTCTCCCCACGCCGCCGCCTCGCCCCCTCTCCCCCCGAGCCCGGCCGCCGGCCCGCCTCGCCCCCTTCTCTCGCACGCCGCACCGCCTCGCCCGCTTCTCCCCCCGAGCCTGGCCGCCTCGCCCCGTTCTCCCCCGCTTCTCCTCGAACCGATCTGCCTCGCCCTCTTCTCCCGCACACCGCGCCGCCTCGCCCCTTTCTCCCTCCTTCTCCCCTCGAGCCCAGCCCCCTCGCCCCCTTCTACCCCACGCCGCCCCCTCTCCCCCCGAGCAAGGCCGCCTCTTTGTCCCCACGCCACACCGCTCGCCTTCTCTCCCGAGTTGGGCCGCCTCGCCCGTTCTCCCGCGACGCCGCCGCCTTGCCTCGTCCTCCCCGAGCCGGGTCCCCACGCCGCGCCCCCTTACCCCCTTCTCCCCCCCGAGCCCGGGCCGCACTCGGTGGCGACGTGGTTGAGCTCGACGACCAGCGAGGCGAAGCGGCGAGTGCAAGCTCTTGATGAGCCGCGGCATGGGCAACGTAGCGAGCTCTTCACCCACCCCCATCGGCCGGCCCGGCCGCGCTGCCACCGCGCCGAGAGGCCCTCTGCGTCTTGCCGCGGCGCAAGTGTCGCTACGCCCTGCCTCAGGCCGTGTTGCACACGGGTCCGACGTGCCGCCGTCGGGCGTGCCGGGCCCAGGCACGAACATGCTCCTTCGGGCCATGTCGGTCCGAGCACGGCCTAGAGTTCCGTGCCAGGCCGAGCCGCCCATCGTGCTCGATTGACAGGCCCGGCTCGGCCCGAATAGAACAGTAACGTGTCGTGCCGTGGGTCGAGCTGGACCGGCGTGCCTCGGTTTGGCCCAAAATGACCTGGCCAGTGCCCACCTCTACTACTACATGATAACATGAACCAATTCGTTAATCATCTTTGTAGCCAGCTGAGCCTGCCCCGGACCAAACTGCTGACCGACCGGCCGGCCAACATTTCGTTTGATGCATATTCACGAGGGAAGTGCTTATACATATTACTATTCAAAAGTTGCATAAATATCAAAGCATAGATAAAAGTTAAATAGCGCTTACTTATTCTTCATTTTGCTTTAAAATTTAGTAGGCTCTCTGGCCGGGAACTCTGCGGGATTTAGAAAAAGAAGTATACAACTTGTATTAGAAGAGTGATGCATAGAAGCACCACTGCAATCACGACTGCCTCCGGCAACCCCGCCATGGGTATTATCTCCATCATCGTCCGATTGTGATTTTAAGAATCTCGACGCATGATCGGACGGTGTTGGGGGCGCTGGACTGACCCCGTAATAGTTTCCTCCCTCGCAATGTACCTTCGTTGGAGTGTGACTATGACGGCATTTCTTCCGTCGCTGACGAAGCAACGCCAATCTTGGCCATCAAATTCTTCGATTCACCAAGGCAGCAATTCGGTTTAGCTACCAGTACCACTCGTGCGTTCAGGAAAAGCATACGGCATTTTTTTTTTTGCAGCAACGGCACCTTTTGGTTGCTTGATCTGCTAATTCATGCGCCAGCTCGAATCTGTATACCAGTCAGGAAAAAGAACAAATGGGACATGGGAAAGTACGAATTCATTGATAAAAGTAATGCATAGTCCTACTCAAAGTTGGGAATTTATTTACATTTGGTAATCGAGTTGGATTAAGTCAAGTTAGTGATATATAGGATAGCCACAGGCGAACAGCCAGATGGATCTGGACGGTTCGGCGAACATGACGGATTTTTTTATTGTCATCGTCTCTTGGCTTTTTTTTTCTTCAGAAATGGCCTCGGTGGCGAGGAATTTACGGATCTAACCCGTAGGAGCTCAATTCAACGGTTGGCGAGTGCTGTTTTTTTTCAATTTTTTTTCTGCGGAACCAGCGGTCCCCGAGCACGGTTTAATTTTTTATTTTTTTCTGTGAATTTTCAGCGGTCTAACACCACTTGATTTTTTTTCCCCTGTGCGCAGCAAATTTTCAACTGACCGCGTCCGCTTGATATTAACAAGTACGAGTTTTTAATGCGAGTGAGGTTGGCAGATTGATCAGCATTCATTGCCCTTTTGCCTTGCTTGCACCACCAAAATGCATGCGAAAGGAGACCAAACTCGGTCAAACCGCGGTTAGCTAGCTTGTTAATATATGCCTTACTCGTACTGTCAAAAAAAAATCAAACGGTACCTAACTACCGCTGAAAGTACGAATTATCTTTAAGTGTATCGATATCGACACTGTTAAAAGATTCGAACCGTTCGTTACTTCGATCGAATAGTGCTTAAATCAAGTAACTGCTTACGTTGCAGTTCCCATATAAAACCGCACACAACTCTATCCCACTAACACTGCAACGTGTCTGTGGTGTTTTTTTTAATGGACCACTAGCAATGTCGTTTTTTTAGGCGAAAATGACTAGAAGCAATGTGATGTGAGGAGGCCCGGCCCGGCAAGCAGATTTTCCCAACCAGCATGGCTCTTCCCATGAATATTCCTGTTGCTTGCATGGTTAAGGATGCACCATTGCAAGAAACTAAATCCAACTAGATAAATATACGCCACGTGCCACGTCGCGGGTGCCGCTTCCAACACGAGCAAATCGAAAAAACGCGCGATCGTCGCTCTCTACACGAGTAAATCGAGAAAACGCGCAAAAAGGACCTGAAAAGAATTTTATGTTTTTCGCAAAAGAGCCTAAACGTAGTGCTAGAAGAACGCGAAAAGGACCTAAATGCAATAAATATTTTTTTGCAAAAAAAAGGGACCTGAGTGTATTTTTTTTTCTGAAAAGGACCTAATCGTAATTCCGATTTTCCGCAAAAGGACCCGACCGCAACGTTTAAAAACGCCTAAAGGACCTAGACGTAATATATATTCTTTTTTCGAGAAAAGGACCTAACCGAATTTTGTTTTCACGGAAAAGGACCTAATCATAATTTTTTTCGCAAAAAGGACCCAAACGTAAATATTTTTAGCTGCTCGGCTCGAGCCACGAACCGAGCCGCGCGCGCGTCGGCTCAAAACGCCCAGAGCGCGCGACGCTCTGCCGAGCCCTGCGCGCGTCAGCTCAAAACGCCCAGAGCGCGCGACCTCTGCCAACATTAGTAGATAGATGATTATTCGAAGAACGAAGTATAGACCTCACTTCTCACGCGTCATGTTTGTGTGAAGTCACCACTAGTACTGCTTCATGTCGTCTGTACAAAGACACGAACATGCAGTAGCCGTCTACGACCCTCCGTCTAAATTTATATGTTTATAGGATGTATTGTTTTAATAGCTTTATGCGTAAATATAGAGCTATTTTATGTTCTAATACAAAATTTGTATGACGTTCTCTTTGTAGCTCTAATAAATATCAGCTTTACTTGATATTCTCTATATGATTGTATTGAATATAGTGTTTAGAGATAATACTTAGGGATAATCTACCTTATCGTGGCTGTATTTTTTTTGAAAATGACCCTGGTGGCGAAGAATTGGCGAATCTAGCCCTGTAGGAGCTAAATTCAGCGGTCGGCAGGGGCGAATAATTTGCGGGTATAGCCCTGTAGGAGCTAAATATAGCGGTCGGCAAGGGCTGTTTATTTTTTTAATTTTTTTCTACAAAATCAGCGGTCCACGAGCGCAGTTTAATTTTTTATTATTTCCTGTGAATTTTCAGAGGTCTAACACCACTTGAATTTTTTTTCCCTATGCGCGGTAGATTTTCAATGGCCAGGTGGCACTTGATTTTTTTTTCAACGGACCCGGTCCGCTTGATATTAACAAGTACGAGTTTTTCATGCAAGGGAGACTGTCTCATGCATGCGAAAGGAGACCAAACTCGGTCAAGCCGCGGTCAGCTAGCTTATTAATCAGTGCCTTACTCATACTGTCGTGCTAGTTAATATCAAACAGATGAGATCCGCTGAAAAAAAAATCGAATGGTACCTGTCGACCGCTACGTATCGATACCGACACTGTTAAATAATTTGGCCTGTTCGCTACTTCGATCGAATAGTGTTTAAATCAAGTAACTGTTTAAGTTGCAGTTCCTATATAAAACAGCAAACAACTCTATCCCACTAAACACTGAAAGGTGTCTGTGGTGTTTTTTTTTCACGGGCCACTAGCAATGTCGCTTTCTTTAGGCGAAAATGACCAGAAGCAATGTGACGTGAGGAGGCCCGGCCGGGCAAGCAGATTTTCCCAACCGGCATGGCTCTTCCCATGAATATTCCTGTTGCTTGCATGGTTAAGGATGCACCATTGCAAGAAACTAAATCCAATTGGAAGAATGAAGCATACTAGCATAGACCTCACTTCTCACGCGTTATGTTTGTGTGAAGTCACCACTAGTACTGCTTTATGTCGTGTGTACAAAGACACGGAAATGCAGTAGACGTCCACGACCCTCCGTCTAAATTTATATGTTCCTAGGACGTATTTTTTTAATAACTTTATCAGTGTCGACGATCAGGACCGCCGACCGTGAGGAGGATAGGGAAGATCGTGTGAGGGCGAGGCCCGAAAACCTAAACCTCGTGCTCGTTCGGGAAAGACGTGCGTCGTGGGGTGTATGTCAGGGAAGAAGCAATGAACACGAGGTTTATACCGGTTTGAGCCCCCGTGTTCGGGTAACAGCTCTACTCCAGTCTTGCCCTGAGGCGAAAGATGAATATGAAGCTCTGCGGGAGATTACAATCGGGGCCCAAGCTCGGGGCCGCTCGGAGGCGAAGCTGCGAGGGGGAGCTCGGGTGTCTTCCTGTATCAGCGGGAATGTGTCTTCCCGGAATCTAAGTATTCTGGCCGGGCGTGTTTGATTGCTCGGTTAAAACCCACCCCTTGAGGTTGGGGCGGTCCGCCGTTTTTGTAGCACTTTGGGAGCTCCGCCGCCTAGTCCCGATGCTGACGTCAGTTGACCGTGGTGAGTCGACGGGAGTCGTTGAGAGTTGACAGTAGTCGTTAAGAGTTGATAGGAGTCGTTGGCCCTAGTTATCGTGTAGGGGTAGGTTTGGTCCTGATTCCCACGCAGGGAAAGACTTTTACACGAGAAAGACAGATTATTACAAATGTCGTTTACCCTAGGGAGGGGGGGATGTAGAGTTCATGGCAGCAAGCTCGAGCAGGGTCCTTGTCCTTGCGCCCGAGCCCGAGCTCGCTGGCCCCAAGCCCGAGCTCGGGGAGTGCATCCTCTAGTTTGGAGACAAGCCCCTGAGCTCGTGGGACGCGGCCACGAGACCCGAGAGGATGCTTACACGTGGCGAGGCTACCGATCCCCGACAATCAGTAAATGTAGAGCTATTTTATGTTCTGATACAAAATTAGTATGATGTTCTTTTTATAGCTCTAATAAATATCAGCTTTACTTGATATTCTCTATATGTATATATTGAATATAGTATTTAGAGATAATACTTACGGATAATCTACCTAACCGCGGCTGTATTGTTTTCGAAAATAGCCTTGGTGGCGAAGAATTTGCAGATCTAGCCCTGTAGGAGCTAAATTCCGTGGTCGGCAAGCGCTGTTTATTTTTTTTAATTTTTTTCTACAGAACCAGCGGTTCGCGAGCGCAGTTTATTTTTTTATTATTTTGTGGGAATTTTCAGCTGTCTGACACCACTTGAAAAAATTTCCTGTGCACAAACAAATTTTCAAGATTTTTTTATTTTCAGCGGACCGTCCGCTTGATATTAACAAGTACAAGGCTGGCTGATTGATCAGCATTCATTGCCCTTTTGCCTTGCTTGCACCACCAAAATGCATGCGAAAGGAGACCAAACTCGGTCAAGCCGCAGCCAGCTAGCTTGTTCTACTGTCGCGCTGGTTAATATCAAGCGGACGGGATCTGCTGAAAATAAAAATAATCAAACGGTACCTGGCCACCGCTGAAAGTACGAATTATCTTTAAGTGTATCGATACAGTTACTGTTAAATAATTCGGACTATTCATTACTTCGATCGAATAATACTTAAATCAAGCAACTGCTTAAGTTGCAGTTCCTATATAAAACCGCCCACAACTCTATCCTACTAAGTACTAACACTGCAAGGTGTCTGGTGTTTTTTTTTCATGGACCACTAGCAATGTCGCATTCTTTAGGCGAAAATGACCAGAAGCAATGTGATGTGAGGAGGCCCGGCCGGGCAAGCAGATTTTCCCAACCGGCATGGCTCTTCCCATGAATATTCCTGTTGCTTGCATGGTTAAGGATGCACCATTGCAAGAAACTAAATCCAATTGGAAGAATGAAGTATAGACTTCACTTCTCACGCGATATGTTTGTGTGAAGTCACCACTAATACTGATTTATGTCGTCTACAAAGACACGGAAATGAAGTAGCCGTCTGCGACCCTCCGTCTAAATTTATATGTTTATAGGATCTATTTTTTTAATGACTTTATCCGTTAATGTAGAGCTATTTTATGTTCTAATACAAAATTAGTTTGATGTTCTCTTTATAGCTTTAATAAATATCAGCTTTACTTGATATTCTCTACATGTATTTATTGAATATAGTGTTTAGAGATAATACTTAGGGATAATCTACCTCACCGTGGATGTATTTTTTTTTTCAAAAATAGCCCTAGTGGCGAAGAATTTGCCGATCTAGCGCTATAAGAATTTGCGGATCTTTTTTTATTTTTTTTATAATCGATATAGTTTGATTTAATATTATTTTATTTATAATTTGAAAGTATTTTTAAAATCTAGCTAACGAACTGACTCGAGCTAAGTCACTGCAAAATCCAATTTCATTCGAAATTAACTCATTTCAACATTTAACCAATGAACAAGTGTAATTCGATCAATTTTGAACCGAGACAATGAGTCCTACCAAAAAGTTTTTTTAGCCCGCCCATGAACTCCATCCGTACGGGGGCTATCCATTATGAGCACCTCAAATTATTTGCGCCATTTCTTGGGAGCACCAACTCATGTGCCATTCGTTTATCGCCTTGCCTTGCTAATCTTTGATTTGGTAGCTCCAATCGTAGCATAGTAGTACTTGAAAGAAAGGGAAAAAAATATTTAATTGAAGGGGTTGCAAATTGCGCTTTCTTGTAGATTGCGCCATTGCGGTTTCGTGCTCTGGTTATGCCGAAGCATATAAGCATTTTGGCTGTAATATGCCGAGGCCGTTGCTGTCATGTCTCTTAGTTAGCTCTTGTGATCAACATCAGGAAAATCATTACTTAAAGGCCATGCCAAGTCATCATAAGAATGCTTGTTTGGATAAATAGGATAATAATTTTGTAGCTCGCGTACGTGGAGGAAAACAGAAAACAACTAACATAGGAATTTCGTGGATATCAATCCGTAGTCTTTCATTTGCTTTAACAATGTAATCTCCACCTTGTATCAACCGCCATTAACCAGTGAGTCGAAGACGCTAACATAATGCAATGGTTGATTACTCTTCATTATTCTCTCTAACATGTCAATTGCCATGAGAGATCCTTTTTCTGTTTCTGGATACACATCATTCCAACTTTTAAATTTTGTTTTTTAAATATATATCATTTTACAATTTCAAAATAACTTTTTACCATTTTTTTCCTTTCTATACCACTTCTTTTTAGCTATTTCCAATATCATTTACTACCATACATTAGATTAAGAAACACTATACAAAGATATAATAAAGATGGTTAATACTGTTTTTTTATAGATGTATCCCGGTGAAAGTGCCAGAATATATTCTTATAGGACAAATGGCATCAACAAGTGCAAGCCTCTACAAAATCGTTCGCATAGTTCCTCCATTGACTAGTTTATGCCCATAGGCGAAGCTTGACACACAGCTGAACACGGACTAGATGAAGTAAACGTTCGTGTCCCTGTCAGGCACGGACTGACCGGTTAATAAAATCCCGAAGTGCACTGGGGATTGGGACTTGTTCTGCCTTTGTTTGAAGTTTAGAGCTGATACGACAAATTTGGGGTGGCATTTTTCCGTGTCTGTGTTGTTGTCGATCGTCTTAGACAGCGATGGGCAGCTTTTTTTTTTTTTTATGTTTGTGGTTCATAGTAGAATCCAAAAGCCGTCTTTGCCGTATGTCTTGTGTAATTGCCTTCTATGCGATTTGGATTTTGGACGTACACATTTGACTGGGCGGAGTACAATAGGATTGAAATCTTGGTTGGAGTTTATTTCCACAACCAAATGTTCCCAAGGTAAGTATTGTTGGATTTTCCCGGCCCCTCTTTTCCTCTGTGTTGTTTTTGTTGTTATTGTTGTTGTTGTTATTATTATTACTAGTATAGTGTATGTGCTAACGCTATAACGGCAGTACACCCGCTTATCAATTAAATGAGAAGATAAGTATGAATACAACACTTAATAATAAAAGAGAAATTTAGAATTTTAAATGAATTTAGAAAGAAAAACGGAACTAAATGGAGGTCGAATGGGCGAAAACGGGCTCCCAACAGATTTTAAATCAAGAAAGAGAAAGAAAAAAGAATTTTCTGAATTTAGATTATTTTTTTTGCAGGCACATCGTGCTCTCTAGGCTTGGCCAACGCAAGGGGGAGGGAAGGCTATGGGTGGCCGGCCGATCGCAGTGGGTCGGCACTGGTGCGGCGAGATCGCCGACACCGGCGCCTGCGGGGGAGGAGTCACAGTTGCGGTGAATTTCGCTGGGAAAGATGACGGTGACGGCTTGGGTTACCTCCAAAATCCGGCGATCTTTACAAGAGGGATCACTTGGGGATTTACGCAATGCGATGGGGTGAAGGAGAGCTTGCCGACTTTTATAGCCTCGAAACAAGCATATTTATGAAAACCATAATTCGGGATCAAATCAGATTGGGAGGAAATTTTGGCAATAAAGCACGAATTTTGGGGAATTAACGATAGATGGAAAGAGGAGATTTGGTGCGGGATTGATGAAGCTTTGGAGCTTCTTTCTTGCTTTAATGGAGGGAGGGAAGAGAAGAAGCTTCTCTGGTGTAGGCTGCAGCTAGAAGAAGGTAGAGGTGGGTTACCTTCATTTTTTTTAAATATAGAAGGATTTTAGAAAAGATAGCACATTAGGTTAAAAAATTCTAGAAAAATTCTCAAAAAAACTTTCGATTATTTTGTACTTAATAAAATAAATTTAAAAAAATTTAAATTATAAATTTGTTAGAGGCACGCGTGCCATGGAGGTCGCCGACCAAAGAACCTCGCCGCGTCGGCAAAGCCACCGATGGCGACCGTGGAGTCATTGCAGATCTGCGTTCTCCGACAAAGATCGCTTCACCGCGCGTGCAATCTCCCGACCATGCGCCCCATCTCCCGGTTTCCTTTTCCAAAGACATAATGTATGGTCCTTTCTTTTCCGAATGTTTGTTTCTTTTTCCTTGTTGATCTTTGGAGGTGGGGAGGTCTGCATGTGGGCCACGGGAATTATTTCAAAAAATATAGAAAAATAAATCTGCGTTAAGCCAACCATTGGATCCGCAAGGAAAAAAGATAAAATTAAATAGATGCTCGTCAAGAATCGGTTCCGCGAGAAAAATTGAAAAAAATTAAGCAGCACTTACAGACCGTTGGTTCCTTAGATAAAAAATAAAAACAAAAATTCAGCGCTCTTCGTGCGCTGAAATTAGGCTTTATGGGGCTAGATCCGTAAAAAAATCTCGAGAAGGGTCATATTCAGGAAAAAAATGATCACAATGCCAGGACAATAAAAAATTTAAGTCTTATTTCCTTGCATGCGCATCCTACCTGTTTATTTCCTTGTTTGATTCGCCCTCCTTCCAAATATGTAGTACGTACAATTTTGGCCAGTAAAAAATTCAAGTCTTGTTTCCTTGCATGCGGATCCTCCTTATTTATTTTCTTGTTTGATTCGCTCTCCTTCCAAATATGTAGGTGGGGTAGGTCTGTTGTGGGCCACAGGGATGATTAGACACACTAAATAATGGCCATCGGATGTGGGTGAGTAAACCTGAGAAAAGATCTGAGAGGTTAATTTTGATGGAGGCAAGTTTCTGAGAACGTTTCGCTGGGTGCACGAATGTTGGGCCATCTCTAGTGGGATGCACTATTTGAGGTGGACATAGAAAAAATATTTACGTGCATTATAAAGGGGTATAGATTATTATTATTATCGATCAACACGATATGCTCGACCATTTTTTTTAAAAAAAATATGAAATGTTTAGAATCAAACTTATGGTTCACGCTCAGCGAGTGTGATGGCATTTGTGCACAGCCGGGTGAATTTTCTCTTTGTTACTAAACGAAGACTCTTTTAGACATAGGCATGATCTCCAACGTACATAATTCTTCTGTGGTATACATCGTTATGTACGGATTCGTATCCTCTGCCGTTTCATAGGGAAAGGCAGAGAACCACGGTAGCCTGTCTTGGTTAGATCACAGCCATGCAATCCGCAGATGGACGCTCGAGATCGACTGCTAAAGTGGAAAGACAGCACACGCTGTAGCCAAGCACTGTATATGAGCGTTGATTGATCCGACGATGCTGGCTGGCAGTCGACGATCCCTTTCCTTTTCTATTATTTCCTGTGCTCCTCTTCCTTTATGATGTGCCGAACGGCAACAAACATTGGCTAATGATCAGCTGTTTAGGGATTCCATTGCTAAGAACCGATTGGAAGTCTTAAGCTTAAGCTACTGCTAGTATTCAATCGTCAATTCAAAATATTTTAAAAAAGTTTAAGCTACCCCCATGCTAAAGAGACAGGTGGAGAAAAGCACACACTGGGAAAAGGATAGGGGAGAAATCTTTTTTTCTGGGCCAAGTGTATCGTGCTTAATGTAGCGTGCGGCCGGATGGTTTGGAGGGGGAAGACTAGAGACCGGACGCAATTCTTATGTCCGGCCGGGAAAGATCAACGGCATCGGCAGTGGAATGCGCTATTTATGTACTTTGTTCAGTTAAAAATAATTCTCGTTTTAATATAGATACAGTCAAATTTTGAAACTTTAACTGTCAATATCTTTTTAAATATTGAGATTGGATGTATAAAAATCATATGTGTAGATTTGTCTGAA
Organism: Otatea glauca; assembly: GCA_036346275.1. NCBI lineage: Eukaryota > Viridiplantae > Streptophyta > Magnoliopsida > Poales > Poaceae > Otatea > Otatea glauca. The sequence goes on from CM070717.1 coordinate 35,920,942, forward strand.
AAGTACTTACATAATATTATAATTTTATTGTATTCTATAAATATAAAGACTATGTCGATATTTAAAACGGTGACCGGAGAGGTTATCTCTCATGTAGATTCCTCTGGAGCCAATGATGTGGGAGCGAGTGAATCAGGCATCGCCGTCATGTGCTCAACCCCCACCAATGCTTACTAGGCACGCACGCAATCACGCTCGAGTCGCGGCGACACTGCCAGCTTTGGCTATGGCATCCAAAATGGTTCAGTGTTGAGATATAAACGAACTCTTGGTCCTAGTTGTTGAGATATTATTATACTCTATCTCTTTGCGTGCGAGTCCGAATCTATCTCTAATGGGTTCTTACTATAAATATGACACTCCATTGTACAAGACAATCAATCCAATAGAAAGAAGAAAGTTTTACCTCCCTATATCATGTGTGTTCTTCATCTATTCTCTCTCGATGCTTTATGATTGATCTATGGCGGTTGTCATCGTTTTACAACACGTTATCAGCACGAAACTCTCTGAGACCGATCAAGATTGCCTGCCCCGCATCAATCTACACTGTATCGAATTTCGATCAGAATCGACAATTAACCTACTGTAAGTCATATGTAAGTTCGAAGCATGTAAGTTAATCACATCTGAACAGCTTTTTTAATCCTACAGATTAATTTCCCTAATTCCCTATATGTATGGTTTAATCTAATCGAAAAATTAGGGTTGTTGTTACTGTTCATCTAACCGATTTTGAAAAATAAAGGAATAGGTGGCGCCCGAAGTCGTCGGACCCCGGTCGCCACCGTGCCTGTAGCGCGTCACCAGCCCACAGCCATGTGCCCCGCCGCACATGAGCTGTGCGCCAGTCGCGCTCCAACTACACCCGCGTGTGCGCCTCTGCTCCCGTCGAACCACCGGCACCTCCATGGCGCACGCCTCGCACCGTTGCCCGTGGGATGCCTGTTGCTCCCGCCTCGCGCTGCTCTCGTTGAGCCGTTGGCATCATCCCTACCGAGCGCACATGACGTCACGCGCCCTAGCCACCGTAGCTTTCACCAAACACACGCGGCACACGTTATCGCTGGCCGCGTTTTTGAAAAATTTGTACATCAGTCTACCTATACCAAGAAGGTGTTGAAAAAAATTTAATATGGGTAAATCTCATCCTTTGAAAACTCCTATGTTAGTAAGATTTCTTGAAGTGGATAGAGACCCTTTAAGAGTAAGGATGAAAAATGAGGAAGTGTTAGAACATGAAATCCTATAGTTAAGCACTATTGGAGCACTTATGTATCTTATAAATTGCACAAGGCCTGTTATTACATTCGCAATAAATTTGCTAGTTAGACACAGTGCAATACTAACTAGAAGACATTGAGTTGGTGTCAAGACTTTACTCAGATACCTCAAAGGTTCTCAAGATCTTGGCTTATTTTTACCAACAGGACCAAGACTCGACTACAGTGGGATATACATATGCTGGCTATTTGTCTGATCTCAATAGTGCTAAATCTCAATTGGATTTGTGTTTCTCTATGGTGGTATGACCATTTCTTGACAGTCTTCTAAGCAAACCTTGATAGCTACCTCTGCTAACCACTCAGATATTATAGCATTCTATATAACCCCACGTGAGTTTGTTTGGCAAATATGTGTGGTTAGCCAATATCTAGAAGTCATGTGTCATTAACACCATCAATACCCTGCAATTATCTATGAAGATAATAATGCTTGTGTTGTATGAAGCAAATGGGTTATGTTAAAGAGCAATATCACAAAGCATATTGCCCCTAAACTTTTCTATCCTCATGAACACTATAGAATAATGGTAATGTAAAGATCCTGTAAACTAAGTTATGTGAAAATCTAGCTGATTTATTCACAAAGTCTTTACTGGCATCTAGTTTCTAAAAATGAGTTCATGGCATTGGAATATGATGACTTAGATATATGTAGAGTTCAGGAGAGTAAATTCCTAAACTATAACTCGTAATATGATCCCGAAGATACTACTATAATCTAGAAGATTATACGTTGCGTTCCTTTTCCCTTAGTGAGTTTCCTGCAATTTTCTTACATGAAGTTTTTTAATAAGACAACAACTGTAACATAATATGCAGATACAATGTACTCTTTTCTCCTTATTTTTTTCACTAGGTTTTTGGGAGGAGTTTTTGATGAGTTATATGTATTACGTGTTATAAGCCCAAGGGGGAGTGTTAAGATATAATCGGACTCTGGGTCCTAATTGTTGAGATATGATTGAACTCTATTTCCTTGTGGGTGAATCTGAATATATCTCTAATAGTTTTTTTACTATAACATGGTCTCTCATTGTACGAGAAAATCAATCTAATATGTAGAAAAGAGTTTTGTCTCCCTACATCCTATGTGTTCTTCATTCATTCTCTATCGGTGTATTGTGATTGTTCTACTGCGGTCATTATTGTTTTACGACACCCAGAACCACATACCCGAGGCACACACTTCTTTTTCTGATTGTTTGTTTTGCAAGTTTATAGTACGTGATATAGGGTCTGTTTGGGGAGCTGTAGTTTTTCTTAAAAGCTGTTTTTTGGTTTTCTGGACTGAAAACAACTGTAGTTTTTTATAAGAAGGTCGTTTAACAAATATCCAATTTCCCTTAGCAATAAACTGCAAAAGCATGTCCTACCTAGCTTTTAGCTTTTGCTAGTTATATACAACTTCTAGTTTATGCCAAAAGCCACTTAAAACCTGAGCTGTTTGAGGGGGGTTTACTGGCTTTTCGAAAGCTAAAGCAGGCTTTAAGCTCCCCAATCAGGGCCATATACTTTTCGCTAGTCAGGAGAGAGCTTTATTGATTAAGGAATAATGCCTATAGTTCAGTATATGATGTATAGTAATTCCGAAGACCTATGACGAATGGCATGGTGATAGATCAACTTACTTGGTTCCTAGAATCAAACAAGAAAAAAGTATTGTCTTCTTTTCCGAATACATGTCATTCTGGCTTTTAAATCCCTAAATACATGTCATTCTACAATTTTGAGACTATTTTTTTACTTTTTTCTTCTATACCTATTCTTTTTAGCCATTTTCAATATCATTTACTACCATGGACAAGAGTAAGACACCCTGTCAAAATATAAGATAAAGAAAGGTAATACAGTCTTTTGTAGATGTGCCTTGTTGGAAATGAAAGAACCTAAAATGGCATCTATTCAGGAACGGATGGAGTAAACGCATATGTGGTACTCCCTCTGTCTAAGTTTGTATAGCATATTTCTCTTAGCACATGAACAAAGGAGATATTGATAATGAATAGACTACTCCTAATTGTTATCTCTAAGCGCTATATTCAATAAATATTGAAAGACCATATGGAGGTCTATCTAAATTTGTGATGAGTATTTGACTAAATTTGAGCTTAGTATGCTCTGGTTTGAGTTTGTTTTGAATTGGATTTTCAATTTTAAGCAATTTGAGATCTGCCTGGATTTTGCGGAGCTACCGGCCATGGCAGCCCAGTGCTATCGGCCGAGCGAGAGCACCGGCCTCACAGAGCGGAGTGAAAATTCCAGAAGGATACATTTTGGGCATTTTGGCGGTCCGGTGCTACCGCCCATGGTAGTCTGGTGCTACCGAGTCAGCGGTAGCACCGACCCAAATGCCCCGGTGTGGAAATTCTAGAGATGATGTTCTGCTATTTGGGATGAAGGGCGGTGCTACCGGCCAGAGGGCAGTAGCACCAGCCTTTATGAGCGAAAATGTTCCAAAAATTATGATTCTAGGAGTTTCATTGCATATCTTTTTGAACATTACTATGTGATGGGTATTCCTTGTTTTTGATAGTTGCAAGATGACGGTGCTTGATCATGGTGAGGCGGAAGATGACTGGGACTAGGCGAGGAGTGCCGGAGGTCCAAACGGTTGAGGATCGTGGACGATGATCGGAGACAGAGTCATTGCGAATCGAGAAGACAAGGAATGGATGAGATGCAAGCTAGAAGCTGCTCGGATCAAGGAGGGCCGTTGGATCGCGGTCTAGGTAATATAGTAGCAGGTCTAGTTAGTGTGCTTTGAAAAGTGTGCAAGAAAACCAGGTATGCTTGTTGGGTTTCAGATTAGCCCATGTATGGCTGTGTGTGGGAGTCATTCCTAGCCCTTGATCTGATCCTTTGGGTAGAATGAACTCATCCAAGGGTGGAGGGTGACTCAAGAGTAGTATAAATAGAGGGGAGGGGTAGCCTTCCTCCTCTTGAAGGTTTTAGAGGTTTTGGCTCATTTGAGCTTTTTGCCCACCTTGTTGTGAGGCTTTGTAAACCTTCTTTCCAAAAATGCAAATCATTTTTTCTTACACTTGAATTTACTTTACGTATTTAAATTCTGCACTTACATTTTTGCAATTTACATTCATGTAATTTGGATTTGCCTCCTCTCCTACATGCTTTTGGATTTGCCTCCTCTCCTTCTACATGCTTTTGATTCTTGTGCTAAGGATGTTGATTAATAAATCTCCTTCCTATCTTACCTCAATCATCTAGGCAATCCATGAGTTTTTCTTGCAAGAAACCGATCTTGTGTTCTTAAGTAAATCATTCTTCTAAATCGTGTTTGATGGGTTTTGGACTTGTGTTATTGCTTGCTTTGACGTGTGGGAGATTATCCAAGATTATCTTGATTATCAAAACCCCACAAGTAAGTCCGAGATCAAATTCTTGAGTTTTGCTCAAACTTGGTGTGTTCTTCCTTCAAAGTGAAAAAGGTCAGAACTTTAACGTCAATCTTTGCGATTGAAGGTTGGAATAAGTTCTTGACATCCTTAGGATCACATCTACTAAGTTTCGTGAGTTTTTGTCCAGCCGATCAAAAGATTCCTCAAATTAGTTTTTGAGTTCGTGTTGTTTTTGGCTCTGTTCTTCCTGTTGTTCTTGAGCCTGGTGATACCGCCCACTGTTCGGTCATACCGGAGACCCTGCGGTCATACCGAACCTCGGTGCTACCAGGCTTACCCCGGTCATACCGGGCTTGCATCTCACTTGCTGCTCTTGATTGATTTGTCTGTGGGCTTGGTTGGATCATTTTAAGTAGGGGGAAATTTTATTTGGGATCATTCACCTTCTCCCTGTGATCGCTATCTCGGTCCTTCAAATATATAGAAAGAATATAAAGTAAAACTGAACATTTATTAGGGGTATAAAGAGAACATCACACGAAGAATAGTTTATATTTTTTGCATTAAAATATAAAATAGTTCTATATTTATGTATAAGATTATTTAAAATATTTGTCTTATAAATTTGGAGAGAGGGAGTAACTAACGCGAAGAAAAGATGGTGCAGGGTTAATAATATCGTTTCAAGGTCGGATTTCGATGACCCGACGGTATCGAAAACCGCGAAAAATCGCTTGAAATTGGTTGAAAACCAAACGGTTTGCAAAGTCAAACGAATTTAAATTTGGTCAAATCGGTGAGCGATTTTCACTGTAAATGAACGAAAACAGCCAAAAACCGAAGACAGTTGGAAAAATAGGGAAAAAAATTAAAACGAATCGGGAAAAAAATGCAAAAAATGCTGTAAAATTTGTAAAAATCCATTAAAGACCAAAAAATAGGGAAAATGATAGAAATATATAAATAAAGTATCTAAAAATGAAGAAAAAATTCTGGTATGATCTCTCCTAAATATGGAAAAATTTCGACATGTCCTTTGCTATATTTTAGACAATTGCAAGTTGTAAATTAGACATTTAGCAATAATATGTCAACAAATAATCTTTCACTTCAATACTTCTCACATATCAATCCAACAAGTGCAAAAATAGGCATTCACATATCAATATTATTCACATATCAACACTATTTACATTTCAACACAATCCATTGCTACTAAATATAATTGAACAAGTATTGGTATTAAATATACTTCAACAAATATTGCTACTAAATATACTTCAACAAATATTGCTACGTGACATAATTGAACAAATATTGCTACTTGACATACTTCAATAAATATTGCTACTTGATATAATTGAACAAATATTGTTACTAAAATATGTTTAAGTAGATATTGCTACTTGACACGCTTGAACAAATATTGCTACTAAATATATTTGAACAAATATTGTTACTAAAATATGTTGAAGTAACTATTGCTACTTGACATACTTGAAAAATATTGCTACTAAAAATACTTCTAATTTCTTCTTTTTTTTGGATTTTGTTTACTTTTGTACTTCCTCCATCTAAGTTTACAAAACGTATTTTGTTTGTACATAGATTAAAAATATATTGAAAATAACTAGATTATTCCTAATTATTATCACTAAAAAACATATTATTTGCATGTAGAGAATATAAAGTGAAGATGGAAATTTATTAGAGGTATAGAAGGAACATCACACTAATTTACATTGAAAATCGAAATACGTGCTATATTTATGGACAAGACTATTAAAAAAATTCTCCTTATAAACAATTGCAAGTTGTAAATTAGGCATTTAGCCTTATAAACAATTGAAGATGGATTTTTTTGCCTTTTCTATTTTCTACATTTTGAATAGCTCAAAAATGTCTCCAAACTTCGCTTTTAAAAAAAAATCATACCAGATGTCATAAAGCAATTAGTACTAATTTTATGGATTTTTTGGATAAATTTTTTCCAAATTTTTGAATTTAAATTTAAACTCCACCGGTAAACCGATCGGCAGGGGCGGAGCCAGGCCTCGGGTAACTAGGGCCTTGGCCCAAGGCCTGGCATCAAAACACTGTGAAAAATCTGATCCAAAATCAATGATCTAGCTAGTAGATGACCCATCAACAGCAGCCCGGCCCGAGGCCTGAGGTCATGCTGATTCCAAGCGGTTTACGTGTTTTTTTTTTGAACCTGCCTCCGGTCCTCCAGATTACTGTTTCTTCAAAATGCGTGGTAACTGTGCATATCTTGCATTACTGCGTATTTGCAAGACCCGTAGTTCTAGCTTACTACAAGGGTGCTTCATGTGGAATCTTCTTAATCTTTCGCGTGAATCTTCTGAATATGTGCTATGGGAATATTCACAGGACGGTGGTGTGTCCTGTCTCGCCAACTTCATTGTAGGGCCTCTAGTTGCGAATACGAAAGGAGGATACGTACACTCCAAATTGAAATTTTGGCTGTATTAGCTCTCTGCGCATTTGTATTTTTAAAAATAGCCTCGTAACAACGAAATTGTGAAAATAGCCTCCTGGCCTGTCTGTGCCGCTACCCCAGATCGCGGCATATTTTTTTTCCTTTTTTTCCCGCCCGGGCCCACCTTGTCGCTCGCTGGAGGCGCTGCTCCCGCCTGGAGGCACGACGCGCGATGGGGCCACCTGCAGCTCTTTGGAGGCCTTTGCTTGCTCCCTTTGCGCTTGCGGCTGCGTGGTGAAGTGGCTCGGCGGCGTAAGTGGAGGGAAAAAATATGTAGGACTCGATCGATGTTGAAAATTTTTGAATCTTTTTGTGGAGGTTCTTGACATATCAATGATATTTTCATAAAAATTTGGGAAGATTATCACATACGAGGAATTTTTAAAAATTCGAACATTACAACTGTCTTGATTAAACGCTGACTAGTAAGTTTTGAATTTTTAAAAATTCCTCATATGTGATAATCTTCCTAAATTTTTATAAAAATATCATTGATATGTCAAGAACCTCCACAAAAAAATTCAAAATTTTTCAACGTCGATCGAGTCATACATTTTTTTCCTCCACTTGCGTCGCCCGAGCCACCCCCCACCACGCGGCACGAGCGCAGGCGGGAGCAGTGCAGTGCCTCCAGTGAGCTGCAAGGTGGGCCCCATCGCGCCTCCAGGCGGGAGCAGCGCCTTCAGCGAGCAGCAAGGTGGGCCCGGGTGCTCACTGTCGGCGACCCTAGAGGCTGGCGGGAATCATCTGGTGAGCGGGCCTGCTCGGTCATCCAAGACAACCACTTCATTGCTCTCCCTAGCGGTCAAGCTCACGCGATAACTATCTATACCCCTTTATAATGCACGTAAACATTCTTTTTTACGTCCACTCCAAATAGTACATCCAACTAGAGATGGCCTAACATTTGTCCACCTAGCGAAACGTCCTTAGAAACTTGCCTCCATCAAAATTAACTACTCAGATCTTTCCTCATCTTTACTCACCCACATCCGATGGCCATTGTTTAGTGTGTCTAATCATCCCTGTGGCCCACAACAGACCTCCCCCGACGTCCAACATCATCAAGGAGAAGTAAACAAACGTCCTGGAATCAAGAAAAAGGAAACAAACGTCCTGAAAAAGGAAAGGATCATACATTATGTGCTAGGAAAAAGAAATCTCCCGTGGAAAAAAAACCGGGAGACGAGTCAGCGCGGTATTATTTTTTCCAAATCAGGCTCTCGCGACGATGAATTTGCGATTGTAGCCTCGAGCCGAAAAAATATATACCCCTTTATAATGCACGTAAACATTCTTTTTTACGTCCACCCCAAATAGTGCATCTAACTAGAAATTGTTTAGTGTGTCTAATCATCCCTGTAGCCTACAACAGACCTCCCCCAACGTCCAGCATCATCAAGGAAAAGGAAACAAACGTTCTGGAATCAAGGAAAAGGAAAAAAACATCCTGGAAAAGGAAAGGACCATACATTATGTACTGGGAAAAGGAAACCGGGAGACAAGACAACGCGGTATTATTTTTTCCGAATCAGGCTCTCGCGGCGATGAATTTGCGATTGTAGCCTCGAGCCGAAAAAATTCAACAGAGAGGTGCTGGAATTTTTTTCCCACGTCCGAAATTATCTAGCGGACGGTGGGTAATTTCAGGCATGAAAAAAAAATAAAACTCAAGCTCTGCCCGACCGTTGGATAATTTCGGGCGTGAGAAAAAAATTACAGTGCTTCTCAATCGCGGAAAAAAAAATTCTAGCATCTCTCCGCTGATTTTTTCTGTCTCGAGGTTACAATCGCAAATTCATCGCCCGAGAGCCTGATTCAGAAAAAATTATAACAACGCTTGAATTTTTTCGGCTCAAGGCTACAATTGCAAATTCATCGCCATGAGAGCCTGATTCGAAAAAAATTATAACGATGATACCAATACAGTAAAAAATTCCCGAAAAATAATAAAAAACAATCAAGCGGTGCCCGTCCGCTCGACAATTTTGACAAAAAAATAAATGCTCGGTGGCCGCTGAAAAATTCAAGCTTGGGAGAAAAAATGAAAAAAAAATCAAGCGGTGCCCGTCCACTGAATAATTTCGAGAAAATATGAAAAAATAAACTGCGCTCGCTGACCGCTAGATCCACAGGGAAAAAAAGATAAAAATTAAACAGCGCTCGCCGGCCGCTGCTTCTGCGAGAAAAATTGAAAATAATTAAGCAGCACTCATAGACGGCTGGTTCCGTGGATAAAAAATGAAAAAAAATCAGCGCTCTCCGTGCGCTGAAATTAGGCTCTATGGGGCTACATCCATAAAAAAATCTTGAGAAGGGTTATATTCGGAAAAAAAATACAATCACGAGGCCAAGACAGTAAAAAATTGAAGTCTGGTTTCCTTGCATGCGGATCCTCCCTGTTTATTTCCTTGTTTGATTCGCTCTCCTTCCAAATATGTAGTACGTACAGTTTTGGTCAGAACAGTAAAAAATTGAAGTCTGGTTTCCTTGCATGCGGATCCTCCCTGTTTATTTCCTTGTTTGATTCGATCTCCTTCCAAATATGTAGTACGTACAATATGATTACAAGACAAAGTTGCTGCAGGCGCTTAAAAAGGCACTTGTATCTTCACATCTTTTTTTCCATGCGTGATCTCATATGCAACAGAATCCTCTAAAAAAATACAAACTGAATCCATGCCTTCCTTTCTCGTGTTCCTTGCGCAGGTCCCGGGAATTCCTAACTAAAGAACGCCCAAATGCCGGGACAGAGGTGCCATACCTCCAGCCGTTCGGCGAGGCCGCGAGGCTTTTACATGCGGCGATGGCGATGGCAACCGGCGACTTCGGCGTACATACATACGCACGTGTGCGGCGACGGCAACTGGCAATGTCGGCTCTTTCATGCCTGAACAAAGATACATACAGAACTGTCTAAGTCCAACTTGGCCTCAAGTACTTGTTAGCTCATGAATTGATTGCTTTAATGCACGGGTGCGTATGCTCACAAGCGATGAAATCATGTATTTCAGGGATCCGATATGCCACTACCTAGATTTACAGTTCTGCGTATGTTTTGATATTTTTGCGTTATATATATACACATTATGCAATAACCAACTAGCTACTTTTTAATGTTTTAATTTATCGCAGCCGCTTTGTAATTACCGATGGTACCATAAGTTTCGTGTCAAGGTTGAAGATGAGAAGCTTGCAAAAATTTTTGACGCTTGGCCTGATACTGGAATTGCGTTGTCTGAATGCCGAATGATAAGCTTTGCTTAATAAATTGTTTGACGCTTTATTATGTTACTATATATGTGTGCAAAAGATATAATGTCTATATTTGTAGATTATGCTGCCTTTTCATCACGGAGGACGATTCAGCATGTTATCGTTCGACATGAAGGACAGAGTTATCTCCGTTATTGATCCAACACCTCTACCCGGATGGGTTCCAACGGATAAACCATCCAGTTACTATCTTGATAGAATACAAAAAATTGGTATAATATTCGATCGTGCTATGAGGATAGTAAATCCCTCATGGAACGACGATATCTATGATTGGTGTATTGTAGTTCCAAAGTCTGTTCCAAAAACAATAGACCGATAAGTTATTTACACATGATTAGTAAATAGTTAAATTTTTGTGGACTTACATGTAGCAATTAAATGTTGTACAGGAACTTGACAGGTTATTTGGTCATGAACTTCATACACACCTGGAATGATCAACAGTTTAATTCACGGATCTGCATGGTCGGTACTCTCTATTTTATTAATCACTTTTTATAAGGTTGTAAAGTAGGTCTATACTGATGATGCTCTACAATGTACTTACAGGGGAAGTGTTTCTTAATTGAAATACTAAAATACAAGTGGAATGAGTGCGCAGAAAACATCCCTCAAGACATAAGAACAAGTCTTAAGAGCATACGGGAAACGTTTAGCGAAAAATATTATTGAGTGTTATATCTTTATTTTTGTACTCGCATACGGGCACTGTGATTATTTATTATTAAGTGTTATATTCATACTTATCTATTCATTTAATTGATAAGCGGGTGTACTGTCATCGTAGCGTTAGCACAGGCACTATACTAGTTAACACAAATGCTTAAAGACACGAGAATGTTCTTTTTGGTGCTGTAAAGATACGACTATTCTATTCCATCTCTATTCCTTTTATTCAAGAGCTAAATAAAGGAAAAAAATAATCAGTGCCACGATCAGCTCTCCATGCCATCCTCGAAGCCAATCATTTGCACTTGACAAAAATTCGAATCTAAACAAGGTACCAACAGCTAATTACCAAAAACAACGAGATTACCCAACAAACTCCCCCTAATCTAGTTGTTCTGGATGTTGACGACGCCGAGCTTCGCGCGCAGGTCCTGAAACTTGACCCACCCGAGTGATTTTATCATAATATCCGCCAGTTGATCGTCAGTGTGAACGTGCTCGACGACAACCTTGCCGTCTTCGACGCACTGCCTGATGAAGTGGTAGCGCGTCTCAATGTGCTTGCTCCGGTCGTGAAGTATCAGATTCTTGCACAATTGGATTGCAGATTTGTTGTCCACGAGTAGAGTAACAGCACCAATCTCCTTGCCATGTAGGATTCCAAGCAGCTGCGTGATCCAAACACCTTGGCACGCCGCAGTGGTCGCTGCGATGTACTCCGCCTTGCACGATGATAATGCAACCACCTTTTGTTTCTGTGATTGCCAACTCACGGGACTCCCCCCGAGAACGAACACCACACCAGTAGTGCTCTTCCTGTCGTCGACGTCGTCGGCCATGTCAGTGTCGCTGTATCCAATAAGCCTTTTTTTGCGGTGTCCTTGGCGTAGCGACACCCATATCCTAGAGTGCCTGCTATGTACCTGAGAATGTGCTTGACGACGCTCCAGTGCTCGGATGTGGGCGACTCCATGAAGCGACTGACATAGCCAACCGCGAACGATATGTCGGGCCGCATATGCACCAAGTAACGAAGGCTCCCAACGATGTTTCGATAGAGCGTCTTGTCCACCGGAGGATTTGAACTTTGCTTGCTCAGTTTCAACCGTGGCTCCATCGGCACATGAACCGGGTTGCAACCGGTCATGCCGGCCTTCTCAAGTACCTTTGCCGCGTATGCGCTTTGCCACAACGTAATTTCGCCAGTGCCCTGGTGAACATCTATGCCGAGGTAGTAACTGAGCTTGCCAAGATCACTCATCTGGAATTTGGACTTCATCTCCTTGAACAGATCGATGGCCTTGGCATGTGCTCCCGTCACGATGAGATTGTCGACGTACACACCCAGGAGTAGTCGCTCTTCGCCGGTGCCGCGAGTATATACGGCGTGCTCCGTCTCGTTCTTGTGAAACCCAAGTGACAACAGAGTGTTGTCGAGCTTGGCGTTCCGCGCACGAGGAGCCTGCCGCAGCCCGTACAACGCCTTGTGCAAGCGCAGTACTTTGTCCTCATCGTCGTCGCGGATGAAGCCAGGCTGTTGTGCCACATAAACGTCCTCCTCAAGGTCTCCATTCAGGAATGCAGACTTGACGTCGATGTGGTGAACGTCCCACCCGGCATGGGCGACGACAGCCAGGAGCAGCCGGACCGAGTCCAGCCGTGCCACCAGCACGAATACCTCGTCAAAGTCGATGCCGACACGCTAAACATAGCCTTTTGCGACCAGCCTGGCCTTGTGCTTGATCACCTCGCCAGCGCCATTTTTCTTCAACTTAAACACCCACTTGAGGCCAATCGAACGCTTTCCTGCAGGCAATTCGGTTGGAGTCCATGTCCCATTGTCCACGACCGAACTTAGCTCATCGAGCATTGCTCTGCGCTAGCATGCATGTGGCTCAGCCTCCTCAAATGTTGCCGGCTCCTCACTAGAAACCAGCAGGAGCTCCTCTAGGTCTAACTCGACTTGCCCGGTGGTGTTGTACAGGTTCTGCACAACGCGGTACCGCCGTGGCCCTTCGTCGTCACTAAGTGCAGACGCGGGCGTTGCATCCACGGGTGGAGACACGAACTCCACGCTGTCGGGCTTAGGTGTTGGAGGAGCGCTGATGGTCGTCGTTGTCGCTGGCTCCGATGCATGAACATGTGGTGTAGGCGGCTCGAACACGGCTGGTGAAACCACTCCCCCGTTCTGTAGTGATGCGCCACCGCCAGCCGCGGTGGTAGATACTGAGTACTCTACGCTGAAAGTCTCCGGACCGCCATCAGTGTCGTGCCAGGCCCAACTGGCACTTTCGTTGAAAACGGCGTCACGCGTCACGTGTACGCGCCTCTTCGCCGGGTCGTAGACTCTGTACGCCTTGGAGCCGTGCTCATAGCCGATGAAGACAGTGGAGAAGCTGCGGTCGTTGAGCTTCTTTAGGTTCGGCCGCGTCACCTTGACGTGCGCGATGCACCCAAAAGTACGAAAGAAATGCACCGCCGGCTTCTTACCATGCCATGCCGCGTACGACGTCATGCCTTGCACACTCTGGGTCGGTGAGCAGTTTAGTATGAATACCGCCGTGCTCACTGCCTCCCCCCCAGAATGCACTTGGCATCTTGCGCGCCTTGAGTAGACACCTCGCCATGGAGACCACAGTCTGGTTGCGACGTTCCACGACGCCGTTTTGCTGTGGTGAATACGGCATCGTGAGTTGTCTGTGCATGCCTTGATCTGCACAATACTCGCCAAACTCCACCAACGTAAACTCGCCATCGCGGTCTGTCCGCAACGTGGGAGGCTTGCGGCCAGTCTCCACTTCCACGCTGGCCTGAAACTTCTTGATCGCCGCCGGCGCTTCATCCTTGCTTACCAGCAGGACAACCCACATGTACCGCGACATGTCATCGACGAGAAGCAAGAAGTACTTCCTCCCGCCGTGTGTTGTTGGTGTGATGGGGCCATAGAGGTCACCGTGCACAAGATCGAGATGATCCTTGGCGCGGTAGCTTGAGGCTTGTGGGAACGGAGCTCGACGCTGCTTCCCAACCAAGCACACATCGCACAACGGCTCAACGTGCTCAATCTGATGGAGACCGTGCACCAAGCCGGCGCGTGCCATCCGCCAGAGCGAGTCAAAGTTTAGGTGACCAAATTGACCATGCCAGAGCCATGCGTCATCACCGGTCGTTGCAGACATACACACCGGTTTTGTGACGTTGAGTGAGATCACGTACAACCGGTTTGCTATTCGCGTTACCTTGGCAAGAAGTTGCTACCGCCGGTCTCGCACACACATGACGCTGTTCTTGATGAGCACTTCGTAGCCCACCTCGTTGAGCTGTCTCAGCGAGACGATGTTACTGTGCAGCTTGGGGATGAAGTACACATTGGTGAGGACTCGGTGCCGTCCGCCGACCGCCTTGAACAGGACTGAGCCGCGCCCCCTGATTTTCACCAGTGAGCCATTGCCAAAGCGAATAGACCCGGAGACGTCGCCGTCCAACTCAGTGAACACTGCTCTGTCGCCGGTCATGTGGTTTGAAGCTCCGATGTCAAGGTACCACACCGCGGTCCTTCATGTCATGTTCCTTGCCGAGGTGTACTTCGACGCGCTCCTCATTCAGGAAGACGGAGTCGCCGCCACCAACAGGCTCATCATGCGCCACGACCTAAGCCATGAGTAGGGTCGGCTCCTCGTCCTCCACCTGCGTGAGATTAGTCGCCTCGTCCCACTTCTTCTTCCTGCAATCGCGAGCCCAATGCCCCGATTTATCACAGTACCGGCACCTGTCCTTTTTTACATTTCGGCCAGCACCGAGTGCCTTGCCGCTGCCATCGCGTGTGTCCTCCTTGCCGCATTTGAGCCGGCTCGATCGAGCCGCGAATTTTTTTTTTGCGTTGAGGTCCTTTTTCTAAAAAAATTACGTTTAAGTCTTTTTTCGGGAAAAAATGTTACGGTTAATTAGGTTATTCTTTTGGGAAAGAAAAATATATTACGTTTATATCCTTTTTGCGTTTTTAAGCCTTGCGCTTAGGTCCTTCTTCTAAAAGTCAAAACTACTTTTAGGTCCTTTTTTCGAAGAAAAAAAACACAGTTAAATCTTTTTTATGGAAAAAATATATACTAAGTTTAGGTCATTTTTTCAGTTTTTTTAGCGTTCCGTTTAGGTCCTTTTTCGGGGAAAAAATCCGTTCAGGTCCTTTTCCGCCGAATAAATGCAAAAAAACGTGATTACGTTTGTATCATTTCAGCCGTTTCGCATGTTTCCTCGATTTTCTTATGTGGGAAGCGGCAATCGCACGTTTTCTCGCGTGGGGAGCGGCGGTCGCGACGTGACACGCTGCGATCAATTATCTAGTTTAACATTACACGTGATGAACATGATTAGCTAACAAATCAGTATCTTTCACGTTTGTAATTTCTTTTAGCAGATTTTATTTTAGTTACATCCAAGATTTCCGAAGTACGTGCTAATTAATAGGGGTTGGCATTTTTAAACCAAAACCGAATTACCGAATCGAACCGAACCGAATTAACCGATTATTTCGGTTTATTCGGTTTTCGGTTCGGTTTTTGTTTTGGTATAATTCGGTTTTCGGTGTTCGGTTCGGTTTTTGACTTCTAAAAACCGAAATAACCGAATAGCCCACATATAATACCACTTTTATAATATTCTTCCTAAGATTACTAAACAATTCTCATATTCTAATACATTATGTATATGTTTGGTATATTCACATGTTCTATTATACTTATATTGTAATAATCTATGAATGTTGTGTAGGTTTAACCCTACTCTATGTTGCGATATGAGAAGGACTAAATCTAATTTATCTACTGTTTATTCATATTTCGGTTAATCGAAAAACCGAATTAACCGAACCGAAATATTTCGGTTAATTCGGTTCGGTTTTTTATTTTGGTCTAAGAAATTCGGTTGCTGGTTTTCAAAAACCAAATTATTTTAAAACCGAAAAAACTGAACCGATCAAACCGAAAAAACCGAATGCCCACCCCTAGTAATTAATGCTTGACTTGAAGCATGCCTGACTATGGATGCAGTGGTACTTAGCTGGAGTGACGCCATCAGAACGAAGAAATCTCATGAGAACCACCTCAACAGTGGCATATGAACTTTGGAAACTTTGGCTACACATGAAAATCACACATTGCCCTTCTATTATTTAAAAAAAATGAAAATCACACATATAAATTTGTCTCAAAAAATATTTTCATAATATTATAATTTAATTATGCTTATGAATATATTATAATAAAAATTAGCTATGCAGATGTTTAAAACAATATGTATTTGAGTACATCCACGCTACGTCAAATCCTGTATGCCCACCTTTACTCGCAGAACACGTGACGCAATTCTAGGCACGTTTGGATGGTGCACTTGCATGCGTGTGTCCACTGTTCTAATTATAAAAAAAAAATCTCACAAAACAAAGAGAGAGAAGGTTGTACGCTTGTGTGAATGAACACTCGCTGGTTGAGTCGCGTTGGAATGCAAAGCCCAGGTTGGAATGAGCGGGCTCTCACTCGAGTGCAAACGCTGGCCTTCCTGCCCCAAACAATAGGCCCGAATTGAGCCCATTCGCACCCTATGAAATCACCGGCCCAAAATAAAGCCCAACCACAGCAAATTGAAAAGCCCATATCCTCACGCTGAGGCGCCGCGCTCCAAGAGCGGGAAACACCAAATCTTGTCAAAACTCATCCTCTTCCCCATTCCCTCCGCCTTCTCCTCCCCAAACCCAAAACCCTAGGGGGAAAAAATATTTTCTTAGGCTCTCGCGCGGAGCTTGGCTGCCATGAGGGCTCCCATGGAGATCTCCTTCGATCCCCATCCTTCTCCGCCCACTGTGCCCACCTCCGCCCGACCCATGGCGCCTGCCGCCACCGCCGTGGTCTCCTCCTCGCCGCAGCCGTCGGCGCTGGCCGCGGCCGTGCCCTCCCCGGCCGACGACAGGGTCCTCGTATCAGGTGGATGCTTCTTCGCCCGCTTTGGTGCCTCGCCCTAGCGAACGCGTGCTTAGTGTGGTTCGGGAATGCTGATTTGGTGGGGTTGTTTTTTTGTTCTCTTTTTGTGTGTGCCTGCAGTTGAGGTGCTGCTGCACGCCACGAGCACGGCTCGCGCTGAGGACATCCAGGCGGCGGTGGAGAGGTCGCTGCTTGTTCTAGTTAGATTTTGCTCTCGACTTATTTTTGGTTATTGCTTTGCGAGTTGGTGATGTACGAGCGGTTTAGGTGGCCTAGTTAGTGGGTTCTGGAAATGTGGAAGGATTTTCTTGAAGGAAGTTAGTGAAATTGTGATTCTGCAATGGAGTTACCGAGATGTAGTTGAATTTGGGAGGAAGTAATAGAAATGTTGGGTAACTAACGGCTGGCGTTGCAGCAAATTGGGGTAATGTAACCTATGAAATCAATGTGGAAAATTTGGAGGGTCTCGTCAAAATCTTCTACTAGGTATCGCAGAGTAGGAGCAGATTTTAAGGTAAAATATCGGAGAGCTTCTGAGTTCTGTAACATATTAACAAGTAGGTGGAGTTTCATGATTTGTCACATGCTTATAAGACCATTCTACAAATTATACTAGTATTCGTTCTTGGCTTATTGAAAGTCTGGAGAAAGCAGTAAAGGCGTTCTAAATTCCTATCATCTGTAATGGTATGTTCAGAAAAGAACACCGAAAAATTGTGCTTTTTCTTATTGAAGTGGTAATGACTAATGAACGCTGGAGCCCATGTAATTACATAGTTTCCTGAAGAGAGTTTCTGGGATATAATTCTAACTTATAGGGTCATTATTGAATTTGCACAATTATGGGTATGTTCTCTTATAATCCATTAACACGTGCTATTGCTCCGCACTTTTTACTACTCGATTGCTCAATCAGGATGTTAGAAGCTCGAAGCTTAAGCTATGTTGATGGTCCTGTCCCAATTCCTGCTGATGATCCTTTTCTTCTCGAAAATGTTAAAAGGATACAAATCTGTGACACGGGTATGATGATTAGCTTAATCTGGGAAGTGTGCTCTCTTGACCTCTGTTACTTGTGTAGCTCTTGTTCTGATTTCTTGCTTTTTACATAGACGAGTGGGTTGAAAATCACAAAGTTCTGTTATTTTGGCAAGTCAAGCCTGTCGTGCATGTATTCCAGGTATGCAACTATGAATGCTTACTGTCTAAATTACTTCCAGTTCTTTCCAAAACAATTCTTTTTTGGTATGTTGACGTGTTGGCTGTGTTGTTTCTTTGTTCAACTGCATGCTAATTGCTTGAGTTAGTTCATCTTGACATCATAAACTTTCTTTCTAATGCTACTAGGGTGCTAGCTTTTTGTTGCTTTGACTCAAATTTCACACCTTTTTTCTATGGAGCCATCCGAAGTTGCTTTCTGCATTCCACCATTGATCCTGAGGAATAGTTTCTTTTCAAGATATAAATTGCTGCATGCTCTGTATTGAAACAAAGAGACGATGCTTTGGTTCAATTTTGTTGTACCACAAGCTGATTTCCTTTTCGTGCAGCTGAACGAAGATGGTCCAGGTGAGGAACCAAGTGAAGATGACACGCTCTCTAGCTTCAGTGAGTGGGCTCTACCTGCCAAAGAATTTGATGGATTGTGGGAAAGGTTTTCTTTGAAATCATTTTATCCTTGACCAGTACAATCTCTACCTTTTATTTTGTTGGTGATCTCATCAATGTTTGCAGCTTACTATATGAAGTTGGTCTCAAGCAGAGATTACTGAGATATGCTGCTAGTGCTTTGTTGTTTACTGAAAAAGGTGTAGACCTGTACCTTGTTTCGTGGAACCGGTAAGCATCTTCCACATTCTCACACGCATTCTGAAACTAGACCTGTCGTCTGAAGTAGTGTTTTTGGTTAAGCTTTTCCTTTCTAAGATTAACCATACAACCGTTGAAACTCTTAGGCTCCTTTTATTTTTGTCTGGGTGATGCTGTACTTGTGCTTGTGAAACCTTGAAAGTACATGTGCCTACCGTTGGCAATTCCATGCACATGGCACCACTGATCTACCCCTTCCTTTCTTGTTTTGGTCTGTTGATGGGTTTGTTTGTTGGAATAGTTCGTAAAGGAGGGTGTAGAAAATATTACAAAAGAACTGCATCTTAATTCTCAAGAGATGTTTGCTCAATGTAGAGACATTTGGATGTAAATGCCTGAGTATTTTGTGAGAAAGTAGCCATCTTGACACACGTGTAGGTGTGTGCTTTGAATTATAAAATGATTCTCCATTATTTTAGTTGTTTATATGTTTTTTACAACAATTTGCAGGATTGTACTTTTGCATGGTCCACCTGGAACAGGAAAGACTTCCTTGTGTAAAGCACTAGCTCAGAAACTTTCTATTCGCTTCAACTCAAGGTCGGTGCTGAATAAGATACAAGAGTATTTTTTTGGTAATATAAATGTTATTCATTACTATCGCTATTTTGCTAGGTATTCTATGTGTCAGTTGATTGAAGTCAATGCCCATTCGTTGTTCAGCAAGTGGTTTTCTGAAAGTGGAAAACTGGTATGCCTTTTTTATGCTCAAAGAGAGCTTGTTATTGTGCGCATATTCACCTGCTGAAATCACATTAGCATCTCATGGTACTTTGGTTTTGTTATGTTTGTGCACCATTTTGCATGGGATGGAAAATTAGTCTTTTTATGATACATTTTGGAGTTTTTGTACTGAATTGGACCCACTACAATTATCCACTGGAGATACAGCTTCACTTCCATCTTACATTGTACATGCCATACTTTGTCCTTCTTTAGGTAGCCAAACTTTTCCAGAAGATCCAGGAGATGGTGGAGGAAGAAAGCAGCCTGGTATTTGTATTGATTGGTATGTGCTTGAGCAGTGACAACCCATCACTCCGAAGTGAAAAGTAACACGAAACTGATGAAACGACAAGACAAGTCCTCTATGCATGATCTATGAAACGACTAGCTCAGTCCACCCTTTGTTCATCTTGTATATGCATAATTTACGAATATTTTCTTCATTTCAATATGATTTACTTTTACATATGAGTGGAGGAATCATCATAACAAATCGGATTGTCTCTTTTTTTGTGTGTGATTAGAGGGAATAGATATCATAAATTGGTTTATTGAAACCAGCACAATATTCTACTTTCCTTGGCATTGCCTCCTGGTTGAAAGCTAGCAAAGCACATTCTAGTACTCCTGTAGAATGCTAACTGAACTTTGAGAAATTATATAATTTTGAATTGCAGCATTCTGTATGTTTGGAACCTTAATCCTATTTATGATATTTATGTGTTCTAATATGTATTGTTGTAGATGAAGTTGAAAGCCTTGCTGCTGCCAGACAGGCTGCCATATCTGGATCTGAACCTTCAGACTCCATTAGGGTAAAGTTTTCATCAGTATTTCTTTTGCAATGTATAATTTCTCAGGTAATGTTTACAGTCTTCTTTCATTGTGCAACACTCAGGTAGTAAATGCATTGCTAACACAAATGGACAAACTGAAGTCATGGCCAAATGTTATCATTTTGACAACATCGAATATCACTACAGCTATTGGTATTGATTTTCTGCCTTTTGACTTTTCTGAAATTAATCTTTCATCGCCTGATGGCCCATTGTGTCATTTCTGTATGCAAAGTTGCTGGGAGCTTTTGCATGATTTTCTTTGTATTTTGAACAACAGTCTGTAAATGATCAATATCTGGACGAATTTGGACGTGTTTGTTTGTTGTTAGTTGGTCAAGTGAATCACTGGACAGTGAGGAGAGAGCACTTGAACAGTAAACATGATAATGTTCTTTGGGGAAATTGTACATTTTTATCACAGCTCATTTCCTACTTTTTTGTGACTAAAATTACACCATACTTAAGATTAAGATATTGTTGCCAGCAACAAAGAAATCAGTTGTGCTCAATAGAGATATCTGTTGAAACAGCATCAATCAGAAATGCTTATTTGTGGACATCCATTCTCTCTTATTTTAATCTGTATTGGAGAACAATCTGTAGCGTTTTAAAACACTTCCTAACATATATAGACTCCTATAATCAATAAATGCTAATTATTGTCTACTTTGCAGATATTGCGTTCGTTGACAGGGCAGACATCAAGGCATATGTTGGACCCCCTGCACTTCAAGCACGTTATGAGATTTTGAGGTCATGCTTACAGGAACTTTTACGAGTAGGAATTCTTACATATCCCCAGGTACTTGTTCTTTGTTGCGAACTTGGTTCCTATAATGTCTTCACCTGTTCATTATTGTACATCAGTACCAGACTTGCTCAGGATTTGCACATGAGGCAGTTGATCTGAAAAAAAAAAAATCAGTTTTTTGGACCTGAAATGATGCATGGACTAAAATTGCTTTGTGATTCTTCAATTTTCAGCTTTCTTGCAACCTCTGAATCTTAAAAGGATTATTTTCAGCAAATGCAGGGTTCGAATCCTCCTAGTATTCTGAATTATTCGACCCTGAAGGAGAAGGAGCACTGTCCTGAGGCTAACGAACCGCATGGTACACTTCATCTCTCCAAATTACTCCATGAAGCTGCAAAACTTTGCGAGGTAAATAACAAAACTGATGCACGTGACTGCGTGCTATATGCTGTAGCCGAAACATTTCCATCAGGCTGACAGTGCCGTTTTTTTTTATCTTTTACAGGGATTAAGCGGAAGATCATTGAGAAAACTTCCTTTCCTGGCACATGCTTCTGTTGCCAACCCTTCTTGCTGTGACGCTTCTACTTTCCTGCATACGCTAATACAGACTGCGCGAAGAGAGCTCGCAGAATCACGTGGTTAATTCCATGGCAATTACTTGGAAGAGCAAACGGCTAACAGTTCGATTCAAGTACCATGCCTCTTGAGTCTTGAGCCTATTCTTAGTCTGAAGTGCCAAAGTACAAGTAAATCCAATCCGTCTTTAGGTTTAGAACAGTAGTTCAGAATAGATGTGGTTGTTGTTTCAGTACTTTCGATCTTGTGTAAATTGTTACAGTAGGAGGTACTGTACCTTGAGGGACGTCACCTTACCTATCATGAAGTCAATGCCATATTTTGGCATCCAAATCAGCTTCGTTTTTCTTGTTGACAGTTTTTGCATCTTACGCGTTGGATGAGAACGGGAATTGCCTGGCTTCAGCTTCTTCAGACCGAAGGGAAGCAAGGCCCTACATTCCAAACAGGGCCAAACCAGGGGGCGTACCGATCGATGACCCCCGACTATACTATGGATACCCTTCGTAGCACCCTTTTCCCATCGTGAGGCGTTATTATGCCGTCGCTATAGAAATTGGCTAGAAGATTAAAACTTAAAGACTGATTTAGCACGTCTTAAATTTATATCCTGGGTCAGGAGCCAACGTTTTCAAACGTCATCACAAGCCAAAAGGTTGGCTTCTCGACGTGCGATCATATTGCATCGGCAGCTGCACCGTGCATGCACACGAAGCACGATCAACATACCTACATTCCCAAACACCGGTAGAACAACAACGTAACAATATACAATTGCTGATTGAATCGTCAATGACCAACTACACCCACCAATTCAAGCCTCGGACCCTAATCTGCAATTCAGCATACAGCAAGTTCTCAACGGTGTCGATAAAGCTATGGGGAGCGAATGTACGTAAGGGAAATAAGAAGCATGGCATTGTTGGGTTGTTCAATGGTCTCTTAATAGTCTACTTAATAAGATGTGCATGGCACACAGCCATCCCATCCGGGTTGCAACCCGGACTTTTCACCTCTGGGCTCCTCTGGTTGGGTCATATGCGCCAGGATAAGGAGCTTGTGCTTGTGCTGCATTGGCAGCGCCTCCACGGCTTGACGGAACCAGCCCAGCAGGATATCCTGCACTGCTAGCTGCACCGTACATGCTTGCAACATCAGTAGCTGCGCCGCTGCTTACTGGGTGCTGAGCAGGCGCAGCGTAGGTGCCAGGATAACTGGGCAGGGTGCCTTGCGCATGACCTGCAACTGGATAGCCCGCATACGCATTAGCATGTGCAGCATGCAGCTGGTAAGCGGCAGCAGTATCATAAGCTGTTGGGTAAGCATAAGCCCCAGATGGGGTGCCTTGCTGGTATGCCCCAGCTTGGGTGGTTCCTTGCTGATATGCGGAGGGGTGATTGGTATATGCACTTGCATACGGGTTTGTGGCTGCTGGCACAGCTGCAGCTTGTGCTGTCCCAGGCTGTGAAGCTGACACCTGTGCTGCCACTGCCTGTGCTGCTGCTCGTTGGAAGAATCATTAAGCACAAAAGGAGCAAAAGATGCATACAAATATATCTCAAGACAGAATGTGCAGCAGAGAAATGTACAAGCCAAAATTCTAAACACGAAGGACAACCCAAAAAGACCAAAGCAAACATTTGCAAATGAACCAATAGATAAAAATATATAAAACAGAAAAATATTGCAACCCTTGTATGAAATGTACATAATGTAAATTTTCTTGTTTATGTATGTCTCGTAACTCCTCGTAACATTAGGGACCGGTTTAGAGCTATGAGCTACTCCCCTCTGATTCCAAATGTAAGCCATTTTGGACAATGACACGGTCTCCAAGGTGACAGTTTGACCATCAATTTTTATGAAAATATGTTGTTTCAAATAAAAAATAATTATAATTATGAAAGTATATTTCCTGATGGATCTAGTAATACCAATTTCATGTTGTCAATCTTGGTAATTCTTTATATATTGATGGTCAAACAGGCTCAGATTCTAAAATGATTTACATTTGGAATCGGAGGGAGTATTTAATAAGCCTACTTATAAGCTTCCAGTTTTAGTGTCGAAACCAAAAATCTGCTGGTGAGATAAGCGGTAAAATATGTCTAATAACAACATGTCTATCTCATGCGCGTAAGCTATTAAAAGTTTCTCATTTTTAAGCTGCACAATAAAAAGTAAGCTAACCAATTTGTTGCAGAAGTTGAAGCTTAATCTACACCAAACACCTTCTATGGCGTGCAAATTTCAGAAAAACACGTGTACTTACACAAGTAACACAGAAGACAGAACCACAGAACACATGTACCTAGACATGACCAGGGTTTGAAAATCGGTTTTTATTTTTTTACCAGGGGTCATCGACAGAACTGATTTTACCAATTATTGGAAAATTTCGGCCAAATTCAGCCGAAAATTTCATATCAAAATTTGAACCTTTTGAGGTTAAAACAAAAAAGACCAAACAATGCAGTTTTGGAGGTTCGAACCCACGACCTGCTCTTTCCAAGGCAAAGCAGGTTACCACCAGGGCGCATGGGGTCCGGTAGAACCGATTTTCCTGAAAATCAGCTGATTTTTTCAAACCTGGACATGACAGTACCAGACTGCAGTTTCTGTCAGAAATGACAAAATTGGTGATGGACAGGGCAACCATGATTCAAAATGCACAGAAATATTCTACCAAAAACTGTGAGGGTCTTAAACAACTAAGACAAATCTAGTGGGATCTACTAGTTACATGATGAAATGCAACAGAGGTTGAAATGTAAATAAAAGTGGCCCTATATGACTACAACCCAGTCTGGTTCCAACCTTATGACTTATGAATTACCTTCTACGAGTACACCAAAGTCTGGTTCCACCCATATCCTAGAAATTACGGGAATGAGGAGAATTCACAGGAAAACATAAAGGTAATGAGGAGAAAATACCATGTGCTCGCTTTTCAGCATTTGCCACATCAGCACATAACTTGTCAGCCTCTTTAGTCATGGTTATCAAGTTCATTTCCATTGTCCGCATCTGCTCAACTTGCTTGATATTTGTATTTTTCTCATACTCAAACGCAGATCTTTGCATGGTTGGGAAAAAAGCATATTAACAAAACATATTAACGACCAAAGCTTGGGTTGGCATGGAAAATGTTAAAAAGGAACCATTGTCCGCATCTGCTCAACTTGCTTGATGTTTGTATTTTTCTCATACTCAAATGCAGATCTTTGCATGGTTAGGAAAAAAGCATAATAACAAAACATATTAACAACGAAAGCTTGGGTTGGCATGGAAAATGTTAAAAAGGAACATTATCACAAACCTTAGATTTTGATGCTCATTCCGTAGCCCATCTAGCTCAGCAAGCAATTCAGGAAGGCTATTATTGTTTCCAGAGAGTTTCTGTAGTTCTTTAGTCACATTCTCTGTCTCAGAGGTTAGCATCCGTCTTTCAGTAATAAGTCTCTTTGCCTCCATATGCACTTGGTGAAGTTCCTTCTTCACTGCATCACCAGCCTGTATGTCTGCCTCCATTAATCTGATTCTCTCCGCATTATCTCTCATTTGCATATCAGTCTCTGCCTGAACATCACCTAGGTGGGCGCGAATCATTTGCATTTCTTTCTCAGTATCAACAATATCCTGCCTCAAGACCACATGGCTTGATGCCAATCGCTGATTCTCTCTGATAAGCTTTCCTGTCTCTGCCGTCTGCACAGCAAGCTTGTTTTCCAGGATCTCCAGTGTGGTGGCAGGAGGCTCCAAAGGTCGGCGGCCGGAGAGGCTGGCAGCAGGGAAGGAACCATGGCGCATCAGACCAGGAGCTTGGGCACTCCGTCCATCTAGGTGTCCACGGTGAGCCATTATCCTGAAATAGCAGATATTATCGAAAAGGGAACCGAATTCAGAAACTGCTTCAGCAATGCGAAGTAATAATTAAACAGATATATTGTGCCTCAATTATCACATCTGTACTCCGGACAACAATTACATGCATCACGCCAACTGACATGGCACACCATTAATTACAGAAGCACTTAGCAATTTTAAGGTAATGTTAATTTGAAAGCTTGTAGCTACTACGCTTTTCCCTATTCATGTTCCAAGACCATGTGTTAAAAAGAGTTTACTTTCCAAAGAAAGGAGCAAAGCTTACAAATAAGTCAACGCAACCGATAGAGGAGATTGCATTAGACGACCCGCTGCAGATATGCAAATGGCTTACACATTACCCGAGGTTGAGTGCACACACAAAAGCACTCTTCGAAGACCTACAAGCTTGAACTCTCAGCACGTCATCAATGCTACAACCTAAATATATGTCAGCACATCATGGCCCCTGATTGACAGAATCTACATACATCAAGATGATACCCATTCTATGGTCAAAGAGCGCGGGAAGGGCAACAGGGAGGAGAACAAACTAGCTAACTCAACAAACGAAGCCATTAAGCTAAATCTTCCACTGGTCTATTGCAAGATACTGCATGCATTCCATCCCAGTGATTCCAAGATACTGTCTCCCATGAAAAGACTCGCGTAATCGAGTCAGACTAAGCACAATCCCTTGAGCCCATTGAGGAAGCATCAATGCATCATCTCTCTCAAAAAAAAAAAAACAAGCATCCCTGCGAGGGCGGACCTGGCATGGGGTTTCAGTTAAACCCAAAAAAAATTGGAAACTAAACCGCTATTGGTACTACACCACGCATCAAACAAATCCGCAACAAACTGTAAGGATTGGAGTATCCATCCCAGAAAGAAAGGTTTGGATGAAATTGCTCACAGCCAAGAAAAGATCCCCCGGGACAAACTTCATTCTTAGAACAACAATCCAAGCAAGCTAGGGTTTCTTTACTAACGAAAGAAGAAATCGATCCAAGTCCGGATGGATCTCCACTCCACGCCAGTCCGGTAGAGCGGAGGAGGAGGACGAGGATGGCTACGGGAGAACAATTCCTCCGCTTGGAGGTGGGAGCAAATGTCCGCCGCCCGTCTGGATGGAGGGACGAGGGGATTTTCATTATATATTTTCTGAGTTGTTTTTCACACAATAATGTGTATTTGTCATTCTTTTAGGGCACTCTCCAGTCCAAGTCTCCATACTACTGTACTGTAATCCATTGCTGCTCACGTCATACTTTGGTTTATTAGCCAAAAGTCCGTACTTTACTCTGGATTAAAATAATATTACTCAACAGGTTAAGTTTGCATCATGCTCTCGGCTTTGCAGCAGCGTCTGATAAAGCTCCGTACGGGCCGTCTCATATCTTTGCTGTCGAACTTGGCTTACATAATGCCCTTCGCTTCACCATTATTGTTTGCATTGCACCTCACTCGCAAAAGGGAAGGGATATTGTTAGGATAAGTATTATATTTTGTAGTAGTTAATTTGTTTGTTATGTGCCAATTGTTTTTTAATTTGTTTGTTATGTGCCAATTGTTTTTATTTTTTAGAGGTAGAAAAGGGATTTAAGAAGAGATGGATGGAGGATGGAGATATGAAAAATGCATCATTCACCTCCATCGGGTTCTTTTAAAGAAGTAAAGGTGTAGAGGAGAGAGAATAAAATTGTTCTTATGTGGATATACAACTTGAGACTCGAACTAAAAGGCAAAGAAACTGGTGAGAAATCGCACTGGAGTTTTGGTTGTATCTTTCCAACATGTTTTTGTGGGGTCTGTTATCTTAGGGTGTGTTTGGTTGATAGAATGAGATTGAATAGGATAGGATGGTTCTGTACCATTTGGTTCTATTGTTTTAGGTGAATAAAATGATTCAGCATCTATAGATAATATTTCTCAAATTTGTATCCCACCATCCAGGATGGGATAGTTCCATTCAGACAACTAAATACATAAATAACTTTTTTTTAAAACTATCTCATACATACTTAGATACAAATAATCAAACACACCCTTGAACTTACGCTCGTCCACCGGTAACGACTGAGCCCCAAAAGGTGGACGTCGCGTCGAACCGTCACGCTGCCTTGGTCCATGCCGTTGCCTTGCACCACGTTGCCATGCTCCACACCACCTCGCGCCTGCACCGCCAACAAGCTCCATGCGGCCACACGCCGCGTCGATGAGCTCCATGCTACCTCGCGCTCACTTTCTTTGGCTCCGATCTGGTCGTCGACGTAGGGAGAGGGGAGAAGGGGCTTGTGGTGAGAGAGGTACGGAGAGACTGGGGCGGTGACGATGAGGTCAGTGCGAGACTTTGTTTATTGGTTTGTGCTTTTTTTCTTTTTAATGAATGCCGCGTAAAACTTTTGCGTGTTCTTAAAAAAAAGTAAGGTACATTAGATGGAAGTAAGTAGAGCCACTTGCCAGATACCATGCAATAGACAGAAGAACAAGGAATGAGAGAAAGAGAGTAAATAGGAATAGGAGACACGGAAGATAATGCCACATAGCAAAGCAAACTTGATTATGAGTAGCATTGTACAAATTTTGTGATTCTCAGTGGCATTATGCAAATTGCATTGTTTTGAAGGGAGATATATATAATTTTGTCAAGAAAACTAGCGCCACGGTCGTCCAAGAATCCGACTATTGCGACCAAAATAACAGTGCAAAGTCTCAGATGATAACTCAAGAAGAACAGATTCAGGTTCCATGGGGCATGGGGTGACAGAAAACTGAGAATCAAACTCTCAATTTATGTCATTTTAATCTAAGACGGCTAACAATTCTCTTTGCAACGTAAGGTGTTTACCCTGCTACAAAGTACCGTGTGAAGAATAATCCTCGAGAGTTCCTCGATTATTTGTGAACAAAACATGAAACAAGACACCTCCGAATTCCTCCAGGGAAGCATCAAACGCCAAACGAATCGATGACCTAAATGCTATGAGGAACAAATAATAATCAGAAGTCGGAACTAGTCAACTAGTCCCCCCAAAGAACTAATTTTTCAGGCGAGCATCTGGTATCTAATCCAGATTATCAATCACCGCATTAGTAAGTTCCTGGGTGGTGCTGGTGCCGCCCAGATCCTTTGTTCTGTATTTGCCTTCTGCAACGACACGCTTCACCGCCGTTTCCAACCGGTCAGCAAATGAAGGGAACCGCAAATGCCTCAACATCATGGCGGATGATAGAAGCAGGGCGACAGGGTTTGCTTTCTTCTGCTCTACAATGTTCTCATTCCCGACATTTCCTGCAGAAGCACCTTGCTCGAAGACGGCATGGTCCTGACCCACATTACCTGCAACATGACGCAGCGTCTCACCCTCAAAACCTATACTGGCTTACAAAATGCACCAATAGGCAGTTCATATATCTCAAAATAAAGGGAGATTAGTAAGATTTCTGAATTATTCCAAAGGAATAGACGAGGGTTAAAATTATGTAAAAGACAAACACAAAGCATCTAAAAAAACCTATGTTAATCAGAGACTAACAAAATATTGTCAGAATTCCGAGAAGAAATTGTTGACATGCTCATTATTTGTATGAAGGAATGACAACGGAAAGAGAGAACAAACTGAAAGCCTACCTCCAGGCATGACACCTGTTCCTCCAACAATACCTGCAGTTGTATTGGCCACCAAATTGCCGTAAAGATTAGGTGTAACCTACCAAAAGAACCCAAAGAAAGCAAGTTAGAAATTCTACAGGTAACCCCCAGGAATGGCATAGATAAAAACAACATTTGGGGATACCAGGATAGTTAGATGCATACCATAACATCAAATTGTTCAGGCTTCGCAACAAGTTGCATGCAGCAGTTGTCAACAATGATTTCATTGTACTGAATACCAGGATATTTTGAGGCAACCTCACGGCAAGACTCCAAGAACAAACCATCAGCAAGCTTCATGATGTTCGCTTTATGCACTGCTGTGACTTTCTTTCGGTTGTTAAGGTAAGCATACTCAAAAGCATATTTGGCGATCCTCTCAGAACAAAACTTTGTGATCACCTAGAAAATCCATTCAGTAAGAGTAGGAAGGAAAATGTGTCCTCATTTCTCCAAAAACAAAAGTAAGAAGGAAAAACAGTTGAGAACTGAAAAGGACAGCATAAGTTGAGTGCATTTTTTCATTAACAGTTTCTTGAGCAAACTCATGTAGCACCTCATGACACACAAGAGTATAAGAGAACTCATTAAAGACTTCCACGAAAGCAAAAAAGATAAGAAAATAAGCACATATGTGAAGAGCATTATTAATATTTGAATATAGACAGTACTTTCAGCATATATTGATCAATTTAATAATATGAGAAACCACACTAACCTTGTGGATATTCATGTATTGGCAAAACAATATATACAACCAAATATATACATCAATACAAAATAATCTCACCCATCAGTTTATCTGGGGACAAAAGTACCTATTGCCTAGGATACATACATCCCAAATCCATGATACCAGCCTCATGGCATGTCACATCACAGTTTGACAAAATAATAACAACAGTATATTCTACAAAAGGCCTATAGTGTTTGCTACCGAATACACCAATCATGAATTAAACAAGAAGCTTTACAGTTGAGTCAACCGTAACTGCATAACATTTGCGCAATATTCCAACTTTAAATAATAGGGGAAATTCCTCAAATTCATAGTTTGACTACCCAAACATTTACCGGGCAAACAATGACCCATGAGCTCAATTAAACTGGTTCGTACTGATAAAAAAGCCTGATAATCTACATCACAAGACTGGGCAATCAAAGCACATGCTAAACATTAAAACAAAAAAAAACGCCAGTGAATTGACCTCGTTTCTTCCTTAATGGTACTGCAACATGGGACTCCAAAGTTTGCAGTTCTACACAGCTGTACCGGCAACTGTGCCCTAACTCCAACTGCAAACTTATGAGGTATGAATTGCAAGGATGATATAAACTATTGGGTAAACAGAAAATTTCTAAAGGCGTGTTATTTATATAGATTACAGCGGCCACAAATTTAGACGAACTCAATTTTACGCATGTTGAGCTAACAAGCTGACGGCATCACTTCCATAGCAAATAAATCATGTGATCTACTCTAATAGTAGCAACTTTGCAATAGGAAACTCTCATTTCATCCATGAACTAACTATGATCTGTAAAATCTACAGATCGAATAACCTGTACCAGTAATAGTGGCCATGAATTCCATCACAGGGTCACAAAAACACAAATCACACGTCAATCAATGCAGGGTGGCGATCCTCCAAATAACACGGAATTGGCCATACCTTAAGGCTCTCGACAACCCCGGGGACGACCTCGTGCTCGAGCCCCGAGTACTCGCCCTCGGTGTTCTCCCTGATGACCACGATGTCGACGTCCTGGTGCCTGGTGGGCAGCCCTGGGAGGTTGGAGCAGTTGACGAGCGAGGCGTAGAGGTCGAGCTCCTTACGGAGCTGCATGTTGAGGGAGGAGACGCCGCCGCCGACGGGGGTGGCGAGCCCACCCTTGAGGCAGACCTTGTTGCGGCGGATGGACTCGATGACGGCGGGCGGCACGGCGGGCATGTCGCCGTGGACCTCGTAGGTCTCGAAGTAGACCGGCGCGTGCATCGCCTCCATCACCTGCCGCACGGCGCCGGTGACGAGAGGCCCGATTCCGTCGCCCGGGATGAGCGTGACGGCGCGCGGGGTGCCGTCGCCGGGCCGGGGCATGTATGTCACCGTGCGGCGCGCGCCGCCGCCGTGGCCTGGGAGGGGAGGCGAGGGAGCCGGGGAGGAGACGAGGCGGCGAAGGAGAGGGGCGGATCGCCGCGCCATGTGGAGGGCTGGGGTGCTGGGCGGTTGCGAATTGCGATCGGGGAGGCGGTGGCGGGCGGCCGGGAGCGGCGGGAGGGAAGGAAGGAGATCGAGGGGGGACCGGGAGAGGAGAAAGGGAAGGCGGAGATGGATACTCCGGTTATTTTGTGGTTTAGTCCTTGTGGTTGTTCTGCATTTGCAAACTAAATCGAAGCTAGCCTTCCTTCACAAGAATAACGACGGGTCTCTGACAAGTGGGGCCATCCATCGACAGGGAATTTTCCAAACCGAAGAGAATTTATACGTGCTCCGTATATTTTTCTTCTTATCTTTATACGTTTCCGGTTGAGTTTGGTAGCCAGGTTCGATGCACAAAACTGCACACATCATTGTTGCGAAAATGCCGAGATGGTTGAATTTGCCACTCGAAGGCCAGCCATCCATGCAATCGAACGATCAAACAAACAAAACCACCACATCATTTGAGCTTTGATTTCAGCAACCACCCGGAAATCGCAGCCACAACGGCCTGTACTTTATCAGTTCAATGTCTGGATTAGCACAAATGAGACCTCGCTGAGTAAAAAGGTAAGGCGTACCTTGCTGAGAACAAAACTTTGTCCTTATTTCAGTCCGGCATTTCTTTCCTTAGCAGTGAATTCTGTTTTTTCTGCAAAACAATATCAGCACAAAACATGGTAAAATGGTCACATTCAAAAAAAAGTATGTTGTTGTTGATATCATTAACATATCTAAAGATAATTCTTGCAGGACTGGTGATCAAGGAATGAACATGTGGAGACAGCAAACCAAAAAAAAAATCAATGGGAAAAGTCCATATAACACCCCTAAACTTTGCTCGAAAGTATGTCCGACACCTCAAACTATGAAACCAGACATTTGACCTTCCGAACTTTGCAATCCGGTTCAAATAACACCCTGACACGGTTTCACATAGTGGTATTGCCCGCGTGGTGATGAGAGGGCGATTTTGCCACGTATAACGACGTGCTAGGCATGTTTAGGTGAATGACAAGTGGAGCTCACAAGGACTTCTCCCCCAAATTGAAATAGAGGAGGGAGCTACAGAGGTTGGTAGCCATGGAAGCATGGTTGGGAGCTCAGTAGGCGAGAAGCTACTATGGCACCCCACCTGTCATTGACCTAACTAGACCAGTGTGTTATCCTACATGACAAAATCACCTACTTATTGTGTCACTACCACTATATGAAATCAGGTCAGAGTGTTATTTGAATTGGACTACAAAGTTTGGGAGGGTCAAATGTCTGGTTTTATAGTTCAAAATGCTTGATGGACTTTCGATGAAAGTTCGGGATGCTATATGGAATTCTTCCAAAATCATAAGAATGACATAAGAAGATGCATCCTGTTAAATTTGAAGTACAATATTAAAGTAGCTCCGACACTTGCACAATTCAAGGAGTACCGATGACACCATATTTGACTAGGTAGGATCGCGCGCTATGCTGCGTCGTGAGAAATTTGGTTTAGGGTTCTTTTTATCAAAACAAATAGTAGGATGATCTCAACGTAATTTCGGTTTTCTCGATGGTTTTTTAAAAAATGGGCTGGCTAGGTGCCGTCGGCGAACCTATTGTTTGCTTAATCATGATTTCTTTGCTCCAATTTTTAAGACAATCTACTTTCCCAATCACCTTATTAAATCATAACTGCTACACTTTTTCTCGAAAAATGACTAATTCAGATCAAGAAATACCCTGCCAATCAAATAAGCACATAGACTTTGAACTAAAAGCTTAACTTCAAGAAATAAACTAAAGTGTGAAAATTCCTAAAGTTTTTTGAAGAGGTACCTTTTGGGGGAGGCTGAGGGAAGTTGTGAGATAATAATAGATTCATCCGAAATACGCCAGTCTCATGGAGTTCCAGCTGCACCATGTCCAGATTAAGATTTAAAGAACATAATATTAGAACACAGTGCAGTAGAAAATAGTAATAAACAATTAATACTCTGTAATAGACAGAAGGAAAGGGCTTTATGAATACTTAACTCTGAATAAATAATTCGTAAGAGAGACATAGAATGCCAAAAAACCCACTAAGCAAGCACGAAAGCACGATCAACATTAGCATGTATATTATTATCATTGCAAATCCCAAAAGTAATGGAAAGTATAAACCAACATATCTTGATAGAATCGTACCAACGCCCTTAATATCAGCAAAAATATCGGTGAAGTCATCATCATTAACGATAACTTTAATCCTTTTTGGAGGTGACTCATCGAGATTCTTCAGTTCTTTAGGCAATTGACTGAGGACATTTGGTGGAAGGTTCTCGTTGGTTGTCTTCAGTTACATGAATAGGCCATTAGAATCATGGAAGGCAGCATAAAATTGTTTTGTACCTATGTTCTCTTGATTACTCAACAAATACTAAAAAGTTGAAGACTTTCAATACTCACCATGGAGGCAAGAACAAACATCAGATCGAAACTCGTATAGTTGCTGCAAAATAAGCTAGCATGTAACAGGATTTTTTTTAAAAAAGGAATAGGTCATTCTGTAAAGTTAAACAGCAAAGGATTTACTTTAAGCACACATGGAATTGCCCGGTTAGTATTTCATATCTGCACCATAGTGATGCTATAACGACGACACCAATCCCTGTATCCTTCCCCATAGCATTTTTCGCAGCTACAGTATTAGGGAATAGTAATTGGCATGCACTTGTCTTGGAAAATCGAGACTTCTTTGATGTTTAAGATGATTTTGTAAGAGTATATGAAAATTACCAGCATTTTAGATAGCTACAGTGTTCATCTCGTCACTAACTGAGAAATGTTATTCCAAAAATTCAAGTAATAAACAAAAAAGAATGAAGTCCGTATACTCACATTTGTGCAAAATGAAGCCGCAGTTTATCTAGCTCCTCCAAGGTAAGGTCATGGGTTCCTAAAAGGCTCCTAAACCTTTTTGTCCTCAATGCCACTTTGCTGCTCAAGATGCTAGCTATTGCTGCTACCCATAATTTCCTTCTAGCATTGAAGCTTTGTAGTTTTGAGACAACCTCTGCACATGACCACTGAGTTCTGCAAGAGCAACGCAGAAACACGGCATCACAAACAAGACAATATCTTTTAGTAACAAACGTAAATTCTTGGGCCACCCCAGTTCTTGAGCCACCTCAATTCTTGGGCCTAAAACTTGCTAGCAGAACTTGAGGACAACCTTGCACATTCATTTATTTGAATCAACTCTTCTCTGGAATGTGCAATCCTGCACATAAAATATTAAATGAATTATGTCAATCTAAAGGAGGTTGGTAGTATACCCTACCCCATATTGTTAGATTAGTTATAACAAGGTTTATAATAGCGTGTGTTAATACAAAGTAATGAAAACATCGGTAAAATAAAATAGCTGAAAACAAAAAGGTGTAGAGCTTCCAATACATAAATATGGAATTGTAGCCTTTTAATCTAATGACTAAAGGACTATAGTTGAGATAACAGAAAATAATGATGAAATAATCCTATACATTGGAAGATCACCTGTGGTTAGTCTTTTCTTCTCAATGCCTGAAATACTTCTTCTCACGGCATTTCCTACTGTTATGTCAGCACATATGTCAAGTCCCATGATCTATGGCAAGAAAGAGAATATGCACACAGAAAAGAGTTTTGCGCTGGTCCAGAGCATTCTTCTTTGAACAACAATCACCTTCACAACGTAGTCCGTTTGCATGGTCCTCTCTAAACCTTTCACACAAATTGGTTGTAAAAAAATGTAGCTCAATTGTAAATGTCGCAACTAAAACGAATTAGTCTGTACACATATGATATGATCTTTTTAAATAATCAATAGGACTGAAGAATTATGTTAGTAGAAAGGTTAGTGTTTTCTATCATGTTTCAACATGACTAGGAAGAAAAAGCTGTAATTCACACAATTGGAAAGAACAATACATTCGAAAAAGGTTTAGTTTTTATTACTTTCATATACGTATCTATGTCGGGTTTAGGGGTGATCCCAGCCTCCTTGTCCCTTGTGATTACTTCCTCCACGATTTCTTATTTACAAAAGAAAATGATAGCATCTGGTTAAGTAGATGTCCTTATTACTTTGGATACATTCTTCATCCATAGTTAGCTCAGCCCTTTCAAGGATAAAGAATATCCATCCTGGAATGTGCGTACCGTATACTGCAGTTTGAGTACCAAATATAGAGGGGGGAAAATAGGAAATCATGATATTCAAGAGTACACATGCACAAACATTGTTTTAGCTCCTAAGAACACCTATGCATAGTAAGGCATCAAGTAGATATAGTAAATCATGACGGCAATCCAAATACGGGTGCCTTTCCTATTGATAGCGTAGTCGTCAAAAGCAATCATAGATCTGACTTACCATTAATATGGGTTTTTTCTTCAGAAGTTCCAGAAGAATGTTCGCCTTCAGCTGCACGTCGAGCAACCATATGCAATGTGTATATGTCTTCCAAATCTGGGGTAGTCAAGGATATACATAGCAGATCGACGATCAAGCATAACACACACAATCCACATATGAATGTGGCAGCAAAGCAATTTAAAAGCATCCTTCCAATCATTGGACGAAAACGTATACAAACGACATAGCACAAGAAAAATAAATCTAATGATTAGAAAATGACAAATCCCACTATCAAGTGCTGAAAACCAATAATCAAAGACAATGTTTCCACCATCCCATGTAACCTTCTATAAATAAACTGAGGCGCACCAACTGGTGTTCAACCACTTCAACTTTTAACAAATATACCGAATGCTTATAATGAGTTAAGGTTCTCATCCATATATGTAACAATCAAAGCTTAGCATCTTGAATGTGGTGTTCAACTTTATGTCTTTATTTCATTTTAAGGCTATTATTCATATTACCACCAAAGCAGGCAGCTTTGTTTCCATCAAAAGAAGTAAATGCTCTACACCTCTACTCTTCCGCCAGTCAATAAATCACCCATATGACTCTAAAAATCTCTGATATCACTAATTTCTATGATATAATGAAGCAAGGAGAAAAAATGAACAATAAGATATGCATGTAAACAGTGTACACAGTACAACTCATAAAGATAACAAGTGAGTTGGACATGCAGATGGTTCAAGTATGCACTTCATAGCGCTGACTCATCCTCTAAAAATCAATAGCTGCTGGTCCACAGTAAGGCCAGTTGCATCTGTCGTCTTCTCTTTTAGGACCAAAACAGACACCTAGAACAATTTGGCAATTAGTTCTTCCCAAAACATTGCACATTATATTCACTCTCCTGATTCTAAATACAACTTAGAAGTAACAGGGAGCTAAACATTATGTAGCATTTATAGCATTTCGAGGTGGTTCAGCAGTCAACAGGAAAATAGACACAAAACCGGTGACATTTTCAAGGATGTGGATCCTTGCTTGCTGGCGGTTGAAGCCGAGGCCGACCATGGTGGTGAGCAGCTGGGGATCAAGTAGGCATTTGAGCAAACAGGCGGTGGGGATGGTTGGAGCCATGGAGGCAGAGCCGAAAGGCGCTTCAAGTCTCGGTTTACAGAGAGGCTGAAGATAGCCGAGCTGAGGAGCGTGGGGAGCGGCCTGGCGGGGACCACATGACATTCTGCCTCCACGCACACGTCCCGCCACCGCACCTCCACCGTTAGCTTCCGCACGCCCACCATGCAAATTGAAATTCACTTGGTTTCAAATCTTATATGCAGGACGAGGGAGTAGGTAGGTAGCCAGGAGGGAGGGAGGGGGACTGCACGCTTTGCTTGTATGTCCATCCTCTGGCGCTGCTTTCGGAGCAGGCGGAGGCTATCCTGCTGGATGTTGGCGATTAGGCTCTCCACCACCTCCATCCGCTCTGTCGCCCCCAGACTCCGCACGTGCACCACCTCCAATCCATCCTTCTCAAGCCCTATAGCATGTGTTCCCTCGCCAAGGAAGAAGAAACAACATCGCCTCTTCCCCTCTTGGTGGAGACAGAGAGCGAAGGACGCGAGGCGCGAGGGTTGGCAAGGTTGGGAAACTAGGACGTGCAAAGAGCCATCGCTAGGCAATGCGGAGGGACACGCGGAGCTGCAAATGCAAGGCCGACGCAATGAGCTTGCCGATTGGTCGCAGACGGCATATAAGGCGGCGTCGAGGCCTTCGTAGGGAAGTCGCCGAAGTAGGAGGCGACGGATCTACGCGGGGCAGCAAGCGGAGGAGGCAAGGTGGAGGCAGAGCCATGTGCGGTTCTGGCCGTGGATAGGAACAGGGGAGGACAGCGCGTCGAGCGGAGGTTTTCGGAAGGAGCGTGGCGTGGAGGGCTCCGGTCGGACGGAATCCACGAGGCGCAAAGATCCTTTGGAGAGGGAGCCGCAGGATCGATCGGATGGCGCCAGCACGTCGAGGCGGTGATTGGTCGAGAGGAGGAGCGAGCCGACGTGGCATCGCTTGGCGCTATAAGATATGTAATATACGTAGAAGCTTAAACTTGGTCCACCAACCATTCTAGATGTATTATTCAATACAACTGTTTGTACACTTCTGGTTCATGTTCCAAAACCCCCTTTCACACACAAACTACATGGACAATGATTCTTGATAGTCCATTCAACGACTTTCAAGTTCAAAAAGTTGCACGCCGGTGATTAGGATTTTTTGTTTATTGGACCCCGACACTTTTTTTTGTGCAAATCTAGCCCTTCCGAATAAATTTGCAAAAATGGCACCCTTCTTGATCACGGAAGGCGCGAAATGTGTCGCCTGCCCCACTCCTGTACCGCAGCAGCACATCTCATCGCATCAGCGACACCTCTAGGTTTGGTAGGTCACCGCGCAGTACGAGCTCGACGGCAGGGACCTGCCGAGCTACCCAATCTCGGTAGGCAGGTACTAAGGTACCACAGATCGGAAGTGGCTTAATTAGCCACTTAATTAAGCAAAACCACTTAATCAGTGTCTTAATTAAGTGATTAGTTTACTAATCATGGTGCTTAGTTGGTGAACTTGCCGAGGTATGGTTCCTCGGTAGTGAAACTCCTACCGCGCCTTTTGCGATCGAGGAGGGGGCTATTTTTGTAAATTTATTCAAAAGGGGGCTAGATTTGCAAAGAAGATATTTTAGGGGGCTAGAAAAAAGAAGACTTTTTGTGATCAAATTCACTAGCTAGGATCAACAACACTCAACCTCAGATAGCTTATTCGGGAAAGTGCACAAAATACAAAAATTAGTATTTGACTCTTGTTAAGTAAAAGTGAGACCAACCCTAATATGACATGGATGAAGGATCTACTGTTTGTCTATTTCAACTAACAAGTAAAAAAGGCACTAGTTCTGGTACAAAATCACAAGTTTTAGATTAATACACACTTCAGGTACAATTGTACAAGTCATCTTAGAGGTTAACACTTGGACCAAGAAAATAGCATAGCTTGTAACTACTCAAAAAGTTGCAACTATCTTAAAATCAATTATGCAATCTCTTCCATCTCCTAGTTCATCATGGCAACCCACATAAAAGGAGATTACCGCTTTGCTTTGACTTTTTGAGTTTTGAAAACTCAAATAATCACGCTCATAACACAGAATAATGCTTCACCCTCGGCCTTAACAGGAGTCTTCTAAAAGGATGTTTGGTGAACGTCATATTAACTAGTATTTTCAGCTCACTTAGTGACCTGGGTCCTCTACAGCAGGTATCAGGCCCCACTCTACTATTTTCACATTTTACATTTTAGACCTCACGAGATCCTAAGATATGCTGGCCAAGTCTAGTTTTCACAAATTTTATTGAAGTGTGAAGTGCCATATTAGAGATTAAGAAACTGAGCAAAAGCCATACATTCTGCAATAAAATGAACGTACATTCTATGTCCTAAGCATGCACAATTGCAGCATGGGCATACATAATGCAAGCATACACACACATGCACTTTTCTTTTTGACAAACAAACAAATGCTACATTGTTCACAAAATTTATAAGCAGTTAACTCAATTAAATTACGATTTATGTAAGTAAACATAGATCATGCAGAAGGAATTTGGTTTGAGTATTGAAACCAGTATAGCCTTTCTATCTTGCCACCATTTCATATCACAAGTGGACCTTAGTTTTCAACCGGAAGTCAAGTTTTGACCATAAAACCTAAGTTCTCTCCTGAATGCCACTAAAATGCCAGTTAATTCCTCGGATTCTAACTTAGTGACTTCTCCTAATTTGCGCATAATATTGCCTCCCTAGCATATCAGAAATGTTGTTTCATGCTAGCCTAATAATTGATACAAAAGCAATGGGTTTGTCCATAGATACAAGGCAAATACCTTCATTCAGCAGAAACACAACAAGAACATAACTCAGAATCGAATCAGCACCTGATGGAGCACGCTCAAATTGCTCTCCTCCACCTCTCGAGCAAGCCCCTCCAGCATCCTTAGCATCCCGGCATACATGTCCTCCAACTCGTTCGCTTGCCCCGTAGTCAAGACCACCACTGGCTCTACCCTCCCCGGCCCAAACCCCTCCACCATCCCATGCCTTATGCTCTCCAATGTTGTAACCCTTTGTCGGCTGCAGTGGCAGCCACGACATAGGTGACTCCGCCACGACGGTGTGGTACTGGTCCCAGAAATTGGGACCCACGTTGATGACCTGGAGGGAGCGGGGATGAGGCGGGAGTCGACCAGGAGGAACGTGCGGTCGTCGAACGAGTGGACGGAGAGCTTGGAGGAGAAGGAAGGGCATACGAGGAGGTGGGTGAAAGCTAGAGTTTTGGAGAGGGAACAGGTGAGAGCGACCTCGCACATGGAGGGGCGGAGCGCTGCGCGCGGCGGGAGGAGAAGAAACTGACGGCGACTGAGGCCTAAGGGATCGGGGGAGTAGGGTTGGAAGCGGCCGAGGGTGTCGGAGAGGGAGGAATGGTGGGTGAGCGAGGAGTGGCCGACAATGGAGATGGAGATGGAGGGGGCAGAGGAGGCAGGGGCAGGGTCGTCGTCGCAGAGGGAGGGGGAAGGGGCCAGAGGGCTGGCGACGCTACTAAAGAGGAGCCCGTCGCAATCGCCGACGTTGATGCCATAGTAATCAAGGAGCGCCGCGAGTGCCGCGCCGAAGAGCTTCATGGCGTCGGTGGTGGCCACTACTGGGTTGTGATTTGGGGAAGCCTCGACTTCGGGGAGGCCCTTTTTGGGCGACAACGGCTAGCTGGTCAAAAAGAAACATAGAAAAGGAAACTTATGCTTGCATTTTTTATATATCTAATGCTTAGTGGTGTCCAAACGGGCGGCTTGGCACGGTCCGACCCATTTACCGGGCGGTACAACCCATTTAGACTCAGCTAATAAACAGATCGTGCTGTGCGCCATACCCTGCCTGGGCCGTGCCCACAGCATCGGACCGCGGGTCGACCCATTTGGCCATCTCTACTAATGCCACACATTCTCACCAAATTAAATAAATGACATTGCTTCTATAGTGATATATCACTGTCTCAATACAAATTCGGTAATGATATAATAAGTACGTCGGATGCTTGGGCCACGTTTTATTCAACCCACTACAGTCACTAAAAACACTCTCTTAGACTTCTACACACAGCAAAAGCCAAATGCAAAATATCAGAGACTTCACTCACAGCTCACAAACGGAAGCTACTCCCATCCCTATTCTACACAACACGTTCCTTCTCCTTCTTAGGTGGGTTGCTGGTCACTGCCTCCCAAAGGCAGTCACCATAGTAGCTATACTCCACCCCTACCCCCACTCCCTCTTTAGACCAACGGGGCAAGGATAGGGCATCACGTGGAGGTATCCCATCTAAGGGGTGGATAGATCTCATTGAATCAATTGCACGGCAATTGTAACATGTCAGATCTAGTGATTCCAAGGTAGGAGGAGTTTGGTTAATGAGGAGTGGAGCACAACACAGCTGGGTGACGACGAGGCATTGGTGCCAGGCCGACCTTGCCCCTTCTAGATCTAGGCTGGCTGGCCATGAGGCGGTCATGTCAGCATTCGCCTCTGTCCTCTTCTTGATAAATTAGCTCTGGTAAGGTTGTTGCGTGCAATTTATTTTCCTCAAGCTTGTTGCAATCCTCTCTAATTGTTGCAGGACAAGTACCGAGGTATTGTAGCATCTCTCTAGCTGTTGCATATTTTGTTTCTGCTTGTTGCATTCTTGATTGCAAAATGTTGCAACTAGTATTTTCGAAAGTTGCAGAGTTGTAACATTACAAATGTGTTTGGTGAGGACTGTGTATTATTTAATTTGTTGCAAACAATGCCTCAAATTGTTTCATGAGAAGCTGTAAAATGTTTCAACTATTGTTTCAAAAT
This sequence comes from Otatea glauca, assembly GCA_036346275.1. Taxonomy (NCBI): domain Eukaryota; kingdom Viridiplantae; phylum Streptophyta; class Magnoliopsida; order Poales; family Poaceae; genus Otatea; species Otatea glauca. Next base: position 35,962,809 of record CM070717.1, read on the forward strand.
GTTGCAACGTTTTAACGATGTAAATTTGTTTGTTTGGGATTCATGAGCTAGTTTTCCAATGCTGCTAAATTGTATACCTATGTTTCATCCAATTACGGGGAGAAGATTTTTTTTAGTTTTTTATCTTGATGTTTCCACTGTTGTTTTGCGAATTTGTTGCACATACTGACTATAAATGTTGTACATGTTATTCACTCATGTTACACCTGAGCGCTTCCCATCAGACGTCCGAGAGCTTTACAAATTATATAAATTTTGAAGCTACAGGCTTGGCAGTTGAGAATAGCCAAAAGCTTTCCATGTCCCTCGCAACAACGCTACGCTTTGAACAAAATGTATGTTCATAAATTATTTGTTTAAACCATTTTTACTTCTTACAATGAGACATATTTTGACCTTGTTTTGTAGAATTTTTTTCTAAAAACAGGACAAATATGCTAGTGGAACAAAACTAGAGATACTATCGGTACAAATGAAATATGCTACATGAACAAAATCAAACATACTATCAAAGCAAATTGAACTATTCCAAGCGTGGAATCAAAGTGTTCGGCGAACTAAATTGAATTTTGCTACGAGCATGGAATTGAATTGTTCCGAGCATGGAATTACAATTTCCTTGGATGGTTAAAATTAATTTGTTCCAGGTGTGGAATTGAATTATTTCAGGTGTGGAATCAAATTGTTCCGAGGGTTAAACTGAATTGTTGCAAGCGTGCGATCGAATTGTTCTAAGACTTAAATTGAATCTGTTCTAAGTATGGAATCGAATCGTTCCATGTTTAACTTGAGTTGTTACGAGCGTTGTATTGGATTGTTCAAAGGGTTAGAAGAAATTGTTCTGGGAGTCGAACGAAATTGTTATGAGGGCTAAATTGAATTGTTCCATGGGAAAACTGCTCATCTTGTCACGAGGAGCACCATAGTTCAAAGTGACATTAAATTATTTTCCTTATTTCGGATTAACTCACTCTAACACTCGGTGACACCCGCACACTACATAGTCGTTCCCCTTACACCACACATATCTATACTATATCATATGCCATCTGGAATCCCCGGCTCCTCAGCGCTTCGCCGTACGGTTCGCGCACCCGCGGCCAATCGTGTCACTCCCGTCCTTCCTCGGCGCCATCCAGTTTTGAGCTTTCGCTGCGTTCCCTCTTGTGCCAGCCCCGTCCCGTCCGTCGTTGGCTCCCGCGATTCTTGACCGTTCGGCCGGTCAATGGATCTGTTTGCACCAAAATTTGGCAGATAGAGTCAGAATCGGCAGTCCAAGATCAACAAGATACGACTAGGATACAGATTGAAGATATTTGGAAACGGAACAGGTTGTTAAGGAAAGCACCATCCAAATAGAGGCTGATACAGATTCTACTCCTAACGTGTTGTACCAGGACTCTATCGGCCAATGGGTATAAAAGAGGTCTAGAGGTGATCGTAAAAGTCGCCCGAGCCAACCAACCAATTCGCGTCTACTTTTCATCTACTTTTCTGTCGACTAGGAGTAGTTCTTGTAATTTAGTCTTTGTAATTCGATCTTGATCAATAAAGTTGCGCATCGCCGACTGTTGATCTTCTTCAAATTATGCCCTAGGTTTGATTTATTCTGATTTTGTTGCGCATCGCCTTCTTCAGAATCAATCTGCCTTTATCCTCTGATTAGCCTTAATCGGCTAATTAGATCTATTCTGATACCTTGATCTTGATCGGCTTCAAGCTGATTGAGTTTAAGCTGATTGATCGTTACGATCGGCTTTGAGAGAATTTTATCCTCTGGTTAGCCTTAATCGGCTAATTAGATCTATTTTGATACTTTGATCTTGATCGGCTTCAAGCTGATTGAGTCTAAGCCGATTGATCCCAACGATCGGCTTCGAGTGAACTTTATATCTTTTACCTTGTTGATTATAGGTCAAATCGACTGGCACGCTCTTGAACCGGTGTTAAATGCGGTGTCTCTTTGTCGAAACCCTACTTCAAGTTTTTGACGTCAACACATTCTTGGCACGCCCGGTGGGACAACAATGTCGTCGTCTGGCAAGTCGATACCGCCGTCTGACGTCAACCCTGAAGCCATAATTGTCCCTACAATGGATGATTTAGCCCCAGAGCAGCGCAAAAAGATTGAAGATCGAAAAACTGCTCTCGAGGAGATGATGCTGAACTGTTTCCAGAAAACCCGACGCGGCATCACTCAGAAAAGTGCATTGCCGACGGTTAAAACCTCGCCGACGAAGGCACCACCGATGGACCGGTAAGTCGATATCCGCTGCTCAAGCGAGTTATCGATATGATAAATCAACTGCTCGCCACGCTCTAATTAACCAGTCATCGGCCCTCGTTACAACCCTTAAGCCGATGATAGCCAATAGCGTGAAATCGATTGCTCAGGAGTTGGTATCGTCAGGAAGCCTGCTTGACCCAATGCAAAGCCTGCCTAGTTATCCTGTTTTTTCGATACCACAAAATACGCAGAGCGTCACAGCTGATCCTAAACCATCGGCTATTGCTCCACCACCAACTATGATGCCAGCGCAACCTACTATCATACTACCGCGAGACCCCCCGGCGAGCGGAGTAACGCATTATCAGGCATACACTGATGCAGCAAAGTTAGAAGCATCGGCTAGTTTACAGCCGTCTGCTCCATTTTATGCTTTCCCACAATCGGCTCTACAGCTGATTGAGTCTGATAGGCACCCTCAGTATCGTGAGTCTGCTTCTTTCAATCCGGCCCTTCATAGGGTGGTAAGCTATTCAGAACCTTTCGTGCCATTACGGATCGGCCGATTGGAAGAAATAATGGGATTGGGCAGAACGCTCCATATCCATCGGCTCGGTCTAGTCGGCAACCCGAGTTTGCACTCGGGAGGCAGGACGCCGGTTACGACCGAAGCTACCAAAGGCACGTCGCCCATATACCTGATGGTGTAAATTGGGCTAACCAAATTTCTGTTGTGTTGAGAGATCAGTTTGACATACAGCCAAAGGGAAAAACCATCGGCTATAAAAAGCCGTATCCTGATTATATAGATCGCATGTCGTACCCAAATAACTTTAAAGTCCCTGATTTTGCAAAGTTTTCTGGGGATGATTCGGTGACAACACTTGAGCATGTCGGACGCTTTATTGCTCAGTGCGGTGAGGCAGCCCAGTCCGATGGGTTAAAGATCAGATTGTTCCCGTTGTCATTATCTGGAATGACCTTTACTTGGTTTACCAGCTTACCCCCAAATTCGGTCCACTTATGGAACGATTTGGAAAGCCGATTTCACGAATACTTCTTTTGGGCGCTTTGGAGCTCGTGGATTTGGATCTAAGTTCGTCCCAATGTAAGTCCGGAATCGATAAATGATTATGTTAAGAAATTTAGGGAGGTCAGAAATCGATGCTTTAATGTCACATTGCCTGACAATCAACTAGCCGATTTAGCTTTCCAGTGGTTAATTCCTCCTTTAAGAGAAAAATTCGGGGGGCAGGATTTCACCAATTTAAGTCATCTCCTACAATGAGTATCAGCTCAAGAAAGCCGTTTCTCCGATGATAACAGCTTCAAAAATGAATTCAAGAATTACAAAGACAAGATAAAATCGGCTATAGAGGATGACCAATTAAAATTTTCAGAAGAGCCGACGATGCAGCTGGACGCTGATCCTTTTCCCATAAACATGGTGGGATATACGGGTAAAGAAAAAGAGCCGATGAATAATGAAGGATTGGCCCAACATGTTATTACACAGCCAGCTTCTCGAAACAAGCAGACGATGAAAATCACGATCGGCTCGTTGCAGATAGAAGCCGATCGCGAGGGCAAAAACTCCAGGACTGTCAAGATCAAAGGGGAACCACAGACTGGCAAGTGGTATACAGCACAGAAATCTCCGCCCCGAAGGCCACCGGTTAAGCCCAAGCCGACATTTTCTCAGTTGCTGGAGAAGTACGAAAGGATGAATAGCCGACCGCGATATCCTCAGCGTCGGTCGGATAATTTATATCGGACTGACAACATCGAGAGAGCTCACGAGAGATGCCCTTTTTGGCAATTTTGTTGGGAGAGGGGAGTAGCATTGCCATCGCCGTATACTTGTCCGATGGAGCATTACCCCCAACATGATTGGCCGAAAAGATTGGTAAAGGATCGGCTAATTAGGCCAGTGCTTGATAGGTCTAGTCAATCAAATCGAAGGCCGGTCAAGGAAAGAATTTATATGCCAATCCAAGTCGACGATCGGGCAGAGAGCAGCCACGCGAATGCAAAAGACTTGGCTGGCAAGATACGAGAGCCAATTGAGCCTAAGCCGAGATGGTGCCTGCCTGGCCTCAGTCGGTTGTAAGGTCGAGGATGCCGACTAGAGGGGGGTGAATAGGCGGCTTTTAAAATTCTCTCGCTAATTTATGCAAAGCAATTCACCACTAATTTTTCTAATGCCAAAACCTTAACAAATATTAATACGGAAGCGATAAACTAAGGTTTTGACAATCAAGACCTAAATTCTCTAGGCTCACTATGTGCACTAACTAATTATATCTCTAACAAGAAAATGCAATTCTAAAGACAAGCAATCAATCAATTTAATTCTATGAATATAAATTGCTTGAACATAAATAACAAACACAATGCAAGCACAAGAGACACGATACTTTTTACCGTGGTGTTCGGAGACTTGCCGGTCTCCCCTAGTCCATGTTGAGGTTAGCCCAAACACATTGGACCGGCTCCACGAATTGAGCACCCACCTCGAATCCACTAGTGGTAGCTCCTTTTCCCTCCCGGGTAGGCGAGCTCCAACCTTCACAAACTTCGTCGGGACTTCTCACAACCTCCGTTGAGAAGCTCACCGTGCACGACGCTCTACGCCGTCTAGGAGGCGGTAACCTCCAAGAGTAACAAGTCAAGCCCTTCCGCTTGAACTTCACCTAGTGCAACACATGCACTCTAGTGACCTCCTATGTGCAACACATGCACTAGGATCCTCCTTAAGTGCAACACATGCACAAGAGACTCTCAATCCTCTCCTAATTGCAACACATGCAATTAGAAGCTCACACTAGCTCAAGAAGCAAATGGAAGAGGGCAACACATGCACACAACTCCTATAAACACCCAAATGCTCTAGCACACAGCCAACCACTTGCCCTTGTCCCCCAAGGCCTCCTTTTATAGCCTCCAAGCCAAAACTAGCCGTTGGGGGAATTTCCGGTGCTACCGCCCAACAGGGACCGGTAGCACCGGCCTCCTCACCAACGGTTACAAAACTAGCCGTTGCAGGAAAACAGGTAGCACCGGCCAACTAGGAGCGGTGCTACCGCTCGGGCGGTAGCACCAGCCTTCACTCCGGTAGCACCGGACCCGAGCCGAACTCAACAACACCTCTCTCTGGAAATATCACACCGGCCAGAGGGGCGGTAGCACCGGCCTCCTGGTGCTACCGGCCTTACAAGGGCGGTACGACCGGCCTCAGGGAGAAAACACTGTTTTTCACCAAAACTTTTCTCCAAACTATTAAAGATTTATTCTTTGAGCTATGTGAGGATCAACATATAATCACAACACTATGCAAAACACATTTGCACATGTTAATCACATACTCCAAAGAATCTCATTAAGCACAACTTATTTGCAAAACACATTTGCCAATAAACCAAGAACTTATGAGATCAATCCTCTTAGCCATGTGATGATCAACACATGATCAAGACAATTTGCAAAACACATTTGCAAACCCTATTCACATGCTCTAGGATCGAAACCCATAATCTCAAGTTCATTTGCAAAACACATTTGCAAATAACAACTCTAACTTATTTGCAAAACACATTCGCAAATAAACCACGAACCTATAAGATCCATCCTCTTAGCCATGTAAGGATCAACACATGATCCCGACACTTTGCAAAACACATTTGCAAATGCCAACACATGCTCTAGGATCGAACCTCATAACTTCCAGCTTATTTGCAAAACACATTTGCAAATAACAAGTCAACACTTTGCAAAAACACATTTTACAACTAAACCAAGCTTAGCCTTATGATGATCAACACATGACCCAATCACAAGCTAAAACATCAAAGCATGAGCTCTCTATTTGCAACACATGCAAATCTCTAGCATCATGCAAACAACCACAACAAATTCAAGTGCATGAGCTCTCTATTTACAAACACATGCAAATCTCTAGCTCCATGCAACCACTTTAAACCAAATTGCTTGAGCTCTCTCCTTTTGCAATACATGCAAAACTTAGCTCCAAACAATAACCACATAAACAATATTGTGTAAGCTATTTCCCATTTTGCAACACATGCAAACCCATAGCTTCATGCAAAAACCAAACCAAATAAAATTCAATTAAGATGCAAGTATGAGCACCCTTATTTGCAACACATGCAAATACTTAGCTCATACAAAATCCAATGCACAAGCTTCACCCATTTGCAACACATGCCAAATGGTTAGCTTCATGCAAACACCAAACAAGAGAGTGAGCTAGAGTGAACCGGATTGAGTTCATCAACACATGATGAAGCTCAAGCTAAAAGACTCGATCCCTCTTAATAGTACGACAACCTAACTAGCAACCCGGTCTCCCAACCAAACACCGAGACCGATAAAAGACTAAGAACACATCCTTAACCCTAGCTAGTTATACCTTTGTCTCTAGCGATCCACTTGAAGCTTTTATGATTTCCAATCATCTTCTCTCCGGGATCGAATCTTCTTCTTCTTGGTCATCAACACATGATGAACCTTCTAGCTCTTCTCTTTACTTCGAGATCACCTCTTGAAGCTCATCAACACATGATGACTTCTTATTCTTCCCGATTCTTCATTTTCTTGGACTCAACCTACTTCACAACTCATGGAAGATGTTAGTCCAACAAACACGGTTGTCTCATCATCACCGCACTCCATTAACACATAATGGATGCCTCTAAGATCGATTGAGCACAACCCCAAATCAATTTGAATGATTAATTGTTGTCTTGAGTACTTTGATGTAACTAATGTTTCATTATACTCAAGAACTTTTCGCTTGTCTTTAATCAATAAGGAACACCATCAACACACGATGAAATGTCCTATAATTGATTGAAAGACAATCGAACTCAATTTAACTTTCATTTAAATTGATATGAGTATATATATAACTACACAAGTTTCATATACTCAAATGATTGTTTCAAAGTCTTGATCATTTATATGTTATTTAGCAATAAGACATGGATCAATACTATTGAAACAACAAGTTAAATTATAAACTCCCCCTAGATGTGTGCATTCATGTAGTATATGAATTAGGAACATAATGCACATATTTGGACTAAAGCAATGGAAGAGTTCATACTTTAACTTGAATCCTAAGTATGCATTAAGTCAATAGAGTGAATACAAGTGCATACCTTAGGTTTTCCATTTTCCATCCAAATATGAGACTAATAAGAATAAGGCTCAATTAAACATGTTAGTCTCATAATGATTAGATTTGTCATTAAACAATGATTAAACATTAATATTAAACCAATCACCAAAACTAATAGAGCTTGAACTTACATCGGTCACAGCGTAGGCGATTACAGAGGCTCAAGACACAGGAAACCAGGGAAGCAGAGGCTGAGAAGCAGAGAGACCAAGCTTTCAATGAGCTTCGGCCGATAAAAATAGGTAAAAAGGAATGGAGGAAGAAAAAACCGGATCCGGCCGATAATTTTAGTTCGACAAAGCCGATCTAGTCTGAAAATCATATCACCCGCCAGCTTGAGAGTAGCCGATTTGGTAAGGGATCATCGTTGGATCGTGTACTGTGCATCGGTTTGTTCAAAGTACTGGTTAGATCTTGAATGGCTAGTACTCAAATATGAATATACAAGTTGGCCGATTACCGACCTGAAAGCCAAATTAACTCGATGCAGTTAAAATTTTGGCTATGATAAGAAAATATATGTTTAAGCCAATGATGAAATTTTTTGAAAGATAACATGTTATCTCTAAAAAATGGGGGGCATATGTTTGCACCAAAATTTGGCAGATAGAGTCAGAATCGGCAGTCCAAGATCAACAAGATACGACTAGGATACAGATTGAAGATATTTGAAAACGGAACAGGTTGTTAAGGAAAGCACCATCCAAATAGAGGCCGATACAGATTCTACTCCTAACGTGTTGTACCAGTACTCTATCGGCCAATGGGTATAAAAGAGGTCTAGAGGTGATCAGAAAAGCTGCCCAGAGCCAACCAACCAATTCGCGTCTACTTTTCATTTACTTTTCCGTCGACTAGGAGTAGTTCTTGTAATTTAGTCTTTGTAATTCGATCTTGATCAATAAAGTTGCGCATCGCCGATTGTTGATTGTCGGCGTTTCGAGCACCGGCAAGTAAATTTGTAAGTCTTAAGGGGCCACGCGTTCCCTGTCCCTGAATGGTTAGACTCGAGAGTCCAAGGTGTATACTGGTTCGGGCCGAATGTCCCTACTCCAGTTCGTGTGGTGGTATTGTATTGTTTTTAGTGCGAATGGCTGCACAACGTTTACAAGAAAGAACTCGTCCTTCCTCTTTTTCTCTGTCTGTGTCCGTGTGTCTCCTTCCCCCTTCGTCAGGGGCTCCTGCCCCCCTTTATATAGTAGGAAAGGGCAGGTTACATTTGGAAAAGGGGAGGTGGCCTATGCTAAGAGCTTCGGTCCTTCATTCGCGATCGTCATCGCTGCCTTGCCCACGCCGGGTTGGTAGTCCCGTTGGGCAGGGCAGTTAGCCGCTTCGTCGGGAAATGGCGCACCTGCCTTCTGTGAGCCTAACGAATGTTGACGTTGCAGTGTATAACGTTGGTACTGCCTCGGGAGAGAGCGTGCCTTCGTGTTGTACGTGACTGGTTGATGGAACCGGAAGCTTGACTTCAGCAGCCATTTATGCCATCTTGGGAAAGAGCCACCTGCTCCCGTACAGTCACTTCGATTGTCCCCGTCCGTGGGGCACACGGCCGTAGACTAGTGGAGGCTTTGACACGTGGCCCTTGGCGGAGGTTGCCTTAATTTGGTCGGAGTCGGGGGATCCCGACCCGCCGCGGGGGTCGGGAGCCCTACTTGGTCGGGGACGCTCGTCCTGATCGGTCGGGGAGGGGCGTCCTTTGTGGTCCCACGGGTCCTTTGGTCGGTAATGGGCTTGAGGCAGCCTGCTTGTTACCCTGGGCCGTTGGGGTACCCCTGGTATGAGTATTCGTCATTGATCTTCTTCAAATTACGCCCCAGGTTTGATTTATTCTGATTTTGTTGCGCATCGCCTTCTTTAGAATCGATCTGCCTTTATCCTCTGATTAGCCTTAATCGGCTAATTAGATCTATTCTGATACCTTGATCTTGATCGGTTTCAAGCTGATTGATCGTTACGATCGGCTTTGAGAGAATTTTATCCTTTGATTAACCTTAATCGGCTAATTAGATCTATTCTGGTACTTCGATCTTGATCGACTTCAAGCTGATTGAGTCTAAGTCGATTGATCCCAACGATCGGCTTCGAGTGAACTTTATATCTTTTACCTTGTTGATTATAGATCAAATCGACTGGCACGTTTTTGAACCAGGTATTCATGTGATGTACTGCTATCAGAAAACCTACTTCAAGTTTTTGACGTGAACATTATCTTTACTGCCCGTGGATTCGCGGCACCGACGATTTTCTCACGCGCACGCGGTTCTGTGGCCTTTGCGCGCTCTTCGCCGGGTTGCCTCGATCCGAGCTCCACCAATCCGTTCCCTCCCCATCTCGATCGCTCTGCCTCTTCACCTTCAATAGCTCCGCCAGCTCCCTGCGTTGCCCGCTCCGCTGACCTGCCGCACGCTCGAGCCCGCTTCTCTGGCCCGCGCGCTCCGCCGACACCCCCCCTTCCATCTTCCCTTACGCGCTGCCCGTCGCTTCTTCTCTCATGCTAAGCCACGTGCTTTGCCGCTTTTCCAGTCGTCTACGTCATGCGCTCCGCCAGTCTGCCCTTGTTACATACATATCATATGCCGCCAGGAATTGCTCACACGTCTTCCCTCTTGCGTCGTCCGCCGCTTCTCTCCTTACCCTGGGTTGCGTGATCCGCCGCTTCTCCCGTCGCCTGCCTTGTGCGCTTCGCAAGGCAGGTGAGAATCTGATTCTTTTGTGGATTCTTAATCTACTACTGACCCAAATTCCTTCCCTTTTATTTTTTGTACCTTTAGACTGGTCGTTTGGGTGATTCTCACCGGATAAACCCGTGGATCGACCCTAGTGTGCTGAGTCTGAAGCACTGGATAGGGAGAGGCCCATTTGGGGATGTCTGGACCCCTTTATCAGATGTTTTAAGGTATGGTGGAAGTTCCCACATTCTTATACATATTTGATGTTTAGAGTGTTTGTCTTATCTTAAGCATCCAGTATACCACAGATGCAGACATACCATTAAGATCAATGCATAGCATCTTAAACTTTCGGACCTAAGCATGTCGTTTCCAACGTTCTGTCGGTGAGATGCTAATTGTACTGGTTCATCAGCTGCCTGATATCCTTTCTCATCTTACTTAGTACAGGCACAATGTCTTGTTGATTTTCGAGAATACTGCTGTTGTTCTATTTAGAAGAAGCATCTTATGTGCTTAGTTCCTTGAGCATCTTTTTTATGAATATTTTTTTATTTTGCAGATATGGTGCTGATTTGGCACGTGGAGTTCTAGATCTACACTCAAGGGGAATATTGATTCTAAATCTTAAGCCTTGCAATTTTCTCCTTGATGAACATGACCGTGTTGTGCTGGGGGATTTTGGGATTCCATCCTTCCTGTTTGGACTTTCACTGCCTAATATGGATCTTACCCAAAGACTCGAAACTCTAAATTACATGGCCCCAGAACAATGTCAACCAAACATCAGAGGTCTGATTAGTTATGAGATAGACTCATGGGGTTTTGCCTATAACATCCTTTAGATGTTAAATGGCATTTAGCCATGATGTGGCAAGTCATCAGACGAGGTCTATCAGTTGGTTGTCCTGAAGAAAGAATGTCCAGTATTCCCATACAGTTTACCTCTAGAGGTTGAGAACGTCCTTTCTGGGTGCTTTGAGTATTGACTTTAGAGACCGCCCCTTGATGACAGATATCTTACATGTATTTGGTAGGTAACAGGCTAAATCTTCTGCTTTTGCAGTGTCAGTGATTTACAAGCTTTGGTTAAATTGCATGCAGATGAGTAATTTTTGCCATGACTCATTCTAACTTTTGCTTATATTATGGTTTATGACTGCTAAGTTGTATTAAAGTCTACCATGTGAAAGCATGGAACTGCGATTTTGTAATGCTCATATGCTTTCGTACTTTTGTTGTAAATGGTCTATCTTTGGTCAATATCCTTGTTTTTCTTCCTCTGCAATTATTTTAACTGTGCCATAGGCTCCTATCAGTACTTTGGAAGGCCTGATCCTACAACACAAGATGACCCACACTGTCGAACTGCAATTCATACTGCATCAATGATCAATGATGCAGAATTGTTAAATGGCACAAGAGACCTTTATGTTGACTAATTGAATGCGAATCAAGTTGGTTCTTACATGATTAGTGCTAATGAGATTGCATAAAAAACCAGTACACTTTTACCAATTCATAGCAGAACATTTGACCAAAGCGTAATCATTTTGCCTTTTCATCTTAATTGTTACTACATTGTGGTGTATAATAGTGGTCACGATTTTATGCGCGCTTTCGTTAAATGAGCTAATTATTTGCATTTGTGAAGCTCTATAGCAGATATGTCGATTACGAGGAACAATGTTTTAACATATGTTGTTGGAAATGCAAGCTGCATTTCTGTTATTATTGGCTTATGCTAGATATGGCTATATTGCTAGAGAGGTAAAGGAGTTGTGAAGCCCCATACCGAAAAAACACATCTTTTAGAACCTTTTTCTCTGAGGTATATATGATTTTAATATATGGATCATTGAGCAATTGAAGGGGCTGTTTGGCGCCTAATTGTTAGTTATCGCATTTACTTCTTGGCCTCTATAGTTTTCTATTGGGAAAGCATTGAAATAATCATCATGGATAAATTATCAGCTTGATAAGACATTCCAGGTAAATCAATAGTTAAGAATGAACATATATGCCTGCATTTTAGCTCTTGTCTCTTTCAATTTTTATAACCATGAGACAAGCACCCAAGGCAACGTAAATGCTTCTCTGAGTTCACGTGGAAGCAAAATTTAAATTCTCCCTCACCTCTATCATGACTTTTGAAACCCATGTGTGATGCAAGATATATCTAATTTTCTCTCTGAACATGTTCAACAATTAGCTAACCACTCGATTATGAGTACAGGGCAGTGACACGGACTGATGCAGGTTAGTGGAAGAAATTCTCTGTATTATACAATCCTCATCTCATTGTCTGAATGAGTGTGATGGATGACACTATCACAGCAAAGGTTGGTGATCATTGTCATAATTGTCATAAATGATACACTAGATTGATATTTCATTAACATCAGATATATATGTTGGTTAGTTTTGTTAATGGTGGTCACCGGTTCGCCACCTAAAATCATTTGGTAATTGCAAACATTCGATCAGTTCCCATAGTAACGGATAAAAGAACATGCTTCTGTGATTTCTGAAATAAAACTACATGGATCATTGAGTGGTTGAAGGGCCTGTTTTGCACCTAATTATTAGTTATCACATTTTCTTCATGGCCTCTATAGTTTCCTTTTGGGAAAGCATTGAAATAAGCATCATGGATAAAATTATCAGTTTGATAGGTTGTTCTAGGTAAATCAGTAGTTAAGAATGAGTATATATGCTTGCATTTTAGCTCTTGCCTCTTTCCATTTCTATAACCATCGGACAAGCACCAAGGCAGCACAAATGCTTGGCTGAGTTCACATGGAAGCAGAAATTCTCCCTCACCTCTTTCATGACTTTGGGCACCCATGTGTGATGCAAGACATATCTAATTTTCTCTCCGAACATGTTCAAGAATTAACTAACCATGTACGAAGGCCGTTTTCCCGTCAGAGCGCTAGACAAAAATTCGCCCAGCGCGACGTAGCGCGCAGTCCTAACCTAGTATGTACATAAATCTCATACTCTTCTAAGATCCGAGCTTTTTTCTGTCGGTGTTCAATCTCGAAACCTGAAAAACTTGAGCCAGCTCGTGTTTGCTTGACATAGTATTTTGCATAATTTTTTTATCTACTGATGGTAGACCCACATGAGCACATATCACCCACACAAAAACATACGGTCGCGTCGCCAAAGAACACGCCTAGAAATATGGAGGTCGAGGATAAATATTTTCCTAGTGATGTTCAACCTTGGAACCTAAAAAACTTAAGTAGGTATTTGGGGAGTTCTTTTTTATTACAAGGTAGAGGCACATAAACATACCACCATGTTGCACGCACCTCACTCGCACACGCTTGAGTGTGGACCCTAGTACAAGCCTAGAAATACGGAGATTGGGTATAAATTCACGACCTCACAAGGTCATTGAGGTGCACTTACATGTATATAAAGTTGGACATCAGAATTTGAATCCTGATAGATAGAATCGTACATACAACTTTACCACCTATCAAGAGGTGGTTCCGTATTTGCATAATTCTTTAATCACATTAGCTCACAAAGATAGCAAAACTCAGTCAGATATTGGCCAAATGAATGCGGAGTACATTGGTAGGCAGATTTGCTACATTCGATGTACACTGGACTTCATTTACCTGGTTAGAAAGAGGGCCTGACGTTATGTTTTTGGTATGACCGATGGCTCCATGGCTTGTAGACCACAGAAACATGCATGCTGCGTTCTTGGGACTGGAAGTCTGAAACAACATGTGTGCCCTTTAGAGTTCAATACAAAATAATCATTTTTCTAGTCTGAAGGTAAACATTTCAAAGTAAATCTAACTTACTTTCAAACGTAATTACAAAAATAGTTCCATCCCAGACTACAGAAGCGCCTATCGAGCTCCCAGTTTCAGTGGCGTGTCGAGCTCTAAAAGGTTGGTAGGTGTTTTGCGGCTAGTGGTAGAACTATTTTTACAATTACGTTAGAAAAGAGACCAATTTTTTTTAAAAAAGTTACACGCGAGGCTTCAAAAGTGACGAGCTCTTCAGTATTGCAACGCCATTTGTTGAGAATTCACCCCTTTTCTAGTCTCCATCTCCTTGTTTTTTTTTTGCAAATTTAGTCCTCTCACGAGCGTATTTGTAGAATTGGCTCCTTTCTCACCGCAGAAGGAGCCTCCCGCGCTTCCTGTCCGCGACAATCGGCCTCCCACGCTCCCAGCCGCCTCCTGCGCTTCTCGTCCGCAGCAGCCGGCCTCCCGCGCTCCTAGGCCGTGGCAGCTCGGCTACCGTGCTCTCCGGCTAAGACCCTGACCCTCTTTTCCGTGCTGCCCCGATGTGGAAGCTGCTAGTTCCGTTCTAGCCCCTGTTGCTGCACCCCTGGGCGTGGGAGCGCTAGCTGCGTCGTCCCAGACACCGGGAGAGCCTTCGACGATGAGAATAGTACTAAATCTATAAATGTTCATGCTATATTTAAAAAAAACATGAGAACGGGCTTTCCGAGCTCTTTTGGTGAAGCGTCAGGTTCAGGAACGGATAACCTCGATCAGTAGGAAATTATTATCCATTCTGCTTTCACATCAGTCGGTGGCACAAAAATCGAGTTAACACTGTGAGCCTCGGCGACACCCGGGTGATACTGTCGCTGTCCGATTTAGACGGCTCAGAACATTCGTTACTGGTAGCCGCAAAAGTTTCAGTGTTTTGACTCGTCAGCTATTGCGGTGCTGTGGCCTGCCTAATGCCATCTACCGTGTGTTGATTTCCACGCAGGCAAACTGCTCTTTGGAGTGTTTTCCCACTACGAAAAGAGTCGGCGAGCCTCGGAGCGTCTACGTCCTTGGTTTTGCGAAAAGGCTCCCTGGAATTGTCGAAATCGCGACGAGGTCCTGGCCGAACAGCCGGCCATAGCTTTTGTTTTCACCTATTTTGCAAAAAAAAAAAAAAATTCTTATCTTACCATCAGTCTGCTTACAGATCAAGTACAGAAATCGTAGTTCTTTTCATGTTTGTTCTGAAGCCCAAAGTTTTCGTGTATTTTTGGCTGCATTACCTGCATATCAGTAGGTGGGTTCTTCATTATACCTTCACCTTGCTGGTTTGCGGCTTCTTTGATAAAAGAAGGAACTTTGACAGCAACATAAAACTCTTAAGAAGAATCTGTCAATCACATATGTTCAGGACCTGCTTTGGAGTGGATACTGCCATACATTTGCATACATCTGAAAAAGGAAGAAGAGTTCTTTTTGTCAATGTCAAGTACTCAGATGGCCAAAAGAATGCCGATTTACGCCACCCTTTACCCACCGCCTGCCGGTAGGCTTCCCATCTTTGTCATCTGCTTTCATTCTTAATTAGTTCCATGCACTTGTGGAAAGCTCATGACATGATGACTTCAATGATCGCCTCCTTGAGGTATGAAAGACTTGTGTATTTTGGATACGTAGGAACGAACAAGTCTAACGATTTGACATAACTCATATGAAGATCTTTCCCCTTTCATGTCTAAGTTTGTGATCTTTCATGCACATATACGGTGACTCATAAGTCATAATACTGATCACCAATTAAGCCTTACTCTTATATTTTTACACTCCATGATAAGCTTTGTGAGTAACTGCACGAACTGTACCAAATGATATCCAATTTTAAAGAGCTATAGAATTGTAGAATGTGTAGAGTACGTAGCATTTGCCCTACTCTAGAACCACTGCAAATTACTGGTGTAACAGACAAAGGAATTTTAATTATAAAAAAGAATAAGGGAGAGGATGAAATGAAAAGAGAGAAAAATGAAAACCACGAGATTATTCTGGTGCTGTTTCATTTGCTGGCAAGTTGAGTTGTAACCTGCATATAAAAAACGATCTAGTCTTTTTGTGCTTGGAAGAAAGATATTCTCTTGGTAGTGTGAGTTTGTCCTCCTCTTCTTTTGCTGCAAGATACTCCTCTAGTGGTGAGCTTGTGACTCTACGTTCTACTCTGCTGATGCCAAAAATTCTTGGAGAAAATGCTATTCTGTTGTGATTTGGCAACCGGCAATGGCGGATCTACCTCCGGTGACCTTGGGCAGTTGACCCGGCTCGCCGATGGGACCTGTCTAGTCCCCCGACTGGATGCCATTGAAGAACAAGGAGGTTAGAGGGTCTGCGCAACGTCGAAGGAAGGAGAAGATATCGATCTCTGTTTTGTGAATTAGGGTCACGTATTATTTGATGGTTTAGTTGACTTGTCAATTAAAGCCTAAGAGCTCAAAACCCAGTCCATTTACAAAGGATACATACCCAGCTCATTTACAGTTGAATAGAAAGAAGTATCAAATGATGCCATCGATTGGCTTCTTGTCATCAAGACAGACACACGTCAGGTGGCAGGATTTAGGTCGAGGGTTGTAGGGCACGTGGTAAGAGTGTTTAGGGTTGTATTTAGGCGTGCGGGTGAGGTGATTGGGCCTAAGGCGACGGGAGGATAGGACGTATGCCCGAGAGTCTTAGACGGTTAGGACAATGTGGTTTGTGCATAGTGAGCTAATGATCAAGCAGGCTCTCACCTCATATATGTGCAGGGGTTGTGTCGAATTTACACTTATTTTTCTTGGTGGATGAGGATGTGGATCGAAGGATTTTTTTCGCAACGTGATGGTATTGCATGCCCAGCCAAACACTAGCCGTAGTTAGACTTGTCCAGGCTTTAAAAAAATTCTAGCTCCGCCGCTAGTCTATACTTCTTTTTATATTCTACACAACGGCAAATACTCCACTGTATGCAAGATTCACCGTTGCTACGTTGCATGATTATGCAAAGTACAGATCAAGCTGTACTTTACATTTTTGCATGTTGTAAATCTGCATAGTAAAATGGAGTACACAATACATCATCATCTACTAAGAACTGAATAATGCCACTTAGATCTGAAAATGTTATATGCTGCACTTCGCATTAACGCAAAATTTATAGTGGAGTCCATAACAAACCTTTTGCATATGTAACAAGTAAACAAATTCAGGGACGGAGCCTCCTCTTGGGCTAGGTGGATAACTCTTCGGACTCATCGACGATTAGCAGTAGAACTTCGTAGCAGTTCGGCCGTTGTTTTGATCAAGCTGTCAATTTTGTAGCTCCGCCACTAAACAAATTCATTTGCTCCATTTTGTGCTAGGAAGATAATCAGTCCCAAATAAAAGCAATTTATAACTCCTTAAAAATATAAATTTTTTTCTATAAATCCTCTATAAAACCCCTCCGAAATTTCTGCGTTCCATAGCCTTACCGTTCAAGCGAAGGCACAGTTTCACAGGAAGACTCTTCAACTTCGTTTTCCACCTACGAAACCAAAGCCGTCGACGCTTGATCAAACGGCGGAGCAGGAACGGCATCTGCTACCGCGCGGGCACAGCGCACGGCGCACGGCGCACGAGCAGGTCATGAAAAGCATCGAAACAACAGCAGCACACACAGTCTCGCTCGCTCGCACACCATTTTTGCCGTTCCACCCCTCGGAGCCGCGCATTTTTAGCGAGCGCCCCCCCGCGTTACACCCAACCCCGCCGAAGCGGCTTCTGCTCCTTGATTCCAGCCACCCCCCTCCGCCTCCGCCTCCGCCTCCGAGCACCACCAAACCCTAGATCTCGCAGCAGCAGCAGCGGGAGAAGCCGCGGCCATGGCCAAGCCCTGGGGCGGCGTCGGCGCCTGGGCGCTGGACGCCGAGCGCGCTGAGGAGGAGGAGCGCGAGCACGCGGCGGCCTTCCCCGCGCCCGAGCCTCCAGCCGCCGCGGGCGGCGCAGCCAGCTACCCCAGCCTCCGCGAGGCCGCTGCGGCGGGTGGGGGCAAGCAGAAGAAGAAGAAAGGCACCACCTTGTCGCTGTCCGAGTTCACGTACGGCCCGCCGCGGGCGGGGCAGCGCCGCGGCGCCCCAGTGGAGCCCAAGGGGCTTAGCACGGAGGAGATGATGATGCTCCCCACTGGACCCAGGGAGCGCTCGGCGGACGAGCTCGATCGCTCCCGCCTCGGCGGCGGGTTCCGCTCCTACGGCTCCGGAGGGGGAGAGCGCCGCGGCGGATTCGACGACGACGGCCACCGCGGGCCGTCGAGTAGGGCTTCGGATCTCGACATGCCCTCCCGCGCCGACGAGGCGGACAACTGGGCTATGAATAAGAAATTCTCGCCGTCTCCCAGCGACTCTGGCCGCCGTGATAGGTTCGACGGGCCCTCTCCCGTCGGTCGCGCTGATGACATCGATGATTGGTCGCGCGGCAAGAAGCCACTCCCATCACGCTATCCTAGCCTTGGTTCCGGTGGCGGCTTCCGTGAATCACCGGGCTTCCGTGAATCACCAGGCTTCCGTGACTCATCGGGACCATCCGGCTCTGACCGCTGGGTCCGTGGTGGTGGCTCCGCCCCTATGCCGCACAACGACGAGCGCGATAGGCCACGTCTCGTTCTTAATCCGCCGAAACGTGATCCTCCAGCTGCCACTACTTCAACTGCTGAGGCAGCACGCAACCGGCCTAGCCCATTTGGGGTTGCAAGGCCCCGGGAGGAGGTGTTAGCCGAGAAGGGGTTGGATTGGAGGAAGATTGAGAGTGAGATTGATCAGAAGAAGACCAGCCGGCCTACCAGCTCGCATTCTAGCAGGCCGAATAGCGCACATTCCTCCCGCCCTGGGAGCCCTGGGTCGCAGGTCTCTGCAGTTGGGAGTGAGGGAGCACCGAGGACTCGGCCAAAGGTAAATCCATTCGGTGATGCCAAGCCACGGGAAGTGGTACTGCTGGAGAAAGGAAAAGACTGGAGGAAGATTGACATCGAGCTGGAGCATCGTGCTGTTAACAGGTATGTTGAATATGGATCTGCCTCTTGATTACACGTAGCACTTCTTGTGATAATGCAATACTGGAGTACCGACATAGGTTAAGGTGCAACTTTGCACAAAATGTTGATTTTGTTAAGAAACAGTGATCTTTGGCAAATCTAAGTCATGTTTGCTAAAACCGACAATTGCCTAGTATGTCCTAACCACAAGCTGCTCTGCTATGTTTGGTGAGTAACTTTGGTGGTTTGTTGCTAATACATTTGTCAAATAGAATCCAAAATGAGCAATAGGAAGTGCGGTGTTACCTTTGTAGCCTACTTTTAGTGATTTTAGCCATTTAATGTTAATGTGGAACCCTAAATCGTGCGATTTTATGTGAGTTAATTTTGAAAACTGTGCATTGAAATTAAAATTTACAACATGCCATGGTTAAATATATTTTTGCTTCCTTGTCCCGAATGCATTGGTACAATTGGAATTTATTTACATTGTCACTTGCATATAAACTCTTGAGTGTTGGTAATTTTTTTGTGGAGAGGGAAGTTTGGAGGCAAGGGTTGGAGGGAATAGGTTGAATTTGATGCTAGTCATATTCAGCAAACTACAGCATGCCCCTTTTGTTAATAGATTCATGTTGTGTTTTTTGAAGTCTTGACTCATGAATAGCAAGGACATGAATATACAGTCTGACAGGTTACTGGGATTTAGAGATATTTAGAATATTTGTTTTACAATTACTTCTGATTTGCATATACAATGCTGCATTATAGGCATGTTAGTCTTGCTGTTTAATTTTGTTGTTTCTTGAAGCACCTTTAGGACTAAATAATACCATCATGCTAATCTGCTCGCACCATGAAATTCATGTTATTTTTATTTCTCTGTCCTAATTTGGTTAAATATGATACGCACAATATTCTACTTAGACTTAAAATTTTATTTGGTTGTTGAATTCATGGAACGATGGCTGAGTGTTTTCTTAATGGAGTTTGTTTAATTCTATTTTAACTGGCAGCGGTAGTTTTGACGATTTTTGTTGTGTGGACATTCTGACCACAGACCAATAATTAAGTGGGTTTGTTCACATTCTAACAACAGAGCAAGCTAATTTTGTTCATGTGTTTGGATGAGAATAATATTGGACTTCTGCAATTTGTAACTGGAGCTTTTCTTCATCTCCTTTGGAGCATTTATGCCGATAATCTGACCTCATAATATTTTTTAAACAGACCTTCATATTATTATAATGTGCTACAATGTAAAGAGTCTAAACAATGTTTTGTTTCCTCTTAGAACAAGCAGTCATAGTTACTATGCTTAATTGCTTATGAAAGCAGCTTAATGAAAAAGAACAATAGCAACTTTTGCATTCCTGCCATGATTTTATACTATTGAGATACTAACATATTATAATGGGTTTGTGTCTCAAAACAGCCATGGTGATCGAACCATTTTAACAAGTAATCTTTGATAAATTATGGGCCAAATGTATGAATAAATGGACTTTCTCTGCTCCACCTTATTCTACTTTTGTGGTTGATTGTGATGCACAATGTGGTTTACTAAACTATCACTGTTTCTTTTAAGAATTTGCAAACTATTTATCTAGTTACTTCTAGTAGCCTTCTTTGAATTTTACCTGAACAACTTGATTCCATTCAAGATAATAAACTGCTTTGATAGTTGATACCATAAACACATACACTTGTATTGGTTCTTTTGCCTTAAATTCCATTCTTTTAGCTTCTAGGGCTGCTCTTCCGTGTGATTAAATTTTATATATATTTGAACCTTATTTTTCAGGCCAGAGTCAAATGAAGAAAGGATTTTGAAAGAAGAAATCGACCTTCTAAAGCTGGAACTGAAAGAACCTGAGGCAAAGATTAGTGATGGTTCAGACCAAGCTTCCCCAGAGGATGCAAAAGATTTGTCTGAGAAGATATCTCAGATGGAAAGGCAGCTTGAGCTGCTTACGATTGAGTTGGACGACAAGATTCGATTTGGGCAAAGACCTAGTTCTGGAGCAGGCAGGGTTTCAACATTTCCACCAGCTAGTTTAGCAGAGGAACCACAGGTTATAGTGTCCAACATGGACAGACCACATTCCCGTGGTGGTATGGAATCATATTCGAAACCAGTTGAAGAAAGATGGGGATTTCGAGGTAACAGAGACAGGAGCCCTTTTGGTGGAAGCAGCAGTTCAGACAGGTTTGTGCTCAATTTGGTTATGCAGATTTCTTTCCAGATTGAGTTTCATACCAAAACTTGCATGTGCTTCAGTGGATATATAATTTTACATTTCTGTTATGTTATTTTTCATCATGTTTAGCTCAATATTGAACCATTTAGATAGTGATTTTGTTTTACTATGATGGCGGTTATCTCATGTTTAAATTAAGCCAAATAGCACTTAGCCTCCAATAGCTTTTAGATTGCGTGCTAGGTATACTGTTTGTAAGAAATTGAGAATTAATATTACTGAATTAACCATGATAGGTATAAATATAATTTTTCTTATATTACGATCCTCCCTATTTGTTTACTAGTGTACTTGTTAATGAATAGTACCCTTATTTCCATCCATCTATCTTTTTTTCTTCAGCTCTCAATGCACCATAACCTGCTCTATTTTAAGTGGGAAAAACTATGTATGCAAATCAGTTTTCGTCCTGTCAAGCAGTTAAATCTTTTAATGTTGTCATTGTTAGTGCGTGCAACTCTTTATCAACTTTATTTTTTTTTTTTTCAGGTCAATGACAAGGCAAAGATGGTGAAAATTGGATTTTGAGCATTGTTAAGGAAACTTCTGGTCCACAGGCCCTTTTTTTTAAAAAAATGAATGGGAAAAATAAGTCATTTTGTTTTTTTTTTGTTGTGGTTGACTCCCATTTTGTTTGATCTAGAAGATTGGAGAGTCATTGTCAACGTAGGCTACTCTACATGAAGCTATCGATTACCACCTCAATGGTGTAGGATAATTTCGTTTCCTTTTTTTTTTGGCCATATTCCATGTCAAAACAACAATTGGCAAACTTTGGTGCTAACTATTACTCTTCCTTCCTGAATCCTTGTGTTCAGCTCTTGTCGCATGTTGTCTGCTTAAGCATTCGGGAATGGAGATCTTGTATGGATAATTGGATATTCTGTATAGTTGCATGTGTTTGTGATCTGTTTCTTTTATTTGCCAATATTTTCCTTTCTGTATAGGTGCGACCGTGTGATGGCTCTATTGCCGTTGCCTGTAATTTCGATTCCTTGAGATGCCATGCCAAACTCTGCATCAGCATCATGCCATCACACGGTCGCACCTATTTCCTTAGAATAAAATATGCTCGGATCCTGGCCATGCACCTGTGATAGCGGACACCGGACAATGATGTAACGCAAGCGATTGCCTTTGGTGTTGGTACTTTGTAGTTGGTAGCGCCTTGCCAGACTCTGATCGGCCACCTCTTTTTCGAAGGGGATGATGATGTCAATGGCTTACTGAGCTATCTCCAATTCACTTATATACTGAATGTTATTACCAACAGTAAAACTCTTTTAACTATAGTGGTTAAACATGTAATATTCATAGGCGCTAGTATATGTACCTTTTTTTTCCGCTCCATGCTTGACATGTCGAAAGAAGGCGTTGAATAATTGATTGACATGTACCTTTTTTTCTTCCGGTTCTTGCTGACCTTGCGCCGTATCAAGACAGTGTTACAATCATACTTTTGATCAGTGGATGGGGGTGAGATGGAAAGGGACGAGCACAGAGCGTAGACGAAAGGAGATACGACTCATACGAGAGAGGAAGGCGATGCAAGTACATCTTTTTTTTGTTGGACATACATGGCGGCTCGCAATTTGTCCGGGCTGGAAGGCCCATATTTCTCCGGCACAGCGCGATAGAAACCTGCACGGTGACGTTGTAAGGGCTAAAGCCCAGCGATTTTGACCTTTTAGGCCCGTATCACGAGACCCGAAGACTCCAAAGCCCACGCACCAAATAACATTAGATAATGCTTCCGCAAATACTTCTGTCATAAACATACTTACTCCGTTTTTTAATTCATATGCTGAATCTTTCTTATTACATCAGCGTTGTGCTTGTCATATTATTAATTTTATAGTTAAATCTGGTTTAAAGAGGTTAAATATGTATATTGAACCTTTTCGCACTGCAATATCTTTCTTAAGTCATTCTAATCAACGAGTAGCAGCATATAAAACTTATTATATTGCAATGAATGTGCGTCCGTGTAAGTTTGGTTTGGATATACCTGTTAGATGGAACTCTACTTACTTGATGCTTAAGAATGTCATACCATATGAGAGCATATTTTCTGTTTTTATTAACACGCACTGTCGTATACGGGATGGTCAACCAGTACTACAGAGCAACATTAGTATGTTGCTAAATACTTGCTTTCATTTTTATAACTTTTTTGATTCCACTGTTGCTTTATCTAGATTTTATTATTCAACCTCTTCTTTAATTGTGCATCATATTTTAGAAATTGCTACCCACTTAAAGAGCCACGAAAATGATAATATATTGCGGGAAGCTGTTTATGCTATGAAAACTAAAATTTTGAAATATTGGCAAGAAATTCCTATGTTATATACATTTGCATTTATTTTAGATCCTAAAGCTAAAGTTCGAGGATTCTCTAATGTTCTCTCATTTTTAAGTGATGCGGTAGGTACTGATTATTCCAGTTATTTTTCAAATGTCCGTGCTAACTTATCTGAAGTTTATGATAAGTACGATCGAAAGTTTGCTGGAGTTCGCATGCAGCGACCTCCACCAGCACCCACAACAGGTAAGAAGAAAACCGCGTGGGGAAAGATATGGGGTACATGTGGCTCTTCCTCAAAGAGTTCGACTACATCAACGACAAGTGCGGACATATCAAGTGGTGGGGAGCTAGTTGTCTATCTCAACAACGACACTGTTAACAGTTCTTGTCTCCATGGTTTCTTCGGAGTCTGCTTTCAGTCTATCCGGAAGAATAATCGAGGAGAGAAGAACAAATCTGACAAGTGAGATGGTGAAAATACTTCTCACTGTGAAAGATTGGGAACAAGCTGATCAATGAGCTCAACATACTGCAGAAAATGCTGAGCTGGCGGAGACGTTCGAAAATTTTTATCTAGATAATCAGGAAGAATAATTGTAATCTTCACTTTTTTCTTGTATCACTGAGCTATAGGTCGTACTCTTTTTTCTTTGCCAAGGTTTTCTCGTGTTGAGTTTTTACTTGGCAAAGTTTTTAACGAGGCAGCCAAACATCGATAAAGCTCACTATTTAATTCAAATTATTTGTCTCATTTCTGAATTTATCTTATATTTTACTTTTTTCTTTATTTATATATATTTTTAAAAAGTTTTTCTGCATCATTCGAGTTTTTATAATTATTCTAAATTTTTTCATAATTTTCTGTATTTTTCCTAATTTTTTCAAAATTTTCAAATTTTTTTTTTTTGCTCAAACGGGCTACCGGCACGGCCCGTTACGGCCTATCAACGCCGCGTGCCGTGCTTGGACCGATCCTTCGAAACGTGGGCCGACACAGCATGACCCGTTTAATTCGCGGGTCAAAACGGATCGTGCCGATTTTTAATCAGGGGTGCCGCGCCGCTGACGGCACCGTTTCTCCTTCCTCGTCTTCCAACCCAAATCCAAACCACGCGACCCCTTTAATCCGAGATCCGACGGCCCAGATATCTCCTTTCCCCCTCTCCCCATTCCCGCCCTCTCTCCATGTCGCCGCCGGCGGCCGGCGACGCGCCGCCGCCGGGCCCGCCGCGCGTGCTCTACACCATCCCGGCCTCGTCCGGTAAGCAGTCGCTCGCGAATCGCTCCCCCCGCCCCCCGAACCCTTCCTCTCGCGTTCCTAGGGTTAGGGAGGGGACCGGAAGCTAGCCGCCTGACCAATTGCGTGTCTGCTGCCCCGCAGGTTGGTTCCGGTGGGACGAGATCCACGAGACGGAGCGGCGGGCGCTGCCGGAGTTCTTCGGCGGCGCCGGCGGCAGCGGCTTCGGCACGGCGTCGCGGAACCCCCGGATCTACCGCGAGTACCGGGACTACATCATCAGCAAGTACCGGGAGGACCCCGCGCGCCGCCTCACCTTCACCGAGGTCCGCAGGGCGCTCGTCGGCGACGCCACGCTCCTCCGGAAGCTCTTCGCGTTCCTCGACTCCTCCGGCCTCATCAACTTCTCCGCCGCCTCCTCGCGACCCGCGGCTGCGCAGCAGCCGCAAGCGGAGGCCGTAGTGGAGGCGCCCGTGGGGTTGAAGGTGACGCCGCGGCCACCGGCGTCCTACTTCGCGGAGGAGAGGCTGGGAGGAGGGGGCGGGGAGAACGGGTTCCGCTTGCCGCCGCTGACCTCTTACAGCGATGTGTTCGGGGAGTGGGCGCCCGGAAAGCCGCCTATTTGTGGGTTCTGCGGTGAGGAGTGCAACGATGGGAAGGTTGAAACGTTGGAGGTATCAAAGTTTGATGCTCTTTTGCATGAGAATGTGTGTTCTGTTAATATGTTTGGGGTTTGGACTTCGGATTGCTAAAGCTTAGGATATGGATAATTGCGGTGCAACCACTTGCTGATCAAATGATTAGTAGTTTGTAGGCATGCTGTGTAAATGCCCGGTTTAGCTCTAGGCTTTAGGACTGGAACATGGTGTGACCTACAATTTTTAATTTGTAGATAGATTTAGATTTGTAGGATTGAATTTATGAGTATATTGTGTATATAATATTTGTCACAAAATATAAAAATATATTTTCTATGGAATAGGTGAAGCTGTTAGAAGATAAAATGGATCTCCATGTCTTTGTGTAGCACGATGTCCTGCCACATAGGATTCTCCCTCAGATACCAAACACAGCGCTCCAGTGTTTTTCACAGAGTACATACTATAAAATGTTTCTGTTATCATAGGATTTCTTGCAGCACCATTCCATTGATTTAATAAATGCATCCAAATGCTTTATCTTTTTTATTAAAAAAAAGCTTTAAATTTAAGCTGTGGGCTACAATTTGACTGTGTTTGTGTTTATTATTTAGATGGCATCAAGCTGTTACAGAATTAATCGAGAAAAATACCTGCTATCTATTGCTTAATGTTTTGTATGTTTGCTTTTCAGGACGGTTCTAAAGTATGTTCGAAGTGTTACAAAATCAATAATGGTAATAAGGCAGAAGCAAATAAATGTCCTGGTGAAAAAAAGGAGAGCGCTGACAACCATGCTTCTAATGCATGGACAGATACAGAGACACTACTCCTTTTAGAAGGTGTCCTAAAACATGGAGATGACTGGGATCTCATTGCCAAGCATATTCGCACAAAGAATAAATCAGAATGCATTGCAAGGCTTATTCAGTTGCCTTTTGGTGAACATATGCTGGGCACCATGAACGGTAAATTTGATAGCAGACTCCACACAATCCAAACAACTGATGGCAAAATGAACCAGTACATTGTTAAGGAGTCTTCAATTCAACCAACTGAAATGGTTGATGGCATGCAGATTGATGGAAATGAAGATGGTGCTGATAAATATGTTGAAGAACATCCTACAAAATGTAGACATTTATTTTCTTCAATAGATGCTGCTAGTTCGTTAATAGAGCAGGTAATAAATAAAGAACGAGATATATCAAGAAACACACTAGCTAAGGACACACATAGATTTTAAGCGGAACACTAATATTTGCTAATGCTTTATCAGTTAACAAAGCTGACTACGGCGACAAGCCCAGATGTTGTTGCTGCAGCCGCCGATGCAGCAATTAAAGCGTTGGGTAATGAAAACCCCCATGTGAGGAAAGCTTTTCAACTCAGTGAGGAAGAATACCAAACCAAGGCATTCCCTTCTAACCATGCCCCACAGAGGTAAGAATGTGCTGCACATTGTTTTTCTTTTGCCAATGTTGGTGGCTTGGTGCAATCTGTTTATTTTTATATGACGTTTTTTTACAGTGACCTCAATGTTGACAATCAGGGCGTGGAAATGCATGGGCAAACTGTTCCTGGTAGGCCAAATTTGTGTCACGCATTTCGAGCTACTATATATATATATTTGATTTTCTGGATACTAATTATTACTGTGTCCTTTCTGTGTCTGTTGACAAAGTTGGTGATTTGTTTCAGTTGTTTCTTAGGATTAGATTTGAACCATCCCTAGTTCCCTATTAACTCTTAAGAATTAGAATTAGCATGTATGGCCTGAAGGTAGTCCGCTTTCCATATTGATGTTGAGTTGTTGACAAGTCTAAGCGTAAATTGTCAAGTGTGCGTCTGCTTTCAGCAACTTGACCCTACACAAAGCCATGGTGCATGTCTGGTACAAGAGAAAAACATTAAGGTGCACTATGGTTGGTTGTGTGAAATACCAATGAATACTCTCTGCCTCTGGCACTGTGATGGTGTTTGATTGCTTTTGTCAAAGAACACGATTGGAGAGCATGCATGAAGGTTACAGGTATGAATTTAGTCATGCCACACCATCCAAGTTCGATAGACCTCCGCCCTCCTGTTTTACATCACCTGGTACATCACCGTATCTCTATTAACTGATGTAAAGGCTTTGGTTGGTGCACTAAACCAGGCAGTCCTCTAGTTTTCTTAGTTTGGTGAACTATTATGAAAGCTGTAGGTATAATGAATTAGAATGTTTATGTGCTTGTCCATTAATTGTAGTTTGCACAGATAGGCAGACTGCAAGTTTTGTGTAGGGGTTTGCCAGCTGACATATTTTCGTAAAATAATGGAATGGAGTTTCCAGCCTCTTGGCTTGTACTAGTGCCATATTTTTTATCCTTGTTTTCATTCTGCTCATCTAAAATCAATGTCCATGATTCATGCTCCAGATAAGAAGCTGGAAAATAAGTTTATTTCTACTGCATATCAAGCGAGGGCAGCTGTTGCAACAGCTATAGGCATAGCTGCGGCCCGTGCTAAGATGCTTGCCGACCAGGAAGAGCGAGAGATGGAGCTTCTAATGGCGTCCATAGTTGGAACTCAGGTGTAGTTTTTACACTTTTCCTGCCTAAATTTCCATCATTGTATTTTCTATTTGTAGATTTAACGATGCTCATTCATCTGAAAGTTACATTGTGATACAATGTATATTATTCTTACCAGATCATTCCAGTTCCAACACTTCATTACTTAAGTACTGCACAGTTGTCATTACTTAGCTACTTATGTATGCTAACCAATGCAATCAGTTCAAAATAGGAAACATAGTAACCCTCATCAGTTCAAAATGGTAGGAGAGAAAGAAGGCTGTTTTGTTTAATTCGTTTAACCGTTTCCTTTTTTTGTTTCCGTGATGATGTGGCCAAATGAAATAGGTCAGGTTAGCATGACCATGTCACTTTGATTTCACTTCAAACTTTTTCCTTTGGGTCTCATGACCGTAATACTGTATATGATGCGAGTACTGGCTTTAAAAAAGCTGGGACTTCTTATTACTACAAGTCGGTACCATTTGAAAATATTCGACCTTAATACTGCTGCTGTTTTGGTGAACGCCTAGTACTTTGCATTTGTTCGTTTGGGTTATATGGGGTAAGCACTAAACTAACTGACGGCTGCTGTTTGCTGTCCATCTTATGTTGTGCAGCTAAGAAAGATCCAATACAAGATGAAACACTTCGAGGAGCTAGAGTTGATCATGGATCAGGAGGACACCACGATACAGAACATAA
Source organism: Otatea glauca (assembly GCA_036346275.1). Classification (NCBI taxonomy): domain Eukaryota; kingdom Viridiplantae; phylum Streptophyta; class Magnoliopsida; order Poales; family Poaceae; genus Otatea; species Otatea glauca. The sequence continues at coordinate 35,991,405 of CM070717.1, forward strand.
AGGAATCCCTCATCGATGAATGGCTAAAGGTCCTCGACCGAGCATTTCAGGCTGGAGTATCAATGCCGAGGGATGAAGTGCTTTCAAAGCTGTTCCTAAACAAGTCTACTCCATAGAGAAGTTGACTAGAGTCGATTAGCGCTGTCCTGGCCAATCCCTCTTGACTGTAGGTAGTAAGTAGGTAGCAGCATTCTGCTTGTACGTGAGCGCGTCTGTAAAGGTGCTAATTGAGCTTTTTAATTGATCTCGAAATTTTTGTGTTTGAGATCGCAACAACCCTCTGTACCATCCTGTGTAATTGCACACAGCAGCTCTGTTGTACCACCATCCAACTAGGTTAGATGACCAGAGTTGCAAACAGTTTCATTTATAACTGCTGTTGACATTGCTATGATTTCTGTCTGTTGGGATGTGCAAATCTTGCTCCACTTTGGGGTGTCAGTATGTTGTCTGATCAGTTGATCACATTATTGTCATACTTCATCAAGTCACAAATGTATAATGTTATGAAAGTACACATCGGTACGGTTCTCAAAACATAACTTTTACAACATATTTATAAAACTTAATAAAATTATAATATTATAAAATTGCTATTCGAGAAAAATCTATACATATGATTTTTATGTATCAAATCTAAATATTTAAAAAGATATTGATAATCTTAAGTTTTGAAAGTTTGACCACACACAACCCAAAACGATATGTATTTGTGATGGGAGAGAGTATATATCTGTTGCTTTGATAGATTTTGTATGGAAAAATTGTATGTACAAGTCCAGTGAGAGCCTGAAGTGAAGACCATTTCAGTTCTTTCGATTATCGTATGGTCATGAGAAGCATTTTTGCTGCAGCGATATATCTAGTCATTTTGTCTGCAACCATTGTTTGGACTTTTACTGTTTTAATTGGACGTTCAAAATGGAGTGCTACGTCAATCTGCTTAAAAACATTGAAAAGAGGGAGCATTACATTTGCAGCAACATTTCATAACTAAGTGCTATTTTTCTGCAGTTTGAAAAATAAAAAATTGCTAAAACGCAGCATTAAACGAGGGCAACCCTTAACCACCGAACCGGCGGTAGTAGCAGCAAAAACCTCTGTGCCTGTTGAGATATAACTGGATTCTTGATCCTGGTTATTGAGATATGATTAGACTTAATCTCTTTATGAGTGAATTTGAATCTATCTCTAATGTGTTTTTCACTATAAATATGTCACTCATTGTACAAAAGAATTAATCTAATAAAGAGAAGAGAGTTTTGCCTTCCTATATCGTGTGTTTTCTTCTTTTATTCTTGATCGGTGCATTTTGATTGATCTACAGCAGTCGCCATCGTTTTATAGCATATTATCAGCACGAAGCTCTCCGAGACGGAACAAGATTTTCCACTTGCATCAATCTACACTGTATCGAATTGCGACCGGCATCAAGCGATTAAATCTACTGCAAGCCATACATAAGTTAGAAGCACGTAACTTAATCGCATCTGATTGATCAGTTTGTTAATCTTGAAGATTAATTTACCTAATTACCTAGATTGTTTGATTAATCTAATCGGGCAATTAGGTCTTTGATACTGTTCATCAAACCAATCTAAAGAAATAAAGAGTCGAAAGGTGCCTAAAGTCGCCGAACACCGTGCGTGCGGCATCCCCGCTATCTTGACGCCCGCACGTTGCGCCGGGTGTTCTGAACAGGTCGGCCGCCTTCCTCATCGGCCCCACCTACCGCCGTCCGTGCCGGCTGCGTCTGTTGCATCGCTACCGCCACCTTGCTGTGCTGCCGATGAGCCATCCGAAGCTATGTTGATTGCTGCCCGAAGAAGCACCGTCACGTCGTGCAATGCGTCGGGGCTCTTAACCCTTGCCGCCCCATCCATCTGGGCCATTATGGACTGGCCGGCCTAGACCCGTGAATGGGCATCAGGCTGAATGACCCATTTAATTTTGGCCCCAAGACTAATTTTAAGCGAGCCATGGCATTTCTGCATTTTAACCTCTGAAGTTCAATTAAATTATAAAAATTTGTTGTGGCTATGGAAATTTCACTTACTGGAACCTAAAGTCTCCGGTAATCCCAGAAACATAGTTAATAATTTATGAAAATTTATATTAAATTCTAGAGACTGAAGTTTCTAGGTGTATGGGCTTGTATAAACTTGTTGAACCTTAGATTTAGCACATATTAGAAACTTCTTCATATCCCTGAATTCATTTTTTCCTAGCATAATTTCATGTTTATTCATGCTGAATTTTTATTCCTGCTATTTCAGTAATCCTAAAAATTTCCTGTAATTAGTAGAAAATTATGAAAAATGTTCGGAGAATTCTAATTTTTTTTAGATAATTATCTACTGAATAGGTATAGACCAAACTGTACTAATTTAAGAGTGAGCATATAATATATTGATTTTATAAGTAATAAAATTCATTTTTATGAATATAAATAAGATATGTCGGATATCTCAAAGAGGAAATTTGCCGAACTTGCCCTGAATAGCAGTAATTACCTAGCCTGAGCAATGGATGTCAAGATTAACCTGACAGTTCGATATCTTGGAGCTGTTATTACCCAGCTTGAAGGTGGTGCCCCCGCTCTTCCTAAAGTCACCAGTGTGCGACTCTGCACTTCCTAAGACACTATCTCTATGCAGTCCTAAAGGGCGAGTATTTGATGGAGGAGAATCTACTAGCACTATGAAATTTCCTGAATGAATGTTATGACAATCAAAGATCCATCATGCTGCTAGAAGCATAGTGCGAATGACCCTCCTACGTTTCCAGGACTATAAAACCATGGTAGCATACAACTCCGCCATGCACAAACTAGTCTCCAAAGTGTGATTCTGTAACCAGAAAGTTACAAACGCTAAAATGATAGACAAGATGTTGTGTATCTTCCACCCCAACACGAGGATACTGCAGCAACAATACCGTCATGTCAAATAATAGAAGTATTTTGAGCTTATCTATACTTTGCTAGAAGCAGAGAAGCATGATGAACTCCCGATGAAGAATTATCATATTTTTCCTAATGGATCATAGGCAATGCCTGAAGTACATGCCAATGCTTAACAGGCTATTAATAGCATGGTCGTAGAAAAAGCCAAAGGCATAAAGAGAGAAATGGAAGAATAGTGAAATACATAAGGGAATAAGCAAGCCCTAGTGGAAAAGTAAAAATAAAGGTCATGGAGCTTCCAGAAACAAGACTACAAACCATATACAACCCTACTTTAAGTGTGAATGCACTAGCCATTGGTTGCATAATTGTCGCACCCCGAAGCATTTGGCAGACTTTTACATGCAATCCATTAGAAAAAGTTAATAAGACCTAGAGGAATAGCGTTGAGGCACACTTCATTGTTCAACCTGTTATTGACATGGATACTGAGAAATGTGATCTATGGTTCTTGATCTTGCTAAGCTCGAGGAGTCCCAGAAGGACACCTCCGACTTATATGGAGACATGAATTAATCCTCTAAATATTCATTCGTTTTGTTAGTCGATGTCACATATTCCTTATGAGTCTCCTTAAGAGTTTTTTTATTAGTTTAGTTTTAGTTTCTGAATGGATATGGTCTACGTTCCTATTGAGCGATTATCATTTAGAGATTAAATAAATTATTATTTCCTAGATATTTGATTCATTTATTGTGTTGTGCTTGTTATATATTTTTACAATATGTTCCTGGTGTCGACTTTTATTGTCGGCAATGATTTTATGAGGCAGACGTTAGATCTCAAACTCGATGGTAGCACAAGACGCATGAATTATACAGGTTCGGGCTCTCACAGAGGAGATAATACTCTAGTCATGTGCTCTGGAATTATGTGTGGCTAGCTTATTGCTGATCCTCTTCCTCTTTCGCTGATGTTCCCCCGCCCCCCTTTATATAGCATAGGAGGGTGGTTACAAAGGAGAGTCCTGACTGATTACGGAGTGGAGATCGTATCTCTATACATGTCCGTTTGATAACATCCTGGATTACAGATTGCATCCTACCTAATCAAGGTTGGTTGCTGTCTTCAAGGTTCCCTTGTTGCGTACGACTAGAGCAACCCAGGTAATGTTCGTCTTCATGCAATCAGCTTGGCCCATCCCCTCCTGGGTGGTCCTCACGGCCCGCCATGCAGATACCCGGGGTCCATATACTCCACACCTGGTACAACAATTATTTGATTATTAAATTATTCCTTTAATATATAACAAAGTACAATCTAATAGCGGAGTAGGAAATCTCTCTTGTAGATAGTTGCACCGCAAATTCAATTTGTAGAGAAACTAAATATTTATAAACTTTGACTAAGAAAACTAAATATTTATAAACTTTGACTAAGAAAACTAAAAATATTATGACAATTGTCAGAAGCAATGCCCTTATCGTTAGCATTAGAAGAGTCATCATAGTTCTCACTATAGATACTCGTGTAATAATAACCAAACTCTTAGTCATAGTTATCGAGATATGATTGAATTCTATCTTTTTGTGGGGCTTCTACAGTACCATAAAATTTCTTAAAAGGCCCAACAGGGGCTGGTTATATCCACATATATCACCTTGAATTCTCTCTAGGAAATTCAGTGATTCTTTCCTAACTTTTTAGATAAGAAGATATAATTATGAGCTTTCCTATGGGACAAACAAGGCATAAGAAATCTTCAGGTCTAGAAAAGTCTTTATGCTATAGCCAGCAGAATTATTAATTATTCTTCTCATAATATTCAACTCAAGATAACCCAGACGATTTGCTAGATCTTAAAATATTTTTGGGTTTTCATCGCAACACAAACTTCAGGTTTTATATGTGTATAGTATAACCCAGAGGAAAACGAAGGAAGTTTTTCAACCACACGTTTATTACACCTATTAAACTTAGTTATGAGTAGATATTCTATACCATCCTCATTCTCTGTCTCTATATGGAAACGATTCAGATCAATATCTTTAAAACTTAAGAGAGTAAGACTGGACTCAGGGTATAATATGGCATTCTTCTAGTATCAACTATGAGAGCATCGCTTCTAGCAATAGTCATAATATTTTCAATTCACTTAGTGTGGTACAACTGTCTTCTAGACATATTTTCTCCTCCGCCATCGGATTATACTTTGTTCTATATTAGAAGTATGATTTAACAATTAGACAATTGTTGCATTAGGAGCAAATTGTAGAATATAGAATAAAGATAGCACAATTAATCAAATAGATGAGAAATAGGTATTTATTCAATTTTTAAATGATAATCGTTTAATAGGAGCGTAGACCAAATGTTCGTTCAGGAACTAGAGCTAAACTGATAAGGAGACTTATAAGGAATATGTGATATCGACTAGCAAAGTGAAGGAATACTTAGGAGACTAATTCAAGTCTCCATGTGAGTCATTGGTGTCCTCCGAGACTCCTCGAACTTAATAATTTCAAGAACCATATCATCACACTTCTCCTCGCTCGTGTCAACAACAGGTTGAACGGTGAAGTATGATTCAACATTGTTTACCCGGGTCTTATTGACTTTTCAGTGGATCTCATGTAAAGGTCTACCACATGCGATGCGATAGTTGCACGACCAATGGCCAGTGCATCCTTACATAAATTAGGATTATGCAGGGGTTTGCAGTCTTGTTAGCTGAGTCTTGCTTCTGGAAGGCCCCTGGCCCTTTACCTTTACTTTTCTAATATGGATTACCTCTTCCCCTATCCGATATGCTATTCTTCCATTTATCACCTTTATTCCTTCGACCCTTTTTGCGGCCATGGCTATTATTAGCCTGCTGAGCATTTGCATGTGCTTCGAGCATTGCATGCGTCCCATTAGGGACATAGTGATGATTATTCGTCAGGAGTTCATCATACTTTTCTGCTTCTAGCAGAATACATATAAGCTCAAAATACTACTGGTACTTGACATGACGATACTTGTACTGTAGTATCATCATATTAGGGGTGGAAGGTACATAATATCTTGTCGATTATTTTAGCATCAATAACTTTCTGGTTACATAATATCAGTTTGGCGACAAGCTTATGCATGGCACAGTTACATGCTGCCACAGCCTTAAAAACCCGAAAGCGTAGGAGGATCCATTCGCGATGTGCTTCTATCAACATGACGGATCTTTGCTGGTTATATTTTCCTTCAGGGAATTCAAAAGTATCAGCTTGTCCCTTTCATCCAGTATTCGGCCTTCAGGTCTGTATGAAGATGGTGATGGTGCCTCAGAAAGTGCAAAGCCATACACTTGGCGGCTTCGGGAAGAGCAGCGGTACCAGCTTCAGGCTGGGAAAACAGCAGCTCCAAACGATCGAGCTATCAGATTAATGTTAGTATTCATTGCCTCGGTAAGGTAGTTGTTGCCATTTAGGGAAAGCTCGATACATTCCCTCTTTGCGATGTCCGACATATCCTATTTCTATTTATGCAACATGACTTTTACTACTGATAAAATCAATATATTGCATTCTCACTGTTCAGTCAGTAAAGCTTGGTCTATATCTATTCAGTAGATAATTATCTAACATTTTCCAGAATTTTTCTAGCAGTTTTTATAATTTTCTGCTAATTATTCAGCAATTTTCATAATTACCATGTAACAGAAAAATAAATTTCAACATATATCAATATAGGATTATGCTAGGACAATAAATCTAGAGACACAGAGCTTTCAAATATGCTATATAAAATTTTCCTAGCATTTTTCATGATTTTATGTTAATTACTAAGCAATCTTCAGAATTACTTAAATAACAGAAAATAGATTCAACACATATAAACATGCTAAGAAAATAAATACAGCAACATGACACTTATCAATGGGTCATACATAATTTTCTGTTAATTACCAAGCAATTTTCAGAATTACTTAAATAACAGAAAATAAATTCCAGCACATATTTAACATGACATAATGCTAGAAAAATAAATCCAGGGTATGGATCTTCCAAAGTATGGTAAATAACAATTCACCAAATTTTATAGAAGTCCATATACCTAAAAACCTAATTTTTAGGATTTAATATGAATTCCAGGATTTATTAACTATTTTTATAAATCACATGGAACTTCAGGACCCTTAAAGAAAGATTTTCACAACCGGCTGCAAATAACCAGTACTTCAGGGGTTAAAATGAATCACTATTTTTCTTTTTTTTTTCTTTTTGCTTGAAAAACAAAATAGGCCACTACCTATGGGCCACGCGTGCGGCGTAGTAGGTGCAACTGGCGTGTCACGACGTGAGGTGTTGTGCGGTGGCCGCGCGAATAGGCGACTTCCAGCACATCATGGACGTACTACCGAGCGGCAGGCTCAGCAGCTGGTTCATGGCCGAGTAGCGGGCGCGGTTGAGTGACGTTATTAACAAAGATTTTTTTTGTTAAATTCTTTCTAATGAACAGTAACAATAAAGACCCTAATTTTCAATAAGACTAAACGAGTAATCTAGTCAATTAGGAAAGTTAATCTGCATGATTAAAAACTGTTCACATGCGATTAACTTACTGCCATAAACATAGCTTGCGTTAAGTTTAATCGCTTGATGCCGGTCAAAATTCGATACAGTAACTATTGACGGAGGCAGACGATCGGACCCAGGGAGCTTCGTGCAAGGCAGCCGACGATGCTGCGAGGGACAGTGATGTCGCCGATGTCTGCTCCTCCACGATACCGACGTTGTAGTTGATTATATTAGATGAGTACGCAATCCAAGATCGCCTAGCATCGATTTTGTCAGCCTGATCTGACGCGTCGATCATCACACAACGAAATAGGCAGATAACTCCGTCATGTCGTAGTTACTGCTCCATGTTGCATGCATCTTCTTTGATCCTCTTGCATATCCAAATAAAGTAAATCATTATGTCATGCATCCATCGTGTCTCTTTTGCAGGTATGTCAAACCGTGAGATAGTTGAGCAGCATTTGATCCTTAGGTTAAAATCTACTTAAAACCAGCCTAATACTCCAGAGCCACCTTCCATTCCAGGATCTTAATAAGCCTCAACCTCCTGAGTCCAGGCAGTCCACCCCTCCTGGTGGCAATGTCAGTACTACCAGGACTCTTGAGCAATTAGATCAGCTAGAGAGAGTTCTCATGTTCATGGTGAACTCTAGAAAAGAAGCCCAAGTTACTCAAAATCAGTTCATGGCAAACCAAAATCAGTTCCTGGAGTCTCTACTCACAAATATTCTACCTAGAGCCCAACCTTCCACTAGAAACTGGGTCACATTGGGAGAATTCCTTCAGATCCGTCCACCTACCTTCTCAAAGACCACAAAACCTCTTAAGGCCAATGATTGGCTTCAGGAGATAGAAAAAAAACTTTCTACAGTTGGATGCAGCGCCCCGTGGGCGCTGCTCCGCCCGTTGCAGCTCTTGCCGATCTCTGCTCCTCCCGCAGCAGCACCTCCACACCGCTGCAAGTCTATGCTGCGCTCCTGCGCCGTGAACTCGCCGTGTCAGGAGACCAAAAGCATTTCGCCACAGCGTCTACTTTCGTAAAAAAGTATATCAAAAGAGATAGAATTGGAAAATTTTCTATACCATCGAAGCAGAAGAGAATGACATATGGTTCTTTAGTTTTTCTAGTTTATAATCACCAAGTTAGCCAGTGGTACACATTAAAGGGCCCGTGGCTAAGTCTTCTTGCATATGCACGCAACCCAAAATTACGCAAAAACATACTTTTACGATTACAACATTGTACGTTAATCTCATTATCTGGAAGCGTCCCTATTGTAATATCGATCATATCACCGCAAGCGCCTCCGTCTTGCGACGAGGACAAGAGGGTTCTTCCTGTGCACCGTCAGTCCGTTCTCCTCCTCCACGTCCACCTCGCCGAGCGGCGCACACCAGTCAAAGGAAAACAGCAAGTTGGCCAGCACCAGCTCCACCACGGCCGTCGCGAAGTGCACGCCGGGGCAGCTCCTCCGGCCGATCCCGAACGGAACGAGCGCGAAGCTGTCGTGCCACGGCTTGAAGTCACCGATGTCCGCGCCGTCTTCGTCGTGCCGCTCGGGCACGAACCGCGCTGCGTCGGGCCCCCACGCGCCCGGGTCCGTGCCGATGGCCTTCGCGTTGACGAGCACGCGCGCCCCTGCCGGTATCTCGTGGCCGTGCACCATGCATGCCTCGGTGGCCTCCCGAGGCACCAGGAGCGGCGCCGGCGGGTGCAGCCTCAGGGACTCCTTGACGACCAGCTTCAGGTATCGGAGGCGCGGGAGGTCGGGCTCCCGGACCATGTCTTTGTCGCCGACGACGCTGCGCACCTTGTGTTGCGCCTTGGCGAGGACATCCGGGTGATTGACTAGCTCCGTCATCGTCCATTCTACCGTCGCCGCCGACGTGTCGGTCCCGGCAATGAACATGTCCTGCAAACACACGAAGCCAACAAACATTTCGATCGATCACGTCTATACAACGTGATGTGCAAAAGCAACGTGTGGCTAATTCCTATTCGCGTGGGTGCGTGCGTACCGTCAGGATGCCTTTGATCTGGCTACGACTGCCGAACGTGCTCCGGTGAGCCGGATCGCCGTGCAGGCGGAGGAGAACGTCGACCAGGTCCTTCTCGGAGGACGTGCGCTTGTGGAGGTGGTCGTCGATGACTCTCTCGTAGAACGCGTCGAGCTCATGGAAGTTTCGCTTCAGGCGCGTCCGCAGGCCACGGAGCGCGTCCAGCCAGCCGAACGACGGCACGTAATCGGCGACCCAGAAAGCACCTAGAAGACGCTGCGTCTCCTCCAGGACAGCCCTGGTCTTTATGTTCTCTTCGCCGTCGTCGCCGAATGCGACACGCCGCACAATCTTGTTGCTCGTAGCGATGAGCATATCGGTCAAGTTCACAGGTGAGCCGGTTCCTGATGCGTCCGCTATGGCCGCGACCAGCGCGGCGGCCGCACCCTCCCGGGCGTCGCGGAACCCGCGCACGCGCGGGGCGCCGAGGAGCTCCGACAGGCACGCGCGGCGCGCGGCGCGCCAGAACGCGCCGTCCGGGGGCGCGAAGGAGATGTTCTGCAGGCCGTAGGAGATCCTGGTGGCCGCGTACAGCGCCGGGCGGCCGGACAGGGCCCGGTCGTTAGGCTGGAACACGGCGCGCACGGCGTCGGCGGAGGAGACCACGAGCGTCGGCACGGAGCCGAGGCGGAGCAGCATGAGCGGCGCCGCATGCTCGGCGGCGAGCGCGGCGAGGGACTCGTGCGGGAGCGCGCCGAGTTGGTGGAGGTTGCCGATGAGGGGGAGGCCCGTCGGGCGTGGGAGGCGAGGCGAGGCAGCGCGTCTGTTGGACGGTGCAAGCAGTCGCTTGAAGAGGAGAAGTGTGGCGAGGACGACAAGGAGCCATGCGAAGAACTCGTGAGCTTGGAGCGACGCCGTGGACATTGTTGCCGTGGTGGTGCTAATTGCGGTAATCGTTTGACTGTTGTTCTGTCGTTAGTATAAGGCGGCTAACTATATCTATATTAATTTTTTGAAGGCAAATTTTTTATCTATATATAGATTATGTTACGTAAGGAAGAGCCGTATGATTTGGACTACTAGTGTATCCCTAGTACAGTGTTTATATTAACGTTATGATAGTACATCCGCTTATCAATTAAATAATAATATAAGTATGAATATAACACTTAATAATAAATAATCACAGTGCCCGTATGCGAATACAAAAATGAAGATATAACACTCAATAATATTTTTCGCTAAACGTTTCTCATATGCTCTTAAGACTTGTTCTTATGTCTTGAGGGATGTTTTCTGTGCTCATTCCACTTGTATTTTAGTATTTCAATTAAGAAACACTTCCTGAGGATATGTGAACCATATAAGTACATTGTAGAGTATCATCAGTATAAATCTACTTTACAACCTTATAAAAAAGTGATTAATAAAATAAAGAATACCGACCATGCAGATCCGTGCATTAAACTATTGACTATTCCAGATGTGCATGAAGTTCATGACCAAATAACCTATCAAGTTCCTGCACAACATTTAATTGCTACATGTAAGTACGCAAAAATTTAACTATTTACTAATCATGTGTAAATAACTTACTAGTCTATTATTTTTGGAATAGACTTTGGAATTACAATACACCAATCATAGATATCATCGTTCCATGAGGGATTTACTATCCTCATAGCACGATCGAATATTATACCAATTTTTTTTGTGTTCTATCAAGATAGTAACTCGATGGTTTATCCGTTGGAACCCATCCGGATAGAGGTGTTGGATCAATAACGGAGATAATCATGTCCTTTATGTCGAACAATAACATGCTGAATCGTCCTCCGTGGTGAAAAGGCAGCATAATCTACAAATATAGATATTATATCTTTTGCACACATATATAGTAACATAATAAAGCGTTAAACAATTTATTAAGCAAAGCTTACCATTCGACATTCAGACAATGCAATTCTAGTCTCAGGCCAAGCGTCAAATAATTTTTGCAAGTTTCTCATCTTCAACCTTGACACGAAACTTATAGTACCATCGATAATTACAAAATGGCTACGATAAATTAAAACAATGAGCTTGGAGCGACGCCGTGGACATTGTTGCCGTGGTGGTGCTAATTGCGGTAGTCGTTTGACTGTTGTTCTGTCGTTAGTATAAGGCAGCTAACTATATCTATATTAATTTTTTGAAGGCAAATTTTTTATCTATATATAGATTATGTTACGTAACGAAGAGCCGTATGATTTGGACTACTAGTGTATCATTTTGTGGTCATGCATACAGTAGTAGGATTGGGTCATGCTCAGTGTTTTGTAGAGTACAAGTGTACAACTATATTAAAGACGCAGAGATTCCGGTCCAGGCAAGCTGCCGCATAGCCAACGTCTACAAACTATATTAAAGATGGAGAGATTCCGGTCCTCGCAAGTTGCCACGTTTCGCGGTCAGGTTCTCTCAAAATTTTGAAATTGCATTCGGATCCTCTTATCTTATAGTCTTATTTTTTTTTTCAAAAAAAACCCTTCAAAAATTCTAAAGTGCGTGTAGTTCCCTCCAGAAATTCTAAAAAAATAGTGTTCATGCCCCCAGCTCTTTCGCAAAATACCCATTCGAAAATTCCAGAAATGCGTTTAAGTCCTCAGACTGCTTGTTTTTGCTAATAAAACTCGTTTAGCAAGTTCGAGTCTAACTCTTCTCGAGCCATTTTGCAAAAAATCCTCGTGTTTTATGAGAATTGCGTCCATACCTAAACCATGCCCTTTTACAAACAAAACCTGGGTTTTGTAAAATCACCCTCTCGCGGTGTCACACTCTCGTGCGGCATGACGCCATGCGTACGCATCTAGTACAGGAGAGATGGAAGGAAACTAGAAAATAAGTAAGTGGTTGTCGTTCTTTAATGTATCTACGATTGAATTGATCAAGCAAAACATAAAAATAATGAAAATTTACTAATTAAACGGAAAAAATAGGATGAAGTCCATATAACAACCCGAATTTTGATTGAAAGTCCATCCAATACCCTGAACTATAAAATCAGAGTCTAAAATTTGCAATCCGATTCAAATAACACCCTGACCCAGTTTCGCATATGGTATTGCCCGTGTAGCGTAACGAGTGAACCATTTTGACATATAGGATGACATATTAAGTTAGGTTAATGACAGGTGGAGCCCATATGGACTTCTTCCCTGCCAAACTTCTAATCATGCTTCTATGTCTATGGACCACTGTAGCTCCCTCCATCTCTATTTCGATTTGGAAGAGAAGACTGTGTGAGTCCCACTAATCATTCAACTAAATTTTCCCAACGTGTCATCATACGTGGCAAAATCGCCCACTCATCACGCCACGTGGACGGTACCATTGTGCAAAATCAGGTCATGGTGTTATGACGGTACCACTGTGCAAAATCAGGTCATGGTGTTATTTGAACCAGATTGCAAAATTTGAAAGTCAAATATCTGGTTTCATAGTTTGAGATGCCGGACGGACTTTCGAACAAAGTTAGGTTAGGGTGCTATATGCACTTTTTTCCAAAAAAAATACATAAATTTCATGCCTACCAGTCAGTGACTGGTTATATTTCTTATTTATGAGTAAACAAAATGAATCTTTGATTTTATACTTTAAAAGTGAATCTAAGAGGCTTAGCATTTAGATGACATGAGAAAGAGAGAAAAGAAATGGAAGAAAACAAGACGCTGACAAGAGTTCGATCTTTTGCGCCTACAAATTTGTTCTTTGTGCTAGTACATCAACTACGTAGATTGAACTATCAAACTTGACCCAAAATAAAGGCTGTTGTAAAGAAAATGGAAGAAAAACTGCAATGATCCGTATTTGGAATTTAAAATGCAACTTATAATTTCTGTAAATGCTAAGTAAAATACACGAGGTTGATTCCCTATGTGGGATTCATGCACAACAATGTGCAGTCTGTAGTATGTACACAATCACACAATTCGCACCACTAAATGTTACCTTCGCTGTATTTTTTGGCTTATCTTCACACTCTTTAATTGAACAAACTTGTACTAGCAGGCTAGCAGGTTTTTTTTTCTAACAGCAAAAAAAAAGGTAGTACTTACAGCTTAATATTCAGTCTCTCTTCCCTCAAAGGGACCAAGTGTTGCCTGGTGTCTATTCCAATCTAAAAGAAAGCCCTTAAGCACAGAACAGCGAATTAGAAATCATCACTCACCAATAATCATTGCAGGAGCAAGAACCATCTTTGAAATGATGAAATCTATTCCTGTCTCGAACAACAATCTCCCTTTTGTACACCTTCGAGATCAACTTCGTGGCAGAGTGACAATCCATGCACACTCTCAGATTCTTCGACAACCGAATTGTCGCACCAGGGCGCGACTTCATCAGGCCAAACGCAATGGCCAGTTTCTCACTGTGATGTGAAACGGACACTTCCTTCTCATATTCATCAACATCTAGCTTCACATCAGCTATACTTGGGACGTAGCCAGCCATCTTGATATCTTCAATCATTTCCTCAACTTTCTCATATATCTCCCTCAATTGGGGGTGGTCACTGTCTTCGGCAAAGAACTCGAAGACCTTCCCATCCAGCTCAATGAGACTGCACCCTGGAATTTTCTCGATTCCTTTCTCCTTCATTTCCTTCCGAATCATTGCTGCATCCTTCCATCGTCCCACTGACGCATAGATGTTAGATAGAAGTATGTAGTCACCACTATGACTGGGATTCAGCGGGACAATTTGCTTCAGTGCTTCTTCCCCAATTTCAACATTTTTGTGAACTGCGCAGGCAGACAGTAGTGCCCTCCATACAACTGCATTTGGCTCAATTGGCATGGTTCTGATAAAATGATATGCCTCGTCGATCAAACCAGCCCGTCCCAAAAGATCAACCATACATCCATAGTGCTCAATCCTTGGCTGGATGCCGTAGTCCTGGGTCATGCTGTCGAAATGCCGGCGACCCTCCTCAACTAAGCAGCTGTGGCTGCAAGCAAGGAGAACACCAATGAATGTCACATCTGTGGGCTCAATATTGGCCTCACACATGGCTGAGAAGAGCTCCAGCGCTTCTATGCCTCTTCCGTTACTTGCCATGCCTTTTATCAAGACTGTCCACGTCCATGAGTTCCTCATAGGCATCGACTCAAATGCCTCAACTGCATCGTCAATGCATCCACACTTCGCATAGAAGTCCACCAGTGCAGTGCCAAGAACAACGGTAAAGGGCAAACCCTTCCTCCTTATGTATGAATGCACCCACTTCCCTGTCTCGAGTGCACCCAGGACAGCACAAGCAGAGAGCACACTGACCATGGTCACGTCATTCGGGTGGACCTCAGCAGCCTGCATCTCATTGAAAAGAGTAAGTGCCTCCCGACAACAGTTCGCCTGCGTGTACCCAGAGATCATCGCACTCCAAGCAACGACATCCCGGGACTGCATCCTGTCAAACAACCTCCGTGCCTTATCAAGCTCACCACACTTGGCATACATGTCAACCAGCGCAGTCACCAAGTTCCTGTTCCTCACCATCCCCTTCTCCTCTGCATACTCTCCAATCCACTCCCCGAGCTTAGCATCTCCTATTCGTCCACACGCTGTGGCGACGCTCACCAATGTGACTTCATCAAATGGTGCCCCAACCTCAATCATGCCCTTAAACATCTCCACAACCTCCTTCCAGTCTCCGTTCTTGAAGTACCCTGCAACCATCGCATTCCACGTAACCACACCCTTTTCCTTCACTGCATCGAACAGCACCTGTGCTGCTGCGACATCCCCGCAGCTTGCGTACATATGTATCAAGCTGTTCAGCACAAACCGATCGACCATGAGCCCACTCTTGATGGCGTATCCCTGGACGCCCCGCCCTACAGCCAGAGTACACATCCTGGAGCAAGACTTGACGGTGCTGGCGACCGTGTGCTGGTCGGGGCTAATGGCGGTGGCGTCGAGCATTTCGACGAACAGGTGGAGGGCGTCCTCCGGGTGGCCCGCCCGAAGGAACGCGCGGATAAGGATGTTATACGACGGCGCGGAGAGGGGAGGGTGGGGACCGAGGCGGAACAGGCGGAGCACGTAGGAGAGGTGGGTCGGGGAGGTGGCGGGGGCCGGGAGCGCGGTGGCCTCGAGGAAGGAGTGGAATGATTCGGGCGAGGTGACGAGCGCGCCGGACTTTAGGAGTGCCGCGTGGATCTGCAACACGTCGCGGAGCGCCGCGCAGCGGGGTGGATGTGGCAGCGGCGCCGGCGCGGCGGGGACGGGTAGAGACGCCGCCGGGAAGGCGGCGGTGGCCATTTGAGCTTGCTTGGGCTTAACCGCTTAACTGCTTACGCGCACCAACCGGCACTTGCCTTTTTCTTTACTTATCCCTACATCAGCCCGTTTTGACACTGACACTTAGTCCCACCGTTACATGGTCCCACTAGTCATAGGTGCATTTCTTCCATTTAAACTCCAGATCCCCCTCCACTACACTAGTACACTACCATGGCTTCCTCCTCTCCCCCTCCACTACTCCTCGGCCTCCTCGTCCTACTCCTACCCGCCGCCGCGTGTGCACGCGCCGTCTCGGTCTCGCTCCCGGCACTGCCGCTCTCGACCGCGTCGCGGTGGGTGGTGGGCGCTGACGGGCGGCGCGTGAAGCTGGCGTGCGCGAACTGGGCGTCGCACCTGGAGCCCGCGGCCGCGGAGGGCCTGGCGCGGCGCGCTTGGCCGCGATGGGGTTCAACTGCGTGAGGCTCACCTGGCCGACCTACCTCGCCACCAACGCCACGCTCGCGACGCTGCCGCTGGGCTGGTCGCTGGAGCTTCTCGGTATGCGGGAGTCCGTCGCCGGCGTCCGGGTCAACAACCCCAGCCTCCTCGACCTGCCCCTCATCGATGTGTTCCGGGTAGGTGGTTGTTTTCGAATACTCAAAATGCTACCCAGATTGCGTTGGTCTTGTTGATCTTGTCGGAGTTGTGCGGGGTTCTAGTCTCGATTTTGGCCGCATTGATCAAAACATTGTTAATTTAGTTTTTTTTAAGAGCATAGAAGCATGCTCAAAGAAGAATCTTTTGAAATGGCTCCTTGCACTTTTCTTTCTACCACCATAAAATTGGCAAATGTTTTTTTACAAGAAATTGGCAAGTATTGCTAGTGTTGGAGATTGGGGGGTTCAAGATGATGTCAAATTTTACAATTTTTTAGGCTATATTAGGGGGATTTAAGTCAGCTTCAGCTTCCGAAAAGTCAGAAAATACTTCAAACAATTTAGCTTTTAAAAGTCTTTTGAAAACCGAGTTGATCTGTTTTTCTAACTTATTGCTGAGAAAAATTAGCTATTTGTTAAATAATCTCTTATAAAATGCTACCGCTGCTTCTCAGACAAAAAGCCAGAAAACAGCTTTTAAAAAAAAGCTATAACTCTCCAAAAATAAGCCTTAGTTTGTTGCTTGTTGCTGCTAGAGTGCGAGACAAGTAGGCAAAATTGTACGTGAGTAGACCTGTTAGCCTGGCCTTATTTTTCCGGTATCAGGCCTCACATGAAGCCCAAAAATACCCCAAGGCAGCAATAGAATAATATTTTATCTCGAAAAATGAATTAACTAATACTATTTAATTCCAAAAAATAATGTTAAAATAGTATTTTATTCCAGAAATGAAAAAATTAGGTTTTTTAAGGTAAAGGCCTATGTCGAGTCGGGCTAGGCTCGAACCTGCCTGTTTAGGACCACCTTTTCCACGCCCAGCCGGCTAGGACTTGGAAGAGATCTATAAAAGAGTAACAGACATGGAATTAACAATCTTTTCTTGTGGAAAGCCGTGGGCACATTTATACCTGAATCCGTGTCAAATTGACAACTGCCTATTTTGTGATGGATAAGTGGCAAGATCATATTGTTGCAAGCAAGTGTATGTCATGAATTATTTAAATTACAACTAAACCAGCTGCAATTCATGCTGTTTTATTTAACTAAAACAAGTTGCTTCTGAAGTCCAAACTTTGCAGATAAGATAAATTTTGAATGCACAGAATTTCATCAGAACTCACAAGGCTTACCAAAGAAGCTAGTAGCTTAGGACATCCTTCTTTTCCTTTTGTTAATGAGAACCATCTATTGCAAGCTGATGGCTGAAGCCTAACCAAGAAAGATCTGATCATTTTGCTACCTTAGGGAATGCCAACTGTACTTGTAGAAAGTTTTCTTTCTTTTATCTGTACCTGTTTAGTTAGAATGTATACGGTATACCTACTAGTCACAAAATTGATGGTCCAAGATGAGGGTGCCTTGCAAGTCTCAATGGTCTGTCTACAAGTAGTCTTGCTTTGTAGGATTTGTTTTGATGATTAAGATAGATGTCAACTAGTGGATTAGGTGGGCTGGTTCCTTTTCCAAATCAGATTTCTAGTTCTTTTTCCAACGAGGTATCTAGTTAGTTGACCATGTAACATACCAAGACAACTGATCATAGACTTAGGAGTATTTAGCTGAGCTGATCTGTACTTTTTTTTCTGGTGACATTGACAGCATACCGGACTAAACATCAAGTGAAACTAAAAAATATATTTTGCTATCAAGGGATAAATGAATTTCGATCAGTGTAATCCTTCTGACATGGGTCAAATTTAATAACCGTAGGACGTGGTGTCAGCTTTGGCCAGCAACAGTATTATGGTCATACTTGATAACCAAATGACCACTCCAGGATGGTGTTGCAGCCAAACCGATGGTAACGGCTTCTTTGGAGACATTTACTTTAACCCTGAAGAATGGTGAAGGGTCTCAGTGCAATGGCAACAATGTTTAGGAACACAAAAAATGTTGTGGGCATGAGCATGCGGAATGAGCTCCGAGGCCCCTGTCAAAATGTTAGTTTGTGGTACAGGTATGTTACTGTGATGGCAAAGGTTTTTTTATAACTCATGATATTGAAAAGTCTTTTCTACGTAACTAATGACATTGAAAACTTATATTTACTATCTATTCCCATCTTAGGTACATGCAACAGGGTGCTGAAGCTGTGCATGCAGCAAACCCTAATGTTTTTGTTATTTTGTCGGGCCTAGATTTTGACAACACTCTCAGCTTCTTGTTCTCAAAGCAAGTCGAACTGTCATTTACTGAAAAGTTAGTCTTCGAGCAGCATTGGTATGGCTTCTCAGATGGTGGCAATTGGGAACATCAAAACCAAAATGATGCTTGTGGGATGGTTGTTGATTTCATAAGGACTAAAGGACTGTTCCTACTTCAACAAGGCCGGCCGTTGTTTTTCTCTGAGTTTGGGTTTGACATGTCTGGCAAGCATATTGCTGACAATCGTTATCTTACCTGTTTCTTAAGTGTGGCAGCTGAAATGGATCTGGATTGGGCTATTTGGGCTCTGCAAGGGAGTTAATATATCAGAGAGGGTATTCTAGCTTATGATGAATCATATGGCTTGCTATCAAGGGATTGGTGTACAACTAGAAACCCCGGATTTATCAAGAGGATCAATTCTCTGTAATCACCATTTCGAGGTTTGCACTTCACCTATCTCATTATTATTCCTACCTAGCAACATTGTCAGAAACAGAACTTTTGAGACATTCAGAACTGCGCTATTTGTTATACATTTTGTTATGAAACCTTTTGCTGAACCAAAACATAGGACTTAACATATTTCATTATTTGGATTGGACCTAACGGAGTCTTCAACAGATTACTATTCCGGTTGTTGAATTGTTGCCAGAAATTTAATTGCATAGATACGAATTTTGGATCAATTAGCAGTATATATGAATTGATTTAACCCCCGTAAACTGATCATAAAATGTAGTTTCTAAAGAAAACACTTCGATAAGACATATAAATAGGCTGGTATGCAAGAAAGTAAGCAAACTGAACTCCATGGAATGTAAAAATACACTAAATTTTGATCTTGCCAATCTGTAGTGAATTTCCTTGAGCTACATGATAACAGAAATTTATTTTTACTCCAGGTCCTGGTCTACCAAACAGTCAAGAACCGTATAATGTAATATTCCATCCTCTAACTGGGCTTTGTATCTTAGTGAAATCTTCAAATTCACTTGAGTTGGGTCCGTGTGATGAATCAAACGCTTGGAACTACACCTCAACATATGAGCTAGTATTGAAGCACACGGGACACTGCCTTCAGGCGAAGTATGTTGGTGAGAATGCAAAGCTTGGGACTGATTGCAGCAAATCCAGTTCAAAGTGGCAGCTGATATCGAATTCAAGAATGCATGTTTCGACTGAACTCGCTAAAAACGGAACCAGAGTGTGCTTGGATGGCAGTCCTGATGGTACAGTCACAACAAATCAATGTAAGTGCCTGAGCGTAGATCCAACTTGCAATCCTGAGAGTCAATGGTTCAAAATTATATTAAGCAGTAAAGGTATACCAGGCAGCTCATCCATTGTGCAGTTGCCATCTTTTGGACCCTGGCCTCCAACATCAAGCTCATCATGGTAGTAATTTGAAATTGCATGTGGTCAAGGACGAATATAACAGAGAATAAGGTGGGAACTCCTCGAAGTTGTTCAAGCCCAATGAACGGCTGTAGTCTTGCAATCTAGAAAATAATATGCAAAATGTCTCCAAGTTCACTTACTCCAGTGTGCATAATGTATTGCCATTTACACCACTTGTATTTTGCTTACGTTATTTGGTTTATAATAAATCTCTTATGTACAAAACCCCAGATAATAAATGGAATGTGCATAATACTCTTGTGCTTGTTCTTTGATCATTCTTTGGGTTAGTACATTCTCATGGGTGAAAAACTGTGGAAGGTCATTCAAGGAAATGCTGTTGTCCGATTTTTTTTGGTTACATGATAGGACGCACACGTGGATACATCCCTAACACATGTCTAATCTAGAGTGGAGGCTAGAGCCTCACAGAGCATAAGCGCGTGCTTTGACAACTGAACACACCCACGTGTGCATGTAGACATCAGCCCGTGCATGTAGACACCAGCCCGGACGGAAAATGAGGCACTAGATATCGCATGTGCAAGTTGCACCCTTTCTGCTCTTTGATGCGAGGAAGAAAAGGGAGCAAATTAAGCAGGAGCATCAGTCTAAGATCTATCTAGGGTCACTTCGCCTTCTCGATTTGTGAAATGCACAATGCAATCGGGATGTGAACCTGAACCAGCTTCAGACGGGCTTTTCTCCTGTTTGCTCATTCTCAAGTTGCATTTTCTTTTCCTTCATTTGAAGGACACGCAATCCTCATTTGGCTGTGCATATTCAGGTTGGCGGTTCTTAATTGATCTGATAAGACAGATATAGATCCACACGTAGTTTGCATGATCTGGTAGCACTAGTAGAGTAGCACCATTCTTAGATTAAAAGCAAAACTAAACTGTCCACGTAGCTGAGTTATGGACACCAGCGTGGAGTCATATACGAGTTCCTACTCATAAACAGGAACTAAATAAAATTCCATGTACTATTATGTGCACATTGCGTACTCTTTTTTTTTTTTTTGAAAAGCAAAGCTGCAATTTATATTAGATAAGAAGAAGAGGAAAAAAGAGGCAATGGTGCAACAGGCTGCACCATCAGCCAAAGATACAGGAGTTAGGGGAAGGGGTTAGAAAGAAGAAATTGAGAAGGAAGGAAAGAGAGAAATTAAAAAAAAGAGAGAAAAAGAAGAAAAGAAAAGAAAAATAAAATCAACTACGTTTATACTTGCAACCACGATTAGTGTTATTAATTGCAAGAGAGGTACTAATACAGTACTACTACTACTGATTAAAGTAGGCAACATAAACATCGCTATGGAAATGGAGGCACCCAAAAAAAAATTACTGCAGGAGTTAGGTGGCCATTTTACTAATCCTACTCCCTACCGACCTCCAGATTCTTTCTTTTTTCACCCGGGTTTGTGAATTAGGAGCACAGCAGTGATCACATTACAATGCTTTGTCCTGCCTTGAAGTATAAAACAGTTGTTTTATTCTTGAAACATCAGCAAGAGCCAATTCTTCAAGCCCTGCACACATGTCAAGGCCAAGGAGACACTCGTCACCATGTTGATCCTTTGAAGCCTCGCCCTTCCCCATGACGAAGTAATCTTGCCGTCGCTGCACTCTCTATATTGCCACTACTCGTCCTTGTTCCCTTCCATTGCCGGTGTCGACATGAGGACGTGGTGTTCTCTCCACACGGTGTGGCTTGTTCTCGGCTTTGCCTGCCATTGCGCGCTCCACCATGAGCTGGCGGCGGCGGTGCAGCTCTCGACGGCGTCGCGGTGGATCGTCGACGAGGCCAGAAACCGGGTGAAGCTGGCGTGCGTCAACTGGCCGTCCCACCTGGAGCCGATGCTCGCGGAGGGGCTGGGCAAGCAGCCCGTGGACGCCATCTCAAGGGACGTCGCCGCCATGGGGTTCAACTGTGTCAGGCTCACCTGGCCGACGTTCATGGTGACCAACGCCTCCTACTCGTCCCTGACCGTCGCCCAGTCCTTCCAGAGGCTCAACCTCACCGAATCTCTCGCCGCCATCAGGGTGAACAACCCCGGCATCCTGGACCTCAAGCTCGTTGACGCGTTCAAGGCAAGCTCTTGAAATCTTCAGATACACCATGTGTTAGATCGATCGGCTAATGCGAGAGAGAAGTGGGCTGTGCTTTGCTTGCATGCAGGCCGTGGTGAGCAGCCTGGGCGAGAGCAACATCATGGTGATACTGGACAACCACGTGAGCAAGCCCGGGTGGTGCTGCAGCAACAACGACGGCAACGGCTTCTTCGGCGACGCCTACTTCAACCCGGACGTCTGGGTCGACGGCCTGACCAAGATGGCTACCATGTTCTCCGGCGTCCCCAACGTCGTCGGCATGAGCCTGAGGAACGAGCTCAGAGGCCCCAGGCAGAACACAAACGACTGGTACAAGTAAGTGAATTAAGTGTCCCCATCTCCAGTCATCTCTTCATTGCTCACTAAAACGATTAGTAAAAACTAAACCGCCTAGCATGACAGCATCTGGATCCAAGAAGGAAATTAACTGATATTAATGATACTAGTTTCAGTGGCAAATGTTGAGGGGTGCATCCAGATGTTTTGTTTCTTATAAACATCCAGATGTTTTGTTTCTTATAAACATCCAAATTTTAGATCCTTAGATCAAAGTATCAAACAATCCATCAAAACACAATCCTACCTCTTTTCACGTTTTACGGATCTCACCGTAGATCCAATGCTCCAAAATTTAGATGTTTTTTTGCTAAGAAAACATGCGGGTGATGTTTATCAAAACCCAATGTTGAGATACCTACCACGTACATTGTTCATCTGTAATTTGCTATGCCCTGGATTAGTAAATGAACCTGAACCCTGTTGGCAGATGGCTGCCTGCCTCTGCCAAAACTACTACTCCCGTCTTTACATCTCTGCACTGCTGCTCCTGCACGGCATATGAAGGACAGTAATGGCCTTTCATGCCGCAGTAGACTAGTGGCAGTTCGCATCATTCATTCAGTGTACCACCACCAGTACTTCGTCTGCTCCGGGAGACAAGTTTTCAAAGCCTTCTGCAAAAGGCAAAAGCCTAGCTAGCCAGTAGTACAAGCCACAGCATGGCACGGGAATGCAGTTGAGTTGACAATTAACCGGCGCGTCCGCACGCACGCGTGCATGCGATGCAGGTACATGCAGCGCGGCGCGGAGGCGGTGCACGCGGCGAACCCGCGCGTGCTCATCATCCTTTCCGGTCTGAGCTTCGACAACGACCTGGCCTTCCTCAACTCGCGGCAGGTCAACCTCAGCTTCGCCGGGAAGGTGGCGTTCGAGGTGCACTGGTACAGCTTCTCCAACGGGCAGGAGTGGCGCACGGGCAACGCCAACCAGGTGTGCGCGCGCGTCGCGGCCAGCGTGGCACGGCGCGCGCTGTACCTGCTCGACCTGGGCTGGCCCGTGTTCCTGAGCGAGTTCGGCGTCGACAACCGCGGCGGGAACGTGAACGACAACCGGTACTACGGGTGCGTCGCCGCCGTGGCCGCCGACCTGGACCTGGACTGGGCGCTCTGGACGCTGCAGGGGAGCTACTACCTACGGGAGGGCGTCCTGGGGCTGGACGAGGTGTACGGCGTGCTCGACTGGGCCTGGTGCAAGCCGCGCAACGACACCGCGCTTCGCAGGATCCACGCCCTGCAGCGCCCGCTCAGAGGTAGGCGGCTCCGCACCCTGCCCCGTTGCCGGCTCTTATTCGCGGGCAAGTCTCCAACCTTATATATGCTTTGTGATCTGGGTGCAGGGCCTGGTCTCGCGGAGGCGGCGCCGTACACAGTGTTGTTCCACCCGGCGACGGGGCTGTGCGTGGTGTGGCGGTCGCTGGTGCAGCCGCTGGAGCTGGGCCCGTGCAACGAGGCGGAGGCGTGGGCGTACACGCAGCAGCAGAGGCTGGCGCTGTGGAACAACCCGCTCCTGTGCCTCCGGGCCGAGGGCGCCGGCAGGCCCGCGCGCCTCGGCCTGGTGTGCGCCGACGAGCTGGCCAGGTGGCGCCTCTTGTCGGACTCCAAGCTGCACGTCGCCGCTAACGCGTCATCGTCGTCCGGCGGCGACGCGCTCTGCCTGGACGTGGGCGCGGACGGGCGGAGCGTGGTCACGAGCCCGTGCCGGTGCCTGAGCACGGACAACAGCTGCGACCCAGAGAGCCAGTGGTTCAAGCTGGTGAGCAGCACGAGGAGCTTGGCTGTGAAGGGCATGCTCGGGCAGCTGCCTCTCAAGCTCAAGAGCTGGAAGATTAGGTCGTTTTGATCGGCATCCATGGATCCATGCGTTGGTTTCTAAGGGTGTTTCCTTCGAGGGATCACCTCATATAAGAATGAGTTGACCATAAGATCATTCCATAAAATTTGATGGGATATCGCTATCTTTTATCTTGTATTAGCCTTTATGCTTATCAGGGATGAGATGGTGATGAACCCATTCTTTCCCTTCTTCGAATTAAACAAGAGAGTTAAGTTCGGAGTTAGGATGAAATAGTCTGTTCATCATCTCATTTCTCAAACCAAACAGCCCATTAACCGACCGAGAGAAATAGTTCTTGTATACTTGAGCTCAAGCTCGATGCATACGGCGTAGTATCTGCAATACGCCGTATGCACAAGCACGTCCACGCATCCACTGTATCGGTGATAGGCCGTCTGCACGTAGCTGCAATACGCAGGGATGAGAGGGACACTGCTCTCGAATCAGGGCATCGTTCTTGAGATAACTGAATCTGAATGTTTGACCACTTGCGGAATCCATAACGAGTGATAGAGCCTTACTTCATGAGTTCATGTCGTGAGTTGTGATAGCATCAGAATTGATCTGCCTAGATTGCTCTGACAAAGCACACAAAACACGATACTAAGAGCGGGAGAGACGGCGTTTCCTGGACAAACCATGCCGATGTCAGCAATGCCCGCTTGTTCAATACATGCGAGCACCTTAATTTTGTATCATACAGATGAAGAGCACTAGTAAGTTTTTTTGTGCGGCTTAATCAATCCACAATATTTTTCTTTCCATTTATCAAGACAAGGAAGAGCTACATGCAAGGAAAGAACTAATCAGGAAAAAGAAAAACCTAATCACATCCCAAAAAACAAATGCCTTTCCTAAAAAACAAGACTTTCCTAATTACAAGATTAACTCTATCAATCACCCCCTTAATCTTGTAACACAACTCTAACTTATTAAGGCAATTTGGTCTCAACTACAATTTGCTAAACACATATTCGATACAGGATGGAGAACGCATCTTCTCAACATCCCAGACTCACTACGCAAAACTTGACTTTGGACGGCGAACGCACCTCTTCAGCGCCCCGGAGTCGATTTCCTTAATTGAGACTACGTCAAAGTAGTATTGGTTCGTCGTCATTTTGAACTTCAGCAAGGAGCGCTTTTTTTGCCTCCTTCTGCTTGTGGCACTCTGAAGCGAAAATGCCTATAATCACTACAATTATAGCACCTCACTTTTGCCTTGTCAAATCTCCGATTCTTGCTGCCTCGTTGACTAATCGCCTTTTGAGCCACCGAAGGAGCCCTCATCGTCGCACCTCGATGATCGGACCTCCCACTTGGCGCGCGTCAAAAGTAGGTGTTCTTCTCTATCGCCATCGGATCCCCTAATCCGTTCCTCGTGTGCCTTCAAACGACCGATCACCTCCTCAATTGTCATCACTTTGAGGTCGTCGAACTGCTCAATGGTGGAGACGATTTGCAGGAACATGCCAATGACTGCACAAAGGAATTTTCTTACCACATAACTCTCCTCCATATTGTCGCCAAGCCCTCTGATTTTATTGACGATTGTCGTCAACTAGATGGCGAAATCGTCAACCGACTCTGTCTCCGTCATACGCAGCCCCTAGAACTCAGCTTTAAGGGTCTGTACCTTTGCCTCCTTTACACGATCGGCGCCAAGATGCATCGTCTTCAACGCCTCCGAATGGTGAAATCGTCAACCGACTCCGTCTCCGTCATGCACAGCCCATTGAACTCAGCTTTAAAGGTCTGTACCTTTGCCTCCTTGACACGGTCGGTGCCAAAATACATCGTCTTCAATGCCTCCCACGCATCTTTGGCCATCTGTTTTTCGGCCAGTAGGAAGAGCGTTTCCTCCGGAATGCCTCCGTAGATGGCCGCCAAGGCCATCTGATCCTTGCGCTTATCGACGTTGCCGTCCATGATCGCGTCCCACAGTCCTTGATCCCTCAGGTACACCTTCATCTTGATTGCCCATGCTGCATAATTGCTCTTTGTGAGCATCGGATAATGCAGCGAGACAGCGGAACTCTCCTTCGCCATCGCCTGGGGCAACGGATCAAGAATCTGACTCTGATAAGAACTCAGGCTCTGATACCAAATATCAGCAATCCCGCTTATTCAACACATGCGAGCACCTGAATCTTGTATCATAGGGATGAAGAGCACTAGTAAGTTTTTTTGTGCTGCTTAATCAAACCATAGTATTTTCCTTTCTATTTATCAAGACAAAGAAGAGCTACATGCAAGAAAAGATTTACATGTAAAGAAAGAACTAATCAGGAAAAAAAACCTAATCACATAAAAAAACAAATACCTTTCCTAATTACAATATTAACTCTATCATCCGATAGAGCAGCCACTCGTTTGGTTTCCTGCGGAATGGATGTCTCTGTGCACACGTAATGGTTACTGAATAGCAGAACAGAATACAGATTGCTTGGAGCATAAAAATCAGAAAACAATGGGTTCAGGAAGCTCTGTAAACAATCTCAATGTGTCTCAGGAAGTCGTCGGACGAGCCGCGGGAGAGATCAAAGGCCAGCAAGCCTTCCTCTGCATGCCTGAACTCCACTCCGATCCATGATCGCCGACTCTACAAAGTGCCGGCCTAGCCCTGGCCTCGGCGTTTGATCTGAACTATGGTATCTGAAGAATCGACAGTGCCTGCGATACTGTCAAGTGCGCCACCGAAGTTGAACATGTTGATCAATCACAGGGGCGCAAACTGAACAGCTCCACCGAAGTTCTGGTGCAAAAATAAGAGCATTTTTTTTTGTAAGAAAAGAGAGCTAGTAAAGTTAAGACACATGTAAGTAGGGAATGGAGAGAAATTTGACCTGACTGGCGATATGGTATACATCTCACGTCATAATAGGCAATGAAACCTCCGAACTTTGGTGCTTCTGAGTTCTGAAGCCTTGAAAGAGAACCTGAAAGACAAAACCGAAGGTAGGTTAGTCGTTGACGGAACGATGGATGAGATTTGAGAGTTAACAAGAAATGGGCTGCTCATGTAATCTATATAAATAAAAACAACTGGTGATATTCAAAGCACCTTATCTATCTATTATATATTACTAGTCATGTATCCGTGCGTTGCAATGAAAACTCAATTTGCGATAAAAAATTTATTTGTAAAGAACACTAGCTTTAGTTATGTTTCAATAGTATGAAAAGTTTGTTCTTTCGAAGAGATTTGACTATCGGGTTAAATCCTCTTCCATCTCAACCGTTCATGTTAGATCCAACGAATCAAGTACTCTGAAGGAGAACGAACGATCGCAACCAACTCTTAATTAGAATTAGTAGAGAGATATCAATCCTTACCATTGAAGGAGAAGAAAGTTATTGCCTTCCTCTTGCAGGAAGGAGTAGATGAAAGTAAAAGGCAGTATACGCAGGTGGATAGAAGCTAGGTCTCTCCGACATATTCGTGATTGACACGTGATTTGGTTGCGTGATTCTTTCCTTTTAATCTATGCATTTCCAGATATGATGAGATAGAATTCTCGTATTATGGGATATGATGAGTATATCCTTCTATCCATGCAGGACATGATGAGAAAATCCTTCAATTTATAAGATATATGAATAACATCCTTCCATAGTAAGAACATGTGAATAGAGATATGTTAAAATAATATTTCTATTAAAAAAAGATATGATAAAATCTTTCAATCTAAGATATGATTAAATCCTCTTCTATCTCAGTCGTTCATGTCAGATTCAACAAATCAGATACTCTAGAGGAGAACGGACCACTGCCACCAACTCCTAATTAGAAGTAGTATAGAAAAGCTCGTGAGAGTTGCTAAGAAAAAAGAGAAATAGGCTAGAAATTCTCATAAAAAAGAAAAACATCTAACCCTTAATCTGACGGACCCTAATTGTAAGCACATCAGATCTTTATAACAAAAAATAGAGATATGCTAGAAATTCTTACAAAAAAAAAGTAAAACATCCGACCCTTAATCTGGTAGATTCTAACCATGTTGAACTATAGTAACCATTGGATATTATTATTTAAATTAAAAATATAACCATCCATTTATATAAAGCACCTGTGCACAAGCAAAACATCTAGCCTTAATCTGATGGACCCTAATTATAAGAACATTAGATCTTTATAACAAAAAATAGAGATATGCTAGAAATTCTTACAAAAAAGTAAAACATCCGACCCTTAATCTGGTAGACTCTAACTATGTTGAACTATAGTAGCCATTGGATATTATTATTTAAATTAAGAATATAACCATCAATTTATATAAAGCACCTATGCATAATGACAGGACACACCCACGATCGATTAGGACTCTAGGAGCAACATGTATAAAGCCCCGATCCCCTCGATCACCTATGCTTGTAGTACTAACGCAGCAATCAATAGCTCACATCGTCGGTACATACGTCATCGTGTTTCTCGTCTTATTTACTCATCGAACCTACGATGCCATGCTTGGCCGGAAGGGCAGCATGGTCGATGACCTGCCGACGAATGCTACCACAGCATCATCGGGAAGGTACGCCGTCATGTTTGACGCTGGTAGCACATAGGAAGCCGTGTGCATGTCTTCAAGTTCGACAACAAGATGAACCTCGTCGACATCGGCGACGACATCAAGTTCTTTGCACAAGTATTTTTACAGCATGATATATGTTATTGTTTCATACTCTAGGACCCTCGACATGTCAAGAATCATAAAAAAAAAATTGGCCCAGAGATAGTGGGCGGGGACTTACAGCAAGTGAGCATGCATGGTGCTATTGGCATAGAACTTCAATTTGTTTTCCCGTTTTAGGCACACACAAAAAATATCCATCATGCGCAATATAATCTCTACATGTGTTCTACATCATTTGTAGTACTACCACACCTTTTTTTTTTTACCTTCTTCTCGAAATGTGATCGAGGTTTTGATTTCCATACGTTTATGTTGGTATTGCTATACAGGTGAAGCCCTGGCTAAGCTCATTCGCAGGACGACCCTAAGAGGCTGTAAACTCAATCATAGATATACTTGAAAAGGCTTTGAGTAACATCCCTTGATGGCTTCAGAAACGAAGTCCCCTTAAACTTGGGGTAATTGACTAATTTGCACTGATTGAAGTCTATCACTCGAAAGAATATTACTCTATTTATTAATTGTCCGATACAAATCAGTCCATGAATTACTCATTTTGGTCTGTTTCGCATACTTACATCCAAACTAAAAAGAAGCCTTACAAACCGGCACAAATTTGATTCTTTTTGTGAGTCTCACACTGTTTAAATTACCGAACAAATTTCACGAAACAGTTGTGCTCGCATTAAAACCCATAAATACCTTAATTTTGGAATAAAAATTAGATTAAGATTAGTAGTTGGATTTGTGTATGGATTTTAACCTAATACTAATATTTGAAATTCAATAAAAAAATAAAAATAAAATTTAATATAAATTCAGAATGAAAAATAAAAGGAATTAGCAATGTGATTTTCATTCCAAAATCCGAAATAAAAAATAGATGAAATTAGCAATTGGATTTGTATAAGATTTATAACACTAAACAAAAATTCGAAATTAAAAAAATAATAACAAAAAATAACAAAAATCGAATGAAAAATAAAAGGAAAATAGAAATTTGATTTTCATACAAAATCTGAATGAAAACCTCACATGTAGTAATGCCAAACTCAAACACAAACACACAGGAATAGCTATACACACCATTTGCTAGATGTTGAAGGAATAATTCCCCAGGCCACAGCATGGACCCCTGAATTTTGACCCGCGCGCGGGTGGTGCTTCGAAACAATAGCAAGGGGAAGCAATGTCCTATTTAAAGTTGACGAAGAACGCCGTCATACAGTAATGGAATAGGATGATGAAGCAACTTTGGTTCGAAGGACCTGACGGTGAATTGATGTTCGATTTTAACTCCAAAACCCAACTTACTTGTTTGGATTGAGTAATGGAATATATTGTTCTATTACCATCTCATCCCTCGTGAGTACATGTCTAGTATAAAATGAGAGATAATGACGTCCCATTAATTTTTTTTGGATGATTCTACCATGTACCAATCCATTTTTAGATGAGGTGATCCCTCAAGCTAAACACCCCATAAACGTTCACACAAATGATAGCAAAGTATTAGTTTCATAATTTCATTGCGCAGAGAACAGGTTGTACAGCGCTGTTGGGTAAACACGACTAAACCAAAGCACGCCTAGCTTCAGAAGAAACACGGGAAGATCCTGCAAATATACAAGCTATATGGGATTCCCCTTCACTTAGCTTCTTTTTTTTTTCCTTTAGCCGAACCCCTTCACTTAGCATACAATTCTTTTTCTAGAAAGGATTTAATTCACTGCAAGCACTAAAGTTATGTGGTCTGAAAAGTCCGTCTTATATTGATCTGGAGCTTAGAGCCTGAATTCTCTATGTTCCTAGTGGACTTGTATTAAAAAAATAGCAAGAACCATTACGGGAGGGCTAAAAGTACAGTTCGATTTGTCATGAAAATAATTCAAAGCCTCGTTTACAAGCAGACGACAATCCCTCTCACCAAAAAAAAACAAATGACAAGGGTAAAAAAAAGGTAAAAGCAGAGGGGCAGAGCCTCTAAAACCTTCAAAGTAGCAATGCAGCTATGGACCATCACCCGAAACCAAAACTCTCCGTTCAATCATGGTCAGAATACGCGTGGGGCTTCAGTCCCATAAAGATTTGATCTCACAGCAGTTGGGTAGGACCAGGAGGAACAAGACGACAGGTGCATCCGAGTATCCGACATCCTTCCAATCTCCTTCTGGAACCCATTAATATTTGGCAGAAACATCGCACGAACTGGTTCTAATGCTACTGTATATGCTGCATAGTAAGTAACATTCATGGATCAGGATTCAGGGCTGCACTGAATCAGGGTAACTAGGTGCTTGTACGCGCGGCAACGCCGCGCATGCGTGTTTGAGCAAAACGAGAAACGCTCGTCTGACCAAACCGAAAAATACCAAAAAAAATGTTAGATCAATTAAATCAAAGAAATCGATGAAAAAATCTGAGAAAACACTTTTGACGGTGCGATACGACACATAGTTTGTTGAACCGTAAGGTTCTCTTCGTTAAAAGACCAGTAGGAGGATCTAAACGTAACTACGATTTATCTCAGTGTAATTTAGCATTTATTTGAGGTCTTTTCATGAACATTCGTGTTTTTTTGCTGAACCGAAAGGTTCTTTTCGTAAAAAACGGTCGAAAAGATCTCAACGTAATTACACTTTTTTCGAAGGGTTTTCATAGAGAGATGACACGTGGGGGTGCTCTCTGAACAAAAACTCTACGAACTTTAGTATATAGAGTAAGCTAGGTAAGCAACCGCGGCGTTCCACGATGCGATCGACGGTACCCAAGCAAGCAAATCGAGAAAACGCGCGACCGCCGCTCTCTACGCGAGCATATCAAGGAGACACGTGAAACGGTTGAAAGGATACAAACGTAATTGCTTTTTTTCGTATTTATTCAGAGAAATGGTTGAAAGGATTTAAATATATCTGAGCTAACACGGCGTGCCACGCCGCGACCGCCGCTCCGCACGTAAAAAACGGGAAAAATGATCTAAACGTTTTTTTCCGAAAAAGGGACACAAAAAGGACCTAAACGCTATTTTTGTCCGGATAAGGATAAAATAGGATCTAAACGTAATATAAAATTTTTTTTCTGAAAAAGAATCGAAACGTAACGTTTTTTTTAAAAGGATCTAATCGTAAAAAAAATTTAAAAAAAGATCCGAACGTAATTTTTTTCGCCGACTCGGCTCGAGCCGTGAGCCAAGCCGACGCTCTCCTGGCTCAAATCAAAAAGGTGGCCGGAACTCCACTAACATTAGTAGTGGTAGGATTTCTCAGTTATGGCAGATTTGGAACGCAAGAATTTTATTTAAATTTTATAGTAAGTTTATGGGAATCCATTCTCTCTTTTTTTTTGCCAGGAACAGGAAAATTTTCTCTCGTTCCGAATTGGTGATGGAATATTGTTTTGCGCTTCAGAAGGGTGACGAAGGTAATGTCAAACACGACGCAGAGGTCTCGCAGGGAGCGTCCTCCCATCCTCGATCTCTGATAAGCAAAATTTTCCCGACTCTGTACACGGGGCTTAATTCTCCCTCGTCCCCGATCCCCGACGGGTTTGCGGGGCCCCGACGGTGACTAATCCTCAGAAATGATATATAAAATATCATATGCTACATGAATGAATTACTAGAGTAATGACGTATGTGTGGTTGAAGTGTGAGTGAATCACTAGAGTAGTTCATATTTAACATATTTATTAATAATAACCTCACATTTATATTTTTTCTTTTGAGAATGATCATTTACTTTCACCTATTAGTGATAACACGGGGACGGAGATCGGGGAACGGTAGAACGTCTCTGTCCCCGCGATCCCCGATGGGGGCAATATTTTCCCCGATAAGTCCCCGCGGGGAGAGATTTCCCCCGTCCCCGTCCACTAATAGAGAAATTCCCTGCGGGGAAACGGGGATCGGGGCCCATTGCCATCCCTACGTAGAGGTGCGCAGGGTTTGAAATTTGGTTATCAGTTCACATCTCGGAGGTGGCCGAAATCCGAAATTTTGGTGAAATCTCGGGATTTTGAACGAAATCCGGTCAATTTCGTTCAAAATTCAGAAGTTAAATTTGAAATCCGGAATTTTTTAACCAAAATTCAGCCAAAATTGCTAAAATCTCGACGAAATTCAACCGAGTTAAAAATAGTCGAAACGATTTAAAAAATTTTTGAACATTTTTGTGGATAGTCCTGACATATCACTAATGTTTCCATAAAAATTTTAGATGATGATCAAGCTTGAGGAATTTTTAAAAATTCTGACAGTGCTACTGTCCTGATAAAAGGCTGACCGGTAAATTTCAACCAAATGAAAAATGGTGCAAACCACGTTATAAATTTTTGAAAAAATTTGTGCATGATTCTAAGGCATCAATAATATTCCCATAGATTTTTTAGATGATGATCAAGCCTGGAGAATTTTCAAAAATTAAGACGGTGCTACTTAAGGCTGATCGGCAAATCTCAACCGAATGAAAAATGGTTCAAACCACATTAGAAAATTTTGAATATTTTTGTAGATGGTCCTGATACATCACCAATGTTTCTATAGAATTAGAAAATGATGATCAGGTATGAGGAATTTTCAAACATCCTGATAGTGCTACTGTGCTAATAAAAGCCGATGATCAATACATAGATTTGCTTGAGCAACCAAAAAGGTTTAGAATTTTTGAAACTTTTACAGAAGAGTGCTAAGGTAATGTTGAAGCTGTCATAAACATTTTGGATCATGATTATACTCTGGTGAATTTATAAAATTTTTTTACAAGGGTATTGTATCATTTATGTTCCTTCTGTTTATTTATTTTTGAAAGATAACAAATGAAGTTCAATGCTTCCATACATTTGATTGAGCAAAAAAAAAGTTCAAAATTTTTGAAAATTTTAGAGAAGGGTTATGAGGCAATTCGTAAGCTCTCATAATTTTTTTTTATCATGATCACACTCGAGCAAATTTATAAAATTATGATAAAGTTACTGTCTTAATTATGTTCATTTTGTTTTTGATTTTTTATAGATAACAAATAAAGTTCAATTCTTTTGAAAAAAAAATTGTATGATCCTAGACTGTTAAAGATGGTACCATAATTTTTTCAGTGTGATCAATCTTGTACAATTTTATAAAAATCTGACAATATTTTTGTCAAAATTATAAAATGTCTCAAAAATTCGATTTTTCAACAAACTTTCATGGAATGTGACATTCTTAAGGGTTATTGGGCCAAATACGATAAAAAAGGGTTCAAATTTCGGAATTTTCTAAAGTTACTATATCAATTTGATTTTTTTTATTCGGTTAGGATTTTGCATCTCATCTCCGCCGAAATATGAGATCTAATTCCGAAATTTTGCCGGGATTTCTAACTATGGAGGTGAGTACAGTGGAGACCTGCACTGACATAGTCTCGAAGCAAAACCCATAGAGTAGTCAAACATAATCGAGCTGCTATCTTTCAGAAAGAGTAATACGTCATCAGGTGCTTTTCAGCCAAGTCTCTCCACACTGAAGACTAGACAGTGGCCGAACAAAAAAAAAATTGATAGAGGTGTAGACTTCATGTATACAACTCTAGTCTTGTACAATAATTTCGTATCATCATAAATCTAACACATATATTTTGAAATTTGCTAAAAGTACAACACAAATAGTTCTAAGGTCTTAAAAATCCCAAACCACCAATATTGAAACCAATTCAATCAACAAATTTAACTTATTGAAAATGTAGTTCCGCACCTGAGACTAGACATGCAGTTTTCAAGTGCTTTGTCACTGGATGAACATCCAGCTGTAGAACACTTTTTTTCTTTTGCCAGTAAGAACACTAGCTCATACAAATGATGTGCCCCCTGTATGCATACAAGAGACCGGTTAGCTAATTCAACCAGATGATTCCTGCTGGTGCAATAGTGCCAAACTGGCAAAATACAATAGGCCATTAGGCATCTTTGTACTTGTTATGCCGGTGATGTAGCCCATAGAAAGATATGGATTTGGAAGCTTCCTGAGGTAACTCAAAAGTCCAAGAGGAGCTGTGGCAATACACGCTCTAAATGGGTGGGTTCAATTGTAGTAGTGCCCTCTGCTTCAGCAATAAAAGCAGAACGTTGAACAGCCTCTGCAAGAAAAATTCTCGAGTTAAATAAACTACAGAAATGGGATCTCTGTTGCTTAATAGCATGAGGCAATGCAACATTTTTCAGAGGAAACAAACCTGTAACAAATAACCGGAGAAGTTCACAGCTCACTTTAAGTGCACTTGCATTGGCTGCAAAGAAGAACAAGTTACCATGAACAATTGAGCACTACAGAAGAGGGCTTTTCATAGAAAGTTACATTTAAGTTTGAATTACCCAATGGAAATCTAACGGTGGAATTTCTTTATGATTTTTTCTATTCACTCATGATCAGGCATGTAGGAAGTGCGGCATTGTGGCTCTTACACAAATCACAAATTATTTTATTATGTACATTAGCGACAAAAAAAAACTGAGAGTTTTGTCTTGGCTAGCCTACCTTGAACACCTGAGGCAAGTCATTGTGACTGTAGAAGTCGATTCTTATCCAACAGGGTAAATTTGTTATAGCCTTTTAAGTACAACTGGTGCTGACATTAGTTGCTGTTGTCATGAAACACGTAACGTTGAAAAGACTAGAAGCTACCACTTGAATACAAAACAGGTGCGAAGACTGAAATATTCGTTGTTCTTTAACCCAGGTAGTCAAAATAGAATCCATTGCTACAATTAGAATGGGTCAAAGGCTAACAGATGAATATCTAAACTGACTTGTTGACCGACCAGTTCCTGCTACATCCTAAGTGGCTGGATTGTTATGCTGAAATCTGCTACAAGTCTAATTGTACACCCCATCAAAAGATTTCATAGTAATTGCATGTATGAAACATCATCTTTCCCTAAAAAAAAGTATGAAATATGAGACATTTTACCATCCTTAAGAGGTACCAAAATATGCATTAAGCTAATAACAAGAGATACCAAAAATCTAAAGAGCGAAGATATAACAGTGG
This sequence comes from Otatea glauca, assembly GCA_036346275.1. NCBI lineage: Eukaryota > Viridiplantae > Streptophyta > Magnoliopsida > Poales > Poaceae > Otatea > Otatea glauca. The sequence goes on from CM070717.1 coordinate 36,027,273, forward strand.
GGAGAAATTGGGAAAGGATTGTTGTGCATGCTAATGCCATTTGACAGCACTGAACACGAATAGATGCACTATTACGAGCTTCTCCATACCAATCACTATGCGGCACTGGTATGTATCAATGCAAGGACACAAAGCCCTAATTCTAGTGTAGCAAAATGCGCTCATTTACCAATGGTACTACGATTTCTCCTTGACGTCTCCGGAACAGGCTGCCAATTAGAAAAGGAAAGGGACATTCAGGTCATCAGGTATGCATAACAACAAGAATCTGAACAATTAGGGGGAAATAAAAAGAGGAACGGATCGCAAAAAAAACCAAGCATTTGGGCTGTTGTTTGGATCGGACCACCGAATCACCTCGACGTAGATAACCTCGTCGCCGCCGCCGCCCCTCTCGGTCCGCCGGTTCCACACCAGCTTAAAGATGGCATGGATCAGATCCTGCCCCCAAATCCCGAGTAGGCCTCAACATCTCATCAAATCCAACGCCTCAAAGAATAAAAAAAATCCAAAGCAAAAGGCGCATTCGAGTGAGGACTGGAACTGGTTTGAAGGGAGCGAGCTCACCGGATCGAAGGTCTCGCCGCGCGTCAAATCTTGTTCCATTGCGACTCGCGTTTTCGCCGGGGTAAGGGCGGGATGTGGGGGAGTTAGGGCATGAAAAGCAGGGCAGGGAGGGGTTTTCCGGTGGGCCTTGATGGGCTGTTGTTTGGGAGGTTGGGCCTCGGTTGGGTAATTGGGTTCTAAACTTTTAATGGGCTTTTTCAAGCCTGTCTTTTCGCTAGCCTTCGGTCCAAACAAACGTTTTCTCTGGCTTAAAATCCAGGATTTTTTTTAAATAATACATTTTTTATTCAAATTACAAAAAATTATAAAAATACTAGTCATGTGCCCGTGCGTTGCAACGAAAACTCAATTTACGACAAAAAATTTATTTGCTAAGAACACTATTTGTAGTTATATTTCAATAGTAGGAAAAGCTTGTTCCTCCGAAGAGATTTGACTATTGGGTTAAATCCTCTTTCATCCTAACCCTTTATGTCAGATCCAACGAATCTGGAGGAGAACGGACTACTGCTACCAACTCCTAATTAGAATTAGTAGGGAGATATCAATTCTTACTATTGAAGGAGGGGAAAGTCATTGCCTTCCTCTTGCAGAAAATCTTCTTGCTTCTTGCACGCAGCTTCTCTCTTCTCTTCTCTTCTCTTCTTTTCCTGGGTGTATCTCTACTACCGACCGACCTGTCCTCTTGGAGATGAGAGTGGGTGCCCTCTAATAGAGGAGTAGATGAAAGCAGAAGGCAGCGTACGCAGGCGGATGGAAGCGAGGTCTCGCTTGATATCTTCATAATTGGCACGTGATTTGGTTATGTGATTCGATACAGGACCATCACCCGAAACCAAAACTCTCCGTTCAATCATGGTCAGAATACGCGTGGGGCTTCAGTCCCATAAAGATTTGATCTCATAGCAGTTGGGTAGGACCAGGAACAAGACGACAGGTGCACCAAGCTCGATTCTATTCTTCCCAGGCTTTCCAACTTGACGTGTGCATAAAGGTCAATGCTATGCTTCCCGGGCTTTCCAACTTGAAGGGAACTCGACTCTTCACTCGTCCTGTCGTCCAGTTGAATTCTCGACCCGGCAGATCTCGAAGATGAAAAGGCCCGATTGGACGCCCAGATTGCTGAGCATCAGATCAATGCATATGCATAACCTTGTATCCATATCATCAGCCTTCATGGACTTTGAACTGTAACCCCCACTTTTGGTGAGAAGACAACGGTGTTATATTCCAGGATTGAAGAAAATCTGTCGGCAGTGTTGGCGCAAACTAGGTACAATAAAATGTAATCGCAAGTGTATGGATCCATTGTAGCCTTTTACATGGAGTATTCCAAGGTGAATGGACTAACTTAGTATAGGGTTCAACAATCTAAAATCATGTGATTACCTTGGGTAAACGGATACGAGCCATGAATGTGATCCGACTTCAGTAAAATGATAGCTAAGCACTGAACAAACGGCCCTTTCCAAAATTCTTTTGTGGATATACCGGCTAGTTTTCTGTAAGAGACGAGCTTCTGTTACAACATAGTTATGTATAGGTTTAACCAAATTACAGAACATGGCAAGCTTAACAGTAGATGGCTATTTGCTGATAGCGAATTTTAGCTCCCCTCAAGCAAATTTGCTCTGCCTCTTTCCAAATTTCTCTCTAAACTGAGCCTGCAATTCGACCCTCCCTAACCGGCTTAACATCAGAGTTAATCCATCTATCCAAGACAAATTCAGTCAAGAGCCACGCAGACCTCAAGGCCTCAGAGGGAAGGGGGTAGGGCAATACTGTGTACGTACGTACCGCCATTCAGTGGAACGGGGTGCAGCGCCGCAGCGGCGGGGGCTAGGAGGAGGACGAACCGGCGGCGGAGGGCGGTGGAAGGGGGGAACCCATGTGCGGTGGCGGTGTGGAGAGGCGTCGTCCCTCCTGCGCTCTGCGTGCTACTGTACCGCCACCACAGCGAATTTACTTGGGCACAGGGTTAACAAAACCGCGAAAAACCGATCGGTTTTCGCGGTTTTCGATCTTACCGTGTGCCAGCTCGAGATCCAAAATCGTTCGATAAACCGATTTAATTTTTAAAAAATTCAAAAAAATTATTTGTTGAAAACCGTTGAAAAACCGCAGTTTTTGCAAAAAAACTGCTCAAAAAACTGTTTTTCAATAACATTCAATTGGTAGGTTGGTTTTTCATGAAAAGCCGTGGTAAACCACGAAAACCGCGGTTTTTGTTGAAAACCGAACGGTTTTCGATTTTTTCAAAAAAATTCAATTTTTTTTTATTTCTTAACCTTTTGGTTTCTGACGATTTTAAACGGTTTTTCGATCGATTTTTGCAGTTCTCACGGTTTCAATTTTTACGGTTTTTCACGATTTCGGTTCTGTGAACCCTGCTTGGGCATCCGACATCCTTCCCATCTCCTTCTGGAACCCATTAATATTTTGCAGAAACATCGCACGAACTGGTTCTAATGCTACTGTATATGCTGCATAGTAAGTAACATAAATGGATCAGGATTCAGGGCTGCACTGAATCAGGGTAATTTCTCGGTTATGGCAGTTTTGGAACGCAAGAATTTTATTTAAATTTTATAGAAAGTTTACGGGAATCCATTCTCTCTCTTTTTTTGGTAGGAACAGGAAAAATTTCTCTCGTTCCAAATTGGCGATGGAATATTGTTTTGCGCTTCAGAAGGGCGACAAAGGTAATGTCAAACACGACGTAGAGGTGCACGGGATTTGAAATTTGGTTCTCGGTTCACATCTTGGAGGTGGGCAAAATCCGAAATTTTAGTGAAATCTTGGAATTTTGGATGAAATCCGGTCAAAATTCAAAAGTTAAATTTGAAATCCAGAATTTTTGAACCAAAATTCATCCGAAATCTCGATGAAATTCAACCGAGTGAAAAATGGTCGAAACGCTGTTTTTTTTTAATTTTTTGTGGATACTCCTGACATATCACTAATATTTCCATACAAATTTCATATGATGATCAAGCTTGAGGAATTTTTAAAAATTCTGAAAGTGCTACTGTCCTGATAAAAGGCTGACCAGTAAATTTCAACCAAATGAAAAATGGTGCAAATCACGTTATATATTTTTGAAAAAAAAATTGCATGGTTCTGATGTGTCAATAATGTTCCTATAAAATTTTTAGATGATGATCAAGCGTGAGGAATTTTCAAAAATTAAGACAGTGCTACTGAAGGCTGCTCGGCAAATTTCAACCGAATGAAAAAATGGTTCAAACCACATTAGAAAATTTTGAATATTTTTGTGGATGGTCCTGGTGCATCAGAAATGTTTCCATAAAATTAGAAAATGATGATCAAGTATGAGGAATTTTCAAAAATTCTGATTGATCTACTGTGCTGATAAAAGCCTGATGATTAATACATAGATTTGCTTGAGCAACCAAAAAGTTTTAGAATATTTGAAACTTCTACAGGAGGGTGGTAAGGCAATGTTTAAGCTCTCATAAAAATTTTGGACCATGATTATACTCCGATGAATTTATAAAATTCTTACAAGGTTATTGTATCATTTATGTTCCTTCTGTTTTTTATTTTTGAAAGATAACAAATGAAGTTCAATGCTTCCATATATTTGATTGAGCAAACAAAGAAGTTCAAATTTTTTGAAAATTTTAGAGAAGGATTATAAGGCAAATCTTAAGCTCTCATAATTTTTTTTATCATGATCACACTCGAGCAAATTTATAAAATTATAACAAGGTTATTGTCTTAGTTATGTTCATTTTGTTTTTGATTTTTAAAGATAACAAATAAAGTTCAATTGTTTTGAAAAAATTTTGTATGATCCTACACTGTTAAAGATAGTACCATAATTTTTCCAGAGCGTGATTAATCTTGTACAATTTTATAAAAATCTGACAATATTTCTATCGAAATTATAAAATATCTCAAAAATTCAATTTATCAACAAATTTTGATATTGGGCCAAATCCGATAAAAAAGTTCAAATTTCGGAATTTTCTAAAAATACTGTATCAATTTGATTTTTTTTTTTATTCGGTCAGGATTTTGCATTTCATCCCCGCCGAAATCTGAGATCTCAGCGAAAAATTCCGGAATTTCGCCGAGATTTCTATCTATGGAGGTGAGTACAGTGGAGACCTGCACTGGCATAGTCTCGAAGCAAAACCCATAGAGTAGTCAAACATAATCGATTTGCTATCTTTTCAGAAAGAGTAATACTTCATCAGGTGCTTTTCAGCCAAGTCTTTCGACGCTGAAGACTAGACAGTGGCGGAACAAAAAAAAATTGATGGAGGTGCAGACTTCATACATACAACTCTAGTTTTGTACAAATGATTTCATATTATCATAAATCTAACACATATATTTTGAAATTTGCTAAAAGTACAATGCAAATAGTTCTAAGGTCTTAAAAATCTCAAACCACCGATATCAAAACCAATTCAATCAACAAATTTAGCTTATTGAAGATGTAAAATTTTAGCATTTCTCAAATTTTCGGGGTACCAGAGCATACATAGCACCCCTAGTTCCGCCCCTGAGACTAGACATGCAGTTTGCAAGTGCTTTGTCACTGGATGAACATCCAGCTGTAGAACACTTATTTTCTTTTGCCAGTAAAAACACTAGCTCATACAAAAGATGTGCCACCTGTGTGCATACAAGAGACCGGTTAGCTAATTCAACCAGATGATTCCTGCTAGTGCAATAGTGCCAAACTGGCAAAATACAATAGACCATTAGGCATCTTTGTACTTGTTATGCCGGTGATGTAGCCCACAGAAAGATATGGATTTGGAAGCTTCCTGAGGTAACTCAAAAGTCCAAGAGGAGCTGTGGCAATACACGCTCTAAATGGGTGGGTTCAATTGTAGTAGTGCCCTCTGCTTCGGCAATAAAAGCAGAACGTTGAACAGCCTCTGCAAGAAAAATTCTCGAGTTAAATAAACTACAGAAATGGGATCTCTGTTGCTTAATACATTAGGCAATGCAACATTTTTCAGAGGAAACAAACCTGTAACAAATAACCGGAGAAGTTCACAGCTCACTTTAAGTGCACTTGCGTTGGCTGCAAAGAAGAACAAGTTACCATGAACAGTTGAGCACTACAGAAGAGGGCTTTTCATAGAAAGTTACATTTAAGTTTGAATTACCCAATGGAAATCTAACGGTGGAATTTCTTTATAATTTTTCTATTCACTCATGATCAGGAATGTAGGAAGTGCGGCATTGTGGCTCTTACACAAATCACAAATTATTTTATTAATTTACATTAGCGACAAAAAAAAACTGAGAGTTTTGTCTTGGCTAGCCTGCCTTGAACACCTGAGGCAAGTCATTGTGACTGTAGAAGTCAATTCTTATCCAACAGGGTAACATTGTTATAGCCTTTTAGGTACAACTGGTGCTGACATTAGTTGCTGTTGTCATGAAACACGTAGCGTTGAAAAGACTAGAAGCTACCACTTGAATACAAAACAGGTGCGAATACTGAAATATTCGTTGTTCTTTAACCCAGGTAGTCAAAATAGAATCCATTGCTACAATTAGAATGGGTCAAAGGCTAACAGATGAATATCTAAACCGACTTGTTGACCAACCAGTTCCTGCTACATCCTAAGTGGCTGGATTGTTATGCTGAAATCTGCTACAAGTCTTATTGTACACCCCATCAAAAGATATCATAGTAATTGCATGTATGAAACATCATCTTTCCCTAAAAAAAAGTATGAAATATGAGAAATTTTACCATCCTTAAGATGTACCAAAATATACATTAAGCTAGTAACAAGAGATACCAAAAATCTAAAGAGATACCAAAAATCTAAAGAGCGAAGATACAACAGTGGGGAGAAATTGGGAAAGGATTGTTGTGCATGCTAATGCCATTTGACAGCACTGAACACGAATAGATGCACTATTACGAGCTTCTCCATACCAATCACTATGCGGCACTGGTATGTATCAATGCAAGGACACAAAGCCCTAATTCTAGTGTTGCAAAATGCGCTCATTTACCAATGGTACTACGATTTCTCCTTGACGTCTCCGGAACAGGCTGCCAATTAGAAAAGGAAAGGGACATTCAGGTCATCAGGTATGCATAACAACAAGAATCTGAACAATTAGGGGGAAATAAAAAGAGGAACGGATCGCAAAAAAAAACAAGCATTTGGGCTGTTGTTTGGATCGGACCACCGAATCACCTCGACGTAGATAACCTCGTCACCGCCGCCGCCCCTCTCGGTCCGCCGGCTCCACACCAGCTTAAAGATGGCATGGATCAGATCCTGCCACCAAATCCCGAGTAGGCCTCAACATCTCATCAAATCCAACGCCTCAAAGAATAAAAAAAATCCAAACCAAAAGGCGCATTCGAGGGAGGACTGGAACTGATTTGAAGGGAGCGAGCTCACCGGATCGAAGGTCTCGCCGCGCGTCAAATCTTGTTCCATTGCGACTCGCGTTTTCGCCGGGGTAAGGGCGGGATGTGGGGGAGTTAGGGCATGAAAAGCAGGGCAGGGAGGGGTTTTCCGGTGACCCTTGATGGGCTGTTGGTTTGGGAGGTTGGGCCTCGGTTGGGTTCTAAACTTTTAATGGGCTTTTTCAAGCCTGTCTTTTCGCTCGCCTTCGGTCCTAACAAACGTTTTCTCTGGCTTAAAATCCAGAATTTTTTTAAAATAATACATTTTTTATTCAAATTACAAAAATATGTCTCGATCTCAAAAAATTATAAAAATACTAGTCATGTGCCCGTGCGTTGCAACGAAAACTCAATTTACGACAAAAAATTTATTTGCTAAGAACACTATTTTTAGTTATATTTCAATAGTAGGAAAAGCTTGTTCCTCCGAAGAGATTTGACTATTGGGTTAAATCATCTTTCATCCTAACCGTTTATGTCAGATCCAACGAATCTGGAGGAGAACGGACTACTGCTACCAACTCCTAATTAGAATTAGTAGGGAGATATCAATTCTTACTATTGAAGGAGGGGAAAGTCATTGCCTTCCTCTTGCAGAAAATCTTCTTGCTTCTTACACGCAGCTTCTCTCTTCTCTTCTCTTCTTTTCCTGGGTGTATCTCTACTACCAACCGACCTGTCCTCTTGGAGATGAGAGTGGGTGCACTCTAATAGGGGAGTAGATGAAAGCAGAAGGCAGCGTACGCAGGCGGATGGAAGCGAGGTCTCCCCTGATATCTTCGTAATTGGCACGTGATTTGGTTATGTGATTCTTTCCTTTTTAATCTATGCATTTCAGATATGATAAGATAGAATTTCCGTATTATGGGATATAGTGAGTATATCTTTCTATCCAAGCAGGACATGATGAGAAAATTCTTCCATTTATAAGATATATAAATAACATCCTTCCACAGTAAGGACATGTGAATAGAGATATGCTAAAATAATATTTCTATTCAAAAAAGATATGATAAAATCCTTCCATCTAAGATATGATTAAATCCTCTTCTATCTCAGCTGTTAATGTTAGATCTAACGAATCAGATACTCTGGAGGAGAACGGACTACCACCGACTCGTAATTAAAAGTAGTAGAGATACCTCTGTCACTCTTTTAGAAGGTTCAGATTTAGTTCAGATCTGATTTTTAGATCTGAACCTTCTATCATGTTTTTAGCCATCTATATGAATTCAAATGAAAAACGTTTGTATACAAAAGTTGTAGATCTCGTCGAGAGCTACAATTTTCATAGAAAGTTCATCTCCATCCGATATCATATGAAAAAGTTATAATTTTCTTTAGAAACTGGCTGCAGGAAAGAGAAAATGTCGCCCGTTCGAAGGGCAACAGAACGGGCGATATTTCCTTCTCGTCTTCTAAAAGAACAACAGAGGTATAGTTTTACAATTTTTTAATATCGAGATGTATTTTTGTAATTTAAATAAAAATGTATTATTTTAAAAAAATCTAAAATCCACCAAGGCTAAATAAAGAAGTGGTTTCTTAACTAGTTTTTTTTAAGTTATAAGTCTTCATATAATTAAAAAATAAAATCCACCGGATGGATAATTTTTTTACTTATTGATGGTTGGTTTTAGCTAATACCATTGAAGTTAGGATAAAATTATCTAGCTCTACTATGTATACAATAAGAACTTTTAAGCTGCTTAAGCTAAAAAGCGTAAGCCTAAATATACAGAGCCTTATATCATCAAGGATCGATTTTTACGGTGGCAAATCTTCGATTTTAATTTTAATTTTTGGTTTGTAGGAGAAAGCAGTGCGTGGAGCTGGAAGCAATGAGGAACTCAATACGAAGTTTCGAACTCTTCGGCCTTCCATACTATTCATATAACTATAAAAACGGGTCGGATATTTTCCGTCTGATATGGGATCAAATTCGGTATTGGATTTGTCTATCCGATTGGATCCGGATACTTGATCCAGGATCGGATACGGAGCAGCTAATATCTGGTAAATATAGTATAGGATTCGGATATCAACAAGGTCCAACCCATTTCATCACTTTTTTCCATGGCAGCCCATTAATATTGACAATAAGTTGGTTATATTGATCCTAAAGTAACATATTCTTTTTATTATGTCTATTGGATTTGATTGATATATAACTTACTACTATAGTCATGTACTCGTATAATTTAATTCAATATATATTGCTCTATAAATATGTGCATTATTCGTATATCTTTATTCGTTTCCGACACAAATTCGTCACGCATCTGTCCCGTATCTGTATCCCGAATAATCCGGATTCATATTCATATTTGACTGACCTGGATTCGGATGGTTCCGAATCCGAGAAAAAATATAGATTAGAATACAGAAATAACAATATCCGTCCATATTCGATCCGCTTTTCTCCCTTCGTAAAGCCGTAGTAAAGTTGTTTGAAGCCAACACTACGCTGCAGGGAGCCGTAATGCACAAGCAATCACACCTTGTTCCTTAATCCTGTCATTAGCTTGCGTGATTAAGCGCATCATTCCGGGTATTATTAGTTAACGTGATTAGGCATCTCACTTGCTCCCTCAATGAGGTGGGTCAGGACTGTCGGGAAAAAGCGAAATGCAACCTTCGCAGACATCATCATCACCATGGCTGCTTTGAAAGAGAGAGGTGGTGCTCTGCTTGCATTCTCCACTCCTTTACCCGTTTTCTCGTCATCTTTATGATTGTTTTAAGAAAAAATGTCTTCTTCTTTGCATGTGATAGTGTAAGAACTGCATAAGTAGTAGTACTAAAATAGTGCTACTAGTAAAAGAGTTAGGAGCGACAAATCATACAGTGGTTTATATATATGCATCTTTTTCGCAGGTCAAATCTGCTCCCTGCTCGCTTCTGAGATCTGAACATCAGTACCCATGCAATGCATAGCTCACCCCCTTATCCTTATCATGGACCTCCCTTGTCTGCTAGCTCCGCGGCCGGGACAGCACCGTCGACGGTTGACCAAACACTCGCATTCATTTCTTCATTCGGATCTTCCTTCTCTACAGTACGTTCTGTGAAGCTTCTGGAAGGGGAATATCTCAGCTCCAATCATGGGGCCTGGACCTGAAGGCTCTACATGTACTGCCGTATTGTTTTTGCTCGATTTCGTGGCCGACTGAGAATGCTCCGTGCCACAGTAGACCAAATTAATGGTCGAATGTTCCAAACGTATAGTTTTTGACACTTTTTACTGTCCTCGGGACTAGAATTTTAAAACGTGGAGGCAGGGACGGTACTAGAGTGCCGGGATCCTAAAAATCTGAGAAATATTGCAACATCATCTCTTCAATAGGTCAAATTTGTTGATTAAATTGGTTCTTATTTCGGTGGTTTAGGATTTTTAAGACCCTAGAACTATTTGTATTGTACTTTTTAGCAAATTTCAAATATATATGTTGGATTTATGATGTTACGAAATTATTATACAAGACTATAGAGTTATACGTGTGAAGTGTATACCCCCATAGAAATTCTTCTAGTTCCACCACTGGGTAGAAGTGCTAAGATGTACAAGAGTTTAAGGGTAATTTAGTGATACCTTATAAAATTTTTGCCATCCTTAGGAGGTGTACCACCAAATTGTCATTAGAATCTTATACCTCTGGGTTCTTTCACTTTCTAAACTTTTAGTACATTATTGTGAGCTATCAAAATATACATTGAGTTAATACCAAGATGTACCAAATGTTTAAAGGTTAAAGATATTGAGATACATGAGGTTAAGGATAATTTGGTGGTACCACCCAACTACGTCAAAAACCCTAATATATAATATCTACATGTAGATGCACACAATCTTAACTAAAGACATGAATGCACGCGCCTAGCTTCCTTCTGGTCCGTTAAAACCACGCACGCGGCGACAATGGTAGCCACTTGTTTTTGACCTCACGGTGGTGTTTCGCAATCAGGTTCCAGGGTGCCATGCTGGCCAACTTCACAAATGGGAGTGGAGTACTTAAAAAACAGCTGCATCGATCCTCTCACATTTGCTGATCAAATTGTATCCCTTGATTGCCTATATGTACCTCTCTTATGATCAATAATGCATGTTTTAGTGCATTTTCTTGATATATTCCAAGCATATGCAAAATGTGACAGAGAGAAAAGGAAATAATTAAAAAAGGACACAAACTTTCATGCCCTTTTTGATAGCAAAATACGACGTTCATGATCTATACCAAGATGTAAATGTTATCTGATGTCCTTCCTTCCTCTGCTAATCAGACTGTACTATTACATCGTTCGTTTGCTTCTGGCTTTAGCATTGGACTAGAAGAAACGTAAAATGCTACTCCTAGCAACTCCATTGCATTTGACTCAACATACAATATACATACTATACCAACTATCCACGCTCAAGAAAAGAATCAACCCAAACGGATTAATAATTAATTTAATCAGGGTGTGATTAAAGGGGACCCAGCTCTGCCTAATCATCGCAACTAGCGCGCTTAGTTAATCCCATCTAGCTCTGCCCACTCGTTCGTCGCCCAGTCCAAAATTTGCCCTGTTTCCATCGGACAGATACTACTAGCCCGTTATCTGCGATCACCAAATGCGATTACAGTACACCATCTCCTTTCAAAAAAAAAATCCGTGAGTGATGTGTACTAATCTACTACTACTAGGCATGGGCTAATTAACCGGTTAAGTTATGCTGCCGTGTTATATAACCATCAGATATGTCTAACACCATGCATGTGTCGTTTGTTTATCCAGCTCACGCAGTCACCAACCCCCCAGCCAAAATATCTCGAGGAAAAGGCTGCAGCAGATGATACACTAGCTCGCTGCTGCTTCTTTGGTTTCGATGTTTCACCTGTACAGCACAACAAGAGAGGAGCTACTGTTTTGGATATACACGGCTGTTCCAGAGTCCAGACTCCAGACAAACATGTCCTGCTTGCAAATGATGATGATTGCTTGTTTAGCTTAAGTATGGAGCCATGGAGGACTGTCATGTTGGAACTAACAACACTGACAGTGCACGGGCCACGTCCTGCAAAGTACGACGCATGTCGACCTCGTATTGGATCGTAGGCCAGCAACCGCGCAATAATTGGATGGATGCTGAAACCGATATTTGAACAGTATGGATCGGAAGCGTTTGAATCACCCGACGACCTTTGGAGATATACAACCGTTTATCTTTTAAAATTATCTGTAAGGATTTTAATTTATCTAGAGACAATATCTCTAGTAGTGTATCTCTAAAATTATTTCTCTAACTATTTTATATTATTTTCATCACATTTTACCCTCATACTCTATCACTATCTGCATTGGTTTACTGATCATATTATCTTTTGCATAATAGACAATACATTCTCTTTCCTCGCATTCTCTCTCCTCCACGCAGAATTTTACTGACATGGTATAGCTAAGAGATAGCTAAAGTGACATTGTTGATGCCCTTAGTGCACATGCGGAGTCCGGGTTATTTGGTCTACTTCCAAACGTTATCAAAGCTTACTTACCAAAATTCTGTAGCGTTGATCAAATTTGACAAGCATTTGGTTCGTTACTAAATTTCGACAATATCCTCTTCTCACTTGACTCTAGTTTATTTTCTTACTAAAATATCAGTAACCAATTTAATAACTAAAATTTCGCAATACCAAATTTTGATAAAATTTAATAAGGCAAATTTGCCATTAAACCGGATATCCAAAGCCAATACCGCGATGCACGTCGCAAGTAGTTCAGAGAATATTATCGTGTGTATCCAACATTCCAACAAGCGTAGTCGTACGGCTCAACGATGCGCACGCTTACGTCGGGTTCCAATCTGCGCCCGCCAGCATGAGAGCAACTCCACTCAAGGTCGATCGATCTCCAACTCCCAGCGATACAAGGCCGCTTTACAGCTGCTGCATGGATCGCCCACAAGTCCAACTCCATATGCGCTGCGCACGGCAGATTGGCGCCCGGTTTTGTTTTGAGTAGTACCAAAAAAAAAAAAAAAACCCGGCACAATGACTTGATTTTAATACATTGCATGGTTGCTAGATGACGGGCTGAGTTTTCACATGTTTATCCAACCTAGAGAGTTGTAGTCGATAACTGTTTTTCGATATTTTTTACCGAGTCATCTCTACGGGTTTTGACGGTCGATAGTATTTTCTTTCTTGAGCTGGCAGTTGGAGAGCCTTTTATTTCCTTTTGGAAAGTTAAGATTCAAAACATCACATCGACTTAAAAGTTAAAGAAGCACCGGCTACATAGGGTCCTTTTTTTTCGTGATCTTTGTCAATTAACACCGGTCAATGTCGATCCTAGAACTAAAATTTGAAACGCAAAACCGATGTCTTTTCAACAAATTTGAAATTACCAGTCCAAAAATATAGGTAGACCTTCTTCCCCTCCATGTGGTATGTACACAAGCGTATGGCAGACTACCGTACTGTATCTCAAGAGCAGATAAAAATAGGGAAAAAACGCACGGTTTCCTACGTCAAAAATCGCGCCAAATCGAACCTGCTAGAAACCTGACAACCGCAGCGACCAGACCCGCACCTCGCCGTCGAAGCTCGCGCTGCACACCCGCCACTCCTTGTCGCCGTCGACGAAGCATCCTCCTGGCCGCGGTTGCTTCTGCGGCAACACCAACGCCGCCGCGACCGACCGGACCGCGCTGCCGTGCCCGTCGATCACGGCGACGCACGCGTACCCACGGCCGTCCGCCGCACGCCACCAGGCCCGGACCGTCTGGTCCGCCGACCCGCTGACCACCAGCCCGTCCCCCGAGCACGCGACGGAGAGCACAGCCTTGCGGTGGCCCCTTAGCGCCCCGATCGCGATCATGTGGCTCGCGCTGTCCTCCCGCTCCCACACCACGACGCAGCGGTCGTTGCCGCCCGAGTAGAGCACCTGTCCCCCGCACCCGACGGCCACGGCGTTCACCGCCGCCGTGTGGCGGGAGAGCGTGCCGACCAGGTGGTAGACCGGCTTCTTGCTGTGGCGCCGGGTCTTGTCGGACGCGGGCCTGGGTGCCCACACGCGGACGCGCTTGTCGGCGGAGCCGGTGTACACCGTGCCGTCGGGCGCGACGGCGACGGCGTTGACGGCGTCGTCGTGCGCCGTCAGCGACTGCAGGCAGCGGAGGGACGGGAGGGCCCACACCTTGAGGGTCTTGTCCCAGGAGACGGAGAAGAGGAAGTGGCCGTCGGCGGACGAGGCGACGCCGGACACGGTGTCTGCATGCTCTATCCAGAGCCGGCGGTGGTGGCGGCGGACGGCGACGTGGTTGGAAGGGATCGGGAACCGGCGGATGCGGTCGGAGACCGTGGGAAGCGCCGCGGCGAGGCGAAGCCGGGCGGGCGCGCGCGAGGAGACCCGCCACAGGCGCAGCATCCCGTCCTGGTGGCCCGTCACGGCGGCCTTGCCACCGTGGAGGTGCGCCACGCACTTGACTGAGCCAGCTGTCGCGGTGTCAGCCGCCGAGTCGGAGGTGGAGGTCGCCTCGAGGGTGGAGAGGTCATGGAGGACCACGGAGGCCGGTCTGGCGACCACGAGGCCGTAACCAGAGTCCACCGCCGCCAAGGCCGCGGCAGATGCTGAGGAGGCCGTGGGCAGAGGAAGAAGCGTGGTGACGTGGGCGAAGGAGGCGGCGGGGCAGCCGGTACTCGCCGCAGTGGAGAGCGAGGGCAGCGAAGGGAGGGACGTCGACGACGACGCCTCCGACACCGCGGCCGCCGCGGCGGACGACGATGTCGAGACGGTCGACGAGGACGACGACACCGCCGTGGCCAGCTTACTACTGTTCCCGTTCCTATTGCCGTCGCTGTCTCCGCCGTTGCCGGTGGCCATGCAGAGCCGTGGGAGAAGCTTCATTTGGAGGGGCCTCAGGTCTACCATTCACCACCAGCTAACCGCCGCGGCTCGATGAACTGGAGAGGTCGGGTTCAAGCGCAGCACGAGCCTATTTGTACGCGCGGGTTTCCCAGTACGGGGCATCCGACGGCTCGGGTGGCTTGACACTCATGCGACCAGAGCGTGGACGGTTTGGATCTCCCTGATGTGACCCGTCTGCACGCGAGGACGCGCTCGCATGACAGCCCGGGACAAGGTGTCGGGGCGATGGCGCCGCCGCGCCGCGCAGGCAGCCTTCTTGCCGCGCTCGTCCGATTCGGCGGGCGGAGTCCCTGCGCCGTCGATGCCTCCCTCTTCCCATTTCGGGATGCTACGCTGTCTGTGCTACAGCATGCGAGCACAGCATACAACATCAACCCGAATCCGAGATTAATCGTAATATTTTTCTTCTTCTTAATAGCTACACCATCCGCTTATGAATACATGTTATTTTACCTTTCAAATTTTATTCTTAAATACACATTATTTTACAGTTTCGAGATGAGTTTTTACCTTTTTCTTTCTTCTATACTCTTCCCCTTAATTATTTTTAATACAAAAAAACTACGGAACGATAAACTGTTACCTGCCTCGTCAACAGAATAGATTTCAACCATTGGATTGGCATGCATCCTAAAGTTGCTTCCAACTAAACTGCATCTATTCCTTGTTACTCCACTCCTCTGCCACTTCTAGGCTTCTGTTCATGGCGATTCCGCATTACTCCACTCCTCTACCTCTCCACTTAGGGTTCAATTCCAGAATAGCAGCGACCAACAAGCGATTGCAGTGGTCGGCAGTGGGCACTGATCCATGGCGAGGGCACTGCGAACAGTGTGCGAATGTGGTGAGTTGGAACAACGAGCTGAGGGCATCAAGAACAGCGAGCAATGGTTACGCTATGATTTGTGATTCTGCCATGCTACTCTGCTTTTGGTGCATGCTATACTGATTTTTAGCGGGAGATTTAAGTTTCTACTGGGCATAACAAAGCCCGCTTGATTCTCGATAAGCTGTGAATTGCTAGCACTACATGCATCGCATAACAGAGCTTGCCTGATAAGTTTTCCAAGGTTTCATGAGTCCACGGCTAAGTTTCACAACGTTTCACAGATAAGTTTCATAAGGTTTCATGAAATAAGTTTCACGATGTTTCATAAGTTACAATAGGTTCAAGTATCATAACTTTTCGCAGATAAGTTTCATGACGTTCTACGAACGTTTCATTAGGTTTCATCACATAGTTTCACGTTTACGTTTACAGTTTTATCAGGTATTGAAAGTGTATACGACTATGTTTCAATAGGTTTTATGTTTCAGGGCTAAGTTTCACATATAAGTTTCATGAGGTTTCATCCAAATATACGAACCTTGTTAAATACGCTTGATTTTTTTAATATTTGACAAATCTCATGAAACTCATATGAAACTAGTTTTCATTTGTTTTTCCTTAGAACTTGTGAAACTTTGAAGTTAACCTCTTGAAACTCAGTTAAAATTATTTTTGAATTTCATTTTAAAACAAGTTTTAGATTTGAAACTTGACGAAACTTGTAGTTTCATATTAGAAACTCATTGAATTTTATTGAGACAAACTGAAATATTTATAAAATCCATTTGGATCTCTTTTGAAACCTAATGAAACCTACAAAACCTAATGAAACATACTGGCCCAAATCGCGAATACTCATACGTGGTACCCAACGGCCCGGAGGGCAAGCGGTCGCGTCAAGCCCAGCTCAGGCGACAAGACGCGTCCCGGGCCCAACTCCGACCAAGGGACCCAGGGGCCACAAAAGACGCCTTCGTCCCGACCGCAGCGGGCGAGCAATCCCGACCAAATGGGACGCCGACCCTCGTCACAGGTCGGGCTCTCCTGAGCCCCGACCAAGCTAAGGCAACCTACACCAAGGGCCATGTGTCAGGCCTTCGCCGATCAGTTGGCCACGTGCCCCGCGACGAGATCGTTCGAAGTGACCGTGCGGGCGGTGGCCCTTCCCAAGCGGCACAAGGGTTGTCCAAGTCAAAACTCCAGTCCCATCGCCCAGTCACACGAAGTATGGGGACGTGCTCTCTCCCGAGGCAGCGCCAGGGCTACGCTTCACAACATCAGCACCTGACAGGTTCTCAGAGGGCAGGTGCGCTATTTCCCAAGGAAGCGGTGAACTGCTCTGCTCAGCAAGCCTACCAAACCCGGTGTGGCCGAGGTCGGATGGCGACCAATCACCAAGGCGAAGGACTAGGGCTCCTAGTCTAGATTTCTCCTTCCTTCCTTCCTTCCTTCTCCCAATTCTCGATGTAACCTGCCCCTCCCGCCTATATAAAGGGGGTAGGGCCCTCCGGGAGAAAAAAAAACACACACACACGGGGACAACAAGAAACACTCTTGTGTTCAAGCCCTCAGCCCTCACTTGTAATCGCTGTGCAGCCGTCTGCACCAAAAGCAATACAACATTGCCACACGAACTGGAGTAGGGACATTCGGCCCGAACTAGTATACACCTTGGACTTTTGAGTCTAACCATTCAGGGAGAGGGAACGCGTGGCCCCTTAGACTTACAAATTTACTTGCCGGTGCTCGAAACGCCGACAGAAACGTATGAAACTTATAAGTACACTGCGAACCTGGTGAAACTCAACTGTGAAACAACATGAAACCTAGTTGCGAAACTTAGCTGTAAACCTCTATCTGTTGATCGTTATGAGTTCTTTCTACGATTTGGTGAAGATTGTCGTTGTGCTAGGTGCTAACTGTAAATACGAGTCCTTAGATCTCACATTTCAGCTGCATGTATTAGCTTGTCGTTTGCTCTAGTTTGTGACTTGGGCTTATAAATACACTACGAAACCTAGTGAAACTTAACTGTGAAACAACATAAAACCTATATGTGAAACGTTGTGAAACTCCTGAATCAATTAATGGTTTGAAACATGCGCTGAAACTTGTTGAAACTCATGGATTGAAACTTAGTGAAACTTAAAATATTTAAAAACACGTGAAACTTAGTTTCACACGTAAGTTTCATGAGGTTTCATAGTGTTTCATCTAGATATACGAACCCTGTGAAACACGCTCGGAAACTTATTGAAATTTATTGAGATATATTGAAACGTTATGAAACTTATAAGTATACTTACGAAACTTTATGAAACTTAACTGTGAAACAACATGAAACCTATCTATGAAACGTTGTGAAACTCCTGAATTAATTAATGGCCTGAAACATGATGTGAAACATCCTCTGAAACCTGCTCTAAAACCTGTGAAACATGCTTTGAAACTTTGTTGAAACTCATGAGTTGAAACTTGGTGAAACTTAAAATATTCTAAAATCACGTGAAACTTAGTTTCACACATATGTTTCATAAGGTTTCATAGTGTTTCATTCAGATATACGAACCCTGTGAAACACGCTTTATTTTTTTAATATTTGACAAATCTCATGAAACTCATATGAAACTATTTTGTATTTGTTTTTCCAAGGAACTTGTGAAACTTTGAAGTTGGCCTCTTGAAATTCAGTTTAAATTATTTTGAATTTTGTTTTAAATCAAGTTTCAGATTTGAAATTTGACGAAACTTTGTAGTTTCATATTAGAAACTCATTGAAATTTATTGAGATATACTGATATGTTTATAAAATCTATTTGAAACTCTTTTGAAACCTAATGAAACCTACGAAACTGAAACGTTACGAAACTTATAAATACACTATGAAACCTGGTGAAACTTAACTGTGAAACAACTTGAAACCTATCTAGACGAAACAACGTGAAACCTTGGGATGAAACTTAGCTGTGAAACCTGCTATATTCCAACGGTATAGGGTTCAGTAGTAGCGCTCTTTTTAATAATACAATCTTTTGTAAATACTAGTCATGTGTTCGTGCGTTGCAACGAAAATTAAATTTGCGATAAAAATTTTATTTGCAAAGAACACTAACTTTAGTTATGTTTCAATAGTAGGAAAAGTTTGTTCCTTCGAAGAGATTTGACTATCGGGTTAAATCCTCTTTCATCTCAACCGTTTATATTAGATCCAACGAATCAAGTACTCTGAAGGAGAATGGACGATCGCCACCAACCCTTAATTAGAATTAGTAGAGAGATATCAATCCTTACCATTGAAGGAGGAGAAAGTTGTTGCCTTCCTCTTGCAGGAAATCTTCTTGCACGCAGCCTTTCTCTTCTCTTCATGCATGTGTCTCCACTACCGACCGGTCTGTCCTCCTGGAGATGAGAGTGGGTGCCCTCTAATAGGGAGTAGATGAAAGCAGAAGGCAGCGTACGCAGGCGGATGCCAGGTCTCCCCGACATCTTCGTGATTGGCACGTGATTTGGTTGCGTGATTCTTTCCTTTTAATCTATGCATTTCCAGATATGATGAGATAGAATTCCCGTATTATGGGATATAGTGAGTATATCCTTCTATCCATGCAGGATATGATGAGAAAATCATTCCATTTATAAGATATATGAATAACATCCTTACATAGTAAGAACATGTGAATAGAGATATGCTAAAATAATATTTCCATTCAAAAAAGATATGATAAAATCCTTCCATCTAAGATATGATTAAATCATCTTCTATCTCAGCCGTTAATGTGAGATTCAACGAATCAGATACTTTAGAGGAGAACGGACCACTGCCACCAACTCCTAATTAGAAGTAGTAGAGATATATCGGTGGAAATACAAGAATCTAAAATAATATCTATTTAGGAACGGATAGAACAGAACTTTCGTAACGTGTGAATTTTTCTGGATTTCTTCAAAAATCAAACTATTTCATTCCATGTGAAACTGACGTACGAAAATCCTATGAGACACATGCATTCCAACTTTCCAAGGAAGCCTAGTAGCAGCAATTGCATGTATCTCGCTTTCATCGGTGACATGAGGCGATGCACACAGTAGCCTCGAGCACTTTAACTGTTGCCTGACATGTGCGAAGAGGAGTCGTCTCTTTCGATTAACAGGGTGTGCCCCTGCAAGTGACGGTTGGCGAGTTGTTCCCGTCGAGAAAGGTGCGCAGATTTTGTCCGGTTCGGAAAACGGTTGGGCGCTCCCGGCTGCTCTCTGCAGCGCGCGTCTATACGAGAGCATGTATAATGTAAGCTGTTTATAATAAATCTTTATATAATCTATAGACAAGTTAAAAATAACTCATACAATAGAACGTCTATATAGTTATTTGTAATAGTTTTTTATTCAATTAACAGACTGTCTGTACAATGATGCACAAAATATAAAACTGTCTATAAGATCGTCTATTAAACAGGCCCGTGCCTGATGGGGGGCGAGCGGGGCAGCCGATCTGGCCCCCACTTCCCAGGGCCCCACCCTAGTGCATACAGGCGTCACAGCCCCAGTCCAGCGATAGGCAGGCCGCAGATGCAAGACGAAGCGACGCGATAGGGCACGCGAATACGCGTACGCGATCATCAGGCGTCGGCGCGTCGCGGCGGCGCCGCAACAGAGGCCAGAGGGCCAGCGCGGCCGGCGGTGGACGGTGGTTCAGCAGTCAGCGGCATTCAGCAGGTGCTAAACTAATATTCCTCATTGTTTATTTCTTAATTTCTTAAATCTTAATCTATGATACTATGAACGGTAGACCAATACTAGCACTAGCAGAGTTCGACAATTGACATAGAACTTATATATACATTCTTTTTAATTGCTGTAGCAAGTAATTATGCTTAACAAATTACGTGAATTAATTTATTTTATTGATTCCTTGTAGATTGGTGTTGACGTCATGCCTCCTAGAAAATATGCATCCGTAGCCAAAAAGAAAAAAAGGAAATACACGGAGGATTTTGTCTTGTCACAGAAAGGAGCCATGGATAAATTTCTTAAGAGGATACGGAGATTCTAGAAACGCAAATGAATTGGCAATAGTGCTTGGAGCGGTGGAGGAACAAATTGGTGGGAATTGTAAGACCAAGGACCTCAGACCATAATGTAAGTGATCATAATAACATATCTCATCCAATCAAGCTCTGAGAATGCGCTAGTGTTGATGAACCACCGATAGTGACTATAGACATATATGATCCGAGAAATTGGAATAATCTTGATAACAAAGCAAGAGATACATTAGTAGAGAAGGGACCGATAAGAGAAAAAAATCTTGTTTTTCCAATGGATGGCAACTCTAGGCATTTTTCTTATTCCCATTATTTTAGAAAGTTGAGCAATGGCGAGGAACATGACAGAAAATGGTTAGTTTACTCAAAGCGTCGTGCTCTTAGAAAAAAACATTATGATGAAAATGATTGCAGCAGTGAGGCAAATCTACAAGGTGAGAAAGATTTTTAAGTGAATTACTTTTTGGTTATGCTTGATATGGCAAACAGTTCATTAAAAAATAGATTTGAAGACCTCCAAGTATTCAATGGTATATTTGGGCCTCTTCTTAACTCAGCATCATTGAAATCATTGGACCACATTGAACTTAAGAATTACTGTACCATGTTGGCAAAAACTTTCTCTGTTGATGACTCATCTGATTTTGAGGAAAATAATCTGATATCAGAGTTAAGAATATTGCAAATGACACCTGCGGATAGATCAATGTCGCTATGGAAATGTTTGAGTTTGTCGGAAATGGATTGCTATCCCAATATATCTGTTGCTTATCGGATATTATTTACAATACCAGTAACAGTGGCATCAGCTGAAAGGAGCCTCTCAAAGCTAAAATTATTGAAGAATTATTTAAGGTCTACAATGTCTCAAGAAAGGTTAAATGGGCTAGCAACTTTATGTATTGAGAAGAAATTGTTAGATGATATTAATATTGAAGCCATCATTGATGATTTTGCATCTAGCAATGTTAGAAGACATTTTTAAGGTGACCTCTACAATATATTTGAGGTAATAATCTTACTTCTATTTTTTTACCGCTCAAGTTTTTCTATGATACATCGAATTATTTTAATAAGCTGATATATATTAGTAAAAAAATAGTTCTTTTGGTATTGAGGTCTCCGTTTATAATCCCGCCCCGGGCCCCTCAAAACTCAGGAACGGCCCTGCTATTAAATAATAGACATCAGTTTTTTCTCTTTTTCTCTCTCCTCCACATCATCTAAAATCCTACGTGATATTATCTTATAGACAACTAACATATCCCATTGTAGATGCCCTAAGACTATAACCACTAAAGTCGGGACTCCAGATATGGGTAAAGGTGTTAAGTTGGATGGAACTCCTGCTTTTTGATCCCATCCCATGTCGAATTATCGGTGCTTGTACGTCAGGACATTTCTGCCTACCTTGCTAAAGCTACAATCTTCTTAAAAAAAGAGCTACAAATTAAGCATGTCCATTTTGGTCTTACTTCTGATGATGTGGGTACAATTCAATAGGGTTTGGATCACTAGACTTTTTACCATCACTAAGAGGTACCAAAATTTACATTGAGACAATGACGCCGTCGAAGATAGCACCAAGAGGTACCAAAAGTTGTTGTCTTCGCCCTTTAATTTTTTTAATATCTCTTGGTACTGTCTCACAAGGATGGTAAGAAGTCCCTCGTTCCACGGCTACGCATTGTCAGTTCGGTTCTGAAAGGAGCACCAAGCTAATGTTGAACCACTATATAATCTATACCCTTTTATAATGCATCTAAGCAATTTTTCCTACGTTCACCCTAAATAATGCACCTTATTAGAGATGGCCTAATATTCGTGCACCCAGCAAAACGTCCCCAGAAACTTGCATTAATCAAAATGAATGTCTCAGATCTTTCCTCAGTTTTACTCACCCACATCCGATGGCCATTATTTAGTGTGTCTAATCATCCCTGTGGCCCACAACAGACCTCCCCCACCTACATATTTGGAAGGAGAGCGAATCAAACAAGGAAATAAATAAGGAGGATCCACATGCAAGGAAACCAGATTTGAATTTTTTACTGACCAAAATTGTAAGTACTACATATTTGGATGGAGGGTGAATCAAACAAGGAAATAAACAGGGAGGATCCACATACAAGGAAATAAGACTTGAATTTTTTATTGTCCTGGCATTGTGATCGTATTTTTTTTTCGAATATGACCCTTCTCGAGACTTTTTTACGGATCTAACCCCATAGAGCCTAATTTCAGCGCACTCTCCCTCACGGTACTACTTCGCTATCGGTCACCCAGGAGTATTTAGCCTCGTTGAATTTTTGTTTTTATTTTTTATCTAAGGAACCAACGTTTGTGAGTGCTGCTTAATTTTTTTCAATTTTTTCTCGCGGAACCAAATGGTAATTTGGCAAATCTTGTTTAATTTTATCTTTTTTCCTTGCGGATCCAAATGGTGGCGAGCGCATGATTTATTTTCCATATTTTTCCAAAATCATCCGTGTGGCCCACAATGCACCTTCCTCACCTCCAAAGATCAACAAGGAAAAGGAAACAAACGTCTTGAAATCAAGGAAAAGGAAACAAACGTCCTAGAAAAGGAAAGGACCATACAATACGTGCTGGGAAAAGGAAATCGGGAGATGGGGCGGCATTGCGGGAGAACGCAGTCTGCAATGGATCCACAGTGCGCCATCGGTGGCTTTCTTGACGCAGCGCGAGTTCTTTGTCACGACCTCGCGTGCCGTGCCTCGGCAAATTTATAATTTATTTTTTTTTGAAAATAATTTTATTAAGTACAAAATAATCGAAAGTTTTTTTGAGAATTTTTCTAGAATTTTTTAATCTAATGTGCTATCTTTTCAAAAATTCTTCTATATTTAAAAAAAATAAAGGCAACTCACGTGTAGCTTCTTCTAGCTGCAGCCCAGACCAGAGAAACTTCTTCTCTTCCCTCCCACCATTAAAGCAAGAAAGAAACTCTAAATCTCCATCAATCCCGCACCAAATCTCCTCTTCCCATCAATGGTGTTAATTCTCCAAATTTCGTGCTCTATTGCCAAAATTTTCTCCCAATTTGATTTGATCCCAAATAATGGTTTCCATAAATATGCTTGTTTCGGGGCTATAAAAGCCGGCGAGCTCTCCTTCACCCCATCGCATTGCGTAAATCCCCAAGTGCTCCCTCTTGTAAAGATCGCCGGATTTTGGAGGTCCCAAGCCATCACTGTCATCTTTCCCGGCGAAATTCACCGCAACCGTGACTCCTCCCCCGCAGGCGCCGGTGCCAGCGATCTCGCCGCACCAATGCCGACCCACTGCGACCGCCGGCCACCCTGGCCTTCCCTCCCCTTGCTGGCCAAGCCAGAGAGCACGCTGTGCTCTCTGTGGAAGCTACAAAAAAATAATCTAAAATCAGAAAATTCTTTTTTCTTTCTCTTTCTTGATTTAAAATCTTTTGGGAGCCCGTTTTCGCCCATTCGACCTCCATTTAATTCCGTTTTTCTTTTTAAATTCATTTCAAATTCTAAATTTCTCTTTTATTATTAAGTGTTGTATTCATACTTATCTTCTCATTTAATTGATAAGCGAGGTACTACCGTCGTAGCGTTAGCACAGGCACTATACTAGTAGTACTGTAGTAGTACTAGTGATAAGTGAATTAATGCTCGGAAAGTGGTATTTTGATCCAGCATGCGTGTTCAGAAAAGCTGCTGATTTGGAGAATAAAATCTTGCAAATTGATAGCGGAGATAATGGTACGGGTTAAGAACAAACAACCTCAAAAAAACAAGTTGAGGACACACCGGCAGGTTCACAAAACCGAATTTCGAAATTTACTTCGAAATTCGCGGTACGAAAACCGCTTGAAAACCGTCAAAAACCGAAGGGTTAAGAAATCAATTTTTTTTAAAAAAAATTCCAAAAAAAATAGAAGAACCGCTCGATTTTTGCGAAAAACCGTTGACAATTGAATGTTCATCGCAAAACGGTTTTTGTGAGTGTTTTTTCACGAAAAACCGAGCACATAAATTTTTTTAAAATTTTTAAATTTTTTTTTGAATGGACCGGTTTACCGAACGGTTTTTAATTTCAAACCGTAGCGGTACGCACGAAAACCGCGGTTTTCGAATGGTTTTCATCGGTTTTGTGAACCCTGCACACTGGCATGTATGATGTAAAAAAGACAAGACTGTAGCCTAGCTGGGGTAGTGTTCATCTACTAAACAATTGCTAGGAAGTGACCAATACAATGCTAATGTTCCTAAACCTCTATTTGATCCAACATGTGCTGCCAAAAGCGGGTGATTTAGACAACATTATCTTACAACGTGTAATGCAAAAAAAGGGGCTAAGAGCTGATACAAATCTCAACCAATATAGAATATATGTGGTGTAAAGCTATAAAAACATTGCATTATAAAAGGCAAATGAGGATCATGTCCCAACCTTTGCTCCCCAACTACTATACTCTCTCAGTGCTTCACTTTACGTAAAATTAAGCAGGTTTTAATCAGGCCTGATTGCATTTACGGCTTATGTTCTCCTCCTGGTCCCCTGCCAGCTCCGTAGCCACCCTAGAATACGATTCTATGTTTTCTACCTTACTTATTCAGCTCAGATCTCAAAATGTTCGATCGGCGTAGGCAGAGAGAAGATTGTCAAACAAGGCCTCGAATGGCGCAGGGAGGGCGCAAAGAATATCATGGAGCTGTGTTAGTGTTTGAGTGGAGATGCAGCAAAGAATATATGTTCTCTCCGGCGTCGCTGCTGCTGTTGTCATTTTTCTCTTTTGTCACACTCTTCAGCTTTCCCTGGATCTCCTAGGGGTGTCCAAAGTGTGCTCAAACATACTGGGAACTAGTCTAAAACAAACTGGAAATTTGCTAAACACTATTGGGCACTTCAAATCTTCGCATATGATCGAGTAGCTACTAGCTAGTGTTACTAATTCATGTGCAATTCTGTGATACAACGTTGCCAATGAACCGGTGAAAAGAACTGCTCAATGAATCGGCATTTCTACTGTTATTTCTACTTTTAAAAATTCCTCGTATGTGATAATCTTCTGAAATTTTTATGGAAATATAATTGATGTGTCAAGAACATCCACAAAAAATTTAGAAATTTTTCAACATCGATGAAGTCCTACATAATTTTTTTCCACTTTTGTCGCCCTTCCACCCCTACCCTAGCCCCCGCCCACCCATACTTCCAGCGGTTTGGAACCGTTGGAAGTGTGGAAAAAATAAAAAACAACGTTCAGCGCACGGCGTCCGCTGGATCTCCGGAAAAAAATAAAAAAATACCTCCAGCGCACGGCGTTCGCTGGTTCTCCGGGGAAAGAAAAATCTCGCGCTCTGGGACCGCTGGATTATACTGTTCACAGACTATTTTTGTAATTTTGTCAGATCAACAGCTACTCTCGAAAAAATTACAAACTGAAGGGCCAGAACAGTCAAAATTTCTGCAGTACGGCTTAATGGCTGTCGATATCATTGTGTTGGGTGTGATTGCCTTGGGTGGCAGCATCCGTGGGCGCCTTCCAGGTGGCGAACTCGCGAGCCGTTAGGTCAAGAACCGCATCGAGTAGGGACCGGGAACTTGCGCAATCGAACAGCACCAAGGAAGGAAAGAAAGAAAGCTCCAATGGTGCTTGGAGCGGTGGGGGATGCAGAGGAGGTTGCTCGTGGGCGGCCATGGCACGTGTATTTGTGCTCAGGTAGGCCACAGCAGCAGAAGAACACCTGGCCTAATGGCATTGGAAGCTCGGGATGATCCAAAATAATTCGTTGCTTTCTTGGCATCATACCAAATGCCGTGTTCGTACCTGTTGCTGTTGGTCAGAGGAAGTGGTAGTTAGAAGTTTTTACTTTTTTTCAGGGGAAGAGTGATGGGTGTCACGATGCTCATGATTAGAGGAGTTTTTGGTTTCATTGGTTCTGTCGAAAAGATTGATCCTTAAATGGGAAGAGTTCCATGAATTTGCGCAACTCTTCTTGTGATGAAAAAAAGTCGTGTTTTTTTAATCCGACCTAATTGCCCATAGTTGCATCTACCAGACGATTCAGCACCGAAGAAATCGAGAGTTTTGTGTTCGAGCAGTTCGATGTAGGTGGCGTTGGACGTGAGGTAAAGATGGGGTAGTTGCCTTTCATGTCATTTCGTTTATTTTCTGAAGGGAATTTGACCTCGGCGAAACGGGGTTTCGCACGAATACATTTAGACATCATTACGTGCTGACAAATGCGTTACATCTCGACGACCCATAAACAAAATCTTCGATCGATCGTCTCTCCCACTGTCTCACAGCTACAAGATGTTCCATCAGTAGCATCTAGCATGCCAATGGCAACGCATATTCCGGTTCACTTGTCAAAAAGGAGAGGGAAAGCTTACGTGATGTAGGGTGACAGCGAGCCGACGAGAGGTGGCTGAATCTGGCAGTGGCATTGCTGCACGCAAGAGGCAAGACTGGAAAACAGCGATCCGTCAGATGATCTGACGAGTCCCGTCCAGGGATCATAAATTCCCCGGCGTGAGGTGTCGAGCCGTGGTATGTGAGGGGGAGAAAAAAAGAGACCTTTTGGCGGCTGACTCAGGAGGCAACGCCAGATCTCTACAAGAGCGCGCCGATCGCCTTCCTTGCCACCATCGTTGGTGACCTCCGGCCGATCGACGGCGGTGGTGGGGCCTATCTTCTACAGTTTTCTCTTGCTTTCTCCACCGTTCTCTTCGAAATCCGCTTCCAGATCTGGTCCGCAGCAGATCTGGCTGGTTCTGGTTGTCGACGATAGGGCCATGGTTGTCATCGTGAGCACGGGACGTGGGGGGATGCCTAGGATGTGACGGCGTGGGTGGGTGCCACACCCCCAGGATGGTGACTGCGCGACTGCAACCTGCTGATTAGGAACCTCGCTAGCGCGGTAGCTTCATGCGAGTCATGGCGGTATGCTACGACTGTCGCGTCCACGGCCTCGTTGCCGATAGCTTCACCTTCACGTTCCCGATGGCGTGGAGCAGGAGCTTGGCGTCGTCGCCGTTGAAGGGGCAGAGGAGGCGGATGGCGGTGTCGTGGTCGCGTTGCAGGAGGAGGCCCTCGCGCGGAGTGGAGGATGGAGTGGTCGTGGAAGCACGACGGGCGGAGGCAGACGAAGGTGCCAGTGGAGACCATTGCCCTCCGGGAACAACGTCCACCGATGCGGGTGGAAGCATGAGTCGGGTGTGCCTCGTCCATGTGGACTGACGGTGCTGGACCGCCACTGGTAGCAAACAACGTGGAGGCGGACCTAGTCTCGCAGGTCGGTCCAGGGCTGCAAGGTGCACGGGGCCGCCGTGAAGTCCGGGTTCCGTTTGGACATGCACACCGCGAGCTCGCTGATGGAGATGTACACGATGTTGGGCTGTGCGTATGTCACGCGGAAGTTGTTCGACAAAATGCCACAGAGGGCGCTGGCGCCGTGATATATGATGATCAGGTGGTTCGTCAGGTGCAGGCGATACACAACAGCAGTTGCTTTGGTTGAGGAGATGGAGAGAAGCGGTCTCACACCCGACAAGGCGATGTTGGTGAGCACGCTGACCACAAGCTCCAGAGCAGGGGAATTGAGCTTGGGAAGGAGGATTCATAACTACATGGGTGGGGTCTTTGGGTTCGGCCTCCCACTTGTACATGAAGAATGGTTGCTTGGAAGAGATTGTGGCAGGCGCGGTCTCCGTCGGAAAGCGTGCTTGTCGCGAAGAATCGGCCTCGCGGAGTTGCTAGGTTGTTTTGTGTTGCCTTGAGGTGTTGCAAGCCAATCGTTGTTGGGCCAAAGTCCTGAGGTGTAAGCCAATCACCCGTGGTGGAAGCCCCCTGTTGCAATTGGTCGGGGGTCCTTTGTGCAGGCTTGCTGTCGTAGTCAGCCCATAGGAGGCGGGGGGAGGAGCTATTTTTCCTCACCGGTTGTAGTATCTTCAAGCTCCACAAGATGCTGATTTCATTGGTGTATTTAGGGTCAGGGTTGAAGTTTTTAGGGTTTCGATCTTCTCTGGTGTCGATGTCTCCTAGTCTAAGGGCTAGTGACTGGTGTGGTGTCTACGTTGTTCCTCTTAGGGGACTAGTCTTCTTCAACAAATGAGATGCTTTTCGTTAAAAATAAAAGTGTCGAACCGTCGGGCCCGCCAGCGCTCCTGTAACCGCCCGGTTTCCCCTGTAAAGCGAGGCAGCGCTTTATGCGCGGCCGCCCCGCGAGCCGTGCAAAAGCGGGCCGGAACGAGCGACCCGCATGCTCCCGCCGGTGCAAAGGCGAGGAGACGACACCAGATGGCCCTTGAACCCCGCCCGCGCGCGGGGGCACAGACGCTGTACCAGCGGCATGTGATGTGAGGCGTCGCTGTACTACCGTTTTAAGGATCTTTGCCGAATGCCACCGAGCCATCGCTCGTCAGTCGTCACCGGCTACACATGGACATGGCTCTCTCTGGCACATGGCAGACAGTGATGGACGTGTGTTCGTGTATGCCGGGACGCTGTTCCGGGAATGGAATAGGGGCACTGGCTTTCGCCTCTCGATCCGTTCTTCCTCGACTGCTGATGCGGTGGCAAGGAAGTGACTTTGGCAACGTGTTGTGTGGGCATGGATTGATATTCCATGAGTAAATTTCTCAAATATACATGTTTTTTATATAAGCTCAGACTATTTCATATTTTAGCTTTTACTTCATAAAATCATATATCTTAGAACAACTTGTGTCACAAAACTATATATTTTAGAATTAACTGTTTCTTTTAACATGTTTGACAATATAAACCCACGAAGCAACCTTACATACGAGTGAAACGAGAAATAAAGCACGTGAGACTCTACGGATTCACACTATTAACACATGTTAAAAGAAAGAATCAATTCTAAATCCTGTAGTTTTGTAATACAAATTCTCCTAAAATCTATAGTTGTATGAAATAAAAGTAAAAATATGTAATTTTATAAAATTTACTCATATTTGATACAGAGAACGGTGGCTTGACACGAAGGCAACGAAGTGGAAGTAAAACGCAAGCAAGGGCAGCTCACTTCGGTGTAACGTGGCACTCTTTTTTCTGTTTTTTATTGGCGATCGACACGGTGAGTGCCCATGACGCGGTGAACCGTTGTTCTCGTGCAGCCCCGTCTTACGCCATCGCGTGCCAGCTCTCGCGCGGGAGATCCTCCTCGCCTTCTTGGCGTGAATTAATGATTGCGGGGTTTGTTCCGCGGAGCTGACGCACGGAGGCAGCCGAGTCGACGGACGGGTCGATCGCTCCGGTTCCGCCACAGCTCCCTTGCCATACATTTTCGCTCGCGGCGCTTGTCGACGACCAGGACCAAGCCAGGCGACATCTGCATGGCAAATTGGCAAGAAGCCAGGAGACGTAATATGACGACCTCCAGAGGGGTTCGAGCAGACGGGTGCTCAACGCTTGATAGCTGAAATGCGGGCACTAGCTCACACAACCAGGAAGCGTTGAATGGCTGACCAGCGTATGGGAACAGTTGCCCACTTGGTTACAGTGACACGTTTTGGTTCATAGGATTCATGGAGGAAAAACGTAGCATTTTCAATTCCACGGGGTTAGGTACTGTTTATGCGTTTGATTCACTGGAATCGATCCGCAAATTTCAGAGGTACAAATCCGAAGGAATTTCACGGGAAAAAAAAAACCTTTGGTCAGACTGGATGGAAAATTTCCTCCACGGGGCAAGCGCGCGTGTGCCGGATTTGATGCTGCCGCCGGAGACGAAGCCTTGGTCGCTGCCTCACCTTGCGAAGCCGCTGCCGCCGGCCCTCGTCATTGCTCCCGCCACCGTTGACCGTGCTGGCACCAAGGCGCCGCCGCTGCCGCTTGGGGTTGGAGAGAACAACGTGGGGGAGAGAGACGGTGGTATCAGGGGATGAGATACGGAGGGGATAAGGTGAATGGTCTGTTGTTGGTGCGAAACATTAATGATATATCACTGTATTCGTTCGCGCTTTAAAAAATATTACTCGTTGTCTTAAGAACGTGTGGCCTCTGAATCTACATGTTATAGAGACAACTAGTACTCATTGTCTCAAGGACGTGTGGTCTCTGAATCTATATGTCATAGAGATAACGAGTAATATTTTTTAAAATACCAACGATTAGAGTGGTATATACAGAATTTCCCTGAGACGATTGTAAGTGACTAACAAACAGGGGCGGAGCTGGGCCTCGGGCCAGTGGGGCCCGGGCCCGAGGCCTGGCCCACGTAACAGTGGAAAAATTTAGGTCTTGTTCATTTGGGCCCGAGGTCCATCGCCCGGCCCGGCTCTGCGTCGCGCTTCGCGCTAGAACGCATAAGCACGCAAGCGCCGCACCGTCGCTTCGCGCTCGGGTGCTCACGCCGCCGCTTGAGGCGTAAGCGCGCAGCCGCTCGCCCGCCCGTCGGCCGCCTCATCGGCCACGCCGCCCCGCCCCGCCGCCGGGCCATGCGACACCGACACCCGGCAACCACGCTGCTTTGCTCCTCCTCCTCCCCGCTCGGCGCTCCGACTTGATCTCGCCGCCGCCGCCGCCGCCGCCTTCGGGCGCCGCCTGCCCCGCCGCCGCTTCGCTCGGGCGCGCCATGCGACACCGACCCGGCGAGCTGCTGCTCCTCCTCCGCCCCTTTCGGCCTCTCCCGGCCGATCTCGCGCCGCCCGCGCCGCCTCGCCCGCCGCTCGAGTCTCGACACCGACCGGCAATCCGGCGACCACCCGCTCCCGCCGCCGCCGCCTCTCGCTCGCTCATCGCTGCTTGCTCGTCGTCCCTTTCTACTCAGCGCCTCGGCACTCACTTTCTTTGGTGTTGCTCTCATCTCGCCTGACGCCGCCGCCCCACTTAGGCCCTCGCCGGCCGCCCCAAATCAGGTCACCCCGCGGCTCGCTCTGCTGACTCTGCTTCTCTCAGTGAGTGATAAGCAGATAAAGTGTGGCTGTGTGAATTGAGAAATGAGAATGATGAATGTTTGAATAAGTAATGATGAATGTTTGGTGATTCTTGATTGAGTAATGGTGAATGAGTAATCCTGCTTTTAATATTTTGATCATGCTATGCTATGAATTGTGATGCAATGATGCTAAGAATCAGTTCAATAGTGATTTTCTAGTTGTGATGAACATTTGTTACATTTGTGCGCCTAATTTACATGTGCAATTTTCTCTTTTGCGTGTTCGTGTTCTTGTTCTATTGTTGATGAAAATATGATAGTTTGGATGCACCAAACCTTCCTTAATTAGGTATTAACTTTTCTACCACTCAGCTACGTTATATTGTTTTAACATATTTTATCTATTTTGTTGAAATGTTAAGCATGGAATTCAAATTAATTTTTAATTGTGTATTTGTGTAGTGTTTTTATTGTACCATGGTGTGAGTAATATTTGGCGTTAGTTATTGTCGCTTAGTTTTCGGCCCGAGGCTTGAAAGAATCCTGGCTCCGCCACTGCTAACAAATGAAGGTTGTGCTGTGTTATTATGATTAAAATTAATAATCGTATTACAAAAATATACATTTACTGTTTAGTCTAAAATTATTGTGTTCCTCCTCTTACCGTGAAGCAAACACCAAATCCTACAAGGTCCCTGTGTTTTCCAATCATCTGTTTCGCATATGTGTTCCTATTATATTACTCTGTGTTTTATATCCCTGCGATTTTAGAATCATGCAAATCAAAGACACCATAAATCATGTTCTCCACAAGTCCTGGATTTACGTGACATGCTCTGATCTGTTAAGTGATAGCCATTATCATAAGACAAGGTTATGATCTTTCAAGGCCAACTTGTTCGTCCGAGTTGCCTGAACATGCACCAGTGAAGCCGATCATTCTGTGGATTTTATGCCGAAATTGTGGCCTGGCCAGGCCAACGGCGTGACATCGTCCATCAGTTCTTTTGAAAGCGCACGTTACACAGCTTCTCACTTCAGACCCAGGCCCACCCTCTCATGAATCAGACAATACCGGCAGAATTAAAGCCCACCGCACCGTCGGTTGAATGAACCGGAGAGCTCTTTCCCGTCGTGCTGCAAGGTTGTGCTATGGTCGGGATCCTAGGTATTAGTAGAATCAAATCTTACGATCATGGTAGAAGGATCCAGCCTCGGAAATCGTTATTTTGTAGATCGTAAGATCTGGATCATTACTTTTACAATCCTGATCCTATGCATGATCGAGATCAGAATGATCCGACGTAATAGCAAGATCATAGGATACTATGACACAGATCGCGCTACTGACAGCATTGCTACGTAGAAATTGAAGTTCTACGTACCTACATACTTGATATATCCCAAGTTCACGAAATGCAAGAATAAACTATGAATAACTAGAGCTGCGTCATGGAAACAATAATTCCTATATGTAACTCCGGAATAGTAGTTTTTTTTTTCCGTTTCAAACAGCCCCGAGATGATGTCATTCCCCATGTTGGGATCGTTGGAAGGGAGCATGTGCGAGTGGGACAGATACAAAGAAAAAGACGAACAAGGCCGACAGAACAGGATACAAAATAGATAGATCGATATGCTAATTCAATCATGTAAAGCGAATTCAATCATGTAAAGCCTGTCTGTCTCCGAGCTGACCTCCACATGAGAAAACACCAACAGAAGCTAAACGGAATCCATCACTTGTGTTAGAAGGTTTGGTTTGCGCTGCTACTGCTACCTGTAACACCACGTTACATCGTTGTTCAACACCGTACGACACCAAACACCAACTTAACCCAACCCGAATACTTCAGTCGTGGATAAATATTCGAATAAACAAGGCAAACATTTACCGGGACCATTTAGCTTGCGTTTATTTCAAACTAAAAAATTTAAAGTCACTCTCTTAGAACACTACGCGCGTATCATGGGTGCAGAGTTAAAAAGTAACTCCATCTTGACTGAGTTGCAATTTTAACTATTAATTTCCTTTAAAGGTTTAGATTATATTAACTCTACCCGATCAAAAATAAATGATTAAGATTACAGCTTCATTGTATGGAGTTAACTTTTAACTTTAGAGGATGAACACCTTACGTAACATCTTTGCACTCGGCTTGCCTGCTCCACCTCCACGCTCTCATCGGTGCTCCCGCCCATCGCGCTGGTCGCGTGCTTGTCAACAAACAATCTCACCATTCTCCTCCAAAATTCCTCGGACGAGATTAAAGGTGTGTACTAGAAGCAGACAGAAAGCATAGACTAACTGGATTAAGTACAAGCTGTGAATCCAGCGTGGAGGTGTAGAAGGTTTTTGATCCTTTTGTTCGGTGGAATAGCTTCTCATTATATTGCTATGACTAGTATATTGGGCATATTGGCGGGCCTATTCCATCTTAGTGTCTACTTGTCTCAATGTCTGTACAAAGAATTACGTATCGACACTATTGAAACAGTACTTTCTAGTAGTATCACTGTTGTCTTTTTTTCTCTTTTTTTGCAATTTTTTTATTTGTTGTATGTGGTATAGGTCAGCAACTACCCCTATCGAATTATTTTAGCCTACTCGTTATCAGTGGTATCAGGGATACTTTTAGCAAGAAATATTATCTAAGAGTTAGCGATAAAATCTTAGTTTACCAGAATCTTGGTCCAAAATTCCTGAAAAAATAACCTTGTATAATTACATTGGAAATAATCTGAGAAAGGGGGATTACTCACTGTAGGCTAAATGGACAATGAGGATGAAATAGCTGCTGGATGGTTAGGACATCCCGCCTTTAGAGATAAAAAGGGAACGAGATTTTTTATGCCGTATGCCTGGTTGTTTGTTAGATGAAGAGGGAATTGTGAGAGCAAATGTTCTTTTTAGAAGAGCAAAATCAAAATATAGTGTTGAACAAGTAGGCGTAAAGGTTGAGTTCTATAGTGAGAGCAGTCTAAGGGATTGGTTCACTTTTGTTCATGCTACCTTTGCTTTGCTCTCCTTTTTCAAACATATTTGGTATGGCGCTAGAACCTTATTTCGAGATGTTTTTGCTGGTATTGATCCAAACTTGGCTGCTCAAGTGGAATCTGGAACATTCTAAAAAGTTGGAGATCCAACTACAAGGAGACATCATATTGACACCACATCTCCCGTCCTTTCTTTGACTCTTTTTCTTTCTTTATATAGGAAATGATCCTAAATGATAAATAAATAGGTGTGGAAGTAATAATTGTAAATAAATTATGATCCAATCTATAAAAGCATTGGTTTATATGTTCCTTTTAGTTTCGACTTTAGAGATATTCGTTTTGCTATCTTTTTACTAGAGCCACCTAAGGTTCTGACTAAAAAATAAAATAATTTCATTGAAGTAAAAAGTGTCCCCATCTAGGAGACTTATTCCCCGTATTCTTCGAATGGATCTCTTAATTCTTGAGAGGGTCACCCAAATACGGTATATAAGGCATACCCAGAAAAACTTATAAGTAAACCAGATATGGAGATAGCGACTAAAGTTGTTGTTTCTATTTTTATAGAATTTCAAGATTATAATGGATTCACGAAAAGATCATGTATTTACAACTACAACGGAATAGTATACAAAGTCAACACCAATGATTCAATATAATTTATGGCTACACAAACCGTTGAAGATAGTTCTAAACCCCGGCCAAGACGAACTAGCGCATGTATTTTATTGAACCCTTGAATCCAGAATATGGGAAAGTAGCTCTAGGTTGGGGACTACTTCTATGGGGTCGTGACGGCTTTATTCGTGATATTCCTATCTATCATTTTAGTTTTATAATTCTTTTGTTTTGCTAGAAGGAATATAAATGAATTAGGTTTCTACTAAACTAAAACTACAAAGTCATAGTTTTTCTATCCAGAAAAGCCTTTCTACTTTAAGCTCTACATTTCTAGAAATTCTGGTAGCTTGATCATGGATTATTTTTTAGTATCTTTGGAATATAAGTGTGTGACTTGTTAGAATTGGTCCTATTCATAATACATAGAAAGTGCTTGTTATCTCTATCAAGATTATTCTAATTCATCGAATATTATTTATTCTAGTACCTGGAAAATGAAATAGATAGAGTGGATCAAGAAAAAAATGGAACTATGATTCATACTCATTAAACTTGCAACTAGAACAAAAAAATCAAGTAGTTTTTAATAAAAAAGGAAATTTCTTCCTTCCTAATTTGTTTCTCCAAAAGACAACTTTTCTCTCTCGATTTTGTCAAGTAGTTACACCGATTCAATAAATGATCATCAAGTATTTCTTGCTCGAAGAAACCTTGACTTTTCATTAGCTTGAAACTCAATCATTGTGGCTCTAATATGAATCTAAGATTTTAATTGAACTAATTTATAGGATCGTAACGAGATAATTCCTATCAGGAAACTACTAGAATCTTTGCTTTATTTATTTATTAGCAAAACAAAACAAGAGTAAAATTTTATTATGTAAAAAAAATCCAAAATAGGGAAGAGAAAAGTCCAAAGGCCTCTAATGACCAACAAAGGCAAAGAAAGAAAGAAAGAAAGATGAGCCAATTTTGAGTTTTTTTATCATTATCATGACAAGAATAAATTCTTGACTTTTATTATTTCATATATTCAAGGCAAATCGACCCAATCCAGGGGCTGATGAAGTTTTGAACCTTTTTTTTTCTAATATCCGTTGAAAATATGCGTGTTTCTGCTTGAGCCGTATGAGATGAAATTTTCACCTGACTTGGCTTAGTTACCTATCTCAATAAAGTATACGGTTGGCATTTTGAGATTCAGGCAATTGGGGATGATATAATTAGTAAATATGTTCCTCCTCATCTCAATATATTTTATTGTTTAAGGGGAATTACACTTGTTTTCTAATACAAGCCGCTTCAGATTTTGTTATGACTTTTTACTAATATATGTATTCCTCTCTTTTTGTATATTCAGCCCCTCTAACCTAAACTACCAATCCATCCTCAACCAGCGCCACCGCCCTCTCCCCGCATGCCGCATCCCACAACCTCATTGGTGCCGGTGAGGCCTGTCGGCTAGCTCCTCCCCCGCCGCTGATCCCGCCTCCCTCCCTCTATCCTAACCACCTCCCACATCGCCATTCTTTCCTCCTCTCTAATGACCCGCCCCTGGACCATCTTCCTCATCCTCTTTGGTGAGTTGCTCCCGCCTTCCTTCCTTGTCTCCAGTCGCTACTGTTGTCGGATTCGCCGCCACCTCCTAACTTCGCCTTTTCTCAACGCACCCACCGACTGTCACCGCCCACCACCCTCCTCTGTCCGCGGCATCAGCAGCGCCATCACTGCCTCGCTGCACCTCCATTGTTGCCGCCCACCTTCGGTTTGCCACCACCTTGGTCTCCCTCTAAGTTAGGGACATAATGAACCTGAACCCTAAATGGGTGAACCCATGTCCTAATCCGCCTGGCTGCCACCACTGTCACCAGAGAGGATGTTCCGCACGAACGCTACTCAAGATCCAACTGTCAGAAAATCGATTTTGATTTTTGAGATTTTTAGTCACCTGTAAATTAGCAAACCTGTTTTTTTTTTGAAAAATACAATGACAACACATATTGAGTTATTAACATGATAATGAAAAGTTGACAATACATTTTATTTTATTTTTATAAAAATACAATGAGAACATATATCGAGTTATTAACACACAAAAAAGAGAGGAAAACACACAGGTTGCTGTGGTGCCGCAAACTCCTGTGTTCATGGTCTCCCACTTGTGATAGCGTACGTCCACAAAGTGTGTGTGTGATCCTGGCCTTGTTTCCAACAATGTTATCACTTATCAACACATTTTATTTTATTATCTGAAAAATACGGTGACAACACATGATCAAGTAGGTCCACCATGACAGAAGCAGTGAGCATCACCTACTCAAGCTTTGCTTACAAAGAGGTAGTGTAGTAACGCGTCAACACGGGAAGTACGAAAATACCGATCGCATTACATAACTAATGCGTTTATTACAACATAAAACATAGTTGGTACTGACACAATCTCGTACGAAATGTAGATATGGTCCATGATGATGATAATAGCAGACATAGATGCAAGGCCGCCCGAGTACACCGGCCGGCGACGTTGGCGGGCCGGCGTCGTGGATCAGCCGTAGCAGCGGATGGGGTCGGTGCAGCTCTTCTTGGCGGACTGGCCGCCCTTCTCCAGGTACTGCTGGTGGTACTCCTCGGCGGGGTAGAACCTCCTCGCCGGGAGGATCTCCGTCACGATCTTCTCCTTCCACTCCCTCTGCTTCTCCGCCAGCGACTCCCGCGCCAGCCTTTCCTGCTCCGCCGTGTAGTAGTAGATGCCCGACCGGTACTGCGTCCCGACGTCGTTGCCCTGGCCGCCCAAGTAAACACGAGTGAGGTGCCAAAACTGCATCAAATTCGTGATAGATTAATCGCAACACAATAGACCAAATGTCCTGATCTCTTGTTCGTTGACAAATTAATGGTGGTAAAGCTTTCTGGCATATTCTGGCTGGGGTGTCCTCTTGCTTGGCTTCAGTAAATGTGCCCAATAACATATTCTGCCACATGTTTGTTTACCAGTTTAGGAATAATTCTTCCGCTAGCAATTTTATAACGGTATTGCTATCTATCGTGAGTACAGATGCATCGCAAAATATCCGACGCCGTTTTTCTGAAGTATACCATGGCCCACTTCTCCCTCTCTCCGAGCCTTTCTGTTTTCTCCGATTAATTTCTTCGTCTCCTCCACACTCCCCCTATTCCTTCTCTCTCCATACTATGGCACCATCCTGCTTCCCTTCTCCTCTCGTCTTAAGAACTTAAGCGTCCTTCTTCCGTCCTCCATGCTGATCTTTCTCTCTAGCTGTAGCTCACTCACATGTCTTGTTTGTGATGCTCCACCTTCCCTACCGCTACGCACAATCAACACCTCCCTACGCTTTCATTTCCAAATCTCACCAATGAATCTTCTCTTCTCACTTCGTCTACGAGGACAAACTTGTCTCGTCCCTACATGGTGACGACAAACTCGCCACGTCCTCCTCCTCAGCCATGGTGAGGGTCGGGCTCCTCATCCTCCTTGGTCGGCTAGTGCACCGCCACCGCCTCCTCCTCCTCCTCTGAGCTTGGCTCGGCTGTGATGCCTGAATGTGCAATCCCCTCCAGCTCTGATACGATTGTTGCAAGTATTTTATGGATTTGTTGCAACAACTTTCTCAAACTGTTGCATGACATGTTTCATTTTGTCACAAGTTGTCTTCCAAAATATTGCAGCAAGAGGAATTTTGTTGCAACCGGGTTGTAAATTTATTGCACGGGGTAGCAATCTGTTGTTGCCTTCTTCTGTAAAATTTGTTGCAATCGAAGTGCACGAGGAAGAACAAGAGTGCTGTATCTTTTTCTTGTTGTGTCGATCAATAAAATTTTTTCGCACACTCTTGTTTTTTTTTTGTTGCATTCACCAGTTGATTTGTTGCTCTACCTGAACTGTATTTTGTTTCATATTCGGGCGATTAATGTGGGAGGGTGGTGTGGCTCGGTGGTGATGCGTCAAGTGCAGTGGAAGTGGTGACACATCCATGCGAGCGTGTGCAGCATAGCGTGTGTGGCAACATGATAGGTCTTGGTGGGCGCATTAGGAAAATAGTCACATATTCTTGGGAGCACGTACTCCTACTTCTCATATACCGCATAAATAAAAAAAATATACCGCTTTATCCTTTTAGGTATGCTCTAATAATGATTATAAGATACTTTAAAATAAGTTCGATGAAATTTTTATCAATATCCACTTTTTATAGCATAGTTTGTTTATATACCCCTTTTACATATGAAAAAAAAGGTATATAGTAAAAATAAAAGGCTTCGATAAAATTTTACAAATCATGTTGTATTGAGGTATCTTAGAATTAGTATTTAAATATACTGAAAATAATAAAGAAGTATAACACTTTCCTTTAAATAGTATATTGGACCTGAGAGTATGTATTCCCGAGAGTATGAAAAATACTTTTACATATGATTTTCATGAACTTTACACCATAAGAATGGTTTGCACTTGATGTCCCTACACACACACATATAGGAAGCTTTTTCTGTACTCTGGGAGTACATACTCCCACCTCTAATATACCACTTAAATGAACGTTTTATGCTTTTTTTTATCACTTTTGGTATACTCCAATAATGATTATAAGATACTCCAATACGACATGATTGAAAATTTTCATCAGATCCCTTTATTTTTTTGCTACATGCCTTTTTCCATATCTAAAAAGAATATATAAATAAATTATGCTATAAAGGGTGGACTTTGATGAAATTTTTCGTAGAACTCACTTTGGAGTATCTTATAATCAGTATTAGAGTATACTCAAAAGAATAAAGAGGTATAACAACATCATTTAAATGGTATACTAGAGGTGGAAGTACGTACACCTAAGAGTATGGAATTATTTTCATATATATATATATATATATATATATATATATATATATATATATATATGTATATGTATATACATGTATATATATTTATACGTAGTATGCGTATGTACGTGTATACATATATATGTTACACGTATACGTATATGCGTATGTATGTATATATATATTCAAACTAAAGGATGATGTTGCTGTTTTTTTTATACCAAAGGATGATGCAAGTTAACTTGGCACGTTGCTATGTTAGGACGGTAGGACCTAGGAGAGGTTCTAACTTCTGACCCAACGTCTAATTTAGTCAATCTCTATAGAAAATCGTAACAAAATAAAGTATCGTACTTTTGTTTAATAAGAAATTGACATGTTTTAAATATTAAAGATGTACTCTGTCAAGCCACAAATATACGTTGTTTAAGATATAGATGACTATCAATATCTTGTTAAATATTGAAATTGGATACATGGTCAATATAGATTTGTCTTAAAAAGTATAATTTTACAGGGTTTAAGTGGAGGAGGTGAGATTTCACCTAGATCTGAATCATTTAAGTTCCATCCAACGTAGACACGTATGAAAACATCATGAGGAAGTATAAGCTGAAAATAGACACATAATGAAAAGATGAAAGTAGGCAAATAGAGAGTTGGATTGGCCTTGAATGATACAGATCTAGATGAAATCATACCTCCTCACTTAAGTTGGGTTATATGTAAAACGTCTCCTCACTTAAGTTGGGTTATATGTAAAACGTGTTTAAGTGAAAGAGGTGGATTCTACCTAGATCTGAACCATTCAAGTTTCATCCAACACTCCTGTTTGTCTACTTTCATTTTTTTCACTGTATGTCTACTTTTAGCATATATTTCCTCTTTATAAATATAGTACAATAGAAAGTAGTGGTCAAAACTATGTTTTAGAGATCACATTGATGTCGATAATAACATAATTTGTGACCGGTGGAAGTACTACTTTCCGAGAAATTGTCTACTGGTATGCGTATACATCATTTTTCGTGGGTTTTTTTTAGAGAGAGTTGCTGTTTGTCTAGATTGCATTTACATAGATAAATCTTTTAGGTGTTTTGATCTTCGCGAGCTCAAAATTTTTTGGTAACAATAAAATTCATCACCAAAATTCTTGAGGAAATTTCTATGTTTCGCTGAGAGTAGAGTGAAACTAGCAAAGCCAAACGTTAACGGGTAGCCACGTAGACGTAGGATTACAAAATATCTTTTTAAATATTTAAATTGTATATATGAAATATACATTTTTCTCGAAAAGTATAATTTTATTAGGTTTAATAAATATAGTACAATAAAACTAGTGGTTAAAATTGTGTTTTAGAGACTACCTCGATGTCCATAACGATATATATTTGTGATCGGATGAAGTACTATTTTCCAAGAAGTTATCTATTGGTATGGATTTGGTTGTGTGCATCTCACGATGTAGAGGGGGATATATAATCTTTTATTATCTAAAAAATCTATTGGTATGGATATACATTATTTTTCGTTTACATTGATAAATCTTTTAGATGTTTTTTGTTCTTTACGAGCTCATAAATTTTTGGTAACAATAAAATCCATCACAAAATTCTTTGGGGAATTTCTATATTTCGCCGAGAGCAGTGTGAAACTAGCCAAGTCAACCGTTAACAGATAATAGCCATGTAAACGTAGGATTATGGAGTAGAAAACAGAAGATTCCCTGCTGCGTTTAACGGGCAAAAAATATCTACTGGTGGGCAAGAACTTACGCGTTTTAATGCAGAACAAGTCACCACCAAAAACCATGCCAGGTTCAGTGAACCAGGCAACGCCGGCGACCGGGCGGCACGGCCGTTGCACCACCAACGGCGGCACCAGCCCGCGCATAGATAGCTAGCTACCGACCACGTACCTGTTTGTTGAGCGTGGTGGGGTTGTGCTTGGCCCAGAAGACGTCGAGGAGCACGGCGTAGGGGCAGGCCTTGGGGTCGTAGTGCACGCGCACCACCTCGGCGTGGCCGGTGCCGCCGCCGCAGACGTCGCGGTAGGTGGGGCCCTGGAGGTGGCCCTGCGAGTAGCCCACCTCCGTGCGCGCCACGCCCGGCAGCCGCTGGTACGTCAGCTCCACGCTCCAGAAGCAGCCCGCCGCGAACTGCGCCAGCTCCAGGCCCTCGCCGGCCGGTGCGTCGGTGTCCGGCCCCAGGGCTGGGTTAGCCGCGCCGCCGACGCCGGAGCTGGACATGGTGGCGAGGGTCGGTTGGGCCGATCTGTTGGTGGTTTTGTATTGGGGTGGACTTTTCAAGGCTTAATTCTCTCGGGGGGCAGTGATCGATCGGGCCCTGATTTCCTGGTTTTTATAAGCACTGCTGCTGAACATTTTTCTTTTCTTTTCCGTGGTCATCGTAATTTTGGGGGCGATGAGCTCCAAAGAAAATTGAATGGTGCGAATCTGTGATTAAATTTAGACCACAATGTCATAATTGAATGGTCTGTGATTAAATTTAGACCACATCGTCATAATTTGAATGGAGCGAATATGTGATTTAGACCACAATTTGTGCATTGTTTGCGTATTTAAGATTGACCTCAAAATTTCAAGTCAATGCTACGAGAGCTTCAAAATTTGTGATATAAGATCAAAATTAGGGTGTAAACGGAGCGGTCCGACCGACCAACTGAAGCCATGTGGATCGAATATGGAAGGAGAAATGGGTATTTATAATTGTCCGTGTTCAACTCTGACTCTGAGAAAAAAAAATGCGAAATAGGGATGAGTGATATCCATCTATATCCACTCGGATTGCATATTTACTATCTAAAATCCTATGTAGAGGTACGATAATTTCTACCCACAGGGTCTTATGACCTCCAACGACCTCAGCATACTCAATGGTAACACTCTATATATGCCGGATGTGACACTAATTGCTCAAGTGAGATTAGCATATGGTGACACTGATGACCCAATTTTTTGGACCAGCTCCTGTTTCTTTCTGTCTATCTAACCGACCCAAGGCTTGTGCCGCAAATATGTAAGAAATGGCTAATCCGACATTGTCCGTGTGCGACTCCAACTTAAAAAAAAAATTGAATACAGGATGAGTATTATCCATCGGTATTCGCTACACTCACACCTCTAAACAAAATCAAGGGATTTCCTCCTCTCCCTCCCCTTTAATATTCCCCCACTCCATTCTAACCCTAATCACCAGCATCCGTACCCTATAAACACTACCCCCTAATCGTGCATCCTGGCATGGCTACCGACATCAGGGGTGGTGCCGAGCCCACCTCCTCCATCCTACCACAACTTTCCTCATCGCCAACACATTCATCACCAACTCTATGGCCCACTGCTATCGACCACCTCCCCAACCCTGAAACCTAACTCTGTCCTCTCCATCACATTGTTCGTGCTAGCATTTGAGCCCGACAAAATATACCCTCATGGTTCAATGAACGTCCAAAACCTAACCTTTGGTTGACCCAAACCCCAACCACTGCCGATGAACCTTGCCAAAGAAGATGTCGCACCGCTGGAGCATAGACACATCCGGAGGTCATAGATATGATTTATGTTTGAAAGGAAATGAATCATATGACTAATTTCTAGCAAATATGTACATTACAGTGGTCTAAAATAGTCAAGGCTCGCTTTGGAACACATGAATTTTTATCGATTCCTACGAGAATTGAACTTTCTCACGTGCATTTCTGCAAAATTCCAAAGAAATTCTCGCATTGCAAACGGGTCTTAAAAACTGGGTTTTTTTAAAAGAGGTATATACGTACTACAAATGTACAGGCTGCTTCGTCAGCTGCATACACACGAAGTCCATGACATCGTGGGATGTGGTCTGCATGTCCGATCGGGCCCTCAAGCCTAGGGATGGCAACGGGGAAAATTCCCGTGAAAAGCGTCCTTCTATCTTCGATCTCCGATAAGCAAAATTTCCTCGCCCCCATCCTCTTCCCTATACACGGGGCTTAATTTCCCCCCGTCCCTGATCTCCGACGGGTTTACGGGGCCTCGACGGGGACTAATCCCCGAAAATTCTATATAAAAGATCACATGCTACATGAATGAATCACTAGAGTAATGGTGTATGTGTGGTTGAAGTGTGAGTGAATCACTATAGTAATTCATATTTAGCATATTTATTAACAATGACTTCACATATATATTTTTTCTTTTGAGAATGATCATTTACTCCCACTTATTAGTGACAGCATGGAGACGAGGACGAGGATCGGAGACAGAGAACGGTGGAACGTCCCCGTCTCCGCGATCCCTGACGAGGGCAATATTTTTCTCAATAACCCTTCGCGGGGAGATATTTCCCCTATCTCTATCCTTAATAGAGAAATTCCTCACGAGAAAACGGGGATCAGGACCATTGCCATCCCCTACTGAAGCCTGAAGTAATACCGTGTACGCATGCCG
The DNA here is from genome assembly GCA_036346275.1 of Otatea glauca. Lineage (NCBI taxonomy): Eukaryota > Viridiplantae > Streptophyta > Magnoliopsida > Poales > Poaceae > Otatea > Otatea glauca. Next base: position 36,071,854 of record CM070717.1, read on the forward strand.
TGGTTGCAAACTTGCACGTACCCGCCGCCTAGACGGATCGTTTGTACCATCGATCGGCCAGCGTGTCGTTTCCAAGTTGCTCGATGGGCCAGTTTGATTTCATCCACTGAAGTACTGAACACCAAAGGAGCCTCCCAAGGACAGTGGGCTCGGTGCCCAACGAGGCAGGGATAGATTGGATGCTCCAATCTACGCCGTGGGCCAAATCTAGTCTTAAAACACGCCCATTCTCTTTCCTTTTCAAAACACACATCCCAATACAGCGCTGTTAAAAAAAAAAACTCGAGGTTCACGAGCAGCTCGGATTGGAATTGTTCTGGGCTCGATTTGAGCTTTAAACAAGCTGAGATTGAATAGCTTGTGAGCCTCAGTAAATTTACAGCTCACTTGTTAAATATTAGCACATGTTAATTCTTATCAAGCTTCTTCGAACTAAGTTTGAGCTTGAACTTTTATTATTATTTAAAATTAGTACATGCTAAATTATTAATTGTTACTGAACTTACTTAAACTCTCACTTAGGTTCACTCGAGTTCGGCTCGAGCTTTTACCAAGCTCAAGTTTAGAGATAGACTCACTCGAAGCTCAGCTCGATCACAGCTCTAGCCCAGCTCCCGTGACCAAACCACACGCAACAGCACACACAACCGACGCACACAGTCGTAATTGGCGAAGGCTGAATAATTTAGTATTACTACAGTACTACTAGTATAGTGCCTGTGCTAACGCTACGACGGCAGTACACCCGCTCATCAATTAAATGAGAAGATAAGTATGAATACAACACTTAATAATAAAAGAGAAATTTAGAATTTTAAATGAATTTAGAAAGAAAAACAGAACTAAATGGAGGTCGAATGGGCGAAAACGGGCTTCCAAAAGATTTTAAATCAAGAAAGAGAAAGAAAAAAGAATTTTCTGATATTAGATTATTTTTTTTACAGCTTCCACATAGAGTACAGCGTGCTCTCTGGGATTGGCCAGCGCAAGGGGGAGGGAAGGCCAGGGGTGGCCGGCCGGTCGCAGTGGGTCGGCACTGGTGCGGCGAGATCGCCGGCATCGGCACCTGCGGGGGAGGAGTCACAGTTGCGGTGAATTTCGCCGGGGAAGATGACGATGATGGCTTGGATTACCTTCAAAATCCGGCGATCTTTACAAGAGGGAGCACTTCGGGATTTACGCAATGTGATGGGGTGGAGGAGAGCTCGCTGGCTTTTATAGCCCCGAAACAAGCATATTTATGGAAACCATAATTTGGGATCAAATCAGATTGGGAAGAAATTTTGGCAATAGAGCACGAAATTTGGGGAATTAACACCATAGATGGAAAGAGGAGATTTGGTGTGGGATTGATGGAGCTTTGGAGCTTCTTTCTTGCTTTAATGGAGGGAGGGAAGAGAAGAAGCTTCAGTGCAAGGCTCATGACTAGAAGAAGCTACAGGTGAGTTGCTTTCATTTTTTTTAAATATAGAAGGATTTTTGAAAAGATAGCATATTAGGTTAAAAAATTCTAAAAAAAACTTTCGATTATTTTGTACTTAATAAAATTATTTTCAAAAAAATTTAAATTATAAATTTGCCAAGGCACGGCGGCCGCGAGGTCGTTGACCAACAACCTCGCTGCGTCGGCAAAGCCACCGATGGTGACCGTGGAACCATTGCAGACTTGCGTTCTCCTGGCCACTCTGCCCCATCTCCCGGTTTCCTTTTCCCAGCACGTAATGTATGGTCCTTTCCTTTTTAAGTACGTTTGTTTCCTTTTCCTTGATTCCAAGACGTTTGTTTCCTTTTTCCTTGTTGATGCTGGAGGTGAGGGAAGGTCAGTTGTGGGCCACAAGTATGATTTCGGAAAAATATGAAAAAATAAACTGCGCTCGCACAATCATTTGGATCCGCATGAAAAAAAGATAAAATTAAACAAGTGTTCGCCGTACCGGTTCCGCGAGAAAAATTGAAAAAATTAAGCAAAGACTCACGCACCGTTGGTTCCTTAGATAAAGAAAATTCAAAGACTTCGCTTACCAAATTAGGCTCTATGGGGGCTAGATCCGTAAAAAAGTCTCGAGAAGAGTCATATTCGGAAAAAATACGATCACAATGCGAGGACAATAAAAAATTCAAGTCTTGTTTCCTTGCATGCGGATCCTCCCTGTTTATTTCCTTGTTTGATTCACCCTCTTTCCAAATATGTAGTACGTACAATTTTGGCCAGTAAAAAATTCAAGTCTGATTTCCTTGCATGCGGATCCTCCTTATTTATTTTCTTGTTTGATTCGCTCTCCTTCCAAATATGTAGGTGGGGAGGTGCATTGTGGTAGCGAGATGATTAGACACACTAAATAATGGCCATCGGATGTGGGTGAGTAAAACTGAGGAAAGATCTGAGACGTTCATTTTGATGAATGCAAGTTTCTCGGGACGTTTTGCTGGGTGCACGAACATTGGGTCATCTCTAATGAGGTGTATTATTTAGGGTGGATGTAGAAAAAATTGTTTAGGTGTATTATAAAAAGGTATAGATACGAAGAGTGTGTGATGAGCATGCCACGATTTCCATGCGTCGGGACAGATCCGTTCCGCGCGATACTCCGACCCGACTCGCCCCCACCGCCGTGCAGAGGACATGCGGCCAGAGATGTTTCAGCTCACCATCCATCCATCACCATCTTCCATCTACGCGGAGCTATCGCAGTTTACAACTCTCACCTAGCCAAGTACCCATTGGCCGCTGCTCCTGCTCACGTCCATGCAAAGTAAAAATGCAGGCGTCAGTGCAGGGCCTACCTGCTACATCAATCGATCGTGCCAACGCCAAAACAAAAAAGAAAAGAAAAATCTTGGACCGTAGGCATCGTTTTTGTAGCAAGCACCTTTCGATTCTGTGATAAGATGCCAACACTAGGATACTTAGTAAGGGAGGCGTCACCAAGGTTACAAATTTCTTATTTGGATTGATGTGTTGTCGAAATTCGAAATTTCGGTTGAAATTTAGCCAAAATTTAATAATCAATTTCAAATCCGGTATTTTGGCGGCCAGCAAAACCGAAATTTTGGCCCTTTTCAACCCCTGTGAAATGGTCTCTCGAGACTAGAAAAAATGAGGGGAAAAGTCATGCAACCATTTATCTACATTTTCTATCTGTTTGAATGCAAAATGCTAAGTATTTGCACTATAATACCCTAAATTTAAAAATACCAATTATTTTTCTTTTGCAAAATTTTCATATGCATTCCTCAGAAAAAGCATTACAATTCGTCACAAAATATTTGGTGCTAAATCTGACACTACAAATATGAAAACCAATCAAATTTATGATCATTTCGGTAAAAAAAACCCAAAATCTCGTTGCAATTCACCGAAAACTGGACAGTAATGGATGAGGGGGGAACACTAGCCCCAGTCCTACCTACCCATCCCGTGCGTGAGGTGCTCATGCTGCCGCCCCTCCCGACGCCCTTCGGTCGCGGCCTTCCTCTACCCCTGCTCGGAGCCTAGCACTACTGCCGGTGACAGCCCTCTCCTTTGCCTCCTTACCAGCCTGGACGACGCCACCTCCCTTCGGATTCAAGCACCATCATTGCCACCTCCCTTAGGCCCTCCTCCCACTGTCCTAGCGATGCCGTCCGCAGGATTCAAAGTTTTTTTCGCAAAAATCTCACACGTATTTCTCAAAAAATGCATTACAATTCGTTACAAAAAAATTGGTGCTAAATTCGGTCCTACAACATTGAAAATCGATCGAATTTATGATCATCTCAGTCAAAAAATCTGAAATCTTACCGAAAAATCCTGAAATCACTGTATTGATTTGAATTTTTTTTATTTTTTTATCTCACCGAGATTTGAAATCTTAGCCCCAACCGAAAGCCGAGATTTCTGAGATTTTGAACCGTGTGCTTAACTGAGTGCCTACACCATATCAGATGACCCAAAAGGCTAATGCTTGTTTGACCGCGCAACTTAGGTCATCAGTCCTGAGCCTGCGTCTGCTAATTTATGTAGTCGCTATATATGTGAACAATGCCCCCACACCTAGCTTGTGAGCTGTGCCTAACTCATGATATATGGACGGACGGGGACGGCACTGTGCATTACTCCGATTGGAGTCCAATGAAGCTCAGCAAGCCATAAGAGTTACTGAAAACTCACCAAAGATCTAAATAACAATCAGAGGGGTTGAATGTTCTCAAATATTATTTTTCCATCTACTAAACAAGAAGCGCCAACCAAAAATCAAGAAATTTACCATATGCTTGCTCATGGGGTTTTGATGATTAAGATGATCTTACATGGTCTCCTACATTTCACAGCAAACACGAATAAGAGAAAAACAAGTCTAGAATAAGATTACTAAATCTTTCTTTTCAAACACAAAGAATGGTTTTTTTGCAAAGATTGAAGCAAAATTTGCCTAGATAATTAGGATATGATCTAACAAAAATTCATATATTAATCGTTCATCCTTGGCAAAAGACCCAAAAGCAATTAGGAGGGAGGCAAAACCAACTTCCAAGAATTTAAAGCTCGGAAAGTAAGTGCTGAATGTAAATTTCAGAATAGTGAGAAAATAAAATTTGCAGTTGATAGATAGAAAGGTTTACAAAGCCATACTAATAGGTGAGCAAAGTTCACAAATGAGCACACAAGAAAACCCTAAAATCTTGCTACCAACCTTAGGAAGTGACATCCCTCTACCCATATATTTATAGCCTAAAAGCTCACTAACTTGACCGCTACTCCTCCTCGAACCTTGATCTAACGATCCTCCTTCGTTTGAGTAGGGTTCAAGTTAGCATCCCATCCATCCACTTATCCTAACGGATTTTATCCATTTATGCTAACTTAACTGCTACTCCATCCGCGAAACTTGATCTGACGATCCTCCTTCGCTTAAGTAGGGCTCAAGTTGGCATCCCAACCATCCACTTGTCCTCCCGGTTTGCAGCAACTCCTGGCCTCGGTCATCTTCAGCGCCGCTTGACCATCTGGACCTCAGCTCTCCTAGCCTAGTCCTGATCTCCCCCATCTCACTATGACTTAGCTCCAAGTCCTGCAACCATCATAAATAATAAAAACCCATCACATAGCACTGTTCACAAGATATGCACTTTATAATTAACACAGTATGAATTCCCAATTAAATGCTTCACTCAAGCTCATTGAGAAGGCCGACCGCAACTCAAAATTGCAAATTCAGTTTTCTAAACTAAAACAAACTCACACAAATCGATACAAACCTAATAAATGTCAAATACTCATCACATATCTATGAGTTGACCTCCATATGGACTCACAACTCGGTAGCCGCGCGTTTCCGCAGTGCGAGAGCGCAGAAGGTGACATGTGTTACCTTCGGACGATTTTACGATCAAGGATGAAACTATTTTTTGGTTGAGTTTAGAAGAGAGCCAAATTTAAAAAACAATTATACATAGGGTTTGAAAAGTGATGAAATCTATGTTGCGGAGCATCCATTCGCAGGCGAAAATTTCCCTGTGCCATGCGGCGCACGAAATAGTAGTGCTAGCTCTCGCTTAAAGATGCAAAAAGCGAACGCATTCACGCGTGACATGAGCGGAAGATCACCAAAGGTGCTACGTCTGCCTGTGAAGCTTCATGTGGATCATGGTTTGTATCCGCATGATCTGCTTTACGGTGAACGTACGTGCAACTAACACACTTTGTCACCATCTCTGGTCTGAATGACGAGATCTTTTATCAACTTTTTAAATACCAAAATATATATTGAGATATTACCAAGAGATACCAAAATTTAAAGAGTTAAGGTATCAAAAGGTATAAAAATTTAAGGATAATTTGATGATACCTCGTGGTACCTTCTAAGCAAAGACTACTGAATGATATCTGATAGAGACCATAAGGAGGAGGAGCTAGGACTGGTTGCTTGCTACTTCCTCGTATGTCCTACAGCAGAGGAATAGTTAATCTGCCTCTGCATGTGCGAGAGAGATGTACTCTGAATCTAATCACTGGCAACTAGGAACTACACCGCGATTTCGCCATCAGTTTAGCTCAACCTTCACCACTTTCAAGCGCGCGTACGACAAATCGAAGAGCACAAAGTTTTCAAGAATTTTTAGTACCATAAGAATTGACTATTGAGGCACAACTGATTTGGAAGAGTATATCCAGCACCAAACAGAAATTCTATATGTGGCTCGTCCTGTCCTCAGAGAGCGCATCAACACCCGAGAAAGACTCATAGGCGAGGGGCAGTAGGCAATGGAGTATGTCCCTTTGGCAGTGTGGAGAATGAATCAGTTGCTCACCTTTTGCTGAAGTGTGCACGAACACAGGTAATCTTGGGGGGAACTGGGTGTGAATACAAGGGGTGTGTGATCTGTTTCTGAACTCTCATTACATGGCGAGGAGGTGCTTGAATGGGGACTGAAACATGCTTGGGCGACGGTTGTGGTGGTAATCTGTCGGAACATTTGGATAGCGCGAAATAGAAATTAAGGTATTTGACAACGTTGATGTGGTGCCTTTTTAGAGTGGTTTCAGAATGCAAACAGGGACTGAACCTGGTGAGGCACCGGTGCGTACAGGCCCCGGTCTCGTCCTGGCTTGATCACTGGCGAATGGAAAGTTCAGTCTTGTAATTTCTTTCTTGTTTGTTGTAACTGCAAGTGGAGGAGAATGCTGAGTTAAGCTCTGTATTAGACATGAATTTCTTACGCCTCTACCCAACTGGTTTTGAAGTCCGGCTTTTACATGAGTTTTATGGGGAGAGTAGCCATTTTAGTCCCTAAAATTTCATCGGAAGGTCACTTTGATCCCTTACGTTTCAAAAAGGCTAAGTTAGTTATAAAGTTAAAATTTTGGGCCAAAGCAATTTTTTTGCCAACATTTCATGCCATGTCCTCACGCCGACTCACACTGCATGCTCTCTCGATGGCTCAGCCCATGTGGAATGTCATTTATGTCCCTCTTGTCAAAGCCTGCAAGTATGTTGTCATGTTAGACCATAAAGAAACAAACTTGGTTACGACTTACGAGTTCTGTACCCATTTTTCGGCTGCTCCTGAGCCTATAGTAATGCTGGAAGGAGGTATTTTAGATGCCCAGAAGTAAGTGTGATTCATATTCGTCAATTTAGCATTCAGAAAGTAAGCTCCGATGCTGATTTTTCATGTGAAAAATGCATGGACTTCTGAGTTCATTGGCAGATCAAGCCAAACCATTGAGAGTGGTGGATATGATCATACAAAGGAAAGCATGGCTGATTTCTGGAGCAAGCCATAATTTGCTCAAGGCAAATTCAGAAGCAAGAAGACAAAAAGATGGGATTAATCATCTTAGGCTAAGTCATTTCGTATGAGATAAGTCATTAGGAGAGCTTAGTGGATGCGTCAGCATGAGGATATGACGTGACATGTTGGCGAAAGAACTGTTTTGGCCGAAATATCAAACTTCAGGGACTAACTTAGCCTGATCAAAATACCCCTCCCATTTTCTTAAAAAAAAAATTGACTACTTACTTAGGTCTAAAGCCTACCGCATAGCTGCATATAATAGTGGCAAGATTGAGTACTGACAGAGAGTTCACTTGGAAAAAGTCGATCAGGGGGGGATCACTCAAACAAGAAACAACCTACTCACCAGTGCGCTAGTATACAGTACACACCAGCGTCTGGCCTCCTCTTGTTACTCTCTCCATGGATAAATATAAGACGTATTTTTGACTTGGCACAAAGATTAAGGTTGTAGTGAAATTGAGAAAAACATGAGAGAAAATGACTTACATATCCCTCTTAATTGTCTTAAGATGAGAGATAATACTTTGTGTAGGTGGTAATGAATAAATGCATATGATTGAGAGAGAATAAATAAAGGTATATGTGGAAAGACTCATTAAACCTACATACACGTCTTATATTTTTCAACAAAACTATTTACCTTATATTTATAAAGAGAGAGAGTACTTCGCACCAAACGCTCTGATAGCGACGTGCACGGTACATGCACCGAGTACCAATCGGAGCCGTCAGTCTCCCGGCCAAAAATGACGCTCCAGTCACCTCGCATCGATCGACCGGTCGACGCAGGTTTAGCGCCGTCGCGATCAGGTTAAGCGCGCACGGGATCTGCGAGGCCAGATTAGTTGTGTTTTTTTTGCTTCTGCTCTCGCGCCTCTGCAGCTTCTCCGCGCCGTCGGGGCGCAATGGCGTGGGGCCCTCCGGCTCGGTGGTTGGAAGCCACGCTTAATTTCCCGGCCGTACTCCGTCTCCATGTGAGAGGCACCCTTATTGGATTCGCTTATATTATATCGTGATGCCGACTGAAATTGAATTCCCACCTCGCCTGCCGATCTGTTCCACCGATGCGCGCGATTGGCTAGCTACCAGCGAGACGATCGAGTGTCTGACGCTAAACATCACCCTAGCACCTCCTCCACTTCAAAAAGTTGTCGCTGTTTTAAATTGGGATTACAATACATTACTTACGTAATAATGTATAGATCGATAGCAGCATGTATGAAGATAATGGAAGTAGATTTGTGATAGAAAATAGTTTAATACCACTATGGCTTTATTAGGTTTTTGTTTGCATCCAAATTCGGCAACACATGGTTTATTTGTAAGCTAAAGGACAAGATGGGTATTTCTGATCGACATCGGTTAAAAAGGAAAATATAAGTTAAAAATAGGATTATGACCGATATTGATTCAAATATAGAGTTTTATCTATACAAAGCCCGATACAAATCATGGTTGACAACGCATTGAAGAAGAATACAATCGGCCGATGCACTATAAAAAGGGGATCAGGAGCGAGCAAAAAAAACAACTCAACCAATCAAACGACTCACATTTACTTTTTATTTACTTTCTTGTCAACTAGGAGTAGCTTTGTAACTTAGAATCTCCCTTGTAATCCGATTTTGATCAATAAAGTTGCGCATCACCGATTGTTGATCATCCTCAATTACGCCAATCAGGTTTGATTTTCCTCCAATCTTGTTGCGCATCGCCTTTTTTTTAAAAAATCTACCATTAGGAAAAACCTCATCTATCCGTTGAAGGAGTGAGCCACGAGATAATCATCAAAAAATAAAGAACTTCATATTAACACCGCATTTGGATTGGATATGCACCGATCCAATGAAAAAGGCGTAGGAATTAACACGTGTGTCCTAGTCAGCAACAACACTGGCAAAAGGAGCCAAATTGTTAAGATATAACCGACCTCTTGGTCTTGGTTGCTGAGTTATATCTAGACTCTTGATTTTGATGGACGAATTTTGAAATTACCATTGAGGGGTTATGTATATAAATATAGCACCCTATTATACAATAGATTCAATCAATGAAGAGAGAAAAATGGCGGCACGATTAAACCTCTCATCTCCTCTCTCCAATCCAACTCGTTTGTAAGCACAACGCTATTCCACACCCTTTGTGCCATCACGCATGCCGTATCACGGCGGTCGGCCATTTAGGGGTGGGCTTACATCAAAACTGAATTACCAAATTGAACCAAACTGAATTAACTAATATTTTAGTTTTTTGGTTTCGATGTCTGTTTTGGTTTTTATTTTGGTATTATTTGGTTTTTCAATGTTCGGTTTGGTGTTTAACTTTCAGAAACCAAATAGACTGAAGAAACTGATAATACATATAGCGCATGTGCCTCTCTTGCTCCATTGAGATGCTCGGCCCAAGGCCCACCACACAAGTCCTCAAGTAGTCAATCACTCGCCAATCGCCATCCTCTCCCAAGTCCCAACTCGTGGACTCATGGGTCACCTCGCCCCCAAATTCCAAACCCTAGACACCACCTGCCAGTTGTCGCAAAGCTATCCCATCAGTCACTGTCATCGTGACATCCTGCCTGCTAGTTGCCACTGACTCACCATCCCGCAAGCCTCTATTGTGCCATCCCACCAACCCAACCACCAACACGCCAACCCCCAAGGCTCCAACCACCGACATGCATCCGCTCCAGTCAACGAGGGGCAGTGACTTGTGACTAGCGTTGGGCCACCGAGTGACCTAGGTGGCTATCTAGAGTTAGAGGATTTCAATCTTGATAACATCGTGGGCTACCGAACAATCCTACAATGTATGTTTTTCTTCTTTACTTGGTGTCTAGATTGAATAATTGTATTGATCGATTCCTTTTTATTTTCAATCACCAACTAGTGTCCTGCTCAATTTATAGTTGTCAGAACGTGAAGAAAACGCTGGAAATCATAATACCTAGATGGCCGAGACCGAGACTATAGAGACGAAGGAGCAACAGCAAGAGCAGGATGTTAAGAAAAGAAAAGCCAATGGCACCAAGATCAAGTGTGTGAAAAAGCTATACAAAGATCAAAGTTAGAGATGTCGTTAAGAAGGCTAAGTGCAAAACATTGCTACCGTGAGCTACATTGTGACTCAAAAACTAATGGTACATCCTCTTTAAACTCTCACCTAAAGCGTAATCCTAATAGAAACATATACCCTAAGCAAGGTACGTTGCGAGTACAAGCAAATCATACGAATAGTAGTCCTTGTGCCATTTCCACTTAAAAGTTTGATCCTGAATGACTTAGATAAATTTTTATTTAAATGATCATTATAGACGAGCTTCCTTTTGCATTTTCTGCACGTGAAGGCTTTAAAAAATTCATGTCCAAAGCTTGTCCATATTTCTCTGTGCCCTCTAGAAGAACAACTATTAGGAACCCTGTTCGCACTTACAATAATGAGAAAGCAAAGCTCAAATAATTTTTAAGGATTCTTGTGAAAAGGTTTCCCTTACAACCGACTCATGGACTTCGAATACACAACAAAACTACATGTGTGCCACGACACATTTCATTGATAGTTAATTGAAGCTACACAAGAAAATAGTTGGTTTTTTCTCGGTGAAGGGCCATAAGGGGAAGGATATTAGAAAATCCTTAGAGAAATATTTGATGGAATGCGGGTATAGAATTTTTTTTTACAGTAACTATTGATAATGCTAGCTCTAATAACAATGCTCCAAATTACATGATGAGGGTCTTAAATAATTCTAATAGTAGCATTGCTAAAGGCAGGTATCTTTACGTGAGATGTGCTGCACATTTTATTAACTTGATAGTTTCCGATTACCTAAAAAAGTATCATTTTCAGTTCAACGCGTCTATGTTGTTGTTAAATTTATTAATAATATACATCTAGAATAGCCTAATTTAAGAAATGTGCCGAACTGGCAAAGGTGGATAGTAAAGTATTCTTATCACTTGATGTTTGTATTAGATGGAACTAGACATACCTTATGTTGAATGCTGCAACAATTTATGAGGACGTATTTGAAAGGTATGGTAAAGACCGTACAATGCAATAAAATTATGTGGTGAGAAAGGTCCTAGAGTTTCTAAAAGCAGAGATTGAGAGAATGCAAAGAAGATGATCGAGTTTCTTAGACATTTCTATAAGCTCACTCTCTGTATCTTTTGCCACACAACATGTGACATGTAAAATTTTATTTCATGAGATTGGTGATGTTTTGCTTTTACTGCAACAATGATCTCATAGTGATGATGATATGCGCAAGAAAATGGGCCAAATAATGATATAGAAGTACTACAAGTATTGGGGAGATAATTAAAAGTTGAACATGCTCATTTTTATTGCTGTTGCGTTTGATCCAAGATACAAGCTATCTAATTACACAAATATAACTACTTTGGAGAAGTTTGGCAAGCAAGAAGGAAAGGAAGTTTGGAATAATGTGAATGGTCCTTTTTGTTCTTTGCTTAATGAGTATAGAAAACTATATTCTCTAAGTGATAAGGCACAGCAATCCAGTGATTTATAAGAACCTACATAAAGGAGCACTAGGTTGATGAGGATGAGCAACAATGAAATTGGCAGCAGCAAGCCCGAACTTGAGAAATATCTTAGTGAAGAGAATGAAGAAGACAATGAGGATTTTGATATTCTTGAGTGGTAGAAGTATAATTCTCCTAGATTCTCAATATTGTCTCACTTGGCTCGTGATGTCTTAGTATTTTCTATATCAATAGTTGCATCTGAGTTGGCTTTTAGCACTGGTCTTTGATGAGTTTAGGATTCCACTCACGTTTTTTATGGTCCAAAGCCTACTTTGTATACAAGATTGGTTGCAACGACCCCTTCCTATTAATATTGAAGAAGACCCGGCAGATTTGGTCAAAATTGAGGAAGGTAAATAAACAAATTACTTCATTGAATTTTTTTCTTTAATTACATTTTTCTTGTCCGTCATGAAATTTGACTGTTGATTGAATTGATTATGTTTCAGCCATGTTAGCAATTTTTCCAAGGCACAGTCGAAATCTGAGTCCATCAGCAAGCCTAATGAGATTACTTCCTAAATGTTGGTGAGATTCGAGACAATGTTCTTCTATTGGTGTTGGCGCCGAAAAATGTGAAGAGGTTAATCAGCCACAACACACTTGATGAACACCTAGTTCTAAGGTTCATGGCGTGCCAACCGATTTGATCCTGCAATCGGTAAGATAACTAAAATTTTGCTCAAAGCCGATCTAGCAAAATAATCGGCTTAGATCTAAGCAGCTGAAAAGCCGATCAAACTGAGGATAACGATAAATCTAATTAGCTAATTAGGGCTAACCAGATGATAGAGGTAGATCTTTTTCGAAGAAGACGATGCGCAATAAAATCGGAGAAAAGTTGGTTGATTGGATTGTGTTGTTCTCTCGCTTGCCCTTGACCATCTTTTATAGTTATCGGCCGATCGTGTCCATCTCCAATACGCTGCAAACTATGATCCGTATCGGCCTCTACTCGGACAATACCCTTCTTATTTTTAGATAAATATCGATCCCAATCCATATTCAAAACCCTCTTTCTATATCCGATATCAGCTACAATATCTCTTAATCTTTAGCCCGACAATTTTAACCACACCTGCCAAATCTTGGTGCAAACAATTGGTCATTCCTTTCTTTAGTTTAATGCAAATGCCCTACTTTTGCTATTACTAAATCAACACGGTAGACTAGTACCTTGTTACTATTGCTCTAATAACGTGTGTTTTGTCGATCTTAAGCACTACCTCTTCAAACTTCCGGTCATTGGTGATTTAGTGGTTCTCGTGTTGGGAAGTCGTGCTTTCTAGTTAGTAGTTAATACTTTGTTCTGTTCTCATGTTTGTTGCTTTGTTTCCTCGTGCTCATACCAATTGTTACGGATGAGAAGACTATGTTTATGTGCTTACTATTTCAGTTTGATACCACTAGTCTATTTCAGTTTGGATGAGAAGACTATGTGCTCACTATCCTTGTGCTCATGATTTTTATTATGAGATTTGAGAGATCATGTACGTGTGTGCAAGGATTCAAATTTTGTTTTCGGATAAAATACCGCCCCTGACCGGATTCCGAAATTTCGGCGAAATCCGGGTATTTCGGATAAATCTCGTTCGAAATTCAAAAACAAAAATTCAAATCCGGTTTGTTTTGTACCGAGAAAAAAACGAAATTCGCCGAAAAATACCGAAATTTCGGTATTTTTGCAAAGGAAAACAAGTGGGTCAAACGATGTCTAAATATTTTGAAATTTTTTTTGAAGAGTCCTGACACATTGATGATATTGGCATAAAAATTCAGATTATTCTGAAGTCAGTGGAATTTTTAAAAATTCATATATTGCTACTGTCCTGATAAAACGCTGACTGGCAATTTTGAACCGAATGCAAAATGGTTCAAACCACGTTATAAACATTTGAATTTTTTTTTCATGGTTATGATGTATCTCTAATGCTCTCATAAAATTTTTAGATGATGATCAAACTGTATGAATTTTTGAAAATTCAAACAGTACTACTGCACTGTTAAAAGGCTTACCGGCAAACTTGAAAAAAATTAAAAATTATCTAAAACACGTTAAAAACTTTTGAAATTTTTTTTGGATGGTCCTGATGTAATATTAATGTTTTTTTTAAAATTTTAGATGATGATCATTCTCAAATAAGTTTTAAAAATTCAGACAGTCCTACGTCGTGATAAAAGTCTGATGATCAATACATAGATTTGCTTTAGAAACAAAAAAAAGTTTAAAATTTTTGAAAATTTTACAGAATGGTGATAAGGAAGTCTCGTAAAAAATTTGAATCATGATCACACTCCAGTGAATTTATAAAATTCTTACAAGGCACAGTACCATTTATGTTCTTTTCCTTTTTATTTTTGAAATATAATATAACAAACGAAGTTCAATGCTTACATAGATTTGATTGATCAAACAAAAAAATTGAAATTTTTTAAAAAAATTATATAATTGTACTGAGTCAATTATTAATCTCTCAAAAAAATTAGATCATAATCACAATCAAGAAAATTTATAAAATTCTGACAATGTAACTGTCCCAATTATGTTCATTCTGTCTTTGATTTTTTAAAGATAACAAATGAAGTTAAATTATTTTTAAATTTTTTATTTATGATCGTAAACTACTAAGTATAGTACCATAAAACTTTCAGCTTATTATAAAGCTTGTACAATTTTATAAAAATTTGACAGTGTTTCTGCCAAAATTTTAAAATGTCTAAAAAAATTCGACTTTTCAACAAATTTTCATAAGAGTTGACTTTCCTAAGGGTTATTGGACCAAATCCGGTCAAATCCACCCCTAAAAGTTTCAAAACCGTCAGAAAACACGAAATTTCATCGAGAAAAACCTAAATTTTGGGTACTGTAGTAATTTCAAAAAAAATATTTTTTCCCCTGTCGGTACTTTAGATTTTGAGGTGGGCCGAAATCCAAAATTTTCGCGAAATTTCGCCGAATTTCGACGAGATTTGAAACCTTGCGTGTGTGTATGTTGTCAGTATGTGCTTGAGATCAATTTTTTGGTACTGAGATAATGAGATCATATATGAGAATATGCTATCATGCATCATGTATATACTTGTATGAGTGTATCAGCAATCTGTTGTTTAGAAATACATATTGCTTTGTGACTTTGTCCATGCAGGCTTGTAGACGTGGGCGTGCAGACATGGACCGTGAATATTCTGTTTGCAAAAAAAAAAAACTAAATTAACTGAACTAAAATATTTCAGCTAATTCGGTTTGATATTTTGTTCTATTTACAAAAATTCAATAGTCATTTTTTATAAACCAAATTATTTTAAAATCGAATAATTTGAGCGAAAAAACAGGATGCCGTTCCAGGCGAGGCGACATCCCGTCACGCTGCGGGTGGGCCCCCGCCGCAGCCTCCCCCGATCCGCTTGCTGACTCTGATCCTCCTCTTCGAGCCGTCTCCGACCAGTCTATTCTCTTCTTCAACTCATCGTCATTGGCAATCGGCTAATTATATCCACCCATCCAAAATTTGTTGTTGCCGTTTGGTTCCAGCCCGCGTATAGCTGTACGCTGTGCATGCGTCGCGTCGGCTTCCTTTTCTCCACGGCATTATATAGCTGACCTTGAGCTTGAGGTTTTGAGCTCTCCTCCCCCATTCCTCTTCCATGTCGCTAGAAGGTCCATTTGCTTCGTTTCTTTACAATTTCTAGCGGTTTTTTCTTAGCTAGACGTCGGTTTCGCCTTGCTGGTCAGGAGAACACAAGGATTTGGCAAGGGGGTTAAGAGGATTCTCAGAAGAGAATCAAGGGATCAATGACGTTCTGCGAGGATTTCGATGCGCTCCGGGCGGCGGCGGCGGACGTGCGGATCGTCACGTCCGACGGGAGGAGCATCGCCGCGCACTCCTACGTTCTTGTAAGCAAACTTCGCGCCCGTGTTTCTTCCTCTTTGCATGGTTAATTCTTGGTCGGCGTCTTGCTTTGCATCGATATAGTTGTTGATTCTATGGTTTGGGATTTGGCGGTGATTAGGCCTCGGCGTCGCCGGTGCTGGAGAATATGATCGACAGGGCGCGGCGCGGGTGGGACGCCGAGTGCACCATCCGCGTCCTCGGCGCCCCCTCCGACGCCGTCATCGCCTTTCTCCATTTCCTCTACGCCTGCAGGTAATTTGCTGGTCTCAGCTGATCCGAACCGTCCGTCGTTTTGATCGGACAGCTAATGCGCTTCCGCTCACGTGCAAACGAAACAGAACGGTCTGACACGTTAGGACGTTCGCAGGGTGGCGCCGGAGGAGGAGGCGGCGGTAGGGGCGCACGGGGCGCAGCTGCTGGCACTGGCGCACGCGTACAGGGTGGGGTGGCTGAAGCAGGCGGCGGAGGCGGCCGTGTCCGCGCGGCTCGCCCCGGAGCGCGCCGTGGACATGCTGAAGCTGGCCAGGCTCTGCGACGCGCCGCGGCTGTACCTACGGTGCGCGCGCCTCGCGGCCAAGGACTTCCCGGCCATCGAGCGGTCGGACGGCTGGCGCTTCGCCCGGCGCCACGACCCCGCGCTCGAGCTCGAGCTCCTCCAGCTCCTCGAGGAAGCCGACCAGCGGCGGGAGCGGTGGGCGCGGGAGAGGGCGTCCCAGGAGGTGTACCGGCAGCTCGGCGAGGCCATGGCCTCCCTAGAGCACATATTCTCCGGCGACGGCTGCGAGGATGCCTCGTCGCCGCCGACGGACCGGCAGCACGCGGAGCCGTGCGTGAGGGCCGGCACGTGCCGGGGCCTGCAGCTGCTGATGCGGCACTTCGCCACGTGCGCGAGGAAGATCGCGCCGGGCGGCTGCACGCGCTGCAAGCGCCTGCTGCAGCTCTTCCGCCTTCACGCCTCCGTCTGCGACCGGCCGGACCAGGCTTGCCGTGTGCCGCTGTGCAGGTGAGAGCCGGAAAAAAAGCACGCATCTTCACGTGATAAACCTGTGAATCTTACTCCAATACACTCGAGATATTTGTGCACGAGTCTAATGGCTGGACGAGCCGCTACAAAATAGTCCGGCGAGAGTACGATCGATGTCAGAGAAAATGTCACTAGATAGCCAGCCAACCAAGAATCAGGTTGGCGAGATGCCCTCTCTGCGATTTGGATTCATTTGCTCCCATCTCGAAATTGGCCGTAGCTTTCATTCGTTTTCCGCGATAATGACATCAACGGGCAAGGCAACGCTAGGAAAATCTCCGTTCCAAACCGACGACACAACAAATTGATGTGTTCGTTGCATGCCTAATAGATACTATATATGCCGAGTGTGCGGCCCCTAGTTTTTTTTTTATACAGCAAAAGCTGTGATTAGATTAGATTAGAGAAGAAAAAAAACCCCGAATACAAATGTTAAGAAGAAGAACAAGGTGCAGAAGGGAGCACCCGAAAAAAACGGCCGCAGAGGGCGCGAACCAAGTGGATTAGCGGGGAGAGGAAAAAAAAACCTTACAACTGTCGATAAAGCAGAGTCCTAAGATGCGAAGCTCCAGTTAGGGTCCATCCGACAGCCTTATCTTTGATCGACTGGAGGATTTGGTCGTGGGACGCCCAACCCTGTTGGAAGACTCTTTTGTTTCGCCCTTTCCATCATTCCCAACATGACAGGATGATCAGTGTTTTTACATCTTTCCGGAGGCTCGGATGGCGGTTAATGCGTTTTTTGACGTACGTAACCATGGTTAGATCATCAGAGGGCTGCGAACTCACGTCTCATTGTGGTTGGTTAATTTGCGCAGCCATTTCAAGGTCAAGATGCAGGCGGAGAAAGCGGACAAGACATGGCGGCTTCTCGTGAAGAAGGTGACGAGGGCTAGGGTGATGTCGTGCTTGGCCGGCAGGAAGGTACCAGAGGTTGTGGCCATGTCATGGGCGAGGTACAGCAGCAGATCAGAGGCCAAAACGAGATGAAGAGAGACCACATATGCTTGGCTATCTCCATCAGCTGGCATGCTTGGTTTTGCCGTAATCGTCACGAGCACTGCAAAATAGCATCATGCCACGTTGTCATGGTGTTGTAGTCTGAGCCTGTAAGCAAGGAGGTGTAGTACAAATGTAGGTTGTATAATGTTGTAGGAGTATGCTGCTAGTTCTTTTAATCATTTATTGATTTTAATGAAAAAGTTTGGTCTATTAGGAGATGTCTGGGTTACATTCGAGATGACGAGTGTATTCAGGTTACAGCAAAACAGTCGTTTTGATATCACCTCGCGTCCTGGCGCTCAGTTATCCCGAATTCCCGATTATGTCATCTAAGTACAAACCTTTTTTTGGGTGGGAACAATTGTACAGTGAAAACTTGAGAGCAAAGGTTGCGAAAAACGAGCCTGAAGCCTACTAGCCCTCGGGCCCAAAGGCCTAAAATAACACAACTATTTCGTGCTAGTTAATTAAAAACATCTACTGCCTTCTTCAAGCTGGCTTCCACCTCTACCTCTACCTCTACCATATCCAGGAACGCTAGCCCAACCTGACTATCGTGGCCCACCTACGACCGACGAAAGAATGTTGCCAAGAATCAAAAGCCCGGCCACTGTGCGTCAGGGCGACACTCCCCTGGCTCACCTCGAATGACCAAACTCCAACGACCGTGAGTAACACCTAACACGGCTTTTCCCAGCTTTGCAAACCCCCAGAAGAACACTTTTCTACTGACCGTCGTCAGGGACCACGGACGGGCGGACGAGCGAAACAACGAAACGGCAGGCGGCATCGGCATCTTTCGGGGCGTGTAGAAGGAGAGGGAAGGGTGTGGACATTGGCGTTGGCGAGCGCCATGCAGTAGTGAGTAGTCCTCGTGCCGAGGGCCGGCCGGTTCACCGTTCACCCCAGATCTCTAGCCGAGCCCGAGCTAGAGGTGGGTATTCGGTTATTTCAGTCTTTTTCGATTTGGTTTTTTTATTTAAAAGAAATTCTGTTTTTAGAAAAGTGGCAACCGAAATTTTCGATTGAAATCTTAAAACCGAACCGATTAACCGAACAAATTTGGTTTTTGGGTAAACCGAATTTCAGACTGTTGTTTTGATTCACGTAAGAACCTTTCCAGTATTCCTCGCAACCAATAATCAAAATCGCCCTAGCCTGCGAGTACAAAATATTATAAATCACGCACTATCTTCACAAACTCATCAGTTCCATACCAACTTGCTGATCAAATCCAGCTCCTAACTCTAAGCCAAGCCACAGTGCCAGGCCCAAGTATCTAGCCGCCGCAGCCTCCACAGAGAGGAGGGAGGCCGCGCGCAAGATCGCGCCCGAATCTGGACGTGGAGAGAGCAGCAGCAGAATAGGGAGAAGGGAAGGTGTATTGCTAGATTGCTTGACCGCTAGTGCTAGGACTCCCCAGTCACTTTTGTACTGCTCGCGTGTGTCATCTGTGATTCGATTATACTGTTTATTCGGTTTCTGAATTTACAAAACCAAACTGCACACTAGAAACCGAATAGTGCCAAAATAAAACTGAATAATTAACCGAAAACTGAAAAAAACCCGATTTTTTCGGTTCGGTTTCGGTAAAAACTACTCACCCCTAGCCTAAGACATGCCTTGCTACCTCGCGCGCGTGACACGACGAATCAGTATTCAACCACTTTCACATTTTTTTTAGTCTTCTTTTAAATAAAATTATAAATCTACTATCCTTCTTAACCACAAAAATACTGACAAATACCGTATATTCCTAGCGTACTCTCCTATTAAAACAGATCACAGCCTCACAGGTACCATAACTTCACTTCCACCGAGCTGAGGTACCACACGGCAGGCATCTACCATGACCAAAAATAAAAAATATGCAAGGCCATATAGTCCACAGACTCGACACCAACCGAAGTCACACGTCTGACGTCTGTCTCCCTCGGCCAATCCACCGGCACGCGTGACACTGCGACAGCGTCCCGTACGTACGTTTCACCGACGCCGCCCCGCCGTTAAGATTTTTCTAACCGCGCGCACTGTACGGACTCCTCGGGTGAAGAAAGCCTTCTGTACTGCAAAATTCGAGCTCTGGTGTGGTGAGGTTTTAGGCGGAGCGGCGAATGGTCTCGCGGCTGGCATGTGTTCTTAGGACGGACTTTCTGCATGCTCGATCCGTAGGACCGTACCTAGGCTAGCTTGTCGCTGCAAACTCGCAACGTCTCACAAAATATTTCAGTGCGATCTATCATTTATCCGGAACTTTTTCGCTTTTTTGCCCCGCCAATCTCAGTAGCCCGGCACCCAGTGATTGTCCCTGGCTCCCTGCTTCATTGGCGTGTAGTCTACCACTTGCTTTACGTAACAGGCGAAGTAGCGAAGATGCAGACAAAAAAAAGTTGCTTTGGATTACTACAGGCGTATGCAGCAAAAAGAAAATAAAGAGGCGTTTAGTATTGTTACACTTCCCTGTGTTTATAGTGGACGATCGGAGCGGCATCTTGAAGACCTCTAGAAAAAGCTCATAGGGCTAAGAGGGTAACCCGGCATCTTAAACACAATCGAAAAAGTTTGCGAGACTAAAGAGTAACAGGATACGATCATCAAAACCGATGCTCTAGCTACCCCTCCTGAAAAGAAAATTGTCCGAACCGGTGCACTACTGCACTTCACCTGGCAACTGTACGTAATAAGGAGCGTATGTACAGTGTACATACAGGACAGGGCCTAGCTGACGGAGTACGTACACAGTTCGACTACGTGGATCTGCCTTCCTTCCTGCATGTGTACGCCCATCACTTGCAAAAGCTAACAACCATGCCGTACTGCTATACGTCTGAACAGTTCTGAAAAGGCAACGTTTCTGAAGCTGCCGTGCCGGGGGGTCAAAGCAGGGCGAAACTGGTGGTCAAAAGCCTAATCACCGTTCTGCTGGACTCTTGTAGTAGTTCCGCAGAGCCCTAGATGGATCCATGTGATCCTTGCTTTTGATCGATGGAGCCTTTTGGTTTAGTAGTACGGCAAACTGCAAAGCGAGACCGGTGTGAATCAGAGCAGCAACGCTCGGTGATTTCGCGGTAGATTCAGTAAAGTAGGAGCGTTAAGTACGTGTCTCCTCCTTTCCTGTGCTTCCATCAGGTTATCTGATATGGGTGATATGTCTCCTCCTGAAATTCTAGGTGTTCCAACTCTTCTGCTCATTCAGAGGTTTGTAAAATTTGCTACCGTTATAGTGCCTTGCATCTGTGGACGAGTGAGAGAAAGAAAAAAAAAATCAAAGATAAAGTAACTGTGAAGTGGAGTACTGAATGGTCATTGTTTTTGTGCTGCCAAAATAACTGAAATAATATTTTCAGGATAAGTTTTGAAAGGTGATATAGTGATAACTAAGGGCGTAGACAATAGACAGGGTCTAACTAAGCTGGCCTTCTGAGAGTACAAGAGTCGTTTAATCAGACACGGAACGGCTGGGATTGAGACAATCAAGATATGCCCAAAAATATTTGCTTGCCTGCATCTCCACTATTGATTTTTGATAGAACAGCACGCGCACACACGCTCATTCCGTTCAAACTTCACACAGAATGTCAAACAACACAAAGAATTCAATTCAAGTGAATATGCGAGAACACTAGCCATATGAACGGTTAGTGCAAACAGCTTTCATGGCAGGCATCACATCTGCCTAGATGCCATCTTCTGAAACAGTCCAACAGTATTATCCGGCAAAAGTGAGAATCACAAGCCTTGATTTGTTCGTGAAACATGAATTCATTAAAATGGTTATGAACAGTGAACAGTCGATCAAATAACATGAGCGCGCAGGATCCGTCATGTGAAAAGTGGATGAAAAATAAACTGATCGAACTGCGAAAGAGGCAGCATATAGCAAATGCTCCTTCAGTGTACTTCCTTCCATTATGGTTGACATATTCAGTACATAAGCATTTCCAAGTCTGAAATCTGAGGCTAGCTACTGCTATTTCACTTACAGAAGAAGCAGAAATTTTATATCAACCGAAACTACAAGACCTGAACACCTTCTTACAAAAATGTAACGTAAACTAAACATCAGTAGTAATAGTAGTACTACAGCGGCGTATATATCCTAGTAATAACTTTTGGTCAGGGGGGCAAAATTTGCGTGCACATATCTGCACGCTGGACACATAAATACACATACTGGAGAAAGAAAAAGAAGAAGCACGCGATGGATCAACTTCTCATGTCACCATGCTAGGCTCCAATAGTACTCGTTGCTGCCGGAGCCTGGAGATCGGAGAATCGAAAGTTTCAGGATTTCTGATGCTATCTAAGAACTATCTGAATCAGTTGTGCTTCGGCATGCGCCGCCGCACACCAGAGTAGTCCATGGTCATGTAAAACCTCATCTGCTTCCTCTCCTCCGCCCATTGCTCCGCGTGCTGTCTTCTGTCATGCAGCCTGATGGCACCTTCTCAATCCACAGCGAGAGAAAGGAGAACGGTTTCAGAACTCAGTGATCATTACTAAATAGCTCACACTAGGAGTAAAGAGCTATCAGTAAAGATGAACGAAGCAAGTTGTACAGATGACTCACCAACACCTAGTTGCTGATGAAATGATGAACTGACGACAGCCATGAACAGAAAAGCAACCAGCCTCACAATCCCAAGTAACCTCATGCTGCCTCCTCACCTGTGCTAGTTCTCGCCTACCTCTTGCATCTGTGAGTGTGTGTGTGTGTGCGTGTGTGTACGTATATATAGAGCAAGGCTCAAGTAGTCAAGGACATTTGAGCAAGGCAGCGAGCAAGTCAAAGTACAGGAGATTTGGCTCCCGGTACAAAGCTTTGAGTTTTAATACCTCCGTCCTGTCCCCCTCCCCGGCCTTGGTCTTCGGAGCGCGACGCATCCCATGGGAAGAATCTATAGTTTCTGGAGCTCTTGCGTTTTATTTAAGTCGCGGCTTGCCTTAGCTTTTTGGGGCCGAGAGCTGATGAGCTAGTTTAATGGCGTCTCTCATGTGAGCTCCACTTCTGCCGAGCGAACCACATGGCATTTAACTAATTAAGCCCCGGCACGAACGCGAATACCGAAGCCGAGATTAACTAGTGCAGTAGTAGTAGTAGTAATAGTACATAGTGAGGTGAAGGATGTGGTTTTGAATTCAGAAAAGGTGTAGCTAAGCATGGTTTTTGTTTAATTAGCGATGCGTTCTACTAGCTTCTTCAGTAGCCTCATCTCATGGCCTCTTGGTGTAGGTTCTAGCTTGGATGTGCTCGAGATTCACATGCTAGTGTGTGTTATGCACCTGCAGAATACTAGAAAATTTTGCAGTGCCATTGATTGATTGTTTTGCTATTACTAGCTTGTAGTGGCCTCTTGAGATTGGTTGTCCTCAGGGCTATTTTAAAGCTGAAAAGGACGCAAGGCTATTGCCTGCAGCTGCTGCTTTAAGTACCCTGAGTTTGTGAAAGTAGCTAGCTTGGCAGTGATAGTCAGGATGGACAATGCCTTGATGCTGTTCTTTTCTGGCAGAGCAAACATTTTGGGATATGTTTTGTTTTCCTTTTTTAGTTGTCGTCAAGATCGGCATGCCACTGATGAATGTAACATCATTGGGTAGCTATGGTCCATAGCTTCATATATTCTACTTGTATTAGCCATGCTCAAATTGTCTTTAGCTGAAACAGGCGTAATAGTATTTGTGCCCATGAATACTTTAGTGCCCTGATTTTTTGCAAAAGTAACCTGATAGCGATCAAGATTGTCGAGCATATATAATATGATACTGTCGCCATTTGCCGTATCAGAATCTTGAGATATCACCTACTTAGCTTTAGCATGCTCTAGATGGGCTGCATGTACATCTAAGATACTAGTCAAGATCATGTGCAATCATGCATCGCTAGATCCTCTCTTGCTCGCTGTGCCTGGGCTAACCTTATTATACCATGTTGTTGGCCAAATATGGCAGTCATCTAATCACTTGGACTAACATGAATCTACCATATAGCGAATTAGCAAGAGAGTTTTCAAATGAGACAAATTTGGTAATATCTTGACACCTACATTAGTTGGCAACCATTTTGTTTTGGTGCAGCGCTAACACCATTTTGGTTATTGATAGCAATCCATGCAGATTTAGATGGTAGTTTGGTACGTGGTTAGCACCATATGATGTGAAATTTGTGAATAGAACAGAAGTTCCTTCAAAGTATTGTTGAGTCGAAACTTAAAAGCTATGCAGAGAATGTTCTTGGTAAAACAACACTGACTGGAATTTCAAAAAGGGAGGAGGGGTGATGGAAGGAAATAAACCAGATAACAACAATTTCCCAGTGAAGAATTAGCCATGGCACCACGTTTTTCTAGGAGCTTATTAGACTTTGTCACAATATGTCATGTAAAAGAATTGAATTACACGAAATAATCTGTTAACATTGTTCACGGGCTCATATTGTGACGAATACAGCTTTGTTCTAGTGGATTTTGTTGTCACAGTTTGTTGAAATAAAGTTTTCTGAAGGGAAACAAAACTATCTTAGCAGGCGGGCACAGACTTGGTTCGCTTTATTGCTTAATGAACATACATCATGGAGCCCTGACAAATGGGCAAGTGTCATTGTAGCATATATCCCACACAGCCTCAATTGCATCTTTTGCAGCTGTCTCCGAGCAGTAGGGGTTGTTTTTGACAGACATCAGAGCACGCCTTTTGACACATTCCTTCAGAAATGCAGAAAATGTCACAAAAGACAAAAATTCAGTTAGCTAAATTTTTAACTGGAAAAGCGTTCTCATTAGCTACTAGTACTCAGGGAACCACTGGAAGCTCAAAATAAATATCAATAGCTAATACCATTAATGACTCCCTAAATTTGACTATTGTAAGTTAGTAACCAACTATTTTCTTGCCAACACAAGTTCCATTGATCTGGATAGTTATATGCAATGATGTGCATGTACGGAACATAAAAAGAACAATAGATAAGAATAGGTTTCACGTTGCAAAGAACCAAAACCATGTGGTATCAACACAATAGCAAGACAGTAAAAAGTTCACTTGCTTTCACTTAAAAAAAGGACTTACTTGTTCATGGCCCCTTATCTTCATGAAGCCACACAACAATTCACATTTGTAATGGCAATCACCACTAAGGTGGTTAGCTCGAATCTATGAATAGGAAAACGGACCACAAGTCAACTATCAATATAACTCGCAAGTCATAACTTATCATGAGGTTCTGTGTCACAATAACATACCAATAACTCCAGTTTACATGATCAGCACTTTGTTAGTTTGTTACCGCAGAGCAAGCATGGTGAACGCAGTTCTTCCGGTCCAAGTTCTTGCCAACGCAGTCATCATTAGCATGTATTAATTCATGAATTAGGGCTCGATTTATCTCATGTTGAAACTGCATGTGGTTACAGCAAATTTTTACCTAGACATAAACAATTGGAAAGTTAGGGCAGTCTTCTCTGTAGTATTTTACTTGAAATAGAACCAACATCAAGGATGTAAGACCAATCAAGGAAAATATTGAAGAGAAAATATAATGTGTGACAATTGCACCGGTTTAGCTATCAAGATACTATTGAGAAAAAGGAGGCCACTCTCAGGATCATCCAAGGATTTGGCTAATGTTTGCTAGTACAAGTTGAAATCGTACATTACACAATAATGTTATCTGTCCATATACCGAAGTTGCAGTGACTCAATGTGCTAACAACTTACAAATATAGCATGACAATGTAAGTAGGCTTTTATGAATTCATACTAAAATCCTATCAAAATATACGAAGAACAAGAAAACAGGAAGCAGCTCTGTCCACCCTTGGTGTAAATGTTGCCAATTGAGGTGCAAATGTGAAATTAACAAGAATATTCAAAGTCAACTCATCCACTTACATAACACAGTTGAATCTGAACAATATAGGTACTCTCAGTCTCTACATTGAACTGATGAAGAAAATTCACAATTTTAGTTGTCCCTCGCACTCTCCGGTGAGTTTCTTGGCTCCATTGCACCACAGAAAATCAGACTAGCAATTCTCTCTGCTGCATAGAATCGGGTAAGGCGATTATCTTCTCACCTCTCTACCATCATGGCCAAATCTTGAGCAATCAAACGCCACCATAGCTAATCCTGTGCTAAGCTTGTTTCCAAACAACTAAAGTGCTATCTTTTACCAATTTCAGATCACTATTCATAGTACGTCCTGCTTCGCACTGACTTGCTACTACTTGTGGACTAGCTCCAACTATAGCGGCAATGCGAATTGCCAACATAAACCGCGCGCTATCAGTGCCCAACCATTAAGCACACGATTCTTTCAAAGTAAAAGAGAGAGAAAAGGGGGACGAAAAGAGCAGCACACCCCCTCCCAGCTAGTGTAGCCCCCGGCAGAGCAGCAGGTTGCCGCCTGGATCAACCGCGGCCAGACGGGGCGCCCGGCCTTCTCCATCCGCTCCCTCAGGAACCGTACCGTCGGATCTATCCATAAAAAATTCACAGCACCAATCATCAGGACACGGCGGTTCACAGAAACGTCGATGGCGAGGAAGAAACGGTGGACGGTGGTGGCGGTGGGACAGGGCGAGGCGAGCGCACGCGCGCGCACGTACGTTTGAGAGCCGAGCGGATGCCGGCGACATGCTTCCAGCGGCGCCCCGCTGGCTCGGAGGCGGAAGCCGCCTCCATTCTGGTGGTCTCCGGCGGGACGCCGCCGCCATCTTTCGCTGCCGCCGCCGCCGGCTGCGTCGTGGGCTCCGCACTTACGCCAACGGCGTCTTAACGGGCTTGGAGTTGCACCAACACTAGGGCCCAACTTGCGCCAACCGACGGGAGCGACTTACACACTGAATGGCCTTCCATTTTTGCCGGCGAATTTGATCGATCGTCCAATCCAGCCTGAATAACGTGGAATCTCCATCTTTGCATCCTTGCAGCGCGCAGTTATTTAACGATCTAGATCGATCAACATTCGCGCTCTTGTCTTCCTCGGAGTAGCACAGGCCGGACAACTTCACTGCGATCCAGAACAGTTTGCAAAGGCACCAAACCCAATCGATCCATCACACGATTAGTGCTCCATGAACAAAAGCACTTCTATTATCTCACCAACCTCGCGAGGATTGAGAGGCAAGAACCACCAAAGCGGCAGAGATCAGGAACAAGGACGAGAAACTACAAGGAGACAAGCATGCAGGGCCAGTAAGCCAGCCGAGTTCGAGTACACGGAGCATTTTTTCTAGTCTGTTTTATGTTGCATCGATCTTGTTCTTGCATGCATGGTGCCAGGGTGTTCGTGCTTGATGCGGCTCCAAATCGACACGAATTCAACCCCCTTCTCGTCGCTCAAGGATGCAAGGGGAGGCCGTGCGAGACCGAGGTGATGGTGCGTCTAATTTGGATGACCTTCTTTTATTTGGTTAATTTGGTTTTTTAGACATAAAGGACATCCAAATCAGATGCCCCAGTTCCATATATGAAACCACAGGAACAGCAAACCAGGTTTTAGCCCAAATATCTGTAAACATAGCAGGACCACTAGAAAGCGAAAAACATCCAGCCACCAACATTACATATTGCTATTATCACCCAGACCACAACCTTACATATTGCCATTATCACCCAGACCACAACCTTACATATTGCTATCCACCAAGTTACTAACAAAAGCCGCCGTAGCCTTCAAATCTTCCAGAAAATGATCTTCTTTTTGAGCTTCACCCATCAAAAGATCCTTTCCTGTTAAGTTGTTCCACAACTCAAAGGAAGCGGTGCTCGTATCCTGTTGTCCAAAAACCTGTATAATTGATCCATCCTGCTCACCATTTCCTTTTTGTAGATCGGACTCCAATTCCTCAAGGATGAAAGAATTCTTCTCCAAACTGTTTTGACACTTAACCAACACTGACAACGAAAAATCATGTCATTTCTATTTTTCCACAAGTTTCAAAGGACAGCAGCACAAATAGTATTCAAAGTAGCATTTTTCTTATTGCTAATCCAAAAATGAGCCACAGATTCAAAATTATGACCAACATTCAAACCAAAAAACTCACCAATCAAACCCCAAATATTGACGGCTACAACACAGTCAAAAAAAAGATGTACAACAGATTC
Organism: Otatea glauca; assembly: GCA_036346275.1. Taxonomy (NCBI): domain Eukaryota; kingdom Viridiplantae; phylum Streptophyta; class Magnoliopsida; order Poales; family Poaceae; genus Otatea; species Otatea glauca. The sequence continues at coordinate 36,099,712 of CM070717.1, forward strand.
GATCTCATTACACAAGCAACAATAAACCCCTCTATCCATCCCCCTCTTTAACAAATTATCTCTGGTCATTAACTTGTTATGAGAGACAAGTCAAAGGAAGAACTGAACCCTGGGGGGGCACAATCAAGCTCCAAACCGCAGGGATAAAACAGGGAGCACGCCTCTAAAATTTATAACAGCATAGAGAGAATTAACCGAGTAAATACCATTACTATTATACTGCCAAACTAAGGCGTCATCCTCATTATTGAGTTTAACACTCTTCATCATTTCTACAAGCTCAAACCATCTGATCATCATAGACTCAGAGAAAGTTCTCCTAAAAGTACACTTGACATTAGAACCATCCCAAATCTCAGCAATTGTGGCACCTTTTTCATTAACTAGCATATAAAGATCCCAAAATTGATTAGCTAAACAAGAACAACCAAACCAAATATCCTCCCTGAAAGGATGAAGTTGGCCTAGAGGGGGGGGGGTGAATAGGCAACTTTTTAAAATTATCTAAAGGAATGAAAACTTTTCTCAATAAAAATAGGAGCGGAAGCAATTTGCATGAATATCAGGCACAACACTTGTTCAAGAGAAAAGAGTTCGAAATAGAAGCAGTAGAAACAACACAGAAATAGGGGAACACAGGAATTTTTCACCGAGGTTCAGAGATCACTCCTACGTCCTCGTTAGAGCACTTCCTGGGAAGTATCGCTCCACCAAACAGCTAATTTCAAATAGCTTTTGGTTATCCACTATCTTGACTCTTTCACTACTCCAGTGAGGTGAGTCTCAACCTTTCACAGCAATCGTGGCCTTCCACAAACACTATTGGATAGGTCGCACCAACAACTTCTCCAACCATCTAGGAACAGCTAGTTCCAAGAGTAATAGACTATCCACAAGCCCTGTCTCTTGGTTCAGTAGCTAGACTCAATTAGATTTAGCTTGGAGCAAGTATTCTAGCAATTCAGAAAGGTGGTTTGTGATTTTCTGAGTTGAAGCTCAAAAACTCTTTGATGGAATGAAGCTTAGGAATCTCAAAGATCAAAGAGTTGTATGTGAATGAAAAGATGTTCAGAATGTGAAAAGAGCAATGGCACACACTTTTCTTGAACACAGGCCATCTATATATAGCTCCTGAACAAAAATAACCGTTACACCTGTCTTTTGCCCGTTGGGAGTTGGCAGGGTAGATGGGGTAGGTCAACAGCTACCTTTTGAAAAAGATTTTCTTACAGAGCGAATCGGGAGTCAAACAACACACACGCCGGACCGAAAATTTCGGTCCGGGGCACATGGTTCTTAGAGGCATAGTTGAGCTTAGAAGGACCTATTTGCGCCGGACCAAGAAAAACAGTCCGTCGTAAGGGTAATAGATCAGATGATTTTACTGGCACAAAAGGATTTGCGTCGGACAAATAAACTTAGTCCGTCGAGCAGGATTTCACTCAGCCAGGCAAGCCATGTTAGCGCAGGACCAAAAAGAAAAGCCGCCGAACACATGATTTGTTCTAACTTAGTACCAGAGGACAGAGTTTACGCAGGACCCAAAAAGATGGTCCGGCGTACAAGGGAAAATGACTGGTTTTATCAGAGGAGAGCTTGTTTGCGTCGGACCGGAAAAGATGGTCCGATGTATACATAGAATTTAGATCATTATCATACTTTATTTTTCTGACTTTTTAGTATGGACCAGAATGATAATTGAGGCGAAATAATTTATGTCGGACTAAAATAAATGAGAGAAAAATAGGTTTGTCCGATGAACACTTGTTATATGAAAATGAAGAGGATTCTTAACGCAGGACCCAAAAAGTTGGTCCGGCGTACATGGTGTGCGCTCAGAAGGAATATTTCTTCAGCGCCGGACCGAAAAGGTTGGTCCGGCGTACATGATGTACTCTCGGTTGATATTTTAGAACAAGGATCTTTGAGCGTCTGAGCCAGAGAGAAATGTTTTGTCTAAGATAGAATTATAATTAAAGAGAATTATATGCTCCAAGAAATCTTCTAGTGACTTTACACATGATCTAAGATCATTTCTTATGGATAGTCCCTCTTAATAGTACGGTGATTAAACTAAGTGGCTTAGATTTACTCCCAACCCAAAAACTAAAACACCTTAGTCTTGACTATCAGATCTATCTTCTTTTGTTTTTCACTGAGTAGCCTTTTTAGTCATCAACACCAAAACCTATAAATTAAGCCCAAATTACATAAAGGGAGCCTAGATGCTCTCAATCTCCCCCTTTTTGGTGATTGATGACAAAACTTTGAAGTACTGCTCAGGGCCGTAAGAGATTACTTATCCTGCAGATACAAGTTAGTCTGATAGAAAACAAAATTTAATAACTTGAGTAAAATGTACTCCCCCTGAATGAATGCGTGAGAGGATTTAAATATAACACACATGAAGAAGTATCAGAAACATTAGTCTTTTCTTTTCAGATATTATGGTTTTAAGAAAGAAAATGCATAAAGCAGAGTACATAAAGCAGAGATAAACACAAAAGACTATTAGTCTTTAATATAACGTTTTTGTTTTTTTGACATTAGAGAGACTATTTCGACTATTCTTCAGACTGTTCTTCTCCCCCTTTGGCATCAACAACCAAAAAGGTCACTTCTTGCGTTTTGAAAAAGTTCTGTTCAGCATGCTTGTGCTTCTTTGTGGAGGAGAAGGAGGTGACTGTTCTCGGTCTCTGTCAGAAAGAGGAGAGGCCATTGCTTGATTGTGCCAGCTGGGATAATCAGGATCTCCAGGCTGAGGATTGAAAGTAAATTCACTGAAGTCATGTTGGACACCTCTGACAAGTTCCTGAGTTTCATCAGTTTTGTCCAACAATAGTTGTGCAATGTCCTGCTGATTCGATGTCAGGTTATGTCGAGTGTCTACAATATAATCCTGAAAATGATCTAATTGATCTGCATGTGAATCCAAATAGCTTCCAGTCTTTTCAAAGTTCTTGTAGACATTCTGAGCAAACTTGTCAATCTGTGCATTTTGAGCATTTTGCTTCTTGTTAAGATCATACATTCTGTCTTTGATGACCAGTTATTCAGTTTTAATTTCACCAATCCATTTTCTTATGTCCCACTGATTTCCTCCGATCATATCAAACCTTTTGTAAGTTTCATTTCTGAGATTTTCTTGGTCTTGATAGATCTTTTGCATTAGTTCTTCTTTGTTGGTGAATTCTTGCCATTTGTTCATCATGTCTCTGGCGACCAATTTCTTTTCTTCTTCTATATTTTCTTGAGCATTTCTGAGATCAGTGTTGTATTGTTGCTCAAATGATGTGAACCACCCTGGCTGTGAGTCCCACCAAGATGGTTGATGACTGTAATCATGAAATGGTTCAGGCTCAGAATGATGAGAATAGTGAGAGTTATCATCTGAATTCTGAGTGAAGGCTGGTATATGAGTCTGAGGAGGTCTAGAATCGCCTGCTTCCTGCTCATGGGCTGTAGATGGAAATCTTTGTCCTTCCATGAATCTGGCTGCGGCTGCTAGTTCTTGTAGTCTATGAACTTCCTCATCTTCATGATGAGACTCTGAGCTGAAATACACTGCAGGATGTTCAAACTATCCAAACCTTTGCTGACTTAGATGTTCTGAGCTATAGTTCAAGATTTCTGTGGGAGTATATGAAAGGTTAGGAGCAAGAAGAGTGTATTCCTGAGTGTGATAGCTATGACTTGGAACCCCTCCATCATCATCTGAATTTTCAAAGATCTCTGTATTCTCTTGAGCACTAGGCTCATGAATTACTGGTTGAAAAGTGGAGATACTTGCTGGTCTGTTTTCTTGTACAGCTGGCTTGGACATTTTGTATTGCTTAGGGCCAGAATTGAATTCTCTATCCCTCTCAGTCTGGGAAATGATCCCTTGAGCCAAAAGCATCTGAGAGATTTGCATGGCAAAAGGAAGATGGCTACCCATCTTTCTGTATATAGCTTCTTCCATTTCACCAAAGATGTAATCTGTTAAATCAATGGGTTGTCTTGATAATATCAGGTGCAGCAGCCATGCAAGACATGGGGTTACTCCTTCCTTGTAACCGGTTTTAGGGTAGATAGTGTGTCTGAGGATTAGGAGTAGAGCCTTGGCTTCTGCAGTTAAGTAATGAACCCTATTTGCATTAAAACCAGCCTCATGAATATTTCTGTAGATGTGGGCAGATACTTGTAGGTTAGGCATGTCACCAATCTGTCTCCATCTTCTTCCAGGGAACATCCTATCATGAATCCTAGTTACATTGACAAAGAAAGGACATGAGGCCCGATGGCGACTTCAAGCGAGGAGTTCTTACTTTTCTCTTAATTCCATCAATAGTAAATGAATGAAGTGTCTATTTTTGTTTACTAATAGAGATGCATAAATTCCATGATCCTATTTTCACTTCAAGTTGGTGCATTGAGGACATGAGGGTTGCAAGCCCAGAAGTTGATCTAACACAATCTAGAATTCTATCTGATTCTAGCACAGAGCTAATCTGGTTCCAGTCAACATATTGATGTCTGCAAAGTGCTGACAAGAGCTTGCCATTCTTTTCTCTCCTATTTCTGTAACCCATATAGATGTTTTTCTGAAACGTGGTGATAAATTGCTCATTGAGGGCAGGTCTATCAAGAGGAAACCAGATTCTTTCAGGTACCAATCTGGCAGCTCTTAGTTTCCTTCCTCCTAGAACAGCTAGCTCATGTCCACAAATTATGTCTACTTCACCACTGAGTTCTATTTCTTCATCAGATGATGTGTTTGCACTAGGCTGATAGTCACTATCATTTGAAGAGGAGGTTGAGTCATATTGCACTGGTACTCTTGGTGGTTTAGTTGTTACTTTCTTTACCACACCGCTAGACTGCTGAGATTGGTTCATTTTGGCTTTCTTTTTCCCTTTAACTTTATCAGCAATTTTTCCAAAAAGACCTCTTTTGTCTGGATTTTGTGAACTCATCTTGACTAGGGTTTTTTTTGTCTGATATCAAATGCTGAGTTGACTTGATGAAATTACCAGAGGCTAAAAACACTAACAATGCCAAACACAAGAAATTGAAGAACAGCCTAAGAAACAGAAGAGAGGATCTTAAGAGATGATTTCTAATTAGGGTTTCGATCTAGCAAAGAAGGAGGATAAGATAGAAGAACTTACGAGACCCTAGTAGCAGAGGCTGAGCAGATTAAGTGCCGTTGACAAACACCCATTCGGGATGAGCTTCGGCGAGGAAGAAGAGAAACAAAACTCTGGAGATTTCTTGCGAAAAGCTTGAGAAAGATGACTTTTTGGTCATAGGGTTTAAGCCAGAAAACGAGAGAAGGCGTCATAAATAGCACAGACTTTTAGGAGCAAAAGCTGACAACTCACGGGAAAGTAACTTCTGCAACTTCAGTACTTTGAGGAGGACTCTTTATGAAGGAGAGATGAGATACAATCAGAGAATCTTAAGACTTTAGTTGCCATATTTGAACACGTTTGGCAGAGATAAGCCCAAAGGGGACAGGATTCTTATTCTGACGATTAGCAACGATAAGAGATACAAAGCTAAGATTATCAACCAAAACACAAAGGCACCATAACAAGACGGAAAATTGAGTTTTCAAATAATGTTTGAGTCTGATATTCTGATGAGCATAAGTATTTTCAATTTAAGCTCATTTGAAGGACTCAAATATTTAATATGGACAGTTAGCTGAATACTGCCACTAGATTTTATAAGAGAAGATATTTTGTTTTGACTTAGTTATTGGATTTGGATAAGAAAGAAGTATAGAAAGGTAAGTTTTATAGCAGCATTTTCTTAATTTTAAGAAATTTTACTTGAAGAATTATTTTATTCAAGAAATAGCCCTTTTGAATTTATTTATTCACACCGTCAGTCGAGACAGAGTGCTGTTCGCGCCAGATTCAACACAATGTGTTACGCATCGAGCTTTAAATTACATTCCGTGACAGACAGATGTGGATATCATCCAAATGTGAAGCCAAGCAAGATAAGAACCATTCAAGGAGAGCAAATTAGAGAGAAATTTCTTTATTTATATTACTTCCCTGGACGTTATGCTCGGGAGATTTTTACAGAGAAGGGGAGAAGTTTCACCCCGACGCACATGCCCGAGTGCCTCTATGAGCGCCTCCCTAGCCTTTAAGAGAGCAGGGAAGATCTCAAGAAAAGCATCGACGGTGGCACTGTCACTGGCAACCGCCCTTTGTTCACCCAACTCTTCTATGGCGCGATCAAAATCCCTCCATAGCTCTGCGATCAAAGGATCATCCTCGTCGTTTCTGGATGCTCTTTTCGGCATGATGAAGAGGAGAGCTTAGAGGCAGAAGAAGAAAGCTAAGAGAAGAGTTACACTCCAAGACCTCTGGTTCTCCCCTTTTATAGACATGTTGGCGAAGATGGAGTAAATTTATCATCATCCGAAGAGTCTTGGAGTTAGAGAAGTTTTTGGAAGTCAGAGGATTTTTCGGTAAATGAATTGACTCGAAAAACCAAGGTAGTCTTAAAAGCCATTAGCAAAAAAAAATTTTATCCAATGGAGGACAAAATTCAGTCAGAGCAAGAAACCAAGAGCTATATGTATCAAGAGATGCATCACAAACAAACCAACTCCCTTTAGGGAATATATTGTCAAACAATATTTGAATAGGCAATGATATTTAGTTCATTTCTTAATTTTGAAAACCTGGCCTCATCAAGTGGTTTAGTGAAAATATCAGCCAATTGATCTTCAGTCCTTACATGGCTAAGCATAATGTCTCCTTTAACAACATGATCACATATGAAGTGATGTCTGATTTCAATATGCTTAGTTCTAGAATGCTGGACTGGATTGTTGGCAATTTTCACTGCACTTTCATTATCACACAGTAGAGGTACTTTTTCAAATACAACACCATAGTCAAGAAAGGTTTGTTTTATAAAGAGAATTTGAGCACAACAATTGCCTGCAGCTACATATTCAGCCTCAGCCGTTGAGAGTTCTACTGAATTTTGCTTTTTAGAACACCAAGATACTAGAGATCTTCCTAGTAGATGACATCCCCCAGAAGTGCTTTTTCGATCAACTTTACAACCGGCATAGTCAGAATCTGAATAGCCAAGAAGTTCGAAAAGAGCACCTTTAGGGTACCACAAACCAAAACAGGGAGTGTATTTTAAGTATCTGAAAATTCTTTTTACTGCACTACTGTATTTCTTTAGGTGCAGCTTGAAATCTAGCACACATGCATACACTAAACATGATGTCTAGCCTAGATGCTGTTAAATATAGTAGGGAACCTATCATAGATCTGAATAACTTTTGATCAACAGACTTACCTCCCACATCTTGATCAAGATGTGTATTGGTTGCCATAGGAGTTTTGATAGGCTTGCATTCTTCCAGATTAAACCGCTTGAGAAGGTCTTTAACATATTTTTCTTGAGAAATAAAAGTCCCTTCCTTTAATTGCTTCACTTGAAACTCCAGAAAGAATGTAAGTTCCCCCATCATTGACATTTCAAATTCTTTGGCCATTTGATTACTAAATTCCTTGCATAAAGTCAAATTAGTACTTCCAAAGATAATATCATCAACATAAATTTGGCAAATCATTAATGTACCATTGAAGTCTTTTAAAAATAATGTTGGATCAACCTTGCCAATTTTGAAGTTCTTTTCTAGTAATGAGTCTCTAAGACGCTCATACCAGGCCCTAGGGGCTTGTTTCAGACCATATAGAGCTTTAGACAACTTATAAACAAGATTGGGAAACTTTATATCTTCAAAACAAGGAGGTTGTTCAACAAAAACAGTTTCATCAATAATTCCATTAAGAAAAGCACTTTTAATATCCATTTGAAAAAAAAGTAATATCAAAATGACAAGCAAAGGCTAGGAGAAACCGTATGGCCTCAAGTCGTGCTACAGGTGCATAAGTTTCTCCATAATCCAACCCTTCAACTTGAGAATATCCTTGAGCTACCAGCCTTGCTTTATTTCGTGTGACCACACCATTTTCATCTTGTTTATTTCTGAAAACCCATTTTGTTCCAATAACGTTGTGATCTGAGGGTCTTTCCACTAAGTTCCGGACTTTGTTTCTTTCAAAATTGTTGAGCTCTTCTTCCATTGCCACAATCCAGTCAGCATCTTTTAAAGCTTCATCAATTGTCCTGGGCTCAACACATGAAACAAAGGAGTAATGTTCACAGAAGGTTGCTTGTTTAGAACGAGTTTGAACCCCCTTACTAAATTCACCGATGATTTGATCCAGAGGATGATCCTTTGTAATTGTATGATGACTTTTTATGAAGTTTGGTCCTTCATCCTTCTTTTCTTCTTCTTCAAGTTGAGAGCCATCTTGAGGTACTGTGGACATTGTTGGTTGATCATCTTTGTTTTCTTCAGGCTTGATATCACCAATCTCCATTTTGTTCATGGATTCTTTAAGAGCTTCTTCACCTACATCAGCTAGATTCTCATGCTCACCTTGTGAGCTATTAGATTCATCAAATTTAACATCATAGGTTTCTTCTACTAACCTAGTTGAGTTATTAAATACTCTATAAGCTTTAGATTTAGAAGAATATCCTAGCATGATACCAGTATCACATCTCTTTTGGAATTTACCTAAATGTGTTCTCTTTTTATAGATATATACCTGGCATCCAAATACACGAAAGTATGATATATTAGGTTTTCTTCCTACTAGAAGCTCATATGAAGTCTTCTTGAGAAGTCGGTGAAGATAGAGCCTGTTAATGGCATGACATGCAGTGTTGATAGCTTCTGCCCAGAAGGCGTCAGAGGTATTATATTCATCCAGCATTGTCCTTGCCATTTCTATGAGAGTTCGATTTTTCCTTTCAACCACACCATTCTGTTGAGGAGTGTATGTGGCTGAAAGTTCATGCTTTATGCCTAACTCGTCACAATATTCGATAATATTAGTATTGACAAATTCAGATCCATTATCACTTCTGATCTTCTTAATGGGACAATCAAATTCATTTTGAGCTCTTTTTGCAAAATTTTTGAAAATTCTCCCAACTTCACTTTTATTTGGCAAAAAGAATACCCAAGTAAATCTAGAAAAATCATCCACAATTACAAGACAGTATGAGTTGCCACCTATACTTGCATATGAGGTAGGGCCAAAAACATCCATATGCAAAAGTTCTAGGGGCCTAGTAGTGGACATAACATTTTTAGCAGGATGAGAGTTAGCCACTTGCTTGCCTGCTTGACAAGCACTGCATAGTTTATCCTTTTCAATTTTAACATCTTTTAGTCCCACTACTAGCTCTTTTTTGAACAGCTTTTTCAGATTAGACATTCCTACATGCCCAAGTCTTCTGTGCCAAAGCCAGCCATGTGAAACTTTAGCAAGCAGACAGGTTGAGATGCATGAGGATTTTGAGTTAAAATCAACAAGGTAGAGATTCTGAAATCTGAAACCCTTAAAGATAAGCTTCTCATTTTTGTCAAGAACTGCTACTTCATTACTTGAAAATATGCAATGAAAACCTAGATCACAGAGTGAGCAACGATGTTGATTGAAGTTTAAAGAATCAACAAGTAATACATTCTCAATGCAGTGATCATTTGAAATAGCAATTTTACCATTTCCCTTTACCTTTCTTTTGCTGTTATCTCCAAATGTAATCTTATGACTTGGATCATTCTCTTTTTCAACTGAGGTGAACATCCTTGGTGTACCAGTCATATGTTGTGTGCAACCACTGTCAATAACCCAATGCCGGCCACCACTCTTGTAGTTTACCTACAAAGTAGTCATTTTCTTGATTTTAGGTACCCAAATACTTTTGGGTCCATTAGTGTTAGTCTGAATAATTTTTGGTCCAAAAGGATTGACGAGTAAAGTCTTAGGCACCCAAATGGCTTTGAGATTTTTATCCAAATTAGAGGGGCCAACATATCTAACATTCATTTTACCCCTAAAATCTTTAAACAGCATATAATGAGCATCAACCATGCACCTTCTATTAACCTTAGCAGACGAAGCACATGCAAATTTACAATTTAGAGAAGCATGATTTTGGTTATGACAATAGCAACATTGAACCTTACTTTTGACAAAATTTATTTTGGATCTTGGTTGTTCATTCTTTTTGGGCATAGACTTGACTTTATAACCTAATCCCTTTTTACCTAGAACAACCTTTTGTTCCCAAGAATTTTATCAAGAGTAGCACTCTGAAGAAAGCATTTTTCCAAACCTTTGTCAAACTTTGCAACCTTGATTTTTAGCTCATTGTTTTCTGTCATGAGCTCCTTAGCATACAAGGTATTTTTGCAATTTTCATTACACATGTTTGGTAAGTTAAGAGTAATTAAATCATCAAATAGTAAGTCACAACTGATTGAAATATTGCGAAAAGAAGTATTGTCGGATTTTCCACCTTTTATTTCACTATCAATTTCTAGCTTATAGTATTTGTTGAGTAATTCATCATGTTTTTTAACAAGTTCTATGTGAGTGGTTTTCAAAGATTCATGAGAGACAGTAAGACATGCATGGTCAGTTTTTAGATCAGAATGAATACTTGAAAGTTTCTCATGTTCCTTTATAAGCTTATTCTGACTAATTTCTAGCATGTTATATTTTTCATGCAAGACCTTAATGTTAGTTTCAAGAGTTTCAATTTTAGCAGTAAGCACATCATTTTTAACCATTAAGCTAGAAGCTTCTTTCTTGAGAATTTTATCTTTAGTTGTTTCGATATATAAAGCATTGTTCAATTCTTTAATGATTTCTACTAGCTCTTCATAAGAAGGAGAATCATTTACCTTCTCTTCATCATTTCTGGCCATGAGACACAAAGGTAGAGAAGGTGAGGGTGGTGTAGACTCATTTAGAGCAAGCCCTGCTAGTCCCTTGGACTTTGGCTCTTCTTCATCTAATGAGGAGGAGGAGTCTTCACTTGAATTTTCTTCATCAGTGACCCATTCACCAATGTGTGCCTCCTTCTTTCCTTTCCTCCAATGTTTCTTGGAGTAGCTCTTCTTGTGATGACTTCTCTTGTAGCTTCCTTGAGCTTTTTCTTCATCATAGTCATCTTTGTTCTTGCTTTTGCCTTTCTTGATGTTTTTGTTTGGGCAACGGGCAGCTATATGTCCTTTCTCATTACACTCAAAACAAGTAATGTTAGAAAAAGGGTTTCTTTTTGAGGAATAAGTTGAGGATTTACCCTTGGCATTTACCCTTCTCATGATTTTGTTTGCTGATCTCATGAGTAATGCCAATTTTCTTACATCTTCGTCCTCTTCATAGCTTGTATCTTCCTCTTCTTCTTCATCAGATGAGTCTTGATCCTTTTCCTTGGCTTTGAGAGCAATGGATTTCTTTTTGGTGTCAATTTCATCACCCAAGGTGAGCTCATGAGCTGAAATTTTGCTCAGTAGCTCAGTAGGTGTGAGCCTCTTCAGATCACCACTATTTGACAGGTAGGTGATCAGACTATGATATGATCGTGGTAAAACTCTGATCATTTTCCTGCATACTTCAACATCATCAACTTTAGTTCCCAGTCCTTTAAGCTCATTTACAATAGGGTTTAATCTAGAGAATATATCATTTGCATTTTCATGAGGGAGCATTTTGAATTGATCAAATTTTTCTCTGATAACAAAATATTTTTCCTCTTTTATATCAGAAGTTCCCTCATGAATTTCTTGTAGAGTAGTCCAAATATCATAAGGAGTTGACAAATTACTAACTCTATCAAAGACTTCAATGCTAAGGCAAGAAAAGATAGCATTCCTAGCCTGAGCATCATATTGCAAATTTCTTATTTCTCCAGGTGTAGGTTCTGAAGATGAGGATTGCCCTTCAGGTATGACACGTGGAGGCAAAGGTCTTTCTGTAACCCTCCACACATCATAACTTACAGCTTCAAGATAACACCTCATTCTAATTTTTCAATAGGTATAATTTGTGCCATCAAAGATAGGAACTCTTCCTACACTTACTGAAGCAGACCCTATACCCTCGGCCATTTTAACCCAAGCTGTTAGGCTTTAAGGGGTAACCTTGCTCTGATACCACTTTAAAGGATCAAGTTGGCCTAGAGGGGGGGTGAATAGGCAACTTTTTAAAATTATCTAAAGGGATGAAAACTTTTCTCAACAAAAATAGGAGCGGAAGCAATTTGCATGAATATCAGGCACAACACTTGTTCAAGAGAAAAGAGTTCGAAATAGAAGCAGTAGAAACAACACAAGTAGAAAAACAACACAGAAACAGGGGAACACAGGAATTTTTCACCGAGGTTCAGAGATCACTCCTACGTCCCGTTAGAGCACTTCACGGAAGTATCGCTCCACCAAACAGCTAATTTCAAATAGCTTTTGGTTATCCACTATCTTGACTCTTTCACTACTCCAGTGAGGTGAGTCTCAACCTTTCACAGCAATCGTGGCCTTCCACAAACACTATTGGATAGGTCGCACCAACAACTTCTCCAACCGTCTAGGAACAGCTAGTTCCAAGAGTAATAGACTATCCACAAGCCCTGTCTCTTGGTTCAGTAGCTAGACTCAACTAGATTTAGCTTGGAGCAAGTATTCTAGCAATTCAGAAAGGTGGTTTGTGATTTTCTGAGTTGAAGCTCAAAAACTCTTTGATGGAATGAAGCTTAGGAATCTCAAAGATCAAAGAGTTGTATGTGAATGAAAAGATGTTCAGAATGTGAAAAGAGCAATGGCACACACTTTTCTTGAACACAGGCCATCTATATATAGCTCCTGAACAAAAATAACCGTTACACCTGTCTTTTGCCCGTTGGGAGTTGGCAGGGTAGATGGGGTAGGTCAACACTACCTTTTGAAAAGATTTTCTTCTGAGCGAATCGAGTCAAACAACACACGCCGGACCGAAAATTTGGTCCGGGCACATGGTTCTTAGAGGCATAGTTGAGCTTAGAAGGACCTATTTGCGCTGACCAAGAAAAGCGATCCGTCGTAAGGGTAATAGATCAGATGATTTTACTGGCACAAAAGGATTTGCGTCGGACAAATAAACTTAGTCCGTCGAGCAGGATTTCACTCAGCCAGGCAAGCCATGTTAGCGCAGGACCAAAAAGAAAAGTCCGCCGAACACATGATTTGTTCTAACTTAGTACCAGAGGACAGAGTTTACGCAGGACCCAAAAAGATGGTCCGGCGTACAAGGGAAAATGACTAGTTTTATCAGAGGAGAGCTTGTTTGCGCCGGACCGGAAAAGATGGTCCGATGTATACATGGAATTTAGATCATTATCATACTTTATTTTTCTGACTTTTTAGTATGGACCAGAATGATAATTGAGGCGAAATAATTTATGTCGGACTAAAATAAATGAGAGAAAAATAGGTTTGTCCGATGAACACTTGTTATATGAAAATGAAGAGGATTCTTAACGCAGGACCCAAAAAGTTGGTCCGGCGTACATGGTGTCTTCGGAAGGAATATTTCTTGTTGTAGCGCCGGACCGAAAAGGTTGGTCCGGCGTACATGATGTACTCTCGGTTGATGTTTTAGAACAAGGATCTTTGAGCGCCTGAGCCAGAGAGAAATGTTTTGTCTAAGATAGAATTATGATTAAAGAGAATTCTATGCTCCAAGAAATCTTCTAGTGACTTTACACATGATCCAAGATCATTTCTTATGGATAGTCCCTCTTAATAGTACGGTGATTAAACTAAGTGGCTTAGATTTACTCCCAACCCAAAAACTAAAACACTTTAGCCTTGACTATCAGATCTATGTTCTTTTGTTTTTCATTGAGTAGCCTTTTTAGTCATCAACACCAAAACCTATAAACTAAGCCCAAATTACATAAAGGGAGCCTAGATGCTCTCACTCCCAAAATCTAATCTTAGTCCCATTACCAACATACCATCTGTATCCAAACTTGGTAGCTTGCATAGCCCAAATAATTCCTTTCCAGAAAACGGAAGCATGATCAGTGTCGCAAAGGAAAATATTTGGATTATCGATGTGTATTTATACCTAATCAAATTCCTCCACAACCTGTTCCCATCAGCACAAAATCTTTTAACCCAAGAAGCAAGCAGACAGATGTTTAAATCTCTAAGATTAGGCACCCCGAGACCACCAAAACTTTTCTTCATACACACAAGATGCCAATTAGATAAATGAAGTTTATTATGCCCTTCATAATCGTTCCAAAGACAATTAGCCATATGGGAATTAATAAGATCCAAAGCCCACTTAGGAAATTTAAAAAAAGACAACAGATAGAGAGGAATACTAGCTAGACAGGATTTAATTAATCAAAATTAGACGACCAGCATAAGAAAGGAGTTTGCCCCTCCAACCAGCAATTCTTTTCAACATCTTATCAATAAGAGGTTGGAAATCCTTTCTCTTAATTTTGTCAAAATGAAGCGGGATGCCGAGATATTTAATAGGAAAAGCGCCTACCTTACAACATAAGATGTTAGCATACCTGTTTGTCTCCAACATATCACAACCAATGGAGATCAACTCACTTTTATGAAAATTTATCCTCATACCAGACATTCGTTCAAAACAAATAAGAAGCCACTTAAGACGTAAAATAAACTCCTCATTACTCTTAATAAACAAAAGAGTATCATCAGCATACTGCAAACTAATAATACCTCCAGCACAAAAATCCTCACACAAACCTTTAATCAACCCCTTATTAGATGCTTTACAAAGAATTCTAGAAAAAACATCCACAACCAAATTAAAGAGAATAGGTGATAAAGGATCACCTTGCCTGAGGCCTTTACCCGTATGAAAAAAACTACTTTCAACATTGTTGATTTTAACTCCCAAAGAGCCTTTATCCAGAATAGAAAAAATCCACGTCTGCCATTTAACCCCAAAACCTCTTTTGGCCAAAATATCTAGCAAAAAACTCCAATTAACCATGTCATAAGCTTTCTCATAATCAAGTTTAAGAACTAGACTTTTATTTTTATCCCTATGAATTTTATGAATAACCTCATGAGCAGTGACCACACTCTCCAGGATATATCTATTTTTAATGAAAGCGGTCTGATTTTGCATAATGATTCTATTACAAATGGAACCAATCCTATTTGTTAGAACCTTAGTTATAATTTTATAGCTACAATTTAACAAGCTGATAGGTTTGAATTGTTTAATATTTCTAGCATTATTCTCTTTTGGAATCAAAGAAATCATAGCAAAGTTGAGTCTAAACAAATCTAGTTCACCTTTTTCCAAGCTCCTAAACAAAGCTAGCAAATCATTTTTGACAACACTCCAGAACTTTTGATAAAACATAAAAGGAAGCCCATCAGGCCCAGGAGCCCCATCAGAGTAAGAATCAAACACTGCTTTTTTAATTTCTTCTTTGCTTGGTTTCTCCGTGGCCACTAATTCCCTGTAAAATTCATGTAGCAATTTATATGGCACGCCTCTCCAAGTTAGGTACGAGTGACCTTATTCTCAGCGGAGAGTCGCGCCGCCGCCGCGAGCGAGCGAGCAGCGCTGAGTCGCCGGTGCTCGTCGTCGCGCCTTGCAAGTCTGCAGTATCAACCACACCGGTTGTCCTACGCTTGCAATGGATATCGCTGGGGGCGCTGGCTTATAGGTGCTCGCTGGCCGCCGTTGCAGTACGTTAGGGGCGGCATGCATGTAGAGGGTCTGGATAATTTGATGGCTGGAGTGGAGGCCAAGCTCTTGGAGACAATTTTACTGTAAGTAAACTTAGACAAATGCGGTTTTACCTATTTTTTGTGGTAATAAAATTCAGCATCACAGACATGAGGCTAAAAAAGTACGACGGTAAGTCACAGTTGTGGCAACGAAATAAACATCCATATAATAATATATAACACGCTTAAACTTAAGTATAACAAAGTTAGCTTCAAACTAGAAATAACCTAAATTTTGGCTTTAAACAAAATGACGCTCAATTTTTCCGTTGAGTGTGCATCTTGGCCAACAGATACCCACTCGTGCAAGATGCAACAAGGGGCAACTCCTCCAGCATGGCAGCATCATGCCATCTACATTCTCTACTACAGCGTAACTCAACTACTATTGGCTACGCCAGGAAAAAAGGATTCTCATGTTAGGCTTCAAACCAATCAATAATGTGTGCCGAAGGTTTTTCCTTGGTAAAACTTTGGAGGGATGTCTCGAGGACTAAGCTTTTGCCATACAAAATGCTAAGGTAAGTTGATCCAGTACATACAAACTTACTTGTATTTGATTTCCTATGGCGCAATATGAGTACTTCCTCTATTTTTTTATTTGACCCTAGAATCTGTGTCATAAAGTTTGACCACTAGTATGTTTAAAATTATCTAGATTGACTGCATGAAAACTATATCATTAATTTTTTAGCAGTGCTACAATGATTTCCCTCTTAATACAAGTTGCACAAATCTTAAAACAAACGATGTGGTAAGTAATCATCATCTACCATTTATTTATACTTTAATATTTGTGCAATTGTAAAAAAAAGCATAGAAGCACCTCTCTTAATTCTTTGTTATTTTTTTATATAATATTATATTTTTATTAGCATATAATAAGATAAAATTAAAAATGTAATAATCAAAATCACATCTTAGAGACCGTGAAAAAGTAAAAAAATGTCACTGAAAAAAAGAACGCAGGAAGTGCAAATTAACTCCCATGTATTCTATGTTAATTGGATCTTCTTTTTTGTCTGGGTGAATGAAACATTTTGGAGAGATGGGAACTCAAATACCATATTACCACCAAAAAAAAAAAAAGCTTTTCTTGGTACTTGACTACACAAGGTATCATATACTCCGTATATTATATCTCAAAGGTTTCCGAATTGCATGCGGTATCCATATCGATTCCGCGTCGTCCGGTTTTAGTTCCCTTTAATATGGTTTATGTATTTTTTCC
Organism: Otatea glauca; assembly: GCA_036346275.1. NCBI lineage: Eukaryota > Viridiplantae > Streptophyta > Magnoliopsida > Poales > Poaceae > Otatea > Otatea glauca. The sequence continues at coordinate 36,116,604 of CM070717.1, forward strand.
ACCTTGCTCGGACACAATGGCCGCATACAGGAACACTCCTCGCTGTGACACCCACGGCGTGGCTTCGACCCGCCCGATTTTAGAAATTCCACAATAATCTTAAATTTCAGAAATTCTCACATTAATCAAAAGAAAAAGTGAAGTATCTCCACTACTTATTTTGGTGGGGCTAGATTATAACGGTGCAGATTAATCATATATAACAAATATAATTGTATTTCAATCATCAGAAGTAGAGTTGTATATAAAAAAAGATTTCCACCACTTATTTTAGTGACGCTAGATTATAATAGTGCAGATTAATCATATATAAATAGAGTTATATAACAAATACAATTGTATTTTAATCGTTGAAAGTAAAATTGTATATCAAAGACAATTGTATAATAATATCTAGATGCGCAGTTGCGCAAGTAAGTCTGCTAGTTTAAGAAACAGAGAGGGTGACGAGTCTGATGTCTCTGTTTCCCTAGCCACCATAATAACAAAACAAAAGGCCTATTTTCACAGCCTAAAAATTTAGATTTGTGAAAAATAATTAGTTAACATGCACTTTTTGAATTTTTGAGCTTCCTATGAATTTTCTAGAATTTTTGTTCTATTTTATGAGCCCTTTTTAAATTTTGCAGAATTTAGAAATTAGTTTCAAAGTTTCAAAATATTTTATCTGGGTTCTAAATATTCCAAAATATTTATGTGAATTTTTTTATAGAATTTTAAAAGTTATTTTATAATTTTAAAAATATAAAAACCTACTCCTTAATTAGGACGCAAACCTAGTCGTTTGCTTGTGGGTTATAGCAAACTACTTTGGCTCTATCTTTATTTATCTCCCATTGTAGACTTGATTTAATGTACTAACTCTCAAGGCCCAATTTGTAAAACTACTTAAATATTATCAATGTACTCATTTACTTAAAATTGTGTATGGATGATGATGATGATATACTATGAGTAATTGTGTGTACTAGCCACTAATTATGGGGTTAGTATAGAAATACACGGGAAGGGTTTGGAATCATATGATCCTGGGTGCCGCACTTATCAGCCTTTCCCTCTCGTCTTCCAGCAACACCACCTTCTAACCTCCAACAAAACTACATAAAACACCGTCACCTTAGCTCGTGTCCCAAGACAGAGCCCTACAGCCCAATGTCCCATGAAACCTTAGCTTTTCTAGCTCCCTCGCATTTTTTTTCTTTTCCAAAACTAGCCTCATGCAAATGTAATTACCAAAATAGCTTAATTCCCAACCACGGAAGTCACCAATAGGTCTATATACAGCGGCAGGGGTGCCGAGCACCACATGTGCGACAATAAGGCAGCAACGGTTGCTTCTGCTCGACAGTGTTGCCTGCCGTAGAAGGGTGGCTCGACAGGAAGGCAGCGTGGCAGAGCAATAAGATCTGTCGCGAGGGCCGACCACACTACTCTAGCTCATTAGTTCTTGTTGCGGTACATAAGCGTGACTGCTTATGCTTCTTAGGTCGGCAAGAGAATTATTTTTATAAATTATTATATACCTAAATGGACTAGTTTTGAAAGAAAAAAAATTGTTAGAAAAGCGACGACTTGTGTCTCACAGCCATGGTCCATGGATGCCCACCACCATGGCCATGCATTTGTTTAATCCCCCAATTTGCGCTTTTCTCACTATCCTGCCACTGAGCACATTACCATACACTGCATGCTGCAGTGCTGCTGCTCACGGCTCAGTGGCTCACTGGGTCACCACTCACCAGGTCACTACTCACCAGTCACCACCACTCTCTAGCCGAGCCGAGCCGAGCTAAAGTTAACCGTACTCGCAGCACACCATACTGCACACACTGTACCAGAGCGAGCTCACATCGCCCTGTCCCGAGCCCCGGCTTTTCTCTCTTGGCGTGCGGGTGCGGCCGCCTCCTCCTCCGTGATCTCTTCTTCTCCCGCCGTTCGCCGAGGCTTTCTCTGTGGTGAGGTGAGCAGGCGTTCTCTCCTTCTTGCTCTGTTTCCTTGGTCCTGATGAGTGCCTCAGTGTTACTTGGTTTCTTCAGCATCTCGCTGTGCCTTTCTTCGTTCTATCTGGTGCTGGATCGCGTGGTACGTTCTTGCAATGCGGCCATGGGGAAATGGAGCGCAAGATTCCTTGTTGTTTTGCATTTGGGTTCTAACCTGTGGATGCAACATCTTGTGCTTTTGAGAGGAGAAGGATTACGCCCTATGCAAAAAAGGCTATTTTCTGTTGGAGATGAGATGAAATGGGGCCAAGGTTTGGCCCATTTGTACGCTAGAATGACTCTACTTGGTATTCTGGAGTATTTAGTATAGTATTCATTTGGATTTTTTTTTTTTTGCTGTGCGTCACTCATGTTAGGATGTTGGTGATTGGTGCTTGCAATTGTGCACAGCTATTCTAATTTTTTTAGTACAGACAGTTGGAGGCGAACTCAGGCCAGGATTTGACCCTTTTTTTTTCTCCACAGTTGCTATTTGTTTTTTTTGGGGGGGGGGGGGGGGGGTCACGTTCGTTAGAAAAGGAGAGAATGTGGGGATTATTTGTACTGTTTTGCTTTACGTTTTTTCTTTGAAAAAGGAGAAGTGATGGCTGATTCTTTGATTCCATTCTACTTCCCCCAATAGTGTTTTCTTGCCAGCAGAATGAAACCATTTTTATCACATAGATTTGTACGTCTGTAACTTGGGGTTTTCGCACTTTGCTATGTGCTTGTTCTTGTGTATATAAATGTTCCAAGATTACGTTACAAATTGTCTTCAGTAGACAAACTTTATTGTTTTGGTGATCACCCTATCCTGGGGTCCCGGATTTAATTTTTGTAGGGCCGAATGCGTGGGCTTCTTTGGATTTATCTGAAGACCATGAAAGGAATTTACCCCATTTTACTTCTTGGAGTTGTGTTTTTGATGTATTGAGCTACGATTAACTTATCTTGGATCTGACTTTGCCAAATTGGGAACTCCTTTGTATGCTTTGCATGGGGAAATCAAAATATAACCTGAAACATTAGCATTCTTATGGTTCTTTTATCTGATTTGCTGCAGGTTCCTGTTACATGGTTAAAATGGAAATAGTCCTAATCAAGAAAAGAACCTACATTGAAACATAGCATCATATACTATTGCTGGATAAGTCGGAACAGGAAGGTTCATACTCAAAATGACGGACATGAGGCGCCACTCGGTGGATGTTCCACTGTCAAGAACCTTAGTGCAGCTCAAGCGAGTGAGGTCGCTGAGGGATCCAGCAACAAACTCTTTGAGCAAGTATGCATGTGCTTCTGACAACATGATCTGGGAGACTAGCAATGGAGTCACACTGGAGCTAGGCAGGTCAGTACCCCATCAGTTGATTGAAGAAGATGGAGATTTGGAAGCTGAAGCTACAATGGGGTCAGAACGGAGTTTTCGCGCACCAAATGCAAGAACTGCATCTTATAGGAAATCTTCTGTTGTCAAGGTCAGAGGTTTAAACCCGCCAAGAAACAAGCAAGTACACCGTGTGCGCCAAGATGGTCATCGCAAGGCTGTGGATTCTAATCACTCTGATCATAGCTCTATTCGACAATTGGCAAACAATATGGAAGAGGGGAAGGAAGAGGATGAAGAAGTGAATTCTTATGAACGACCAGATCTCGCGATACCGGAGAAGACTGGTGAAGATGTGAAAATGCCAGGTTATTCTAAATCCAGGAACAAGTCTTCTGCTGCAATGAGCCGTATCGGAAGCCCCTGTATGTCAGCCACAGCCAGTGAGGCACGCTCAGTTGGGTCGAGAAGAACTGAAGAAACACGAATGAGGTCGAACGATGTTGTTGGATCAAATTTCAGTGGATGCGGGATAAGCTACTGCTGGTCTGGAGCATCGAAGTACCGCGATCTTTATTCTGATGGTCCAGAGCAACCTCTCTTATCCACCGAGGAGGCTGAGGCAGCGTTCGAGGACAATGTACCATACACTGAGACGCCAAGGTGTTTAAGCCAGAAATTTCGCCCTCGATCCTTCAGTGAGCTGATTGGCCTCAATGTGGTTGCTCAGTCTCTCTTGTATTCCTCCTGCGAAGGAAAGGTTGCTCCAATGTACTTGTTCCATGGCCCCCGGGGCACAGGCAAGACGTCCACTGCACGGATTTTCGCAGCTGCTCTAAATTGCCTCTCTCTCGAGGAGAAAAGGCCATGCGGGTTCTGTAAAGAGTGTGTCTTTCTCTTCTCTGGGAGGAGCAGAGATGTGAAAGAACTCGATGCGGCGAAAATGGATCGTTTAGGTCGAGTAAAGGCGCTTCTCAAGAGCGCATCTCTTGCCCCGTACTCATCACGCTTCAAGGTCTTCATTGTTGATGAATGCCATCTCTTGCAAGAGGATGCATGGTCAGCGATACTGAAGAGTCTTGACGCGCCATACCGGCATGCTGTGTACATTATGATTACTTCTGACCTAGATAGCCTGCCTCGCACTTCCATCACACATTGCCAGAAGTTCCATTTTCCCAAGATAAAGGTTGCAGATGTCGTCTACAGGTTGGAGAGAATCTGCATAGAGGAAGGAACGGAATTTGACCGTGATGGGTTGTACTTCATTGCTGCAAAGTCTAATGGTTCTCTTAGAGATGCGGAAATAATGCTTGATCAGCTCAGTTTGCTTGGGAAGAAGATCACGATTTCTCTTGTGCATGAACTTGTGAGTAGTGTTACCTTTGATGTTCTAACTTCGAAGTAAATTATATAGTCAGTATTATCATGTTTCTGCCTTTGATATTTGCAGGTTGGATCAGTGTCTGATGACGAGTTGATTGAATTGCTTGATCTAGCATTGTCATCAGACACCACCAATACCGTAAGACGAGCTCGAGAGCTTATGGGGTCAGCAATTGATCCTCTGCAGCTGGTCTCTCAGTTGGCAAACCTTGTTATGGACATTCTCTCAGGACGATGTCAATCTGCAGTCAGTGAAGTCAGCAAAGGTTTCTTGGGTAGATATGCGTGTATGTATCCTTTCCTTGACATGTTTCTTTCTACTTTCACATATCAGCACGCTGCTATTGTTTCTTGCTGCAAGTTCATTGAATCAATGATAAAGGGAAAGTAGCATGCTCTCATTTCTTTAGTCTGCATTGTAGAACCACTCATAGTGTGATCTGTTCTGATCACAAGTATGCATCTTGAACTATCAAACGGTTGTTATCCACATACCATTTTATTCCACTTAAGGTTTTTTACCCGTAAATGACTTTATGCTATGATCATGCAGTAGCAGAGGTTGGAATAAAGAAACTAAAGCATGCGCTGAAAATACTATCGGATACTGAAAAACAACTGAGGACGTCAAGAAATCAGGCTACTTGGGTTACAGTCGCGCTTTTGCAGTTTGGCACCAATGAATCTAACCTAGTCGTAGAATCGAATGATATGCACGAGCATTCAGCAACTGGATATACAGGTAAGTATTATCAAAGATATTACGTGTAATTATGATCTCAATACAAAATCATAACCATTTGATATGCAAATGTGCAGATGACTGGGCTTCCAAGGTAAACTCAAGCTCCAACGTCTGTCATGCTTGCAACAGCAACAAGTCCAACTGTTCTGAGAGACACTGTGGGCGGCTTAAACTTGAAAAGATCTGGAGGGGAGCCATTGGAAAGTGTCGATCAAGGTCAGCCAAAAGTTTCCTCAGGAAAGAAGGTTTCCTATCATCAGTCCATGTTACCGAAGGTAATTCACGCATACATCTACTGTTCTTGATTTTAGCCTGCTCATAGGTTCGTGCTGAGTATGACACACTACATGTGAAAAATTCTCAGAGCTGGCTATAGCTGAAGTTGGATTTAAACACCCGGATCACCTATCAAGGGCAGAGAAAATGCAAAGCCAAATAGAAAGCGCGTTACAGCATGTTCTCGGGTGCAATGTGGAGATCAGATTCAAACTTGTACCCCGTGCAGTGAGGAAAGATGCAAGGTTGAAGAGACAGTCGTTCAGCCTACTCAGCTGCTCAGGCCGGAAGCAAGAGCTGTCAGATTCAGCTGTGACCGATGAATATGAAGATGTGGGGCATGGAGCACGAGAAACACCGCTCAAAGGCTGCTACTCTAGTCAGCAACAATCACCATTCATCATGCAACGCGTTGATTCTAAACCAACTGTTCATGGGTGTGAGGTTGATGCTCGGAGCACCTTGACATCGAACAGATCCATGACAGATGATCTGACAAGGACATGCAGGTCAGAGACTAACTACTCAAAGGGTGTCAATGAGCAGGGTCGTTTTGATAGCATCCAGGAGCCTGACCTTCAACCAAACTGCTTTTCACGAACATTGAAGCTTCAAAAGAGATTCTTCTCATCGGATGCAGCACACACAATCTGTTTGAGGATACAGCCGCACAACAAAATGGCTTTCCTACCTAAGAAAGAATTTGATACATATTTCTGCACATACGAGCCTTATGAACAGTGTTCAAGATCAAATTCACGAGCTACTTACAGTTCGAGAGATGAGAACTTGTAAGCGATCTGAACGCGCTTGATATTACTTTGATAGTGTTTTCATTGATAGTTGTCATTAACACTTCTTAAGCGAGGAGCATTTTAGTCAGAGAACTGCATATAACTGTATACTCAATTACATCACTGTCTACAAGTTTTATAATGCAGTGCCGAACTCATTGCTTCTCTCCTGCAGGTCGATCAAGAATTCGCGGTTTGGTTCGAATCTGCTCTGCTGGAGGGGCCCTAAACAGCCCATCTAGCTGGTACATTACCCTATATTTTACACATCACTACATCAGGAAGCCATGTGAATTCAGAATTCTTGCCTGCTCGGTCACTAGTGGCCATGTGGTTTCTTGATCCCGTCTGTGCCAGAGCTATCCCCCATATCAGCAGGTGCTTTCTTGCAAGCATAGTTGCAGACAACCACTGCAACAACCGCACAAATATTGCTGCGGGGGAACATCGAGGGGAAACCAAGATGATCTTATAGAACCGTATAACAATGCCAAGCCCTTCCTCTTTTTTAACAATTCAACTTTGTGTGTATGCGTGTGTAGCTCGTTCAATGCAGAATTGGATGATCATACTAGATGGATCACGATGACACGTACAATTCTGAGAAGTCAAAACTTTGCCCCAAGCTGGAAATTTGAACACCTTTGGCAGCAATATTCGAGGAAAGTTTGCGGATGGCATTCAGTCTACATAACTAAGACGTTTGCAACTAGCGATTTCTTGTTATTGATTTGTAGGCTGGATTTAGTCAGATTTTGTTAGTTATGCAGATTTGAGAAGAGACTTATATTTGCAGTTCTTTCATGAAAGGAATAAATAGTGCTAGTGGTCACTTGTACAGCATGTCAATGATGTGAATAATTCTGTTATTCCTGATATTAAATCCCTTTTGTTGCAGAACGGGAAAATGAAGCTGATCAAACAATACACTCTAAATGAATGTTTTGTGAATTGTCGTTCGAAGTTCAGTTTATCAAACCGTTTAATCACAGCTAGAGATCCAACCCCGACCCGGTAGACCTAATTATGATTAAATCACAAACATTATGTCATACAGGCCTTTATAGTCACAATCAATTAATTATGATTGTATTGTGCCTAAGCAACCTTTTGGTTTCTCCCGCTGCCGATTTTATCTAAGAATTTTTTGTAGGGTGCTCCATTCCCCTTCCGCGTTACTTTCTCTAGAATTTTCGAGCAGCTCTTTTGCGAGAAAAGAAGCAAAAATACTGGGATAGTGAATGTTTCAGCAAATTTTCTTAAAAAATAACTCGCCTTCTTATTAATATGACAAAAATAAATGCCCTTAAAAAATTACAAAAATAATTTTTTGTCGTCAAACGATTTAGCGACAAAAGCAATAATTTTCTGTCCTCAAATGAATTAGTCACTAAATGAATTGGTAATAAGAGATTTGTTGTCAAATGAAATGGTGACATGCTAAAGACAACTCATGTCACAATTTCAATTGACGATATAATCAGCCAGCAAATGATTTAGTGACATAAGCCTATCAGCCAAACTAACCTGCCAGCGAAACCAAGGCTGTCGCTAAATAACACTGTATCACCGAATGGTTGCAACAAGATATGTCGCTAAAAGAACTGGCGACATGCTGATAGGGAATCTCCTGTCGCCATTTCAATTGGAGACATACCATATTGCCAAATGAATTGGCGATAAGAGTTGCCACGTCAGCCTCGTCAATTCATTTAACAGAAACCCGTCGTCAAATAAATTGGCGAGTATTATTCTTGCAATTTTTTTAAAGCATATTTATCTTTGTCATATTAATAAAATAATAGGTTATTTAAAAAGTTCGACCCCTGCCGGTTGCTATACTGAGAAGACTATTTACATAGTACTACTAGTAGTGGTGAGAACTTAATTTTTTTTGTTCTAACTAATTACTACCACGCATGGCATATAATAAACCGATCCTTTGGCACTACCAGAGCACTAGTATAGTGTCCTGTCTTTCGGTTTTCTTTTCTCAGCACGTAATATATGGTCTTTTTCTTTTTTAAAACGTTTGTTTCCTTTTCCTTAATTCCAGGATATTTGTTTCCTTTTCCTTAAGATGATGCTGGAGGTGGGGGGACATCTGTTGTGAGCCACAGGGATGAGTTAGACACATTAAACAATGGCCATCGGATGTGGGTGAGTAAAGTTGAGGAAAGATCTGAGAGGTTAATTTTGATGGAATCAAGTTTCTGGGGACGTTTCGCTGGGTACATGAAGGTTGGACCATCTCTAGTGGGGTGCATTATTTGAAGTGGACGTAGAAAAAAATGCTTAGATGCATTATAAAGGAGTATAGATGTAGAATCAAGAATGAAACCAACCAGAAGTTATGCATTACTTGTCCACTGTCCAAAAGAGAGATCACCACGAAACCTAGAGTCCAGACTCTAAAGCGAACAAAATGTTCCACAATTTTGACATTCTAAAAGGCAGTCCTTTTTTTTCACCCTGTAAGTTCAGAATGCGATTCCCCCAAGAGTTACTATGGGAAATAAATGGCGAGGCAGGCAGATGCTGGAGGAACTAGAGGGGATCAATGGCGACACGGACCGGGGTCGGCATTGTTTCCTTGCCCTCAGCAAGCTTGACGCCAAGCTGGCCCTTGAGACCTCCCCCAAAGGCGAATAGCTTACCGGATTCAGTGAGGGCAACTGTATGGGACAATCCCATATCTTCGTTAAGCCAGTCCCAGGTGTTAGTTGAGCTAATCTGCACAACCTTTTCGTTTAGCCCAGTAAGTGAAGTGACTAACCTGGGGGTTGGGACAAAGTCATTTATCGTGTCGAACTCCTGAAACCAAGAGCAATGAAACGATAAATTCAGTAGTTCAGAAAGTCAATAGTTGGATGTTAAACTATAGGTATGCCAAAAAAAATTCAAGGATCAAAAGCATCTTAGAGAGAATGATCAAACCTGAAATCCTAGATTAAAGGATTCCCCGAATCCAAAGGAGTAGACATCCCCATTATCTGCGACGACGAAGGTGGTGTATTCGCCGGCTGAAACATGCACAGCCTTCACATTGCTCAAGCTTTCCACTGCTGTGGGGAGGGTCATGCATTCTTCATCATTTCCATGTCCCAAACAGCCATTGGTACCCCATCCCCAGGTAAATACACGTCCATCGCAGCCAAGGACGGCAGCATGCCAAGCGCCAGCTGATATTGACATCGGCTTTATGTTGAATGCCTGAAAATGTGCAATCAACTGAGCTATACCCTCGTTTTTCTTGCTGCCATGCCCAAGCTTGCCTCCTAAACCGCAGCCTACAGAGTACACTGACCTGCATTTTGAAATGCAAGATCAAAATTTCTACTCCCAAGAGAATGTAATTATCCAGATCACAAAAAGGTCATGACCCTGAATTCTTTCAAAGCAAGGTTGTTCAATTATGTGAATGGACATGCTTATTGGATATTGTAGCAACAAAACCAGCCATGAATAAAGGGCAAAGAAGTGCTTACATTCCAGTCGGCTTGTAGGCCAACATAAGGAGATAGCAATTGCCAGCAGCAATCTGCGCGACAAGAACATCCTCAAGCGGTCCAGAGAGAATACGAGGCTCAACATCAGTAAGATCTGAGCTATGACCAAGCCTCTCAGCACGGCCCCAAGAGAAAGTATAAACCTGGCCCTCTCTGGACAAAACTGCAGAGAAGTAGCCTCCTATAGAGGTTTGCACCACAAAGATGCCCTTCAATGATTCCACCAACTTAGGACTGCTAACGTAGTTAACATCAGCTGTCCCAAAGATTTCCATCCCCCCAAATATATCCTGTCCAAATGTGTAGACACTTCCCGTATCGCTCACAAGCATTGTTCGCCTTGATCCAACTGCAGCTTGTATGATTCTGATGCCTTTCAGGGACCTACAAGGCAGCCACAGTTTGTGATCATGGCACATAGCTCTATTTCAGCCAAATTAACATATATTACCTGATAAGGCATGGCTTAAACTGGTCTTCCGTATCCCCAAGGCCAAGCTGGCCTGAGCAGTTAGCCCCAAATGAGTATACCTCCCCCTTTGTTGTGACAACAATGCTGTGGCCTGGTCCAGCAATAACCTGGGATTTATCTCGGCGGTAATTATTCTCGCCAACTAAAATGTACTTAAGTACAAGCTTCCAAGAGCCCCCACACCGCTGCTTCAACAACTCCTTCTCTTCTTGTTTCATTGGCCTAAATATGGAGCTTTTCTGGCACATATCAAATGCTGCAAGTTCTGGAAGAGACAATGCAAAGTCTGGAAGGAACATCGCGGGCTTTCTGAAGAATTTACATGTAGCCTGAAACAACAGAGGATCTCTCCATCGTTATCATCATAATCATCAGCAGTTCAAAACTCAAATGCTGAAAGCATAAAAATGTAGTCGTACCTCCAAAGCAGCAAGATCTTTAGGATCCAGCTCGCAGGATGAGAGCACATGGAGAAGAATGGACGGGTTCACTGTTAGGGGGAATTGCTCTGTTGATTTATTTTCATAGCATTGGCGTTTTGAGTGCTCCACCGCCGGATGTAATGAAGAAGAATGGGAGGTGGCATCATTGACTATCTTGTGGAACTGTATAACCAGCGCAGCTCTGCTTGCTGTGGCATCCATTGGGCACTCCATGATCTAGCAGTGCCCTTCTGGGATCAAAGTTGGGAGTGAATTAGGGCTGCCAAGAAAAAGGGAAAATTACACACTGGGTAGCCAAATGTACCAATATGATTACTAATTAATCATGTAGAAACTCATGGATTCTAAATAAACTGGCCAAATGCATTTCTATAGAGAAAGTAATTACTCAAATGCACTGTAATTTGCAAGAACGCAAAACATCAACTGAATATATACGGTTATGTAACTCATGTTACACTTTCTTGTTAAAGATAGGAACACATAATGATCATATAGCATGGTAGAGTGAGATATTATACTAAATTCAGCAATTTCTGAGGATGAGATTAGCCACAACAAGACCACTCCTCAAGCTGATCGCACAGGTATATCAAAGTATTCCAGCATTTTAAGATAAGCTTATCAAACAATGGTCTACTATACTGCTACCTGCAGAATCTAATGCACAGTACTAGCTGCAAGGAAAGGTTATAACTCCTATACACACTCGTCAAGGAAAAAGAGCCCACAAATATTGACATGATAAATGGATAAAAAACCGCATCACCGTTCATGATCATCGCAGATCAATCAACACTAACACAGTTACAGACTTAAGCAAGAAAAAAAAAATTGAGATGATACATGATCATGAAGAGAGAAGCAACAATTCCATAATCCAAGCAAGGTCCAGATCACAAAATCCCATCTTTAAGGCATCCACCATCTTAAGGTCCCGTTACATCACCAAAAAACCCCAACTCCACACAACGCAATTACCAACACAGAACTTTAGAATCAAAAAGGGGACTCTACGAATAAACAAAAGATCCTTTCTTTCCCGCATAGATCGAACTAACACGATCAAACAACAACCCCCTAAATCTAATCAGATTCCCCAAAACTCCCTGGACCCAAAAATTCATACAAAAGATCCCAACAGATTTTCGGCAAAAAAGAGAAATCTGAAAGAAAAAATTGCAGGTCAAGGATGCTAGGATCACATGGAATTTCGGTAAGGTGCAATCCGATCACACGGAGCTAAGATAAATTGCCTGGTTTATCTGATCTTCGCAATGTTGCAGACTTGGGATTTGGGGATGGTAGTAAAGTTTCCTGGGAACTGGAGAGGGCGGAGAGAGAAAAGAGGTCTCCCATAGTCCCATATATATAGATGCCAGTCGGTGCCACATCAGCAAAGTGGTTCCCCAAGTCCACCGGATTCTCTGCAGCAAGGGCCAAGGGGTGATGGTGATTTCTCATCTTCTAATCGCTCGTGCTAATCGCATCGATCTTTTTGTTGTTATTGAAATGAAAAGTAATAAATTATAACATTATGAAAGTAATTTTTAATTCAAATATATAAATATTTTTTTAGAAATAAGTCTGTTTTACTCTCCTCAACTCCGAAAATCAGCCCTCACATCATGAAACTCTTAAACCGTGTAGAATACCCTCCGGTTTAGGCCGATGTGGTATCCAAGGTGGCATATGTGATGACATGTGCATTGGTATAGTTGAGTCCAGGTTTCAAACCCCGTTTCGGTTCAAATCTCGGCACCCTCCGGAATCCGAAATTTCGGACGACATCTAAACGAAATTCAAAAAGCAAAATTCAAATCCGATCTTTCTTTAAACGAGATTTCGGTGGGAAATACCGAAATATCGATGGAAAATGGCGAAACCTAGGAAAGTTTTGGAGGACGCGGACGCGGTGCTCGGCGCGGAGTCGGCTCGGGCACTCGGACGTCGACGCGGTGCTCGGTTTGAGCACTCGGACGCGAAGGAGTCAGCTCGGGCCTCAGGCACTCGGACACGGAGGAGCTCGGAGCCCCCTGATTCGCAACTGTGGCGCACCCTGATTCGCAACCTCCACTCACATATCCCCCACCAGGTGCTCGGCGCGGAGTCGGCTCAAGCGCTCGGTGTGGAGCAGCCAAGGAGCGCGGATCTGGCGGAGGGCGTGCGAATTAGGAATAGGGCGTGAGGATCTGGCGGAAGAGCGCGGAGGAGGACGGTGCGAGGATTTGGTGGAGGAGGACAGCACGACCGTGAGAGGGGTACAGCGCACGAAGAATGGCGGAGGAGGACGACACACGGAGAATGGGGACGGGCGAGGCGCGAGGGCAATGAGAATGGGGGCGGCGCTGCAGCGGACGGTAAAAAAAATGAATCAGTGCGCAGGCGGCATGGGGCAAAAATTGGCGAAGCTGGGGTTCGATCCCTCGATCGATCGCATGAGGCACAAACGGCTTACCAACCAAGCCAAGCATTGATTCGCGTTCGTATTGCATGTGGTCAAATTTTATATTTCGTTGCCTGCCGAAAACTGAAATCTCGTCGAGATTTCGGCGAGATTTTGAACACTGCTTGAGTCAACAAACAAATGAAACAGAGGGACCCACAAGTCAAGTTGAGTCCTTCCCCTCTTTCTTTGACTCATGTTCACTCTCTTGCTGGCTATGGCCACCGCCACCAAGTTAGATCTTGGACGGCCTCCTTTGTGTCCAAACTCCAATTCTACCATATCTAGGCTTCCTCCTTGTACTCTGTTACCGTAGCTGCCTAGGCCGCCATGAAGGACAAGACAAAGAGTAGAATGGTGCGTTCCATCCCAAACAAATTTTACAAGCCAGGATGTGGTTGGGTCATCGTGGTGGTGATGTGGCAGTGGATAAAGCCAAATCTGAGAGCATCAAAAGATAGAGAAGGGAGAGGTGATGCACATGTGCGAAGGAAATCGAACTGAGTCTCACCAAAGGCAACGTACAACAACGACGAAGCTGGATGGTGCTAAAGAAGAAGAACTTCAACTATGAGCAATTGCTGGCACAAAACTTAAACTAATTTGGCGATACAAGGGAGGAGATGGTGGAACACGATGTGATGCAGAAAAGTTTTGGGATTAGCTCACCAAGGACGTTTTGAGTTCGGTGGTCAAGATAGAGCTCAGCTAGCCATGCATGGTGCAACATTCCTCGGTTCCTTCGTGGGCGAGATAGAGAGGAGAATGGTGTGGTGGGAAGGAAGGCTATAGATGGAAGGAGGAAGGAGGGCTAGCTCGTGGCACGTACATGGTGGCACGGCTTAGGGCGGAGCACTGCGTGGGCATGTGTAGACTTGTTGCGCCAGGAGGCGGTGTGAGCGTGTTCTCCAAGGCATGGCGTAAGTAGGCATTGCATGTAGGGCCGTGGGTACGGTAGTGTGTGCACGAGGGAATGCTACAATGTGAGAGGAGAGACGAGGAAGAAAATGATCATTTGCTTTGTGTTACGGCAGTTGATATGTGTAGTGATGTGGTATCCATGTTAGTAAACTTATCCATGTAGACGCCATGTCAGCGAAATCAGGGTGAATTTACTGCAGGGGGTGATTTGCACGGTATTGATAGTTCAACATGGTTAGTTATCCGGTTTTGTAGTTGAAGGTTGAAATATGGACTTTGTCAATAGTTGAGGAAGGCCAAATGGACTTTTTACTTATTTTATATGTCCAATCTAGATGTTCACAAGAATACAGAAGCTATAGTTAAAAATTTGAACCGCACCTATTTCAATCCATCACTCTCTTGTGGTCAGAGCGAGCATAGTCTCTAATCTTTATCTTATATGGTCCTACATGAAAGCAATATATTTTTTAATCATGACTACGAGAATCACAAGAAAACAATATTTGGCACTAATTAACTCCACTAGCTAAAGAAAGAGATCTATATACTTTTGTGTCACTTTCGTCTAAGAGAAGAGCAAATGATATACCAGCAATTTATGCCATACCCGCAGACACCAACTGCAACGTAATCAAAGGCACGTAGCGCATGTCATCATGTTTGACAATATCCTAACCAAAGAAGACGGAAGCGAATGGGAAAAAAAACCTTCGATACATGATACAGAAGAATTGAAATTCAAAGAGCAACTATGAACAAACACATGCAAATAGACCGTACTTGAAAAGCTGAAGGCCGTGGGCAGCTAATTACAAAAATTCCGCTTGTCTTTCAATACCTCAACTGTTTATGGCATCTCATAACCTGAAATGAAATGGTGTTCGAAGTTTTGGAGTTTTTAGAGGATACTATAGATTTTAGAAAATACTGTGGTATTACAAACTTTGAGATGTTTGGATATTGTTGTAGGTGTAAAAACCGAACATGAGAGAGGGGGTGGACGTCAGCCGTTTAACAGGCCATCGTCCACGAGAGTGAAAATGACACAGGGGATTTATACAGGTTCGGGGGTTCGAAAGGACCGCCCTACTCCTGTCGACCAGTCTACGGGGGTTAGTCTCCGGAGAGCAAGGCCCCGAGGGCTCGTCAGTTTTAGTCTTCCTTCATATTGCTCAAGAGAGCTCTAGTTACAAATGAGAAGGGATGGGTATTTATAGACTCTTGGCCTATACAAATGACCAGAATACCCCTTAAGAGAATAACTAGTCTATAAGTACAAGAGGAGGGCAATATTGTCTTTTGTTGGCACGGTTGTAGTCCCTTGATCTGTATGCCGCATAATTGGTAGCTCTTCAGGTATTCTTCAACAGTAGCCCCCCTGCCCTTTGGTGCTAAGGAAAGCGCCCGAAGGGGTAGTATTAGATGACATCCATGCTTGCGGAGGTTGTGGGAGAAGCGCCAGGCTCAATCAAACTTGGAGAACCTTCGATAGCCAATTCCGAATTTGCATGCTTGAGCAAGTGGGCTAGATCAAGCCATTCTTCTTTTGCGGGCCATCGACTTAGCCGTAAACTTGGGCCGGCCCAACTTCTTCTTTGGCCTCAACTAGCCCCTCAGGCAGCGCAGTTTACCTCAACGCAGTAAATAGAGGAGGAACCCAACCCCGCTGAGATGCGCGATGCATAAGCAAAGCTGCTGCTTTGCTTTTTCTAAAGGCTGCCGCCCTGGTAAGACTGCCCTTGTAAGACTTCCTCGCCTCAATGGACATAGTCTGTGTAAAAGGTATGAACCAGTTGCTGGAGTATTTAACCCGCTCTTCACTGGAGCACCCGAACGGCGGAGAAGGAGCCGATGCTGGGCTCAGGCGCACAAGCAGGGGAAAGAACCGACCCCGAGGTGAGCAGAGGAAACCTTCCTTCCTTCCTTGAACGCCTCTCGCATTCGTAGCTCACTTGCGCAGTAGACCGGACGGAGCGGAGTGGTGCCGAGAACAGGGCACAGCCATTAGGAGTGTCGAGCATCTGGCATAGACCACAAGGCACGCTGGAGGGGCGCTAGGCGCACACCACACCGCCGGATGCAGGGCGTAGCCGATTGCGGGGGCAGGATGCTAGGGTGCTAGGCGCGCGCCCCTCCGCCGGATGCAGGGCGCAGCTCACTGCAGGCGTAGGGCGCTAGGCGCACACCACTCCATAACAAACTGGGCGCGGGCCCACTGCTGCGCAGCAATTACCGGGCGGTCCACAGGGGGGCGCCGCCGTTATGAGGAACACCGCCGCGGGGCTTGGAGGCATCGGCTGCTGGGCCTCGTGCTGTAGGGGATGCCACCGCTGCAATGGGGAGCACCGTTGTAGGACTTGACTGCGTAGATGCAGGAGTCCAGCTCAGTGCGCGGAGGACCCGCATGGGGGGTAGGGCGGCCACGGATCAGTCACGCGGGTGCAGGGCGCCTCAGCGTTCGGCCGGGACTTTGGCCCTCGCGGGTGTAGAGATGCCACGCAGGGCGCTATACGTGCTGCAGGGCGCCCCCCATGGAGACCACACAGAGAAGTGCGGGGCATTTGCGCGAGCACGGCGCTGGGGACCCGCACAGAGCACAGGCGGCTAAGGACTAGAAACAGGACGCAGGGTTCCCACGCGGGCATGGGCAACTGAGGGCCGAATCCCGCAGGGCGCAGGGAGTTGGCCACAAGGCGCATGACCTAGGGCGCTGGACAAGCGAGGCACTTGGCGAGTCACAGGGCGCCTGGAGCCGGCTGCAAGGCGCTTGTGGTCAAGCAAAGAGCGCGACACGCAAGGTCGCGACTGCAAGGACGCTCGCCGCGGGCACTCGCGAGGCGCTGCACGCACAGGCATGCCTGTAGGACGCAAGGGGGAGAGCACGCTAGGGCAGAGCACTAGGCGATTACCACTTATGAGCACGGGACACCACGCGCGCAGGTGAAGGAAAACAAACGCCCTTGCTCAGGCGGCGCGCGCCACGAGTTGCGGCGCTAGGCGTTGATCTTTGGCGCAGAGGGACACCTCTCGCGCGCATGCCAAAGGGCACAAGGCATCGGCTGCATGGCCACACGGGGCGCAAAGGCACTGGGCGCAGGGCGTTGAAAGAGTTGCAGGGCGCCGGGCGAGCTGCAGGGCGCACCTCGCGAGAGCGAAAGCCGAAGGGATGAAAGCGCAGGGTGCTCGCCGTGCGCGTGTTGGCTGAGGAGGCGCGGGTGCAGGGCGCTCCCAGCGCGTCTTGGCCGAAGAAGCGCGATTCTGGTGGCCCTTGTGCGGGAGTTGGCCGGAAGGCGTGGCGCTGGCGCTCCCCACGCCGCATCTTGACCGTGGGCGCGAGCACGGCGATCTGCGCGCAGAGCGGCGAGAAGGGCTCGGCGCTGGCCGCCTGCCTAGACGCTGGTGGAGCAAGCGTGGCGCAGGTGTTCCCCTCACGGGCACTTGGCCGATGCGTGCACGAACGGGGGCGCTCCCCATGCGGGCATAAGGGGCACGGCTGTGGCCACCGGGCCCTCCCTGCGTAGACGCTTGGCCGAGGGGACATGGGCTGGCCGCAATGGCGCTAGCACATGGGTCCTTGGCCGCCACAGGCGCTGGCGCGCCGCCACGCTCGGGATCGCGCGCCGCAAGGCGCGGCGCAGTGGCGCTGGTCGTAGGGCATCCATCCGCGCGGAGACACGGACGTCCAGTAAGCGGGCGCGAGTGCTCGGCTGCCTCTAGGCGCAGGCGCCTCGACTCGCAGGACGTCCGACCAAGTAGGGCATTGCGCTCCCGACCATGCAGAGCGCAGGGCGTCCAACCGCCGTGGGGCAGCGCGTGCGCCGGTCTCTAGGGCGCTGCTGCGGGCGTTGCCGCAGGACACACGAGCGCAAGACGTAGGGCTCACGCGCATGGGGTGCAGGGCTCTGCGGGACTTGGCAACCGCAGGGCTGCTCGGCCATGAGTTGCAAGGCGCATGGAGTCCGGCCACAGGGCGCACAGCCGCGGGGCCTCGGGGCGCGGATGCCAAGGATCAAGGGCGCGGGCGCACGGGGCGTGTGGGCACTCGGCCGCAGGGACACAGGCGCTTGTAGGGCACTCGGGCGTGGGGAGCCTCGACTGTGCACGATGCACCGAGGCAAGAGGGCGTTTGGCCAAGTGCAGGGCGTGGGTACACTGACGAGGTACACAGCCTCGCGGAAGGAGCGTCGCGGGCGTGGCGCCGGACACCGGCGCCGCGGGCGCAGAGCGCGGCCTGACGGGCGCAGAGCGCGGCGCTTCGGCGGCACGAGGTCGCAGGCGCTGTCCCCACAAGGCGCAAACGCGAACGAGGGCACTGCCGAGCTCGACCGTACAAGCCTTGGAGGCCGCTAGGCGCGTGGTGCTTGGACGTCGGGCGCTTGGGGCACATAGGTGGGGAGCGTGGGCGTCGCCATAGGGTGCAATTGCACAGGACTTGGCCCCCGCGGGACGCAAGGCTCACGCGGGGGCAAGGTGCCTGCACGCAGGGCACCGCGCGCGAGGGTCTCTGACCGCGGTGCACCGAGCACGGGCGCTAGGTGCTGGGAGCGAGCGTCGAGTGCTAGCCGCGGGTGCACGCGTTGATAGCTCCTTTGGCGAGACTCCTGTTGGGAGCTTCCAGTTGAAGTGGTACAGGAGTGTAGTTAGCACGAGCTCAATGCTGGCTTGCGCGAATGCTATTCCAAGGCACATCCTTCATCCTGCCGCAAATGGCAAAAACTCAAAGTTCGTGTCGTAGGCGTAGGGGCGTGAACCGCGCAGGACCTGACCACCATGGGGCACCCGCAGAGCGCAGAGCTATAGGGCGTAGGGCACTGAGTGAAGGGCGTTGTAGGGTGCAGGGCGTCGAGCATTGCGATGAGCATAGGACACTAGGCGCCGGGTGGCAGGGCGCTGGCTGCCGGGCACTGCGCGCGAGGGTGCTTCCGCAGGGTACCATGCGCCGACGCTCGAGGCGCAGCTATAGCATGCACCATCTCGGGGTGCACGAATGCATCCCAAATGTTGTTCTTGAATATCTTCTTCGGCTCTCCAAATCCGAGGGCGTGTGGTGTCGTCGCTTCAGGGCAAGGCCACCGTAGGGCCTAGTGGGCACGGGCACAGCTGCAAGGCACTCAGGGGCGAGCGCGGAGCCCAAGGGCGAGGGTCGCCCAGTTGCAAGGCGCTCGGCGCTGGGACGCCAGCGTGGTCAGGGATCGCCACAGAGCGCTTGACGCTGGGGCACAAGAACGCGGTCAACAAGGCGCTGGGCACAAGAGCGCGACATCAGGTCGAGGGATGAGGTCCCGGCCATTGCGGGGCACGGGTGCTAGCAGCAGGCCTACATCTGTTGTAGGGCATTGACCATGGGCACCAGTTGTGGGCACGGGCAGTCATCAGGAGAGTCCAGGTACTACGACAGGAGCTTGCCATTGGGGTATTTGGGGTTCTCGTCCTTGAAGTATATCTTCATCAGGAGCTCTATCTAGCCAGCCTCCTTAACGGAGCTTGTCGGCGTGCATGTGAGCATGCAGAGCTCGCCATTGATTGATGTCCACGAGCCAGTATTCCATCTTCTCTCGCGGGTTGGAGAGCACGATGGTTGACATCGGCAAGGGCGTCACCGGGGAAGAGGCCTCGATGATGTTCTTGAGTTCAGCATTGTGGCGAGTACTTACTTCTTGTAATGATGAGCTCACCGATGAAGTACCCCTCAAGGAGGGCACGGGACTTGTCGGAGTGGATGGCACCGAATTCTTTGGTGTAGTCGGTGTCGACGTTGATGAGGATGTTATTTGTACCGCCTGGATGGCCCTTGAGGAAAATCGCAACCAACAGTTGTTCATCATGCCCATGAGGCGCGAGATGAGCTTCTCTGACTTGGTGTTCATGACTTGATGGAGATGACATTTTTGGAGCTAGCCTCCTGCTAGAGAGACAATCCGAAGAAGGCAGGAGGCCAACTAGATTCTTGCGGAGATGAATGTCCCTGAATATGAGGCACTTCAGGAGGCGGTATCTCTGATGGCTGGGGATGCAACAACATTGTCAATAGTCCAACGTTGGAAAACTTTCCGAGGCTTAACCAAATTTTGGCTTGATGCTGCGCGAGTGCTTCACACGAGGAGCGTTTGTGTGAGCCACGAGGCTCGTGGCAATCGCACGAGGACACCCATGACTTAGTCAAATTTTATCCCATTGGGCACGCAACGCCCAAGACTTAGCCAAATTTCAGCTTGATGCCACACGAGTGCTCCCCACGAGGGCTGAAGGGTGAGGGCTCCATGCAAGGCACGAGCCTCGAGGGATCCACAGAGGACGTGCTCCATGTGAGGGACGAGGCCTCTGTACGAGGAACGAGTCTCGAGGGATTTGCCCGAGCGCACCCATGACTTTGCTAGATTTTTGCCTCACACCACGCGAGGGGCGTGGCTTCCGCATGAAGCAACAGGCCCGAGGGATCCTCGCAAGGATGTCCATGACTCAGCCAGATATTTGAAGCAAGGCCCAAGTGAGCGATGCGCAGATGCTCAAGGCCAGCTACCCGGGCGAGGTTTTGAGTGTCATGGTGTCTTCTTGTCGGTTGCACCAATAGCCCCTCTGTCCTTGGATGTGATAGTTGAAGCATCGAGGGACAAGTGGGATAATCTATTACCACAGAACGTGGTGAAGCCCGATCTCTTATGCCGAGGATTGAAATATAATTGATGCTTTAGCAGTGATTGCCCCTAATTGTTAAGGGGAGCCCCTGTGATACTAAGTCATGGAGCACATTCGAGAGGTGCTCATCAGGCTAAGTTATAAGCACCACATGGCCACAGAGGGGCGAAGGCTTTGAGGTGCTCATTCGAGAGGTGTCTTAAGACTTAGTCATGGAGCATATTCGTGGAGCGCTCACGAGACTAAGTCATTAAACACCACATTGCCAATTGGGGTCAAAGCCCCCAGTGGGCTTCAGGGGTGCTCATGAGACTAAGTCGTGGAGCACCTTTGAAGCACTGTAGGGAGGCACAATAATTTTTTGGCGCCAAAAGCCCTCGAGAGGCAAACTTCCTACATGCCCCACGCCTCTGATGGGCGAGTGAAGGGTTCTTTCTTAGTCATCCCATTAGAGCATGGGCATTTGACTTGGTTGGGTGCATGCTTAATGCCGTATGCTAGCTTCCTGTTGTGGAGGCCATAGTATGAATGTGAACTTGATAAGGGCCAATGCCTAAGCCCCCCGTGAGAGGCATATCGTGGTCTCTATGAAATATGCGGGCAGTGGAGCCCTCCTACCCAATAGATGGGGGTTTACTCGAGGAGATTGGGAGTGCACGGGAGTGATTAACCCTTGCCAAGCAGCGGGGCAAGGCGAGGGGTGACCCAGAGGTCATTCGGCGCATGGCCTGGAGGCTGAAAGGGGGACTAATCCTTAGCACATCCATCAACTTGGCCGCTTGACCCAAGTTGTCACTAATGCCCTGGGTCCAGCGGGACATTAGCCGCCATGGTGGGGGCTACGAACGCCCATGCCACCTTGGGCTTTTATTAGGGGAGACCACATGGGTCGTACGCCCTACGCACCACGAGGGTGAAAATCCTATACAAGGAATATGTAGAGGAACTGCCACGGTGGGAGCGACGGACGCTCAGGCCACCTTGGGCTTTTGTTAGGGGAGACCGCGGGGGTCGTGCGCCCTATGCACCGCGAGGGTGAAATCTCATACATGGAAAATGTATAGGAGCAACCATGGTGGAGGCGACGGATGCCCAAGCCACCTTAGACTTTTTCTAGGGGAGACCACGAGGGTCGTGCGCCCTATGCACCGCGATGGTGAAATCCTATACAAGGAAAATGTACAGGAGCCGCCATGGTATACAATATGACTTAGATGTAAGTCTTGTGGAGCTTGTCTGTATTTCGCATGTGCTTCAGTTGCTTGCCTTCCAAAGTTGAAAATCAGTAAGAATCCGACCCCAAAGCTGAGAAGATGCAATAAGGGCCTTTCCACTTTGGATGAAGTTTTCCATGGGCTCTGCAGGGAGGATAGCCTTTGCCCCATTAGTCTTTGGATGAGCCATTGAAGTGCAATGTAGTACCGACGGAACTGCAGAAGTCCCTTAAGAAAGATGCATCAAATTGAGTTTTATTGTCCACTATGAGCTCCTTTGGGATCCCAAAATGGCACACGATGATCCTCCAGAAGAATTTCTGTATAGAATGGAACATAATGGAGATCAAGGGTTCCGCCTCTATCCACTTTGTGAAATAATCCTCAGCTACCGCCACGTGCTCATAGGCCCCCTGGCCCGATGGGAATGGTTCAAGTAGGTCCATTCCCCATTGGGCAAGAGACCAAATGATTGGTATAGAGTGTAGGGGAGTGGCAGGAGTATGGTGATTGGATGCCATCTTTTGGCATCCTCCGCATGCCTTGAGGGTGCTGACAGCGTTTTGCACCATTATGGGCCAATAAAAGCCTTGACGTAATACTTTTGTTGTTGTCGCCCTTGGTGTGATATGGGAGCTAAAAAGGCGAGCCATTACTGCGTCTTCAGGTTCCTCCTCCCCTAGATACATTTGATGATTAGAGTTATTCAAGAGGGAGGCGGAATCGAAGCCGCATTGTCCTTGAGAGGTAGCTCGGGATCTGATGTTTCCTCCTTCACTGATGGCATAGTTAAAACTTTGAAGAAGACTTCTGTAGGGAGGGACTCTTGAGAGCCCGCGGCTCGGGCTAGACTATCCACCCGATAATTATCTCCTTGAAGAATCCAACGAGCCTCACGCCCAGAGTGGTGTTCCATCTTTTGTACTTCTTTCAAGTACTTGCCATTCTAGGGTCTACGCATTGGTATATTTTGCAATGGTATATAAGGATCCCCCTGAACCCTTCATTCAACGGGCATAGCAGCCGAAAGGGGGCCCTGTTTGACATTGCGGTATGGGCGAGCGGGGGGAGGCTATATGGGTTCCCTCCTTGCTTGCCCCTATCGAGGAAGGTTGGGCCTCCACGCGCCCCGGGTCAGTGCTTACTTGGACCAAGGGCGGTGGTAGGAGCGGTGAGAAGTGTGGAGGGTCACCGTGAGGACGGTAAGAGGGCATCATATAGTCTGCAGTTAGCTTTGTGTTTGCCTTTACCACTTGGTTACGTCCAGAGCCATAGGGATGATGGTCGGCTCTGGAGCTCCCAACCCCGTGGTAGCAAGGGTATCTCGAGCCTCCTGCCCTTACTCCGCGGCAGCTTAGCACAAGGGAGGAAGGTGCGTATGGGGCCCTGTAGCTTGTAGGATATTGTCCACCCTAGAGTGGATGGCTCCGACCTTCGAGGAAGGCACACGCTTGGGGTTCCATCGAAGAAGATGGTCGTTCACATGCCCCTTGCGCTTCGAGGCCAGGGGAGGCTTGGAGTGTTTCTTGGTAGGAGCCATAGCCTTATATGAGTTAGCTACGGTCCCCACGGACGGCGCCAAATGTTGTAGGTGTAAAAATCGAACATGAGAGAGGGGGTGGACGTCAGTCGTTTAACAGGCCATCGTCCACGAGAGTGAAAATGACACAGGGGATTTATACAGGTTCGGGGGTTCGAAAGGACCGCCCTACTCCTGTCGACGAGCCTACGGGGGTTAGTCTCCGGAGAGCAAGGCCCCGAGGGCTTGTCAGTTTTAGTCTTCCTTCATATTGCTCAACAGAGCTCTAGTTACAAATGAGAAGGGATGGGTATTTATAGACTCTTGGCCTACAAATGACCAGAATACCCTTTATGAGAATAACTAGTCTATAAGTACAAGAGGAGGGCAATATTGTCTTTTGTCAGCACGGTTGTAGTCCCTTGATCTGTATGCCGCATAATTGGTAGCTCTTCAGGTATTCTTCAACAGATATAACAAAAACTATTATTTTATAGCTGTAGTATTTCAAATGCTATGGCATTTTTGGAGTTTTCAAAAATGACAAACAACCTCTTTTTTAAAACCGAGCTCAACTAACTCCTCAAATACGCATTTCCCCCTAATTTACAAGAGGCATGCGCACCACACACGTCAGTTATATGCATGCCCTAGCCTAAGGCGAGGAGGGGGAGTGCCACGCTCTTCAGCGGCCGTTGGATCAACGTGTCGAGGACGGATGATCTGATCGCCTACCCCAACCCACAATCCTAGCGCACGCACCTGCCTCGCACTCTCGATCGCCTCCCTCCCTCTCCTCTCTCTCTCATGAAGTGATTGCTTTTTTAACCTCTATTGCCTCATTTTTTACCAATACAATCTCTTTTCAAACAGAATTACAAATATAACCCTATTCCGATGCAGAATGCGCCTCATACCTCCCTTTCCGCGGGAGGTCTTACCAGCCGTTTGCCGTGGCAGAGTTTCTTGTCGCTTCCCCTGTCGCGGGCTTAAAAAAAAGGGAAATACTAGCGTCCGGACGTTCGATACTGTTCATTTCATCGGACGCTCGCTGCAACATTTTTTTTCCAACGTGTGCAACATTTTTTTTCAACGTGTGCAACATTTTTTTCTCCGCTCATATTTTTACTATTATCGAAGGAAAAATGTTTCACACGTGAGAAAAAAATATTTCACACGTAGAGAAAAAATATTGCAAAGAAAATCAGACGTCTGATTGCTAGCAATTCCGTAAAAAAAATGATCCCTTCCTCTCTCGTGCTCCTCCCCACCCGCGCCGCCCTCCTCACTCCTAGCTCGCCTGCGCCACCGCTGTCCGCGTCCTCCCCACCCAAACCCCCGCCAGCCGCGCCTCCGTCCATCTCTCGCCCTCCTCTCTCTCGGATCCGGGCCTTCGTCACCTCCGGTTGATGGGGACGGCCGGATCTGGCGGTGATATCGCCGGGGATGCCTGAACCTGGCCTGGCTGTGGACGACAGCGACGGTATACGGCGGCGGTGCGCGGGGCTCGGGCGGCTCAGTTGTGTCTAGGGTTTCGGCTCGTCGCTGTCCGGCCGCGCTCGCCCCCTCCTCTACGTGTACCACCACCGCCACAAGTGTGTGCATCACCAGCGACGATGGTGCATTCGCATGGAGGTCTACGGCGAGCGGTTCTGCAAGAGGAAGGCCGCCGAGGGCCACCCCACCTCTGCCTCAGGTCCACGCACCCCTCCTTTCCCCGCGCAGGCTCCCTCTCCTCCCTCTCTTCATCTTCCTCCTCTCCCGTCCCCTATTCCAGATAGCCATGAGATTGGGGAAGCTAGAGAATAGGGTGGCTGCAACTGCTTTTTTCTTGTGTGGGCGCTGGTGCGGTCGTCTATGATTGCAGCGAGGCAAGGTGTTGGTGTGGACGATGGCGGGCACGGAGACGACGTTCGAGCTTACTGATTGGGCTGCCACAGTCAAGTGCTGCCGGTGTCGACCCAGGCGTCGAGTACAGAACAAGGTCGCCTGACCTCTGTGGCGGCCGTGAATAAGGCTAGCGTGCCTTGGTTTGATAGATCCAACTGCTTCACCGCCATTGCACTGCTTTCTCCTGGTGGCCTCCCTTCCACTCCGTTGCACACGTGCTGCTCGAGCTCGATAGAATGCCAGAGCTAGGTTGTGAGTTGTTTGTGCTGGTATTCTGAAGAAGTTTGCTTACTTTTCTTAGATGACATTAGGTCTTTTGGGTTAGCCATGATTGCATTTTTTAAGTTTTGTGCATGCACTTCTATACTGTCTTCATGGAGTAAGATGCTTGATTGATTGCAGAGAATAAGTTGGGTGAGATAGATTCAATTATCTGTTAATTTAAAGAATAACTCTTAAGCTAAGTAAAATTGATAACATGCGTGCTATCTCAAATGAACTAGGGTGCAACTCATTGCTTCACTACAAAATGTTGACGATGCGTTCAATCCTAGAAGTTTGTTGTTTCTTGCCAGATAGGTGTTTGCTCAACTGCTCTTATGAAAATCTTTTGTTTTCCATTATTATATTAGTAGTAGGCTTGGGCACATTACACTTATACAAAACAAATTCTGACTAGAAATGTAAGTCTGGTGGAATCTGAGGAAAATTCCATGTTCAATGTAGAACATTTGTCGGTTTTGAATTTTATTAGTTCTACATTAAAATGGCCTGTTGTTATAATCTTCAGTTTCTTTCAGTGGATTTACAGTTTTATGCGCTAACTCATTTACTGGCACATGGAACCACTAGGTATGTTACTATGTTCTCTAGCTCTTTGGGTTACATGAGTTCCTCTCCTCTTATATATATTAGTCTCTGTATTTCAATGGAAATTATACTATATGTTCCCCTGGCAGCTGGAAATTCTTGCATAATTCACTGTTTTCCTTTAAGAGCTAGAAATAAGTAGTAGGATTTTATCTGTTTCCTTGAAACCTGTAAATTTTGTGATTTCATGTATTCATACAACTATACTAACCAGCTTTGCTTTCTGCAAAGGTTCTCACTTGCATATTTGAACATGGCTGTCGTATAGTCCATAGGAGCTGGAATTATTCTTATTTTTCTGGAAAACACAGCTTCCATGTTCTGTTTTTATATTAACTTATCATGTGTTGAAAAGCTCATAGAGGAAGCAAAACACAATTTTTTTGGCAAGGAACATTCTTTAGCCAGCCCAAATTTCATATAGTGAAAATGTGCATGCATTAGATCCTTTCTTTATTAGTGGGTCTTTATCTTTATGTGAAAGACAGAATGCCGGTGTGTTGCCATACATTAGTTACTTAATTCTATGTTGCCATTGCATTAGTAACCTAATTATGCATCAGGATGAGTTCTGATGTTGGTATATATAATCTGCAGCATAGATGATCTTTACTGCAACATCTTTCTGTTTTGTTTTCAGTCTTTTCACATGTGCTTTTGGTATGCATGGAGTTAGTTTTAGATTGTGAGGTGTACTATTGTTCTTGCCAACCTAGGGTTTTACTAGGCCAAAAATAAAATCTTAAATCTATCAGCTTTTAGTACTTTTAACCTATAAGCTTTGCATCATTTACTGATTTCCTCAACAATCTATAGTTGTTCTTTAGTCGGTCATCTTGGGCTGTTACATGCAGTCAACTGATGAGTTTTTTGAGTCTCTCAGTTCTATATATGGTGGTGGTGGCAAGAGATGTATGCGCTCCAGCTTGCTGACTGCCTCTTTTTGCCTAGATGTTTCCCTTTGCCCCTATAACTATTTATGTAGTTTTCTGAACCTCCAGTTTTGCATGTTTCTTCAAAGTTATGAACATGCATGAAAAGCTCATGACAAGATCATTGGCTGCTTATGTACTCCATGAGGCAGCTTGATGATCATCAATTCCATTAAAATTATGCTAATATATTGATTAGTTGATGTATTAGGGTCATTGATTCCATTTAGATTGTGTTGACATGTTGAGCTGTTTTATTTATATGCTTTGGCAAAAACAGGCCCAGTGCAGGCTGTGCTAAACGTCGGGCTGTGATAAATGGTATTTTGAGCTTGCTGTAATTAGTAATGCTACTAGTGATGGTTTTAATTCAAAGTGCTTTCAACATAGTCGTGCCTTCCTTGGAACTAGTAATTTTATAGAGTAAATTTCATAAAACTACAGGTTTCTTGTACAAACTATCAGAAAACTACAGATTTTGTGGCACGAGTTCTCCTAAAACCTGTAGTTTTGTGACACAAGTTCTAATAAAATCTATAGTTTTATGAAGTAGGAGCTAAAATATGTAGTTTTCTAATAGTTTGTACAAGAAACTTGTAGTTTTGTGAAATAGGAGCTAAAACATGTTGTTTTGTGAAATTTACTCTATTTTATAATGCTTTCAAGACAGAAAAACAGATTAGTTAAGGAAAATTATTTACTAAACAATATCAGTTGCCATATATTTTTTTCAGGATAGTCAGTGCGCTGCTTGACCTTTTGCTCCGAAGCCTTCTCTCTGAAAATGAATTTATCCAAGAAGGTAAGGAGAAAGTTCATCAGCTTTGATAACCATGCAGGGTTAGTTTGTTGCGCTTTACAGTTACCATCTCTGACCTCTCTATGCATATGTGAATATAAGATATGTCCACAGCTGCATTGAAAAAATTGAAGACTTCCTCACATGGTTAGGAGCATGATGTAGCCAGCTCATGCAGAGCTCCTGTGGTGGCATTCTTTTCCTTATTTTGGTATGCAATAAGCTATTAATTTATGTCTTTGATTACATTGTTCCAGTGCTCAATCCCATGGTGAGAGGCAGGTAACTAGGACTCCTGCTAAGCAGATTGTGTTCAGTGTTATTAGGAAAAAGTTCATATAATATCCTGAACTTTGCTCAAAAGTTCGTCAAACACCATAAACTTTGAAACCGGTTATCTAGCACCATAAGCTAGTTTTGTAGGGAAAAACTCCATATAACACCCCGGACTTTTTAACCCTGTTCATTTAGCACCTTAAGCTGGTTTTGGGGGGGGGGGATTCCATATAACAACCCGAAATTTTCTCAAGAGTCCATCCGACACCCAAACTTTAAAACCGATTATCTAGCACCTCTAACTTTCCAATTCTGTTCGTTTAACACTGCTGTTAACCAGTTTTGGGGTATTAAATGAACGGAATTGAAAAGTTCAGTGTGCTAGATGACCGGTTTCAAATTTTGGGGTATCAGACAGACTTTTGAGCAAAGTTCAGGGTGTTATATGGACTTTCTAAGTGTTAAATGAACATGATTGGAAAGTTCGAGACGCTAAATAACCAGTTTCAAAGTTTAGGGTATTAAACGGACTTTTAAGCAAATTTCAGGATGTTACATGGACTTTTTCCATGTTATTATATTTGCTGATCTTATGTTGTCATTGACACTGCCCCGGTTTCAGTTCATGAATTATAATGTACCAATCAGTTCGTAGGTGAAAATATAATTGACCTTTCCATTAAGATATGTGTTTTCATTTGTGTAAAAATAACTGTAGCCTTTTATTTCTTTTAATTAAACAAGTTTGATTAGGACTAAAAATTGTCATGTCATTACTGATTTCTTTTCCAATTTCAATTGCATTTGCTCGCAAGGGAGAAATAAAGTTCAATCTGATTGTGAATTATCATTGTACGAGACATCAACACAATATGCTCTTTTCCTTCGTGCTCAGTTATTCATTTTAATCTTTCATACGGTGGGTTTGCTTCAACGTGCCTAGAGCAACGCCCGGGATTCTTTCTAGCTATGTTACAATGTGCGACTAGTGCTGGCAAGATAGCTCATTATGGATTGAATTAAAATCGTTTTGATTACAAAATTAAAATGAATCTATTTCGAGCGGAAAATTTTTTTAACGAGGCAGCCTCGTTAAGCTTGATAGTAGCCAGCCGTAAGTGCGACCCGTTGTTCTGTTCACCAACCACGAGAGCACAACACCCTACACGGTGATGGTCGCGACAACGACTCAACCAGCTTCACCCAACACGGCAACAGCCTCCGTTCACCCTGCCCGACCAGCCTCGTGTCGACGTGTAGCTCCACCGCCCCGGAGCGCCGGTCGGATAGCCCCACCCCATCGCCGAGCGCGACCATCCTGACGCGCTTCTGCGCGTGCGCGGCCACGCAGAACTCGGGCACGCGGCCCCAGACGAGCGCCGCGCCCGCGTAGGAGACCGCTACCGACCATCCCTCCTTGCAGAGACAGTACGGCCGGAGAGCAAGCTGCCATCACCACCAGGAAGACGACGATTGCAGCTAGCGCCGTGACGACGCAAACGGGACTGTTACCGGCGCCACGCGCGCCCAGTAAGTTGCCTCGCGGCGGCGGGAGCATGGGACGACTGTTTCCCCGCCTCCAAGTGACCCAAGTCGGCCTCCATGGCAGAGGTCGAGGCGAGATGGAGAACTTTGCACGCAGGCAACGGTTAATTTATCGGAGCTAAAAGCTGGGTTAGAACTGCTTTTACAGTTTATTATAGAAAGAAATTAACTATTTATTAAACGGTCATTTATAAAAAAACTACAGCTACTTTTCAGCTCAGAAAACTAGAAAAACTACACCAACTTTTTAACCCAAAAAACTAAAAAACAGTTTTTTAAAAAAGCTACAGTTTCCCAAACAAACCCTATGATTTATTGGCCGAAGCTTGATTTCTGCTGGGTTGGAACTCGGTTACGTTTCTCCTACTACGGTGTCCAAAAAGGATTCCATGGTCTCTACGCAAAGGAAGAGGAGACGTTTTTGTTTCAGACGCCCTTGACATTTGATTATATCGTTAATTCGTGCTGCAAGCGCATCATATGATCATTACGTAGTTGTAGCTACAAAACCGTGATCATAAAGTGTATAAACTCTAGATCGCTCTACCTTGTATGGTCCTATAGGAAAGCAATATCTTCTTTTAGGAATATAAGAGCAATATTTCGCACTGATGCATGGTGACACCAACTTCAACGTAATCAAAGGTAAGCAGCGCTTTGGCAATATCCTATCCATAGAAGGCGAAAATGAATGGAAAAAAAAACTATGATGCATTTATACATGATACCGAAACACTGAAATTAAACAGCAATGACGAACAAACACATGAAAATTGACAGTACTTCAAAAGCTGAAAGCCATGCATGGGCAGCTAATTACAAAATTCCACTGGTCTTGAAGACCTAACTGTTTATGGTAACTCATAACCTGAAACGAAATGGTGTTATTAACTCTCCAAGTCTTACCTCCCAGACCAAACCAATAGAACACTATTCAACAAGTACCAACACGGCTATCCTATGATCCCCCGGTATACGATGACATAACAACTTAAAGGTAGACTAGGAACAGGAAAATTCTGGTATGGTGCTAAAGACAGCATGGGTATAGATGTACACACAGAAAATTCTTCAAGTTTAGCCGGGTTGGGGAAGCTCAAGAAACGGAGGCGAAGGATGACAACAGCCAGCCACGTTCTGTTGCGAGCTCCACATACGCTCCAAACTTCTCCTGCGCATTCGGGATGTCGAGGATCAGATCATCGAGGCCTTCCTTGACGCGAGCGAAACCTTTTGTGATCTGGTTGATGGTTATCAGTCCCTCACCGAAGCACTCCTGCAGCAGAGCCAAGATGCTAGCTTCATTCTGCTTCTCCATTGCCATAACCAGCGCTTTCTTCACCACTTCATGGTTGAAGAAGGGCATTCCAAGGTCACGGATGCATTGGCAGGCTTCCCCCAAGTCGCCACCAGTGTTGTATTCCTCAAGGAGCTTTGCGATCTTGTCCTTTGCATCTTCCACTGCCCAGCCAGTGCCGCCGCCCCAGCAGCGCAGTATCCTCTCACCAGAATGGCGAGCTGCAAGCAAGGTGCGGGCCATCTGGATAGTTTGACTACCACTGCTGTTAGGGCGTAGCTTGCTACTGATCTCATCCAAATTCAGTGGAATCAAGACTTCATCGATCACTGCCCTGGCCAGGAAGAGGGCAAGTTCACTGGGAGCATCCACAACGTCGAGGGCAGTGTCTTCTGCTGACTGCAGGAGCATTATGAATCCCTTCATTATGTCATCAGTGGAAAATAATTCCAAGCTGAGTGAAGAAAGGAGTACAGAAGACATCTCTTTTTCCCTGTTCTTCCTGTCCATGGCAAGTGTAATAAGCTTCTTGAGGAAAATGGGGTTATATTCTGGGGCTGAAAGCTCTTCAAGGCTTCTAATGAGTTCCGGGATGTCATCTGAGAGAAAATACTCCTGAATTATGTGCCCAGATTCTTCTTTAAAACGCTTGACCTTTTCACCACTTGCATTTTGCATCTCTTCATCAGGGATAGCAGATTTACTGAATGAAGCATCAAGCCATCCTTCAGATATAGCTCTTGAAACCAGCTTGTCAAAAAGAGTTTTGGCAAAAGGAATATCAAGGCTTAGGTCATCAACACTCTCAGCTAGCCGAGAAAAACCCTTTGACATTTGATTGGAACTGATCAAGCAACCCGCAGTTGATTCCTTCAACAACTTTATGATTAATGGCTGCGATGAAAGATTTTCCATGCCAAGGATGAGAGCGCGTTTCACAACCTCGTGATGGAAGAATGGAAGGCCCAGCTCCCTTATGCACCTAAAAGCTTCATCTGCATCTCCACTCTCAATATACTCTCTCAGAATATCCTGGATCCTCTTTTTTGCCTCTTCTACAGTAAAGTAAGTGCTCCCGCCCCACTTGCGTTCAACTAACTCAGCATGGTGGGGAGCTGACAAGTAGCTCTTCTCAGCAACTTGCAGAACTTCAATACCTTTAGAAGATTCTGGAAGCAGTGCTCTGGCTCGAGTGAGAAAAACAGGAGGCAATATTTCATCAACAACAGCACGTGCAATGAAAACAGCCACGAAATCAATAGCATCTGGTATATCAACAGCTAGATCTTCAGTTGACTCCAGAAGCATCATAAACCCTTCACTCATCTTGGAGGAGCTCAATAGATCAGCATACAAGGCAGACAATAAAACTGATGCCATTTCTTTTTCTTTGTCATGACGGTCCATTGCCATGGATATGAGCTTCTTGGCAAAGTAATGGTGAAACTGATCGGAACCAAGACTCCTTAGCTCAGAAGCTGCCAGTTCCACATCTCCTGTACTAAAATACTCCTCAATTACTGGAACTACAAGATTTCTATAGTCATCTAATGTAGCAGGAACCTGCATTTGCAGTGAAGCATTGCTAGATTAGAATGTCATACCAATGAACGACTAAACATTGGCAGTCTCATAGAGAGTAGCCAGGTCAAACCTTACTGTTCCCGTTAACTAGTTTGTTCAACCCTTGAGATGGTAAGGAATCTGCATCTTCAAGGTTGTCTTGTTCAAATTTCCCACCAGCACCTTTTGAAAACCACAGAATCAAAACGATATCAGTATGAGCTATTAACAGAGCATAGTATATTGCAAAGAGAAACCATCATTAAATCTACACAGGAGTACAAACAGAAAAGAACTACATATTGTCTACTGAGAAGTAATTTTGATTAATTACATTTAATATAGTTATGAGGTGTTTCCTTTTGCATATACCTAAACAACCTTGTTTAAAAAATGAGGTATCACCCTAAGAGGGAATAGAAAAAATGGTTTCAGCATGGGAAAAACACCTATTAACGAAATAGTACTGAAGTGCCATTCTTTATTTATTACCCTTAATTTAGAAAATGAAGGTTTAGTGAAGACAATAAACTAACCTCCCTAAGGAACACATTATCATAAAAAGAAAAAAGAAAATCACCAAAGCGAAAGGATGCCAACACTGTGGAACATGAGAATTCATCAAACATAAGAGACATTTAATTATCAATGTAAAGAAAAATTCCCGTTAAGGCATCCTTGTACCACATGAAAAATGCATAACATGGTGCTAACTCCATAAAAATTAACATGGCTTAACAGTCCATGGCCGTGAACGATTTTTTCACATATTCAAATAAATTATTGAGTGTTCAACTTTTCATGCTGTTGATCTATATAAAAATATAACTTGATCGAATTTGTTGCTTTCATCGCCGACGCTTCTATCAGTTTAGATGTTTACTTGCAATAGCATCTATAGTTGTAGAGACGTGTAATGACTGGAAGTGACAAATGACCACACATAGCACATACAAAAGGAAAGATGGACATGGCTTGCTAGAAATGAATTCATTATACACAGTAATAATTCCCTAAATAAACATATCAATTAAACTACTCATAACTATTTGAGAAACAACTCATACATACTCATAACAATTGCATGGTCATCGTCTCAAAACTTCAGCACCTCACCTCTACTAAGCCCTTGTTGGAGATTTTGAGGGTTGACCTTGTGTATAAAACACCAAACCCTATAAACTAGGTGCATATAGCTTGAGCTTCTCTATATATGGCACTAACCATTTATGGGGAAAAAGAAAATAAAAAGGGCCTGAATCGGATCTTACGCTTTTGGCAACTTTAACCTCAAGCTTGAGCCCCTCGAAACATGTAGCCATAAATACCAGCCAATCATGGAACAAAGGGCAATACATGCATCAAACTATATCGAAACCGACAAATGTATTGCCGGTTGCATGACTTAATCAGGCAATATGAACTAACTTCCAATAAAATCAGTACCATGCCTTCTGTTTATCTACTTTTGGACATTCCAACTTTGTCGAACCTGTAAAGATTTCGCTCCTTAAAAAATGCTAAAAAAATTGGACAACCAAAAACTATCAGAAACTGTCACCGATGTAAGCTTTTGGCAGCATTAACCTCAAGCATAAGCCCCTCCAAACATGCAGCAAATAATACCAGCCAACCGTAGAGAGCAAGGACTGTACTCGCATCAACTATATCGGAACCAACAAATGTGTTACCAATCACATAAACTAACACCCAATAAAAAAAGCAGTGCCATGTAATTTTGTTGTCAAGTTTGGACGTTTCAACTTTGTCGGACCCCTAAGGATTTTTCTCTTTAATGAAATTAGGGTTTTCAACCCTTTCAGACAAGAACAAGACAGCCTCGAACCACCAGAAACCGTCACCAATGTATTAAATCAGGACTCTACCAGCATCAAACGGAACAAAAATCAAACGCCATTTGTTTTTCCCGCCAATCTAAACTACAACACAAAGCCTACAAGATTAAACAGCACAAACACATTCTCATTCCGCTATTACTTGCAATGCACTGGCACAACATCACACACATCAAACTCATCGCCATACTTAATAAACACTGTACTTTCAATAGCCAAGCTAATCCATTAGCATGCATAGCGACAGGCAACCCTAGGACGAACCAAATCCCTCACCTCTCTTACGTACCATCATCAAATCACCCTCTAGAGTACATACCCCAACCAACAGCGAAACCAAACAATTCCACTCCCTACGATTCTATTTCTACCACCCTTCTCCCAATTCCCAAACAGCATGTCGCACCATAACATAATTTAGCGCTGCAGACCAT
This sequence comes from Otatea glauca, assembly GCA_036346275.1. Taxonomy (NCBI): domain Eukaryota; kingdom Viridiplantae; phylum Streptophyta; class Magnoliopsida; order Poales; family Poaceae; genus Otatea; species Otatea glauca. The sequence goes on from CM070717.1 coordinate 36,151,736, forward strand.
GGAGAGAGACACAGAGATAGGAATAGGGATCAAGCAGTCACCTTTCTTAGCGGCGTGGTGGTGTGGGAGGTGGCGGACGGCGATCCCGCCGTCGGCCGGCGCGCCCCCGCCGGTGGCCACCCGCAGGTGCCCCTCCGCCAGCATCCTCGTCGGCGACCTCGCCCCGTCCTCCGCCGCCATCTCCCTCTGCCTCCTCCGCCCGCCCTACACCACTCACGCGCGCGCACCCAATCAAATCACCACCAAATCGAGCGAGATCATACGACGAACCGAACCAACCCACGAGCAATCGCAAGGAGCGGACGGCGATAAATACCTGTGGAGATCGGAGGCGGCGGGGTGGTGGTGGAGACGGCGAAGCCGACGCGGATCTCAGGCGTGCGGTGCGCCGAGTGCGCGAGCGAGAGGCGGAGGGGAGTAGACGGGGAGGGAATTTTCTTTTTATTTATCGGCCTCCCGTTCTGACACTTGTTATTTATGGGCCGCTAATTACATTTACCCGTGCGCCTCAAGTTAATTCCTCGGGTTAAACCGTTAAAGTGGGAAACTTTAACAGCTTGGAATTCTTGGCCTTATCTTTTCATACTTCCCTTATTCCCCCTAGTACCACCGCGAGACTGAGAGAGCGGCCGGCGAATTCGTCGCGCTGTCTTACCACAATTGCTACGCGCACTTGAGTACTCGCCGTCGTAGATCTCTCAACTCTCAATTACATCGCTGTAGGGCCACCTGTCGGTGAAGTTATATTTCGTCTGTGTGGTTTCCTTTGTGCCGCGTAGCGAGAAGGGTCAGGGAGCTCCTCCTCCGCGCAACGGGTGTATGGACCGGTGGGTGTCTGGAACGGACGGCCGTGGGGCGGGCGGCGCATGGACGCGGTGCACGTTGAGTGGGTAGCCTGAGGAGAGTAACTGATGGGTACGGATGGCGTGGGGGCTTTCGCGCGGCCACGTCAGGAAAGCGTGGCGAAGGGCGCGTCCCTTTCGGTCCACGTTTCTGCCGCGACGAGGCGAGAAAGCCATGTAGCAATTTTTTTAAAAATCTAATCACGTTGCGAATGTAGTTATGAAAGTAGCTTTATCTTCGATCGGGTAACTTCTGTACTCTAAGAGCACAGTAGATGTTGAGCGCTTTCGCAATCGAAGACAGGTTATTTTTATAATTCTGATAGCAAGAGCACCAGATTTAATTAAAAAAATTACATATAAGACTGAAAAAGTGACCGATTCACGAGACGACCCTGCGTGATGGACGTTGGGCTTGGGAAGCACGTAGCGCAAGGCTTCGTCGCTGGCTGCATCTGTAACAAAAGAAAGCTAGTAGCAACAAATGATCCATCTCAGGATTCACACTTCATTTCCTGGCTGCATCTGTAACAAAAAAACCGACGAGTACCGGCAGCAAACAAGAAATCCATCTCAGGTTTCACTGGCTGCATCTGTAACTTTTGTTCTTGTCCCTGCATGCTCTTGTATTGTTCAGTCACATTCACATGGACTCTGCAGATACAAGATGACACCCATCTTTACACTGTATGGTTTATCTTGATCCATGACTTCATCTATGCAAGTCCACAAATTAAGTTAAACAAACATAAGACGTGTCAATAATGGGACAAAGGCGAAACACGCATACACTGTCTAACATTATTGCATATTTTGGCATACACTAACATCATCGCATTTTGGCAGACACTCGTGGCTGGAGGAGGTAACAAGCGAACAAGTGCCTGCCTGCAAAGCTTATCTTTACTGAACTTTAGGCTTCGCTTTCTGTTGTAGTCTGAATTCAGAACACCGTCCATGATCCATGAGACAATTGTACGTTCGACAAACATCTTTCATCAGAGATTAAAGTAGTACCAGATAGCTAGTAGTATTCATCGAGAGTGATGGCTGCAGAGATCTGTAAACATCTCTCTCTCTCTCTCTCTCTCTCTCTCGTCAGAAAAGTACGTATATACGTGTAGATATATGTAGCTATTGAGGAGGAATGACAGGAAGGTAGCATGCAGGCGCTTGCTTCAGATTGCGTGTAGCTTATAGCTAGCTTGCTTATGACTTGTCGAGGAGGCTCTCGAGGTAGAGGTTGAGGATGTATCTCCCCGTGGAGAGCACGTCGAGGCGCTTCTCGCTGGGCTCGTACCGCCCCTTGCGCAGCTGGTACCGGTGCGTCACCGCCGACACCGTGTACGCCTGCCCTTCGATCGTCACGCTCTCCCCGCAGTGGATGTTCTGCTTCCCAGTTCATACGTAGATGCACCAGCATCACACAAGAAGAACAACATATCAGTGAGTGAGCATTAAGATAGAAGAAGAAGGAGAAGATATGTACTAAATTTGTATTCCTCTCTCATCAGTACGTAAGTACTTCACCAAATGATTAACTCAGAATTGCCAGATGTAAAGGTACTTAATCAAATGATCCTGATGCTTGCTTACAGCAGGGAATGATCCCTGATAGGCAGGCTGGCATTGTTTGCAAAAGTTCTTGCGGACTCGTGGTGGGATTGTTCGAATGATCCCTGACAGGATGGCATGAATTATTGCTAAGTTCTGCACAGACCGGAAAGAGGCTAAAAGAGGAAGTACTGTAACAAAATCCTACGGCAGTAAGATAACTATCTAGCTAGCAGGAGTATTGTTAGTACATTAAGGTTATAAGCACGGAGAACTTCAACACGTCAAAACCGTGCGACTACAGGGTACATATATAGACTATGATACAAGAGTTCCAAACGAAGAAGAAAATCGAGCCAATGTTGGTTGTGCTGGCCAGTGCGACATTTGACATAGCTCGACGAAAGCTTGGACACAATGATGAATTCGGATCACACTTCAACGATGTCCACCTCGAGACGAAAAGTTCATGGGACTAATTTCAATAAGAAAAACTGGAAATAGTTTTATCCAAACGCTACTCATGAAGCAAAATTGAGTGAACCACCAGTAGGTCCAAACACGTAACTATCAACAAAGCTAACGAACAAATCTGTGTCTTCAATAATTCATAACCCCAGCAAAGTATGAGTCTGTGCAACTAACCTTCAAAAACATATGTCCAATCATCAAAATTGGCATAAGCCAAAATATTACATGTGGCGCTGTATAGATAGTAAAGAACTCATGTCATGGAATTTGACATCCTCCACATGAAACACAAAACTCGGCAAACAATACCCATTAGAGAGCAACTTGCACGTGTGGTCATCACGTACATCAATCTACCGACTTCAAAGATAATTAAATGCCATGACATTGTTAAACTGCTCACGTAAAACTGTTAGGATTAAAGGAACTCCTATACCGTCAATGGAGTATAAACTGCAGTAGACATTTATATTGCTCTGTGACAACTAGCAAATGTTGTAGTATTAACGCAAAAACAAACTCCTCCTTGGAAAGGAATTGGAGATAATAAACCATGTTGGTAACAATTTTGCGCTAAAAGTCTACAACTCTGCCTTAGACTCCTAATCTACGGATCTTGTCGCACTAACCTGTAGAAGTCGATGGATTATTGAAGAAATAGTCAAATGATTATTCCCTCATAGATGCTACTAATAATAGATACAATGGCATGAATTGTAATGAACTCCACCTCCAACAAAAAAACATGAAAAGCAGATGGCATAACTTCTTGATGGAAGACGGTGATTGACTAAGGCAGAGAAGATCGTTGACGGAGATGATGTAGAATGACGCCAAGGCATGGCGCATTGGTACCTATCGGCACAGGCATTGGTGTTGGCAGAACAAGCGCTAGGACAACCGTTTGGGTAGAGCGCAGGTCAACACTCGGTATGGAATCGAATTGTGGAACGGAGTTGGAACTTGGTACAGTGTTGTATATACAAAAGCAACGCCTTGGTGTCTTATTGGTAGGTTTCCATGCACACATAGCAAAATTATTTACAAATAACCACGCTGTTGGAGGAAATCCCATCACCTCCCAGACGGAAGGCCCCATACACCGTTGGCTCTCTAAAGAGGGTAATGTTACAGGAGATCCTATCATACTACGCTAGCTCTCTAAATAGGGTAGTATGTGGTGTGGGGTGTTAGAAGAGATACCATCGTACTCCGCCAACCCTCTAATGAAGTTATGCGATGTGGGGTGTTAGAGGAGGTTCTTTCATACTCCGTCGGCCCTCCAAGGCACTTTGCCTTGTTCCCGTTTATAGGGCGTGAGGCTCAACTTTCGATCCATGTGGGCGTCTTCATAGGCGTCCATTGAGATAGAGTGGCGCTCTCACCTCGCTCGGTATCGACTGATGAGTGGGGTCGCCAAATCCTATGGCCCCAGCGAGGTTGGCCCTTGAAGGAGGACCCAAGTCTCAACGTCCCCATGGGATCCCGAATGCAAAGACGTGCTCCTATGGAACCATGATGTGGGATGGGATCCCGGGGCAGAGACATACTCCTATGGAACGATGATGTGGGATCAATACACTTTCACAAGAATGATGCAGATACCCACGCTCAAGTCACCCCACTAGGCATAGGATAGTCTTTGCGTATCAGACCAAGCATCTATAAGAAGCTCATTATAATCATCACTCAAAAAATGAAAAACTCTAATGGAATACAAAACATACACAAACTGGTATGCTCCTAGGGTCACTGCTAGGTAAGAATGCACCCCTCTACCACGAGTCCAAAGTACACCGACAGAAATAGAACATCTTCGTTAGCGTTTGAAGCTGTATGTCTCTGTTACTCTCATGGACGTCGGCTCCCTAACGTTCAGCTCACTCTTAAGTCCCGTTTTCCAACATTCTGCGTCTTTTTTTTTCTTTATTGATGCAAGGACCTGGTTGTTGTTGGCAGTTGTCTCCTCTTTTTTTCACACGAACTCGGACAAGGAGGAGGTGCAGTTGAATGGGGACTGCAAGTTTGGCAGTCCCCATTCGACTGCCCGATGGAAAAGCGACGCGAGAGATCTTCCCGGTATTGTAGCAAAAACACTATATAAGTACTGTAGCAAAATTACTATAGCGAACGTTTTTGAATGATCTGGACCGTCGATCCACTCGATCCAACGGCTCTAGCGAATAGGGACGGCCAAACTTGCAGTCCCCATTCAAACTTCACCTGATCCTTGTCCCACGAACTCTAGCTCTTCTCGGGTTTCGATGTTGTAGGTCAATGCGATTTTGAAAGCAAACGACAAACTAATTGCGAGCAAGGTTTCAAATTTCGTTTTCGGATTATATCTTAGAGGGGATCAAATCCAAAATTTAAGCAAGATTTGAAAATTTCAATCGAAATTCAAAGAGCAGAATTCAAATCCGATTTTTTAACCTAGATTTCCGAGATCTTGCCGAGGTTCGCCGAAATCTCGATGAATTTTAACCTCCCCTAGAATGGACTTCGAGACAGCAAAATATTTGGAAAAAAATTTAGTACTCATGGCCGGCCTAGCTCAGTCGGTAGAGCACCTCGGTCTCGACCGTGTGGTCATGGGTTCAAGTCCCACACCCGACGAAGAATTTTTGTATTGTTTTTGTGTGTTCCAGCGACAACAAAAAATCCGTCCACCACCGTGATTCGATCCCAGATCGCCTGGGTGAGTGTGCGCTATGCTAACCAAGTGGGCTCAGCCAGGGTTCAAAATCTCGGTTTCGCTCCAAATTTTGTCCATGGACGGAGAACGAAATCTCGGCAAGATTTACAAATTTCAGATGAAATACAAAAATTCAAATCCGTTTTTTTTCTACCGAGAAAACCAAAATTTCGGCCGATTTTGCTGAGATCTCAGCAAAATTGCACCGAGCGAAAAATGGATCAAACGATGTCAAAAACCTTTGAATTTTTTTAGGTTTTTGACACATCAGTGATGTTCCCATAAAAATTTCAGATGATTATCAGATCTGAGGAATTTAAAAAAATTCAAACATTGCTATTGTCCTGATAAAACGCTGACCGACAAGTTTGAACCGAATGAACAATGAAACAAACAACGTTAGAAATTTTTGAAATTTTTTGTAAATGGTTGTGATGCATCACTAATGTTCCCATAAAATTTTCAGATGATGATCAAGCTTCATTAATTTTTTAAAATTGGGACAGTGCTACTGTGTTGATAAAAGCTTTACTGACAAACTTCAACTAAATGAAAAATGGTACAAACCATGTTAGAAAATTTTGAAATTTTTTTCTGATGGTCCTGATTTATAATAAATATTTATATAAAATTTTCATCTGATGATCAAACTTCAAGGAGTTCGAAAAACTCTGACAGTGCTACGCTCTCATAAAAGCCTGATGATTAATACATAGATTTGCTTTAGCAACATAAAATGTTTAAATTTTTTGAAAATTTTGCATAAGGGTTATAAGGAAATTCTTAAGATCTCATAAAATTTTTGAATCATCATCACACCCTACTGAATTTATAAAATTCTTACAAGTACAGTGTACCATTTATGTTCTTTCTGTTTTTGATTTTTGAAATATAACAAATGAAGTTCAATAAATACATAGATATGATTGAGCAAACAAAAAAAGTTACTTTTTTTAAATTTTTTATAGAATGTTACTGATTCAATTATTATTCTATCATAAAAATTTTGGATCATAATCACACACAAGAAAACTTATAAAATTCTAACAATGTTACTATCCCAATTATGTTCATTCAGTTTTTGATTTTTTAAAGATAACAAATGAAGTTCAACTATTAACAAAATTTTTATGTATTATCCTAAACTTCTTAGGATGGTACTATAAATTTTTCACATCAGGATAAATCATGTACAATTTTATAAAAATCAAACAGTGTTTTTGCAGTTTTTAAAAAATGTCTCAAAAAAATAGTTTTTTGACAAATTATCATGCAAGATCACTTCAGCAAGTGTTATTAACCTGTGTCTGGTCCATTCCGGCCTCCAAAATGCAAATTCCAAACAATAATGCCGAGATCTCGGCCGAAAAAGGCGAGATCTCGTCGAGAAAAATGAGATTACTGTAGCATTTCAATTTTTTTAAATTTTCAAATCCGGCCGGTAGTCCTACAAACCGTCACAGTCTAGAAACCAAGATCTCAGCAAAATCTCGCGAAATTCTGACGAGATTTTGAACTTGGGCTCAGCTCTGGTAGACAACAAGTAAGCTTGGTCTACTCTCATAAGTCATAAGTGCTTGGATGCCTGCTGGTTGCTGGCATGGGTTCGAGTCCTTGTAACCAAAAAGTTTGGTGCAGATTTCGCGAAATTCCGGCGAGATTTTGAACTTGGGCCTAGCTCCGGTAGACAGTAAGTAAGCCTGGTCTACTGTCATAAGTCATAAGTGCTTGGATGCCTGCTGAGTTGCTGGCATGGGTTTGAGTCCTTGTAGCCAAAAAATTTGGTGCGTTTTCAAATCCGGCCGGTAGTCCTACAAACCGTCACAGTCTAGAAACCAAGATCTCAGCAAAATCTCGCGAAATTCTGACGAGATTTTGAACTTGGGCTCAGCTCTGGTAGACAACAAGTAAGCTTGGTCTACTCTCATAAGTCATAAGTGCTTGGATGCCTGCTGGTTGCTGGCATGGGTTCGAGTCCTTGTAACCAAAAAGTTTGGTGCGGATTTCGCGAAATTCCGGCGAGATTTTGAACTTGGGCCCAGCTCCGGTAGACAGTAAGTAAGCCTGGTCTACTGTCGTAAGTCATAAGTGCTTGGATGCCTGCTGAGTTGCTGGCACGGGTTTGAGTCCTTGTAGCCAAAAAAATTGGTGCGTTTTCTGGGAGTTGGGACTCGAACCCTGGCCACTGGTTGCATTTCCTCCGTCCTAACCAACTGAGCTAGTGAAGGTATGTGAGTTTAGTGCATAGTTTTTATATGTATTGCTTACAAATGGTATTACAATTTTCCACCAAGTTTTTTTCGCCAGATCTGGTCCAAACTCAACACATTCCGGTCAAAACAACCGAAATTAACCAAAATCTTGCCGAAGTTTTTGAAATTACTATAACAATTTGAATTTTTGTCATTTTTTTTATTTCGCCACGATTATGAATCTCGAATGGGTCGAAATCCGAGATTTCGCCGAACAGGATTTTGATCCTTGGTTGCGAGTATGAAACGGACTCCAAGATGAGCCCACGTTGGATGCTCGACATCCGGTGTTGCTTCTTGGGAGTTGGGACGTGCGATCCCCGAATTAGATCTCTGCGACCGTGGACGCAATGCAGTGACGGTCTTAGAATATTGTATGTATCTAGCTCTCTTATCTTGTTTTTTTTAAATATAGCTTTCAAATACATTTTTTTTAAAAATAGCTCTCTATCCTACCTCGTAAGGTGCGGTAGGCAACATGTGTTTCTGCAGCGTCCGGAGAGCGCGGGAGCACGCGGGCGGGAGGCGCCGGTGGGAGAGCGTAGGCAGGCGCAAGTTGGAGCACGCTGCCTCGGCGCCGGCGAGCTTCCATGCACGCCGGACGCGATAGGGAGCTGCCACGCTCCCGAGGGGGCCAATTTTGCAAATGCGTGTGCGAAGGAGCTAGATTTGTTAAAAAAAAGTTTATAAAGCTAGATAAGCGATGAATTCACGGCCTTTCGCCATGCCATGGCCATCCCTGGATGTCGCTACTTGTTATAAAACTCATGAGAAAAAGTAGAGGATCAAAAAAATATGAGACATGGATTTAAATTGAAAAAATATTCTTAGAAACAACTATAGGCTCACAACGATGAAATTCACTGTATGAGATGTGATCACAAGTACGAAGAACTTCAGCGTATGTAAATCGTGCGACTATAGGAGTGTGTGTATATATATAGGCTAGAAAACAATATTCCCGAACGGAGAAGGAAACCGAATCAGAGTCGGTTACATTTGCCAAGTGCCGGGTTTGACAGGCTCAGTGAACGTGTCCAGTTTGGACACGACGATGAATTCAAATCATAGTTTAACACTGTAAAAATTCTTCTTCTGTTCTGACGGTGCTTGCAAACTTTTAGAGTAAGTTGTAACAGAATTTTGTTTTAATGCACTAGAAACAGGTCCCCTGCTACCGCTAAGAACAGCAGTTAAAGAGTTTGAGCAGTAGGCTGACTGTCAATCCGGCATGCTGCAAATTAAGCTGTCAAGGATGTTGAGGGGCAAACTTAAGATATGTAACTAGCAAACCGTGACACTGCAACCAAACTTCTGAAGCGATCCGGAACAACACGTTCATTTGCTGAAGAATTGTTCGACACCTAGTTACCACTTATTAGATAGCGTGTGCATTCTTGGATTGCAGGTTTAGGATGGGCTACACCGGCTAGAGCATCATTTGCTTTTGCAAGAACATGCTTAGTTTGCATGGTGCGCCACACGCCATTGATCGCTCGCTCGTCTTACGGAATCTTCAGACAGAACACTGCAAGTTGCCGTGCTAGTACTTGCTACGCACCACATGGCAGAGATGGAGTTTTACGAACCAACTGGCCAGTTGCAGCATCAGAATTCAGAAGAAAAAACAGGAACAGGTTAGCAGATGCATCCGTGATGCCTGCGAGCGTGCATGCGTACCGTGGGGAAGCAGCGGACGCCGAGGCATCGCGGCGGTGGCGTGATCTCGACGACCTTGAACGGGTACCTGTGCTCCTTCTCCCGCTCCCTGTCCCCACGATCCTTCTTCCTGCACACCGCCGCGAAACGCGGCTGCGCGATGCGCACGGCAAAAAGAAGCAAATTGAACATAAGCTAGCTAGCTCATTACAGCAACTAACCGACCGTATGCTGCTTACGTACCTTGTGGTAGGCGATGGAGGTGGAAGCAACCATGGCCATGGCGGATTGTTCGCTGCTGCTGCTGCAGAATTGATCCGCGCAGTTCTTGCAAGGAGGAGGGATTGGGTGGATGGATGGCTAGAGCGTGGGGGGATTGGTTGGGAGATATTTTGATCCTGTGCTGGTGGATGGTGGTCGACTGGGCCTGGGATTCTGTTCCTGTAGGAAGGAGACGTGGAAAGAAGCCGCGCCACGCGCGCGTATGCTCCAAATCACGTCGTTTTTGTCCTTGATCTCTCTCTTTGGTCGTTTCGTTCTTTCGTCTGCCTGGATGACAGGTGTTTGGGCTTTTGTGCAGGCCTAGCAAGTTCTTCTGTCCTAGGGCCCACCTCTAAGGCTCTAACTGATGTGAAACACCGGAGATCCTCCTCCGTTTGGACAAGGATCTAGTATGGTTCCTACAAGGACTGTTACTTAAATAGTCTTTGTATATATAGATTGTCTGATTGAGTCTACAGATAGTTTAGATCTTGCTATAGTATTTACTACAGTTCTTTTGCACAGTAAAAAAACGTGTAGTATATTTGGAAGATCTGGACCGTCATTTTTTGATTGAACGGTTCACAAGGAACTGCTTAAATTACGGTCTCCGTAGGCCTGCACCGGATTCTTGTCGCCTCCGTTTATTTTGTGGGTGTGTGATATATGTGTCATTTATTGATCTATGTATGTGTTTCAGAATATGCGTCTGTTCTTTACTTGTTCTGCTATTGTCTAGTTGTATGCTTCTTTCATGACTAGATACATAAATTTTGTTTTTAATACATGTTATTCTACAATTTCGAAATAACTTTTAATTGTTTTTTCTTTTGCATACCCTTACCATTCATTACTCCTAATGTTATTTATTACTATAGAATAGTATAACACATACCATTCAAGTGCAATAAATGAGCTAATGAAGGAGAGCAATTTGATCATTTCTACATATACCTTAATTGAAGTATAAAATTCTAAAATATCATATATTCATAAACGAAGAGTGTATTAACAAGCTATATATAGTTCGCTTCAAGAGAGAGAGCGCGCGCTTACTTTGTATGACAGTTGTTTTTTTACTGGATACAATTCAGTATACATTAACTTCTCATTTACTTTAGTTTGGATTTTGAATAAACATTTAATACTTTGGTCTAAAATTCGTTCAATATCCAGTCCGTTCATAGGATAGATCTACACACACATAGCATTCTGCTTGTACTTTCGTTCTTGCTTCGTGTAAAAGGGTTAAGCTGAATATGCTATGTTTGGACCCAACAGATCTTACATGTTACTGCAACTTACTTTAGATAAGTAACATATGACAAATCCCATCACCACAAGTTCACATGGACCACCGCACTAACGGGCTAAGGTATTGCAAAACCAAACTAGTACATCTTTACCTTTTATCTTTAAAACAAAAACATGAGCTCTTCCTCGATTATCTGAAAGAAGCTCCCACACTCTCTGATCTGAGAGGCTAGGAATTACCAAAATAATTCGAGAAAAAAAGAAAAACCCGCACCCCTTATTTAGTGGGTCATATTACAAATGTTACATTTGTGTAAGAAATAAAACTATATTTTGAATCACAAGAAATAGAGTTGTATAACGAACACAAGGTCAATTTTTTTAAATAAAAGTATATGTATCTATAGATGTACACCTGTGCACAAAATTTGACCAGTTTCATTAATAACAACGAGAGAATACACCGCCAAACTATACTACGCTGCACCAACCACCGAAACACGTATGTTTTTTTTTTCTGTAGCATAGTAGTATATATCATTCCGAACTTACTGACCATGGCTCTCAACTACAATAAACGATAAAAAAGATTAAAAGTTGTAGGGTTCTTTTATGACCCTGACTGCAGTGGCTACCAAAGATTCCATTCATCTATACCCTTTTATAATGCACCTAAGCAATTTTTTCTACGTCCACCCTAAATAATGCATCTCATTAGAGATGGCCCAATGTTCGTGCACCCAGCAAAACGTCCCCAGAAACTTGCATTCATCAAATGAACGTCTCAGATTTTTTCTCAGTTTTACTCACTCACATTCGATGGCCATTATTTAGTGTGTCTAATCATCCCTATGGCCCACAACAGACCTCCCCCACCTACATATTTGGAAGGAGAGCGAATTAAACAAGGAAATAAATAAGGAGGATCCGCATGCAAGGAAACCAAACTTGAATTTTTTACTGGTCAAAATTGTACGTACTACATATTTAGAAGGAGGGTGAATCAAACAAGGAAATAAACAGGGAGGATCCGCATGCAAGGAAACAAGACTTGAATTTTTTATTGTCCTGGCATTGTGATCGTATTTTTTTTCCGAATATGACCCTTCTCGAGACTTTTTTACGGATCTAGCCTCATAGAGCCTAATTTCAGCGCACGGAGAGTGCTGAATTTTTGTTTTTATTTTTTATCTAAGGAACCAACGGTCTGTGAGTGCTGCTTAATTTTTTCCAATTTTTTCTCGCGGAACCAGCGGCCGGTGAGCACTGTTTAATTTTTATCTTTTTTTCCTTGCGGATCCAAATGATCGACGAGCGCAGCTTTATTTTTCTATATTTTTCCAAATCATCCTCGTGGCCCACAATGACCTTCTCTCACCTCCAGCATCAACAAGGAAAAGGAAACAAACGTCCTGGAAAAGGAAAGGACCATACATTACGTGCTGGAAAAAGGAAACCGGGAGATGGGGCAGTGCGGCCGGGAGAACGTAGGTCTGCAATGGCAGTCGCCATCGGTGGCTTTGCCGACGCGGTGATGTTGCTGGTCAGCGACCTCGCGGCCGTCGTGCCTCATCAAATTTATAATTTAATTTTTTAAAAAAATAATTTTATTAAGTACAAAATATTTTTGAGAATTTTTCTAGAATTTTTTAACCTAATGTGCTATCTTTTCAAAAATTCTTCTATATTTAAAAAAATGAAGATAACTCACCTGTAGCTTCTTCTAGCTGCAGACCAGACCAGAGAAGCTTCTTCTCTTCTCTACCTCTATTAAAGCAAGAAAGAAGCTCCAAAGCTCCATCAATCCCGCACCAAATCTCCTCTTTCCATCTATGGTGTTAATTCCCCAAATTTCGTGCTCTATTGCCAAAATTTCCTCCCAATCTGATTTGATCCCAAATTATGATTTCCATAAATATGCTTGTTTCGGGGCTATAAAAGCCGACGAGCTCTCCTCCACCCCATCGCATTGCGTAAATCCCCAAGTGCTCCCTCTTGTAAAGATCGCCGGATTTTGGAGGTAATCCAAACCATCACCGTCATCTTCCCTGGTGAAATTCACCGCAACCGTGACTCCTCCCCCGCAGACGCCGGTGTCGGCGATCTCGCTGCACCAGTGCCGACCCACTGTGACCGACCGGCCACCCCTGGCCTTCCCTCCCTCTTGCGTTGGCCAAGCCCAGAGAACACGTTGTGCTCTCTGTGGAAGCTGCAAAAAAAATAATCTAAAATCAGAAAATTCTTTTTTCTTTCTCTTTCTTGATTTAAGATCTTTTGGGAGCCCGTTTTCGCCCATTCAACCTCCATTTAATTCCGGTTTTATTTCTAAATTCATTTAAAATTCTAAATTTCTCTTTTATTATTAAGTGTTGTATTCATACTTATCTTCTCATTTAATTGATAAGCGGGTGTACTGCCGTCGTAGCGTTAGCACAGGCACTATACTAGTATATCAAGTGTACCTAACTAGATGTACTGATCATTCTTTTACGCTTCTCTTTGTATCATGCTTGACATGTCTCACATGGTGTAATTAATAGCCTGAACTCCATACATCGCATGGGATCGTTCAGGACCAAATGACCAGCCAAGATTAACGTCGCCACATACGACGGCGAATCCAAACCCAAGCAAGCCGCGCGCATCCCTGCATGTGGCTTCAGGGCTTCCGTGTCATCAAGAGGGAGGCTTAGCTCGAGAATAATGGAGATTCCGAGGCATCAGGACAAAGAGCACTGTTCTTGACTGTATCCTGCACACGTTCGTCCTGCAGATCAGGAGTGCCACTAACCACATGCATGGCTGGTGAAGCCCTTGGAAGCTAGTCACGAATCAGGAGACGAGGGTGCATGCATGATGATAAGCTTGGCGCTAATTAATCGCCTCTAGAGGATCGATGCCGGCTAGCTAGTTCTATAATTGGGAGCACTTGACATCTAGTTAGACGATCAATGATCGGTCCGTGAAGGACAATTTTTGTTTTAAGATAGGGTGATTTCAGTTTCACCCCTGATTGACCGGCCGGGGATTAATTGAACCAGGCAGCATGTCGCATGCGTCTCCCGCGAACCACTCTGTACTCACCAAAGCCCCTGATCCGTGAATGAACAGTGAAGTACACTTTGCTAACCATGTGTACTCTCGCGCTTCCTTCGTGTTTTTATGCCTTTTTTTTGTCGAGAAAACACAAAAGCTTTTCATGTCATTCGTTAAAAGAGAAGAAGGAAAAGCTCAAGAAAGGGCATTACGATGATGACGAGATACTTGACACCCGTCAACATAAAAACCAGAAAATAAAAGTTTTCATGGCTAACCGTTAATTGAGAATCTAAGTTGACTTGCATAGAGAAGTTTGCTTATGTGTGTATATACATACACACACGGAAACGTTAATCTGCGTAGATTAGTTATTCGACGTGCTGGCCGTAATCCTAGAGAAGCGCGTTCAAACCATCCACGTACGTCCGCTTCGTGTGTTGACTAAGCCAATCAATAAAGTGACCAAACAGCTAATAAATATGTTTCCTTGTTTGTACAATAATCTTTTTTCTTTGTTTTAGCAATAGTTTTTTATTGGCAACTCCGATTTATGAACGATTTCCTTTAATGGAAACCTAAGTGAGGATGTGAACATGAAACAACTTGAGGGCTTTGTCGATTCAAAGAACGCTAGTAAAATATGCAAACTTCATAAATCCATTTATAGGTTGAAGCAAGCATCTCAGAGTTAGAATATTCATTTTGATGAGGCAGTCAAAGGGTTTGGCTTCATCAAAAACGTAGAAGAACCTTGTGTTTACAAGAAGGTTGGTGAGAGTGCCCTTGTAATTCTGATCTTGTATGTGGATGACATATTCCAATGCTAGAATCCGTTAAGGCCTCACTGAAAAATAAGCCATCCCCTACACCAACAACCGGGTGACCGCCTTCTTGTTGCCTGCCTTTTGTACTTTTTCTATAAAGGACTTAGGAGAAGCAGCATATATCTTGGGTATAAAGATATATAGAGATAGAGAGAAAAGACTAATTGGATTAAACCAGAGTACTTACATCAACAAGGTGTTGAATCGGTTCAACATGCAAGATGCCAAGAAGGGGTTCTTACCTATGTTGTATGGAATAAATCTTAGCAAGACTCAGTATCCTTCGACTACTGATGAGCGAAACCGTATGAGTAAGATTCCATACGCTTTGGTCATTGGGTCTATCATGTACACCATGTTATAAATTTGACCAGATATATCATATGCTCTAAGTGTTACAAACAGATATCAGTCAGATTTAGGTGAAGGTCACTAGACAGCAGTTAAAAATATCCTTAAGTACTTGAGAATGACTAAGGATGTGTTCCTATTTTATGGAGGTGATGAAGAGCTCATTTTAAATGGTTACACCGATGCAAGCTTCCAAACCGACAAAGATGATTATCATTCGCAATCTAGATTTGTAAACATTTTGAATGGAGGGGCTGTGAGTTGGAAAAGTTCCAAACAAGATACGGTTGCTGATTCTATGATGGAGGCCGAGTACATTGCGGCTTTTGAAGCTGCAAAGGAGGGAGTTTGGATAAAGAAATTCGTTTTTGAACTGTGTGGTCCCAAGTGCCTCCAGCTCAATGAATCTTTATTGTGATAATAGTGGAGCCATTGCCCAGGATAAGGAACCAAGGTCCAATCAAAAGTCCAAACACATACTCAGGCGCTATCATCTTATTCACGAGATTGTGGATATAAGAGATGTAAAGATATGCAAAGTACACACGGATTCAAATATTGCTGATCTGTTGATAAAGCCTCTCACACAACCAAAGCATGATGCACACAAAAGAGCTTTAGGTATTAGGTACTTAAATGATTGACTCTAGTGTAAGTGAGAGACTGTTGGAGATATGTCCTAGAGGCAATCATAAAGATGATTTATATTTTCTTATGTTCATGATTTATTATCTTGTTTCTTGAATAATGTCATTATTATTTATTAGCAATTATGTTATTTGTTTGTGAAACTCTATATATGACCTTGTGATATTTATTCTAAAAGTGATCCCTAGTCGATAAATGTAACATCTCAATTTTTTGCTTTTTTTAATTAAATAATGTTGTTCGTGCGTTTTTTGAAATTTAGGATTTTTTTTAATTTATTTAAAATTTTTGAATTATGCTTATTATGGAAATTATTTAATTATGTGAAAAGTTTAAATAAAATTTTATCAAAAATATTTTGTTTCAGTTCCAATGTCTCAAAATATTTTTAAGAATTTTTCTGATATTTTTACTATTTTATTTGGATTATTTTGATTTCTAGAATTAATTTTAATTAAAAAAGCTTAGAAAATGCTTTCAATTGTGCTTGGGCTGAAACCCAATTGGCCTCAGCCCATTTTTTTCCTCGAGTTGGCCCGGTTAGCCAAAGCCCATAGCTGTGGAAACCCTAGGCCTTGGCCGTTAGATGTGGATCAAGCGGCCTAGATCGGTTCGGAACCCTAACGATTTCTAACCATTGGATTTGACCATGTGGTTGGGATCGATCGGGGTTAATGAAAACCCTAGTGCATCACGGCCGTTGGTTTCCATGTGTGGTCTGGATTGAATCGCACTGATGTGCATCGCAGCCGTTGACCGAGACATGTGGACGGATGAGGTTCGTCGCCATCGCACAGTCATCTCCGAGTCGTGCACAATGCATGAGGCCTTTATAAGGTGCTTGGACCCACCCTGATGTTCAACATCTCAAGCCATAGCATTTGCCCCAGATTTCATCGGTTGAGGTACTCTTGTCGGGAAGAACAAGCTTGTGCAGAATGGATTTGTGCGCCGTCGCAGTTTTTCGTTGATTTCTTCACCGACGTTGGGTCTCCACCGTCGCCAAGGACCTCGCCGAGATCCCCGTGTCATTCTCGTTCTTTTGCGCAAGACAAAGTTGTTATTTCTTCGCTGGAGAGCCGCGGACTGTGTCGTCTTCTTCGTTTCCGGTAAGTAGCGCCGCCGCTGAGTTTGCCAGAAGCCTAATCGGTCTGGTTGATGTGGCTTACACGTGTACGCCATGACGATGCATAGTCAGTAGCTGTAGCTTACGTGTTGATGACATGTCGCCAGGTGTCTACTGAGTCATCGAGCCATGTCATCATTGTTCGGGCCCCACGTGTCAGTGTCGGTTGGATGGTGAACCGAGTCCACAGTGGATTGTTTCTGTTCTATGGACCAGGTCCATGGACAAGAGGGCCCACATGTCAGCTGAGGATTTTTTTGGTTTATTTTATTCAGTGCCAACGTCCGCGATGACGTCATAATTAGTTTTTTCGGTATAAAAATAATTCGGAAAATTCTAGATTTATTATTTCTCCGATTTTTAAATATTTCGAGGGCCCGTTCTTCTTCATACGAGCTCCGATTGTGGTGATTCAAATTTATAAAAAATTTTAAAATTGAGATCTATTCAATGATTAATTTTATTTGAGTTTTGAAGTTTTTTTGCTCTCTAGTTTGGTATTTATTTGCTATTTTATCTTGATTCGCGTAGACGTTGAAGTGTCTGGATCGTTCGATAGTGAAGTAGTGACTCAAGATCAAGCTCAAGACCAAGACCAAGATATTTTCTAAGGCAAGTTGTGCTTTGATCATGTTGAACCTAGTTTTATAAATGCTATATTGTTTCAAATTACTTCATGATATTTAATTCTTAGAACCATTTCAAAATAGTTTGTGATCTAGTTATTCTACCCAATTAGATTATACCTACCTTGTCATTTATATGCCATGATTATTTGTCACCCTAGAATGGTTCGTTATTAGTTGGTTGCTAATAGATGGCAACATGGGTTGGTTAGACCGTGTATAGTTTGCTTAGCCATGCAATGATAATTCATGTCTTTGGAATATCAAAATCAATCTTAACTAATGAAATATGGGACGTGTTTATGAAAGGGTGTGCCAGGTGTTTTCATACAATGATGTTGAGTTGTGGTGGCATGTGATGTCACACAATGATGTTTACTTGTTGATGGCATGTGCTGCACGTTAATTACTTGGAGTGGTAAATGATTTAGACGGGGGCAAATCACAAGAGACTGTGAGTTATGGTGGGCCTATATGGCAGTGGGTTGATATGATGATATGATATTCTATGAGTGGATGTGAGGTGGTTCTATGTGTGATTGGAAGTCTTGCCACGGCCAATTAAGAACTTAACTTTGTAAGCCTTTGAACTGAGCCAAACATATAACCACATGTCTGGTATAGGACATACCTTGCTGATTAATTTGGAATGTATTAGCTTGAGTACTGCCAGTTGGTGGTGCACGTGGTGCAAGAGGGGGCCTTGACTGTGGTGGTGGAACCCTTCAGTGGTAAAATCTTAGTGGGTGGTACTGAGTTTAGTCAGAGCATTGTAAATGTTTTGTTATAATCGCTCAATCGTATACTTTTGAATAGCGAGTCACGACAGACGTGGTGAGTTGATTGTACCTCATAGGTAAAGTATATAACCTTTGCAATGTAAATCTATTCGAATAGCTGTGTCCGCGGTTATGGACAATACTCGAGAATTACAGTCAAATGGTAGATTTTATAAAATAAAACTTGGGAAGGAAAGCTGTAAGCCAAAGGAAGTTTGGAATATGATTTAGGGACGTGAACCAGTTTACTCTTAAGAAATACCTTAAAGTTATTATTTACTGTTATTTATTTTACCGTCATTTTAATATAATTATTGTACTCATTTGTAAATGTTGTTTTATTGCAAAATAACCATACCAACCATCCAATGGAATAAGCCTTGCATATAGTTATGTTAGAATTGCATTATGAACACGACTTGTTGTGTGCTTTAAGTACTCACCCTTGCCACAACAAAATCATTAGTTCAGAAGGAATCTACACCAGCTTTGGAAGAGGAGCACCAGGAGGAGGCTAACGTCTAGGGTGCGAGCCTTGTCGGTTGCCTGTGGTATACTAAGGGGTTATCTATGTTCTCTTTCCATTGCAGTTTAATTTGTTACTTATAGTTTAGCCCTGTGTGACAAAGTCATGTAAAGTCGATCATAAGGTCAATCAACAGGTTTATATTCAATAAATGTACTCTTTATTATATTTTTATTGATTGTGATATTTCATCTATGTTACTACTGTGTGCACTAGCGTGATCCTAGAATAGTGCGGTATACACAGAGGGTTCGAATTGCATATTCAGGTCCCGACAATAAACATATGAGGATACATGAATAGACTAGCATATGTATTGTTTGATGATAATGTTTTACGGGTCATGGATATAGAGATATCAAACCAATAATATGGACACATGTTAGAGAACAGAGAGTTGGATCGACCCACCTTGAGACATTGCGAGAGCGTTGCAATCTTTCTTGTCATCAATTGGTCTCATATATAATGTGTATGCTATATCCTTAGACTTGAGGTTGACACATATACCCGAGATGTGTAATGACTTACTTAGAGGTTATCAAACGCTACTCCGTAACTGGGTAGTTATAAAGGTGGTTTTTGGGTTTGTCGTTGACGAATACTAATAAAAAGGATACCCCAACAGCCCGAGGCGACGAGCCAGCGGCCTCAAGCATATCTCCAGCCCAACAGTCGCGCGCCGCCGCCGACCGAATCGCTCATGAGACAAGCAAGACATCCGCTCCCGACCGGCAGGGAAGCGAATCCGACCAGACAATAGCGCTCCGACCCCTCTTGGCGGGCGGGATCTCCGACTCAACCGAACCAAGGTGACGGACGCCGAGTGCCGCGTGTCGTCCTCATCGACCTACCGCCACGCACTCCGAATGAGGTCAATCGAGCGACTATACAAAGGCGGTGGCTCCTTCCCAAGAAGATCCGGTGATCGCAGAAGACAAAGCTTCCACTCCATCAACCGATCCACGTCAAGATGAGCGCGCGCTCCCTCCCGAGGCACCAACGCCACGCACCTCGACTTCAAGATTCGCAAGGGTCACAGAGGGCAAGTCGCCATTTCCGGGAATACCTAACCTCCCGACCACCAAGGCTACCAACCCAAAGATGGGCAAGGCGGGTGGCGACCGACCTACAGGACGAAGGACCGGAGCTCCTAGCGTGGTCACCTCGCTCTTCCTCCCAACTCGATGTAATCGCCTTCCTTCTGTATAAAAGGAGGCAGGGCTAAACGATTCAGAGAGGGAGAGGGAGAGGGAGACATAAGAACACGAGGAGACTAAGTCATTTAGGGGCCTCGTCTGTAAAAACATAGTGCAAAAAGCAATACAATACGGCCATCTGAACTGGAGTAGGGACTTTCAGCCCGAACCAGTATACATCTTGGACTCACGAGTCTAACCATTCAGGGAGTGGAACGCGCGACCCCCTAGACTTACAAATTTACTTGCCGGCGCTCGAAAACGCCGACAGTCGTGAAGCATGCTGCGAGGCATGGTCGATCAAGATGTGATTTGCCCCTCCATACAATGGGAAAGATATCTCTAGGCCTCTCATGTGGTCGGATTTCGAAAATGCATGATCATGCTACTCGCGGTTAAAGAGTTAACCGTAGTTGAGGATTCTGAGTCACGTAAGTGAGAAAGTGTGGTCAAGCTAACTAAATAAGGATGGCACATACTCGCATTGAGTTTGACCGATATCATGAGGCAAAGGGAAATGCATATAACTAAGCATTGTTAAAGTTCGTCTGATGTGATCTTTACATATACTTGAGAGTCAGGACGTCCTAGTTGGGATCACTACCGATTAATGGTCAAGTAAGAGTACTCGGGCCATATCCAAGTATACGTGAACCTATAGGACCACATGCTTAAAGGGTTGGGACTTAATTCGGATGGTGATTCGAATTCTGATAAGCTTTGAGTTCCTAATAGGCCTTTAATATAGAGACCTATTATGGGACGTATAAGGGGAGGGGTGGTGGCTTTAATGTTAAGAGACACTATAGGAATTCGAAATTCTCGAAACCCTAGCCATCACACATCGTTCATCCAAAAATGTGCAGCCGGCGTTAGCACTCCAACGCGTGACGTTCCTGCTCCGTACTTGTGGATTCCTTGGAGGCGTTGCTGTGAGACTTCAACACTAGGACGATCCACAACCTGTGATGATCACGATGAACTGTTAGAGGAAGCACGAGACTAGTACGACTACAATTGCACCAATATGTTACATTGATTTTAATTCCGCTATGGGTCTACGCGTCTAGTGGTAATTCCGTGATCTATAAGTAGTGATTCCTTGGTTACGTGATAGAAAAACTTGAATTTACGCTACAGCAGCCTACCATTTTCCTTCAACCCGGATAGAGCTGTCGGCAAACTAGTAATGTACGTTGGCAGTGTGGGATGCCAATCCACACTGGTGATATGTTCTTAGCCCGTTTTCATGGCCTTGAACCTGAAAGGAAATTGTAGATAGTCACATTGGTATCAACTACTGCAAAATGAACTTAACATGGAAGTTTGGATAACGGTGGAAGCCTGGTAAATTGGGACCCGAACCAAACCCGATGTAACAAGTAGCCTCTTGCCATTAGAATCCAATGCTATCTCATGCACATGTTTGTTAAAGCTCTCTGGATGGCAAAACCTTGTAATAGAAATAGGAGTCGGCATCTGTAAACCGAAACCGAAAAATCGAACCGAATTAACTGATTATTTCAGTTTTTTTAGTTTAGGGTTTACGGTTTGATTTTTATTTTAGTGCTATTCGATTTTCAGATTTCGGTTCGGTTTTTAACTTCCAAAAACAAAAAGCCAAACAACCAATATAGTCCCACTGTCCGATTCCGATGGTATCCACCCCGCACCGTTGCACCCGCCCACAAGCCACACATGTGTGACGCAACCCATGACGCAGTTAGCCGAGACACAGTCCGCCTCTGGTAGCTGCAGGAGCGCAGCGGCGTAGGCGAGCAGGCGGTGCACACGGTCGACATCCAGGAACGCGCGGAACTTGTCAACGAGCTTGTTGAGGTGGAGGCACAGTGGTGTAGCCGAGCAGGCGGCACGCGTGGTCAGCGTCTAAGAGCATGCGAAACTCATCTGCGAACCTGTTGAGGTAAGGCACGACAAAGCGATCCCCTCCCCTACCTCCTTGGCGCGAGATAAGGGCGAGGGTGGAGGAGGCACACGGGAGTGGGCGCAACAGATGGCAAGGGAGCCTCAGGGGCGGGGAGGGAGGCCGCGGGAAGGGTGGGGAAGGAGGGCGGGTGGGGCTTTGGGGTGAGGTCGTGAGGATGACGAGGGAGGCTGCGGCGGCGGTGAGGGTGGAGGAGTCCATGGCGGTGGTGTGGTGCGGAGACATGGAGGGGTAGGAGGCGGCATAGGGATGCGTTCTTTTTGTGGGGGGATTCGATGAGGGGTGGTTTGGTACGAGCTCGTTCATTCCTATAATGTGAATAGGGTGGTTATCTCGGTTAATAAAAAAATTGAATTAATCAAACCGAGATATTTTAGTTAATTCGGTTCGGTTTTTCATTCTGGCTAGAGAAATTTGATCTACAGTTTCCAGAAACCGAATTATTTAAAAATTAAAAAAATTGAACTGAAAAAACCGAATGTCTACCCCTAAATAGAAGCACAAGAGAAATGAGCTAGTGCTCTGATACTCCACAATTGTACAATACACTACCACCGTAAACTATGCAGTTCTGGCTAAATACACAGAGTTCAATTAGGTAGAGCATTAAAAAAAACTGTATGTCTAAATGTGCTATAAATTACTGAATGTGTTGTTAGATTTTACTACTGTACAGACTGTACATGCTGCTGAACCCTCTGCATAATAGTAAAATCTATCACTGGACAACAAAATGACTGTGAACTACTACTAGTCCGGTGATAGATTTTACTATTCGTATATGTACATTTTACTATCATACAGATGATTCAGCAGCCTGTGTAGTCTGCGCAGTAGTAAATTGATGCTCATTTGGTAGTAAAATATGATTCATGGTACGTTTATTGGCGAGACTTATATCATTCTTCTCCTCTCATCGTTAGTAAGCTACCGGTGAAAATTGTTCGTGAATCGGAGCTGCTAATAAAAAGTTATGTCTGAAACTAAGAAAAAAATGTTCTTATACAAACAAGGAAACACATTTATTAGTTGATTTGCTACGTAGCTGATAATCAACTAAGACAATTCCATTGCACTGAGTAGTGGGATATACGGATCGGTCGGTCTGCCTTAACTGGCTGGAGAGTATAATAGACTATTCTACACGTATGTATAGAATAGTGTACGTGTATAGTGTTCGGTGCAAGCCAGAATATATAATACCTATACGTGTATGATTGCCATTCAAAGATTAAAACAGTACAACTGTTTCACAAAAAAGGCTTATTCTGTTTCATATGTTTTGGACAATTCCAAAGCCGAAAACCCTAAAAAACATCTCAAACCCCACATGCTGGCTTAACCACCACTAGAGCCCCCTAAAAGCAGAAATATTTCTAACCAAACACTTCATAATTAACACACATACTGCACGTACAATTAACCTCATCACAATCACCACGCAATCATCCTCCCCCTCCTGTACTGTACGTGTTAATCAAAGGTTCTATATCCATCAGGCGCGAAACACAAGCCGGGAAACTTGCGCCCAACCGCCATTACAATAACCCCGGTAGGTTTGTGACCTAACCGACCGCCCTAATTATCGTGTTCTTGCCCTGCAGGCTCTTGCTTAGAGAAAACGACTAGCTAGCTAGCCAGCCTACTCTGCGTGTTTCGCCAACTCCCATGTGCTTCCATGGCATGTACGCTGCTCACTTCGGTAACAAATAGTTATCGTTTTGAATATCGACGTAGTCTTTAAAACACATTGTTGATCATTAATTTTTTATTATAACATATTTATAAAACTTAATAAAATTATAATATTATAAAATTACTTTTCGAGACAAATCTACATATATGATTGTCAGGTATCTAATTTAAATATTTAAAAATATATTAATAGTTAAAGTTTTAAAAGTTTGACTACACCTTTATCTAAAACGATAACTATTTGTAACCGAAGAGAGTATTATTCTATCCATGGCCGTGATGCAACCCCAAACCATTTGACTCACTTTTCCCAACAATGCCCGAACCCAAAATGCCAAACCCATCTGAAGAGTTGCATGAGCAGTGACATGTATTGACACGTAGACCTAGATCCGCATGTGCCGTAGTTAACTTTGATAGTAGAATCTATCTATTAATGACTGTTCAAAACAATCTTGTAATCATGGTCCCATCTATCAAAAATATAATTTTTACTGTATAAGAGGTGGCAGTAGAAATAAAATCCGACCGTTATTTTTATCGAGCGGTATAGACTTTTTACTCTAAAGTATTCTATATGGGTATTATAGAATTCTAGATTAAACCTAAACTAATCCAAGAACCAACGCTTTTTCTACGCGGCTGCCTCCTGTACAATGCCTCTCGTATGTCGCCCTCGCCCCCACCGCTCGCACGCCCTACACGGCTCACAAGCTCGCACCATGCTGGCTGTGCCAACATTAAGCTCGATTTCTATTTGATTCAAGCGAAAATTAAACTGTGTTGTGTTACAAAATACACGGCAAAAATATCAGATCAAAAGAATAGGAGACAATAATTTAACGTGGTAAATCTTTTCGGAAAAAAAATCACAAATGCACAAAAGCTATATCACTATATAAAGAGATGTTTACAATAAAACTCTTACTCTTCCTATGGACTACATGAACATATTTATAGTGTTATATAACGGATTCTGTGTATGAGTAGATTTAAGATGAAGTAAAAGATTGTCAACAAAGATAGGTTAGAATAACGACTAGGCATGATGCCGGACGCCGCAGATGATAATGTTGGCGATCTTTCGATGCTAGAACAGTCGCTGAGGTAAGCGCGGGCCAATGCTCAGTATAGAATCGAGTGGTGAAATAGAGTCTAGAGTTGAAATTGCTAAATTAAGACTAATAATCTCTTGATATACTTCTTTTGCGCATGCAACAATGGACGATGACTTTCGGTTGAATCGTCCGAAACCCCTAGGACGTGCCTTTTTTATTTCTCTTTCTTTTTCTCGCTGTTTTCTTCTCTATTTCGCTTGTACAGCCATCACAGATCGTAGCTCTGCCTCTGCTCTTCTCGGCGCACGTCACGGATCTTGCTTTCTCTTTTTCCTTGCGCCGTACTAGCCACGCCAACGCCAAGGCTACAACGTCAATGCTCCTGCCCTCGTACGTGCCGCTGCCTCGGGAGCTTCAGATACGGAGGTGCATCTCTACCCTAAAGACGAACAAGCGCATGCCGCCATGGAAGGTGGAACTAGGGAGGGTAACAGGGACTCGATCCTTGTTTCTCCGCGGGGAATTCCTCTATTAGAGGACGAAGATGGGGGAAATCTCTTCCCGCGGGAGGTTTATCGGGGAAAATATTGCCCCCATCGAGGATCACGGGGACGGGGACGGGGACGTTCCACCGTTCCCCGTCCCCGTCCCCGTGTTATCACTAATAGGTGGAAGTAAATGATCATTCTCAAAAGAGAAAATATATATGTGAGGTTATTATTAATAAATATGCTAAATATGAATTACTCTAGTGATTCACTCACACTTCAACCACACATGCACCATTACTCTAGTGATTCATTCATGTAGCATGTGATCTTTTATATAGCATTTTCGGGGATTATTCCCCGTCGGGGATCGGGGACGGGGGAGAATTAAGCCCCGTGTATGGGGACGGGGACGGGAGCGGGGAAATTTTGCTTATCGGGGATCGGGGATGGGAGGGCGCTCCCCGCGGGGATTTTCCCTGTTGCCATCCCTAGGTGGAACGGATCTGCAGCTGCCGTGGCCTCTATTTTTTTTTCTTGTGCTGTCTCTTTAATGTTGTCGTCGTGCCGATGTCATCTCCTCCCAGAGATAGCGGTTTGGTTTCGCATCTGAAGCTCGATACCACTCATTACAAAATATATGGAAAAAATATCGGATCGAAGGAATGAGAGACATTGATTTAAGGTGAAAAATCTTTTAGGGAAAAACCATAGACACACGAAAGTTATATTACTGCATAAGGAGATGTTTACAATGAAGCTCTTATTCTTCCTATAGACTATAAGGACATATTTAGCAAACTTTGTGTAGGGTAATCTTGTTTAGTTACAATTTTACCCTTAAAAGGTTGCTACTTTTACATACTTAGTGGTGTAGTATAGCCTAGTTCTAACCAATTCGGCCGTTAAATTGAAAATAATAAACATTTCATATTAATTGTTGTGTACCGTAAAAGGTCTCATCGAAAAAAAGTTGTAGCCATTATTTTTTACTTGATTGCTACTGGTAGGTTAGAGTCTTTTGAGCATGAAATGGGACCCGGCTCCACATGTCAGCCAGGTTTCTTCGTGGAGGCTCTCGGGCCATTGCTCTATGTAATGTAAGTACAATTTACAGGTTTGTTTCTCTTTTGTGAGCTTGCCGCTTTAATTTGGACTTTGCGAAGATCGCGGTGCCCCCCCTCCTCGTGGGCGCCTTTAACAAACGAACGCACGCTTCTAAAGCTTTGTCCTTTGCATGCCTGGCCCCTACTCGTCTCCTATATATACACACCAAGCTCTGCTTCCATTGGCCACATCACCAGCGGGACTCCACCCACCACTAGTCTCACCACTGTTCCTGCTGCCCACCATTGTTGCAAGAACCAAGTTATCCGAGCGAGGTTGCCATTTGTGACAATGATCAAGCTGAGGTACTCCAAGAGGCTGTTCAAGAGGAGCTCGTCCAAGGGCAGCACCGGTAGCAGCGGTGACGGCGATGTCTGCGTGGTCCGCGGCGGCAGCGGGGAGATAGAGTGGGAGGTGAGGCCGGGGGGGATGCTGGTGCAGAAGAGGGAGGGGAGGGGGGACGTGGAGGTCATCACCGTGAGGGTGGCCACCGGGTTCTCCTGGCATGATGTGTCCGTTGGAGCTACCTGCACTTTTGGTGAGTGTTGATACTAGTTTTTAATTACTTGTTTACCGATCAACCTAATTATCTCATCTTTACAAAGCTAACAGAAAGTTAATCGGATGGTTGGAGAATGGAGATAAACTAGTATGTTTCGGTTTTGAGTTTCTGCTTCCTTTTTGGTATGTGTGTGTGTGATTGGCAGAATGTGTTCTTGGAAAGTTGATTTGGCCTTGATTCCTTTTGGGGTTTCTCTCCTAAGCAGGAAACACATCTTTTTGTGGTGAAGACATGAATATTCCTCAGGCTCTTTTTGCAAGCACGATAAAGGCTTGAGGACTGAGAGTGGCATGCACATTGGCACTCTTTGACACAATTCAGTTGTTGCATATGTTGTGTACATCGAGATGGTCCAGTAAACTGCAGTTTTTTTCAGACAAGTTCATCGGTAAAGATGCTAGTTCAGTTGCTTGGTTCTAGATGTTAGATGCAGTGTAATGTGTGTCGATTGGCAATTATAGTTGGCACTTATATACTAGTTACTACCTTTCGTTTCTTTCCCTAGTTCACTTGAAAACCTGTGCCTCCATTGTTCAGTTGCAGTTTGGACTTTGGACCCTCATGGGTGCTAACTTCTGAAAGTTAAGAGCAAATTTGACTGGAACTACTTCTAAAAAAAAAAACGACAAGAACTAAACAAGTCAGAGCAATTTGACACACATCTGGTCCTGTTTACACTGCCAGATCCACTCATTTTACCAACATTTCTCCCAATTGACCTTTGTGAACTCCTGAATCTGATCGTAGATATATGTGCCCATTAGCATGGTCACCTGCTTAATTTTCTTCAGTAATAAAATGATCGATCGACAAGAGCCAGTTTGCCACCTTCTCCTTCTCAGCAACTCTACAGCTAGAATACTACATCATGGTGTTGTTCTTGTAATAGAAAATACAAACAATGACATGGACATGTCTGCACAGTTATCACCAGCAATGCGGCAGCCTGCCTACACTGCCAGCACACGATGATTCAGATTTCACAGAAGGAACCTGAATGGAACCTTCCTACATTTTTTGTTTGCCAGTACAAAAGCATAATCTCTGAAAAATGTGTTTGTTAAACTTCAGAAAATATGTGCCTGTTGTTACAGAAAAA
Source organism: Otatea glauca (assembly GCA_036346275.1). Lineage (NCBI taxonomy): Eukaryota > Viridiplantae > Streptophyta > Magnoliopsida > Poales > Poaceae > Otatea > Otatea glauca. The sequence goes on from CM070717.1 coordinate 36,179,796, forward strand.
TAAACCAAGTATAATATAATTTGGGCCAAGATCTAACATGTGCTGAAAAAAAATTATTGCTGCAGGGGAGCTGAAGGTGGTACTGTCCATGGTGACAGGGCTGGAGCCCAGGGAGCAGAGGCTTCTGTTCAGGGGCAAGGAGAGGGAGGACAGCGACCACCTCCACATGGTTGGGGTGAGGGACAAGGACAAGGTGCTTCTTCTTGAGGACCCTGCCCTCAAGGACATGAAGCTCCGCGCCGCGCTTTCGGCCCAGGCCGTGCAGAGCCAGTATCAGCCTTTTATTCAGGTGTAGGCCGGCACGCCTCGCCTCGCCTCGCCGTCGCGCTAACCGATAGAGTAAATCAATCACACCATTAGCCGGCCAGGTCTCAAAAGCTTCCTAAGAAGCTTTTATGTTGGGAACCTAACGCATGGTGTGATGTAGTCTGCTCCTTCTGACTGGTGATTCGCTGTTGTTGATCAGTACTAAGTACCACTCCATGGAAGGGCAAAGAGCCCCCTCATGTGAGTTAAGAGTACTACTACTTCTTAATTGTGTGTTTCTGCAATGTGTAGCTAGTCGTTGCAAGTCTTAAGTGTGGCTGTCATGCATGCTAGTAGGTTCAATTGGTTTGGAGAATGCAATCTTAGATGGTGCCTGTGGCATAGTGTAGGCTCCATTGCTACAAGTATCTGTGTTGTGGAATGGATGGGAATGATATATGTATCAATGTATCCTGAGACTGCATTTTTGTGGTCCTTTTTCATGAAGATCTTTGGTTTGAACCTAGAGCTTTGTCTGGAGTAGGAGTCTGTTTGTCTTCACGAGAAGAATTGGAACCATGATGACACTTCAGATGCAAGAAAAAGATTCTGAATTTCTGGCGCGTGGAAATTCCACAGGCTACTATATTGTTACTGTGCTGCTGGTATCGATGATGCTAAAGTAAATGGCTGAACTGAAAATTTCAGTTCCTCGTGCCAGATTTATCATTTGTAGTGGAAGGTGACAAGGTGAGTCGAATTGGTTTGTGACTTGTTCCCCATTTTAAAGACATCAGCCGCACAGATGAGGGAGGGTATGTGCAAATCTCTTTGTGCTTCGTGTAGCCTGCATCACCAGAAAATGGGCAACATTTCCCAAATTCTGACAGACCTGAGGATAGTTTGACAAAACTATACTAGAATCACATAAACAACTGAATTCTAAGAGAAGTCAAAACACACACAGAAAGGTACTGAATGTGTGAAGTCTTTTCAGAAGTTTATGCTACAGACATATACAATTTGATACCCCAGAATTCAGATTGCCACCTCCTCGCAAATCAAAGGTAGGAGATCAAACACCACCTACTTCTCAACAGGCTCCTAGATGCATTTCCACATCGTGCCATCATTCATGGAATGTTTACCAGTTTGACATCGCCAATCTGGGCTATTCACCAACCTTCCCATGAATTTGGCTACCATTATAACGCTTTTGCCAAACCTGAAGAATACGGGTAGCATGTATAACCTAGTGAGAATTTGCATCCCCCTGCCTCTCTCCCTTCCCTCCCTGAACTCATCACGCCATGGGTTGACCTACTTGACCCCCCACCGGAAAGGACGGCCGTTAGGTCATTCCCCACTCGCGAGAAGAAAAAAAAGAAAAGAAAAAGAGCAACACGCCACTATGGATCATTGATCACTCGGGAGTTGGGAGTTGGGACGCTGACGCCACAAGAGCTGCCGTCCTTTTGGCTGGCTTTGCCAAGAGTGCTTCTTCATATCATCATATGGATTGGATCTTCCTTTCGTGCGAGGCTTGGACGCGTGGTCTCTCGATCCCGCGCAATACATGTTTGCTTTCGCGCGAAGCTCCCTAATCGTGACGGCGAGACGTCCCATCGGCACCGGCCGGCCGGAACATCGCGCGTCCGCATGTTACGTAAACACACCTGCCTCGTTTTCCAGTGGAAACGTAGCAGAAACGTGGCGAAACCTACCGCTTGGATGCATCTTTTCCCCTGGCCGGTTTCTATCATTGATACATCACCAATGTTAAGTAAGATGGCTCGTATTTATCCTTTAATTTAAAAAAAGGTGTGATAGATAAATTTTAATAGGATTAAGATTTGTACTTTATTTCGGATTAGGATTCCTATTTGCTTAAGAAATAAGAGGGATACGATTTCTATTTGCTTTGGAGAAGAAATAAGAGGGATATATAAACCTATGGAGCGGCTATGGAGAACCAAAGCAACCAAGAAACTACAAATCTACTCGTCCAAAGCAAAAGTTGCACAAGAGGATCAGAGACTAGGTTATTTTTTAACATTAGATTCTTGTATAGGGTAAGAATTCGAGAATTCTAAAAGGTTCAAGAGGTTGTGAGAGGGCAACAATCTCTTGTACTATTTTGAGGTTGTGCTTAAAGAATTTGCAGTCCGGTTTCGCCAAATCTTTCTCTCTAGTCGTGGTTACTTCAACGTCATTATTTTGGTTCTCTCTACAAGATTCATCTTCTTCATTCTTGAGACCGTACACACTCATGTCGTATCTCACAAAACTCTGATCCGATCCGAAGACTACTATGTATAAGAAGGGGTATCAAAGTGCAACTTGTAGTATTAGAGCCCAATGTCGGATTAGTCAGATTTATGAGAATATCAGTAAATCGTTAGGTGGTACAAAATCAAGATCGATGTCAACGATTAGGAATCAAGTGAAGAAAAATGATGGCCGAGAAAATTTTAGTGTGTGGTAATGTGTGATGAATGATGTCATTATCCAACAAGAGCTAATCGCTACTCTTGAAGGGGAAAAACAAGAAAAGATGTTTGTTGAAGACTAGCATTTGATGGAGTGGAAGGTTGTTAGTACAATCTGTTTATGTCTTTTTGATGAGGTAAAATACTCGGTTATTAAGGGGAATTCACCGAAGAAATTATGGAAAGACTTAAAAGAATTGTATATGACAAAGTCGCTGACAAATTGGTGAGTGCTAAAGCGATAACTATACAGGTTGCGTATAGAGGAATGTACACGGTTCGTTGACCATCTCAATATCTTCAAGAGCTTATCACACAGCTGACTAGTGTGAACGAGAAAATTGTGGAGAACGATAAATTTGGCATATTGGCATCATCTCTACCACTATCATGGAAGCAATTCGTGATGGATATTCTAGTCGGGAAAAGCACTCTCAACTTCAATGAGGCAGCTTCATATCTATCGGAGGCGAGGTACTTAAAAAAGCCATCGGAATCTTCATCCTTGTGTGATTAAGTATTGACTGTAATAGGTGTTGCAGGCAAAAGCAAGAGTTATAGAAAGAACAAGGGCAAAAGCAAGGGCAAATGTGTAAGCTATCTATATGACGAGGAAGGTAATATGATACAGAATTATCTAAGTTTGGAGTGAATGAATAGTGCATGTTCAATAGCGGTAGCGAAGATGATTCAGGCGTACTTGTAGTCAATCAATCAAGTACTTCTCATGTATGTATATTAGATTTAGGTTGTTGTGTCCACATATGTTCAGCGAGTAAGATATTTGATGAAGGATCTCTACATCCGGTGCATGGAACTATTCATTTGCTGATTGTAAGGAATATGCAATTATTGAGATGAGAACAATTACAATGGATATGTATGATTTAGCACATCGTACATTGAATGGAGTTTGATATATTTCTGGCTTAAAGAAGAATCTAATATCTTTGAGGTCACTTCAAATTGAAGATGGTGAGGTATCACTTTGTGGTGGAGTCATACGAGTTACTTGCAATAGACAGTAATCATAAAAAGTATATGGAGCAACAGAAGATATCGATTGATGAGTAAAAATAAGGGCGGGCAATTAATAGGAGGTCTGAAAAAAAATCCTGATTAGGAGAAGGAAACAGTGCCGTCAACGGTAGGTAATCAAATCTCAACTACAGTTATGTGTGGAACTACAAAGATGATTGCAAAATCTAGCAGGCATAAAGGTGAATGTGTGAGTGTTGGAAGAAGGAAGACGTGGTAGGACCAACCACGCAGTACCAACAAGCAGGGTGAGTTCGGAGGCAGTACAAACCTATGGCATGGAGGATTATAGGAACACGAGATGTGGTTAACTAAACTACACAAAATGACTCTTAGGTAAAGGGTTTGAGTGACAAACCCCGAACACCAACACGCATATTGCGTTGATGTGCATAAGCTCTTGTGGTGAGGGCACTTCCAAAGGTGGAAGGGAAAACAAAAAATAATAAATAAGTGCGGAGCCGACTTAGAGTGAGGTCTTGGAGGAGCACGATAGCTCCAATAGATAAGAGTCAAGGTGAAGATTTTTAAGTACGGTGACATATCTATTCTTTTAGGATTTGAAAATGTATGCTAGGTGTATACTAATAGGATTAGAATCCCTACATTGTTTCGAATTAGGATGCCTACTTGCTTTAGAGGAGGACTATGGGGGTTATATAAACTCATAGGGTGGCTATGAAGAACTCAAGCAACCAAGAAGTCATATATCAACTTATTCAAAGCAAAAGGTGCATGAGGGTATTAAAAGTTAGGTTATTCTTTAACATTATATTCTTGTATAGGGCAAGGGTCTGACGGTATTAAAAGGTTTGAGAGGCTATAAGAGAGAAACAATCACTTGTACGCTTTTAGGTTGTGCTTAAAAGATTTGCAGTCGGGGTTTGTGAGATACTTGAAAAGAAAGTAGTGCTTCAATGTCGTTATTTTGGTTCTCTCTACAGTATTCATCTTCTTTGTTCTTTAGACTGAACATGCTCGAGCCGTATCTCATAAAACTTTGATCCGATCCGAGAACTACTGCGCATAAAAAGAGATATCAGAATGTAACAACCAAAGTTATGCTTATTAGTCTGTCTGTCTTGACTGCATTACTTTGTGTTGTTATATCTAGAGCTGTAGTCTTGTAGACCAAGATGAGTTCGATCTGCCCCCAAGAACGGTAACAAATCGTTGGGATGAAATCGTGAAAATCACATGAACAGTTTCTCCTTTTCTTCCCCAAGCCTAACCTATCCGTATGGAGTAGTGGTGATATCTTTACAAAGTCAGGGTTTGTAAAGGAATGAGCACTCGACACGATCGATGGTGATGAGAGATTTGGAGGAAGATATGACCAAGAACATCTCGGCTACTTTTTTTGAAACAATCACTTTATTAAACTCCTTGATAAAACTTTTTTGCAAATCTGATTTTCTTTTGAATGCAATTGCGAAAATATCTCTCTCTTCGACCGCAGAAGCGTTGGTAGCAGCAGAGGTACCACGCAGCAAGAGTGCTACCTCAGTAGCATTTAACTAAGCCTTTTCATTAAGCAAGGTCATTAATTAAGGGGGTTAATCAAGAGATTAATTGAGGAAGTAATTAATTAAAGTGAATATTTAATGGATTGATCTGCACATTTCTTGCTAATCTACCCTAGCTCGGTAGGAACCTTGTGGCACCCTTATCGAGGAGTTATTTTTGCAATTACAGTAGGAAGGGAATCAAATTTGCAAAAAATAATAAATTTAGGGACTAAAAAATGATGACTTCTATCTATATATATCTACAATCTTAGAGAAGCACTGCAAACCTTGCCTAGCCCTACCATATGTCAGCGTGCACTTTAGTTTCTACAATATCATAGCTACATTATTTTTTTGATATTTTTTAGTTTTTTGGAAAAAAAATTCTCCTTCCCTGTTAATATTGAGCTACATTTTTTTAAAAAAATCCTCTTCTCTGATAAAATTAAGGGATCGTCCACGGCAATACGTGGGATTCTAACTAAATTTTTTAAAGATGATAGTATCTGGACTACTGTTGTTCAACTACCTTAATGTTCGTGAAAACGAGGTTGGACATGGATCAGACACGTGTGCAGAAAAAAAGAGAGGCGAAGAGCCTCTAAAGTGGACAGCTCGTTTTCGATCTCTGCCAGCTTTGAGCATTCGAATGATCGTCTCTCTTCTCGCTTCTAGTCTTTTCTGCAGAGTCCAGATACAGAACTGCAAGCGTACAACTGTCTTGTCCCGGCCGGGAATGGAATCTTTCAGCATCGCACATTCGCACTGTCATTCTCTTTTTCGTGATAACATGTACAGTAGGTTCTTCTAACACCAATTGTATAAAATCTTAAACGAAAAGTAAATAATTATTATATATCCTTTATTAATATTTTAATATTTATATACCTTTTAAATAGCGATCGATAAAAGCATCTCCCACGGAAGTTGAGTTTTAATTGGTTTCTATTTCTTCTCCGCGGTTGCAAGAACTAGGGGTAGGTATTTCTTAACCGAAACCAAAAAACTGAACCGATTTAACCGGAAAAATCGGTTTTTTTGGTTTTCGGTTTATGTTTGGTTTTTATTTTGATATATTGTTCGGTGTTTAGTGTATGGTTCAGTTCTTTACTTCGAGAAACCAAAATTACCGAGCACCGAATAGCCTTTGATCCAGACTCCAGAAGCATGTTGCGTACTTGCGTGTGCTGCCTTCGCTCCAGAAGCCAAGAAGTGGTGGGCCACCACAGCTTCGTGTGACCGAGTCAGCTATTCGCGTCCTTTGTCAGTCAGCCAATCGCAGCACAACACGTGTTTGCCTTGATCCATGCCGCTTCCACGCCGCGCGGCCCTGGCCGTCCGATCGACCGATAAAACACACATGCATCCCATCCCCGTCGTCTGCTCCAGTGAACCATGGCCGTCCACTCCATACCGGGCCTCCCGATCGACATTCTCTTAAGTCTTGAGGTTGACTTTCGTACTTGACCAAGAGACCAAGAACCACATTCGGATGGACCGGATGAGCTCCAAAGGCTCGTCGCCCGTCGGGCTCACCCTGGACGATGGCAACTCCGTCGGCATGTTTAGCTCCGACCGCATCGGCTACAATGTCAGCGTATCCGTCCACATCGGCGACGAGCACTACGTCGAGTTCAGCATCAACGAAACCACGCTCAAGATGACGTGCTCCGGATGCTGCCGTCTGCTGGAGTGCGGCCATCTGTTCCATCGGGAGTTCGTCAACCCATGGCTCTGGCAGCTCCTGACGTCGTCCATGCTGAGCCCCATGCAGACGCTGCTCGCCGAGGTCATACCGTTGGCACTGGCGAGGATGTCATGACCATTGACAGTTTGGCACAGAGGTTCTTGTTTGGTTTTCCCTCTTAATTTTCTTTTCAAATTTCCTTTTGCTATTTCTATATCACTGAAATGTCAGGTTGGAATCTGCATGTTCTTTAGAAATGGAATAGACGAAAATGTTCAGGGTAGGAATTAGATTTTTTATTAGCTTTGGGTGTAAATTTGGGTTCAGATTAGTTCTGTTTCTGATGAAAAAGCAAGTTTGGATTAGGATTCTGTATGAATTCACAATGATGAATCTTCATAGTATGCTCACAAGATGTTTATTTTAGATTAGCAAGATAAATGTAGACTGGCTTGATACATTTTCGGTTAATCGAGAAACCGAATTAACCAAACTGAACTTTTTCAGTTAAATCAGTTTGATTTTTTATTTTGGTATGAGAAATTTCTATAAACCGAATTGTTTTTAAAATAAAATAACTGAACTGATTTAACCGAAAAGACCGGAATGCCCACCCATAGCAGGAACCCATACGGAAAGGGAGAAAAATTCCTCCGCAGGTGCAGCGAGATCACGGCAAGAACATGGCATCGCGCTTTTCCAATGGGTAATCTCAGCTCTGAAGCCCTTTCCCCGCAGATTAGGTAGGAAGATACTTACGCGTAGTGCCTTAGGGTGCGTTTGGTTGGGGTGAACGAGCATGAATCGGATGGGATGGTACATGATAGATTTTGATACATGCGTTTGGTTGAGTGTATGGAACCATTTTGTACGGGACGAAGTGGTATAGATTTTAAGAATATTCTTCAAATATGCTGTACCATCCCGTACCTCCAAATTGGTTGAATCATCCTGTACCATCCCGTACCACTAGTGATAAAGTTTACCATACTAACCTCATTCATCCAACCAAACATCATTTGGTACCATCCCGTACCATTCCATCCAAGCAACCAAACAAAATCATGTATCATTCCATTCAGACAACCAAACACCCTCCCCGTACCATCTTATCCAGGATTATCCCGGCCATCCTGTATCATTCCATCCCGTTCATCCTCGTTCACCCAACCAAACGCACCCTTAGTTTCTTTTTGGTAGATAGATGGATAAAGAGGGGTGGATCAAAAGTGTATGGACTGAGGTCAAGTTTCAACGACATTCTCTAATTTAGTCTACATAGTTTCTTTAGTATATAAATATATGATAATTTTATTACAAGTTACATGTTATTGTTACGAGTTTGTATTAACCCCGATAATCCCGGTAATGTTTTATCCTAAATCCGTCCTTGTGGATAGGTTGTGGTACAATGTATCGGAGCGTATAGTTGCAGGTTTAAATGTACCGTGACCAAACTATGCCGGTTAATGAGATGTTTTTATGCATTAGACTATTAGAGGACATTGCTTTAGGGGGGGAAAAGAGTTTTTAAAACATACTTTGACATAGGCTCTCTAGCAGCCTAGCTAACCCATGCGACTCTCGCCATCAACAGCACATCCTGGTGATTAGATGACACTGTATAATACTGAGAGAGTAGCTTCAGGTGAATCGTCCAAGGTGGACCGAATACAGTGGTTTTATTAAATGATGTTTATTTGTATTTTTCGACAGGTGTTACAGAAATATGTCTTTTCATAAAAAAAATACTTTTCATGTGAAAAAAAATTGGTTTCGCAAACTTTTAACCCTTGTAACTAAGAACCAAAGCGTCTCCTCAGCAATAAGGTCCAATGGTCAATACTGCATCAGGAGTCCATTTTAAAGTTAAAAAAAAACTTAACCGTAAAAGTGTTTATGTACACGCACCCGAAATCCCAGCCGAATTCAAGCGCCATGAACATAGGATCCAAGCGTACAAGTCGTTGATACTTTGATCCATTATTCATTCATGTAACTGCTAATAGACTATTTTTTTTTCTGAACCTATTGACACAATCAGGACTGTTTGGGCGAGTTCTAGCTTTTATGAAAACCTATTTTTTGGTTTTCTGAGCTGAAAAGCAGCTGTAACTTTTTTTAGAAGAGACCTTTTAATAAATAGTTAATTTCCTTCAGTAATAAACTGCAAAAGCAGATTCAGTTCAGTTCTCAGCTTTTAGTTTCCACTAGCTATATATGATTTTTTGCTTATATCAAAAACAGTTTAAAATCTAAGCTATTTAGAAGAGCTCGCTGGCTTCTATGAAACTGAAAACACAGGTGTTCCGCGAGCGAATCTTGTCAACATTATTCAGGTAAACGGTGGGTACTAAATCTTTTTTGTTCCGTCGATCTCACGCCGCGTGGTTACAGGCAATCAGGCACAGCCGTTGCTTCCTCTTTCCCATCATCGCCCGCCGGAAGGAACCGTGCAAACTCCTCCACAGCAACCGCACCGCAGCCGCAGGAGAGGAGGCTCGAAAAGCTGCCACTGAACAAAGGCAAAAAGCCAAGAAGAACGCGCGCAAGGCACAACGCAATCTTATCCATCCCTTGTTCCTCACCCAAAAGCAAGAATCTGCAGCACTCCAGTTTCCAGTTTCTTTCTTCCATCACTCTCTCTCTCTCTCTAAGTCTGCCTAGCATCAGATTCTTAGCCCTCCTTGGGTGGTTTTTATCCCGTTAATCGGTTCCATTATCTCCATTCCACCAAACAATGGATTGAGTTGCGGTTTACCCATGCTGCCCACCACCAATCAATCCTCCATCTTGCCCTTCCTCCAAGCTCCTGCCAGCAGAACAACCTGTCTGTCGCCGGAGGGGCCCCACTCCTTCCTGTCCTGTTGCTCACACTGCTGGCAGTCCCAAGGTTGCCCCCTTGTCTGGGCTTGGGTCCATCTTCAGGGTTTTCCTGTTCTTGAATCTGAATGAAGAAGATATTCTAGCCTTTCTTGTGTTTGGGTTGTTGCCTGTGAACTTGCAGACAGTTTTGCCTAGTTTGGCTTGGAGGAAGGATTGCTTCTAAGGATTTTGGTTCCCTTCAAACTCTTTGAATTGGGGTTTTGGAGGAAAGTTTTGAGTCTTGGCCTCTTGGTAACCGGTTTGGAGAAGCCCGAAGAAGTTGCCAATGGAGCCACCTAGTGGGTTCTGGGCCTCTCTCCGGAGCTTCCTCAAGTTCCTGCCCTACTTCTGTGGCCTCCTCTTCCTGGGGATCATCAAAGGTAACAGGCATGCTGCTCAACTCTCTTGATTCATTTTTGGCGTTTTTCTGATGAACTGAATCGATGGATTTAGTTTGATCTGGAAGTAAATGGGATGGCCATGTGTGCAACCCTTGTACATTTCCTTGCCTTGTGCGGTTGCGTCTCATGGTTTCTGTTCTGCTTGTATAGATGATGCCTGACTCCTCTCATTTCTTGGAATATTTAGTTAGGATCAGTTTAAATAATTGCTATATTGTTCTTGTTCTAGTTCTGATAGGACCAAATTGATTTGCCTTGGCTTGAATAATTGGTTTGCAAAAGGAGCAGTTAGCTGATGATCTGACGGTCTGTAAAAAATGTACCCCTTTTCTGTAGAATAATTTATTAGCTTAGCCTTTTGATCTGTGTAGTTATGACCTTGTGGATTTCTTGTCCCTTTTGAGAGCTTTCTGTTCAGTATCTTGGATATTGGTGTATATATGAATGTAAAGTCAAGTCATTTACTGCAACCAGAATTGCAAGTTGCAGCAAAAGACGGAACAAGTGTGATGTTGCAAAAATGATGGGGTGGCACAGAATTAATACATACTCTTATGTAAATTCTAAAAATGCAATGCTGTTTTGTTGTTAAACACTCAGCTACATATGTTCAAATGTCAGCATATTCATATTTGTTTTGACTCTTCTTTATCTTTAAATTTGATGTGTAATCCTCATTTTACATCATTTTTATATACCAGGTGTTTTGCTATGCCCTTGGGCATGCCTTATTATGGCAATTGGAATATCTTCACTAATTCTGGGCTTATGGCCCATGCATGTGATTTGGACATACTACTGCATTATCAGGTACCGTGTGCATCTTCTGCATTTCCATTCTTAGCAACCTCATTTACTCATCGAAGTACTCATATTCTATCTCCTCTTTTTCTTGAAGGCAGAACTAAGCTGGTGGGACCTGTAGTAAAGCTTCTGCTTCTTATTGCTGCCACTGCAGTTTTAATACTATGGTTGATAGTTGGCATCCTGGGAAGCGCCTTAGCTGGATTGGTATATGGATTCCTAGCACCAATAATGGCCACATTCAGTGCAGTTGGAGAAGGCAAAGAAAAGCCGTTTGTTCATTGCTTTGTGGTAGATTTTGTCTTTTGATGATAAATGTTATTGTTGTTGTTTACCCCTATGTTGCTTTGTTAGAACCTCTTTTACATGCCGCCTACTATCTCAAACTGCAGGATGGAACATGGAGTACTATCACTGGAAGCTGTACAGTAGTCAGGGATGTGAAAGACTTGCTTTTCCACTCATATTTTTCAATTATGGACGACCTGATTCTTCAGACACCTCTTGTTGGAAAGCCATATGAGATAAGGTCTGATACGCAAGTAGCACTCTTTATGCTTGACTTGAGATAACACTTGCAAAAAGCATAGGTTCAGACGTTCCTTTCAAGTGAAAAAATCCCCAGATGCAATGCACTATATTTAGGTGGCACTTTTCTGATCTTTCTTCTTTGAAGAATGATGAATAATAAAATGACGAATACGATTATCTGTCTCCCAGACTGCTTCATATTCCTGGAGCGTTAGTGTCTGCTGCTTGTGGACTCATACTGGATGGAATAATGTTCACACTAATTGCCATCTACAAGTGCCCTGTGATGCTTTTCAAAGGATGGAAACGGCTGATCCAGGATTTGATTGGGAGAGAAGGACCTTTTCTGGAGACAGCTTGTGTGCCATTCGCAGGTCTTGCTATTCTTCTTTGGCCATTTGCTGTAGTCGGAGCTGTTCTGGCCTCCATCCTCTCCAGTATTCCTTTAGGTGCATATGGTGCAGTTGTGGCTTATCAGGTATGGCCGAAATTTCCTTTTTCAAGTATTGATGACACTTTGTATTTTTAATGGTAATCAAAAGTAATTACTTCTAGCGCAAATTGTCATCTAGTGGCAAATATTAGCTGATTTAACTTATATCTAGTTGAAATCATGGAGCTTACTGTTGTTGCTATGCCAGGAATCATCCCTTATCATGGGAATTCGTTATGTTATCTCATCCGTGTCCATCTTTGATGAATACACAAATGATGTACTTGACATGGCACCAGGATCTTGCTTTCCAAGGTATAGCCATAAATCATATTGCATGCCTTTGGTTCATATCTTAAATAATTTAAGGTTTCTGGTACTTATGTTTGAAGTCTCTAGGTTTAAATATCGGAAAAATGAAGGTTCTTCACATGGTGACCACCTATCTAGGCCAGCATCATTCAACAAAGAGAAGCAAGAAGGGAAGAAACCCCCATCACGTGTTACATCATTTAAGAACAGCGTCGATGAGTTCAATCCATTCAAGGTGATCTTTTCCTGCTAAAATTAGCAGATCACATTGGTAGATTGCAATTCTATTGCTTATTTAACACAGATTCACTTTTTGTACAGTCCAATAGTTATAGCACATGCTTAGAATAGGCTATTCAATCTTATAATCTTCATTTAACAATGCTTTGCACCATTATAATATTTGAATTTATGGAATCTGGGCAGTATGACTGAAATATGCCTATGTGCAGTTGCTAGAACGCCTATTTGCCGAATGCAAGCTCCAGGGGGAGGCTTTGGTTAATGAAGGAGTCATAACAATGAAAGACATCGAAGAAACAAAGTCAAACAAAGTTGGCAGTGGGGTCCTGAACGTTGGTTTACCAGCATATGTTATCCTTAATGTACTCCTCCGGTCTGCGAAAGCTAATTCTGATGGCCTAGTCTTGAGTAAGTGCACACCAAAAATGTTTTTCTTCCACCAAAAGGTGTGTTATGACCTTAGCCTAACTTTCTTTGGAAAATATGCAGGTGATGGCTCCGAGATTACATCTAACAATAGGCCTAAAAGTGCTCTCTTTGATTGGTTCTTTGACCCTCTTATTGTTTTAAAAGAACAAATTAAAGCGCAGAATTTTACAGAAGAAGAGGAAGAGTATCTCAAAATGCGAGTTATGTTGATTGGTGATCCCGGTCGCCTCAAGGGCACTCTTCCTCATGTGCCATCATTGGATGAGCGAAAAAGAGCAGAAATAGACGCATTTGCTCGAAGGTACTTACTCCCCTGCACTCTTTATTTTGATGGATGAATGATTGACATTTTCCAAATCTTATGCTCCTACTCTGCTCCTTCAAAGATTGCAAGGGATCACAAAGTCGATATCAAGATATCCGACAGCCAAACGCCGTTTTGATGTTCTAGTAAAGGCACTCCTGTTAGAGCTCGAGAGGACGATTGGCGGCAGCCGGTCTGCCAATGGATCCCAAGCGCAAAGGCTGAGAAGTGGCATTGCCCGAATGCTTAGCCAGAAATCCATGGGGAAGACAGCAAACATCAGAGATGAAGATCCAGAAGCGCAAGTGACAGGCCATGCTCGCACTCCGTGATAGATTTGGTGATAAGTTTGATAATGCGGTGTGTAGCTAACACGTTAGTGGAGAAGAACAACTTTTCCCCGTAATTTTTCATTTGTAAAAATGTATAGATGCTGCAGCTATGAGCTAATCCTAACCGTTCCCCTGTATGATTTGTATATTTTGAGTAGTACATCGTGGCAGTGGTAGCCCACGTTCAGATAAATGTATGGTGCTTGATTTTGTTGCAGGATTTTGGTGTGATGAACATCCCTTGTCGCTGATATTTTGCCGTTCTTGCAGGGCCTTTGTTTTGTGAAGTGAGACCAGACTTTGTCTAGAATATAGATGCTTATGAACTTCTTGTTCCGAATATCATGACCAGAAAAATTGATAGGATCCATAGCTCATGGTGATGATAGCTGGTAAGTTGCGACACAAACTTCACCGACTCATCCTCGGGCAACAATGTAGGCCCTAGGGAGTTGCAGAGCAACCCATTGTCAAAAAATAGCCACGGTAAAACCTGGCAAATCACAGTTGGACAGGTGCATTTTTCTTTTTACATGATAGATGATAACAAAACAGGTTGAGCTAAACTATGCAACGCCCAAACTTTGGGGCTTGCGTGGAGATCGTTCGTCGTATCAGGTGGATAAAGTATGGAAAGCTGAAGCACTGTCCGTGCTTCTTCATTTACGCATTGTGTTCAGCCTCAAAGACCGTCCGCTGGCTGGCTATCGGGTACCTCAGTGTCAGCCAGCTGCTCGGTTTGTTTCTGCCTCGCCTTCTTGTAGCTACTGGAGCCTCGGAGGATGGACCCAACTTGCAGCCCCTCTTTGGGACTCTTCTGTGATCTGAACAAATGGGAGGAAAGCAGCTCAGGTGTCAGCAGTCTTCAGCTAAAAACCAGAAGAAAGCAGTCATGTTTTTCTAGTGAAGCTGTTCTATCTAAAAAAAAGTTACTGTACTGTATCTCAATGGGTGGTTGTTTTAACGTCTAGAAGAAGGCTACTGTATAACTACAGTGCTATATCTGGTGTCTTGTTTTAACTTCTAGAAGAAGGCTACTATATAACTACAGTGCTATATCTGGTGTCACTCCATTATCCTCTCCCACAAGATATACATAATACATCAAGTGATTATCAGAATTTGGGCAACCATTATAGATAACGTCTAACATGCAACATTTATAGCTACTTGTCTACATTGCAGTAAACTGATATAAGGAAACATAGTTTCTGGTAAGAACTATTTTCTCTTTATAAATTAGAGAACTTACAATGATACGATACCGTCATCATCAGGCACATCACTTCCATCATGGGCTGCAGAAGAAATACCTGTCAAAGGCACATCAATTAGATCATTTTCATAAGTGGACCAGCCTATCTGATGCAATGTCAGAAAATAATTCATAAGCAATCACACTGAATTACAAACTCAAGGCAAACAGAACATCATGGAAAAGCCTACTCAAAACTAAGAGTATATTGCTCCTGACACTCTGACCTTAATTAAGTAAAACATTGTGACCTTTATCAACAGATCGCTAGAATCAGCAATAGACATATTAATGACATTCTGGAGATACACAAAAAAGAATACTGAAAAAAGGAATTTACCAATGCCAGAGCTTCTGAATGAACATAGGAATATAACTTGTCCGGTAGCTGTAGGCTGACCATTTTTCTAAACGGGATATCAAGCCTTTTATCTTTCTTTTTTTTACTTCATGAATTTGTCTGAGAACAGGGTATCCACCCTTGAGATAAACACACAAAAGGACTGCTTTTAAAAAAATTCCAAGGATTAAATGAATGCATAACCATGTGCAAATGCGATCCAACAGAATGTTGGCAAACTAGTACCTATTCCAGGTGATACTATTTCATTGAGGTTCCTACCTGAGTCAGCAGATGTGGATGAATCATCTGATGAGGTTTCCATGGCAGCCTTTTCACTCATGGTGTCCAATGCATCATCAGAGCCTTCACTGATGGCATCACTGAAAATTGCACCGGTTCCTCTCTTACTATTATCTTTTTTGGTTTTGTCACTGGTCTGTTCATACCTTTTTCTTGGAACTTTCCGAACAGCTACTCTATATCGGTTAGCATTTTGCGGCATGCCCACTGTGCTGTCACCAGATGCTGGTGGGCTCATGGAAAAGCTCTTAACAAGGTTGCTTACAGCCTTAGTATTTGAACCTGTCCTTAAATTGATAGACCCATCATCGTTTCTACTCTTAGCATGGTGCTTTATCTGAGAAGTGGACTTTCTTTGTTCTTTGCTCATATGTCCATGATCCTTATCGATGAGCAAATTATTCTGGCTATCAGCATTGAACTTGCTTCGGAGGAGCTTCTTTTCAAGAGTGCGATCACATGTGGCATCTTCTATCTCCAGTTGTAGCAGACTGTCATTCTGAATAACTTGATCACTGTTCTCTTTTCCACTGTCCTGCTCCATTCTTGCTTTCTGCATAACAGAATACAGCAAATCTTGTGTACAATTATCAGTGTCTTGATGATCACCATTAGTATTATCCTGTTCAGAAACGGGCTTGACCCAATCCGATTTCCTTTTGCTCTTCTTTTTGTCCTTAACTTTCTTCACATTTTCATCTTGTCTGTTCATGTTTTCTGATGTAACAGATGGCATACCCACATTCTCAGTACCAAAATGATCAGTCAAGCTAGTTTTGTCAGTATGAAGATGAGATTCTAGTGGATCATTTGGTTCAATACTACCAGCACTTTGGGACTGCATATCTGGTTTTCTTTTGCTCTTCTTTTTGTCCTTAATTTCCCTTATAGTTTCATCTTCATTGTTTTCTTTGTTTTCTGCAGAAACAGATGGGTCATTCATCTCTCTGGGGCTAAAATGTTCAAGGAAACTGATTTTGTCATTATCATGATGAACCACCACATGGTCACTTGGTTCAACAGCATCAGCAGAACTTTTAAGACGAACTATTCCCCATTCAGCCTTGGAGTTCATCAAATTTGCATCAGAATCATGTTCCAAAGCAGAATCCTGACTCTGAAGTTCAGTCTTGGAAGATTTCTTCCTTCCCTTTCGAGAATTACTGCTGGCAGATTTGATAGTTGTGGCATCTTTCTGAATTACAGGTGATTTTGTTAGAGCTCCTGCGTTTTCATTATCATGGGACCCACCAATGTCAAGTACATATTCGTCCTGGTTGTCCTTAGTGAAGTGACTATCTTGCCCATGTGTAGAATGATTTACTTGTTGTATTCTAGGAGTCCGAGTCTTGGAAGACCTTTTGCTTTTCTGCTGTACTTTTCCAACAGTACTCGCAGAAGTGTCAATTACAGAACTTCCTTGAACCAAATCTGCTTTGGTAGCATTTGCAACCTTTAAGTCCTTTGTCGAAACCTGGTTGATTTGCTCACCCAAAGACTGAATAGCTTTACCATCATCTGTAGAAACATGCTTTAAGGAAATCTTCTTTCTATGATGCTTAGCAGGTTTGGTTTTGTCATCAGCTTGCACTACCATATTTCCAGTTAAAATGTCCTCAAGATCATTTGTTTTGTCAGAACACCTCAAAGAATCAGATTCTCTTAGTTCTGTGTTAGCATTTTCTTCAAGTACACCACCTGAAAAATGAGATGAGCCAAGCAACGTTGACAGTACTTTCAATTGATTACCTTCAGACTTCTTATGACTAGGTGAGCTCATGGGAGCATCAGAGTGAACCACTGCTGGATATTTCGGAGGTAATGCTGCGCTAACACCATCTTTATCCCCAGTGTTTCCAAGAAGTCCTAGTACATTCCGACTGTTGCCTAGGTGAGTTTGTTCTGTTAACAGATCTCCATCCAAATCCTTACTTAAGCTGTCCGTGGATCTTAAATCTGCCAATACCTCGCCAATCACACTTGCTGTTGCTATATCCAGGTTTTCATCAAGCTTCTTGCGGTCATTAACTGTTGCTTCTCCTATAGTCCCTGTTGTTGTTTGCTTTGCATCTAGAGGAACAGCATTTGTGTTTTGTATTGAGCTTTCATTTGTAATTAATTCAGATGATTTTGTCACATCTTGAGTAGGAACAGTACCCTTTGAGGTCTCCAAGCGGTGTCTTCTCTTCTTCTTACGTTTTCCATCACCACTTGGATTTTCTATTACATTAGAATAACCTTGCTGCACATTACTTGAGATCTGTTGTTCAAAAGGGTCATCTACAATCTCCCATTGAGTAGAAACCATATCCGATTTGGTTGCATTCTCTCCATACCCGCATTGTTCTTTTTCTGCAGCATTATCCAAGGAAGCTATGTCAGCAGAACTAACCTTCTTTTCTTTCTTGCGCTTCTTCTCTTGAGAAGTATTACCAGCTGTATGTATCTTCTCCAAGGTGTTCTTGCTTTTGCTGGCTTTCTCCATGTTGCTTGTTTCAACTACACCTTCATCATGACCGCCATCATCGACTATAGCTTGTTTCTCTCTGGCGTGTTTCTCCCCTCCATCCCAAGGGGTATTGCTTCTTTTTGTAGATTTTCCTTCACCAGCTACAACTTCAGATGTTGAATTAACGGTATCTCCAATGGTAGGATTCCTAGATCCTTTATGTACAGGCTCAATATTCCCTAGGTCAGCAACTAGATCAGTAGTTGCCTGAGCATTACTCACCAACTGAACATCTTTGGTTTCCTGGCTCCCATTGAGTTGTGATGATGAAAGAAGCATACCAGATGGTCTGATCATGGTTTTGTCTCTGCTAGTCAATTCAATATTACATGCACTATCACCTGGGTGATAAAAATAAAAAGGAAAATCAATAAATGTGCATTGAGCAATAAACCTAGACAACCCAAATGCATGGCTAGCCAGAGAAAAGAGAAGTGGGTGTATAGTTCTCGGATATTTGTGGAAATTTTAGAACATGCTGAGAGTTTCGGACCAACAAATACATGTATTTCATGACTCCAATTTTGCATTCTTTGTCCAGGACATGCATCGAAGTCAAAATTTTCACACCAAAAGGCGTGATTGGTAAAATCAAGCATAACTTAAAATCTTTATGATTGAATTCAACCACGAAGAATGCCCACAGAATTTACCATGATTTAACCTTCAAACAAATTTGGGTAGATACAATAGTATAGTATTGCAAAAGAATCCATGGATATTATTACCTTGTGGCCCTTGGTTGTCTTTATGAAGCAGAACTTCACCTATGGCTTTCCGTACCTCGATTGCTCCAGTTGATGGTTTTGTCGTTTCTTGAGCAGAAACAACTTCCTTGGAAGCGACTGATTGACGCTTTTCCCTTTTCTTATTCTTTCCACCAATGCTCGCATTTCCTAGCTGGATAGAATCCTCTTGTACATTTCCGTGGACTTCTTGCTGAAAAGACTTGTTTAAAAGTTCCCCAGAAGAATTAGTGTTTGTTTCCAGTGGAACCCTATATGATTTAGTCACACCTCTGGTTTCAGACTCATTAGTTTCTCTAATAGGATCTGCAGTTGATGTGTTAAAAGAACCACTCTTCCTAGCTCTTTTGTGTCCCTTTTCTTGAGAAAGACTGTCCAATGCATAAGTCTCTTCCAACATTTCCTCCTTTATCCCGACTTGCTTGTTGCCAGAAGCAAAACCTACATCATCATCTCCATCACTATGCAGAACATCTTCCTTTCTTGCATGTGCCTCTCCAACCCAGGACAAATTGCTTTGATTTATAGATATATCGACGTTTGCCACATATGTGGAATTAACATAAGCCCCCTCTGTTCGATTATCATGTTTTATTCTTTGCTTGTAGCTCTTTGCTTTGTCAATAACTGGAACTGAATTTGTTTGTACATCGCTCGCCAGGCTTACTGCTTCATTCTTCTTTCTTTCAGTATTCAGCTGTGATGAGGATGACAGAAGCATGTCATTTGGCACTGTATCATGTGCATGAACATTATTCAACATTGCAGCATCTTCACCACCTGCAGAAAATCATAGAAATGATTGGATTTTACAATAATTAGAAGTAAAATACAAAAAGGAAATTCATATTATTAGCTTTGGAAAATTGCAGTTTTGACCTCACACCTCAAGAGTCAAGACCAAAGTTATTAAAGCGATAAGGCAAGGCGAGGCAACTCACCACCTTTTTACCGCCAAAGCACCTAAGGCACGTAGTGAGGCGACGCCATACACATATCCTAATCCAGCAAATAGCCACAGAAGATCTTAGCTCAATAAGATAAAAAGAGATTAAAAAAAAAGAGCAGACCAGACAATGGGCCGGCCCGACCAGGTCCATACCTCTCCCTCACAATGCTTAGTGCTCAATCTGCCCTAACTCCCTAAAGCTCCCAGGCAGCAGCCGCCTCCTTCCCTCCAAAAAAAAAAAAGCAGCAGCCGCCTCCAAGCTCCCACCACGCTGCCTCCTGTAAAGTGTAAAGTCCTCCCCTCCTGAGCATAGTTATTAAGTCATCAAGTCGAGTCGAGTCGACGTAGGGTCGACTAGTCGCGACTAGTCCACAACTAGTCTCGACTAGACAGCAGATATTCCAGCACACTAAGTTGAGCAAGTTCTATGCATTAAGCAATAGTTTAAGATATGTTTATGTACTGTTTTGCATGAAATAAAAAGCAGAACACATAAGCACGATATTCCAGAACACAGTCTCGGCTAGGGTTTTTGCCTTTCTGTCTTGCTACCTCCCGTGCGCTCAATGCTGGCCTCCTCTTCTAGACTTAGTCTCACTTCTAAATAGGCTAGGCCAAGCCCAAGTCAAGGTCCAACCCAACATTGGCTCGGCTAGGCTGACAGCCAAGTCGCGTGATTAATCGCGGCTAGTCGACGACTAGCCGTCCAAGTTGCTCAACTAGGAAACTAGTCAAGTCGAGGTCCTCTAGTCGTGCTCCCAAACCGACTTGTCAATTAGTCGCGATTAATCGCCCGACTTGACAACTATGCTCCTGGGGCGTCATCCCAATTCCCAACTCCTCCCACCTGCTGCATCCTCCATGCTCCTCTCCCACAACGCCGCCGCCTCCTTGCTCCCCTTCCACTTCACTGCCATCAACTAGGAGGTGATGGGGCAGCCGCAACAACAACGTGTTGCGGCTGGCGGCGGTGGAGTGAGTGAGAGAGCTGAGGCACATATCTCGCGGCCATGGTGGTGACGACAAGCAGAGAGCAACGGCCACAGCGACACAGGGATGTAAAGGAGTGACCATGACAGCTTCTGCAAGCAGCAACCACGGCAGTAGCGATAGTGACGATGGGAAGCAATGACGGCGGCTAAAGTTAGCTCTCCCTCCCCTTTTTCTTGTCCTCTCCCCTAGCAAATCAGATCACTGACGAACCCCGAATCAGATAGCGTGATCCAGATCGGAATTCAGAGGTGGTTGCCGAGAATCCAATAACTATGCTCTCTATTACCCTGAGTCCCCCGCTCAGCTCCCACCTATGGCGTCCGCCTCAGCCTCACCCGACAACACACGGCGCCTAAGTGACTCCATGGCGACGCCTTGCCCATAAGGCGGATGCCATACACATCTCCGACAAGGTGAGGCCGTGGAGTAACCTCCCTTGACTGCCTTACCACTTAAGCGACGCTTTAATAACAATGGTCAAGACAACTGCTAACAACATAATTTTCTTAAAATCTACATATACATTGAATAGATGTTTAATCATATGAGATGAGAAAGCAACTTATTGACTTAAAATGTTTGAGAAGCTTATAGCTTGCGCTGAGTGAGAAATAACTTTAGGTTGATCAAGAGATATGTTACAAAGATTCAGTTCAGAAATACACAAACTTGAATGACCAATTCAACTGAACAGAGTTTAGTTAACTAACCGCGCATGTTCATAAAATATTCACAAACAATAGGAAAGTTAGGAAGCGGTAGTCCTTGATTGTCAAATACAATTCATATGCCACAGTTAATGCTAACTCAATACCTTCCAGGCCTTCAGGAAGCACATCATTTGCAATTTCCGATATTGTTGCAGGCAACTCCCTAGCATGCCCGTCAACATCAACTCCAAGACAACCTTCGCTGGATCTTCCTCTATCCTCCATTGCTGGAGTGTCTCTGCAGCAGTGCGTATCTTCCACTGCTGCTGCCATCTTGACATGCAGAAAGCACCCAGCCTTGACTCTGGCAAATGCACTCCTCACTATCATTGAATCAGAGAGGTGATACATTGCACCCTTCCGCCGCACCTGGTGAAAATCTCAACACTTTTAGAAACTTGCACTAACCTTTGCAGGGTTTCAAGACTGCATTATATGGAAATCCAAACCAGCAAATCCGCATGCAATTCAATACAAAACTGTAAGGAAAAAATAAGTGTCATGAATCACAATTATCAGAATCAAAATATGCATATTTCAAGAATCATGTTTCATAGAAATTTAATTACCTTCCGAAAATTTGGTGGCCATTTACTGCGTCATCGAAAGAAACCAAATCTTTTCCTAAACTTATATTTCCATTAGGTATTTCAAGAACCATATATGTTGAAACACGACCTTCCAACATCCAAACGCAATTTGCGTAAACAGCTATGCCTCTGTTAAATCATCACCGATTTTTCATAATTAAACCAATTGATGTAATGCACACAGTCCATATGTAGCATTGCCAGTTGGTGCGAGTGTGCAACATGCAGTACATTTGTTGGCAGTCGCCTCAGATTGCACTCCAAGGCGTTGACATCTCAGTACATTTCAAAATTCACATAATGCGGTGAAAACAAAGCATCACTGCAGAGATAAGATTACGTGGAAGAACCGCCCATGACCCAAAACCACGGCACCTTTGATGGCAAGGTATATCGAGGGATCAGAGGGCCACCATGCATCCAAGCATCCAGCTGATCACACATCAATAAAGCATCCAAGGCAGTCCGACACGAATTACGTGAACTTTATGTGACCTTGAGGAATCTAACTGTACTCCTTGGCAGCATTTCTACAAACCCCACCGACTAAAGCACCTGATCACCCAGCAAAACACTGGAGAAAAACTCTGCTAAAACATACCTGGCACAATAACAACTCCACCCCAAACTACACGAAATCTAAGCGACCACGAGGAGCCTATTACATTCACAAAAAAATCCTGAAAAAAAAAACTGATCAAAGTCATAAATTAGGACCTGGAAGGACTTGACGGCGACGGGGCCGAGGTCGGGGAAGGCGGCGGCGTGCTCCACTGCCACCTGCGCTGCGCGGAGGGCAACAAACGAATCAGTCAAGGCTTACGCGGTCTCAAGGGAGGAGAGGAGGCGACGAGGGCCGTACACTTGAGGTGGCGGATGGTGGAGTCGGCGGCGACAAGCAGGGCGAGGCGGGTGCCGAGATCAGTGTCTAGGAACAGGGAAACGGGGCCGTCTCCGGCGGCGGAGCGCGCCGGCGCCGGCGGCGAGGCGGCCATTACGGGGGTGCGACCGCCACTAGTGAGAGGGAGGCGAGGAAGAACGGCGTGGGGTTTTGAGGGTGCGTTTTAGGTTGGGTGAAATATTACGAGCCGCCCTTTGAATCACTTTTTTCTCAAAAAAAATCGAATTTATTATTTTTAACGTGTGGAGTAACAAGAGCCAAATGGATCGATTCATTTTGCTTAGGTAAATTCTCTACAAATTTTTTTTTTTTTGACTTTTTTCAAGTAGGTCCTAAGAGTTTCGTTAACTTCGAATATATAAAACATTTTACAAAGGAAAATAGATACTAAAGTTGCATCAACAATGTAGTTTCAAGCGATCAACATTGTGCAGTACTGCAGTCTACAAAATTGATCGGCTTATTCCTCGCGCACAAAAAAAAATACTGCTCGCCCACGCTATATCATTGAAATGTATTCTAACGGTACAACAGTTTCACCTGATGTCAATGGATCTCATCTACGTTTCATCAGGTTTCAAAAGATATCCAAACATGTTTTTAAATAAATTCGATAGATTTTAAAGATGAAACTATAAGTTTCATCCAGTTTTAAATCTTAAACTTGATTAAAGATGACATTTAGAATAATTTCAAAAGACAGTTAAAAGTTTTAGAGCACATTTTGCAAGTTAAAAAAGAGAGTCTCACAAGGTTTCATCATGTTTCAATAAACATTTCGTTGGGTTTCAAATATGAAACTATAAGTTTTGTCCAGTTTCAAATCTGAAACTTAATTAAATAAATGAGTTTTGGAAGAATTTCACCTAAGTTTTAAAAGGACAAATTTCAAAGTTTCATAGCACAATTCATAGATTTTAAAAAAGTTTCAAAATGGGTTCATAAGGTTCCAACAAACTTCAATCAATGGGTTTCAAATCTGAAACGATAAGTTTCATCTAGTTTTTTGTAAGATCGAGGATGCCGACTAGAGGGGGTGAATGGGCTGTTGAAAATCTAGGTATTATTTTTGTTTTAGATTTGAAAATTAAGCTAATTTCCAAAATGATTAAATACAACAGGCAAGATAAAAGACACCGCATATTTCTGTAAAGTAGATCGATCCACAGAGGAAAAATAGGAGAAATCTTACGATGGGCTTGATGACGAAAAAGAAGCAGCGTAGTAGCGACCGGCCGTAGAGGAAGTAGTCGACGTCGTGGATTGCAAGATGAAGAGCTCGAGCGGTCGTGCAGTTGCGCTGCCCAGAAACCTTATTGTCGCCCTGTGCAGGTTCTCTCAGCGGCAACGGTTCGGAGATCCCGCTCTCCTTGCCTCGCGGTGCACGCCGAGAGGAAGGTCGGTGAAGAACGAGCACAGCACGAAAACGCAACACTAATCACAGTAGATGAACGCGAGTATCAGAGCCTCAAAAAAGCCCTGCATCTGTCTGGACGTCTCCAGATTTTATAGCCTCGCACCAGTAACGGTCACCATTAAATGCTAGTAACTGCAGGTCATTCAAACGACGATTTCTATTAGAAACTGACACCATTATCATGGCTGTTTCAATTCTCAGTAAATGACTTCATTAATTCACTAATAATAGAGAGAAACCGAAAATTAAAAGGGTTTAAACGTGCTAGGAATTTAATCCACAAGTCACGCGGTACGCGCGCGCGTGCGTGTGACTTTAGCCAGCTCCTCACTCTCCATATGTCTCATTACAAGATATGATGAGAGCTCTCCCTTTTAAATTGGTATTCTCTCCTCTCAACTAGCAATATGGTACTATTATTTGTAGATTTGGCATTAGAGATAAATGGGTCACTTAGGCCTCATTTCTAACATGGGCGATTTTAAAATTTTCTTCTACGATTAATTAAAACCATGAGATGCTTCCCATTGTAATAATTCGTCACTTCCCTTCGGAAAAATTTGCTGATGCTCTTCACTGGGGTTACATATACGATCCCACATCCGCATAGGAGACCAAAAGTTACACTAGTTAAGTACGCCAAATGGAAGAAGTCTCAGATGATCGCACTTGTTATGAATATCAACATTTTTTGAAACAGATAACAGAATAGCAGCAATATTCGCCATGCTTTCGTTTTCATAATAAATTAACTCACTCTTTTATGGTGCTAAGCAAGCTAAATGTGCATGTATTTGCATTGAGAAAAACAACTTCAAAATTTTAAAAACTTACCCTTAAATTTAATATTTTTAAGAGGGGTGCAGCCTCTAAGAGACATTGTCCAAGTAAGGTCGCACTGCTCATGAATGCAATGAAGAACAAACAAATCTGCAGATTCTTCAACAAAGGAGCTAGTAGTTTTGGACCTTCTGGTTGAATCCAAATCAGCACCAGATAAAGTGGCGAAACCATCAACAAAAACAGTAGTAAAACCTTTAGATCTTCAGCTACGCAAGTAAACATACAAGTGCAGTGTTCGCTACAACTCACCCTGCGGCATTCAAAGTTCAGATACAGCCCACCTATCGTCGCGTTACCAAGGAACTCGCTTAGCTTGAAAGTTTTGTGCCAAGCTGTGTTTGAATTGCACAGGATCAGCTTCCAAAGCTGCGGAACATAGCCGAAGGACAGTGCATAACCCCCCCTCTGAAGGCATCCAGGTGATGCAAGTCAAACGCGTGAGCCTTGGAAGCCAACTGAGCTCGACCCTTTCAAAGTTGCATCCAATGATCTCCAGCTCGGTTAGGTGCGAGTGCTCTACTTGCAACACGGATGGAAACCCCAGAGTCGCAGTTCTGCAGGCGCAGAGGTATTCCACGTTTAGGGATGTCAGATTCGCCGAGTCTCATACTCTGCATATGCAGGTACGTGAGGCGACCAAATGCGCGGGGAAAAGCATCAAAAAAACGGCGCGAAATGTCTGCCATAGATGAGCATATCATCAACTGTGCATTGCAGGTCCAGTATCTCCGGCAAGATACTATGTGATATTGGCACTAAGAAATGTATTCCCAACTAGTTGTTGATTAAAATTTACAAACTTCGGATATTTTTCTGCTATAGCTTTGCTATGCTACATATGTCAATTCTCGTTATATTTCTAAATATTAATTGTGTTTTCTTCGTGATATTTTTCTTTTATCATATTTGTTATACTTAAATTGAATTAATTTGGCTCCTAGAAATAATAAATATTAGTTAAAATCCAAATCCATCTCCTAAATTTTCATAATTACATAGATTATTTTTTGTTACACGTTGTACGGCTAAACATATAACAATTATAATATGTACTTCAAATTTAAATATAGTTTATGATATATAAATTACTGATATCACATACTTGAATAGAAAAAATATGTATATCCACGAACCGCAATTTAAATCCTTGCTCTTTAATGTAGCTTTACTCCACAATAATGCCACGTCCAGTAAAAGGAAAAAAAATCATTTATAGAAAGCACTAAGAATACAAATTTGTACCTGGCTCTGTGCGTTACTTGCCGTTGCCGCCGCCATGGATTGACGCCGGTTGATCGACTCAGATGCCGAAAAAAAATTAAAACGATATTCGAATCCTGGCGGCGAGTTGCGATATGAAATACCTATATATCTGCGAACAAGAACGTTAAAAAACACGCCTATAATTTTAGATGGAGAAGAGAGCACAAGCTAAGATACAAGCTATTGAGCTTGCTCTCGGAAGAACCATCCGATTAGAATTCTCTACATTCCTCGAAGCAACGGTGCAGCGGCTCTTGGATCACCAGAGAGTCAGAGACAAGTATGAAACACCGAATAGCTACAAACAGCGCTAAAGGGCAGAAATCTTATTCCATGAGCACACAACTTGCATGCAAAGCTACCAGTTCGTGTTACATAGTCTTTTAGCAGGCTACAAACATTCTCAATGCAGTTGATTAGGAGCAGGAAGTAATGTGGGCCAAATTCCCACGTTAAAAGCTACAAATGCTGTTATTTCTAAGCTGTGGCACGAAACAGCCTGAAGAAACACCGAGGAGTGTAGACAGCAGCAGAGTTAAACGTCAATTGCAGCCAGGAGATCATCTGGATTCTGACAGAATCACTGTCACTGTGTCTTCTTCCTGGCTTCCTTGGCCTGCCCCTTCTTGCGGATGCCGATGGACATGTTGAGGAGGAACCTGTCGACGATGGACTCAGGGAACACAGAGATCAGGAACCACATCAGGGCGTGCGGCCAGTACGGCGTGCACCTCGGCTCGTAGCCGATGTAGCGAATGGCGGCACGGGCGTAGGTCTCGGGGGAGGGGGCGAAGAAGGAAGCCTTCTTGATGGAGGCCATCTTCGTCGCGGCGTACATAGGTACCTGAGCAGATCAAAGGTCAGTATATCATGTCATGGCGAAAGATTTCTGAAGACTTATGGGCTTGCAGATTTCATGTAGCTTCTGACAAGATTCCACATAAGTTGCGGACTTACGGGCCATATTATCTAAATTACTGCACAGTTGAGAGTTGAGACGCTTAAGGCCTCAGATAACAACATTCTTGACAACAACAACAACGAGGATGGAATGGAAATGGTTTGGTTTTAGTTGAGGTCACAACGGATTGGTTTTAAATGGGCTGATACGAAATGCGACGACTGTTAGCACATGCAATGCCTGTCCTTATTTGGTGCAGTTGGAGAATTAAAAGCTCTTAAGTACTGGACTTATTTATTGCGGACATTGACAAGATACGATGGAAATTCCTTTGGGCAGGCGGCGCTGCGTTGCATGGAGGGAATAGCAAGGTGCGATGGACAACTGTGTGCCGACCGCTCAGATACGGAGGCCTAGGTGTCCTCGACCTGGAAAGGTTTGCACGAGCGCTCCGACTCCGATGGCTCTGGCTCATGTGCACGGAACCTCATAGGCCATGGAATGGATTGCCAACGCCGTGTGACCGGATCGACCAGCAGCTCTTCATGGCTGCCACAAAAGTCGCCGTTGGAAATGGCCAAAGAGCCAGTTTTTTGAACTCCAGGTGGGTGCACGGTCAAGCGCCATCTCAAATTGTGCCAGGACTCTACAAACACTCCAGGAGAAAAGCAAGATTGGTTGTTAATGCCTTAGAGAACAATAACTGGATGCGAGACATTCTCCACCACCTAAATCCTCACTTGCTAATGGAATACATCTCTCTGTGGTCCAAAATACAATCGGTACCGCTGAACCCGGACGCAGACGATGTCTTCATTTGGACGCAAACCTCTCACGGTGCCTACTCCGCTTCCTCGGCATATAACATCCAATTCAGTGGATCCACTGACAAATCTTTTCCGACGACGATTTGGACTGTATGGGCGCCGTTACGCTCTAAGATCTTTCTTTGGCTAGCACTGCAGAATAGGATATGGACGGCGCAGCGATTGCAGCTTAGGAGATGGCCAAACCAATATTTCTGCCAAATGTGCAATCGAAGCTTGGAAACGACCTTACACCTGTTTGTTGACTGCCCTCAAGTTCGGCTTCTCTAGTTGTCCATCGCGCAATGGGTCCGCATTTCCACACTCCATCCAGACCGATGGGAGACAGCAACAAACCTTGAGCAATGGAGCCTGTAACGCATTAACTGTCATCCGAGCCTCCGGAAAGGTGTAAAAACACTGATCATCCTGTCCTGCTGGGAATGGTGGAAAGAGCGAAACAAAAGAGTCTTCCAACGGGGTTGGGCGTCCCATGACCAAATCCTCCAGTCGATCAAAGATGAGGCTGTCGGATGGACCCTAGCTGGAGCTTCGCACCTTAGGACTCTGCTTTATCGCCAGTTGTAAAGTTTTTTCTCTTTTTTTGTTTTCTTCTCCCCGCTAATCCGCTTGGTTCGCGCCCTCTGCGGCCGTTTTTTTCGGGTGCTCCCTTCTGCACCTTGTTCTTTTTCCTAACATTTGTATTCGGGGTTTTTTTCTTCTCTAATCTAATCTAATCACAGCTTTTGCTGTTTCAAAAAAAAAGTACTGGACTTAATTGCCAGACAATGAAGATTTCGGTTTCTTGTTGAAACCTTATGTCATCGTCCATCCAACAGATTGAGAAAGTAGCGGTGGAGTGAGCAGTACTAGTACAGCTTGAATAATCAACTAAAGGCAGCATGAGAAATCACGTTTTTTGTTGGAAGAGCCTTCCTTGACAATCAGTTAAGTACTGTCCTTCCTAAGTGCTACCTAAGTACTCATTCAGCTAACTATTGTACTTCCTTGGCATACAGAACTATAAATGATGACTGATATGCAACTTAACTCCAAAGGAGATCGACGAAATACAACAATCCTTCATGCTAGAAAATTCCGAAGGGTTATATGACATCAATCAAAATTTGGGTAGTATGTATATTAAAAAGTTTAAAGTAGTGATTCTATGTTTTTCCTCCCAATACAAGTTGCACAAATATTAAAGCAAACAAAAAGGTAAGTAATCACCGTCTACTTTTTATTTATGTTTTAATATTTATGCAACTTTAAAAAAAAAAAGCATAGAAGCACCACTCAAAGTTTAAAGTTTCAGTTATATAAAAAACGAAAGAAGAAGAAGAAGAAAAATTAAGGAATTAAGTGAGATGCATTAATCAACAAGAGTTATTAGTTCTTACCTGGCATTGCACATCAATGCCTTTGCTCTTGTACTCAACATAGAGACATCTTGAGAATTGATCAACATACCTGAGAAAATGAAACAGAGTAGTTTTATAGCCGGCTCTAATAAACAGTTGGGCTCAAAAATAGAAACATTCACTTTAGCTGAGATACATCCCCTTCTAGGTTAGCATTTAGTTATATCATATAGACAGTCTTTTGAAACAAATTAACATCCTTCTGTACAATCTAGAGAAAGCAATGTTCTTGTTAAGGAACCTCGCTATCGAATAGTCCGGGGTTCCCGAACAGATCTAAAATTGGAGAACAGAAAGAGAGAGACACAGATATATGAGGAGAGCGACGGCGGTATTCTTTATTGCTAATGAATTCTGTGTACATGGGGGGGACCCCCCTCCTCCTTTTATAGCGCTCTCTAGGGTTTCGGCATTAGGGACCACATGGGCCTTCGGTGGGCTTTAGGGTTTCTCAACACTCCCCCTTGGGCCCTTTGCCGCGAGATGCATATGCCTCATTAAAACTCGAAAAAACCCGATGGGAAAAATACTTGGAGAAAGAGTACATAGCATACGCTTACTATGTTGCACGAATTGCCTCGTTAAAACCTTACGCAAGAAAACTTCATGAAAAACTTGCTAAGGAAAAAGAGTACAATTCTCCCAACTTCAATTGCTAATCTTGAGATTCATGTTGGGTATTCATAATTCATGCTCAGATTCATGTGGGAGTATGTGACATATCTCCCTGAAATCTGCACTTCTCTAAGTCTCATCATCCCAATTCCTTTCACGCACCTTTCAAAGGTAGATCTTTGGGAGTGATTTAGTGAACAAATCTGCAAGATTTTCACATGACTTAGTATGCAATATCTTGATCTCGTTCATCTTATGCAATTCATGAGCATAGAAGAACTTGGGGTTGATATGCTTCGTGAGATTGCTCTTCACATAACCCATTTGTGCTTGGGCAACACAAGTGCATTATCTTCATAAATTATTGTAGGAGTTTGCTCAATGTTCAAACCACATGACTTCGGATGTGGTGAACCATTCTTCCGAGCCATGCACATTCACGAGATGCTTCATACAAAGCGATGATTTCGAGTGGTTTGTCGACGTCGAGACAAGAGTCCGCTTAGACGACTTCCAAGAAATTGCTGTTCCTCCACATAGGAAAACATAGCGGTTTGGGACTTGCCGTATATGCGGTCGATAGGTACCCGAGATCGGCATAGCCAACCAAATTCAATTCATTATTTCTTCTAAAGAATGATCGAGGTCTTTGCTTCTTTGGAGGTAACGGAAGATGTCCTTGATCCTTTCCAATGCCTTTTGGTGGGTTCTCAGACTGCATCGAGCTAGCAAATTCACGGCGAACGCAATGTCCGCCTAGTGCTATTCGCAAGGTACATGAGCGCTCAATCGCACTCGATATGGGAATTCTGCTCCCAGGACTTCCTCCCCCTCTTCTCTAGGTCTGTATGGGTCTAGGTCTGCTTGGAGTGACCTTCCGACCATTGGAGTCTTTGCAGGATATGATTTTTCAAAGCTAAATCGTTCCAACACTTTCTGCGTGTAGGTTGATTGATGTACCAAGATTCCTCCTTGGACATGTTCAAGCTGCAAGCCTAAACAAAACTTGGTTTTACCCAAATCTTTCATTTCAAACTCAGACTTCAAGTATGAGTATGCCTCTTCAATTTCTTCATCCGTCCCAATGATGTTCAAGTCATCTACATAGACGGAGATTATACAGAATCCATTCGGGGATCGCTGTATAAACACATATGGACAATCTTCGCTGTTTGTGTAGCCTTTCTTGCATAGAAAGTCACTCAAACGATTGTACCACATTCTTCCTGACTGCTTCAGCCCATACAGTGATTTCTCCAATTTCACACTGTACAGGTTTCTATTTGCTCCATCTTGGTTCGGGATAGGAATTCCTTCCTGTACTTTCATGTATATCTCCGAATCCAAGTTTCCATACAAATATCTTTGTGACAACATCCATTAGCTTCATTCTCAACTTCAAGTTGATGCCATTGAGATCAAATATCTAAAGGTAATTCCTCCCATGATCGGAGAATAGGTTTCTTCATAATCAACTCCGGACGTTGAGTGAAACCTTGAGCTACAAGCCTTGCTTTGTACCTTACAACCGTTGTTTTCATTTCTCTTCCAACAAAGACCCATTTGTGACCTCACAGGGGTTTATATGGGGAGGTGTGCGGCATCGGCTCAAACACCTCTCTCTTGTTCAGAGAGACTAATTCTGCAGTGATTGCCTTTTTCTATTCTTCCCAATCTAGCCTTTTCTTGCACTCTGCTAGAGATGCAGGCTCGGGATCATGATCAATGATTGAGGCAATCTTCTTTGCGAAGTATGCATCAACGTTGGCTGTTGCTCTATTCAGGGATTCTCCTGTTATTACAAAGTTTATGGCCATTTCTTCATGGGGTGCTTCATGCACTTCTACTTGCTCTTCTCTGCTTTTCCCTATCGCAGGAGCAAGTTCCTTTAGCTTTTCATCGCCTATGTGTGCGCACACATTATTTCCGGCGGCTTCCTGCAGTGGAAGATTCAAGTCTGGAATTGCCTTTCCTGTTGGCTTCTTTCCAGTGCCAGGTCTCAACTGGCTCCCCTTCTTTCCTTGGGGCATTTTCGTGATTGGTTGTGGTAAGTCCTCTCGCCCAGTTTTCTCCAGACGTCTCCGGGTACTTTGGGTTTGAGGAGCAGATTGCTGTTCTTTTCTTTGAGGCCTCTGAGCAGGTTGAGGATACCTTCTATTTTCTTTGGTATTTCCACCTCTCTCGGTGCATTTCTTGCTGGTACATGCGACTTAACCACGCCCTTGGATCACAAAATGATCAGCGATTCATTTGCTAAATTCGCAAATCGATTATCTTCTAGACTTCTTGATTTGCTTCATTAGTTCGGGGTTATGTGCGGGGATCGGTGGAATGCCATATGATTTCCGGCATTTTTCATCCAAAGGTTGATTTCCTCCCTAATGACGGAAACGATCCTCGTCAAAAATGCAATCGTGAATCGGTCAGTATGCAAATCTCCATCATGGGTTCCAAATACGATTATGGATGCACTCCCATAACCAACGATATCCCGGACTTGCGGAGAGGGCCCATTGCGATCATTGAGGGGTGGTATAGGTACATATACCATACACCCAAATTTTCTAAGATGGGAGATCTTCGGGATGATCCCGTGCACAAGCTGCATAGGAGAATGGATGTTGTAGGCCGACGGTCTAAAATTGATAAGAGCTGCTGCGTGCAGGACTGCGTGTCCCCAACAAGTGTTGGGCAAGTTACAACTCTGCAAAAGTGGTGCGCAATGAACTTAATCCTCTTTATTAGTGCTTCGCTAGTCCATTCTGCGTATGGACGTGCGATGCAGTGCTCAACTGCTATCCCTGTTGCTGTGCAATAATCATCAAATGCCTTTGAAGTAAATTCTCCGGCATTGTCCATTCTAATGGACTTCACGCGATGGTCAGGGAAAGCATTCTTAATTCGTATGATCTGCGAGATCAGCTTTGCAAAAGCATGGTTTCTTGTTGACAACAAGCATACATGCGACCATTTCGAGGAAGCATCGATGAGCACCATAAAGTATCGAAACGGCCCTGACAGGGGCTGAATCGGACCGCAAATATCCCCCTGAATGCGTTCCAGGAATGCAGGGATTTCACTTTGCACTTTCATGACAGAGGGTCTAGTTATTAATTTCCCGGTGGCACATGCAGGGCACACAGAATCTTCATGATTCGGGAAATTTTTAACATTAATGCCATGACCCTGTGAGTTGTTCACTATATTTCTCATCATTCT
Source organism: Otatea glauca (assembly GCA_036346275.1). Classification (NCBI taxonomy): domain Eukaryota; kingdom Viridiplantae; phylum Streptophyta; class Magnoliopsida; order Poales; family Poaceae; genus Otatea; species Otatea glauca. Next base: position 36,213,199 of record CM070717.1, read on the forward strand.
AAGATCAGGATGACCTAATCTACCATGCCATAAAGAAAATAACTCAGAGCTTCTAAAAACAGTCTTCAAGAAAGTATACACTTCGGGTGCATGAATATTCGTGTAGTACAACCCAGATTCATATGAGGGACATTTTTCTAATACCATTTTTCCACATACCGCGTGCTTCACAATGCACAAATATTCTTTGCCATTTTCTTCATTGGTTTCTACGTGAAAACCATTGGCGCGGATGTCTTTAAAGCTTAAGAGAGTGCGAGTTGATTCAGGTACAAAGGGCTTCTTCAATTACCAAAGTTGTACCCATAGGCAATATAATAGTGGCTCTTCCCGAGTGATTACATATGAGTCGCTTCCGTGATCGTAGTAATCTTTCCAAATTCTTCGTGATCATTGGAAATACTTAGACTCTCTTAAGATGGTATCAACAATGCATATCTCTTCCATTTGGGCGCTACACGCTTTCTTGATAAAAGAAATATAATTCCAATCAAACAGAGGCATAATAATTCAAATATTGCTTGCAATTGAAAGAATACTGGAATAAAGAATAAATTGCGTATTTATTCATGAAAGAAGTATGCTCTTCCGAGCCTACTATTCATTATTCAAAAGAAAATGCTAACAACCATAATCTAAAAGAAATGCGATTCATGTATTAACTGCTTTGGAATTTCCTTGGCTGCAACTTCTCTTTTCCACCATGTGTGCCCTTCTTTCTATGAGTGGGCTTTTTCACCTTATAGCTATTGGCATTGACTTCTGTGCCAGTGCCCCTTCCAGGTGGCTGTGAGACATAGTTCTTGCGTAGAACATTGTCTTGCGATTCCGCAACTTGCATTACATCAATCAGTTCACTATACTCCTTGTATGCGTCCTGACGATAGCTACGTGCACTCTGGATAGCATTTGGGTGGAAGGTAGAGAGAGTCTTCTCAATCTTTTCTTCATCAGTGATCTTCATGCCACATAGAGAGAGATTAGTACAAATTCTGTGCAAGGCAGAATTATACTCGCCACTGCTCAAGTTCAGAACCTCAGCGTACCCAATCTTGCTGTGCTTGGGGCAAGATGGTGTACTTGAGCTTTTCGAACTGCTTCTGAAGTGCAGTCCAAAGCTTGAGTGCACTCTCCTCAGCCATGTATTCATTCTTCAGAGTGGCTGAGAGGTGGTGCCTGAGGAAGTGCAAGGCTTGATCATTCTGTTCGGCGGTAGGTTTCGCGTCCTGCGAGGACCCTAGACCAATTGCTGCGCGGAGCTTCTTGCCCCCACGAACGATCTTTACGTCCGATGCCCAAGTGAGATAGTTCTGACCGTGCGGGGCCAGTTCTTCAAACTCACGATTCACGATGCCGGACATCTTCAAGATTTCAAAATTCCGACATTAGATTACTGCGTGTAATCTAATAGAAAATGGTTGCGAAAAGCATAAAGATGCAGAAAATAAATTCATATGCATTGCATTATATTAAATAAAGCAACGGATTCAAAAATTCATAAAGAAAATTCATAAAACAGAGAATAGAGCAAGAAAATTAAAAGCAGAGCCAAATAAATCTTCTTGATTTTACGGCAATTTTTCAAATTTTCTGCAAATTTTTTTTTCTTTCCTTTTCTTTCTTTTCTTTTCTTTTTTTTTTTTTTTTTTCTTCTTCTTGGTAGAGCTGGCTGGGCCATGCCCTTCTTGGCCCAAGAAAACAAACGGCTAGGGTTTCCCTAGCCGCTTCCACATCTTGCCGCCGCTTGCTTCCTCCCTTTTTTTTTTTCGCACGCGCGCCCTCGTCTTCTCCGTCGCCACCTCCATGGCTAGGCGGCGGCCGAGAGGTGCACACTTCTTCTGCGGCCGAGGCGACCGAGTGGCACGGCGACCGCCGCCTTGCGGCGGCGGCGGCGGCGGCGTGGCGTGCGGCGGCCCGAGGCGGCGGCGCAAGCGCGCTGCTGAGGCGCGATGGCGCCGGCGACCGAGACAGCGGAGCGGCCGGGCGCGCGGGCGGGCGGCGGCAGCAGCGTCGCGAGGTGGTTCTGATCGGCGGCGCTTCTGCGGCCGGAGGCCGAGCGGCGCGCGGCGGCGCGGGTGGTTCTGGCCGGCGGCGGCGGCTCGAGCGGCCGAGGTCGAGGCCGGCGCGACGGCGCGGGTGGTTCTGGCCGGCGGCGCTCGAGCGCCGGAGGTCGAGGCCGGCAGGCGGGCGTGAGGCCGGGCCGGCCGGCGTCAGCGAGCGGCCGGAGGTCGAGGCCGGCGCGGCGCAAGACGGATGCGGATGGCGCCGATCGCGTGCGCGGCCGGCGCACGGGCGATGTATGCGCCGCGAGGCCGAGCTTCATGCTCAGCGTGGAGGCCGAGGTCGGTCGGTGGCTTCATCCGCCGGTGGCCGTGCCAAGCTTCATGCGCCGGTGGCTTCATGCAAGCTTCATGCGCCGACACGCGGACGAGACAGCGCAGCGGCCGTGCATGCGTTGTCGAGGTTTTTTTTTTTCTTTTTCGTGATGAGCGGTGAATTCATGTATCGTGGCTTGCGTGCGAGACGCTCGGCGTTCTTCGTGTAACCGTGCCACGTAGGATAGATGCATGCATAGAAAAGAACGATTAGATTCAAACGCTAATCCCACCTTTTCTCACCTTTTCAATCTGATCTCGTAGAGCAATTCGTCGCGATAACGTGTTAAGGAACCTCATTGTCGAATAGTCCGGGTTCCCAACAGATCTAAAATTGGAGAACAGAAAGAGAGAGACACAGATATATGAGGAGAGCGACGGCGGTATTCTTTATTGCTAATGAATTCTGTGTACATGGGGGGACCCCCCTCCTCCTTTTATAGCGCTCTCTAGGGTTTCGGCATTAGGGACCACATGGGCCTTCGGTGGGCTTTAGGGTTTCTCAACAGTTCTATCCAAATAACATAGCATTACAATTAGTTCCCCGCAAAAAAACATGTCTCTACTAGTCTTTCCAACAGAATACAAGGCATATCACTAAATAAGGCCGTTTTTTTATCTCAAGAAGAAAAAAGGGCCAGCCGCGGCCAGTGGGAGCTGGGTGTCACATGATTGTGCTGCGGCAAATATCTATGCAAGATTGACCACATGACAGGAATGCAGGATGCAATTGTCCAAGTAGCCCATCTAGCAGTTGCAGTAAAAACACACGAAACTAATTCCGATGATGTATACGTCTTTGTCCACACCGTATTAAAAAGAATATGAGCAAAACTGAAATTACATGTAACCAAATAATTCAATGCTTTCTATATCTTAATTACTGAAAATATAACAAGTAAAAATACTGAAATATGCTATTGATTCCAACTATGTCAGTCCCTACCTTTGTGGTTCATGTCAGTATAGGGATCATAGCACAAGAACTAAAAGTTCATACAAAAAAAGATTCATTTAATTCCTTGCCCACTATAAAAGAAGAACACAAATCTACATGTGCATGCTTAATTCATCCTGCATTGTACCAAGCATATGCTTTAAGTCAAAATCATTTTTTTTAAAAAAAAACTTGAAGTAAAAAAAAAAAGACCTAAGCTTTAAGCTTGCTTGTGCAATTCTAGTCACCGTGGGTCTGTTTATTCCTTCACTGTACTCCTCTCTGTCTATGTAAATAGTAATTTTTTGTTTTTCTTTAATGGATTTGCTTGATCCTGGTTTTTGTTTACTTAGAATGGAACCCTTTTTTACTTAGAATAAGAGAAATTTTACGGTGGATTACATAAGTAGTTAGTAGTGGTAGTAGGAATCAAATCTAATCATCCATTCTCAAAGGTATTTTAGACTTTTCTATCCATTTATCAGAGATATTTTAAATTTTTCCTAATTTGTTTACAGTTTTGGATTCACCAAATACCTATTGATCTTCACAGACTTCTTATCCATTCATCCGTCATTCATCAGGATCACAGGACGTGTTTTATCGTAGAGGACAGATAGTATGACGGAATTTTTTACCCTTCTACCCCTCTTTCAATTTTACTACCAATACTACAGGTGGTAGTATAACTAGATCTAAATTGATCTCAACCATTAGATTCAAAGGAAAATGGATGGCTTATATTGATTTTAATCCACTGTAAAAAGAGCTCTAGAATAATGAATAGTACTGCCACTAGCACTACCATCATCTAAACCAACGAAGCAAGAATGGCATTTGCATCTACGGGCACCTATAAAAAGGAACCAGGACAAGAACCAAGGAGTACTCACGCCTTGGTGGCGGCGTAGACGCTGTAGAGCGGGTAGGACGGCAGGATGGACGCGGCGCCGGAGCCGATGTTCACCACGGCGCCCCGCTTGCTCTCAACCATGCCGGGGAGCACGGCGTGCGTCACCCGCGTGAGCGCCTCCACGTTGAGGCGCACCAGGTTCCTCATGAGCTCCTCGTCCACCTCGTGGAAGTATAGGGCGTACGGGTACGACATGCCGGCGCTGTTGACGAGCACGCCGACGTCGAGGCCCCGGGCGAACTCCCCGAGCTTGTCCACGTTGGCGGCGAAGTCGAGGACGAAGGTGCGGACCTCGGTGCCGGGGTGCCTGGCCTTCATCTCCGCGGAAACCGCGGCGAGCTTGTCGGGGCTGCGCCCGACGAGGACGAGGCCGAGCCCCGCGGCGGCGAAGCGGAAGGCGAGCGCGCGGCCGATGCCGTCGGTGGCGCCGTAGCGGCTGCGCAGCAGCTTGGCGGGGCGGAGGAAGGCCGCGTAGAGCCACAGCGCCAGGCGCGCAGCGGCGCGCGCGGCGACGAGGAGGCCCACCCCCGTGAGCGCCAGCGCCCACGCGGGCTGGTCCCATGCCACCCCACCAGCCATGAACGGGAAGGACGCTCCAGTTGTGGTGGTGGTGGTGGAGGCGTGGAGCGCGACCGTGCCGTGCTATTCATATATAGCGACTAGCGAGGAGGGGGTGGCTGGCTGGATGCTCTCGTGCCACCTCGGCAAAAAAAACTCCACACTACCAGCTATAGGGTAATTTGAAGCTGACATTGGTATTTGATACGCAGGTAAGATTCTCATTTTTCGGCTTCTACTTTAAATTATTTGGAATCCACTTCTCCGAAAATCAGAGGTTATATCATGAAAATGTTTAGCTAACTGTTTAGCTTCAAAAATCATAAAGTTGAGGATTAAAAGCAAATAGACTTTGCTATTACTGGTTGTGATATTTTAATTGTATTTATAGATTATTTCTTTGTATTTGTACATAAATTTGTAGAGTTTTTTTATAATTTTTTTTGCAAAATCGTACTAATGTATACAAAATGATACGAGTATCATTTGTTTCAGCCATCTACTCTGTGACTAAAAATTAGGCAAACTAGATTTAACTCTTCTGCTACTAAAGTAGATTTAGGTCCTGTTTGTTAGAGTTCTAGATCACAGCTTCATTTCAGATGTGGAACTTGTAGATGAAAATAAAATAAATTAAGTTTATATTTTTAGTCTAAAATGTAAATAAAATGTTACACCTAAACACTCTTAATATATTCACAGTTCTAGCTCTACAGATCTAGTAAAGCTAAAAATATCCTAAGAAACTGATACAACTTAAGCCGTATCAAATACAACCTTAACTCTTCGGTGTACGTATGGTTGATGGAGGTGCGGTGGACCAGGTCCACCTTGGGTTGCGCGGAGAGACTGGTGCAGGTTTAGTTGTTGAGGTTTGATGAGCTAAAATAAATTGGGCAGTCAAAATCCCACTCCCACAGATGGCAGCCAGAGTATTTAACTCTCCTGTTCCGTGCCACGCAAATTATACAGTGAAGAGTGATATGCGTAGACATGTCTAAATGGGCTGGGCCAAACGGGTCGACTCGAGACACAATATTATTGGTCTGGCTCAAGCACGACACGATCTACTCGTCCGTGTCGTGTTTGGGCCGGCACAACAGCACGGCTCGTTTACCGGCGGGTCCGGTCGACACGGTTCGATCAACACGATTAGGATTTTTTTTCTGAATTTTTCATATTTTTTTGGATTTTTTAATTCTTTTGGCGCTAACGGTCCGATACAGCCAGTTAGCCTCGCGGATCGTACTTGGACTGCCTCCTCGACACATGGGTCGGCACGGCACGACCCATTTATTAGTCAGACTAAAATGGGTCGTGCCATTTTTAATCGGGCCGGGTTGTGTCGGACCGCCCATTTGGGTACCTCTGCTCCTATGTATCATCCGAATTTAAATTATTTAAATTTTAAAAAATATCAAGGGTTAAGTAGTCGTCTCTAATATAAGTTGTGTAAAATTTAAAATAAATTAAAGGATAAATAATTTCCATATACTTTTTCATGCGTTAATATCCGTTCAACTTTCAAAAATTGATGAATTGCAAAGTGATTTTCTTTCGTGTGGGAAGAAGCTCAGCCGGAGTTGGTGGGAAAGAAAGGCCGTCCGTCCCGTTGCTCGGTTAAAGAACGGACCGTCGTGATTAAGCTCGGCAAGGTTGGTGTCATCCATCATGATTCTCAGCCAATGCCAATCCTAATCGTCCATTTCAGTACAAGTACTAGACGATGGCATGTATCATCGACATGGAATAAGATAATTCTTCAGGTTCACAAAAACTTATCGTTTTAGATACGTATAGTTAAAATTTTAAAACTTTAACTATTGATATCTTTTTAAATATTTAGATTGGATGCATTAAAATCATATGTATATATTCATCTTAAAACGTGCTTTCTTAATATTATAATTTTATTGAATTTTTTAAATATATTAAATAGAAAATAGTGGTCAAAATTAAGTTTTGAGAACTGTACCGATGTTTAAAACGATAACTTTTTGTGATTGGACTTTGGAGGGAGTACTAGGGCCTGTTTGAGGGAGCTGCGGCTGGACTGAAAAGTTGCTTTTGATTTTTTGGGCTGTAAAGTAGCTGTAACTGGTGGTTGTGGCTTTTCTTGTTATGCTGTTTGACAAACTGACAGCTGCAGCTGTAGCTTTTGGAGGCCAACCGAGCGGGGAGATAGCAACATAGCGAAGTACAACAGCGTCCAAGTGGGGAGATGCTGTGGAGGCGGGGTGGCGGAGGTCAGGAAAGTAGAGCAAGCAAGGTGGTAGGTGGTCAAGCGAAATCACAGCTGAAAAGCTTCTCTCCAGCAGCTGCAGCTTTTAGGGGTGCTTGCTTAACGCACCTAAACAGCCCCTAGTATAACGCCATCGCAATAGGTATTTTGTACTCTTGATGCTTTACTCTAGCACAGCGGAACAGTTGGAACCTGCTAGCTGCCTAGGTGCTTCGATTCATCCTCTAAAAATTCGACGATCATCGCAAGCTTTGGAAGCTGTTTGAAGGAGCTTTTGGTTTAAAGTTGAAACAAAACTAAAGCATAACCTCTTAAACAGCCCCTAGTATAGCGTCATCACAGTAGACATTTTGCACTCTTGATGCTTTACTCGAGCAGAGCGGAACAATTAGAACCTGCTAGCTGCCTAGGTGTTTCGATTCATCCTCTAAAAATTCGACGATCATCGCAAGCTTTGGGAGCCTTGTGGTGTGGGTTCGTTGTGAGGAGAAGCTAGCGGCCAAGCCGGGAAACGCCTCGGCACGGACGCACATGAGCGGGCGGGCCGGGGGACTTTCGCACGTTCACGGAGAGCCGACGCGAGGGCGAGAGAGGGCAGCTAGACCGGACGTGTCGCGCGGATGGGACGGGATTGTGCTCCCGCGCGCACCGCGGCCGCGCGGCCAGTACGCACGCAGTGGCTGCGTGGCGCGCCGGAGGAGGGCGCAAGCCGTCGATCGGGAGGCGGCAACGGTTAGGATCGCGGCTAGCTGCCCCGCACTCCCGCAGGGCCGTGCGGTAGCGAGGCGCGGAGTCCGGTGGCCGGAAACTGCTCGCGCGGGTTGCCGTTGGCCCAACCCGCCGCAACTGCATCTGTATGTGCCGGTTGCGGTTGGCACGCCGGTGCGGGAGGTGCAGCCCGCTGGTGCGCTGTGTGGTTGGGACTTGGACGGCTCCTGGACCGCCGGGCGCAAAGCTTGCAGGTTACTGTTCTTACGTGGTTTTCTCCTTATCATTGCTCGTCTAGCATAGTGTGTCTTATTTTTTACAAATCTTACCATCCGTTAATGCATTTGCAAATTTGACCTCCTCTCTCACTGTAGAAGGCACGTGGAAGCTCTTCTGCCTTGGTGAGCCATATGCTACTCCCACGCTCATGCGCACCAGTGGCGCTGATAAGCTTCCGTACTCGCCAAACACAGCAAAGGATATGTGTTGTTTGCCGTATCTTTCGTGGAGAGATAGGAACCAAATTTACAAATGTATATGAAAAACCTATATTTGCAAATAAAAAAGAGAGAAGTACAAAGGAATGAGTTTGGTTTTTCCTCCTACGGAGAACGGTGTGTTGGGTGTGTTTCGATGCTGCTTGAAATGGTAGTTGGTAACGTAGCAGTCTAAGGGTATCTAGAATGGTATATATCAGCTGTCTGTAAGACTATGTCACGTAGAATTTTAGGTGATATGAAGAAGGCAGAAGAAAAAGAGAGAAAGCTACTGTCAACTATTTAACAGAGGATCTTATAGATAGCTTTCTATTTTATGTATTATTGTATAGACAATCTATTAATTGGATGATAGACTATCAACTATATAGATGATCCATTATATAAGTTATTTTTAGCGCTGTCTATAGATGATAAAGATATATTACAAACAATTGTCATTTATACCACTGTACATGTCCTAACGGTGTCACCAGGCTAGGAGGGCAATGTGCGCTGAGATGATTGCCCATAGGCCATGAGACACGTCGAGGGAAGAGATTGAGGCCATGAGTTTGCCCATCGCCACTCGCCACACAGGCGGTAACACAATTACACCAGTGCAATAGGGCATTCCAACACTAGCATGTAGTCTGATAAAACCATCTTTGCATGAATACGTTGTTGTGGGAAAAAACTGATTGACGTTCAAGTCATCAGCGTCCATTCAGAATTGTAAACACACTACCAAATTCTTGTCAGCACACAACAAAAATGCAGGCATGTTTCTGAAGGATAGATTAGGTCCAAACACCTCGCAAAATTTTGCCCATGAATCATAATCTAAGTATACCCTACGGGGTCCCTCGGGTTCGATCATGCCCCAACTATCCGAGTGGGTTTTTGTTCACAGGGGGAATAATATCTGCCTTGAATGATTCAAGCAGGCCTTGACATACTCATTTCGAACCAAAACTACCTTGCTGCACTCTTCTGCTTGCTTTTCTTTGTGTCTTTCTTGGAAATAGTTGACGCACTGGCCTCTTCCTCGGCCTTTTGTTCAGCCTCCAGCACAGCCAGCTGAAGAGGGTGCGCTACAGTGAGTTGATGTACTACAAATCTGATTATCCTTTTCTTGCAAACAAAATATAGCATAACATTTACCTCGTCAAGTATGGGTTTGAGTTCCTTGTATCGAGTTTCGGCAAGATCAAAACCATCTTTGCGGAGCTCCTGGCATTGGATGTGCGAGATTAAATACAACATGCAGTCACAAGAGAATATAATAGAAGTATGACTAATGGAGATATTGAAGGCTTGAAGCGACGTAAACTAACCTTTCCAGTGTGTTGTGTGTGCTCGTAGGCAGCCATTTGCCAGTACATATTTGTTCTCTTGCAGAAATCTTTCAGTGATTCTCCTGACTTTCAAAATAAGCAAATGGAAATAAGTCAAAACAATTTGGTTTTATTGACTGCAAGGTAACTGGGTAACAGACAGGCGGTCAAGAATTCCTCTAGAGCAAACATCTGAAGGATTTGCCCTTGGCACAGCTAGGAACAAATCTAAAACCAACAAGAAAATAAACAACGCTAGTCAATTACAAAATTACCATTGGAGTCCTTTGAGAATCAGAAAGACCAAGGATAACCCTGATTTGTTCTATTCGACCACGCTTCTCCTTTCTACGCAGGTTTTTATGCTCACCCTTCAGTAGAGATACAGCACTGGACATATCTACATTCTTCTCATCATCTTCATCGGACTACACAGGCATGTTGAGGAATACAGATTAACAAAACCACACAATATAGGTTAAAACTATACTCATTAAAGGACAAAAAGGATAAAATGTTATAAATCTCAGTAAGATGACATGAGAAACTCAGCCATGATATTAACCATATTAGTCAAAAGCATTCTTACTTCTTATCTAACCTCTAACCAGACTAATTCATCAGAAACCAGAATTTTATGTGTTGTTGCATTATGAGTGACTTTCTATTTTTCTGTAACACCATTGTATGCAAACAAAAGCTACAACAACATTAAAATAATTGATGGGGAGCTGGCAGCTCAAGTTTTGCCACTTCCATGGGTAAGCTTGCCACACACTACCAGCTATCTTCATGTCTTCAGTGCAATATTACAAAATGAGCCCTTTATCAACAGTCCAACTTGACTATATTGTGCACTTGAAAGAATAAAATGCCAAAATAGCGTAGAGGCCAAGTATGATGGCTAGATGGTTTTATATCTCCTATGAAGTCATGTATGATGTATTTTACGGTTAGTATTAAGCATATAGTCATAGCGTTCAGGAATGACATCTCAAATAATATATCAATATCAACAAATTAAGATTGGGGCCTCCCTAGTTCTCCATATTTCTGCTAGACTGCTATAGCCGAGCACCTTCTCCTTTTATCGAAGTTACAAAATACTAGTAGTGTCGGCTATATGAAAAAAAAATGCATGACAATGATGCTCTCAAGACTCCAAGTACTATTCCTAGAGTGGCAAGAGTTGGTAGATTAGTTTCTGACTGGCTCATCTGACCATGCAGTATTTTAGCCTAACGCCTGAACTCGACTTGAAACAGAACAGGATGGAAATTAGCAGGTTTTCTGGTTTCTATCAAAAATTGTGGAAACATCGAGCTAAGATTCTTCACCCTATTTTTTTCAAATAATATTCTCGAAAATATGTGTTCTATGTTACAGCGTAAAGGTAAAGCCTGACTAGAATAAGATAAAATAGTCATAGGTTCACAGCCTACGTGAACTCAGAAAGATTCTGGCCAGTATAACCTAACCCTGGATCTCATTGGGATTGTGGGAAGCAGGGTTACCAGGTGGTTAATACTGATTCTCCTGAACATGTGTTTGAGAACATTAAATCCTAGTCCATACCTCTTCATCATCTTCATCTGTCTGGTTAGTATCATCCCCACTATCATTTTCATCATCATCAGCCTCATCATTGTCCTCATCCTCATCCTCAGAAATTTCTAACCATTCAGATTCAGATGCCTGCATAAGAAATGGAAGCCAGGATGAGTTCTGAAACAAATAGGAATAGTTATGAAATGACTAGCAGACAATTTGTTGTATATGGTTCTAAAAAATAATTTGCTGTATGCTCCAATTAAAATAAACAACACTGTCAATTAAACACCAAAATGGCAAAAAAAAAAAGGAAAAGCCAATCAGCAACTGACCGGTATGATACACTTCCACTCATCTAGTTTGCTAAGGTTAAGTGAATACAGATCATCAAGAGTAATTTCTCTATCTTTCACTTCCATCATTCCTCCATATAAGTAGAGCATATCTTTCCCTACAGCCATGCATGCATTGATACGACCACAGGGCTTCACTGCCTGTCAATAGCAAAAGCTAATGAGCATCAGAAGTATCATTAGAATGTAAATGTCAAAGATGATCTCGAAAGAAATTGTCAAAGATGGAAATAACCTCTGGGGGTGCTTCCTGTGTTGTTGAATCAGAGAGAGCATCAGGGTTTTTGCTTGAGCCTATTTTAGTTAAGATTAGACTCTTGGTCAAGTGATTAGAAACTCCATGGACTTCAGACTGTCCATCAGTAGCTTCTTCTGAGTCCTCCATGGTCTCATCATCCTCATTACCAAAATTAGCTTCTGCATCATTCACTGGTTCTTTTCTTTTGATATCCTTTGTCTATGAATGATAAACCAGCATCAGTATAATAATGTAATAACTAATAACTAATGAGCATTCAAGATTACTAAATTTGCCACTTGCTTTAAGCAAAGATCCAAAAAATCACTATATTTAAGTTCAAGTTATGTAAGCATATGCGCTTCTTTGAAACAAAAGCTATACTCTAAACCACACACTTGTCTCCGTGTCTCAATTATTGGAATGGAATTCTGCGGAGAATTATTGGAATGGAATTCTGCGGAGTAGATGCTACAATGGCTTCATATCTGATATGTTAACATTTATCAACAATAACAGGAGATGACTGACCACATGATTACATTTGAGAAATCACCTTATTTTTAGCAGACTTGTCTTTCCTGAGCTCTAAAGGATACCTGAGACATTCAAGGAAAACAATCCATTCAATGTACAAAAAGAACACAGAAACTAAGTAAGAAGGCATGACCTTTCACATCTAGGCTCCAACGGTAACATTTAAATCGAAGCATATGTGAACATTGGCCCAATAAAAGTGTAACTAGTGTCAATCACATCCAACATTACTGAATGATCCTTCAAAGCAAAGCATGTCTTGGGAGATTATAACTTACAAGGGACCCCAAGAGTACTATATAATTTTCAGAACAGTTATCTAGATAACCACAAGAAGATTACAAGGGAAGTTCAACCTAAGAAGCTAGGATGATAGATGGACAGAAAAAAGTACACAGCGATTGAGAAAGATTTAGTATTTCTAAACCTAGTTAGAAGCATGATTGCATGTTTCAATTTAATGATGCTCAGAGTTGGCCAAAAGCTGAAAATTGAAATGCCTGGCTATGTAATATCGCTAACACGCTAACATCTCGCGCAACTGCACAAATTGACAAGTCAAAAACATAATAATAGAAAACCACACCAACAGTAGCACAAATTAGCAGCAAATTAAAATAAGCAGGGATACAACCAACTTAATTTACTTTCAAAAATATAAAATATTAAAGTTGCATATAGGATGCTAAAATGGAATGTACCAACGATGATTGTCCAACTGGAAACCATACAGCTCATTCATAAACATGCTCATAAGGACATCACCTACAATCACAGAAATTTTGGGGGAAGATTAGCAGAGGTTTTACAAAATATAAAGTTAGCCCTTGAACTTTTACATAAAAGTAGAAGCTGCTCCTAGTTGTTCATTTTGGTCTCCTTGTCAATATTCATCTTCCCAGTCATTTTTCTAGCAGAATCTGTATGCATAATGAGTTTGAGTTGTACAACTTTGATTACATAGTTATTGTAGAATTTGCATCCACAGTTAGTTACAGTTGAATGGGTAGTCAGGTGCATTCGATACAAACTTTTCTGATATAAATATAACAGTTGCTGTCATCCCAGCTACTTTATTTGCAACGTAAACTCCAATAGGAGGGGCATGCAAACCCCTATATCATCTAAACTCCAATAAAAGGGCCATGCAAACCCCTATATGATCTATCACATTATTGACATTGTGCAACTCAGATTCTGCCTAAAACAATCTAAAAGTTCAAGAACCAAAATAAATCAATAAAATCAAGGATGGCTTGAACACAACTGGTTGTGATTTTTACTGGGACCCTCACCATGCTTGGGTTCATGATCAAGTCCTTGGTTCAATACATATCAGAAAATTGTGTGATTAACTGATTATCAGCAAATTTTTTGTTTTCTTCCAGACTATTGGCTTGAAACAGAAGAAACTGGAAATATTTGGGTGAACAGAAGAACACTCAATGCACGCTAAGACTCAAATGGATGGATTTGGCCATCTCAATCACCGAAAAGAGGAAACTTAACACACATGATATTTCAAGTATAGAGAAGAACCTAAGTAGCTAAGCACGGAACAAAGTTCAGTTGAAACTAACCTTCAACTTCCATATCTACCACGCCACCAAAAAGGACAGCCCTTTTCTTGTGGACACACATTGAAAACCCAGCTCTGGGGCCAGGCGGCATCCCAGTCTTCTTAACCTATCAAGAATTCAGGTGGGGAAAAAGGAGAGTAAAGATGGCAAAAAAAAAATCAACAAGGATAAGCAGATTTTGAAGCAAAACTCAAAACATTGTCAAGCTATAAATTCTTGGACTTAAGTACATGGGAATACTCAGTAGACACCAAACTTAAGAGAAATACAAGAGTTGACCTTATTCCACTCCCAAGTACGAGGGTCAAGGGACCACATATCTGCATGAACTGTTCCCTTTTCTGATGCATTTTTATCAGAAGAAACTTCTTTAAAATATCCACCATACAGATATATCTACAGAAAAAAAGACTATTAATAAGCTTGTAAATAAAATTAGTAAAAGACCTGGCATATCAAGTCACATCTTGTCAGCTATTGTGCCATAACTTGTTGCATGGCTGTTGACAGGAACAACTAAAGGTATCAGAACTGGTTGACGGAGCAAAATTTTGATTTGGTAGAACTAAGATGTGCAAATCAATCTATCACCATGTCAACATGGTAGTGCATATGAATCCAAAAAGGCATCAGTTGTCACATAAGGAGTTAATTAGCACAACAGGAAAACTCCCATTAGCAAATAATAAAATTTTTGTGACACATTAACATTTGAGAAGTTGATGTGGAGTTAAACTAAACTACATTTATGAACTATCAACATCCTAATTATCTACGAAGAAAAAACACTGGCTTGCCTGATCTTGGTAGATAACAAGCTGAAAGCCACTTCTTGGACTTGGCCACAAGCACCCAGAACGAGGCTTGATTTCCTCCCACTAAAACACCAACATTCTCAATAAAAACATTGAATAGATGGCTTTATTTTATGTGTGAATGAGAGTCTAAGAAATACTTAATGTTACTAGCAGTATCAAATGAAAGATGAACATGGTGTACTCACCTTGAAATTATCCAAATCAAAAACATGCAGATCATTGTAGTACCTGCAGAAGGACATAATTATCAAGCAAATCCACATCAGATTGTCATATTACTTATTCAGAACAAACTCTATGCCACCAGATCTTTCTGTGTTTCTTTCTGGATGATCAACTGTAAGAATGCTGCATTATCTTTCAAGTGATGCATAACTTGTAATTTGCACATAACTCCTATTCCCTATTTCCCACAATAACAAGATTCATATATAAATATTACTCAAGCAACTAGATCACCAGGTAAACACAGAGTTACATACAAGTTAACTGTACTAACCTCACTTCCCTAAGAGTGTCGTAAAAGCCGCCAAATAGCACAATCTTGTGCTTGTAGAGGACCTGTAGGAAAAGAAACACAGAATGGCTTAAAAGTGACAATGGCAGACAGCACGGACACATGGGATTGACCTTGGAAGAGAAGGAATATACATATTTGAAGATATATATAACAGAAACTTTAGGGACAAAAAAGCCGGGACACAGAAGCTCCCTATTTCAGGACCCCTTTTAGAAGATCGATTGCTCTGTTGGCTTCATTGAACTAAAAAAATAACCATAAGGAAGTGTGTCCCTTTTAACATTGGATGATGATATTTAACAATGAAAACGTTTGTCATCGGTTTGTATCTATAATATTGGCCAATTATTTTAATCCATTTCTTTATTTAGAGAATTCCATAGATTGCCTGATAGACTTTATTCTTTCTCATAGTTAAGCACTGGGTTATCCAAATCTATTGATCATCCTAAATTACTGCAGATCTTCAGCTTGCGTCGAAACCTCATGTTTCCTACAACTTCTAGTACTACAGCGATATATACTTGCTAGTGCCCCTAATGCAGAAAAGATAAAGGAAAAAGGGGAACCATAATAGTTAATAACTGGTTCATCATAAAAACACTCACCATTCTATGTCCTGAACGTGCGCTTGGACACCCCTTAGCAAGAATTTGCTCCCATTGATTTGTTTTAAGATCCAACGTCCAAAAATCCTACAGTACAAAATCAGTTGAGGAATAACAAATGTACCAACAATATAATGGTTGCATCTAAGATACATATTGCATCTTGATACTGACCCCTCAATTTCAAATCAGAAAGAAATAAGCAAACCAGGAATAAAAAAAGACAGTGCCATGTGTGTGGCACATCCAAACAAAAAGACAGGTGAATTATACTAAAGAGCCATCTACTTCCAGATTTATAAATGGCAGAAAGACTCCAGACGCTAGTCTCTACTTGTGATCTTTGAACTTATAATTTTTTACAAATATGGATCAGTGTTTCTCTCTAGGTTCAAAAATGAAAATCCAAGCAAAATTTATAATGCTTCAAAAGCTATCACCATAATTTACCATTGCATATTTTGTGAAATGCCTAATGCCCAGAAAAAATTCCCAAAACAACAATGACAAAAATTAGACTAAAAAAATTCCCAAAACAGAAATGAAGCAAATTAAACTAACATACTTAATCTTCTACCTTGTAATGATGAAAACGTTCTTGGTTCGGTGAAGTAAATTCCCCACCTGAAACATCAACAAAAGGAACAAAACAAATCTTGTAAACTGAAACAGAATCTTTACTCAGATAATGCCCTCCCCAAGGTAAAGTTCTGTTACCAAACATGTATATGTTATTCTTCCAAGCAACTGTCTGGTGAGCACTTCGTGGAGGTGGACTGTTAGGACTAGATACCAACTTCCACTCATTTTTCTCTACATCGCAGCGATAAAGATCACCATAAACAAAGGTCTGCAGAAACATATTGTCAGTATTATTCATCACTAATGGAATTATTTGCCTTGAAGAAGAAACTAACAAAAAAATAAGAAAAAGGCTAAGCAACCATTACATTAGGATGGAAGTGCAATGACAGCAAAGTAAAAATAATAATACATATAAAGGAATACCGGAAAACCTCGGCAACGAACATAGCAAAACCAGTAAAATAGATTAAACATAATCATCTTCTCGTATCTCATGGGATGAATAATTGAACTGTTGAATTCACAGAAGATACGATCCCCACCTTGCTACCATTGTAGAATTCTCCCCCATAGAAAATCAATTCTGTATCTTTCAATGGGTTTATGGTAAGCTGCATTTAAGAAGGAATTACGTCAATTTTTGCAACTAAATCTTCCAGACTTTACTTGGTCAGTTAGAAAGTTATATACAAAATTTCTCCATGAGCTGACAATTAGAGGGGGAATTGTTTACTGTTTAGCATTACAAACAATAAAAAAACGATCAATCATAATATTTTCACACATTCTTCCACTGTAAAAGCACTCCATAAAGTAAAGACTTGTCCTTTGACATCGCCCATTCCCTAAAGGAAAGAACTAATCAGTTGCAACTTGGGACAAATGACAGGTTCGAATTCTGTATCACCAGAAGACCATCAGATTTAATCACGCTCCATTAAAAAATCCCAACTTGCCTGATAGAAACTTGCCAATATTACTCATAAACAATGAGACTGGGGTATCTACAATGTACATTTTAAGCATCCAAACCTGACCATCACGAGCATTTCAATGTTGCCCAGTTCGTTTCAACTACAGAACTACCACAATACGGAAAGACGAACTTCTTCCACTGGCACTTGAAGCTCCACAACGACTTACCGAGCAATTGGACCGGGAAGATGGTGCAGGGACATTCTCCTCCACATGGACCTCATTCTTCTTCGCCTCCTCCTTCTGTATGTTCCTCTGCAATACAAATACCCCCGGCGATCAGATACTGGCAGCACGATGAAGTGCAGCAATGCACAAAAAGGTTCCAGCTTTTCAATCACCAGAGTCCTTTATCAGATGCAGGAACAGCAGCAGAACAGAATGCAACAAGCAGCAATCGCAAACAAGATAGTTCACATAAGAAAAAGCGCAGAAGAGGTTAAAAACTGTAAATTTAGGTAGGGGCGCGTGCTTAGGTGCGGAAAAGGCGCATGAGAAGATGATTCAACCTCGTTGGAACCGGTGAGTAAGCATAACTGCACGGTAGAACACTACTGGAACGCAAGCGGCCGTGATCGAACTAAAACGCACGGAACAAGGTGGGACGAACTAAGCCGGAGAGAGGAGGGGGTAGTACGCACGAGGATGGCGTCGATGTCGTCCTCCTCGCCGATCTTGCGGGCCTCGCGGCGGGCGCGCTTCTCCTCGCCCTTGGCCGTCTTCCGCACCGTCTTCTCCTTCCCCTTCCCCGGCTTCTTCTGCTTCTTCCCCATCTCCCCGTGTTACAAACGCACGGCAAAAATATAGAATCCAAGAACGGGAGACAGGTATTTAACATGAAAAAACACGATCACAATGGCTATATCGAGGACTACATGGACATATTTAACGTGATACATAACAATTTCGTATAAAAGTAGATTCGAGATAGAATAGAAAACGAATTCCTATCGCATTCAAACCCAACACCACAGCTTCACGTCCTCTCTCCTCTCGACTTGTTCACTTCTCGGAGGCGGAGGCGCAACTAAAACCTCGCGGCGAGAAGGGCTGGGGCCTGGGGGTGCTGGTGGCGTCGCCGTCCGAACTGGGTCTACGTGTGCTTCAGTGCTTCCCATGCTTGGTTCAGTGTGGGTATTCATTATTTTGGGCCCAGCAACTTCACCATTGTCTCGCTTTTTCTCTTAATTTTTTTTAGCGTACTGCTTAATTAATCTTAGTTTACATCATCTATAGTAAACAATAAAACCAGTTTATACAATAACAATCTCTAAAGATTATCTCCATATACTATCAATAACTATATCTTCTCTCTTATACATAATTAATATATCTTGTTTCCCGCGCCATGCTGACTCTGGTATAAGAGCCAGATCTTTTCCCTCTCATCTTTTCTCATTCTTCCACATAGAATAAAGTTGATGTATATAAACTAAGAGTAAACTAATGTAACCTTATTGTACATGCCTTAAGGCAAGTACAACTTACTCTATCTCTCATCCATATCATATAGAGTAATCAATAAAGTTAGCCTATACAATGACTATCTCTAAATATTGTCTCTAGAGTAATCAATAAAGCTAGTATGTAATAAAAACTAGCTTGTACAACAATAACACTAGATTTTAGCTTGCAATAGCATCTATTTTTTCGTATGATGCTTGCTACTAAATAAGAGCTGACTCTCTTTTCTCTCCTCTTTTCTTACTCTTTCACATAGAATAAAACCGATATGTACATGCTAATAGTAAGTTGAGATAATCTTATTGTACTTACTCTAAATACTTGTTAAGCATTTTTTCACTCCAAGCATAGATGCTACAAAAAAAATAGCACATTAGCTTTTCTACATGAGCACTTATTAATCATTTACTCAAGTACCGATGTTACCCCTCCATTCTTTAAGTAATATCTTTACTTTTCAGCCTGGGAGACATAACTTTGACTACTTTTTTGGAACTTTATCCCTCCGGTTCAAAAAATTTATCGGTTTGCGATACGTGCAGTTAAATTTTTAAAATTTTAGTTATCAATATCTTTTATATATTTAGATTAGATGTATGAAAATCATATGTGTATATTCGTCTCAAAATGTACTTTCATAATATTATAATTTTATTGAATTTTTAAAATGTTACAATAGAAATTAGTGGATAAAGTTAAGTTTTGGGGACTGTGCCGATGTCCAAAACGATAACTATTTGTGATCGAAGAGAATAATAATAAAATTATAATATTATGAAATTAGTTTTAGCGATAAATCTAATGAAATAATATTTATGTCGTAAATTTAGATAGTTTCAAACGTATCAGTGATCAGTGTCGGTTAAAAAAAGAACGGGTACAAACTTAGAACCTTAGTGTCCTAAATGGCAAGAAAAGGTAGTTTTATTTTTGCCAGTCGCATTTCCAAGCTCCTGCATTGTATACGTCAGTCACTTTTTTGGCCGCTTTATTTATTCTTAAATACTTAAATTATCCAATGCATAAATTTTATGTTTTACCTTTATTAATTATTACACGTCATGATGTACCGGGACAAACTACTTCTTCTAGATCACAAATACAGCCCTATTTGGTAAGAGCTTCAGATCCTAGCTCCACTTCATATCTGAAGCTTATAGGTTAAAATAAAGTGAATTAAGTTTATATTTTTAATCTAAAATGTAAACAAGCTGAACACTCTTAATGTACCCACAGGTCACGGCTCCAGCTTCATAAATTTTTGGAGCTAGAAATACCCTGCTCCAACAACTTCATGGATTTTGGTGGAGCTGTAGTTGTGCCAAACATACATCTCTGTCTAGGATACATGCAGTTAAACTTTTGAAACTTTAACTATCAATATCTTTTAAATATTTAAATTAGATGTGTGAAATTCATATGTATAGATTTGTCTCAAAAAAAATACTTTCATAATATTGTAATTTTATCGGATTCTATAAATATATTACAATATAAATTAGTGGTCAAAGTTGCAATTTAGAACGGTATTAATGTCCAAAACATCGTATATTTATAACTAAAGGGAATACTTTGTATAGCAAGCAGCACCTGCGGTGTGTCTCGATGTCCAAAATAATATGTATTTACGACAAGAGTGACCAGAAGGAATACTTTGTGTAGTGAGCAGCACGTGCGGCGGAAGTGGCACTACACAGGGACTCAGGTGCTGGGACGCTGTGAGCTAGGATTGTGATGTAGGTGTTCTGCTCGGTACACGGACGAACAATCTCCAATTGAGTATGAGGCGGAGACGAGATTTGAAAGGGGTCGAGACTCGAGAGCTAGGAGACGCAATCTGCCGCTTTTGTTAGATTTACCAAAAGAAAGGAGTCATATGCTGTCGGGACCCGAATTTGCAAATCCGGACCCTCTGTGTATACCGCACTAGTCCAGGATCACGCTAGTGCACACAGGCTCAACATAGATGCTATCATAGTCACACACAGCGAAATATAGCATAAACTTCATTAATTAATAATAACTGTTGTCTTACATGAATAATGCCTCACAGGCTTAAAAGAGTATCAATGAGAAGCGGCGGAAATAGAATAAACGCGAGTGGCGCTCGATTCGCCACGAGGAACCGACGAGGCTCGGACCTAAGCATTCGCATCCAAGTAATCCTCCTCCATGAATGGTATAGATTCCTCTTCTTACGAAGTTGTTGTTGTTGGGGTGAGTACATAAAGCACTCAACAAGTTGTGCACAACAATGCAAGTCTAATATTTTATATGCTTGGCTTAATCCAAAGGAATGGCTAGTAAGGGTATTTTGCAATAAAGCAGCATTTAACAAGAATACAATAAATAGATTGGAAAGCAGTAAAACAAATACAGTAATTAATAAATTCAGATTTACGATACACCAAGTTTCCAATCCTAAATTAATTTTCCACTTTCCATGGCACCTTGCCATCCCAACAAGTTTTGTTTAACAAAAGTCTAACCCTTAACTGTAATTCCCGAGCATTGCCCAATACCGTGAGCACGGCTATTCGAATAGATTGTACACTCTGCAGAGGTTATGCACTTTACCCACACGATACAACCAAACACCACCAAGGCGAGTGATCATAACAAAGCCTTTACAATGCTACACCTAGACCCGATCTTGCTCGCTAAGGTTTCAACATCAAGGGTTAAACCACCACAACAGGCCCCCTCTTGCGCCATGTGAGTTAAACCGTAACCGGGACTCACTATTCACCACGACAAGATCAAGTCTAGGTTTCACAAATTATTCAAATAGGTTGTCCCATTCCGGACATGTGGTTGCAAGAGACTCGGTCAAAGGCTTGCAAGGTTAAGTCCTTAAAGTGATTAAGGCAAGACTTTCACATACCCCGCCAAACTGGCCCACCTTGGCACACCGCCCTTGCCACTTGCTTCAATCTAAAATCATTACCACCCGGTTGATTACCAAGCACCACATGCCATCAACATTTCAATCCCGATGTGTGACCTCCTCGTCACGACAACTTGATATCATTGTGTGACAACACATGACACACCAATTCATAAACATTGTTCTATATTCCATTAGTCAAGATTAAGTATCGACATTCGGACACATGTGATGGCGTGGCATGGCTAAGCAATCTATGACGATCTAACTAGCCCATGTTGATTATCAACTATAATTCCACATCCTAGGGTGACAAATAGATCATGGCATATAATTGACAAGGTATGGTTTAATTCAAATAGGCATATTATCTAATTCCCAGATTAATTGAAATCATTTATACACATAAAATATCATGCATAAAGTTTAAAAGACAAAATAGCGATTTGGTGAAAATTAGGTGCAACATGATCAAAGCACAACTTGCCTTGGAGTAGGTGCTGGTCTTGATCTGAGTTTGGGTCTTGGGCGACGAATCTTCCTCCGGATCACCGAAAGCGGTTCAACGTCTACGCGAAACGATGCCAAAATAGCAAATAAACACCAAACCAGAGAGCAAACAAACTCCAAAAATAAAATAAAATTCACCAATAAATAGATATCGATTTTACAATTTTTAGAAATTTGAATCACTCAAATCCGAGTTAAAATGCAAAAGATATAGCCTTTTGAAGTTTGAATAAATCAAAATACGAAAATAGAATTTCGATTTTTCGAATTATTTTCTATTGGAAAAGATCTTTATTGCGCAACGCGACGTCACCGACTCGGACCAATCGGCGGTGACACATCGCTCGTCCATGGACTCGGTCCACGGAACCGCCTCGGTCCACCGTGGGCGCGCCCACGGCGCCTCGCATCACGCGCCGACACGCGGCGCGCATCGATTGATTGCTGCGACGCCGCCCGTCGCGATGCTCGACACGCGCGCGCGCATCTGCGCGACGATCGGACGGCCACCGATCTACCCTACGTGGCTCAATCCGATCGTCTATTCGGATCTAACGGTTAGAAATTTACGGCGAAACAACGATGAAGAAGCGGCGTGGCTTGATCCGACGGTTGGCGAAGATCCAACGGATGCGCGGCTTCCGAGACACGGCGGGCTTGCACCGAGCGGAGGAAGACGACCACCCGAACGGCGTTTCGACGCGACTCGGCGAGAAGAAGGCGCGACTCGGCGCGACACGACGCGAGGAACTTCGGATCTGGAACCGATTCGGCGGGAGGATGCTCGGCGGCGGCGAATGGCGCAAAAACTCGTGGCGGCACCGCAAAGAACTATGGCGAGCTCTGGCGATGATGGCGTGAACAGCGAAGAGGCTAGAGCTACGGGTGCGCAAGGAAAGAGGAACATCGAGTGCGGTGTGGCTTTTATAGCCTCGGCATGCGCCTGAGGAAGGAAACCCTAAATCACGCGGCGGCGACGCAGCGGCGGCCGATTCGAAACCGAATCGGAGGCGGCGACCGAGACCGTCCGATCCAAGATGGCGGCCAAGATTAGATCCGGCGATACGATCCGATCCGCTCTTTCCAAATCCAACGGACGAGATCTAAACTTACCAAAACAACGCGAAGCGATCCGACCACTTGATCTCGATCCAGCGGCTCGCGGACTAGGGTTTCGCGAAAGGAGGCGACCATCGATCTTCATCCAATGGTCACACGCGGCGGTGGCGAAAGCGGTGACGGCGCGACAAAGAATGGGCACAAGACGCACAAAGGTCTTTGGCTTGGCCCATCTTTTCACTCGATTTTCAAAAGCTTTTGATTTAAAATAATTCCGAAATTAGATTAATCTATTTTAAGTAATTAAAATATTAGGAAAAATCCCAGAAAATTCTCATAAATACTTTGAGACATTCTGAGCTCAAATAAAATATTTTTGGTAAAACTTTATATTAACTTTATCCATATATATTTAGTTTTCACCAAAGGTTCAATATACTTAATTAAAATAAATTTAGATAATTTCTGGAAAAATCCAATAAATTCAGAAAATCACAAAAATGCACGTGAGCGAAATTATAAGCCAAATTTTGGGATGTTACATATGCCATGTAATATTCTATTCAATATACGTATGGATACTTATCTAAATAGACTCTTAGGAGTTTCCTAAAGTAACTCATGGCTCTAATAAGGATTAAGAGTTCTACTAGATTACTTTATATACATATTTGGTTTACAAGAAAAGTACCTTCATCTCATACTATATAAGTGGGGGCATAGGGACATATTGCGCACACACAAAATATCAGTAAATACAAGAGAAATATGTCGATCTACACATGTTGTCTTTGTTCCTATATCGTATTTTATGCGATCTTGATTGGTCAACAATGACCTTTATACATAATACGTTATCAGCATGAGAGTACTTCCAAGTGAAGGTTGTTCAGGCTTCATTTTTGTTTGATCTTTCTTGGTTAATTTAGTTGCCATACTTATTTGCTCTTTCTCCAATTTTCTATTCTTCTAATCCAATTGATGTCTCACCTTGGGCGATGTTAGCATCTACCAAATCCCACCCATTGTTTCGCGACTTAGTGCGATCAGTGTCGTTTCATGCCTTAGCATGCGTCGGGTTCTTTGGCCGTTGATTCGTGCCTTAGAGTGATCGTGAAGCATCTAAGCCCTCAATTTATTTTAGATTTTGGTAATTAATACAATCATGATTAAAGGACAAACATATTCTTTTAAGTTTATGAGGAAAGGTTGGTCCATATCAATGTACTTGAAAAAATGGAAATATGAACAAGAGTCTAACAAGTATTCAAACTCAAAGCCAAGGTATAAAAGCTTAAGGACCTTTTTATAGCTTTTGTCGATCTCGGTGGAGAAAAGATCGGGTTACTAGCATAGTTGCCGTACTATTAAGAATGATCCTTGACTAGTAGCTTGAGAATGTTTAAACATCATGGCTCAAATCTTTTTTTTCTCATACTTGGTTTTTGATTGCGTGGGATCCTTTCAAAAATCATTTCTCTCTGTATTATCGGCACTACCTATCGTTGGTATGGTAAATGGAGCGGTAGTTATTTTTCCAGAGATATGAATTTTGGCAATTTTGATCTTGTCGGCACTACCGCCGTGTAGTAGTTGGTACTACCGCAAGTCGGTAGTACCTTCCCCATGGGACGGTAGTTATTTTCCAAAAAGGGTCATTCTCTAGGTTTTTCTATTATCGGCACTACCGTGTGAAGCATCTAGGCCCTCAATTTCAATTAGGTTTTGGTAATTAATGACAATCATAATTAAAGGACTAGTATATTCTTCTAAGTGTATGAGAAAAGGTTGGTCCTCATCATTGGATTTGGAAAAAGGTGGAATTATGAATAAAGAGTCTATCATGGATTCAAACTCAAGGCCAAGGTATAAAAGTTTAACGACCTTTCATAACTTTTACCGATCGTGGAGTTTGAAGAAAAAATCGAATTGCTATAATAGGTGTCGTACTATTAAGGGAGATTGATGTCTAGTAGCTTGAATATGCTTAAAGGTCACATGGCTCAAAGTCTCATTGAAATTAACAAATATTTGCATATAGAAAAGTTTTTCTAAAAAATTCAGTGATTGTTCTGCTTTATTGGCACTACCGGCATGTTAAGGTCGGCAGTATTGCCCATTGGTACGATAGTCTCTTTCGAGAAAATGTATTTTTCTTGCGAAACTGTTATTTCTCTAGGCTAGCACTACCGTAGTAGTTTTGCTGGTACTACCACGAGTGTGGTAGTACCAACTATTTGTTGGCGGTAGTTTTTTTTTACAAAAGTACCTTTTGAGCATTCCTCTAGGTCGGAGCTACAAGTAGCTTAACGTCAGTACTATCGGGGATCAATAGTACCAACACTTTTGGCTGGTACTTATTTTACAGAGAGTGTCTTTTGTGATTTTTCTCTGGGATTTTAGAAGCCCGCACTACCGCCGTTCAACGCCGGTACTACCGTTGCCCGGTAGTACCGCAATTTTTGTGCCAATAGTTATTTTACAGAGAAGGCAACTTTTGGGCATCTCTGAGATCATTTGTCACGACTACCACTTATTGCATGTCGGTAGTACTAGTGTACTGTAACAACGGCTAGTTCCTATGCATTAAATGCACGAAATCGCCCGTTGAAAGGGGGCCGACACCACCGCACTTTGCATGGTGGTAGCGTCGACTTTCCTATTTTTTAATATATTTGATTCAAACGGCTAGTTAATTGGTTAGGGATTATAAATACCCTCTCTTCTACAGCAAGGGTAACTCTTGGACACTCATTGAATACTAGTTGAGCCCTAGCAAGCTTCTCTGCACCTCTTGAGCATTAAATTCTCATTTAGAGGGTGTTGAGAGCATTCAAGTGCATTCATTGATCTAGAGCCATTTGCGACACTTGATTATCTTCAAGCAAGTGTCATTGATCCATTCTCTTGGAGTTTGCTTACTCCTAGACGGCTTAGAGAAGAAACCAATGATCTCTTCAAAGGAGATTGTGAGGAAGATCCAGTATTGGTATGAAGGTTGGAGCTCACCTACTCGGAGAGAGAAAGAGCTACCCCTAGCGATCGAGGAAGTCTCAATTGCACAAGAAGCCAGCTTGATTCATTCAAGCTACCTCAACGTGGATTAGGGGAGATTGGCAAGTCTCCGAGACTACGGGAAAGTTCTTGTGTTCATCTTGTGGTTTGCAATCTTGTTGTTCCTCTTGTGCAATTTTACATTCCTAGTGACTATTGTGATTGATCGTCTATCTATGATTGCTATTCTTGTTTGGACTTAGGTTGTTGGTGCCTTTAGTGAAACCTAGACTATTTAGATTTTGGTTGTTAAATCTGCAACCTTGTAATATTTGCTAAATTGTTGAATTATAGCCAAAGAATTTTAAAAACCTCCTATTCACCCTCCTCTAGTCGGTTATCCATAGTCCTACACCGCCCTCCTGGGCGGTGCTGCCGCTCGTGCGGTAGTGCCGCCCAATTGCTGGCGGTACTTATTTTTCAGAGAAGTCTTTCTTTTGGACTTTGTTGAGTCCAAATGTCGGCACTATCGTAATTTACATGTCAGTAGTGCCGGAGGTACTGTAGCAACGGCTACTACCTAGCGCATTAAATGTCGATATCGACCGTTACATGGGGCTCGACACTAATGCGCTTCACGTGCTGGTAATGCCGGTTTGCTGATTTTTTATGAATTTCGCCCTTAATGGCTAATTGAGTTGGTGGAGGCTATAAATACCACCTCTCCTATAGCAAGGGCAACTCTTGGATATTCGTTGCATACTTGTTGAGCCCTAGCAAGCCTCTCTTCACTAATTGAGCATTCAATTCTCATTTTAGTGGTTGTTGAGAGTATTCAAGTGTGAGATTTGATTTTAAGCCATTGAAACACTTGATCATCCTCAAGCGAGTGTCATAGTTCTATTCTCTTGTAGTTTATCGACTCCTAGATAGCTTGGAGGAGGAACCGGTAATCTCTTCAAAGGAGATTGTGAAGAGACCCGATTTGGTGTAAATGTTGGAGCTAACCTACCCGAAATGGGAGGAGCTACCTTTAGTGATCGAGATAGGCTCAATTATGCAAAAAGCTGGCTTGATTTGTTCAAATTTCCTCAACGTGGATCAGGGGAGACTAGCAAGTCTCCAAGATCGCGAAAAAAATCCATCGTCTCTATTTCTTGTGGTTTGCAATCTTGTCATTCCATTTTCGCAATTTTACATTCATGGTGACCCTTGTGTTTGATTATCTCTTTAGGATTGTTATTCTTAGTTAAACTTAGTTTGTCGGTGCCTTTAGTGAAACCTAGACAATTTAGACTTTGATTGTTTAAAAATTGCTATTATAGTTATACTTGCTCAATTATTGTATTAAAGCCAAAAAAAAATTAAAAACCTCCTACTCACACCCTTTAGTCGGTTATCCTTGATCCTACAGATCGGCATTCGTGTCACGCCTTAGTGTGGTAGCTAAACAAATCTGAAATAGGGTTGTACTGTGGAACCGCCAAATCGATGCACCACCCATCGAATCACGCATGGCATGATCGACATCGTGCCATGCCGTGTGCATGGTCGCCAAGGCAAAGAATGCTGGAACACCATCCAAACCGTGCTGTGCCGTGGCACGCCGGAGGTCATCTCCACCACATTGTGAGAGCAAGCGAGATGTTGCGTGG
Organism: Otatea glauca; assembly: GCA_036346275.1. Taxonomy (NCBI): domain Eukaryota; kingdom Viridiplantae; phylum Streptophyta; class Magnoliopsida; order Poales; family Poaceae; genus Otatea; species Otatea glauca. Next base: position 36,241,079 of record CM070717.1, read on the forward strand.
TGAGCGTGGGACGTCGCCAACAATCTCATAGTGGTGATACACCGAATGTCACCATCATTGATCCATTGGGCCAGTCGAGCCAAGGATATCCTCACTGTCGCTGTCGTATGTGAGATGTGGATGGGCGTCATGATCAACGCGTCGTGCTCACGTCCTACCTAAACCGATACCGTTGTCGTGGTAAGAACATGCGTTGGTTGGATTGATGTCATCAGGTTTATCATCGTGTGTGGGGGCTGAGACATCACCGCCGCGTTCAGGGAGAATGCCAGCGGATCACCACCATGCATAGGCATATGGGAGACGCTGTACCTTTGTGCCATGCCGAGCTGAAGCAAAGCCTCCACCGTCGTCGTGCGTGACACCTGTGTGGCCCGTCACCGGACGTCGGAGCCAAGGGAGCATCAGGTTGGGATGGAGTCGAGGCAAATCTAGGGAAGAGCAGGCCCTGCCACTAGTTGAAGTCTCAATCGGAATCGATCCGATTTGGTTTATTAACCTTAACATTGTTTGGACGGAAAGATAGGTATAGTCCAGATCGGTGTAGGTTAGATTTGGGTCAAATCTAGATAAGAACCCGATACGGTCCAAAATCACCAAATGATGCAAATTTTGCATAAAACCCCCCATAATCTCGAAGAACTACAAATGTCTCTAATTTATTGAAATTAGATCCCTATAGGCTAAAATTTTGCAAATAAACCATTGAAACTTTTGGTTTAAAGTTTTAGGGCTTCAACCGCATGTAAATTTATTGTTTAAACTCTAGAAAGTTTTTGTTTGTTATATTTAAATCTTTTAGGCTTTATTTGAGTTCTAGAATTTTTTTCAACAATATTAATTCTTAGAAATTGATTCTATGTCCAGAAAATTAGCAAAAAATCATAAAATTATTGGGAATTTATATATTCATATTTACTATATTAGTAAATTGAATTACTCTTGTATCGCATGATTTGATGATGATGGCCTTGTTGAGCTTACCATAGCTATTCTACTTGATAGGCAACATGAATGGTATAGAAGACATCATACCAACCGGAGACTTTCCAATGCTGATTGTCAATTACCGGAACTGTATCTATTGGGAGATGAAGGCAATAATGAATTTGATAGCTAGGGAACTGGAGCATATTCTTGAGAATAGACAACCACACTACCGCAAAGTAAAGGGCAAGGGACATGATATTTATTAGGAATAATCTCTGTGCTAAACTATACCATGAACTTGCTCTTGTATTCTCGGTAGCCTTATGCCTCTCTCTTAGTCTTAGATGGTTATTATATATATAGAAAGCCTTTTTGTACTCCTAGGAGTACATACTCTCACCTTTTAATATATCATTTAAATGAATGTGTTATACCTTTTTATCACTTTTGGTATACTTAAAATACTAGTTTTACGATACTCCAATGTGATATAGTTGAAAAAAAATTCATTAGAGCCCTTTATTTTTGGTATATACCCTTTTCCACATATAGAAGAAGTATATACACAAATTATGCTACGAAGAGTATACTTTGGTGAAATTTTTCAAGAAACTCACTTTAGAGTATCTTATAAGCAACATTAGACTATACTCAAAAAAGGATAAAGAGGCATAACAACATCATTTAAGCGTTGTATTGAAAGGGAGAGTACATACTCTTATGAGTATATACCACCCCTCGTTACACGTTCATACATCTAGTGCCAGCACATATGCTCATGGTGCATGTTGGTCTAGAGTGAACACATGGCATGGCATAGCATGTGTCAAGAGCATCAAGCCTTAAGGAGGGTGAATGTAATACCTCGACCTATCAGCATGAAGGTCCGTGTGAAGTTGTAGTGGGATTAGTCCCATATTGTTTGTCTAAAGTGAGTTATAGTAGCATATAATGGCTGTTCTATGCATGCGTGGGCTAGCCCCACGGTGGGTTGGGATTTGAGTGGATTTGGGACATGGTGTTACAGATGATGTAAGAGTACCAACCTTTGTTGTACAGACACTTGTGGGACAGGGTGCGAGCATATGATGCATGATGTGTGTGGGCCTGGAGTGGACACGTCATGGCATATGCATCGGTATTGGATGTACAAATATGTAGCGAAGGGTGGTTCTAAGTATTTGCCATATATACAGTGTACTGTCGAGGGTGCCAGCCCTTAAGGGGGTTAAATGCAATATCTCAACCTACTACTGTGAACGTCTATGTGGAGTGGTTGTGGGATTAATCCCATATTTCTTATCTAAAGTGGGCTGTAATAGCATATGGTGCATGTAGGGTTCAAATATAACACCTCCAGGTTATCCCTTTTACATGAAACAGGGACAAAAGTGTAAATGGAGTGCTACGCATGCATGTATCCACCCCATGGTGGGCTCGACGTTAAGCGGATTTTAGATCAGGGTGTTATACTCTCCGAATTTACCGCAGTGAGTTGGGATTTAATAACAACAGTTGAATGCATATACTTTTCTATGGTTAAAAAATGATATTATGCCAGCACATCGAGTCGACATCTCAGGATCGATTTGCCCAACATATGCTCTCGGTTCTGCCTTCATGTTCAATCAAGCTATGACAAAAGCGGCATTGTACTTTTTCATCCTAGACTCCATCGCACACCTTGTAGAGCTTCTCTGTTTTTTTACTTTTTATAGAACTTTTAGTGGGTGGAATTTATTTTTTTATTAGAGAATTTTTAGGGGGTGGAATTTGTTTGTTTGTAGATTGATTTTTCTATTTTTGTTAGAGATCTTTCGAAGGTCAAAGGGGAAGGGTTGGGGGTTAGGGTGAATGAACTAATAGAGATTATGATAATATTAGTAGAGTTAGTTACTCTCTCTGGTTACAAATACATGTTATTTTGTACATAACTTTAGTTAAACTTTTGAAATGTTAACTCTAAATGTCACTCTAAATGCCTTCAAAAATATTTAAATTAGATACATGAAAATATATGTGTAGCTTTCTCTCGAAAGGTACTTTCGTAATATTATAAGTATATTGGATTTTATAAATATATTACTTTTATAATATTTAAATTGAATACATGAAAATTATTTGCAGATTTGTTTTGAAAAGTACTTTCATAATGTTACAAGTTTGTTTGATTTTATAGTATACTACAGTAAAAATTAGTGATCAACATTATATTTTAGAGATCATGTCGTTTTTCAAAATAACATGTATTTATGACCGGAGGGAGTATATCATAAATAAAGAAAACCTTGAAACCGATAAACATCAATAAAAAGTAAAATCAAAAGATTAAAATTTAAATGGATAAGGAACGACATACCGTTCCCGAAGATCCAATGGGACATCGAAGAAAGGGTGAACGGTGAGAATTTTTTTTTATTTAATATTTATTTTTATTCTTTTTTTCAAAACTATGCGTCCGAATGAAAAAATGACAAAAATGCCCCCCGTCGCCCGTGTATGGGGCGATCGCTTCATACACGCGATAGCCCCGCCACCGTTAACGCCGTTAGCGCGCGCTTGTGGGGCCCCATCGCCCTCTGTGAGGCGATCGCCCTCTGAGGCGAGGGGCCAGCAGAGTTTTTTTTAGTTTTGTTTTGTAATTACTATATGCTTTTAATATAAACCCCGTAACTTTTGTTAGGAGTGTCCAAATTAAATGAAACTTGTTTCTAAATTTAAATTTTGGAATGAAGAATTAGAGTGTAAAATAAAAATCCATGTGTTGTTTGCAGAATTTTTTTTATTTGAGTTCGAATGCTAGGCTCTAACTGTGGATTGTGAAGGAATTATAATGTGTGTTGATCCATAATTCATGAAATAAATAGAATAAGTTACTACAACCTTATGCACTTCATTTTTGCAAAAATATCTAAATATGATTGCATTTTGAATAAAAGATGGCTAGTTTAAACCCTTTATAACAATCATTGTTCAAGCAGTTAGAATAATATCTGAACGACCTCAAAACTTGATGAACCAGTTTTGTTGCATTCTTGGGCTTGCATAGGTCACAATTATGTAAAAATATTTAGATGTCACTTTAGGTTGCACTATTTTATTGTTGTCCAGAACATGCAATCGGTAAAACATGAAAATTGCCGTATCTTTCGCAAACGATGGTAAAACTCGATGAAATCAGATATGACGAACTGAAAATGCTATAACCTATCTCGATGGAGAAAAATAACATCATTTGGGACACACGAGCGATAGGACACATACTAGCCCTCCTGACGGTGAGCATACTCTTGAAGGTTGGGCCGATTTGTTTATTCGACTTAAAACTAAAAGGAGTACCACGAACAAGGAAAACCAAAGTTAACACCAGACGTCTATTGAGTGCTTGAGGCCACTTCCCATTCGCCCATGCCTCGTGGGCTTCTCCAACGCGTCGCGCCTCTCTCGTTTCCTCTCTCTCTGCCTCCTTCTCCTCCGCTTCCTTCCTACATGCCTCCTCGCGTGCGGCATCGCTACTGTTCTTGAAACCGCCGCGTGAACTCATCTGCCGGTTGGCTTGGTCAAGAAGCCGTTGGTCCTCGGGGTTGATCTCCGTATCAAACCATCGCTCAAATTCACACAATGGCGGAGGTGATTGCATGAAACGTAAATTAGCAAAGTTTCATTCACAAATATTATGTAACCCGTCGATTGTTACCATGCGGCGATCCTTGAGCTCTTCTCCGTGGATCGAAGGCGTAGTTCGCGCACTTCAATACCTCCTCTTCCAAGTTGAAATTTCCCAAGAGCGGACAAGCCCGCAAAGATCTCGCACATACACATGGGCTCTGACTCCACGAGGTAGGAAGAGATCTTGATACGCTAAATTCGCGGCATGCACTCGCTTCTTCCTTTGCCTTCCCTTACCCTTTGCACTTGCGCCTCGGCATTTTCGATTGATGCTCACCCTCTATTCTTTCTCCCATTGTTCTTTGCGAGACCGCTTGTGAGAACGAATGTTATAAAGGCGATATCGCCGGGTATGGGGCGATCGCCTCATATTTGGGCGATTGCCCCATGTAAGCGATCGCCTCACATTAGGCGATCGCCCTACTAGAGGCGATAGGTGCACCAAACGTTGGTGTGTTGTCACGTCGTGTGGCATAGGCAAGCAATGCATAAATGATTTGAACAATTTATAGTGATAACGCTGTCATGTTACTAACTCGGGAGTTATACAATGTCTTCTTGAGCGTAAAGCCATTAAAAAATACATCCGTACAACAAGTCAATCACGCCACGCTTCCTAATCGGCCCGTGGGGTAGGTGAGTGGCGACGGCGACGGACGTCCCTCCTAGGCCGACCTGCGGCGCGGCGTAGAGTAGTCTTGCGCGCGCGAGGCCAAGTCTGTGGCGGCGCACCCGAGAGCCGAGAGGGTCGAGGTAGTCGGTCGAAAGGTACTCCTCCGGTCGAACTCGTCGTCGAAGGCTCGTCGAAACCACCACGGGTCCTGGCTGGGCGCGGGACGAGGAGGAGCCTCGCGCAGCCAGCCGCCCCCCTTCTTCTGCGCGTGGGAGCGTGGCGAGGCCCGACAGGTAGGGCGAGGCGAAGGAGCCTCCCAGCCATCGTCCCCACTGCTGCTGCGTGGGAGCGTGGCGAGGAACCGACGGGGTAGGCGAGGCGCGGAAGAGCCTCGTCGACCACTGTCCCCCTGCACTGCGTGGGGCGTGACGGGCACCGGGTGGGTAGGGCGAGTCTTTGGGGCGAAGTGGCGTGGTGTCTTTGCGTCCGCCGGCGTCTCGCGCCCTCGGCGGTGGCTGCGAGCCAACCGCCTCACCGTAGCGAGGACCCGACCCCAAGCCGTCTCGGACTCGGCGGTGGTCACTGTATGCCCCTCTAGGCGCGTCAACATGGACCTGACCTCCACCTCAATCTCCGCCAAGAGCCGAGTCCGCATGTAACGTCGGGTTGGCATTACGTAAGTTACATGAAAAGGCGTGCCCATGTAGGTTCGATTGTGACACTTACCGAGGCGTTGTCCTCCGGGACATCTGTGAAGGGTGCGTGTCCGCTCTGGATGCTGCCGTCGGCGACGACGGTCTTGGTGTGTACCCCACCCCGAGGCGAGTCGCGGGCGAACCACTCCATGTCTTGATCGTACATGTCATGGTCGTCGGCCGGGTCTCGGTGACCTCTCGTCGAGTCGGCGTCCCACCGCAGGCCCATGGTCGCATACGGTCTGTGAATCGAGAGCCCACCGCAGACCCATCCGGTCATCTGCAATGCAAAAACAGTGAAACGCTGCGACACATTAATTTCGCAAAGATGCGGAGTAGTAGGATCAGGGCAAGTACCTGTGAGCGCCACGTGCGACAACGTGACGAGGCGGCAAAGGAAAGGACTGGAACAGGCCGAACTGCCGCAGCACTCGGTGCGGGGAGTACTCCTCGACACAAAGGTCAAAGACGAGCACCTTACGGGTGAGCCAAAGGCCTCATCTCGCGTGCAAAGCACGGAGACCCGTGAGGTGCTCGGGCGTGACGTCGTCACGCGTGTATGGCGTCCACCGCACGTCCTCGTCGTGGAGGCGGTCGAACTCCCGAACGAACTCCTGATAGGACCTCCTCACCTGTAGGTGCGCGAACCTCCGCTGCGAGGAAATAAGAAATGGCGAAGGTTATTCAAGTGCGTTAGTGGGGAAAAGATACGAGGAGCGTGCACGTCGTCGGACCCGAGTGGTGGCCCATGGTGGGCGATCCACCGGTCGTCTCCGTAAAGCTCCTCGAGTGCGGTGTCGTGTCAACAACGAACTGCCACGAGAAGCGCTCCCAAGACCACAAGCGGAGGAGTAGGGCGCAACGACATCGTCGCGTCGTGCTCGCCCGAGACGGCGCCGCATGGACCTCTGTCGTCGCCGCAAGCACACCAGGCCCACGACCACCGCATCACTGTTTACAAGGGGGAGTTAGGCGTGCTCGTTGAGGCGAGATTGGGCCGAGTGTGTTACCTCATCCACCGGGTGTCGGCGATGTCTTTGGGCGTACTCGATCGGTGACGGTCCACCGTGTTCCGTGGGAGGGCGGGAACATCACCCAACCGAGCAACAACGGAGGTATGCCTCCAAGTGGCGAACCACGTCCGCCTCCTCCGCGTCTTGGTGGAGAAGGTCGACTGCGGCGTTCGCAACAAACATTATCGACAACTTGGCGCTTCTATTTTAATTCTCAAAGAAAGAGGTACTCACCGTGAATCGGCGACCACGCCTTCGTCGGTCGTGGCGCTCGGCCTCCTAAGAAATGGGGTAGGGGCGCCGGGTGCCGCGCACCTCGGCAAAGCGGACAACTCGGCGTGCCACGTGGCGGGGCGTCGTGCGGCACGCTGCGGGCCCCGCACAAGGGAGGCCTAAGAGGTACGACACGTCCCGCGGCGTCGGAGCCATCTCTCCGCACGGAAGGTGGAACGTGTCGTCTCGGTCTCCACCGGTCCACGAGTGTGGCGGCGAGGACCGGTCGTGCCGAACCGCGGCACCTCCTTGCCCTCTAACAGGCGATCACCGGCTCCACCATCCTACAAAGAGGAAGTAAGCCACCGCCGCAACTCGCATGTAGTTAGAATTGCATTCACGGTAAGTATGTATGCGTAAAAGAGTGCAAGCGTTCGCGACTTACCGTGGAACCCAGCGTGGGTCGATGCGACGCGCTCCACGGGCACTCGAGTCGAAGTGGCCTAGCACTCGGTTCTCCTCTGCGGAGTACCTAGACCGGTGGAGTCGCATCGGCGGTCACGTCCGGCTCGAGGCAAGGTCGCGCCATCGTGGCACATTACAAAGCAAATACAACAAATTTATCGGTAATTACATGTGCACACAAAATGAAATGCGAAATAACGAATTGTACCATACTCAACAAACAATACAACCGAAGTGTGGAGAGCAAAAAAAAACTCGATTGCAAACATACGAAAGACAAAGACATGTTCGACGAGGCACACAACGTCGAGAATTACATTATCCTCGTAGGTACTAAGCGGGACATCGGAGAATAACATGATGCGAACAACAACTTACTAGTACATTGAAAATTACATCGAACATTACAACGTACATTCTGACTTACGGTCCATTGAATAATACAAGATGGGAACAACATGCAAAGTTACATTATCCGCGGTTGCGGCGCGCCTCGGACTCGTCCATATCGTTCGAATCGCCTTGTCCTTCGACGCCCGACCTTCATCTTCAACATTCGGATGTCCGGTACCCATCGATGGTCCGGAGAGGGGTGTTGTGAGCGATCCATCCACTCGGTACCGTACACCTCATGATGCCACGTGTTGAGAACGCTCGCTTGTAGTAGTGCGGGAGATGAGCGGACGGCGAGATTGATCGTCTCGGCGGCTGCGGCAATGGCGTGCGAGCACGGCAAGTGCAAAGGCGTGGTTTCGCGCGGAGCACTCGCAATCACCGCTCGGGTATGCATGATGGGAAGTCCTCTCGGTGGGCACCCTGCGACCTCGGTCACCGCGATGCACGTGGTATCTCCGTTCCACGCCACTCTCGGTGTAACCCGATGTGTCTGCGCCTTTCTTGTTTTCTTGGACATGTAGGTAGACACAACAGTTGAGTAAGACAATCGATTGTCCGACATACATGCTGCGGAGGTCTTGTATCGCTCAATGAAATATCTCTGTGTCCCTAATAAGACACCTCAACTATACCCACCGTGGAAGGCATCCGGTGCCTTTCATTACCCGATTGTAAATCTCCGTCGAGTTCGTTGTCATGATCCCATAACGCGAGCCGCCCTCGTCGTCGTAAGGACCATTTCTCCAAAGGCTCATGTCGTATCCAATCGGTGAAACTCTTTATCTTTGGTACCGCCCTCGCCGAGGTTTGGGGGTCTGCTCGGCGGCCGCATAAAGGTGTGGGTCCTCTCCTTGCTCATGGTACACCATCGGGTTCCTTGATGAACTAGCGGTACCTCTGGGATCCATTGATTGCTTCTTCGTTAGTTCGTCCAACGTCTTCCAAAGCGCGTCGAACTTCCTCCGTTGGTTCTGTTTGCACGGCGCTTGAACATGTTCATAAGCTCCTTATTCTGGAATCGCGGAAAAAATTGGCACCCATGTGCCTCATGCACCACCGCTCCTCGGATCGGCCACTTTGTTTGCTCCCACGACGGCGGACCCTTGTTGCATATCCACGATCGCCCTTAGCGACCTCGCATGTCGGTCATGGATGACACAAACATCGAACTGTCGAGAACAAGCGCCACTTCACTCTTTCAAGGAACCATACCGACTCTTCGTGTTTTCCCCTCCACGAATGCCAACGCAAGCCGGTAGAACACGGTTGTTGGCATCCACCGCGATCGCGATTAGAATCGCCCCTTGTACTTCCCGTGAGGAATGTGCCATCCATGCAAAGGACCGAGCGACGCGTCTTTAACGCATTTATGCATGCGCCGAGGCGAAGAATGCACGCCGCAATACCCACTTCCGGTGCACGCACCACCCGCAGGAACTCCGCAAGGTCGATGGATGTCTGGGGTTCCTTTGTGCGATTGCCACGAGCAAGTGGGAATATTCTCGTCTGAAGCCTCGTCGTCCGAACCGTATTTCCAGAGTGTCCTTTTTGCTCTCCATGCCTTTGCGTAGCTAATCTTGTCTTGAAACCTCTCCTCCACGGTGTGATAATAGATCGAGGTGCGGATGGGGATTGTCCACGATCGACCATAAAACACATTTGCCACCCAAGTGGGCGACAGATTGCGGTGTCCCGATCCGCTTCTTCCATTTCAGATTATGCTCCATCACTATGGAGCATTTCCATAGTCCGTCCACTTCCTGGTATGCATGCACCCGCCATGGGCACGAATCAACTACGCACTTCACGTCGTAGTCCTTCTTCTTGGACTTCACAACCACGAATTGCCGCCGAGACATTGCCCAAGATTTCACCGCATCCATCACAGCCTCCTTGTCTTTATATACGGCCCCTGCGTCACCTCGTTCTCACGATACTCCCATGCATTAATGTTCCTTCATTCATTGTTAGGTCTTGAAATTGTAATTGGTCCACGCACGAGGATAGGCACCCAGGCGTTGTCCTCCTCGTCGGAGTGCTCACCATCGTGGACTTCCTCATCCGCACGGTCCTCCTCTTCCATCAAGTCAACAATGTCCTCCACCTCCTCCCCTCGTCGGCCACCCCTCGCGCCTCCACCGCTGTCTCCTCTGCCCCGGTCCCTTCGTCACCGCCGGTCTCGTGCTCCTCGTCTCGGGCTCCTCGCCGCCTTCCTCTTCGCATCCTTCTACATTTGATGTCCCCCGCCGTAATGTCCACCCCGACATCACGAACTTGCGACACCGATGGAGCTACTGGGTAGCATCTGTGCCAACAACATGAGCGCCAACCCGCTCTACAGCAAAAACCAACATAACTCCTCCATGTGGACGTCGAGTTAACGAGAATCAACTCTCCGTAAAACGGTCTTGCGCTCGGCTCACTCTCGCTCGACCCATAATCGAACGATGCAGGCATCCAAATCGAACATCCGAGACATCCACTCCAACAAACCCCAGATGTCCTATCGCTCGATGCGCATATGCCCTGTCGACTCTTGAAAATGATGATAGATCCACCCCATCCGCCCCTGTGCTATCTCCCCATCTCCATAAAATATTTGGAAATACAATTTCTCCGACATCTTTAACGTCAAGCGGAAAAATATTACTCTAAAATACAATACTGATCCTGAAATTTCTAAAACTAAATACTACATTAAAGTTCTAAATATGAATGCGACATTAAATTTCTAAACAACACTATCAGAAATTAATACTATACTGATCTGAAAATTCTAAAACTAACTACTACATTAAAGTTCTAAATATGAATCATGACGAGAAATTTCTAAACAACACTATCCGAGAAATTGTAAACGCTACACAATCCTAAATTTTCTAAACACTACAATAAATTTCTAACACTACAATAAATTTGTAACGTACTTAATACTATACATCTGAAAATTCTAAAAACTAAATACTACATTAAAGTTCTAAATATGAATCATGACAAGAAATTTCTAAACAACACTATCCGAGAAATTGTAAACGCTACACAATCCTAAATTTTCTAAACACTACAATAAATTTCTAACACTACAATAAATTTGTAACGTACTTAATACTATACTGATCCTGAAATTTCTAAAAACTAAATAGTACATTAAAGTTCTAAATATGAATCTATGACAAGAAATTTCTAAACAACACTATCCGAGAAAATATAAACGCTACACAATCCTAAATTTTCTAAACACTACAATAAATTTCTAATACTACACTAAATTTGTAACGCACTTAATACTATACTGATCCTCAAATTTTTAAAAACTAAATACTACATTAAAGTTCTAAACGCTACACAATCCTAAATTCGACTAAATATTACATGCTACATTAGAATTCTAATAACAAGTAGTCCTACAGAATTTTCTAAACACTACAAAATCGTAAAATTCCTAAATAATAGATTTATAAAATTTGTAAAAATACCTTCATAAAACGCATTTAATCGACTTTTTTCCCTTTTTCTTCTTCTTTCTCTTCTTTTTTCTTCTTCTTTTTCTTCTTCTTTTCTTCTTCTTTCTCTTCTTCTTCCTCCTTCTCTTTCTCTTTTCTCTTCGTTTATACGCCTCGCTGAATTTGAATGCTGCGCCGAGCGAGGGGGCGAGGTTTGAAGGCCGCCTGTCGCCCCTGGCTCGGGCGATCGCCCCTGTCTCGGGCGACAGGGGGGCCCACAGGTAACGGCTCTTTTTTACCGTTTGCTCTGGCTGACGGCGAGGCACATATCGCCCGTGTATGGGCGATCGCCCATACACGCGACGACAGGCGTATAGTTTTGCAAAAATTTGATTCGGACGCATAGTTTTGAAAAAAAGAATAAAAATAAATATTAAAGAAAAAAAAATTCGAACGGTGAAGCACCGTGGGGGCCCGCATCTGGCTCGTCTCGACCCGCAGGTGCAACGTGCACGCACGGGCTAGCAAAGCCATACATATACTCATGGGGCTGGGCCTTTGGTGCTGGGCCCTAGTTGCCCTGGCCCAGGGCCGGCCCTGCTCCGCTTCCTCGCGCTCCCTTCCCTTTCGACTTCGCCGCCTCCTCGCCGTCTGCCTCTTTGCCCTCCTCCTCGCGATGCAGCTGGACGACGCCGACGGCGCCCTCGATTCGTGGGCCCACTTCTGCTCTCTCTCCGGCGAGCTCGTTGGCGGCGCCGGCGATCTCTCGGTGGGCCCGCGCCTGGCGCCCGTCGTCGCCGATCTCTGCGCCCGCGGCCTCGCCACGCTCGTCCGCGACTACTTCCTCCACTCGCTCGAGGTCCGCACCCCCCGTCTCTCTCTCTCTCTCCCTCACACCCACCCCTCCCCCGCCGCTTCTGATGAGTGTTGCGTTTGCCGCGTGGTAGTAGAGACTGGTGCTGCCGAATCGCGCGATCTGCGTGCTGGGTGTTTGCGAGAATGCCTTCACCGAATTGCAGAGGGGATAGCGTGGGAGTATGGGGTTGAGACCAAAGGTCCGCTCGTGTGTTTGTGAAAATGCCTAAGAGGGTGTTTGGGTTAGGGTACTTCATTGGAATGTTTTAGGATCTAGTTCAAATTTGAACTAAATCCCGAAACCTCCCACCTAAGGAATTACCACTCATCCAAACAGGTCTTAAGTGAAAATCGCGAGTGGAATCAGCGCTGGAACGAGGGATTTAGTATTGGAGCGCGAACAAACAAGTCCAATCTATCCCTAGAGAGCTTTAGTCAGCGAGGCCATAAACCTTGATGGCTTGAACTGTTCCACACTATGGAAACATGAACTGGTAGGATTACGTCTTGCTTTCTGTTAACATTCATTAAGAATGCACTGCTCCTTCTCCGGCTTCCCTTCTTTCATATGTACAAGATGCAGTTAACCCTTCTTACATCTGTCCATGAGACAGTTAAAGATAGGAAGAGATGACCACAATGCAGGATTCTGGGTGGTTATATGCTACAAGGTCCCTGTAGATTAGGGGGAGCAAGTTTATTTGTCAAAGTAACTAGAGCATCTTGGTTTAGCCATTGCTGTTCAATCATCAGTAATAAGAAATTGCCACAGTTTGGCAGGTGGGATCTGCGATTGTAAATGCTTGATCTTTTATTTACGTTTGTTTTAATGTTTTAGTTGAATTAGCTATGTTATGCATGCAGAACATGAGGGACCTAGTCTAAAGATGCAATATTTGTTGATGTTAGTCTGGTAAATGTTTAAAGTTCTTAACTTGCATTGGTACATTAATTCTACGATGATATGGAATTTTTTTACTTCAATTTCCATTTCCAACCTATCCCTATTGGCGCAGGAGACATTTAGAAATAATGCAGTCAAGAAGTTCTGGCAGCAATTTCATCCTTATTGCAATTCCTCTGCGGTAGAAAGAATTAAATTCTGTGTAAGTTATGGTAAAACTAATTGTTCATTTATTCGAACCTTTCTTTAAAGTCTGAAAATTTCTTGCAGAAATGGTGTCTTACCTGGTTTATATTTTGCTAATGTTTTTTTCACATGTCAAAGATAAAAAATCTTTCATATGTTGAATCAAGAAGAAAAGAGATTGCTTAATACTTGAAACTCAAAACACAAAATCCTCTCAGCAATGCCAATATTCAGAATACACATTCACTGATAAGTGAATACATTTATTAGACACTAGCCATAAAAGTGATCTACTGGAGTAGGATCAAGCTCTGTTTGAACCCTGAATATGTGTTGGTATGCTTGAAATCGTGTATGCAATTCTGAAATGATATAATCATTGAACTAAATTACAGTAATTTAAAAGCAGCAAACATTCCGGATATTGAAGTGGTGGTCTCAATGGAAATATCATCAGTAGGCTTAATTTGGGACTCCTAGTTTTGTTCAGTTAAGATTTTTCAATAGCATGATCTCTCAACTCATGAATTCCAGGTTCAAGAAAACTGGCCTGAGGATGCCTTAAATAGAGCATTGGAGGACATATGCTTGGAAAAGAGTTACCAGGAAAAATGTGTTCTGGTTCTAGTATATGCTTTACAAATGTACGAGGACAGGACACCAAACAGAAAATCCAAATCAGTAGATTGTAGTTCCAGCTTAATGCCTAGGTACCAGTTAATGGTATCATCAGTACTTCTGACAACACTACCCTTGAGCTTTCCTGGTTAGCATCTTCTTATCTGTTTTATTGGCAGGAAAGGCTTGCGTTTGACACTGAACTAATGCTCTATTGGTTACTGTGGTTTTATATTCATGAACCTTAGGGTAGTTTATTGTTTCTTTGAGTTATGCTTTACTATCATGACGATAGGGTGCACAAAAAACAAACATTGTTATATTTTCAAACATCGGAAGTTCCTGTGATGACAACACCTGGTCTGCCACTGAGCTTCATCGACCAGTACCAATTTTGACTAAATTGGAATGTTGTCTCCTCAGCACTAATTCTTGCCAAAGTTTGTATGATATTCTCTTTTCCTATGGAGGTAAGGATGGCATTTAGTATTAAATTTAAAGAGCCAGACTTAAATGCAAATTCCCCAGCGGATTCACCTTTAATTTTTGGAGCATTTGGATCGCAAATTAATGGCTCACAAGTTAGCTCCTACATTTATTTCCTTTCAAGGAAAAAGCTCCTACATTTATGAATGTTTGAAGCTTTGTTTTGCATAGTCCATTTATTCTACATTTCTGTTGTAGGGCTCTGGCCCTCTTTTATTTTGGTTTTGTCTTCTATAAGGTTAGTTCACATTCTTACTTGGATTGGTCTAAGGATTTCTGGTCTTTTTATTCCGTAGTTACCAGTGTTGGGGTATGTGATTCGAGTTCGCAGTTCGTCACTTTTTCTTCCAATTTCCACTGCGAACACGAACCCTGTACCCTAAACCGGTTTAGGTTCGATGAATCCGGTTCGCGATTCGCGGGGGTTTATAGCAAATCCGGTAACTATGCTTTATTCCCTCTCTCCCTGTCAGTGTAGTAGCTACAATTATCGTTTTTTAGTAGACGAGAGGGCGAGTACATCATGCTTTTTGCACATCCATGTTCTTGGAAGACATAACCACAAACACACTTGGTTCAAGTCTGTTTTACTGGATGCATTCTACATGTTACTAATTAATTCAAGTGCGAATATTATAATTTAACTAGTATTTTTTTGCTGACACTTTAGTATTGTTTGTCAACTTCCTAAAGTGAAGTAATTTTTTATTTCTACTTGATTTACAGAGATATTAAATGTCTATTTCAAGAAGAAACTGGAAGAACTAAATACCATGATGGCTGGATCTTATGAGAGTGACCAACTTGGCAGCCATGAACTTTTTGAAACAAGCAATGCCTCTGCTTGGCATTCTAAAATGGACATTGATGATCAAGGAACAGTTATTTCAGAAAGTAGTTTTTTGGTTAAGAACATTGGAAAAGTTGTTCGTGATCTTAGATGTCTTGGTTTTACATCAATAACTGAAGATGCTTATTCCTCTGCAATAGTCTGGCTTTTGAAGGTCCACACACCCTTCTGTGCCCAACACCTATTTCGTCTGTTCTTTTGGCATCGATACTCTTTTGAATTAGTGGCACTAACCTTATCTTAATTCTTAACTCATTCGTATATGCAGTCTAAAGTATATGAACTAGCTGGTGATGATTACAGGATTCCTGTCCTTGGGTGTGTCAAGAAGTGGATTCAGGTACCCTTTAATATCCCCATTTTGCAAAGTTCATACATTTATAAGCATTATTGCTGACTGCATCAAATATTTTTTCTTTTTTAAGTTTCATGGCTTCATATTATGTCCAGCCCACCTAAGTAGTTGAGATTTGTAAGTTTATATTATTCTTTGTAGGCTTAGCCTGTTTTGCTCAAGCTTCCAATTTTATGTAACAGAGCTGTCACTGCTGTGCACCTGTCATGGGCTAGCGTGCCCTTGGAACATCTTTGCCTCAATGTTTTTGTAGTTCTTGATATCTTTTTTGCAAGGTTCAAAAAAGCGCTAGGTGGTAGGTGGGCGGAAACCCACTGCCTAGCACCTAGCCGACTAGGCGGCGCCTAGACGCAAAACGCAAAACGACAGGCTGCAACGAAACAAAAGAGTGAAAGACACGTATGAAAGATGGAATATAGTCACAAAAATAGTCCCACACATAATATAGTTACAAAACTAAGTTCCACACATAATATAGTCACAAAACTAAGTTCCATACATAATATAGTCCCACACATAACTAAGTTTCACAAAAGAGTGAAAGACACTTAACAACATCTTTGTTTGGTTTATATCAACTCATCAATCAACTTAACAACATCTTTAGTAGCTCAAGGCATTTAATCCTGGTTTTTCCAAGACCCAAGAATGATCACTGCTTTATGTTTATACAAATTATACTGGACAATCATCATTAGCAAGATTGGACAAAACTTCCTAACATGACTTGAGCTACTATGCCAAAACTTCCTTTATTTCATCCCGATGCCGATATTTCACCTAAGAGCTCAGGCGCTGGCGGGTCCTCCCTGCGCGGAAGGAAGAGCTTGGCGCTAGTGAGGAAGACGAGCTCGGCGTGGAGGCGGGGAAGACGAGCTCGGTGCTAGCGGCGCCGGCGCGGAAGGACGACCTCGGGCGCTGGCGGTGCGGGAGGCGGGGAAGACGAGATTCGGGTGCGGGAGGCGGGGAGGAGCTCGTTCGCCGGCGGCGGGGAAGAGGATCTCCGGCGACCGAGGAGATCCGGCGACGGGGAGGATCGACGCTCGCACGGTCGCACCAGATCAGCCCGGTAATCTAGCCTTCCCTCTCTGCCCCACCTGTTTTCCCCTTTTATCCCACCCGAGCTCCGCTGTCGTCTTTCCTCCACCGAGCTCCGCCTTTTCTCCGCCTTCCTCTGCTTTTTCGCCGCCGACCTCCGCCTACTCCCGCCTGCGCGCCCGCCTAGCACCGTCGACCTCCGCCTAGGGCACAATTTCGTGCCCAGGCGAGGCAGAGGCCGGCCGCTGAGTGCCTAGGCGCCGCTTTTTAGCACTTTTTTGAACACTGCTTTTTTTATCAGTTCTGTAAGCATACTAAATTAGTTGATTGCGATCGTTATTATTGTGCTCTAACAGTTCTTGTCTAATTGAATATGATATTTGGCTTTATACTTGCGTATTCTCTCCATAGATGTTGCTTACCTCTTCAGTTTTTGCTGACAAAAATTTCGGGTCTTGCCAGGCTGTTCCTATTCAGTTTTTGCATGCTGTTCCTCTTCTGTTTTATATCCCCTCCATAGATGCTGCTTACCTCTTCAGTTTTTGCTGACAAAAAATTTAAATCTTGTTAGGCTGTTCCTCTTCAGTTTTTGCACGCTCTTTTGACATATCTGGGGGACTCTGTTGACTATGAAAGTGGATCATCGGGTCTCAAATCACCCTTAGCCTCACGCCCTTCTTCCTTCCCAGGGATCGGTGTCCCTTCTGAAGCCCTTGTGAGATGGCACATGCGCCTCGAATATTTTGCTTACGAAACCTTGCAGGACCTACGAATTGGCAAACTTTTTGAAATTATAGTAGATTACCCTGAGAGGTTAGTCATTTTTCCCTATATGATGATGAATATTTAAATAGGCATTGAAGATCTAAATACTTTTTATATGCTCGAGTAATTTTCCTCATTTCTGTAAGCATAAATATTTTGTGGTTACTTTATCTATTGGAAACTTCTGCAATGTCTTCATAAAAAATCATGGCTAACATCCCTGTAATCGCCCAGTCTACCCTCATTTAACTGGAGGAAGTGTAATATAGTTAGCTTATATATCATGTTGTAGCTCATCTAGGTATCGTTTCCTTTGTGTAGTTTTTTTTGTGACTACCGAGTATTTGATTATTTGTTTGACTCCACATTGAACCAAACATCTTAATTTCCTTTCATGTGTCATACTGTATTTTTGTTTTTCGTGCTTCAGTGCTAATCAAGTTTGTTCACATGGCCATCTCAAACTTCTGAGCTACCTTATGAAGTTCCTTTCATGTTACGTTGATTTTATTCTCCTGTTACTATGCCTGTGTTCTTATGCAAAAATTTAATATCTCTCTCTCTCTTTATTTTTTTATTTTTTTGTGTGGGGGGCATTGATGAAGCTCTCCTGCTATTGAAGACCTAAAGCAGTGTTTGGAGTACACGGGTCAACACTCTAAGCTTGTTGACTCATTTATCTCGTCATTGAGATATCGCTTGCTTACTGCTGGTGCATCAACCAATGATATATTGCACCAGTATGTGTCCACTATCAAGGCATTGCGGACAATTGACCCCACTGGTGTGTTCTTGGAAGCAGTTGGTGAACCAATTAGGGATTATCTGAGAGGTAGAAAAGACACTATCAAATGCATAGTGACAATGCTAACTGATGGATCTGGAGGAAACACAAGTGGGACAGGAAATGCTGGTGATAATCTTCTCGAAGAGTTGAACAGGGATGCTGAGAACCAGGAAAATGCTGACTCAGATGATCATACAAACATTGATGAGAAGCAAGCATGGTTAAATTCTGAAAGGTATGCTTTATTCATTATATTCATTATAATGCCTCTTATTCCTTGAGTTCTAAGGTGGGGAACATTAGCAAGGCTGCAACCATTGTGATTCCAACCTTTACAGCTGGGAACCTGATCCTGTAGAAGCAGATCCATTGAAAGGCAGCAGGAATAGAAGGAAATTTGATATACTTGGACTAATGGTCAGTATAATTGGCTCAAAGGACCAACTAGTCAACGAATATCGTGTAATGCTGGCAGAAAAGCTGCTCAACAAATCTGATTTTGATATAGATTCCGATATCCGCACACTGGAACTTCTTAAGGTTAGACTAATATTTTTATTATTCTATTCTTATTTATGTATCTAAGACATTTGATTGGATTGCATGTGATACATTATGCTTTTTGCTTAGCCTTGACAGCTTTTCTTATGATTCTATTGTTTTGGCAGATTCATTTTGGTGAGAGCAGCATGCAGAAGTGTGAGATTATGCTTAATGACTTGATTGACTCGAAGAGAACCAACTCGAATATTAAAACATCTTTACTTAAGACATCTCAAATTGGTACTGCTTAAATACTGCATATGTCTTTACAAACCAAAAGTTCTACTATTACTGCAGCAACATTCGAACCCTTCTTTTTTTGTTAGTAGTTGCTGGGCAAGAGGAAACAGAAATGTCCCACGATGTTCTTGATGCTACAATAATTTCATCCAACTTTTGGCCACCAATTCAGGTTTGCACCTAAGCTTTTATCTAAATCATGGTGGTAGTGGAGCTGAATCAGTGACATTTTACTGATTTCATGCTCTGGATGAGCCATGGGCTATGGCTAATGACTTAAAACATTTCAACTAAGTATAACTTGCTATATTAATTGTGATATGGAGTTGAGCCAGGAGAAAATATAAATCGGTAATATGCGGTTTTGCATCGGTGGGCATGCTATCCTGTTGAAACAAGAGATATGCACGTCATCAATACTTGATTATTTCGCCAGAGCTATTTATTTCACTTGACTTGAGCAAAAATCTTTTTTTTTAATAATTGACTATGTCATCTAGTCATAGCACCTTCTGCCAGTGTCATCTTTATATCTTGGTTATTTGTATATACAACAAATTGCGAGGCTCAAATTTCTGTCACTGCTATTCTTTAAATCTCTGTTATTTGTATATACATTGTTCCAACATAAAATCTTTTCTTTTTTTGGGGGTGTGAGGGAAAATTGAAGCTTTTGAAGATGAACCCCTTACCATTACATGCAGTTAGATTGCAGTTAATGTGACTGTCTGTCTAGTTGATTATAGGAATAGACTTGGTGGTCTACTTACTGAATGACTGAACTGTGAGCATTTTCTGTTTTGATGAATGCCCTCTTGATTCACTAAACCTCTCAATATCTGCTGCAAATGTAGACAGAAGACCTTGCAGTTCCTGCTTCAGTTGATCAGATGCTGTCTGATTATGCACAAAGATTCCATCAGATAAAAACTCCACGAAAGTTGTTATGGAAGAAAAATCTTGGAACAGTCAAGGTTAGTAGACAAATTTAATAAAGCTAATGGGTTAAGTGGGTAGCTATGAAGAATTGAAGATTGAAGAAACATGTCTTCTTATGAATAGAAATGCTTGGCATTATTTTATCTTTTCTTTTCCAGTTGGAACTGCAATTTGAGGATAGAAGTATGCAGTTTACTGTAGCTCCTGTTCATGCTGCAATCATAATGCGATTTCAAGAGAAACCAAGGTAACACAACTGTCTTTGTGTATGTCTCTTATGTGCTTGTCTGACTAATACCATCAAATCTTTTCAGTTGGACTTCAAAGACACTTGGTACAGAGATTGGAATATCTGTGGATTCTCTTAACAGAAGAATAGGCTTCTGGACAAGCAAGGTCTGGCACATATGTATGAATGGAGACATATTACTTTAATTGTTTGTTTAGTCATCGACTCATTGTCCAGATCACTGTGAACATTGTTATCCTTGGCATTTAAAAAAGATGAAATTGGACTCTGAATCAATTTTGCTATGATTTTTTAATTTGTATTAACTGTTTATACTCCAATCAGATGGACTAGATGGTTGATACTATCTAGATTAGAATTCTGCACAAAATATATATAGCTTGTGTTTTCCTTATGGATATAGGATATTCTCAAACATGACCTGCTGCCTGATGTCTGTACAAGCATTTCCCAAGCAAATTTCTTAAATGTGGTCTGCTTAAGAAGCACGTCTTAACTATTTCATACTATATGTTGTAGGGAGTCTTGACAGAATCAGTGGGGCCAGATGCTGATGATCACATCTTTACTGTTGTTGATAGCATGTCTGATGTCAACAAAAACAGCATTGCGAATGAACGCTGCAAAGGGTTTCAAATGATTGAGGATGAAGGTGAAAGCTCCGTTGCCTCTGTTGAGGAACAACTTAGGAAAGAAATGACAGTCTACGAGGTTTGATTCCTTGCGATCTCAGAAAACTTTCTATAATGTTCACAATCCATACAGTCACACCAATGAGAGAAATGATAGCTTTCGTGGCCACCACCTTTGTTAGTTCTGCATTTTCTCAGTTGTCCCTACATTAACCCGTCATTTTACTCATC
Organism: Otatea glauca; assembly: GCA_036346275.1. Classification (NCBI taxonomy): domain Eukaryota; kingdom Viridiplantae; phylum Streptophyta; class Magnoliopsida; order Poales; family Poaceae; genus Otatea; species Otatea glauca. The sequence goes on from CM070717.1 coordinate 36,262,195, forward strand.
TGGCTTCACTGCAGAAGTTCATCATTGGAATGCTGACCAATTTCGGCAGTATGACAGTGGACAGGATACACAACACTTTAAAGGTATGAAAATTGAAACATAGTCCACTGTGCCTTTCTCTATTATTAACATTTTTATCTACTCATTAGTTTCTTCAAACCTTGATCGTTTCAGATGTTCTGCATAGCCGACCCATCATACGATAAGTCACTGCAGCAACTGCAGAGTTTCCTTTCTGGTCTAGTATTAGAGGAAAAGCTTGAGATGAGAGATGAACTGTACTTGCTAAAGAAGTAGCAGTTATCTGGATTGGCACGTTCCCGCTGTTAGACTAAAGATGGCAGGTAATCATCAGAATGCATAATCATCTGCGCCATAATTATTCCATCAACAACAACAACCAAGTATTAATTTTGTCCTAAACAAGTTGGGTAGGCTAATCAAAGTCTCCATAATTATTCCGGTCCGAAATACATTTGATTATTCTTGTGCCAGGAACCAAAAAAAAAACCCTGATGGCCCATTTTATTTTGATGTTTGCCGTGCTGGGATCTGGCGCGACCGATTCCCGAACTTTGCACTCGTTTCGGTGGCGTCAGTTTAATGGGATCACCAGTGTGCCACCTCAGAAAAAAAAAATCTGGTGTCATATATGTATGCGTCAGTCCTACAAATGTAGGCCGATCAACTAATGCGACCACTTCAATCAAAGGCAGCATATAGGAACAATAGTGAGACCGAGCATAGCTCGGGTGGCTTGCTCGCCGGGTGCGCGTGCAGCCCACCATCGTTCGACTCTGCAAGGACGCAGGCGCTTATATTTCTGTCGGGCTGATGTCTCGCACAAAAAAACAAATGGATACATGTGTGTGTGCGGTCAATGAAACAGTGTGTTTTTGTGCTTCGAAGGTTACAGGGCTTATAAAAAAAATTCCTTGTTTGTGTAGTGGACACGAAACTTCTTTGTCTATGTAGCAGATATTCGTATGTGTGTGGCTTCTTTATACCCCTTAAAAAAAGCATATACAAAAGGACTAGATCGTGGCCGAGTAAATTTGATGTAACTGCTAGTGGAACCAAAGGAACAGATCGGTACGGATTCAGCCAGAAGAACACCCCTCGCTTCCCCTCACAGGCTCACCCTGCCGCCGCCGCCGCCGCTCGCTGGAGCTCCGTCACCTCTCGTTCATCCGTCCTTTGCATGGCCACCTTTCTGTCCCATTGGATGTAAGACCCTTCTGCCTCTTTCCTCTGCCCAAAATAAGCTCTAATCCGTGCGATGCTGAGGAACGATAATGCACTTCAGGCAAGAATGGCGATGTAGGTATGTCCAGCAATTGTTTGATGGGCGAAGTCATTCTCAATACCGCTACACGAACAAAACTCGTACCTCCGCACTCTAAATCTCTAATACATAGGTTTTGATAAAAGAAGCAGCTTTACTCTGAGCAGTACATTTTCTCAGCGCGAGCCGTCGGACAGGGAGGGTACTCGCCGGGAACTTGAAATTTTTTCATGAATACACACTTTGACACATACAACTCTATAGTCTTGCATAATAATTTTATAATATCGTAAATCTAACACATATATTTGAAATTTACTAAAAGTACAATACAAATAGTTCTAAAGCCTTAAAACAATCATAAATCATCGAAATCGGAACCAATTCAATCAACAAATTTGATATAGTGAAAAGATCATCTTGTAGCGTTTCTCAAATTTTTAAGGATCCCGACACCCCTAGATCCACCCGTGTCTACATGTACATGAGCTTTTCCGCTGATTCAACCTCGTTTGGTGACAGCCCACTAGTGATATCAAATTTCCTTCGAAGCTACTTAAAATGGATCTGGACCATTCAACCGAGCGTGTTTTTTCTAAAGGTAGGTGTACCTACTAAGGATGCTAATAGGCCGAAGCCTAACACAGATCTAGTCCAAGCCTAATATTCTTTTTATAGATCTGCATCCAGTCTGATCTAAAAAGAGTGAAGTCTAAGTCTGGTCTGGGCCTAAAGAAAGTCTAGGTCTTGATTTGAGCCTTTATCTAGATAAACTTTGTTTGTTCGATGAGTTGATAGTTTACGGTGCAATATTCAAGTGATAAAATAAAGTATATAATTACACATCTCACTTACTGGAAACAGAAATTGAAAGTTAGAATTCAAAGTATGCTACTAAAGTATGTAAAATAAAAAAAGAAAGTATTAGTGCTAAAGGCAACATCAATTGGCTATCTTGGCTGGTAGTGATAGATTTAGTAGAAAAATATAAGATCTAAGTCCGGTCCAATCTAGTCTAGATCTGATCCAAATAGTTGTAAATTCAAAATGAGTCTAATCCATTTACAATTTTAAACCGACTTAATCCTAAAAGTTGGACTAGTCCAAACCCATTAGCATCTCTAGTACCTACACCCTTTAACGGTACGTAACAGGAGTCCAAGAAAAGCGTTTGTGCTAGGCGGATATATGGGCTACGTCGGATGATCTGTGCAGGCAAGATAATAATCCACTTCAAGGTTTATAATTCGGCTCTATGCAACTGTAAAAAATATGACCGTTGAAGCCAAGGAAAAATAAATTGAGGTGGATGATCCGGTTCGAGACGGATAATGTGGGTCCACATAAACTTTAAAGAATTGTCTACTGTCTATTTTTCGAATGGAGAGGCTATCTAAGCAGGGGCTAGAGCATTTATTCTAGCACTCTTGCGACAATCGAGCTACAACAAGCTTATTGGGGAGTTCAAGTGCACCTTGGAGCTTGGATTGAAAATCTTGAGTGTTTGAGTGAGCTTAAGAGAGTAGTTAGGCTTTAGTATGCATCACTCGAGGTTGTTTGACTTTACTAGATTTAAGTGATCTCTTGACGCTTATTACTCTTGGAATTCAATTATCCCTTGACGACTTTGAAGGTATTCTCTCGATCACCTTCTAATTAGGAGCTTATGGAAGTACGTCGACCCTATAATTAGCCTAGGGTAATAATAGTAACACTACTATTACTCTGAGTTAATTATACTGATCTCGATATATTAGCTAACAAAATATCGAGCGCACCCAACATTTTATCAAATAATACACCGTATTCAGAGTGTTACAGCAGAACAATAATTAGAGACTGAAATAGAAACTTATTACATACATTCGCCACACAGGGCTACAAGTCCAGTACATCAAATTATACATAAGATTCAAGTACAACAAAAATTTAACACATAGTACTAATTTTTCCGGTGGCTGACGAAAGCTGGTGTACTATCTATCCAACAACCTAGCCCTCCTGGTAGTCCACCACCTCGTACTCTTGGTCCTGTGGGTGATCTTCACCCCATGCCTCGTAGGCATAACCATCAGGATCCATATACCAGCTGGTCACCTGGTCGTTGATGCAATTTTCTAAGAAAATAGGGAGTTAAGCAAGAGTGAGTACAACAATACTCAGCAAGCATTAATAACAAAATGCATCATATGAATTTTTCCATCATTCATCACATCCATCTCTCTAATCTACTTTTTAGGAAAATAGGTTTTTATTAGGAAAATCGTGGGTTTTCGATTTTAATCTTTGAAATTGCTACTAGCACTCGTATATGAGATAGACTTAACTTTCGTAGCCTCCAATCCAGGAGACAGACATGAATTTTTCATGATTTGACCCTACGCAGGTTTGTAACACTTTACCAATAGTGAACCCAACCTCAGTTGAGAACCCAGAATGTTTATCACTACTCAAATATCTGATCTCCAACCCTAATAGCTGACGCGTCGTGGTGTCCTCGGCTGTTCTCCACCTACTCGCAGCGTACCAGTTGTATCCCGACTTCCATACGCATCGGCGATACTCATCTCACAGCTTTAAATATAGGGCCCCTGGCCTTAATGCTTTTGCCCCATGAGCCTTAACGCTCTTGTTAGCTGTCCTGGTCTTACTGGTCTTGCCTCAACAAGCCTTATCGGTCTTACCAGTATACCTCACCAGGCCTATACTGGTTTTACCAATCTATTTATCTAATACATACCCAATGTGGAGATCATACACATTTATAGGTCAACCTTTTATAATTGTTTCCCACGCACTATGGTTGATACGAATTATACGGCTCATTGCTCAAGTGTAATTTATTCAACCTTACATTCTAGCATATGTAGATGGCCCCACTAGCAACATAAACATCCATAACCCAGGGCACCCTCTACCCACCTCATATATGCATATATCACCGGCTCCTTTCGTTAGATGAGCCATTCACAATCACATTAATAATCAATCACTGTCGCAGCAGTTCAACAACAATTTACATATAAGCAAAAATATATTTGATTGAAATTAATCAAATATAATCAAAAGATTGATTACCTGAATTTTGGTAAAAATAACCGTCCTCGCACGGTTGCTACTGAAGATCACCGGTCTGAGTTAATTCAACTCTTGAAAATTTTAAAATATTATAATTTAGATTAATATTAAATTATGATATTTTTATGGCATCCAACCTTTTCCTGACTTGATTTAAATTAATATAGGTAGAGTGCTTATTTTCAATTAGGATAGATTATGTTGTCGCATTTTAATTTGGCATATTTTAATCTTTGACTATGCGTTGATCAGGGTATGATTTCCTTTATTCCGATCCTTATGGTGGTCACTAGAAATATTTAAGTTCTCATTCGGATGTTATTGTGTCATTATTATTACAATTATTATTAATAATTATTAGTATCATTTTATTATTTATTTATTTATAATTCTTTTTCCTAATTTTCTCCCCCTTTTATTTTCCCCTTTTTTTTCTCTTTTCTCTTTTTCATCTCTCTTTCCTCACTCTACCTAGTTCATATCCATCCATTCCCCTCTCCTTCTATCACCTCTCTCCCTCCCCCATGGTTCCTCCCGATTGGGAATGAATACCATATTTGACCCTTTACTCCTTTTTTTTTAAAAAAGCTCTTTTTTTAAAAAAAAATTGCACAAAATAGCCCCTCTTCACGCTACAGTACCACCGAGAGGTAATCCCGCAGCACTATAGCGCGGAATTGTTACAGTACCCGTGGTATTGTAGCGTGGGGTTTTTGTTTGCCGCGGAAGGGGGTGCAGGAATTTGATTTGCCGCGGAATGGATACACGGGAAATCGGCGACACAAAATCCACTGGCGGCAGCACAATTGCCGCGGAATGAGGGCGCAAAAAATGCAATTTCCGCGTGATGGGGGCGTGGCATTTGGATTTTCCGCGGTGAGGGCGCACAGCAATTGGATTTACCATGGCGTGGTGGCCCGGCAAATTCTGAGCTCCCCTGTGTGGAATGGGGCCATTCCTGCAAAAAAAATCTCATGGGGGCTAGTTCTCTAAAAAAATTAGGGGGCTAGAACAGTAAACAGTTCCCCAATTGGGCCCCTTCCTCACCATCATCGACTCCACCGGCCGCTGCTGCTGGCCACCTACTCCTGGTCTCCCGCACCTGGTCCCCCCCCCGCCCACCGTGTGTCGCCTCTCGATTCCCTGCTCCCCGGCCCGCCTCCTCGATCTCCCTGGCCACGCCCCCGCTCGCCTATGGTGCCCGTGCCGCCTGGCCTCAGCGTGCCAGCCCATCGTCCTGCTCTTCCTCGGCTCTGCCGACCTTGGCCCCTCCACTGTGCCACCTCACTCTCGACCGCCTCCACCTCCATCCAGTGCTAGAGCTTGGTGTTGCCCCTTTGTTTTCCCATTTTTCCTTTTTTTAGATCTCATATTGTTCATGTTCTGTGATGATGTATGATTTAGCTTCTAAGTTTTGCGATTTTGGTTAATGAAGAACAAAGGGGGTGGTGTTCTAGGCTTGGTGGTGTGGCGACGACATTCGGCAGTGCCTATACGCCAGGGAGTGTGTGGCAGTTGTAGAGCATGCGCTATGCCGTCCTTAGGGTGTCACCCTCACCGAGACAACTAGTGGTCCTAGGTCTATCTATTACCTACCCTCTTTACTTCTTCTAAATAATAAGTACACCTGTCATTAGCAAAATGTATGGTTGTGCACCTGCGATGTTGAGGGTTTGGGATGGAGATGGTTCTGTGATGCGGATGGATGGTGATGGTGAGGTTGAGGTGTTGATGGAGATGGTGAGGTCCGGGTTGAGGTTGATGGAGAGGTGGCTGAGATCTTGGTCTCCTTGCTCTTGGCCCTCTTCTCCTAGCTCCTTGGTCCTTGCCTTGCTCCTGGTTGTGCTTCTGGCTTTGACTTGATTGGCTGGGTGTGGGAAATGGATGAGTCGGGGTGTGTTGGATCTCGGTTGGCTGGAGTTTACCTTTGGTTCTTTGCCTTGCTCTTGCTCCTGATGGTTTGGATGTGTTTGAGGTGGATTTTGGGATGTTGCCTCTGGCTTCGGTGATAAGGATGGGGATGGAATTTTTTTGGTGATGCACTAGTTGCCTCCCTCCTTTTTTTACCGAGTCTGATCCTATCTTTTAACTATGGTTGATATTTTTGGGTATTGTTCATGCTATGCTATGGTTACCAAACTACCAATAGGTTTGTATCCGCCGGATGATGAACCCTAATTAGCGAGAGGTGCCGATTCAGCCCTGGACAGATCTGGTATCTCGATGAACGATATCAACCACTTATGGGTTTGACGACACTTATTTTCTAACTTCTTCCATGCATGTATTTGTTTGCATATGCTGTTGCTAACTATTTTAGGTGGTCGACAACGAAGATTTCAAAAGCTTAGTCCTAGGTCACTCGTAAAATTTTGCACCTCCTTTTTATTATATTTGCTATTGGTGTAAATTGTGTTTTATAAATTTGTATGTTGTTATTGTTAGTGAATGGAAGTAACAATTATCATTTGTTGTAATTGATGTTTGTGTAAATGGTTATGTATGAATATATTTATGTCATTTTTGTTAATGGACTGGAGATGATGATAAATCTTGGTTGAAGGATTCACTCATATGTGCTGTTAATTTTATTAATGATCCATTTTGCGCTCCTAATCTTTAGGGTTATTTCATAAAGGCACCAGAGGGTTTTGAAAGTTTGGAGTCTATCCGTCCGAAGTAGAGAAGGACTACCACGAATTGATGGCTCGATTCCTTGTGGGGTAAAGTCAAAGTGGTATTTCTGTGAGAGTGTTCCAACAAGGATTATAGGAGATCGTCGAATATCCGAGATCTCGGTAAAAGTTTAGTGGTGCGTTTTGTCTCTTTTTACATTTCTGCATTTACTTTCTTATCTTTCAATTCCTAGATCACCGTAACTTGTGTAGGATTGGAACTTAAGCTAAAGATTATAATTTTATTTCAATTATTAGCAAAAAAATCCCAATTCACCCTTTTCCCTTGTTGGGCATCTTCAAGTGTTTTATTTAGGGAAATTGCTGCTAAAATTTAATTATAATGGATTTTAATTTGCTTGCAGTCCTCGCTTCGATGAACAAGACGCTACGGTGCAAGACAACTGGCTCTACGAGCAGAGGCAGAGCCAGGAGTTTTGCTTGCTCCGATCGGGATGGATAGGACATCTCGCACCGACGGAGCCGACACCGTAGTGCGAGACGGCCAACTATGCAGGGTGGGACGGAGCAAGGAATTTAGATCATGAGGTGCCAGATAAACTATACAATGTAATTACATTTGACGCGGAGTGCACAAAATAGTACTAATAATGCAAATGAAATTCGCTAAGAATAAAAAAGAAAACCATAGTAAAAATTTAATGATCATGAGGGGGCATTTCCATGCCCGCCCCCGTTCTCTCTTCGCCCCTATCCGCAGGTTTGCATGGCGACGACAGCCTAGTAGCACGCGGTAACACAAAGCTATCGTCCTCTTGGCGCTCTGCAACTGCTGCTATCTACGCTGGCTCCATCGTTCGCGGTTCGCCAACCCAAAGCCCGGCGCGCGACCACGGCTACCACCGCTCCGACTTCTCCTTCCCTGCCTCCTCGAGCTCCACCAGAGGCAGCACGACCTCGCGAGCTGCAACACCAGCCGCGACGCCGCCCTGCTGCTTTGGGGGCCTGGACAAGAGCTTGGCCGTGCCGACAGGTGGAGGGGAATGGTGGCTGCAGGTGGTTGTGGTGAGCGCCGGTGAGCTCGTCGGGGGGCGGGGGCAGAGGAAGGAAAGAGGAGGGCAAAGAAGTCATTCTAGATTGTTTCTCTTCTAACCAGCCAAATATATTATTTTAATGTGTGGTGTACTAGAGCGAAGTGTTACAAATCTGTATTATCCTACAGCAAAGCTACAAATTTTCAGTGTCTTGGAGCAAACGGCGTAAAATTTAGATGCCCAATAGCCAATTTTTGCCAAAAAAAAAAACATTATGCCAAACACTTGACCATGTAAGGACCCTCGAGTTCATAGCCCAGCTTGCGGTAGTAGTGACGGGTTCCAACTCCTGAGATGACAGCCAGTTTCTTTGAGCGATGCTCCCTGCGAGCAATTCTTTCTGCTTCTTCCATCAAGAGAGTCCCATACCCCTGAAAATGAATACATTATACAAATGAAACAAAGGTAATGACTCATGATAAATGACTAAATATGGTAACAGGCATTTCAGTCACAGGCCACTACACTTATGGGTCAGCGATTTTACTAGTTTAAGCACAACGTATTGTGACGAAAAGGATTTTACCTGTTGTTACGTTTTTCACGGAATATTCCAATTCATTAAGGTTGGTTTAAGAGTCGGAATAAAAGTTGCAAATTTGTTCTGCTAAAGGGTGACCCGTGACTCTTGAAAGTAATGATAAAAATGCTTAAGCACCACAATTAGCAACCAAACGAGTCAAATAGCATAAACGATAATACTTTGGGGAAAATTTAGGGAATTAAAGATATCTCCAACAGGAAGCACTAATATTCGGTGATTCTCCCCTAGTCTATTTTTAACCTTTGTGCGTTGGACCATGTTTGGACCCCCTGTTCACACACTAGTAAGCGGTTTAAAAACTTAGATTGATTTAGAACAGTGACTACAATTGATCAAGCATAGTAGTAAATCTCAATTCCAAACATGGAAATCTGAGGCCAAGGACTAAAACACAGGGTGGTTCGCATACAGCGTCTACATGTAAACATGAGATTCACCTGGTGTTGTTGTTTGCCTGCGTCACGACCATGCACAGGGACTGCAGTTCCGTAGACATGAAGTTCACGAACAATTGAACACCTCCCCACAAGTTCAGGGCATGTAACGTTGCAACCACATTTACGTAAGCGCAGCAGGCCGATAAGGATATCCTGTAAAATTTGGAAAAAGAAATTGTAAGTAATGCTACATAGGATCGAGAGAATATGAGACCAAGTGCTGAACTCCGAGTAATGCTACATAAGATCAAGAGAATAGGAGCTGGCAGGCTATAGGTACCTGTCGTGTATCCTCATATGAGAGGAAGGTCTCCCAGCCCTCATTTGCAGCATAGTCACGCCTGACAAGCTCTACCTCATCAGGCCTGATCTTGTGATGGATATCCTACATAGAGATGCACAGCAAGAATACTAAAAACACATCCTTAATTAAATTATAAGCATGTGACAGTGACTTCACAGCATTCTGTATTTACCTGAATTCCCGCCTCACGGGTTCTGACATCTCGGCATTTCAAGCCTAAATCTTCCATCCGAGCCAAAGCAAGCTCGCGAAGGTTACCTTTCTCGACACCAGAAGTAACAAGTGGCATAGGGATATCTCTCTGGACCCGATAGACTCGTGTCCATGGTGGTACCATAGACAGAATCCTTGCTACAATATCCACCAGTAGCCCAGGTGGGTAATTTCTATACCTGCAACACAGAAAATGTCACCAGTATATAAGTTCTCAATTCTCGCCCTAAAGCTTTAGAGAACCACAAGACTGAAAATAAGATCTAATATGACACAGAGTATCAAGTGCTAGATAAACAGAATACCTGCCAGTTTTCCAGAGCTCATAAAGACCAGTTCCACGAATCACAAGAGTTGGGTAAATCTTTAGACCATCTGCTCGGAATGCAGGATTTTCAAAAAATTCTCTGAAACTTTCCAGATCTCTTTCAACTCCAACATTAGGTAAATCTGGCATCATGTGCGCAACCACCTATCAAAAGGTAATTCATGATAAATTAGGATAAGTCATAACCAACCAAGTGGACTCATTTTCCCAAATGGAGCTACCGCTACAGCAACATAAGACATAAACTAAAATACAGGAAATAGCAAATCAGAGAGCACTCACCTTAAAACCAGCATCTTTTGCTAAACAAAAACAATCAGCAACAGCAGCTACTGTGTGGCCTCTGTTTGTGTCACGCGCAACATCCTCATATGTACTCTGAACACCTATTTCTAAGCGGGTACAACCATAAGATAGCATCTGGCGCAAATGAGGCCCCAAGCAATAATCGGGCCGCCTGGAATATAGCAAAAAAAAATATTATTTAAAATTGAAGTTAATCAGAGGCTGTTCCATGGGAAAAATCACAGGGAATTTCCAATTGAAACTAAGAAGAATGGGCAGATTGTCAAATAATACTTACGTCTCAATTGTCATACCAATACATTTGACAGAACTATGTTCTGAATAACAAACAGCCTCCTCAACATTAGCGGAAGTGTGCCCCGATAAAGCATCATGAAGATTTCTGATGAAATAATCACGATAATCAGCCGGTAATGACATGAAAGTCCCACCCATCAAGATGAACTCGACCTGCAGAGTATATTCAAATTACCTTGCACTTATGGTAGCATGGATCAAACATAACTAGAAAGTGCATGAAATTACCCAAACAAGACATAATGCTTTCTTGGGCTAAGGACAAACCTTATCCACACTATGCCCTAGCCTCTTGAGCTGATCTATCCTGCTTCTGGCCTGCACATATGGATTGTACCTACAATTACAAAGCCAGATCAGAAAATTCCCAAAACCATATCTACAAAGAAGTCAAAACAATAGCAAATCTGTATGGCTACATCACTCAACACAACCTGTAGCTCCAAAATTGTCAGGTCCAAAGATCAGCAGATCACTACTGGGCATTGGTGTACTTTCTTGCTTCATTAGCATCTACTAGTGAACTTTTTGCTCACACTAATTGGTAAATTGTACATCATCTGTCCTCTTCTAATGTGAAACTCCAATTATGCTATTGCTAGTACTATGGAACATTACACAATCACAGTGAGTTTGTAAGAGTGAGCAGTCATCAAATTTAGCAATTTCATCCTGGGTTATACTCCCTCCAACCACATTTTTAGGGCACACTTTACTTTGATTTTGTCCAATATTATTAGGTGCACACACTAATCAAAGTAAAATTTGTGATTTGTTTCCCGTTTTGTCCTTGTTAACTATCCTCAAATCCTGTAGCATGCATGCTTCCAATGACCCTATTAAATCTGATTGCACACTGTCATATGTAGTCTTCCCGTGAGAGAGAGAGAGAGAGAGAGAGAGTTAGGGGAGAGTCATATTAATGCAAAGCATGCATGCATGCATTGAATTACATTGTTTTTCTCGGTGAGTAGGGGACTGATTGGATACTTGGATAGAATAACTGTGAGTATTGTGGGTAATTTGGTCATTTCCATGTGCTTCATAATATCTGCGCAAAAGCTAAATACCCCCTAAAAAGTGGAGGAGGGAGTACTGAACTAGGATATGAACTAAAGTATGCTTACAATTCCCCACCGAACCTAAAAGAGCCCAAAAGTTCTCTGGCTGCCTACCACATGCATAATTATCACTATTTCTTGCCATTTTACCACAGCTGCTGCACGAACTGAAAGGTACTACACTACTTCGTGCAAAAAAAAGGTTCACAGTAGATCAATGGAGCACACATGTCTATGAATCTCACTAGTCTCATAATCGCATAATTTCAATTGTGCTGCAAACTGAAGTATGCATTTTAACAAATAACAGCACTCCTCGTTCACACTTGAAGTTCAGAACAAGGCTAAAGGATGCATCTTTACATTACTCGCCACACTACAGCCCACTCTCAGTAATCAGTATGATAGTACTTATTTACCAAAGACATCAGCACTCCGTAGCCAGAGAGGTAAATCACCTTGCCCGAATGGCGCGCATGCTGGTGGGCTCGTATCCAGTGTAGGACTGGGTGCTGTACTCGAAGTCGGAGTCGGGGCCTCCCGGGCAGTACACGCAGATGTTCCCCGTGGTGGCGATGTGGGGGCACCGGTGTGGCTTCGACATCACGGCCACCACGGCGATGCCCGACGCCGTACGCACGGGCTTGGCGCGCAGCCGGGGGAGCAGCGCGGCCCGGTCGGCCTCCGGCACGGCGGCGATCATCTCCACCAGCTTCGGCGCGCGGGCAAGACCGTACCGCCGGCACGCGGCCGACTTGAGCGCGTTCAGGTCCACGTCCTCCCCGCGCCGCAAGAGCTCGCCCATCGCCGACACGATCTCCGCGATGGCCCGCACCCGCGCCTCCTCCTCGGAGAGCCCAGCGGGCAGTACCACGCCCCCGCGCCCCGGGGCCGGCTTCCGGCGGCGCGGATTGTCGGCCGCGGCGGTGGCCATCGGGAAGCGTTTCCGCGAGGAGTTTTGGTCTCGGGTCGGAACTCGGAACCGAATGAGTTGGGCTCGGTCGGTGTTTCGCTTTGCCCTTGTACACACGGCTCGATATATCTCCGCCTTGTACAGCCGTCAGATCATGGAACGAACGGTGTGGATATATACATATGGAACCGCAACGAGCACAATTCTGAAGAATTTTCCTACCAAACAGCTAATATAGGCCATTAACTAAATTCTTTAGCATATGGCTTAGTCCCTCTGTTGCTGAAGAACCACCTTTTAGAATTTTGCACTTCAACTAAGTCACATATAAAGAATTAAAGATAACCAAATCATCATTCTTCATTAGTTCACTTATTGTTTTTGTTTGGTGTGTATTACTCTATTCCATACTAATAAATAACATTAGAAATAATGAATGGTATGAATATGCAAAAAAAGAAACATTTACAAGTTGCCTCAAAATTGTAAAATGATATGTATTTAGTAACAAAATTTCAAAGCTAAAATAATATGTATTCAGAGTTATTTAATCCCGCTAAAAAGAGGCATTCACTTATTTATAGTTATGGAAAGCTTTTCGTTTTTTAAAAAAAACTTAGGTTAAAAGCAGTAATGGCCAGATGGGTCATGCCAATAGGATTGGTCCAAGGTCCAGCACTATAAGCATGACCCAAGCAATACATGGCCCAATCGGCGGGGCCGTGCTTGGGTCAGAACGATATGGCTTGTTCAGCCTGTTTATTCGAAATATAGCTGTTGTAGACTTAAAAATTCAAAAAAAAACTAAAAAATCTTAATTTTTTCCCCTATAAATAGGGTAGCACCCCATTCCCTCATTTTCCCACCGGCAAACTTGCAATCTCTTCTCCGCATTCTCTTGTAAAAATTCTCTTGCTCTTAGTGATAATTTGGTAAAATTTAAAATAGTTTTGCTCAAAATTTGAAATCCGGCTTCTGTCAAGAATCAAGGTAAGGATAGTGATTTATTTTTTCATTGTCCTTATTATTTTCAATAAGATTAAATTAATAATAGAGTAATTATTTCTTGCAATTTTCTTCATGGAGCACCAGGATTTTACGTCCTCCTAGCTTTTGATTTCAGGATTTCACCCGAGGAGCTTCTTGCATCCTATCAAGCTAAAGAAGCTGCAGTACTTGTACCATTCTTAGGCTCTACAAGTGTTACTACGTCGGCAAGCACCGGGGCAAAAAGATCAAGATGCAGTACATCAAGAGTTTGGAAAGATTTCGAGCAGATTTTCGAGATAGACAACGTTCAGAATAGGTATACTATATGTAAATATTATAAGCATAAATTAACTACGAAATCTTTAGGTGGAACGGGGCACTTGAAGAGACATGCTGAGACCTGTAGAAAAAAGAGGGAGTGACTATGAGACAAACGTAGTTGTAATACAACTCCGACGGTACGGTACGTCACTGAGATTATAATCCTGAGATAGCTCGTGAATCTCTTTGTCGTTTAATTGCTTCTCAAGATCTACGTTTAAACTTTGGTGAGTTACCAACTTTTGAAAACTATACTATGACCACTCATAATTTTAGGTTTTCTGTAGTTTCTAGACAGACATCAACTAGAGATCTGATTAAATACTATAATAATTGTAGTAGTAAGATAAAAGAGCTCTTTAATACTTGTACTTTTTCTGTGTCTTTGACATCAGACATATAGAGTGGTAGGGCTAAAGAAGATTACCTTAGTATAGTTGCTCAATACGTGAACAATGACAAAGAATTATAGGATTCAAATTAATTGACATAGTACACACTGGTGAGAATATTGTTGATTGTATTGTAAAAGTTGTGGAAGATTTTTGTCTTACAAATAAATTTTTTTGCAATAATATTAGATAATGTTGTAGCAAATACGTCTTCAATGAACATTCTTACTCCGTTTTTTAATTCGTACGTCAAATCTTTCTTGTTACATCAGTGTTGTTCTTGCCATATTTTTTAATCTTATAGTTAAATCTGGTTTGAAGAGGTTAGACCCGTACGTTGAACCTTTTCGTACTGATCTTTCTTAAATTATTCTAATCAACAAGTACCAGCATATAAGAACTATTGTATTGCAATGAGGGTACGTCCATGTAAGTTTGGTTTGGATATGTCTGTTAGATGGAACTCTACTTACTTGATACTTAAGTTACTCCTACCCTATAAAAGCATATTTTCTATTTTTGTTAACACGCACTATTGTAAGGTCGAGGATGCCGACTAGAGAGGGGTGAATAGGTGGCTTTTAAAAATTACTCTACGAAATTCTACAAAGCAATTCACCCCTAATTATCCTAATACCAAAACCTTAACAATTATTAATGTAGAAGCGATAAACTAAGGTTTTGACAAATAAAGCCTAAGTCAACTAGGCTCACTAAGTGCACTAGCTAATTATGTCTCTAACAAGAATATGCAATCCTAAAGACAATCAAGCAATTTAATTCTCGGAATGTAAATTGCAACAATATAAATAAGAATTGCAAGCAAGCACAAAGAGATAATACTTTTTACCGTGGTGTTCGGAGACTTGCCGGTCTCCCCTAATCCACGTTGAGGCTAGCCCAAACCACTTTGAACCGGCTCCACGAATTGAGCACCTGCCTCGATTCCACTAGTGGTAGCTCCTTTTCCCTCCCGGGTAGGCGAACTCCAACCTTCACAAACTTTTCCGAGGCTTCTCACAACCTCTGTTGAGAGCTCCCGCGCACAACGCCGCTACGCCGTCTAGATGTCGGCAAACACCAAAAGTAATAAGTCAATCCCTCTAGCTTGAACTTCACCTAGTGCAACACATGCACTCCGGTGACCTCCTAAGTACAACACATGCACTAGGATCCTCCTCAAGTGCAACACATGCACAAGAGGCTCTCAATCCTCTCCTAATTGCAACACATGCAATTAGAGACTCACACTAGCTCAAGAAGCAAATGTGAGAGAGCAATACATGTACACAACTCCCCCACATTCACAATAACTCCAGCAACCAGCCATTGCCCCCCCAAGGCCTCTTTTTATAGCTTTCAAGCTAAAACTAGTCGTTGGAGGAAAATCTGGAGAGAAAAAACTCAGCAAATCCGGTGCTACCGCCCAACTAGGCCAGGTAGCACTGGCCTACAGGCCAACGGCTAGAAAACTAGCCGTTGTGCAGAACTTCCGGTAGCACCGGCCAACTAGGAGCCTCGAGTCGGCCGCAAAAATACCTCCTCTGGATTTTCCACACCAGCCAAAGAAGCGGTAGCACCGGACAGGCTAGCGTGGGCGGTAGCACCAGATTGCTAATCCGCCCAAAAACATCCCTCTTTGGAAATTCTACACCGAGGGTTCATCCGGTAGCACCGGGCTACCATGGCCGGTAGCACCGGCCTGCCTGAAACCCAAAACATCCTCTCGGGTTTTTATACAACGCACTCGGGCCGGTGCTACTACTCGGCCGGTAGCACCGGCCACCCAGCTTAGAACCAGATTTTACACAAAAATCTTTTCTTTTCGAATCAAACACAAATAAAGATCGATTCTTTGAGCAATGTGATGATCAACACATGATCAAGTAATTTGCAAAACACATTTGCAAACCCAATTCACATTCTCCAAAGAATCAAATTAAGCACAACTTATTTACAAAACACATTTGCAAATAAATCAAAGAACTTATAAGATCAATCCTCTTAGCCACGTGATGATCAACATATGATCAAGTAAATTTGCAAAACACATTTACAAACCCTATTCACATGCTCTAGGATCGAAACTCATAACCTCAAGTTCATTTGCAAAACACATTTGCAAATAACAACTCCAACTTATTTGCAAAATATATTCGCAAATAAACCACGAATATATGAGATCAATCATCTAGCTATGTAAGGATCAACACATGATCCCGACACTTTGCAAAATATATTTGCAAATGCCAACACATGCTCTAGGATTGAAACCCACAACCTCGAGCTTATTTGCAAAACACATTTGGAAATAACAAATCTATTCAATGTTCTGCAAAATCATATTTTGCAAACTCAAGGCGCAAAACACACTTACCTTATGATGATCAACAAATGATCAAGTCACAAGCTAAACACTCTAATACATGAGCTCTCTATTTGCAACACGTATAAACTCTAGCTCCATGCAAACAACCAAAACAAACTCAAGTGCTTGAGCTCTCTATTTGCAACACATGCAAATCTCTAGCTCCATGCAACCACTTTAAACCGAATTGATTAAGCTCTCCTTTTGCAACACATGCAAAACTTAGCTCCAAACAATAACCATATAAACAACATTTCATAAGCTATCTCCCTTTTTGCAACACATGCAAATCCATAGCTTTATTCAAAAACCAAATCAATTAAGATTAAATAATAAGCAAGCATGAGCTCCCTTATTTGCAACACATGCAAATACTTAGCTCATACAAAATCCAATGCACGAGCTTCACCCATTCGCAACACATGCCAAATGGTTAGCTCCATAAAAAAACCAAATCAAGAGAGTGAGCAAGAGTAAACCGGATTGAGTTCATCAACACATGATGAAGCTCAAGCTAAAAGACTCAACCCCTTTTAATAGTACGGCACCTAACTAGCAACCCGGTCTCTCATCCAAACACTGAGACCGGTAAAAGACTAGAAACACATCCTTAGCCCTAACTAGTTATACCTTTGCCTCTAACGATCCACTTGGAGCTTTTATGATTTCCAATCATCTTCTCTGCAGGATCGAATCTTCTTCTTGTTGTTCATCAACACATGATGAACCTTCTCTAGCCCTTCTCTTTACTTCGAGACCACCTCTTGAAGCTCATCAACACATGATGACTTCTCGTTCCCGATTCTTTATCTTCTTGGACTCAACTTACATCACAACTCATTGAAAATCGTTAGTCCAACAAATATGGTTGTCTAAATCATCATCGCACTCCATTAACACATAATGGATGCCTCCAAGATCGATTGAGTGCAACCCAAATCAATTTGAATGATTAATTGTGTCTTGAGAACTTTGATGCAACTAATGCTTCATTATACTCAAGAACTTTTCGTTTGTCCTTAATCAACAAAGAGACATCATCAACATACGACGAAATGTTCTTTGATTGATTGAAAAACAGCTGAACTCAATTTAAACTTCATTTAAATTGACATGAGTATATATAACCACACAAGTTTCATATACTCAATATGATGGTTAGTAATGATCCAAATATGTTTAAGTAATGGAAAGGGATCAATACATTTAGACCATCAACTATAGAACAAACTCCATTAAGTATGTGCAAATAACTAATTAAACATGGAATCAATATGCACATAATCAATCTTAGATTGCATATGAGTTTATCCTATATTAACATGAGTATACTACAACTACACAAGTTATATATATTCAAAAGATTGTTTCAAAGTCTTGATCCTTTATATTATATGGCAAGAGGATATGGATCAATACAATTGAAACATCAAGTTAAATTATCAACTCCCCCTAGATATGTGCATTCATGTATATATAGATTTGGAAACATAATGCACATATTTAGACTAAGGCAATGAAAGAGTTTATCTTTTAACTTAATCCTAAGTATGTCTTAAGACAATAGAGTGAATATAAGTGCATACCTTGGGTTTTCTATTTTTTATCCAAATTTGAAACTAATAAGAATGAAGCTCAATAAACATGTTAGTCTCATAATGATTAGATTTGTCTTTAAACAAGGATTAAACATTAATCTAATAGAGCTTGAACTTACAACTATCGTAGTCAGGATGGTCAATCGCTACTCACAGAGCAATATTGGTATGTTGTTGAATACTTGCTGTCGTTTTTGGAACTTTTTTATGATTTCACTATCGCTTTATCTAGAGTTTATTACTCAACCTCTCATTTAATTGTGCATCATATTCTAGAGATTGCTACCTACTTAAGGAACCATGAAAATGATAATGTTTTGTGTGAAACTGTTTATGCTATGAAAACTAAAATTTAAAAATATTGGAAAGAAATTCCTATGTTATATACATTTGCATTTATTTTAGATCCTAGAACTAAAGTTCGAGGATTTGATAGTGTTCTCTCACTTCTAGGTGATACGATGGGCACTGATTATTCTAGTTATTTTTTAAATATTCGTGCTAACTTATCTCAAGTTTATGCTAAGTACGATCAGAAGTTTGCTAGAGTTCACCTGCAGCGACCTCCACCAGCACCCACAACAGTTAAGAAGAGAATTGCGTGGGGAAAGATATGGGGTGCAGGTAGCTCTACCTCAAAGAGTTCGAGTACAACAACGTCAAGTGTGGACACAACAAGTGGTGGGGAGCAAGCTGTATATCTCAACAGCGCACTATCAAGTACCAAGAACAGCAAGAGGAAGACTTCAATATTTTTGCAGTGGTGGCATGAGCACAAGATAATGTATCCGGAGCTTTCCATATTAGCACGGGATGTGTTAACAGTTACTGTCTCCACGGTTTCTTTGGAATCTACTTTCAGTTTATCTGGAAGAATAATTAAGGAGAGAATAATAAACCTAACAAGTGAGATGGTAGAAATACTTCTCACTTTGAAAGATTGGGAACAAGCTGACCAACGAACTCAACACACTACAGAAAATATTGAGCCGGCGGGGATGTTTGAAAATCTTTATATGGATAGTCAAGAAGAATAATTGTAATCTTCACTTTTTTTCCTGTATCACTGAGCTATATGATGTACTCTTTTTTCTTTACCAAGATTTTCTCATGTTGAGTTCTTACTTGGCAAATTTTTTAACGAGGTAGCCAAACATTAATAAAGCTCATTATTTAATTCTAATTATTTGTCTTCTTTTAGAATTTTATTTCATATTTTTTGTTTTTCCTAATTTATAGATCTTTAAAAAGGTTTTCTAATTATTTTAGATTTTTCCCGTTTTTTATGTACTTTTTCAAACTTTTACGTTTTTTCAAATTTTCAATTTTTTTGCTGAATTTTTTCGATTTTTTTTTTCAAATTTTGGCACAAAAACGGACCAACCTCGACTCCACACGGGTCGTCGGCCTGCCACTCGAACTGTGCTTAGGCCCATTTACTGGCCAGACCGATTCGGGCCGGCACGTTTAGGCACCGGTCTTTAGATTTTTTGTTTTTAAACCGAAAAAAAAAAGGCAAAGAAACGAGCCACAAGCTTTCCTCCTCTTTTGCTCCCTCTCCCAATCTCTTGCAGCGGAAGCAAAGCGAGGCAAGGCGAGTCAGCGGCGGCGAGATGGACGGCGGCGGCGAGGAAGGGAAGCAGCAGCCGCACCTGGTGCTGGCGCACAAGCTGTTCCTGCTCTCGCGCCCAGACATCGACGACCTCGCCAAGGTCGGCCTCCGCGCCGACGTCCTTGCCGCAGTCAAATCCGACGGTATTATCGCGCTCCTCTCCTCGAATCTGCTTCCAACTGTGGGTCGGATTTCGCGTCTGATTTGATCTGGTACGTTTGTTTCAGATATGGCGGCGCTGTACGAGTCGCTGGCGGCCGACGGCGTGCTGGAGATAGACGCGGCGCTGCTCGCGGAGATGCGCGGCAGGATCGAGGAGGAGATTCGGAAGCTCGACGAGAAGTGAGTAGATCTCGCCGGTTTCCCTTTTTCTGCTCGAATTTTAGGCTAGGTTCTAGGGTTTCTAAAACTCTTGGTGTTGATGCATATAGTACTGTGGCCATACAGTTCGTAATTTGACCACTCCAAATAGTTTTTTGATAATTTGGCCTGAAACCGGCTGTGTTACGGGCTCTAGTTTGTAGTTACTAAGTTAGTGGTGGACTTCATTACTTCTAGCTGCTTCTGTTGTTCCTGAACATTATATTTAAACTTTTCTGTGGTCTCGACCTTCTGATCTAACCAAACTTACCTATCCTGAGTTGTTGATCAATATTAAGGGCATATCGAACTGTCTAGGCTAGTGTCATCCAACTATGTGGATTAGAAGTGGAATGATGATTGATGGTAAATACAGAATCGATGTGTGCATAAACAGTAAATGATCTTGAGAAAGGGCTGCAGTTTAAGCAGTAACAAATTTTGCTGCAAGCAGCCATCGCGTTCCTAATGTTTTGGTCAAAGTGAAAATTTGCGCTCTTTGTATCTAGACTCTGAAATATAGGGGGTGTTTGGTGCTCCAACTCCACCAAAATCCGTGGAGTTGGTGGAGCAGGGTATTCCTAGCTTCAAAAATTTATGGAGTTGGAGCTGTGGGTACATTAAGAGTGTTTAGGTGAGTCATCTTGTTTACATTTTAGACTAAAAATATAAACTTAATTCACTTTATTTTAGCCTACAAACTCCAGCTCTGAGGTGAAGCTGAGATCTAGAGCTATACCAAACAGGGCCATAGTGTTTCCTTTTTTTTTCTCCTGCTGCTGCATCTGAGTTGTCATTATGTTGTGTTCAGTTGCTAGCTTCTCTTGGTTAATATCATTTATTTATGCATGAAGGATTGCCGATGCTGAAGAGAATTTGGGTGAGAGTGAAGTGCGTGAAGCCCATCTAGCGAAATCCTTGTATTTCATAAGGGTTGGGGAGAAGGTATATATCTACTGTCTTCTACATCATTTTAGGTTGTCGATGCATATTTTAAACATAATATTGTCTAAATATCCAAAATTTCAGGAAAAAGCACTGGAGCAGCTTAAAATTACTGAAGAAAAAACTGTAGCTGTTGGCCAAAAGATGGACCTTGTTTTCTACACTTTACAAATTGGCCTTTTCTATATGGACTTTGATCTCATCTCAAAGTCCATTGATAAGGCCAAAAAGTAAGTCTGAAGTCTTAGTTTAGTGATTTTGCATTCTGCTTGTTTTGCAATGCGAGGTTTAACACTGTGCAACTTCTTTACCTGATTGAAGCTTATTTGAGAAGGGTGGTGATTGGGAGAGGAAGAACAGACTGAAAGTGTATGAAGGCCTGTACTGCATGGCCACTAGAAACTTCAAGCAAGCTGCTAGCTTATTTTTAGATTCGATTTCAACTTTCACGACTTATGAGTTGTTCCCTTATGATACATTCATCTTTTACACGGTTCTTACAAGTATTATCTCATTGGATCGCGTATCTCTAAAACAAAAGGTCTTAATTCATCTTTGCCCATTCAAGTCTGCTTTATTAGCTTGTATGTGTATTTAACTAGTATCTTGACAGGTTGTAGATGCACCTGAGATTTTGGCTGTAATTGGCAAAGTACCTCACCTTTCCGAGTTTCTCAATTCCCTCTACAATTGCCAGTACAAGTCATTTTTTGTTGCATTCTGTAAGTGACAATCACATTATTCTGTCATGATCTTGCATGTATTCTTGTGATCAGTAATGCTCGTATGGCTGTTATGTTGGGGCTAGCTCTCTTTGGATTTCTTATATCTGGTTCATGTTTGTTTTCAGCTGGCTTGACAGAGCAGATCAAGTTAGACCGTTACCTGCAACCTCATTTCCGCTACTACATGCGAGAAGTGCGCACTGTTGTCTATTCACAATTTCTTGAGTCATACAAGAGTGTGACGATGGAAGCAATGGCTGCTGCATTTGGCGTGACAGTTGATTTCATAGACCAGTAAGTGCAGGCACTTCAATTTCGTTGATGTGATTCTGACATGCCATATCCCGGTGCTTATACTGCGCATGACCATTAGTGTAGCTAACCTTTTCCCC
The DNA here is from genome assembly GCA_036346275.1 of Otatea glauca. NCBI lineage: Eukaryota > Viridiplantae > Streptophyta > Magnoliopsida > Poales > Poaceae > Otatea > Otatea glauca. The sequence goes on from CM070717.1 coordinate 36,284,394, forward strand.
CTATGCAGGGAACTGTCACGCTTTATTGCTGCTGGGAAGCTTCACTGCAAGATAGATAAAGTTGCTGGTGTCTTGGAGACCAACCGACCTGATGCGAGGAACGCCTTCTACCAGGCAACCATCAAGCAAGGGGACTTCCTGCTGAACCGCATCCAGAAGCTATCGCGAGTCATTGACCTGTAGCCTTTGTTCGTGTTGGAGGATCTCCTTGCCAAAACCCTGCTCAGGCTCCCCGTGCAAGACTGTCAACTTTGCTTGGCCCCCTGGGAGTACGAGCAGTATTTGACTTTGCATAGAGAGCTTAGGAAAATCTGTTTTTTATCCGAGAATTTGAGTTGTAACCTAACTATATATGGATCGAGAAGTGCAGACCATTGCTTGTCGACATTTCTTCTGTGATGAATCCATCCATTTGTTTCAATTGGCGATCATTGTGTTACCATCTTTCTTCCAAGGAAAGTTGTATTACCAATTCACGATGAATGCTTGTGCTAACCGTTTCTTAGAAGTAAAAAAAAGATTTTTGCGAAAAAACCACCTATGAGGGAATTTGTCAAAAACTTATTTGTATCTCAAATTTTGTCAAAAACACATCCACAAGTTTTATGCAATTGCAGATTTCCTCATTCTAAGAGCTAATTTACTCCCTGAAGCTTCTATATGGTGCTTGTGTGGAAATTCTGCACTGCTCTTATGGACTATGAGCACGGAAGATGTGCCGGTATAGGTAGGGCACACACAGTGGCGGAGTTAGGATTCATCCAAGAGGGAGGGTTGAACATAAGTACATATACTAAATATAAAAACTATCAAGCCGACATATTATAGTTGAAATTTAAATGCATGTAATATAGTATTAATATGTAAATATACAAGGGGAAAAAATTACCTTTCATTGCTTCAAAAGAGGTGATTTAGCCGTCGCTCGTCTACCGGCTACTGCGCATTAGCGCATGCACAGAGCACACACCTGTCGCCACTTCGGCGGCGTCGTCTTGCCGCTTCTCGGCCGAGTCTTGAGCCGATCTGTGATGCCCAAATTTCCAATGACCGTCTTGCGCCGCCGCCGATCGGTGCGTGCGCGCGTGCAGCGCACAAATGCGCTCGTGGTGGCCTAAGGCCGTTGGCCGTCGCCGCGCTGGTCGCTCCACTGCTGCCGCCGCAGGAGGTCCTGGGGGCTGGGAAGATGGAATGAGGCGATCGCACGCAAGCGCTCTGCGTCATTTGCAATTCTGCGCTTCAACGCTTGCATGCATGGGCCGCCGGGCTGCAGGCTGCTGTTGCGTGCTGCTCTGTGGGCCTGGGGGGTTTCGTGGTGGGCCGGGAGGTTCTCTGGGCGCACAAGATGAATAAAGTAGAATAAAGTGCGATGTAAGAGTGGCCTTATGGACTAGAGGAGGAAAGATGTGTCGGTGTAGGTAGGGCGCACAAGATGAGCTTAGAAGAATAAAGTGAGCAGGAAAGACGTGCCGGTGTAGATACGGCGCACAAGGTGAGCTAGGAGAATTGAGACAGTGAAGAAGGTGACACTGACATTCCGGCCGTGCGAGAGGATTCTCACAACCTAAATGTACTCAGATGCAATCCCCTTTACGACAGATAGCCAGGACAATAGATCTTGACAACCACATGGAACTTGCAAGCGAATTTTAGATGAACTTTAAGGTACATATGGATTTTTTATAAGCTCCCCCGCTCGTGCTAGCTGTGCTTCAAAGTTGAACTGCGGCAGTAAAAGTGAGGAAGGCAACAGCAGAGAACAAACACAACAGAACATATCCATCGAGTCTCAAAACGAATGGCAGCTCATACAAAGATTAACACAACAATCATGGCCTTTCCAGTAAACCACCCAACAGCATATCCGCAATCAAACTCAACGCTGTTTATTGGACTATATGATAGTTCTGATTAATTTCACTACACATATGCGAAATCTCGCAGAAATTCTCCTGTATGTGTACATTTTGATCATGCAGTCCTCATGAAACCAAATACGTCCTACCCGCCTAGAACAGGGGGGAAACCAACTCACCAACAAAAATTCCAACACTAAAATCACAACCCAAGCTCCTGGAATCGCTCATGGGATCAAAGGACTGCACGATTGCGATTGCTATGGGTATTTTCTAGCCAGCTGCTTGACTGGATTTGCCATTGGGTGTGTCTGAGGGGTTGTTTTTGCCGGATTTTGAGGCAACCATTTCCTCTAAGCGCTTCCACAGGGCTTCTCGCTTCGAATTGGATTCCTCCAGCTTGAGCTCGTCGTCATTGAACTTCTGCATGCACTCCTCAAAAAATGCAGAATCATGATCAGAGAATATCTTGCGTACATTCAATGTCAGGCTCCGAACAGCTTGGTTCCAGTGGCCCCTGGCGTTTCTCTCAAGTGCAGGAAAGATTATGGGTAATATCACCTTGTAATTCTGCTTAATTAAGTTCTCAATGTGTTCGTTGTTCCATAGAAACAGTGCCCGCTCAGCCACCTAGGAACAGACAAGGAGAAAATGCGAGTCAGGCTATATGCTTTGCTAAAGATTTTTTTTACATCTATTGCATGAGCTACAACATGGCAAACAATTTCAGTTTACAGATGCCACCAAGTACCTAGGCATGTAGCTACAGGAATGTTCAATCAGCTACGACATGCTCCAGTAAACATACACAACTAGGCAAAACAACAAGACTAACATGAAAGATAAAAAAACTTCATGCCGTTCTAAATACAACAGGTGGTATCCAAGCAGCATAAGTATTCTGGTTGATGACACTGACAGTTACAAGATAAATAAGATAAATGCTATTTAGATTAAGACAATTCTGTAGCACACCATGGAATAATTGGCTATGAGCATGATAGCAAAGCAGAAAAGGAAATCCTGGATCCAAAGATTCCAAACTATGCAAAAATGCCAAAGACCTGTTTCAGGCACAACTTCGACAAGGACCGACAGTCAGCAAATATACAGGCTTTAACTATCCTAAATTGATGAACAGAATACAGACCAACAAAGCAGTACTTCCCTAAGACATCATGCTTTCCTAAAGCAGTATGAGAAGTCTGTCATGTGAAAGGCAGCACTTTAAACAAAACTAACAGAATCCGATACACCCAAACCAAAAAAAAAAAACAAATCACAGGAGTTGCACCCTGAAGTTCTAATCTGGGTGGCAATTAGTATATTGTACGCTAACCACTTTTGGCAGTACAGAATATCTTTTCCAGCACCATGTGAATTAATTACTGCCATGTGAAATTCCCGAGGATAACTTCTACGTAACTTTGCAATTAACAAATTAGTAGAAGAGAGGAAAAGTAGAGATAAACAAGAGAAGTTTTAGGTTACTATTCTGATTACCAAGGATGTGTCAGATCATTTTTTTGCAAGGGTTTCAACCAAGAGAACAGAAGTTAGAGTGATAGTCAAAAAAAAAAAGAGGAACAAATTAGTGGTGTGTACTCTACGATAAGAAACTGACATGCAGGTGTAAGAGAAATGACCTAGCACCTAACAAACAAAGTGCTCTTAACACCCACCATGTAACTTTACAGGCCTAGCACCAACACATTTTTTAGAAGAAAAACAAATGCTCAAAGGTGCATCATAGAAACAGATTGGCAATATATTTTACTATACATGTTTAAAATTAGCAGTAAAAATCCATGTACATATATTAAACAGAAAAAAAAAACACTCCATGATGCACAGAAAAGGTACATAAACAGCAAAGCTTGCAAAGACTGTCAATATCAATATTTTTCATACTCAGGGAGCAAAATTATAAATACTTTATCCGTGAAAGAGATCAATGTGGATACGTAAATGAACAACATCATAATGAGATACCCAAGGCAGTAAAGAGCATATATCATGGTGAGATTTAACAAGTAATGAAGTAGAAACGCAATAGCGAGCAGTGAAGTGATAAATGCATGCCAAAATTGAGTATGCTCCTGGTGAGATTTAACCTGGAAATGAGAGCTGTTCATGCTGCGGGCAATCTGCAAGAAGAGCGAAACCGTGCATCTTTGAAACTCTGCAAGCTGTGTTGCCTCTAGAACCTCTTCTAGCTCACCCAAGAACATCACCTCCTTTGAACTGTTTGTTACAGGCCAATACTTCAGTAAGCCCCTGATAACAGTGTCAGCAAGTTTGCAGTCCTTCTCAACAAACTGTGTGATGCAATATGATAGCTGCTGATGGTACATCGATACACATTTTGGCTTATGAAGGGGGATCAGCACACGAACAAGGAACAATTTGTGCTCTTCTTTAAGAGGCAGGGCAAAACCATTAATTATACTGCCCAAAATCTCCAGCAACTCTGCAATGCCATTGTGCTTTTCTGTTTCGAATATAAACCTGTAGAAAATGTTGTTGATTGCTTTCCTGATGAATGGGCGGTGCACCATGAATTTACCATATATTCGATGGAGTATTGTCTTTAAATAGTCCCTTTCCCTGGGGTCTTCTGAGTCAAAAAGATCTAGAAGCCTAACAATGAAGGAATGATCTATGTATCTCTTGGCCAGCTTTGCGTCTGTCTCCTGTGATGCTACAAATCTCAAGAAAACCTCATAAACGATCTGCAAGTGTGACCATGCTGGGTCCATGAGAGGCTCCTCCTCCTCCAGATCAACTCCTTCAATGGCCTTGTTCTCGCGACGGGTCGGGCTCGAGCTCCGGAACAAGTTAATTGACACCATCTTGGTGATCTCCAACATGACGACTTCTGAGAACTTGCCATTTGCAGAAGTGACGTAATCAACAAGCTCCATAAGGGTCTGGCGCTTCATCTCCTTCTCCTTCAAGCTTTTTGTCGGATCTGCGAAATCGTATACGACACAGCACAGGTTCACCTTTTTGACAAATAAATTCTGCTTCTCCGAGGCTGGCACGTCCTTGAACGCTGGCAGGGGCTCATTGGAATGATACACCACAGTCCCATTCGTCATCGGATTAGGACTCGAGCTAGCTGGTACCGGATAATCCCCATTTCCTGCCCTCTTATTCCCCGGCTCCAGGCTTCTCGCGACGCTGTAAGAATTCGATGGCTCGTTGCCGTTCCCGGCAGCAGCATCCCGACTATCACTCTTCCCCGGCTTCCTCGGCAGCCGGCCAAGGATCTGTTTGATCATCTTGCACCGCAGCCAACCAAAACCCTAGCAATATCCCAGCTCCACAAATCAGCCGCACAACCAAGGAGGGATCTACGCAACTCCGGAGTCCCTGACCTCACCCCAAGAACAAAAGATCCTCAACCCCACGAATCCACCACCCAGCCAAGAAACTCTCGTCCCGGACACAACCAACCAATCAGGACGCCCAAATCATTCGAACCAATACGAATCGGACGAGGTCCAGGAGCCACTCCACCACCCGGGAGAACCTCCACGGATCAGGCGACAGCGGCGACGCCCCCATCGCAGCCCCCACCCTCCTCCCCCCCCCCAAAAAAAATCCAATCTTTCCACTCCCCGAGCAGCCGATTCTAGGATCCAAGAACCGACCGCACAGGGCAAGGAACAATCGGAAGCGAGAGGCGGGTGTGAATGTCAAGATTGAGGAGGCGGTAGGAAGGGGAGGAAGAGGGAGAGGAGGAAGCCTTTTCGTTGGCTGAATGGAGAGCTCTCCTTTTCCTGGCCTTCTCTGGATTTGAGAGGCCTTGCTTGAGGTCCCCAAAAGTAACAAAGCGAGACAGAGATGTGGACTAGTTAGTAGTTTAGTACTCTACTCTAGTAGTAAAAGTCTGTGCAGTACAGGAGATGAAGCAAGCGAGATGCCGAGATGCAATGCAACAAGGGAAGGCACAAGGCAGCCAAACCGGAGGCAGAGGCAGGAGGAGTGGTAGTATTAAATAACTGTAACTATTCCGGGGTGAGCTGCGATTAATTGCAAGCGCACCTGCTGCCTTTAGGCCATGTATAATAAATAAGGTAACCTTAGTTTATTTTTAGCATACCCATATTAGCTTTGTCTTATAGTATAAAAGAGTGAGAAACGAGGAGAGAAGAGAGTTGGCTCTTATGTAGTAGTAAGCATTGCACGGGAGTGTAGATATATTAGTTATGTACAAGAGAGAAAATATAATTAATACATTGTATCTAGAGCCAACTTTTAGAGATAGCTATTGTACAAACTGGCTTTAGTGTTTATTCTAAATGACATGGATATAAGATAGAGTAAGCAACTAGCTTTGTTATTGTACTTGCTCTTATACCATCTTGTGGCTGTTTTTGCTCTCGTAGGAAACCTTAGTGGGTGTTAGCACCTAGACTACACCAACTTCTCTTCGAACATGTATGGTGGTCAACCTCTTAATATTGTTTCTAAGTACTTTAACTCATACAGAGATAATACTAGAAATAACATCTCCAATAATTTCCCCCCACACTCTATCACTAATTGCATTGGTTTCTATGATAATATATTCTGTTTTCTCACTTCCTCTCTTTTCCACGTAGGATTTTACTAATATAATATAGCTAAGGAATAGTTAAATTGGCGCAGTTGGATATGCCACTTTTTTTTTTGTCATTCCTTAGGATTTGATCGTCCCTTCCTTTTGAGGAAAAAAAATCTTAGGCAATTCAATGAGTGCAAGCTAGAGAAGTCCAGTGGATTGGATAGATAAACAAGCATATTGAAGTGGCTGAGAGATGTTTATCGCTTCATGCCAGACTGCCAGTGGTAGTCGGTATTGCTGACCAAAAGTTTTGTCTCGCTGTTCTCTTTGCTTTCACTTGAATCATCCAGTTGCACACCATACGTGGGTGAATACTCGAAGCCTATCTTTGGGCACGCTCTATTATCATATTACCCCGGCCCAGGGTCAATTGCTAACCCCAAGTGATGCCAACATTGGCTTAGGATATAGTGTAATCTAGCTAGGATCGATCTTACCATAGCCGATGGAGTTTTACCGTCGCATACTAGCATCAAAAGTTGTCTATATATATATATATATATATATATATATATATATTTATGTATAGTATAATTACTTGGGACACCATGATGCCTGGGCACCATGATCTAAAAAGGATATTTTTTCTATGTATTTTCATACGAATTTTTTTGAAATTTTTAGGATGTTGAGTTTAACCAATTTACTAACTAGTTCAAACAAGTTTGAACTGAAATTCAAACTATAGTTTCCCTTTTTGATGATAGTTTGGTTGTAGGTATGTGCTGATTTTATATATAAATCAGCAAAGCATATGATCCAAACTCGTTCAAAATCTTTGAGTTCGAGTATATTTTTTCAAAAGTATGTGTTTCATTTGAATTGTTATAGATGAGTATATACCCTAAAACTGAAATTTTTGAAAATTATACTCGAATATGGCTTGAATTTGCGCATTTGAAATCATGGTGCCCAGGCACCATCGTGCCCCGTTTCGGCTTCCTATATATATATAAAATATATCACTTTGGGTACACTTCCATCAAAACGAATTTAAAATACTCATTTATCACTTTGGGTACACTTATATACTAATTATAAGACACTCCAATGTGAAATACATAAAAAAAATTGCAAGGAAGTACATAGTTTTTAGCACATTTTGCAAATACCTTCATATATGCACATAAAAAAGAGTATGTCTTAAAAACATACACACCACCGTTGAAAAAATGTAAATACCACCTAGATAGTATTATATACTCGTATACTACACGTACATACCCTTCATTGCACGAAGTACTCCCTACATTGTGAGATACGACATAGGGAGTAACTACTCCAGGAGGAGGAAGCCAAAATGGGGCACCATGATTTTAACACGTACATACCCTTCATATATGCACATAAAAAGTAGTATGTCTTAAAAACATACACACCACCGTTGAAAAATGTAAATACCACCTAGATAGTATTATATACTCATATACTATACGTACATACCCTTCATTGCACGAAATACTCCCTATATTGTGAGATACGGCATAGGGAGTAACTACTACTGGGAGTAGGAAGCCAAAATGGGGCACCATGATTTTAAATGCGCGAATTCAAGCCATATTTGATTATATTTTTCAAAAAAATCAGTTTTAGAGTATATACCCATCTATAACAATTCAAATGATCATAGTGCCCAGGCACCATGGTGCCCTAAGTAATTATACTATTATATATACACACACACACTCCTATCATGCAAGATTAGCTAGCACGCCACTTGCAAACTAAATGAGCACCAACAAATGCAGTGAGCTACCTCACCCTACCGAATCAGTCGTCCAATTGACCTAGCACATACCGTCGGCGCTAATGGTGCAAATGGATATACAAGTATGCGCCAGTAGGGGTGGGCATTCGGTTTTTTTGGTTCTAAAATATTTCGTTTTTGGATTTTGCTAACCGAACCGAATTAACCAAACCAAATCGGTTCGGTTAATTCGGTTTTCGATTTAACCGAATTTCCCTGAACTCAGTATTACACTTAAGCTCAACATCAATCTCAGCGGAGCCAAACCTGTATTACACTTAAGCTTTGTTGTAGCACACAGATGGTCGGTTTTCTCTCCCCCCCAAGCCTGACTTGCATTTCATAAGGCCATGGCAAGAATATCAGTATTCATAAGTTAGCTTCCATATCAACATAGATAAAAACTACAAATTATTCACCATCCAACATATCTTAATTAACCACATGCTGTGAATTAAACAGCTACGAACTACACTGTCTACACACTGCAAAATGCACAAAAAATACCAGTGCTACACCGATCGCCATGATCCATTCACAACTGGGCATCACGCCATCACCATCCAACATCTCATAATTAAACACACGCCTACAAATTAAACGGCTACGAACATCATGAAACTTGCACATCCAGCGAACGCCGGACAGGGAACATGGCAAACACCGGACATCAAGAACACGGCGAACGCCAGATAGGGAGGAGATGGGGGAAGAGAAGTTATACCGAGCTACTTCTTGTTCTTGAAGCGGATACGGCGCTTCTCGGTGGTCACAGCGGTTTGGGGGATGGGAGCCGGGTGGACGACGAGTAGACGACGGTGGCAGCGCCTGGGCCGCGCCGGCTCAGGGAAGGCCGAATGGGAGGGTGAGAGGGCGGCAACGATGGCGGGGGCCGAGAGGGCGGCGATGGTGGTGAGTGCCGCATCAGTTCAGTCGCTCAGGTAGGGATGGCCGAGGAGGCATCCGTGTGGTGGCCGCGGTGCCGAGGGAGGAGCCAAGGCGGCGTCAGGGGCCTCGGGGCGGCACCGAGGGTCGATGGAGGAGCTGAGGAGGCATCGGGGTAGCGTCCGCGACACCGAGGGAGGAGGCGTCGGGGCGGTGGCCGCGGAGTCGAGGGAGCCAGGGAGTAGGCGTCCGGACTCGGGGTGGAGGAGGATTTGCCGATTTGGGTATCGGATGAATGAGGATTAGGTTTAGGTCTTCGGGTCGGTTCGGGGGAAAACCTTACCTCACCGCCTGGGCTTATGGGCCGAAGTGCTAGACTGCTTGTCGAGACGTCGAGTGGGCGGTGGGCCGATGGTAATCAGTACTTCGATATATTCGATTTCTAGAATTCGAAAACCGAACCGGCAACTGAAAACCGAACAACACCAAAATAAAAACCGAACCGAAAACCAAAAAATTTGGTTAAATCGGTTCGCTTCGATTTTTCGGTTTCGGTTTAAAAATGCCCACCCCTATGCGCCGGAAGACGTAGCTAGGTAGAACCAACAATGTATCAACGGGTTTACCTTATTTTTCTTTTTTGATGAACAATGAGTTTTTTATACCGTACAATGTAACAACGGGTTTACCTTTTTTGTTCGTATAAATATTATCAAGCTAAATTATCTACACGTATATATGGAAGAACATGTCATCTCAAGCGATACACAGAGACATGCTTGAAGAAGATATGGACCGAATAAAGGCCAAGGGAGGGCGTCCAGACCTAGTTTAACTTCAACACTGACTATTTGCTAAGCACATGGCTATAAAACACGAAGATAACTAGAAAGGAAATTGCACAGTATATAGTTACCGAAGATCTTCTAATTAGAATGGGTGAAAGCTCTAGGTTTGAAAGAACTATACAACATGGTTTTTGCCCATAATACCAGCACGTTAGTAGGAGAACAACTAAACGTGACATATATGCAATGTACAAATGTAAACTAGTAAGCTTGAAAGAAAACTTTACGAAAGTTAGTTTTTTCTTTGCTTTGACCTCAGATATATGGACTTCATCCCACCAAAGAGCAGCCTATCTTAGTATTGTCACACATTACTGAAGAGGAACGCGGTATGCTAGGCTAGCACAAAAAAAAATCTACCGCGTAACTAGAAAGCTACTCGCAAGAAGGGGATCATAGATAAGATTACCACTAGACGCGCAGTTGCGGAATCCTTCGCGCGTCGATGTAGTGGATCGTCCTCGCCGCAGTCGTTGCGTCGATGTAGTGGATCGTCCTCGCCTTGCCGTGGATCGTCCTCCCACGCCATGATCACAGCAGCGTCACACGCGATGAGTCCACACGTCCGAGATGGAAAGCCGTGCGTCGGTGTGCAAGCACCTGGTCGCTCGGCAGGGACAGCGAGAGGAGTAGGCTAGGGTTCCGAATGAATCACTCCTAAACCGTGGAAAGCACACCCTGTGCCCTCCCTCCTCCCCTCCTTATATAGCCACGAGATGAAACCCTAAACTAGGGCCCATCAGCGTGCTAAGCCCACGAGGTTCATTAATTACGGATTCAATCCAAATTAATGCGTCCCACCATTAAGTGTGTGACCTGCGAGTTCACGTGCGTTTGGGCGTGGATTCAAAAACTCCTTTTCAATCCAATAGTTGGTAGTGGCTTCTTGCAAAGTATGCCAACTCCCAAACATACTATGATCAAATCGGACAGAACCTATCAAAAGTACTCATGTAATAATCCCTTTGCCAAGTATATGAAGATTGATCTCAAGGCGAGAAGCATGTCATCCTTTGATGATTCAATCCATCTCTCGTATCCGTGATATATTAATAAGTTGTGATTGACTCCTCAATCACGGCATGGCCATGCACTTCCTTAATCATATCACACGAGTGGCCTTGTCATATATCTCCGTTTCATTGGAGTGGCAAATTTCATCTTGACTGCTCACTTCCCTCTGCACGTTTCATAGTAAACATGAAAGCTACCTTTATAACTATCCGGTTAGGAAGTAGTGTTTGATAGCCCCAAGGAAAACTATTACACATGTAGGGAATATGACAATCTCAGGTCTAAGGATCATACATCTACTAGGTATGAGATACACTGATGACACATAAGAATGAAACATTCTCGCAGTGTCCCATTGCGGGTCTATCTAACCCATGTTCTTCAACATTGAAAGGACAGGGGATGTCGCCTAGAGGGGGGGTGAATAGGCGGATTAAAAACTTTGTAACTTAAATGCAGCGGAATAAAAATTTTGCAGCTAAATAAAATCTCCGGCGTCTGAACAATCCGGAGTGTCCGGATATTCAATCCGGATACTCGGATAGTCCGATCCCGAGGGTCCTAACCCGAGTGTCCGGTATTCAATCCGGATACTCGGATTATCCGGATCGTCGGGGTATTCAATCCGGATACTCGGATAGTCCAATCGAGAGTCCTAACCCGAGTGTCCGGTATTCAATCCGGATACTCGGATTATCCGGACTGTCCGGTTCGAGGATTCGGATACTCGGATTGAGGACTTGAATGGAGATTTTAAATCTTTGCAATTTTTCAACAATCTACTTGAACACAAAAGATCTTAATGATGTCAGGTACCTGAGGGCATAGAAGATCTGGAGCCAAACACAACAAAAGAGTAGATCGGGCAATTTCAAGATTCAAAATCAAATGCTAAAGCAAGAGAAAGAAGCAAACTTGGAGACGATGATTTTTCACCCGGTTCGGATCCTTGAGGGATCCTACGCTCGTTGAGGCGGCTCGGTCACACTTGAGCCGGGTCTCTTTCAACCCTCTTCCTCCGGTGTTGCACAAATGCACTCGCGGTCTTCACTCCTTTGATTCCTTCCCTTACGGAGGCGGAACCGCCTTCACAAACTTCCCACGGCCAACCACACAAAGCTCCGGTGGCTCGTGGCGACCTCCTAGCCGCCTAGGAGTCCTCAACCTCCAAGAGTAACAAATGCTCACGAAGAACAAACTTGGAGATGAAATCAAGTGCTCAATCAACTCAAATCTCACTCCCCAAACTCTTCCCAACCCTTCTCACAAGGGGATCACTTAGATCTAAGGGTAAAAGCTCTCTCAAAGCCCCCACACCCCCTCAAAATCCACTCCAAAAGCCTCTTCAAAAGAGGAGGAAGGGCTATAAATAGACCTCCCAAAAACTAGCCGTTGGGGCAGGTGCGCACAATCCGGAGACTCGGATTTCAATCCGGATACTCGGATTGACTGAAAAATGCTAACAGAGAGACTCAACCGGAGGGTCCGGATGAATATCCGGATACTCGGATGATCCGGATAGTCCGGACTAACTCCGGATAGTCCGAATCAAGATCGAGCAATCGGCAAAACGAGCATAACTTTTGACTCGGACTCGATTTCGAGATTTTGGACTCTCCGAAAGCTAAGAACGAGGGCTACACAAATAACAAGGTCTCACTACCCAAAACTAAAAGGATAACCACAGATTTCACAAAGAAACCAAGAGAGACCTACAACCCTCACTTTCCGGCACTACCAACACCACTCTCTTTCTAAGATTCACAAGGATGGATCACCTGAGCACTTGACACATCTAAAAGTCATTCGACATCGCATCCCTCTTAATAGTACGGCAATCCTTAGACTCAAATTAAATCAAGGATAATATAAGTCTAGAACTAGTCACTTGTCAGTCTTCTTTCTTGATGTCGATGCATGAAGACCTTCACCATATAATTGATGACATCTTCGCCTTGTCCAACTCGACTCGATTCACCTCATGAGACTCTCGTCCTATCAACCTTGACTTGATCATCCTCTCTGACGATCTCCACGCCAAGTTGCTCTTGACTTAGTCCTCAACTTTTGGTGACACCGCCGTCTTGTTGACCTCAGCTTAATGATCATCCTCCAAGATACCTTGGTCATCATACACAGACGGGACCTAATTCTTTCCAAACTACTCATGAAAGACATTAGTCCCAAAAGCTCAATAGATATGAATAAGTTGATATTTGTGAGCGATTGATTACAACAAGTGTTTCATATAAAGAAGCACAATATTAATGGAAACACTTGACATAAGAAATGTTCTCTACTAAGTACATCATGATGAATATGTAATTGATCTATATGCACTAGAGAGATAAATAATTGCCAATAGGATGAATCAATTAAATCATGGCAAGGATCACAGACTTTACTTAAATGAAGCACATGATAGAATATACACGAATTGTACATGTGCAAATAATATTTGGAGCAAGAGTAAATATGTGATCCAACACTAGATAAACTTCACTAAGAGAATTGCATGAGAAGATATACAAATAAAACATGCATGCACCAAGTCAATCTATAGCAATATGAAGTTTAACTCTAGTTAATACATGCATACCATAATGAACTCAAATGAATATATATGCACAAATAAATATGACATGAACCAATGTGCATATATATAATCAACATGCTACTTGGAGTTCACTATGCATTTGCACGAAAGGAATGCAATAACAAATATAGAATAGATACCAAAATTGCATACCTTATCTTTGCTTAACCTTCCTATTTGATTTTCCTCTAAAAGATGAGACTGATACTCAACTAGGCAATAACATGTTAGTCTCATAGCAATATAATCATATTAGAGGTTTGTCATTTGTTAAGCACTAAGTTAAGCATTTACTTAATTTACATAGATTGTCATTATGAGTGTTTGTCATTAATCACCAAAATAACATTCATTAATCACCAAAATAACATTCATTAATCACCAAAATAACTTAAGTGCCTAGATGCACTTTCAATCTCCCCCTTTTTGGTGATTTATGACAAACCTATTATCAATTGCACCAAATGACAATATTAAGATATTTAGCATTAAAACAAGCATAAAGATACAATAAGAGATCATACTTACAAATCATCCCTTTTTGTCAATCGATTAGGGGACAATTGATAAATCCATAAATTCTCCCCCTTTTGTCATTAATCCCAAAAAGGTGCTTAAAAGATTCTTATTGTTTATTCAATAAAATCTGTTCTCCCCCTTGATTGCACACTCAATAAAAAGATTAGGGAGAAAAAAAATAAAAATAAGGAGCTAGTAATAGGACAAAAATATTAAGCTCCCCCTAAATCTAGGCAAGATATGATACCAATTATTTCCAAGATTTAGGTAATAGATTTTTCTAGTTATACCAAATTAAAGAAGTCATGATTCTTAGGATATAAGTGATGCTTAAACATGACACACGAATATGATTTCACATATTCTTTAAACATCAAGATCATATAGCAAATTTATATAATTTAAGCACATGCTCATGATCAAATCAAATTCTAACAATCAAGATCATATAAAGAAGATTACACAAGAAGAAATTGCTTATATGATCACAAGATGTATACAAGATCATGAATCAAAATTGTATAAGTAAGATGCACTTTCATGATCAAGAATTTCATAAACTTATCAAGGGCATACCTCTTTGCAATGTGTCACCCATATGTACCTTTTAGTTCTTGATAATGCCAATGCAAGTTAGATGACACTTCAAAACAATTTAGGATTAGAGGATACCTCTTGAAAGATACCAATTAATCATATCAATTGAAAAATACAACACCATTTAGAATAACATAATTTAGCATAATGGTGTGCACAGACATTATTGAATATGGTCAGAAAAGAAACACGTCCCTTTGTCGATTCTTGTCCACCGCATGTTCGAATTGGTCATGATCACCGCGCCCGGTCTTAGATCCCTCGTACTATGGAGCTCCTCTCCATTTCCTTCATCCCACCGTCGAAGATGACCCTTTTCCAATACCTTGAACATCAATAGACAAGCACACGATTTCTGGGAACAAATATCTTTTAATTTGACCCAAGTTAGTTTGATAATGTCTAAGTACAACATGCATGATATATATGATATACAAGACAATACTCTTTGCATGCAATTTTAAAAACAACTTGAAGATATCAATTGAAGATTTTATTACACCACTTGACAATGAAAATATTTGAAACTCATTCAAATTTAATCTTGACATCCACTTGTAAGAGAGACAATGAGTAAAACACATTCAAACTCACTCTTGAGCTTACAAGGGAAATTTTCTCTTTCCATAATAAACTCGAAGTTATGCAAGAGAGAAAACATTTTGAGGCTAAGTTACAATTAAATCCAATTTCGAATAACTTAGCCAAAAGATGCACTTTCATTGGAATGAAAACTTAAATAGATATGCTCCACTTAGAAGCTTGGAGCAATGAATAAGTTCACTTAGTTTTCATCTTGAAAGGCTTGCCAAGATGCCAATTTAAAACTCTTAAAATCTCAAAAGGTTCAAATAGTAGCACAAAGTCGATTATAACTTTTAAACCATTGCTCAAATACAAAAATCATCAACGCGAACAGATCCGACTAAATCCTCTTGAGGGCTATGAAGACCGAATATTGATTTGAGCAAAGGAGAAACCCCAAAAATAGGATGAACAAGATATTGCAAGAAAGTGTAGATAGCAATTTCAGAATTTGGGCCGAGCAGTACAACCCGGATACTCCGGTATTTTGATCCGGAGTGTCCGGATAATCCGGATACTCCGGATATATTACCCGGATACTCCGGGTTGTTCAGCTTCATCCCTAAAACTGAACATTTTGAATTTGGATCAAATCTTGATCAAATGAAGTCCAATAGCCATAAGATTTTGCGGAAATGATCCATGAACATCCAAGAGACTTCTCCAAAAAAAATTTCTCAAATATCACCCTCCAATCAAAAATAGGTCATTAGAAGTATTGGAGGTTTAGTTTTGACACTAAGTCAAATAAAGTCAACAATCTCGCAAATGAGTTCAAATAAATTTGAGAATTTTTCAGATATGAACTCCATATGTGAGAGAAGGTTTTCCAACAAGGATTTTCAATAAATAAATTTCATTTCGAGAAATATGATGAAAGATGCATATGAAACACATAAAAGATTAAGATTTTCACCAAATCCTCAAAATAGAACCAAATGAGTTTTGAATGGTAATATGCAATTATATGGCTTCATATGATTTAGAGAGATGTTTATAAGCCTATTTGCATAATCAAATCCATTCAAATCGTAAAATCCAACTTAATGCAAGAGTATGCCAAATAAGATCGAAAGAGAGAAAAAGGCATAACTATTTCAAATTAAGTTGAAATTATTTGAAATTAGGCATAAACATTATTTAGACTCCCAAGAAACTTTTCCAAAAAGAGTTTTCCAAAAAGGAGTCTCCAATCAAAAGATATGCCAAATTTTGCTTTGTAGGCATGATTTTTACTCAAAGAGAAGAAAAGTCAAAACTTTTTCAAATTGAGTCCAAATGGTTTGAAACTTTCCAGAAATAAACATTGGACTATTTAGAAGGTTTCCCAATAAGAATTTCATTAAAAGAAATTTTCGTTCAAAAGATATGACAAAATGCGCTTTGTAGATTTGAAAAGAAATTGAATTTTCGCCAAATGTTCAAAATGCATTCCGGATTGAAATTTATGGAGATTTGAGCTTTCATAGCTTTGTGTGAGTAAGAAATACTGTTTCAAACCAAGATATGCAAATAAATCCAATTCAAATAGCGAAATCCACAAAATGCAACAACGGGTCATTTTTGGTGAAATGGATGATTTTGGCCAAATTCAAATGGCTATAATTTTTGAACGGTTGGTCGTTTGGAAAAACTTTGAACTAAAGAAATGCTTAAAATGACCAACCCTATGAGTTTTGTATTGACCACTTTTTCAAACTCCAAATAGATTTTGCTTTAGAAAAATTTGAAGTTAAATGCAAAAGCAAGATCACAAAGATCTTTTTAAGCCAAAGTTTGACTTTTAGCTTCTAACCAAGGGTTAGATACTTGAAAACATTTGAAATGCATTTGAAAACATTTTAGAAGACTATTTTCATAAGATTTTGCATTTCAAACAAATATTTTGCTTTTAACCCTTTTTGAAGCAAGTTAAAATAAGAAATAGTTTTTCATAAAAAGCCTCAAAATACAACTCAATTTGGATTTCATGCAATTTCAATTTCCATGGCTTAGAATTGATTATCAAGATGGTTTCTAGCCAACATTTATAATGAAATCCAACTTGAATGCTAAGATTTGAGCAATATGCTTAAATAAGCTATTTTAGTTCAAACCAAAAACTTTTCGGGCTAAAATTGATTTCAATATAGAATTTTTATTTTGAAAGCTTGTAAAACATTTGAAATACATATTAGAATACTTTTACAAAGCTTTTCACAATTTTGGGCCTTTTAAACATAAGATTTGACTTTTGACCAAAATGGTCCTTTTGAAATAGCTATTTGTAAAACAAAGTCAAATATTTCAACACAAGATTCAAATGAAGAATAAGATGAGATATTGAGATTTGAATTTTGTGTATGAGTCTAAGATACCATTTTGAACCAAGATACTACACAAGATCCGGTCCAAACGGAGAAACTCACTAAGTGCAATAGTATGACAATTATGGGTCAAATATAGTTTTTCGGCGAGTTTCAAAATCAAATAACTTTCACTAGGTTGGTCTTTTGAAAGTCTTTTGAACACAAGAGTTGTTAAGAATGACCAACTCTAGGATTTTCGTTTTGGAATTACTTTCAAATTCATTTTACATTTAATTCTATGAAAATTATAAGTTTAAATCCAAAACAAGATACTAGAAACTTGATTTTGGGCATGAAACTCATTTTCTTTGTAAAATAGATTTTTGAAGCCAAAACCCTTTGAAAAACGTTTCAAATACATTTGTATACATTTTGCAATTAGTTTTTCACAAGAATACTAATGGTATACAAAATTTTGACTTTTGGCTAAATGGCTTGATTTTGAAAATATATATTTGCACTTATATAAATATGGGCACATGTAGGGATGTAATATACATGGTTATGATTTAGCACTCCCCCTTAATGTGCCACTATCCCAAACTTACACAAGATTGCAATCAAAACAACTAATAAGCATGAGCAAGCATATAATCAAGCAATCTAAATTGACTTTCATGAATAATGCAATATAACCTACACAAGGCTATAAGCTATAAGAATCAATTTAAATACTTGTTACCCGAGATGGCATTGGTTTATGATTGAAGTGAATGTCTTCAAGCTTGGCTTCCTTTTTCATATGATGAAATCATCCTCTTGATTGAGCCAAAGCTTCCAATGCATCTCCAAGCACCTACAATTCTTTTAGGCACTTGTTGGTACCCAATTTTTGTTGGGTCCAAAAATGTTAGTCACAATAGATTTAGGAACCCAAATGGCCCTAACATTAATAGTCTTAGGTGAACTAACATGACTAGCAATGGATTTGCGATTATTATTACTCTTAAGCGAATTATTGGAATTGAATTGAGGAGGCTTAGGAGTTTTAGCATTTTTAGCAAATCCATTTCTAGTTTGATCCTTTCTAAGCACATAATAATTGAAATTATGCATTGGCTTAGATGATCTAGCATATCTAGCAAATGGTTTGCTATTGTTATTTTTCCTAAGCACATGATCAACATGATTTTTCTTGGTCTTAGGAAGTCTAGCATTTTGAGCAAACACATTTCTAGATTCATTTCTCCTAAGCAATTGAATATCATAATTTTGCAAATACTTGGGAGAATCGACAAACTTGGCAAACACATTGCCATTTTTGTCCTTCCTAAGCAAATAATGATCATTGACAATAATAGGCTTAGGAGTAATACCTTTGGGACAATCCTTACCGATGTGTCCCTTTCTCCGACAATTGTAGCAAGTAGGCTTTGAGCGTCTCTTCTTCTTCTTGACTTGCTCTTTGTCGGTTTGCCTCATTGTTGATGATTGTGGCTTGATCTCCACTTTATTAGGGCACACGGAGGCGAAGTGTCCCTTCTTGTTGCAAGCAAAGCACTTGATGATCTTCGAATGTCTTTCGTTGTGCCTTGTCTTGTTAGTTTCCCTCTTGGAGATGTAGCCGAGTCCTCGCTTATCTTGAGGTGCCCTTGGCTTGCTCAAGATCTCATCGAGAACGGCTTTTCCCTTTACGCACTTCTTTAAGTCATTTTCTAATCTAATGACTTGGGCCTTGAGCTCCTTGTTTTCCTCTACAAGATTAGTCTCAATATGCATAGAGGAAGTTGAAGCAATATTTTTATTTGAGCAACAAGGTAAATCATTGCAAGAGGTGGATATGTCAAATTTTGATGAAATATTAGGATTAACATTTAAGCAAGACATTTCATCAATTAAATCACATGAGATTCCTATATCCACCTTAGGCTTATGAATTTCTTTGGAAAGGAGGGATTCATGATTTTCTTGAAGCATATTATAATTATTTTGAAGTGATTCATGTTCAAGCTTCAAAATTTTATATTTCTTTTTCTCCTTTCCAAGACATTTATTGAGCTCCTCTAGCAAATTCATAAGTTCATCATAAGTGAGCTCATCATCATCATCGCCACTTACCTCATTCTTACCTTTCGCCATGAAGCAACGGATTTGTGATGGAAGAGCATCTTCATCGTCACTTGAGGCGGAGGTTGAGGTTGATGGAGATGTCGGTTCTTCATCACTTGAGCTTGAGGTGGAGTTTGATGTTTCATCTCCGACATCTCTTCCTCAATGCAATCCTCAATAGAAGTGGATGATTCAAATAGTTCTTGAAGCTTTATCCACATTTCATGAGCGCTCTTGAGATTGCATATTCTATCAAAGATTTCATCGCTCACAACACAAAATAAAACATTAGTAGCTTGAGCGTCGAGATGTAGGCATTTCCTCTCTCCTTCGGTTGGAGCAACTTCATTCAACGGAGAGGAAAAGCCGACATCTACGATCCACCATATTTGGGGGCTCATGGATTTAAAATGAGAAGTCATAATTAATTTCCATGAAGCATAATTTGTGCCATCTAGCACAAGTGGATTATGTGAGTGTTCTAATCCTCTAGTCGACATCCTTTACTCTCTAGACGATTAAGTCTAATAAAAAGAGAGACCTTGCTCTGATACCAATTGAAAGGACAGGGGATGTCGCCTAGAGGGGGGGTGAATAGGCGGATTAAAAACTTTGTAACTTAAATGCAGCGGAATAAAAATTTTGCAGCTAAATAAAATCTCCCGAGCGTCCTGAACAATCCGGAGTGTCCGGATATTCAATCCGGATACTCCGGATAGTCCGATCCCGAGGGTCCTAACCCGGAGTGTCCGGGGTATTCAATCCGGATACTCGGATTATCCGGATCGTCCGGTATTCAATCCGGATACTCGGATAGTCCAATCGAGAGTCCTAACCCGGAGTGTCCGGGGTATTCAATCCGGATACTCCGGATTATCCGGACTGTCCGGGTTCAGGGATTCGGATACTCCGGATTGAGGATTTCGAATGGAGATTTTAAATCTTTGCAATTTTTCAACAATCTACTTGAACACAAAAGATCTTAATGATGTCAGGTACCTGAGGGCATAGAAGATCTGGAGCCAAACACAACAAAAGAGTAGATCGGGCAATTTCAAGATTCAAAATCAAATGCTAAAGCAAGAGAAAGAAGCAAACTTGGAGACGATGATTTTTCACCAAGTTCGGATCCTTGAGGATCCTACGTCTCCGCTGAGGCGGCTCGGTCACACTTGAGCCGGGTCTCTTTCAACCCTCTTCCTCCGGTGTTGCACAAATGCACTCGCGGTCTTCACTCCTTTGATTCCTTCCCTTACGGAGGCGAACTGCCTTCACAAACTTCCCACGGCCAACCACACAAAGCTCCGGTGGCTCGTAGGCGACCTCCTAGCCGTCTAGGAGTCCTCAACCTCCAAGAGTAACAAATGCTCACGAAGAACAAACTTGGAGATGAAATCAAGTGCTCAATCAACTCAAATCTCACTCCCCAAACTCTTCCCAACCCTTCTCACAAGGGGATCACTTAGATCTAAGGGTAAAAGCTCTCTCAAAGCCCCCCACACAGCCCCTCAAAAATCCACTCCAAAAGCCTCTTCAAAAAGAGGGAGGAAGGGCTATAAATAGACCTCCCCAAAAAACTAGCCGTTGGGGGCAGGCTGCGCACAATCCGGAGACTCCGGATTTCAATCCGGATACTCCGGATTGACTGAGAAAATGCTAACAGAGAGACTCAACCCGGAGGGTCCGGATGAATATCCGGATACTCCGGATGATCCGGATAGTCCGGACTAACTCCGGATAGTCCGAATCAAGACCGAGCAACTCGGCAACGAGCATAACTTTTGACTCGGACTCCGATTTCAGAGATTTTGGACTCTCCCGAAAGCTAAGAACGAGGGCTACACAAATAACAAGGTCTCACTACCCAAAACTAAAAGGATAACCACAGATTTCACAAAGAAACCAAGAGAGACCTACAACCCTCACTTTCCGGCACTACCAACACCACTCTCTTTCTAAGATTCACAAGGATGGATCACCTGAGCACTTGACACATCTAAAAGTCATTCGACATCGCATCCCTCTTAATAGTACGGCAATCCTTAGACTCAAATTAAATCAAGGATAATATAAGTCTAGAACTAGTCACTTGCCGTCTTCTTTCTTGATGTCGATGCATGAAGACCTTCACCATATAATTGATGACATCTTCGCCTTGTCCAACTCGACTCGATTCACCTCATGAGACTCTCGTCCTATCAACCTTGACTTGATCATCCTCTCTGACGATCTCCACGCCAAGTTGCTCTTGACTTAGTCCTCAACTTTTGGTGACACCGCCGTCTTGTTGACCTCGACAATGATCATCCTCCAAGATACCTTGATCATCATACAGACGGGACCTAATTCTTTCCAAACTACTCATGAAAGACATTAGTCCCAAAAGCTCAATAGATATGAATAAGTTGATATTTGTGAGCGTTGATTACAACAAGTGTTTCATATAAAGAAGCACAATATTAATGGAAACACTTGACATAAGAAATGTTCTCTACTAAGTACATCATGATGAATATGTAATTGATCTATATGCACTAGAGAGATAAATAATTGCCAATAGGATGAATCAATTAAATCATGGCAAGGATCACAGACTTTACTTAAATGAAGCACATGATAGAATATACACGAATTGTACATGTGCAAATAATATTTGGAGCAAGAGTAAATATGTGATCCAACACTAGATAAACTTCACTAAGAGAATTGCATGAGAAGATATACAAATAAAACATGCATGCACCAAGTCAATCTATAGCAATATGAAGTTTAACTCTAGTTAATACATGCATACCATAATGAACTCAAATGAATATATATGCACAAATAAATATGACATGAACCAATGTGCATATATATAATCAACATGCTACTTGGAGTTCACTATGCATTTGCACGAAAGGAATGCAATAACAAATATAGAATAGATACCAAAATTGCATATCTTATCTTTGCTTAACCTTCCTATTTGATTTTCCTCTAAAAGATGAGACTGATACTCAACTAGGCAATAACATGTTAGTCTCATAGCAATATAATCATATTAGAGGTTTGTCATTTGTTAAGCACTAAGTTAAGCATTTACTTAATTTACATAGATTGTCATTATGAGTGTTTGTCATTAATCACCAAAATAACATTCATTAATCACCAAAATAACATTCATTAATCACCAAAATAACTTAAGTGCCTAGATGCACTTTCAAACATGCGTCCACAATGTATAGATGATATCTCCATATCCCATGATCTATGAAGCATGATCATCGATCACTACATGTGCTGATCTATTCATCGTTGTCCTATACGATGATATCCGATCAGAGATATTTATCGAATTACATCATTAAGTAAAGAGCTTCATAAGCAAGTCACATACTTGTTGATCAATACAATGATATACATTCATTGGACCAATAATCATATTATTATTCATAAACATAGTCATGTTACAATCATCTAAATGATTGCCTCAAGGGCATAACACTAACAATCTCTCACTTGCACTTTAGTCAATCAATTAAGTATCTAATACCAATAGACCTTGTGTGCGCTCATGCTTAGGTCATGGCGTTGGCTTTGTCAACGGATCGGCCACATTGGCTTCCGTATGTACTTTGCATATTCTCACGTCACCTCTATCCACAATCTCGCGAATAAGGTGAAAGCGACGGAGTATGTGTTTAGACTTCTGATGTGATCTAGGCTCTTTTGCTTGTGCAATGGCACCACTATTATCACAATAGATGTCCATTGGACTAGAGGCACTAGCGACCACACCAAGCTCGTGATAAACTTCTTAATCCACACGGCTTCCTTTGCGGCCTCCGGCCGCAATGTACTCCGCTCGTCGTAGAGTCGGCCACCGTGTTTTGCTTGGAACTCTTCCACCATCGCTCCTCCATTAAGTGTAAACACAAACCCGGATTGCGATCGAAAATCATCTTTGTCAGTTTGGAAGATTGCATCGGTGTAACTCATTGCAACCAGATCTTCCTCACCTCCAAAAACAAGGAACATACCTTTAGTTCTTCTCAAGTACTTCAGGATATTTTTACGGCTATCCAATGACCATCACCAGGATCTGCTTGGTATCTGCTCGTGACACTTAGAGCATATGAGACATCTGGGCGTGTACAGATCATGGCATACATAATAGACCCAATAGCTGAAGCATATGGAATCTTGCTCATCCTGTCTCGCTCATCAGATGTCGAAGGACACTGATTCTTGCAAAGACTGATGCCATGTGACATTAGCATGAAACCTCTCTTGGATTCATGCATATTGAACATTTTCAATATCTTGTCAATGTACGTTTCCTGACTTAATCCAATTAACCTTTTTAATCTATCTCTATAGATTTTTATGCCCAAGATATAGCATGCTTCTCCCAAGTCCTTCATTGAGAAACTCCTTTTCAATGAAGTCTTAACATCTTCAAGCATAGGAATGTCATTCCCGATCAATAATATGTCATCCACATACAAAATCAGAAATACAAGTGCGCTCCCACTAGCCTTCTTGTAAACACAAGGCTCTTCTTCATTTTTGATAAAGTCAAAACCTTTGACTACTTCATCAAAACGAATGTTCCAACTCCGAGATGCTTGCTTTAACCCATAAATGGATCTTTGAAGCTTGCATACCCTTTTAGCATATTTAGGATCAACAAAACCTTCAGGTTGTATCATGTATACATCCTCAGATAGATTCCCATTAAGGAATATTGTTTTGACATCCATCTGCCATATTTCATAATCAAAATATGCAAAGAATAGCTAAAATGATCCGACAGATTTGAGTATGGCTACCGGTGAGAAAGTTTCATCATAGTCAACTCCTTGAACTTGTTTGAAACCCTTTGCCACCAACCGTGCCTTATAGATCCGAACATTTCCATCTACGCTCTATCTTTTCTTGAAAATCCATTTGCACTCAATGGTTTTTACACCATCAGGAGAGTCGACCAAGTTCCAAACTTGATTGTCATGCATGGATTGAATTTCGGATCTCATGGCTTCAAGCCATTTTTCGGAGTTTGGATCCATCATTGCTTCTTCATAAGTCGTGGGCTCATCATTGTCCAACAATAATATGTCACTCCCATATCTTATAGGTACATAACGTGGCCTCCCCGACCTACGTGGGGCTGGAGTCTCTTCCACAGGTTGTACAACACTTTGTACATCTTGTGAAGGTTCAGTGGTAGCTTGAACATATTCATGTGATTCTCGAACTTCATCAAGATACACATCACTCCTATTGATTTCTTTTGAAAGAAACTCTTTCTCCAAAAAGACACCATTTCGAGCAACAAAAACTTTGTTCTCGTTTCTTTTGTAAAAGTAATATTGAAAGGACAGGGGATGTCGCCTAGAGGGGGGGTGAATAGGCGAATTAAAAACTTTATAGCTAAATGCAGCGGAATAAAAATATGCAGCTAAATAAAATCTCCCGAGTTTCCTGAACAATCCGGAGTGTCCGGATATTCAATCCGGATACTCCGGATAGTCCGATCCCGAGGGTCCTAACCCGGAGTGTCCGGGTTATTCAATCCGGATACTCCGGATAGTCCGGACTGTCCGGGGTATTCAATCCGGATACTCCGGATTATCCGACCGTCCGGTTCGTGGATTCTGATACTCGGATTGAGGATCTCAAGAGAGATTTTAAATCCCTGCAATTTTTCAACAATCTACTTGAATACAAAAGATCTTAATGATGTCAGGTACCTGAGGGCATAGAAGATCTGGAGCCAAACACAACAAAAGAGTAGATCGGGGCTCCCAAAGATTCAAAACCAAATACTAAAGCAAGAGTAAGAAGCAAACTTAGAGACAATGATTTTTCACCCAAGTTCGGATCCTTGAGGATCCTACGTCTCCGCTGAGGCGGCTCGGTCACACTTGAGCCGGGTCTCTTTCAACCCTCTTCCTCCGGTGTTGCACAAATGCACTCGCCGGTCTTCACTCCTTTGATTCCTTCCCTTACGGAGGCGGAACCGCCTTCACAAACTTCCCACGGCCAACCACACAAAGCTCCGGTGGCTCGAGGCGACCTCCTAGCCGCCTAGGAGTCCTCAACCTCCAAGAGTAACAAATGCTCACGAAGAACAAGCTTGGAGATGAAATCAAGTGCTCAATCAACTCAAATCTCACTCAACAAACTCTTCCCAACCCTTCTCACAAGGGGATCACTTAGATCTAAGGGTAAAAGCTTCCTCAAAGCCCCCACACACCCCTCAAAATCCACTCCAAAAGCCTCACCAAAAACTCTCTCAAAAAGAGGAGGAAGGGCTATATAGAACTCCCAAAAACTAGCCGTTGGGGTCGGTCACGCACAATCCGAGACTCGGATTTCAATCCGGATACTCGGATTGACTGAGAAAAGGCTAACAGAGAGACTCAACCCGAGAGTCCGGATGAATATCCGGATACTCGGATGATCCGGATAGTCCGGACTAACTCCGGATAGTCCGAATCAAGACTGAGCAAATTCGACGAAAACGAGCATAACTTTTGACTCGGACTCGATTTCAGAGATTTTGGACTCTCCCAAAGCTAAGAACGAGGGCTACACAACCAACAAGATCTCACTATCCAAGACTCAAAGGATAACCACAGATTTCACAAAGAAATCAAGAGAGACCTACAACCCTCACTTTCCCAAGACTACCAACACCACTCTCTTTCTAAGATTCACAAGGATGGATCACTTGAGCACTTGACACATCTAAAAGTCATTCGACATCGCATCCCTCTTAATAGTACGGCAATCCTTAGACTCAAATTAAATCAAAGATAATATAAGTCTAGAACTAGTCACTTGCCGCCTTCTTTCTTGATGTCGATGCATGAAGACCTTCACCATATAATTGATGACATCTTCGCTTTGTCCAACTCGACTGATTCACCTCATGAGACTCTCGTCCTATCAACCTTGACTTGATCATCCTCTCGACGATCTCCACGCCAAGTTGCTCTTGACTTAGTCCTCGCTCTTGGTGACACCGCCATGTTGACCTCAGCTTAATGATCATCCTCCAAGATACCTTGGTCATCATACACATACGGGACCTAATTCTTTCTAAACTACTCATGAAAGACATTAGTCCCAAAGGCTCAATAGATATGAATAAGTTGATATTTTGTGAGCAGTTGATTACAACAAGTGTTTCATATAAAGAAGCACAATATAAATGGGAACACTTGACATAAGAAATGTTCTCTACTAAGTACATCATGATGAATATGTAATTGATCTATATGCACTAGAGAGATAATTGCCAATATGATGAATCAATTAAATCATGGCAAGGATCACAGACTTTACTTAAATGAAGCACATGATAGAATATACACGAATTGTACATGTGCAAATAATATTTGGAGTAAGAGTAAATATGTGATCCAACACTAGATAAACTTCACTAAGAGAATTGCATGAGAAGATATACAAATAAAACATGCATGCACCAAGTCAATCTATAGCAATATGAAGTTTAACTCTAGTTAATACATGCATACTATAATGAACTCAAATGAATATATATGCACAAATAAATATGACATGAACCAATGTGCATATATATAATCAACATGCTACTTGGAGTTCACTATGCATTTGCACGAAAGGAATGCAATAACAAATATAGAATAGATACCAAAATTGCATACCTTATCTTTGCTTAACCTTCCTATTTGATTTTCCTCTAAAAGATGAGACTGATACTCAACTAGGCAATAACATGTTAGTCTCATAGCAATATAATCATATTAGAGGTTTGTCATTTGTTAAGCACTAAGTTAAGCATTTACTTAATTTACATAGATTGTCATTATGAGTGTTTGTCATTAATCACCAAAATAACATTCATTAATCACCAAAATAACATAAGTGCCTAGATGCACTTTCAAATATCCTTTTGTTTCTTTAGGATACCCCATAAAAGAGCATTTTTCTGATTTAGGTGCGAGTTTATCTGATTGTAAACGTTTTACATAAGCCTCACATCCCCATATCTTGAGAAATGACAACATGGGTCTTCTCCCAGTCCATATCTCATATGGCGTCTTCTCAACGGATTTTGATGGGACCCTATTCAAAGTGAACGCAGCTGTCTCTAGAGCGAAACCCTAGAAGGATAATGGCAGATCTGTTTGTCTGATCAATGACCGAACCATATCTAATAAAGTTCAGTTACGTCGTTCGGACACGCCATTCCATTGAGGCGTTTCTGGCGGAGTAAGTTGCGGAACGATTCCACATTGCTTTAGATGATCACCAAACTCTTGGCTCAAGTATTCGCCACCACGATCGGATCGTAAGTGTTTTATTGTTTTGCCAAGTTGATTTTGTACTTCGTTCTAAAACTCTTTGAACCTTTCAAAAGTTTCAGATTTATGCCTCATTAAATAGATATATCCATATCTCACCAAGTCATCGGTAAAAGTTACAAAGCATCAAACCCACCCCTAGCAATGAGCTCATTGGTCCACATACATCTGTATGTACTAGGGCCAATAATTCACTTGCTCTCTCACTAAAACCTGTGAAAGGGGCTTTTGTCATCTTGCCAAGTAAACAAGATTTACATGTTTCAAATGATTCAAAATCAAATGAGGTTAGAAGTCCATCACCATGGAGCTTCTTCATGCTTTTCATTTATATGACCTAGCGACAATGCCACAAAAGGTAGGGTTCAAATCATTAGGCCGATGCCTTTTACATTAATATTATAGATGTGTTTTTCTTCGAGTTCAAGGACGCACAACCTATCCACCATGGGGCAACGACCATAATACATATCATTCAAAAATATCGAACAAACAAAGTTCTTTATTCTGAAATCATAACCTTCATGTTCCAAACAAGAAGATGAAATAATGTTTCTACTCAAAGATGGAACAAAATAACAATTATTAAGTTCTAAAACTAATCCTGAAGGCAAATGCAATGGGTATGTGCCAACGGCAAGACCAAAGAACTCTTGCTTTATTCCCACGCGAAGATCCACTTCTCCTTTTGCCAAGTCTCTACTCTTTATCAGCCCCTGCAACGAATTGCAAATATGAGCAACCGAACCGGTATCATATACCCATGAGCTGAGTGAAGAAGTAGCAAGATTAATTTCTATAACATTAATACCTGAAGTGGAAACCACATTTCCATTCTTCTTATCTGCCAGGTACTTTTCGCAGCCCGCTTTCTAATGCCCTGATTTCTTGCAATAGAAGCATTGGGTATCAGGTTGAGGGCCAACTTTAAGCTTCTGATGCTTAGTTTTGAGGCTTGCGATCTCATCTTGAGCCTTGCCCTTGCCCTTGCCCTTGCTCTTTCCCGTTCCCCCAGCCTTAGCCTTCCTCCTTTTGAAAGCAGTTGTTTTCTGAACCATCATCACATGATTGGGTTTTTCTTAATGCTTTCTCGTGAGCCTTGAGCATCCCATGTAGCTCGGTTAGGCTCTTCTCCATGCTATTCATATGAAGATTCATAATGAATGGCTCAAAGCTCTGAGGCAGAGACTGGAGAATAACATCTGTGGCCAAACCGAGGCTAAGGGGAAACTCAAGTTTTTCCAATCTCCCAATGTAACCAATCATCTTGATCACATGAGGATCGACCGGATCGCCTTGACCACTTACAAGCAAATAAAAGCTTTGAGATACCATACCTCTCAGCTCTTGCTTGATTCCCAAACATGCCCTTCAAGCCCACAATCATATTGTAAGCATCCTGGTCCTCATATTGCTTTTGGAGCTCGAGTCCATGGTGACTAGCATGAGACAGACTAACCTCTGTAAGCATTAACATGCTTTTCATATTCAACCTTCAAATTGCGAGCAAGATTTTCTACCGGTTCATCAGAATTGGATTCTCTAGAACATAGTCCTTCTTTTCATGCTTGAGAACAATTCTCAGGTTGCGATACCAATCAACAAAATTAGTTCCATTCAATTTTTCCCTTTCCAAAACCGATCTTAAAGCAAAACCAGGTGTAGCAGGAGTAGGAGAAGGTGCCATTGAACTACAACAAAAACATGCAAAGATTCTAAGCACTATGTTTATGTAAAATTTTTATTAAACTTTTTAATTAAAGACACTTCTATTTTATGTCCCTTTTATAGACACATAGTGAGTATTCAAGATCCATATTCATCAAACACTAGTGAGCTTTGGCATCACTGCTAGAAATTTAATGACATAGGTAAGCAACACCTTTGCTAATTACATCATATGTAACTCTTGTTTGTTGAGTATGAAAACAAGTAATGAATGCCTCCTCCATCAACTTGACTCATGGCCAGTCAACTCGCCCAAGGGCTCACATGAGGAGGAGCACTTCCGTATTCGGTGCCAATTAAGAAACCCGCCTCATGTGTGTTTTCCTAGACACCACTTGTCTTGTATAGGTTCCTTCATTATCAAATCAAATCCCAACCACTTATGTCCTCAAGCCCAAAACCGTTTTGATAGCTTGATTAAATCTACCATTGTTATGCGTGATGTGTCCAACACATCCCTATCATCTATTGAGATAGCCATTGATATACTACTTTGGCGGTCATATCAATAACGATCTAAATTCTTGATAGGTGCAACAATTGGATGGACAATTTGATTTAAAATTTATAACTATAGGGATGAACAAAGATTACTATGAACATGGCATCACATGCAATGAGCATAAAGAAAATAGCAAGGATTAAACACACATCCACGTAAAATCAAAATAAGTCGTGAAATAGCATGGCCCTTAGCATTAAGATCTCCATCATCATGCTTGTTTGTTCACCTAGCCACCTTGCTTGATTTGTTCACCTAGCCATCTTGCTTGATACCATCGTCTTCATCATTATGGATGCAACTCCTTACAACTTTTGATAATGAATTTTACATGAGGGTTTGAAGCATCACAAGTCGACACGCAGGTCGTTATACAATTAAAATAGCCTTATGGCTTGACACGGTACGCAGGCTATGTGGAAATTACATACATCACATACACATAGGCCATACCATTTCACATAATTCCTTGCAAAAACGAGTTAAACAAAAGCAACCCTACGACTCCGGGGTCCGAGGGGCAGCGCCCCTGGTGGGGTCCAAGGGGCAACGCCCCTGGCGGCGGATTGACCCAGTCCGATTGACCCAATCCGATCTAACATGATTGGCTTGGTCCCATATGGATACGTTTCAGAAACCCTGATGGCGGTAACCCGACCGGTAAGGGTAACGTCGTACCATAAACGGACTCACCCAAATCAAGATTGAGTCGGTTTGCACTTTCCTCAAACCCTAAACCGATCGATCTCATCGATGACTGCCGTCACCAATTCATCACATGAACTGGCTGAACATGTAATAGATCCAATCTACTAACCTTACACATCATATGTGCAACATCCGATCACAAAACTATACGAGATGGCTCGATACCATCAAGAGGAACGTGGTATGCTACGCTAGCACAAAAAAATCTACCGCAGAACCGTAAAGCTACTCGCAAGAAGGGATCATAGATAAGATTACCACTAGACGCGCATTGCGGAATCCTTCGCGCATCGATGTAGTGGATCGTCCTCGCCGCGATCGTTGCGTCGATGTAGTGGATCGTCCTCGCCTTGTCGTGGATCGCCCTCCCACGCCGCATCACGATGAGCGCCACCGCAGAGTCCACACGCCCGAGATGGAACGCCGCGCGTCGTGTGCAAGCACTGTCGCTCGGCAGGACAATGAGAGGAGTAGGCTAGGGTTTCGAGTGAATCACTCCTAAACCGTGGAAAGCACACCTGTGCCCTCCTCCTCCCTCCTTATATAGCCACGAGATGAAACCCTAAACTAGGGCCCATCGTGCTAAGCCCACGAGGTTCATTAATTACGGATCCAATCCAAATTAATGCGTCACACCATTAAGTGTGTGACCTGCAGTTCACATACGTTTGGACGTGGATTCGGAAAACTCCTTTTCAATCCAATAGTTGGTAGTGGCTTCTTGCAATGTATGCCAACTCCCAAACATACTATGATCAAATCGGACAGAACCTATCAAAAGTACTCATGTAATAATCCCTTTGCCAAGTATATGAAGATTGATCTCAAGGCGAGAAGCATGTCATCCTTTGATGATTCAATCCATCTCTCGTATCCGTGATATATTAATAAGTTGTGATTGACTCTCAATCACGGCATGGCCATGCACTTCCTTAATCATATCACACGAGTGGCCTTGTCATATATCTCCGTTTCATTGGAGTGGCAAATTCCATGTTGACTGCTCACTTCCTCTCGCACGCTTTCATAGTAAACATGAAAGCTACCTTTATAACTATCCGGTTAGGAAGTAGTGTTTGATAGCCCCAAGGAAAACTATTACACATGTAGGGAATATGACAATCTCGTGTCTAAGGATCATACATCTACTAGGTATGAGATACACGATGACACATAAGAATGAAACATTCTCGCAGTTGTCCCATTGCGGGTCTATCTAACCCATGTTCTTCAACATGCGTCCACAATGTATAGATGATATCTCCATATCCCATGATCTATGAAGCATGATCATCGATCACTACATGTGCTGATCTATTCATCGTTGTCCTATACGATGATATCCGATCAGAGATATTTATCGAATTACATCATTAAGTAAAGAGCTTCATAAGCAAGTCACATACTTGTTGATCAATACAATGATATACATTCATTGGACCAATAATCATATTATTATTTATAAACATAGTCATGTTACAATCATCTAAATGATTGCCTCAAGGGCATAACACTAACAATTACTTCGATGATAACTACAACCTAAACAAAAGTGTCATAAGGTTTAGGCTAATCGATGAGGTACATTTCAGAGAGGCTATCGCTACACGTGTACTCGAGGTTATTAGTAAATTTAAAATAGAAAGTAGAATTATTATCATCACTTTTGACAATGCATCATCTAACACGATAGCTATGGAGCATCTCGCACCGCACTTGGAGATTTATATTGAAGATTTCGTACTTCACTAGAGATGCATATACCACATCATTAATCTCATCGTGCAGGTAGATTTGAATAAATGAATGAAAACTACTTTGAACAACATACATGATGCTATTCAATTTGTTACAGCTTCGACGGTAAGATGTGCCCATTTCGCGGAGTACTGTAAGGCCAACAATAAGAGGGCAGGAGGATTCAATCTTGACATAAATGTTAGATGGTACTCTATGTATACTATGCTGGAGTGGTGAGGATATTACCACTGTCTTTGACAATTGTAATTATGGTAAGCAGTTGGTTAATGACGCAGATTGGGAAGTTGCCGATCTTTTTAGGACTTTTTAAAAGTTTTTTATGATACAACCAATCTTTTATCTGGTGTTTACTATTTAACTTCTTGCTCAGTCATCGAGTAACTTTGGACTTTTGCTAATTTTTTTCAAAGAAAATAGAGATAATTATGTTTTACAACCGATTCTTCAACCAAATGAGATTTTTTTTAAAAATATTTTGCAGCTATTCCACAGCTCTACTACTTTGGTACTATTTTGGATCCTCATGGAAATTTATCTGATTTGAAGGGCGCCTTCAAGGGAATCAATGAAGTATTTAATCTAATTTTTCTGAGGCTTATACTCATGTTCATAACAAGTTTTTTTACAGATTTCGACAAATATTATAAAATGTTTGGAAGCAGATATAAAGCAAGAAGAACTGTCTCAATAATATAATAAGCACGAGACGGTTCAAGTGATCCAAGCATATGAAATAAGTTAAAAGGCAAGACATCTTGTTCATCTTCCGAAGCACCAAACAGGTCGCAATGGAATCCACGAGTAGAGATCGACAACTATCTCAACGCGCCTTTTGTGGAGACTGAACTTGACATCTCGGATGGTAATGAATTCAACTTGCTCTTGTGGTGAAAGAATCACCAACGTATTTATCCTGTACTATCGCAATTTGCACGGGATGTACTTATGATTCCGATGTTGATTGTCTCATCAGAAGCTATTTTTCAGTTCGATGGGTAGTATACTTGAGCCAATGTGCTCGTCTCTCGTACCTGAGACGGTTGAGGAAATCACATGCCTCAAAGACTGAGAATGTGTAGATGAGAGAACACAACATCAGACCAAGAATCCGGAGATCGTGGAGGTGTTAGCCGACCTTGGCTACCTCGATCTTAACTAGCCTATGTATATGTATGTAGCTATTGTACTCTTTTTCTTACTATGGGTACTCTACACTACGGTATAAGGTTTTTAATGAGATAGTAACTCTGTACCTATTTAAGAATGAATAAAATTTAGCTCTTCTTCTCCTAATATTTGTTTCCTGTCTTTAGCCCTATACAACTATAGTTTCTTTCCTCTCGTCACAATAGTATAAATAGATCGAATCTAAACCATCATAACATAAAAATAGCACGACTTACTGATAAACTATACTAGGCTCAGTAGAGATGAGTCGAGCCACACAGTCTAGATCCAGAGATGACCCATCACTGAGCTCTACTCCAGTAGGAATAAATTTGGCCACGCGCCGCCCACAGTGCGGTGCGCGACTTTGAACCGACACGACCGTCGATTACGTCCTTTGATTGATCGAGACATGCATGATTAAAGGCGATTAGTGCGTCTCGTTTTTTTTTTTTTTTTTGCCCTTTAGTAGCGTTTGTCCCATGGAATCTAGCAAAGACTGGAAACGCCTTTAGCCCGCCGATACAAAGAAAGAGGAAGGCGAATAAAAAGGCCTTTAGCTCGCTAAAAATACAGGGAAAGATTTCGCCAGGTAGGCATGTCGAAAATGGGCTCATATCTGTCCGGGCCGACGATCTCCAGAAATTGAAACTGTGCCCAAACCAATCTGCAGCCTTTTTATTTTTATTTTTTTGTTATGTATCTTTGTTGCTGCACGAGTGATGATTCAATTTCAAATGCAACAAGTGCAAGGTAAAGTTAGTACATTACCGTTCTCTACGTTAATCGAATAACCATGTGTAGAAAGTAGAAACCCTTAACACATGCTACTCAGTGCTCAGTGCTCACCAAGTCACCCGTCTAATCGTATCATTAGGTGGTGGCATGATTCAGCCGTGTGCTTAAATTCCAAACCCTCTGCCGCTGTGTCCGACAGGGGAGTACAGATTCTGACAGTGGACTATTCCTGGGTCATAAATACATGTTATTTTAAGCATTGGTATGTTCTTGAAACATAATTTTAACCACTATTTTTTATTATAATATATTTATAAAATCTAATAAAATTAAAATATTTTAAAAGTAATTTGTAAGACAAATATACACATATGATTTTCCTGTATCCGATTTTAATATTTTAAAAATATTGATAGTCAAAGTTTGATTGCATTTATATCCAAACCGACATGTATTTGTGATTGGAGGGAATATAACTAAGGGCACATTTGCAATGAACGAAATTAAAAACCCGCAAAAAATTAGGAGAATTTTTCAGTTCCAAATCTGCCTAAAGTGAGGCATAAATACATATAAGGTTATCTAGTCAACCATAGCCTAGCCTAACGGTATGTCACCTTGTCTCAGGTCACAGTTCACGTTAATCCTAGGGCGTGTGTACATTATTTACATCTATAGTGAAGTCAAGATGAAAATAGATGTTGTGTTTAAAAGAGCTAGGCTAATTTTTTTTACAAAAAATTGAAGCAAACTGAGCAAGATTGAGACAAACACAACAAATATAATCTTGTGTAATCTGAATACAAAGGTAGCAATCATAGTTTCGTGCAATCCAAATTCATATATGAATTGAAGAGAACAAAAAAAAGATAAAGAAATATAATAAAAAATACTTCACCCAAGGTTACCGATCGATGGTTGACTCGAGCTTAGTAAAACCTTCCTGGTGGCCACACCACTGATTTACATGAATTTTCCACTATAGGTTTTGGAGGCTCGAATGTGCGACTTGGGTATCAACTGTGAGGACGACCAGACTAAGAGAGATGCTTCCATACTTTTCTTTTCAACGGTTATACAAATATGAAAGCATAAATAAATGGTAGATTGTGATTACTTACCCTTTCGCTTGTTTCAAGATTTATACAACTTATATCGAGAGAGAAAGCATTGAAGCACTGCTCACTGACTAATCAATTGTTCCTGCCATCAACGTGTGGCTAGACCAGAGACCGTACACGGGACCCACACGTCAGTCTCACTTCACACTTTGGCTTTCCATGCACAGCGTTGCTCATCGATCAGTATAAAAGGTTCGCCCCGTAGCCTCTCCCTGGCCTCCACGCTACTGTTGCAATATGGATTCAGACCTGACCTGCCACCCGCAAACCCAAAGACTTGCCTCTTTTCTTTGCTAGTCGCCAAGGTCTTCCGGGCCGACAAACAATCTCGTTAGAAGTGGAATGAAAATTTCTTCAACTGCATTCTTCGATAAGTTCAAATTTAAAATAAATATATTTTAAAAAAAATTAATGAGACTCGAGTGACAATAACTTACTAGCTTAAATTTAAAATAATCACTTAAATAATAAATAAAATAATTTTATATTAAGCTCAATAATACCTCGTAGAGCTTGATGGGCAGAATTTTTTACTATCTTAGCTCCTTTAAAAATTATTATTACGAAAATAGTCTCTGTTCAGTTCGATTTGCGAAAATAGGCCTCTATGTCGCTCGTGGGGGGAGCTGCACGCGGTTGCAGCGCTTTGGGAGAGCTGCACCGGCCGGTGCAGCATTGCGGAACCGCTGCAAGGGCAGTGTAGCAGCCCGGGAGCACTGCACGGCGGCGCAACGGCTCTACTTGGCATTTTTTGTAATTTTTTCCTAATCCAGCTTTATATTATTGTAATGAAAAATTACAGAAATGAAATGTCGATTTAAAAAATTAGAAATAAACTATCTGTCGGTGTTTGAAATGTTGCCGTTTCAAATACGGACGGATAGTCTTTCGCCAGTTCGGCGGGACTCTTTGCCGCCAATCGCAAAAAGTGAAAATTTCAAATGTATTGTGTTGTAGATTTAGCCATGAGCAGTTTTTTTTTGGAAAATAGACGCTAAGCCCGCACGTGCCGCGCACATATATTTGCTCGTTGTATATTCCATGTTGTGAAGTAGGTTGAGGATGTTGTCACATATGTTGATGTTGTTCTTGAAATTGGTACAGTCGTTGCATGTTCAAAGTTCGAAAAGAACAGAATGAATGAAACATAGTATATCATAACAATGGTGGATTACATGGTGCGTACAAATGGCGGCACAGAGCAGCCACGAACATGTACAAAAGTAGATACTAGTGCACCTTTTGGACTTGTAAAAGGGCGGGATGAACTACGCTTTAATGGCGGAGGACATTAAGGCTCGAATGGGTAACCATAAGGCACCCACATGGAGTGTTGATCGTCACGACGGCGCGGACGGGGCTGCTGGTCGCGGTAGTGGCAAGCACAGCTACATGTGGTATTGCCGTAGCAGCAGTAAGTGTGGTAGTCACTATCGAGGTGGTGAAAGTTCAAGCTCCATTAGTTTGGTTTTGGTGTTAATGACAAATCTAATATTGAAACTAACTCTTTTGTTGAGCTTAACTCCCTTTAGTCGCTTTTGGATGAAAAAGATTGAAATATCAAAGGTATGCATTCGAGTTTATATTATTATATTTTGTTGCATTCTTTGATGTCAAATATGTTATGATTTTATTGATAAATCTAAATGTGAGACTAACATGTTTATTGAGTATATTTTTGAATAGTCTCGTGAAAAAGAAAAATAGATATCCAAAAGATATATATCCAATGCAACTTTATTATTTCTAGATATATTTCTTGGATTCAAGATAAAGGGTGAACTTCCTCATTATTTTAACATTAAGATGTGCATTTTGTTTCCGACTCTATATATAAATGAATGCACGCATTTAGGGGGAGTTCATGCTTTACCTTGATGTTTCAATAGTACTGATCTAATTCATCTTTCTATATCAAGGATCATTACTTTGAAACAATTCCTCGAGTATATTTAACTTGTGTAGTTGTAGTATACTCATGGCAATATAGGATAAACTCAAAAGCAATCAAAAATTGAATATGTGCATATTGATTCGAGTTCATTTATTTGTATGCACACATCTAACGGAGTTTATTTTGTAATTAATGATCTTAAGAGTATTGATATCTTTCCACCACTCCATATAAATTGGATCATTACTTTTAGATTCCATCAAATTGAGTATATGAAACTTGTGTAGTTAATATATATACTCATGACAATTTAAATACAATTTAAATTGTGTTCGGTTGCCATTCAATCAACAAAGAACTAGTCATGTGTTGATGGTTCACTTTGTTGATCCTAGGGCAATCGAAAGTTCTTGAGTATATGAAGCATTAGTTGCATTAATATACTCAAGATACAATTAATCTTTCAATCATTTATCTTTGGGTTGTGGTCAATTATCAAAGGAAAAGATCAAAGGATCTTGAGAGCATCCAATATGTGTTAATGGAGTGCAATGATGATTGAGACAACCATGTGTTTTGGACTAACACTTTCAATGAGTTTGAAATAGGTTAAGTGCAAGGTTGAGATAGATGAACGAGAAAAGGACGTCATCATGTGTTGATGAGCATCAAGAGAGGATCCCGAAGCTAAGACAAGGGGAGTTCATCATGTGTTGATGAACAAGACGAAGATCCCGACTTAGAGAGAAGATGGAATCATAAAAGCTCAAAGTGGATGTGTTAGAAGCAAAGGTATAACTTGCTAGGGCTAAGGATGTGTTCCTAGTCTTTTACCGGTCTCGGTGTTCGGATGGGAGACTGGGTTGCTAGTTAGGTGCCATACTATTAAGAGGGGTTAAGTATTTTAGCTTGAGCTTCATCATGTGTTGATGAACTCAATCCGGTTCACTCTAGCTCACTCTATTGGTTGGTTCTTGCATGAGCTAAGTATTTGCATGTGTTGCAAATAAGGGAGTTCATGCTTGCTTCTTATTGAACTTGATTTGGTTTTTGTATAGAGCTATGGATTTGCATATGTTGCAAAAAGGGAGATAGCTCATGTAATTTGGTCTATGTGGTTTTTTCATAGAGCTAAGTTTTGTATGTGTTGCAAAAGGTGAGAGCTCATGCATCGGTGTTTTAGCTTGTGATTTGATCATGTGTTGATCATCACAAGGCTAAGTAAAGTTTATGATTTTTCTATTTGCAAATGTGTTTTGCAAATAATCTAGAGGTTATGGTTTTGATCCTAAAGCATGTGTTGGCATTTGCAAATGTGTTTTGCAAAGTGTCGGGATCATGTGTTGATCCTTACATGGCTAGAGGATTGATCTCATGAGTTCTCGATTTATTTGCAAATATGTTTTGCAAATTATTTTGATCATGAGTTGATCACCAAATGGCATAAGATTTGATCTTATTAACTCTCTCTAGCTTGTAGTCACGCTCTTGATCAAGTCTATGTGAGGGATTTCGAGAAATCAGATTTTAAACTTGAATGACTACATTATAGTCTTTATTTTTGTGATATTTAAAAATATCTATGGTTGCTTAAATCTTGAAAATGGGTGAAAATTGTAGCCCTCGTGATAAGCTTCGCATAAAATCAAAAATCACCTAAATCGAAGGTCGGAGTAAAAAGTTATGACTGTTTTACTTGCTGAAACAGTGGTATTACCGCAATTTACACAGTGGTAGTACCGATTTTCGGTACTACCGAATTTTACATGGCAGTAGTACCGCTGGAGCGGTACTACCGCTCCAGAAGCTCGGTAGTTATTTTCTAGAACCGTGTTTTTGAGTGTTTGGGGCAAAAAATATCGGTAGTATCGGGGTACTGTAGTAACGGCTATTTTCAGTGTATTTAGTGCCCAGAACTATCCGTTGGGGTTGAGGTTGGTATTACCGCCCTTTACATGGCGGTAGTACCGGAAATTACTGATTTTTGGGTATTTTGCCCCGAACAGCTAGTTTTTTGAGGGGCTATAAAAGAGGTCGAGCTAGTAGGGTTTTGGAGCTGCTCAAGCACCCATTTGAGGTATTCTTGTGATAGCAAAACCCCAAGAGCTCATAGAGCCATATTTGAGTGATTTGAGATGAATTTGATTTAGAGTTTCTTGTGTAGAATCTCTTTGGTGTTGATTTGCTTTCTCTTGAGCTAGTATGAGCCTCTCCTCTACATTGTGCGTGTGTTGCACTTTGTGAGCAAGGAGAGAAGCCTCTAGTTGCATGTGTTGCATCTAGAGAAGGATTGAGCATACTTGTGCATGTGTTGCACTTGGTGAGGTTCAAGCTAGAGGACTTGACTTGTTACTCTTGGTGTTTGCCGACACCTAGACGACGTGTGGAGGCGTCGTGCACGGTGACCTTCTCAAGGAGATTGTGAGAAGGCCTGGCAAAGTTGTGAAGGTCGGAGCTCGCCTACCCGAAGGGGAAAAGAGCTACCACTAGTGGAATTTAGGCGGATGCTCAATTCGTGAAGCCGGTCCAAAGTGGTTTGGGCTTGCCTTAACGTGGATTAGGGGAGACCGGCAAGTCTCCGAACACCACGGTAAAACATCAGTGTCTCTTTATGTTTGCTTGCAATTCTCTATTTACATTGTTGCAATTTACATTCCTAAAATTAAATTGCTTGATTGTCTTTAAGAATGTATATTCTTGAGTAGAGATATTATTAGCTAGTGCACTTAGTAAGCCTAGTTGATTTAGGCTCTTATTTGTCAAAACCTTAGTTTATCGCTTTCGCATTGATTATTATTTAGATTTTGACATAGAGATCAATAGAGCGTGTATTTAGTGAGAAGAATTATTAAAACTGCCTATTCACCTCCCCTCTAGTCGGCATCCTCGATCTTACAGGTGGACGACCTTCTCATTGTTCCTCTCCCTGAGTCTCCCTAAGGTGCATTAAATTACCGTAACATTATTAAAATTATGCATGCATCACAGTATTATTGTCATTTTATATACTGCTGATTATGTCATATCATGCAGGTGCTACAATAATATTACAATACCTATATTAATATTTCACTAACATTATGCCATCACATACACAACTAGATACTAATACTAGAAGCCGTTATAGGTAGCTGCAACATTTGTTAGTGCAAGCTGTGAATATTATAAGCCCAAGTTAGAGGCTTGTGCCATTTTAAATATTTTGGGGATGCAGCCACCCTAATAATCCCTCCTAGGAGTGAAGCGATTGTTTCGGATTATATCTTATTTGCAAGAACAAATGACCATATTGCTCATTATTCATTATAAAAGTAGCTCGATGGTTGAATAATCAGAATGTAATATCTAACCACATTTCCAAGGAGTTAGTTGCTAATGAAAAATGAGGATAACCAGATGGGACAGACATGTCCAATGATATTGATGTGTGCATCCTCTTGCAAAATAACATCATGCGCACAGGATAAAAAGAATAACCATACGATACTGTTTTCTTATGGTTAAATATTTACATGTCAAAGTGTTGAACCGAAGACAACTGATTTGAGTAGAAATATATTCACACAAATATTCTGTTACTATTATCCTAAAATTATTAGCACTATGCATGCATCGCAGTATTACTGTCACTTCACATACTAGTGATTATATCACATCATACTGATACTACACTAATATTACAATATTCGTACTAATATTTTGCTAACATTATACCATTACTTACGCTATATACCGTTAATTCATGTATGACTATTTATTCTAATATTGTTATTACATGTACTAATACCTTTTTTTTCATGTACTACTAATTGCACTACAGTCACGACAAGTACACGCCATTATTTATGCCGTTCATGAACACTAAATACACACTGTTATTGTATGTATTTACTATTATTCCAACACCGTCATTTTATGTACTGCTCGTTCGACTAGTACTGTTGTTTTATGTCATACTACTTATACTAATATTCTTTAAAAAATCAAAAACAGAATGAACATAATTGGGACAGTAACCTTGTCAGAATTTTATAAATTTTCTCGAGTGTGATCATGATCTAAAATTTTTATGAGAGTTTAAGAATTGTCTCAGTACCATTCTATAAGCATTGAACTTCATTGTTATATTATATTTCAAAAAATCAAAAAGAGAAAGAACATAAATGGTATTGTGCCTTGTAAGAATTTTATAAATTCACTGGATTGTGATCATGATTCAAAATTTTTATGAGATCTTAAGCATTTTTTATCACCCTTCTGTAAAATTTTCAAAAAATTTAAACATTTTTTTATTGCTAAAGCAAATCTATGTATTGATCATCAGGCTTTTATCAGGACGTAGTACTGTCAAAATTTTTTAAAATTATTTAAGTATGATAATCATCTAAAAATTTTATAAAAACGTTAATATTACATGATTACCATTAAAAAAATAAAAAAAATTCTAATGTGATTTGAACCATTTTTTATTTTGTTCAAGTTTGCCGGTAAGCCTTTTAGCAGGATAGTAGCACTGTTCGAATTTTTAAAACTTCGCGAAGCTTAATCATCATTTGAAAATTTATGAGAATATTAATGATGCATCATAACCATGCAAAAAGAATTCAAAATTTTCTAACGTGGTTTGAACCATTTTTCATTCGGTTCAAACTTGTCGGTCAACATTTTATCAGGGCAGTAGCAATGTTCGAATTTTTATAAATTCCTCAAACTTGACAATCATCTGAAATTTTTATGGAAACATCCCGAATGAGTCAGGAACCTCCAAAAAAAATTTAAAATTTTTTCTACATCGTTTGAACCATTTGTTGCTCAGTTGAAATTTGCCAAAATTTCGGCAATTTCGCCTGAAATTTCGGATATTTCGCCCGAAATTCAGTCCAAAAACTCCGGAATTGAATTTTGTTTTTTTAATTTCGTCCGGATTTTATCCGAAATAACGAGATTTCGCTGAAATTTCGGTCATCAGCCAAATCTTATCTAAAACGAAATTTGACCTGGCCCGCTGCTCGCAAGTGCAGCACCTGGGACGCGCTACATCCGGGGGCCGGCCGGTTGGAGCGCCTGGGAGACGCGGGTCCCCTGCAGACGGTGGACCCGACAGAATCAGCGCCTGGGCTGCGCGAGATTCCCTAGAAGAGGGGCTATTTTTGCGTTTCCTGTTTGACGGGGGCTATTTTCGTAAAAACAATTTTAAAAGCTGCCAAAACAGTAAAAATTTCTGATGGGCAGACCGCAGCCCTGCTCGCGATGGAAGCAGAGTGCCCCAACCCCAAGCAACCCCCGTCTCTGCCCGAGGCGCAGGAAAAGTGGGGAGGAGGACGATCCTCGCCATGGATCTCGACGCGGCGGAGTCGCATCAGGCGACGGTTCGTCCTCTCGCCCACTTCTGCACCTCGTTTCTTGCGTTTCTTGGGGGAGTTCCGTTGGTTTGTCGCCGGATGCTCGGGTTCGTTCCTTGGTGGCGCGTTTCTTGGGGGCGGAGTTCTTGCGGCGGGACGTGTTGTTGAGGGTTTGCGCCTGGGATCGGGAGGGGGGCGGCCTTTCCGGATTCTTTGCGTGGGAATAGGCGAAGAATTGCTCGCCGATTTGGGAATCGGACCAGCTTTATGGTCGGGTGCCTTGCAGAAGAGGGGTTCTTTGACCTATGTTTTGCTGCCATGGATCGCAGACGGAATGTTCTTTCTGAATAGGGCTCGGCAGCATGAGGTGCAGGGGAGAAACGAGCCTTCCTAGAGAAGCATTGGTAGCGCAGTTAGAGCTAAAGAATCTGTAGATAGCGGCAAATGGAGAACCCCTTTGTGC
The DNA here is from genome assembly GCA_036346275.1 of Otatea glauca. Taxonomy (NCBI): domain Eukaryota; kingdom Viridiplantae; phylum Streptophyta; class Magnoliopsida; order Poales; family Poaceae; genus Otatea; species Otatea glauca. The sequence continues at coordinate 36,327,813 of CM070717.1, forward strand.
AGCTTCTTGCAAACGTAGCTCGGCGTTGGAATTGAAGGATTAGCGGTTTAGCACTGTGTGGTGTGGCCTGCGTAGTTAGTATTTGAGAGAATGCTGGCTGTATGGGCGTCGATGGCCAAGGAAAGTTTAGTTGCTATCGGCAGCTTCATCTACACGAAGCTATTTCTTTTGTTACAACATCTTGTTCATGCTAGGCATGTGAGGTTATGGTTGGGTTGGCAGAGAAACAGTACCGTATCTTGGGAAAGGTTTGGAGGGGGGCTGCCAGGTGTTCTGCAATACAGCGTAATGGTTGCAAACTACATGCCTTTCACTTGTTCTTGAGACAACATTTATACTTATTTTTGTGTTGCCCTCTCGAGAGATGCCTGATTATTCATAATTTCATACCTTGCCATGTCAAATATGATAACTTACCGCAAACTTCTGAAAGATATTTATGGCTTCAGCATAATTTTTTTTTGTAGCAACCTTTGCTTCTCACATTGATCCTTTTCCAAAAACATATTATCCTTTTCTGGTCCAGTGATGGGTTTAATTTTTGTGTCCAAATCTTAGGTAAGTTCTACAATTATATATTTTAAAATAACTTAGTTATAACATTTTGCAAATGCTATTCTTTTACTGCCTATGAATAAAATTTCTTTTGTGGTCAAAATTTATCAATCATCAGTTTTCCACAAGTAGAAAAGGAAAAAGTCAAATGAAGTCTAACAGCTGTGTTGCCTTTCAAAAATTCCAGAACAAGCTAAAAGCAGTGGTGGAAGATCTTGGACATGAGATCCGAGTTTTTTCAAGCACAACATTTGAGTCTATACCTAGCACTTTGCCTATGGCAGATCATGGTACAAAACTTTATTTGCTTTTGCTTTACTACAATCTGTCTTTATGGTAGTTGTGACATCAAAGCATGGTTCATGCAGAGGAAGACGATGGCTTCTATGAGCTTCAGCCTGCTGACTATTTCAACTTGATTTCAAACAGGATGGCAGGTAACTTATATTGGCACTATATATTGTTTGAGAACCTTCGCATTTAACGCTTTAACATCTTCTTAGCACTGTCCAAATCATACTTGCCTTAAATTTTTTTGACTCTAACACTGTTTAAAATGATGACACTGTGCAGAACAATCGAAAGTTCTGAAGACTCGTAAAATGCGGGAAGCAGAACTTGCTGCTCATCGAGCAAAGATAACAAAGGTAGGGCTATAATGCAGTAATCCACACTGCTCCTATTTAATTATTTTGGCATACTACCTGTGCCAATGCTCTTGTTCCCCTTCCAGGTCATTTTTATTGAGTTTTTTTTTATCTAACCTTATCTGAACAGTACCTTTGATCATGTTTTAAAAACGAATGTACTTTGTATAAACAAATATATCTTCTAATTATAGCTTCTAGCATGTGAAATCATCTTAAGAAATGCTTCAAAAATAATGCACATAGTTCTAATTATTTATTTTAAAAGTAATTTTCTGCTTATTCTTATTAATTTTGGTATTATATTTTTTAAATGGAGTTGTCTTAAGCACACTTGCTTGCTCTCTTCAGTATATCTTCTCTTTCTGGAACTAATTTGGGGTAACATCCATTTTGTTGCTAACCTCCTTAAATGTAGGCAGTAATGAGGGTGCGATTCCCTGATGGTTACATTCTTGAGGCTGACTTTCATCCATCAGAGACGGTTCGTAGTCTGGTGGATCTTCTCATGAAAATAATTGCTAGACCAGACCTGCCATTCTATCTTTGTAAGTTCTGCTGCTCTGTTCAGAAATGATTGATGTAGAGTTTAAGGAGTCGAACAATAAACTGGTTATGATTTCCTTAGGTTTTCATCAGCCCTGATGTGATGGTATACTCTTATCTATGATAAGACTTATTTATCTTTTTCATTAACAAGCAAATATGTTGGCAATCATGACAAGCAGGGAAACAACTAAACCTCCTATAAATAGTTCCACTCTTATCATTACGGTATTTGTGAACAAAATTTCAATGCATCACTTATCATTACGGTATTCTATAACCAATTTTTGCTGCTTTTTTTTATGAGGCAACTGTTGTGAAGTGCTATAAGTTAAATTGAAAATAATTTGGTACAACCATTCACAACACTGATTTGATGAGTTCATATGTCAGTAACAAAAATGGGAAAGCTCTTCTCATTGCATTGTCTTCTAACAAGCTTGGTGTCAACAATGGATTACATAATCATTTTTTTATGCCCTTCAATTTGAATAACACCAGTGTCCAAATTGATGCAGTCTGACGATAGCTTTGATACTGCATGTTTTAGATAAAATATGCATTATAGAATGTTGAACTTGTAAAAGGTTGAGGCTGGTAATCATCATGATCCTCTAATGTCATTCATCACAAGTTTCACTGAAATGGCATTTCCTTAGATTTTCCGTAATCATATCTTGGACATGTACCAGTTACAATTTCCTAATGCCCGATCCGTTTGGTTCCACAACAGATACAGTTCCTCCAAAGCAGCGAATATTAGACACATCACAGAACTTCTACACAGTTGGCTTTGTTCCTGGAGCTAATGTCTTCTTTTCTTATGATCTGCCAGAAGGTATGCCATTATCTTATTAAGGAGTACCATGTTGAGCAAATAAGCAAGAATCACTTCTTAGCTGAGGGTTTTAACATTTTTTTGTGTTTCTTAACAAAGATCGTGTTTCCGTGTCTTGCACTCATGTAAAGTTGTGTTTCTAATGCATGTGAAGACATGCACAGGATCTTGATTACCAACTCTTTTTTCAGCATTTGGCTCTTGTCAGTCCTGTGAATATGCTACTGTACAAGTTTTTGTGGTTGTTAGACGTTCAGATATTCACATCCTTCTTTTAGAGGAGATATTCATGTGTTGGACATGCAGGTTTGAAGTTAAATACAGATGGTGTAAAATCAGGAGCATATCTCCGTGAAGAAATTCGAACATTGGATGGACTGTCACTTGCCTCAAAACCTGCTCATCACTCTGATGATTCTAAGATGAACTCTGCTTCTGCTCATCAATCTGATGGATCCCAGTCTGATTCTGCACCACCAACAAATAAGAAACCAGCCAGACCAAAGTGGTTTAAAGGGTAATGTTGCTTCTAGTGCCATACTGTTAGGAAAGAGCGTACGATGAGCAAGTTTATAGTTTATAAAACTACACTGCTAGTGTATAGTTTTTATTCATAATTGATCTGTTTGCGATTGTTGATTTTACACTTTTCTAAGTTGTCTCTTTTTGGAGTTTTATTCAGAACGAAAGAATCCATGGAGATGCTTGTGAGTTTATTACATACTTTAGGAGACTAAAAAATCCAACAGCAGTCTATTCATGATGGTGCTCCAATATTGACAAAACCCCTCTCCAAGTAATATCGATGAATGACCAACAAGCCTAGTTTTTACAACTTGACTGAATCACCTGCAGAATCGCAGCTCATAACTTCCCGACATTACCATTTCTAAAGATCATACCATGTTACTAGCGAAATTTGTGTTGAATTTTGCGTTTGCACTTTACTGACGATAAAGATGTAAAGTAGCTGTTGCAGTTCCATTTTGATGCATGCATTTCATGCTATATATGTGTTGACAGAATGCAACAAAAGAATATTTTCTTTTGCAACACTGTTGCTTGTTTGGTTCATTATCAGCATGTCTTTTAACTTATTCAAGATAATGACATTTTTATGTAACCCTTTGCAGGTGAGACTGTCAAGAGCGTCAAGAGTGCACTGAAGTTGTTGAACCAGCACAATAGCACTCTGTTAGGCCTTTCAGCGCTCACAATACGTGGTTCATCAACTTTCATGGTTCAGCAACTTCAGCTTGGAACAGGATGCACTGTTGTAGTACTAGATTCCTCTGTGCACTGAAGTTGTTGAACCATCAGAACTAGATCTAATCTTTTCTTGGTGGTAGCATGTAAGAGAATCTGATGTGTCCTACACCACATCAGAAGTGTTGTGTTGTAGCTTAGCGCTTTCCCACCTTACAGTTGTGCAAGAGACCCCATAGAAACAGAGGGAATAATGGTGCCCCGTGGTCTACACTTTACAGCATGGTGCTGCTGTACTTGTCCTTACAAATGCTTTGAGTTGGCCGGGAAAATACCAATAAAACATGGGGTTTCAGGCCTGAATTACTTGCGCATTATCCTGTTTACACCATGATATTACCTCACGTTGCTTTCTTGTAGCGATTCTTGATGTTGATCGAGCCCTCATCAGCGACAAGTTTGTTGCAAAGTGCTATATATTTTCAACAGCTACTAGTGGCCGTGGGCCAGCAAGATTTTGTGTGAAGATTGCGATATTTTGGACCCATTGTGCTCAATGTTTAATTAATACCTCTTGTATTGTGCTGAGTGGATGCCTTTCACAAGAACGTTTTTATTTGATACTCCTCCGTTCTAAAATATAATATAAGACCTATAGTTTGAATGATCTTATTCAAAAATATAAAGCTTGTATGTAGATTTAATAAGATTTTTTCTACTGTATCCCTATTTATTCTCTCTCAACTACATGTATTTATTTATTGCCATCACACATAAACTATTATCTTTCATCTTTCAAGATAATTAAGTGGAGTATCTAAGTCATTTTCACTCGTACCTTTCTCAATTTCACCTTAAACTTAATCTTTATACAAAGTCAAAATACACCTTACATTTTTGAACAGATGAATTACTATAAAATCTGCATAATCCCAGGCTTGGAATTTGAAGCCTAGTTGTTGAGCTAAGAGTGAGACCGGTACTGGATTGCTAATTGCATCATCTACCTCGTGATCTTCTGCTCCACAAATAAAGACCCACATGGCTGCTAAGCTTTCTGTGGCTGAGAGTTGAGGCTGCTTTGCGGATGTATGTATACCTTATATTACAGAGAAAAGGATTCCTGCCCTCTCAGCTCGTGCCGTACGCTCCTTACTGTTTTCGCTCAATCGTCGGCGCCACGTGCTTGCGGTAGTGCCCGGAGATGCTTCTTGCGAGTTGAACCTACTGGATGCATACGTGCGGCGTCACGCCGTGTATATTACAGAGAAAAGGATTCCTGCCCTCTCAGCTCGTGCCGTACGCTCCTTACTGTTTTCGCTCAATCGTCGGCGCCACGTGCTTGCGGTAGTGCCCGGAGATGCTTCTTGCGAGTTGAACCTACTGGATGCATACGCGCGGCGTCACGCCGTGCACTTGCGCCGTGACGCCACGCAAGGGTGAGTTTTCGGATAATCGATAAAATTTAACTGCATCAATAGCATTATCAGAATTCTTAAAAATCACAAAAGTTTTATCATACTTTGAAATTTTTATGATAGCTTAGGAATGTTCTCGGGGCCCTCCTCAAAAAGTTTCAAAAATTTCCAGCATGCTTTAACAGCTCAATTAAATTAGTGAAGTTACTTTAAATGCATTAGCACCATTGTCAGATTTTTTAAAAATTTCATAAGTTTGATCATAATCTGAATTTTTTTTGGTATCTTAGGTATTCTCTCAGGACCCTTCTCAAAAATCTTGAAAAATAAAATTCATTTGATGGCTCTGGAAAACAAAAACAGCGAAATTTAAACGCATTTATAATTTCTAAAAATCGCACAAGCTTAATAATGGTCCAATTTTTTTATGGTAGCTTAATAATTCTATCAGGACCATTATAAAAAATTAAAAAAAATTACAACATGATTTATTATCTCAATTAAATTAGTGGAGTTGCTCTGAATGCTTTAGTAGCATTGTTAGAATTTTTAAAAATTGTACAAGTTTGATCACGATTTGAATTTTTTATGGTAGCTTAGGAATTCTCTGAGGACCCTAATAAAAAAGTTTCAAAAATTTATAACATTATTTGATAGCTCAATTAAATCAGAAAAAATTACCTCAACCGATGAACAGATCTAAACGTAATTATGCATTTTTTAGAGGTTTCCATGGAAGGAGGACACGTGGGGGGCTCCCTGGGAGGTAACTCTATGGAGTATAATAAAGGTGGTATTTATGGTAGCTTAGGAATTCTCTGAGGGCCCTTATAAAAAAGTTTCAAAAATTTATAATATTATTTGATAGCTCAATTAAATTAGAAAAAAATTACCTCAACCGATGAAAGGAGATAAACGTAATTATGCATTTTTTTATGTGCTTTCATGGAGGGAGGACATGTGGGGACTCCCTGGCCGGTAACTCTGTGGAGTATAATAAAAGATAGTAATGTCATGCTTTTGTCGCCTGCATTTCTATTCTATGGCTTTTTGGCGCTTTGGTCCATTTCTTCTGCAGAATTTCAATGCAGTCGCAAAAATGGCACACTTCATTCATTTCATTCAAGGTCTTATATTCCATGAGTATTTTTTAGAGAAACCTTTTCCATGAGTATTTTTTAGAGAAACCTATATCAATAACTTATACACGAGTATCCATCTTACATTGAAGATTTTGAATGAACAATATGCTACCATCGAGTCTTTGAAAGGATGAATGCATTGTTTTCTTTATATTTCTCCTTGTGGACTTCGCATTTTTCAACGACGTCATAATTGCCAACGATCAGTTTGGGTGGCAAAATTTAGGTTGGCATGATCCGATCGATCTACTTACTGCTGTATATGGTGTGGGGGCTGTGCCCTGTGTCTGTATGTGGAGGGTCCCTTTCTAGAGAGTTTGGCATCCACAAATTGGATTTCAGAGCAGCCATCCACCGACAGGCATGCAACAGCGCATTCTTGCTCACTCACATAGTAGACAGTAGTACTGTACCCGTCCCAGTGACCACCTCACTTTTGAGAGTGCCTCTTAGATTCAGGTTTTGAACTAGGCTTGCTTCATCTTGCCTCATCAGTAATTCAGTATCCATAACTGTGAGTCCACAGTAATATGACACAAGAATTCTCAATGCATAGCTGCTGCCCTTGCCGTTGATCTTGTTCTGATGACATCTTACATCGAACGAGACGCCCAAGAAAAGAGGTGTGTGTGGAAATCGAGTCTGAAACTCTGAAGATTTGTTGCTAGTTTCCAAGTTGCTGACTCGAACACACGGAACGCTTCAATGGAGTTTCCCGCGACGCCGACCGCATCTGCAAATAGGCACTACATTCTGGACTCCCGGCATCTCTTCATTCATGGGTTGTAAGCAAGCTGACAAATCAGCAACTGCTCAACCACATGCAGATTTGGATCGGTCTTTCTTTGGTTTAATCGAGAGCACGCACGTCTGGCCAAATAAGAAAGGGTGTCATGATCTGCAGATACCGAGTGCCGGTGCTGCTGCATCCGATGCAGTAGAAGCATCTTCCATCGAGCCAAATGGTAATGGCAGATCCCCATTGCTCATCAGCAACTCCCATAGGATGAACCGCTCCATCAAGGTTCTTGTCCGCGTGTACTGCCCTGCATGTTCTCACACCAGTAATGCCGCATGGGTTAAGATTTAGGACAGATCTGAGCCAAGCTCCTGGTACTAGGCTACTAGCAAGCCGCACGGAGATCTGTGTGCTGTAAGGGGAAAAATGATGAAGCAGAAACAAAAAGCATGGAGCAACAACAAAAATTCACCTCCTAATAGTGAATGAAAGAGTTCCTGACCTTTTCTTTTTTTTAAAAAAAACAAAAAGGTCTCTAGTACGGAAAAAAGCTACGTATCTTTACTTTTTATGAAGGAACTCAAGGCACTGTCGTGATTTTCAACTATTACAACCTTGTGCGATATACTCTACCATTAAGATAACACGGTTTCGGTAGAAGATCTAGGCTCATAATTTGCCAGCAACAAGAATTAGCTATGAAATAAAACCACCTTACTTCCTTGACAGGACATGGCCTGAGCTGATGCAACCAGAGCTACAGACCACAAGGCACACATCAAGATCATTTATTTTTAGGGCACAACCGAATGCCATCATAGGTGGTTTAATCGTCCCATCAAAGTAGATCGGCAGGTATGTATCCCTGATGGCCGCATTTTGTAAGAGCAATCAGATGAAAACGAACCATTAGAAACAAACGATTGCAATGAAGTGCCCATCCCAGTAACTGTAGAAGAAGAAAAAAAATCGCTGCTCTGATTATAGCAAACAAAATCTTTGGACTTTCAGCTAGATAGCTGTGAGTCAAACCAAACCATCAAGGATCAAGCGTTCATGTGGGATTTGCTCGGCTCTCACATGGAGATGGACATGCGTCCTGCCACCTCGACAGTAATAACCAGCCGTTGTTGTTTCAGCTGCAGCGTCTGTTAAGATATTATTTGTTTGTTCTCCACGTGCAAACGGTGTCAACGTCGCCCCCAATCCGCTAGACCGAAGCTGAAAACCATTACCCACACACTTCTCTATCTCAACCGTCTTATGGGAAATCCATATGCCATAGGAAGGATACTGCTACAATGTTTTAGTTAGGTTCAATAAGTTACCTAGCGAAAATAATCAAAAGATTTATCAGTACGATATTACGGTATTCGAGCACACTCTGACTCTGTATATGCATTACATTATAATACTCACTCAAGTCACAAATATTTGTCCTTTTAGATGTAGGTGTAGTTAAACTTTCGGAGCTTTGACTATCGATATATTTTTAAATATTTAAACTAGATACATGAAAATCATATGCATAGATTTTTCTCGAAAAATGCTTTCATAAAATTATAATTTTATTAGGTTTTATAAATATATTATAATAAAAATTAGTTTTCAAAGTTATGTTTTAAAGACCTAACAGATGAGGGGCTAATCTTCTGAATTTATCGAGCATTTCCAAAGAGACGTTCAATAAGGCAATAGAAGTAAACTTAGAACCAAAATCGCACACCAAGAATACTAGTAGTATTAACAGGGCCAATTAGTTAACTTTTACCTACGGTTACCAGTTACCACCCCTTTTTTCACATAAGCCCCTGCGGCTTGCTGGTTTTACATGGAAGGATTTGGCAGGTGATGGCACAGAGCACGCGGAAGCAGGACAGGCAGGTAGGTGGTGGGTTCACAAAACCGACGAAAACCGCTCGAAAACCGCGGTTTTCGAGCGTACCGCTGAGGTTCGAAATCAAAAATCGTTCGGTAAACCGGTCCATTAAAAAAAATTTAAAAATTTAAAAATTTTGAAAAAAATTTATGCGCTCGGTTTTTCGCCAAAAACCGCTCACAAAAACCGTTTTGCGACGAACATCCGGTTGGTAGCGGTTTTTCGCGAAAAACCGCGGTTTTTCTAATTTTTTGGAATTTTTCAAAAAAAATTGATTTACTAACCCTTCGGTTTTTGACGGTTTTTGAGCGGTTTTCCGAGCGGTTTTTACGATTTTCGTATCGCGAATTTTGAAGCGAATTTCGAAATTCGGTTTTGTTAACCCCGTGGTGGACAGTTGAGGTGAAAGTAGGAGGAACAGGGGAGGAGGCCGAGTTGACGCCGTCGCCGTTATATAGGCCGAAGTGGCTAATGGAAATTGCATCGCATTCTGTTGCCAATTGGTTGTGAAGTAGAAGTGAGTTTGTTGTAGCTGTTCTTACTCCCCACCACCCACCCCACACACCAAAAGCTTCTATTTGTTCGTCTCCGATTGCCTCCAAAGTCCTCAAAATTCTCTGTGAAATTTACTCGGATTCGTTGTCCTCCCCCGCGCTGCTGGACTGGGCGTGTAGAGAGGGATCCACCCCACCCGGGCTTGCTTGGATTGACTTCCTCTTTCGTTGGTAAGGAAGCCTAGCTTGCTTGGATTGTCGTTTTGTTCTAGGGAGTGTTTCCTTTGCTGCGAGCAATCAATCTAATCCAAATCTTTCTTTCGCTCCAATCCAATCCTTGCAGTTTGTTGTAGATTTGTTGGCTGCGTGGTGGAGTACTGGAGTACTACTAAATTACTAATAACATTTTATTTTCCAAATTTTTTGCCCCCACACCCCACGTTAGGTCCCCCCTGGTTGCTGGTTTCTTAATTTTACATGAATTCATGGTATGATTTGGATATTGCTATGTTGACCTTTGGATATAAAGTGCTTTTAGTGTTCTTGGCAGCTGGAGAAATAAGTTGAGATTACTTTGTTATCACAAATATGAGGTAGACCGAGCTTTAAAGCTAGTTCACTTTAAAGAGGAAGTTGTGATCTTAGATCTAGTCATGTGCGGTTCTTGTTTCCTGTGTTGAGGGGGCACCAGTGTAATGCCATGCCTTAAGTATAAATTGTCAATGCATGAAACAGGCCTAACCACGCAACTGATCATGTGTTTTGCTTGCTGCTGGATCTTTCCACTTCAATGGGTGGTATGAAAATGCTTAGGCTAAGTTCAGATGACCTTAAGATTAATAGTATCTTTCTCACTTGGTTAGGCGTATCGTTGAAGGAAGAAGAGAACCATCCTATTTGTCATGTCAGGAGGATCAGCTGAATCTTCACCATCGTCAAGACGAAGCAGCTTTAATTCTTTATCAAGGGACCTAGAACTTCCTTTGGAGCAAGTGTGTCTCTCTATTGTTGTACTTGGGGCTTCTGGAGACCTTGCCAAGAAGAAAACTTTCCCAGCACTCTTCCACCTTTTTGAGCAGGTAATTTGACAATAACCAGCTGCTCCCTATACAATTTGCAAAAGCTATGTTGCAAAAGGAATAATCTAATGCACATTCAGTTGAGGTATTCCAGAGCAAGTAATCGATTCTCTTTTTCTTGAAATGACCTGTTCACAAGTATAAGCACAAACATATGTACTTTTTTTCCTTCCCGGATACGAATTATAGCTTTTAGGGGACAATTCAAAAGGCTGGTGCAAACTACAGGTTGAGCTTCTACTTATTTGACAACTAGCTGTGCTACACACCATTTGTAAACTCATAAAACTTAGTCTTTACGAACATGCTACTTTTGTGCAGTGTCTATTATATACACTATAGTTCTCAGGTTAAATGATATATTTATTGATGTTAATGTTCATGCGTTACAGGGGTTTTTACAATCTGGTGAAGTACATATACTTGGGTATGCAAGATCAAATCTTTCTGATGATGGGTTAAGAGAAAGGATCCGTGGGTAAGGTTTCTGATGGTTGAACTTCCTTGTTTCCATACTAAAACATTACAGATAAAAAGCCTCATTGTGTTCTCGAAAAAAAAAACTCGTGGGTTTTTACATCTTGTTGCTGCATTTACACACTTATAACGTCTTTTAAGAATATCAACATATCTAGCTACTGGGATTCTGAATTTTATAATAAGGATGACTGCCAAATTAGACTTCTATTCCTATTAGCATGGAAAGTACTATGTGCTTAAAAACAAATATTACTGTTAATCTGCAATATGCTGTATGAACTGAGGTGGTGGTTTCTTGAAATTTAAAAGACACCAACTTCAATCATCAATTTTGCATGCCTTAACGGTGTTCTCTTTAAAAATTGTACAGATACCTCAAAGGAGCCTCGGAAGAACATCTTTCAGAATTTTTGCAATTAGTAAGTTGTTGTATATAACTACTCAGAATTCCTTATATGACACACACATCATTATGGTAAATTTGTATCGCAGATAAAATATGTCAGTGGTTCCTATGACAATGGAGAAGGATTTGAGAAATTGAACAAGGAAATATTGGAGTATGAGATGTCAAACAAATCGGGAAGCTCTCGCAGGCTCTTTTATTTGGCGTTGCCTCCATCTGTCTACCCTACTGTGTGCAAAATGATCAGAGCATATTGCATGAATCCATGTAAAGTTTCTTTCCTATGCTGTGTGGTATTGTTTTGGAATTCCAATAAGCTATTGCACTTCATTTGAAGTAGCATACATGCAGATTCTAGTCTTTTCAGAAGCTTTAGCTTCACCAAGACCTATTTTCTATGCTTTACTTTTATAAGGCAATAAATTTATACATTGTTATTCAGAACTTCCAGCCGTGCATTAGTAATGAGGGCATGATCATTTGAAGATTTTAGTTTCTACCTGTTGTTCACTTAAGCTCAGAAAAAGCGGAGCTACATACTACAGTACTAAATTGCGTTATTACTTTTGTTCAGTTTTGGGCTAGACATTAATGCTGTGCTTGCAGCTTCTCACACTGGATGGACTAGGGTAATTGTTGAGAAGCCCTTTGGAAAGGACTTGGACTCTGCAGAAGAATTAAGTGCCCAACTCGGGGAGCTATTTGAGGAACACCAGCTCTACAGAATTGACCACTACTTGGGAAAAGAGTTGGTCCAAAACTTGGTAATGATTATAGCTTTGTTCAGCTATTTATATTTCCTTTAAGTAATGCTTGTGTAACTCCTTTTGAACTAATCACATTTCACAGCTTGTGCTTCGTTTTGCCAACCGTTTGTTCTTGCCTCTTTGGAACCGTGACAATATTGATAATATACAGGTAAGCTGGTTATAGTTTGTTCGTAGCAATAGGCAGCTTTTGATTGTTGACTCAATAAATCCAGTGTATATAACCTGCAGTTACTGCATGTAAGAAGACATCTTTTTGTAGGTCCTTGCATAAGTTGGTTGCTACTTATAATTTGTTGTTGTTTGAAATGTTCTAAATTGAACCTAATACAACTGAAAATATAGATGTTTTAATTGTCTGTAGTTTAAACACGGCACTATCAACAATATGGCATGCTGTAATAGCTTCAATTCGTAATCAATCCAATCTCGCAGATTGTATTCAGGGAGGACTTTGGAACTGAAGGGCGTGGAGGATATTTCGACCAATATGGGTATGTGGAAGCATTACGTTTTATTAAGGAGTTCTCTAATATAAAATTATACCTTTGATTTTCAAATATAAAATCATTCGTACCCTTACAAATCAAAAATATAAATCTCATGCAAGTAAGCAAGGTAAGTGATGATAAATCTTAGCAATATTTGCAGTTTGGTCCTTATTAATCAAGTTATGCATATTTTGTATTTGAAAGTGTGAAAATGCATATTTTCCTTTGTTGTTTTAGTTGGCTAAGTTTAACATAGAAAGTTGCAATTTTACAGCAATCAAAGCACTCAATACTGAATTCTAACAAAATTCATGCTGTTTATATCACCCTCTCCTACTAAGGGAGTATGGGTGAACGGATTATTTAAGGGAGTATGGGTGAATGGATTAAACAGTTTTATGCCTTTCCCTGCATATCTTCATTGTTTACTGTAGAAGTATCTAACCTCACCCTTGTTGCCGCAGAATCATCCGTGATATCATTCAGAACCATTTGTTGCAGGTAAATATTAATAGGATTTGTTAATACTCCATATGATATGATTTTATAATCATTTTATCGCTCAACTTTAAATTTTAGTTTTTTTTGTGATTTTAGACAATAAGCGCCTCTTTTTACCTTACTTTTGTCCACTTGCCGTTCAGGGTATATAGCATTCATGGTCACAGATAGTTTCATGCTGAATCATATATAGCTTAACTAGTATATGGTAGAATTCGTTGAAGAGTACAAATGTTTTTTGGAGTTAAACAGTCCCAACAATAAACAATTGTTATGTCTTGCAGGTTTTCTGTTTGGTTGCAATGGAAAAGCCTGTCTCTCTTAAGCCTGAGCACATTAGAGATGAGAAAGTCAAGGTTCTTCTCTCTCTCTACCCTCTACATGTTACTACTGTATTGCAGCTTTACCAATTCTTAGTTGTAATTCTATTCTCTATGAAATGTAGCAGAATGCATATCCATTTTTTTTTATTTGTTTAGTACCAAGCAAAACCAGATTCCTGTCTTAATGTCAGGTTTTGCAATCTGTGAACCCTATAAAGCATGAAGAGGTAGTCCTTGGACAATATGAGGGCTACAAGGATGACCCTACAGTGCCAGATGACTCTAATACCCCAACTTTTGCATCTGTTGTACTTCGGGTACACAATGAAAGATGGGAAGGTATGTCTTTCATCCATATGTATACATATTAGTGTTGACAAAGGTAGCATTGAAATACTTGTTGTTTTTTTACTTGCACATGTCTTTTTCTGGATCATAGCATCTTCATTTTTAGTATTAACTCCCAAATATTCATATCCTGCAGGAGTCCCTTTCATTCTTAAAGCTGGTAAAGCATTAAGCTCAAGGAAAGCAGAAGTTCGTGTGCAGTTCAAGGATGTTCCTGGTGACATTTTTAGATGTATGTTCTTAGAAGTTAATGCTTATGGTGTAGTTAACTCTGTACATACAATGTTACTACCTAAGCGAGTGTCCAGTACTTCTACTATAAAAGACTGAGTGCCTTTACATAATTATGCAGTAGAAAGCTAGAAGCACTTTCATAAGTTTGATACCTTGAGACCTGAAACCAAAGGAATGGCTAAAGTTTCATTGATAATGCAGAATGGATAAGACAGATCGATGCATTGAAAACCGGGAAGCCCGGAAAGCATTTTCTTTAATAAATACAAGAAGATAAGTTGACATTTTTTAGGAAGACTTGTGTACGAAGGACAAAACTAGATAAACATTTGCAATGAGACTTTCTGGCTTTCCGCTGCATAGCAAAATGCATTAGTTGCCTTTTTTACTTGTCGCTGAAGTTTGATTAAACTAGCTATCATGTTTTTTAAGCTCACCCGGGTCCTATCATGTCATGTCAGTAGGTTTCTTAGGGATGTTAATTTTTAACTGATTCAATGGACTCGATACCATCTTAGATCTCAAGAAACTTCGCACACAAATGTAAACTGTAGAGTGGATAGATGTTCCTTTATGTTCATTGAAAACCAAAACAATACTAAAGATGATAGTTGTCCTCGTGTTTTAGCTTAGTTGAATGTCTCTCTTGTTGATATCTTTTTTCTGTGAATATTTTTGTTTGATCAACATGCTGGTTTTTATGTCTAAGTCAAAATTTGAGATCTAATAACTGAACTAAACATAACCTGTTGAAGGTAAGAAGCAGGGGAGAAATGAGTTTGTCATACGCCTCCAGCCATCAGAAGCCATGTACATGAAATTAACTGTAAGTTCAGCTACTTATGTGATGTATAATGCTTCTTTTCTCCAGTGAAATTTGATGGCATTTTTGAGTCCAATGGAATTGCTAATATAATCTTTAAATACTACATGAATTCGTGCAGGTCAAGAAACCTGGATTAGAAATGGCTACTGAACAGAGTGAACTTGATCTGTCATATGGAATGCGGTACCAAAATGTCAAAATTCCAGAGGCATATGAACGCCTCATCTTGGATACGTGCGTATTATCCTATTCATTGTTCTAATTTTATCTTTTTTTCTCGAAAAGGAAATTGTTCATTCCTATGCCGCAAACACAGTTCTGCATATTTCATGTCCCATTTCCATGACATTTTGTAGCGTTTGTTCTATATAAATTGGTAATTTTCTCTTGATTGCATTGATTGACATACATGTTTCCACAGAATAAGAGGAGACCAACAACACTTTGTTCGCCGAGATGAGCTGAAGGTTTGTGCCACCCTACATAAGTTTCTTTGAAGGGATTTTCTCTTTTGTTTCTTTTCTGATGGGGCTCTTCCATTTTATTGCCACCCTGACATTGTATCTGCTGTTTTCAGGCTGCTTGGCAGATCTTCACTCCTTTGCTGCACGACATCGACGCAGGCAGGCTGAAGGCTATTCCATACCAACCTGGCAGCCGAGGCCCCAAGGAAGCCGATGAACTGAGCGAGAGAGTTGGATATATGCAGACCCATGGTTACATATGGATACCACCCACCCTTGCGTAGTATGATTGTTTCTATAGCCTCCCTCGTAGATATGGTTTAGCTAGGAAGAGTGCCCCTATACTAACTACTGTTGCGGATATATATGTTGTATATTTTCACTGTACTGCCGACTACCTGGCGTTGTAATAATATTCTTATTCACGGAATATCATGACTACGACGTGAAATAAAAATGCATGTTTCAGTAGATGCACGTTGTCAATGTCGGAATGTTGTTATACCTGCAATTCCGCTGGCTGGGCTGCTAATATTGATGCTGGGAATGCCGTGTTGCCAACTGCATTTGCAAGATAAGCTGACAGCGAGATCTCGTACTTTGAGATGATGAAATGCATGAGTTGATAACCAGAGCAAAGCCAAGAAATCAAGATAGGATAAAAGCCTGGTATTGATGCAATTTGTAGGATCAAACTCGCTGACCCAATGAGCATTCTGTACTGATCATTGATTATTACCAACATATAAACAGCCCTGCAGGGGAAAGGAAAATAACAGAAGCTACATTTCGACAAACTTTCACCAGCCTTGTTGAATAACTAAGTTCACACACAAAACTAAGGTAGAGCATTGACCTTACACAGCATTCCGATTTGCAAGCTAACAACTCACAGTTTTCTACAGGTACTAAATTGTTTTCCTGCTGTATCAAAACACAGCTGTACAAAATTTAGCCTTTTTGCATGCAACAAGAAAAAAATGTTATGCAAAGCTAAGATTGCCGTAAAACATTCAGCATCTAATAATATACAATGGAAACTCTTGACATCATCTTATGGTCATGTTTCACATTATCTTACGACTGCTTCTTGATCAGCTTCTTGATTATGCCTTTAAGAGCTGGAGCACTTGCACTACACTATTGATCAGTGAAGCATGATCCCCCCTCCTCTGTCGCCTTGCAGAGCTGCAGATCCATGGGCACCTTCCCAAGAAAAGGGACATCCATTTCATGGCACATCTGAACAACCAAGTAGACGCCAAAAAATTATCTTCTTTCTTCGACAATTGAGTTTACTACTGAAATTCTTATCTTTTCGTTTCTAAAATATTCAAAATTACACTAAGTAGATTGCCCTGATTGAAAAATGTAATCTATAGTTTCATTTTGGCGTTGCATAAGCATGTAATCTATAGTTTTATTTTGTGTTTATGTAATTGTACAGTCAGTTACCATAGTTATCATAAAGCATCATGAGACTAAATCTTAAAAATCAACAAATAAGCCTGGAACTATAGCTATTAGCCGTAAAACATAAGTGTCATATCAGTTAGGCTACCACTGCCTCACTCATGGAGGAAACCGTCTTAGGAAGCATCGGGTTCTCCCTGTACCTGGGGGCAAGACTGCAAAAACCTATTTTTAATCTGGGTATTTGTATTTTCAATCTTTGATTGTTGCTACGTACTGTTTGTAGAATTGATGAATCCTCCCTCTATTATACTTCATAGAGTTCCTGCCCCCACAGCGCTTTGAGCCGGCTCGAGCCGAGCCGCGAAAAAAAGATTACGCTTAGGTCCTTTTTCTAAAAAAAAAATAACATTTAGGTCCTTTTTCGAGAAAAAAAATACTGTTAGGCCTTTTTTTTAAAAAAAAGAATATATATTACGTTTATGTCCTTTATGCGTTTTTAGGCATTGCGCTCGGGTCCTTTTTTGTAAAATCAAAATTACGTTTAGATCCTTTTTCGAAAAAAAAATACGTTCAAATCCTTTTTATGGAAAAAAAATATACATTGCATTCAGGTCTTTTTTGCATTTTTTTAGTATTACGTTTAAGCCCTTTTTCGAAAAAAAAATTGTTTAGGTTCTTTTCCAGGAAAAAAAAGTTTAGGTCCTTTTTTTCGTTTTTCCCAAGGCGGACCTTCCGTTCCAGCGAAATCGCAGATTGTATCCTTTCAACCATTTCGCGTGTTTTCTCGATTTACTCGCGTAGGGAGCGACAGTCGCACGTTTTCTCGATTTGCTCGCGTGGGGAGCGGCGGTCGCGGCGTGGCACGTTGCGCTCGATTATCTAGTAAGAGATTATCCTTGAAAGAAATACCAGCTAGCGTAGCCACACGGACACAAGTAATGCTCGTCTATACTTATGTCCACCACCAAAATCTCCCTCCACGGATATAACCGCAAAGGATGAGAGGCGAAGAATCTCGTTCATACTCGTCACTCGTGGGTACCTGATACTCATGGGCATATTACATCTAAGAAATATGCAATATAGCTCACAGATCTGAGAGCTCAACACAAATCACAAAGAACACAACATAAATCACAAATAATATATCGGGATTTAGGATAGGGAATAGAAGAAAAACGAATTTGATGGCGAGAAATCGTGGGTCAAGAGGAGTGAGACCTTATGATGCCTCTAAAGTTTTTCAAACATGACCTACTTGTCAATGTTTATTGTCGAGTAATTAGGTAAAACAGACACGGGTGAAGCTTCCTTATACCCGTGCCTATTTGCCTGTCAGGTAAAGATTTACCCATAAATATATTCACGAACAATAAAAGAGAAACATATTCATCTTTTTTTACCCACTGTTCGCGGTTAACAAGGCAAGATTGCTATCAGGTGATATTAGCATTTCGGGAATTTTGGCAGTGAATACGACGTCCTCTAAAATTTTCATTTCTTGTCATTGACAAATGGGCCCATCAACGCACAGGCCCACCCGTCGGTAAAACCAATACATTCTTATCTCCTCATCCCATCCTCGCTCTCTTCATCGTTCCCTTCCGTCGCGGCGGCAACACGGTCGGCGCCGCCCGATTCCTGCGGAGGCTTTGAACCCGGATGAAGTGCGAAGCGAGGGGCATATTCGTAAAGCCAACGAAATAGGCACAGCATGAGAGCGGCGGTAAGCTCAGCACCTCCCCACTGCTGCTCCCGCCGCCGCGCCGCTCCGCTGGACGCCCACCATGTGTTCGGCCATATGCCTCAGAGGAGCCGTCCGCCTCAGGTCGCTGGCCTCCGCGCGCCGTCCGCGTCCGCGGCCATCCGGACGCCTCCGCGGCGCTCGGTCGTGTCCGCCGCCGCCTGTCGCGCCGCTTCAGGTACTAAAAAGTGGATCCTTTCTTGGTTCCTCCCTCACTCCAATAGTAGCAAACGGTTGGGTTGTTTTGTACGTGGGGGGTTTGATGGCTGTTTGGGGCTTGGTGAGGTGCTGGGGTTTAGGAGTTAGGACAGTGTCTTTTGGTGACACAAGAGGGAAGTGAATGTTCAAGAATGGCGTTAGCTCGCAACTCCAAAACTAGCAAGTATGAAATGAAACCAAATTACGAAATGATTGCTCAGTTAGGGTACATTTGGATCAGTTGAATCTTGGGCTTATGTGCTTTTAAGGGGCAAGGTCACTCTTGGTTTTGATTGTGGAGCGTGTACAGTGGGAGCTGGGAGGAAAGAAAGGGATATAGAGGTATAAGGGGAGAATGTCAAGGCTTACAACATTTCAGACTCCTCATTAGGTGTAATTTCGTTCTCTGGAAAGTTGCGCAATAGGTGTTCAACTAGTTTATACGGCTCATAGTCTTGCTTCCCTAAGACAAATTGTTTGTCTTGCCGATTGCTGTCATGCCTGGAACTGTACTTATCGATTATCTAATTATATGATTTAAATTTAGCTTCATCATCATCAGGATTGAACCTAACGGGATGGTATGGAATGGCACATATGGTGGTTGATCTCATGATGAAAATAGACTGAAGTATGTGATAGATGGCAGGAGAAAATAATCCTTGGCCAAACTATAAGCGGCATCTTTTTTATTCAGCTGAGAGATTTGAGCAATTTGCAGGTTGTCATTTTCAACTTCCTGTTGTTTGCTTCTTTGTATTATACACTACACCTCATTGCTTGAGAGGTTGGGGTCTCTTTAACTAGCTTCTTGCCCACATTTTTACTTGTTCCAAGCAAGTCTGCTTTCTGAAATCAGGCAAGGAATAAACCCTTGTTAGTTGCTTGCTTCTTCCATGCTTTATTCAAGAAGTGAGGCAAGTTCTTTATATAAAAGAAGCATAACTTTGTCATGTATTGCACGTTCAGAGGTTAACCATTCTTGTTGAGCACTTCCATATATGCTTTCCATTCCATACTTATCCAAACTGCATTATCATTTAACATGCTGTCTAACCATTGAACAGTTCCTTATTTGTTTAGGACACTCCTGCCAATTCCAACGGCCTTTTGCTCAACTCCTCATGGGCGTTTAACTCCATCTGCATTCTTGCCGTCAAGACGAAACTTTGAAGGCTATATTCCTCGCAGCTGCTCAGGTTCATCATTGCAGATCTCTAGCCGGTCATCACTGCTCTCTCTCTCACCATCTTCAGCTTTCATGGTGTCCTCCGAGCTCACCTCTTCTAACGTAGCTCAGAGGTCAGAGGAATGGTTTGCTCTCCGCAAGGACAAGCTCACCACAAGCACCTTCAGCACCGCCTTGGGGTTCTGGGCCGGCAACAGACGGTCGGAACTATGGAATGAGAAAGTCTTTGCACCAACAGAAATCAAGTTGGCGGATGCAGCCAGGTCTGCCATGGACTGGGGGACCCGTCATGAAAGCGTAGCCATAGAGCAGTACACAAGCATCACAGGACGGTTGGTGGGTTCCCTTGGCTTCGCAGTGCACACCGAGGCCAACTCTGGGTGGCTTGGAGCCTCACCTGATGGCATTCTTGGGTGCGACCCTGACGGCGGGATCCTGGAAGTCAAGTGTCCGTTCAACAAGGGTAAGCCTGAGCTTGCTCTGCCATGGCGTGTCATGCCATACTACTACATGCCGCAGGTGCAGGGCCTGATGGAGGTCATGGGCAGAGACTGGGTCGACCTCTACTGCTGGACTCCTAATGGAAGCAGCCTGTTCCGAGTGCCCCGAGACCGCACCTACTGGGAGCTCATCCACGATGTCCTGCACGATTTCTGGTGGGGAAACGTGATGCCGGCGCGGGAGCTGGTGCTGCTTGGGAAGAATGCCGAGGCCAGATCCTTCGAGCCGCAGCCCAAGCACCGGCTCACGAATCTGGTGATAGTTAAGAGCAGGAAACTGGCTACTGAAGCCAGGCTGTTGTGTATGGATGTTGGTGGTCATGTAGAATTCTTCCAATGAGTAATTCTATCAATGATTGTACACTGTATTCTGATAATTCTTTAAGTTAAATCATGAATGACTGTCAAACCATCCAATACGCCCTTCTTTTTATCATCGTTAACGAGTATATAATCTTCTGTAGTATGTATGCCTTGTGATCATTTTGTGTATTCTTCAGATTCACAGCATTTGCATTCTCAAATGACTGGATATAATCTTCTCTGACATGTCTTTTGACCGTTCCACATGTTCTTCAGGTTTGCTTAAACTACTGAAGCTAGAAAGCAGGTGGCAACGAATCAGGCGGATATGCGAAACAAGTGTGCAACTTACCCATGGGCTCTCTCTCTCTCTCTCTCTAGCATGTGGACTTCAAACTGAATACTGGTTACCTAGCACCTGGGGCTTCCTGCCTTATGTTTTTGAGTTGTCCTTTACTTTCTCTTGCACGCGAAGAAGCAGCAGCAAAGCAATCCGACAGGTGTCGCTTGCTTCCAGGATATTCCTTTCCTGGATGTCAAAATGGATCACTACTCCTAAATCGACCTGCCGGTTGCTTCTCAGCAGAACCCTTATCTTACCTGTGGGACAAGCAAGCCGGTTAAGTCTATCCATGATCCACGACTCTAGGGGCAGGCATGGTCAGCGGACTCAGAACCTAACCTGGTCATAAACATTTGGCATATATGGCCTGTTCAAATTAGCCTAATTGACGGGTAACCCGTGTACACGGTAAGGTTAGTTACGGCCAGCTTTCTGATTATAGTGCAGCGTACATGCCGCTATCCAGAGACTAGATCCTGCGCTTCGTCGATTTCGCATATTTGTCGCAACTCTATAATTAGACTAGCAAGCAAAATTCCACATTCCTCCGTAGCCAGAAAGAACTCAGTCCACATGTTTAACCAAAATTTTGTCCCCTGGAGTTGTTTTTGACCAATCGCCTTGGTTACAAAAGAGAACACGATTGCAAACCGTAATTTAAGGAAACAAATTTACAAAATAGTACGATCACAGTAAAATTCATCCAAGTCCAACCATAAGGGAGAGCTCTGGACAAGCAATTATCTGTTTACGAAGCGAATGTGGTAAATACCTAGATAAGCACTTGAGAAAACGTGCCAAAGATGGTAGCAGTTATGTTCGAAGTCTTTTATTTCTTGAAAGTAACGATCACAAGTTAAGTGACACGATGTTTCCAGAACTAATAACTAACAATTGTCACACATGTACAAAGGTACATACATCCGCTGTTTTTTTGGTGGGCGAAGAGAGCAGTTCATCTTCGATCTGACATTCCAAGAACATGCAGAACCAAGCAACCCACTGACATCATGTTCACGCCTCACGCCTTTCTTTCGAACTCTTTAACTAGAATTTCAAGGAAGAAACACCCTAAAAAAAGAGATCAAAAAAATGAGCGTGCATGATCATAACATTAAACATTGTCAATGAAAAGTATGAAAAGTACAGCACCACCCACCTCAAATGTCATTATTGAGACCATAATAGTGAAAACAGCCTTCCTTTTGCTGGATTTTACTAACTGTTCTTTTTTTTTTCTTGCAAGCAAATGTAGTATGTAAACATGACTGCACTTTCATGGCAAACTATCCCCCTTATTTTTGTTCTTTTCCTCTTTTGAAATACTATTTTAAGATGACTGCACGGATGAGAACCATTGACTGTTGTTTCTCTGCGAGCATGGAGATAGTATTCTTCCAATGGATAAAATGGAGGCGAACTCCTATTTCTCACCGAGAGATGGAGCTGGATCTTGACAATTATAGCAAAGGCAGTCCAGACTGAATGTCTCTTCATATTCTAAATTTTGCACACACCTCCCGCAATGCAGACATCTCAGGATGCAAACTTCACAAGCTCTGCAATTACCAGATTTTCTGTCATTGCAACCCTCTGCCGGGCAATCATAAACAGGCTTGTAGTTATGACAAATAGGGCACATCTCAATATCTAGAGCATATCCATCATTGCAATCTGATAAAAGCTGATTAGCATGAAAGAATCGTGGCTCCCGGCTGTGCACCTCCTGCATCTTGTCAATGTTCAACAAGGATAATAACTCCTCATAATGGTCTTTTGGTAAACTGAAGAGATCTCCAACTCTGAGGTTCTTAATACCATCCACTGTTTTCATATTAAATGACTTGAGACTGGCAATAAGACCATCTATAGTTAACCTCGCACAGCCCAAAATGCCCAACTGTAAAAAGGTAAGTTAGAAGAGAAAATGGAACGAGTTATTTCTGTTAAATTAGAATGTAAACAGACAAAGAGGTGTGCATAAATAAAGACTTCTCTAAAGTTGAAGGCACAAGTTTTTCTCTTACTGTTCCAAAAACTATCACAAGAAATTAAAATCATCTATCAAATTAAAAAAAATCGTTCAGTTACAGATGTAGCACACTCTTAGCAACAACTTAACACTGTCATACACAAGGCATAAAAATCCAAATTAAAGCTATTTGAAAATCGTATAGTAAATTCCTATCCATCATCAGTGTGGATATCCTGAAGTATTAATGAAGATTCAAAACCACTAATTAGGTAGGGGTATTTCTTGTTCTGATGCAAGAACATTTAATCTACAACATTTTTCTGCCCGCTATCACAGTTCTTGCAGAGTGCAGACCATGCAAGTTGCCCCGTCTAACTAGTTTTGCTTTGAGACTGATCTAGCAGACATACAGAAAAGCGACAAATATTAGCTAAACACAAAATAAACAATGTAAAAAAAATTTGGTGATCCTAGGTGGATAACTAGAGAAACAAAGGATCCTAAAAACAGTAGTCATGCTCCAAAAATGTATATAAGCAATCATTGAGTATTATCGCTGTACAAAAATTCCAGAGTGAATGCTCTAATACTACAAAGATAAGCAGATAGCAATAGCTAGCAAACCAGATTAAGCTCCATTTTAAACTGCAATAAAAATATTTTTATTGTGACAGTAACAGATTAACAATCTTATAAGATGGTGTAACATTCACATTGGATTGATGGGAGTATGCTAAGATGCAAAGTACATTACTATAACAATGAACATATACAGATATATTTTTTGCTAAATATAATTTCAAGACTTGAAGTAGTTGAATTAATGTTAAAAATACTTGCAAGAGGATTCAGGCCATACAAACCTTTGTTAACCTCGGATTACTTTCTAAAACAGCCTTCAATCCCTGATCTGTGATATTTATGCAGCCCACAAGGTTTAGGCACTGCAAAGCACCTGGGGACTTTCGTGTCAGACATAGAAGATCAGCATCAGAAATCTTCTTGCTCAAATGTGATTCAATATGGATGCTCTTCCACAATAAGGGGTCATTACGGACAGCCGAATGCAATGACTTACACACCATCTCAACAGAGAGGATGTCACGGAGGCCAAGATAGACGAGAGCGAACATCATTCCCTCATGCGGAACACTTCCCTCCTGAACAGGAACAGCATCAACTGTATCACAGCACGCCAATGCAGCGTTGCCAGAGGTAGAAGGGTCCTCCATGAACCCAATAGACGGCGAGCAGGATGCATGGGGAAGCAATCCTTGAGTATGGTCAGCACCTCCACCACCAGAAAGGCCTCCAAACCCAAAGGGGCCCTCAAAAACACCCACATGGCCACCAATTGGCGGCTCCGGAGAGAGTGCAAAAGCCTGATTCAAGTAATAACTCAGGTCGGCAAAAACAGCATCACCGCCACCGTTTCTAAAATGCCCAGCACCAGACATGACCGTGAGGTCCTCAATGCAACTGGCGATTGCCGCAGTGAACGTGGTCTCCAGGTTCATCCCAAATGGGTCCGTCGGCAAGAGATCCACTGGGTCGAACTCCTCCTCCAGCTCAAGCTCCAGCTCCAACTCCAACTCCAACTCATCCCACCACAGGGAATTCACCCCGCAGGACGACAGCGGCGAAGCCTCCTCCGACCGGCACCCGCACCCACGCATCATGCCAGGGCAGTCGTCGTTCAGCAGGAACGAGCACGACGAGTAATTCAGCGCCATAGCCTCCAAACTCCCTTCCACTCCCCTAATCTCTCTCTCTCTCTCTCTCTCTCTCTCTCTGTGTTATACAACGGAATGGTAGAACACGCAACCCTAGATCTCCCCAAGAGAACCCTCCATTCCTGATCCGGGTCAATCAAAAAAGAATCCCTAGGACCAAAAAACTTCACCGAGCAATCTAGGTCATGGATCCCAAGCCAATCCAACAGCAGAGAAACCAGGGGGGGCCTAGAAACACAATCCCAACCTCCCCCAAATCGCAACCCACCAACACCACCAAGACCTCCGCAACAAAGGAGACACAACCCGGAGAATCACGCCCAAATCACCGAAGCAAGGGCTCCAAAATCCCCACCAAAACCAGCAACGGCGGGAGCCGAAATCCACAAACCGGCAGGAGGATTTCTCTAGGGGGATTGGCGACTCGGCTACAGGGGGCTTAGACACCTTCGAATGCGGAGGCTGGGTGGGTGCTGGGATTGGAGCGGAGCCGGAGGGGAGCGACACCCCAGGGGGGGAGGCTAAGAGGAGGTGGTGGTGGTGGTGGTGGTGGGGCTTGGCGGTGGCGCGGGGGTTCCGCGGAAATCTCGAAGCCTCCTTCCCCTTAGCCTTCCGCGCCGCGCGAGGGTAGGGGAGGGGGAGAAGAGAGGAGAGGGTGTGGTGGCCTGCCTGCTCTTAGTGTAGGCGGCTAAGCCGATCTCTTTTTCTACTCGCGTCCCCTCTCGCTCGCTCGCTCGCTCGCTCTCTCTTTTTGTTGCGTTTTCGTGGGGTTTCCCTTCGTTTCCCCCGTGCGAGCAGGGTCTTCCCGGAAAATATATGCTGCGCGGCGCGGCCGTGCGAATTCGCGCTGGTCGCGATGTTTGGGGGTGAGTGAGGATGGATACGGTTGGTGCCTCGTTGGTTTCGGAAACTTTGTGGGTTTGCTTCTGCATATGTGCACACGACACGAGGAAGGTGATCCTAAACTCTAGGTGCCATGGGGGAGTCTGCTGAATGCAAAAATGTTTAGATTGACTGATTGATTGCCTTTCTTTATTAAGAAAATTGATCGCCATTTTGTTTGAGGTGGTATATCTTGCATTTTGTTTGAGGTGATAATTTAGAGAATGCGCAAAAGAATTAAACGGAGTGCCATGCGTACAGAAACTTTTCAAAATGTGGACTTGAGTACATGTTTTTACGAGTTTGGTTTCCCGTTTTCGTCGAGGAGTATAGTTTCTCCTTTCGTTTTGGAGCTGTTTTAGCGTAATCTCGAAAAATAAATTTTTCAAGGGAAAGACATACCTGTTTACTTGAAATCCGGCAATCCTTGACCTTGAGTTTGTCCAAAAAAATATAACATGGTCATCGTTTAGGGTTCACGAAACATTAACATTAGATCATGTAGGAAAGCGGCAAGCAACAAGGTGATAACAAGCTAGCGAGAGCACCGCTAGCTATGGGAGCATAGTAGAGCGATAAGGGCGAAGGCAATCAATGAATATGGTGATGACTACAACAAAGGAAGGGCACGCACGGTAGTCGATGACTCCACAAGTACTGGCTAAGGCATGATAGAACTAGAAAGCTAAGGAGACAAGTGGCATTATCGACATATTTGGTGACCGCAACTATTGCAAACACAACGCACAATGGTGACGATGATGAAGAGAGCATTGCGTGGGGTGTAGGTGCAGTGGTGGGTTAGCGGCGAAATAAAGGAGCGAAGGCAGAGGGAAAAGTATTAGGGTTACGAGCACTTATCCTAGATATATTTAATAGCTAAAAATACTACAATAATATCTGAAGATAGCAAAATACTCCATCTATACCCCTTTATAATGTACCTAAGCATTCTTTTCTACGTCCACCCCAAATAATGCACCCCACTAGAGATGGCCCAACCTTCATGCACCCAAATAAACGCCCCGTAAACTTGCCTCCATCAAAATTAACCTCCTGATCTTTCTCTCACTTTACTCACCCACATCCGATGGCCATTGTTCAATGTGTCTAACTCATCCCTGTGGCCCACAACAGATCTCTCCCCACCTCCAGCATCATCTCAAGGAAAAGGAAACAAATATCCTGGAATTAAGGAAAAGGAAACAAATATCCTGGAATTAAGGAAAAGGAAACAAACGTTCTAGAAAAGAAAAAGATCATATATTACATGCTGAAAAAAGAAAACCGAAAGACATGACACTATACTAGTAAGAGTTGGTAAAAATAACTCCCTCCGTTGTGTGTTTTCGCACCTGTTAAGAGGGGTTTATGCAAGATATGAAATGCTTCCCCACTAGCTCGCACCCTCACTGGCACGTGGGGACACTCACTGACACGTGGGCCCTGCCGATGTAGCCTACCTATCTCATCTCGTGCACAGTACGTTCAACAAACTGTGGATTACATGGCCCTGGAAAGACAGGGACCGATACATCAAGCATTGAAGTATAGAGAGGGGTTGTTGGTGGCTACACTACACGCGTACCGCGCTGCACACACGTGGTGCTCCCCTTGATCGCTGCGCGACGGTGGGCGTGACGCTGACTGGTGGGGCTGGATCGTGCCCGATAAGGCTTGGTCGCGCGTACGTCCGGAGCCGTAGAGAGAAGCGCGGCCGACGGGCTACGTGGTGGACCGCTTCCGTCCAGCTCTTCCCGTCTCGTCTTGTCATTGTTCGGATGGTTCAGCTTTGGTTTAGGATGTACAGCCAGCTAACTAGAAATTGGGATGAGGATGCTTTCAAAAATGTCATTAGAAATTGAGAACAATAAATAATACCGTAAATACAGACGCATACGCATCACATAACACTCTTACACTTGTGTATCCTCTGTATACTTGTTGCCACCGAAAAATGTTACGAAGAATTGATCCATCTAAACATACGAAAACGCCAAGTTCAAATGGTTCAAGGCGTGGCAACCGATTTGATCCTCCAATTGACAAGATAGGTGAAAAAATACGCTGAAAGCCGATATAGTGTGACAATCGGCAAAGATCTAAACAACTATGAAAAGCCGATCAAATCGAAGACAACGATAAATCTAAACAGTCGATTAGGGCTGATTAGATAGTAAAATATAGATTTTTTCCGAAAAAAGCGGTGTGCAACAAGATCAAAGAAAATCAAACCTGACGTAATCGAGGATGACCCACAATCGGCGATGCGCAACTTTATTGATCAAAATCGGATTACAAGAGAGATTCTAAATTACAAATCTACTCCTAGTTGACAGGAAAGTAAATAAAAATATATGTGAATAGTTTGATTGATTGGGGTTGTTGTCTTTGCTCGTCCTTGACCATCTTTCATAGCTCATTGGTCGACCGTATCCCTCTCCGGTGCGTTATTGACTACGATCCGTATCAGTCTTTGTACGAATAAATCACATCTTTGAACCAATATCGGCCATAACTCTATCTTTAACTTAACTTTTTCTTTCTTACCCGATATCAGCCAAAATATCCCTTTTTATCCTTAGCCTTACAAATTGGACATGCCTTGACAAATTCCAGTGCCAACATATGCTCACATTTTCGGGAGATAATATGTTATCTTCCAAAAATCTTCTTCATCGGCTTCTATCATCATCGACTTAGCGCAATATTATTGGTAACCGCTCCATTTATGGCGCCGTAAAATCTTGAGACGCGTATCTCCTCCATTAACCGCTCGCACCGTTTCGGGAATTTTCCCGCCTTTTACTGTTCCTTTTTACCCACTATAAATATGAGGCTCATTCACCCGTCATTTTCACGTGCTCCAGCTCTCAAAACCCCTTCCATTGACTTCAACTTCATCTTTCATACTTCAAGTCTATGCTTAGCATCCTTGGTAAGTTCGCACAACTCATCGGCTCAATGGACCCCAATCAGATACTCATCCCATACCCGACAGTAATGACCAATTTTATCTAGGGTCGGTTGGAAATCTCGATTCATTGGTCATAAATAGAACAAAAGATACCACGTATTCCTATGTCGGCTCCCGAGTATAACATAGAAGGATGGAGCAAGAGTTTTAGAGCTTGACCGATAGCGTTTAAAGGACAGAGAGATTGGTACAATCGACTTATGGTCCAAAATATGGTTGAATGGGAGCGAATAGGGATAGCAGAGTATCTCCCCTTATCCCTAGCCGATCCAGAGGCAAATGAGTCCTTAGTAGCCACGGTCTGCTATTTCTGGTCAGACACTTTTAATTCTTTTATGTTCAAAACTGGTCCAATCGGCTCAACACTTCTACATGTGGCAAAGCTCTATTGTCTAAGGCCTCATGGAGATCAAGTTTCAGCTTTTAACGCCAAGCCACAGTTCAACCTAATCCATGCCAAGCGAGAAAGCTGGAGCAAATATATTAGCAATAGCATACAAATCAGCCCAGTGTCTGACAAAGAACATGCAGTATTTTTGAACATGCGGTTTGACCAATTCCTTTTTTGCGGTGCATCGCTTGGACCTACCCAAGTCTATCAAGTTCTCGTTGAACAACTGGTAGAAGGCTATCGGGTAGCTTTAGGAAAAATGTTATGTGGTGCTGTATATCAGATGATGTATATTATCTGCAGTCGGCTATTCACTGGAGTATGATCATATACTATTGGCAATGTGGGAGGTCCCTTATGGTTTATTCAGACTTGGTTGTACTGGATATTCAGAAAAGGCACCCTTTCCTTGTAAAGAAACCTCAGAAGGTGAAGTCAAGTATAAAAATAGCCAATCCTTTGGAGAAACGTTCATTCTCTGTTCTAGCAATGAGGTGAAGATTACTCCAATCTGCTCAAGAAAATATTTGGCCTTCTTCCTTGAGCTCAATAACGAAGACTTCAGTCAGCGCGACTTCTTCAGCTATAAAGACGATAATGATTACCCGTGCCCTTCATTTCTTCATTTATCAAACGACAACCATTGCATGCGTGAGGAAAACTCAAGTTATTTAAGATCTTCCTTTCTCCAAGCGTATTCTTTGTTGGCTTGCATACCAGGAATCAGACTTATCAACTATCCTATGAGTTTTACCACCCATCGGTATATTCAAGACAACTAGGGTTTGGACAAGTCCCCCCAAGGTTTCAATTATTCGATCGGCTTCAACCAAGAGAGCATATCCGCAATGCATCTGGGGCCAGCACTGCTCTTCATATGGCCGATGACCTTCAACTCAAAAGTTTGTCACATTTCTTTTTACACACTCGAATGGCAGGAAGTTTTACAAGATGGTGGTCGGCTATAAGTGAAGCCTTATACCCATCAACACGAAGTGTATCGGCTGTTATGGCTGAATTTTTTTTCGAATCTTCCTCCACCATCGTCAATAGCTAACACCACAAGTAACAGGTCGAGTTCTAGCGATGAAGCTAGCTCATCGGGTTATACTAACATGAGCTTTGTTAACATCACTGACGAGGTATCGACTAAAGTAGATTTTTGTTATTTAACGCCCAAACATCCTTAAATTTTATTCTGATTGACCTATCTTATTTTTCAGACCAAAACAATGGGCAAGAAAGTTGCCTTCAACTCATCGGGCACTGGTCAAGCTACTAAACGGCCGCGTCCGACTGCTCTGTTAGGGTATACCTCAGGTACCCTAGGTATTCAATCTCCATCACCTTTTGATGTGGACAAACAACAACCAAGTAAGTATTTATCTACTTCATTCTTTACCTTTACCATCTTTCCATTTACTCATCTTTAAACTGATTGTCCAACAGAGAAGAAACACGTTCGATCCAACAAGAAGGTATTAGCCAGCAAAGACACCAAACCACAAGAGCAATCGTTCGAAAGTTCCCCACATGCCTCAGGAACCGGCCAGGTAAGATCTTTTTACACTGACTTGCAATGCAATTTCCATTGAAATCGGCTAACAAGAATTATGCTACTTCTTGCAGCCTACTCTCTCTCCACCGACATTCACAGTCGATATTATGGTCGATCCGCCAACTGAAGCAGATTTCCCGTCGCCTCCATCATAGCCGATGCCGATAGCTGCAACTCCTAAGGCCACAACGGTCGCCACTGCCACTCCAGCTACTACCAAACCAAGCTCCAAGCCGATCGATTCCCAACGTGCTCGGATTTGACTTGTCCAACATTGAGGACGAGGTGGACTTGGGCGTGGACAGCTTCCCGGAGGAGATCCAAAAAACTTGACCGTGTCAAAGGATACATCGGCTCAAGTGATTTCAGCCCTGGGCATGACGAAAAAATGGAACAATTTTTTCAAGCTGGTCTGCACCTCATCAGCCAATATGCTTGCGAACGCCCAACCTCTACAGGGCTATGACAGCGGTGCAAGCCGACCTGCCGGAAGAGTCCACGGCTGCTTTGCTAGAGGTATGCCACCTCGACACAACGAAAGAGGTAGTGGAGGCGGCGAAGGCAAGGATTGCTCATCGGGCATCACAACACGAAGATAATAAGCTACTTGATAAGCTAGTAGCTGATACAAAAACTCAGAAGGCCAAGTACAATGAAGAATCCAAGGATTTGAAGGCCACCAAGGAGATGGTACATAAGCTAGAATCGGTCAAAAAAATCCTTAGAGGAAGAATTGGCTAAAATCAACGCCTCGTTGACCGAGTCTCAAGAGCATATCATATCTGCGGCATCGGCTTTGAAGGGCCAAAAAGTTACTCTGGGCATGGCCATAGCGTCAGTCAAGAAGCAATCGACAAAGATCACTCCCGTCCCCAACTCAGAAGAAGACAACAAGATTCTTGAGGACGTGAAAGCAATCATCGCCAAGGCCGCTGTTGTGCTATCGGCTTTGGGGGCCAAACTAAACAACTTTGGAATCTGGTCGGCTTATGCCAAAACTATACTTTGAATGCTTGCGATAGGGGTTTGTCTTAAAACTATACTTTGAATATTTTGTAATATTTATAATCGATTGCTTAACCGATTATTTATTTATGCTTTAATCTTTTTCTGCTAAGTGTGATGTGTGTAATCGGCTATAGTTTACTTCTAGTCTAAAGCCAAATTAACTGCAACGAGTTAATTTGGCCTTTCATGACCGATAGCTATCCCTAGCCGATTAAGACCCCATCCAAACACTTGGGTGATAAGAATTCCCGTCTACAAGCCGATGAATCTCATATGATCCTATACACGTTGGAGACCACTTGCTAAACCGATTATCTCTAGAGCCAATAGGCAATATAGTTTTTCAAATCAAATCGGCTTCACAAAATGACTTAGGCATACCTTTTTATTGTAAACTCTTGCAACTCTTTCCTTATTATTTTTAAGCCGATCCAGCATATACAAACATAATTCTGCCAAGTCGTCCAAATTGTCGATCATTAAATCCTTATAATCTTGAGCCAACAAACCATTTTGTCTGGCCGTTCGTCCGGAGTTGGTACTAATTTCCAAGGGTAAAATAACCTTTTGCCCATAGACCAATTGGTAAGGTCATAACTTGATTGCACCATGGTACGCTGTCCGATAGGCCCACAATGACTCCGATAATGTTACATGCCAATTCTTCGGCTTTTCCCCGATTTTCCTTTTGATTAATTTGATCAACGTTTTATTTTCCCCAATTTAATAACTTGATACCCAAAATTTTGGCAAAATCTTGAAACTCATACCAAAACTTTTGGCAAAACTTTGAAACTCATCGAACATAGACATAGTGTCTTGATCAGTCATAATAGTCTGCGAAATTCTAAACCGATAAATAATATATTCTGTAACAAAATTGATGGCTTCAATACTTGTAACCTTTTTAAGCGGGATTTCCTCAACCCACTTAGAAAAATAATTGGTCATGGCCAATATGAATTTATGGCCTTTTCTTGACGCATGAAATATTTATCCGACTACATCTATTCTCCATCCTCTAAATGTCCAATGCTTGATAATTGGATGCAAAGCCGATGCTGAAGCTAATTGTAGTTGCCAAATTTCTGACAAGTCTGGCATCCTTTATAATATTTGAAACAATCTTCCAATATTGTCGGCCAAAAATACACAGTACGCCTTAATAGCCACTTCATCTTATGAGTCGATTGATGGGATCCATAAATATCTTCATGCACTTCTCCCATAGCTACTTTAGCTTCTTCAGCTTCAAAACATCTTAGCAACAGCCCCTCTAAAGTCCGATAATACAATATATTATCCAGGACAACATACTTCAAAGCTTATAGCTTAATTCTTCGATCAATAGTTTTTTAGGGATCAGTCAAATACTCCAATATCTTTGTCCTTCAATCATTGGTAACACACATGATCATCTTTTCAATCGGGTCACATTCCTCTAATCGACCAAAAACTTTATGGTTTGATGCTTGTTGGGCTAGCAAGTTAGCATTTTCATTCAATTCCTCAGCAATATAACTGATGGAAAACCAAGTGAATGAGCCGATCACAGCGAGACACTATTCCAAGTATTTGATTAAAATTTCATTGCATCATTTATACTCTCCCTTAATTTGTTGGGCCAAAAACAAAGAATTGCCATAAACCTCAATAGAATCAACTCCGATATTATCCAGTAGCTGCAGCCCTTTAAGCAATGCTTCGTACTAGACTTGATTATTAGAATATATGCAATTCATCCTGAATGCGAACTCAAAATTATATCATTTTGGCGAAATGAACACTATTTTGATACCGTCGCCCTCTCGACATACCGATCCGTTGAAAAATAATCGCCAAGGGGCAATAGATACTTGACCCTTAACTACTTTAGCTGATTCATATGTTAGGTCGAACTCGATGAGCGTATAGACCCATTTACCAAGTCGACCTCAGAAGATTGGAGCTGATAACACATATTTTATAATATCGGTTTTACAAATAACCTTACAAGCCGATGCTAAAATATAATGACTTAACTTTGTGCAGGCAAAATATAATGACAAGCAGAGTTTTTCTACAAAAGGGTACCTGGTTTCTACATCAATTAACCGTCGGCTTAAGTAGAAAATAACTCACTCTTTTCCATCAATCTCTTGTGCCAAAATAGCTCCAATGGTCACTTCTTCAGCCGATATATATAACTTGAATGATATACATTTTTGGGGTGCGGCTAAAACTGGAGTATTAGTCAAGTAATATTTTATGCTCTCAAAGGCTTTCTGCTGATCGACTCCCTAAATGAACTCTTGATTATCTTTTAACTTTAACAGTGGGATAAACAAACTAATACGACCAGACAAATTTCAGATAAATCGTTGTAAATAGTTAATTTTGCCGATCAAATTCTGTAAATCCTTCTTGCAGGCTGGCGGCTTAGTTTTGGCTATGACTTTGACTCATTCTTGATTAACTTCAATCTCTCTTTCGTGAATCATAAAGCCCCAACACTTTTCAACCGACACACCAAAAGCACACTTGCATGGATTTATCTTCAGACTGTGTGCTTTTGTATTTTTGAACATTGATTCCAAATCGGCCAGATGCTGCAAATCTTCCTTTGATTTAACATCAACATCATCGATGTAGATCTCCACAATATGGCCGATTAAGTTGTGAAAAATCAAGTTCATGGCAAATATGTCGCACCAGCGTTCTTCAAGCCGAACGTCATCACCGTCCACTCAAACAAACTTAGAGCACCGGGGCACCTAAAGGCTGCCTTAGGTATGTCAGCTTCTACCATGAAAACTAATAATCTTATTCCCTGATGTGGCATCGATAAGCATATCGTTTATTAGCATCTGGTACTCATCATTTGGTGTGGCTTTATTCAAATATCTAAAATCAACACGTATTGAGTTTGTCATTTTTCTTCATAATAGGAACGATATTAGAAACCCGTTCAATATATCGGCAAGGTTTAATGAACTTAGCCTCCAATAATCGTTCAATTTATTCTTTTATAATAGTGTGCAAGGCCAAATTAAATTGTCTAGAAGACTGTTTAAACGATTGATAACCTAGCTTTATAGGTAGCTGATGTTCAATAAGTTATCGGCTTACACCAGCCATCTCATGATACTCCCAAGCAAAGCAATCTTAATAATTCGTTAGTATTTTGATCAACTTTTGTTTATAATCTATGGCTAATTTTGAAATAATAAAATTTGGTCTTTTTCTATCACTATCACCTATATCGACTTCTTCTAACAAATCAGTCGACGTGAAACCTTGGCCCAACTTCTCAAAATCTTGGAAATCTTCAATAGCCTCATAGCTATCAGTTATTTGTCGATAGCTTTGCGTTTTATCTTGTAAAGCCTTTACTGCCGATTTGGACTCCATTAGAGCAAAATTTTGTCTGTCCGATCAAGTATACTTGGCCTTACGTTGATCGAAATAAGCCCCGTCTTGTTGATGCAAATGAAGTCACAATCATCCAGAACTTTAGCCGATATACACTCGACTTTTTCATGCTGCTAAATTGAGTCTAAACTCACCATGGCAATATGAGCTGATGTATCAGCTTGAACTACTTCAACCTCGTCTGTGTTCCATTGGACGAGCATTTGATGCATGGTCGACAGCACACATCAATTGGTGTGAATCCAATCTCCCCCAAGCAGAACGCTGTAATTACCCTTAGCATCAACTACGAAAAAAACGGTCGGTAATGTTTTACTGCCGACTGTCAACTTAGTCACCATAACCCTTCTTGCTTTAGTGGGATCGCCTGGAAAGTCATTTAAAACCATGTTAGTTTTAAAAAGATCATTGTAGGACTTACCCAGTTTTTTGCAAGTGGTATACAACATTAGATTAACGATAGCTCATTTATCGACAAGCATCATTGATATCGGCTTGCCATTGATGTGCCTTTTCAAGTATAATGGCTTCAGATGCCGATGATCATCTTCAGGTTTTTCAAAAACTGCGTCTTGATCCCCAAGCACAACTGAGCAAACGTCTCTTTGGTCGATGCAGTATTTATCTTAAACTCGGTTGGCAAAGCGAACACCATGTTGATGTCCATCGGCTATGGAGAATCGTTCCAAATTATGGGTGAATCTAGATCATCGGCTGAATCAAACTCTTCTTCAACCGGTTATGTTCTCCTCCACTCCTTTTTAGTGGTCTTAATCGGTCGGAGTTCATTGAACGCTTCATCTCGTTGTTTTCCTGCTCGGCCTCTCTCACCTCCTGAGCTCTTAGCCTTTGAAGTTTTCTGCATTGTGATCGGCTAAGTCCTGGAGGACACCACTTGGGTTTAGGTTCAATCAGCTCATGTATTTTTCCAGTCAGATTGACCTGGGTTGCAGAACTTGACCGTTCTACCACTCGTGCTGGCGGTTGGATCGACCTCGAAATTCTTTCATGGATAGATCCTTTATGAGTTTCATGACGGTTCTGCATTGATTCAGATATCCTATCTTTAGCCAATTTCCATTGCCAGTCACCTTGACAAGGATAATGCTCCATTGGATATATATATTGTGACAGCAAAGCTGACCCCCTCTCCCAACAGAACTGTCAAAAGGGGCATCGTTGGTGAGCCTTTTCTAGGTTATCGGGCTAGTACATATTATTTGGCCAATACGCAGGATAACGTGGCCTGTTACTTCTCCTTTTATATTTATCCAATAGTTGGGAGAAAGTTGACTTTGGCTTGTATGGTGGTGAAGCTCTCTCAGCCTTGTACCACTTATCGATCTGCAAGTCTCCCTTTGGCTTAACAGTCCTTAAACTTTTTTCTTCATGATCGGTTTCTATTTGCAGTAAGCCGACCGTAATCTTCAGGGTCTCTTTGCCGCTGGAGCTCAACTGAACGTCAACATGTCATGCAACTTTTGACTATGTATCCTACATTTGCTCTTTTCCTTTTTCAGAACATTGAACAATATTAATCAGAAAAGGATTAGCATCCAATTGCATCGTCGGCTCTTCTGCAAATTTGAGTCGGCCATCTTTTATAGCCGATTCAATCTGTCGTTGAAAAATATTGCAATCGTTAGTATTATGAGAAAAGAATGATGGCATTTGCAATACTTTCGCTTTTTGATCTCATCAGCCGCCGGTACAACATGTCTCTCGGGCAACTGTATAATTTTTTCTTATAGCAATAAATCAAAAATATGATCACACTTGGAGACATCAAAAGTATTTGATTTTTGACTTATTCTTAGTTGGCTTAAGCCACGAACAGACTAGGGAATTTTTAGGTCCTTTAACCCATTCGGCTATATTTATTTCAGCCTCATCGTCTTTAGATGAATCGCTTAAACCGTACTCAATGAGGTTGACCTTGGCTTTTTCTTTATCTTTATTATTGTTATTGACCTTGAATTTATCCCTAAAGTCTCTATTATCGGTAAAACGGCTTTTTTGAGTCGATACCCTATGCAATAAGTGACATAAATCAGTGAACTCTTGTCCATCGAATTTCTCCCTCAGCTGGGGAATTAATCCTTAGAAGGCTAAATCAGCTAACTGGTTATCAGGTAAAGTAATGCTAAAACACTGATTTCTTATCTCCCTAAATCTCTTAATATAATCTATTACCGATTCCCCAAATTTCTGGCGAACAGCGCTCAAGTCGGAAATCCTAAGTTCATGACTGCCAAAGAAAAAGTATTTATGGAATCGGCTTTCCAAATCGATCCAAAAATAAATTGAATTCGGAGGTAAGCTTGTGAACCATGTAAAAGCAACTCCTGACAAAGACAACGGGAGTAACCTAATTTTTAACTCATCGGACTGAGAAGCTTCACCGCATTACATGATAAAACGTTCGACGCGCTCTAAAGTAATGACAAAGTCATCTCCGGATAATTTCAAAAAATCAGGAATCTTGAAGTTATTAGGGTAAGGCATCCAGTCAATGTAATCAGGGTGTGGCTTCCGATAATCTTCCCTTTGGGCTGTATACTGAATTAATCTCGCAATACAGCGGATATCTGATCGACCCAATTTACCGTGTTAGCCGATGCAGCATTAGGACTTTGCCAATTACGCTCGTAATTAGCATCCTGCCCCCGAGTGTAAGCTCGGGTTGACAGATTGTTTGAGCCCTATGGGAATTGACCAGATTACTCATAACTAATGTTATTTTCCTAGCAATCGGGTCTGGTACTGGAACGAAGGGTTTCGAGTATGTTACAACCTTTTATGTAGCCATATTCCTCTGCGGAATTGGCTCAGACTACTATTGGTACCTAGGAGGTTCAATCGGCTGTAGAACCGATTTGGCAAAAGAGTAAAATGGAGCCGGTGGTGGTAAGTTGGCTGATACATCCAACTTAATGGCATCAGTATATGCCTGATAATATGCAACCCTACTTGTGCGAGAATCTCGTGGCAATATGACAGTAGGCTGTGTTGACATCATAGTAGGAGATGAAGTTATAGCTGATGATTTAAGATCGGTTATCAACACATGGCTTTGAGTGTTTTATGCTACCGAATAAACAGGGTAATTTGGCAAGGTCTGTATTGGATCTAGCAGACTTTCAGCCGATGCCAACTTTTGAGCTATAGTTTTAATGATGTTAACTATTATCGGCTTAAGAGTTATAACTAGAGCCGATGATTGATTGATCAAAGCATGGTGCACAGATTGATTATTCATAGCAGATAACTCAGCTTGTGCAGGCATGTATTGAATTACCAATGCGTCGGCAATCCCTGCATCGCCGGGGGCATTGACCGTCGGCAATGCAGCCTTCTACGTGACACCACGTCCAGTTTTCTGATAACAGCTTAACATCATCTCCTCAAGCGCAGCTTTTTGATTTTCGATTTCTTTATGTTGTTCTGGTGTCAAATCGTCCAATGTCGGGATGATTATAGCATCAGTATTGAGATCGGACGATGGAATCGATTTCCCAGAAGAATACATCGTGTCCCACCGGATGTGCCAAAAGTGTGTTGCCGCGGAAAAATGTAACGAAGAATTGATCGGCCCAAGTACACGAGAACATCGGGTTCAAAGTGTTCAAGACGTGCCAGCCAATTTGATCCTGTAATCGGCAAGATAGGTGAAAAATTACGCTCAAAACCAATATAGTGTGACAATACGTAAAGATCTAAACAGCTATAAAAAACCGATCAAATCAAAGAGAACAATAAATCTAAACAGCCGATTAGGGATGATTAGATAATAAAAGGTAAATTTTTTTCAAGAAAGTCGATGCGCAATAAGATCAGAAAAAATCAAACCTGGCGTAATCGAGGATGACTAACAATCAGCGATGCGCAAATTTATTGATCAAAATCAGATTACAAGAGAGATTCTAAATTACAGAGCTACTCCTAATTGACAAGAAAGTAAATAAAAGTATATGTGAGTTGTTTGATTGATTGAGGTTGTTGTCTTTGCTTGTCCTTGATTATCTTTTATAGCGCATTGGTCGATCGTATCCTTCTCCAATGTGTTATCGACCACGATCCGTACTGTCCTTTGTACGGATAAATCTTATGTTTGAACCAATATCGGCCATAACTCTATCTTTAACTTAACTTTTCCTTTTTTACCCGATATAACTAAAATATCTCTTTTACTCTTAACCTGATAAATTGACTATACCTTATCAAATTCCGGTGTCAACGATACTGCACCTAAAGGTCTCATGGAAGATAGGCGTAAATTTTCCTATTGAACGCGTCTACCACATACGAGCTTTTCGAGTAATTTTTTTTAATATAAAAAAGACAACTACTCATCGAAAATGATTCGGTTTTACGAAGACATTTGTATCGTGAACGTGATTACCTGCATGGCGTGAGACTATTATCGGTTGGGAAGTAGAACGGGAGAATTTGCTTTCGGGTTTTGGTGGCTCGTGTTTGTTCCGGGCGGGGAAGGTAGTACCTGCTGCCTGCCCGCAGCGCATGGATACGTCCTTTTTTTCTTTTCCGTTGCTTTCCTCGGTGCATGTTCGGCAACTCCTCGACCTTTTCTCACCCGGCGCCCACTGACAACGTTTCAGCACATTCTTCTTTGGATGGATTCCTTCGTGGCAAAGTACATACAGCTCTCAGTAAACGTCCGGCTTTGCAGAAGAACCTTCCTTTTCTTTTCCTTTTAACTCGTGGTGTCCGTCCGTCGGGAAAATATCCTTGCAAATTAAGGTGGCTAGTAGCCTATTCACCAGCGTCTAATGAAAAGCTCGCATACGTAACCATATGAAACGAGATTGTTTGTGTGGAGATGTAAACGGGACGGACGGGGTCTCTGTAAGCGCTTACGCTGCACCAACGACTTGGCCGACACGAAAGCTTTCGACCGCGAAAAGTTCAGAGCGCGTGACTACGCAGCACACGCGCTGGTAGGAGGATCGATCGTTCAATCGTGCTCTAAGCTTTCATGAAATCACTGTCGGATTGATAAGAGCAATCCCTGTATGGGGGATCTAGTTTTCTCCGTTTTGGAGTGCCATGCATTTTTTTTTTCTGTCAACCACCAAGGCGAAGCTTTTCTCTGCTGTTGACTCGCTGCTCGCTCGCTGGTTGGTTCCTCACCTTTCGATTCCCCTGGACGTCATTGCGTTCGTGCGCGCGTCATGCCCCGAATCAGAGGTGGGCATTTGAGCCGTGCTTTAGTGGACCGCGTCCGGTCCAAAGTCCCCTCTGGTACGAAGTGGGTCATATCGGGTCAGTATGTTACTGTTCCTCGGGCCGTGCCGGGCCCGAAAACCCAGTGGGCGACGGCCCAGAGGCAGCACAGTGGCTCTGTCACGTGCCCGCGACAGGGGCAAGGCGGCCCGTGGCAGGGGAGGTCAGGCGTGGCGGAGAGGAGCGGGAGGCTACCTGCGGCCGCTGTCGTCGCTCGTCAACTCCACCAACTGCCCCCGAGGCCGCCGCCTCGGCTCCCTCGCCACAACGTGGCACATCACTGTGGCCGTGCTGCCCCACCGAGGCCTCGCCGCCTCGACTCCCCCGCTGCGTCGCCCGGTCGAGCCGTCGCTCTCCAAGGCCGCCACCTCGCTGTGGCCTCACGCTGTCGCGCCACCTCGTGCAGACCTCGACGCCGTGTCTCCCCCGCCGCGCAAACCTCGGAGTTGTGTCTCCCCCGCCACGCAGACCTCGTCAAGCCATCGCCTCGCCTCCCGCATGCGCCGCGCCACCGCCTCACTACCTGTGCCCGCGGTGGACAAGGGAAGCAGTGGGGAGGGGAGGCCGAGCCGGGCCGTGGCGCCGCGCAGCCGCCTCGCCGAGCGGGGAGGGAAGAGGGAGGGAAGGCCGGCAGGGAGGGAGGAGGAGAGAGGGGAGGCCGACGGAGGGGTAGGAGGCGATCTTCTTTGCCACATGGGGTCGAGCGGGAACCGGAGGGGCCAGGCGATGGGGAAAAGAGAGGAAAAAAAGGGAGGCAAGGGGTCGCAGGGGTCAAGTCATCAGATGCGTGGCTGCGTCTGCGTGCGATTTTAATTTTTATCCCGCGCGGTGTAGCAGGTGATCTACACAGGCTGTCTTTTACTACTGATCTGATCATCTGAGACTATTATTCTCTCCTTAAACGATTCAATGCCGCTGGTCTCACTCATTTGAATTAGCCTTACTGTTAGGGGGTGTGTGTCGTTGGATTGGTAGCAAGCAGCGGGATGTGTGGGGATCTGCATGTGGTTGGAAATAAGTGCCCACTGTCTCTAGTTGTGAAGGCGCAAGGCTATGGTTGCTTTGCTTACATAGGACAACAAGTAGTCAGTCATGTGCTATCATGTCAATTTTGTCACAATAACCAGAAGAATATGCCTGTAACACATCTTTATCGACAAACTATACAAATGGTACACGCATGCATATGCTTGCAAGGCATTATCTGTGGAAAATGTATGCATGTTCATGCAAATGCATGAAAGAGAAGAGATCGAGACATCGAGTATGATACTGGTAGTTTTCCCTTTTGACAATGATTGCCGCTATTGCACCTTGCAAAAATGGTATTTCCAAAAGGCAAAGGTAAGCTAGGCTTCTCTTGCTCTCAGCTCTTTTCCAATACAAAGTCCTTTCTTCCGTTTGCAAAGCGAAAGCTAGTCAGGTTGATGTGTTGGTTGCTACCTCCACATGTCCTCATCTTCTCTTCTGTCCTGAGGTGATGGTGTATATAGGGATGGCAACAGGGGAAATCTCCGCGGGGAGCACCTTCCCATCCCTGATCCCCGATAAGCAAAATTTCCCCGCCCCCGTCCCCGTCTTCGTACACGGGGCTTAATTCTCCCCGATCCCCGATCCCCGACGGATTTGTGGGACCCCGACGGGGACTAATCCTCGAAAATGCTATATAAAATATCATATGCTACATGAATGAATTACTAGAGTAATGGTGCATGTGTGGTTGAAGTGTCAGTGAATCACTAGAGTAATTCATATTTAGCATATTTATTAACAATAACCTCACATATATATTTTTTTCTTTTAAGAATGATCATCTACTTCCACCTATTAGTGATAACACGGGGACGGGGAACGTCACCGTCCCCGCGATCCCCGACGGGGGCAATATTTTCCCCGATAAATCCCCCACGGGGAGAGATTTCCCCCGTCCCCGTCCCCTAATAAGGGAATTCCCCGCGAGGAAACGGGGATCGGGGCCCATTGCCATCCCTAGGTGTATATGAGCATATATGTAGCATTGCGGCACGCTGGCCCAGAGACATGCATGAATGTGCCCATACGCATAGGACAGATTGATAGCCTGATACTACTAGTAGCATCTTTCTTTTTTTTTGCGACAATACTACTAGTAGTTTAGAAGGCGTTTTTTGTACAATCAACTCTGTGCGTTTCCGGATCATTTCCTTTCGTCGCAATAGTGTAAATGGGTTGGACCTGGGCCGACATGGCACGAAACGCAAATGGGTCTTGCTTGGGCTCGCCGAAGGCGAGCCGGGCCGTCACGACAGGCACGACGGGCTGTCGCGACCCGTCACGGTTCAGGCCCGAAGCACGATGGACCCGTGCCGGCCTGGCCCGGTATGACGCCCACCTCTAGCCCCAAAGGGCATCGCCAAAGCACCGCCACCAACGTCCGCACGTGCCATGCCCGCTGCCCTGCCCCCATGCCGCCCGCGTCGCCATGTGCTAGCTCCTCCACCTGTGCCGCTACCTCCTATCGCTTCCTCGAGACCGTGACGATCCGTTTTGCTTGTTGGGACGTGTCTCCCACGTTACCGCCATCGCTGCCTAGTGCTGCGCCGCCACTCCCAGTTTATGCTCTCTGCTTCCTCTCCATCTCTCTTTGCATCACTGACATGTGGGTTCTACATGCACAACACATGAGCCCCCCCAGTGAACAGCATTGACCTGACTAGAATGCAACGACAGATCAACACTACCTCGCGCGGTTTAGATCGTGAGAGTAAAGTGAATAATTTCGTTAATTAAAGATCTCAATTTGAATGGTTTCATAGTTTAGAATTGAAAATCAAACCAAGAACAAAGTTTAGGGTTGTAATTTGAATTTATTCATTTCTTCTTTTGATGCAGCCTGCTCAAACATCAGAATGTCCTCTTAGCCCTGGTCGTTATTATGGCGTGCGGGATCTAGTGAGTCTAAGAGAAATTAACTGTTTGTTAAACAGTCTCTTATAAAAAACTATAAGGCTTTTCACCTTAAGAAGTTAAAACCTATTTTTTTTAAAAAAAAAACTACAGTTCTCCCGGACAGGCTCCAAGTCCATCGTCCTTTGCGGTATTCGCGTTCTTCTCTTGCTGGTTACTGTCATGAGGTGCCACAAAAGCTGTGATGAATTGTTCTAGCGCAATTCTACTTTACAAATTTGTGCGCCTCATACTGTGGATGACCAGGATCTCAAACTGCGATTTCTCTAGGATTTTTCGATGGAAATTGAACCGTTAATTGTCAGATTCTTGTGATTTGTGTAATTCACGCGATTCAAAAGAAGTCAAAAAGGTATCATATTTTAAAGAGTAGGTTACACCGCAAATCCTTCATTGTGTGTAGTCCCGTCCCGGTATGGATCAACTGGAAGATTGAGTGAGAGAGAGAGTTGGTCCTAGACTCCTAGATTCTTATGTTTTAGATAAATCAGTTGCTTAACGTATGGACTTTGACAATAAATTAAATTCAATATAAACTGCTCATTCTCTTTGATCCAATAAATCAGATTAACTGGTATTTATTCATATTTCATTCGGTAATAAAGTGGTAGGAACACACTTAACAAAATAATGATTAGATCTAATTTCTACTTTCCACCTTACAATTTCTCTATCAAAAGGCCAGTAGAAAGGGGCTTCAGCTTAGTACGAAATGGATTTCAACATTCGTGGGAAGATGAACCCTGATCGAGAGCTCAAGCTTCCTTTTTTGTTTTAGGGAAGAGAGTTTTAAGTTGAAGCTCCTCCAACCAGGCCGCAGGCCATTAGATTCTAAACCAAATTGTAAATTAGGCTAATCCTAGCCCATTGGGCCGAACGGGTCAAATCAGGCCGGGCCGGGCTGTTGGCCCGCAGTTGCTCAGCTCAGCT
Source organism: Otatea glauca (assembly GCA_036346275.1). Taxonomy (NCBI): domain Eukaryota; kingdom Viridiplantae; phylum Streptophyta; class Magnoliopsida; order Poales; family Poaceae; genus Otatea; species Otatea glauca. The sequence goes on from CM070717.1 coordinate 36,371,944, forward strand.
ATGCTCCTCCCCGAGCCCCCGACCCGACCGGTGTCGTCTCCGCTGGGCACTCCCATCCCACCGCCGCTCCGCTCACCTCCCGGCTCCCGCACACAGCCCCGCTCCCGAGCCCTCACCTACTCCGCCGCGGTCATGCTCCTCACCGGGCCGCCGCCGCAGCTCGCCCCCTCGCTGCTGCTCCCGGAGAGCAGCGGCGAGGACGGCGGCGGCGGTGGCGGCGCCCACGACCACGACTCCTCCCGCGCGGCCGCGGCCCCGAAGAAGCGAGCCGAGACGTGGGTCCAGGACGAGACCCTCAGCCTCATCGCGCTGCGCCGCGAGATGGACTCCCACTTCAACACCTCCAAGTCCAACAAGCACCTGTGGGAGGCCATCTCCGCCAAGATGCGCGAGCAGGGCTTCGACCGCTCCCCGACCATGTGCACCGACAAGTGGCGCAACCTCCTCAAGGAGTTCAAGAAGGCGCGCAGCCACGCCCGCAGCAGCGGCGGCGGCGGCGGGAATGGCTCCGCCAAGATGGCATACTACAAGGAGATCGATGACCTGCTCAAGCGCCGAGGGAAAGCGGGCGGCGGCTCGGCCGCGGGGTGCGTCCGTGGAGGAGGAGCCGGGAAGAGCCCCACGGCCACCTCCAAGATCGAGTCCTACCTGCAGTTCACCACAGATAAGGGTATGGGTATGACTCTTCTACCGGCTACCCTTCTGATTAAGACGGTCATGCTTTTCTTGATGAAATTGATAGAGGCATTTCAATTCCTTATCTGAGTAGTATTTGACAGCGTACAACTTCGGAATTTGGTCATACAGCAGCAACTATTTAGCAATTTAGGTATACGGCAGTGTAAATTTAGCTATACAGGAATGATTTGTCATCTGTGCAACGCGAATTACTAGTAACTTAAGCTGTCAGGAAGTACCTTATTCACCCTAGAATTTCTGAGCATTACAGTGTTATTGCTATTTGCTGTGTAGTTCTCTGGTTGACGACTAGCATATATTTACATAGTATAAGGTTAGTTCAACTGTTCAAGCATTCCGAGCAACATGGTAGAGGAGTACATAACACAAGTCTAGTTGCTAAGTCAGGACTATATGTGCAATTGGTTTGCTTCTCCTGTTGAGTTGAGTTGTGTACGTGTGTCAGTGAGTGCGCACCAGGTGATACTATTTGTGATATGGTGTTGGATTTATATGTCCGATGTATCTGCTTACTTAATAATGACTGTCATGCTTTGTAACGGAATATATTTGATTTATGGTTGTCTGATTTTCTGTTAGCTAATGGATTAATATTCTCTGCCTTCAATCTAGGTTTTGAAGATGCTAACATTCCATTTGGTCCTGTTGAAGGTACTGAGATATCATTCACATGCAATAATTGCCTCCTATTCCTTTCTTTACCTAATTTTATATGCAATACCTGTTTATATCTATGGTCTTACACTTATTTGACTCAATATTTTGGCAAAAAGTTGTGCTTGCCTAAGAGGTTAATATACCAAGCTTGAGATGAAGGCATTTGTGAACCGATCGTTATTTTATTTCATGGTTGAACACCTGTAAAGTGTTCCAAAATAGTGATTTTCTAGGTCCGGCCATTTTTCTTAGGCATGGAGAACAGTTTTCACTCCTTGCGCACTAGTTATATGCTGAAAGTTTTTAAATTACAATCTAACATGGTTTAGACTGAAACAATGAGATCAAAACTTCTAAAATGGAAATATACCCATGAACTGTAGTAACTAGTAAATTCTTGGATGATATGATTGATAAAAACATTTGTATTGTTGTAAAAATTTTGGATGAACCTATAATCGAACTGAATATTGCATGGTTGTGACTGTAGCAAAATCTTAGAAGTGATTGTTTGACCAGTTTTGTACTAAGTACAAACTAGAATTGCAATTCTGCCATTTTTCTGTCATCAATGTTGGACTACTGCAACTGCGGTTTATTAAGACAAAGTTATCCATATTAATACATCTGATATAGTGATTGCTTGGAACTTAGTTCTGAACTTTTTACCCGTTTCTGTTTTATAGCAAGTGGCAGATCATTGCTGAGTGTTGAAGATCGTCTGGAACCTGAAAGGCATCCACTTGCCTTAACAACAGCCGATGCAGTTGCAACCAATGGTATGAACCCATGGAACTGGAGAGACACCTCAACTAATGGTACTAATCCTCATACACTGAAAATTAGTTTGTGAACTGGATGTAGTATTTCACTGGACAGTATTTATTTTAATCACGTGAATTTCCTGTTCCTCTAAGAAACGTTATGGCAAAAAAAGGTTAAAAAATGGCTGAACTAAACCAACTCTTGATAGGTGTAATTCTTAGAATGTGGCAGAAGCTATTGATTCTGTTCTTACTCACTGCTTTTGTTTCAATTTGATTCTACTTGTACTGTTAATGCACACATTTTTCTTTATGTTTTAAGACACTATGAGTTGCTGACTAATTAGATGGTACTAAAAGTCTAAAACTCAAGTCAGCAATGACAAATTAGTGTCCAATAGTTCAATAACATTTCTTAGCTCATTTCAATTATTGTGGTTCCTTGTCTAAATGTGTTGTGCTTATCGGGAAACCTGCACAAAACTTCATACAGGTGGAGATAATCAGGGCACTTTTGGTGGGAGAGTCATTGTAGTAAAGTGGGGTGATTACACTAAAAGAATAGGCATTGATGGTACTGCTGAGGCAATTAAAGAAGCCATCAAATCGGCATTTGGATTAAGAACAAGGCGAGCTTTTTGGCTTGAAGACGAAGATGAGATTGTTCGTACCTTGGACAGGGATATGCCACTTGGAACATACACACTTCATCTTGATGATGGTAATTGGAAAATGTCTTCTCTTCCAAGTAATAACATTATTTACTTTCTGAAGAACTAGGAATACCAATATACCATAGTAGATCAGTTTAAATGTATACCTATATAGTTCTGTAAGTAGTGGAAATGATCACTCCTCCCCACAGAACAAAAGAATGTATGTGAAGAATAACATACCTTCTTTGCGTTACAAAGGAAGGTATGTTGTTCAGAAAACAAGATCTATAGGAGGTAAGAAAAAGAAGTGTTTACAATATTATCGCCTACTTGACTTGTTTAGGACAAAAACATTACGACTATCTGTCTATCTGTCAGGCTTTTCCATTTCACAGAGGCTTTTCAGTTTGTCTGTATTGGTGCAACCGGTCGCCACCCAACCAAAGCAAGGAGCAAACTCAGGGGATTTGCATCTATTACCATGAAATGTGAATGCTGAATATCTTGTTTAAAAATTGTTCTTCCCTTCTGGTTGAGTTCACCAGTGCATGTTGTCATTGCATGTCCGTAGTTTGTGTTCTAAGTGCTAGTTTCTGTTGGAGTATTGTTCATTATTTATTCCTGACTAGATGAATTTTGCATCTATCTTGGACTCTTGGTCACTAATGGGCAACTATGGTATCAAGAGCATTTGTGTAGTAGTAATGCATGTTCATGGTCATTCATTCTTGGATGCTTCCAGTAATGAGCGGTGCACTCAAATGACTATTTTCCCCCCTGCACGCTGCCTTGGATGCTGTCTGTGTACCCATCCTTCTGAAGTTTGTTACAATCTTTAACAGCAAGCCACATAACTAATATTTTTGTCAGTTGTAATTTATTATGATTTTTTCATTCAAACCTACTACTGGTTTAGTTTAGTCATTACCGAAGGATGTTGATCCAAGCTCATCTGGTGCACCATTTTTTCAGGGATGACAATCAAACTCTGCACGTTTGAAGATGCTGACCGCATGACGATCCGGACAGAAGATAAATCATTCTACACCGAAGAGGACTTCCGGGATTTCCTCTCGCGGCGTGGTTGGACACTCCTTAGGGAGTATAGTGGCTACAGAGTCGCTGATACTCTTGACGATCTTCGTCCTGGTGCGATTTATCAGGGGATGCGATCGCTTGGTGATTGATTTTGTGAAATTCGCCTGACCAAGGCGTCTAATCTGTGTCCAAAGCACAAATGGTCCATACAGTTTAACGCAATTTAAAATTTAAAGTCAAGCAAATCTTGGGGGGCCCTGGTTGTATCTTTTATGTAAATGTAGCCTTTTAGCATCGGAAGCTAAGTTTCATTTTGTTTACACATGCTGTGAAAAAGGGGAGAACAGATGTTCATCCTCTAGATAGGAAATCCCTGGAAGAGATATATTACTGGAAGCATCTTGGTAAAAAGCCTTGGAAACAATTTCATTCTGCAAGAATGCACCATTTAGTTGGAGAAGCTCACTAATGGCAGAGTACAGTGGGTGAGCAACAGTTTGAATTGCAGGATGCTGTTGATATAAGTACATCTTTTTCCGCGGTTCCAAAATAAGTACATTTGATCAACACATATAACTTAGGACTCACGTGTTAGTGAGACATTACAGAACACTTTATCAATGGCACGTGTAAGTGAGAGCATATGTTAGTTGCACCCAAAAAATAGGGCATATGATTAATTCCCCTCTTCTACGATTTAGGGAAGCTTGAGTCGCATGATTGTGATTTGTGACAGCGAATATGTGAGCAAAAAACATACGCAAAAAGTGGCACATGATGCATTCACTCTAGGAAAAATTCCAACCCCAATAGTACAGGCTTTCAGAAGTTCAGTTTTTAGGGAAGGCACAACCGCACAAGCATGAACAAAGCAGCAGCAGTAGAGTTGGCCTAGACGTGAATGAACGATTCACACAACACCTTCACGCCAAGCAAGCAGCTAGCTTAGCTGCTCGAGGGCCTCTCGTGGCTGTTACTGCTCGTCCCACTCGTCGTTCTTGTAGGAGACGAGCGTGTCCACCTTGTGGATCTGCCATCGCAAGAACGCCACGCGGTCTTAGCAAGCAATCAAGCTGGTACCACCAAAAGGATCCCAAGAACAAAGATAATGGAATGTTAGGGACGCGTCTGTTTGCTGTTGTTACCTTGGTGTCGAACGAGTGCAGCTTCACCATCTGCGGGTTGCTGATGAGCTTGGCATCGCTCTCGACCCAGGTGATCGGCGCGTCGACATCCTTGTCAGTGTAGGCCAGGACATCGAATATGCCTGATTCGACACAGGTCAGGATGAGTTAAAGCTCCAGTCCGGTGGCCATAAGATTCAAGATCAGATCATCAGAGGGAGGGGGTTTAGCTCTTCCTTACATGGTTCGTCGAGGCAGGGGAGGTAGGTGATGCAGGAGGCGACCTGGCGCATGATGGCCTGGATCTCCCTCATGATCTCCTTGTCGCTCTTCTCCTTGATCACCCTGACACACACCACCCACCCATCCGTCCAGAAGCATCAGAAGACGCAATCAAGCAACGACCGCTTCCAGTTCGACAGGATTCCAATCAAAGAGACAGAAGAAAGGGATAGGACAAGCAGAGAGTGGCGCGTACCCCTTCTCGACGACCTCGGCGTCGGTCTCGATGTTGAAGTTCCAGCGCTCCAGCACCTCGGAGGTGGCCTTGCTCATGATCACCAGGACGATCCTCTGCAGCTTCCCGGCCTCGAGCCACTCTGCAGTTTGCATCCACACAAAGTCACAACTCAATGAGCAAATCGAACAGCGCTAACTGCAATCTGCAACCGATGCACGAAGTAAGGAGGAGAGGGGGGGATCTCCATGAGCAGCAACCTGAGAGCTGGGAGGTGAGGCTGGCGATGAAGGCCTTGACCCCTTCGTCCTGCGTGAGCAGCATGGTGAGCCCGTACTTCTTCACCTTGGCGAAGCTCTCCTCTGGGTACACCCCGCGGTTGTACAGGATGCTGCGACCACACAGACCAAGCACCAAAAAAAAACCACAAATCAATCAAGACCGAGCCTTGTTTTTACCAATCCATTTCAAAGGAAATCGACGATCGACTCCGCCGCCGTTGCCGGCCCGCGCGCACCTGTTCGCCGCGTATCCTGCGACGGAAGCGTTCCATCAAACACCTATCGGACGAGCGATCAGGGAGGGGGGTGGAGAGGGGCGGCGCGGCGCGTACGTACCGAAGAACTCGCTGACGATGGCGGCGGAGCCCCGCAGCGTGATGATGTCCTTGGACGCCGTCCTCGACGCCATCTCTCCGCCTCCTCCGTCACCCTCGCGGCCGCGCCTTACGGATCCGCCTCGCCTTCTCCGCCTGCGTGCGGCGTGCGAGGAGGAACTCGCTCTTGGGGAATGGAAGGGCAACAGAAACGGCTAGTGGTGCGATGCGGCTGCGCCTATGGGAACTCGCGTCTTTTCGGAGCGTTTTCGAACGGTGGATGGTGCGCACGGTGGTGGGTGGGTTATAAAGGTGGGCCGGACCGGCGCTCCCAACGGTCGTGTGGGGTGGGCCACTGGGCTTCCGATAGCGCGATTCGCCGAGCTGCGCCTCTCTCTCTTTTTTAAAAAAATGACGAAACTGTACCGGTGCATTTTTTTTCCCGTTCGGTTAAATTATTAATCTGAGCTTTTGTTTGGACGCTGCGTAGTTGAGGGGTGCTTCTGTTCATCACGTTCCGATATAAATTATATAAATTTTAAAATAAATGAGGTTAAAAAATCATTATCTAACCCTCATTTATATTTTAATATTTATACAACTTTCAATCGGTGATGTATAGATGTATACATCTTCCCGTGGTCCCCATATGTAGGGCAGCCCATATGTTTGCTTGATTTACATCAGGGTTCGCAAAGCTAACGAAAACCGAGCTTTCCGAGTCGGTTTGGCATTTCAAATCGAGCAGTAAACCGTGGAGTTTAAATATAAATTTAAAAAATCTGAAGAAATTTAGCAAAATGTATTAATTTTTTTGAATTTTTTTGTGAGGTCCTGAGGCAATTATAAGATACTATAAAATTTTCAGATTATTATCTGACATGTGTATTTTTGAGAGAAAAAATCTGACAGTGATACTGTCAGAATATATACTTTTTATTTTTTTATTTTCTAGGGGCACAAAATGAAGTCTAATATTTCTTAAACTTTTTTGTGATGTTATAACGTAATTACAATGATGTTGTAAAAATTTCAGATGATGATCAGATATGTGTATTTTTTAAAAATTCTGAAAGTGCTATTATTATTGTATATGCTCTTCTGTTTTTGATTTTATATGGGTACTAAATGAAGTATAATTTTTATGAAAATTTTAGTAAATAATCCTTTGGCACTAGTTATGGTTAAATTAAAATTTTAGAATATAATAAGTCATTTAAATATTTATAAAAATCTGACAATGCCTCTGTTCCTCTTCATTAATTGTTGTTTTGGATTTTTTTAGAAGAAATAAATGATTTAAAAAATGTTTAAATTTCTCTGAGGTGTTTTTTATAGATTAATTGGAATTTTTTTGGTAATTTTTTAAAAAAATTTATTGCATTTTTCACAATTTTTCCTTCTGTCGTCGATTTTTGACAAAACCGACCGGTTTTCGACTTTCTCGATTGGTTTTCGGTTTTTTGAATCGGTTTGATCAGCTAGTTTATCTTTCGCAAACCGATCGGTTTTTATCGAATTTCGCGAAAAACCGGTACCGACTAGCTTTCGATTTTCGAATGCAAAACGAAAATGTGAACCCTTCTTTACATACATCTCTAGTTAGGGCTTTACGGGCTAGTCCCAGAAAAATCCTACGATTCTCAAGAAAGATGAATGGGACTGAAGCAAAGGCAAGGTCCAGATGAGCTCTTATTAGTTACTTCATTGTGGGATTTTATGGGAGGTTTTTCAGTACCCAGAGTAATTTGTATGCATCTCAGTGTCTGCTCAACGCAATAGCGTGATTGTAGGGTAGCTTCGACAAACTCTACGAGGAAGACATAATTGCTGTTGGCGAAGAAATACGTACAAACTATATTCATCGTGAAGTAATTATACAGCCACACGGGAGTACAGGACAACGGATGCTACAAAATCATACTCACTCCGATCATAAATAATTGTCGTTTTGGACATTAACACGGTCCTCAAAACTCAAACTTGGTCACTAATTTTTATTGTAATATATTTTAAAAATATATCGATAGCTAAAGTTTCAAAAGTTTATCTGCACGTACTTTAAACCAATAATTTTTTGTGAATTGGAGAGAGTAGTTTGACAACAAATTAATGCTTGTCATATAACAATTACGGAAGCATAATTAGTTTATCTGTACGTACCTTAAATCGATATTTTTTTTGTGAACCGGAGAGAGTAGTTTGACAATAAATTAATGCTTGTCATATAACAATTACAGAAGCGTAATCCTCACATCGGTCAAAACCTACGTAGTTTAGTTATAAAATGGATGTCTAAGACCAATGAATATTGTGGTAAATTATTATAGCGATTATGGTAATGCATCGAATGATCAAATCGCAAATCCAGTCGGGTGCTTGACCGGTCCCAACTCCCAAGTCCCAATCCCAACCCTTGCAAAATGGCAGATTATCTTCTTGGGGAGGAAGCCAATGACCTCGGCTCCACTCCTCCCGACGTGGCACATCCCTCGCCGTCCACGCTCTCCCCCCGAACCCACAATTCAAAACAACGGTCACGATCCGAATCCTCGGCCACGGGCCCCACCACCTCACCCTTCACCGCACACTGGACTGGAGGAAACTCGACGAGCCCATACAAACCCACGGGCCGCAGCCGCTGAGCCGCAGAATTTTTTTTATTTAATACTTATTTTTAATTTTTTTCAAAACTAGGCGTTAGAGTTCAGAATTTGCAAAAATAGGCGTCGGTCGCCCGTATATGAGGCGATAGCTCCATATATGAGTGATATGTGCCTCTGCTAACGGCCCAGTTAACCGAAGTAACGGCAGGGCAAAAATCGCCCAATATAGAGGCGATAGCAAAAAAAAAATTTATAATGTTAATTTCTCTGCACTTGGCTCGCCCGAATGAGGCTCTGGCTGTGCTTAAAAAGCCACCCGTCGCCCCTACATAGGGCGATCGCCCGTGTAAGGAGCGATAGGTGGCCTTGCCGTTACTCTAGTTCGCTAGGCTGTTACCTAGGGACATATCACCCGTATATGGGGGCGATCGCCCCATATACGGGCGACCGGCGTCTAGTTTTGTAATTTCTAAAACATAACGCCTAGTTTTGGAAAAAAGATTAAAAAGAAATATTAAAGAGAAAAAAATTCTGAGCTACACCACCGGCACCGCCCATTCGTCGCGTCGCATACCCCAGTTTTCTAACACTCGTTCCCTCTCCCGATCCGCGTTGCATACGCCTCGCCTAGTTCGAATCGAGATCGCCATGGGTAACTCCGTCACCTCGCTCCGATCTGCCTGTCCTTCTTGTTTACCTCGTGACATTTTTGCTGATTTCCCCCCTCGTTTTCTCGCTGAGTTTTTGCCTCGCAGCGAAGATTAAGATCGGGATCAATGGTGGGTTCGGCTCCGCGCTCGGGTCTGTTTTTCTTCCCTCGATGTTTGCGGCGGGGGTTTCGAGTGGTTTTTGATGGATTTTTTTTCTTTGCTGGTTGGTTGCAGGGTTCGGGAGGATCGGGAGGCTCGTGGCCAGGGTGGCCTTGCAGAGCGACGACGTCGAGCTCGTCGCCGTCAACGACCCCTTCATCACCACCGACTACATGGTACCGCTCGAGCCTTGCTCTGATCTCGTCTCCTCCGCTGGTTTGTGGATAGATGTGGGGAGATAGATGGGTTTTTGCTTTGGATCTGCTGATTAGCTTAGTTGGTTTAAGATTAGGAGGTTTTAGGGAGCTTGCTTTTCTGCAGGCAGAGCTGGCATGCCACGGTCACAGAAAGTGCGCTTTTGACTGACTTGTTCCAGTTTGTTGATGTACAGATGCGAGCATTACATAGCTGCTCGTTATGTATGGTAGTAATTAGATCTGTGAGGATTTTGGTTGATAGTGTATGGATCAAATGGTCATTGATCTGTTTATTTAGATGGGTTGCAGTGGAGTTTTGGTGAGGCTAACTGATAGCTGTGAAAAGGTGTCTTTTTGCTCATCTAGATACAAATCTGCACTGGTCACTCGTCAGGAACGTTGTGTGCAAAATCTACCTTTAGGTTTCAGATCACCCAGCATTACAACTGTACTGCATTACATTGATATTGAGCTTTGTTTGTCGTACCGTACACCTTTCAAATATTTGGTTGCTTCTGGTTTGCTTTAATTGGGAATGGATCTGATAAAATGTTTGATGTTTGCTGCTTAGCCTTTAACAATGTTGGTACAAATACGCCTGTGATACTAACTAATTATGTTATCTTTAGACGTACATGTTCAAGTATGACACCGTGCATGGCCTGTGAAGGACTCCAAGACCCTTGTCTTCGGTGAGAAGGAGGTCACTGTGTTTGGCTGCAGGTAAGACTCTTTCCATTCCCATAGTTATTGATGTCATACCCAATATGGTGTATGACTCTACCTGAATTATGTTGTGCAAGAACCCCGAGGAGATTCCATGGGGCGAGACTGGTGCTGAGTATGTTGTGGAGTCTACTGGTGTTTTCAATGACAAGGACAAGGCTGCTGCTCACCTTAAGGTATTTTATGTGAAATCGGCATTCTGCAATGTTAATGGATTGCTTGATGTCATCATTATCCGCATAAAGGATTATACTCATTTCCTCATAATCTCCTATGTTTAAATTTACAGGGTGGTGCTAAGAAGGTCGTCATCTCTGCTCCCAGCAAGGATGCACCCATGCTTGTTGTTGGTGTCAATGAGAAGGAGTACAAGCCTGACATTAACATTTTATCCAATGCAAGTTGTACCACTAACTGCCTTGCTCCACTTGCCAAGGTGCTTTTCTTATTCATTTTTGACTCGCCGACAGTTAACAAAAGAGTGATGCCTAGGGAACCACATCACTGCAATACGAAGCTTTGTTCTAAACTTTTCTATTACTTTCAGGTTATCAATGACAGGTTTGGTATTGTTGAGGGTTTGATGACCACTGTTCATGCTATCACTGGTATGACTTGTATAGCACATGTGTTTTTTCTCAGTTCATCAATGTTGAGGCGCCACTTAAATGTGATGTATTGATGTAATTCTTACAACAACTCAGAAGACTGTTGATGGGCCCTCAAGCAAGGACTGGAGGGGTGGAAGGGCTGCCAGTTTCAACATCATTCCTAGCAGCACTGGAGCTGCAAAGGTAAACATGAGAATGAATTCCTTTATCATCATATAGGCTTAGGGTCAGCATCCATCGCATTTTTGTGTGGATACATATAATGCAAGCGGGTAAGTTAGTATCTTAAACTGTCGATTAATTAGCCTAATAATTGAAGTGCAGTCAACTCTTTGTAAAATATACGCAATTGGGCTGCACATAATGTCAATGATTCAGTGATGATGTCTTTGAATGTGGTTGTCAATTGGTCATTAGTTGTGATATATAATTTCTATTGATTAACATTTGGCATTCTTTACATGTTTAAAAAGTTTGAAACACAATTTTGTTGAATTTCATCCATGGTACAATCTGCCGCTTTCTGAAGCAACCCATGCTAACTGATTAGTGTATATCTTCCATTTCATTTTTCCTGTTGTTGTTTCATTGATGGCCTCCCAAATGCATATTTGTTTTCATCTTGTTTACCTTCAGCATGAAGGCTAGAAGTGCAACACCATGTAGTAATCCATCATATGGGGTAGATTTTCCCTTTTTAAGAATTATGTACATAGAGTTGCCTTAACTTTCTGCATTTGCACTAGTCATTTCTTTGGAATTGTTGTACCTAATATAACCTCCTTGCTGAAACTGATAGGCTGTGGGCAAAGTGCTTCCTGCTCTCAATGGAAAGTTGACTGGTATGGCTTTCCATGTTCCTATCGTGGATGTCTCTGTCGTTGATTTGACTGTTAGGCTTGAGAAGTCAGCTACCTATGACGAGATCAAGGCTGCCATCAAGTGAGTAGTATTGAATTGACATTGCATTTTTTTTGTTATATTTAGTGCAGAACACGGAGTACTGGGTGCTGACACATTGAGCAGTAGTCTTTTACTGCGTGTGGTTGTTGCACTGATTCAAATAAGGTGTACATAATAGTTTTTAACGTCATCATCCATTGCTCTTTCTTTGAAGATGTTCCCATTTTTTCCATTCCATTTGATATGTTCAACTCTCGAGACACCAGCATTGACGTACCGTTCTATTATGCAGGGAGGAGTCTGAGGGGAAACTCAAGGGTATTTTGGGTTATGTTGAGGAGGACCTTGTTTCGACAGACTTCCAGGGTGACAACAGGTAGAGGCTATTGGTGTTAACTGGATATGCTAAATATACTTTGTACCAGCATCTCTTTTATCGCTGACTTGAATACCCCTGACCTGTTTACCCATGTATATCAATAACAGGTCAAGCATCTTTGATGCAAAGGCTGGTATTGCGCTCAATGAGAAGTTTGTTAAGCTTGTGTCCTGGTATGACAATGAGTGGGGATACAGGTAAACAATGCTGTGCTTGTTATAATTTGTTTCATGTACTGATATTGGGCCCTATCTCCTAGGCTAGGCCTCTTTGATTCAAAGGAAATTTAATGGAAAAATGGAGGAATTCAATCCAAAGGAAAATTTCCTATTAGGGGTGTTTGATTTGTAGAATTGCTACAAAGGAATTTCATAGGATAGGGAAAATTCCTACAAATTTTGGAGGAATTCTAGATGAGGTCTAGGCCCTCTTTGGAACAAAGGATTTTTTTAGGAAAATGGAGCATTGCAATCCAAAGGAAAAATTCCTATACATGTTGTTTGGTTCATATGATTGCATCAAAGGAAATTCATAGGATAGGAATTTTCCTACAAATTTTGGGGGAAACCAAACATGAGCTCCAACCTCACATTAAAATTTTCTTTGAGAATTCCAATGCAACTTCTCTCTTTCTCTCCCCATTCTCTTTCAAATCTAAGTATCTTCTAATCTCAAAATTCCTGCATATTTCCTATGAGGCATCCAAACATATCTTTTGAGCAATTACTGTGGTTTTATTCCCCGTGGGATTCAACAAGTTATGACATTCCAATCCTGTGTTTTTCCTATTCATACATTTTTAGATTCCTAAGTTCCAAAGAGGGTAACCTCATGTTAGGAATTCCTTTGAGAGTTCCAATGTAACTTCTCTCTTTCTCTCTCCATTCTCTCTCTAATCAATTAACATTTAATATCAAAATTCCTATATTTTTCCTGTGAGACAACAAAACACATCTTTCGAACAATTGAGGTGGTTTTGTTTCTTGTGGGACTCAACAAGTCGTGACATTCTATTCCTATGTTTTTCCTATTCTTGTGTTTTTAGAATCCTATGAATCAAAGAGGCCCTAGGTCATTTTTACTACTAATTTCCTTAACTTGTCCTGACTAATTATTCTTATATTACATAGCGTAGGATACTTCTTCTCTACTAGATTACTTTGTGAAATTGGAGTCCCTAATTGTCCACTAGATTACTGTTGAGTAGCAATTCCTAAATTTAGGAAATGCTCCGGTAGTAGTACCTTCTAGACACGGTCTTGCATAGTTTGTTGAGTCAGTAGTATTTATTTAGCTGTGCATGCGCCCTCCTTCCCAGCTTCCCATCATGTAGTATTGGATTGTTGAGCTGAACAGAAAAACATTTTCTGTTATACATTGAATGCTTGAGTAGCACTCTGCCATGCTTCTTGTAATTCTGTAGACGAATCATATTATAATTCCATCCTTTTTGTTTTTCAGCTCTCGTGTTGTCGATCTGATCCGTCACATGCACAGCACCCAGTAGAACATCTCGACCTGAAGATGTAGTCGAGTGAACTCTTTTCTCCCGAAAGAGTAGGCACTCCTTTTGATAATAAGTATATGTTGCGACCTTTGTTGAGCTAAAACTTTGATCGCCGTATGCAGGTGGACCGTTTTGCCCATCGTGTTTTGTTAAAACTCGGTTTAATGTTAATTCGGTCAAGTGGACCTTTCTCGCATTGCCTGTTCTAGTTTTATATTATTGTAAAGCTCGCTGTTAGAAGTTTGATGTTTGATTCCCTGAACAGTCGGATGGATGAACGGAATTTTGGTGTTTGCGCACCTCACCTGTTGAGTTGGTTCACCTGTGGCTGTGGGTGGAACTAAACGCAAGTTTGTTAGTGCAGTTCACATCATAGCTGCTTCCAGATGCACTATTGGAGGACTTGAACATCTACTTTCCCTCTCGCCTTCTTTTTTTTAAGAACAAAATCTTTTGTTAGCTGCATATTGTGCTGGATTGTATATCCATTTTTCTCGACAGCACCGCCATTCATGGTTGAACCGCTCCGGGTCCAAACCACTTTCATTGACGGCGGTAGTGCAGCACTTTCCAAATCCGATCTGTGGACCAACCGCCTGTTCCTCCCACCTAGCAGATCGATCCAGCACCGAGCGACACTGGGCCGAGGAGGCGCCTCCCTTCTTCGATGCCAACCACTTTCCACGCTGTCTGATCGCCATAGTGATTGCAAATCTGGGCGAAATTTATGTGAGTAGTTTTGAATAAATGCATATGGTTGAGAGAGAATAAATATAGATATAGTAGGAAAAGGTCCATTAAATCTACATGTAAACTTTATATTTCTAAACATAGATAATTCAAACTATAGTTTTTATATTTTTGAGCGAAGGGACTAGGAAGGAACAAAGACATCGTTGGCATGAGAGCTCAAGACTAGAGAAAACAATAAACTTCTCATCAAAGAATAAAAGCATTATCATTTATTTATAAAACATTGTAAACAACACCATCCTAGTTGCACTAGCAAGCACATACAAATTTGTATTTCACATAGTACTCTCTCAGCCCAAATTTATAATGTGTATTTTTTAATGATCTTGTCAATAAATATAAGGCTGTAGGATCAAGGATAACCGACTAGAAGGGGTGAATAGGAGGTTTTTAGATTCTTTGGTCCTAATTTAATAATTATCAATAATTATGCAAATTGCAATACTACAACAATTTTAAGGCCTAAATAAACTTGGTTATACTAAGAGCACAAATAGCCTATGTCAAGACAAGAGTAACAATCATAAGGAGATAATCAATAGTTATGATCACTAGGAATGTAATTGTACTAATAAGGTCACAATAAGGCAAACCACAAGGGAATGAACACGATGATTTTTTCCATGGTCCCGGAGGCATACCAGTCTCCCCTACTCCACGTTGAGGAAGCTTGAACGAACCAATCCGGCTCCTTGTGCAATTGAGTCTCCCTCGATCACTAGTGGTAGCTCTTCCCCACTCCGGATAGGCGAGCTCCAACCTTCACACAATACCTGGCCTCTTCACAATCTTCTTTAAAGAGATCACCGATTCCACACCTCCAAGTCGTCTAAGAGGCGGCAACCTCCAAGAGAATAGACCTTGACGCTTGATTGAGGTTGATCAAGTGTCTAATGACTCAACTTGAATGCACACACTTGAATTTCTCTCGACAACTCACAAAATGTGAATTAAATGCTCTGGAGATGATGAGAGACTTGCATGGGTTCACAAATTTGCAATGAATGACCAAGAGTATACCCTTGTTGCAGGTAGGGGTGTATTTATAGCCTCCACCCACAAATCTAGCCGTTACCACCTAACTCCTGAAAAATTCAGGAAAGTCGGCACTACCGCCCATGTAGGGCCGGTAGTGTCGGCCTTAGGCTCAACGGTCGCCCGTAACATTTAACGTTGCAGGAACTAGCCGTTGCTACAATACCCCGGCACTACCGCCCATGTAGGACCGGTAGTGCCGGCCTTAGGCACCAAGAATTGTGTATTTTCACCCTTTTCTGGAAAAAAAATGTCGTCCATTTAGGTTGGTACTACCGCACCTGCGATAGTACCGCTTTCAAATGGGTAGTAGTGTCGGCTGAGGGAAAATCCCAAAAACGCACCGTTCTGGAAAAGGACTACCGGCCAATAGGACCGATACTATCGCACCTGCGGCAATACCGCCCTAAGTGGATCGGTAGTGCCGGCCAGGGGACAACCCAAAAACATGCACTATGTAACATAACTACTGGCCTCTAGAGCCGGTACTATCGCACCTACGACAGTATCTCTCCCAGAAGGTCGGTAGTGCCGGTCTAGGGTCAGACCCCAAAAACATCCTTCTCTGATATATAATTACCGGCTGTAAGGTCGAGGATGCCGACTAGAGGGGGGTAAATAGGCGGCTTTTAAATAATCTTCTAGGATTAATTTTTTGCATAAATACCCCTATGAAAAACCTTAACAATAAATAATGTGGAAACGATAAACTTTGCATAAATAACCCTATGACAAAACCTTAACAATAAATAATATGGAAACGATAAACTAAGGTTTTCACAATTAAGGTCTAAATCAACTAGGCTCATTAAGTGCACTAACTAATTATGTCTCTACTCAAGAATAAGCAATCCTAAAGACGATTAAGCAATTTAATTCTAGAACTGTAAATTACAACAATATAAATAGGGAATTGCACGTAAGCACAAAGAGACACACCGATGTTTTACCGAAGTATTCGAAGACTTGCCGTTTTCCCCTAATCCATGTTGAGGCAAGCCTAAATAACTTTAGACCGGCTCCACGAATTGAGCACTCGCATCGATTTCACTAGTGGTAGCTCTTTCCCCCTTTGGGTAGTTGAGCTCCGACCTTCACAAATTCGTCGGGGCTTCTTATAACCTCTGTTGACAAGCTCACCGTGCACGACGCCGCTACGCCGTCTAGATGTCGGAAAACACCAAGAGTAACAAGTCAAGCACTTAGCTTGAGCTCTACCAAGTACAACACATGTACAATGGTGATCACCAAGTACAACACATGCACAAGATGTTTTCAATCCACTTCTAATTTGTAACACATGCAAATTAGACTCATTCTTAGCTTAAGAAACAAATGTGAAGGTGCAACACATGGACAGCTCATCCCAAATGCTCAATAAAGCCAGCAACACCAAATTCTAGCCCCCAAGGCTCCTTTTATAGCCTCACAAAGAAAACCAGGTGTTTGGGGCCAATTCTAGAAAAACTCAGCAAATTCGGTGCTACCGCCCTATTGGGCCTGGTAGCATCGGCCTCCAGGTCAACTTCTAGAAAACTAGTTGTTGCACAGAAAATTCGGTGCTACCGCCCAATTGAGAGCGGTAGTACTGGCCTGTACCCCCGGTAGTACCGACCGCAAACTCTGAAAAATCACCTTCTCTGGAATAAAGCTACCGACCCTGAGGGATAGTAGTATTGAACCTCCGGTACTATTGTCCAACTCCGAGCAGCAGCACTGGTGCTACCCGCCTCAGGGGAGGTACGACCGATTTTTTAGATCAAATTTTGATTTCACACAAAAATCAAACCAATTAAAATCAAAAGTCAATAACGATTGATTCTTTGAGCCATGTGATGATGATCAAGTCAATTTGCAAAACACATTTGCAAACCCTATTCACATGCTCCAAAGAATCGCATTAAAACTTCAACTTATTTGCAAAACACATTTGCAAATAAACCAAGAACCAATGATATCAATCCTCTTAGTCATGTGATGATCAACACATGATCAAGTTAATTTGCAAACCCTATTCACATGCTCTAGGATTGAAACCCGTAACCTCTAACTCATTTGCAAAACGTATTTGCAAATAACAAATTAACCCACTTAAAACTAAATCTCAAGCTATGTGATGATCAAGTCAATTTGCCGACTCATTTACAAATCCTATCCACATGCTCTAAGATAAGACTCAATAAAATCAATATTTTGCAAAACTAATTTTGGAAACACAAAGCATAAACCTTTCTTAGCCATGTGATGATCACACATGTTCAAGTCACAAGCTAAGACTCTGATGCATGAGCTCTCTATTTGCAACACATTCAAACATCTAGCTCCATGCAAACAACAACTATTAAAACCAAGTTGCATGAGCTCTCTTCTTTTCCAACACATGCAAAACTTAGCTCCATGCAAAAACCACTTAAACCAAATTGCATGAGCTATCTCCCTTTTGTGACACATGCAAATCCATAACTCCATGCAAAGAACAACCACAAAATTCAAGTTGCATGAGCTCTCTCCTTTTGCAACACATGCAAAACTTAGCTCCATGCAAAATCCAAATCAATTAAGATTCAATAAAAAGCAAGCATGAACTCCCTTATTTGCAACATATGCAAATACTTAGCTCATGCAAAATCCAAACAAGAGAGTGAGCTAGATTGAACCGGATTGAGTTCAGCAATACATGATGAAGCTCAAGCTAAGTGACTCAACCCCTTTTTATAGTACGGCAAACCTAACTAGAAATCTGACCTCTCAACCAACCATCGAGACCGATAAAAGAATAGGAACACATCCTTAGCCTATCTAGTTATACCTTTGCCTCTAGCGACCCACTTGAAGTTTTTGTGATATCCAATCATCTTCTCTCGAAGTCGTGTCCTTTCTTCTTGTTCATCAACTCATGATGAATTTCTTATGTTCTTCTCTTCACTTCGGGATCTCCTCTTAAAACTCATTAACACAGGATGACTTCTACTTTCCGATTATTTATTATCGTTGGACTCAACCTACTTCACAACTCATGGAAGGTTGTTAGTCCAACAAACACGGTTGTCTCAATCATCAATTGCACTCATTATCACATAATGGATGCCCCAAAATCGATTGAGCACAACTCAAATCAATTTTGAATGATTAATTGTATCTTGAGTACTTTGATGCAACTAATGCTTCATTATACTCAAGAACTTTCCGTTTGTCCTTAATCAATCAAAGGAACATCATTAACATATGATGAAGTGTTCTTTGATGATTAAAAGACAAGCGATTCTCAATTTAAATTTTATTTAAATTGATATGAGTATATATAACTACACAAGTTTCATATACTCAGTTTGATGAAAAGTAATGATCCAATATACTTGAGTGATGGAAAGGGATCAATACTCTTGAGACCATCAACTATAGAATAAACTCTATTGCATATGTGCATATAAATAATTGAACTTGGAATCGATATGCACATAATCAATCTTTGATAGCATTTGAGTTTATCTTATATTAACATGAGTATACTACAACTACACAAATTATATATACTCAAAGGGTTGTTTCAAAGTCTTGATCTTTTATATTATTTGGCAAGAAGACATGGATCAATACTACTGAAATATTAAGTTAAATTATGAACTCTCCCTAGATGTGTGCATTCATGTAATACATGAAATTGGAAACAAAATGCACACATTAAATGTATAAGCAATGGAAGAATTCATCCTTTAACTTGAATCTTAAGTACGCATTAAAATAATAGAATGAATACGAGTGCATACCTTGAGATTTTCATTTTTCATCCAAATTTGAGACTAATAAGAATAAAGCATAATAAATATGTTAGTCTCATAATGATTAGATTTATCATTAAACACTAATTAAGCATTAATCTAAAATCAATCACCAAAATCAATGTAGCTTGAACTTACATGGCCTCTTGAGCCGATACTGTCGCCCTTGTGGCAGTACCGCTCCTAGAAGGTCGGTAGTACCGACGATGCAGATTTTTCATAGTGACTTTGAAGGATGTTTCGAGAAATACAAATGACTAAAGTATGAACATGAATTTGAGCCATACCACTTGATTATCTTCAAGCTACTAACGGAAGGTCACTCTTAATAGTACGACAACTATACTAGCAATTCGATATGTTCTCCAAACACCTAGATCGGTAAAAAGCTAGAAAATAGTCCTTACAATTTATACCTTAGTGTTTGTTTGATGTTCCAATTTCCTTATGCCTCAATGATTTCACCTCTTCATAGGGCCAATATATTTTTCATAGCCTCGAGAAAAATTATCAGTCCTTAAAACACGATTGTCATTAATTACCAAAACTAAAGACGAAATTTGGGGCCTAGATGCTTTAAGGGCATATTTCATATTTTAATGCAAAATTAGTGTGATGTTCCTTCTACACCCCTAATAAATACCCAGTTTTATTTTATATTCTCTATATACATGCATCGAATATGGTGCTTAGTGATAATAATTAAGGATAACCTAATCATTTTAATATCTTTTTGGTCTATGTGTAAAAAAATACATTTTTAATATCAATACATAGACGAAGGTGACAACGTGACACAGATGATCTCGATGACATCTACTAGATATGATGAGCACGAACATAGCTATTTTTTCAAAAGATTAATCGAATCTGTCCCGCCACATTCCCACCAAAACAGTCGCTAAACAGATAGACGTCCTTAGGGCACTCTCAACGCTCCTATGTCCACAGTTTCTTCAACATGGTATCGTGGATTAATACTTACGTAGAGAGAGAATTAAATAAGTGAGAGATAGAAAATATTTCTTGCATAAGAGATAGATTAGTCACACAAACCAAAAGAAGATACATTAAAAGTTTGCATTGGGGAGAGGAGAATTGTATCTAACTATATTATATAGTCTTGTATGATATTTATTTGATGTTCTTTATGTATTTGTGTTAAGATACAAATAATTGAAAAAGTAGTATCTAATTCTATTTATTGATGATGTGAATGCTTTTAGATATAAGTTATAACTATAGAAACTGTGTATTAGGCCATCTCCAATAGGTTCCTCAACTCATTCCCTAACCTAAATTTTGAGGAAGCAACTTCACTGTATAGCCTCCAACAGA
Organism: Otatea glauca; assembly: GCA_036346275.1. Taxonomy (NCBI): domain Eukaryota; kingdom Viridiplantae; phylum Streptophyta; class Magnoliopsida; order Poales; family Poaceae; genus Otatea; species Otatea glauca. Next base: position 36,392,577 of record CM070717.1, read on the forward strand.
TTTCCTATCTGATTCCCCATTTTTGAGGATCGGAGAGAGGTTCCCGATTTCTCAAAGTCCTTTCTCCTATCCCTATCCCGTTCCTCGTCGCGTCTGAGCCAACGGGCGGTCGCTCCCGCGTCCACGAGGAAAGTTCCAGAGGCTAGCGCCGCGAGGCGCCGCTCCGTCCCGCGACATCCAGGAGGTGAAGGAGGCGAGGCACCGCTCGCTGTGGAGGAGTCGAGTCGGCGCTCCGTACACGCGCGGCGCAGCTACACCCCCACCCGTTGGCTCGCCGCCTTAGCTTGCCTGCTCCGTCATGATGAGTAAGATCACAGCATCCGCTATTAATCTCGTTTGTTGCCTTACCAACCCCCGCCGAATCGAGGTAATGGTTTCTCCGCCACGAAATTTGTTCTAGCTCGGTTCTTGGTCTGTTTGCAAGTAGTAGGGTTTGGTAATTTGGTTTCTTGAAAGGGGAGCCGTGCTGTGATATGCGCCAGTTCGGGGGTAATCATTCGGCTCGATTTTGCATAGAATCTTGATTTGGAGTTCGGAGTTGATATATGGATTATGTATATTCAGTAATGGTTGCGAGGAGGTGGAGCACTTCTGGAATTGGCAATATTCAAGTTTATGCAACTGCTGGGAATATTACCATGTGCATTTGAGCTCAAAATATATGTAGCTATCTATTTAGTTAGTAAATTCTACTTCTTGATGGATGGATGAGTGTTGAGTTAGCTTTACTAATGGAGAATTGGGCTTCACATCCGGAACATGTGGATTGGATTATCGTCTTCTTCAGGCATTGGTCTGTGTTAAGGGAAAGATCGAGGTTCTTATTCTGCGACATAGGCACAATTCACCGATAGAAATAACTAGTTGTCTGATATAAAATACTATTTTATGTTTCCGGAGAAAGTCAAGGAGATTATTATTATCATCATTTTCTTGCCTGTGCAGAGAATGATGGGGATTTAAAACATGAAAATGTCGTGGTTGCATTCTAGATGCCTGTGTCTCTTGCCTTTGCTACACCAAATTTGTATCACTGGTGGAACTTCACTTATAGCTTCTCGTTGGTATCTTTGCAGTAAGCATAGGAAACATATCTGGTACAATTATCAATATTGATATTCGATCACATTGGCTCTTTCAGGGATGAACACTAAGTTCATGATAACCTATAAGAGGAAGCATGTTACATCACATGCCCATACAGCTGATGGAACAATTCCCGAGTCTTCTACTGCTTCGAGCAGTTTAGCCCCAAAATATGGGGTGGATGCCAATAACAACATGTTAAATGAAGATAATTTTGTGAGGAACCTTGACTTGTCTCTCATCCCATCGATGTTGATATTTGTGTTTCTTCTATTACATGTAGTTGTCCATGTTACAACTGTTGCTGCTACTGATTTTCCCACCTTTCTAAGGAGGGTATAAAACCACTTAATTTCTTGCCTTCCTAAGGAGGGCATAAAACTTGCTGCACGGAATAGTACAACACGATGCAGATATTTGTATCTAAAAGTGTCAATAGCTACATGTTTTGAGAACTTTTATCATTTGTGCCTTGAAAATTGTATGATTAAACATAAACAAATGTTCGGAAAACTATCGTGCCATGAAGTTCAATGCTATATGAGATTCATAAGTTGATCGTCTAACTTCTTTCTCTTCTGGAAATTGGCAGTCTACCTCTACAAAGCAACAGGATATCTGCAAGTCAAGTCAATGCAACAAAGCATCATATTGCTACCTTGGGCTTGATCAGGAGCACTCTCTTGGGCATCTTACAAAGGGTGTGTGATTGCTATCTTGGGCTTGATCAGGAGTACTGGCTATATGCGTAGGAAGGCTGGAAGAGTGTTTCTTAAATATTTGCTTATATCTTCATCAACGAATCTGAATGGTCACAGCTTGCTTATGTCACATTTAAAGACTCATAAGGAGTAGACACTGCTGCACTTATAGGATTCAACAGTTTGTTATTAGTTTTTAAAAAAAGGTTTTTGTAGATTTTTGTCTATCAGCCTGTTTATATAGATTTTTGTCTGTCAACCTGTTTCTGTTCTAAGGGAACAATTGGATTCCAATTTGTATTCCTCAAATCTTGAAATGGTTGTCTTTTTCTGAGTATGGAGTAATAGACTTCTTTATTTAAATATTCCCATTACAATATATATAAAATATAAATTAGTACACAATTGAAACACTACTGAATTACACCCCTCCATAATGCTGCCATAAGTGCTCCACTAATCTGAAAAGATAGGTGTGTTTACTGCTGAGACAAATCTTATTAGCATATTCTGTGGTTGCTGCTAAGTTAGGGTGTGTAACATCAAAAGTGAAGATCAAAAGGATTAAAGATCTATTGCCAATTCAGAAGGTGATGGAGTCATAAACTTCTTCATTTAAAGATTCCCATTACAATACATATAAAATATAAATTAGTACAAATTTAAAACACTACTGAATTACACCCCTCCATAACGTTGCCATAAGTGCTCCACTAGATCGTTTTGAAGCTGGTGGTGAGTTTCCCTGTTTCGAATGGAATGATGAGTTTGAATAAACTCAAAGAATTGTGTGTATATTAGTGTGACATCGAATCGCTTTTCTCCCATTCCTTCGTAATTGTAGTCAAGTGGTCCTCCGTCCCGCTCATCTTCAACTATCATGTTATGCATGATGATACATGCTGTCATGATATCTCTTAGTGTTTGTTGATCCCAGAAACATGCTGGTCCTCGAACAATTGCAAAACGAGATTGCAGAACTCCAAAGGCTCTTTCTACATCCTTCCTAGCTGCCTCTTGAGCTTGGGCGAAATATTTCTTCTTATTCCCTTGGGGAGCTGGTATTGTCTTCACAAATGTTGGCCATACAGGATATATCTCATCTGCAAGATAGTATCCCATTGTGTAATTGTGACCATTGATAGTATAACTCACTTCTGGCACTTGTCCTTCTGCTAGCTTTGCGAAGAGAGGGGAACAGTGAAGAACATTAATATCATTGTGAGATCCTGGTAAACCAAAAAAGGCATGCCAAATCCATAGATCTTGTGAAGCAACGGCTTCTAGAATTATTTTTGGCTTGTGTGCATGCCCAGTATACATTCCTTGCCATGCTGTAGGGCAATTTTTCCACCTCCAGTGCATGCAATCTATGCTTCCTAGCATTCCAGGAAAATCTCTTTCCTCACCAATTGCAAGTAATCTAGTAGTATCATTCTCATTTGGAGATCTCAAATACTCATCTCCAAAGAGGACAATAATAGCTCGCACAAACCTTTTAAGACTCTCTATGACAGTACTTTCTGCAATCCGTAGACAATCATCAATAGCATCTGCTGGTACTCCATAAGCTATCATCAGAATCTTTGCGATTACATACAGAAAGAAGATAACCCGAGAATTCTAACACAATTCCTTTTTTGAACAAAATAATCATCATGGGCTTCTATAGTATGCAATATACGAAGAAATAGGGAACGACTTATTCTAAATCTGCGCCGAAAAGAAGAATGAGCCATAGATAATATGATCAACCAAAAATACAAAGAAATAAAATATTTCTCATTGTAAACCTACGGCGAAAGAAGGTTGGGCCGTAGACCAGAGGATCAGCGAAATAGTCTCGGTATAGCCTGGCATGCCCTTCCTCTCTATTGCGATGTATGTATTGATGGCCAAAAATAAAACCCCAATGAAGTCGAGCATTCACACACTCATCTTGCTCCTGTGCTAGGTATGCTACTGTAAGAAGAGATTCATTGTTGTCATCCGACGATGAATCCTCTCAGAGGAAATGCTGAACTAAGTTATGACGACTCATTGACATATGCTAGATAGTGAACATTCAGAAATGGGCAAAGTTTGAAAGTGCAAATGGCTATGTATATATAGCCTAAAAATATAGCCGTTACGATATAGCCGTTACAATATAGCTGTTATGTTGGCCGTTACAATAAATTTCAAATTTTAGATTCCCGCAATTAAAATTAGCCAGTCAAATTTTTCTCGGTAAAAAATAAATGTGGCTTATATGGCGATTATGAAATATCATTATAATATAGGAGGGAGGAAATAGAGAGTGAGATTTGAGGAATGCTGTTGGAGAGGGAAGAGATATATAGGGAAAGAATCGTTTTGGGGAATTCTGTATATTAGGATATCCACATATACAGAATTCCCTAAAAAGATTCCTTCCCTATATCTCTTCCCTCTCCAACAACATTCCCTATATCTCACTCTCTGTTTTCTCTCTCCTATATTATAATGATATTTCATAACCGCCATATGAGCCATGTTTTTTTCCAAATAATTTGATCGGCTATTTTAATTAAGAGAATTTAAAATTTGAAATTTATTCTAACTGATCAACGAATTGGCTATATTGCAATGGCTATACTATAACGGCTATATTGTAACGGCTATATTTTTAGGCTATATATACATAGCCATTTGCACTTTCAAACCTTGCCCATTTCTCAATGTTCACCGCCTAGCATATCTCAATGAGTCCTCGTAACTTAGTTCAAGATTTCTCTCAGAAGACTCATCGTCGGATGACGACGATGAATCTCTTATTACAAAGAGCATACCTAGCACAGAGCAAGATGAGAGTGTGAATGCTCGACGCCATGGAGGTTCTATTTTTGGCCATCAATACGTATATCGCAATAGAGAGGAAGGGCATGCTAGGCTGTACGGAGACTATTTCGCTGATCCTCCGGTCTACGGCCCAACCTTCTTTCGCCGCAGGTTTACGATGAGAAATATTTTAATTCCTTGCATTTTGGTTGATCATCTTGTCTATGGCTCATTCTTATTTTCTACAAGCAGTTTAGAATGAGTCGCTTTTCTATTTCTTCGCATATTGCATGCTATAGAAGCCCATGATGATTATTTTGTTCAAAAGGAATTGTGCCGAATTCTCGGTTATCTTCTTTACGTAAGGTAACTGCAGATTCCGATGATAGCTTATGGAGTACCAAAGCAGATGCTATTGATGATTGTCTACTGATTGCGTAGTACGCCATAGAGAGTCTTAAAAGGTTTGTGCGAGCTATCATTGTCCTCTTTGAGACGAGTATTTGAGATCTCCAAATGAGAATGATATCGCTAGATTACTTGCAATCGGTGAGGAAAGAGGTTTTCCGAATGCTAGGAAGCATAGATTGCATGCATCGCAGATGGAAAATTGCCCTACAAAGATGGCAAGGATTGTATATCGGGCATGCACACAAGCCAACACAATTCTAGAAGCCGCTGTTTCATAAGATCTATGGATTTGGCATGCCTTTTTGGTTTACCAGATCTCACAATGATATTAATGTTCTTCACTGCTCTCTCGCAAAGCTAGCGTATGACAAGCGCTAAGTGAGTTATATTATCAATGGTCACAATTACACAATGGGGTACTATCTTGCGATGTGATATATCCCGCATGGGCAACATTTGTGAAGACAATACCACTTCAAGGAATAAGAAGAAATATTTTGTCCAAGCTCAAGAGGCAACTAGGAAGGATGTGGAACGAGCCTTTGAGTTCTCGCAATCGCGCTTTTGCAATTGTTCGAGGTCCAAAGACGCTTCGAATCAACAAACACTAAGAGATATCATGACAAGATGTGTCATCATGCATAACATGATAGTTGAAGATGAGCGGACGAGGACCACTTGACTACAATTACGAAGGAATGGGAGAAACAGCCAAAGGTCACATGAACATACACTGAACTCTCCGAGTTTATTCAAACTCATCGCTCCATTCGAATAGGGAAACTCACCACCAGCTTCAAGACGATCTAGTGGAGCACTTATGGCAAAGTTATGGAGGGGTGTAATTTAGTAGTATTTTAATTATGCACTAACTTATATGTTATATATGTTGTAATAGGAATCTTTAAATGAAGAAGTTTATGACTCCGTGACCTACTAATCTTATTGTATATGGAAATCTTATTGTATATTGAAATCTTATTCATATGACCTACATTGATCCTACTTGTGTTTTCAAAAGGTTTTATCAAAATATCACATTTAGGGAGTCAAGTTTGCTACATGTGCAAATTTTGTCCTGTTTCTTCTATATGTTTTCTTGAAAAGGTTCATCGAAAATGTCTTATAACCAGTTAGAATTAAATTTCTCATAATTCTTTGTCCAAAAGTTTTTACTTCTCGCGGACCACTTGAATTCTTTGTCCGTAAGTTTTTACTTCTCTGGGACCTCTTGGACTAGTCCTGCGTGGACAAGACTTGAATCCTATGTGTGCGGCGGACCACCTTGAATTGGTCCGGCGTGAACTAGGTTTAATCGCTAAGTAGTCCGGCGCGAACTAGGTTGAATTGCTAGGTAGTCCGCGCAGGACAAAACCTCGGTCCGCAAAGACTTCTTTGAACCATTCTTTTCTTTCTGTCAAAATCTAAACCTTAGGTTTTGGGCAACTCTGTTTTTGCTTGCATTGGAATTTCTTCTTGTTCAGGTTTTCTTTTTCTGGTCTGTTTTTTCTCTTGATGTAAAACAACTTGTTTGAGTAGAAATGCAAACCAAGCAGTCACAGAAATCTCATTGGAACCAAGTGCTCAGTGCTCACCAAATTGAATACCAGCTAATAGCTCGGTAAAATATTTAGTGGTTTTCAAAGTTCATAATAATTGTATGATGAAAGAGACTCATATGTCTGACACCGTTTTTCATGTCAGGGATCTACCTCTTATCTAACTTCAAAAAAAAATAGTTCTTTTGGATTAACAAGGCACATTCTTAGCATCATTCATATTTGAATGTGCTTATGACTTATGAGTTTATATCCTCTCTGAGTTAAGTTTTTATCTATTGCATCATTCATATTTCTTAAACTCAATGAAGTGCATGTATCTTAAAAGTTCATCACATTGCACTAGTTTAGGGGGAGTTTTTCAAAACTTCCCATGCTCTCAATAAAAGGTATGCAACATTATTGTATACCAAAACTATTTAAAAAATCATACCTTCAAATCATTTAAGAGGGAAATTATTGTATATCAAAACTATTTAACAGGAATCGTGCCTTAAGAACTTGATTTAATCCTAAGTGTGGCGCAAAAGCTCGATTCACGCGGACCACTTCAAGTAGTCCGCGCAAAAGCTCGATTCCACGCGGACTAGTTAGCGATACTAGTCGGCTCACGCCGGACAGTTGAGAAATTCTCAAATTCTGAAATTAATTAGAAGAATGACATGATTTCACATAAAGATGTATGAATGACATCTCTACATTTCAGAGCGAATTTTTCTTGGTTCAACAACTCCAGTTGGAAATTTACAGTAATGTATGAGTCGATTTGGAAGCCAGTCATGCAAGCATTAAGTAAGTTTCTCTGCATGAAGTTATGAACTCTTACTGCTTCTCTTCAAAAAGAACAAAGATCATGTCCAAACAGAGTAGCCAAAATGCTGAATGAGTAATTTAGGTATCAGGAAACTAAACACAATTATAAGATCAATTAGTCAGCCTACAAGAGTAACAAGGATGTAGTCATGTATTTTTCTCCAATAATTGTAGTTTATACATCACAAAAAGATGTAGCAGAGATAGTCATGAAAATATCACAAACTCACGACTGAGGGACAAACTGAATGACTTCAAGCAAAAGAAACCACATTGGTTCAACCTGACCTATCACATCTTCTAGCTATTATGTTGCTCTGCAAGCTCATGTAGTAATTGCTTTTGTGGTTCAAAGTCAGTTGACTTAGATCAATGCTCATAATTCTCTCCTCCTCGACCATTTTCTTGAATTCAAGTTCATTTTTTTTTAATTCAAGCCTCTCTTTCTCTTGCTCAATCTTCACTTTTTCTTGTGCAATCCTCTCTTGTTCTTGTGCATACAGTCGTTCATATCACTCATCTTTTTTCCTTTCTTTCATAATCTCAAGTTCTCTCTTTTCCTTTCTAAAATTTTCTAATGCTTCCATGTAAAGATTGACTGTTGGAGCAACTTCTTTACCTCGGCGTAATCGTTCTTTCACGCTTTATGCCCAATTGGTCTATTTAAGTGATCATTTTCGCACTAGGATGGTCCTCATCAAGATGAATTGCATTGAGCTAACAGATGGAAGATCCCGGACTTCCACTACTTGATGTCTTTTATGCTTACGAGATAACCGAGCACACCACTTAGGATGGTGTTGCAAAACATTCCAACAATGCAAGAACACAAATGATCGCCCTTCTTCCTCCTGGTACAAAGTTTTAGCTTGCATAATCTGTACCAACACACAAACAACAATATAAGCAAACTATCTACAAATAGGAAATGTGTATAGATTATGGACCAACCTTGTCCTGCTCAGTTAACCCACTTTGATTTCGACGCTCAATCCGATCATGACACCCACAAAACTTGTTCACTGCTTCTTGAATAATAGACCATCGATGTGTAAGCGAAGTCTGTGAACGATCTGAGGTGAAAGTCTTGTTCTCATGGAAGTAGTCATGTATTCTTCTCCAATAAGTGGCACGGGATTGTTGGTTCCCCTGTATTGCATCGATACTAACGTTAAGCCATGCGGAGACCAACAAGGTGTCTTCCTTCTCGAGAAATTTTTGATCTTCTATTGTTTGGTCTTATTTGGGGACTATCCAGTATGCCTTTGGAGATGGTTGCGAACCAATTGGGCTTTCTGTGGAGACGGTTCAGAACCATCCCAATTGAATGCATCCCCTCCCTCACTCAACAAGTTAATATAGAAGCCATCCATAATTTCTCTTCTGCCAACAACAAAATTTCTCAAGTTAACAAAAAAACATTACAATATCTTAACAAGTCTTACCTAGTATCAACAACATCCATCAGCATTACAATATCCGAACAAGTCTTAACTAGTCTTAACAACATCCATCAACATTACAATATCTGAACAAGTCTTAATATTAAAATATTAATACATGACTAGAACACCCCTGAATCATCACTATCAATGTCGATACCCTCATCTTCACAATACTGACTGTCATCACGTTTACCCTCGTCATCGCTTGTATAGTCGAAAGGAAGACACAACTCATGGTCTACATCCTCTGCAGGCTCTACTTCATCTCTTTGCATCAGTTCATGTGGATCAGATGGCAACATGCTCTAGGTCGAGCTATAGCTTCGATGTCAATCACAAAGCTATTGAGTTCATTGCCACATTGACATGCGTTAGGAGTAAAATTGTCTTTTGCAATTCTATTAAGGTCAGATGCGATGCACTCTATTTGTTTTACTGTCCATGCCAAGCCTTTACTGAGTTTCTCCTTATCATTGTCCATCTACATGTATTACAAGTTTGTAATGATTAGTGAAAGGACTTTTCTACCACACATAATAGCAGAGCACTTACTGAGTACTGATACATAATTCAACACTTCTAAATTCTAAACAGTCCATCATTATCAAGAACAGGACCATCTTTGTCTGGTTATGCTAAGTGGCTGGCTAATTTCTCTTTTACTAAGTGGGGTAAAAGATGCAAAGCTTTCTACAAGGCATGTAAATATTCTTACTAGATAACAAATGTGATTGTTAGAACAGACAGTCTGGTAAAAAAGAACATGAATATGAAATTCTTACTAGATAATACATGCAGATGGTGATGGAAAATAGGTCCTAGAAAACAATACTGATCAACCAGCTTGGCAACGCTCGCATTTACGAGACCATGTTATCCTGCTCATCACTCAAAGCTTTTACTTGATATGGATTCTACTGGAAAAATGTGTGATTTCTTCCTGTCCGATGAAATGTGTGATTTTTCAGCACGAAATCTAGGTACGAACCATCACCATATTCCCACATTCCCACCGACACTGCAAAATCTATTCTACTCTGAGATTACTAGGGTTCATAGCTCATACATCGGCTCGATCCCACAGCACCCGAGGTTGAAGACGACGATGAGAGGTGGCCTGGGTTGACGACGAAGCCGGCGACGAAGCGGGAGGGAAGCGGCTTGAGTCTCTTCGCGCGGGGGACGAAGCGGCAGCTAGCCTCTGCGAGGGCGAGGGACCAACCGGCGAAGCTTCGGATCGCCTCCTCCACGACGCGCGATGGAGCGGAGCCTCACCTCCTGGATGTCACCGGACGAAGCCGTGGCTCGCAGCGTTGGCCTCACGGACGATCCTCGCAGGCGCGCGAGCGACTGGCCGTTGCTCTAGACCCGGCGGGGGAAGATGGGGAACGCGATCGGGATAGGAGAGAGGTTCCTGAGAAGTAGGGATTCTCTCTCCATTCTCTAAAATTAGCGATTCAGTTCGAGAAGCTGTTGGAGTGGTCATTTTCGTTTTCGCTCGTACGGAATCTCTATTTTTACGGATAAGGGATGGGAAAGGGAAGCTTTTGGAGTTGGCCTTAGTACGTACCGGATTATTTCCCAACTTTTCCGAACCGGGCGCTTGGCGGGAAGTCCACCCAAAATCTCCCTCCAATTCCTCGACTTCCCGACTCTGTCCCCCGCCCGACCGCCCCGCACCACCAACTCGGCCACGGGCTCCGCCTCCACCAGACCACCACCAATGAACTCGTACTCCCCGTCCCACGCCGCCGACTCCGACTCCGACGGCTCTCTCCTCTCCGACGTCTCCGCCTCCCCACCTCGCCCGCCACCGCTCAAGCCACGCCCCAGGCCCACCTCCACCTCAAAACCCAAGTCCAAGGCAAAGCCCAAGCCCGTACTCGCCTCCACCCCCGCCTCCACCTCTCCGCCTCCACTCCCCGCCGCCGCCCTCTCCGACCCGCACGGCCTCACCGCACGCATCGCCCCCGCCTCCGCGCTCACCGCCACCTCCAGCACCGTCTCATCATCCTTCCGCCGCCTCGTCCAGTTGCGCAATCCCTCCTTCGACCCCGCCACCGCATTCGCATCCTCCGCCCCCGTCCCCGCCCCGGCGCCCACCGATATACCAAGCGCCGCGCCATGCCCGACCCCAGCAGCCGCGGACGTGCCGCAGACCAGGCCCAAGCGTGTGCACCCCAACTCGGTGTCGGAGGTCCCCGCCGCCGCCGCCGCGGCAGAGCAACCGAAGCGGCCGAGAGGGGGTGCCGAGGGCAACTTCGTGCGGCTCAACATCAACGGGTACGGCCGGAGGAGGACGTTCAAGAATGCGCAGGCCAGGCGCTCGACGAAATACCGCTCCTGGCGGAGGCAGCGGGCCGGTGGCGCGAAGATCCGGGGTTGCGGCGACGAGGAAGGGGATTTCGTGGCGGAGGCGCTGCTGGATCGGGAGAAGAAGGGGGCCGGAAGCGGCGATGGGATTCTCGAGGCTGTCGAGGCGGCGAGAGAGAACTCGTCTGAGCGGAATCTCGAGAGCTTGCTCAGGGTGGCGTATGGGTATGATTCATTCCGCGAGGGGCAGCTTGAGGCGATCCAGAATGTGGTTGCAGGGGAGTCGACGATGCTTGTGCTGCCCACCGGCGCGGGCAAGTCACTGTGCTATCAGGTGTGCCGTAAACTTTGAGTCATTAATTTTTATAGGTCAGTTCTGACATGATGGTGATAATATTTTCCAGGTGCCTGCTATGATTTTGCCAGGACTGACGCTGGTGGTGAGTCCACTGCTTTCCTTGATGGTGGATCAACTGAGGAAGCTCCCTGCATTTCTTCCAGGTGGCCTTCTTGCGAGCAGTCAGGTAAAAAGAACATTTATATGCTTGCTGCTAGTCCCATTCATTCTCGTTTTGATCATTGTGTTATGTTGTTTCATTCATTCAGACGAGTGACGAGTTTCATGAAACATTACAAAGGCTGCGTGTAGGGGAAATAAAGGTACAGTTTTCTTAAGCCCCATTTCTTGACGACGGGTGCAGCATCCTCCAGTAAATACGGCCTTGATGCTGCCTTATCTAGAGCACCATCCCTGCCTATCTTGTTAATGCTATTTCAACACAACATCTTTTCTTGATGTTGTAACAGGAGTATTAATTATGAGAAGAACCATCATTGAGTAAATTTTGGAAATGAATCCAATTGTGCTTCACGCATTTTGCAGTAGTGATGTTGACATGTAACTTGCTGGAGTATTCTGAGATACTTTCCATTTTTGAATCAGGTGCTTTTTGTTTCCCCTGAGAGATTTTTGAATGAAGAATTTCTGCTGATATTTAGGGACGCACTGCCAATATCTCTTGTGGTGATTGATGAAGCTCATTGCATTTCTGAATGGTGAGTTTATTTCACCATTGTTTTGTTTTCCTAGTCTATTATGTACTTGCTGTTCACTGTATAGTGTTAGTGTAGCTAAATTCATGAACTAATCTTGACCAAATGGACAGGTCTCATAATTTTAGGCCTTCATATCTAAGGCTTCGTGCATCACTACTTCGGAGAAAACTTAATGTTCAATGTATTCTTGCAATGACTGCAACTGCAACAATCCAAACCTTGGAGGAGATAGTGAATGCCTTAGAAATACCATCTGACAATCTCATTCAAACGTCTCAAATGAGGGAAAATCTACAGCTCTCTATCAGCGTGAGTGATAACAGGTAGGTCGCTCCTACTCTTGATTTCAATACCAGTGTCATTTTTTTTGTGAGGACATTACCAGAGTCAGTGAGTCACTATAATATGGTTTACATGCCAAAGAAGGCATGCTGCCTGGTTTTCAGGGCATTGACACATTATCTTTTGTGACACAGACTAAAGGATTTAATGTTATTATTGAAGTCTTCCCCTTTTGTTTACATGAGAAGTATTATTGTCTATTGCAAGTTTCAGGTTAGACTTTCTCTTTTCTAATGATGGTTACACATCTGTCCACTACCTATCATTTAGGTACAACTCAATTGTGAAGATGTAACATTTTTTTCTTATATTGAACAGGCGGAAACTGACTTCGTTTGTAAATACTTATGTGACAACAACATTACTGCCAAGGTTGGCACACATCTTTAGCTTGACATGAGTTTATTGTGCTTATTTTTTATGACATTTTCCATTGTTTTGTAGAGTTACCATAGTGGACTTCCAATGAAGAACAGGAGCCGTGTACAGGAGCTCTTTTGCTCTAACAAAATAAGAGTGGTATATGTTTGCTTATCTAGTTCTTTGGTCGTACCTATTTCATCAAATGCATTTGGTAGGTGTAGATGTCTAACCTTATTTCCTCCCTTCCTAAGCAAAGGTTGTTGCAACTGTGGCGTTTGGCATGGGTCTTGATAAGGGTGATGTTGAAGGGGTATGGATATATCTACATTATTATGCTCAATCTGCATGGGAGTTGCAATTGCTCCTTGTTTTAAAAATTTGAAGTATTTCTATGTTCTTGGAAATGTGATATCTTATAAATTCAAGCAAAATTAAATTGTTGCTAACTTGAACTGATTCAAGCATTCCTCCCTTAAAGGTGATTCATTATAGTCTGCCAGAAAGCTTAGAAGAATACATACAGGTAATTTATTGAACTTCAAGCTGTGAGAGATGCTTTTCCATTGTCCTCTCTCTTCTTGAGACATCTGAATATGCTCTTTCCAGGAAACTGGTCGTGCTGGAAGGGATGGACGGTTATCACACTGTCACCTACTTCTTGATTCAGCAACATTCTATAAGATCCGTAGTCTTTCACACAGGTGGATTATTTTTCTTGTTTACATGTTCTGTCTGCCATAAGTTTCCTATGAAATGACTACAAGCAACCTTTTTTGGCAGTGATGGTGTTGATGAATATGCAATGAGCAAATTTCTTTACCAGATTTTTGCGTCTGATAACACAACAGGTTGCATTTGCTCCTTGGTTAAAGAGTTGACGTCACGCAAGTTTGATATAAAAGAAGAGGTTTGCACCTGCCTCATCAGCCCAGTACACCTAGTTTCTTTTGTCATGCACTTATCCTACTGCCTATCTGTGCTTAAAAAGTTCGCTTGCACATTCTAGAGAAATTTTCCAATACATATCTACATTTTGGATAGATGTACCATGCTGATGGTGGTTACTGGTTGTTTGATGTGCCCCGCAAGAATTAACCGTTTCCATTAAATTTGATTGCCCATCTTATATGATGGTTTTACATCTGTTTTAGTAGATATACTACCTAGCATTCTGTTCCAAGAAAATTTCAACGCTTAATTTATGGTAGTTGTTTCCACTTTTCACATGCTATGATTCTTGTGATTGTTCTATCTTCTATATCGCAACCACCTTCTGTCGCTGCGTGTGATGGACCGCTATTCAGTGTATCAACTTTAATGCATCATTTGGATACTGATGAAACACATAACTATCTTTATTGCCCTTTTCTCCGAAGCTAAGTATTTAGTCATCTTTCCTTCTCTCCTTTTCTTTTGAACAGATAATGGTAAGATTTAACTGGAATTCTCTTTTCCTACGCAAGCCTTTTCTTATTTCTGAATAATCTGACATCTTAAATGGCCCAGCAGCCAGCTAATATTCAGATGAGATTATCTAATGATCTTTTTACCATTGCAGGTGCTTTTGACAGTCCTCACACAGCTGGAAATTGGGGATCAGCAATATCTCCATTTACTTCCTCAGTTCAGTGTTACCTGCACATTGTATTTTCACAAGGTATATCACAGGCTTATCTGGTGATCTGGACCTGGTTTGATTTGACTTGCACACTGTGAAACAAGAGTTTGGATAATGCTCGGTCGATGACCATGGTGTCTGTTTTGTATCAATGAGTAATTCTTAATTGTTCAAGAGACACTGTCACCTAGCCACTTGATTACCATGGACATACCATGTTCACTGTTCTTTTATTAAGGTATTATACTTGCATCCTTTTCTTTCACCTTAATTCACTGAATTACATTGATGCAGACATCGCCACAACTGCTTGCTGACAAGGATATACTAGTTAGATCAGTTCTAAATAAGTAAGCGCACTATCAGCTTTTGTTTCTATATGCTTCTCTGAACGTGCTGCACTTCTCTAAGATTCTGATTCTGCATTCACGGAATAACAGGTCAGAGATGAAGGATGGCAATTATGTCTTTGACATACCAAGAATAGCTAATGATCTGAAGATCACGATGAATGAAACTTTTGATCGATTGCATAAGCTAAAGGTTTGCCCGAAGGCCCCTTTGCTATCAAACTTTTTCAGTTACGTGGCAGTTGATGGACTAAACTTATCAAAGAGCAAAATGAGAATTGAATTTGAAAGAACTATATATCTGATTTCAGAAGTTTAGACTTAATTTCAAACCTTGTCAATTGAACCACTCGTTACATTTGGTGCACTTTACATGAGGATGAAATCTCATATACTCAATGAGTAGCTGCTGGATCTTTGTACCTTTTTTTTCCCTTTTTTGTATCAGCTGCATTTATGTACCTTTCTCCCCATTTTTTTTGTAGCAGCTGGATGTATTTCTTTTACTAATGAGCTACAGCATTTGTAGCAACTGAGTAGCAACTTACAGTTCCTACAATCTCATGATTACGCTGCTACAGAAAAAATATATGTTAGATCATAGGAATCGCATTATTGGATTGCAGTAAGAATTTGTCATTAACTGTTATACGACTGTATTAATCGTAGCTAAATGCTATAGACAATACACCATGCTGACTTCTTGGTACAAAAATGGGCATAAACCTGCTATTTTAACCTGTCATATAGGTGTTTCTATTATTTAGTTCGTGTTGCCTACGTTAGCACTTTTATGTTCTAGCAAACTTTGTCATTATAAGTTGTGTTATAGCAGTTATTGTGGTTATCGGCTTATTCGATCCTGTTCTTATGTAAAATATTTGATCCTTTAGTTAAGGCAAGCCTGGTAAGAATTGACGTTGACTTACTAATACTGTGCTACTGCTTATGGGATGAGCCATTGTCTAATTCTCTTCTCTCTTTGATGCTGTTGCAACTATTTCTATGTTAAGTCCTTATGTTTATGCCTTCCTCTACTAATCAGTTTTCAGGAGAGATTTCATTTGAATTGAAAGACCCGGCCTACTGTTATTTGATCTTAAAGAGGCCAGATGACTTCAACGCTCTTTCAGCAAATATCACAAAATGGCTTTCTGAAGTAGAAAACTCAAAGGTGCTTAGCAGTTTCTTAAGTTATCTGTTCCAAATATTCCTTACTTTTCATAAATAAGAATCTCTTCGTACATCTATTCCTTAAAATTGCGGCTGCAGATCTTCAGTATAGAACTTTTGCTCTTCTTTTTAGAGGATAATAAGTTGTGCTATGTTATTGACTGATGGTCTTTATAAACAGAAGTGTAATCCCAGATTCTCAGTTGATCATATTCACTCTTTTTTTTAGAGGATGTTGATCATA
The DNA here is from genome assembly GCA_036346275.1 of Otatea glauca. Taxonomy (NCBI): domain Eukaryota; kingdom Viridiplantae; phylum Streptophyta; class Magnoliopsida; order Poales; family Poaceae; genus Otatea; species Otatea glauca. Next base: position 36,408,850 of record CM070717.1, read on the forward strand.
TTAACTGATTCCTGATGTTTGCTGTTCAAACAGATCAGGAAGTTGGATGCTATGTTTGCTCTTGCAAACTTCGCTGTCAAAGGGTGCAAAAGGACCGGTGGCTGTTCTGGTTCCCAGCACACCGCGTGCATTCAAAAGAAGATTATGGACTACTTCAGCAAGAACGACGGCACATCAGACGATGAATACTGTACTCGGCTGCCCAAGAGCAGGTTTGTGTGCTCTCTTCCCAGACGGAACTTACCAGAGCATGACCTGTCATTTTTTTACTCAAACATTTCATTTTGCTTCCTGCAGCCCATTCTTGCAAGCCGATATAAAGGTAAGCACTAACGGTATGGTAAATTTCTCTTGTGATTTGGTATGATGTAATAGGCTTGACAATGTCTTCACTGTGCTGGTAGGTGTTCCTTCAAAGCAACTCATTTGCAAAATTCACCCCGAGGGCTGTTGCGAGGATTATGCATGGCATCTCGAGCCCAGATTTTCCGTCCTCTTCTTGGTCCAAAAACCACTTTTGGTATCTCCCTTGCTTTTTATCATATCTTTCTATTTTTCCTTCACACCGATTTACCTCACAGGCTGAAATTTTGCTGACAGGGGGCGTTATGTGGAGGTTGATTTTCCATTGGTCATGGAAGCTGCGAAAGCTGAACTAGTTAAACTTGTTGGGAAAGGCGAATAGTACCACTAATTGGCAATCAGAACCATTGTCCTGTCGTGCTACCTGTACATACTCGAATGCATGCAAGCTGCAACCAATAATCGGACAGATATCTAACAGAGGTGTGTGCCCACTGCCCAGCTAGCCCCACCCCACACATCCTCAGTTGGCAATTCCGTATGCTTAACACTGGTTGCATCGTTTCTTCACTTCATACAGGCACTTGAAGAAGCAAGCATCCTCCTGCAGAGGAAATTGCAGACAGATCTCTGTGTGGAGTATCTATTGAAGCAATGCTTTCGATCAAGTTGTCTATTCGGGGCTTTTGCCGTATAAGATGCGCTTTAATTGAGGGCGCTGGATGAAGAAAATGATGCCACCCACACGGTAGGGTGTCTTAGAAGCAAGAGGCGGCAGCAGAACCGTGCTTGTAAAGGAAACACTGGCTAACGCCTGATTTTTCTTTATTTTTTAAAAGAAGAAAAACCGATTAAATACAACGACGGGAGATTATGGGGTTGCCACGCCGAGTGTCTCAATAAAACATTAGGTATTTATTTGGTTATTTATACTAAGTGGTATATGTATAAGATAGTTTAAAAAAAAAGTCATTAATATGTTTATCTGGTTGAATGGAATCGTCTCATCCTTCATGTTGGGATATAAATTTGAATTATATTCTTCATAGATGCTGAATTATTCTATTCAACCATCTCATTCCATTCATTCCATTTAAGCTCCTTTTTACCGATCAAACACCATTTAAGCTCTTCTTATTAATCAAACACACCCTAAACCCTTAAAATACGGAAATTTAAAAAATGTGCTTTGTACTGCAACGTCCTTTCTTCACCACGGGTCATCCTTGTCTTGGAGAGCTTCGAGCAAAGTAGAGCGCCTCTAAAGTGGGCCATTCGTTCGCTAGGCATCTCGAGGTGCAGTCCGAGTTGGTGCGTTCTGCATTTTTTTGTTCACCAGATCTAGTTCTGAATTGATTGCCTGCCCTGCCATGTTGCATCCTTCAATCACTCACTCGCTGGGTACGTACGTACGACTGCGGTTGGAAGCATGTGCCAAGGCCAAAACTTATTACTCACTTCCTTTCGTAATTATTTGCCTTGGATCCAGGACAGATCTAGAAAAAAAAAATTATCAATAGCGTCAGGGTTATTACAAATTTGTAACATTAATTTCTAAATTATAATAAAAGGATTATATACTTATGTACTAAATGAATCATGTGTAAGGACTAAAAAACATGGGTGTTGTTTGATCCCGGTCTGTATACTGTAGATCCGTCTCTGTATATACACAAAATTTAAGTAATATTTGAAAAATAAATAAATTATACTTATCTATTATATATTAAAAACTAGTGAGAGTTGTTAAGAAAAAAAAATGCTAGAAATTCTCACAAAAAAGCAAAACATCTAGCCCTTAATCTGATGGATCCTAATTATAACCGCTATCAGATCTTTATAACAAAAAATAAACGCCGTCATGTTTGATGCTGGTAGCACATAGGAAGCCATGTGCACGTCTTCAAGTTCGACAACAAGATGAATCTCGTCGACATCGAGTTCTTTGCACATATATTTTTACAGTATAGTATATGTTATTGTTTCATACTATGGGACCCTCAACATGTCAATAATCATAAAAAAATGGGCCCAAAGATAGTGGGCTGGGACTTGCAGAAAGTGAGCATGCATGGTGCTATTGGCTCATAACTTCAATTTTTTTCCCGTTTTAGGCACACAACAAAAATATTCATCATGCGCAACATAGTCTCTACATGTGTTCTACATCATTTGTAGTACTACCACACCTGTTCTTACCTTTTTTTCTCAAAACATGATCGAGGTTTTGATTTTCATATATTTATGTTGATATTGCTATACAGGTGTAGCCTGGGCTAAGCTCATTCGTAGGACGACCCTAAGAGGATGCAAACTCAATCGTAGATCTACTTGAAATAGGCTCTTAGTAACGTCCCTCGATGGCTTCAGAAACGAAGTCCCCTTAAACTTGGGGTAATTGACTATTTTGCACTAATTGAAGTCTATCACTCGAAAGAATGTTGCTCTGTTTATTAATTGCCCGATACAAACCAGTCCATGAATTACTCATTTTGGTTTGTTTCGCGTACTTACGTCCAAACTAAAAAGAAGCCTCACGAACCAGCACAAATTTGGTTCTTTTTGTAAGTCTCACAGTGTTTTAATTACCGAACGAATTTCACGAAATAGTTGGGCTCTGATTAAAACCCATACATACCTTAATTTTGGAATAAATTAGATTAAGATTAGTAATTGGATTTGTATACGGATTATAACCTAAAACTAATATTTGAAATTCAATAAAAAATAACCATAAAATTTAATATAAATTCAGAATGAAAACTGAAAGTAATTAGCAATGTGATTTTCATTCCAAAATCCAAAATAAGAATTAGATGAAATTAGCAATTGGATTTGTATACGATTTATAACACTAAACTGAAATTAAAAATTAAATAAAGAATAAAAAACAAAATTTGAATGAAAAATAAAAGGAAAATAGAAATTTGATTTTCGTACAAAATCTGAATGAAAACCCCACATGTATGAAATTAAGAATAAAAATTATGTAAAAATTAGCAGTTAGATTTTTATATGAATCCTAATCTATATCTAAAATTCAAAATAAAGAAAATTATAAGAAAAATTGCATGTCAAGTATAATTTAAAATAAAAAAATTTAAATTACAAGAAAGAGTCTATGTCAAGTACAATAAAAAACATATATTCAAATTTAAATAAAAATTAAATTAAATTGAGAGAAATAATCCATGTCAAATACAATAAAAAAAATATGTTCGAGATAAAAAAATAGCAAGTGGATTTATGTACAAATTACAAACTAAAATTGAAAAAGAAAGTCTATAAAAAGCATAGTCCAAAAAAATGTAAATTTAGAATAAAAATCGAAGAAAATAAGCGATTGTTTTCAAATTTCATAATAAGTGAAAAGTAAAAAAAGTTTTATTTAGAATTAAAATGCTATAAATATGCTAATTGAAGAGAAAAATAAAATAAGGTAAAGAATTTGATTGCATATATACAAATTAGGAATCAAAATTTATTATGTAATAAAGTCTATGACATGTAGTTTACAATCGCTAAAAAGAAGAGAATATGCTAGCAATTCTCACAAAAAGAAAATATTCTAGTCCTTTATTTTTGCATCTGCATGGGATGGAGGGATTGAGAGGGTGATTTATTTACAGGTGTTCACTCGACTATATCGGTATAAGCTATGTGATGCGCATTATCAGTATGTAGTATAGACAACTATTACAATAATGAAAGAACCAGATGATACTGATATAAATGAAAAATATTATATTATACTATGTTTATTATTTTGTTATGCAAGTATTTGAGAAAGAAAGTTTGGTCACATATGACAAGTATCGGGAAACACACTGAGCAATTTTTTCTCTTATAATATATAATATCAAAATATCACAAATAGAATTCTGCAACGATCTATTTTCTAAAAAGTAAAATCATATACATATATTGACAAGTTATTTAAATATAATTTAAGGATGATGCATGCGCAAATGTGCGGGCCTTAGATAGAGTAGCATGATCTGATTTCATTTAATATTACTTAAAATTTATGCTTTCTTGATATATGTGCTGAACAAGTATTTTGTATCGGGGCAACTCGCACGTAGTTGTCGAAGCGATTGCATTAAAAATATATATTAATCGAAAGATATGGAAGAACAATGAAACGTAATGAAATATATCACAGTGCTATCGAATGCCAGCGTACGAGGTAATCTCCCGATCCATTTTGTCGTTGGACCGGGTGCAATATCTGGCTACCTGGTAAACACGTACTATACGAGTTGTCCTTTTTCAGATACCAGGTTAGCCAGGCCATACTTGATATTTTAGGGTCTTGTGCTAAACTTAAAATTAGATTATGCACAATAAAAATTAATTACTAAAATAATTATTTGATATTACAGCTTAGTATAATTTTTCTTACAGTAAAAAAATTATGTGATACATCACGTTAAAAAAACAAATTTCATATATGGCCTTTACTTGAAAAGCACCATTCTTCTAGTATTATTTGAAACATAATCTTTAATTATCTATGTAATTATTTTTTTCCAAATTAAATCAATTTCAACGGTTATCATTAAATCTTTCTAGTTCATTATAGAACGCAAGTAGAACTTCAAATTCAATCTATATAAGCTCTTTTTTTGCATGCGCAATAGTCATCGAAGTTGTCAACAAAATTCTATATGCAAAAATTGTATTACGAAAATAATTTAGCTATTTCAAAAACTTCAAAATATCAGGAGGGCACATGATTTTGTTTAGGAATGAATTTTTATAGTAATTTTTTTAAAAAATAAAGAGAATAAAAAGAGCTGCGCATCTATTAGTGCTTAATCTTATTAATACAAAGATTAACAAGTAGTAATATAAAAATAAGTTAAAAATGAGACCCTTAATTTTGAGGGCCCTGTGCAGGCCTCTCATCCGGATCTGCAGGTTAGTGCCGTAATTAAGCCACTAAAAACGAGATTTTTTTTGGGCGCTCGCTCACAAAAACGAGACGCTGGGTTCACGTCTTCACGCGAAGATATTTGTGGAGGTGTCATAAAAGGGCTTTAGTTATCGGAGGCATATTCGCCGGCTCAAACCTAGCGAGTAGCGACCAAAGCATATTCACCATTCAGCCGCAATGCAGGGAGTCAGGGACCAGCCTTCTTCACTTCTTCTTGTGACGCTTACGCTCGCTGCCAAGTGCCGTTCCAGCAAGAGGGGTGGGTTTCGATGGCTCAGTGGTTGCGCGGTGCCTGGGTTCGATCACTGGATGAATACAGTGTATCTCACGGGAGTAATGGGTACATGTAAGCGTGCGCTGAGATAGTGCGTTTTCACGTTCTAGAAAGTCATGGAGTATCTGATTTATTCTTTAGTATGTGTAGAAAACATGCGTGTGAGTATGTGATGCGCGAATGAGATGTACGTGAGTTATACGTGTCTATTTTATATAAAAAAAAGAGATGAGTTTTATAAAGCTTTTTCGTTCAACCTGTAAAAATTTGATCATCGTCTCTACGGTTTTGTAGCAGCAAGCTATTGTTGAATTTGAAGGGCATATGCTCCATAAGTTACTTAGCACCGTCAAAACTTTCTATTTGCGTTGGAGACCTCGTAGTTTTCTCCTGAGGAACTCTACGCCCTACAGTAAGTCGGTAAGGCCCAGGGCATCACCTGTTTTTTTTTTTTTTTTTCACTGCAGCGCGGTTAGGATTAGCAAGAGAAGTACACGGGGGCAACAGTAGAAGTTAGAACAGTGCCGTGAAGAAAGCCCAGACGACATAGCTAGTAGCTGTTGAGAAACCCTAAAGGCCCATGAAGATCCATGCTGGTCCCTTAAGCCTAAACCCTAGGAGAGCGCTATAAAAGGAGGAGGGGGTCCCCCCTATGTACCAGAAATCATTAGCAATAAAAGAATTTCCGCTGTTGCTCTCCCTAAACACGTGTCTCTCTCTCTCTTTCTGTTCTCCAATTCAGATCTGTTCGGGAACCCCGGACTATTCGATAGCGAGGTTCCTTAACACGTTATCAGCACGAAGCTCTACCGGAGATCAGTTTTGAAAATGTGAGAAGAGAAATCGTGTAGCGCCCAAATGGAAGAGATATGCATTGTTGATAGTGGCACAACAAATACCATCTTAAGAGAGTCTAAGTATTTCCAATCGATCACGAAGAACGCTGGAAAGATTACTACGATCGCAGAAGCGACTCATATGTAATCGGCTCGGGAAGAGCCACAATTATTTTGCCTATGGGTACAACTTTGGTAATTGAAGAAGCCCTTTGTATCCTAAATCAACGCGCACTCTCTTAAGCTTTAAAGACATCCGCGCCAATGGTTTTCACGTAGAAACCAATGAAGAAAATGGCAAAGAATACTTGTGCATTGTGAAGCACGCGGTATGTGGAAAAATGGTATTAGAAAAATGTCCTCATATGAATCAGGTTGTACTACACGAATATTCATGCACCAAGTGTATACTTCCTTGAAGACTGCTTTTAGAAGCTCGAGTTATTTTCTTTATGGCATGGTAGATTAGGTCATCCCGGTCTTAGAATGATGAGAAATATAGTGAACAACTCACAAGGTCATGGCATTAATGTTAAAAATTTCCGAATCATGAAGATTTTGTGTGCCTGCATGTGCCACTGGAAATTAATAACTAGACCCTCTGTCATGAAAGTGCAAAGTGAAATCCTGCATTCTGGAACGCATCCGGGGATATTTGCGGTCCGATTCAATACCGCCAGGCCGTTTCGATACTTTATGGTGCTCATCGATGCTTCCTCGAAATGGTCGCATGTATGCTTGTTGTCAACAAGAAAGCATGCTTTTGCAAAGTCGATCTCGCAGATCATAAGAATTAAGAATGCTTTCCCGATCATCGCGTGAAGTCCATCGAATGGACAATGCCGAGAATTTACTTCAAAGGCATTTGATGACTATTGCACGCAACAGGATAGCAGCTTGAGCACTCCGCATCGCACATCCATACGCAGAATGGACTAGCAGAAGCACTAATAAAGAGGATTAAGTTCATTGCCAGACCGCTTTTGCAGAGTTGTAACTTACCCAACACTTGTTGGGGACACGCAGTCCTGCACGCAGCAACTCTTATCAATTTTAGACCGTCGGCCTACAACATCCATTCTCCTATGCAGCTTGTGCACGAGATCATCCCGAAGATCTCCCATCTTAGAAAATTTGGGTGTATGGTATATGTACCTATACCACCCCCTCGGCGGACTACAATGGGCCCTCTCCGTAAGTCTGGGATATACGTTGGTTATGAGAGTGCATCCATAATCAGGTATTTGGAACCCATGACTGGAGACTTGCATACAACCCGATTCGCTGATTGCATCTTTGACGAGGATCGTTTCCCGTCATTAGGGGGAGGAAATCAACCTTTGGATGAAAAATGCCGGGAAATCATATGGCATTCCACCGATCCCGCACATGACCCCGCACTAATGAAGCAAATCAAGAAGTCCGAAGATAATTGATTTGCGAATTTAGCAAATGAACCGCTGATCATTTTGTGATCCGAAGGGCGTGGTTAAGTCGCATGTACCCGCAAGGAATGCACCGAGAGGGTGGAAATACCAAAGAAAATAGAAGGTATCCTCAACCTGCTCAGAGGCCTCAAAGAAAAAGAGCAGAAATCCGGCTCCTCAAACCCAAAGTACCGGAGACGTCCCGAGAAAATCAAGCGAGAGGACTTACCACAACCAATCACGAAAATGCCCCAAGGAAAGAAGGGGAGCCAGTTGAGACACAGCACCGGAAAGAAGCCAACAGAAAGGCAATTCCGGACTTGAACCTTCCATCAAGGAAGCCACGGAAATAATGTGTGCGCACACATAGGCGATGAAAACTAAAGGAACTTGCTCTGCGATAGGAAAAGCGATGAAGAGCAAGTAGAAGTGCATGAAGCACCCCATGAAGAAATGGCCATAAACTTTGTAATAACAGGAGAATCCTGAATAGAGCAACGACCAACGTTGATGCATACTTCAAAAAGAAGATTGCCTCGATCATTGATCATGATCCCGAGCCTGCATCTCTCGCAGAGTGCAAGAAAAGGCTAGATTGAGAAGAATGGAAAAAGGCAATCATCGCGAGTTAGTCTCTCCGAACAAGAGAAAGGTGTTTGGGCCGTATGCCGCACACCTCCCCATATAAACCCGTAGGTCACAAATGGGTCTTTGTTCTAAGAGAAATGAAAACAACGGTTGTAAGGTACAAAGCAAGGCTTGTAGCTCAAGGTTTCACTCAACGCTCGAGTTGATTATGAAGAAACCTATTCTCCGGTCATGAGAGGAATTACCTTTAGATATTTGATCTCAATGGCGATCAACTTGAAGTTGAGAATGAAGCTAATGGATGTTATCACAAAGATATTTGTATGGAAACTTGGATTCGGAGATATATATGAAAGTACCTAAGGAATTCCTATCCCAACCAAGACGGAGCAAATAGAAACTCATGCAGTGTGAAATTGGAGAAATCACCGTATGGGTTTGAAGCGATCGGAAGAATGTGGTACAATCGCTGAGTGACTTTCTCTGTAAGAAAGGCTACACAAACAACGAAGATTGTCCATGTGTGTTTATACAGCGATCCCCGAATGGATTCTGTATAATCTCCGTCTATGTAGATGACTTGAACATCATTGGGACGGATGAAGAAATTGAAGAAGCATGCTCATACTTGAAGTCTGAGTTTGAAATGAAGGATTTAGGTAAAACCAAGTTTTGTTTAGGCTTGCAGCTTGAACATGTCTAAGGAGGAATCTTGGTACATCAATCAACCTACACGCAGAAAGTGTTGGAAAGGTTTGGATTTGAAAAAGCATATCCTGCGAAGACTCCAATGGTCGGAAGGTCACTCCAAGCGCACCTAGACCCATCTGCACCTAGAGAAGAGGGGAGAAAGTCCCGGGAGCAGAATTCCCATATCCGAGTGCGTTGGGCGCTCATGTACCTTGCGAATAGCACTAGGCGGACATTGCGTTACTGTGAATTTGCTAGCCCGATGCAGATCTGGCGAACCCACCAAAAGGCATTGGAAAGGGATCAAGGACATCTTCCGTTACCTCCAAGGAAGCAAAGACCTTGGTCTGTTTTTCAGAAGAAACAATGAATTGAATTTGGTTGGCTATGCAGATGCTGGGTATTTATCAGACCCGCATACTGGCAAGTCCCAAACTGGCTATGTTTTCCTATGTGGAGGAACATCAATTTCTTGGAAGTCGTCCAAGCAGACTCTCGTCTCGACATCAACAAACCACTCGAAAATCATCGCTTTGTATGAAGCATCTCGTGAATGTGCATGGCTCAGAAGAATGGTTCACCACATCCAGAAGTCATGTGGTCTGAACATTGAGCAAACTCCCACGATAATTTATGAAGATAATGCAGCTTGTGTTGCCCAAGCACAAATGGGTTATGTGAAGAGCAATCTCACGAAGCATATCAACCCCAAGTTCTTCTATGCTCACGAATTGCATAAGATGAACGAGATCAAGATATTGCATACTAAGTCATGTGAAAATCTTGCAGATTTGTTCACTAAATCACTCCCAGCATCTACCTTTGAAAGGTGCGTGAAAGGAATTGGGATGATGAGACTTAGAGAAGTGCAGATTTCAGGGGGAGATATTTCACATACTCCCACATGAATCTCGAAGATGAATTATGAATACCCAACATGAATCTTGAAGATTAGCAATAGAAGTTGGGAGAATTGTACTCTTTTTCCTTAGCAAGTTTTTCATGAAGTTTTCTTGCATAAGGTTTTAACGAGGCAATTCGTGCAACATAGTAAGCGTATGCTATGTACTCTTTCTCCAAGTATTTTTCCCACTGGGTTTTTCTGGAGTTTTAATGAGGCATATGCATCTCGCGGCAAAGGGCCCAAGGGGGAGTGTTGGGAAACCCTAAAGGCCCATGAAGGCCCATGCTGGTTCCTTAAGCCTAAACCCTAGGAGAGCGCTATAAAAGGAGGAGGGGGGTCCCCCCTATGTACCAGAAATCATTAGCAACAAAAGAATTTCCGCTGCTGCTCTCCCTAAACACGTTTCTCTCTCTCTCTTTCTGTTCTCCAATTCAGATCTGTTCGAGAACCCCGGACTATTCGATAGCGAGGTTCCTTAACAGTAACGAATACTACATCCCTTTACATATATCACGGTAAGTTCTTGTATTTTTATTAAATCACATCTATAAAGTCTATATTACTTTTTTTATTATATCTTTAGATATGTATTTTACTCTAATCTATAATAGTAAATAATATTAGAAATAGCTACAACAGAAAGGGTGTAGAAAGGATAAAGAGAGTAAAAAATCACATCGAAATTGTAGAATACTAAGTAATTAAAAATCAAAATTTAAAAGCTAAAATGACACATATTCGATAACACGAGGGTAGTACATTGAGCATTTACAAGCCACACTTCTCAATAAAAGAAAAGAAGAGGGCGAGGAAACAAAAAAAACGGGGAAGGAAAAACCTAGGAAGAAAAGTGCAAACAAAGACCGAAGCAGGGTTCACAAAACCGTTTTTGAAAAAAATGCTCGAAAATCGGAAATATCGAGTCAAAAATAGTTTGAAACCGAAGGGTTAAGAAATAAAAATAATAATTTTTTTCTTCAAAAAAATCAATGAAAATCGTCCGACCAATTGAATATTTCTTAGAGTCAATTTTTGAGCGATTTTCGCTCAATCTCATCGAAAATTGAGCGATTTTTACCGATTTTTTTATCGATTTATATTGCATAAATTTTACTAATTTTTTTGAATTAAATCGGTTTATCATCCGATTTTGAATCTCGAATCAGATCGCTAGCGTCCAAAAACCGCGGTTACATGAACCCTGAAGCACTAAAAAAAAATAAGAATAGAAAAACAGGTTCGGTTCTTAAACCCAGGAGCCGAGTCCTCTGCCTCTCTCCTTGTTTCATCGCGGCGAATTCGAATCCCCCCTCACGACGAGAAGGCTCCCTCCCCAAGCGAGGAGAGGGGACCCGACGCGCGAGGCGGAGGATGGCGGCCTCCGCCGTGGTGAACTACCCGCTCGTCGCGGCGCTCGTGGCGTTCGCGGTCGCGCAGTCCTCCAAGTTCTTCACCGCCTGGTGAGTTGATTCCTTCCGCTTCCTCTCCCCTCCCACCGCTGTGTTTCTGGGCGATGGTTTGTCTCGGTGGGCGGCCGTTTGGGTTGCTGCTCTGCTGCTGTGTTTTCGGCGCGAGCACTGCCGAGTCGGTGGGAATCGTGTGAAATTTTGGTGGTTTGGGGATTCGTAGTTGTGCGTGTAGCGTGAACGTGAGGAGGAATCGGGATTCGAGACTGACCTGTAAGGAGCTGATGCTTACTAGTTTAGGATATTTGTTACTTCGGTGGATCGGTTCCGTATCGACGCTGTAGATTCTCACAAAGGTTAGCGAGATCTTCCTCTCATTTCTGCGAATTTCTTCACTGCGATAGTATGATATGCAAGCTGCAGCATCTGCTTCTGTAAGCAGCCATTCATGAACTAATATTAGGATACTTTGTCAACGAGAGGCAACAGAAATGCCAAATGCCATGTGATGTCAGAGTTGGACGATATTGTGGTGAACCCAACAAAAAGTATGCCACAATTTCGTGTACGTTTTCGGTATGTTTTGTCTTGAAGTAGTGGAGAGCAACGCTGGAGCACATTATTTTTTTGTGGGACTTTATTAGTTATGAGGTTTCGCTATTAGTGTGAGGACATTTTATTAGGGTCGTGCGGATAAGTTATGAGGTATTTTGAAATCCAACACTTTTTGGTCCTTGCAGCTAGCCATAGAAAATTTTCTGTTAAGCATAGAAAATTTGCAGTTAAACATTATTTTTTTGAAATCCAACACTGGAGTAGTGGAGAGCACCGCTGGAGCACATTATTTTTTTGAAATCCAAGACTGGAGTATGTTTTGTCTTGAAGTAGTGGAGAGCACCGCTGGAGCACATTAATTTTTTTGAGACATTAGTAGTTATGAGGTTTTTGCTATTAGTGTGAGAACATTTTATTAGGGTCATGCGGATAAGTTATGAGGTATTTTGAAATCCAACACTTTTTTGTCCTTGCAGTTAGCCATACAAAATTTGCAGTTAAACATAGAAAATTTGCAGTTCTCATTCTGGCTTACTTTCATATTAGATTTATTTATTCTGCCTTGATTGTGAGTGCTGAAACAAATATTCCAGCAATACGAAATTCGCAGTTCTCATTCTGGTTTAATGTCAGATGAGACTTATTCATTCCACCTAGTTTGTGAGTGCTGAAACAAATATTCCAGCATGTTCAATGCTAGAGCGAATTGGTTACATCGATTTGCCTGTATCGCTTGTGCTTAATTCTAATGCCACTCATGTGTATAACCAGAATTTTGTACCGATCCTGTCCATACGAATTATTTACATTGGTTGCCAAGAATGGCTGTTGGTGAAGAAAGTAATCAAAGTAAATCTTATTCTTCCTTTAAAATACTGGAAGATTTATAAAATAGTTGGCATGGGAATATGGGACATGAAATTAGGCCCTGCCCTTGTATTTAAATTTTAGTTGTCTCACAGGTTGTTGCATCACACATTACCATATGGTGTATCACAGCAGAGTATTTTATTAAAATCAAAATCAATTGTTTGGTGACCATTCAAACATGCATAGGGATTGGCATCAGGGCAGAAAATTTGAGAACACTCCATTTATATGCTGAGTTTCTGACAGGAAGTTGATCACTCATGTTGCCTTGTTCTGATCTAGTTTGTAAGAGGTGTTTTTCCTTTTCGTTAGTTGTATAACCATCTTCAAGCTGGATCTGAAAGGGGGTGACGAAAATATCGAACATAAGTAAACTATATGTGTTCTGAATAGCAGTTTTGCCAAGCCCTTACATCTTCTGCAATTTAACTTGTCATAAAAGCATAGGTAATAAAACTTAAGAAAAACTTAAATATTGTTTATCACTGTCCTATTGTATGCCCGTGGGTTTTTTTTCTTCAAAGCAATTACTCAACATTGATTTGATGTAGGTATAAAGAGAAGCGTTGGGATGCCAGGCAATTTATAGCCTCTGGAGGGATGCCATCATCCCACTCAGCCACAGTAACAGCACTTGCAGTGGCTGTAGGAATCCAAGAAGGCTTTCGTAGCGCCACCTTTGCAACTGCACTGATATTTGCTTGTGTGGTGAGTACATGCTCGAGAGTCTTTTATCTATAATATAAGTCTTAACTGCTTCTATTGCATGAGGAATTGAGGATCCTACTATAGAGGAGAACATGGTACTATTTTGTTATTTTGCATTCATTTGTTTGGTTCCATCTTGATTTAGATATTCTGCATCCGTGTGGTACTTTGTGCATTGTTTTTGAGATGTGCCATTCTATATTGCGAAAATACTGCTTAAACTACATTGCATGACCGTATTGATAGTTCATGCCTCTTCATACAGTAATATATAATGGAGGATGCACATTCTTGTTCCACATGAAATACTCTTACGCCTACAACCTTTGATTTTCTTTTTTTTTGCTCCCACTTTTGTTTGTAGGTGATGCATGATGCTTTTGGAGTTCGGTTACACGCTGGAAAGCAGGCAGAGGTTGGTCACTCTCATCCTAAAAGTCATTGGACTTGTGGTTAGATAGGATGCACTAGCATGGGAGGTTTCTTAATAGTTGCTGCTGTGTGTATGTTTGTGAGCTAATAAGCAGAAGTTGCCTATCTGTAACTAGCATAATCACCCACATGAAACATCTGCTTGTTTTGCATTAATTTATTGGAGCTTTACTAATTTCATTACACATATACATACACTTGAGTTAGATTTTCTCCTAGGTTTGAAAGCACTCTAACCGACAATACCTAAGGATTCTTCTATGTGTTGGTAATGCCGAAAACAACACTAACAAGACCTGTAAATATAAATACTCTGTTTTCTATATCCAGCTTCGGATATTCCTCTAGGTGATATTCACCGTAATTACTCCTAGCATTTGATCAGCCATTGACCCATTGAAGAATATCGTTAGCCAACATGCTTGGTCTGAACTCAAATACCTTTTCACATTTGTGTGAACATGTAATTTAGATAATGACCAGCTGTATGTTTAAAGTTCTCCATTGACATCCAAAGCAAAGTAGCATGGAAGTGCGAATCAGGTGGGGGTTGTGCCCTTCCTGTGTGAAGTGCCTATCTTGTAATTTGTGAGAGGATAAGTTTGTCCTATTTACCTCTGCTATCGTCAGTTAATGTTGAATTGCTGATTTGGATAAGACAGTACAGATGTGCTCTCTGTGATTCACTGAATGATCTTTTCAACTTTCTGTAAAATTATGGCAAGATGGACAATAGTATCAATGATATAAGTCCTTTCAGGTGCTCAATCAAATTGTCTACGAGCTGCCAGAACAGCATCCACTGTCAGAGTCAAAGCCATTGCGTGAAATTCTTGGACACACAGTTCCTCAGGTTAGCTTACATGCTTCAGTTTTGATGTTTAGCTATTCTATGGACTTACAAGTTAAGGAAATGTATCTGCTTTTTTTTAAAAAAAAAGAAAATGTAACTGCCGATATTCAAAGCATTGTTTAGTGAGCTTGTTCAATGGTCCTCAAACAATGCATATAGGAAGACATTGGACACACTTGTGTAGTAAAGCATTTTCCTAACCTGTGATTATCGAGCAATTTCAGCGTATAATATGGAAAGGCTGCCATCGTTAACAAACACTGAACATGCATAAGACCTCACATTGGTTCTTTGGTACAGATAATTACTCACACCCAGACACCCCTATGGGGTATGGCTGTATATCCTCTAGTTTTGCTTCCTTTCTGGCTGCCACCATGCTCACCTCCACTGATTGGGCATTTCTTCTTTGTCTGAAAAATTATTTTGACTAATCATTATCAGACATATACGATATGCTAGATCTGAAACGTTCTCTCCTTTTTGACATCTCAGGTTGTGGTTGGTTGCATCCTTGGAATCCTCACGGCTGCCCTTATGCACTTAGCCCTAGGGAGTTCTTAACCATGTGTTGCTCCTAGATATTGGCAATGCTTGATCATCTAATATCGTAGAGATGACTTGTAAAGCATGAAAACCTGGTCTCATCTTGGATTTCATTTGCACAAGTAGTTATTTCATGATGATACTATAAAAGTTCTAACTGATGTAGATCGGCGTTGCTGGATAGTAGTTTCAACCTATTATCTAAATGAAAAATTGATCGTATGCCATCCTTGTAGATTGGCACTCTACAAAATGCCACTATTCCCATTGCAATTGAAATGCCACTCCATCTAAAAAGATGCCACTTTGGAGCTTGAATTAACCATTTTGCCCTCCGCTCTTCTTCCTCCTCCCAACTCCCCCTCCCCCTCTTCTCCCTCATCCATGGCTGCACCACCACTGCCTCCAGTGCTCCGGTGACACTAGCTTAGCTTCCGTAGCCTCACCTGCTAACCTCGGCGGCTCCCGCCGCTGCCTCCATTGCTTGGCATATGACGTCAAGACCTTCCTTTCTCATCCTGCAAAAAAGCGACAATGTCTCTCTCTCTCACCATGTCGTCTGCCATGAGAGCAACCTGAGATCAGTGCATTCCACAATACCAAAGACCTTTGGGGCATCCGATCCAAAAACCTCCTTTGCATCGTCAAAAAAAAGTACTTTGCATACATATCCACAAGACCCAACACCGATATAGTCATCTGAATCTGCACCCATGAATCTGTGAACCCAAATCGAATGCAGCAGCCAGCGCAAGACTTCAAAATGCTATGATACCATGGGAGACATATAGAACCATTATAGTCCGTGAGCTTAAGTTTGGTCCATGGTGGGTAATCTTGGTCCATGGTGGGTAATCTCATGTGAGAAAAACCGGGGCATGAAAAGGAACCACATGCCAAACCGTGGCGAGTGGACTTGGTGCTTGTTCTATGATATCATAGGGGCATTTGAAACCATTTCTAGTCAGTGAGTTGGATTTTGATGGGTCACAACGGGTACTAGAAGCTCGTGTAGATGAAACCATCGCACGAAAAGGAACAGAGTACCAAACTTTGGCGAGTGCACTGCATGCATGCCTATGACATCACTGGAGATGTTTGGAACTATTCTTTGTAAATGAGTCGAATTTTGGTCCATGGCGGGTCATGACAGGTGCTAGAAGCTTGTGCGAATGAAGCCATAAAATGTAAAGGAACCGGGTACCAAACTTTGGCGAATGCACTTTCTATGTGCTATGAAATCATGAGATGGTTGTACTCACCCATACTCGTGCCCGCCACCCGACTTCTCCCCACGGGGGTGGGCGAAGAACATCGCTCATACCCGTCGCCCGCAAGCATACCCGTTTACCCTCCAATCAATCATCACATAATACCTTCTACTAATCCTTGCAGAGTTCCTGGATGGGGAGTGCCCCCACATGGCGGCTCGAGCCGGCTCGAGCAGCGAGCCGAGCCAAAAAATATTTACGCATAGGTCCTTTTTAGAAAAAAAAAATACATTCGAGTCCTTTTTCGGAAAAAAATTACGATTAGGTCCTTTTCCCCGAAAAAGAATATATATTACGCTTAGGTCCTTTATGCGTTTTTAAGGCTAGCGCTCGGGTCCTTTTCCACAAAATTAAAATTACGTTTAGGTCCTTTTTCGCTGAAAAAAACGTTCGGATCCTTTTTCCCGAAAAAAACATACATTTTCCCCCCGTTTTTTTTACCATTACGTTTAAGCCCTTTTTTCGAAAAAAAAACTCGGTTTTCTCGTGTGGAGAGCGACGCCCGCGGCGTGGCATGCCGCGTACAGATTTCTATTCACATTACAAGGAACATACAAGGAACAAAGTTAGGCAGCCCAATGCCCATCAATTTTATGCCATGACAAGTCACAAGTGGCATCAAAATATCAAACTAGTTATTGGATTATTACATGGTCACACCATTCAAATAAATTTTGGAAGTTCAGGGGACATAAGATCTACATCACTCACATTAGTCCAGAAATGAAGTTCCTGGATGTATCATGAAGAAGTGAAGAACTCTGATCCAGGATGCTATGATTATTAACCATGTTGCTTGCCCTGGGGAGTGGGGACTAGAGTCTTCCAAGCTCCTTTGCCAGCTCCTCCCCTTCCATATGCATCAAGTAATTCCTGCTGTTGCTTTGCCAGCTCCTCCCCTTCCAAAAGGTTCTGAGAGGTAGAGAAAACAGTAGGGTAGTAAGTGCTTGGACAAACACCAACCTGACAAGCTCATATATAGTTTCACACTACAATGCATGGCATTAGAAAGACAGAAGCTACCCTCATCTGCGCCACATTAACACTAGGGTCTTACTCTTACCAGTGTGCTATTCAGAGTCAACAATTGAAATTGAACATGAACCTTTGAGTTCCTCTTCGATGTCCTCAAGGCATGTTCATAAACTCTCAACTCCTCCTTCACCTTCGAAGTAAAACATTGCATTACATCACTAGCTGCAAATCACATAGAAAACTTAAATTATTTAGATCAATAACTAGAAGCTACATACCTTGAAGGTCATTCCGAAGCTAGTTTTGTGAGCACATCAATGCCTCCAAAGTTACGGCGGCTGCGATGTTCACATAGCACTCTAAGCTGATTTAGAAGCTACTGTTGTTATTGGAATAGCTAATATATCACGAGCAATCATCCGCCACATGAGACTATAATGCACCAACTAAAAAACCACAGCAGAGATTACCAAACATTGCGCAAGCTTTCGAATCATGAATATCCTGAAATTCAAGGGATCTTATGGGATGACATAGGTAAAATGTGGCAAACTTTGTGCTGAATACAGACAATTGTAGTAAACTCACTGCTTCCAAGTTTCAAGGATCAGATATCACAAATGCACTCGATGCAAATAGATCTATGTTTATTATCATATCCGCAGCAAAATGAAGTAGCAGATTCCTAGAGCAGATGATGAGATTTCAACGCAGCACCCAACATTTCACAAAGGAGCCAACACCAAATGCAAATGTGCCACTCGAATCATATGATACATACTATATACCCTTATAACATATCCAAACAATCCAATTCTATTATTACACCAAATGCAAATGCTTGAAGTTTCTAGAAACCCTTACCTTCTCATGCCTCCTTGTGGGGTGGAACCTGGATGGTACTGGCAAATTTGTGGCTGTTGTCTCCTCTCCTCGTATTCGAGCAGTGACCTAATCAAACCCTAACAATGCCAAAACGGAAAACGGAACATAACTGGGTTACCACCAATTCCCATGCCATGTGTACAGAAAACATAGCAAAATTAGGGTAATTAGCCGC
Organism: Otatea glauca; assembly: GCA_036346275.1. Lineage (NCBI taxonomy): Eukaryota > Viridiplantae > Streptophyta > Magnoliopsida > Poales > Poaceae > Otatea > Otatea glauca. Next base: position 36,427,487 of record CM070717.1, read on the forward strand.
AAAGGGAGAAGGTAGCCCGAACCTTCACGGGTCGTATGAAGCATCTAGGTCCCCAAATTTCGTCCTTGGTTTTGGTAATTAATGAGAATCATGTTTTAAGGACTAACAATTTTGCTTGAGGCTATGAAAAATAGATTGGTCCTATGAAGAGATGAAATCATTGAGCTACGAGGAAATTGGAACATCAAGCCAATGCCAAGGTATAAGATGTAAGGACCATTTTCTAGCTTTTTGCCGATCTAGGTGTTTGGAGAAAAGATCAGATTGCTAGTATAGGTGTCGTACTATTAAGAGAGACTTTTGGTTAGTAGCTTGAAGATAATTTAGTGTCAATGGCTCAAATTAATGCTCATACTTTAGTCATGTGCATTTCTCGGAAAATCTTTCAAGTCCTCTTTAAAAATCTGCATTGTTGGCACTACCGACCATTTAGGAGTGGTACTGCTGCATGGGTGGCAGTACCAGCTCAAGGGGCCGGTAGTTATTTAACAGAGAGGGCTGTTTTTGAAGTTTTGGCTGGCTGGCACTACTGACCTTCTGGGAGCGGTACTGCCGGAGGTGCGGTAGTACCGGCTCCAAAGGCTGGTAGCTATTCCTCAGTATACATGTTTTGGGGTGCGCCCAGGCCGACACTACCGACCCACTTAGGGCGGTATTACCGTAGGTGCGGTAGTACCGGCCTTAGTGATCGGTAGTTGTTTTCCAGAACGGTGCATTTTTAGGTTTTTCTTCTGACCATCACTACCGTTCCTCTGGGAGCGGTACTGCCGTAGGTGCGGTAGTACCAACCTAAATGCACGGTAGTCTTTCACAAAAAGGGTGAAAATACACATTTCTGGGTGCTTATGACTGGCACTACCGGTCCTACATGGACGGTAGTGCCGGGGGTACTGTAGCAACGGCTAGTTCCTCTCAGCATTAAATGCTACAGGCGACTGTTGAGCCTGAGGCTGGCACTACCGGCCCTACATGGGCGGTAGTGTCGACTTTCCTGAATTTTTTAGGAATTAGATGGTAACGACTAGATTTATAGGTGAGGGTTATAAATGCACCCCACCTGCATCAAGGGTATTCCCTTAGACATTCATTGCATACTTGTGAGCCCTTACAAGTCTCTCATCATATCTCTAGTGCATTTAATTCACATTTTGTGAGTTATTGAGAGAATTCAAGTGTGTGCATTCAAGTTGAGCCATTACACACTTGATCAACCTCAAGCAAGCGTCAAGGTCTATTCTCTTCGAGGTTGTCATCCTCTAGACGGCTTGGAGGTGTGGAACCGATGATCCCTTCTAAGAAGATTGTGAAGAGGCCCAGAGGATTGTGAAGGTTGGAGTTCACCTATCCGGAGCGGGGAAGAGCTACCACTAGTTATCGAGAGAGGCTCATTTGCGCAAGGAGCCGGCTTGATTCGTTCAAGCTTCCTCAACGTGGATTAGAGGAGACCGATAAGTCTCCGAGACCACGGGAAAATTATTGTGTTCATCTCTTGTGGTTTGCTCTCTTGCGTTCAATTGTGCAAATTTACATTCCTAGTGTACTTAGTGATTGCTCATATATCTAGGATTGTGTAATATATTTAGACATAGCTTGTTGGTGCACTTAGCGAAACCTAGATGTTTTAGGCTTTAATTATTAAAATTCTTAATTCTAGTATTACTTGATTATCTATTGCAATTAGAGCTAAAGAATTTTAAAAACCTCCTATTCACCTCTCTCTAGTCGGTTATCCTCCTACATCATACCCACTGACCGCCGCGCTTGCCGGCTGGGGATTGGGGCATTGGGGGGAGAATAGGGAGATTGGAGACTCATGGGAGGGGCACGGACGCACCATCGGCGACCAAGACGACTCCCGGGCGTAGGGACCAGCAGGTCGGTGCGGAGGCATCGGATCTGCCGGGATTCGAGAGCTACAGCAGCAGACATCGATGGAGAGGAATTTCGGCCGAGGGAGAGGGAGACAATGGGAGAATGCGGCTGGGGGCTGGGGCATTGGGGGCTGGGGAGAATACGGTTGGACTCTAGACTCTGGAGACACACTTGGGCGGGCAGGGGTATCTGGCATGTCTCCTAGGGTTTTGCTGTTGCATGGCCTATTGGCTCACTTGTCAGTGTTAGTCACGGGTAAACGGGTATAACGGGTCCAGGTAGAGCTTACCCATACCCGTGCCTTTTTACTCAGTGGCCAAAGAATTGTGCCCATTTCTGTACCCATGGGCAAAGAATTGCTCCCATACCGCCTCTATTTGGGTATTTACCTGTGGGCGCGTGGGTAATCGGGCACAATTGCCATCCCTAACGGTGGGTCACACATCAGTTCACAATGAGCACAAAAAGCTCGTGCGGGTGAAACTAGGGCACGGAAAAGAACCATGTACCAAACTTTGACGAGTGCACTTCTTGTGAGCTCTATGGAATTATCTAAGGCATTTGGAACCATTCCGAGTCCGTAAACTGCATTTTTTGGTCTACGGTGGGTCAAGGGACGGATCTAGGAAAAGAGGTCATTGGGGTTACCATAGGCACAATGAGGTCACCATAAGCATGAATTTGTAAGGATACTTGCAGTATCATCATGTGCATTAATTTTCTGGTGGGTTCAACTAGATGATACTGGGGTCACTTGACCCCAGTCTCTCAAGTTAGATCCGCCCCTGGTGGGTCATTCAGCGCATCATGACGTGCATCTGAAGCTCGAGCGGGTGATACCAGAGCAAGAAAAGGTACCGGTTACCAAACGTAGGAGCGTGCACTTCTTGCATGCCGTGTGACAACATGAGATGTATTTGAAATCATTCCTAGCCAGTGAGCCTAAGTTTGGTCTACGACATGTTAAAATGGCTACCATAAGCTTGTGTAGGCAAAACCAGAGCATGAAATGGAACCGAATACCAAACTTTGGCAAGTGCACTTCCTATGTGCCCTATGACATTGTGGGGTGTATTTGGAACTGTACCTAGTCTGTGAGCCAAATTTTAGTCAACGACGGGATGCGATGGGTACCCGAAGCTCGTGTGAGTGAAACGAGGACAAAAAAAGGAACTAGGTACCAAACTTTAGCAAATGCACTTCTTGCGTGCCCTACGACATCATGGGAGACATTTGGATTTTGGAACCATACATTGTTAGTGAGCCAAATTTAGGTACACAGCTGGGTCACGACGAAAACTAGAAGCTCGTGCAAGTGAAATCGGGGCATGAAAAGAAATGTGATACCAAATTTTAGCAAGTACACTTCTTGTATGCCTTATGACATCATGGGAAGCATTCAGAACTATTCCTGGTCGATGAGCTGAATTTCGGTCCTCAACGAGTCATAATGGGTACTAGAAGATTATGTGGGCGAACCTAGGGCACAAAATGGAATAGGGTACAAAACTTTCGCGACTGCACTTCCTGCATGTGCTATGACATTGTGGGAGGCATTAGGATTCATTCCTAGTTTGTGAGCTGAATTTTGGTCCACAGTCTTCACGATGGGTACCAGAAGCTCGTGTAGATGAAATTGGGGTGTAAAAAGAAATCAAGTACCAAACTTTGGTGAGTGCACTTTTTGCGTGCCCCATGACATTATGGTAGACATTTGGAACCATTTCTTGTGGATGAGCCAAAATTTTGGTCCACGATAAGTCACGACAGTTACTAGAAGCTTGTGCTAGAGAAACTAGGGCACGAAAAGAATCTAGGTCTCAAACTTTGGCGAGTGCACTTTCTGTGTCTCCTATGACATCTTGGGAGGCATTTTGAATCATTCCTAATCGGCGAGCCAAGGTTTCGTCCATGGTGGATCTTGATGGGTAACATAAGCTTGTGAAGGTGAAACCTTGGTGAAGAACTAGGTACCAAACTTAGCAACTGCACTTCCTGTGTACCCTATGACATTGTGGGAGACATTTGTAGCCATTTCTAATCCGTGTGTTGAATTTTGGCCCACGACGGGTACCATAAGGTTGTGTGGGCAAAATTGTGGCATGAAAGTAACCGGGTACTAAGCTTTGACGAGTGCATTTCTTGCGTACACTATAGCATCATGGGAGGTGTTTGTAACCAATCCTAGTAAGTAAGCCGAATTATGGTCAACAGTGGGTTACAATGGGTACTAGAAGCTCGTGCAGGATATACTCCCTCCGGTTAAAAAATGTCCTTTTGAACATTTAACAAAATTATAATATTATAAATGTACTTTGCAAAAGGAATATGCACATATGATTTTAAGGGTATGTGCAATAGTTTTTTTAGACGGTCTCTAAGGATTCTAACTCACCTAGAGACAACATTTTCAGTAATTTGTCTCTAAAATCATTCTTCTTCATCATATTTTCTCTTTCATACTCCATCATATTTTGTGTTATTTTGTATGATCAGGTTGTCTCCTAGAGAAGAGAGAATTCTTTTTCTTCACCTCTTAAGGTCTAGAGGCAAGTTGCGGCATGGTGCCATTATCCGTTTCGGTGCTTTGACTGAAAAGGATGCATGAGATCTATCTGGGAACCTCGCTTGCACTGTGGCTACAGTGCACACTGGGCCGTTTCTTGTAGCCTTTTGTTGTAGTACTCAATCCTGTCCGTTGCGTTTTGGATCCAAGGGATAGAGTTGAATTAATGGCAATTTTAAAAGTTGCAAAAGTTGGTTGCACGTATTCCAAAACGTTATGTTTTTTAGATGGTTAGTAATTAATAATGTACATTATTCTGTGTGCTGGTTTTGGTCAAATACCTGTCTACACCAATGAGCCAATTATTTTTTTGTGTATGTTCCTAATATACTTTTAACACTTTTTTGCTTCTTACTTTAATTGTGAAAAATTAATCTCCATGCTGCCTCAGAAAAAAAAATTCGCTGTACCATCCTCATGCAATAAAGTACAAGGGGAATCCCGAATAAGATTTTGGAGTTTGGAAGTGCTATGGGTTGCCTACGCTATTCTGTTTTGGCCATTCTGGAAGGGTTGCTATTCATGCAAAACTCTGAAATTCTTTGGCAAGAACTTCTTCTTCGTTTAAGCGAACCTCATGTATTTGTTATTTCATATTTAGGCCTTATTTAGAAATATTATTTTTATGAATCCTCAGTGTTTTCAAACAGGTATTGATCTCTCTTGCACCTTAATAGGCAGCACAAGCTCTAGAAGCAGATTACATGGGAGACCAGGTTGTAGGCGGCGAGTATTACAAGCCTATACCCTCCATTTTACCTTCTTTTAGCTATCTCTGGTTAAGTTCATCCTTATTAGCTAGCTGCAGCAGCAAAGAAAGAAGGCATTATTCCGAGGCCGAAAGCAACAGCAATGCTGAAGTGGATGCAGTATATATGGATGTCGCCGTGCTCTGTTCAGAGCTTGCCTGGCGATGCTCTGGGATGGTGCACCACGATGAGGTTGTACGCGTCCAGCGTGAGGAAGTCATGCAGCTCCGGCGCGGTGCACTGCCGGCTGAAGATCCTGCCGGCCTCGGCGTACCGGCCCCGACGAAACCTGTCGGCGCCGACCTCCGCCTCGACCCTCGCCATCTCCTCCTCCACGAGGCGGGCCAGCAGCTCGGGCGTGGCGCGCACCGCCACGCCGCCCGCATCCAGCGCCGCGCCGTGGCGCAGCCACTGCCAGTTCTGGACGCGGCTGATCTCCGCTGTGGCGGCGTCCTCCATCAGGTTGTAAAGGGGCACGGACCCGGACCCGGCCATCCACGCCGCGAGGTACCGCACCCCGACGCGGGTGTTGAGGCGCAGGCCCTCCACCGTGCGCGCGCCCCGCGGCGGCTGGATCAGGTCCTCCTCGGTGATTCCTGCGGCGTCGTCCCGCGCCGCGGCGTCGATCTGGTTCGGCCTCCCACCGAGGTGGCCCTCGAAGACCTCCCGTATAGCCGGGATGAGCCCCGGGTGCGCCGCCCATGTGCCGTCGTGACCGGCGCGCACCTCCCGCAGCTTGTCCCTGCGCACCAGCTCCAGTGCCGCCTCGTTCGCCGCCGCGTCGTCCTTGATCGGAATCTGAGCCGCCTGTTAACACATCTTACTAGCTTACTGCTATATCCCTAGGTGGTCGCATCAATGGATCATTGCATGGCGAGTGCATTAACGATCGAGGAGTGCTCGCTTCCTTACCATGCCGCCCATGGCGTGGACACGACGGCGGTGGCAGGTGCGGATGAGGAGGTGGGAGTATGAGCGCATGAAGTGCTGAGCCATGCCGACGAGGGCGCGGTCAGGGAGGAGGCGGTCGGGGTGGGCGCGGAACGTCTTGACGTAGCTGAAGATGTAGTCCCAGCGGCCGCAGTTGAGCCCCGCCGAGTGCTCGCGCAGCTCGTGCAGGATCTCATCCATCTGGAACACAGCCGGCAGCGTCTCCACCAGCACCGTCGCCCGGATGCTCCCCGGCTCGATCCCAGCCGTCCTCTCCGCCCTCTGAAACACACTGTTCCATATCCTCGCCTCCCTGCAATCGTCGTCACATATGTCAGAGCACTAGAGCAGCACTAGCTCGCTCAGCATGAAGCCATGAGGTGCATGTACACCACGCGAGCTCTGTGTCACAGTGTGACGGATGGTTAGTTCGTACGTACCTCGAGTGTTCCATCTTGGGGAGGTAGAAGAAGGGCCCGAACCCGGCGCCCTGGCCGGCGCGGAAGCTGGCGTGGTTGTGGAAGAAGTAGAGCCCGAAGTCGAGGAGGCAGCCTATGGCCGGCTCGCCGTCGATGAGCACGTGCGCCTCGGGCAGGTGCCATCCCCGCGGCCGGACGAAGAGCTTCGCGGTGCGGTCGTTGAGACTGTACACCCGGCCGCGCGCCGCGTCGCGGAAGCTTATCGTGCCGGTCACGGCGTCCCGCAGGTTCACCTGCCCGCGCATCAGGTTCTCCCACGTCGGCGACAGAGCGTCCTCGAAGTCAGCCTTGCACGCACGTCACGTTTTTTTTTCAGTTTTCACGTTTGTTTGCTCGTATCAAAAGCTAAAACAAACAGGTCCTTACTCCTTAGATCGATGAAAACTGAAGTGCACTTATTTTCGTACGTACGTACGTTGGGTTGTTTAGTTGCTTACCATGAAGACCTTGGCGCCGGAGTTGAGTGCATTGATGACCATCTTCCTTGGGTCGGCGGGGCCGGTGATCTCCACGGTGCGGTCCGCGATGGCCGGCGGCACGGGCGCGCACGTCCAGTCACCTTCGCGGACGACCCTCGTCGCCGGGTCGAACCGTGGCAGCTCGCCCGCGTCGTAACGCCGCTGGGCCTCCCGCCGGCGTTCCATGGCGTACCGGACGGCGCCGCGGAACTCACGCTGCAGGCCGGCCACGAAGGCCAGCGCGTCGCGGGTGAGGATGGCCGCGAACTCGGGGTCGTACCGGCCGCGGATGTCCACGCCCTCCGGGGTGTCGTAGGAGGGCGGCACTGCCGTGGTGGTGGCCATTGCGGCGTTGGGCGTTTGTGTGATCACTGTGAGTGGGAGTGTGCAACTCGACCTTGGAGTGCGTGTTTTCTGTGGTGCGTATGAAGCAGATATATACGCACAGGGAGGGAGGGCGCCGGCAGCAGTGTAAAATTTGAACACTAGCTACCATTGATGACGTAATTAACAGGCTGTTGGCTGAGTATCTCATTTTTTCCTCCAGAGAACAATAATGCATAGTTAAGAGTCACTCCAATTGCACAATGTGCTTTGTACGCCTAAATAAGAAATGTTAGTCACGTATGGAATTCTACAGTGTTTGGAGAGTCGATTGACCTACAGCCAGTTGAGACTCGAGAGGGGTTTCAATTTCAAGGTACAAAATGGATTTAAACTTCTCCTAGAAAGCCTCACCACCCTTTCTAGAACTGGGGGAGAGCTTAAGCTTCTCGTGGCTTTAAGTTGAAGCAGAAGCCCCACTAACAAGACCTAAGCCGCCCATGTTTACATGGCTGTAGCTTTTTTGATAAGTAGCTTTTGACTGAACTGTATGACTGAAGGGCTGCACGGCTGAGTTGAAGAGGTTTAGTGTTTATCAGCCCGATTTTTTATTTGTGAGGGGTGCCAGTCGGAAATAGGGGTGAGGGAGACGAGGTTTGGGATTTTATACTTGGTAGGAGGTATAATTTTCTTCAACTCTAATAGCAAAGTCAGAATCTCAATCAACTGAAGCCGTGGGAAGTTACCATATATCAGCTTTTGACTTTCAGCTTCTCCTAGTACAAATGAGCTGCTGACTTTTGGCTTCCGGCTACAGAGAAGCTAACCGTTTGGACAGTTTCTAACTTCCAGAGAGGAAAAGTTGAAGCTGATGACATCCCAAACAGAACCTAAGTTTCATCGCCCATGTAGCTTCTTGGAGTTATCCATTAAGGTAATACATGCATTCAATAGTTTGTGGGCTTAAAAGTAAAATGTATAACATGCTTATTGTTAGGCGTGTGTTCTATGGAGCAGTAGGAAATTAATTTTGGTTCACATTTGGTTCTTGGCACAAAATAAAGTTAGATAAGTTTGAGCTTTTATAACAACCATTTGGTTGATAACCAAACTTATGGCACGCCACAATTCCTTAGGCGCAATTTATTGCTAAAATATGCCTAAGTTGTAACGGCAGGTCTGATGATCACAAAATGTGTGACATGCCTCATTTTACCACAACTAGATATAGCGAAGTGTGTATGGTAACCAACCAAACAGCCCCTAAACTTCCCCTTAGAAAAAAGAGAGAGAGAGTGAAGTTTCATACTCCAGCTGCTACTTATCTTGTGTAACAAAATAACGCAAGCAACCTATGCTTGTGCAGGGCCTTCATCCTAGCAAACCGCGAGGAGCCAAAGCGGTTAACGTCATGCGTAGCGTTTATCATGGATGAGACGAATGATGCGGCATGGCAACAGAAACGTGGAGGTTACGATAAGGCAAGCTGCCGGGTTTTGCTGTTGCCTTGTGCATCAGCAGCGTGCATGGCAGAGGTAGGCGTAGCTTGTTTCTCTGGCGTACCGAGGAGAGTGGTTTTAACATTCGCGTTGGCCGCTTCTGCCCCTGCGCTTATCCGTGTGCCCAATTGGAGGTTGGAGAGCCGTGGCGCCATAGCCAACCGCCAAGTACTCTCTGGCTCAAGGTTCCAAAATTCGGCTAAATTTCAGAAATCTCCTTCGAGATTTTGGATTTCAGTCGGGACGGGATCTAAAATCTCGGTCGGATAAAAAAAAATCAAAATGCTACAGTAATCTCAACCATTTCGGCAAGATCTCACCAAAATCTCAGGTATTATGACTGGATTTTGAGTTTCGAGGGTCGGATTTGGCCCAATAACCCTTAAGAAAGTCGTCTTTCATGAAAACTTGTTGAAAAACAGAATTTTGAGATATTTTATAATTTTGACAGAAACAATGTAAGATTTTTGTAAAATTGTACAAGGTTGATCACGCTCTAGAAAATTTATGGTACTATATTTAGAAGTCTAGAATCGTACAAAAAAATTTCAAAAGAATTTAACTTCATTTGTTATTTTTAAAAAATCAAAAATAGAATGAACATAAATGAGGCAGTAACCGTGTTAGAATTTTATAAATTTTCTCGAGTGTGATCATGATCTAAATTTTTTACGAGAGCTTAAGAATTTCCTCAGAACCATTCTATAATTTTTTTTAAAAATAAACTTTAATGTTTGCTCAATTAAATCTATCGAAGCATTGAACTTCATTTGTTATATTTCAAAAATGAAAAACAGAAAGAACAAAAATGGTACAGTACCTTTGTAAGAATATTATAAATTCACTGGAGTGTGATCATGATCCAAAATTTTTATGAGAGCTTAAGTATTTCCTTAGAATCCTTCTGTAAAAATTTCAAATATTTTAAACCTTTTTTGATTACTCAAGCAAATCTATGTATTGATAATCAAGCTTTTATCAGGATATACTGTCAGAATTTTTGAAAATTCTTAAAGCTTTGTCATCATCTGATGGAAACATTGATGATGCATCAGAACCATACAAAATATTTCTCAAAATTTTATAACATGGTTTAGACCATTTTTCATTCAGTTGAAGTTTACCGATAAGGCTTTTATCAAGAGAGTAGCGCTGTCATAATTTTTTAAAATTCATGAAGCTTGATCAACATTATTAATGAATCTGTACCATCCAAAAAAACTTTATAAATCTTATAACGTGGTTTGTTCCATTTTTCATTCGGTTCAAATTTGTCGGTCACCATTTTATCAGGATAGTACCACTTTGAGAATTTTTAAAATTTTCTCTGTCTTGATCATCATCTGAAATTTTTATAGGAACATTAGTGATATGTCGCGATCATCTAAAAAAATTCAACGTATTTTGCACCATGTTTCGCTCGGTTCAATTTTACCAAAATCTTGGGAAATATCACAAGATTTTGGTATTTCTCGGCAAAATCTCAGAAATCTCGATTGAAAAAAAACGGATCTGAATTTTGGTTTTTGTATTTTGTCCAGGATTTGTTCGAAATTTCGAGATCTCGATGAAATTTTGGATTTCACTCACCTAAGATATCAACCGAAAACAATATTTCAAATCCTACTTTGGCTATGGCTAACTCCAGTAAAAAAAAATCCTTTTCGGTCTGCAACAAGAACGACGGAAGTTGTCAGTATCGGCGCACGCTGGCTCAAGACCGGCCAAGCAGTAGTAGATAGGATGTCACTCAAGTTTTTTGGTTTTTAAATAACTTGGTTTCTGATAATTATGTGCCGAATTTTTTTAGTTAAAATAAAAACCGAACAGAATTAATTAAGGATACGTTTGGTTCAAAGTCAAAGACTAGATGTGATGGTTCCGTTCCGCTGTTTAGTTGATTAGATGAGTGAATAAGAATAGTCAACTCTTAGAAATATTCATTGTGAATAGTAGATGAGTCCATTCTATAAAATTGGCTGAACGAGCTCATCCAATTTCCATCCCACTTATCTTATCCTTTTAAATTTGAACTCCCGTACTATTCACCCTCCAACTCTCATTCCTCCGACCAAACAAAAATATATCACATTCATCTCTTATCCCTTCAACCAAACATGAAATTAGATGGTTTTATCCCTATTAGGATGGATGGCTCTATCTTATCCACCATTTGCTCTTAAACCAAAGGGATCTTAAATATTTTGGTTCCATTAATTCGGTTAACCGAGATAACCAGATTTAAAAAGGCAATTCAAACAAATTGAACCCATTGTGTGATCTAGTTTCTAGTCAAGTTTCAGCCAAGAACGAGCAAGAACTCATGGACTTTTCACACCTTAGCTCAAACAAGCAAGCACAAGAAATCAGAGGTAAGGGACGCATCTCGATTAGTCCATTATCATCAATGAGACTAGAGAACTGCATGAGGAAAGTGTTGATCTAGTCTATACCCTTTTATAATGCACCTAAGCATTCTTTTCTACGTCCACCTCAAATAATGTACCCTACTAGAGATGGCATAACCTTCATGCGCCCAGCGAAACGTCCCTAGAAACTTGCCTCCATCAAAATTAACCTCTCAGATCTTTCCTCAGCTTTACTCATCCACATCCAATGGCCATTGTTTAATGTGTCTAACTCATCCCTGTGGCCCACAACAGATCTCTCCCCACCTCCAGCATCATCTCAAGGAAAAGGAAACAAATATCCTAGAATTAAGGAAAAGACTATATATTACGGGCTGAAAAAAGGAAACCGAAAGGCAGGGCACTATACTAATGCCTGTAGTTGTACACGTAGCCGGCCGCCCCAAATCCCCTACAACCCCAACCAGCAGTGCCCCAGCGAGTAGCATCCCGATGACATCCCCCGCGCCATCGCTGTCCTCCCCCTCTATCTCCTCCTCCTCACCAGCGACGGGGGCGGCAATCCTTGGGGCTATCACTCTCGTCCAAACCGAACCGCAAGGGGATGTTGGGCAAGGCCTTCCGCAGCGTGGCCTTGTCAGGCTCCCGCAACGAAGGCCCGCCGGTGGTCCTGTCGCCACGGTGAAGTCCCTGACGCTGGTGGTGAGAAGTGGGAGGTGAGGACGGGGAGGGGGAGAGTTGCTGCGGCGAGAGGAGGTGCGGCGGCTTCATGGGGTCAAGCTCGGAAGTGATAAGAGGGGGAAGCACAGGCGAGAGGAGGTGCGTTGGACGGTTGGAGACTTTGGATTCTGGACACCACCAAGGAGTATATCGGCTGTACAGAGTACTGCTCAAGGCGACGACGCGCACGATAGGTTGAGAAGAGCGGGTTTTGGTGCGTGTAGACCTTCCGGCCGTGCCGTGTTGTGTCTTTGCAAAATACGGTAAAACATAGTGTGGCTTTTTCAACCCCTTTGCATCTTTTTCATTCAAATCTGATCTCTATATAAATATAATTATAAAAATAGTTTTGTCTTTAACCGTAAAAACGCCTACACTCGTGCTCCGCTAAAAGCTACGCCAAAAGTGGGTCTACTGGACTATCCGACATTAGGTGCTCGGTAGCTCGGCAACACTAAATCACATGACTAAGTGATGTGTTACCTACATACAAATCACCTGTATGAACCCTGAACATCCCTTGGTCTCATTTTCTCAATCCAACCGTCTCCAACTCTGCATCAGCCTGTTTCACTTCGATACGCTCCATCGCATCACCAATTGGCGGTTGATGACACCGACACCAGGGTTCACAAATCCGACAAAAACCGGTCGGTTTTCGCGAAAACCGACCTTGCCGAGCCGGTTCGGCAACAAAAACCGAACGGTAAACCGTGGAGTTCAAATGTAAATTTAAAAAATTTAGCAAAAATTGTTAAATTTAGCAAAAAGTGTTAGATGTTTTTTGAAAATTTTTATGTAAGGTCCTGAGGTAATGCTAATGATGCTATAAAACTTTCAGATGATTATCAGACCTGTGTATTTTTAAAAAATTCTGATAGCGATACTGTCACAATATATGCTCTTCAGTTTTTTATTTTCTAGGGGCACAAAATGAAGTATAATATTTCTTAACTTTTTGTGTGATGTTATAACGTAATTACAATTATGTTGTAAAATTTTTAGATGATGATCAGATATGTTTATTTTTAAAAAATTCTGAAAGTGCTATTATCATTGTATATGCTCTTCTTTTTTTGATTTTATATGGGTACTAAATGAAGTCTAATATTTATGAAAAATTTATTACATAATCCTTTGGCACTAGTTATGGTTACATTAAAATTTCAGAATATAAAAATGTTTTAAATATTTATAAAATCTGACAGTGTCTTCGTTCCTTTTCATTAATTGTTATTTTGGATTTCTTAGAAGAAATAAATGATTTCAAAAATTGTTTAAATTTATTATTGGTGTTTGATAGATTAATTAGGTTTTTTTGGTAATTTTTTTATTTTTTTCTTGTATTTTCACTATTTTTCCTTCTATCATCGCTTTTCGATTTTTTGAATTGGTTTGACCACCTGTTGACTTTCACAAACCAATCCATTTTTACCGAATTTCGATCGATTTTTCGAGCAATACCGGTTTTCGAAGGCAAAATGAAAATGTGAACGACCGACGCACTCCACTCCTCGTCTCCGCTGCTGCCTCCTCTAATTGTGAGAAGGATTGACTCAACGTAATGATTGACTCAAACGGAGAGCCTACATATATATATATATATAGGCCATCTTCTACCATAATCACTCAACCGATTTATAGAAATAGAATCGGGAGGACTAGGAAGGAAAAGATTGCCTAACATATATAGGCTATCTCCTACCATAATCAAAATTGTCTAACATATATAGGCCATCTCCTACCATAATCACTCAACCGATTTATAGAAATAGAATCAGGAGGATAAAGAAGGAAAGGATTACGAAAGATTGTCTAACACCCCCCGTAGTCCCAACGACGAGCTAGCGGATGTTGAGACTGGAGCGAAACTCGGTGAAAACCGGCGAAGGCAGTCCCTTAGTGAAAATGTCGGCAAATTGAGATGACGTGGGCACGTGTAAGACACGTATAGCTCCGATGGCGACCTTCTCACGGACGAAGTGGAGATCGATCTTGACATGCTTCGTCCTTTGATGTTGCACGGGATTGGAAGAAAGATAGATCGCACTGATGTTGTCGCAATACACCAGGGTGGCCTTGGGCGGAGGGGAATGAAGCTCATGGAGAAGCTGGCGAAGCCATGTGACCTCAGCAACAGCGTTGGCGACGGCGCGGTACTCGACCTCGGCACTGGAACGAGAGACCGTGTTCTGGCGTTTGTATGACCAGGAAACCAAGTTGTCACCGAAGAAGACAACATAGCGAGAGCATAGCGAGACGTAGAACACCGAGTGTCAGGATAACCAGCCCAATCGGCGTCAGAATAGACGACGAGGTCGGCAGTGGTAGAACGCTGAATGTGGAGTCCCAGGTCCAATGTACCTCGAATGTATCGCAGAATCCGTTTGAGAGCACTGAGGTGAGGCTCACGGGGATCATGCATGTGGAGACAGACCTGTTGTATAGCATAGGACATATCCGGGCGAGTGAAGGTGAGGTACTGGAGTGCGCCGGTGAGACTGCGAAAATTGGTTGTATCGGCAACAGGGGCACCCTCACTGCCAGAGAGCTTAGCACAAGTATCCACCGGAGTGTTGGAAGGCTTGCAATCTGCCATGCTGGCGCGGTCCAGGATGTCGATGCGATCTTGCCGTTGGGAGGAAGCGGTAGGAGGATCGCCGAGACATGCTAATCTTAGGAAGTGGTGGAGAAGTCAAGATCCTTCATGGAGAACTCGGTGAAGAGATGAGATAGTCCATGAAGAAGCTTCTTTGGAGGACACGTAAGGGCGATATCATCGACATAGAGGAGCAAGTATCTTGTGTCGGATCCGCGACGAAATATGAAGAGAGAGTTGTCGGACTTGGCCTCGATGAACCCAAGAGTCAACAGGAAAGAGGCGAATCGGCTGTACCAAGCGCGTGGCGCCTGCTTCAAACCATATAGGGACTTGTTGAGGTGGCACACCATGTTGAAGTGGGAGGAGTCAATAAACCCTGGTGGCTGGATGCAATAGACAGTCTCCTGAAGGGTGCTATGGAGGAAGGCATTCTTCACATCGGTGATGGGCGGGCGATCGCGAAAACCACCAAACCAAATCTTGTCGCGAGCGATGAGTGGGCTTCACAACTGGACTGAAGGTCTCGTCGTAGTCGATGCCTGAGCGTTGCGTGAAGCCACGTAGAACCCAGCGAGCCTTGTAACGATCGAGGGTACCGTCGGCGTGAAACTTGTGCTTGAAGATCCACTTGCCGGTGACGATGTTGGCTCTGGAGGGACGCGGGACAAGATCCCACGTGCGGTTGGCAAGGAGAGCATTGAACTCTTCTCCATGGCCGTCGCGATTCGGATCGACCAAGGTGGCCCGATATGTGCGGAATTGGTGATAGAGTAGTGGCATGAAGGTTCGGTAAGTGGCGCCCTTGCGACGCCGGTCTTGCCGCGGTCATCATGGCGTACTCGTTGATGGCTGAGAGACGCCGGCCGAGAGGCGAGTGGGCCCACCGGGTTGGCGGCCGGCGAAGCGCGTCGGCGCAGCGGCGATGTGGAAGCGTAGCCGGGGCTCGAAGCGACAGTTAGTGGCGCCAGGCGACGGAACACCTTGGCGTCGAGTGGGTAGGGATCTTGGCTCGGTGGAGGTAGGCATCCCGGCGGATCTGGCGGTCCATTAGGCGCCGCCCTAGCGATAAACAGCGCAAGTCCGGTGGCGAGCGATCCGCGCCCAAGACTCGGGGTTCTTTGGCGGCACGGGCGTCGATGCATGTCGTCGGGAAGCGCCGATGGGTGCCTGTACAGGGGCGAAAAAATCCTCCAAAAAATCGAGATCAGCAGCAGTGTTAGACGTGATCTCGGCAAAAAGGAAACGAGTGCTCATCAAACACAACATGCCTCAAAATAATAACCCTGTTAGTCACGGGGTCGAAGCACCGATACCCTTTGTGGTGGAGTGGATAGCCAAGAAAGACACACATCGTGGAACGGAGCGCAAGTTTGTGGGGGGTGGTGGCGGAGAGATTGGGGTAGCATTTGCAGCCAAAAACACGAAGGTGCGTATAGGTGGGGTGGACGCCATGTAGTGCGAAGAAAGGCGTGTGATGTGCAAGGGTTTTGGTGGGGTGCCTATTGATGAGGTGTGTGGCGGTTTGGAGAGCTTCGACCCAAAAGGATCCGGGGAGGCTAGCCTGAAAAAGGATAGAGCGGACTATGTTGTTGTGAGAACGAAGAATACGCTCGGCCCTGCCATTTTGGGAAGAGGTGTGGGGGCATGACATCCGCAGGTGAACACCATTGGTGAGAAAGAAAGTGCGGGCCGCAGAGTTGTCGAACTCGCGGCCATTGTCGCATTGGATGTTGCGGATGGTGGTGCTGAATTGAGTGTGAACATAAGCAAAAAAATGTGACAAGGTGGAGAAGGTGTCGGATTTTAAGCGAAGCGGGAAAGTCCAAACGAAGTGAGAGTAATCATCTAAAATAACAAGATAATATTTGAAGCCCGAAGCACTAATGACAGGAGATGTTCACAGATCACAATGAATTAACTCAAAAATGGCCGAGGCCCTACGATAGGAGGTAGTGAAAGGAAGGCGAACATGACGACCAAGCTGGCAAGCGTGACAGACTCCGATGAGGCCTCCTTTGGTCATAGGAACGACGGTGGCAAGGCAAGCGAGCGCGTCGTGGCCAATGTGACCAAGACGACGGTGCCAGAGGGTGTCAGTTGTGTTGGCGGCGAGCGATGGTGACGGCGTGGCGGCGAGCATGATGGAGGAGTAGAGGGACCGGAGCTATTGAATCTGGCGATCACGGTCTGTGCGAGGATCCTTCACAGAGAAACCAAAGGTCAAATTCAACCGTACACGGTTGTCAATGACAAAGCAGCGACGAAATTAAATTCTTAATGATGTGCGAGAGCAAAGGATATCGCGAAGAGTAAAAGAACGATTTTGGTGGTGAATTTGGGAGTGTCCTATGGAGGAAATAGGAATTGTGGAACCATTACCGACCACTATGTGTGAGGGATTATGCGGTTTGAGAGGGTGGGTGAAAGAAAGTGCAGGCATCGAGGTCATGTGTGCGATGGCACCCGTGTCCATATACCATTCGTTTGTAGCGGGTTGAGGCAGCGTCGTGGTGTTGAAGGAGCCGGCGAGAGATGCTTGATCCCACTGGGATGGTGCACCATCGAACCAACCCATCGACGGTGTGGTGGGTTGAAATTGCGCTCTTTGGTCGGGAGCCCATACCACCGATGCAGTGTGGGAGCCAAAGTAGGGCGCCGGTTCTTTCTTTGTTGTAGAGGTGCGGGTGGGCCACGGTGGACCAAATGAAGGTGGCGGCGACAAAGGAGAAGTCGTGGCGCGCGGTCCAAGAAGGCTACGGCTGATGGCCCGACCACATGTGTATTAATGCCGACCAAGGATTTTGCGGGAGAGCCAAGCTGGACCGGCCCGGCGCCCTTCGGGACGGCCCATTGTTGCCGATGTTCTTCTGCCCGCTTTCTGGCGCGGCGATTCTGGAGTTCGGTTCTTGCGTGGTGCCACCGCCTTGATCGCCACGCCTTGGTTCTCGTGCCATAGCCGGTGGAGTCGTCGGGTTAGGCGCGGATTCTGCGCCTTCTTGCCGCTTGATTCGTCGGTGAGGAAGACAGAGACGTCTGAGGGGCGCTTGGTGGCGTGTAGTTCTTCCAGGTGGAGTTGGGACCGCACCTCGACAAATGACGGGAACAGACGTTGCATGGGGATGAGAGTTTTCAAGTGACTGAATTTTTCTGACAAACCGTTTAGAGTGGTGAGGACGAGGTGCGATCGCCGAGCGGGTTGGCGAGATCGCCGGCGTGTCGACCATGGCCTTGACTTGCGGCGATAGTCATCGACGAAGAGATCGCCTTGGCGGTAGGTGTGGAATTCCACCTGGAGATTGAGGGCGCGGTGCTCGCGGTTGCCGAGGAACTGGTGTTCGAGAGATCGCCACACATGCCGAGCGGTGGTGTATGGCGTGAGGACCTCCTCGAGGAGATCGTTGGAGATGGTGCCGTAGAGCCAACTGAGGACGACGCAATCCATCTGAGCCCAATCAGCGCGATCGGGGTGGAGGTCGTCGGAGAGAACGTGGTCCGTCAAGGCGTACTTGCCGAGGGCCACGAGGAAGAGGCCCCGCCACCTTGTATAGTTGGCGGCCGAGACATCGAGAGTCACCGGCACGATGGCCTTGACGTTGAGGACGCTGACTGCCTGGGCATGAGGACGGACAAGACGTCATCGTCGAGGGGAGAGACGACGGGGTGCGGTGCGCCGCCAGAGGTGCTGGCCGAGCCACCGTGGAGAGTGTAGCCGGATGGAGTGACGGCCGTCCGGCGAGGCGCGTGGAGGCGAAGCGCGCCGCGAGTTGGCCGACATCGGTGTGGAGGAACTGGCGCGATCGGAAAGTCAGAGGTACCACCGCTCGGTGCGTGTGGAGGAAATGCGGGTGGGAGCGATCGAGAAGACGCTTCGACGAGGGAGGAGGCGTCATCGGCGGCATTGGACACCTTAGTAGCGGCGTCGTTGGCGGCGGCAGGGTGATCGCGAGTCGATCTCGAGGTCGTCGAGTGGGCCGAACGCATCGCGACGGTATCGGCGACGGATCCACTCTGGTCGATGGCCGCCCGTCGGACGAGAGGAGGCGGACGACATGTTGGCGAAGATTAGAGTGCGGAAGCGGAGGATCGAAAAAAGTCTGATACCATGTGAGAAGGATTGACTCAACACAATGAGTATATTGATCATGGAGAGCCTACATATATATAAGTCATCTTCTACCATAATCACTCAACCGATTTATAGAAATAGAATCGAGAGGACAAGGAAGAAAAAGATTGTCTAACATATATAGGCATTTTCTACCATAATCACTCAACCGATTTATAGAAATAGAATCGGGAGGGTAAGGAAGGAAAGTATTACAAAGAGAGAGGTGCTTCCATGCTTCTCTTTTTTACAGTTGCACAAATATTAAAGTATAAATAAAGGGTAGATGGTGATTACTTACCCCTTCGCTTGCTTCAAGATTTGTGCAACTTGTATTAGGAAGGAAAGCATGGAAGCACTGCTCTTACAAAGATTGTCTAACACTAATCGCCCACCGATGGCGAGACCGGCGCCGGCGGCGAAGTCGCCACCGCCGAAGCACCTGTTGGCGCTCACCGTCGTCGCCATCCTCGGCCTCGTCCTCGTCGCCGACTTCCTCTGGGCCTCTTCCTCCGCCTCCTCCCCCGCCGCGGCCGCCATCTGGTCCTCCAAGCTCGACCTCTCCACTCGCTCCACAGCGTCGCTGCCACCCGCGGCGAAAAAGGTGACGCCTCCCATCGCACACCGAATCCAGTGCTTGGGGATATTAGATTGTTGCCTCTACTGCCTTGAGGTGTTCCGCGCTCCGGTATTGCTGGGAGTGCAGCTCTGAGCCATGTAGGATTAGTGAGATCTGATGGGAATTAGGTATACCTCTGCGTTTTGATTGGAAGAGTAGAACATATTTGTTCGATTGGTAACTTTCCTCGACGGCTCGACCTAATGCAGTTCTAATGAGCATCCATTATGTGCTAGCTTGTTAGGTGTAAACTTAGATAGTTGATGATTTCTCTGTTTGCCAAACGGTAGTTTAGGAACACATCCTAAGCGATGGATTGATTTTTTATTTGTTAGAACTAAAAGTATCAAGTTGCCCTATGATTTCCATTTGGTCCTCATGTTTGATTAAGTAAGAGCACAAAAAAAAAGAACCTGTTTTGTTCGCACTGCTAATTTGCGTTTATCTAGGCATATCCAGCCTTACCATCCAATCTGGTATCTTAGTTCTATCCATCAGAGTACAAAAATTGAGTGGCAGAGACTTTTCCTTGGACTGAAATATTTTTGCCACATTATGTTTTGTGTCTTACTTATGTCTACATTGCATGAATTTGGCATTAGACTGTAGTAAATGATGTGTAAACTATGTTTTTCACTCAAATGTTCTCCACCCTTCTTGTTAATTTGTTAATTGTAATGGCTTATGCTGTGACAAGTTGTTGCTATGGTCTATAACTTTGTAAAATCGGATTTTAAGTTGATTTGTTCATTTATTTTCATCGTTCTGGTGCAATGGCTTCATTTGAAATTATTCAAAAAATTCTTGTACAGCAAACAAAGGACAATAATTCTATAGGTTCCATGGACATAAATGCAACATTTGCAGATTTACCAGCCCCAGAATTAGAATGGGAGGAGATGGCTGAAGCACCTGTGGCACGTTTGGATGGCGCTGCTATGCAGATTAAGAATCTCCTATATGTATTTGCTGGATATGGCACCATTAACTATGTGAGGAAACTTGCCTGATCTTCTATCGATTTTCTAGGTTTGCCTTTTTTTCTGTAATTTATAAAATCTGATGCTTGCTGAAGAATAGCATACATGTAACATGTTTATACTAAGGGAGTAGTGATCCATTCTTATAGGAATAATTCTATATTTTCCCTTTGGTAAGCTCTGACAGGGAAGTATAGTTTGGCTTTGGATAACTCAAGTTGTCTACTTGTATTGTTGTTTTCACCAAAATTTGATTTTGCATAAAATTGCCGAAGTTGTGGGGAAAAATCTATGATCTCTGTTGCTGTAGTATCTGACCGATTGTGCCAGTCTTAATCTATACTCCATAGATTTGACAGGTTAAGCTGAATAAAATGAATGAGGGTTATGCAAAGTTCAAGGTTGATCTCATTTGAATTATTCAGTTCAAGCATGATCTTCCTTATTGAAACGCAGTTGAAGTACCACTACTATATATGTTGTAGGCTTGTACCATGATCCCATTATAAATTTATGTGGTAAACATTAGTATTGCTGGATATGGGACAGCAAAATTCACCAGTTATTCCTTGCCATGATGTTTTCTTCATTGCAAAATAGCAGAAGCCTACCATGAGTTATTTTAATATACCAGAAAGATACCTTCGCAACCTTCCAATGTTTTCCATTTATAGGTGCATTCTCATGTGGACATTTACAATTTCTCGGATAATTCATGGGGAGGAAGATTTGATATGCCAAAGGAAATGGCTCATTCACATCTGGGGATGGTTACAGATGGAAGATTTATCTATGTAGTAACTGGACAGTATGGTCCGCAATGTAGGGGACCTACAGCTCGAAATTTTGTATTGGACACTGAAACAAAAGAATGGCATGATTTGCCTCCATTACCAGTTCCTAGGTACAAATCTTGTTTCTTTTTTTCCTTTTAAAAGTTGGCATCTAGACATTATGCATTTATGTTGTAGTTGCATGGTCACATGCTCCCATTAATTTAAATACTACCTTTGAAGTTTGAAGATTTAATCAGGCTGAAGGCTGTCAAGAAAAAACCAAATCTTGTTTTGAGCCCTTATTTCATTTTATTTTCTAAATCTTTTGTTCAGATTTGCTCCAGCCACACAACTTTGGAGAGGCAGGCTTCACGTGATGGGTGGCAGCAAGGAGGATAGGCATGAACCTGGACTTGAACATTGGAGCCTTGCCGTAAAGGATGGGAAGGCATTGGAGAAAGAGTGGAGGAGCGAGATAACAATCCCACGTGGCGGTCCTCATAGGTCTGTTACTTCCCCTTCCCATGACATCTATTGTTGTCATTTTCATTGGAAAGCAATGTTGCTAGATGCCTAGAGTGTGTTGGCATTTCACTATCTGGTGTATTGAAACTTTTTCTATGCTCCAGGCAATATATGTGTTTCTAGGAAAAAATTGATGATTTGCCCCGTTTTTCCTTTGCCATTGATCATTTGCCCCATGATATCTCACTGACAGCGGGCCCTGAGGCCACATGTCAGTGAGACATACGGGGAAAATGATCTATTGTACCCAAAAAAATGGGGCAAATGATCAAATCTCCCGTGTTTCTAGGCTATTTTGTTAAAATCAAGTATTTCAATTAAAATTAGTTCTCGACTATTGCACAACATACAAAGAAGTTCAAGATGGTTTACGTAACACATAACCTGTTTCTAGAACAGTAATGACATCAGTGTTATTAAGGCGCCGCCTAGACGTCCCGGCGCCGGAGCCAGCACGCCATGGCCGCTCGCCTCGCCTGGCGCTGAGTTGAAGGGGATAAGGGCAAGGCACCGGGCGATGGAGAAGGGACCAGCAAAAGGGGAGGATTCCAGTACCTCATTGTCGACAACCTCGAGCCCCACGAGCTCTTGCGCCACCGCGGCCTCGTGCGTCTCCGGCCGCACCGCCATCGCCTCCTGCTACCGTCGTTGCCAGATCCGGCATTCCCGCCTCAACCGAGACTGGATCCGACGGTCATGGCGTCGGGGACTACCGGATCCGGCATCTCCACACCACCGCCGTCCCCGATCTTCTCGTCCTCCACCGCCCCCTTTGCGCCGCGGCGGATGAGGAGGAGCGCGAGGGGGAGGCGTCGCTGGGGGGGGGGGAGCGGGCACCGAGAGAGGGAGTGGAGGAGGCGGCTCTGGAGGGAGGGAGGGGGAGAGAGACAGAGGGTGGGGGGGGGAGGCTAGGCTGGCCAGTGGGCTGGTTAAATGGGCTGAGGAAATTTTTGATTGAGAGAAATGCACTGATATTGCTATATATGTTTTGATGATATACTGATATTAATAGACTTTTTTGGTCGCCTAATCCTCGCCTAGGCGACTTGCGTTGCCGGGGCGCCGTGATAACCATGAATGACATACTGTTAAGTAGCATAACGACTTGATCATGACTTCTTTTGCTTTCAGGGCCTGTGTTGTTGCTAATGATAAGCTCCTTGTTATTGGTGGTCAAGAAGGGGATTTTATGGCCAAACCTGGGTCACCTATATTTAAATGTGTTAGAAGAAGTGAGGTATGTTGACACATTACTCAAATCAGTATAGATAATATAGATGTTAGTTGCTACACATCATGTAGGAAGTGATACAATTTAAAAATCAACTGAGATTAGTTCCTTGCATTAGTCATGCATGTTAACCGTATGTGTTGCATGATTGAGTCTATTAAATAGACAATTAAACGCCTAGAATGCTTTACATGCTGGCTACTGTTGCCACTAAAAGCAGCTAGGCTGATTTCACTGGCAAGCAGGGCAGACACCTAGTGCACTGCAGTTTGACAAGTCCGTTTAATTTGAAGGAACTACAGCTCATATTTGTGCCTGTATTAAACGTTGATAAATACTCTATGAGTCTACGATCTAAATAAGACAGTACTTATTTATTTTTTTGTATGCCTTATCTGTTTCATCTATCAAATCATTTGGTGCCACAATACGACGCATTACCCAATAAACGATGGTATCTTAATCAACTGAAGTACTTTTGTGAAATGTTGCATCTTCTAGTTTCATTGTTTTCTTAGAGAAACTTTTTCAGATTCCCACTCTTCTGTTGGTCTTTATTCTAGATTTTTTTTAATCTTCTGCCTATGCAGGTAGTGTACAGCAATGTGTACATGCTTGATGATGGAATGAAGTGGAAGGAACTTCCACCTATGCCAAAGCCAGATTCACATATAGAGTTTGCTTGGGCGAATGTCAACAATTCTCTCATTATTGCTGGAGGAACCACAGAAAAGCACCCAGTAACTAAAAAAATGGTCTTAGTTGGTGAATTATTTCGGTTCAATCTGGACACACTGGTACATATCGTTCCTCACTCCTTTTAAAGAAAATAGCTCAGAAGGGGGGGATCGGGGAAAATATAGCATGAGACGTCACCTATCAACTTCCTGTTGTTTACCATGTGGTGTTTTTTATGCTTCTTGTTTCGTGATATTCTGCAGTTTATAAACACAAAGCAACTGAAATAGTGTTGAAAAAATTCTATCATCCAAATTTCTATTCATAAAATACTATAATGATGCTCACGAAGTTTTATAAAACATCTAGCTATGTAAATTGGTAAATGGGAAAAAAAAGAAAGGGGATTTTTCAAAAAAAAAATGTATTGCATAAATCATTACTGGCCTTGGCTTGTCATTGTGATGCTATTGAAATTCCATCTGCATACAGGAATGGACTGTGATTGGGCGATTACCTTTCCGAATCAAGACCACTTTGGTAGGATACTGGGATGGCTGGCTGTATTTCACTTCTGGGCAACGAGACAAAGGACCAAAAGACCCATCTCCTAAAAAGGTTGTGGGGTGCATGTGGAGAACTAAGTTGCACTTGTGATTTTTTAAGGGAAAACTGATATAACTAAGCCATTCTTCATTTTTTGGGTACCCTTGGTGGGCGAGTTGTTTATTGTCATATGAATTGGCTGGCTTTGTTGTGCTTGTTACATCATGCCACCAGTCTGTTGTATGCTTTTTTTTAGTTATTATCATATGACTAACTTTTACACCATTTTGTAGAGAGAGAATTGATATTCTATGCGGTGATAGTCGTAATCTTGGAGGTTTTACAGATATTTTTACTCTTGTGTTTCTTTATGTTCTTACTTTTATGTAGCACTACTGCTAGCCACAGCAGGTATTGAAGCATCCTTACTGTTGCTTGTAAACTGCGTACATCTTCCATCATGAAAACCATATGCCGTATTCACTCTCAAGTCTGCAATAGCCTCTAACTGGAAGCGAATCCATTCAGTATCCTCTAAACATCCACTTCATCTTGAGCTATTCTTGCAGTTGACTTCAGCTCTCTCAACTTACACCTCTCACATGCTCTCTGTGAGTGGTAAGTGTTGTTCTCTGATACCTGGTACTTTATACCCGTGTTAAGACTTCCATAAAGTGGCTGGGTGGTTCCCTGTCAATATGATCAAATGTTTCTGACAGATGCCACATCTTGTGTTCCTCAACAGTTCTACTTTTGTTTGTGCCACAAGTTGTTTCAACTTGTTGCTGTTGATGACCACAGAACCCATTCCCATGAATATTTGCACAGGACCGTGCCCACTGCAAAGCAAGCCATATCCGGAGGACAGCTATTGCTGCTCGTGTAGCACTTTCTTGCTTTCGGCCTTCTGTCGTTTTATTTCTCTTCATTTCCTTTTGTTTTGACGTGTCAGGGCCTTTTTGATTCGCACTATTCTAAAAAACGCAGGAATACAAAAAAAAATTCAGGATTGGAATGTTTTTGAATCCCGTAGGAGACAAAATCATGGGAATTGTTTAAAATATTTGTTTGGTTGTCTCACTCACGGGAAAAATACAGGAATCTGAGATTAAATGTTAATTGATTGGAGGGAGAATGGAGAGAAGGGAGGAGAGAAGGTGCATTGGAACTCTCAGAAGAATTGCTAACATGAGGTTAGACCTCGCGCTAGGTTTCTTCCAAAATTTGCAGAAAATTTTCTTATCCTATGAAATCTTTTGAAGCGATTCTACAAATTAAACATCTCTCATAGGATTTTTTTTTTCTTCGGTATGAATTTCTCTAATTTTCTTTTTGAAATCCCTTTCGAGTCAAAGAGGCCCTTAAGCATTTAAGGCTATGGGTACCCTGCATTCCTGTATCCTGATGTAGCATTTCAGGCTTTCGGTACCTTGCATTCCTGCTGTATCCAGCTTTTCCGGATGTTTGCCTATCGATGAACAGGGTAAAAAAAAAGTAATATCACACCTGGGGCGCTCTAAAATTCCATTAAAATGTGACTAATCCTGTTACAAATAGTGTTTATATAGGATCTATTGGGTTGCCTACACCTAGCCTAGCCTGTATACCTATCGAGCTGGCTTGGGTCTGGCTTTGGGGCTGTAAGAAGGGTCGTTGGTTTCCAGGTTTTGTCGGGACTAGCTGTCCTGACAACTTCTTTGGTTGATTGTTATAACATGTAACGGAATACGGTCGTTAGGTTCACCTTTCTTCTCTGTAAAACATGGAGGACCAAGCACTCGGTTGGGGAGGGGAGTCGTCGAACTCACCAGAGTTTGATCGTTAGGATCAAATTTTTTGTGTCTCGCCAAAATAATTAAATGGCTACATACACGTACAAGTTTAGTATGACAGCGTATTCCTAAGCTCTGAAGAATATAGAGCTCCTGATTAATTTTTTAGTGTGAGTAAAAGACGTACGCACATATGCTTAACCTACTCACATCACACTCTTGTACCACATATATATATATATATTTGTGTGTGGGGTACAATAGTGTGATATTTGTAGGTTACGTGCTTCCGCTTGTACCTTAAACAAGCATCTCAGGGTCGTGGACAAGAGAACGGGGAGGCGCACGCATCAACTGGCAATAGTCCCGTACTAGTGTGCCCTCTGCCGTGCCATTTGGGGATGGATTATTCTTCTGCTCTTTCGGTGTTCCCCTTGAAATGGTAAAAGCGTTGGGCTAATTACCCGCACATGCGCGAGACTTTTGACTCGCTGGTCATCTCCTGGGCCCTGGCGTTGTGGGGCAGACAAGAACAGCTTACCACCCCATCAGATGGGGAAAAATCATCCGTCAAATCGCACTATTTTCACATGATGCCATTGTTAGATGGTGATGTCTGCCTCGGACGCATGTTCCCATGCAAAGAGTTCAGACAAATCCTGAAAGACGCATGGCGTCTTGGTTGTGTTTTCAACTTTGAGCCTTAAACCTAGTTAGAAGTGAAGGCTGAATAAGCTTCCTTGGTTCACGGTGCAGCCGCTCTGTCTCTATCAAAGAAAATTCGTTGAAGAAATTGCTCTGAAGTCTGGTTAGGGAGCAGAGTGAAATTCCATTATCTTGGCGCTCCATTTTCGCCAGATATTAGTTTGGATTACGGTCACTCGAATTGTTAGAAGTGATGTGAATTCTAGCGTAGGGACCTGGATAGGTTACAGGTAAGTTTGATCTTCACCCACGCAAGGGCGAAAAGAAAACCTAACACAACGAAAGAAGTCTGAGCTAAATTAGAACCTAAACCACAGCTAACACCCCCAAAGTCACGCCAAAGTACAAGGGATCAATAGGGGCCCAATTTCTCCTCTAATCTTTTTTTTTTTTGCTGAAAAAAAAAGACAGACGGAGATGGATAACAGTATGTGTCTATGCGAAGGCCTCTATTTTCCCAGACTAGATTAGGGACCTAAGAAAGTGAGACCTACTATCAGTAGGGTTAGGTTTCCGGGAATGAGTCGAGCATAACGAGGTGGGCAAACGTGTCTCGTTCGGCCGTCGAAACTTCCACGTTCCACGTAGAAGGCAGGTCGCCGCCGTTTTCGCCGTGGACTCGTGCGCGGCTGTATGCCTGTATATGGCGTGTCGCTGCCTGTACAGACCGGCAAAACGGGACACGGCGAGGCGAGGCGACGACCGGCCGCTACCGGTCTAGTCCTGTCTGCCTCTGGCGGCGTAGCGCGTGACACTAGCTGTGCCTGCACGTTGGCTCGGTTCGAAGGGTGTGGCCGTTCGCTCATTCCCATGGTTCCATTCCATCCGTGTGTTTCGACGCTTCGCTTGCTAGCACATCGAAACAACCTCTGCTTGTTGGTCTTCGTTTAATACGGTTTTGGGCATGGTGTAACCAGAATATCGGTTTTGGGCTTGCACGCGTCAGCCCCGGCAAGCTTAGCTAAAACCAAAGCTTCCCCGAAGCTGTGTTTGATTGAGCGTGTTGCCTGAATGAGTCAGGTTAAGGGTCTGTTTGAAATGCGGTTAAATTTTGAAAAGTTGTTTACAGTTCTTTGGATCAGCAAGTATGTAGCTAGTGGTGTGATTTTTCTTGTTATCTTGTTTGTAAAACCCATTTGCAATTGTAGCTTTGGGGCAACCGAAGCGGAAGACAAGATAACCTAGCGAAGCACAACGACGGACGAGTGGAGAGGTGACGAGGCAGGGTGGCGGAGGTCGGGGAGACGGAGTGAGCGAGATGGGAGATGGTCAAGCGAAGCCACAGCTGAAAAGCTCCTCCTCGTATCGCGACTTTTGAGGATCTTCTGCGTGACTTAACTTCCCAACTTTCTGACCATCTTTGTTTGGGAGCTTTTACCAAAATCAAGCACACCTCCCAAACAGGGCCTAAAATGGCCCTTTGTTGTAATCAGAAGAGAATATCCGTTTTCGTTGCGAGGTCAACTTAGGCTCCGGTTAAAATCTAGTGAATTCTTTTCTTGTTTCTATATAAAATGAGCTGTTTTTTTTATATAACAAATCCTGAGCAGGCAGTGGCGTTGCAGTCAGCAGCTAGATTGCATTACCAAAGTAAGGAAATGGTAACAACCTAGAAAAGACACAGATTTTTGCCCAGCCCAACTTACGTTGCTCACTCGGCACCGGCAGCCGGTACGTTCCAACCAATAAATCACCACTCACTCAGTGGCAAAAATTAGAAGCAATTTTTTTCTAGCTTTCATTTTTTTTTCTTCATTTTCTTAAGTTTGTCTTTTATCCGAACGAAATTATAAATCTATCGTTTTCTCGACAACGGCAAACACATCTACCGCGCTCACATATCACAACAAACACCTACCAGGCTCAAGCAAGTGACCTACCATGATCACATACTGTCAGTCGCTCTCGAATCTCCCCCAATCTCTACCTCGCCGTGTCCTCTCCTCTTCAGTGCTCCCCCCATCCACCGTGTTCAACCCCACCCCCGCGCCGCCGTCCAAACCGATTACCCGACCCGACCCGACCCAACCCCACTAAAACAAAACGCGCGCATACACACGATAGGCCAGTACCAGTACTGCCCATCAACTCCACCCCGCAGTCTCCCACCCGGTCAAACTACTCCCCCAACCACGCCCACCTCCACCAGTCCACCATGCCTCCCCTGCTCCTCCTCCCCTTCCTCCTAGCCCTAACCCCGCTCGCCGCGCCGCAGCCGTCACCGGCGTCGGCGGCCCCCCAGGAGGACGACGCGCGGTGCCTGCAGGGCGTCAAGAACGGCCTCGGGGACCCGGACGGGCGGCTCGCGTCGTGGACCTTTGGGAACAAGTCGGCCGGCGCCGTCTGCGGGTTCTCCGGCGTCTCGTGCTGGAACCCGCAGGAGTCGCGCGTCCTCGCGCTCTCCCTCTCCGCGTTTGGCCTCCGGGGCGCCGTCCCCTCCGCGCTCCAGTACTGCCGCGCCGCCACCACGCTCGACCTCTCGTTCAACGCGCTCGATGGCCCAATCCCGCCCGCGCTCTGCGACTGGCTCCCCTTCCTCGTCACCCTCGACCTCTCCGGCAACAGCCTCTCCGGGCCGCTCCCCGCCGAGCTCGCCAACTGCCGCTTCCTCAACTCGCTCAAGCTCAACGACAACGCGCTCTCCAGCCAGATCCCCGCGTCCCTCCAGCGGCTGGACCGCCTCAAGTCGCTCGACCTCTCGGGGAACCAGCTCGACGGCCAGATCCCGACCCAGCTAGGAGCGACCTTCTCCAGGGAGTCTTTCTCCCGGAACAAGGGCCTGTGTGGCCGCCCCGTGTCCTCGCGCTGCGGCAGCGCGCTCGGGAGCGCTGGCCTTGGCATCGTTATCGCTGCGGGGGTCTTCGGCGCTGCCGCATCGCTGCTCCTCGGTTTCTTCTTCTGGCGATGCACCGGGAAGAACAAGGGCGGCCACCGCCGCCACCGCTGCGGAGGAAGCGAGTCGGGCGGTGCTGCCGCGGAGGATGGGAGCTGGTGGGCGGAGCGGCTGCGGGCCGCGCACAACCGGCTGGCGCCGGTCTCGCTGTTTCAGAAGCCGATCGTGAAGGTCAAGCTCGCTGACCTGATGGCGGCCACGCAGGACTTCAGCACAATCCACATCGTGGTAGCCGGGAGCTCGCGGGCGGGGACCGCGTACCGGGCCGTGCTGCGTGACGGGTCCGCCCTGACGGTGAAGCGGCTGCACTCGTGCCCGCTCTCGGAGAAGGCGTTCCGAGCGGAGATGGGGCGGATTGGGCAGCTGCGGCACCCCAACATCGTCCCGCTGCTGGGGTTCTGTGTTGTTGAGGATGAGCGGCTGCTGGTGTACAAGCATATGGAGAGCGGGGCTCTTTCATCGGTGATCAAGGAGCCAGGGGACGCACTGCTGGATTGGGCGACACGGCTTAGGATTGCCGTTGGAGCGGCGCGGGGGCTTGCCTGGCTGCACCACGGGTTCCAGGTTCCTCAGATTCACCAGAACTTGAGCTCAAGCGCAGTGCTTCTCGATGAGGATTATGACGCTCGGATTACAGATGTTGGGCTCACGAGGCTGGTCCGGATGGCGCCAGGCGAGGGTGGTGATACAAGCCCTTTCCTGAATGCAGACCTTGGGGAGTTTGGGTATGTTGCCCCAGAGTATGCTAGCAATCCAGTTCTTACCATGAAGGGTGATACATATGCATTTGGGGTGATACTGTTTGAGCTCGTGAGCGGGCAGGAGGCTGGCAATGTGACAAGTGATGCTGCGGGTGAAGGGTTCAAGGGGACATTGGTGGATTGGGTAAATCAGCTCAAGAGCTCTTGCCGAATCACTGATGCTGTTGATAAGTCATTGCGCGGGAAGGGCCATGATACCGAGATTGATGAGTTCTTGAAGATAGCTTTCCATTGTATCGTGGCTCGTCCGAGGGACAGGCTCTCAATGTACCGGGTTTATCACTCTCTGAAGAGTATTGGAGAGGGACGTGATGTCTCCGAGCAGTTCGACGAATTCCCACTGGCCTATAACAAGGACGACTCGGACACAATGTAGCTGATGGTGATCACACGCATCTGATTGTGAACTGCTTGGTCAGGCTCAATGATGCTACATGTGTAGTCCTGCTACTTGAATTGATCGGGGGCATGCCAAGCCAACCATGTCGACACCGTAACTATTGCTGGATGCTCAGTTCGAGCCTTGCATCGCCTCATGTTGAGATAATCATGTAAGCAGTAACATTAGTATGTATTGTCTTTTAAATTATCGCTAGTACTTGTAGTATCTCTGTGGAATTGTAATTCTTGTTGTGTCTAAATCCTGATATCACCTTCCTTCTTGGAACAACCAGCATGCCCAGTCTCCAAAAAAAATCAGATTGGCATTAAAAAATTTGATCATCTACCAGTTTATCTTAATTTTACTGGAATGTTTCACCCTGTTTGTTAATGCCTACTCCTACATGGTCATTTTCCACCCATACTTTTCTCTATTGGAGTAGCATGCTATCTCATTTGTCATCTCCTTTTTGTGAATTTGCACATTGATATTCCATACATCATTCTCATATACACTTAGGGCCTGTTTGGTACGGCTCCAGCTCCACCAGATTCATGGATCTGGTGGAGCTAGGTATTTGTAGCTCCACAGATCCGTGAAGCTGGATCTGTGGGTATATTAAGAGTGTTTAGGTAGGTCATTTTATTTAATTTTAGACTAAAAATATAAACTTAATTCTATTTATTTTAATCTACAAGATTCAGATCTGAGGTGGAGCCAGGATCTGGAGCTCTACCAAACAGGGTCTTAGTGTACTGTATGGAACCCACTTTGCTATCCTTGGTAATAACTGGGTAGTGAATACTGATAGGTTCCAGATTTCCAATTTTGATGTTGAAATCTTCGACATATTTCCAAGCTATGCACTGTGTGTTATACTTTTGAACCTTGGACCATAACTTGTAGTGTCTGCTCTATATTCTAAAGCTTAATTGGAAGCATTAGCATGGGGGAGATGACACCGTCATCCTCATTTTTTGTCTTAGCCTTTTTTTCCCTTCTAATTCAGCGGTATCTTGAGACTTATCTGGTTGTGTTACTTGCTATATTGTATGCTTTCTTTGATTTGGAAGTCAGCTCTTTGCGACAAATAACAATATTCAATTACGGTGCACATGCCAATTTGCATAATTGTCACCATCACAGAACAATCCTAAATTTGACCTTGCCCCTAGAGATAATGGGTGTTATTTGGTCCCTTGACTAGTAGTACTCTGTTACTTGGATGGTACAAAACTTAAAATTAGGAAAACAAGGTTTATAGTGACTGTACAATATTTTAGCTTTTACCCATCAGAATTGCGTAGGTGGAGAGATGAACAAACGAGATGTACCTCTTGCAAGTTGCAACTCTGTTCGAATCATGTGCTTAGCTGGTGGCTGCAGTTATTATTGTACTAGACTACTAGTAGTTGCTTTGTCCAGATTTGCATGAGCATGTTGCATATAGAAAGGACTGGGAGTTAAAAGACAAAAGACACAGCTACACTAACTCTTTCTGGCCAAAGTTTTTATCTTATTGAAGATGTCTGTGTCTGATTTCTTATGAGCCAATCCGATCTTTACTCCCATCTCTTTGGATTGACAACAGTAACCACGTTTACAAGTGTTTGATGTGTTGTCCTATGGTTCTTCTATCTGTGGCCTGGAAATGATGGGTGGGCAGCTCAGCTGCTGGCATCTGCCGATCGGCTGCAATGATGATCATGCCTTGATAGACCATGATCGGGACCTACATGAATTCAAGAGCGGGAGGATACTGAAGAATCATGGTCTGGTTGAGTTTTTGTGTTGCCTCCTTACGTTGTTATGCTTCTTCAGTATTGTGCAGATATCTTAGGAGCTATGATCGTCGCTCGGGTAGTCGGGTTCTTAATTTATACTCCAGGAAGCTAATCAATTCGGCCTGGACTTTGTTTCAAATATATGTATATTATAATTATCTGGGACTTGTCTAAAATAGGTATTGCGCGCGTGTGTATATATATATACACACACGCGCGGTAGCGCTAATCTGTGCTTGCGCGCAGCTCTGCCTATTCTACGTGCGAGCCGTAATCTTGTGTCGTTGAACTAGCCGCCATCATACGGCTAGCAGTATTTAATGTGTTGTAACATGTAAAATATTTACGACCAAACGCTTATTGTGAACGCAGATCGATAGTATATTATGTATACCGACGTCAACTAATAAATGTGTTTTATAGTTTGTATATGAATATTTTTTTTATTTAGCTATAATTTTTTATCGACAGTTTCGATTCATAAACGGTTTTCACCAGTAGCTTACTGACAACGAGAGCAACACATTGATGTAAGTTTCGGTGCATAAATCAGATTTTACTATCTGTATACATAGATTTTGCTACCATACCAGAGGTTTAACAGCCTGTATGGTGGTAAAATCTTACGATACATTTAGTAAAATGACAGTAAAAACTCATTTATGTAGTGTTTATTAGCGAGACTTATATCATTACGTTGCTCTCGTCGTCAGTAAGCTACTGTTAAAAACTGTTTGTGAATCTGAGTCGTTAATAAAAAATTATGACTAAATCAAAAAAAATCCTAGTTCAAAAAAGGAATATGTAGCAGGACTAACTAGTAAATGCATTTCTTATTTATACATGAATATGTTTTTCTTTGATTTAGCTATAACTTTTTATTGACACATCCGATTCACGAACGGTTTTCACCATTATTTTACTGCTAACGAGAGCAATATATTGATATAAGTCTCGCTAATAAACGTCGCATTAATCAGATTTTACTATTTGTATACATATATGTTACTATCGGTATACATAGATTTTACTACCGTACTAGAGGTTTAGCAGTCTGTGCGGTAGTAAAATCTTACGATATATTCGGTAAAATGGTAGTAAAAACTCATTCGTGCAGCATTTATTAGCGAGACTTATATCATTATGTTGCTCTCGTTATCAGTAAGCTACTAGTAAAAACCGTTTGTGTACATGCATTTCTTGTTTGTATATGAATCTATTTTTCTTTGATTTAGCCATAACTTTCTATTGACACATCCGATTCACCAACTGTTTTCATCATTAGTTTACTACTAACGAGAGCAACATATTGATATAAGTGTTGATAATAAACGCCGCATGAATCAGATTTTACTATTTTTATACATAGATTTTACTATCGATATACATAGATTTTACTATCATACTATAGGTTCAGCAGCATGTGCGGTAGTAAAAACTATATACGACTAGTAAAATTTGTCACCAGACAGCAAAAATTACTATTTAATAGCGAGACTTATATCAATTTGTTCCTCTCGTCGTCAATAAGCTACATGTGAAAATCATTTGCAAATCAGAGCTACCAATAAAAAGATATGGCTAAAATAAAGAGAAAACATATTCATGTTCAAACTACCAAACGCATTAACTAGTCGGTTTGAACACGTAAATAGTGCAGAGCGCTAATGACGTAGCATAGCTCGGTCGGACTGATCGCGCATAGATTAGACTATTATACACGCACATGTGTATATATGTGTGTATATATATGTGTATATGTGTATGTATATATGTGTATATATGTATATAGAGATGCTATTCTATAGATGTGCGAAGTCTACGCGCCAGCCAATATCGATCGAGCCATATATTCAAGTAATCAGCGCATCGGACTGCACTAGTTTGACCGAGTCATATATCTAAGTAATCATTACGCGGCTAAACCAACTAATAAATACATTTCTAGTTTGTACATGAAACTTTTTTTCTTTGTTTTAGCCATAACTTTTTATTGACAACTCCGATTCACTAACGGATTTCACCGGTAGTTTACTAACAACGAGAGCAACATATTAATATAAGTCTCACCGCATGAATCAGATTTTAATATATATATATATATACATATATACTACCGATATACATAGATTTTACTATCTTGCAGAGGGTTCAGTAGCCTGCCTGGTAGTAAAATTTTACAACACATTTGGTAATTAGCAGTAAAAATCTTTCACCGGGAAAATTGCCTCGTTGGACGTCCGCGAGACTGCACGGTTATTATACCAATAGTAAAATCACCACCCTAATCCCCATGCGATCATGTCCATGGGTGGTCGTTGATGCTAACAGTGTTAAAGTCGGTACGGTGCATGCGTGTAAGACGGCGAGAGCTCGAACAAGAAGTGCTGTAGGATCATGCTCAGTCCCATCTTGGCCTCCAGCAATGCAAAGTTCTGACGACACAATTCTTCGGCCCCCAACCGAACGGAAAGAACGCCGGCGAGTCCTTGGACGCGTTGGAGATACCATCCGCGAACACCTCTGGTTTGAACTCGTCCGCATCTTCTCCCAATACATCTGGATCACGGTGAATACACGCAATTGGCAACGAAAATGTTACGCAGAGGGTTTTACTATCCATACAGATATATGTATAGATTTTACTCTCATGCAAAGAGTTTAACAGCATGTGTAGTAATAAAAACTTATAGTATATAAACAGTAAATTTTATATAGATAAATAATAAAATCTTTGTTGTGTAGTGAATTAGCACTTGTTTGATTGTTTCTCTCGTAGACGTGACACCACTTGTACTTATATTTAAGCAATAGAGCTTTATAGCAGTGGTTTCGAAGCGTATCATCTTTACCTCAGCGTCGTGCCGAGCGTGTTGGACCGGTTCGTGAGCAGGACGCCGCGGGCGCGCATCCCCGTAGCTGCAGCCTCCGAGTACGCCGCATCCCTGCAGCTTCAACCTCCGAGTACACCGTCTGGAGCGCGGCGACCGTGACCTAACGCTAATGGAGTATAATACGTGTGCATGGACGGACGTATGGTACGTACAAGTCGTTCACCTTGCAGCAAGTACACATTCGATCGTTCGATCTGCTTCATTGCCTAACCTGACGGGCTATCTAGTTATTGTTTACTGTACAGAGACAGATTTTACTATTCATATAGATAGATTTTACTATTCTTTTATATAGATTTTAGTATGATGCAGAGGACTCAGAAGCATGTTGAAAGTTCAACCTCCATTAATTTGATTTTGGTGTTAATGACAAATCTAATATTGAGACTAATTATTTTGATAATCATAATATTGATTAGTCTTAAT
Source organism: Otatea glauca (assembly GCA_036346275.1). Classification (NCBI taxonomy): domain Eukaryota; kingdom Viridiplantae; phylum Streptophyta; class Magnoliopsida; order Poales; family Poaceae; genus Otatea; species Otatea glauca. The sequence goes on from CM070717.1 coordinate 36,463,132, forward strand.
TGTTAATTATTGGCAAATCCTTTTATAAGATTACCTCCTTTGTTAAGCCTAACTTTTATTAGTCTTAATTGTTAATTATTGGCATTCAAGTTTATAGTATCATATCTTTTTGCATTCATTAGATATAATATTCATGATCATATTGACAAATCCAAATATTAGACTATGATCATATTGAGAAATCCAAATATGAGACTATTGAGAAATCCAAATATGAGACTAACTCTTTTATTTAGTATATCTTTGATTAGTCCCATCTAATTGAAAAATGGAAAACGCAAGGTATGTACTCATATTCATTTTATGATATCTAAATGCATATTTCGGATTCAAGTTAAAGGATGAACTCTACCATTATTTAGACCTTAAGATGTGCATTAATGTTTCAATTCCATATATACATGAATGCACACACTTAGGGGGAGTTCATACTTTACCTTAATGTTTCAATAATATTGATCTAATTCATCTTTCTATATCAAGGATCATTACTTTGAAACAACCCCTTGAGTATATTTAACTTGTGTAGTTGTAGTATACTTATGGCAATATAGGATAAACTCCAAAGGAATAAAAAAATTGAATATGTGCATATTGATTCAAGTTAAATTATTTGTATGCAAACATTTAATGGAGTTTATTCTATAATTAATGATCTTAAGACTATTGATCCCTTTCCACCACTCCATACAAATTGGATCATTACTTTAGATTCCATCAAAATGAGTATATGAAACTTGTGTAGTTAATATATACTCATGACAATTTAAATTCAATTTAAATTGAATTCAGTTGCCATTAAATCAACAAAGAACTAATCATGAGTTGATGGTTCACTTTGTTGATCATAGGGCAATCGAAAGTTCTTGAGTATATGAAGCATTAGTTGCATTAGTATACTCAAGACATAATTAATCTTTGGTTTGTGGTCAATCATCAAAGGAAAATATCAAATGATCTTGGAAGTATCCATTATGTGTTAATAGAGTGCATTGATGATTGAGACAACCATATGTTTTGGACTAACACTTTCAATGAGTTTGAATAAGTTAAGTCCAAGGTTGAGATGGATAAATGGGACAAGTACGTTATCATGTGTTGATGAGCGTCAACTGAGGATCCCGAAGCTAAGACAATGAGAGTTCATCTTGTGTTGATGAACATGACAAAGATCCCGACTTGAAGAGAAGATGATTGGTCATCATGAAAGCTCCAAGTGGTTGCGAGAGGCAAATATATAACTAGCTAGGGCTAAGGATATGTTCATGGTTTTTTACCGGTCTCGGTGTTTAGATGGGAGACCGGGTTGCTAGTATGGGTTGTCGTACTATTAAGAGAGATCAAGTCTTATAGGTTGAGTCTCATCATGTGTTGATAGCTCAATCCCGCTTGCTCTAGCTCACACTCTCTTGATTTGGTTTTTGCATGGAGGGGGAAAGAGCTACCACTAGTGGAATCGAGGCGGATGCTCAATTCGTAGAGCCGGTCCAAAGCGGTTTGGGCTTGCCTCAACGTGTATTAGGGGAGACCGACAAGTCTCCGAACACCACGGTAAAATATCAGTGTCTCTTGTGATTTGCATTCTATTATTTATTTATACTCAAGCAATTTATATTAATAGAATTGATGATTTGATTGTTTGTATTTAGAATTGCAAATTATTGTTAGAGACATAAATAGTTAGTTCACTTAGTGAGCCTAATTCACTTAGCCTTTAATTGTCAAAACATTAACTTATCGCTTCTGCATCTATTATCATTTATGTTTTGACATAAAAGACTTAAACGAGGATTTAATTAATCGTAGAAAAAAATTTTATAGCCATCTATTCATCCCCTCTAGTCGGCATCCTCGATCTTACACATGTGTAGTCTGTACAATAGTAAATTCTTACAGTATATGAATAGTAAACTCTACATAGATGGATAATAAACTCTATATATAGATTGATAGTAAAATCGAGAAATGTGTTTTGTAACAAAATAATAAGGGCACTGTAGTCCATAGAAAGAGTAAAATATATACAGATAGATAGCAAAATCTATATAGATGAGTGGGAGAGCTAGTATTTTTGCTCGGTTTGCTTATAGGGTGGTGCAGCTAATGGATATATAACACTTCTACGTTCTGGTGACCTGTCCATACATGTACGTACGTACAAGACCCGTTTAAACCTTTAAGAGCCATTATGCATGCTTGCTAGTTGCTAGCTAGCTTCTCGGTTTAGTTATTAGTATGCCGATCGATGCATACTAGCCAACCATACACGGCGTGTCACGCCGTGGGCGTCGCTCCTCACGCGAGTAAATAGAGAAAACGTGCGAATGCCGCTCTCTACAGGAGTAAATTGAGGAAACACGCGAAAATGACCTAAAAATAATTTTGTGTTTTTGCTGCAAAAGGACTTAAACGTAATGCTAGAAAAATGCAAAAAGGATCTAATTGCAATGTATTATTTTTTCCAAAAAAAAAAAACCTACACCCTTTTTTTCCCTAAAAGGACCTAATCGTAATTTTGATTTTCAGTAAAAAGACCCGAGCGCAATACTTAAAAATGCATAAAGTACCAAAACGTAATATATTTCCTTTTTTTTAAAAAAAGGACTTAATAGTTTTTTTCGAAAAGGATCGAATCGTAATTTTTTTTTGAAAAAGGACCCGAACGCGAAAAATATTTTACCGAGCCGAGCCAGCTCTTGCACGACTCAAAGCCACCAGGGGCCAGGAGCTATTATAGATGCAAGCCGAGCCGGCTCTTGCACAGCTCAAAGCCACCATGGGCCAGGAGCTCTTCCATCTATAATAGATGGATGATGTACGCCGTATGACGAGTTGATAGATGTACAAAATCACCACATGGCACCATATGTACGCGCACACATAGAATTTTACTTTAAAGTTTCTGTGAAATGCACTCTAATTATATATATATATATATATATATATATATATATATAATTATTTGGAACATCATGGTGCTGGGCACCATGATCTGAAAAGGATATTTTTCCTATGTATTTTCATACGATTTTTTTTTGAAATTTTTATGATGCTGAGTTTAACCAGTTTACTAACTAGTTCAAACTTGTTTGAACTGAAATTCGAACTATAGTTTCCCTTTTTGATGATAGTTTGGTTGTAGGTATGTGCTGATTTTATATATAAATCAGCAAAGCATGTGATCCAAACCCGTTCAAAATCTTTGAATTTGAGTATATTTTTTTCAAAAGTATGTGTTTCATTTGAATTATTATAGATGGGTATATACCCTAAAACTAATTTTTTTAAAAAATTATACTCGAATATGGCTTGAATTTGCGCATTTGAAATCATGGTACCCAAGCACCATGGTGCCCCATTTTGGCTTCCTATATATATATTACTATTATACAATAGTAAAATGTATATATACGAATGGTAAAATCTGATTCATGCGGTGAAACTTATATTGCTTTCGTCAGTAAGTCACTAGTGAAAATCGTTCGTAAATCGGAGCTACCAATAAAAAGTTATGAATAATCAAAGAAAAAACAGATGCATGTACAAACAAGGGATGTCTTTCTTTCTATTCTTAGTTCGGTTGGCATCACGTGTAAGTTATCACAATCTGTTAGTAATTTGATCAACGCGTTACTAGCCATTGGAAGATTACGTGTCCATAATCAGTGTTGTGTTTTGGTCCCAAGTTGTTTTTTTTGGGATGTATGCTTCTACACGCTTCGGCTACGTATGGTATCCGAGGTTACTACCAGCGCGTCGAATATGTATGTATGTATGTATGTATGTATGTATGTATGTATGTATGTATGTATGTATGTATGTATGCATGTATGCATGCATGCATGCATGCATGCATGTATGTATGTATGTATGTATGTATGTATGTATGTATGTATGTATGTATGTATGTATGTATGTATGTACGGTGGCGCTATTCTACGCGCGGTCATAACCTCGCGTCCAAATCATTCAATTACGTGTGTACGCCCCTGTATCGACTAAAAAGTAGCCAACTACTCCTAAATGCAATTTCTAGTTTGTACATGAATCTTTTTTCTTTGTTTTAGCTATAACTTTTTATTGGCAGCTCTGATTCATGAACGAGTTTCATCAGTAGATTACTAACGACGAAAGGATTAGCATGATATATGTATCGCTAATAAACATCATATAAATCAGATTTTACTGCTAAAATGAATATCAGATTACTACTGTACAATAGTAAAAATGTTATGTAGATGATCGTAAATGTTACTGTAATAGATAGTAAAATCTAATATCCTGTTTCTTTTGGCATGAAAGTAAAAGTCTATGTGCATGCATGATAGTAATGTAGTAAAAGTCTACAGCTGAGAAGGTTTGCAAAAATTACGAATTACTCACTGTATTGTAAAGGAAATAAGCATGAAAGTAAAAGTCTATGTGCATGCGCGATAGTAATGGCATAGTAATTAATTGCTCGCCGCATTTGCACTTGTACCTATCCCTGATAGTAAATGTACCAGTGACAATAGTTAACTTACGTATTATTGATAGTAAAAATCCTTAGTAATTTATGAAGATAGTATGACTTTATTTTTATAGCTACATTAGACAGTAAAATCGGATACGGAAATATGAATAGTACTGTACGACACAACTAATACCTTGCAACTTATCTTTCAAATAATTACTCTCCCGAAAGTATTATGTACGGGCTAAAAATGCCTCTAATAATTACTAGTATAACCTTTATTCTTCAATAGTAAACGGTAATCATATGTCTCGTAATATTTCATCATTTACTTGTTATCTGTATTAGGTAGTACAATCGAATACAAACAAGTAAAATATGTAACGATAGTAATATATTTTATCTGCTAGGGAAAATACAATTTATTAGCGAAACTTATATCATTTTGTTCCTCTCGTCGTCAGTAAGCTACTGGTGAAAACCGGTCGTTAATCGGAGCTACGAATAAAAAGTTATGGCTAAAATAAAGAAAGATCAGATGCATATACAAACTAAGAAACACGTTTATTAGTTGGTTCGGCTATATTACTGCTTCAGCAGTTACTTCGTTTCCTAGTTTATACACGAATTTGTTCTTTATTTATTTTTTATATAACTTTTTATTTGATGCTTTGATTCACGAACGAAGTTCACCAACAGATTACTGACGACGAGAAGAACAACATGATATAAGTTTCACTAATAAATGTTACATAAATCAAATTTTATTGATAAAATGAACATCAATTTACTACTGTATGATAGTAAAACATTTATATGGATAGTAAAATCTATATATAAAGATAGTAAAATATGTGATACCTGACTTGCCTGATACATTGTTTTTTATAGTAAAACATATGTATAAGCTCAGCTTCCTTGCCTACCTTGATAATAATCCGCCTATGCCATATATATATATATATATATATATATATATATATATATATATATATATATACACATGCAGGCTCCATCCATCCATACATCGAGCCAACGTCTTCGCCTCCTTGTTAGCTAGCTGCGACATATAAGTGTGTGTGATAGCAATGGCATGCATCCATTCTGTCGTATGTTTGGAAACGTGACACAAGAGGGAGTGGACGCGGGCCGTCTTACGGGCCTACGTCCGAGAGAGAAAGAGTGGACACGAGGGTTTATACAGGTTCGAGCGCTTAAGCAAGCGCCCTACTCCTGTCGGTGTGTTCCCCGGGGGAGTAGGGAGGGGGCTCCTTGTCCAGACTCCCGAGGGACACACCAGTAGTTCTGATTTGTATTCAATGAGCTCTCCCCACAAGCGTGGGTTACAGTGGGGTTTTATAGACGTCCAGCCTGTTACACAAAGTACCATCCTACCCCTACTACAATAACTCAACCAGGGGCATCCTGATCATTCCCGGGTGAAGGTAGTGGATCCCACGTCATCTCTTCGTGGGGGCAAGCCTCTGACTCCGGGACCCCACAGGGCGCCTCCCGTAGACGCACGCGGAGTAGGAGGGCGCCTCCCGTAGGCTCCCGCGGAGTAGGAGGGCGCTTCTCGACTTCCGCGGAGTAGGAAGGAGCCTCCCGTAGACGCCCGCGGAGTAGGAGGACGCCCACGGAGTAGAAAGGCGCATCCCGTAGGCTCCCGCGGAGTAGGAGGGCGCCTCCCGACGTCCGCGGAGTAGAATGGCACCTCTCAGAGACGCCCGTGGAGTAGGACGGCACCTCCCGACGCCCGCGGGGTAGGAAGGCACCCCTCGATGCTCGTGGAGTAGGAAGGCACCTCCCGTAGGCTCCCTCGGAGTAGGAGGGCGCCTCCCGCAAGCCCCCGCGGTGTAGGAGGGTGTCTCTCGCAGTTCGTGGCGCATGAGGAGGCCTCTTAGGGGATACGAGGCTTCCTCTCTGGTGGTTGGTGAGTTGAGTTTTCCTCTGACACTAGCCCCCCTTGCTCTTTGGACACCGCATCAAGTGTCTAATGGGCAATAAGGAAATTGATAGGGATTTTTGCCACACCTCCTGATAGGGGTTCCAACTTAAGGAGGTATTGCTTCGGGCGTCAAGGCACTGCCCCGAAGGTGGCGTCGGGATCGAACACTTAGCCTTTTGTCAGCTGCCATTCCCACTTGCTAAGCGATGGCTGTTTGAGATGAGCATTTTCGACGCTCATGCGGACCCGGACTTGATGCCTGACCATGGGAGATGCCTATCCGGGCGCTAGGCTCACCGTCCGATGCCGAGTCGCAAGCCTTAGTCCTTAGCTGTTGGCAGCTTCACGCCACTGGTATAGCATGCAGGTACCTACCCGGGCGCTATTGCTCCCGCCCGAGTTTAGGCTCAACCGGGCGTTCACGCCAGCGCCCAAAAGAAATCTCCATCCTCCTGCCCAACGGGCGCTTATACTGGCGTCCTGCGAGTGTTGTCAATTGGATCCATTTTTTTTACAGGGCGCTAGGGCCAGCGCCCGGGCTAAAAATTTTCGTGCCACAACGGGCGTCCGCAGTGCTTCCCTTCCCAAAGCTTTGCCCAGTGACTTAAAAGGGAGAGCAGGGACCAGTGAAAAGGTGCACCTCCATTCCTCTACGCTCCGAGCCTAAATCGGCGGTGGGGGGAAACGCGGGAGCCGCCTGAGCTGGGACCAACCGGAGCTTGCCCAAGGCTACGCGGGAAGGCGACGTAGCCGCACGGGGCAAGTACCGCCCCCACCGGGCCGAACCGGATTTGCTCCTCTTACGCAGAAAGGAAGCATCGTCACCTGCGGCAGGAGCTTTTGCTCGCTGGGCCGAGCAGGTGAAGCTACGGCAGCACGGGAAAGGTGGGCGGCCAAGCGAGGCAGGCGCCGCCGCCGTCGGTCGGGACAGCATCACCGCTGCCGGGCTAGATGGAGGCGCTACCGCACGGGACCAACGTTGCTGCCTGCTAGGAAGAGCAGTCGAGGCTGCGTCCTTGCGAGAAAAAGGGGGGCGGCGGCGCAACGCAGGCGTCGTCGTTTTTGGGTTGTGTCGGCCTCGCCACGGTCGCGAGGGAAAAGGCACCACCGCCAGCCGCTAAGCCGAAGAGCCCCAGCCGTGCGGGACGTGGGGGGCTGCCGTTGCGAAGGAAGAGGAGCCTTGGCCCCGCGGGCCACGAAGGGGCTACCACCTCTCGAGTGCTCGGTCACCGAGGAGCGCCACGGAGGGGCTGCCGCCTCCCGAGCGCTCGGAAGAAGAAAGGCGCCGCCGGCCGCCGTCGCCGAGGGGCGCCACGGAGGTGCTGCTGCTTCGTGGGTGCTCGGAAGGAGAAAGGGAGAGCGCCACCGGCCGTCGTCGTCAGCAACCCAAGGAGGCACCGCTGGTCGCCGTCGTGAGCCACTCGAGGAGGAGCCGCTGGTCGCCGTCGCCAGCAACTCACGGAGGCGCCTTAACCGCACACTGCCACCTGTGGAGCAAAAGTAAAGGGGCGCCTTCCTCTTTTACACTCTGTCCTCTTGTTCAACCTTTCAATTCTCAGCTCCACTCTCTCTTAAGCTTGGTTAACTGGTCATTACAGGGAGCTAAATGCTGAACTTTACTGGAGGTGAGGTGTATAAAAGAGTTCATTTCACAGCCGAGAGCGGAGAAGGAATTGGCAGCCTACTCTTGCGGAGACAGACTGGACACAGGTCAGAGCTGGGCCTTCTATCTTCTCGATTCATGTTTTGCTAACGGGAGGCAGGCCTTTTCCCCTAGACTAAGAAACAGGGAGGGCTAGCCTGAGTTGCTGGACAACCGCTCGCTCGACCTTCTTCGAGCCGGGCGCTGGGGATCATGCCCGCGCTTAAGGGCCGAGCTTGGTGGCAGTGGGCATCGGCCTACCCCCAAAAATGCCACCACCCGAGCCGTTTGCAAACACCAGATGCTAATGATACGTTGGGCTTTTCAGGTCACGGGTTTGCCGCTGGCTCGGTTGCTACACGCGAAGCCTAGGAGAGTCAGGCTCCCATGAGTAAGACTTCGCTCACGACAAAGCTACACGGCTTCCTCTGCTGGTGGTTCGCAAAAGGCCTTTGTTAAAGATGATTTTATCTTTGCGCGCAGGTGACCGTCCACGCGATGCCCTTGTTAAGGGCAAGGGCAAGGCGAACGAAGCCGCGCCCGCGAAGGGTAAGGGCAGGAGCAAGCCCCCCCGGGGGGAGGATCGCCAAGAAAGGGATGTGGACATGATGGATCCCGCTGGCTCTGCCGCTGGCACGGACCCGGCGGGGGATGAGGGGTTTTCCCTGGGAGGAGTGAAAGTAGGTTTCGGATCGTCAGAGTTCACTGACGGGGAGAAGCTTTCTCTCATCCGGAAAGGGAGTCGCCTCACTCCAGGGGACGTGGACTTTCCCGTGCCAGGGGAAAGCCCTAACCCTCCGCCAGGGTACATTGTGGCCCTCAAAGCTTAGGTGGACGTTGGCTTTGGGCTCCCGATGCACCCCTTCATCAAGAGGTATACCCAGGTGCTCGGGGTGGAGCTTTCTCACCTTAGCCCGAACCTCTTTGTTCGGCTGAGGATTTTCTTGTGGCTATGTGAGACGACCATCCCAGGAACACCCATGGAGCCGTCCGTTGCCTTGTTTGACTACTTCTTCCGCTCTCAACGGGGGGACTCTAGGAGAGGGCCCCTGAGGTCCATCTACACCACCCCGCGACATGAGGACGAGTTCCCTGTGCATACCTTGAAGGGGAGCTGGCCCTCTGCCACGAAGAAGTGGTTTTACTTGAAGGTCGAGGACTTCGTCTACACCGGGTCTCACCCGGTCCTGACGACTCGGACGTACCCTGAGATGGGTCGTCTCACCGATGATAACTGGAAGCTACGCAACGCCATCCGGGAGGTACGCACGAGGAAAGGCGCCCGAGACCTGATGGGGGAAATGACCCTCCTCAACCTAAGCACCCTTGTCCAGCGTGCTAGGTTGGGGTTCCACGGTGGCCTTCATCCCGGCATCGGGAAGGGTAGGGCCGTTGAGCTTTCTTTGCTCTTCTTTGATACTTTATCCCTTCACCTCTCATGGTTTGCTTTCTATGTGCAGTTCGCTCCCTGGAAGCAGCAAGAGAGGAGGCTGAGTCGATTCTGGGAAGGTGGTGCACGTCTGAGGCACGAGGTTATGAGGACGAGGCATCCCCATGGAGGAAAGAACTCCGTGGCGAGGCGTTTGGCCTCGCCTCCCCAGGGTGACCCGCTGCAACCAAGCTAAGCGGAAGAGGCGGGGCGCGACCACGGGGAGGGCGGACCTCGCCGCTAAAGCGCGTGCCAAGAGAGCGGCCGGGGCCAGCGTTGGTGGCACCTCTCGGCGGCGCCGCCTCCGTCCCGCGCGACGGCGAGAGGGCCTCTTGAGTGGAGCCCAAGGCCCCGCCATCTCCCGCCCCTAGGGGCAAAGGCGCTAGGGTCCCGAGAAGGAGGCGTCCATCGAGGAGGGCACCGACCCTCCAACAGCAAAGCGAGCGGCGTTCACCCTCACCTTCCCCGTCCATGACATCCAGTTCCTCCAGTGAGCCTGCGTCGGACACTGAGCCTGGGAGCGCTACCATATATATATATATATATATATATATATATATATATGTGTGTGTGTGTGTGTGTGTGTGTGTGTGTGTGAAAATGGTCCCATACTTCTGGGAGTATGTACTCCCATCTTGCATATACCGCTTAAATAAAAAAATTTATACCTCTTTATCCTTTTGAGCATACTCTAGTAATGATTATAAGATAATCCAAAATGAGTTCAATGAAAAAATTCATTAGAGTCCACTTTTGTAGCATCATTTGTGTATATAGTAATTTTACATATAAAAAAAGATATATAGCAAAAATAAAGAGCCCCAATGAAAAAATTTCAACCATATCGCATTAGAGTATCTTAGAATTAGTATTTAAGTATACAAAGTGATAAAGAAGTATAACATGTTCGTTTAAGTAGTATATTGGAAGTGTGAGTTTGTACTCATGAGAGTATATAAAAGGCTATATCATACCTATACTATAGTTGGAAGAAACGCCGGTCCTAGGACGTTTTGAGCCGGGAGGGAGCCGGCTCGGATCGCAGCTCGAGCCGAGCCGGCCAAAATTTTTTTACATCCGGGTCCTTTTCTATAAAAAATACGGATAGGTCCTTTTTGGGAAAAAATATTACGATTGGGTCCTTTTTTCGAAAAAGATTATATATTACGTCCATGCCCTTTTAGCGTTTTTAGGAGTAGCGCTCGGGTCCTTTTTAAGAAAATCAAAATTACGTTTAGGTCCCTTTTTTAAGAAAAAAACATGTCCTTTTAAAAAAAATATGCATTGCATTTATGTCCTTTTTCCGTTTTTCTAGCATTATGTTTAAGCCCTTTTGGGGAAAACGCAAGCTTATTTTTAGATCCTTTTCGCGCGTTTTCTCGATTTACTCGTGTATGGAGCGTCAATCGCGCGTTTTGTCGATTTCCTCGCGTGGAGAGCAGCGCCTGCGGCGTGGCACGCCGCGCATAAATTTCTACTATATATATATAGTAAAAGTAATTGGGGCACCACGGTGCACGGCACAAACTTTGTAAAGTGATATTTGTTGAGATCCAACCCGCTAAGAGAATTAGCCCCTGGGATTCATTCCATGAATAAGATTAGTTTGTCCGTCATTTGCATGCCTTTCCAATTAAAGAAGATTGCAATTTCTTTTGATTTTTTTATAAAAAAATTTAACCGAGCTAGCTGTTCAGTAAAAATTGTTATACATACCCCCAATTTCTTATATAGTATATACCCCATTTATCTAAGTATTTAGATAAGAAGATAGAATCGACCCTCTGTCTTGTTCTCCATACTCATATACTAAAAAAAACCTACTTTCTATACTCACGAATGCTAGCATACTCAAAAACTACAAATTTGCATACTCACGTATCTAGCTAGAATATGATTGTATAAGTATATGGCCATCTCAGCCTTCGTGCGACACTAATAATAAAATTGCATACCTCATCGACTTTATACACGCCACATGAAAATGAAATGCCGATGTAACCTTTTTCTGACTAGATAACTGGTCAAAAGAATAATCGGCTCATTAATAATTGGCATGCAACAAGATATAGAAACTATCAGATTCGGCACATACTCTGCATCAGATTATCTTTTTTTTATGGTTGTAAAAAATCTACACATGCCATATACATAATTTTTTAAAGTATATGTGCATACCTTCTCTCTTTAAATTTGAGGCACATCTTTTTCCTAATCACATACACCTCTTTTTCCTTCAAATCACATATACCTCTTTGTTTCCCATTTCACAACATGGTGTCAGAGTCATTTAAGTTTTTTGGATATATACAGCCAATTTCCGCACAATACGACTTCGATGATCCATGAGTAAAAAATGTTTTATCGTACCATCAATTTTTTATATAGTATATATCCTATTTATCTAAAGTATTTAGATCGAGAGATAGAAGCGGCCCTCCATGTTGTTCTCCATACTTGTATACCCAAAAACCACTAGTTCGCATACTAAAAAACTACAAATTCGTATACTAACGTATCTAGCTAGGAATATGATTGTATAAGTATATCGCCGCCTTAGCCCCCGTGTAACACTAATAATAAAATTGCATACTTCATCGACTTTATACATGCCACATAAAAATAAAATACCGTGCAACCCTTTTCTAACTAGATAACCATTCAAAAGAATAATCACGTCGTTAATAATTAGTATAACAAGATATGTAGGAAGTACAATCAACTCGTGCTTTTTTACTGCGACTTATTGCTCGTGTGATGAAGTGTGTTTTTTCTAGGGTGAAAATCGAGATTTTTTTCGAACTTTTTCTGAAATTGACACGATTTGATTTAATATCATTTTATTTATAGTTTAGAAGTATTTTTAGAATCGAGCTGAGCTAAAGCAAAATCCAATTTCGTTCGAAATTAACTCATTTCAATGTTTAACCAATAAACAGTGTAATTAGAGCAATTTTAAACAAGCCAATGAATCTCACCAACGAACTTTTTTTCCGCTCTAGTTTTTCCTCCAATGGCGTACCTGTTTTTTCCCATGAATGTTTCGATCGTGGTCAGTCGTGCTGCATATCCTTTCGGTATTGCTGTGTCTCCTTGACAAGATGTGTTTAGCCTCGAGCACGGTTCAAAATTTCGGTGAAATTTTGTGAAATCTCGGATTTTGGTCGGGAACGAGATTCAAAATCTTGGTGGAATGGATTTTTTTTTCAAAACTAGTGTTGCTACAGTGATTTCCATTGAATTTTGGTGAAACCTCGGTGATTTCAACCGAAAATTTTGCATTTTGGATCGGTTTGCATGATTTTTGAACCAGATTCCGCATTGATTTTTTGTGTGGAGAATTTTAATGCCTTTTATGAGTAATACATGTGAAAAGTTCGTAAAAATATATATATACAAATTATGTAACCCTAACCCTAAACAATAAATTGGATTTCAGCCGTAAATGATTTGTTTTGATCTTAAATTGTATTTCGGCCTAACCCTAGCTTGGATTTTGACCAAAACTTTAAACCCTAACTTGGGAATTTTATGTGCAAATATTTAGTATTTTGCATTCAAACAAAAAGAAAATGTAGATAAATATTTGCATTATTTTTTTTTCATATTTTCCCCTTTTTTCTGGCCTTGGGAGACCATTTCACCGCCAGTTGTAAATCACCGAAATTTCAGCCAATTTCGCTAAAATTTCGATGATTTCGGCAAAAAAACGGTTTTCTCGGTTTCAAATTTGCCTTTTGAATTTTGTCCAAAATTCTAAAATATCATCGAAATTTTAGATTTTGCCATCTCAAGTTGTGTTCTGAAAACAAAATTTGAAACCTTGGTGAAAGCATTTAGGCACCCGGTACGTTTTGGTTTTGATAATTAATGACAACTATGTTATATGATCTAATGCTTTTCTTGAGAATATTGAAAGTAGGTCAATTCCAAGATTAATGATCATGGGAATATCAAGGAAGGTTCAAACCAACCGGCAATATGTCAAGATCATGAAAAGGTAAATTTATAAGGCTCTTTTCTAGTCTTTTGACGATCTTGGAGTTTGGAAGAAAGATCGGTTTACTAGATTTAGGGCCGTACTATTAAGAGGGATCTTGACGCTTATCTCGATGTCATTTAGGGTTTAAAGGCTCAAAATGCACATTCAAATAGTTGCCAAATCATAAATAGTTCCAAACCTTGAAAATCCTTTTAAACAATTCAAATCTCTGGAAATTGGTGCTCACAGCCATGGCGATCTTGGTGCTCACAGGATCTGTGATAACCAAGCTCAACGGCCGGTGTGAAAATTCGAGAAGGGATTTTGGGATTTTGTATCCGGTGCTACGGGATAGCGTAACACCGGACTTTAGCCGGTGTGAAAATCACAGAGGGTGTGTTTTGGGTGATTTAGTGGCTCGGTGCTACCGCTCATGGGAACCCGGTGCTACCGGATCTTCGGTAGCACCGGACCTCAACTCGGTGTAAAAATTCCAGAGAAGCACCTTTTTCTGAGCTCTTGGGAGCCCGGTGGTACCGCCCATGGTGGCCCGGTGCTCACGGACTTTGGTAGCACGGACCTCGGCCAGTGCTATATTTCCAGAGAGTGTGTTTTGGAGAAAGAAAAGAAATGGGCGGTGCTCACGGCCTAGTTAGCGGTAGCACCGGACCCCTAACGATGTCATTGGCAAGTGCATTAAATGCCTTTATTCTAGCCGTTGAAGAGGAGCCAGTGCTCTGGTCCTACATGGGCGGTAGCACCGGAAAAATAGATTTTTACAGATTTCGAGCTCCAACGGCTAGAAAGTTTGGTGGAGGCTATAAATACCTCTCCACCTGCATTCTAGAGCAACTCTTGGTCCTCATTGATGATATTTGAGCTCTAGCAAGTGTTCTCCACTCTTGTGTGCATTCAATTTCCATTTGTGAGTGTGAGAAGCAAGTTTGAGTGTTGCATTTAGTGTTTTGAGCTTTTAGACACCAACATTCGACCTCAAGCTAGCGTCAAGATTTATTACTCTTGGAGGTTGCCGCCTCCTAGACGGCTTGGAGGCGATCGTGCGCGGTGAGCTTCTCAACGGAGATTGTGAGAAGCCCCGGCAAGTTGTGAAGGCCGGAGTTCGCCTACCCGGAGTAAGGAAGAACTACCTTAGTGATCGAGGAAGGCTCAAGCGAGTGGAGCCGGCTTGACGTGGTTCAAGTCACCTCAACGTGGAGTAGGGGAGACCGGCAAGTCTCTGAGACCACGGGTTAAAATTCCTTGTCTCCTATTTATTTGTGTTTGGTACTCTTGTTTGTTAAGAATCCATTTCATTAACACCATTATATTCATAGTCTTTGAGCTCTCTAGTATATTTGCTTAGCTTGTATTAACATAGCCTTTTAAGCTTTTGTTAGAGTTTTAAGTGTGTTTGTCGTATGTTTGTAAACGTGACACAAGAGGGAGTGGACGCGGGCCGTCTTACGGGCCTACGTCCAAGAGAGAAAGAGTAGACACAAGGGTTTATACAGGTTCGGGCGCTTAAGCAGGCGCCCTACTCCTGTCGGTGTGTTCCCTGGGAGTAGGGAGGAGGCTCCTGGTCCAAGCTCCCGAGGGACACACCAGTAGTTTAGTTTTTTTGTATTCAATCCGAGTCCCCCTCAGGTATGGGTTACAGTGGGGTTTTATAGGCGCCCAGCCTGTTACACAAAATACTATCCTACCCCTATTGTAGTAGCTTATACAAGGGTATCTTGGTCATTCCTACGGGGAGGTAGCGGATACCACGTCACCATCTTGCAGGGGCAAGCCTCAGACCTCTGGGCCCCACAGGGTGTCTCTCGTGGGCGCCCGCGGAGTTGGAAGGCACCGCCCGTAGACGCCCGCGGAGTTGGAGAGCACCGCCCGTAGGCGCCCGCGGAGTTGGGGAGCGTCCCCCGTAGGCACCCGCGGGGTGGGAGGGCACCGCCCGTGGGTGCCCGCGGCCCCCCGTAGACCCCCGCGGGGTAGGAGGGCACCTCCCGTGAGGTAGGAGAGCGCGCCCCGACATCCGCGGGGTAGGAGGGTACCTCCCGTAGACACCCGCGGGGTGGGAGGGTACCTTCCGTAGAAGCCCGCGAAGTAGGAGGCGCTTCGTGGGCGCCTCCTTTTCTCCAAAGATCAAGGGGCTTGTCCCGTGTCCTGTGGCGAGGGACCCTTGACTAGTGCCTGCGCACTGGGCCTCTCTCAGGGCCCTCTATGCGGGAGGCTTGTCAGGTGCCCTGTGACTAGGGCCCTGGCCTTGGTCAGAGGGATATGCCTGCGAGGGTATGAGGGGACTTCCCATCAACACCAAGGCCTTCTCTCCGAACGTTGGTGTGTTGTTCCCCAACACTAGCCCCCCTGCCCGTTGAACCTCCCTCCGGGTGTTCAAGGGGCAGTGAAAGGACTGGTGAGTAGCTTTACAGGATGACTTACACGCCGGGGCCTCCTTTTGACTTTTGCGCCTTACACCAACCACGAAGGTGTGCCTTGGGGCTTTATGGTGGTTGCATCCTACTAGCCCGGGATGCCATTAGAAACATCCGCTCATAAGGACAGCAGGTGCTTGGCTTCTCTCATACCATAACTACTTGTTTTGGGGCAAACCCAGGGGCGCGCGTGCACATCGCGCGTTCCAGAGACAAGCGATGGAAAACGTTCGCATGGGCTTGCGCCCGGTACGCGGCCGCACGTCCAAGGGGCTTGCGCTAGAAGGGGCGCAGGGGCATGCGCCCGATGGGTGACCGCACGACCGATGGGTCTTTTATTCGTACAGTATTTTGAGAAATCTCCTTGATGCTCTGCTCAGCCCATACGCCCTGAACGCCAGATGACTCATCTGGGACCTGAGGGGCGTTATATGACATCCCTAGCACCATTCCAGGTACGGCTTGAAAACGACTATTCGGGTGGCACGTTGCTGCAGAGCCAAGCGTGTTTGGGGGACCGCCCAACCCTGCAGCCGGCTCTGACCGCCTCTTCTGATCTTCGGGGCCCCGACCAAGGCGCAGGGGCAAATGCCCCCTAGTATGGGCGATGAGGCCAACGCCCGTTGGCTGGCTCCCTTCGGCGCGGGCGATATGGGCAGCGCCCAGGGGCTTCTGAAGCAGGAGCTAGGCGGTGTGGGCAGCGTCCAAGATCCTCAAGGAAAGAGCCGGGCGGTGGGAGCAGTGCCCGGGGCCCTTCAGGACGGGGCGGTATGGGCAGCGCCCAGGATCCCCAAAGCAAGAGCCGGGCGATGGGAGCAGCGCCCGTGGTCCTTCGAGGCAGGCGTGGGACTGTATGGACAGTTCCTTAACCATCGTTTGGACTTTGGAGAGCAAACTCAGCGCAGGCGGTCACTGTGACTCTGCTACTGTCTTCTGCTGGATGAAGACAGCAAAAGCGCATGGGCCCTCTTCCGGGCGTTGGAGCTAGCGCCCAACGTTACTCTTCTTTGGATGACATAAGTTCTGCCCGCCCGTCACTCCGTGGGCGCTGGGGGTAACGCCCGAATCGATCCTGGGGAGGCATCGTAGGGGCATGTGCCAGAGGCCTTGCTCTCTGTTATGTGCTCCCATTATAACTAGCCGAGCTAACAAGCAGGACAAGGGCGCCTTCTTCCTTGCGACTTATCAAGTCACTGCAGAGGGGGTTCAACCCCTGCTCAGGCCGAGCGCACCGCCGCCGCGCAGGGCTGGTGCAACCGCCGTCGCGTCGAGCTAGCCCCGCATCCGCCGCGGAGGGAAAAAAAAAGGGGGAAGCCTCGTGGTCGGCCGCCGCAGTTGCCGGGCCGAGAAAAATCCATCACTACCTCTGCGCGGTCCAGGAGGGCAGGCGTCGCCGCTGCTTGCCGCTGCTGCCAAGGAGGAGGGCTAGGTCCCAAGGGCGATTGCTGCCGATGCCGTCGTCGCCGGGCCAAGCACGCCCCGCTTCCGGCGGGCCTGGCAGGTCTCGCCACGCGGAAGAAGAGAAAGGGGGGGCACCGCTGCCCCTTGGGGAGACGGACCTTGCTGCTAGCACTCCTCTGCGTCGGTAAGCGTTGCCGCCGCCGGATAGAGCAGGTTTCCCGGGCGCTCGGCCGGGCTGGTCCTATCCCGTGCGTCGCCGGGCCGCGTGGGGCTTGTGGCCGCCGGGCCAGGCGGGTCCCGCAGCACGGAGGGAAGGGTGCTGCCGTACTCCCTTGAGTAGGCGTCGCTGCCACAGGGGTGAGCAGGCCTCGCCGCGCTCTCAGGCGAACGCCGCCTCTGCGCCGAGTTGAACCGGAGAGCTACTGCGCAAGCTTCAACCTCGTATCCGGCTGTCAGAGGTAATCCCCTAGCTTTATTTCTGTTCGAACATGGTTTTGTGGTGTCAGTTTGGGTTAATCATGGACTTAAACCCCAAAAGCGTTTGCAGCAGGGTATGTATAAAAGGAGCTTGGCTAGTGCTTCCGAGCGCAGGGGGTGAACCGAAGCTGGACTTGCTGAGACGGCTTGGAGACAGGTTTGAGCGGGGCCTTCCATGCTTCCTGACTTCCCTTATTTCTGTTAGCGGTAGTCGGGCCTTAGTTCCCAGACAAGGAGGGAGGAGGGCTGATCCGGCTGGGGACCTAGCTCTTATGGCGACGGGCATCTGCCTGCTTTCAAAAATGTCACCCTTGCACCACTGAGTTACACTTGACGCCAACGATACATTGGATTTTGCAGGCCACGGGTGTGCCATTAGCTTAGCAGCCACGCGCGTAGCCAGGGGGGCGTCGACCTTCCATGGGTAAGGCTACGTGCACGATGATGTTACATGACTCTTTTTGTTGGTTGTTCGCGATAGACCATTTGCTATGGATGACTTCATTCTTGCTTGCAGGAGACCGCCCTCGCGACACCCTTACTAAGGGTAAGAGGAAAACGGATGAGACCGCCCCCGCCAAAGGGAAAGTCAAGAGCAAGCCCCTTCGCAGAGAGGACCACCATGCGGCAGACATGGACATGATGGGTCCTGTCGGTTCCGCCGCTGGCGCGGACCCGACAGGCGACGAAGGGTTTGCCTCGAGGAAGCGAGGTGGACCACGGGCGTCGGAGCTCACCGACGGGATAAACTTTCTCTTATCCGAAGGGGGAGTCGCCTCACTCCTGGGGACGTGGAATTTCCCGCGCCGGGGGAGAGGCCTAACCCTCCGCCAGGGTACGTGGTGGCTCTCAAGGCTTGGGTGGACGTAGGCTTCGGGCTCCCGATGCACCCCTTCATCAAGAGGTATACTCAGGCGCTAGGAGTGGAGCTTTCTCACCTTAGCCCGAACCTCTTTGTTCGGCTGAGGATCTTCTTATGGCTATGTGAGACGGCCATCCCAGGGACGCCCATGGAGCCATCCGTCGCCTTGTTTGACTACTTCTTCCGCTCTCAGCGAGGGGACTCCCGGAGGGGGCCCTTGGGGTCCGTCTTCACTTCCCCACGACATGATGACGAGTTCCCTGTGCATGCCTTGAAGGAGTGCTGGCCCTCCGCCACGAAGAAGTGGTTTTACTCGGTGAGGACTTCGTCTACACCGGATCTCACCCGTCCTTGACGACACGGACGTACCCCGAGATGGGTCGTCTCACCGATGACGACTGGAAGCTACGCAACGCCATCCGGGAGGTACGTGCGAGGAAAGGCGCCCGTGACCTGATGGAGGAGATGACCCTCCTCAACCTCAGCACCCTCGTTCAGCGTGCTAGGTTGGGGTTCCACGGTGGCCTTCACCCTGGCATTGGGAAGGGTAAGGGCCTTTGAGCTTTCTCTTCTTTTCTTCGGCATTTTATCCCTTCACATCTCATGGTTTGCTTTCTATGTGCAGTTCGCTCCTTGGAAGCAGCAAGAGAGGAGGCTGAGTCGATTCTGGGAAGATGGTGCATGTCTGAGGCACAAGGTTATGAGGATGAGGGCATCCCTCCGGAGGGAAGGAACTCCGTGGCTGAGGCATTTGGCCTCGCCTCCCCACGGGTGGCCCAGCCGCACCAAGCTAAAGGAAAGGGCCAGGCAAGACCACGGGAGGGGGCCCGGACCTCGCCCGCTAAAGCACGTGCCAAGAGAGCCGCTGGGACGCGTGTTGGTGGCACCTCACAGCAGGGCGCTGCCCCTCTGTCCCGCGCCACGGGCGAGAGGGGCCCTCTCCGGGCAGAGCCTCGAAGGCCTCCGCCATCTCCCGCCCCTAAGGGCAAAGGCGCTAGGGGTCTTGATAAGAAGGGGGCGTCCATCGGGAGGCACCGCCCTCCAACAGCAAAGTAGCGGCGGCGTTCACCTTCACCTTCCCCGTCCATGACATCCAGCTCCTCCAGCGAGCTGCGTGATATCTTGAGCGAGGAGCTCTGGGCGCGTTCGGCGGCTCGCCGGGAGATTGAGGGGCTTCTGGGCGTTGAGACAGAGGGCCCGATCACTTCTCCGGCTAAGGCCGGGGTAGGGGAGGAAGTTGGATATGCCTATCTCGACGACATCGAGTCTTTCTTTCGCTTCCCAGGAGGTATGTGTCCATGATCTTTGTAAGTTGTCACGGGGCTTGGACGTTCTCTTAACAACTCTAACTTGCTCTCCTTCTCTTTTGTAGAACCAGTGGAGCACGAGACGCCACCCACGATGGAGCCCCCCATGCCTACTGTGCCTCCGGGGGCTCCAGCGGATAATGCGGCTACCCCATGCTCTCCCATGCAAGCGGCCCCATCGCAAGGCGGTCAGGGCGGTTCCTCTAGTGCCCTTCCCGAGTACGCCATACCTCATACGCTAGATGCGGAGGCGATCGAGACGACTCGCCTCTTGGTGACGGAGCGGGTGCAAAGGTACATGGCGGACTTGGTGCCTGATGATCCCGGGAGGTTCTTGGAGGTGTTGAGGGAGAAGCTAGCGACCACAGTGACCCTCCAGTACCAGGTACCGTGAACCTTTATTTTTAAACGTGTTTCCCCAAGCTCAGGATTCTCATGCATGGCTTGCTTTGAGACTTCTTGCTTACACCTTTTGCAGCTACGCGATGAGCGATGTTCTCTTGACAGAGTCCCGGAATAGTCGGGAGATGCTAGCGATCCCCACCACGTCGTCTGAGGAAGACCCAGAGGCCCTCAAGCGGGCCTTGCTGCAGGCCCAAGAGGGCGGAGGGCGCGGGTGGTCGAGCCGAGAAGTCCTGACAGCGAATCAAGGACTTGGAGGCTGACTTGGAGAGGTCTCACGTGGTGATACGGGCCGTGGGGCGGACGCGGCGCCCATGAACAAAGGTATGAAGCGGACCGGAAGACTATGGCTATATCTCTCATGAATCTTGCCGTGCTGGTCCAGGTCACTTTGAAGGAGCTTGGGGCGAGGGTGGAGGATCTCCCACCTCCCTCTGAGGATTGGGAGGAGTGGGCTGGCATCTTACGGGGCCGCGTCAGTCTCCTTGCCAGAGCCAGCGATGACAAGGGCAAGGCCTTTGCCAAAATCGCCTTGGCGCGGGGTTGCGACCATCTCCGCCTCTCGACATCAAGGGCAAGGAAACCATCCTTCTGCGCCGAGGGTTGTACACCCGGGAGGTGCGTCAGGCGCTCGTGAGGTAGCTATACAGGGATCCCTTGTGGGAGGCTTCGTGGGCAGCCTCACTAGGGTTCCCAGAAGGTTCGGACCGAGGCGGCAGGAGAGGCCCGAGCTCGGGCATGTATGACTTCCTCCGAGCGTGCTTGGTGTATTTTGCTAAGTAGCTAGGTGACTCATGCTTACAGTACTAGAACCCTTAACTTGTAAGGTGTAGCACTCCTTTAGCGATAGACGATCTTCACTCGTAGCATTCATGATGGTCTACCGACATGCTCCCTTTAGTTTGTATGAACTTATTTTGATGTTATGACATGAATGACTTATGACTTTTGCCATGCTTTGTTTTAGGATGTGCCCTGGATGGCAGTTGGTATTCGCTATAAACGAAGTGCTCAAAGGGCTCGGGCGCCACGCCGATTATGCCCGCCAAAGAAGGCTTGTCGCAAGACCGGGCGACTTCATGGGGGCATGATCGTGC
The DNA here is from genome assembly GCA_036346275.1 of Otatea glauca. Taxonomy (NCBI): domain Eukaryota; kingdom Viridiplantae; phylum Streptophyta; class Magnoliopsida; order Poales; family Poaceae; genus Otatea; species Otatea glauca. The sequence goes on from CM070717.1 coordinate 36,484,561, forward strand.
CTTGGGTCCCTGGAGGGGCCCAAGGTGCGGGCGCCCCGCCCGAGGGCCATTTAGTTACTTCTCCCCAAAGAGGGGGAAGCAACTCCTGTTGTGCTATGCGTGAAGGGGGCGAGCCCCCCGCGTCTTTAGACAGTGCGGGAGTGTTTCCCTCCTCGCCCGTCGAGAGGACTCGATCCTCGTCGCCCTTGGGCGAATTAGCCTTGTCTTGGCCCTAGGGCCACTTATGGACATCGGATATAAGGCCTTGCTTAGGAGGCGAGCGTCTAGCTTATAGCATAGCTCACTTAGGAGCGTCGCGAGTTGTTAACTCGATTCCTCCTAAGGGGCTCGTGTATGTGCCCACCGAAGGGATGTCTCGAGGCAACGCTCTTTGCAATAAGAAAGGTTCCTATTGTTTCCGTGGAGAGTACTTTAACGGTGACCCGGGGGTCGTTTCGGCTTAGCGCCAGGGGTCCATGGAGGACTAAGCCATGGAGCACCCTATGACTTAGGCAAGACGCCTCAAGTCGTCGCCCGCTCCCTGGGTCCAGCAGGGAGAGGGCCGCCCGAGGGGGATACGGAATGTCCAGGCCGCTCGGGGCTTTTTCAGGGGTAGGCCTCGGAGGCCATGCGCCCCGGAACTCGTCCCAAGAGGGGCACGAGGTTCTAGCCTATCCCCCGCAGCTACGTGAGGGGGATGGGTTCTTAAAGACTACCACACAAGCGATAGAAGACATGCAAAACTTAACTTGATACTTCATTGATGACCTTAGGAGGGTTTACATCAATATGAGGTAAGTGCCGATACGGCTTACAAAAAAGCTTAAATGTAAAACTTCTTGAGCTTGTCAGCATTCCATGCATGCTTGAGTGTCTTGTCTTCCATAGTAGAGAGGTGGTAAGCCCCTGAGCCCAAGACCGCTGAGACGCGGTAGGGTCCCTCCCACTTGGGGTGGAGCTTGCCCTGACCTCCCGGGTCGGTGACCCTTTTTAGCACCAAGTCCCCCAGGAGGAAGGTCCTCTCTCGCACCCGTTTGTTGTAGAAACGAGCGACCTCTCGTTCGTACGTGGCGTGCTTGACGAGTGCGCGATCACGGATTTCCTCCGCGAAATCCACTTCCATCTTGTGATTGTCTTCGTTCATCATGAAGTTGATGGGTAGGGCTTCTGAGAGCATCTCTACTCGGAGGGAGCGGTGGCGGACTTCTGCGGGGAGGACGGCTTCTACTCCGTACACCAATGAGAAGGGTGTTCGCCCCGTGGAGCGGCTAGGAGTAGTGCGCATCCCCCACAGGACACTGAGGAGTTCTTCCGCCCATAGCCCGTGCTTGAGAGTGCTTTTTTCGAGTCGACGGCGGACGCCTTGGAGGATTAGGCCATTGGCCCTTTCGACCGCCCCATTGGATTTAGGGTGAGCCACTGAAGCGAAACAGAGAGCTGTCCCGATTGAATCACAAAAGTCCCTGAAAGAGGAGGCATCGAACTGGGTTCCGTTGTCCACAGTGAGCTCCTTCGGGACCCCGAAGCGGCACACAATGTTCTTCCAGAAAAACTTTTGCACCACCCGGGATGTGATTGTTAGCAGCGGCTCCGCTTCAACCCACTTAGTGAAGTAGTCCACCGCCACCACCGCATGCTTGTAGCCCCCCTTGGCCGGCGGGAATGGCCCGAGCAGGTCCATGCCCCACCGGGCAAAAGGCCAAGTTATCGAATGCAGTGCAGAGGTGCAATGGGAGTGGTGAGCCGATGCCATCCTTTGGCGACCTTCACATGTCTTGAGGGTTTCCATGGCGTCTTGTATCATTGTAGGCCAATAGAAGCCCTGCCGTAGTGCCTTTGCCGCAGTTGCTCTAGGCGCAAGGTGTGAGCCACAGAGACCTTCATGCACCTCCCGCAGAAGTGAGATCCCCTCTTCTTTTGGGAGGCACCTGAGCAGTGCGGAAGCCCCTTTTTTGTATAGTATCCCATCGAGGAGTACATAGGTTTTGGCTTTCTCAAAGAGTCTTCGGTCTTGAGCGCTATCCTCCATTTCTGTTTTTCCTTGGATGCACTCTTGGATTGGGGTCATCCACGTTGTGGGTGGTGTTGGGATCTCTCCAACCATCAGGAGTTGTTCAGGACCTTCTTTCCCATTAGGGTCTTCCTTGATGGATGGTGTGTCAAGCACCTCAAGGAAGACCTCCGGTGGGAGTGGCTCTTGGGAACTTCTTTGCTCGGGCCAATCGGTCCGCCTTGATTGTCTCCACGGGGATGCGGCGAGCTTCCATCCCAAGAAGTATCGTTCCATTCTACGCCGTTGAGGTAGCCGGCCATCTTGGAGTCAAGGCATTGATAGGACTTGTCCATCTGATTGACAACTAGTTGGGAGTCTCCCAGGATTAGGAGGCGTCGGACCCCCATAGCCTTTGCGAGGCGGAGCCCCAGAAGGAGAGCCTCGTACTCCGCCATGTTGTTGGTGGGATTGAAAGAGAGGCGCGCGGCGTATTCCAGTGCCTTCCCCTCAGGGCTCACGAGAACAACCCCGGCCCCTCCACTATTCAGGCGTTTGGAGCCATCAAAGTAGAGGGTCCAGTGGGGTCGACGGAGGGTGCGCCCGCTACCTCTTCTGGGACTTGGGGGTTTGTCCATTCCGCCACAAAGTCTGCGAGGACTTGGGACTTGATGGCGGTCCTTCCAACAAGCTTGAGGGAGAAAGGCGCTAGCTCGGTTGCCCACTTGGCTATTCTTCCGGTTGCCTCTTTGTTGCCCATTACTTCGGCTAGCGGATAGCCAGTAGGGACCATGATGGAGTGCCCGAGGAAGTAGTGTCGGAGCTTCCGTGACGCCATGAGGAGTGCGTAGCATATCTTCTCCACTTCCGTGTATCTTGTCTTTGCGCCTGTGAAGGCCTCGCTGACGTAGTACACGGGTCGCTGGACCCCGTCCCTCTCCCTGACTAGGATCAAGGCCGCGCGACGGGTCGCGCAAGGTACATGAGGAGGGGTTCCCAGTATCGGGCTTGTCAGGAGTGGGGGCGTAGCCAAGTATGACTTGAGATCCTCAAAGGCTTTTTGGGCCTCCGGGGTCCAACGGAAACCTTCTAGCCCGCGTAGAATTTTGAAGAAAGGTAGTCCTTTCTCGGCCGACCGTGACATAAAACGCCCAAGAGCCGCTACGCGACCCATAAGACGCTGGACCTCCTTAATGGATCGTGGCGGCTCCATTTCCAGGATAGCCCGGATCTTCTCTGGGTTGGCCTCAATTCCCCGATGAGAGACGAGGAAGCCCAGAAGCTTGCCTCCTTTGACCCCGAAAATGCATTTTTCAGGGTTTAACTTGAGGTCGAACTTGCGAAGGTTCTCGAAGGTTTCACGAAGATCCTCGGATGCGTTGAGGCCACGAGCTTTTCACTCTGGCGTCGTCGACATATACCTCCACGTTCCGACCCAGCTGGTCCTTCAGAATGAGGCATACAAGGCGTTGGAAAGTGACCCCCGCATTCTTCAACCCGAAAGGCATGCGCAGGTAGCAGTAAGTGCCCACCGGGGTGATGAAGCTCGTCTTCTCCTCATCTTCCACGGCCATGCGGACTTGGTGGTAGCCCGAGTATGCGTCCAGGAAGCTCATTAACTCGCACCGGAGGTGGAGTCGACTAACCGGTCGATGCGAGGAGCGGGTAGTCGTCCTTCGGGCATGCTTTGTTAAGGTCAGTAAAGTCGACGCACATGCGCCACTTACCGTTGGACTTCTTGACCAAGACAGGATTTGCGAGCCACTCCGGGTGCCTGACCTCCCGGATGAGGCCAGCACTTAAGAGCTTTTCAATTTCCACCTTGATAGCTTGACATCGCTCGAGGGAGAGCTTGCGGAGCTTTTGCCTCACCGGAAGACGCTCGGGCCTCACGGCGAGGTGGTGCTGAATCACCTCGCGGGGGACGCCTTTCATGTCCGACGGGACCCAAGCGAAGACATCCGTGCTGGTCCTTAGGAACTCGAGGAGCTCCTCTTCCACCCTTTCTGGGAGCTCAGCTCCGACCCGGACGGAGCGCTCGTCGCCCGGGCCAAAGAGCCTTATCACCTTTGGCTCCCCTTCAGGGCGAGGCTTCAGGGGGTAGTTTTCCAGCAGAGACTTGTCTTTGGCTATCTCCATCAGGGGTGATAAGGACGCGTCCCCTTTCGAGCCCCCCACTTCGAGCATGTGGACTTCATCGGAGTCGGTGGCCGCCTTATGATAGAGACGGCGGGCCAAGTCTTGGTCGCCCCTTATGGAGATTACTCCGTGAGGCCCCGGTATCTTGAGGCATAGGTAGTTTTGGTGTATTGCTGCATTGAAACGGTTGAGTGTTACCCTTCCCATGATGGCATTGAAAGGCGACTCGACGTCAACGACGTCAAATCTAACTGCTTCCGTGCGATGGTTCTCCCGTGAACCAAATGTCATGAGGAGCTCAATTCTTCCCAGAGGTTGGATAGATTTTCCTGGGACAAAGCCCGTGAGAGGGCGGTCGGACGGGAGCAAGATGCCTTGGTGGTAGCCCCCGCGATTCCCATAGCTCCTTGAGTGTGCGAAGATAAAGTATGTCTGGAGTCGCCCCATCAACAAGAATACGGAGACTTCACGCTTGGATATGGTGGCGGTTACCAAAAGGGCGTCGTCATGGGGAACCTTAGGCCTCTAGCGTCCTCCTCTGTGAAGCTTAGTGGGATGTTCGCCCATTTGGGGAGCACTTCAAGGTTCACCCCACCACATTGATTTCCCGACGTACTCCTTCCTTTGGCGCTTGGACTCATGCCCATAGGTGAGCCCCAAGATGACATTCACTGTTTATGCGGCACTTGGAAAGGAGCTCTTGTTCAAGATTCGGAGGTTCCACAGAGAGGCCCACTGTGAGGCGGTCGAGCACCGGGTGGATTGCTTGGAGAGGCATGGCCTCCGGCCCACTGTGGCGGGTGGAGACCCCCGGCGTGGCTCGGGACCACGCTTGAGGATCCTGGCCACTTCGGCGGCGTACTGGCGGCACTCACTTGTGTCGTGCCCGTTCATTTTGTGATACGCACACCAGCGGCCGTCTCCTTGATCTTGGATACCCCTTTTTTCCCGGGGGCCTTCGTCACGAGCTCGAGGAGCCTTAGGCTTTGGACCCTTCTTTGGTCCTTTGGAAGCACCGTTCCCCTGGGGTGGCGCGTCGGTCACAGCGAGAATTTTGGAGTCGCGACCTCCGCTGGTGCGGTCCCTCCGATCCTTGTTGTTTTTCCCGGAGGAGCCCTTTAGCCTTCTCCTGTGGAGTCTCCCGACTTGCGGGAGGAGCCCCCGTTTTACCAAGTCATCCTCCTCCCCGCGGGCATACTTCTCAACGACCTCGAAGAGCTGTTGGGTGGTTTTTGGGGGATCCCTCCCCAGCGCCCGGTTTAGCTCGCCGGGGAGAAGTCCTTCTTTGCACGCGTTAATGACCGTGGAGTCTGGGGCGTCTGCCACTTGGCTCCGCACCCGGGAGAAACGCTTGAGGAAGTCTCGCGTGGACTCGTCCTTTTGTTGCTTGACCGTGAAGAGCTGATTGGGAAGCATGGGGCGCTTGTAGCTCCCCTGAAAGTTCGCACTGAACTCTTCGCGTAGCTGGCCCCAAGAGTGGATGGAGCCCCTCTTCTGGTTGAAGAACCAAGACCGAGCGGTTCCTGAGAGGAAGAGCGGGAGGCAGTTGCACATCTCCGTCTCCCCGCCTCCTCCCGCTCGGATAGCCGTGGCATAGACCTCCATGAACCGATTGGGATCAATCCCCATCGTATGGTGCGATGTTCGGTTGGCGAAACTTGGCCGAACAGTGTCTCGAGATACCTCGGCGAGAGGTTCCGGTCCTGGGCCATCTCCATCTTCACGCCGGCGGGGAGAAGGCGACCTCGAACGACGGCGGTAGCGACGACGAGAGACCTCGGAACTGGAGGAGCTAGAAGCTCGTGGACGACGACGGCGCCCGCGTTCGGGAGAGTCGGGGCGCTCCCGACGCCACGACGACTGGGGCCCGCGAGACCCCAGACTCAGCCTCCTCTCCCCGGCGGTGGTTACGACGACCGGGAGAGGCAAGAGCCCGCTCTGGGCTGGCAGAACGATGACTTCTCCCTTCGGCTTGACTCAGCTGGGCTAGATGATGACCACCTGAGCCTCGTGAGCGTCCGAGGGTGGCCGCGAATTGATTCCCCTGTTCCCCGGGTAGCGTCCTTGGAGGAACGGGTGCCTTCGATCTCGGAGGTTCTCCCTCCGCCCCGGGCCACGTCGCTCCTCGAGGGTGAGAGTCAGCTCCAGCCGGAGGGAGTTGATCCACCATCTCCGGGGGTAGGCGCATCTGCCCGGGAGGAGGAGCTTGCGGGGGAGGTCCCGGGGCCCTCGCCGGACACGGCGCAAACCCGGGCCTCGGGGGCTGCGGTGGAGGTACGAATTGCCACGGCACGGTAGGTGCTCCTCCAAAACCTGAGCTCGGTGCGCACAGTGGCCAGAGCGGAGCCCCGCTAGTGACCACCGCATGAGTATGGGGAGGGGGATTGTAGAGATTACCTCCCTGCTCACTCCCGAGGCGGCGGTCGGGCCCCACGCGCCTTGGATCGGTGGCGATTTGGACCGAGGGTGGCGGTAGGAGCGGCGAAGGTGCGGGAGGACCCTTGGGGACGGTAGGAGGCCATCATGTAATCCACCGCTGCGCCTCGTGCGGCTTCCACGAGCACGCCATTGGGACAAGTCCAAAGGCTCGGCGAGGGTGGCTCGGGGTCCCAACCCTGCGGCGACGGCGATGTCTCGGGATTGTTGCCCCAGGCCCGAGGTAGCCAGAGCGAGGGGGGAGGAAGTGTTCTCAGGGCCCGGGGCTTGAAGGACGTTGTCCACCCCGGGGTGGACGGCTCCGATTTCAGAGGGAGGCGCTCGCCTAGAGGTCCGGCGAGGAGGAGGATCGTCGACTTGCTCCTTGCGCTTCAGGGCTTGAGGAGGCTTGGTGTGCTTCTTAGTAGGAGCCATAGCCTTTGAAGTTAGCTACGAGTCTCCCCACGGACGGCGCCAAATGTCGTATGTTTGTAAACGTGACACAAGAGGGAGTGGACGCGGGCCGTCTTACGGGCCTACGTCCAAGAGAGAAAGAGTAGACACAAGGGTTTATACAGGTTCGGGCGCTTAAGCAGGCGCCCTACTCCTGTCGGTGTGTTCCCCGGGGGGAGTAGGGAGGAGGCTCCTGGTCCAAGCTCCCGAGGGACACACCAGTAGTTTAGTTTTTTTGTATTCAATCCGAGTCCCCCTCAGGTATGGGTTACAGTGGGGTTTTATAGGCGCCCAGCCTGTTACACAAAATACTATCCTACCCCTATTGTAGTAGCTTATACAAGGGTATCTTGGTCATTCCTACGGGGAGGTAGCGGATACCACGTCACCATCTTGCAGGGGCAAGCCTCAGACCTCTGGGCCCCACAGGGTGTCTCTCGTGGGCGCCGTGAGTTGGGAGGCGTCCCGTGAGCACCATGGGGTGGAGGGCACCGCCGTGGGTGCCATGACCCCGTGAGACCGCGGGGTAGGAGGGCACCTCCCGTGAGGTAGGAGGCGCCCGACATCCGCGGGGTAGGAGGTACCTCCGTAGACACCGTGGGGTGGGAGGTACCTTAGTAGAAGCCCGCGAGTAGGAGGCGCTTCGTGGGCGCCTCCTTTTCTCCAAAGATCAAGCGGGGGCTTGTCCCGTGTCCTGTAGCCAGGGACCCTTGACTAGTGCCCTGCAGCCGGGGCCCTCTCTCAGGGCCCTCTATGCGGGAGGCTTGTCAGGTGCCCTGTGACTAGGGCCCTGGCCTTGGTCAGAGGGATATGCCTGCGAGGGTATGAGGGGACTTCCCATCAACACCAAGGCCTTCCCTCCGAACGTTGGTGTGTTGTTCCCCAACAGTGTTCTTCATAATTGTATCTCAATTTGATAGTATCATTTGTATTTCCTAAATTGTATTGAAAAATTTAGAAACCTCCTATTCACCCCCCTCTAGTCGGTTATCCTTGATCCTACACTTGGCCAGAGCTGTGCTATCTGCTCGAGACTTTTATGTGGATTTTTACTACCGGTCCCTCTGCCTGCAGGCTGTAGCCTGTGATCTGTGAATATTCTTCTGCCAGATCATGATTTAGGGAGGATGGGCCGATGGGGTGCAGTGTAGACTCAGGATGACTGAGCAAATCGGCCGTGACTACTCGGGGATAAGGTTCATGTACAGTCCTGTAACTTAAACCGTCTTGATAGGTAAAAATTGTTGAATTGAGCGAACAAATGATCTGTATTTCTTAATAGTGTTTTGAAACAGTATATCTACAATACTAAATCAGTACAGTGTTTTTGAATAATATTTCTCAAAGATCTAATCGGTTTATACGAAACTATTAAAGTTGCGGTGGTTATAACAAATTAACAACTGATTTGATCTCCGTGCGTCGCCCGGGCATGTCAACGTCGATGGCTGCGGTTTGCATCGTTGGCTGACTTGGCGAGTTACTTTTTCTAGTTTTCTTTGCTAACAACTCAACGATGCCTGCCGTGGATAGGGATCCTGCCAATTCTTGCCGTTCTTACTGTCAAAATCGACGACCTCAAGAAGGGCCCGCACTAGTGAGTTGATTTAGAGCTTTTTCCGGTATACTAAATTCAAGCAAATTAACTAGTATTTATTTATACTTTTTTTCTTCGATAATAAAATAGTAGAATATTATCAACAACCCAATGGCCGACCTGACTTCACTTTCTACCGCATACTACCGGTAAAATACACTAAAAATTTCTCTAGATTTAACAAAAAACTTCCAGATTCACGGCAGGTAAAGGGCCATGTTGCTGTCATTCTTACGCTGGCACATACAGATACAGTTCATTTGGTACACATTCGTTGGAGGTTTCAATGTTCCCATATTGTTAGCCACCTGATCGACCAGAGGTCGACACTCCAGACACGCACATCCCATGTTCCCTCATGCCCTCATCTCAGCTACCAGGTTGCTCGTCCGACAAACAATGGGGGCCCAGAAGGCATGGCCATGGCCATTTGAATTAAAAACAGAGCATAAGAGTACTTGAAAGTTGAAAGAGATCAAAGCTTTGAGATAGGCTCGAATGATTTACTGATAGGATGAAATGGAACACGGCTATAGAAACCTATGTCTATTGCTAGCAACGCCACGTCAAACAGTTCTGAAGAAAGCGCACCACGGCACTTCAGCAGTGCCTTCGTTGACATGAATGTGGATGTTTCTACTACAGAAAGGAATTAGCAACGGAGGAAGCATTTAAACTGATGATGTTCTTGGCAAAGCTCCAGCCATGAGAATGTAGTGAAGCTCAGACAACATATCGATAGGTCACGTATCTTCCAGCAGTCTCACTGGCTCGGATGATCTTCACAACCTGCCCACGTTTCATGCCGTAGTATCTTGCTATTGGGTCAGTAATCTGAATTCGGGGGAGCTGCATCATAAGACATCCAAAATCATCAGAACAGGAAGTATTAGTATATTAGAATTGAGAAGTATCAACAGGTGGAAGTCAACAGAGTAGTTTATATAACTAGGCTTGAAGTTTATCTTTGTTGATGATTATGAGGTGAGCCGAATGGTATAAAACCAGTCACTGAGATGAACATCCCCGATACAGCAGGTCAGCACATTTGCATTCTTCACATTTTAACATAATGCAACAAAATATGCACCACAGAAAATCACACACTGTGGTACCTTAAAAACTTCGTGTTGACACAAACTTCTAAAATAAATATGCAGGATCCATTTAAAAGGTATTAACCTCTGAAAGCATCACTTTCCAAGCAGATATTAGAGTATCCATACTCAAGTTCTAACAGAGCTTTGAGATCTCCATTCTACTAGCTTATGATGTCATCACCTGCATTACTCTTTTAGCAACGTACGGCTTTACGTCTTAGGCATGATAAGTTTCTTACGCTCATTTTTCACTAAACTAGTATACAATCCTTGTGTTCCTAAATTATGATCAGCCATAGTTTTTAAACTAAGAAGACTTTAAACTCAAAAGTCATGTCCAGGTCCCAATTGCAAACAACAGCAGTAACAAGTTCAACAGGACATACCCCTGGTTTTACTTCTTTTCTTAACAATTAGAAAAAGATAGCAATGTTAGTAAAAAATGAGCATCAAGTTTTGGATACCAATGGTTGAAACCATATATCCAACTATAATTTCTCTACTAACATTTTAACTTGATATGAAGACCAAATGCGACATGTAAAGCTCTTTTGTTGTTTCGTTAGAATTGACATATCATATGGAAGGACTAAGCATAGGTCTGTGACTTCTCATTAAGTTATTCCCACAGTACAAAACTGCAATTGTCTAATGTATGTACCACTTATTCTTTTTGCAGCATCCATGGGCAGAAAACACATTTCGTTGTTAGTTTGTTAAACTATTGACTGCAAGTTAGTACAACTCATGAGGCTAGCAGCAGAGATCAAACTCTGAATGCAGTAGCAGAGTAAATGAAGAGGGCATTTATATTCACAAGCTACAAAGTCTTCACCAAGCTGAAAATAACTAGCCAACTAGGAGTCAATGATATACTCTCTGGAATATACCGTATCAGGGCAAGTTATGAGATGTTTCATGTCAACCAAAACACTTTCTAATATGCATAATGCAGGCCTGAAGGAAAACTTGAGTCGTAGTTTAGTGATAATTGCCCATGGGTGTTATATATAAACCATCTAATGGTGTACAATGCTTAACACAGGAATGAATTTTTGATGGTGCTATGCTTATATCGATTTGAATACCGGGCCGGTGACAAAAGAATAGGCAAATTTATCCTACCTGGGTTTCTTTCACAGTGTACCGCTCGAGCAGCGTCTTCTTCTGCTCAGACGTCAGGAGCTCGTGCTCCGGCACTAGGACATGCTCCTTAATGTTGACAAGAAGCTCCGATTCCTGCACCACGTTAAACATCAGCCACTGGTTTGCACGGAGAGAGAGAGAGAGAGAGAGAGAGAGAGAGAGAGCATATAGAGACATATGAGAACGAGGTGAAGGATGGTAGGGGTGACCTGGAAGACCTCGAGGTGGTACTTCTGGGAGACCTCCTGCACGGCGCTGCGGGCGAAGGCGCTGAGCGCCTGCTGCACGACGAGTATGCCGCTGGTGACGTTCTCCTGCTTCATCTTCTCGACGTAGCTCCTGATCGTCTTCACGCCGGGCTTCACCTCGTTCGGGAAGAAAACGTAGATCTGGAGGACAGGGCAACATCGTCATTCGTCACACGGCGCCCGGCGGAAATCTCGGGCAGGGAGAGGTGGAGAGGCGCAGGGAGACGGACCTGGTCGGCGGGGTCGGACTTCTTGGCCCGGCTGATGACGAGGTCGTCGCGGCGGACGGGGTCGCCGTAGCGATCGATGAACTCGTGCTTCGACAGGCTGATGTCGCCGTCCACCACGAGGAACCCGCGGTCCCGCAGCATCTGCATCACCGTACGCCGGATGCGGAACAGCCGGCTCGTCTCCTCCTCCGACGCCATCCCACGCTCCCGCCGCGCACGCTTTTCCCCTCTTTTTTCGCCTGATTTTGGTGTGTTTTCGGGGCGCGGGCGCCGGCACGGAAGGCGGTAGGGCAGATGGCGGCAGATAGGGTTTCGAGGTTTGGGGGAAGAGAAGAGACCCACCGCCAACGGTGCCGAGTCTGCCGAGTGACGAGGAGATACAGTATTGGTCGGGGGATGATTCGGTTTGGACTTTGGACGTCGGTTGTTGGGCCGGAGAATGGTGCACTTCTTATCGGTTCCGTGATTCGTACAATCATTTTGGGCTGGGCTGTATAAGCGTTTGTTCCGTGGTAGCATGGTCTATATGCGATGTGCAAGCTTTAGCATGATCCCAACTTGTAGCTGCCAAATATGCGAGTTAGAAATATAGACTATCTCATAGCTCCTAGAATTCTCACGCAACCAGCGACGCCACGTCAGTCCACCCGTCGTCTCCGCCAATCAGCGGCCGCACGCTCTGTGGCTGTCCGATCGACGCCCCGTGGCTGCCTCTCCGACGGATCTTTGCGTGCCGTGGGTTTCGTGCTTCCGGAGCCCTCCACGAGCCTCCCTTTCCCAAACACTCCGCCGACGCAGGCCTCGCCTGCTTCCCTCTCCTCGCCCCGCACTCGCGATCTCGCGCAGCGCAGCCGTGTCCACCTCCTTGCTTGCTCCGCTCGGTTGCGCCTCCTACGCTCCCCCGGATCTCGCATCGCCGCGCCTCCTCCGTCCCAGCGCCGCCGTCTCCACTGCCTACGCCGCCACCTTCTCCTTTCGCCGCATCGCACTCGCGCCGCTGTCGTCTAGGTTTCCGACGACGAGGGGAACCCAGAATGTCAATTCTTTCGCTGCCCTCCATTCATGGTTAGTAGTTCATTTCCTATATGTACTTCTATGTGTGTATCATTGTATCGTTCGTTCATTGAGTGGGTCGATCAATTGTATCCAATACATGTCCATGTTTATATCCGCACTCTGACACCATCTATACAGGTTGTAAGAGGAGCTCTAGACCGAGAGAATCAACAACGACGAGCTCCGCAGGTAGAGGATGAGGGATAGGAACAATGATAAAATGGTCCACCTCGACGGCGACTACCACTGTATTGCTACTGCACCAACCTGAGCCGTAGTTGTGTTTGCCAATACCACGACAACTAGCCCCGTCTATGCCGTCTTGATGACGGTCACTCCATGTGGGTACCTGACAGTGTCCCACTTTTGTCTTAGGGGTGTTTTTCCATAAGATCGATTTGATCTACACCCACCATGTTATGTTTGTTTCAAAAGACGCGCATGTATCGTAGTTTCAATAAGGTTAGTCGGGTCGTGTGTCTTGCCATTTTACCGTAGGTGTAGCCGGTAAAATATGCACTCCAACGAACCATACACGTCATGTAATGCTATATTTCTTCATGCATCATCTCCAAGAATTCCATAGGCTTATATTTTATTGGGTTACTATGTATTGACGCTTCATGACTTGACTGTGTGTCTAAAACACAGCATTTACTATAGCAAAACATCCATATATTCAACTTTTTGACTAAATTTACTATAACGTGCCAATGTTTCTAACATAATTGACTATATCCTAGCTTTTCTCGGTGGATTGACAACACGCACCAGTTTTTCTTAGAGTATCAACAACTTGTTGACCTTTCCTCTGTTGAAAGTTCCTTCTCGCGGACGTAAGTGCACTTCTATTCGCTAAAATTTGCTTCCGCAATACTACATACTAACTGCCTATATAAAAACGAGGCACACTTCACAACAATAGCCAACACTCACTGTAGCTAATTTTGAAAACAAAAAGAGAGGAGTGAGAAGAGAGGTAGAGGGGGTCACTCCACCAGGGTTGGGAATGTCGAACTATAGGGAGATGCTTCGGAAGCGAAAGTGGATTGTTAAGAAGGGGGAACCTACCCTTATTTTTCTTGCAAATGATGCATATGTACCACCAGAGTTTTCACGCCCGTAGTGTGACTACAATAATCCAGTGTGGATCAGTCAATCCACACATCCAGACACCGCCGCCCAGGCGTACTACATGTATAAGGATCATCACATAAGTGAATGTCGTGTATCGATATTTCACATTACATGCTATATTTTAAATATTGCTAACTTTATCTGTGCATAATAGTAGCCGTTGGAGCAATGCTACTTATTTCAATGGATCGACGGGCCGAAGAAATACGATAGGGCATCTATTTAGCAAAAATGCATGTTGAACTACATAGTTGTGCTCGAGAATTTCACTAGTTGGAAACCTTACACTGTAGATGATAAGGGAAAGATCGAGAAGGAGGAGACAAGGGAAAGGCATCAATGGTCCCTGATGCTCCAACTGAAGGTGAGCTTATTTTGGATTGATCAAGCCTAAACTGGACTAAAAAGACAAGTATTTAGTTATCTGTTAAGGCAATACTTGGAACAAGGCCAAAACCCAAGGAAAGACACGATGGACTTTGATGCATAAGATTTATTACTTCAAGGTTGACTACTTTTCCATTCCTTTTTCGATTCCAAAAGACACACATATCTTAGCTGTAGTTCACGTTGATGGTTCATGCATATTGCCATTTATATTGTAGGAGTAGTGAGGTAAACATATGCATCTAACCAAACCCTACGCACATATAATTCAAACCTTTCTTATGAAGTGTTACGTCGGGCTTTAAATGATTTAGTTTTTAAAAAATCATTATTCAACTTCCCTACGTACGCCTTATGAACTCGTAAATTTTGCACCATTTATTTTTATTATTAATAAAGTAGTCGTTATTTTTTAAAAAGAAATATTTAAACTCATCAAAACACAACATGAGAACTATGTCGCTATTTCGATTGACAACAGAACCTCTATCGCTAGTTCAAATGGAGACATAACATCTGTCATCCTCTGAAACTACGACGTAGACTCTGTCATTGTTTCCGTTTGCGATAGAGGTTCTGTTGCAAACTCAAATGGCAAGAAACACATGTTAATTTAAATAATGACATAAGCTTTCTGCGGGCCGTTACATCAAATTATCATCATTTTAAATGGGGACAAGGGTTCTGTCATTACTTGAGTGGCGACACAAGTATAATTCTGTAATTCTTTTATTTGAGTATTTTGTAAATGTAATATTAATAAAAATGTATTATTTTAAAATTTTCGAACACGACCGCAGCTGCAACCCCACATGTCATCCATACGCAAAACCACGTACAGGTTTTGCCCAACTCCAGAAAGGGAAAGCCGGAAAGCCAACCGGAACAACGCGAAGCGGCGCCCTGCTCGCTTCCGTTCCCTCCCTTGTTATTCGCTTCGCCGAACCCACGGCGCTAGACTTCCCGACCTTTCTCGCCTCCTTTCGCCGCCGCTCCCGTGCACCCACGCGGCCGCTCGATTCGAGGTCAGATCCAAACCCCAGCCCTTGTCCGAATCCCGCCGAATTTTTTTTCTAGGTTTTGGTACGGATCTAGGGTTTGCCTGTGGATTTTGGGGGGGGGGGGGTTTGGATTCGGTCGGTTTCCCCCACGGTTTGGCTTTCGCGCTCATGGCCGCTGGACGCCACGGAGGGTACAGGGACTACGAGGAGAGGGAGAGGGAGCTCGACGCGGAGGCTTCCCGGAGGAGCAAGGAGCAGCAGCAACAGCGTCACCACCACCTTGGCAGCCGCCACCACCGCGTCGAGGGCGGGCACAGCAGGGGCGGCCGGGAGATCTCCAACGGAAACGGCCACCGCCGCTCGCCACCGCCCAGGAGCCGCCTCGTGGGTAGGCTCGGGGAGCGGGAACCTGGTGAGGTGCTGAGCGGGAGCGCGTCAGATGACTCTGGTGGGAGGCCGCACAGAGTGAGGGAGAATGGTGTGTCCAGTTCTAGCAGGGAGGGCGAGGCATCCGGGGTGGCGACCCCGTCGCCGAGCAAGAAGAGGAAATTCTCGCCCATAATTTGGGACAGGGATAGCCCAAAACCACCGCCGCATTCTGATACAGCTAGGCTCAACAAAGTGGTGGAATCCGTGCTTGCTGAACTTCCTCCGTCTCCCCCCCTCCCCCCACAGGGGCACATCCTAGAGAGGTTGGCTGTGGAGAAGTCGCCGATGGATGTGGAGCTTGCTGTTGATACCGAGAGCACTGAGCAGTTGCAGGAGGAGAGTAGAGTGCTGGAGGAGGAAGAGTACCCAACAATTAGGAACATATCAACTTCAAGGTGGGCAGGTGCTAATGATGATGAGGAAGAGGGGGCAGCACGCAGGAAAAATGAAAATGTGTCACCTGCCGACTCTGCTGAGTTGGAGCGGAGGAAGAAGGCTTCTAGTCCAGAACTTGGGGAAGTTGTGGCCAGTGATATCTCTGGAGGGAGGACCATGTCGAGGTCGTCTGATTCAGGGAGAATGGGTAATGATGAGAATGAGGATTTGGAAGTAGATAAAAATGACTATATGGATGTTGACAGGGAGGAGGCTAGTGACAGTGATTCAGCACACCATCTGTCAGATACTGATTTGAAGAATAAAGTGTGCAAATCTGAAACCCCTGAGCCTGTGAAGCCGTCACACAGATGTATCAATATGCTTCAAGGTTGCAGAAGTGTTGATGAGTTTGAGAGGCTCAACAAGATTAACGAGGGCACTTATGGTGTTGTATATAGAGCAAGGGATAAGAAGACTGGTGAGATTGTTGCGTTGAAGAAGGTCAAGATGGAGAAGGAGAGAGAAGGTTTCCCATTAACCTCTCTTAGGGAGATAAACATCCTTTTGTCTTTCCACCACCCTTCAATTGTTGATGTTAAGGAAGTAGTAGTCGGCAGTAGTCTAGACAGTATTTTTATGGTGATGGAGTACATGGAGCATGATCTTAAGGGCGTCATGGAGACAATGAAGCAGTCATATAACCAAAGTGAGGTCAAATGTTTGATGCTTCAGCTATTAGAGGGTGTAAAGTATCTTCATGACAATTGGGTACTTCATAGGTAACGGTTGATTTACTTTCTATTCTTGATCTCCATATATTATCCAATCTTTTCTGATGGTGAATATATAATGATATTCGTCTGTCATTTTTCAGGGATCTGAAGACCTCAAACATTTTGCTGAATAACCGTGGTGAGTTGAAAATATGTGATTTTGGGCTTTCTCGTCAATATGGGAGTCCACTAAAACCTTATACTCAATTGGTTGTGACTTTGTGGTACAGGTAGGTCAGCGGCCAACATCAGATTCCTCAGCAGTGTTTTGACATTCTTCTTAAATTATTCACCGTAAGTTCTTTTTATCAATCAGGCTTACCTTTTGCTCCTTGTGGCTACAGGTCACCAGAACTATTGTTAGGAACAAAGGAATATTCTACTGCTATTGATATGTGGTCAGTGGGTTGCATAATGGCAGAGCTTCTGGCCAAAGAACCATTGTTCAATGGAAAAACTGAGTTTGAACAGCTAGATAAGGTATTTCATTTGACTCATGACTGTTGCATACATGCAGCTATTGTAACCTTGTTATGAGATCTCATGGTTGATCTGCTTTCTTGTTACAGATACCTGTAACCCTTCATATAATTGTATTTGATGATATCTCATAATGAGCTACTTTGTTGCAGATATTTAGAACACTTGGCACACCTAACGGAAGGATATGGCCTGGCTATGCCAAATTACCAGGTGTGAAAGTGAATTTTGTCAAACAACCGTAAGTTTCTCCATTTATTATATGCTTCTGTTGTTGTTCTGCCAAGTGTATATATGCTTGTATGACAGGATTCCTATTTTTGAGCTCTCTTTTTTTTCTCAGGTATAACAGGTTAAGGGAGAAGTTCCCAGCTGCATCTTTTTCTGGGCGTCCACTCCTGTCTGAAGCTGGTTTTGACCTGTTGAATAGACTGTTAACTTATGATCCTGAGAAGGTAATGCAACAATGTATACTCTTCAACTGCAATTTGGACTGCATGATTGTTGTATCATCCTTTTATATTTCTTTCTGAGCACACTTGTTTCTCTTGTACAGCGTATATCAGCAGATGCTGCCTTGCAGCATGAATGGTTCCATGAAGTTCCTCTACCTAAATCCAAGGACTTCATGCCAACATTCCCTGCTCTAAACGAACTGGACAGGTAATTTTCACAACCACTTGGTCCACTTGGCTTGATGCTAAAAAATTTCTGTTTCATATAGTCAAATTTATTTACCATTATTTAAATACACAGGCGTATCAAACGGTATTTGAAGAGTCCTGATCCTCTAGAGGAGCAACGGCTGAAAGAATTGCAAGGGAACACAGGCAATCGTGGCCTTTTTGGCTGAGCTAAAACAACTTGTTTGGGTTCTGTTGGTACTAACTGTTATGCTTCATGCTGAACTAATGAGGTCAGATATCTTCTGAGGTGAGATGTGCTATGGACATGAAGTATCACATCTTCTTGGTGTCTACCAGCAACTGATAGTGTTCTTTAGCAGGCTTGGTGCTGGTTTAAGTGGATAAGATTTCTCCTCATGGCCCATCATAGAAATTTTGTTGCAGTTGCAGGGTTAACTCTCCCCAACCAGATTGATCATAAAAGCAAATCTAATCTGCCTGCATCGTAAGGTGTGGCGTGTTGGCTTTTATTGGTTACACCAGTTTCACTTGGAACTTCTGTATGTAAAATATTCCAGATTGGTACGTTGTAAACAATGTTCAGTGCGTTGGATTTAAAATAAGAACATTCTATCATTTTATTCTCTATGCTCCTTGTGCGTTTTATTTTGATCTTTGTATTTTGTTTGCAAGAGATGAAAGAAGCGAAGGGGAAGGATGCCTTTTGCTTTTCACCAGGAAACCAATGGGCAGTAATACAACTTGAAAGGTAAATATATCCAATAGTCATTTACCTCAAGTGATGTATTGCTGACTAAAATAAAAAAAATGATGAGTGCATGTTCTGAAAGATAAATTATACAGGAAGGGTCAGTGTCTTTAAGATTATTTGTGTTGTCTTTACTCATCAAGTGCTGTCTGGAATCTCGATCATGTGCATAGTGTTTTCACAGAGTAAAAACTCCAAATTTTAAAAATAAAGGGAAAAAAGAAAATGATTAATGGAAAGAAAAAGAAAAGTGGAAAAACAGAGAAATGACAATTCGTGGAATACTGGATGGATGTATTCTCCTTGCCACGTCGACAATTTATACATATTGATGTTGGTATGTAACAGACGTTGCAGTATTCACAACACAAAGAGGGCTATTCTGCGCTTTATTATCTCCCATGCGTTATAGGTCAATCAATTGTATGCAAGAAGAAAAAAAAACTATGTTTCTTTGCATTTACTCTCTTTACAAGGCTCTTGTTTAGTGAGTGCCAATTTAATATGCACATGTGTTCGTCGAGCAAATCGGGAACTTGGAGCGAACGCTTGGATATTATTTTTGTTCAGTTGTTAGCTTCCATTGTTCAACTCCGCCTGTGTAATTTTCTACATAGCCTGTCCCAAGCCAGGAGTGTGTTAGCCTAAGATGATTTGGACATCTATAAGGGATGCCTCCTAAGGCACCAACTCCGTCTGTGTAATTTTCTACATAGCCTGTCCCAAGCCAGGAGTGTGTTAGCCTAAGATGGTTTGGACATCTCTAAGGGAGGCCTCCGAAATCACCTATGTGTAGTGGAATTTTAAGTCATCTCAAAAACATAAGAGGCACGGTTCGACCAAGACTAACGTAGAAAGAAGCAGTTAAAAGAAACTTGAAGGATATGAATGTATCCAAAGAGTTGTGGTTGGATAGGAGTGTATGGAAGTTTGCGATACATGTACCGGAACCATGACCTAAGATTAGTTTTCTAAACAAAGGACGTTAAGGCCTTGTAAACGGTCGTTAAAATGGTAAGGTCTTTTGCATTTTACTTTTATGGATATTCTAAGGTTTGTCCGTTTTATCGGACCATTTATTCGGTTTAATGGCCGTTAATGTTTACAAGCCTGTTTATTTTGGGTAAAGTTACAAGATTGCCATGACATGGAACATTATGATATACATGAGATGAATGCTAGCTTTACTTTTCATTGCCACTTGAGCTGTTCATTCATCTAATTATGATTCTTTAATTACATTCATGTCATTTCATCTTTTTTCTTGATGTCACCACTGTGGACAATTGTAGATAGCCTGGTAGTTGTATTATGTATGCATGAAAGAAAATAAATTATATGCTTATTTTGTTACTGCGAACGCATGTATATATTTATCTAAATTCTAAACAGTAAAATTGTTTACAAGGACGCTGTTATGGGCCTAGATAATGTATACTACCGGTGCCAGAAGAAGCCACGGCAAGGAAACGTATCGGCGGCGTGACCAGGATGTTAGGCGCCGGATTTTGGACTATTGCTAGTCGTTCTTTTTCCTTCTGTTAGCATATCAGTTGTTAGGAAAGTTTAGATTCTATTGTTAGTTGCCAAGTTATTTGCATCTATAAGTATGAAAGAAAATCAATGAAAAAGGCAAGAAGTATTTTGCCACAAATTCTCCCTCGGCGGTGCCTTCCGATTAACAGGGCCGGTAGCTCCGTTCGCTAGTTATCCGTCGAGTCGCCGCCACGGCCTCGACGTCCACCTCGATTCGTGCTGGTCAACGGCCGGGTACTCGCCTCTTCGTCCAAGCACATAACAAATTGGTATCAGATTCAAGCGATCCTCCGGCCATGGCGCAACCATCATTGGAAGAACGTATGAACCAGTTGGAGGCATCAATGGCAGAACTGAAGACATCCCTCGGCGAACTCGTGACGATTTCCCGCGCCACGTCTGCAGTCCCGGGCAATCATGCTCCGCCAGGCCGTTTCGTGGAAGACACGGGCCGACGCCAAGACCCGCGCATTGATCGCCAAGAGCGTGTACCTATGCCGGATCCTCCTGGTTTTGGTTCGCATGGTTCGACGCGTTGGCGCGTCCTCGTCGCAATTAACGGGACGCCGAACGACAACCGTGGGACACGGGTGGTCCCTTCGCGCCGCTTGAGCATCGATATTTTCGCGGAGGCGAATGATCCTTCCCATCGTCACCATTGGACCCCACGGCCTCCTCGCCTGGAGCTTCCCAGTTATGACGGCACGGAAGATCCATTGTTGTGGCTGCGTCAATGTGAACGATTTTTCCGACTGCATCAGATTCCTCTACGGGATCATGTTGATTTGGTCGGGCTGCATCTTCGCGGGGAAGCCCAAGAGGTGTTAGATAATTGGCTTCTTGAGGAAGAATGGGTGTCTTGGGAAGATTTCTTCGATACTTTTTTGCAACGCTTCACTCGTCGCTCGGGAGCGGGTCCTTTGGGCGATCTGGTTAACCTTAAACAAGGTACCAGTTGTGTTGACAACTATGCCCGTGAATTCCAACGGCTCCTAGCCCTGCTCCCGTATGGCGCGATCAGTGGAAACATTTACCGCAGGGCTGGCGAAAGCCTTGGCGGCTGACTCCGTCGCGAACGCCCACGTGACCTCGCCGAGGCGGTTGGGTTTGCGCGGGTGGCTGAAGAACCCAAAGAACTATGGGTCGCCGAGGCTCGCAGTTACACATCCCGTGGTCGGGCGCATGGTGTTCTCTACGCGCGCGCCATCTTCTGCTCCTTCATCCAAATTGGCCACCGGCAAGACTCGGCGCATTCTTCTGGCTAGCGGTCTCTCGGCCACCGCACCAACGTCCTCCAGTGGCACCACGGCTTCCTCACCTGCTTCTAAATTGCGCCTTAGCGCGGAGCAGTTGGCGGAGCGTCGAGCCAAAGGGTTATGTTACCATTGCGACGACGTCTACACGCGCGGCCACCGGTGCAAACGACTTTTTGCCATTGAAATATGCCCCAACGAGCCCAACGATTCTGAGGTGCTGCCATTTGGGCTGGATTCGGGCACGGGTGATGATAATCCTGAGATACCATCGCTTTCCTTGTTGGCTGTTCGTGGACCTACGGCATTGCGCAACAATGCAGGTTATCTTGATGGTCCGTGGGCGCCGCATGCTTGGTCTCATTGACAGTGGCAGTACTCATAATTTCCTGAGTGCCCATGCGGCTCTTTCCATGGAGCTTCGGCACGGGACGGCTTCTTCACAAGATGTCCAGTCATGCAAACTACGGTACATCGATTACCTTGCTTGGGTGAGGTCCCTGCCGAAGAGTTTTCCATTGAACAGCATGCCTTCCAGGCTTCATTCTTAGTTATTCCACTTGAAGGATTTGATGTCGTCCTGGGAGTTCACTGGCTGCAGACTTTGGGCAATATACAGTGGAATTTCAGCACACTTACCATGACCTTTCACCATCTCGGGTCCTGCGTCACCTTGGAGGGAATCCAGCGCACAAAATCTCTGCATCTTATGTCCATTCAGACGACCACCGCCAAAGAATGTTTCCTTATTGGCGGCTTTTGATGATGTTTTCACAGAACCTCATGGACTTCCTCCCGACGCACTGCGACCATCGCGATTTGTTTGCGGGGGCACCAATCCGATGGTCGTGCGGCCATACAGTACCGTCTGCAGTTAGAAGGATGAGATTGAGCGCCAGGTGTGAGACCATGCGACACGTGGCATCATTCGACCGAGTAGGTCTCCCTTCTCTTTACCGGTTTTGCTGGTTAGAAAGGGAGACGGGACTCAGCGATTCTGCGTCGACTCACGCGCCAACACCCGCACAATAAAAGACAAATTTCCTATTCCGGTGGTCGAGGAATTATTAGATGAGCTCCATGGTGCCATGTTTTCTCCAAGCTTGATCTTCGTTAGGTTATCATCAGGTGCGCATGCATGAAGAGGATATTCCTAAAACGGCCTTTCGGACGCATCATGGCCATTATGAATTCCTTGTGATGCCTTTTGGTCTCTCCAATGCGCCATCTACATTCCAAGCTCTCATGAATGAGGTTCTACAGGATTTTCTCCGGAAATTCGTACTCGTATTTTTTGATGACATCCTTATTTATAGCTAGTCGACCAAAGATCATTTGGCCCACATTAATATCGTCTTGGAGAGGTTGCGCAACCATCGGTTGTATCTCAAGAAATCCAAATGCGCTTTCAATCAACAGCAGGTGCGGTATCTTGGTCACATTATTTCAGCCACCGGTGTTGTGGCCGACGAGGAGAAATTACAGGCAGTCACGGCTTGGAGCCAGCCCACGACCATCACAGGCCTTAGGGGTTTTTTGGGATTAACCTATTATGGCGGTTCATATCCCGCTATCTTGATATCGCCGAGCCCACGATGGCTATGCTTCGCGCGGTAATTTTACTTGGACGAGGCGTAGAGATCGCTTTTCTTCGCTGAAGGCCATGCGACATCCGCGCGATCCTCCGCCTACCCAACTTTGTTGTTTCCTTTGTGATCGAGTGTGATGCTTCCGGGCAGTATCATTGGGCGATCTGCAACAAGACGGACACCGATTGCGTTCTTTAGCGGAAGTTGGCCGAAGCGCCATCAAAAACTCGCGGCTTATGAGCGAACGATTGGGTTATCAAAGCGATCGCCATTGAGGCCCTATCTTTGGGGCCGTTCTTTCGTCGTCCGGACGGATCATGCGGCTGAAGTTCTTACTCGAACAAGCCTTAGTGATTCCCCACAAGCAACACCGCTCGAGAAATTAATGGGGTTCGACTTTCGGTCGAGTATAAGCCGGTCGCACTAATCGGTGGTGATGCTCTTTCGGGTAGAAGGCGGTTTCCTCTGTGCGACTTTGTCGAGTCCCCAATGCGACACGCGACTAAGTGGCGACAAGTTCTTGGTGACCGGAAATCATACGACGTTGTCTTTGCTTGGCTCCGTAGCGACGGTCGTCCCTTCGTCGCCTCGACATCGTTGCCGCCGCCGCGTCACGGAGTGCTCATTCTTCCGCAGGCAGTACTTCTTCCGAGGCTTCACACTCAGCGGCGACACCACCGGGCATCTCTTGGCAAGTTCATGATGGATCGTTATTCGCAACTCTCGCTTAGTAGTTCCAAATAAGTCTCCTCATTCCAGAAATAGTGGCTGCTGTACATGATTTGACACACGAAGGGGTTCACAAGACGCTTCATCGAATCAAGCAGGATTATTTCTGGCCGCAGCAGCACCAAACAGTGGAACGGTATATTTCTCGTTGCGCGGTCTGTCAACAACATAAGACGTCCTCTTTATCACCGGCAGACTTCTCCACCTCTTCCGGTACCCATCAAAGTGTGGCCGACATTTCTATGGATTTCATTGTCAGTTTGCCTTCTTCTCAGGGGAAAACGGCCATTTTGGTGGTCGTCGATCGCCTCTCCAAATATGCGCACTTTATTTCAATGGCCAAACCGTCCATGAGCTCGGTGGTGGCAAACTTGTTTTTTGACAATGTTGTTCGCTTACATGGCACGTCGGAGACCATCGTGTGTGACAGAGACCCGGTTTTCACTAGTGCCTTCGGAAGAACCTTTTTAAGCAGTGTGTACGCTTCTTCTTCGTCATCGATACCATCCCCAAACGGATGGGCAAACCAAATTGTCAATCAGACATCGGAGATGTATCTTGACGCCTTACGGTGACAATCCTCGCACTGGGTACAATGGCTTGCGTGGCGAAATTTTGTTATAATTCATCTTACCATTCGCTCATCGCATGACGCCTTCGAGCCGGTGTATGGCGCCGTCCTCCACCACTCATTCCCTAATCGGCATGCATCGACTATTCAAGCCGTTGATTGTCACCTTGCGATCGCGATGATCTCTCGCACCATGCTCGTTTGCATCTTCTTCAGGCTCAGAACAGGATGAAGCAATACTATGACACTCGGCATCGAGAGGTTTCATTTCAAACAGGTGATTGGGTTTGGTTACGCTTGCACCGACATCGCCAGCAATCCATGCGCGCCACAACCCATCACAAGTTATCACCCCGCTTCTATGGACCGTATCAAATTATTGAACGCATTGGCAAGGTTGCTTATCGCCTTCAATTACCACCAGACGCTCGACTACATAATGTCGTCCATGTCTCCCTTCTCAAGCCTTTCCGCGGGGACATCCCGACTTCAACCCAACCATTGCCCCAAGATATTCAGCCGGGCATTGCGTCCGCTCGCAGGGAACCGGACCAGGTTGTTGCCCATCGCATCGTTAACGGCCGTCGTCAGTTTTTAATCCGGTGGAAGGGTGAGTCCAACGATGAAGCTTCTTGGGAGCCGCCATCGCCACGGACTATCCTACCTTCCAGCTTGAGGACAAGCTGGGTCTTGAGGGGGGGAGTGATGTTATGGGCCTAGATAATGTATACTACCGGCGCCAGAAGAAGCCACGGCAAGGAAACGTATCGGCGGCGTGACCAGGATGTTAGGCGCCGGATTTTGGACTATTGCTAGTCGTTGTTATCTAGTCGTTCTTTTTCCTTCTGTTAGCATATCAGTTGTTAGGAAAGTTTAGATTCTATTGTTAGTTGCCAAGTTATTTGCATCTATAAGTATGAAAGAAAATCAATGAAAAAGGCAAGAAGTATTTTGCCACAAATTCTCCCTCGGCGGTGCCTTCCGATTAACAGGGCCGGTAGCTCCGTTCGCTAGTTATCCGTCGAGTCGCCGCCACGGCCTCGACGTCCACCTCGACTCGTGCCGGTCAATGGCCGGGTACTCGCCTCTTCGTCCAAGCACATAACAGACGCTTACCGTATAAAACGTGGGGTGGCCGTTTGTTAACGTTTACCACTATTTAGAACCATAGTTACGAGAAACGCGATTCGTTTTGGGTTCACGGTTTGCCACTTATTCCACTTTCCACCACAAACACGAACCCATATTCTAAACCAACTCGGGTTCGACGAATGCGGTTCGCGATTCATGGGGGTTTACAGCAAATCAGGTAACTATGTTTTTAGAAAAATCCTTAAGATCGAAGGTTTAGAGGTTTTATTGACTTTGACTGGGTTTCATTCCTAGCCTATCCCAGCTTTTTTGGGACAAAAGGCTTGGTTGTTGCATTTAGCTTCCATTTTTCGTGTCGTGAATCTTTGTGAAAAAAAAAGAAAAAGGAAACCTTCAATGGTAATTTCTCATTCTAGTCATTCATTATGCTGCGCATTCACCTTCTGCGGGTGTTGACTATTTGCTCCCTTGTTGGTTAATTTCATGCGATTATCAAGGCTTATATGTATTGATTCTTTACAAATAATGAAATGAATATTAGGTTCTTGTTTGCCTTCTTCCAAGCTGAATGGTTTTGAACCTTTTGGGGGGAAACAAACAAGTTTGATTGTATTCAGTTATGTTGTGTTTAATGTGTATAGTTTTGGGATGTTGAAAGAACCTATTTTTTCAGTACATGCAATTGTAGGAGGTTGACTATTGCCACTGAAAAAAGTCTATTTGATGATTTTAAGGTGGATACATGCAATTGATCAGATCTGAAAAACTGTTAACTATTACTTGAAACTTAAATCATCTGGGGTATAAGTGACGAGGACAAAAATTGAGGGAACTTGAGTTATTACTTGGTTGATGTTACCTGCTGCATATAAGTCTGTTAAGTAATTATCAGAATGTTCTATTTGAGTGTGGAAAATTGCTATTCTGCTCTGTGCATGTGTAGCGGACGATATGCTCCATCATTATGTACTTTGAATTTGGTGATGACTACTACATGCTGCTTAAGTGCTTAGAGAGTTAGTTGAACTCACTACAACTGTTCTGTCTGTGACACGTCTGCAGCTTAAGCTGTGGCTGCTTCAAGATTCCTACCTTGATGGCCGTCAGCTTGTTGTACCTAAGTGACTAAATTTTGTGGAAGTTCTTCAAGAGTCTTCTTCACCTGTTACTATAGTGAACCATATTAGCCACTGGTCAGTCTACTATCCTTGTTATTAATGTACCTCAATTCTTCTAAATGACTTGGGGACCGTTCGTCTATTATTTGTTTGCATAGGTTTTGGGTTTTCTTAGAATGGCAGTTCTGTCATTCTCTTAATGAAAAACTACTTTTCTATTCAAATGTGCCTCCCCTTGACATTATATGAAAACTTAGGGTGTGTTTAGTTGGTAGGATGAGGTTGAATGGGATGGGATGGTCCTGTACCATTTTGTTCCATTGTTTTGGATGAATGAAATGGTTCAGCATCTATAGAAAATATTCCTCAAATTTGTATCCCACCATCCAGGACGGGATGATTCAATTCAAGCAACCAACCAAACACATGGATGATTTTCTTTCTTGAACCATCTCATACATGTATCACTTGATACAAGCAATCAAACACACCCTTAGTGTACATGACCGCATGAATTTGGTGTCTATCAAGAGGACAGTGGAGCGGTTGAAAATTAGTTTGGAACTAGGTACTCTCTGTTATACAAAACTGATACAGTTACGCACTGTTTAGGGGTGCAAAGCTGTTTATCTTATGTACTCAACTTCCGTTGTCCAACAGGTGTGCCTTGCGGTTTGTGTGGATTTTTTCGGACCATTAATTTTTTTGGTTCAAAGTTGCCACCCAATTAATGCTACTTGCTAGGTGCTTGTAGACGACGGTCTTGATTTTTCTCTATATGAGATCATAATTTTTCTTCGGTAGGTTCTGCTTGCTACTTAGGCCCTGGTAGTTTTTCTGCTGCGGTTGTGAAACTGCCATGTGCCAGTGCAGTGACTTGCCTACGCTTTTTGTGACTCTGGAGAGTGGAGTTTACTAGGTATGACTAATTCATAACCTTTTCGCTCTGTCTTTATTTGCTAGTTTCGATTCCTGTTAGGAGGGGCAAAGAGTTGCAATACTACCTTTATTATATTTCTAATTTAATTGAGCTATCAAATAATGTTAAAAAAATCTTAAAATTCGGAAGAGCATACCTAAGCTACCATAAAAAATTCGGATCGTGATCAAACTTACAATTTTTTAAAATTCCAACAATGCTACTAATGCATTCAGAGCAACTCCACTGATTTAATTGAGATAATAAATCATGTTGAAAATTTTTGAAGCTTTTTTATAAGGATCCTGAGAGCATGCATAAGCTACCATAAAAAAATTAGACAATGATTAAGCTTGTGCGATTTTTAGAAATTCTGAACGCGTTTAAATTTTACTGTTTTGGTTTTTCAGAGCCTCAAACAAATTTGATTTTTCAAGCTTTTTGAGAAGGGTCCTGAGAGTATGCCTAAGCTACCATAAAAATTTCAGATTAGAATCAAAGTTGTGTGCAATTTTTAAAAAATCTGACAATAGTGCTAATGCATTTAAAGCAACTTCACTGATTTAATTGAGCAAGCAACTTCACTGATTTAATTGAGCAGTTAAAGCATATTGGAAATTTTCAAACTTTTTGAGAGCCCTAGAGCATGCGCACCTTACGCGGTCGAGTAGCGTTTGCACCCTTTGAGGGTAAAAGTTTGATGCTTCTTGGCTAAATGTATACAGCACTCGATTGCGCGATATCGCTTGTTCGATCTGAACTGGCGTTGCCTTGCTTTGCTCCCCTTTGGACGTTGGTAAAAGGACTGGACTGTAACTTAAAACAGTTATCCGCTATGAGTATCGTTTGATTGAAGCAACAAATGATCTCGATCTTAGAACATTGCTTAGCTACAGTATTTGGTACAATGTTAGGGTTGCTGTAGTGTTTTCCTGACAATACTACAAAGATTTGGACCACCTTTTTTTTATTGAACGGCCTATAGATAACTGCTTAACTTAAGGGTTGGATCTCCTTTCGGGTTTCTCTACTCATGTCTTAGATTTGGACCACTATTTTTTTTATTGATACAAAACTGCTAAAGATAAACACGGGATCTCTTTCGGGTTTCCCCACTCATGTCTCGATACATTGAGTCTTCCCGATCACTTTACACAATACAGTAAAGTTTTTGCCTCTTCTGGCCCAATTCTGGTGGCCTCGCAGGGGCGTGATTATTTGTTGGTAGATGTTGGGAGACAGCCAACTGATCACTTATCTGCTCCCTCCCTCTCTTTTTTTTGCAAAAATAACTTGCAAAAATGGTCCTATACTTGTCGCGAAGACACCTTCCATCCTCTTGTACCACGGAAGAGCTCCTATGCTTCCCGTCCGTGGCACACTTCCTCCTGCGCGCGCACGCCACATCTCCTCTCGCCTCTCGCGCTGTGGCTCTGTGACAACGACTACTACCGGCTGCCGTGCTCACCGTCGTCTCTCGTGTCACCCGCTTTCCGCGCTCTAGTGGTGCAACATCTTGCCCTCACGCGGTCCCCTGGCGCGGAAGAAGTTAGATGTCGCCCTCTGCTCTTTTAGCGGTGGGTAAGAGGACTATTTTTATAATTTTTTTTGAGAAGCTATTTTTGCAATAAAAAAGAGGAGGAAACATTATGCTCACAGCCTACGTGAATAAGGAGCACATGTAGTGGTAAACTGGTAACACGAACCACGAGAGGCAACGTGGGACACTCAATAGTGTAGTTTATTTTATTGTACAGGGCATACTACTCGCGATTACATGTAAATACGATAAAGCATCCATATTGAAGGAAATATACTAGGCACTGTTTCCGTACGTGTAAATGTTGATTGGAAAATCATACCAACACGAGGAGAGCATAATCATTTGCTCGCGAACCTGTGACCGTCGTCGGTGCACATTGCCCGGAACAGTTTCTGACCGACAGGACTCACAGCTGCGGAGGGCAGCAAGGGTATATTTGTTTTACTTCTAATTTGTTTTATCAAATTTTAATATCGTCAATCAAATTTAGCAAGCATTTGATTTGCTATCAAATTTTTGGTAAGATCCTTTTCTCTCTTGGTTCTTTAATTCATTTTCTACAATCTTTGGTCAAAAGATCGGTGGCTAATTTCGTGACCAAGGATCTATTTGGTTTGCTTCTAATGGTTTTCAATGCTTGTCTTACTAAATTTTATTAGTGTTGACTAAATTTTGCAAGTATTTGATTTGCTACCAAATTTTTTGGTAAGATTCCCTTCTCTTTGGTTTTCTAGTTTTTTTTTTATCAATCTTTGATCAAAATATTGATAGTCAATTTGGTGGTCACATTTTGATAAGATTTAGTAAGATAAATTTATCATCAAACCAAACACAATTTTGATAAGATTTAGCGAAACAATGTCATTAAACCAAAAAATAGATAGATCCTAAATGAGCTGGTCGCATCTGTCATCCACGTGTTAACCAACCGCTGGGCCTCGCTGAATGCGCGGGGGGTGCGCGGGGGGAGGGGGGGGGGGGGGGCACTGACAAAACAAGCTCCCACTGAATCCGGTGCAAGGAATGGTTTCAGCCTTTCATGAACGCTCAGTGTGGCGGGCACCGTAGGCCTCCCTGAGCGTAACGTTTTAACTTCACACTTTCGACGATTCCCGACGATCTGTCCCTCACTCTCTCCTGCTGCCTCGGGTTGAGTCCCCTCGGCCCTCGCTCCTCCGCCCTTTGTACCTATCCGTAGAAGTCTTATACTTACTGTGTGTGCGTGTCACGTGTCATTCTTATCCATAAAAGCATTGTGTGGTACTTGTGGCATGTGCGCCATGTGTGCGTTCGACGTGGCCAGTGTTTTGGCCCCTTCCCCCTCTCTCTTTAATTTTTTGCAAAACTAGCCATCTTTTCTACGGTAGAAGAACTAGAGATCGATACTTAGCACCTTTCGTTCTAGGGATCAAGGGAGGTTGAAATGCTGTAGAAGGGAGCGTGGGAACTGGGTGACGCATAAAATGGCGCTGAGTGCGGAAGCAGTCTGCTTCTGTGCTTGGGAGGCGCGGAAGGCGTCGTTTCTGCGGAGGGGGCAC
The DNA here is from genome assembly GCA_036346275.1 of Otatea glauca. Taxonomy (NCBI): domain Eukaryota; kingdom Viridiplantae; phylum Streptophyta; class Magnoliopsida; order Poales; family Poaceae; genus Otatea; species Otatea glauca. Next base: position 36,514,782 of record CM070717.1, read on the forward strand.
GTGGTCAGAGCGATGGTGTGCACGGGAGTCGACGCGAGCGACGCGGGAGGTGTCTTTTCGTGCTACAGTACGGTAGGAGGTGCTTTTATAGTACTGTAGCGTGAAAGGTACCTCCCACGGTGTTGTAGCGCGAAGAGAAGCTAGTTTTTGTTAAAAACAAATGGAAGGGGTCATTTTTTGCAAAAAATAAAATAAAATAAGAAGAAGACCAAATGAGTGAACAGCTCAGTGCGTTCCTCTTGTACCCTTAGAAAAAGGAAGAGGATTGTTGCATTGCGAGCTGTTCGATTCAATTTTATGCGGTTTGTATTTGGTGTTGAAGAGAAATCCAATTTTCTTGCATAAGTTAAAAGAGTCTTATCTCGTCGGCATTGATATTAATGGTGCAAATTGGATCTACAGGTCTAGTTTGGATCAGATTGTATAGATTTTGGATTCTCTAAGAATCGGATAGATGATAGCTTCTGATTTTATGTACAAATTTGCTTCTAATTGTGGGAGAAGTTTTTTGTGGTGTAGAGGGGTCCTCTCTTCTTCTGTCCCCTTCCTTTGCATGGATTGGCTCTCTGCGGTGATGATCATGATGGGAGCAGTTGGCAATTCGTATGAGGATGGATGTTCAATTAGGTATTAGGTTTGCTTTCAGTGATTTGTTAGATGAAAAATTGGTTACATTTGTTTCCTCCCTTTCTCTTATGGTGAGTTCATGCTTATTACTTTTAACTAATTTACTGTCCTATATTTTTTTATCTGCTTTCTTCTATGATTTGTTAGCCAACAAGTCGAAACTATGATCAATTTGGGAGGCTAAAAATTGCCATTCATATGAATCATTACTTTGCTGTTCACTAGCTGATTGCGTTAATATCTAGATGAAAACTAGGAAATAGTTGTTATAGTACTGTAGTCTATAAGAACTGAACTTTATTGTTGTTTATGAGGGGAACATGGCTTCCATGTTATATTTGCATAATTACCTGATTAGTTATTAGAAAGCATAAAGCAAACGTAGGAAGCAGACTATAATTGATTTGATGAAGAACATTCTTTCGCTGTTACAATTTTCTTACAATGAAAATATACAAAAATTAGATAATTTTCTAATTAATCGAAGTCCACATTACCTACTGAAAAGGGAATATGAATGGTGGGCTAAGCTGGTGATGTATTTCTAAAGTTCGATACAATTATCTACAACTTTTCACATTTCTTTCTTATGGCAAGACCTTCCATATTATTCAGTATATGGTAATATAATTGTGTTGTAGTATTAATATAACATCAATGTTAATATAAAGAGTTTCAAGCATACTGCCATTTTCTATTACTGAAATATCTATGGATTTTCTTCCCTCCTTCATTGTGTGTATACCTAGAGAACATTTCAATAAATCAGAACAACCACCACTAAGTGTGCTTCACATCAACTAAAAAGCCCAATTGAGCTTGAGCTGATGTATTTTGCATGAAAATCGGTTGTTTTCTGTTGTCCAATCAGCTTTGCATTTCTTTTTCTCTTGGCTTTGTGTTATTTTGATCTTTGGTTAGTGTAGTTAAAGGTGAGTCTACAACAATAGGTAAAGTGTCTCTAGGAGGAACTAGCATTATGATAAAATCTTGTTCCCCACCTACAAAATCAGGCTTTCTGATTCATATTATGTTTATAAAACAGCTTAGATTAGTTCCAAAATTTGCTAACTCAGATCAGTTCTATACATCGCAAACAACGAAAAATAGTTCTACACATGATTATATCCATGGAAGTTTTGTTTGCCATAGAGATTTTGCCCTGCCTCATATTTCTTACGTAGAGGAGAGGTTTATGTATGTGTGGTATGAGATTGTGAGAATTGCTAAATCAGTAGAGCTAAATAGGGATGAAAATTAATCTGTCACGAAGCTCATTTCCAATAGTTTGCACATATTTAGTGTTAAGAGTGTCATTATTCAAAAAGTTTGAAGTTAATTGCTCTTATAAAATACATATATTACTTTGATTGATGGTTAATAATACATTTCTCAAATGTGCTTGGCAGATATTTTTAAGAATTTTGAAGAAATAATTCGTTGTGATCATTTGCAAGGCACATGGCCAAACTATCCTAAATGTATGTCTCTATCTCCCTGATCTTGTTCTCTCATGGACAACTTTACATCGCACTCTCATAAGCTACTTGTACGAGCAATCTTCAAATATTTACTGTGCTGCAAAGGATGGACACTTCAATTCAGATGAGACGTTTACTAAGAATATCGTCTACAAAGTTCTTACATCATAGATATCTTATAATACAACTGAAAGATGTTTTATTTGTATTCATGTTAAACGAGACTCAACATAAAACAATTGTTTATAATCTGATTTATTCACTAGCTTGCTGAGATATGCTGTGCTTGATGTGTGTATGAAAAAAAATCGTATTTTATCGTATGGCTTAGGATCCTTTCTACTTATATGTATAAGTTTTTTTTAGTATTTCGTTGCAACGCACGGGCACCATACTAGTACATTACGAATAGTAATTCTCGAGTGAAAATGCTCTTAGTTCTGATTAACTACACATCAAATCATTACAAATTGTCTCTTAAAAAAACGCAAATTATTTGTGAAACCAACACGCATCCACGAGGTACACACTAATCTTTGTTGGTACTCCCTCAGCTCACAGATATTTGTCGTTTTGCACGTAGATACAACTAAACTTTTAAAATTTTGATTGTCAATATTTTTTTAAATATTTAAATTGGATGCATGAAAATCATATGTGTAGATTTATCTTGAAAAATACTTTTATAATATTATAATTTTATTAGGTTTTATAAAATATATTATAATAGAAATTAGTCGTCAAAGCTGTGTTTAGATATCGTGTAGTCGATGTCTAAAACGACAATTATTTGTGACCAGAGGGAATATTATTTTCTGCTTTCATTTCCGTCATTGATGCAACAGTATTAATCTTGTAGACCTGGACGTAGAAATTCTTCATATTGTCTCACTTATATCTTCTCTGCTACCAATATCCAATACTCCAATATTAACTCCATATATGGTCTACGTTCCATACGAGTGATAGGAACACATTTCAATTCGTGCTTTCGTGGCCAATGCCGGCCACCCTCCGCGCCCTCCTCGCGTCCCCGACCCCTCTCCCCGCGCGCGCGCTCCTCGCAGCCCAAGCCCTCCTCCACACCTCCGGCCTCGCAGCGGACGCCGTCCTCCTCGCGCATTTCGCCAGGCACCTCGCCCCTGCGCGCGCGCCGGCGGACGCCGTCCGCGCGCTGCTCCACCTCCGCCCCGGCCCACGCTGCGCCCACCCGTTCAACGCCTTCATCTCCCACCTCACCCTCACCGGCGACCCCTCCGCCGCCTTCCGCACCTTCGCGCTCCTCGCCGCGGGCGCCGCCGCGCGGCCCGACGGGTACACGCTCCCCGCGGCGCTCAAGGCGTGCGCGCGGCTCGGCGGCCTCCGGGAGGGCAGCCAGGCGCACGCTGTCGCGGCGAAGGCCGGGTTCCTGGGGCGCCTGCCCGTCCGTAACGCGCTGGTCACGTTCTACGGCGCGTGCGGCCACTGCGGCGATGCGAGGAGGGTGTTCGACGAAATGGCGGAGCGGGACGTCGTGTCGTGGACCGCGCTGGTGTCTGCGTTCATCAGGGGAGGGAGGTTCGCGGAGGCGCTTGCGGTCTTTGGTGAGATGGACGTTACGCCGAACGAGGGGACATTGGCGAGCGTGCTGGTCTCGTGCGGGAGGCTGGGGCTGGTGCGGGCTGGGAAGGCCGTGCATGGGTGGTACCTCAAGCGGAAGAGGGAGCTGAACCTCATCGTTGGGAATGCAGTGCTAGATATGTATGTCAAGTGCGAGAAATTGGATATTGCAAGGCGGGTGTTTGACAGGCTTTCGGTGAGGGACATTGTTTCTTGGACGGTTTTGACAAGTGGTTTGGTGCAGTGCAAGCGTCCAACCGAGGCATTGGAGGTGTTCAATGCGATGCAGACATCAGGGGTGAAACCGGACAAGGTTGTTCTTTCCACTGTCCTCTCAGCTTGTGCGAGCTTGGGCGCGCTCGAGTCTGGGAGGTGGGTGCATGAGTATATAGACCGTAAGGGCATGGAGTGGGACGTGCATGTGGGGACTTCAGTGGTTGATATGTATGCGAAGTGCGGGTGCTTGGAGACTGCTGTTTCCATCTTCCATAAGATGCCCCTCAAGAACGTGTCCTCCTGGAATGCGTTGATCAATGGGTTTGCATTGCATGGTCATGGCAGGGAGGCTCTTGAGTACTTTGACAGGATGGTTGCTTCAGGCATGCCCCCCAATGAAGTCACCTTTATAACCGTCCTTGGTGCATGCTGCCACTCTGGTTTAGTGCAAGAAGGCCGTCAGTTGTTTGAGTTGATGAAAAATGCATACAAGCTCTCGCCATGGGAAGAGCATTATGGTTGCATGGTTGATCTTCTTGGAAGAGCTGGGCTCATCCAGGAAGCATATGATGTAATTAGGGCCATGCCTATGAGACCTGCTGTGTTCACATGGGGAGCCCTGCTGAGTGCATGCCAAGCCCATGGACGAGCGGATTTTTCGCCGCAGATTCTTATGCATGTCCATGAGTTGGAGTCCTCTGGCAGTGGGGTTTATGTCCTTCTCTCAAATATATATGCTGTCAATGATAGATGGACAGACGTGAAGTGGGTGAGAGGGCTGATGAGTGAGAAAGGCATGCAGAAGGAGCCAGGATCCTGTGTGATTGAGGTGAATGGCAAGATGTGTGAATTCTTAGTTGGACATAAGCACAATCAGGATATGGATGAGATATGTGCAATGCATTCCATACTAATGAAGCAAATACATTTGGATGGGCCGTAATTCTTCAGGCAGATTATCAGTTTCCATTAGATATTCTGATCTTGTTCATTCAGAAAATATCTACTTATTTGGTCCCAAGGACTGGGCACAAGATTTAGGTGGTTATTGTGTAGTGCTAGCATCATCTGGCTACTCATATTTCTTCGGATGAATATGATTAATTCTAACTTTGGCTTGGGTACTGCGTATCTATGTTTTAACTATTTGTTTGTTCCTATGCATATGCACGGCTTCCTTGAAGCTGAACGGCCATGTGGAGTGCAATGAAATGATCAGACATGATTAAACGGTGAATATTAGCCACTATTAAGTCCTTTTTCGTAGCATCCAGGCACTATTCAGTGCTTGGACATGATAAACAGTGAATCTCAGCATCATGACTGGTGGATGGAGGAATGCGGTCTGACCTTTACAAGGCACTGGCATAAATCAAGATTGAGTTGTGAAGTAATCATTTTATATCAGACGATGCGAAAAGTTGTCAAACCTTGGTCATTGAAAATATTGAGACTACCGAGTTTGTACTATGATTACTGCACAGCTGTGCACTGTTAAATATACCAGCCTTATAAACATGCTGCTGGGGATTGCTCTGTGAAGTTCTCTTCAAGCCTAGGAGGACCGAAATGTTTCCAAGGAATATGAGATATTATCAATTGCGTTCTGCTATCCTACCACTCAACTTGTTAGTTTGATGAAGGTCTGTTTTTGCTCATGACGGAGACAATAGTTGTTGGATACATCATCATTATATTTTTCCTCACTAAAGAATCAGATAAAGCGTTGTGCAAGATGAGGTTGTAATTTAAATTCATTCGCAAAGCATCCTGTTAAGTGCTTGCATACATGGCAAAGTAATCTTTAAATGAAGATACATTCAAAAGGTCCAGCATTTGCTACTGCTTTGCGATGTGGACCTTGTTCATATTCTCACATTTAATTAAATTTCCTGCCGGTAGAGAGGGACTATGATTCGATATTTATCTAATTTACTGTCTGCCTCCACATGGACCACATCCGTTCTCCCGTTGGCAATTGAAGAACACCGCCGCCACAGGAGGTCCAAGATTTATAAAGTGCCGAAATGTTATCTTGTATTGAAATGTGGCCTCCATCCTGGTGCATATATAGGGCCTGTTTTGAAACAACCTAGGTATTTAACATTTGCATATGAGATCATTAAATTAAATTAGCGTGCTTAATTAAATTAATGAATACAGTCGAATCAAATAATTTAATTATTACAAATTGAATACAATGGAATAAATTACAAAATTCAAAGTTTAATTTCAATTCAGACCGCAATTACATAAATAATTAATTACAGTCCAAATTACAAAAATACAAGAATAATTAATTACATCCCAAAAATAAAAAAATACAAGTATATTAATTCCAATCATCCGTGTTTTCCCCTGACCTTTATCTGTAAGTTCTGCATATCATACCTCCACTAAATGTCGAAGGATTCCCGGGCTCTGGAATTTTTTTTACGTTTAGGTCATTTTGCGAGAAAAAAATTAAGTTTAGGTCTTTTTTGGGGAAAAAGTTACGATAAGGTCATTTTTTTGGAAAAAGAATATATATTACGTTTAGGTCCTTTATGCGTTTTTAGGCATTGCGCTCGGGTCCTTTTTCGGAAAATCAAAATTACGTTTAGGTCCTTTTTAGAAAAAAAATACATTTAGATCCTTTTTTTTTGAAAAAAGATGTACATTGCATTTAGGTCTTTTTTTGCATTTTTCTAGCATTATGTTTAAGCCTTTTTTTAGAAAACAAAATTCTGCTTAGGTCTTTTTTCAGAAAAAAAAGTTTATGTCCTTTTTTCATTTTTCGTTTTTCTCGAGGCGGACCTTCTGTTCAAGCGAAATCGCAGATTGTATCCTTTCAACCGTTTCGTGTGTTTCCTCGATTTACTCGCTTAGGGAGCGGCGCCCGCGGCGTGGCACACCGCGTATGATTATCTAGTTAGTTCTGCATGCAAACAAGAATAAACAAATCCGCAAATTAAAGTGAACAAAAGAATTAAAAATAGAATTGCTGTCAGATCTGTATGAGATGGTATCGCTAACTGAGGTACTAGATTCGTTTGAGGCCAAATCGGCACCTATCACAAAAATAGAGTTTCATCACTCAGCAATTAAACAAACATGTGAATTTAATTCATAGTCACGCTCATTAAAAAGATCACGCAATAGAAGTAACTTTCCAGTTGTCTGAGGCATTTTGTAGATTAATTAGAATTTTTTGAATTTTTTTTTGCATTTTTTTGAATTTTTCAGTTGTCCTTCGATGCGTTGAAAATAAAAAAATGTTCAAAAATATAGAAAAATCGGTGAAAATCGCTCGATAATCAGTTTTTTTCGCACCGCCGAGTTCAAAATTCAAACTTCTTCGATTCTACCAGTTTTTGACCCAATTTTGCCGATTTTGAAAAATCTCGATACAGTCGATTATCGCGATATCGATATTGTGAACCCTGTCTGATACATTCAATGAGTGATGAATCTGGATTAGTGTTAACATCAGCAAAACAATTGCAAGTCACAAAGAAAGCAGCTTGGTTGCAGAAGAATTTAACAGAATTACATATGAGAAACTTGCACCGAAATTAAAGTAGATCCTGCAACAACAGACTGTACAATATATTATCGGAATCTTAATTTTCTAAATGTTCAGATAATATGATCCAGCTATGTAAAAGTGTTGCCTTTCAATGAATCCATTTTTCACTAAAGGAAAAGTTCACCGCGCAAGAATATTTGCAGCATTTTATCAAAGACCACAGATCCATGTGAAAAATGTCAACATTCTTGTGTACTGGTGGCTCAAAATTCCACGTTGTCAGCTACACTTAGCCTGGACCTCATGCTGAAGATCAAGGTTCAAAATTTCGGATTTCGGACCACCCCGAGATCTCAAGTACTGGCCGGAATTTTTTTTTAAAAAAAATTCGAAATTGCTACAGTAAAAATTCCGAAATTTCGTTTTTTGGGGCGAAATTTCGTGTTTTTTGGCCGGTTTCGAAATTTTTAGGGCCGGATTTGACCGGATTTGGTCCAATAACCCTTAGGAAAGTCATCTTTTATGAAAATTTGTTGAAAAATCTAATTTTTTAAACATTTTAAAATTTTGGCAGAAACACTGTCAGATTTTTATAAAATTGTACGAGCATGATAATAATCTAAAAATTTTATGGTACTATACTTAGTAGATTAGAATCATACATAAAAAATTTCAAAATAATTTAACTTCATTTGTTATCTTTAAAAAATAAAAAACAGAATGAACATAATTGGGACAGTTATATTGTCAAAATTTTACAAATTTTCTTGAGTGTGATTATGATCTAAATTTTTTTTGAGAGATTAATAATTGACTCAGTAACATTATATAAATTTTTTAAAAAATTTAAACTTTGTTTGTTTGGTTAATCAAATCTACGTAAGCATTGAACTTCGTTTGTTATATTATATTTCAAAAATAAAAAAGAAAAGAACATAAATGGTACTGTGCATTTTAAGAATTTTATAAATTCACTGGAGTGTGATCGTGAATCACAATTTTTATGGGATATTAAGAACTTCCTTATCACCATTCTTTAAAATTTTCATAAAAAATTATGGTTTACATAATTTTCATTTTATTCAAGTTTGCCGGTAAGCCTTTTAACATGGCAGTAGTACTGTTCGAATTTTTAAAAATTCATACAGTTTGATCATCATCTGAAAATTTTATGAGAGCATTATAGATATATCATAACCATGCACAAAAAATTTCAACAGTTTCTAACTTCATTTGTATCATTTTCCATTCGGATCAAACTTGTCGGTCGGTGTTCTATCGGAGACGTCACTCTCCGAATTTTTAAAAATTCATCACATGTGATAATCAGCTGAAATTTTTATGAGAACATTATTTATGGATCATAACCATGCACAAAAAATTTCAACAGTTTATAACTTGATCTGTACCATTTTCCATTCCGATTAAACTTGTCGGTCAGTGTTTTATCAGGACAGTACCACTCTCCGAATTTTTAAAAACTCCTCAGGTGTGATAATCAGCTGAAATTTTCGTGAGAACATCAGCATTGTATCAGGAACCTCAAAAAAAAATTTCAAAATTTTTCGATAATGTTTAGACCACTTTTCAGCCAGTGCAAAAAACCCGAAATTTCGGATATTTCGCCCGAAATTTCGGGTTTTTTCGCCGAATTTCGTTTTTTTTTTCCGGATTGGACCTGATTTGAATTTTCAAATTCAAATTTTGTCCGAAATATCGAAATTTCGCCGAAATTTCGTTATCCGGCCCGGGGCGAAATTTATTCCGAAACCGAAATTTGAAACCTAGCTCAAGATTAAGAGGCAGAACAGCGTAAATGCGCTAGACAAAGTTCCCAGCAATGTGTTCATGATTCTTCAGTAACAACAGTCCGATACCAGTCATCAGCTAGAAATTTCAACACCATTCAAAAAGCTGAGGTTGAGCTGCAAGAAAACGAAATACTATCCCCAAATAGAACACTTTATGTAGTGTACGAAAGCATCACCTCGTCTGGAGTTAAGTACTGACAAATTTTCATGAACTGCGTAATAATATAAATCTAGAGATTTGAGAACTTTAGTTTATCCATCAAGATCAACAGGCATGACCAACTCAAATCTTTTGTGGCTAGCCATGTTGATGGTCATGAACCTCACAGGCTGTTTCAAAACCTTCACAAGTTGATAAAAAGAATTCATTTATCTGAATATGTGATGCAACACCCACTTGCTGTAGTTCATCAATTTCCTTTACACAAAATTGTCCACTAGTAAACAGTTTATTAGAATGCATTTCTGAGGGAATCAAGTTTTTTCTAAATTTTCATTCATTGGCATGACTTCAGCATACACTCTCTTTCAGCACTGAAAAGATATGATTCTAATTGGAAATTACATGCAGTCTTAACACTTAAAGCATATTTAACGGTAGACCAGATGTGGGAAATATCACATTTGGATATGATGTGACTACCAAAAGAAATAATAAGGCAGAAAACTATTCATGTGATTTACCGATTTCCATCCCCCAAAAGTGGCACCCTGACTGCTCAATGCAATGAAGAGCCAAGGATTATTTAGTACCTCCCCAGTCTCCTCTACAATTTCAAAGCAGAATGGTTAGAAGTTCTGCACAGAGGCAAGGTATTCATTTTCCAAAAGATTTAAGGACACATTCTCCTATGCTTTCCTCGAAATATATATACAATAATAGCTGCACAATTGGACTAAAAGGAAACATGAACCACAACATTCATTCGATTCAATATTCAATATAAGCCATACAACACTTCCAAATAACAATGTAACGCAATACAGTGAACTGCTCTATAAACTAGTGTTGCAGACATTGCAGCTGCATCTAGAAAAGATATAGAATATATTTATATGCAAGTAATAAGCATGAAAACATACTATTTAAGTTAATAATTTACGCAGAAGCACTTGACATTTGACTTCTGAAAATCACAAGAAACATAAGCTTGGAATGGTTTGGGCCTTCAAAGTGATGATGCTTCCTGACGTAGGGCACATCTACAGATCCAAGTTCCAACTGCAGATCTGCGTCAAGCAATACAGGGGCACCATAGCAACCCAGTTTAAAACATGCTAAGTTACCGGAGTGCAATAACAAGGCAAGACATTGTTGGGGGCAAAGGTGAAGAGCTTAACACAACTCACTGGCACTGCAAGGGCGTTTTCTCCATATAAATATATATAAAATATGAACAGGATGGAACATCTGAAACATGCTTAGATCAATGAGGACTCAAATGTTACAAATTGGCCAATTAAAAAAAGGGGGCAAATATTTGATGTCCTAACAAAAATGGAGTGTTTCACTATGATAGAACCCAATGGATATTAAAAGTTAAAATATATCAAAATCAATGCTCATTACAAATTTTGCAGGAACAAAAAGCTGAAAGATATTCGAGTATGTTCTTATGATTACATAACATCTCAATTGCCCTACCACTAGAAGAAAATTTGAAGGAACTAGAAGGGTATATCATTGAATTGATGAATAAAGGATTATGAAACTTTGAAAATTATCTTCAACGCATAGTATGCCTTTGTATAACCATCACCATCTTACATACAAATATTAGTCTTGACTCTTGATAACCATTGGGATGATCCTTTGTCCATATGAAGATGAACCGGCCATCCCTAAATCATATAGAAAAGGAAATCGAAGGGTCAGATATTACTTTGGTTAGTGGCAACATAAAATAAAAATGGGATAGACTTGCCATAGGAACTTCAAGCACTGAAATGGGATGGAGTTTGCATTATGTGAGATCACAATATTTGAGGCTAAGCAGCTAACAACCTAATAAATTAGCTTCCATTATTGACAAAATAAAGTTCCGCTTACATGAATACAGTTTGACTGCATGCAGTATTCTTAAGGCCTTTATCGTATCCTTCAGCACCCATATACATCACATATGACCAATGTGCAGCTTAAGAATCAAACTGCTCGTTCTGCAGTGCTACTTCGTGCCCTCTGTGTTGTTTTTCTTCAGTCATCCATGAGTTGCACATTTTTGTGTCTGGGTCACCACATCTACAGCAACCTAGCATGAGATGCAGGAATATGTAGGGGAGAAAATTTTGCCATTTGTATGAGTTATAATGCAGTAAGGCAACACAGCACTACCCTCCATCAAAGGATTTGTTGCCCTGCCACTTCACACCCTGGTTCAATACCCAATATTAGTAGTTATAAAGAAAAACACCTAAATAGTAAAGAGGAAATTACACAAGAAACCTAGCTTAGGACAGAGCTAATTCTGCAAATAACTTGTGTATCCAACAGCAGGAAAATTAAAGGCAGCTAACAATGTATAAGTGTATATCACAAACTAGTGAAAGTGTGCAACCTTCATGCGCACTTGAAGTGCAAAATGCAATATCAACACCAAACTGTGGAAGCTATATACGGCATACATTGTTACTGATGCTCTTCCATTTGGATCTACAATTTGGAAAGGTGAACTAAAACTAGGAGTATTAACATGCCCAAATATGCTGCATCAACAGACATGCTGCCTTTACCAAAAAAGTGCATTTTAAGAAAGCTGTCCAGGCAGACCATTATTAGTGAATCAAATTCAATTCTCTATCGTAAGAGACTATCATGCAAAGTGAGATTTCAGGCTGAAGCTGCTCAGTAAATGATTGATTGAATATGATGTAATCATATTGCATGAAATCACATTAAATTAGTAGCTCCATAGCACAACTCAATTAACCAAGTGGACTTTTTCCCAGAGTTACTATTAGATTACGTGCAGATATATACACTGCATCAAAGAACTAAATGAATATGAACCAAAATTATCTCCTAAGTCAATTTTCCCTTAAAAGTTCTTACCGGACACCATGGGGGCTTACAATAGTTCATCTATAGCAAGAATAAGGGCAGATAACAAAGAGATAATTTGAGAGGTAATATGCGAGAAGTGGACTGACCTCATGACATATGCCATAACACAACTGGAGGGCTTCATTCCACCTATTCACTTCAACTAATCCCTTTACGAGGCAAACAAAGACACTTAATTCTGGCACAAGGCCTCTCCTCGTCATTTCACTATATAATTTAAATGCCTCTTCAACTTGAGATGCTAAACAAAGTGCCCGGATTAGTGAGGCATACATGCCCTTGCTGGTCATATTTAGGGATGATGGGACCTCCATCATCTCTTTGTGCAACTCCAAGGCTGTCTCCAGCCTGCCAGCCTTGGAGAAACTATCAATGAGCATCCCATAAACGGGAGCTATCGGTACTGTCCCATGTGACTCCATCTCCTTCAACAAACCAAGAGAGGCGATAAAATTCTTGCTGAAACCCTGAATTTCACAGCAGTATCCTTGCAAGTACTTTGGCCAGCAAGTCTGCTTCATCTCATTGAGCAGTAAATGGGCCTTGTCCAAAAGGCCAGCAGCACAGCAATGGTTTATCAGTACTCTGTACGTAACGTAATTGGGAGCACATCCTTTTGTGCTCATTTGTGTAAAAAGCTTAAGACTCACATCAACTTTACCAGCTTTGCCTAATCCATCTATTAGAGCAGTGTAAGTTACAACATTTGGACTGCATCCCTTCTCTTCCATCAATGACAGCAGCTTTAGGGCCTTTTCACTTTCACCTATTCTACAAAGCCCATCAACCATGGCTGTGTAAGTAACAACATTAGGATTACAGGAATCCTTTAACATTTGAGACAGAACTTTCATCGCAAGATCAAGTCTTCCATCCTTGAACATCCTGTCAATTAAGGAGGTATATGTATGCACACTAGGCAAGTACCCACACTTAGTCATCCGCAGAAATACCTCCTGAGCATTATCAATTTTTCCAACTTTGCAAAAGCCGTTGATCAGAGCATCATATACAATGTGATTGGGCTCACAGCCAGCTGATAACATAGCATCTAGCAATTCATGAGCATCAGCCACCTTGTGAGCTTTGCACAAACCATCTATGAGTGCACCATATGTGATAACATTTGGAGCAATGGCGTTTGTGTCCTCACTTTGAAAGTAAAAATCAGATTCTACATTATCAGAAGCTCCTATTAACTTGGTGTAGACTTCACAAGCCTTTTGGATTTCACCTGCTTTACAAAGGCCATCAATTAGTGCACTGTACGTAATGCCATTTGGACAACAGCCAGCATCAACCATCCTGTGGAAAATGTCATTAGCCTGAAGTAGCTGCTTCGCTTTCAGATAAGCATGAAGCAATGCAGTATATGTTACTACATTTGGGGAGCAGCCCACACTCCTCATTTCATCAAACCAGCTCTGGGCTTGTTCAATAAGACCAGCCTTGCAAAAGCTATCAATCAAAATTGTGTATGTGTACACATCAGGATTAACACCGACCCTCTTCATCTCTTGAAACAAAAGGAAAGCTTTTTCTACCTTCTGAGCTTGACACAGAAAAGTGATCACCTTAGAGTATGTGCTTGTATCGGGGACAAAACCTTTCCTCATCATCTCCTTAATGATCTGAAATGCCTTGTCGAACTTCCCCACACCACAAAGGCACCGAGAAAAATTGGCAGTGTTAACCTTATTAAGAACGCAACTAGCAGCCAGCATCTCATCGTAGACTTTCTCCGCCAAATCCAACAGCTCAGGGTTTGGCAATTCTTCTCGACCACAAATACTCCCAATAAATATGTTGTATACAACATAACCAGGAGGGCAACCACAAGTAGTCATCCTCTTAAGCAGTTTATATGCATATGCATAATCCCTGGCATTGCAGTAACTATGCACAAGTGAATTAAACAAGGAGGGATTTGGATTGCAACCCTCTGTCATCATCATGTTGATGATCCTCTTGCACCAGCCAAGCTGCTTCTTTTTCAGAAATCCTGACAGCAGCGTCCTATACGTGACCACATTCGGGATGCATGAGTTGCACCGCATCCTATGGAGGAATGACATCGCCTCATCAAAAAGGGAGGCCTCCATCAGTCCACTGATCATCTGGGTGCACAACACTGTGTCAAGCTTGAAATCCTCCCTCTCCATCATGTCAAGTGCATCGGCCCACCGCCCCTCCTTGCACAGGGCACAGGCAAAGCACCCGACCGTGAACCTGTCCATGCAGAACCCTGATGCCGACATCTCCTTCTGCACCCGGAACCCCATGTCCACCTGCCCCACGCTCGCGAGCACCTGCACCAGTGCGTTGTAGGTCACTCCTGATGGTCTGTACCCAAAGTCTTTCAGCCTCCCAAGCTCCTCCAACGCCTCACCCCACAGACCACGGCGGCTGCATCGCCGCACCAGCGCATTGAGCAATCTGCCGAGCACCTCGCGATCATCCGCCCCAATCTCCCTCAGCAGCCTCTCGGCGGCCCTGGCGCGGTCGTCGAAACCCAGTGCCTCGGCGAGCGCGTCGTAGCAGGCGCCGGTGTGGCTGTACCCCACCTGCCGCTCGGCCCAGAGGAAGAACCTGACGCAGAGCTCCGGGACGCGCACCGCCCTGAGCACGGCGACCACAACGGAATCAGTCAGGAACTCGCGGTACCGCCGCAGGAACCGCTCCGCCTTGCCATCGAAGTCGCTGCCATAGGCTCGGATCGCCTTGGAGATCAGGACGGCCTCCGAGGGTGGGAGAGACGCGGCGGGTAGCGCAGGGGCGGGTTCTTGAACAAAAGCGAAGTCTTTGGGGGAGAGGCGGGAGTGGGGATGCCGCACGGGGGGCTCGACGAGGCCAAGCAGGTGGTCGTCGGAGTCAGCGGCGTGGGAAGGGTAGGTGCGACGCAGGGAGGAGCGTAGGGCTGCCGCCGCCGCGCGGCGGCGGATCATGGGTCGGCGGCCGTGGGGATGGGGAAGATCAGTGGTCGAGGTGGGGAGGTGGAGGCGGAGGCGGAGGCGGAGGCGGCCGTGGCACTGGAGGTGGGGTTTGTAGCTCCGGCCATGGAGGTTTTGGGGTAGCGGAGGTAGGGGATAAGCCCTAGGGGAGGAGGGCAATTTGGTAAATAGTACTATATGCTAATGCTAGTTCTGGCGGTGGGGCCAGTTTCAGAGGGAGAGGAGTTTGCAGAATTGCAGTGTCCACCCAACCCGAAGCAACAGCACCACACCACACCTCCCTCATCTCTCACCCTCGGCCTCGGTCCCTCGCGGCCTCGCCTCTTCTTCGTATCTCCCCTCTTTTTTCTTCGCTCTCTTTGTTTGCTTTGCTGATCCACCGTGTGCGCCACCGTTGAAGTTCGGAGAGCGAATTATCTATCAACCAATCTCGGAATCTCAGTTTTCTTCGGAGGTTGTGACTCGCACGCCAACTGTTCGACGTAATTCCCCTGAAGAATCGTCACTACCATTCGGAGTTGCGCCGGTGAGTTTTAACCTCATTTCGGTGGTAAATCATGCTTCTTGCTTTAGTTCTGAGCTCGACCAGCGTTGTTGTTCAGTAGCTCTTAGTGTTAGTCACAGATCAGTGTTTGCACATTCACTGTGTTGAGTTTGATCCATGTGGTAATGATAGGTGCTGCTGTCCTAGGGAAGTTGTTAGCGCGTGATACTTTCACCAGATCTATTAATCGGGGATGGAGTGGAGCTGGCCAAGATCATGCTTTTGGGTCAAAACTACCGTGGGATTGCTTTCTGGCTGCATATTGTACTTTTGGTTTAGTTTTGTGAGGGCAACATTGCGTGAACAGCTAGAAATTGAGTCACATTTGGAGTATAGTTGCATGACGTGAACCAATGCATACCGCCATTGGCCAAGGATACACTATCTCCATGTTAGCATGTTTGATGGTTGTGAATTGTGAACCGTTACAGGTGTTTCCCCTTGGATTTTGGAATTGCTAGCAAGGTAATGCATCCTTCCAATGCTAGCATCTTCAGCTGTTAGAAATGGCTTGGTATAGTTTTCGAAGAAGTCCGTATAACACCCTGAACTTTAGTTGAAAGTCTATCCGACACCGAGAACTATAAAACTAGATATCGACCCCCCACCACCACCCAAAAAAAAAAAGAAAAAAACTTTGCAATCCTGTTCAAATAACCACCCTAACCAGGTTTCATATAGTAGTATTGCCCGTGTGACATAATAAGTAGGCGGTTTTGCCATGTATGATGATACACTAGATCCATAATAGATGTGGCCCACATGGACTCTCCCCCGTCGGGCTCCCAATCATGTTTTTATGGCTGTTGACCCTTGTAGCTTCCTCCCTCTCTATTTGGATTTGGAAGAGAAGCCTCCGTGAGCTACACCTGTCATTGACCTAAACTTGCCTATTATGTCATCCTACGTGGCAAAACCGTCCGCTCATCACGCCACACGGACAATATCACTATGCAAAACCGGGTTAAGGTGTTATTTGAACCAGATTGCAAAGTTCAAGGGTCAAATGTCTGCTTTTAATAGTTCGGGGTGTCAAACGGACTTTCAAGCAAAGTTTGGGGTATTATAAGTACTTTTTCCTATATTTTTTAGTAGGATCTTCAAGCATGCCGCATATCTGAATTATCAGACTTTGCAAGGGAAAGTCTAAAATATTACATTTTCCTTTATTTGCATCTTCAGTTTCTTCAGAAATGCCATAGGTAACCCTGTTATTCGTTACCCTTCCTTTCCATTATTACTTTGTGCACTCTCTTCCTGGCCTTCTTGGTTTCTTTCTTGACTTATTCATACTTGTTTTCTGCAAACTTTTGTCATTCACGCAGCAACAGCATCTTAATTAAATGTCTATTTTTTTGTTGAAAAACTTCTTTTCAGGAAGTGACAGTGTTTCTAATGGTGTTTGCTTCAAATTCTACTGCCATTGGTCTAGCCAACTATGGGCTGTATGCAGAGACAAGGGTACTCTCACAGAGCTACAGGAACTTCCCAAGGAAATACTCTTATAAGTTTTTCAAAATCCGTGCTGTGCAGGGAAATGATGGTCGTCAAAGGCTGGTTGACATAATCCGAATCATCCCTGAGCTATCAAGAAACTACTTCAGAAGCCGGTCTCGGAGAGCTCTTTTTGGTGGCATCTCACTGCTGGGTGGCTTTTATGTTGCACAGACAATATCTCTGTCATTCGGTGCTTTGGGTGTGAATGACGTTATAGCAGCAGTTCTGTGTGTCCTCCTAACCGAGTATGTGACGAAGTTCTACTACAGCCGGCCTAAGGTTACCTTCCCGGTTGCACTCCTCAATAATTTCAAGATGGGTTTCACATATGGCCTCTTCATTGATGCTTTCAAGCTTGCTAGCTGAGTTGCATCCGGCCTAAGGTTACCTTCCGGGTTGCACTCCTCAATAATTTCAAGATGGGTTTCACATATGGCCTCTTCATTGATGTTTTCAAGCTTGCTAGCTGAGTTGCATTACTTCCTACTGGTGCCTCATATGCGCTTGATCATGGCGAACATGGTGGAAAAATAGCACACCATATTTTGACGAAATTACACATTCTGGTTGTAAATCAACGGGTGTGTGAGTGGTAGTCCAACAGGTAAGCCACCCCAGATAGCTCTTGAGTTTCATGTGTAATTTCCTTAACATGATTGGAAACGTGGCTAAAACTGGCAGAAAGGCAATCGTTTTAGATCTTTTTATTACTGTCCATGTCTTCTTATGATTGTCCATGATGGTTTAATTTTCTTGGGATCACATTCTGCGATGTTACTGGCTAAGTGTGTTATCAACTTATCATTCAACAAAATTCAGAGTTTCAGATCATCTTTCGGCCATGTCACGGAGGTTTTTAGTTGGTTTCATGGGATTCATTATCATCACCATATCGAGCGCTGACATAATAAACTTTGGCTCATTGTCATCAGGTTTGGGGCAGTCGGCGCTGATTGGTTTGTAGTGGTGAAGGAAAGCTTGTATGGGTGAGTGCAGCTCTTCATTTCTCATGGTTCTCATTTCGAGATTGGAAACATCTGCTTTGCTCGAGGTCCACCATTATTGATCTGTAACTTGCTGGAGATGGCACGTATATGCATGCCAACAAACAAACATGCACGCCAACTTAGTCGGTTAGCCCAACTGGTAAAGCTTCCATAACTACCTATCAACCCTATAATTGACTAGCTATTTTTGTAATCTGTATTTAATTGAAAAAAGCACGCCAATGTAATCTACAAGCCATGCTTGGGAGGCCATCTATGTTAGATCATTATATGTAGACAATACAGTTGAGTGCAGTACAAAGTATACTGACACCTTACTGAACCTACGTGAGAATATGGTGTATGAGTTTAGAGACATGAGAAGTGTGTTGTAGACTAGCAAGTTGCAACAATTCACTCAAGCCAGCAGCCAAAATATAGATGCTGTTATGGGCTACGATCAGGTGTATTATCGGAAACGCAAGAAGTCACAGGGCCGGCAAGGGACGGACGGGCCAGGTGAAGGAATTACGGAAGGCAACTAGAGTTCGGCAGGATTATTAGTCAGGAGACTAGTTAGTTATTCAAAGATTTTGTTAGTTACTTTCCAAGAATTAGTTAATGCTTTCCAATTATTAATTAGATTCCATTGTTAGGATTTGGAAACTTTACAGCTATAAGTATGAAGAAAATCAATGAAAACGGCAACAAGTATTTGCCACAAAATTCCTCTCGGCGGTGCCTTCCGATTAACAAGGCCGGTAGCTCCGTTAGCTAGTTATCCGTCGGGTTTCCGTCACGGCCTCAACATCCACCTCGACTCCGTGCCGGTCAACGGCCGGGTACTCGTCTCTACAATCAAACACACAACAAATTGGTATCAGATTCAGGCGATCCTTCGGCCATGACACAACCATCTATCGACGATCGCGTTGGCCAACTAGAGCTGTCTCTCCAGGAGATCAAAACCTCCCTCGGAGACCTCGCCATGTCTCGAACGGCGCATGCGGGCGACGTCGGCCAGCACAGCTAGGCCGCACAAGACACAGGCCGTCGGCAGGATTCTCCAGGTGATCATTATGCGCGAAGCCAGGGCGTCGATCCTCCGGGCGCTGGGTTCCACAGCTCAACTCGGGCGGCCAGGCCACGCGCGCTGGAACGCAGCAGACGTGAACGCCAGCCGTGGGACTCGGGCGGCCATCTGCACACGGCACTGGAACATCGCCACGTTTTGGACGGCGCCGACGACGGATTCCCACGTCGCTGGACACCACGCACTCCTCGCCTCGATCTTCCGGAGTACGACGACACGGATGATCCACTCCTATGGTTACGGCAGTGCGAGCGTTTTTTCCGGCTGCACCACATTCCACCACGCGAACATGTCGACCTCGTTGGGTTACATCTCCGAGGTGAAGCTCGGGAAGTATTGGACAATTGGATGCTTGATGAGGAATGGATTTCCTGGGAGGATTTCTTTGACACTTTCTTGCAGCGCTGTTCACGCCGCTCGGGGGTAGGACCTTTGGGTGATCTTGTGAATCTCAAACAGGGTGCCTGCCGTGTCGATGAGTATGCACGGGCCTTTCAACGGCTACTCGCGCGGGCCCCTCGCATGGCTCATGCACGACAGTGGAGATGTTTACTGTTAGGGCTCGCAAAAACACTGACGGCTGAGGTTCGCCGGGAACGCCCACGCGATCTTGCTGAAGCTGTCGGGTTCGCCCGCGAGGCAGAGGAACGGAAAGATCTCTAGGTCGCCGAAGCATTACAAGGATTCACATCGTCCAGCCGGAACCGCTCGGTGTTCACCCGAGGCACTTCCTCGGCGTCAGCCTCTGGTCCTTTACAGACTGGGGGACCATCTTCGGGACCTGCCCCTTCATCCGGCATTCCCAATAAGCCAGTAGTGAGCATGTCTTCGGGCTCGACATCTGTGGCGTCCCCACCCTCCAGGATACGCCTCACTGCCGATCAGCTCGCTTAGCGCCGTGCCAAGGGCCTTTGCTACCATTGTGATGATTTTTATAGCCGTGGTCACCGTTGCAAGCGAATATTTTCAATTGAAATTTGCGGCGAGGAACCAGATGAGACAGTGACCACGAAGGACGGACATGATCTCGCCAACGACGAGGGTGATCAGCCGGTCCCTTCTCTCTCACTGTTGGCCATTCTGGGCCCTAAATCGGGGGGCACCATGCAGGTTCAGTTGCGACTTCAGGGACACAACCTCCTCTGTCTCATTGACAGTGGAAGCACCCATAATTTTCTTAGCAGTCACACCGCAATGCGCATGGAATTGGATCAGCGCCCAACATCCTCACAACAGGTGAAGGTCGCTAATGGTTGTCAGCTACCATGTTTGGGCCGGGTGCCAGAGGAGCCTTTTACCATCAGCACGTATTCCTTCACAGCGTCGTTCCTCGTCATTCCGCTGGACGGCTTTGATGTCATCTTGGGAGTCCAATGGCTACGGACATTGGGAGACATCAAATGGAATTTCCGCCACCTCCTGATGTCCTTTGTGCTGCATGGTTCCAACGTTATGCTGCATGGCATGTCTCGTCCAAAGCCAACCCACTTATTTTCGCTTCAGAATTATCCCAGTCCGGCGCTCACACCTCTGTTGGAGTCTTTTGCCGAGATCTTCGCCGAGCCTCGCGGCCTCCCTCCGTCTCGCGCCTGTGACCATCGCATTCATCTCCAAGTCGGCACCAATCCAGTGGTCGTTAGGCCGTATCGGTACCCCTATCGCCAAAAAGACGAGATTGAACGTGTTGACGTCAAAAACGTGAAGTAGGGTTTCGACGACAACGACACCGCATTTAACACCGTTCAGAGCGTGCGGTCGATTTGACACATGAATCGACAAGGTAAAAATATAAAATTCACCCAAAGCCGATCGTAGAGATCAATCGGCTTAGACTTAATCAGCTTGAAGCCGATCAAGATCAAGGTAACAAGGTAAGCCTAACTAGCCGATTAATGAAGATCAATCGGCTTAGATTCAATCAACTCAAAGCCGACTAAATCGAGAAAAAAGGGTAAATCTAACTAGCCGATTAGGGCTAATCAGAGCAGAGGATAAAGGCAGATCGATTCTGAAGAAGGCGATGCGCAACAAGATCAGAATAAATCAAACACGGGTGTAATGGCGAGGATGATCAACAATCGGCGATCGCAACTTTATTGATCGGCCGAGTTACAAGAATTTAAATTACAGAAACTACTCCTAGTCGACGAAAAAGTAGATGAAAAGTAGACGCGAATTGGTTGATTGGCTCTGGGCAGCCTTTCTGATCACCTCTCGACCTCTTTTATACCCATTGGCCGATAGAGTCCTGGTACAACACGTTAGGAATAGAATCCGTATCGGCCTCTATTTGGATGGTGCTTTCCTTAACAACCTGTTTCGTTTCCAAATATCTTGATACGTTATCCCAATCGTATCTTGTTGATCTTGGACTGCTGATTTTGACCCTATCTGCCAAATTTTGGTGCAAACATATGCCCCCCATTTTTGGGAGATAACATGTTATCTTCCAAAAATTTTCATCATCGGCTTGAATATATTTTCTTATCATAGCCAAATTTTTAACTGCATCGAGTTAATTTGGCTTTCAGGTCGGTAATCGGCCAACTCGTATATTTGTATTTGAGTTTTAGCCAATCAAGATCTAAGCAGTACCTTGGACAAACCGATGCACACTACACAATCCCACGTTGATCCCTTACCAAATCGGCTATATCTCGAGCTGATGGGTGGTATGATTTTTCAGACTAGATCGGCTTCGTCGAACAAAAATCATTTGCCGAATCCGGTTTTTTCTTCCTCCACTCTTTTCTCGCAATCTTAATCGGATGAAGCTCATTAAAAGTTTTATCCCTTCGTTTTTCTTGTTCACTTCCTCATCTCTTGGGTCCTTAGCGCTCAAGTCTTCTTCTTTGTGATCGGCTTAAACACGGAGGACACCATCTCGGCTTTGGTTCGATCGACTTACATATTTTTCCTAACAGATCCATACTAGCGCAGATGTTAGACCCTTCATCTTGGTCTTGTTTACGACTTATGGTCGGCTTAGAAATTCTATCTTTAGCGACCATCGCCGCTATCACCTTGGCATGGGTATCTTGCATCGGACATGTGTTTGGTGATGGCAAAGCTAATCCTTCTCCCACAAAATTGCCAAAAGGGCACCGTCGGTGAGCTCTTTCAGGGCCGCTTGGCGATATTCATTAATCGGCGATGTGGAGGACTTCGTCGTGGCCTTTCATTCCTCCTTTCATATTTTGCTAGTAGTTGGGAAAAAGTGGGCTTCGACTTACGATCGGCTACGTAGTGGCAATGCTTTCTCGGCTGATAACCCTTTGGTGTGATTGTTTTAAAATTTCCCTTCACGGTCGGCTTTTATTTGTATAGAGCCAATAGTAATCATGAGTGTCTTATTGCCATCGAATTTGATTGTACATCTTGACGTGTCATTTTATAGCCGATGATATATGAATTTGATCCTTAGGCTCTGCATCTTGTGTCGGCTTTTCCTTCTTTTTAGAGCAATGAACCATGTTAATTGGAAAGGATCGTCGTCCGTACATCATCGGCTCTTCTGCAAATTTTAGTTGGTCATCCTCTATAGCCGATTGTATCTTGTCTTTGTTATTCTTCAATTCATCTTTGAAGTCGTTATCATCGGAGAAACGGCTTTCTTGAGCCGATACTCGCTGTAGGAGATGACTTAAATTGGTGAATTCACCTTGTGAATTTTCCCTTAATGGGGTATCACCTGAAAGCTAAATCGACCAACCGATTATCGGGCATGGTAACACTAAAACACCTATTTCTCACTTCAAATCTCTTAACATAATCATTTACCGATTCTCGGTCTTACATTGGATAGAACTTAGATCCAAATCCTGAGTTCCGCATCGCAGGAGAAAAAGTACTCATGAAATCGGCTTTCCAAATCGTTCCAAAATGAACCGAATTTGGAGGTAAACTAGTAAACCAAGTGAAAGCGACTCCGATAAAGACAAGGGAATAATCTAATTTTGACCGTCGGATCGAGTGCCTCGCCACATCGAGCGACAAAGCGTCCGACGTGCTCTAAGGTCGTGACCGAATCATTCCCGAAAATTTGGCAAAATCGGGAACTTTAAAATTATGTGGATATTGCATGCGATCTATATAATCCGGATCGACTTTCTATAGCCGATGACTCTACCCTTTGGTTGTAAGCGAATTGATCTCTCAACACGGCAGTAAATCGGTCACCAATTAATGTTGTTAGCGAGCAAGGTATCGTGGCTCGCCAATGATCATGACTAGTATTCGCCCCGAGTGCAAACTCGGTGTCGATTAGATCGAGCCGACGGATCTTGTTGGTTTTGATCATACCCATTATACCTCCTAACCGGTGGTTCTCGTGCGAGGACAAAGGGCTCTGCATAGGTTATGACCTTATGAGGGCCCGGATTCTGGCGAAATCGGCTCTTAATCGGGCGTGCCTAATTTGTTCAATCGGTTGCGAGACCGATTGTGGGAAAATATTAAATGGGTAGCGGCGAAGTAGCCGACACGTTATGTCTAGCGACATCGATTATACGCTGGTAATGTGTGACCCGCTAGGCGTGAGTTTCGCGATATCGATGGTAGGTTGAGTCGGCACCATGGTTGGGGTGAAGTTATAACCGATGGTTTTGGATCGGTGGCGTACTCTGCGTAGTTTGCGCTATTGAAAAGCGTGGATAGCTTGGCGAGCTTGCATCGGGTCAAGCGGCTCCGGATGATGCCAATTCTTGAGCGATTGTCTTCACACTATTCGCAATCATCGGCTTTAGCGTTGTAACAAGAGTCGATGATTGGTTTACCGGCGTGATGTATAGATTGATTAATCATAGCCGATAATTCGGCTTGAGTGGGTAGGTATGAACTTACGGACCATCCGTGGCGCTGCATCGCCAAGGGCATTGGCCGTCGGCAGCGATCTTTTGAGTGACGCCACGTCTAGTCTTTTGATAGCAATTGAAATCATCTCTTCTAGAGCGACTTTTCGATCTTCGATTTCTCTCTGTTTACGGCATTAAATCGTCCATCGTTGGGACGATTATAGCCTCGGCGTTGAGATCGGATGGTGGAGTTGATTTGCTTGATGCTGCCATCGTGTCCCACCGGGCGTGCCAAGAGTGTGTTGACGTCAAAAACGTGAAGTAGGGTTTCGACGACAACGACACCGCATTTAACACTGTTGGGCGTGCGCACGACTTGACTCAGAATCGACAAGGTAAAAATATAAAATTCACCCAAAGCCGATCGTAGAGATCAATCGGCTTAGACTTAATCAGCTTGAAGCCGATCAAGATCAAGGTAACAAGGTAAGCCTAACTAGCCGATTAATGAAGATCAATCGGCTTAGATTCAATCAACTCAAAGCCGACTAAATCGAGAAAAAAGGGTAAATCTAACTAGCCGATTAGGGCTAATCAGAGCAGAGGATAAAGGCAGATCGATTCTGAAGAAGGCGATGCGCAACAAGATCAGAATAAATCAAACACGGGTAATCGAGGATGATCAACAATCGGCGATGCACAACTTTATTGATCGAAACTGAGTTACAAGAATTTAAATTACAGAAACTACTCCTAGTCGACGAAAAAGTAGATGAAAAGTAGACGCGAATTGGTTGATTTGCTCTGGGCAGCCTTTCTGATCACCTCTCGACCTCTTTTATACCCATTGGCCGATAGAGTCCTGGTACAACACGTTAGGAATAGAATCCGTATCGGCCTCTATTTGGATGGTGCTTTCCTTAACAACCTGTTTCGTTTCCAAATATCTTGATACGTTATCCCAATCGTATCTTGTTGATCTTGGACTGCTGATTTTGACCCTATCTGCCAAATTTTGGTGCAAACAGAACGTCAATGCGAAGCCATGTTGGAGCAGAGACTGATTCGACCCAGCCAGTCACCATTTTCATCGCCTGTACTGCCGGTAAAAAAAGGGGACGGCACTTGGCGGTTTTGTGTCGATTACCGTGAACTCAATGCTCACACAGTGAAGGACAAATTCCCTATTCCGGTCGTCGAAGAATTATTGGATGAGCTCCATGGTGCCACATTTTTTTCCAAGCTGGATCTTCGCTCCGGCTATCATCAAGTGCGCATGTGTGCCACGGACATTGCCAAAACCGCCTTTCGCACTCATCACGGGCACTATGAATTTCTCGTCATGCCATTCGGCCTCTCCAACGCGCCATCGACTTTCCAAGCTCTCATGAATGAGTTCTCAAGGATTTTCTTCGTAAATTCGTCCTTGTTTTTTTGATGACATACTGGTCTATAGCCAATCAGGGGACGAACATATGGGGCACTTGCAGCATGTCTTGCAACGTTTGCACAACCACCAGTTTTTTCTCAAGAAATCTAAGTGCATTTTCGGCCAACGCCAGGTTCGCTATCTCGGGCATATTATCTCCGGCTCCGGTGTGGCAGCAGACCCGGACAAACTCCAAGCCGTCGCAGGATGGACTCACCCCACCACTATCACGGCCTTACGCGGGTTCTTGGGGTTGACAGGTTACTACCGCCGTTTTATTCAGAATTATGCAGACATTGCCGAACCGCTCACTGCCATGCTTCACCGCGACAATTTCAAATGGACACCAGAGGCCGATCAAGCCTTCTAGCGTCTCAAGACTGCCCTCATAACAGCTCCGGTTCTGTCTCTCCCAGATTTTTCGTCACCCTTTATTGTGGAGTCACGATGCCTCGCCGCGGCATTGGGCGGTTACGCAACAGCCGCCATCCGGTGGCTTTCTTGACCAAAATTAGCGAGATGAGCATACAAAATTGGCGACATCTGAGCGAGCTTATCGGCTTATCCAAGGCCATCCGACACTGGCGACCTTACCTTTGGGGTCGCCCATTCCTTGTCCGGACAGATCATGCGAGTCTCAAGTTCTTACTCGAGCAAGCACTGATTACGCCTCCACAGCAACATTGGCTCAGTAAATTAATGGGCTTTGATTTTCAGGTCGAGTATAAACCAGGACGATCGAATCAAGCGGCAGACGCGTTCTCTCGTGTTGACACCGACATTCCGTCATGCACGGCCATGACCTTTTCCCAGCCAGCGGTGGGTGATCAATGGAGGGCGGCATTACGAGTTGACCCGGCACGTAAGACCAACATCGCACAGGCGGTTTCTTCCAATGCTTCTCCCCAGCGGCAGTCGCGGGCGGAGTGGCGCGTTCGCGATGGCCTCTTATTCTGCAACGATCGCCTCGTCGTACCGGAGACATCACCCCTCATTCCCGAAATGATAGCAGTCGTCCATGATTTAACACACGAAGGTGTCCAAAAGACATTGCATCGTCTACGGCAGGATTTTTTTTGGCCACACCAGCGGCAAGCGGTGGAACGATTTATCGCCAATTGTGCCACTTGCCAACAACACAAGACAAGTTCCTTATTGCCAGCTAGTCTCCTCCAACCTCTGCCCGTTCCTCACCAAGTCTGGGCCGACATATCTATGGACTTTATCGTGGGTCTTCCATCCTCACAAGGCAAAACGGCGTTGTTTGTGGTCGTGGATCGTTTGTCCAAATATGCACATTTCGTGCCAATGGTCTGATAGTCCACAGCTCAGGTTGTTGCTAATTTATTTTTCGACAATATCGTCCGTCTCCATGGCATGCCCGAATCCATCATTTGTGATCGAGATCCAATCTTTATCAGTAAATTTTGGCAAGATCTGTTTAAACGGTGCGGCACCACCCTCCTGCTCTCCACGGCATACCACCCCCAAACGGACGGCCAGACGGAGGTGGTCAATCGCACCATCGAGATGTATCTCCGTTGCTTCACTAATGACAATCCTCGCACCTGGGTGAGGTGGCTTCCATGGGCAGAGTTTTGCTATAACTCCTTCCATACAGCTCTCCGCATGACACCTTTCGAGCTTGTCTATGGCCGTAGGCCTCCGCCGCTCGTTCCTTACAATCAGCGGGCTTCCTCCGTCCATGAGGTGGATTGTCAACTCACTGACAGGGATGAACTTCTTCGCAGGGCACGGGACAATCTTCTCCAGGCTCAGAATAGAATGAAGTTATATTATGATAGGAATCATCGTGAGGTCTCCTTTGCCGTCGGCGATTGGGTTTGGCTTCGTCTTCAACACCATCGACAGCAAACTATGAGGGACAAGTCGTCACACAAGCTCTCCCCTCGGTTTTACGGACCATATCCGATTCTGGAACGTATTGGTCCAGTGGCTTATCGTTTGCAATTGCCACCAACGGCTCGCCTACATAACGTCTTCCACGTCTCCTTATTGAAGCCTTTTAAAAGGGACGTTCCGGCTACAACCCATCCGCTCCCTCCTGAAATGTCGGCGTGTTCCCAGACAGCTTCACTGGAACCACACGACATTCTTGCTCAGCGTATCCTCAAAGGTCGCCGGTAGTTCCTGGTCCAATGGTCGGCACTGCCGGATGACAAGGCAACATGGGAGTATGCCACAACACTGCACGATGAGTTTCCTCACTTTCAGCTTGCGGACAAGCTACCTCTTGAGGGGGGGAGTACTGTTATGGGCTACGATCAGGTGTATTATCGGAAATGCAAGAAGTCACAGGGCCGGCAAGGAACGGACGGGCCAGGCGAAGGAATTACGGAAGGCAACTAGAGTTCGGCAGGATTATTAGTCAGGAGACTAGTTAGTTATTCAAAGATTTTGTTAGTTACTTTCCAAGAATTAGTTAATGCTTTCCAATTATTAATTAGATACCATTGTTAGGATTTGGAAACTTTACAGCTATAAGTATGAAGAAAATCAATGAAAACGGCAACAAGTATTTGCCACAAAATTCCTCTCGGCGGTGCCTTCCGATTAACAAGACCGGTAGCTCCGTTAGCTAGTTATCCGTCGGGTTTCCGTCACGGCCTCAACATCCACCTCGACTCGTGCCGGTCAACGGCCATGTACTCGTCTCTACAATCAAACACACAACTGATGCCCTTATTACTACAGTGTTTCTATAGGAGAGGGCCAGATGACAACTGGCCACTTGAAACACATGTTGATGTCTAGCTGAGATGACTGTATTTTCGTCACCTCACCCTTGTGTGTCAGCCTATCAAAGCCAGCAACCATCACCAGTGCCCAAGAAGGGTTCTCCCCTCTTCCACCATTGCCTGAGAAGAAAGTCAAGGGAGAGGGAGGGAAGGAGGGAGAGATAAGTGCTTTGTGTTATGATGTGTTCTTCCCATGGAACTTGCTACCATTGCAACGGAGAAGATTCCTTGTCCTCCCTAACTTTATTGCTATGGTTTACCACCCTTCATGTCACATCCCTCGAGCCATACCATATATATTCCTAGATCCAAATCTCAAGCAGATATGCATGCAAGCAGACATATATGTTCTCGTAGATGGCTCTTGTTTTGCTTTTCTGTTTCAGGTTCTTGCACTCCATGTCAATCCATGTATTTCTTTATCTGTAGGTGGTGGGGGTGATGACTGGGTGCAGTGGTTTATCGATATATTCCCTGCCTTGTGCTGTTCCCAGACGCCAGTTTTTTATGGTTTCTTGAGATACTTTCTTGCGAAAAGGAGGCTATCTTCTTGTTACGTCAATGCAGGAATAATCGATAAACCTCTGCATCCAGATCTCACCTTTGTTTGTGCACTTGAACTGGTACAGATTGTTTCTTTGTTCTTGCCTGTGCACTAATCATTACTGCCAGATATTTTTCTTTGAATTTTTGTGTTTGAGATGATTTCTTGATATTTGATATTAGAGAACAAGATTTGCTGTCTTCCAATTCACCTTTTATGATAATTTATATTGTTATTTTGTATCATTAACTAATTACATGATGAATATATATGGTATAAATGTATGCATACACAATTCATCATATCTTTATATAGTAATAAGTTGCTCAGTATATTAGTACAATCCGATTTAGGAGTAAGGAGAACAAATTTTGTCTAGTTGGAATAATTTCTTGCCCTATGTCTAGTATATTCATTAGAGACAAATTAGAGAGCAGTGATGGATGCTGCTAGTTACCTAGGGTTGTTGCTTGCTGTCATCATGCTTTGAATATATTCTAGCTTGTTTGGAGTGAACCCACGATTAGAACATGTTCAGAAAGCCATGTTATAGCTAGAACCTTTGGTATCCTTCTGTGTTTGCACTCACACGAACCTTAAAAAATTGCACGCTTTTGCGGCTGTGGAAGATCTGAGCTCGAATACTGTTGGCTTACCGGCTGTTGATTCTGTTGCATCATTTCAAATCAATACTGTAATGTGACTTCACTCACATTAGCGTGTCCTGACTCCTAACTGCTCAGCCACAATACTTCCGTGCATCAGAAGTTCCAATAATCTTGTACAGAATTATCTTTGGTCTGCGGCAACTGTAGTTGGTTGTCGACATTGTTTTTTATGCTTATGCAGTTCTTTAATTTGTTAATGGAGTAGTGTCTTCCTTCATTCCTCTAAAAGCTTGATGTATCAACATCTGAGCGTCTCATCAGTGACCATGGTGGTGTAACTGGTTTGATACATTTTCTCCATATAATTCAAGTGCTATACCCCCCTTACCAGTCTTCAGTAACGTTAATTTGAAGCTTGGTTCTTTTGATTACATGATGCTTATGATCCCAAAAATAAATAAATGATGCTTACCTGGAATGTTAGAAAGAATAAAAGTAAAATATCATGTTGACACGCAACCCTTTCTCTGCAAATGAAAATACGGTTCTCTTTTGGGTGGAATCGATAGACGATGGTGTGATGTTTGTGGCCAAGTTTGCCAACCTTCTTTGTGTTGTGCTTGTAAATTTGGCATACCTTACTGAATACCCATACATGATCGATGCACTCAGTGTTCTGCTGCTTATCTACAATCTGAACTTATATGGTCTAAGTGGATGGTATTGGTCACAACTCCACATGATTCGTGTCAGACAACAGGCATTCAGTGTTAGTTTCGCAATACCCTGTTCTTTGCTTAACACTAGAGCATCATTCGCCCGACCCTCCCTGTAACATGAGTAACATAAAACTGGCTGAATTTACCGCGTAATTGCACAGTTAAATACTACAACTAATACATACATCGAAACATATAGCTGTCCATGTTATACAACTCTTATGCTTGCGATGGGAATACAGTTGTATTCCTTACACAACTGTAACAGCTCTTATATCTATATATCTGATTAATATGCATCGGTTATGATTTGGACTCGCTACCATTGACGTATAGCTCTTTCCCTTTTCCCAACGATCAATGTGGAAAATTCTACCTTTTGAGAGCGAATATGATGGTTTCTTTTTCTCTTTATTTTAATAGTATAAATAAATAAATTTAATTGACTGATAGATAGATAGATAGATAGATAGATAATAGGACGTTGAACCAGGGTTTGCAAAATCGACGAAAATCGGTAGAAAATCATGATTTTCGGTCGTATCGGCTCGACTCGGCTTCAAAAACCGCTCGGTAAATCGATCAAATAAAAAAAAATCAAAAATTTGAAGAAAAAAATTATGCGACATAAACCGGTCGAAGATCGGTGCAAATCGCTCAAAAAATCGGCTGTCAAAAAAAGTTCAACTAGCCCACTGATTTTCCAAAAAAAAATAAAAAAAAATTGATTTTGAAACTCTATGATTTTCGACCGATTTTTGGTTTGATATTTTCAAATTTCGAGCGATTTTTCTCCAAAAAAGATTTTTTGAACCCTGCGTTGAACCATCTGAGTTACCCACCTTTGCTTCTGTAGTGATTTCTTCTCCATAGACTTTTGCATTAGATAAGTACTCGTACATAATATCAAAAAATTGGCAGGTGTTCAGATACGTACTATGGACGATCTGCACTTTTAGCACCAACTTTTGAACCCTCCTCGCAAAGTAGAACTTTTGAACCTTGAGAAAAGATCGGTGTGAGACACTGAGACTGCATTACCTTTGAGCCCTCGTCGTATCCTAAATTCCTAACACAACAGTGAATGAGTGAATGGCCAACGGGCAACGGGTGGCGACTATGAGCAGCTTGATCGATCAGGCAATGGCATGTGCAGAGGAGGCAAACTGGGCCCTGCTCGCCCGGATTAAGGTGTCGTCGGCCTGGCTGTGGAGCGCCTAGGCCTGGGCCTTGATGGAGTTGTCAAGTTACAGCATGTCGCAGGTAGGTGTGGGCATTGGTTTTTTCGTTTAATATGGTTCGGTTTTTTTAAAAAAATAACTTGGTTTTTGAAAACAGGCAAAAGTTAATTCTCGTACCAAGATCAAAAGCCAAACCGATTTAGCCAAAAAAAATTCGGTTCGTTAATTTGGTTTTTCAGTTAACCAAAATATGGCTAAACACTAGAAAAATTATATTCGGTCCTTCTCATGTCGCAGCATAGAGCACAGATAAACCAACATAATATTTATAAGTCATTATAGCATAAGTATAGCATAACGTATGAACATAGCACATAGATGCATAAAGATGTTAGAACATGATGATTGTTTGATGACTTTATGGAGAATATTATAAAAGTGGTATTGTACTATTTGGTTATTCGGAATTTTTTGTCTCTGGAAGCAAAAAAATCCGAAGCGAAAGCTGAATAATACCAAAATAAAAACCAAGATATTCGGTTAATTCGATTCAGTTCGGTAATTTGATTTCGGTGAAAAAGTACCCACTTTAGTCACAGCAAGTTGCTGACAGGGGCCTAGCCCCCCTCATGATCATAAAATTTATACTGTGTTCCTCTAATTTTTAAACTAATTTTATTTGAGTTAATACTTTTCACCTCCCTCATCAAATATATAGTTACATTGCGTAGCTTATTTTGCTCCAGCAATCTAGATTCCTAGCTCTGCTCCTGATTTTGAAGACAAACATCACCTTTGGTCTATCTGGTTCCGTTGCATTTTTTTTCATTTTCGGTCTCTCTTCGAACTTAATTGCAAAATTAGTCCTCTTTTCAACCGCAGAAGTAGCGGCAGTTAACACGTGTTACATGTTACACTATCCTATCATGGCAAGTAGCCAGATCCACGACAGCGGTGTGCATCAGTGAAAGGTAGGCGTGCCCACCACCGCAGAAGATGCGTGATCCTTCAGCACGGCAGGCTCATGTCGTGGTCCCCATACGCGATAGGATCATCAGGCCGTAGCAATGCAGCAGGAACTACTGCGGTCCCTAGCACGGTAAGACATACTGTACTCCCACACCGCAGTAAACTTGTAGGGCCTGTACCTGTCATGTTGATCAAAGCACGTGCCACAGTCGAGGTGGCTAACCTACCAATGAGATGTTGTGGTAGGGGAGCATCCGTATGATATGTGACAGTTGCACCTGCTTTTACTTTTGAGACGAACTAATTTTGTAATTACATTAAAAAAAAGTGTGCAACGAGACTACATAAGCCAGTTACTCGGTGCTTCCCGTCTGCCACGCGAGTAATCGAGCAACCTCGCACCGACGAGGACGGCCAACGGGCAAGCGGCACAAGCACGTTCGTGCGGTCGTTGCCGGCAGAAAAGCGTGCAATGCCTGGAGGCTGGTGCAAGCACGAGGTCCCGTTTGCTTAAGCTGGAGATTGCACGTTTTTATATAAGGTGATTAAAGAAGCAGAACTGTGTAGGTTGGAATTGGACCCATGCACCCCTAACTAGCTTCAACATCTGGAGTTAGCAGCTAGTTGTCTCTTTAAGCAGTGGATTCAGTGTTTTTCCTTCTAATACAAATTGTACAAATCTTAAAACAAGTGAATGATTAAGTAATCAACATCTAACTTTCATTCATACTTTAATATTTATATAATTATCATAAAAAAAACATAGAAGCATCTATCTCCCTCTCTCTCTCTCTCTTCGCTCGTTCGTTTCACCTTACGATAGTTTCGCGAATTTTGCATCTACTTGTTGGTTTCTTTTTTATATATATAGTGGATAAGATAAGAGTGAAAGACACGTCCGAATTGTTTCTGCGTCTCGCGGACAGTCAATGCCAATGCGGCAACTGAAAAGGCTGGTGTGAAAGCCTGAGAGGAATGCCCGAATTTTCCGTTCTTTTTCAGATTTGGTTATGTGTAGCCGGCCCGTGACGTTGATGAGAGCTCCCTTTGGCCTTCGTCGTGTCAAATTGGGTCCGCGTCAGAGTCACATCACATCAAGTTTAGAGGTCAACAGATTTTTCATGCATGGCCTAAAGGTCGATGAAAGGCGACAGGAATGATATGACCCTCCAAATTCTACCGGTTTATCTTGCCGTAGCAGACTCGAATTGTGTGCAGTTTGCACACTGTATTTTATAATACTCCATTCCTAACGTGATGTATCCACAATATTCCAGAAAGTTGCGAACTTTGAAATATTGCTGCTTAAGTGCGTGCAGGGTTAACTACGATATTTGATTTTCGAAAATCAGTAACAATCGAGCAAAAATTAGTAGAAACCAAAGAAAATATTTGAATTTAATTTTTTTGAACTCGATGGTCAAACAATAGAAAAAAAATTTGAGTTGTTTTCACCGATTTTCGATTTGTTTTCTTCGATTTTCGATTTGCAAGCGATTTTCACCGATTTTCGATTTTCAGCACACAGAAGAAAAAGTGAAAAAAATT
This sequence comes from Otatea glauca, assembly GCA_036346275.1. Lineage (NCBI taxonomy): Eukaryota > Viridiplantae > Streptophyta > Magnoliopsida > Poales > Poaceae > Otatea > Otatea glauca. The sequence goes on from CM070717.1 coordinate 36,548,709, forward strand.
AAAAATTACAAAATAAAAACCAAATTAATCTATAAAAAACCTCAGATAAATTTGAACAATGTTTGAAATCATTTATTTCTTCTAAAAAATCCAAAACAACAATTAATGAAAAGGAACAAAGACAATGTCAGATTTTTATAAAAATTTACAAAATTTATTACATTCTTAAATTTTAACGTAACCATAACTAGTGCCAAAGGATCATGCACTAAAATTTTTAGAAATATTATACTTCATTTAGTGCCCATATAAAATAAAAAACAGAAGAGCATATACAATGATAGTAGCACTTTCAGAATTTTAAAAAAATACACATATATGATAATCATCTGAAAATTTTACAACAGCATTATAATTACGTTATAACATCACAAAAAAAGTTTAATAAATATTAGACGTCATTTTTTCCCCTAGAAAATAAAAAACTGAAGAGCATATATTCTGACAGTATCAATATTAGATTTTTTTTTAAAAAATACACACATTTGATAATCATCTGAAAATTTTATAGCATCATTAGCATTGCCTCAGGACATCACAAAAAAAAATTAACATATTTTGCTAAATTTTTGAAATTTGCATTTGAACTCAACGGTTTACCGAGCCGCCTCAATATAGGCGAAAATCACGATTTTTGGTCCAAGATCATCGATTTTGTGAACCCTGAGTGCGTATCACTAAATTTCGACCTTACTCTCAAAAAATTAATACCAACCTTTAGTAAGTAGAAGAATTCAGTAGGGAAGAAAACATTGTTTAAACAAATAGGTTTGAATTCCTTATGTTCTAGACGAGGCCTATAAGAATGTCACGTAATTAAGAAGAAAGGTGCGCACTTGAAATTTGTAGGCCACATTTGAAACAAACGAATCTTCTAGATTCCTTTAGGTATTTTTTTAACATATATTCCTATAGGTAGACTATGCTCTAAACCAAGTTGATATTTTTTAGTTAGGGGTATGTGTCCAAGTGGAAAAACAATTAATGTTACTCGAAATTTAGAGCTTTTATCGACAAGTAGAACATTGGCAGTGTCCATCAAAACCAAGCAGAAAGGTAATGGAAAACCACACGGGTTCCACCAAAATAAAAGAGAAACGGCTAATGATCTTTACGTGCTACTGCACACAGTCTGAGACGTCCATTTTCAGAATTAATGGTGCAGATTCACGTAATACAGCAAAAATATTGGCATAGTAACACTCACGATCGATCTGAACTATCCAAACGATATCCTCCGTTGCTATTGTATCGGTCGGGATGATAAAGAAACCAACGTAGCGTCCACTGACAATCGATGCACGGCATGAACACACAAAAGTTCAGAGAACAGCAAGATTCCATCAAAAACATGTTTTACAGGTAAGAAAGGGACCAGAAAGCAAACAAAAAATAGAGAGACGAGTTAGCTCAGCCCCCACTGACATCAGTAACACATCACTTAAGTGCAACTTAACTCGTTACAAGGCTAAATGGAATGTGACACTACAAGCTTGTTTCGGAGGTGTTCTGGCAAGAAACAACACCTTTTGCATGTCCCGTCTGCATCCGTTTATCACAGCACCACTGGCAGTGGCAAGTCAAATGTGGAGGCCAATGTTCATGACATCGTCGCTTATGTCAGCTTTTTTTTTCTATTTTCTCAGGAATCGTCGCTTATGTCACTGATTGGGACGCCTCAATTTCTCCTATCAGCTGTATCTATACCCTTTTATAATGCACCTAAGCAATTTTTTCTACGTCCACCCTAAATAATGCACCTCATTAGAGATGGTCCAATGTTCGTGCACCCAGCAAAACGTCCCCAGAAACTTGCATTCATCAAAATAAACGTCTCAGATCTTTCCTCAGTTTTACTCACCCACATCCGATGGCCATTATTTTGTGTGTCTAATCATCCCTGTGGCCCACAACAGACCTCCCCCACCTACATATTTGGAAGGAGAGCGAATCAAACAAGGAAATAAATAAGGAGGATCCGCATGCAAGGAAACCAGACTTTAATTTTTTACTGGTCAAAATTATACGTACTGCATATTTGGAAGGAGGGTGAATCAAACAAGGAAATAAACAGGGAGGATCCGCATGCATGGAAACAAGACTTGAATTTTTTATTGTCCTGGCATTGTGGTCGTATTTTTTTTCCGAATATGACCTTTCTCGAGACTTTTTTACAGATCTAACCCCATAGAGCCTAATTTGGTATACGGAGAGCTACTGGATTTTTGTTTTTATTTTTATCTAAGGAATCAGCGATGCAGTGAGTCTTTGCTTAATTTTTCATTTTTTCTCGCGGAACCAAGGCGCGATCTTGTTTAATTTTATCTTTTTTCCTTGCGGATCCAGTGATCGTGCGAGCGATTTATTTTTCCATATTTTTGAAATCATCCTTGTGGCCCACAATAGACCTTCCCTCACCTCCAGCATCAACAAGGAAAAGGAAACAAACGTCTTGGAATTAAGGAAAAGGAAACAAACGTCTTGGAAAAGAAAAGGACCATACATTACGTGCTGGGAAAAGGAAACCGGGAGATAGGGAAGCGGTAGGAGAACGCAGTTTGCAATGTCTTCACGATCGCCATCGGTGGCTTTGCTTAAACCTTGGAGAGTTCTTTGTCGGCGACCTACACGCGTAGTGATTCGGCAAATTTATAATTTATTTTTTAAAATAATTTTATTAAGTACAAAATAATCGAAAGTTTTTGAGAATTTTTCTAGAATTTTTAACCTAATGTGCTATCTTTTCAAAATCCTTCTATATTTAAAAAATAAAGGCAACTCACTGTAGCTTCTTCTAATCTGCAGCCAGACTGGAGAAGCTTCTTCTCTTCCCTCCTCCATTAAAGCAAGAAAGAAGCTCCAAAGCTCCATCAATCTCGCACCAAATCTCCTCTTTCTATCTATGGTGTTAATTCTCCAAATTTAGTGCTCTATTGCCAAAATTTCCTCCCAATCGATTTGATCCCAAATTTGGTTTCCATAAATATGCTTGTTTGGGGCTATAAAACCGTGAGCTCTCCTCCACCCCATCGCATTAAGTAAATCTCCAAGTGCTCCTCTTGTAAAGATCGCGGATTTTGGAGGTAACCCAAGCCATCACCGTCATCTTTCGTGAAATTCACCGCAATCGTGACTCCTCCCCATGCGCGCCGGTCTTGGCGATCTCGCCGCACTAATCTTGACCCATCTGCGACCGCCGGCCGCCTGCCTTCCCTACCCTTTACTGTTGCCAAGCCAGAGAGCACTGTGTGCTCTCTGTGGAAGCTACAAAAAAATCAAAAATCAAAAATTCTTTTTCTTTCTCTTTCTTGATTTAAAATCTTTTGGGAGCCCGTTTTGCCCTTCGACCTCCATTTAGTTCCGTTTTTCTTTCTAAATTCATTTAAAATTCTAAATTTCTCTTTTATTATTAAGTGTTGTATTCATACTTATCTTCTAATTTAATTAATAAGTGGGTGTACTGCCGTCGTAGCGTTAGCACAGGCACTATACTAGTACTAAAAGATCTAGTTTACATAAAATTGGACCAAAATACCCTCTAGTACGTAACACCACAGGCACGAAGAAAGAGGTCTAAAGTCGAGGGTGATGGCTAGTGTTAACAGGTGTATTCTGATAAATTTTACATTGCTAAGTATTTATGGAAGAAAATTTCATGTTAAGACTACGTAGGTATTTATAAACGGATGAAGTAGTACACGCTTGTGATGTAGAGGTGTCCGGTAGGGAGATGACAAATGCGATGACATCAATTCTATACAAAAATCAGATATATGGTAGATACAAATTTTAAAGTAACTAAATCTTCTTCACTTCCCTAATATATACCATATATCTATGTTCCAAAAGAGATACTATAGATGCTACATGATACCTTGTGCCATGAAATTTTTTCCCTTCATCTGCCGTTCCTTCTGCACTACTACACAAATATATATCACAATCTGTTTTTTTTTGTCATCACAATCGGTTCTGGTAACGACACAAAGTCATTAAACAGAGATAAGACGGCGCTATCACAGTCGATTCTTGCCCGATTGTGATGAGGGATGATCTCTATCGGTTCTTTAAAAAAAACGATAGAGATGAACACTCATCTTTATCGGTTCTCAGAATAAAGCGATAGAGATGATCCTCATCTCTATCGATTCTTTGTAAGAAGCGATAAAGATGAGGGTATCAAGTGATAGAGATGACAAACTCATCCCCATCATCTCTATCGCTTCTTCTAAAGAACCGATAGAGATGAGACGGTCATCTCTATCGCTTCTTCCATAGAACCGATAGAGATGACCCCCTCATCTCTATCGTTTTCTTATGAGAACCGATAGAAATGAGGGGGTGTGCTGTTTTCCAATTCACCCTCCAATCAGCACATATTTCACACAGTATGCATGTACATATCACATTGACACAGCATAAATCATTGCACACATTATGCCACATATCATATTCACAGAACACAAACACTTTATTACAACACATATCACATTCGTTCAAAAAATAGAACTCAAACATGCTTAACAGTTAGTACACATGCACCCTCGAAAGGGAGATGTAGGTTACGTATGATGAACTCTAACGTTGATCATATTACAGTAACAATAATAACATGTAGGTAAAAAACTGTCGACGATCGAGACCATCGACCGCAAAGAAAGAGGGTGAAGGGTAGAACGGAGGGCGAGGCCCAAAGTTTCGTTCGTCCGGGAGGTACCCTCGGCGGGCGTACTGAACAGGGGGGCCAGCACAATCAAACAGGGGACACAAGATCTATACTGGTTCGGGCCGAACGTCCCTACTCCAGTTCGGATGTTGGTACTGTATTGCCTTTGATGCCGACGGCTGTACCACCTTTACAAATGAGAGCTAGGGGTTCCAATATGAGAGTGCCGGAGCCTAGTTCGTGGGGTGTTGTCCGAAGGAAGAAGAAGCCCCTCGAGAGGCCCCGCCCCTTATATGGTCGAAAGGGCGAGTTACATTGGGGATTGGGAGCTGAGAGGATGAAGGGACTCATGCCCGAAAACCCTTGTCTTGGTGACCAGTCTTGTCTGGCCTTGCCCTACGCCGGGTTAGTAGACTCTCCGAGCAAAGCAGGTCGCTGCTTCCTCGGGAAACAACGCACCCACTCCCTGCGGTTTTGTCGGATGATGACGCGTTGCCATGCGTGGCCCAGTTGCGCTGGGGTGAGAGGAATCCCATCTTTGTCGCGATGGATGATGGGATGAGGCTTTGACTTTGGCGACCTTCGTCTTTGCCTCGGGAAGGAGCCACACGCTCGTGCGGTCGCTTGAGCGGTCGCGATTGTTGGGCACGTGGTTAACGACTAGTGGAGGACCCGATGCTCGACCCTTGGCGGAGACCGGATCGGGCCGTCGGTCGGGAGCCCGGTCCGTGACGGAGGTCAAACGCCCTGCTAGGTCGGGAAATAGCTCGGGGCGGTCAACTTGGTCGGGAATGAGCTCCTTTATGGCCTTGCGGGACCTTCGGTCGAGTTGGCTCGAACAGATCCGATTGGTTCTCGGATGGCGGTTCGGAGACGTCTCCGCCCGAGGTAGGGAATAGTCCCCCGATCCTAGAGGAGGGATGCTCAAACCCCCCCGGGGGGGCCACATGTCAGGATGGCCGGTTCCCGACAACCAGCCCCCAAGGCTCAAGAAGCGGTCTGAGACTTCTAGGCGGTCTTGAGTCTGAGATCTTCTTTGGAAGGGATCGCCCCTTCTACGGGCTCGAGGTTTCTGGGGCTCACTTTTAGGCCGAGAGAAGGCCTCCCCGGGGCGCACACTTGGATCCCGATATCTTGTTTTCTCAGGTGGGCTCAGAAGGCCCGGGAGCCTCGTGGATAGGGAAGTTGGAGGAATAGGGTCTGGCGGATGCGTGGAGAGATGTGCCCGTACGGGGGTTTTGAAGGGCCCCTGGCGCCTCTGCTTCCGCTCGCCAGCTACGGGTGCGCCTTTTGAGGCGATGGTGAGCCGGTAGACGAGGCGTCTTTAAAAGCCAAAGGGGTCTCACACTTCAGGATTTCGCTTCCCATTACTCGTGCTCTTGCCTTCTTCTTCCTTGCCCCTCTGCGTTAACGCCTTCTAGCCTTCGTGTGCGACCTCGTCCCCCTCCCTTTTCTTCGACCTCGACCCCATGGCGAAGTTCGAGAGGAGTATGCTCACCGCAGAACGGATGAGGGAGATGGAGACTTTGGGGCTTCTGGACCCGTTCACCTGGCGGCTTCCGTCCGGGGAGAACGTGCCGCGACCTCGGGATGACGAGATCGTGAGCACGGAGCAGTACATGCTCTTCGGGCTGTGAACCCCGGAGAGCGACTTCTTGGCTGCGGTCCTTGCGTAGTGTGAGATCGAGCTCGTAAACCTGGTGCCGAACTCCCTTCTTCTTCTTTCCGTTTTTGCACATCTTTGCGAGGGGTTCTTGGGCATCCTTCCCACCCCCTCGCTTTTCTTCCGTTTTTACTCCCTATCCCGCACCGCGAAGGACCCCGTCGTCGAGTGCCTTTACTTTCGACTACTGGCAGGACTCCCTTGTACCTTCCTCCAAATCCTGACCCGGGACTCGCTCGGGCCATGGACGGAGAAATGGTTCTATTTGAAGAAGGGCGAGGGAAGTGGGCTCGCCTATAACGACGCCGCGGTGGAGGGAAAGCAGGAGATCCCCGAGCCCGAGGACTCGGTGGACGACCAGGCCGTGGCCGCTTTCATCCATACCTGCGCCATGCGGGGCCTTAAGGGGCAGGCGGTCATTTACGACTACTTGCAGAACTGGGTGCTCCCTCTCCGAAGGAGGTTGCTCCCCTTCTTTGAGATCACCGAGAGGTGCGACGCCACTCGGGAAAGCCATGAGGGTAAGCATTGTCCGACCTCAAATCCTTTCGGGCCTTGGTCGGAGTTCCCTTATTTCTTGTCGCTCTATTTCTGACCTTGTATCACCGAAGTCGGCCTGGATCGTCTCGAGGATGCAGGAGACCTTCGGGAAGGCCGACAACGCCTACGACCTCGGCGGCAACGTCCCCAAGAACATCTTGGGACGTAGCAGCGAGGTAATAGCTTTTTACTTTGATCTTTGCCTCGGGTGTCCGGACTCGGATGCTTATTGTGGTGAGCTCGTGCAGACGACCAAAGAGCTCTGGGATACGGCGAAACAATTGCTACCATTTCCCGGCCCAAACAAAGGCGTGAAGGGGGGCAAGAAGCCGGCTCTTGACGCCCCGAGGCAGGTTGCCAAGAAGCCCCACGTCGAGTGGGGCGATCGGGTCGTGGTGAGTTTAGATTCTCCGAGCTTGGGGGTATCCGAGCCCGGGCTCATTTCCATCGGGCCGCCTCTTTCGGTTCTTTCACTAATTCTTGCTTTTTGTCGAATAGAGTCGGCCTGCGCAAGAGCCCTGGTGCGCAACGAGCCACGGGCTCTGGTAATAAATCCCTGAGGGGGAAGCCCTCCCGCCGCTGTCGAGGAACAACCGCGCCAGGTACGGCCCCCGTACATGTTTCGTCATCCCGCCCTATCGCGGTGTTCGAGAGTCCGAGGGGCACCGACCTTTCCTGTGGTCCAGGGCGAGGCCGGGGAGGAGGACCACGAGGACGATTATTGTCTCGTGCCGCGACCCAGGACGCGGCGGATGCTGCTTGCCGCGTCCTCCGAGGAGGACGAAGCGGCCGAGGGAGGGGCGATTGAGAGCGCCACGACCAAGGACGTCGTGATCGGGGGCGCTGCCGCCGGGAGCGTTGTAGCCAAAGGGGCTGAAGTTGAGGACGGCATCGTCATTGCGCCTCTGGTGGGGGTGTCCCCGGGGGTGGAGTCCTCGGGAAAGCGGAGGGCCGAATCGCCCCCGCAGGGGGGTCAGACAAAGAAGGCGAGGTTGCCGCGCATCCGTTCGGCGCAGTAAGTTTCCCTCCTGTTTCTTAACTTCGTGTTGTTAGGGCCGACCGAGCATCTTCTGATAATTCGCTGCGTGCAGTACATATACCGGGGTGGTCGTGGCGGTGACCCATCGTCCGACCCCGGTACCTCCGACCGGGGCGCTTTCGGTTGTTGCGCCCATGATCGAGGGTGTCGTTGCCGCCGTACCCCGGGTGGAGCTGCCCGCGAGTCGAGTCGTCAAAGGGCGGCGTCGACCCCACTTGGCCGGCAATGAGTCGGGCGCGGGCGGACCCGACCACCCTTGGCGAGCCGAGGCCCCTCCCTGCGATCGAGGGCGGCTAGGGGGCCGCCGAGCCGCCCACCGGCCCAGAGGGTCCGGCCGCCATTGCCCTGGCCGGAGCGGATCTCCCTGGTCCTTCGGGGGGTGCCGATGCTACAATGGCGGCGGAGACTGCCAGGGACGTAGCCGCGGGGGAGCTGCCCCGGGGTCCCGATGGCGCTGTCGACCTGTCTTCGCTGGAGGATCAATTAGTGGAGGTAAGCACGGTCGTGGTGTCCCCTCCCTCTTTTCCCCCTGAAAGTGCATCTAGGCACCTATGTTATTTTGGTGATTAATGACAAACGTACATAATGACAATCCATGTAATTAAGTAAATGCTTAACTTAGTGCTTAACAAATGACAAACCTCTAATATGATTATATTGCTATGAGACTAACATGATATTGCCTAGTTGAGTATCAGTCTCATCTTTTAGAGGAAAACCAAGTGGGATAGTTAAGCAAAGATAAGGTATGCAATTTTGGTATCTCTTCTATATTTGTTATTGCATTCCTTTTGTGCAAATGCATAGTGAACTCCAAGTAGCATGTTGATTATATATATGAACATTGGTTCATGTCATATTTATTTGTGCATATATATTCATTTGAGTTCATTATGTGCTTTGTTTTTAGTATGCATGTATTAACTAGAGTTAAACTTCATATTGCTATAGATTGACTTGGTGCATGCATGTTTTAGTTGTATATCTTCTCATGCAATTCTCTTAGTGAAGTTTAATCTAGAGTTGGATCACATATTTACTCTTATTCAAAATATTATTTGCACATGTACAATGCGTGTATATTCCATCATGTGCTTCATTTAAGTAAAGACTGTGATCCTTGCCATGATTTAATTGATTCATCATATTGGCAATTATCTCTCTAGTGCATATAGATCAATTACATATTCATCATGATGTACTTAGTAGAGAACATTTCTTATGTCAAGTGTTTCCATTTATATTGTGCTTCTTTATATGAAACACTTGTTGAAATCAACTGCTCACAAATATCAATTTATTCATATCTATTGAGCTTTTGGGACTAATGTCTTTCATGAGTAGTTTGGAAAGAATTAGGTCCCGTATGTGTATGATGACCAAGGTATCTTGGAGGATGATGTTAAGCCAAGGTCAACAAGACGGCAGTGTCACCAAGAGTTGAGGACTAAGTAAAGATCGACTTGGCGTGGAGATCGTCAGAGAGGATGATCAAGTCAAGGTTGATAGGACGAGAGTCTCATGAGGTGAATCGAAACGAGTTGGACAAGGCGAAGATGTCATCAATTATATGGTGAAAGTCTTCATGCATCGGCATTAAGAAAAAAGACGGCAAGTGACTATTTCTAGACTTATATTATCTTTGATTTATTTTGAGTCTAAGGATTGCCGTACTATTAAGAGGGATGCGATGTCGAATGACTTTTAGATGTGTCAAGTGCTCAAGTGATCCATCCTTGTGAAACTTAGAAAGAGAGTGGTGTTGGTGGTGCCGGAAAGTGAGAGTTGTAGGTCTCCCTTAGATCTTTGTGAAATCTGTATTTATCCTTTGATTTTTGGGTAGTGAGACCTTGTTAGTTGTGTAGCCCTCGTTCTTAGCTTTCGGTAGAGTCCAAAATCACTGAAATCGGAGTCCGGAGTCAAAAGTTATGCTCGTTTTCGTCGGGCTGCTCAGTGTTGTTCGGACTATCCGGAGTGAGTCCGGACTATCCGGACATTCCGGACTATCCGGACATATTTTCGGACTATCCGGGTTGGGTCTCTCTGTTAGCCTTTCTTATCTAGTCCGGACTATCCGGACTTAAGTCCGAGTCTCCGGTTGTGTCTGTTTGTCTCCAACGGCTAGTTTTTGGGGACCTCTATATAAAGCCCCCTTCTACCCCACTTCAAAAGGGGGTGATCCCACTGATTTGAGGAACTTTTATCCTATTCTTGAGCCCCCAAAACACCTCTTTACCCTTAGATCTAAGTGATCCCCTTGGTGAGAAGGGTTGGGAAAAGTTTGAGAAGTGAGGTGCTAGGTTGAGTGAGTTTTGAGTTGTTGAGCACTTGATTTCATCTCCAAGCTTGTTCTTCATGAGCATTTGTTATTCTTGAAGGTTGAGGACTCCTAGACGGCTAGGAGGTCGCCTACGAGCCACCGGAGCTTTGTGTGGTTGGCCGTGGGAAGTTTGTGAAGGCCGGTTCCGCCTCCGTAAGGGAAGGAATCAAAGGAGTGAAGACCGGCGAGTGCATTTGTGCAACACCGGGAGGAAGAGGGTTGAAAGAGACCCCGGCTCAAGTGTGACCGAGCGGCCTCAACGGAGACGTAGGATCCCCTCAAGGATCCGAACTTCGGGTGAAAAATCATCGTCTCCAAGTTTGCTTCTTACTCTTGCTTTAGTATTTGATTTTGAATCTTGAATTTGCCCGATCTACTCTATTGTTGTGTTTGGCTCCAGATCTACATCATCCCCAGGTACCTAATAGCATTTAGATCTTTTGTATTCAAGTAGATTGTTGAAAAATTGCAGGGATTTAAAATCTCATTTCGAGGTCTTAAATCCGGAGTATCCGGACTTCTAAACCCGGATAGTCCGGATATTTGGAGTATCCGGAGATAAGTCCGGACACTCGGCCCGAGTCCCGGATCCAATCCAGTATCCGGACTCTGAACCCTGACATCCGGACATTTGAGTATCCGGATAAAAATCCGGACACTCGGAGTTAGACCCTCGGGAGATTTTATTTAGTGCAAATTTTTATTCACGCATTTAATTACAAAGTTTTTAATTCGCCTATTCACCCCCTCTAGCGACATCCTGTCCTTTCACCCCTTTTCTTGTGACCATGGTGAGTTTTTCTTTGCCTTCGCAGGTCTCATGGATGGTCTCTCGGGGTACAACATCGTCTTGTGAACACGCGCGCTCATCTTGATCCCTATGTGGCGTCCTTGAAACCAATCGAGGGACACCGCTGAGCTTCAAGCGGTGTCTTTGCGTGGCCAAGAGGAGGTCTCGCGCTGAAGGAGGCCCAGGCCCTCGAGCTCGCGCGGGCGTCAGTAGAGCTGAGCGCGGGCCCGGAGGTCGGCGGGAGTTGAACACCGCAAGGGACCTTCACGCCACGCGCCTCTCAAGGCCATCGAGGAGGAGCGGAGGCGCGGTGGTCGAGACCAGCGCCTCAAGCTCGAGGTCTCCAATCTTCGATCGGAGATGGAGGTCGCCTAGCAGGGAGTTCTCCTCGAGCTCGAGGCCAAGCGCCGAGCTTGAGAGGACGATTCTTGAGGTTGGGGCGAGGGCCACCGGAGCGGAAGCCAAGGCGGTGGCGAGGCCAAGAATGCCGATCTTGAGGCGGGGCGGTGGCTCGTGCGGGGAAAGACGCCTTGGCCCAGCTCCAGAGCGACCGTGACCGGGTTGATAAGGCCGAAGCCGAGGTCATCGCACTGCGGTGGAGGGTTTTCGACCTCGAACGGGAGAGCTCGCCCGAGACATGTCTCTGTAAACTGGAGTTAGTGGATGGGTCAGGGGGCGAAAGATCCCCCCTTGTAAAGACAAAATAATTTTTTGCTAAGTCTTATAGAGTTGCGTTTCTTTGGAAGACTTAGCTCGTTTGTTGGTTTGTGCCACCATTGCATACTTTGTGTGGTCGCTTCTGGAAGGTCGAATAATCTTGGTGCGTGGCGTGTGGCGAGCACGTTCTGCCAATTTCGTAATGAGACCCACCGCTTTTAGCTTGAAATACCCAGTTTAGGTGGACCGAGTTATGCGATGCCCGATGTTAATCCAGCCGAGGCCTCGCTCAAATCACTCGGGCTCGCACGACTCGGGTTGACGGCCGACCGAGCTAATTGATGCTCGAGGCCAATTTAACCGAGGCCTCGCTTTGAAATCACTCGGGCTCGGGCATGACTCGGGTTGACATGTCACGATGACTTGGTGTGGGAATTAGTCGGCTTGTTGCGTGAGCGACTTATTGCGACCGAGATCATCCTCGTAGTAATCTTAGAATCGCGACCTCGGTCCGGAATGTCATCGGACCGGCGCTCCTTGAGGACGTTCACCGGTCAGTAAGCGCGGGGAATAGCCGCTTACTCGATAAGAATCATTTTACGCGCCTCCGAGCAGAGAATGCATCGGGCTCGGGATCTTGGCGTCCCGAGGCGAACCCAGAAAACGGCCCCAACCGAGGCCTCGCTGGCGATACTCGAGTTTGGGCACAACTTCGGTTTCGGCTGGGATAGCTCGGTGGACCAGATTTAGGCCTTGGGTCTGACTCGGTGAGCTCGGGAATGCATCAAGCTCGGCAAGGCCCCCTCAGAGGGCGGTTTAGAAATTCGAACTTGGTCACTCGGCCCCGGAGGAAAGGTCGGCTTTGAACGACTGAGTCATCCCCGGTGGTGAATTCCCAACTGCGACCTCGAGCCCGGAAATGTCATCGGGCTCGGGCGCCCTGAGAACGCGTTCAATGGTTGGCGCGACGGGGATGGCCGGCTTACCCCGATAACGATCGCTTTACTACGGCCCCCGATCCTGGGAATGCCCAGTCTCGGGTTGTTCATCCCCGAGGCGAACCTAGAGAACGTGACCCTAGGCGCTGCAAAAAAGAGCATGCATGGACGCCTCGAGGTCAAGCCCGCCGCGTGACCTCATGGTTGCCCTTATGGTCACGTCGCGGGGTCGCGCCATTTGAGACGTCCTAAAAGAAACTTCTTTGGTCAAAAAGGAGGTGGACGGGACCCTGGGCCCGAGGTCTTTTAGGATGGCGCAACCTTCGGTCGAAGGAAACTGCAACTCGAGGCTGTGATGGGACGCCATCCTTTCCACAAATCAAAAAGAGGTTAGAACCGGGAGCGAAGGAAATCTTTATTACGGGCGCAAACCCGGGCCGGACCAGGGCATGGCAAAACAAAAGCCCGAAACACGCCCGAATCGGGTTTGCTCGAGCACAAGAACGAACACAGGAGCAAGGGAGGAGACACCTTAACTTAGAGGCGGGTGAGAGAAGAGCGCTGGGCGTAGAACCTTCGGAGCTGGCCTAAGTTCCACGAGCTCGCGAGCTCCCTGCCATCGGGGACCGCCAAGCGGTAAGCTCTGCGCGGCTTCTTGAGAGACGACTCGAAGGGCCCTCCACGTGAGGACAGCTTGTTGGTGTGGGAGCGATCTTGGATTCGCCTTAGGACCAGGTCCCCAGCGCGAAGTCCACAGGTCGGACAGCTCGGGCGGCATGCTGCGGAGATCTTGTAGGTAACGCCGAAGCGCGATAGTCGCGACACCTTACTTCTTCGCCAAGGCGGTCGAGGATCGCTCCGCTCGAGGTCGACCGGTCGGCCGACCGAACTAGCTCGACAGAGCGGAGCGCGACCTGGGCGGCAGGGCGACCTCGGCCAAAGACAAGCCGGAAAGGGCTTGTTCTGTTGCGGTGGTCGAGTGCGAAGCAGACCAAAGGGCGTAGGGAGCTCGTCCACCCATGCCCGGCCATGCGCGATCGAGCTCATCGCTTCGCTTCTTGAGCCCTTGGGCGAGCTGCCGTTGGCGCTTCGGCCGCCCGTTACTCTCGGGGTGGCTTACCGAGGCATAGCGGACTTTGGTTCCCATATCCGCGCAGAACTCTTGGAACAGCTCACTGGTGAACTGTGTCCCGTTGTCGGTGATGATCCTGCAAGGGACTCCGTACCTTGTGACCACAAAGGAACGGAAGAACCTTACCGCGGCCCTGGCGGTGATAGCGGAGATCGGCTCTGCTTCGATCCACTTTGAAAAGGTGTCGATGGCTCTGACAGAAATTTCTTCCTCTCGGCCGAGCCTCGGGAAGGGACCGAGGATGTCGAGGCCCCATGTCGAGAATGGCCGAGCGAGGAATGGTGCGCAGAGCGTAGGCGGTTGCCTAACCTTCCGGCGTGGCCCAGCGGGCTGGCAAGAACGAGCGATGCCGGGCATCTTGGCGCCGTCGGCGATAAAGCCCATCTGAAGGCCTTCCCACCATGGTCTGAAGAGGAGTGAGCACCGCATAGGCGGAGTGTATGTCGTTGGCGGTATTTACCTTCTTCTCGAGTGATGCATTTTGACAGCGCCCAAAGCCCTCGGCGATAGAGCTGCCCGCCGACTAGCTTTGACGAGCCCGCGTCGCGGAGCTGCTTCTTTATTTGGGGTGGCGAGGAGCTCCTTGGTCGAGAACCTGATGAATGGATCCATCCATGACGGAACACTTTCGAGGAAGGGCACCGGGTCTTCCTGGTCGCTAACGGACGGTGTGGCCAAGGTCTCAAAGATGACGTCCGACGGAAGCTCGTCGTCGGACGATCCGAGCCAGGACAAAAGATCGGCCGTGGAATTGTCTTTCCTGGGTACGTGCTGGATTCTCAGGTTCCGGAACCATCTTTCCATCTTGCGTACCTCGGCAAGGTACTTGGCCATCAGAGGTTCGAACAACGGTAAACTTTGTTGTCTTGGTTGACGACAGTGAGTCTCCTTTCACAATTAGGCGGCGGACGCCCAAGGACTTGCAAGCTCGAAGGCCGGCAAAGAGGGCCTCGTATTCCGCCATGTTATTGGTGGCGGGGAAGTCGAAGCGGACCACATACCTCAGGTGGTCGCCCTGAGGGGTGACGAGAAGAATGCCAGCCCCCGAGCGCTCAAAGGACCTTGATCCGTCGAAGAACATGGTCCAAGGGTCTTCGGTCTCGACCTCAGGCTCGGGAGCAGGTTCCGCCGTTTGTTCGGTGATGAAGTCGGCCAGCGCCTGCGATTTGATGGCGACGCGGGCCGTGAAGCGGAGATCGAACTCAGCCAGTTCCATAGACCACTTGGCGACGCGACCTTCGGCTTCAGGGTTCTTGAGGATCTCCCCGAGCGGGAGGCCGCTCGGGACAACCACCGCGTGCATTTGGAAGTAGTGCCGAAGGTTCCGCGAAGCCATGAAGAGTGCATAGAGTAACTTTTGGACCAAGGACAGCGCTCCTTTGGCCCGTGGTGTACCGGCGTAGTAGATTGGGTCTTTGCCACCACCGCGCTCGGCTACCAGGACCGCGCTGACGGCCTGGGTCATGGCCGCTCGGTAAAGCAGCAGCACCTCACCCTGCTGCGGAGTCGTCAACTGAGGAGGGCGCGAGAGGTATGCTTTGAGCTCGTCGAAGGATCGCTGGGCTTCGGGGATCCACTCGAAGCCCTCATGTCTGCGTTGGATCTTGAAGAAAGGAAATCCTCGCTCGCCGAGCCGGGAGATGAAGCGGCTGAGGACGACGATGCGGCCTGTGAGGCTTTGTACTGTTTTACCGGGTCGAGGCGGTCATTTGCTCGATTGCTTGATCTTCTGCGGGTTCGGGCCACGCTGGGTCCCCGATCATGTAGCCGAGCACTTTTAGGAGGTTGTACCGAAACGCATTTTTGGGGTTGAGCTTGATCTTAGAACTTGTTCAGTTGGCGAAGGTCTCGGCGGTCGTTGATGTGGCTGGCCCTAGAGGAGCTCTTGATGATGATGTCGTCGGCGTACACCTCAAGGTTCGGCCGATCTGCGGTCGAAGGCTTTAGCCATTAACCGTGGGCGTGGCGCTGCGTTGCTGGCGGCGAACGACATGGTCGTATAGTAGAAAGTTCCGAACAGCGTGATGAAGGCGGTCTTGTCTTCGTCTTAGTGGCGAGCTTGACTGGTGGTATCCGGAGTAGGCGTCGAAAACTCAACATCTCGGCGTTGGCGGTGGAGTCCACAATCTGGTCTATCTTGCGGAAGTGGAAAGTTGTCTTTGGGACACGCGGCGTTCAAGCCCGTGTGGTCGGCGCACATTCGCCACTTCCGCCCATCTTCTCGCTGACTTCTGTGGTTGGCCACCACTCGGAGTAGTTGACCTCGCGAATGAAACCGGCCTTGAGGAGCTTATCGAGGTGCTCCTAATTATCGCCGCCTTCTCGAGGGAGAAGCGCGGCGCCTTCGCGCACAGTCTGCAAAGGGCTTTGTTTGCGTGCATGCTCGATCACCTCCCGTGGGACTCTGGCATGTCCGCGGGTTCCCATGCAAAAATGCCTTTGTTATCTCGGAGGAAGGTGACGAGCTCGCCTTCCTATTTGGGATCGAGTGGGCGGAAATGCGGATGCATTTGTCAAGTTTCCTTCTTGAGCCGCGGCCTTGGTCGGGCCGTTAATTGGGCGATCGTCTTCGCGGTGCCCTTCGGGGTGACCTCGGGACTGGTGGTACAATATGCCGCCGGCGCCGGGTTTTTCCTCGCACCGTGTCTTTGCCTTGGTCGTCGCGGACCGTTATGGCGCCGCCGCCCCGGAGCTTCATGCACCGATGCCCGTAGTGATTAGCGGCCATGAATTTAATCGGTATGGGCGCGGAGGATGGCGTTGTAGGGAAGTCGCCGTCCACGACCTCAAAAGTAATCGGCTTCGGTCGCGGAAGTTTACAGAATCGCCGAAGGTGACGAGGAGGACCACTTGCGGCGGGGTGGTCGAACTCCCGCACGATCTGCGAAAAAGGGATCGCTATGTTCTTGATCTTGGCCAAGGTATTTGCATCCGGTCCAAGGTGCTTGCCAGAAGCGGAGTTGAGGAAGCGCCCCGTCGACCATGACCGACAAGCAGCGGTGTTGCTTATGGTCGGGCGGCGACGAGCGATTTTGAAGTCCCGGACATCCCGGGGCGTCGTCGAGAAAGGTGATGGGGACGCCATCCCACCTGCAAGGTTGGTCGGCGGACTTCCCGACGGTGGCTTGATAAATGGCACGCGCGGCGTCCTTCAGCTCACGCCGGGATCGGTATGCTGAAGAACCGCCGAAGATCACATCCACACGACGGTCGCCCTGCTGGAACTCTAGGTCGGGGCTTGCTTGAGCCTGATCGGCGTTGGCCCCTCCGGGCCGTTCATCGCCCTTTGGGAGCGTGGGCATCTCTCCAGTCCCCTTATAAAAGGCGTCCAGCTTGAACAGCCACGTCCGGCAGCCCCGCAGATCATGGCTGTGGATTTTGTGGAACGGGCAAAATTTCTTAGCGTCGAAGCCGAGCTGTTCCTCGTTGCCCCAGGCTCGGACGTTCGCGTGGAGGGTTCCCGGCCTGCCCTGCCGGGCCGGCCGGCGCTGTTGTGGCCACGGACGGTTCTGCAGAGGCCGGGGCCCCCGGCGGTCGGGCTGGCGGGCTTCCGCCCCCTCGCGCTTGTTGTCGACCGTGGACGACCACGCGGAGCTGGCCACCCTCGCCGCCGCGGTCTTTCCCTCGCCTTTTGTCGTGCGGGGCCGGGTCTCCATCCTTAACGTCGGACGGCCCCACCTCGCCGAAGGCGAGGCCGAGCTTGCCTCGGTCGTAGTCGTGCTTCCAGCGGACAGCATCGTCCGCGTCCGCATATCGCTCCGCCATGCGGAATAGTTTGTTGACGGTGAGCCTCGTTGCGATCTCGAGGTCCTCCATGAGGCGTCTGTCTCGAACGCCAAACTTAAAAGCCTTGATGACGGTTTCATCAGAGATGTTGGGGATCGAGTTCCGCGCGCGGGTAAACCGACGCACGAATTCTCGCAGATGCTCCCCCTTTCCCTGGATAACACGGTCCAGATCCCTCTCCCGTCCAGGCCGCTCGTAGCAGCTCTGGAAGTTGGAGTGGAGGGCGCTCATAATCGGCGCCATGATCGGAAGGTGCCGGGCGCCTGGTTGAAGAGCCAGGTGCGGGCGGCCCCGTCCAGGACGGTGGGGAGATAATTAGCCATCGCGGCCTCGTCCCCTCCGGCCGCCAAGACGGCGGTTGAGTATATAGAGAGAAATTCCACGGGGTTCTTGGTCCCGTCGAATCGCTCCATCATCGCCGGCTTGAACCGGGCCGGCCAGCGCACTTGATGGAGGTCGCTTGAGTACGCCGGGCAGCCGTAGGCCGGGAGACTAATGCCGCCACTGCTGGTGTCGGAGTCGTCACTAGCCGGCGAGGAGAATTCAAGCCGGCGCACGCGCGACGCGCGCCTCGTCGGTCGGCCGGGCGTCGCCATGGCGGCGCGCGGTGGTCGCAGATCTTAGCGTCGAGCCGGACGTCCGGAGAAGGCTTCCGGCTTCTTTGCCGGGCGAGCATCGTCATTGCGCCATCGCGACGGCGAGCCCACGCGACCACCTTTTCCCGTCGGTGAGAGGCGATGTGACCGCATGCAGGGAGCCGCTAGCCGTCAAGCGGGACTCGTGAGCCAGGGAGCTCGCTCGCCGCCGGCGTGACGCCGTCGGTGGCCTTGTTGAGTTCTTCGGCGGGGACCGTCGAAAGGGCCGAGCCGCCCGGCGCGAGTCGACCATGACCGGCGATGGCGCGCAGCGCTCTTGGGCAGGTTCGGCCGGACGAGAGGGTGGTGGCCGGGACCGGGCCGGTCGTACCACGCTCCTCGCCGGATAGCGGCGATACCTCGATCGATCGCAATCTGGGCGAGCCGTCGCGCTCGAGGAGTTTCCGGTCATCCTCGCCGCAGGAGTAGCCTCACGTCCGTCGGCGCGAAGGCCCGGCGTTCGATGGGCGGCAAGGAGGGTGAGAGCATGGATGTGGAGCCACGGTACTCGGGGACGCGTCTGAGCCAGTGCTCATTGTTCGTGACATCCGGTGGTGGGCGAGGAGTCGACGCCTTCTGAGGCGACGAACTTTTGACGAACGAAACTTCGGGCCCCACGGTGGGCGCCAGCTGTCGACGATCGGGACCGTCGACCGCAAAGAAAGAGGGTGAAGGGTAGAATGGAGGGCGAGGCCCAGAGTTTCGTTCGCCCGGGAGGTACCCTCGGCGGGCGTACTGAACAGAGGGGCCAGCACAATCAAACAGGGGACACAAGATCTATACTGGTTCGGGCCGAACGTCCCTACTCTAGTTCGGATGTTGGTATTGTATTGCCTTTGATGCCGACGGCTGCACCGCCTTTATAAATGAGAGCTAGGGGTTCCAACATGAGAGTGCCGAAGCCTAGTTCGTGGGGTGTTGTCCGAAGGAAGAAGAATCCCCCCTCTAGAGGGCCCTGCCCCCTTATATGGTCGAAAGGGGCAGGTTACATTGGGGATTGGGAGCTGAGAGGATGAAGGGACTCATGCCCGAAAGCCCTTATTTTGGTGACCAGTCTTGTCTGGCCTTGCCCTACGCCGGGTTAGTAGACTCTCCGAGCAAAGCAGGTCGCTGCTTCCTCGGGAAATAGCGCACCCACTCCCTGCGGTTTTGTCAGATGATGACGTTGCCATGTGTGGCCCCAGCGCTGCCTGGGGTGAGAGGACTCCCATGCTGTACGCGACTGGATGATGGGACTGAGGCTTTGACTTTGGCGACCTTCGTGTTGCCTCGGGAAGGAGCCACCTGCTTCTGTGCGGTCGCTTCAGGCTGTCGCGATTGTTGGGCACGTGGTTAACGGCTAGTGGAGGACCCGATGCTCGACCCTTGGCGGAGACCGGGATTGGGCTGGTCGGAGGTCGGGGGAGCCCGGTCCGTGACGGAGGTCAAACGCCCTGCTAGGTCAGGAAATAGCTCGGGGGCGGTCGGCTTGGTCGGGAAAGAGCTCCTTTATGGCCTTGCGGGACCTTCGGTCGGAGCCTGACTCGGAACAATCCGATTGGTGCTCCGGACTGGCGGTTCGGAGACGTCTCCGCCCGAGGTAGGGAATAGTCCCCCGATCCTAGAGGAGGGCTGCTCAAAGCCCCCCCGGGGGGCCACGTGTCAGGGTGGCCGGTCCCCGACAAAAACATAGGTGAAAACTAACTACTAGCCTTACAGTAGATGATGAAAGCATGCACCTGAGTAGCACTGACAATAATCAATCGGAAAAATAATGAAGGATTTAAGTCTACCAAGGTCACTAGAAATCAATAATTCGGGTCAGAAAACCCGCAAGTCATATTTACCAGATGTATGATCAGAAATACTGTGAGATGTAAAAACATATTTAGAGAAATAGTGAAATAGAACAAGGTTAAGAGTAAACAAAAGCTATCAGATACAAAGAAGTCACCTTATCCTAAAGAAGGTAGGTCCACAACATACGGCATGAGGTTTCTAATGTAAATAAGCATCTGACAATTAATGATAAGGGGAGTTCTCGATGATGCACTTTGTTTTCCAATAAGGTCACTTTATCAACACAATCCAGATTATTACACACATACACAGGGCGATACCTTTTCAATCTTCACACAGGTAAGCAAATGTAGAGTGAGGTTCCATTGAGGTGTAAGCAAACATCAAACATAAAAAAAAAAAACACAAGGCAAGGTACTGATGGCTGCAACTATCACACTGAACCTGGATATAACTCAACCTCAAGCAAATACTAATCCAGTAAATGCAGGCATCGTCTATAGAATACACGAAGAGGTTTACCGTTGCACTTGGCAAAAACTTTGACCTGCATCACTATCGACGAAGAGCCAATAAGCTCACGACATGTATAATATAAGCTAGTATTCACTCTTGCCCTTTGAGAATAATCGACTGTTTGCACCAAAATTTGGCAAGTCTAACCATAATCGGCAATGAAATCAAAGATATGGACGTTAACAGACAAGTTAAGAAAGTTTAGAGATATCTATACTAACGGCAAGATTTTTTAGGAAATAACTGTTCAAAGATATGGCCGATACGGATACGGGCTTGAAGCGTGTTGTAACAGGACACTATCGGCCAAAGGTATAAAAGAAGGACCGAAGCGAGCTGCGAGATCATCATCAACACAATACAATCAACCAGTCTTTACTTTTTCTACTTTTCCTGTCGACTAGGAGTAGTTTCTGTAATTTAGCCTTTATAATCGATCTTGATCAATAAAGTTGCGCATCGCCGATTGTTGATCTTCATCAATTACACCCCAGGTTCGATTTGTTCTGATTTTGTTGCGCATCGCCTTCTTCAGAATCGATCTGCCTTTATCCTCTGATTAGCCTTAATCGGCTAGTTAGACTTATCCTGTTACCTTGATCTTGATCGGCTTCAAGCTGATTGGATCTAAGCCGATTGATCGTCACGGTCGGTTTTGTGTGAATTTTATATTTTTTACCTTGTCGGTTACAGGTCAAATCGACTAGCACGCTCTGAACCGGTGTTAAATGCGGTATCTTCTTTATCGAAACCCTACATCAAGTTTTTGCGCCAACACACTCTTAGCATGCCGGTGGGACACGCAATGTCTTCATCGAAAGTCGATTCCGCCATCGATCTCAGCGAGAGGCCATAATCGTCCCAACAATAGACGATTTATCTGCAGAGCAACGTCGAAATTGAAGCTCGGAAGGCCGCTACCGGAAGAGATAATGCTAAGTTGCTATCGAGAAAACTAGGCGGCGTTACTCAAAAATCCGCCTGCCGACGGTCAGCGTCCCGGAGATGCGGGTGTAACGAAACGTAAGCCGATATTCGCTGCTCAAGCGAATTATCGGCTATGATTAATCGATCATGCACCACGCTTTGATAAACCAATCATCGGCTCGTAACAACGCTTAAGCCAATGATAGCAAATAGCGTTAAATCTATAGCCCAAGAGTTAGCCTCGTCGGAAGTCCGCTTTCGACCCATTGCAAGCTCTGCTAGATTATCCTGCTTTCTCGATATCACAAAACACGCAGAGCACAACGGCGATCCTAAACCATCGGTGTAACTTCACCCCACCATAATGCCCACACAACCCACGGTTATACTACCTAGGGACCCTCGGTTAAATGGGGTGAACCATTACCACGCCTATCCGAAACCGCTAAGTTGGATGCATCAAGCAATTTGCGCCGTCGGCTCGTTTCACGCTTTTCCCAATCGGTTTCACACCGATTGGCTCCGAGAGATTCCCACAAGAACCCACCTCGCTAAGAAATCCAGTCCACACAGGTAGTAACATACTCGAAACCATTTGTTCCAAAGGTTAGGAACCTCAAGTCGAGCGTGTCGATGCACGAGCGGTATGATCGCGCCGGCAGACAAAGCATAATTGGCAACCCGAGTTTGCACTCGGGGGCGTAACGCCGATTATGACAGATATTATCAAGGGCACCGCTATGGCGATAATGCTAATTGGGCGATCGGATCTCCACCGCTTACGAGGACCAATTGACATACAACCAAAAGGAAAGGTTGTCGGCTATAGAAAGCCGTATCCGATTACATAGATCGCATGCCCTACCCTCATAACTCGAGTTCGGACTTCGCCAAATTCTCTCGGGATGATTCTATCACCACCACTCGGAACATGTTGGGCGCTTTATCGCGCAATGCGGTGAAGCGGCCCAATCCGACGGTTTGAAAATCGGACTATTCCCGTTGTCTTTATGCGGGCGGCGTTTACTTGGTTTACTTGCTTGCCTCCGAATTCGGTCTATTTATGGAGCGATTTGGAAAGCCGATTCCATGAATACTTCTTTTGGGCGGTTTAGAGCTCGAATTTCATATCGAGTTACATGCGCGGTTGAGAATCGGTAACGGATTACATCAAGAGATTTAGAGAAATTAGGAATCGGTGCTTCAGCGTCACATTGCCTGACAACCAACTTGCCGATTTAGCATTCCAAGGTTTGATTCCGCCGCTTAGGGAGAAATTCGGAGGACAAGAATTCACCGACCTTAGCCACTTATTGCATCGCGTATCGGCCCAGGAAAGCCGATTCACTGACAATAAAGTGTTCAAAGATAGATTTAAAAATAGCAATAACAAAGAAAAGGACAAGGCTAAAGTCAATATGGTTAAATATTGTCCAAGTGACTCATCGGAAGACGAGGAAGCAGAAATAAACATAGCCGAATGGGTAAAAGGATCCAAAAGTCCTTAGTCATTTCTTGGCTTAAGCCGACTAGGAACAAGTCGGAGGTTAAGTACTCTTTCAATGTTTCAAAGTGCGATCGTATTTTTGATTTACTTCTACAAGAAAAGATAATCGATTGCGGAGAGACATGTGATACCGTCACCGATGAGATCAAAAACGCGGTATTGCAAGTGGCATCATTCTTATTCGCATAACACTAATGATTGCAATATCTTCCGTCAATGAGATCCAATCGCTATTGAGGATGGTCGGTTGAAGTTTGTCGATGAGCGACCATGCAAGTTGATATTGATCCGTTTCCCATCAACATGGTACGGTGTTCGGCTAAAGGAAAAGAGCCGATGCACGACGAGCGAAGAAAGGATCGACGAGTCAACATCCAATCAAGCTCGGCGATCAAACATCGAAGATTACAATCGGCTCTTTACAAATAGAAGCCGATCGTGAAGGAAAAATTCAAGAACCACCAAACCCAAAGGGAATCCTCGGTAGGTAGATGGTACAAGCGGAAAAATCTCCATTAAGGCAACAAAGACCCGGTCAGCACCGGGACCAAAATTTTACAATTAATGGAGAAATACGAGAGGATGAATAGCCGACCACGGTATAAGGCTCACTGGTCGGATAACTTGTACCGCACCGAGAATGTGGAGAGGGCACATAGAAGGTGTCCCTTTTGCGATTTCTGTGGGTAAGAGGAGTAGCGTTGCCATCACCATACACACGCCTGATGGAACATTATCCCGAGACGATGGGCCAAGGCAATCGGCGAGATAGGTCGTGCGGGCGATTAAAGAGCAAGGCGAATGACGAAGGCCCGTCCACGAGAGAATATCAAACGGATCAAGAACCGAGCCAAATCAAGATACACAAGCCCAGTTCTAATCAAGAAGATTTGGCTGGTCAAATACGAAAGCCGGTGGAACCCAAACCCAGGTGGTGTCCATCTGGCCTGAGCCGATCACAACGACGATGTCTCCAGAGGCTAAGGACGCAAGAAATCCGTGAAGCCGATGCCGAAAAACAGAGAGACGAAGTGTTTAATGAACTTCGTCCAATCAAATACGTCAAGAAAGAGTGGAGAAGAAAAGAACAAGCCGAAGAAGATTCCGAATCGGCTGATGATCTGGATTCTCCCATGATTCGGGATGACACACCTCCCATGGATATTAACATGGTGTTCACGCCGCCACCGAGTTCAAAGTTAGGGTGAAATCGGCAAAGAGGCGCTTGCTCAATTGTGTTCCAACGTTCGAGTGCCATCTTGAGAAACCTAAAGATGACCATCGGCATCGAAACCATTGTATCTAAAAGGATATATAAATGGCAAGCCGATATCAAGGATCTTTGGATGATGGGCGCCACGGTGAACGATGCCGTACACAACATGCAAGAAATTGGGTAAGTCGATGAAGATTTAATCAAAACTAACATGGTTCGAATGACTTCACGACGACCCTACAGAGGCGAAAGGTGTCATGGTCACGAACCGATCGTCGGTAGCAAGACTTTGCCGACAAAGATTTTTTGTGATTGGCGCCAAAGGAAACTACTGCAGTCTTTGCTCGGTCGGGATTGGATTCATGCTAATCGTTGTATCCCATCGACTATGCATCAGCGCTTGTCCAATGGAGCGGAGAAGAAGTTGAGGTCATTGCGATCGACACATCGGCTCATATCGCCATGGCTAGCTCCGTCGCGAATTGGCCACACGAAGAAGTGGTTGCATATCGGGCAATGCAATCGGGCGATTGCGATTTCATATCGTAAGCAAATCGGAGCTCATGCTTGCGTCGATGTCAAGCTGGCACCTTTGATCGAGCAAACGAAGTGTTACAACGATGGGGACAAGAAAAACACTAAAGGTGTTGCAAGATAAAATGCAAAGCTATCGGCAAACAACGGATAGCTACGAAGCCATCGAAGATTTTGAAGAAATTGAAAAGTTAGGTCAAGGTTTCACGTCCACCGATTTGCTTGAAGAAGTCGATATAGGTAGCGGTGATAGAAAAAGACCAACTTTTGTTATTGCAAATTTGGATGTAAAGTACAAAGAAAAACTAATAAAAGTCCTTAAGGATTATAAGGATTGTTTTGCTTGGGAATATCACGAAATGCCTGGATTAAGCCGTCAGCTTGTGGAACATCGGCTACCTATAAAATCGGGTTATCGGCCGTTTAAACAATATCCGAGGCGTTTCAATCCAGCCTTGTACCAAGTCATAAAAGAAGAAATAGAACGGTTGTTGGAAGCAAAGTTTATCAGGCCTTGCCGATACGCGGAGTGGGTTTCCAACATCGTTCCAGTCATGAAGAAAAATGGGAAGCTTCGAGTATGCGTCGACTTTAGATATTTGAATAAGGCAACGCCGAAGGATGAATACCCGATGCCAATAGCCGATATGCTCATCGATGCTTGGCGTCGGGGAACAAGATCATAAGTTTTCTAGATGGTAATGCCGGGTATAACCAGATACTCATGGCAGAAGCCGATATATCAAAAACGGCTTTCAGATGTCCTGGCGCAATAGAATTGTTCGAGTGGACAGTAATGACTTTCGGCTTGAAAAACGCTGGAGCAACGTATCAGCGAGCAATGAATCTGATCTTTCACGATTTAATCGGCCACATTGCCGAAATTTATATTGATGATGTAGTGGTAAAATCTGCAGAAGATTTCCAACATCTGGCCGATTTAGAGAAGGTGTTTAATAACATAAGATCGCACGGTTTGAAGATGAATCCTTACAAGTGTGCGTTCGGCATGTCGGCTGGACAGTTTTTAGGATTTATAGTACATGAAAGAGGAATCGAAGTCAGCCAAACGAGGGTCAAGGCCATAGCCAATACTGAACCACCGACATGCAAAAATGAGTTACAAAAATTGATCGGCAAAATTAACTATCTCCGTCGGTTCATCTCGAACCTCTCCGGTAGGATTCGTGCTTTTTCCCCGTTGCTGAAGTTAAAGGACAATGAAGAATTTATATGGGGAGCCGATCGTGTAAAGCTTCCGACGGTCAAAGGTATCCGTCCAACCCTCCGATTCTGTTGCACCTCAAAAGGGGTTCCTTTCAGATTATATGTCTCGTGAAGAAGATACTATTGGGCTGTTTTGGCACAAGAGGTACATGGTAAAGAGAGGGTAATCTTTTACTTAAGCCGACGGTTGTTGGGCCTTGAAATCAGTACCCATTTATCGAAAAACTATGTTTATCTTTGTACTTCTCGTGCACAAAGCTAAGGCACTACATTTTAGCATCGGCCTGTAAAGTGATCTGCAAAACCGATGTTATAAAATATATTCTGTCAACTCCTATTCTGCGAGGTCGACTTGGCAAATGGGCTTACGCCTTGATTGAGTTCGACTTATCATATGAATCGGCCAAAGCAGTCAAAGGACAAGTGTTAGCCGATTTTATCACAGGACATGACACTGCGGCAAATTTAGTCTTGGTTGCACCATGGCAGCTATTCTTTGACGGGTCAGTATGCGGGGAAGGTGATGGTATTGGTATTGTACTCACCTCACCCAAAGGGCATAGCTTTGAATTTGTATTCCGGCTAAATAGCCGATGCTCAAACAACCAGGCCGAGTACGAAGCGTTACTCAAAGGCTTGCAATTGCTTTGAAAATATTGGGGTGGCTGTTGAGGCATATGGTGATTCATCATTGGTGGTGCGGCAAATAAAGGAGAATACCAATGTCGAGATGAAGTGCTCTTGAAATATTTAGAACAATATTTAGAGATTATCGGCTCTTTTACATCATTTTCTATCGGGCATGTTCCTCGAGAATTGAACGATAGAGCTAATGCTTTAGCTCGGCAAGCATCGATATAAAGATTCGGCCAAGTCGAGATCGAATCGTAGACAAGGCGGTCATGTGCACGATATTGCCGATTGGAGAACACGGATCAAAGATTATCTAGCCGATCCATCCAAGCCGAACGAAAGAAAGATACGGCAACAAGCATTGAAATACGTCGTCATGGACGATATACTATATTATCGGACTATGGAAGGTTTATTGTTAAGATGTCTTGAGGCCGAAGAAGCACGGGTGGCAATGGGTGAAGTACACGAAGGCATTTGTGGTTCTCATCAATCGGCACATAAAATAAAATAGATGCTCAGACGGACAGGTTATTTTTGGCTGACGATGCTAGAAGATTGTTTCAAGTATTATAAAGGATGTCAAACATGTCAAAAGTTTGGCAACGTACAACTAGCACCAGCATCGGCTTTATATCCAATTATCAAACACTAGAAGGATATGTATTGCCAAAAGCTATTAACGGGAAATACTTGAAGAAATACTACCCTAGTGTTTGGATTGGCGCCTAGCCGTTTAAAGATATGTTCAGAGCCATGATTAACACGATGCTGTTAATCGGCTGAAAAGATTGCAAACCTAGGAGATATAAGCAGAACATAAATCGGTTAAACAGCCGATTATAAACATAACGAAGTTACAAGCATTCAGGAGATATAAGCAGAAAATAAATCGGTTAAACAGCCGATTATAAACATAAAGTTACAAACATTCAGGACAAGTGTTTTCAAAACGACCAGCAAAGTTTTACAGATTAGAAGTTTAGTATTGAATGCCCGATCCAAGAAGAGTCGCGCCCAGAGCCGACAGAGCACCCGTTGCCTTGGCGATGATGTCTTGAATTTCGTTTAGCAGGCGTTCGTCATCCTTGGCATTCCTGGGCACTGGTTTTACCTTGGCAGATTGTTTGGTCACATTTTCAACAGCCGCTGTAATGCTATGTTTTTTATTCTTCAGCTCCGATGCAGTGGTCTCCAAGGTTTTTTGGCCTTCTCCGATTTGTTTTTCAAGCTTGGCCAACTCTTCCAAGAGGAGTTTCTTTGTTTTTTCCAGTTTGGAGAGGGATTCCTTTCGATTTAAGACGTTGAGCACCAGTATCAAACTTGCGCTTTTTTGCCATGGCATCAGCAACCAATTCCTCCAAGAGTTTCTGATCGGCCTCTTGGGCTTCATGACGCTGAATCCGATTTTGTGCCTCCTCCACTTCAATTTTTCTATCATCCAGGTGACACACATTGAGGAGGGCTTGCATTGCTTCCGGAGGGAGATCGGCTTCAACGGCAGCCATAGCGTCCCTTATCGGTTGATTGTTAGCCAGGATCTCCGATTGCGGTTGCATCACAAGTCGGAAGAGCTTGTCAAGGCGCTCTTTCATGCCCAGGGTAGAGGTGACGGCAGCCGATGCCTTTTCTGACACTTGAAGGATCTTCCTAATTTCTGCGTCATAGTCATCAGTGGCCATGATCTCCGGGTCGTCAAGATCGGCCAATGAAAATCCAAGCAAGTTTGTCGGATCTGATAGTTCTGGCAAATCGGTGATTGGTGCAGATTGAGTCAACTTCGGCGTAGGGGTTGGCGCAGTCGAAATATTCGGAAGATCGGCTAAGATCTTCGCGACTTGGATAGATTGCGTTGGCTAAAGGAAATTAAGACAAAGGATGAGCCAATGCATTAAAATACGTAAGTTACTATACAAAGTATTGTAACCTACCCC
The DNA here is from genome assembly GCA_036346275.1 of Otatea glauca. Lineage (NCBI taxonomy): Eukaryota > Viridiplantae > Streptophyta > Magnoliopsida > Poales > Poaceae > Otatea > Otatea glauca. The sequence continues at coordinate 36,577,148 of CM070717.1, forward strand.
TCCACAAGCCGATGCATGTGGCGAACTCTCGCCGCTTTGTTCTTGGGGCTTGTGGCCTTTCTTCGCCAGAGCCTTAGTATACTTCGCTTTCTTCTTTTCTGAAAATATAATCGGCTAAAGGTTAGTTGGGAAAAGCAAAGAAATAATATCAGCCGATTATGTTGCTTCTTACTTGGTTGTTTTTTCTCGATATCCAATAAGGAGGGACTATGAACCCCTAAGGTGCCGGAGGTATAACCCGTAAGGCCAGTCAATTGATGTGCCCTTTTGCTCTGATCATTTCCTGATTGGCCAGAGATAGGCTTTTTGCCGACGTCCTTAGCCTGCAAGTATACAGTAAAAAATGATTAGAAAAATGCATCTGGAAAAAGGCCGATGTACGAGATAAGATTATTCAAAGCTGATACCTTATCTATTAAACTTGAGTTAGTATAACCCGACGAGCTAGCTTCACTGCTAGATTCGCTGTTAGATACTAAGGATGGCTCTGGCAGATTTGGAAAAAATTCTTTGATGATAAATGGTGGAGTCTTCTCCATGTACAAACACTCTGCGATAGCCGACCACCATGTCGTGAAACCCCCTGCGCGGCGAGCATTCAAATGGAAGTGGTGGAGATTGCGAAGTTGTAGCTCGTCGGCTAACTCCAAGACTAGCCTTGCCGATGTGGCATTGCGGACCCTGGCTCTGGGCTGAAGCCGATCTAGAAGTGGCAAACTTGGGATCACCTGGCCGAAGCCGAGCTGTCTTGCATATACTGAAGGGTGGTAAAATTCGTATGAAGGTTGGAAGGTCCGATTCCGAGTATGAAGGCCGACATGGAATATGCATGGAGAGATGAAAATTCTATATAAGTCCAGAGTCTCCTGAGGCGTCATAGAACTGCCGACTTACAGATGAAGAAAAGAAGGCCAGAGAAAATCGGCTGCATTACCATAACTAAAGAAATCTTGCTGCTTGAAGTCTTCGGTGTTCAATTGCAAAAAGAATGATAGAAATCTTTTGTAGCTGTCGGGAAAGGTCTTTGTCTCATTTTTGGAGCACATCATAAACCTCTCACCAAAAGATCGGCATTGTCTAAATTGAATAGGTGCCCCTTCTGGTATATCTTCCCTTGGAAAAGGAGTATCATCGGCTGCATCCAAGTTAAAAGGACGGCTGAATAAACAGTACAGCCATATTTGTATAAACCACATTGGGCCACCTACGTTGCCGACGGTGAATTTTCCAAAACCCGTATAAATCCAACTCCTTATTATGTAAAGCATCTGATACACAGCACCTAAGAAAATTTTTCCTAAAGCTAGCCGTTGACCCTCAACAAGCTGCTCTGCTATCACTTGATATACCTGAGTTGGTCCAAGAGATGCTCCACGTAACAAAAGCGGTCTAGCCAAAGGTTCGTGAAGGCAACGTGCTCTTCGTCCGATACTATCCCATTAACCTTATTGTTGTTTTTGATATATTTCGCCATCCTTCACCCTTGGATTTAATAAGCTTATACTTGGGCTTGGCAATCGTAGCCGATACCGTCCCCATCGGTCTCAAGCAACACAACCGAGCCACATCCAAAAGAGTTGGGCCGATGGGACCAAGCGGAATAAAAAGCATTAAAGCGATTCGACCAAAAATAACGTGCCGTGGCCACTAAGAGCTCGTTGGCTTGTGGTCGGCTAAAGAAAGCGAAATACACTCACTATGCCCATTCTTTCCCATTCACTCCTCTTTTGGTGCTACTACGATAAACCAATTTCTCCATCCTTTGAGAGTCGCTCGGCCAAGCCCTCGAAACTCTTATTCCACCCTCTATGTTATGACTAGCAAAAGATGAGGCAATCGAGGGACTTCTTGGTTTGTTACGGTATGGATGTCTAGATTTCCCAATGGACCCAAAAAATATTGGTCATTGCTGTGCGGAATCGGAATAAGTACTTGGCTAGGGTCCATTGTAGCCGATGAAGGAAGCTGGATAAGCTAAAGGTTTGCTTCGGGAGTACTTCAAACGAAAAGCTTAAACCGATTGCAGGTGATTCGAGAGCTTGTGCGCGTGAAGAATGATCAAGGTGGGGGCCGCATTTTATAGCACAGTGAAAATTTGAAGAGGCGGGAAGTGAATCTCAAAAGGCGCGAGCAGTTAAAACGCACTACCCGCATGTCAAAAAATTACGGCGCGAATAAAGCAACAGTTAATGGGTGAAGTTCAAACGTTAGCCGATTGAAAAGCCGATTATTGATATTTTTGAAAGATGACCTGTCATCTCTCAAAAATAGGGGGCATATGTTTGCACCAAAATTTGGCAAGTCTAACCATAATCGGCAATAAAATCAAAGATATGGACGTTAACAGACAATTTAAGAAAGTTTAGAGATATTTATGCTAACGGCAAGATTTTTTAGGAAATAACTGTTCAAAGATATGGCCGATACGGATACGGGCTTGAAGCGTGTTGTAACAGGACACTATCGGCCAAAGGTATAAAAGAAGGACCGAAGCGAGCTGCGAGATCATCATCAACACAATACAATCAACCAGTCTTTACTTTTTCTACTTTTCCTGTCGACTAGGAGTAGCTTCTGTAATTTAGCCTTTGTAATCGATCTTGATCAATAAAGTTGCGCATCGTCGATTGTTGATCTTCGTCAATTACACCCTAGGTTCGATTTGTTCTGATTTTGTTGCGCATCGCCTTCTTCAGAATCGATCTGCTTTTATCCTCTGATTAGCCTTAATCGGCTAGTTAGACTTATCCTGTTACCTTGATCTTGATCGGCTTCAAGCTGATTGGATCTAAGCCGATTGATCGTCACCGGCTTTGTGTGAATTTTATATTTTTTACCTTGTCGGTTACAGGTCAAATCGACTGGCACGCTCTGAACCCGGTATTCGTCTGATGTGCTGCTGTCAGAAACCCTACATCAAATTTTTGACGTCAACACCGACTGAAACCCCGACCCTGTTTCTCCGGTAACTGGTTTGCAGCTGCCGGCCAAGAAGCAAAATTGTCTCCTAGCACTCTTCTAGCTTCTCTGCTGCTGCCGTTATCTCTTTCTCCTGTAATGGTTTTATGCATAAATATATTATTTAACATCTATCATTACCAGAAAAGATGCACTAGTTTCATGTTTTAATGACCATTTAGAAGAATATTGAAGTTATATTTACTTATCAGGAAGTATTTATTCAGAGGACAAGGGGACAGTCTTTGTACACTATTTGTTTCATATAACAACGGACAAGTTATAATTAATGAATGCAAGCTGGGAGTTAACAAACATTGTAAACATTCATCATCAATACATCGTCACATAAACTTCAAGGTGGGGCTTATCAATATACCTGCTTCGATTTGGTATCTGCACCCTCATCTACACATGAGGAATTCCTCTCATTCTCGTATCTTCAAAGCATAAACAAAGTAAGGAGAGAAGCAATCTGTTAAAATATGCAACAAACATAGAAAAATAAAAAGAAAACAAGATTTGCTACAAGGTGGAAAACTGGTTTATTAATGAAGGACAGGTATTTCACCTTTCCATCTTCTCCTCAAGATCTCTGTACTTGGCTAAGTTCTCCTGAAAGTTGTCTTTCTTCTGTCAGTTCCACTGTCAAAATATCTATTTTAGTCTGCAAAACTTTTACTTCATTTTCTAATTTCACCTTCTGTGCTTCAAGTGATTTGTATGATTCAGCCATACACTTCAACTGTGTCTCAGCCAAGCTATTCGAATTCTCACAGGAAGCCATTTTCGAAGTAAACTCTTCCATGTTTTTCTCCATCTCACTAACCTTAAGGTTTGAAACTTGAACAATTTCATTGCACTTCGCTAATTCCATCTCCAAATTCCTCTTCTCCAATTTCAGTTGTTCATATTCATCTGGAGAGCATATTCGCACTGCAGTTTTAACATCAAATGTCTCACTAGGACCCTCGAAATCAGGATCAGAAGATGAATGAGGCATAAGTGAACAAACACCAGACAGACTATCTTTACTTGGCTCATGGCGCACTTTGTTTTCCAATAAGGTCACTTTAACGGCAAAAACACATAACAGATTCTCAGAATGAGATTCTTGACAAAATTTTTAGCAAATAATGTTATACATTTTACCTTAGCTCAAAGGAGGCGCCGCGGGAACTGGCGGAGCCGAAGGGAGGCAGGCGGAGCACGAGCCGATGGGAGGAGTCGGCGGCGTGGGGCGGCAATGGGAGGAGGGGCGGCGTCGGTGGGGGAGCTCTGTGGGCGACGACGCCAGTGGGAGAGGTCGATCGGCTACGGGGCAGTGGGGGATCTCTATGGGGCGACGGCGCCAGTGGGCGAGGTCGCCCGACTGCAGGGGCGGCAGGGGAGATCGCCCGGCTGCGGGGGCGGCGGGTTCTGCCGGGGCGACGAGAACCGATCGAGGGCTAGGGCTAGGATCGAGGCTGCGCGTGGAGAATAAAATGTCTTGGCAGCTGCGGGAACGAGGGAAATGGTAAGATACGTATCTCTATCGGTTTCAACTAAACACCGATACAAATGAATACCAAAATACTATCAGTTTTTACACAAAACCGATACAACTGCGATATATATTGCTATCGGTTTTAACAAAAAACCGATACAAATGAGAAACTTATCACTATCGGGTTATAAAAAAACCGACAGAAATGATATTAGAACATCACTATCGGTTTATTAAAAAAACTGATACAAATGACTAAAATATCAGCATCGGTTTTTTTAAAAAATCGACACATATGCATGGCACTGCACAAACCTGTGTATAGAACATCACTATCGGTTTATTAAAAAAATCGACACAAATAAAAAGTTCATCACTATCGGTTTTCTATGAAACCGACACACTTGAATTTATTACTGTCGATTTTTTATGAAAACCGACACAGATGGTAATCACTATCAGTTTTTATATATAAACCGAGAATGGATTTGATACAGTAATTAATGGCTTCTTTTTCTTGCAACATACCATAATCTAGTGAAAGTTTCTTGCTTACTGGTTAAATGGAGGACAAACTCATCTAGATCGGTTTTATCCCAAAACTGACACAACACTTAGAGCCATCTCAATCGGTTTTAAAACAAAAATCGACACAATTGTAATCGCTTATCTCAATCGGTTTTTAACCCAAAAACCGACACAAATAAAAGCTTTTATCGATTGGTTTTGTTTTAAAACCGACACAAACAGAAAAAACATCTCAATCAGTTTCATATAGAAACCGACACAAATAGATAAATCACCACCATCGGTTTTGAACGAAAAACTGACACAGATAAATTCTTATCTCAATCGGTTTTCTCTTAAAACTGACACAAATAGTAACAATATCGCAATCGGTTTCATCTAAAAACTGACACAAATAGTAACAATATCGCAGTCAGTTTCATCTACAAACCGACACAAATAGATACCTCAGCACCATCGGTTTTAACTCAAAAATCGACACAAATAAATGCTTGTCTCAATCGGTTGTCTTAAAACTGACACAAATGTAAAATATCAAATTTATCACACTATGGTAAATTCTGAATTTTCAGCATTTCATCAAAGAGAGAAAAGGCCATAACTTTTTCATACATAGTTGAAATTATTTGAAATTTTGCAGAAACATGCTTTGGGATACCACAATTCCAGTGCAACCTAAACTTTCTTCGCGACATATCGAAATTACCTAGTACAAAATTGAAGGAGTCTGAAAGAATGCTCACATTTTGAAGAAAACCACAAATTCTGCTAAAAGAGAAATCTTCTTAAGCTAGGGCTTCAAATTTACCCTCTTAACGCACCCACCCTTGAGGATTTCAAATTTTCTCACCCAAGTATTGCTTTCAACTAAAATATGTACTATTTTTCTGGGTGGAGGCAGAGAAATCTCCTCTGGAACAACAACAGAGAAGAGTCCAGTCTGAGAGGTATAAATAACCTAGTGAGGCATATCACAATCGGTTCTTACTTAAGAAGCGATAGAGATGTGAATGCTCATCACTATCGGTTCTTATAAAATAAGTGATAGTGATGTCATCACACACATCACTATCGATTCTTATATGAGAAGCGATAGTAATATGCACGTGATCATCACTATCGGTTCTTATGTGAGAAGCGATAGTGATGTGCATGCTTATCACTATCGATTCTCACATAAAAAACGATAGTGATGTGATCATGGACATCACTATCGGTTCTTTTGTGAGAACCGATAGTGATGAGCATGCACATCATTATCGCTTCTCAGATAAGAACCGATTGTGATGTGCCCAGTGCTACATCGCAATCACTTCTAACCTGAGAACCGATAGTGATTATTATTAACACTACTCCTAAGTCATCTATGACAATCGTTTTTTCCTAAAAACTTAAGAACCGATCTAGATAAAGCGATAGTGGTGTACCATTCTGTAGTAGTTCTGGGAGCTGCGGCGCTATTCAATCAGCCATCGTTTGACCTGAAATAACTAACATCGATCTCTCGAATATTCCATGTATGGCAGTCCGCGTCAGGAATTTTTTCGAAGTCAGAAAAGAAAATCTCCTAAATCTTGTGTCAATCTCAGAGTTTGACTTGAGCGTGGCCTTGGTCGCCAAGCAACGCGCAGGGGCGCGCAGCTTGCTTTTGCGAGGTGGGGACGTGGAGTAGTAAATACGAGTAGGTTGGAGAAAACTCGTATTGATCGATGCTTTGCCACGACGCTGTTAGTGCTTAATTTGATTACTCTTATTTTTCAACAGTTTAGGCGTGGCAAGACAAAATGTTATGTACTCACGGACTACTGCTAGAACGCGGCTCGAAAGCATGTTTCACATGACAGAAAAAAGAAAAATACAGGTGAGGTAGTAGGGAAGTTGCGGTTTTGCTGGTCATTGACTTCATGTTTCTCTTTGATGCTACCTTGGCCTCATGCTTACGGTTATGCACGCTGCAAATCACTCACGACGACAAGCCCACAAAAGGTTGATTGAACAACTACATCTTATGTTTCAATCCTGTGTATATATGGACCCAAATGCCACTTTTTTATTCCCATTTTAATATGAAAAGGCAATTTAAACACTAGGAGAGAGAGAAAAAAAGAAATAAGTCCATTTTACACTTTGAACTTCACAAAATATCCGTTTAAGGCCATCAACTATAAAACAGGTATTTAGTCCCTTAAACTTACAAAATTAGATCATATACATCATAAGACAGTTTACATGCGGTTTTGCTAGAAGAGGTCCAACTTAAGGTGTGTTTTTGTTATGTTGGCTTCCATATTATCGTCGATTTCTGATTTTTTGCTGACAGGGATCCAAAGTGAATGAAGAAGGATGGCAAGAAGTAAGAGAATGCGGATATAGAGAGAGAGAGAGGAGGGAGTGAGAAAGAGGTCAACAACGCCCCTTGAATAGGATGTTAGTAAAACCCAATGACGTGGCTACCAATAGGACGAAAAACACTTTAAGTGGGATCCCCGATACTGCCCTTCAAAGCCATCTTAAGGGTGTAAATTGGTCCAATTTGTAAGTTTGAGGGTTAAATATTCAATTTTGTATCTGAGGGTGTTATGTGGACTTTTTTGCAAAGTTTAAGGTGTAAAATGGGTTCATTCCAAAGATATATACAAGTGAACCAAACAAATGCAAGTACTTTTTCATACTGAAAACATAGAACGTGAACGATTGAAAGATTTTATATACATGTTTCAAACTTCATACATACGTGAAAACTATGTCATAGTGGAGTGGCGGAGATATAAATACATGACTTTTATCGCTAGGATTACACCTTAGTGTCCACTTTGAAACGTACCAGTGAAGTAAAAAGTAGCGGTGGATAGTACAAAAGAGAGAGAAAACGGCAACTTGGACGGCTGTGGCGAAAGCCGTCCGGCGCCGGACAAAAACGGGACGGGACGATAAAAGGCCGCCGCCGAGACATGCATGGGCATAGCACCGCTCAACTTGGTTCACATGATAACAAAAGTTTGTCGGCTACATACACATCACATCACTGTTTTTTTTGGAGCGTGTAGCTAGCTAGCAACCTAGCACTGACACATTAGACGTCAGTCACTTCACGGCGATGTCAGGGATGTTGTTCCCTACCTGAAGATTCGAGTAGAGAAGTCTTTGCTTTTCGTAAATAGTCGTCGCTACGATAAAATTTTAGAAATAATCTTTACATAGTAAAAATCAACAGACCGGAATCATTGATTTTTTTAAACCCATTTCCAACGGTTCTGGTCTGGTGGATTTTTTTAGCATAAAAATTTTCCAACGATCCCAAACCGCTAGATTCCGATGATTTTTTTAATTTTTTAATTTTTCGGTCCACGAAAATTACAAAAGTAAATCAGAATCCAGTTGTTAGGTTCCGGTGGAAAATAAATTTTAATTTTTTCGGTCCGTTGGAAATTACAAAAGTAAAAAAATGCAATGTGCCCAATCATTGAAATCATTGAATCCAATGGTTGGGCATTCTTTGAATTTTTTATTTTTTAATCCGCGGGAAATTACAAAGTTAGAAAAAAAACTCAAAAAAATTTCCAGCGATGCCCCCAGCGGTTTGGGACCGCTGAAATTTTTTCACGCGCACGGTGTCCGCTAGAAAAAAAAGTATTCCGACCGGCCAGAAAATAAAAAAAATCCCAGTGGACCGGAACAGCTGGAAATGAGTTAAAAAATCCAATGATCCCCGTTCGCTGATTTTTACTGTGTAGAGACTACTTCTGAAATTTCATCGCAACAACTATTATTTACATAAAAAATACTGTAAGAGAAACTAGAACATTAAAGACTTCTCGAGTAAACTGACGAACAAATTCCGTCTTCTGGGGACCGGAAGAGACGAATACAAGATGTTCCGTTCCGAGTTGGTGTCCTCGTACGGCGGTGGGTAGAATCGGAGAGCTGCGCTGACGGTTCGGTAAATACTAGTAGTACGTAGACACACGTCTCCGTCAAAGCAGTTCAGGTTCTCGGTTGTGCGACGCGTATTCCTTCGCAAAAACTTGTACTATTTGATCTTGACCTTATTTGGCCCATGTATTATGTCAGCTGTACAATTTAGCTTTGCTGTTATTATTACGCGGAGTATCCACATGCCTGTGGGCTAATAAAAAATGAATCATTGCATTTAGCGAATCTGTACGCAAGAATTACTAGGAGGAAGAGGAACTAGGGCATAAGGATTAGCCACAGGGGAACAAATGTCCCCGTGCACTCATTTGCAGATTCTTGCATAAGCATGGCTGCCCCCTACATTTCCAAAAGCGAAAGCGAGAATAATCGCCGGCACTGCAGGTATACGAATACCGAATGGAACTACGTACGAAAAGCATGTCACAAGAGAACTGGTCCACATGATAATGCATGCTGCTCCATGAATCGGAACGCCCCAGTCCATGCACGTGATGAGACATATGGAATGGTACAAAACCGGCATATCCCTCCTCTGAGTTTTTGTTTTTGTTTTTCCATTTCTTGGCCTATTTTTTTTTTTTTTTCAAATCTGGTTCTATTTGGATCAAATTGTAAATCTAGCTTTTTTTTCAATCGTAGAAAGAACGAGAGACAACACGTTGTCACTTGTCGTGGTGTAGAAGCACGGTAGATGCAACCGCGGTTGAGAAGATGCTATGTTTACAATTTTCTTCGGAAAAAAGCTAAACTTGCAAAAAAAAATTGAGTCAGATAGCACAAAATTTTTTTGGCTTCCTCCCTCATATGCAGGCAGGGTTTGAAAATCCGATAAAAACCGCGGTTTTCGATCATACCGTTATGGTTCGAGATTCAAAACCGTCTAGTTCAAAAAAAATTAAAAATTTATATGACATAAACCGGTCGAAAATCGGTGAAACCTCGATTTTCAAAGAAATCGAGGGAAAATCACTCAAAAACCGCTCTAAGGAACATTCAATTGATCAGTCGTTTTTCAACTGACTGGTTTTCGATTTTTATTTTATTTTTTAACCCTGCGGTGTCTGACGATTTCCGACTCGATATTTTCAATTTTTGAATTTTGAGCGATTTTTTTTAAAATGATTTTATGAACCTCGCTCGTATGGGGAAGAAAAGTTGGTGATCTTGGGACAAAGACACTCGATTCCATTATTTCCATACATCCAAGAGGACCATCACAAAGACGCAGTTGCTGCTAACCTTACTGACTAATGTAATGTGTTCCATCGATCCTGCGATCCTGCCGCTACGGATGCGTTGGGTGGGCCTGTCTCTGCTGCGACTGCACCCGCACCGTGCGATTTAGTGCGAAGGAGCACCTTCGTACGCGCGCAGTACGATGTTTCACGCACAGAGCTGCGTGCTACACGGCTACACCAATGCGCAAGGGGAGCCAATTACCGCGCTACCAACCGAGAGCGCGGCAGCAGAATCCATCCACATTCGTGTGCCTGCGCCCTGCGGTCCATTTACTCCGGCTCGTAACTATTGGGACGGCAGGTTTCCCTACGGTTTCAAATTTTGTTTTCGGATCATAGCTTTGAGGAGATAGAAATCCAAAATTTCAGCGAGATTTAAAATTTCAGATGAAATCTAGTTGAAATTCAAAACGCAAAATTCAAATCCAAAATTTTTAGACCGAGATTTTCGAGACTTAGTAAATTTGAACTGAACGAAAAATAGTTCAAACCACGTCAAAAACTTTAAAAAAAATTTGTGGACGGTCCTGACGCGTTGCTAATGTTCCCATAAAATATTCGGATGATGATCAAACCTAAGGAATTTTGAAAAATCCGGACAATGCTACTATCATAATAAAAGTCTTACGGGCAAATTTGAACCAAATAAAAAATTATTCAAACCATGTTAGAAATTTTTGTGGATGGTCCTGACACATAACTAATATTCTCATAAAATTTTCAGATGATGATCAAGTCTGAAGAAGTTTCAAAAATTCTGACAGTTGTACTATCCTGATAAAAGTCTTACCAACAAATTTCAACCGAATGAAAATTGGTTCAAACAATGTTAGAAAATTTTTAGAATTTTTGTGGATGGTCGTGACGCATCACTACTATTTCCATAATATTTTTAGATAATTATTAAACTTGAGGAATTTTAAAAAATTCTGACAGTGCTACTGTCCTGATAAAAACCTAGCTGAGTACATGTATTGCTTCCATAGGTTTGATTGAGCAACCAAAAAATTATAATTTTAAAACTTTTAGAGAATTGTTCTGAGGCAATGCTCAAACTCTCATTAAAATTTTAGAATATGAACACACTCGAGCAAATTTATAAAATTATAACAAGATTAATGTCTTATTACGTTTTTTTCTATTTTTTAATTTTTTTTAAAGATAACAAATAAAGTTAAATTCTTTTGAATTTTTTGTATGATTCTAGACTACTAAAGATGGTATCATAAATTTTTTAGATCAGGATCAAGCTTGTACATTTTTATAAAAATCTAAAAGTGTTTATATTATTTCTATAAAACGTCTCAAAAATTCAGTTTTTTCAAATATTTTCATCGAAGATGACATTCTTAAGGGATATTGACTCAAATCTACTGAGATTTCGGTGAATTTTATCGCAAGTAATGTACTAATTTGATTTTTTTTCTAAAAATAATTATTCGGTTGGTATTTGGAATGTCGTCCCTAGCCGAAATTTTCGAAATTTTACCGGATTTTGAATCTTGGTCAGAAGCATGCGTGTACGTAGCCCACTGCACATTTTTTTCTTCATTTTTGTCCATTCTTAAATGAAATTGTAAGTGTAACTCTCTTCTCGACAGAGACCACAAAAGCACCGATAGACAACAGTGTTACCTACAGCCCTCCCTTACCACAGTAGGTGGTCGAGCACCTCAAATACCCTCCTGCTGCCACAATAGGTGGCAGGAGGGTATCTATGGTGTCGACCATTTGCTGCGGTAGGTAACATATGTTATCTATTAGTGTTTTCACGGTCGAGAAAAAGATTAGATTTATAATTTTATTCCGACGAAGACAAAAAAAAAATGTGCACAAAAGCTACATAGGCCATAGCTTCTTGCGGTTATTGAAGTCTCCAAACAAACTGCATTTAAACTATGCGTTTCGTCCAGCAATTTTGGAGGTAGATTGCGTACCAAGGAAACATTGGTTGGCCAGGGCCACCCCTGAACCGAACTGTGTGGGCACATTGCGCATCTGCCAACTAAATGAATTTTACAGGAATTTTACATCAATACGGTTTCTTTAAAATACCACCCATATCCTCCATTTCCCAATAGGACTACCGGTACATCGATTTATGGTGCAACACTACATATCATAGCATTAGCCGCGCGAATAAAAATGCCTGTAAGTGAAGTATTGAAAGGTAGTACTACCCAACAAAATGAAAACACGAGGAATTTACACTTCATCAGCTCAATCGTACTGTTCATTATTCATTATGTGCTCCCTTCAATAATCCACGGGCAAAGTATCCAACACAGAAGGAAAAGAAAATGAAAAAAAGAAACTATAGACTATATACACACAGGAGCACCTCTTTAATTTATGTACTCCAATGCACCGTGCTTTCCCCCTAATTTTCATCTACTTAATCCAACCATAATACTAGTCCTTAAAGAAAAGAAAAAACAAAACAAACAATACTAGTCCTTATTTTTCATTTAAAAAAAGGAGAAAATAGCAATAAAAAGGAACCAAACAATAGCTCAGAAAAACACGGAGAAATCCCCATCTTTGGACGGATCTCTCCGCTCGCTGTCGCCGCTTGCAACACCCCCACACGCCTTCGGCGAAGGCTTCTTCTCTTCCCCCGCCGCCGCGGTCTCGCCATCATTAGCGGCCGCGAACACCTCGTGGACGATCTTCTCGACGTCAAGCACCTCGCAGCCGTCCTCGTCCGCCGGCGGGGCCGGGATGAACGGCGGGCGCGCCACGCGGAGGATGCGGTCCCAGTCGACGCCGCGGAAGAAGGGGTGGGCTTTGACGCCGCTAGCGCCGATGCGCATCTCGGGGTCCTTCTCGAGGAGGCGGGCGATGAGGTCGCGCAGCGGCGTCTGCTCGCCGACGAGCTCCGGCTGCTTGGTGAGGACGCGGTAGAACGTCTCCTTCCGGTTCTGCCCCCGGAACGGCGTGCGGCCGTAGAGCATCTCGTAGAGCACCACGCCCAGGCCCCACCAGTCCACGGCGAAGTCGTGGCCGCTCCCAGCAATGATCTCCGGCGCCACGTAGTCCTCCGTGCCCACGAACGAGTTCGACTTCGCCGGCGTCCGCGCGCCGGAGGCCGTGGAGGACGTGGTGGTGGTCGTCGAAGACGAGGACGACGAGGAGGCCGTCCGCGAGGTGGACAGTGGCGACGGCGAGTCCGCCGACGAGGCCGGCTTTGTGGCTCCACCCGAACGAAACGAGAAGCACAAGGAGGCCCCCGGTAGCTTCTTGGGCTTCCCGCGATTCGAGGAGGGCGAGCTAGGCGGAGACGCCGGTTTGGGACCAGCCGCCGCCGCGTCCGGCACCCGCGGCGGAGTCGGGAGCCTCGTGGAGAGGTCGAAGTCGACGAGCATAATGTGGCCGCTATCCTGTATCAGGACGTTCTCCGGCTTCAGGTCCCGGTACACAATACCGAGGCTGTGCAGGTACTCGAGAGCTAGCACCAACTCCGCCGCGTAGAACCTGCAATCAACGATGAATTTTTGGTTAAATTACGGATCAAATATGTTCTCTTCGTGAATTTGTGCAGCATGGGGTGTGTTTGATGGTGGTTAATTGGGGCCTTGCGCGCGCCCGTACCGGATGACGGAGTCGGAGAACATCTTCTCGGTCTGGCGGCGGCGGAGGGAGTTGAGGTCGCCGCCGCCGCAGCGGTCGATGGCGAAGCCGACGATGGCGTCGGTGGCGAGGACGCCGCGGAGGGAGGGGAGCAGCGGGTGCCGCAGCGCCAGGAGAACGTCGCGCTCGAACCAGATCCGCCGGTGACCGTCCTCGCCGCCACTGCTGGCCTTCTTGTGCCGCGCCGCCTCCCGCGAGATGGCCTTGAGCGCCATGGCGTCCCCGCTGCCGTCCCCGGCCTCCCCTGGCACGACGTGGAACACGACGCCCTTGGCGCCGCGGCCGAGCACGGACACGGCCCTGAGGTCCCCCAAGCTCAGCTGCCGCGGGAGCGCCGGCTCCGGTGGCGAGGGCGCAGCGGCCGTCATGGCGGCGACGCTAACCAAACCAACCGCACGGCGAGAGTAGCAGAGAGATCGGGTGGGGGAGTGAGGGGACGCGAGTGGGGTGCCCGCGCGATGTGAAGAGGAGCGTGGGATGGGAATTAGTTGCGGTTTGATTCTGATTTTTAATTCGATCCGAAGCTGCGGCTATGGTTGCTTGTGAGCTGAGGGGATTTTATGCGGGCTTGGCTTTCTTGGGGACAAAGTAGCACTGAGCCACTGACGCGCCGAACTGCACCACCTGCGATTTCTTCCGCGAAGCGAGAGATTTTGAATGGGGAGTTTTTTTTAATCTTCTTCGAGTTTGAGCTATGTCGTCTCGTGAGTCGTGACTCTCGTCAAGTGTTAAACCGTTCGTTCATTTATAATTTAATATTATATAAATTTTAAATAGTAACGTACGAAAGCAACTTTGAAAAAATTAAAACAACAAATAAATGGGAAAATTTGAGTCGATTTAGTCGGGTCCACATGGGACTGTGGTTGGCCCTCTAGGACTGTGCCAGTTTTGTTGCTCTTGGATGTCTTCTCGAATACTTCCTCTGGTTCACAAAAAATTATCGGTTTAGAATAAGTACTGTCAAAATTTTAAAACTTTAGCTATCGATTTTTTTAAAATATTTAGATTTGATGCATGAAAACATATATGTAGATTCATTTTGGAACTTACTTTTATAATATTATAATTTTATTGGATTTTTAAATATATTATATAGAAACTAATAGTCAAAATTGAGTTTTGGAGACCGTGTCGATGTTCAAAATGATAACTATTTGTGACTAGAGGGAATAATCAGGAATGGTAAACTGGTAATTCCCTCGGCTTGAATTAGACTCCAATTGGAATTCGTAATGTTTTTCCACATTCATGTAAAATCTCACAAAACTACTATCTTCTCATACAAACTATTAGAAAACTGCAGGTTTTAGCTTATATTTCACAGAACTACATATTTTAGGAGAACTTCTGTCGCAAACTACATGTTTTATGATTTACCTTTTCTTGACAGTGTGGGCTCGTATGATAGTCTCACGTGCGATTGAAATGAGAAATGGGGGCGCATGAGGCTGCCATGTGAGCCCACAATATCAGATTTGTTACAAGAAATGGTCTATTCTAAAACTTGTAGTTTTGTGATAAATTCTTCTAAAATTTGCAGTTTTGTAAAATAGGAGCCAAAATCTGTAGTTTTTTTTTGTAACTTACACTTTTTAAATTTCCTCTAAAATTCACATGTTCTAACAAGGCCTTATTGTGGAGATTACATTTTTTTTTGTTTGGACATCAAATCGGCACGAGAAATTTTGGAAAAAGATTGTAAATGTTCTCAATTTACCTAGGCACCTGACATATGTTATAATTTCAAGATCAAATTCAGTTTTCGTTTAGAGTGATAAAAATGATGAAATTCTTCAGCAAAATTAAATTTCTAATAAATGATAAATCAAAAGGAAAAGGGCTAAGATAAAAAGTTCATATTCACGTTAACTTCCCTTTTTACTTCTTTTTTTCTAACATATTTTGAGTCTGAAGCTTAAATTTTAAAGGGTGAGATAATTAACACTCCGTAGTACGTATAAAAAATGGGAATTTCTATGTTAATTTGATGTCCAAATAACCAAAGGGCTCTATGAATCCGTGGTTACATATATCTTCATGTCACTTGATATCTTATTTTGGGAACTGAATTAGGAACGGGTAATACTCTACCGTGAATATGATTTACTCGAAGAGACGCGTTGATATAATACCCACACCAAGCACACGCATGGAAAATAAAAGGAGTACAAAATCCACTCACAAAACACAACCTTGATATGCCTGTGAACATGCTCTAACTGTCAGCCAGTACCAACATGATGGTAGTAAAACGAGCCCACATTTTCTAAAATATAATTCATGTGTGTATAATTTTGACATTTTAGTAGTAGGCAAACATTAATTTGAACAACATTTGGGGTGGTGATGGTGGGGGGCGTTGGCTATTGACATTCTTTGAGCACCTTTCCTAACGGTAGAATTTCACAAGAACCAACATAAATTCTTGCGTCCATTCTGCATTTCGAATAGATCCTCAAATCTCTACCCATTGTACACGCCTACATTGTACCGCGTCCAAAATCCAACCGGGTTTTCCTCTCAAAACAGACGTTATTTATCTCGGTTTGCGCGAAGAGCTACTACTCCAGCAGTCGTAGTCCCATGATACAACACCACCATATATGGACCATACGATTTGAGAGCGCTCAGACTTAGAGGTGGGCACTCGGGCCGGACTTTTTTGGGTCGGCCCGAGGTACGACATCACGGTTCGGCACGAAGCCCGATCCGGCACGAAGTGGGTCGTGCCGGGCCGGCATGATACTGTAGCACGGATTGTACCGGGCTCGAGAATCAGGCACGATGGGCGGCCCGGCACGACACTGTAGAATGGGCTATACTGGGCCTGGTGATCCAGGGCATGAGGAAGAAACCTAGCATGAAGGTCACTGACTCACAGAGCATGACCGTCATGGATGCAACCAGTAGCATGAACGTCACCCCTATCGCCAACACCTGAGAGAGACGGACAAAACAGATGAGAGAGAGCTAAGAGAGATTGAGAGACAGTGCAAGAAGTTGCTCTCTTTCGCTCGTCCTCTCAATCTCTCTCATCTCTCTCTCTCACCAGTCTCTCTCAATCTCTCTCGTCTGTCTCGCTCACTCTCTTTCTCACCCATTCTCCCCTCTCTCGTCCGTATTGAGCACATCCTTCTCGCTCTATGTAACTGTTCGATAATAAATAAATTTTAGTTCTTTTTCTCATAATATTTGCATTCACCGCCTTAATTCTATGTATCTCCGCTTTTTTCCTCTCGAAATAGTGCAAATGGGTCGGCCTGGCGAGCCGCAAGACGCAGACGAAGCAAATGGGCCATGCAGGCTCGCCGGCGAGCAAGGCCGCACGACGCAAGACGGCGAGCACGATGGGCCGTCGCGGCCGGCAGACGGTTCGCACACGAAGACGATGAGCCGTCGCGGGCGGGCCGCGGCGGCACGACGCCCACCTCGTCAGACTTGTGGATTATGCCGTAAGCCGAAGCCGAAGCCGAAGCTTGGACGCGCGGTCGTACCTACTGCCGAGCGGGGCTGCAATGCATGCAGGCAGCAGTGGCATGTGAACAGCGAGGCGTTCCACCACGTTCGCACGGAGAGATTGTGGGGGTTGAGACGGTCGCACCCACCCACTAACACAGTCTCGGACGCGCGGTCGCGGTCGAGGTTGTTGGCCGTGCGGACTAGAGAAGAGGATTAGAGGACCGGAACCGGAAGGACGCACGGGTCGATCCTTGCCACCCGCGCTTGCGCTCGGGCCTCACGGCAGAAAAAGAAAGCCGTCGAATTATGTGTACAACAAAGCCAGTCTTGCCTTTCTTATCGATCAACCGGGTGGCGCTCCCAGTGTCATTTCCGTAGTATAATCGCTATCTATATTTTATATATATTTTAATATTTATGAAACTTTTAAATAATGATGTATGGAATAAATCTCTTGTTTTTTTAAAAGGTACAACGGGTAGCACTGGATTGGGTTTTGATTTGGACCGATGCTTTTGCAGCACCGTCACGATCGATCGGGCGATGAAAAGTTAGACTGAAAACAGCAGTAGACGTCCGCAAAGCAATGACATGGTTCATCACGGATAGGGAAAACAACTCACTGCTGGCTAGTTAGTACGTACCTACGTGGACCGTGCATGTGATCGATTGGCAGTACGTTCGTGAGCCTTCCCTTAAAAAGCTAGTGAATCTCGGTTACTCGAGGCTTTTCTTGAAGCCAGCGTTGCATTTTTCGCCAAGTCTGAACCACGCAGAGCACAAGCAGGAAAGATGGTTCTCGTGCACCGATTGTCTGTCGTACTATTGTTCTTTCGTCAGAGTTTAATTTCCCAGGAGCATCAACCACGATCAGAGGCGGAGTCAGTCCAGACTCAAGCCTCGAACCGGCTTGAACTGATCCAAAGATTATTGGCTGCCATTTGAAGTTAACAGTAGAGGTGTTGCATGATCTTTTGGACCAGACCTCGGGGCAGGCCTTGGGCTCAGGCCCAGGTGGCCCGAGGTCTGCTCCGCCTCTAACCACGGTTTCCTTAATTTCCATCGAGTAATATTCTTCGCCTGTTAATCAACTGCAATGTGTGCTACCTACGTACGTCGATGCTTCCTTTTAGTATCAGGAAGGAGCCACACGCGTTTTAGGCAGGAGCACGCACGCAGACGCAATCACGTAAACGCAGGCTGTTTGCAGCCACGCGCGTGGCTCGTTCGCGAACGCTGTGCCGTGCTATCTTGATTTATTTACAAAGTCAAAGGGAAATGCATTCCTAATAGAAAAGACTTGTGCGGCCGGCATAGCCATCGCCGGGAACAATTTGCTGATTCGTTTTCGTTCATGGGTGATGATGGGTGGGTTGGTGGGCGCTGTTTGATGAGGGACTGAAATTTCTATCCTCCAACTAGTAGCAGCCAATATGCTGGAGACCGATGACTCGACTAAAATAACTAATGGCTCAAATCGCCTCAATGTGCGAAAACAAGATGGTTGGTACGTCTATAGTACTAGCATCTATTAATCAAATGGTCCAGAAAGGCAGAAACAGATCAGTCCTGCCCAGCAGTTTAGAGTGCTTCTCTCCCTGGCAGAATATCCGAGTGTGACTGCACTCTGTCCCCAATGAAACAAAAGAGCACCTCCAACAACCAAAAAAAATGAAAAAAAGAGAGCACAAACTTGGTTTGTTACGCACTCATGATCTTGGATTCGACAGAACTAAAAATTATTTTCATTCTTTTTTTCAATCAGGTGACAGGATCCGGATGCCCTTTCCTTTACACGATTGGGGATCTCGATCGCTTTTCTGGATGGTCAAATTATTCCCTGGAGCACTAATTGTATTTGTGACTGACTAAATTATAGGTGTAAATATAAGTGGAAAAAGGGCCAGCTTTTGTTACCGGTTTGGCAAGATATTGTATATTACCCCGGAAGCGGCGATCTAAAGTCTCACTTGACATCATCTTTGCACACTCCTCTGCCTAGGATCTCTGCATCTTCTCTCTGCTATCGCGCTTGTCTATGCAGCAAAACATAGGCATTCTATGACTGAACAGTCGGTGCACTAATTGTTGGTCACAACTTTATGCCCCCACCAAGAGGATGCGTTTAGAGATTCTTTGAGAAAGAGAGAAAAAAGCCATTGGAAAACTTTTCTCAACTTTTCAATGGTATAATGTCCTAATGCGACAACTACCAGCTCTTATTCAGCATATCACAAAGAGGTGGGCGTCGTGCCCGGCCCGTCCCAAGACGACCTATCGTGCTCAGTCCGAACCGTGCGGCCGTGTGACGGCATCGTGCCGCCGTCTGCAGCCACCTGCTCGCCTTCGGCGAGTCGAACACTACCATTTGCGCTTCGTGCCGTGTCAGCCCAAATCCGGCCCATTTATACTATTGCGACGAGAAGAAAGGATCCGGAGACGAACGGAGTTGATTGTACAAAAAATACGCCTTATAAATTACCAGTAGTATTGTCGCAAAATAGAAATATGTTATCAGTAGTATTGTTAAAAAAAAATTGTCACAAGTTACTACTCACGACATCATTTGATCTTTTTTTCGAAGGATCATATCATTCGAATTTGGATACGCAAGGAAACGAAATACTAAATTATGATGAGCTGGACTCGCCTCCTCCTCCCCGTCGCTCGCCGGCCTCCCGCCCCCCCTCTCGCTCGCACGTCCGACTCACCTCCCCACCCTCCCTACCGACGCCGACCTCCCCACTCCCCTCCCTCGCCCACGTGCCTGACTCGCCTCCTCCTCCTCGCTGCCGTCCGGCCTCCTCTCCTCCTCGCCTGCACGCCCAACTCGCCCCCTGTGACCCTCCTCCCTCTCCTTCGCGCGACCCTCATCCTCCCCGCGACCCTCCTCTCCCTCCCTGGTGGCCACGTGTACGAGGTATACTGAAAATCCATAACATAGTTGTAGCTACTCAAAAAATATCAATACAAGGAAAAAAAATCTTGTGCCATGAATGGAGTACAAATTGAAGTATAACCCTCATATCGAGCAAAGGCAACAAAACAACGTTGTAGTATTCACGCAGAAACAAACTCCATACTGCACTTTAAACCTTCATCTCAAACTGACATTGGAGCAAAACCTTCACTAGAAAAACTCCGAAGAGTATAATGCTACTACCAGGGTGTCATTGAATCCAAATTCAGTTGTTTCCTTAACTGACATTAATTTTTTTAATATCCAAAGCCAGCGATGAAACGTCGAAGAAAACCAACGATGAAATGTTGAGGAAATTGCCGATGATAAATCCTGCCTGGATTGCAATAAATGAAATCCGCCAAGAATATGGATAAAAGCATTAATTGCAATGAATGAAATCCACCAATAATAAGCATAAAATAATAAACATTAAATGTGTATGAAATATCGCCAAATAATTAGAATTGCAATAAAATCCCACTTTTGTTGTCACTTCAACAGTCGCCGAGATATAAAACAATTCTTTCCTCACGTCCACTAATACACTTTCGGATGCACGTACCAAATTCCGCCGAAAATCAGAAACTGAAGCAACTGATTTGAAACCGGAGCTGTTAGTTCTGTGGAAACCGGAGCTAATAGACTCGAGAGCTGGAGCACTCAAATCTGGAGCCGGAGCCGAGACTTTTGACTGGAGCCGACGGACTAAAGTGCTGGAGCTGAAGCCGGACTCAAAGAAAAAGTATCAAAATCCTTTATGGGATCTATTTGGAGTCCAAAGCAGGAAGTGTTGTCCTGGCAACCACGTGGCTGACTTGGTTCTGAATCTTCTTCACGTGGCTTGGGCCTCAGAGTTCACACGAGCAAGCAACCAAGTTTCTTCCAGAGAGCGAAAAGCAAAAGTCCAGCACCTCATCGGTGAGGTGGACGGGAAGATGGTGAGCGCAAGACTTCACGAGCGCACGCGGGTGCCGTTGGCGGGGCAAGCAGCCACACAAGGAGGTCGACGGTCAAAGCGTAGGCAGCGACCAAAAATCGGCAGCGGTGGCCGGAGCGAAGCTGCGACGCGCGGGCTGGTGTGCGTCGGACCAGCCGGAAGACGAAGCAGCTCGGTCAGAGGCCGACGGGAGGCGGCACGGCGGCTCGGGGCCCGACGCGGCTCTCTAGCGGTTCGCAGCACGGCGGCGGCTTGCGAGGCGGCAGGCGCGGTGGCTCGAGGCCCGGCGCGGCTCCGCAGACCCCTCTCCCACACCCCTGTCGTGCTCGGTCGACGTGCCCAGCCGCGGGTCGCCGTGCCCTGCCACGGGCCCGCGGCAGTGCCCCCGTGTCCGGGCGTGCCGGCGTCGTGCCTGGGTGTGCCACGTGCCGCCTCCGTGCCGGGCCGGCACGGGCACGGCCCAGACGACCGTGCCGAGCCGTGCCACCCACCGTGCTTAGATTCTCGGCCCGGCACGGCCCGACGAACAATGACGGGCCGGCCCGGCACGGTCCGACGAACAATGACGGGCCGGCCCGGCCCGGCACGGCCCACTTCGTGTCGGGCCGTACTTCGGATCGGGCTATGCGGCTCAAGTGCCCACCTCTAAATTCACAAGTCACAATTTTGATTTTTTTTGTTAAGGTAGTCTTCATCTAAGAAAGATTAGTAAATTTTATAAAACTACAAGTTTTTATATAAACTATCAGAAAACTACATATTTTAACTTCTATTTCACAAAACTACATATTTTAGAAGAACTTGTTTCACAAAGCTACAAATTTCTTATATAAACTATCAGAAAACTACAGATTTTAGCTTTTATTTCACAAAACTATAGATTTTAAAAGAACATGTATAACAAAACTTAAGATTTTAGGAGAACTTATTTCACAAAACTATAGGTTTTAGAATTGACTGTTTTTGTAATGGGTCAGACAGTGTGGGTCTACATGGTGGTCTCACATGCCCTTATTTTCCAATTTACTCATGCGTGAGGCTGTCATGTGAGCTCAGACTGTCAGACCCGTTACAAGAAATGATTAATTCTAAACTTGTAGTTTTGTGATATAGGTTCTTCTAAAATATGTAGTTTTATGAAATAGAAGCTAAAATCTATAGTTTTATGATAATTTATATAAGAAACCTGTAGTTTTGTGAAATAATTTCTTCTAAAATCTGTAGTTTTGTAAAATAAAAATTAAATCTGTAGTTTTCTGATAGTTTGTAAAAAAAATGTAGTTTTGTGAAATTTACTTAAGAAAGATATGAGAAAAATTTTCCCATCATTTTGCCCATTCTAGTCGTCTACTAGACTACTAGCCTCACGTGTCTGTGTGTACATAAAATTAGCATATTAATAATACCCAGAAAAGAGGGTTAATACTCTCGTATATTGCCAAGTACTAGTGCATAGATAGTTTGTGATCAATCATATATCCCCTCCAAACCCTTGAGGCAAAAGGAAGGTCACTATTAACCTTTTATCCGACGATGTGGGGAGCTCGTGACAACTGATAAAACCCAAAAGTGAAAGAGGAAACGAGGTGTTCGTTGCTGCCCACAGGCCATCAGAAAACTCTACAGTGGAGGAGGAAAGCGTCCTTTGGGGCCCAAGTTGAATGCCGCCGGTCACCTCAGTCCCTCCATGCATGAAAGACTGTTCAGGGATCACGACTGCATGTTGATCCCAGCTTGCTTTCCTTTTTCCCCTTGTGGCGGCCGCCCCCGGGGTTGTCGTCGAGAATTCTACACGGAATGGATGGCAACTTCTGGTGAAATTCTGTGAGAATCACACCTAATGTGCATGTCTCTGAAGGCATGTAGTTCGTACGCATAGCATCGCTTAAAACCAGGTTTTTCTACCAGCTTGGTATGCGGTTTGCGAGGCTAGATAACAATGGCTAGTTTTCTACAGGGATGGCAATTGCTCCGCACCATGACAACCCGTGAGTAATTGTTCTATTAGGGGATATGTATGGGAAATTTTTATCCCCGCTACCTTACTAAGGAATAGGGGCGATCTCTGTTTCCTGCTATACCTTGATATGTACTTGTCGGGGATCGGACAGCCTGGCGCGTATCCCCCTGACACCTGTCCGTTCCCTCTCGTGCCGGGATCGCTTTCTAAGCCAGTGCAGAGACGCGTCTCGGTCTCACCGTCCGGGCACCGAGCGGATCGTCACGGATCCACCAAAGGTCCCAAGAGGCCACCGGGGACACTCTTCCCCGACCTGGCGGACCTCTTCGAGCTCTTCCCCGACCTGGCGGACCTCTCCGAGCCCTTCCCCGACCTGGCGGGTCGGGCTCCCGACCTCCACAATGGATTCGGTCCCGGCCCGACTAAGCCGAGCTCCCGACCCGCAGCGGTCAGATCCCCGACCGATCGTGCCAAGGCAAACCCGCCAAGGGCCGCGTGTCGGCTCCTCTACCACCAATGACCACGCACCCCACGGATGGGGTCAATCGAAGTGACTATACGAGCAGTGGCCACTTCCCAAGATGGTTTAATGATGCAAAGTCATGCTTCCATCCCATCGACCGGCCACGTCAAGACGTAAGAAGACGCGCTCCTCCCGGCGGCGCCAACATCATGAACAAAGAACGCCAACACTCGTCGAGATCGCAGTAAGCGTGTACGCCGTTTCCGGTGAAATACCTAACCGCTCGATCAACGAGACTACCAAATGGCGTGGGGGGGCGGGCGGTGACCAGCTGACGGACGAAGGACCAAGCTCTTGATATAGGTCACCTCGCCTTCCCTCACTCTCGAGGTAACTCCGCCTTCCTACCGTAAAGGGAGGCAGAAACCCGGGGAGGGGATTCTTCTAGTTAAGCCATGAGCACTCTTGCGCAAGGATCCAATAACTCGCTTGTAAACTTTGTACAACCATCTACACTAAAGGCAATACAACACCACCACACGAATCGGAGTAGGGTTCGCCCAACCAAGATAAACCTTGTGTCCCTGTTTGGTTGCGCAGTTCCTCGCTTAGTGCGCCCGCCGAGGGTGCCACCCGGACGAGCGAAGCTCTGGGCCTCGCCCTCCGTACGATCCTTCCCCCTCTTTCTTTGCGGTCGGAGGTCCCGATCGTCGACAGTACTAGAAAGTTATACACGGCGTGCCACGTCGTGGGCGCCGCTCTCCACGCGAGCAAATTGAGAAAACGCGCGATCGACGCTCCATACACGAGCAAATCGAGAAAACGCGAGAAAAGGGCATAAAAAGAATGTTGTGTTTTCCGCAAAGAGCTTAAACGTAATGCTAGAAAAACGCAAAATGGACATAAATGCAATGTATATTTTTTTTTCAAAAAAAAGAATTGAATCCCCCCGAAAAGGACCTAATTGTAATTCCGTTTTTTGTAAAAGGACTGAGCGCAAACCTTAAAAACTCATAAAGGACCTCGACGTAATATATATTCTTTTTTCGAAAAAAGGACCTAACCGTATTTTTTCCGAAAAAAGGACCTAAATGTAATTTTTTTTTAGAAAAGAGTCCGGACGTAACGGAGCTCCCACGGCTCAAACGAACGAGGAGACCGGAAGTCTTCCGGGATTAGTAGAAGGTGATATTTGACGTACACGTAGATAGATACATCTAAATATCTAAAACATTATCCTCTTTAGGCTAAGATAATATTGTACAATATACAGCTCATTTCGTATTATTCTAACCTCACATATATTAATAAATTTATGTATGTCTACATATACGATATGATAAATTTATATAATTACTTCAATTTCATCCATATTTATATTGTTATTGAGGTCTCATTCCCCCTAAATCCCTGGTTAGGATGAGGATACGACAAAAGTTGCATCCGATGGCTAAACAGGGAACAAGGATGGAAGGGCATTCCTGGGGGAATAGCTCCATTGCCATCCTATTTTCAGAAGTGATCACTGTTCTCACCTGTTTCTCTAGTTTTTTTTTTCAAAAATAGTTCCATCTCGAAAAAATTTGCAAAACTAGTCCTTCCCCATACCGTGGAAGGCGTGATAGACGACACCCGTCGCTTGCGGTGCCCAAGGAGCGTGGGAGGCCGGGGTGCAGCGGACGCATGTGTGGGCGTGGGCACGACGTGCATGGGAGGACCGGTGTCGTGGAGGGAGAGCACAGGAGGTTCTTCCACAGTAGAGAGACATGGAAGGCGCCTTTCGCGATGGGTAGTGGATTAAAATTGTAATTTTTTTGAAAGAGAGTTATTTAGAAAAAACAGAGAAAAGACTAGAATAGTAATCGCTTCCTAGTTTCCTCAACTAGCTTTTCCTTTATACTAAAATCTCTAAATATAACAGCCTTAGCTGTCGCCTGTCGACCTAATGATCTCCTGGGCACCTGAACTTCCAAAACTTGCTCCTCCAATTTGTACGAGAGAAACACCGACAGGAGACAGGTCAGAACCTCTACGTGTTGACGCATCCGTGCGTGGGGGTCATAACCTGTACGTGTTGACGCATCCGTTCGTGGGGGCAACCGCCTGGGGAAGGAGCTCACGTGAAGTGCTGGTCCGGTTCGGGTGATACCTGACGCCAAGCGGGACGGGGCAGTTGGCGTTGGAATCCCTTCCAATCATGCCGACTGGGGGCGTTATTCTCTGGCCTGCGAGCCGCGCGTGGGGCGCCTCAGCGCCTGCCCCCACTGCAAAAGGCGTAATCTACTCGTGGGCTGGCCCAGATTTGCGTGATTCCTTGATTAGCCGTTAGCGAACGCGCGAAAGCTGACTCATGCCCTACTCATTCATTCATCGCCGGCGCCGCGCCTCCCCTCCAACTTTGGAGGTGTTAATTGGTAGTAGACCTGGCCAAACGGGCCGTGCCAAATGGGCCGGCACGGGGCCCGTTACTGTGGGCACGGCCGCACGCACGACGGCCAAATAAACGCGGGCGCGGCGTGCGACGCGCCAACCCACCGTGGGCGGAGGGCGACGGCTGTTCTGGCGGGCCGGCCGACGCAAGACGGCCCGACGACGCAACGTTCGACCGACGCGTGACGGACGGCACGGGTCCGCCCGTTTAGACCCGTTTAAAAAATAGCCGCTTATAGCCGCTGCATTTAAAAATTCATAAAATTCAAAAAATTGAAAAATCCTGAATTTTTTCCTATAAATAGGTGGCTGCTCCTCCTCATTTCTACACCAAAGAACCTTGCATTCTCTTCTAATCATTCTCTTGTGGAAATTCTTTTGCTCTTAGTGGTAATTTGGCAAAATTAAAAATAGTTTTGTCAAAATCCAAATTCGGCTTTAGTCTTACAAGAAATCAAGGTGATAATTGTGATTTATTATTTTATTTTGTTAGTATTTTCAATCATATTTTAGTATTAATAGCGTGATTATTTCTTATAGTTTGCTTTATGGAGCAGGGATTTTCCGTCGTTCCTCACTTTCCGATTTCAGATTTCACCCGAGGAGCTTCTTGCATCATATGGCGAGGAAGTCTGCAGGTCGTGCCATCTTCAGCTCTACAAGTGCAAGCTGCGTCGGCAAGCACCGGCGAAAAAGAGCAAGACGCAGATACATCGAGTCCGGGAAGATTTCACCGATTTTTGAGATATCAAACGACGTCCAAATCGGTATCTTTGTTTGTAAATATTGCAAGCATAAATTAATCTGCGAAATCTTGGTGGAACGGGCACTTGAAGAGGCATGCGACAAAGTGAGAAAAAGCGAATGGCTTCGAGGCGCACGATCGCAATACAACCCCGACGATGCAGTGCGTCGACTATAATCTGAGGTAGCTCGTGAATCTCTTTGTCGTTTAATCGCTTCTCAAGATCTTCCTTTAAACTTTGGTGAGTCACCGCGTTTAAAAACTTTATTAGGACCGCTCATAATCCTAGATTTTCTGCAGCTTTCTAGACAGGACAACAACTAGAGATTTGATTAAATATTATAATAATTATCGCAATAAGCTAAAAGAAAAATTTAGTACCTGTACTTTTTCTGTGTCTTTGACATCTGATATATGGAGTGGTAGAGCTAAAGAGGATTACTTTAGTGTAGTTGCTCATTATGTAAACGATGATTGGCAACTAGAAAAGAGAATTATAGGATTCAAATTAATTGATGTAGCACATACTGGTGAAAATATTGTTGATTGTATTGTAAAAGTTGTGGAAGATTTTGGACTTAATGATAAGATTTTTGCAATAACATTAGATAATGCTTCCGCAAATACTTCTGCCATGAACATACTTACTCCGCTTTTCAATTCATATATCTTTGAATCTTTCTTATTACATCACGTTGTGCTTGCCATATTATTAATCTTATAGTTAAATCTGGTTTAAAGAGGTTAAATCAAGATATTGAACCTTTCGCATCGCAATATCTTTCTTAATTCATTCTAATCAACGAGTAGCGACATATAAAACTTATTGTATTGCAATGAATGTACGTCCGCGTAAGTTTGGTTTGGATATGCCCATTAGATGGAACTCTACTTACTTGATGCTTAAGAATGTTATACCATATGAGAGCACATTTTCTGCTTTTATTAACATGCACCGTCATGCACCGGATGGTCAACCTAGTACTCACAGAGCGACATTGGTATGTTGCTAAATACTTGCTTTCATTTTTAGAACTTTTTTGATTCCACTTTGTTGTTTTATCCGAGTTTATTATTCAACCTCTCCTTTAATTGTTCATCATATTTTAGAAATTGCTACCCACTTAAAGAGCTACGAAAATGATAATATATTGCGGGAAGTCATTTATGCTATGAAAACTAAAATTTTAAAATATTGGCAAGAAACTCCTATGTTATATGCATTCGCATTTATTTTAGATCCTAGAGCTAAAATTCGGGATTGATAATGTTCTCTCACTTCTAAGTGATGCGGTAGGTACCGATTATTCTAGTTATTTTCAACCGTCTGTGCTAACTTAATCAAGTTTATGATAAGTACGATCGGAATTTGTTTGGAGTTCGCATGCGTGACCTCCACCAAGACCCACAAGTAAGAAGAAACCGCGTGGGAAAGATATGGGTACAAGTGGCTCTTCCTCAAGGAGTTCAACTACATCAACGACAAGTGCGGACACATCAAGTAGTGGGAGCTAGTCGCCTATCTCAACAATACAACATCAACTACCAAGAGAAGGAAGAGGAGTTCAACATTTTGCGGTGGTGGCATGAGCACAAGATAACATATCCTGCTTTCCATACTAGCACGGATGTGTTAACAGCCTGTCTCCACGGTTTCTTGAGTCTGCTTTGACCTATCCTAAGAATAATCAAGAGAGAAGAACAAGTCCGACTAGTGAGATGGTGGAAATACTTCTCACCGTGAAAGATTGGGAACAAGCTAATCAACGAGCTCAACATACTACGTAAAATACCGAAATGGGCAGAGACGTTCAAAATCTTTATCTAGATAATGAGGAAGAATAATTGTAATCTTCACTTTTTATTGTATCACCGAGCTATAGGTCAGTATTTTTTTCTTTGCCAAGGTTTTCTCATGTTGAGTTTTTACTTGGCAAAGTTTTTAATGAGGCACCAAACATCAATAAAGCTCATTATTTAATTCAAATTATTTGTCTTATTTTAGAATTTATCTTGTAGTTTAGCTTTTTCTTAATTTATATATATATTTAAAAGTTTTTATTCATCATTCGAGTTTTTCTAATTATTCTAAATTTTCCTATTTTTCTAATTTTTCATATTTTTACCATATTTTATCTATTTTTCTAATTTTTCTATTTTTTCAATTTTTTCAAATTTTCGAGCTAAGCAGACTCTGGGGCCGATCCCGTCGCTTGGCCATGAAAGAACCGGCCGAGACGCAGACGACCCGAGTCTCAAACGTCTGTGCACAGTCGGAGGTTCTAAGACGTGTGGTAAGACAAGACGACCGCCGTTCTGAGCCGGGCCTAAACGGGCCGTGCCTAAACGGGCCGTGCCCATTTTTAAACGGGCCGTGCCGTGCCGGGCGGCCCGTTTGGACAGCTCTAATTGGTAGTCCAAGTAACTTGATACTAAGGCTATTCCACATCAGTCTTTTGCCCAGGTGGAAGAAAGAGAGAGGAGCTCCATACTCATGCAAAGTGATAAATACTACTGAGTGGATTATTTGTTGGAGAGTTTGATACCAAATTACGTGGGGTGGTTATTAGTATCAAACCAAGATCGACATTCATGCAAAGTATCAACCTTTTACTAACAAACCATTAAGGTGGTTGTTACACGTAAACACACTTTCGTCTAGCATCAAGCAATAGTATCGTTGCCCTTAGGACGTTACCTATTATTTCTGATTGATTGGTAGATGTGATGTGCACTGTGGTCCTCGCGGATTCCATGAAGATTGAGATTGGTTCTCGGAAAGCGAACGCAGCATAGCATGGACACGTCCTCCTCGTCGTGTGAGTGTCCGTCTTTGGAGGTCCCTCCGCATCAGTCACTGATTGCCAAATGCCAAGCCAGGCACAGCGTCCTTTGTACGTACAATTGTACTGTTTCTACAGGGCAGAAGTAACCCAAAGTGTATCATAAGTACGATGAGATCGTGATCCTGGATATCTACGCAGATAACTTAGCCAGGCACATATATAATGCACAGGTGTGCG
The DNA here is from genome assembly GCA_036346275.1 of Otatea glauca. Taxonomy (NCBI): domain Eukaryota; kingdom Viridiplantae; phylum Streptophyta; class Magnoliopsida; order Poales; family Poaceae; genus Otatea; species Otatea glauca. Next base: position 36,606,906 of record CM070717.1, read on the forward strand.
CACTGTACCGGCAGCGTCCAACTGGAGATGATCAGTGGCGAAGGGTCATTCCGATGGTTCCTGCTCCTAATTCCCACTTCCCAGTGCGCTGTCACTGGCACGGCACATTTACTAGGCCGAGGCCACACATACCATGTTCCAGGTAGGTCGCTCCATCAACACAAAGACAGGCCAGGCCACACTCTGGGGCTTCACTTTTACGGATCGGATCATATGCATGTACAGGCATCCGGGTTAGTTAGCGCCAGTGAGTATTCATTACTAGCCTAACCACCACTGTTGCAGTCAAGTGAATGCCAACATGGGGTGTGTCTGAGTAGTACGATTGTGCAAATCAATAGGGCGAGTACGTAGGTCACCTTTATATGATCGGCGATAAATACTACTTGCAATCTCTCATGCTGGCGCGCTGGGGCCTAGTCACACCACTCGCATGACATTCAAACAGCTCGCCCGAACATAAATATGGCAAATCAATGGTTAGTCCAAGCAGCATTTATATTCAGAAGTATAGTATAACTGTGATCCGCACAATTCTGAACAAGAAAAATGCCGGAGAACACAACAATTTAAGTAACAGCTTTCATTAACCTGTGTTAAATAATCACATTGCGAATGTCGCTTGTCAGTCGGTCAATCTAGCTAGCTCTGCTGTGTGACTATGTGCATCATCCTGACTTGGCATGAATTAAAACAATGGATATGAACAAGCAGGGGGACTGCAGAAAAATGAACGAGAACAAACCGGTACTGACATGGGTATGGGCGTATGGCTGCATCAATGATCAATGTACACGCGAAGGACATTGCCAGGTCAAGTAGATACATTGAAAATAGAAGATATTTTTGATTTGCTGTATATGAAGTCATCAGATTTCTTTTGACCCAGAGATCAGCGGTTCGTGCCTGCCTAGGCAGTCTGGCACTGTCAGTAAATACAGCAGAATATAGAGGCACCGTCACAAAGATCTCTTGTATACAGATATAGCTACATGTTATAGAAATATGCTTGCGGCATGGGACGATTTGCTCCTTCAGAGTCTCGAAGGATGCTGCTAAAGTGATATTCACACTTTCTGTCTCTACTTGCTTTCAGCTGTACGTGGGTGGACAATTTTGTCCTGGTCAGACCAAAATTTCTACGGTGAATCAGAATTAGTGCAAACCTTTGACGTTTGGGCTTCCAGAATTTTCTGCGTAGCATAGTGACACCTAAAATTTCAAAAGCATAAGTTGTCAGCACAACTGCAGGGGAAGAAATCAGTTCAAATGCATGGCAACCGAGTATGCAACCTTTACAAGCAGCTAACGGCAAGTGCTACAAGCCTACAAGCAAAGCTATACATTTCAATTGTCAACAGTTGTTAAAGTTAATGGTTCTAATCCTAACACGCACCAATGGTAGCCTTTTCAGAAAGTTCTCAAACTGATGTGGCTCTAAAAACCAATCCGCTAAGATAGCCTCTAAATTCCTCACCTCTATTATTAAGAGACAAACATGCATATTTGACATGAGAGAGTAATGGGGCCTTACTATCGGTTCTACGTTCTTTTTTTGGGTAATGGGTTGTCATTGTGTGTTGGCCATTACCAAACAGGTCACTACAAAAGGGAGTGCTATATACACTACACTAAAAAACGTCATCAGTGGCGGTTCATAACCGCCATCAGTGGCGGTTATTGAACCGCCACAGATATAGTGCCACTGATAATCGAGGATTATCAGTGGCGGTTTTCTAACCGCCACAGATAAATGTTATCTGTGACGGTTCTACACACTAACCGCCACAGATAACAATACTATCTGTAGCGGTTCTATCCACCAACCGCCACAGATAACTACACTATCTGTGACGGTTCTTTCCTACAACCGCCACAGATAACAATATTATCTGTGGCGGTTCTTGCCACCAACCGCCACAGATAACTATATTATCTGTGGCGGTTCTATACACCAACCGCCACAGATCTATATTATCTGTGGCGGTTCTATCCACCAACCGCCACAGATAGTACCGATCAAAAAATAAAAAGCGCATTTTGGGCTAGCCTCAAAGCTACTAGCCATGCCCTCTCAAACATATAATACATCAATCACAGATTTTGCATATACACAGTTACAATATACAATAATCACCACATATTTCGCATATACACAACTACAATATAATACATCAATCACAATTGCAATTTTGCATATACACAATTATAATGTACAACAATCACAGCTTTTGCATATACACAACTATAATATAATACATCAATCACAATTACATATAATACATCAATCACAATTACAATCACAGATTTTGCATATACACAATTACAATGTACAATTAAAGTGTCTCATGCATGAGGCGCTCGATCATGGTGATGGTGTAGGGCATGCCTCCCATCGACTGCTCCTTCTCAAGTTCAAGATCTTTGCATCAATATTTCTCGAGTATGTAAATGAAGTTATTATATATCATAGTATGGAAAGCTAAATAGATCACTTTTGTTGTATCACAAATCTAGCCGATCCATTGTCGTCTTATTCCATGTGAATGCCGTGGCATCCTCCATATGTTGTACATGCATTAGCTAGTTTATACTCCTCTATTTTTGAATATGTGACATTCTATTTTTCAATTTTTATTCCTAAATACATATCATTCTACAATTTTGATCCTACTTTTACTATTTTTCCTTCTATAATCTCCATTTAGCTATTTTTAATGGCATTTACTATCATACATTAAAGTAAAACACACCATCTAAAACTATAAGGACCATGTAATCAAATCTCTTATGAATGGACGGTAAAGATGCAAAAGGAAACTTCGCAACTAAATCAAGCAATCAAATAAACCTCTTTGTAATGGTGCGCTTTGGGGTGAGCTCTTTCCGTATTCATCCATCACCCACGCCTATAAAAAGCTCTACTAGCCATCATGAAAGGGCACAGAGAAAAGCAATAGAGGAGAGCTCCTCGCCTAGAGCGCACGCACGCACACACACCACCCATCAACACACACACACACGGAGAAGGGCAACAACACAAGCGCAGATCAATCACAACTTCTTAAATGAAATGACAAAAATTAGAACATATGCAAGCCATGCCATCCAATACTAAACTTGACATTCAATGAAACATCAATTTACACCACCGCATTTAAAAAAATTAACTAGTTTTGTGAACTATAAGCCTCACGAGTCTTCACTGCTGGTAGGGGCCTCGGGAGGTGGTAGATGAGTATGGAAGACTTCATCGTTATTATCTGGTCATGAAACTCGCCGTTCTTGTTGAGTACTTCCTTCATAATGAAGTAGGCGAGCTGTCCCTGAATGCCTTGGATTTCATTTGGAACCAGGCCCTCCCATAGGCAACTTCAAACGCTATAGATAGAAAAAGTTTGTCTTAAGAGCTTATATAGAGAATGAGATGTGCAAATCAATGTGTGATGTTAGCGTGACAAACCTCTACGTCATTGTTTACTATTGTAGAGCCTAAGATTTCGCGCATGTATTGGCACACCTAAGTACCCACATAAATTTGTTCTGGCGGCGCTTGTGGCAATCGCAAAAATTGAATAAACTTATACGACATTGAAGGAGTTATTGACTACGAGGTGCGATATAGACAAATTGTTTTTGTGCGTCTCGGAAATTTAGTACGGATTGTCGCTGATTTATGGAAAGGACGGTGTCTTGAGCACTTTTTACAATATGCTTTGAAGGCCCTATTCACTAGACTTGTCATATCTTTGTAGTCTTTTGGATCTTTGTCCCGCTGGTCCAAGATCAACATCTTGCTTTTATCCGGATGAATTACTACGAGAATCCAGTGGAAACTACGTACACATGTATGATGCCGTAGTCATTAGTCCTAACCTGAGCAAAGAACGAGATCAACAAGTAATTGAACTAGCTAGTGAGCCACTTACTTGAAATTGTATGGTAAAAATATGAACTCCTTGTCTTGGAGTTTGATGAGAGCGTTATATACGTAGTCCTCGACCTCCTTTGGTACTCTTTTGATTTCCGGCTGGCAAACCGTTCCCGGATCGAGGAACGCCACTGGCCCTTTGGTTCTTTTTAGTTCGATCAACTCGTCCAGGATGCTCCTTGTTTCCCAGGGCACGTGTTAGTTCGTCGTTCTCCCTATCTGGTTGGAATGTTCCTTGGAAAGACTCGACGTACAGCTCCTGGACCCTTTGTGACATTGCTTCGTCGTCGCTATTTCTGAAGGATAAGCCCCCACCAGACGTGACACTTGCCCTCGCTAGCACGTAGTGCTTGACTCGGTCCGTAGTCCGCCAATTGACTTGTACCAATCGATCGTAGTGATTCTCGCTTCATGCCTCTCCCATTGAGGATTTTACCAAATGTACCCACCCGCACCAAGTCCGTGTGGATGGATGTTCCTTCTTCCGATGTTTATGTGGTCCTCATTGGACTTCTTTCTCGCTTCACTTTGCTTCATCGACACGAAATCATCCCAATATGGTTCTAAGTTTGGGTAGTCCCCGATGGCCGATCGGTTTTTCTTTACATAAGTAGTATTCAGCCTGGTTTGAATTGCATCAAGGTTTGATCCGCAAGCAAGGAAAAATTTGGATTGGAGAGAACTCATTACAAACTAAACTAATTGTGGCTTTCCATTGAAGTACCATTGAGGGCATTCGCAATGCGCATAACCAACCAAAGACTAAAGGAATTGTTTTATCAATAAGAATGAAATAGGAGTAGAGAATTTTGTTAAGCAATGTGAAACTTTTCACTAGCAAAGGGAAAAGATCCAAACCAGTTTGTCTAGTGTAGCCTTTACCCATTCTTACAAATTGCATGGCAAGATTTGACAATGAATTTTGGATTGTCAAACGCCCTGCAACTTTCCAAGCACTAAATGGAAGAGGTGTAAACGCTCAGAAAAGATCTCTAGTTAACAAAACCAATCCTAGACCTAGCGATAAAGCGGGTAAGAAGCATACTACGCACCCTTGATCCTTTCCCTCGCTCAACTCGTGTCCGCCTTTACCCCGCGGCACTGAGGGAACTTAGATCGCACTTTAGATGGCCAAGGCCCACAAAACCCACAAGAAGAGAATCACGAGTACTACCTATCTACTAAACAATAGGACCAAGTAGGCTATCGGTTGGGCAATCTTTTGACCACCAAACTCAAAGACAAAGATGATGGAATGAGTAGTAGACTAGCAAAGGAAAAGTTAACCTATTTCAGCTTGGTTTATATTACCATAATATCTTGATGCAATAACAAGCAAAGCAACATTTTATCGCATAACGTAACAACCGAAGCTAAAGAACAGAGCCATCCGAATGAAGGTAGAACATACCTAGGAATGCGCGCGTCGTGTGGTCGGGCGTCGCTCGAGGGCGCGCCGCCGGCGGCGAAGCGGCGTCGGCGCTGCGTTGTCGGTGGAGAAGCGCGGCGCGGGCGCCGGGTGTCGAGGCGCGGAGCGGCACGCGCGTCGGACGGCGTCGGCGCGGCGCGCGGCGCGAACGGCGTCGGGGCGAAGACCGTGGCGGCGCTGGGCTCGGGCGAAGAGTGAAGCGGCAGGAGTTTAGGGGTTAGGGCAACGGTGAGAAGAAGAATGATCAGATCGACTTTTATATGTGGGGCCTTATCGTGGCGGTTCTTAACAAGAACCGCCATCGATACTTTATCTGTGGCGTTTCTTCAAAAGAACCGCCAATGATATATATTATCGTGGCGGTTCTTTATACGAACCGCCATCGATATTTTATCTGTGGCGTTCTTCACAAGAACCGCCATCGATATATAATTATCTGTGGCGGTTCTTTATACGAACCGCCATGATTCATTTTGATCTGTGGCGGTTCTTCACAAGAACCGCCATCGATATATATAATCCGTGGCGGTTCTTTATACGAACCGCCATCGATAATGGATCGTGGCGGTTCGCTTAAGAACCGCCATCGATAAAGTTATCTAACATAGCTTTTGCGCGGACTACTTCAAGTGGTCCGGCGTGAACGCAGCTTTTTGCGCGGACTACTTCCAAGTGGTCCTATGAATCAAAAACGAGTAATGACCATATATATTTCTAATATAGTAATATACCCTATATAATCTCTACTGTTTATTTTCATATCTTCTAGGATGTATACCAGGAATAGAATATTATTTCTAAATATGTTCTAATATCATAAATGCCTTATGTACTATGTACAATATATTTGGTTTTAATTCATACCGGAGGAGAAACCATTAAAACTTGTGTAATCGAATATAGTAATTACCCTATATAATCCTAATATAGTAATATATTAATGACCCACATTTCCATTACTCCACACAAATGCATAACACCATATTTCCATTACTCCATACAAATGCATATTGTTTACATCACATTGCCATTACTCGTATATAGCTAATTATTTTCTTTCACAATTTGCCCTTCTTCATGATCGTCGCGATGATAGGTAGTTTCTTGAGTGGTTTCTTCCTCGAGCCCGATGTTGCCATCTACGAAAGGAGGCAACTCGTCAAACCGGTTGTACTCATCCTCATCCACGACATTCTCAACTCCGACGATCCTTCTTTTCCTCAAGAACTACATGCCGCTTCTTATCCGTCGGTCGATTACATAGAAGACTTGTGCTACTTGCTTCGCAAGTACGAATGGTTCGCTCTCTGATCCGACATGTTCGATGTCCAAAGTAGTGAAGCCGCATTTGTCCACCTTGACACCCTTTGGGAGTTGTACCCAACGACACCAAACATCGGGATCTTAAAAATACAATAGTCGAGCTCCCAAATCTCTTCTATGAACCCATAGAAGCTAGTCTTCTTCTTTTGTGTTGTCATAGGCATCTATGCGACACCACTATTTTGGTAAGTGCTTTTGCTATCCCGAGATCTCGTGTAAAAGGTATATCCATTTATGTCGATCCTTGCCATGTCAAGATTGTACCGATGGCCCTTTGCCAACCACCTCAACATAACACTCGTTTCTTTCCAGTCCACATGCTCTTTGAACCAATGATTGAACAAACGGTTATGCTCTTTTGTTACCCAAGCCTCGATCGTCTACGATTTTCCTCTCGTAGCTTATCCTTGTGCATGTCCATGTACGAGGACACCTCAACCGATCAAGCAAGATCGTGAAATGAGCTTTTTCGAACAATCCATGATCGTAAGAATTTGTTGATTTCCTTCCAATCGTCCCTTTTCGGCTAGCCTACCCTCATGGCGAGATACAGCACTCCTACGGTTCCACCCCTCCATGTAATCCACGCAAAACTCGATAACCTCCTCGGTTGCATAACCTTCCACAATGCAACCCTCCGCCGAGATCGATTGCGTATATACTTCTTCAGATACCCATGTACCTTTCGAACGGGTACATCCGATGCGTGAATACGGGCCACATACATTTATCTCATTCACAAGGTGAACAATGAGATGAACCATTATATCGAAAAATGATGGAGGGAAATACATCTCTAGTCGGCATAGTGTCTTCACCACATCATTCGTAGTTCGTAAAGTCCGATGGGATCGATGACCTTCGTGAAATCGTGTTGAAGAAGAAACACAACCTCATGATTGCTTCTGGACCTTTTCGTGCAAAATACCTCTAATTGCAATAGGAAGCATTTGTGTCATCATCACATGACAATCATGAGACTTCATGCCGCTTAACTTCAAATCTTTCATGGACACCGCTTCTTGATGCTTGCGGAGTAGCCGGATGGAACTTTCACACCATGCAAGCATTTGCAGAGGTCTGTCTCTCTTTCTTGGATAGAGTGTAGCAAGTCGGGGAAGGTAAAGTCGGCCTTTCCGTTGTCTCGAGGATGTAGCTCACCGATTTTCATATCTTCCGTGTCCCTTCGTGCCTTCATCAGTCCTTAGTTTTGCTAGGAATATTCAAAGAAAATACCAATCAAGTCATCACATACATTTTCTCTACATGCATGACGTCTATGCAAGGTCGAACTTCTAAGTCCTTCCAATAGGGCAAGTTCCAAAATATCGATCTCTTCTTCCATGTGATCTTCTCGAGACGAGACCTCGATTTATTATTACTCTCTCCTTTCCAAGTACAACATTAATATCCTTAACCATATCATATACCTCTTCCCCACGAGGAGGCCTTGGAGCTATACCATCCTCTTTTGTCCCGTCGAATTGTTTCTTCATATTGCGGTAGGGGTGATTCTGCAAGGAACTGCGGTGATGCATGTACACGCTTTCCTTGAGTTATTGAGCCACACACTTGCAGTTTCATCCATGCAATGGGGCATGCTTTGGCCCCTTTACAAGACGACCGGATAGGTTACCAAGGCGGAAATCATTGATGGTGCAAAACAACAATGCGCGTAGGGTGAAGTACTCTCGCTTGTACTCATCCCATACCGCACACCTTCGCTCCACAAGATCACAAGATCTTCCACCAATGGTTGTAGGTATACATCAATATCATTGCCGTTGTCTCGGCCCTTGGATAAGCAATGACATCATAATGTACTTTCGTTTCATACACAACCAAGGAGGAAGGTTGTAGATACAGAGAGTCACGAGCCAAGTGCTATGAATACTACTCATGTTACCGAAAGGATTCATTCCATCCGTACTCAACCCAAACCTTACATTCCTCGGTTCATTCCGAAGTCCATCCTAAAGAGCCTATCGATGGTTCTCCATCCGCGTAATCGGCAGGTGTCTCGACTTTCCATCCTTTTACGCTCTTCCGAGTGCCATCGCATCGATTGGGCATGCTTTTGTTTCCAAATAAACGCTTCAACCGAGGTATTACCGGTAAATACCACACCACTTTAGCGGAGCTCCTTTCTTCACCACGGTGCCCTCATTGTCATGGTCTTTACGCTTGTATCGCGATGATTTGCACACGGACATACATGCATGTCAGATACTCTTTGCGATAGAGTATACAATCGTTTGGACATGCATGTATTCTTTCTACTTCCAATCCCAATGGACATACAACCTTCTTAGCTAAATAAGTGGTTATCGGCAATACGTTTCCATCTGGAAGCATGTCCGCTAAGAGATGTAATAGCGCCGTGAAACTTTTATCGGACCAACCATTGCTTGCCTTCAATTTTAGAAGTGAAAGCACGGTGTGCAACTTTGTGTATTCCTCCTTGCAACCCGGGAACAAAGGTGTGTCCGAGTCGTCCAACAAACCCTTGAATTGATTAAACTCTCTCTGACTAGTGTAGTTCCTTCGCATCGCGCAACATCGAGCAAGATTATTATCGCCATCAATGTCCAACCTATCCTCATCGGATCCATAATCGATGTCACCGCCATAATGCCTTCTCCATCATCCAATACGTTATCACCTTCATGTATGTTTTCCTCTTCACCGTGACTTGTCCAACGTGTATAGCCAAGTACAAAACCTCTTCGAATCAAGTGCAAGTGGATGTGCTCTTTGTCTGAAAACATTTTCTCATTCTTGCAATCAATGCATGGACAATGTATGTACTCGTCTTCTTATGCAATTTGTTCTCCTCAGTGCTCTTAGAAAAGCAGATACCCGTCGATGTAATCTCTACCAGAACGGTTCGCATTGTACATCCATCTCCTGGTCCATCTAAAATTAATTAACATATAAAAATTGATTAAAAACTAATCTAATTACTTATCATCTAAATGAGCTAGATAATAAATTCATCATCTAAAAATGATGAGCATCCACCTACCAAATTAGCTTAAATTTCATGTATATCAATATCCAATAATCTTAATTAAATAAATTTAATATATGTCCACACTAATGGAACCAAATTAATAGTAATTAAAAACTAATCAATACTTTTCCGTAAAGAAGCTAGATAATAAATTCATCATCTAAAAATGATGAGCACCCACCTACCAAATTAACTAAAATTTCATTTATATTAATACCCAATAATCTTAATTAAATAAATTTATTATATGCAAGATGTATATGTTCGTACACTAATGGAACCAAATTAATAGTAATTAAAAAACTAATCTAATAACTTATCATCTAAAGGAGCTAGATAATAAATTCATATATATGCAAGATGTACATGTCCGTACACTAATAGAACCCAATTAATAGTAATTAAAAAACCAATCTAATTACTTATCATCTAAAGGAGCTAGATAATAAATTCATCATGTATCAAATTAACTTAAAATGCAATTAATATTAAATATATGCTTAATCATAATTCATCATCTATAAAAGGAACACAACATCATCTAATGAACCTAGCTAGGAAATAAATTCATCAACTACAAAATGGTACCTAAATAAAAATAAACAAAATCTAAACTTTTCATCTCATCTACATATAAACCCTAATTAAACTTGGTTTAAAAATTAAATTGCAACAAGATTAACACAAATCAAGAGAGGAGAAAAAATAACTCACCAAGGAACAACTAGAGGAAGTACAAGCACAAGAATTGGAGAAAACGAAATCAAATTTAGAAGTTTTGGTTTGCTCTCGGGAGGAAGAAGACCAAGGTCTTGCATCGACCACCTATTTATAGGCAATATTATCGATGGCGGTTTTTAACTAGAACCGCCACTAATAACATTATCCGTGGCGGTTCTATCCTCGAACCGCCATCGATAATCATTATCGATGGCGGTTCGAGGATAGAACCGCCACGGATAATCCAATAAATCAGTGGCGGTTGGAGGATAGCACCGCCACTGATAACCTAGTTATCAGTGACGGTTCTAGCCTCCAACCGCCATCGATAATGTATTTAGTTATCGATGGCGGTTCTACCTCGAACCGCCATCGATAATCATTATCGATGGCGGTTCGAGGATAGAACCGCCACTGATATTTTTCCCGCCATTTATGAAATTGAACCGCCACTGATAAATATCTTTGTGGCGGTTCGAAAAAAACCGCCACAAATAGACCGTCACCTATTGCAGGTTTTGGCGTAGTGATACTTCCCCAAAAAATGTAGTATCATTCCTAGTAAAAGTCATGGATAACTGTACCAGTTACAAAACATTTGCTGCTGTATCAGTTACGAGGTTAATGGCTTGCTAAAATGCACGGCACTAGAGAGCGTTGACTCAGTGACAGAGGTTGCTGTCGAGCAACCCGCTCACCCGACTTCCATACTGTTTGCATCAAAATTTGGCAGATAGGGTCAAAATCGGCAGTCAAAGATCAACAAGATACGATTGGATAACGGATCAATATATTTAGAAACAAAAACAGGTTGTTAAGAAAAGCACCCTCCAAATAGAGGCCGATACGGATTCTATTCCTAACGTGTTGTACCAGAACTCTATCGGCCAATGGCTATAAAAGAGGTCTAGAGGTGATCAGAAAAGCTGCTCAGAGCCAACCAACCAATTTGCGTCTACTTTTCATCTACTTTTCCGTCGACTAGGAGTAGTTCTTGTAATTTAGTCTTTGTAATTCGATCTTGATCAATAAAGTTGCGCATCGCCGATTGTTGATCTCCTTCAAATTACGCCCCAGGTTTGATTTATTCTGATTTTGTTGCGCATCGCCTTCTTCAAAATCGATCTGCCTTTATCCTCTGATTAGCCTTAATCGGCTAATTAGATCTATTCTGATACCTTGATCTTGATCGGCTTCAAGCTGATTGAGTTTAAGCTGATTGATCGTTACGATCGGCTTCAAGTGAACTTTATATCTTTTACCTTTATCCTCTGATTAGCCTTAATCGGCTAGTTAGATTTACCCTTTTTTATCTTGATTTAATCGGTTTTGAGCTGATTGAATTTAAGACGATTGATCTTCACGATCGGCTAGTTAGATTTATCCTGTTACTTTGATCTTGATCGGCTTCAAGCTGATTGAGTTTAAGCCGATTGATCTTCACGATCGGCTTTAAGTGAATTTTATATCTTTTACCTTGTTGATTATAGGTCAAATCGACTGGCACGCTCTTGAACTAGGTGTTCGTCTGGTGTGCTGCTGTCAGAAACCCTACTTCAAGTTTTTGACGCTAACACACTCTTGGCACGCCCGGTAGGACCGATGGCTTCATCAAGTAAAGAAATTCCGCCATCCGATCTCAGCGCCGAAGCTATAATCGTCCCAACGATGGACGATTTAACGCCGTAACAACGAGAAAATCAAGATCGGAAAGCTGCTCTAAAAGAGATGATGCTGAATTGCTATCAAAAGACTAGGCGCGGCATCACGCAGAGGACCGCTTTGCCGACGCTCAATCCACTCGGCGATGCAGGTGTCACCGACAGTCCGGTAAGTCAATACCTGCCCGCTCAAGCCGAATTATCGGCTATGATAAATCAATCTGTGCACTATGCTCTGATAAATCAATCATCGGCTCTCGTCGCGCACTTAAGCCGATGATCGCAAATAGTGTTAAAACTGTTGCTCAAGAGTTGGCTTCATCTGGGAGCCTACTTGATCCACTACAAGCGCTACCAACATATCATGTTTACTCTATAGCACAAAGTTCTAGCATAGCGGCACCAGCAAAACCGTCGGCTCCAATACCATCTATGATGCCGACTCAACCGACGGTTATATTACCTCGGGATCCTCGTCCTAGTGGGGTCACACATTATCAGGCATACACTGATGCCGCTAAACTGAACGTGTCGGCCATCTTGCCGCCGTCAGCCCCGTTTAATGTTTTCCCGCAATCGGTTCCACAGCCAGTTGAGGTTAACAGATATCCTCTACATCAAGAGCCGATTTTGCCCAGGAATCCAGTCCCTCATAAGGTGATAACCTACGCAGAGCCCTTTGTCCCTGTACGAGAACCACTGGCTAGGAGGTACGACGGGTATGAGCAAAACCAACAAAATCTGTCGGCTCAGTCTAACCGATAGCCCGAGTTTGCACTCGGGGGGCAGAATACTAGTCATTGGCAGAGCCCCGATATCTTGTCGGCTAACAACATTAATTGGGCTAACCAAATTTCTGCCGTGTTGGTAGATCAATTCGGCTTACAGCCAAAGGGTAGAGTCATTGGATATAGAAAGCCTTATCTGGATTATATAGATCGCATGCAATATCCACATAATTTTAAAGTTCCTGATTTTGCCAAATTTTCTGGGATTGATTCGGTCACGACCTTAGAGCACGTCGGACGCATTATCGCTCAGTGTGGCGAGGCAGCTCAATCCGACGGGCTGAAAATTAGATTATTCCACTTGTCTTTATCGGGAGCTGCTTTCACTTGGTTTATTAGTTTACCTCCAAATTCGGTTCATTTTTGGAACGATTTGGAAAGCCGATTCCATGAGTACTTTTTCTCCGGCAGTCTAGAACTCCGGATTTCAGATCTAAGTTCTGTCCAACAGAAGACCAGGGAATCGGTAAATGATTTTGTTAAGAGATTCAGAGAAGTGAGAAATAGGTGTTTTAGTGTTATTCTGCCTGATAATCAGTTGGTCGATTTAGCTTTCCAGGGGCTGATACCCCCATTAAGAGAAAAATTCGGCGGGCAGGAATTCACCAATTTAAGTCATCTCTTACAACGAGTATCAGCTCAAGAAAGCCGTTTCTCCAACGAAAAGGGCTTCAAACAAGAATTCAAGAATTACAAAGACAAGATACAATCGGCTATAGAAGATGACCAACTAAAATTTGCAGAAGAGCCGACGATGCAGCTGGACGCTGATCCTTTTCCAATTAACATGGTCCATTGCTCCAAAAAGAAGGAAAAGCCGACACAAGATGCAGAGCCTAAGGATCAAATTCATATATCATCGGCTATAAAAATGACGCGTCAAGCCGATGTATAATCAAATTATGATGGCAATAAGACACTCATGATTACTGTTGGCTCTATACAAATAAAAGCCGACCGTGAAGGAAATTTTTTTAAAACAATCACACCAAAGGGTTATCAGGCTGAGAGAGCATTGCCACTACGTAAGCCGATAAAGAAGTCGAAGCCCACTTTTTCCCAACTACTAGCAAAATATGAAAGAAGGAATGAAAGGCCACGACGAAGTCCTCTACATCGGCTGGTTAATGAATATCGCCAGCGACCTCGAAGAGCTCACCAACGGTGCCCTTTTGGCAATTTTGTTGGGAGAGGATTAGCTTTGCCATCACCAAACACATGTCCGATGCGGTATTACCCATGTCAAGGTGATAAGCAGCGATGGTCGGCTAAAGATAGAATTTCTAAGCCGACCATAAGTCAGAAACAAGACCAAGATGAAGGGTCTAACACTGCGGCTAGTATGGATCTGTTAGGAAAAATATGTAAGTCGATCAAACCAAAGCCGAGATGGTGTCCTCTAGGTTTAAGCCGATCACAAAGAAGAAGACTTGAGCGGCTAAGGACCCAAGAGATGAGGGAAGCTGAACAAGAAAAACAAAGGGATAAAACTTTTAATGAGCTTCATCCGATTAAGATTGCGAGAAAAGAGTGGAGGAAGAAAAACCGGATTCGCCAATGATTTTTGTTCGACGGCCGATCTAGTCTGGAAAATTATACCACCCGTCACCGTGATAGCCGATTTGGTAAGGGATCAACGTGGGATCGTAGTGTGCATCGGTTTGTCCAAGGTAATCGTTAGGTCTTGATTGGCTAAAACTCAAATACGAATATACGAGTTGGCCGATTACCGACCTGAAAGCCAAATTAACTCGATGCAGTTAAAAATTTGGCTATGGTAAGAAAATATATGTTCAAGTCGATTATGAAAATTTTTGGAAGATAACATGTTATCTCCAAAAAATGGGGGGCATATGTTTGCACCAAAATTCGGCAGATAGGGTCAAAATCGGCAGTCCAAGATCAACAAGATACGATTGGATAACGGATCAAGACATTTGGAAACAAAAACAAGTTGTTAAGGAAAACACCCTCCAAATAGAGGTCGATACGGATTTTATTCCTAACGCGTTGTACCAGAACTCTATCGGCCAATGGCTATAAAAGAGGTCTAGAGGTGATCAGAAAAGCTGCCCAGAGCCAACCAACCAATTCACGTCTACTTTTCATCTACTTTTCCGTCGACTAGGAGTAGTTCTTGTAATTTAGTCTTTGTAATTCGATCTTGATCAATAAAGTTGCGCATCGCCGATTGTTGATCTCCTTCAAATTACGCCCCAGGTTTGATTTATTCTGATTTTGTTGCGCATCGCCTTCTTCAGAATCGATCTGCCTTTATTCTCTGATTAGCCTTAATCGGCTAATTAGATCTATTCTGATACCTTGATCTTGATCGGCTTCAAGCTGATTGATCGTTACGATCGGCTTCAAGTGAACTTTATATCTTTTACCTTTATCCTCTGATTAACCTTAATCGGCTAGTTAGATTTACCCTTTTTTTTATCTTGATTTAATCAGTTTTGAGCTGATTGAATTTAAGCCGATTGATCTTCACGATCGGCTAGTTAGATTTATCCTGTTACTTTGATCTTGATCGGCTTCAAGCTGATTGAGTTTAAGCCGATTGATCTTCACGATCGGCTTTAAGTGAATTTTATATCTTTTACCTTGTTGATTATAGGTCAAATCGACTGGTACGCTCTTGAACTAGATGTTCGTCTGGTGTGCTGCTGTCAGAAACCCTACTTCAAGTTTTTGACGTCAACACATACCTTGGATCTACTCAGTGTGTCTCACCTCACACACGTGTCCCTTCAACGGGAAAGCACATCTCCGCACACCGTGTATCTTACGAGAGCGGTGTGTCTCACCTTATACACGTGTGTACCTTCAATGTGAAAACATATGCTGTGCTCCGTGAGGTACTGGAGTGACCTTGGCTCTCAATATAATGTGTTTTTCAGTAGAAAGTACACGTATGTGTGCGTGTGGTCTGAGTATTTCTTCTGTTGTAATAAAAAAATGCACTACACTCACTATACTGTGCGTATTAGTTATAGTTACTTAGTTAGTTAATAATCGTTTGCATTTTACCTCCATGGTAAGTGATCTGTAAACATGGAAGGAGTAACGATAATATCCCTGAAGTTCTCTTTTCGCCAAAATACCTTTATATGGTGGTTCAGTTTCCTGCAAGTTCCAGCATTTCCAAAGAGGAAAGAGGCTCTTTTTGCCGCACCACATGAATAATTAAACCTGCAAGAAATATCTCCGGAGGCTCCACTGGTATTTCCCTATAAGATGTTTGATATCATGCTCTTCCAAACCGGAATCAGGCCCATTAAGTGGAATTATCAGGACATCCTGATCAATGTGTAGGCCTTGATAGCTCCTGTGCTCACTATGGATGGATTGGATCCATTATACCCCACGAAGCCATTATGCAAATCTTGGAGGTCTGTCTCAGTATCACATAATGAATCCTCGTGCGAAAACCGTCTTTCACTAGGAACTGCCCTCCCTGTAACAGGAAAATGGAATTCAGAAAAACAATTGTAGAAAAGCCAAATGAGCATTGCAAAATCTAAAAAATTTCTAAGATTGATTCAAGTGGTCAAAATTCTCATATGCCATTCCAAAATAAACAAAAGAGAAGAAAAAAATAATCTCTACTGCTTAAAAGACTCTTATGGTGAGTCCTTTCTCCCTCCCCACACATAAAGTTTGGCGTCGACAGATGAGCCCACGTCATAAAACATCTCTAACAAAAAACAACAAACCAACTAGAAAAGTTAAACACAACAACAATGTCTCCATAACAAATTAAATTAATCACCTTTCTAAAAATCTCTAACGGAAATGAAGCAAGATATGGGTCGCAAAGAAACTCGATCAGGCGTGGTTGCGAGAGGGCGCAGTGTAGCACGACCATAGAGGCGTAACGTCAACCTAAGGGAAGCTCAGCCAAGCGCGGCGATGTAGCCGATTGAGTAGAGTAAGCTGAGCCCAATGATGACGATGACTTGATGTACTAATATAACATATTTTTTATTCGTAATAAAGCACATGTATTCAACTAATTTCCTTCAAATTTGTGCCTACCTGACGTCCTTCTACAATTATCAACGTAGTCCTCAATTATGTCACCGTCACGACCATTCTCATGATACTTGTTCACATGTAAAATTCTGCGAGCAAGTTTTTGTATCAATGCTGTATCAGCTGGAGAGTTATCTGAAAGAGCACGTATTGCAGCAGATCGTAGCCTGAGGATTGAGTTGATTGAAAGGCGAGAAGAAAATCCGTCGTTGCATACGACGCTGGGAAGGAAGAGGGGAACATTGAATCATAAATAAACCTTGCTAAGAGGACAGCACACCAACAATTTAAGTTAAATCGATAAACGTAGATACAAAATTTCTCAGTTGCGGTAGGGTGCTGTTCAATTTAAGTTCAATTGCAAAACGTAGGGTGCTGATCGATCATGCATGGTAGCTGACAAGTGGGGCATTTGCGCAAAAAGTGAAGCGTACTAGAGGAGGGTGCTCGTGAGAAGGGAAGCATCTTGCGCAGCTGATTTTTTTTAAAATACAACCTGGAAACACCGTTGAATTTCCTCTGTGCAGGCTCTGAAGGAAGACAAGGAGAATTGCACCTGCCGCGGCAAGCAAGCGGCAAGGAACTGATCAAAATGAGGTCTTGGTACTGTACAGGATGACATTGAATATCCATCAATATTTTCCCACATTTTCAGGCAGCAAGAAGGTACCTGGCATCGCGCGAAAAGAAGCAAGCAGTGGAGTTCATCTATCTTCCAACCGCCCAAGCCATCTGAAACCTTGATCAGTGAATCAGTTCAGAATTTTTTTTTTCATGCTTTCCTTTCTGTTGAGCTTTTAGCCTGAAACTAGAACTAGATGTTATGTTGTTTCAGATAGATGAGCCCAAGCAAAAATTTTGATCTTGCAAGAGCATGAGGGACCGAGGCTCTTAATTATATGGGGCTGCTGTTCCAGAATTTTTCTTTAATGCTCTACTCTAGCTAGTCTGTGTGTTTGTGGTGAATAGTGATTGATCTAGGAGCTGCTTCAATACTTTCCCTCCTAATACAAGTTGTACAAATCTTGAAGTAAACGAAAGGATAAGTAATCACCATCTATCATTCATTCATGCTTTAATATTTGTACAATTGTCAAAAAAAAAAAGCATGAAAACACCTCGCTTGATTTAGTCGTCTTTGAGCAAATAAGGTGATTGTTTATTGGCTCTACTTCTCTGCCATCAAAGGGAATTCAAGAACTATTAGCGGTAGTTCAGGCTTTAGACTTCTGTTTCATGTTTCACCATTTTGATGCCGACATGGCCGAGCACAGGTCAAGTAAGAGGACTGGCCATTCTTTGTTGCAGGGTTTCGGTTTTCGATCTTACTGTTGTGTTCGACATCTAAAATCGCACGGTAAACCAGTCTAATTAAAAAAAATTGAAAAAATATGCATTGAAAACCGCTCAAAAACCTTTGAAAAAACCGCTCGCAAAGCCGTTTTTAACGAACATTCAATTGATCGGTTGATTTTCGGTGAAAACCGAGCGGTTTTCGATTTTTTGAATTTTTTCAATTCTTTTTTATTTCTTGACCCTTCGGTTTCTAACCGTTTTTGAGCGGCTTTTGCAGTTTTCGAAACACGAATTTCGAACCGGTTTTTAAAACCCTGCTTTGTTGTACCAGCCAGGTGGAACTGAAACCCAAAACGAACATGTAGTACAATCTAGCACCCTGGGAGATTATTTCAACAAGATCCCGTGCTTGTGCTCACGACTAGGCTGGGAAAAAAAAAGCTTGTTAGTATTTGAATCAAAATTGTTTCGAATTAATGAGTTCAAAATTAAAATAAGCTCATTTCAAGCAAATAAAAATATTAATAAGGCTTAGCTCAATAATAGCTCGTTAACTTAAATTTAGAATAATCACTTAAATAATAAATAAATTAGTTTTATGTCAAATTATGTTAATTTTGAAAGAAGCTTAATAGCCCACCCTACTCATGACTAATGATCGTCGTTGCAAAATGCGATTGTACCGTTTTGATTTTGCTCCATAGCCATATCACACAACGCATGAAGCAATGCATAGTCTGTATCAGCTCAATGTACAACACCACAGGATGCCTAAAGATTAAGGGAAAAAATCGATAAATTTGCTGGCTGTGGGGTTCGAACCCACGCGCACTCATGTGCAGAAGATCTTAAGTCTTCCCCCTTAACCACTCGGGCAAACCAGCACGAATCGACATTGTTCTTACTGAAGAATTATATGTAGGCAATCGCGCACTCCTACCCTTCGCTTTGGGTATACGTCATAATTTTTTTTTGATGTTGTACCTCTCAATAATGTACTCACATATATATATAATTTCAGTTTCAAATTCGTTATATGTTAAGAGTAGCATAGAATGAGGGAAAAACTGACAAATTATAAATTAAAAGAAAAAGGAAAGGACAAATGGTACTATTCGCAGCCAATCTCTCTCTCTCTCTCTCTTTTCTTACACATTCCCGTTTTGCTGTTGAAATTTCAAAGGGTGCTAGAACACTGTATAGACTACTACATCATCAATTTTTCTTGTGGCGCATTTGGTATTTGTTGTTAAAATTTGCTTGGGACACGGATGCATGGGTTTGGAAAATCTGTGCCACGGATAGTTTGCGTGGGAGTTGCTGCTTTGTGCTGATCAATTTGGAGAGCTAGATGCTTGGCTTGTTTTGATCACAAATGGTCGACTCATCCTAATCAGGTGGTCCTTTTGATGTGCAACTAGCTCCAGTTGTGTGCTCTCATCTTCAGGTTCCAAAGCCGACGAAAATCGGTCGGTTTTTGCGAAAACCGACCTTGTCGACTCGGTTCGGCGTTTCAAACCGAGCGGTAAACCGTAGAGTTCAAATGTAAATTTAAAAAAATTGAAAAAATTTAGCAAAAAGTGTTTTTTTTAATTTTTTGAGTGAGGCCCTGAGGAAATACTAATGATGCTATAAAATTTTCAGATTATTATTAGACCTGTGTATTTTTAAAAAATTCTGACAGTGATACTGTCATAATATATGCTCTTTAATTTTTTATTTGCTAGGGGCACAAAATGAAGTCTAATATTTCTTAAAAGAAATTTGTGATGTTATAATGTAGTTATAATGATTTTGTAAAATTTTCAGATGATGATCAGATATGTGTATTTTTTTTTAAATTCTGAAAGTACTATTATCATTGTATATGCTCTTCTGTTTTGATTTTATATGGGCAATAAATGAAGTCTAATATTTATGAAAATTTTATTACATAATACTTTGGCACTAGTTATAGTTACATTAAAATTTCAGGATATAATAAATCTTTTAAACATTTATAAAAATCTAACGGTGTCTTTGTTCCTTTTCATTAATTGTTGTTTTGGATTTTTTTATAAGGAATAAATGATTTAAAAATTGTTTAAATTTCTCTGATGTGTTTGGTAGATTAATTGGGATTTTTGTAATTTTTCAAAAAAAAATTTGCAATTTTTTCTTGTATTTTTCACCATTTTTCCTTCTGTCATTGATTTTCGACAAAAACCGATCGGTTTTCGACTTTTTCGACCGGTTTCGGTTTTTTGAATCAATTTGACCAGCTGATTTGACTTTCGCAAACCGTTCGATTTTTACCGAATTTTGGTCGGTTTTCACGAAAAATCGGTGCCAACTGGATCTCAAATTTCATAGTGCAAACGAAAATGTTAACCCTCCTCATCTCTCATCCAGAAACTGGGTACCTAGAAGGTGGATCTCGCAGGGAGCAGACTGGATTTCGAAGACAACGTCTGAGGTTTTTCAAAAGCGTTCGGGTGGCATATGATGGGCTCGATTGGGTAGCAACTGGCAAGGCTCTGTTCTGATTTTTGGCACCGTGCAATTTCCACATCCTGTTCAGCTCTAGCTCGTTTCTGTTTCCATAGTTTGTTCTGTACTCGGTTTATTCCCTGTAATGGCTAGGTGTGTTGAACTTTGATTATTTGATTTCGTGTGAAATGGGAGGCCGGAGATGTGCCTTTAGAAGTATAAAGCCAGTAGATTTAATGATTATGTTTAGAAATATAAGACTTGTATGTAGATTTAATGAGTCTTTTTCTACTATATCATTATTTATTATCTCTTAATCATATATATTTATTCATTACTATTATCCCTTATCTGTCAAGATAATTAAGTAGGGCATTTAAATCATTTTCTGCCGTACATTTCTCAATTTCATCGTAACTTTAATCCTTATACAAAGTCAAAATACACCTTATATTTCTAGGGAGAGAGTATAATATTCGGTATTAAGAAAATGATTTTTTTTTTAAAAAAGTTCTTTAGGATGATTTGATGTCTAAACCGAAAAATAAGAGCATAGTACGCTACAAAAGTGAGTGCATAGGATATGTTGGGGTTTATGCCGTGAATTCATCCTCGAGAGTCCTCGGCCTTGAACTCATCTGCAAGTGCAAAACATGAGACGTGCTTCTATGTTTTTTTAAAAAAATTACATATATATTAGAGTATTAATGAAGGATAGATATTGATTGATTTGTGGAACTTATATTTAGCTGGAAATCTTAGAAGCACCGACTGAACTTTCGTCGGTTCCGCTTAAAAGCTCCAACCACGATAACCCCTGACTTGCGGGTTGCGGCGCGTCGCCACCCTCCCCACCGCCGTGCCCGCTCCAATTTCCATGGCTCCTCCTACGCCTTCTTGCCCGGCCGCGCGCCATTATCACCACCCGCCGCGCGCTTAGCGGCGTATGGTGCCATACCACCGCACCCGCGCCTGGCACGAAAAATCAACCCATCCATCCATCCTTCCATCCGAGGTCCCCGAGCCGCGACGTACCATCCCGGCGCGGCCACCCGTCCGCCCCCCGACGCCATGCTTCGCCCTAGCCGGCCAGCCGACCGGGTTTGCCCCTACCCTGCCGGCCGCTCGCTCCCCCAGTGTTGGCGGCTCTCGCGGGCGCGCTCAGCTGCCACACTGACATGGATTACATGTACCTCAAAGTACATGTACCTAAATTATACTGACATGGATTACATGTACCTCAAAGTAAGGCCAAAATTGTGGAGTCGATGATATTTTCCAATGAGCCTCAGTGTATGGAGGCTTGATAAATTCATAGGTCAATGAAGTGATCGCCTCAAAACATGCCCCAAGATGGCTATGTATAGTCTCAGGACTGTGCTGAAATCTATCGGTCAATGCTCGAAAACTAGCATTCCGTGCAAGCATATACATGAAAATGCCTAATTGCTCCTCCACGGTGACACCTCTTGTATTATGCAAAAGATTTTTTGATCTAAGATAGTCTGAAAGTGTTTGGAAAATGTGGGGTTCCATTCGAAGATTTTCATAACATCGGCTTGGATGACCTTCAAGAAGTTTAGTAATATATTCTACTCCAGTAAGTTTTGATGTATGACATGGAGTTTTAGTTACGGTGGAAGCTGAATATAATGCAGGCAAAATAAGTAGCATCATATCGTCATCTTCCTCTTCCTCGTATTCAGTAAGAGTAAGGTCTTTCATATCAACTAGCACTCAAGAACCTTAAATTTACTAGTATAGTGCCTGTGCTAACGCTACGACGGCAGTACACCCGCTTATCAATTAAATGAGAGGATAAGTATGAATACAACACTTAATAATAAAAGAGAAATTTAGAATTTTAAATGAATTTAGAAAGAAAAACGGAAGTAAATGGAGGTCGAATGGGCGAAAACGGGCTCCCAAAAGATTTTAAATCAAGAAAGAGAAAGAAAAAAGAATTTTCTGATTTTAGATTATTTTTTTTGCAGCTTCCACAGAGAGCACAGCGTGCTCTCTGGGCTTGGCCAGCACAAGGGGGAGGGAAGGCCAGGGGTGGCCGGCCGATCGCAGATGGTCGGCATCTGGTGCGGCGAGATCGCGGCACTGCGGCTCTGAGGAGGAGTCACGGTTGCGGTGAATTTTGCCGGGAAAGATGACGGTGATGGTTTGGGTTACCTCCAAAATCCGGCGATCTTTACAAGAGGGAGCACTTGGGGATTTACGCAATGCGATGGGGTGGAGGAGAGCTCGTCGGCTTTTATAGCCCCGAAACAAGCATATTTATGGAAACCATAATTTGGGATCAAATCAGATTGAGAGGAAATTTTGGCAATAGAGCACAAAATTTGGGGAATTAACACCATAGATGGAAAGAGGAGATTTGGTGCGGGATTGATGGAGCTTTGGAGCTTCTTTCTTGCTTTAATGGAGGGAGGGAAGAGAAGAAGCTTCTCTAGTCTGGACTGCAGCTAGAAGAAGCTACAGGTGAGTTGCCTTCATTTTTTTAAAATATAGAAGGATTTTTGAAAAGATAGCACATTAGGTTAAAAAATTCTAGAAAAATACTCAAAAAAACTTTCGATTATTTTGTACTTAATAAAATTATTTTCAAAAAAATTTAAATTATAAATTTGCCGAGGCACGGCGGCCGCGAGGTCGCTGACCAGCAACCTCACCGCGTCGGCAAAGCCACCGATGGCGACTGTGGAGCCATTGCAGACCTGCGTTCTCCCGGTCGTGCTGCCCCATCTCCTAGTTTCCTTTTCGCAGCACATAATGTATGGTCCTTTCCTTTTCCAGGACGTTTGTTTCCTTTTCCTTGATTCCATGACGTTTGTTTCCTTTTCCTTGTTGATGCTGGAGGTGAGGGAAGGTTTGTTGTGGGCCACAGGGATGATTTCGGAAAAATATGAAAAAATAAACTGCGCTCGCCGACCGCTCGATACGCAAGGGAAAAAAGATAAAAATTAAACAGTGCTCGCCGGCCGCTGGTTCCACGAGAAAAAATTGAAAAAATTAAGCAGCACTCACAGACCGTTGGTTCCTTCGATAAAAAATAAAAACAAAAATTTAGCGCTCTCCGTGCGCTGAAATTAGGCTCTATGGGGCTAGATCCGTAAGTCTCGAGAAGGGTCATATTCGGAAAAAAAATACGATCACAATGCCAGGACAATAAAAAATTCAAGTCTTTTTTCCTTGCATGCGGATCCTCCCTGTTTATTTCCTTGTTTGATTCACCCTCCTTCCAAATATGTAGTACGTACAATTTTGACCAGTAAAAAATTCAAATCTAGTTTCCTTGCATGCGGATCCTCCTTATTTATTTCCTTGTTTGATTCGCTCTCCTTCCAAATATGTAGGGTAGGGGAGGTCTGTGTGGGCCACAGGGATGATTAGACACACTAAATAATGGCCATCGGATGTGGGTGAGTAAAACTGAGGAAAGATCTGAGACGTTCATTTTGATGAATGCAAGTTTATAGGGACGTTTTGCTGGGTGCATGAACATTGGACCATCTCTAATAAGGTGCATTATTTAGGGTGGACATAGAAATAATTGCTTAGGTGCATTATAATAGGGTATAGATTTCTGAAACATAAACTTGAGAACTTATAAGTGCAGTAAAGACTCAGAATTGCAGAAAAGAAAAACTACAAGCAAGACAATGAAATGAACCAAATCTCAGAGATTTCAGAGAATGAAAGCTGGCTATACCATAATCTCAAGTGACTAGATCAGTCTACAGAATTGGCATGTACTTAAATTGACCCCAAGTTCTAATGAAATGAACCAAAATTTGCTAGAACAAGAATAATCTAAATGCAATGATGCAGGGATAACTATTTCGGGTAACAAGAACTCATTGTATCCAGCAGGTAGAGAATCATATGAACATGCAAACATATGTGAAAGAGGATTCAGGTAAGCTAGTGAGCACCTGCTGGGGACTTGAGCCTCTAGGTGTCCTAAAAAATGAGCACAACAACGTAGATCAGGTGTCCTTACAGACCTGTAATGATTATATGGGACATAATAAAATAAGGATTACAATATATGATTATATGGGAAATAATAAAACCAGACTGATCCTGCTGCAACATAACATACAGAAAAACAGACAAAACCAGACTTACTACTGCAACGTCGTATATGCTAAGATACAGAAAAATAGACAAAACCAGAATACCACTAGTATTTCAAAAGATGATGGTGTACTCAGACTCGTATGAAAGAATGATTCCCCTTTTTACATAAATACCTAGTTTGACAAATTGCATCATCCAGCGTGGTAGCTACACCAAGCAAGTAGTAAAAGTAAGATTCACAGAGCACTACATCATCCAGAATAAGTTCAAAAATTTTATCAACCATTTCATTTAGCAGGAACATCTTCATATTTGGAATCAATTAAGTTCAAAGGAAGCTCACAATTTAACATATGCAGATCTAAAGAAGTGGAATGAAATCTATATTGTCAGTTCCAACATTTGGATAATCAGAGCAGTTTGGCCATGCCCAATGTAAAATATCAATAATAAGTTGGATATGCCATGCAAAAGCCCAATAGATAAAAAAAAGTGGGTCAAATGTACATGGTTCTGCAATATAGAACAATCAATGACCTTCCCATTTAAAAGTAAAACTGCATATCTGTCCCTTGTCAAAATGCAACCATCCAGAAAAAAGGCACATGCAATTCCTTTACCCCCTGTGAGGTGTTCAGCTCATTTGTAAGCCTCTTGAAAAGGTAGTAAGAACTAAGAAGTATAGCCAAACGCCAAACAAAACTATTATCAGACCTTTCACTTTCAGACGAATGCATGATTTTCTAATGATGATATATAAGGATTACAATATATTATTTGTTTTGACTCAATTTGATCTGTAATTTTTTAGCTCTACTGACAAGGTCTCGTAACCTTGGCATAAGGTATCATCAGTTTCTTTGCCCTACCCTCTCTCAGTGTAATGGCTTCTAACCAATTATTCTACCTTGCAAAGAAGAACCTTCGGACAAGGCCCAACTAGCAGTATTAGAAACAAACAAAGTTGACAATTAACAACTGAACTTGAACAATGTTTAAATTGATGAAGGATAGCACGATTGCTTCAGAGGGGGGAAAAGGCAGCCAAAGAATACTAGGCCACCTGTAGTTTTCTCCAACATCAGCTCCAACAAGCAGTTCATGATTCCTACAAGAAATGTAACCTGTCATCTAATTCATCTATCTAGGGACCCAGCAAAACAACCATAGCTAACCGTGGTTGGAGAGAGTATAATGCAGGCAAGGTGTAAGGTGTGTAAAAGGCAGAATAAAGCAATGGAACCATGTCTTCTTGTGTGTTTTTTTTAGGAACAGCAGGACTATGTCTACTACAAGCAAGAAACTAACAGCACCAACCCTATATATAGATGAGGAAGAAATTAATAGCACCAACCCTAGATGATCCGGGTGGAGTGAGGAGAGGTGAGTCTGATGAAGTCGCCGAGATCTAAAGAAGTGGGTCGCGCCGCCGTCACCGCTGCTCACAATGTCGGACCGCCGTCGCCGCTACTCTCAAGATGAACCTGGTGATTGGAGAGATGTGAGGCAACATAGCTACTGTGATTGGTTCAAAATCAAATACAAGGATGACATAGGGGACCTTGCCGTCGCCGCTACTCTCAAGATGAACCTGGTGATTGGAGAGATGTGAGGCAACATAGCTACTGAGATTGGTTCAAAATCAAATACAGGGATGACATAGGGGACCTTGCCGTCGCGCTCACCGTCGTCGCCGAAGAAAGTTGCAGCCACAGTCGCCCTCGCTGCCGTCGAGATCGTCGCCGTCGCCGTCTTCTAGGGTTGCTCTCGAGTCGACGACGCGACTCGCCAGTCGCGAGCGAGTGCTTCGCTTCGTCGCGTCAGAAAGAAAACGTCGCCTCTGAGCCGAGAGAAAATTTCCAACCGATTTGGTCCAAACCGAACGTAAAATTATTGGGCTACCTGTCTATCAAGCACATTTTTTGAGCCCAACATGAAAATTCTATTGGGCCTGTAATTTACACTGATTTTAAACTAAAAACCGGGCTTCCAAGCAGACCCTAATAAATAAACTATACACCCCTATCTATCACATATATGAAACCAAAACAAGACGTAACGTAAATTGGTTGCCGGCACTTGACTCTCTCTCTCTCTCTATTATTATTGTCACCACTAGGCATGGACCCGTTTGTCACCTCTAGTGATAGGCAAGAGAAGTCTTCACCCCTAGTGATGCATGATGCACCTTTAGTAGTACTACATAGTTGATACTACTACTAGCTTTAGGCCGTAGATTCCCACTTGGAGTCACAGTTCAACATCCCAATTGACCAAAGGTCG
Organism: Otatea glauca; assembly: GCA_036346275.1. Classification (NCBI taxonomy): domain Eukaryota; kingdom Viridiplantae; phylum Streptophyta; class Magnoliopsida; order Poales; family Poaceae; genus Otatea; species Otatea glauca. The sequence continues at coordinate 36,633,949 of CM070717.1, forward strand.
ATAGGTCAGGTCAGCTTGAAGCCAAGCTGAAAGTCTTGTGAGAATCCAGGTAAAGATACGCTTGCACGATATGCCTGCTCTGCTGGCTACGTGCATTATTACGATGCTCTTCTCTTTTTTATCTTTGGGCCCTTTTTGACGTCTAGGGTACTCCAAAACTACCATGGGCCACAGGATTACACGATGCTTGAAGCTTAGGTTTGGTACTTTGGTTCATATATTTGCACTATTGCTGCATCATTTTTCTTTTTAAAAAAAGGTATGTTCATCTCAAAGTGCACTCTCCCTAGTTCAATCAGAGAGAAACCCATGCAAGACAAGGTTATGCAGTAGTACAACTACCTAAAAGGAGGGTGCACACTACATGTGAGAGATGAGTGGGAACTGGGAATGATAGGATGCATTGGGGCAAAGATTTTGCTGCCCTGAAATGATATTTGCTTGGGCTTGGTCTAAGAAGAATAAAGAGGCATTTGCTTGACCTTGGAAACTTTAGGGCACAAGCAAACATGAGTAGGGTACTCCCTGGGAGGCTTTATGTCCTTCATTTCACTTTTCTTTTTGGGCACATCCTTCCTAGTATTTTGTGAGCATGGCGGCCACTGGCCATAAAGGAGCTATAAGAAAGTAGAGCTTAGGTATTGCCCTTATTTTTGCCATGTCTCAAGGACTGGAATGGATTGACCACCTTATCCATAAGAAAGCTTTGCTTCTGCTGTGCCCTGTGCTATGTTGCCTCAAAATTGAAGTATAGTTTGACATGCATACGCTTTTGACACCAATGAAGATAAACAGGTTTCTTTTTCTTTCTTTTTTTCTAATCCTTATACTCAGTCTCACCCGATGCCGTCCACAACCTGGGTTTTTTTGTCAAGTGCCAAATGGTTTGTTTTTGTCTATTGTATATCGTAAGCGGGCGCATCATACAAGGACTAAAAGTAATCTTGCCTACGAAGCCTAGATTTTATTTAATCCTATATAAACCCTCTGATTTGTTCAATGCCATGGACAAAGAGCCGCTTAGGGTATCGACAGGAGTTGAGCTTGGTAGCTTACCATTTCGAACGTGTCAAGTGGGAGAGGACAAACAATGTAGTACTCACCGGCCTATATACGTGTGGATGAATATCCTTAGTCCGGCCCTTGCTCCTTGGGGCACACATGGCTATGGAGCACTAACCGTGATAGCTAGGGTAAGGCCTTTGAACTGTTTATGGCACATAATTGGCTATGGAGGACTAACCGTTTTTGTTCAGTACTTTCACCATTCACGTTTACTAATCAATTTTGACTTCAAGTCATCAAACTTTGACCAACGATAATTTTTAAAATATCTAATCATGTTACATAAAAATGATATTATTAGATTTGTAATAAAAAAAACTTTACTAGTATAATGCATTTTCAGCTATTTGATTTTGTATTACTTAAAAAATGATAGTCAAAACTCGATACTCCCTCCAATCACAAATAGTTGTCATTTTAGACATAGGTACAATCAAATTTTCGAAACTTTGACTGTCAACACCTTTTTAAATATTTAAATTAGATACATGAAAATTATATAAGTAGATTTATCTCGAAAATTGCTTTTTAATTTTATTGGGTTTTTAAATGTATTATAATAGAAATTTATGGTCAAAGCTGTATTTTAGAAACCATGTCGACGTTCAAAACGACAGCTATCAGTGACGAGAGGGAGAATATCATAATCAAAACTGACAAGCAAATGTAAACAAAGGAGTATATCTGTGAACCCTTTTGTTGGTACATGCATGGTTTGCTAGTTACTGGACTGAAGCATTCTAGTACAGATTTTACTATTTTCCGCTCTTACTCTTGTGCATATGCAGAGTTGGTTGCATGTGTAGTCCATATCATTTCTGGTCGCATGCAGCCCAATGCACACCTATGTTTGTACCATTCCTCATGTGTATGCTACTGCATATGTTGTGTATGGAACGAGTATAAAGGTTATTCCAGTACGTAACTTGGGGTTGAGTAAAAGTTTACCTTGACAAACGCTTACAAAATTCATGTGTATTTACTGCAAGGGTACAAGGTACGGAAGTACATGATAAAGAAAAGGAAAAATAATGTAGGCCGGGTAGTTCCTATTACTGGCTGCAGCATCGAACTACAGAAGGAACATCCGGATGATGTTTATTAAAACCTAATAAAAATAATACTATAAGCAAACAAGAACAGAATCTTGGCAGTTGAAATGGTGGATCCCAGACACAGCGTGGCTAGGCAGCCTGGGCTACACAACGGAGATCCAGTGCTGTTCGTCAGTGAATACCACTTAAGTAGTTACATATAAACTGTTTGATCAAAAGCAACTGTTTAGATGTTTTAGGAATACTATTCAAAAGTACTATGCTATTTTTACTATAACGTACACTACAGCAAGTTAGTATAGCGACACACTGTTGGATGGATGATATGAACCGTTAGTTGGCTCGATCAGACGACTCTAAGAACTGAGGACTGTTTAAGTTGCAATCTACATGTCAATTGCAAGAGAACCATATCCGGGCTATGCCCCAGGTAGGGTAAACGACTGTTCAGGCTCACTGACAACAACAAGTAAAACTCCAGTGCAGTCTGATCGCCGTCAGGCATCATGAAAGCTACGTCCTCATGGTTAGTTTTGTTCATGCTCATAAATTTTTTTGGCTCACCTCTATGGTCCTGTTTGGTAGAGCTCCAGATCCCAGCTCCACCTCAGATCTAGAGCTTGTAAGCTAAAATAAAGTGAATTAAATTTATATTTTTAGTCTAAAATTGTCGACGATCGGGACCGTCGACCGCAAAGAAAGAGGGGGAAGGATCGTACGGAGGGCAAGGCCCAGAGCTTCGTTCGTCCGGGTGGCACCCTCGGCGGGCGCACTAAGCAGGGGAACCTGTGCAACCAAACAGGAGACGCAAGGTTTATACTGGTTCGGGCCGAACCCCTACTCCAGTTCATGTGGTGGCGTTGTATTCTCTTCAGTACAGATGACTACACAAAGTTTACAAGCGAGAGTGCTAATGGCTTAGCGAGATGAGTTCGATCCCCCTCCTACGGGGGTTCCTGCCTCCTTTTATACGGAAGGAAGGGGCAGGTTACATCGAGAGTTGGGAGAGGACGAGGTGACCTACACTAGGAGCTTCGGTCCTTCGTTCTGCTGACTGATCACCGCCCGTTTTGCCCATGCTGGGTCAGTAGTCTAGTTGGCCAGGGCGGTTAGGTATTTCCCCGGGAAACGGCGTACCTGCCCTCTGCGAACCTTACGAGTGTTGACGTTGCTGCGCATGACGTGGGTGTTGCCTCGGGAGAGGGCGTGTCTTCGTACTGTTATGTGACCGGCTGATGGGACTGAGAGCACGACTTCGGCAGTCATTAAACCATCTTGGGAGATGGCCACCTGCTCTCGTATAGTCACTTCGATTGTCTCCATCCGTGGGGCACGTGGCTGTTGGCAGGTGGAGGCCTTGACACGCGGCCCTTGGCGGGGGTTGCCTTGGTTTGGTCGGAGTCGGGGGACCCCGTCCCGCTGCGGAGGTCGGGAGCCCGGCTTGGTCGGGTCGGGGACCCGCCCCGCTGGAGGTCGGGAGCCCGGCTTGGTCGGGTCGGGGACCCCGTCCCACGGAGGTCGGGAGCCCGCCCGCTGTGTCGGGAAGAGCTCGAGAGGTCCCGGTGGCCTCTTGAGACCTTTGGTCTGATCCCGACCGTAATACCGCTCGGCGCCTCAGTGCCGGTAGATCGAGACGTCTCGCTCGGGCTTAGGAACAATCCCTGCACGGAGGGGAACGGCCACGATCGTGGGGCGCGCGCCAGTCGTCCGATCCCGACAACCAGCCCCGAGGCTCAAGAAGCGGTGCGAGACTCTAGGCGCTCTTGAGTCTCAAGTCTTGTTTGAAGAGGATTCCCCATCGGGACACATACTTGACTTCGCCTTTTTGTTTTCCCGACGGGCCTGAAGCCTGTGGCCTCGCGGATGGGGAAGTTGAAGGAATGGGGTCAGAGGATGCGTGGAGGGACGCGCCAGTCGGGGTTTTGAAAGGCCCCGACGCTTTGACCGCCACCGGCTACGAGCGCTTTGAGGTGATGGTGATGTCGGTAGATGAGGCGTCTTTTAAAATCGGGGTCTCATCCTTTAGGATTTCACTTCCTTTCTCGTGCTCTTGCCTTCTTCCTCCTCGTCCTCTGCGTCAACGCTTTCTAGCCCTTGATTGCGACCCGCCTCTCCCTCCCTCTTGACCTTGATTCTATGGCGAAGTTTGGGAGGAGCACGCCACCGCAGAATCGGATGAGGAGATGGAGTCTTTGGGGCTTCGACCCGCTTCTCCCGCGGCTTCCTTTCGGGGAGAAAGTGCGCGACCTCGGACGATGAGATCGTGGGCACGGAGCAAGACATGCTCTTTGGGCTGCGGACCCGAAAAGTGACTTCTTGGCTGCGGTCCTGCGCAGCGGCGAGATCGAGCTCGTGAACTTGGTGCCGAACTCCTCCTTCTCCTTTCTGCTTTCGCACATCTTTGCGAGGGTTCTTGGCGAGCTCCCTACCCCTCGCTTTTCTTCCGCTTTACTCCTTGTCCCGCACCGCGAAGACCCCGTCTGTCGGGTGCCTCTATTTCCGCCACGGCAGACTCCTTGCACCTTTCTCCAAATCCCGACCGGACTCGCCGAGCCGTGGGTGGAGAAGTGGTTTTATTTAAAGAAGGGCGAGGGAGGCGGGCTTGCTTATAATGGCGTCGCGGTCGAAGGGAAGCGGGAGACCCCTGAGCCTGAGGACTCGGTGGACGACCAGGAAGTGGCCGCCTTCATCCACACATGCGCCATGCGGGGCCTGAAGGGGCAGACGGTCGTTTACGACTACTCGCGAATCGGTGTCGCCTCACGGAGGAGGTTGCACCCTTTCTTTGAAATCACCGGGAGGTACGACGCCACCCGGGAAAGTCACGAGGGTAAGTGTCGTCCGATCTCGGATCCTTTCGGACCTTGGTCGGGGCTCTCTTATCTCTTGACGTTTTATTCCTGATCTCGCAGCACCGAGGTCGGCATGGGTCGCTTCGAGGATGCAGGAGATCTTCGGGAAGGCCGCCAACTCCTTCGACCTCGGCGGCAACGTCCCAAGAACATCTTGGGGCGCAACAGCGAGGTAAAAGCCTTTCCCCTTGGCCCTTACTTTGGGCGCTCGGACTCGGATGCTTATTGTGGCGAGCTCGTGTAGGCAACCGAAGAGCTCTGGGGTACGACCAAGCAGTTGCTACCGTTTCCTGGCCTGACCAAAGGCAAGAGGGGGGCAAGAAGCTGGCCTTCGACGCCCCAAAGCAAATCGCCGAGAAGCCCCACGTCGAGTGGGGCGACCGTGTCGTGGTGAGTTTAGACCCCCCGAGCTCGGGGGTACCCGGGCTCGAGCTTGATGCCGCCGGGCATTTTCTTTCTTTTTCTTCTTTTTTGGTTCACCCACTAACCCTCGCTTTTGCCAGCAACAAGAGGCGGCTTCGGCCGCGAGAGCCCCGGGTACGCAGCCGGAGCAACAGGTTCCGGCAACGAGCTCCCGAGGGGGAAGCCCTCCCGCCGCTGCCGAGGAGCGGTCACGCCAGGTACGGCCTCCGTACACTTTTCGCCATCCCACCCCATCGCGGCGTTCGAGCGTCCGAGGGGTACCAACCTTTCCTGTGGTCCAGGGCGAGGCCGGGGAGGAGGATTATGAGGACGATTACTACCTCGTGGCGTGACCTAGGACACGGCAGATGCTGCTTGCCGCGTCCTCCGAGGAGGACGAAGCGGCCGAGGGAGGGTTGTTTGAAAGCGCCTCGACTAAGGATGTCGTGATTGGGGTCTTCCGCCAGAGCACCGTGAGCCGAAGGGGCCGCAATGAGGGTGGCGTTGCCGCTGCGCCGGTGGGCGCCCCGGGCGGAGTCCTCGAAAGCGGAGAGTCGAATCGCTTCGCAGTGGGGCCGTAAAGAAGGCGAGGTTGCCGCGTCCGCTCGGCGCGCATAAGTTCCCCGCTTAACTTCGTGGTGGTGGGGCCGACCGAGCATCTTTTGATAATTTGCCGCGTGCAGCTCATATGCCGGGGTGGTCGTGGCTCCGGTCCATCATCCGACCCCGATGCCTCCGTCCGGGGCGCTTTCGGTTGTTGAGCCCGTGATCGAGGGCGGCGTTGTCGCCGTGCCCCGGGTGGGGCCGTCCACCTCTGGCGAGCTGAGGACCCTTCCCGCAATCGAGGGCGGCCAGGGGATCGTCGAGCCACTCGACGGCCCAGAAGGTCCGGCCCCATTGCCGCGGGGCGAGCGGATCCCAGGTCGCCGGGGTGCGCCGTTGCCATAGCGGCGGCGGAGGCCGCCGGGGACGCAACTGCGGGCGTACTGCCCCGAGATTCTGATGGTGTCGTCGCCTTGTCTTTGTTGGAAGACCGGCTAGTGGAGGTAAGATCGATCGTGGCGTCAGCTCCTTCTTGCCTCCCTTTTCTTAGTGGTCATGGCGGGTTTTCTCTTTGCCTTCGCAGGGTCTGCGGCTGGTTTCTCGGGGGTACAACATCGCGCGCGAACACGTGCTCACCTTCCGGCCCTTATGCGGTGCCCTCGAGGCCAATCAGAGGGACATCGCCGAGCTAAAAGCCGCCGTGACGCGTGGTCAAGAGGAAATCTCGCGCCTGAGGGAGGCCCAGGCCCTCGAGCTCGCGCGGGCTGTCGAGGCCGAGCGGGAGCGTGTGGCCTAGGAGATATACACCATAGCGCTCTCCGAAGCCATCAAGGGGGAGTGGAGGAGGGCGGAGGAGACCCTTGCACGGGTCCGCCGAGGCGCAAGACGCTTTGACGAGGGCCGCGCGAGTCGCCGACGGAGATCCAGCGCCTCAAGCTCGAGATCTCGCCCTTCGCTTCGAGGCGTAAGTCGCGACGGCGAGGGGCCCTCCTCCACTCGAGGCCAAAGCGCCGAGCTCGAGAAGACGGCCGCGGGTTGAGACGAGGCCACCGGAGCAGAAACCAAGGTGGCTGAGGCCGAGGCCAGGAATGCTAGTCTTGGAGAGAAGCTGGCGCAGGTGGCTCGGGCTGGAAAAGACGCCTTGGCCCAGCTCCAAGGCGACCGCGACCGGATTGACAAGGCCGATTCCGAGGTCCTCGCATTGCGGCGGAGGGTTTCCGACCTTGAACGGGAAAAACTCGCCCGAGACATGTCTCTGTAAACTTTAGAGTTAGCAGATGGGTCCGGGGGCGAAAGATTCCCCCTTGTAAAGATAAAACAACTTTATGCTAAGTTTTATAGAGTTGTGTTTTTTTTCGGAGAACTTAGCTTATTTGCCGGTCTGTGCCGCCACTGCGTACTTTGTGCGGGCCATTTCTTGGAAGGGTCGAACAGTACTGGATACGTGGCGCGTGGCGAGCACGTTCCTGCGGACCTTCGCAACGAGGCCTACCGCCTTTTGCCCGAATTACCCGGTTTAGGCTGACGGAGCTATCTGATGCCTGATGTTGATTCAACCGAGGCCTCACCCGAAATCACTCAGGCCCGGGCACGACTCGGGTTGACATGTCTCGATAATTTGGCTGCGGGGAATTAGTCGGCTTGTTGCGGCAAAGCGACTTATTGCGACCGAGATCATCCCTGGTGGTAATCTTAGGGGTCGCGGCCTCCGGGTCCGGGAATGTCATCGGGCCCGGGGCGCTTCTTTGAGGACGTCCACCGGTCGGTAACACAGGGGAATAGCCGACTTACTCCGATAAGGATCGCTTTCTCGCGCCTCGAGCCCGAACGCGTCGGGCTCAGGACACTGGCATCCCTGAGACGAACTCGGAGAACGTGGTCCACACCGAGGCCTCGCCTGGCAGTACACAGGTTTGGGCACAACTCGGACTGGTCGGCCTGGGATGTCTCAGGCTGGACCAGATTTTTGGCCTTGGGTCTGACTCGGCGAGCTCGGGAACGCATCGAGCTCGGCAAGACCCCCTCAGAGGGTGGTTTAAAGATTCGAACCTGGCCATCCGGCCCCGGGGGAAAGGTCGGCTTAATACGACAGAGTCATCCCCGGTGGTGAATCCCAAACCGCGACCTCCGAGCCCGAGAAAAGTCATCGTGCTCGGGCGCCTCGAGAACGCTCAATGGTTGGCAAGACGGAGGATGGCCGCTTACCCGATAACGATCGCCTTACCGCGCCCCGATCCTGAATGCCCACGCCGGGTTGTTCATCCCGAGGCGAACCTAGAGAATGTGACCCGGTAGCCGCAAGAAAGAACACGCATGGACGCCTCGAGGCCGAGCCCGCCGCGTGGCCTTATGGTTGCCCTTATAGCCACGCCATGGGACGGGCGCCGAGGCGCCCTAAGAAGAATTTACTCGTTAAAGGGATGGACGAGACGCGCGTCCGGGCCTTTAAGATGGCGCGACTTCGACCAAGGGATCTCGCAACTTAGGTCGTGACGAACACCAACCCTTCTACAAATCGAAAGAGATTAGCACGAAATCGGAAGGAAACTTTATTATGGCCATGAACTCGGCCGACCAGGATGGCAAAGACGAGAGCCTCGCATGTCCCGAGGCGCGTAATCTGAGAATACAGAATGAACACAAAGAACAAAGAAGGAGGCACCTTAACATAATGAAGGGTGAAAGAGGAGCGCTAGACGTAGAACTTCCGAGTCGGCCTACGCCCACGAGCTCGTGAGCTCCTCGCCATTGGGGACCGCCAGCAGTAAGCCCTCGCGGCTTGTTGAGACGACTCAAGGGCCTCCACACGAGGATAGCTTGTTGGTGTGGGAGCGGTCTTGGATCCGTCAGAGGACCAATTCGACGCGAAGCCTCCGGGTCGACGGCTTGGGTAGCATGTCCGCGAGATCTTGCGGTGTAGTGCGCCGAGCGCAGAAGCGCTGCCGCACCTCACTTCTTCCGCCAAGGCAAGGTCGAGGGACCGCTCCTGCTCGAGGTCGACATGGTCGACCGAGTTCGTCCTAGTGGAATGGAGCGCGACCTCGGGCGGCAGGACAACCTCGGCCCCGAAGACGAGCTGGAAAGGGCTTGCCCCGCTGTTCTACCGGTCGAGGTGCGACGCACCAAAGGATCGCGGGAGCTCATCCGCCATGCCCGGCCGCATGGCGATCGAGCTCGTCAAGACTCGCTTGATCCCTTGGATGAGCTGCCCATTGGCGCGCTCGGTCGCCCGTTGCTCGGGGTGGCATACCGAGGCATAGCGCATCTTGGTCCCCATATCCGCTACCGAACTCTTGAGAATTCACCCGTGAACCTGCGTTCGTTGTCGGTGATGATCTCGCGAGGACTCGCACTCGTGACCACGAAGAACGGAAGAACTTTACCGCAGCCTTGGCGGTGATTGCGGAGACTGGTTCTGCTTCGATCCATTTTGAAAAGGTGTCGATCGCCACGAATAGGAACTTCTTCCCCCCGACCGACCTCGGGAAGGGACCGAGAATGTCGAGGCCCCACGTCGAGAATGGCCAGGCGAGGGGAATGGTCTGCAGGGCGTAGGCCGGTTGCCTCACCTTTTGGGCGTGAAACTGACAGGACCGGCAAGAACGGACGATGCCCTGGGCGTCTTCGAGCGCCGTTGGCCAGTAAAAACCCATCCTGAAGGCCTTCCCGACCATAGTCCTGAAAGAGGAGTGAGCGCCGCATAGGCCGGAGTGTATGTCGTTGAGCAGGTATTTACTTTCTTCTGGAGTGATGCATTTTGAGAGAACGCCCAAAGCCCCCTGACGGTGGAGCTGCCCGCCTGACGAATACTCATAAAACAGGGGTGCACCAACGGCCCAATTGCAACAAGCAAAGCCAGAGCAAAGCAAAGCGGCCTCGAATCACGCCCACTTAAACAGCCGTCCCCTACTGCTACCCAAATGCCTACGAGACCATTCAGGAGACCATTCCCGACCGGTCCCGACTCCGACTCAACAGGTTTCCGACCCGCAGCGGACGGATCCCCGACTCCGACTTCAAGAGGTTCCCGACCCCGCGCGGGGACGGATCCCCGACCGACTCAAAGAGGTTCCCGACCCCGCACGGACGGGATCCCCGGCCGACCGAACCATGATAATCCCCGCCGAGGGCGCGTGCGCGCGCATCGGAGTCCCGTGTCAACCTAAGGCCACGTGCCCCACGAACGGTCATTCGGCGGATCGAGCGAGGCGGTGGTCCTTCCCAAGACAGCTTGATAGGCTGCTGAAGCCCGTCTCTGTCCCATCGCCCACCACCACAAAGGCAAGGACACGCTCTCCCGAGGCAACTCCACGTCACGCGACTACGCCGGCACCCACATGGATCACAGAGAGCGCCTCGCCACTTCCGAGGATTACCTAACCACTCGACCACCTAGACCACCGACCCAAAGATAGGCTCAAGACGGCGACGACCGGCGGCGAGCAAGCGACCGATCGGCGGACGATTACGCGACGGAGGCAAGACTGAAGCCCTAGAAGTAGCTCGCCTGCACTTCGCCAATTCTCGATGTAACACGCCTTTCAGATCGAATAAAGGGAGGCAGAACCTCCTAACAGGCAAGGAGTAAGAGCTACAAGAGAGATTTTTCCTCTTCTTCCTCTTCTTCTTTTTCTTCTCCTTCCGAGAGCTAAGTTTAGATCATTCTAGTGTTGAGGCTCCACCTCTCGCTTGTAAAAAACTTCGGTCGATCATCCGCACCCCAGCTGAATACAATACCAACGCACGAATCGGAGTAGGACCTTGGCCCAACCAAGATACATCTTGGACCTGTGGTCTAACCATTCAGTGGAGCGGAACGCGCAGCCCTTAGACTTACAAATTTACTTGCCGCGCAAACGCCGGCGGTTGGCGCGCTGTAGGGGCTTCCAGGCGTCTTGAAAGATCTCCGGATTCCCATTCGCCTCCTTGATGGCATTCTTCTCCAACGACGCATGGCTGTGTTCGGGAGCCGATCCGCCGGCTCCCTCGGCTTCACCGTCACCTCGGAGGAGAGCTCACGCCATCCTCGCCGCCGCCGGGCGCGCGCTGGGAGCCCGACACCATCTCCGGCAGCCGTCCCACTCCGGCTTGAGCGCCTGCTGGCCCCAAAGCCGAACCCGAGGAGCGCTATACCTCCTTTGGCGAAAGCCCTCCGGCCTGCGCAGAGATCCCGCCACCTCCCGCCTCCACGACTTGTAGCTATGGTCGGCTACATGCCAACCTCCGCTCCACGAGTTCTTGGAAGACTCTTCCACCACGGCTCCAGCCCGACACGGAGTATCCCGCCCGAAGCGGCACTCGCTGAAGTGCAACGTGGCGGGCACTGCCGATTGGCCGTAGCCACCGCGGCTACGACGGTCCCCGTCCCCGCGCAGACCGAGGCACGTGAGGGGGAATACCAGCCACAGAAGCGCCACTGAACGCGCCAGCTCGCGCTACGAGCTCCAACGGCAACGCGGAGAGCTGGAGGAGCGAAGGGCTGAGCTCGACCGGCTCCAGTGCCAACCTGGAGCAGGACGAGCCCGAGCCCGCGCAAGTGCCGGGCGACGCGCACGGGCGCGCGCGCCAAGAGCACCACAAGTTGGGGGCAGAATCCGGCGCCCCCCAGTTTTTCCCTCACGCAAGCCAAAACGTGGCTGCGGCCGCAATCTTGCTCCGAGGCCTTCCGAGCCCGCAAACCCGGAGGCCGAGCTACCTACCGTAACCTTCGGTGGGTGGAGCGCTTGCGTCCGTCAAAGACATGCAGCCTCGGCCCTACCACACCGGGCGCTACTTCCGCCACCGGGCCCGTGCGCCATGGAGCGCGGTGCGCGGCTAAGACCGCACCCCACCATGAACCACCCCAGCCTCACGCACCGGTGCGCGGCGCCCTCGGTAATGCCTCGACATCCGCGCCACCCTCGAGGCGCGAAGAAAGATGGCGAGGACGCCGCCACTCACGTGTTGCGGATGGTGAGCGCCACTATCGCGCCCGAGCCACGATGGTCCCGACCACGGGCTTTTTGCCAAGGGATCCGCCAGCGGATTTCCCGCCGATTCCGGCGCCTACCAACATTGCCAAGTACACCGGGCCACCAACCCGGTGTCTCGGCTCAAGATTACCGGCTCGCGTCTTGGTGGGGAGCGACAGATGATCTCTTCATCATCCAAGACTCCCCATCTACCTCGCGGACTCGGCTCGAGATCGCTCGAGTACCGCCTCCAAAACTGCCAGAACTGGCCGACTTGAAGAATCTCTTCGTCGGTAACTTCGTGGCACTTATAAGCGCCACGTAACTCCTGACTGAAAGGTCGCAAGCGGCGACCGGGAGACTCTCCGGACTACATCCGGAGGTTTTCCCGCCATAACGAAGCTCCCGACATCTCCGACGCCGATGTCGTGGGAGCCTTCATCTACGGCACCTCTCGCAAGGCCTTGGTGCACAAGGTGGGGCCTCAAGCCCGGACCACCAAGCTCCTCGACATCGCCACCAACCACGCCTCGGCGAGGAGGCCGAGGGGCTATTTTCAAGGAGGAAAGACCAGCGAGAGCCCGGCGTCAGCGGGTCTCCTTCCGACCGCCGACAAGCGGAGCGGCGCGGAAGCAGTCCGTGAGACCCAAGTGGTCGCCACGGTCGATCGCCTCGCATAAAGCGGCGCCGCCGACCGTCGCCCGACCACTTCGAAATTGATGGACGGCCCATGCGAACCATGGGTTCTCCGTCAAGCACAAATCACGGATGCGAAGTCTGGCGCTATCTCTCTAGCGTCCCCACCACGCCGCGGCAAAGGAAAGAAGCCCGCCGCGCCCCGCGAACGGCGGAGAAGAAGGCGACGACGAGTTCCCGAGCCCGGCGGCCGCCTCATGATCTTCGGAGGACCGGCTTGCTCTGCCGACAAGCGTCGGCTCAAGCTCGCTTCGCGAGGTCCACATCGTCGCGCCGGGCGTCCCCAATATCTTCGGTGGTGGAGTTCCGATCACCTTTGATCGGACCGATCACCCCGATCGCGTCCACACAGAGAGGTACCGGTGGTCGACCGTCGTCGAACGGCGCCTCACGAAGGTGCCGATGGGCGAAGGGCGGCGGCCTTAACATCCTCTATGTTGAGGCGTTCGGCGCTTTGGGGTCGCGCGCTCAAGCCTCCGGCCAAGCAAGGCACCTTTCCATGGCGTCATCCGGGCGACAAGCCCATCCGCTCGGGCGGTCGACCGCCGTCACCTTCGGGCCCGAAACTTCCACACCGAGACCCTCACCTTCGGTCGTGGATTTCCCGGCGCCACCACGCCATCTGGGAGGCCATGCTCGCCAAGTTCATGGCGATCCCGGCCACGCCTACCTCAAGTGAAGATGCGGACCGCATGGAGTCATTACGCGGCATCGTCTTTCCGGCTGCCTTCAATCTGCGAGCGGCGGTGCGAGCTCGCCTCAGCGATCGTTGCCTCTGCGGAACTCAACAAGCTCGGGAGGAAGCGCGAGTCCGTCCCTCAATCCGACCGTCGGGGCGGATCCTTCAAATCCGCCGAGGACACGAAGGAGGTCACGGTCGATCCACGTGATCCGACCAAGACCGTCGGCGGTCGAACCACGCTCCCGCCAAATAGGAAAGCGCGCTCGTCGACTTCCTCCGCACTAACAAAGATGTCTTCGCATGGAGGTCCTCCGACATGCGGGCATTCAAAGGAGGTCGCCGAGCACTCCTTGAGCGTCAGACCGGGCTCAAAGCCGGTCGCCCAGCGCCGCGCCGCCGACGAGGAAAGGCGCAGGGTTATAGGAGAGATCGCCAAACTCTTGGCGGCAGGGTTTGTAAAGAGGTGCGCCACCACGAGTGGCTAGCCAACCACAGACTTGTAAAAAGAAGAACGGGCAATGGAGAATGTGTGTTGACTATACGAGTCTCAACAAAGCATGTCCCAGGACCCATTCCTTACCTCGCATCGACCAAGTCATCGACTCCACCGCGGGTGCGAGTCTCTTTCCTTCTCGGATGCCTACTCGGGCTACCACCGTTGCGCTAAAGGAGTCCGACCACTCGCGACTTCCTTCATCACTCCGTTCGGCTCGTTACGCTATGTCACAATGCCCTTCGGCTGAAGAGCGCGGGCGCTACATACCAACGATGTATGCAAGCGTGCTTCAATGACCGGATCGGCCGCAGCGTTGAGGCGTATGTCGGCGATATTGTCGTAAAGACCGGGAAGGTGGCGACCTTATCGCCGACCTAGAAGAGACTTTCGCGAACCTTCACGGTTTCGCATAAAGCTCAACCAGAAAGTGCGTCTTGGGGTCCCCAAAGGAAAGCTCTTAGGCTTCATCGTCTCGAGCGAGGCATCGAGGCCAATCAGGAGAAGATCTCGGCGATCGCAAGGATGGGCCCGTCGGCAACCTCAAAGGGGTCGGTGGCCGACCGGTGCACAGCGGCTTTGAGCCGTTTAGTGTCTCGCCTCGTGAACGCGGAATGCCGCTCTGGTGCTCAAGAAATCCGACCGCTTCGTTGGACACGAGGCTCGGAGGCCCTCACCCGCAGAAGGCCTTCTGTCCTCGCCTCGATCTGGTCGCCCGGCACGAGGTGAACCGCCGCTCTCTACATCAGCTGCCACTACCCAAGTCGTCGTAGCGGCCTCGTGGTGGAGCGGCGGAAGAAGGCCGTGAGCTCAAGGTACAGCGGCGGTCTACTTCATCGATGAGTACTTTCAGTCAAGACTCGGTACCCACAGTCGAGAAGTTACTCTACGCGGTGCTCATCGCAAAGAGGAAACTCGTTCACTACTTGATCGACCACGCCATCACCGTGGTGACCACGTCCCCACTGGCGAGATCATCCACAATCGCGATGCCTCGGGAAGGATAGCCAAATGGGCGCTCGAGCTTAGCGGCCATGGCATAATATCGTCCCTCGGACGCGATCAATCGCGAGCTCGCCGACCGTCGCCGAGTGGACCAAGCCGAGCACCACCAAAGGGTCGAAGACCCGTCTTGGACAATGTACTTGACGGGTCTTACACCAAGAATGGCGCGCGCGGAGTCGCCATCATCTCCCGCTCGAACGAGCTGTCGCCATTAGGTTGCTCTTGTGCGACCAACAACATTGCCGAAATCTGAGGCTCGTCCAGCGGTCTCGGATCGCTGCCGACCTCGGTGCGCGGCTCGTCCACGGGGACTCCAAGCTTGTCGTCGACCAAGTCATGAAGGTCGCGGAGCCAGGGCGCCCGCATGGCAGCGTCTTGTCGAGAAATCGCCGGCTCGAGGAGCGGTTCAAGGGTTTCGAGCTTCACCATAGCTACCGGCGCTACAATGGCGAGGCCGATCCACTGCCAATCTTGCCTCCAGCAGAGCCCATCGCGCTCGGGATCTTCGTCTTCGACCTCCTGCGGCCTTGTCGGTGGACTCGGCGGTTTGGCGACCACCCGACCAATCCAGCCGCGGTCGCCCGATCGACGCTGGTCGGGCGTAGACTTGGCGGATCTGCCGCGGTGTGCTAGCACTTGAGTCCGGCGGAGGAGGCCCTACATCGACCGTTTGTGGACGGGTCACTTCCCAGACCCCGACCGAGGCCCGAGCGCCGCGCCGGCGGGCAAAATCCTTCGTCTGATCGGCCTGGACCTCTACAAAGGAGTCCTCCGGGTCCTCCAAAAATGTATCTTGACCGACCAAGGAAAGCAGTGCTTTGGGCGACATACAGTAGTCTGCGGTCACCACGCAAAGACCCCGATCTCTTGTGGGAAAGGCCTTTCGACAAGGTTTCTCTTGGCCAACCGCCGTGGGGGCGCAGAGCATATCGTGCACTGCGAAGGATGCGATTCTTTACTCGCGACGCATCGCGCCCCAAGCTTCTGACGATCCCCATCCGTGGCCTTTTGCCGTGCAGGGACTCGATTTGGTCGAACCTTCGGAAAGCGCCGGGCTTCACCCACTGCTCGTCGCGGTAGATAAGTTCACCAAGTGGATAGAGGCCAAGCGGTCGTGGCGCCACGTCGGTACAAGCGGCCATCTTCTTCCGCGACATCGTTTTAGGTTTGGAGTCCCAAACTCCATCATCACCGACAACGGAACACGCTTCACGGGAAGGAATTTCGAGTTCGTGGCGACTTCAACATCCGTGTCGATTGGGCGTGATAGCCCATCCGCGGACTAACGGCGGTCGAGCGCACTAGCGGCATGATCCTTCAAGGACTCAAGCGCGGATCTTGATCGGCTCAAGCATTTCGCGGCGCTGGTAGCCGAGCCGCCTCCGTCCTCTGAGTCCGCGGACCACGCCGACCGGGCGGCCGGGGTTCACACCCTTCTTTATGGTGTTGGCTACCTGGCCGTTTTTGCCCATGACACGAATCGGCTCCCGAGATTGCAAGCCTTCGATGAGGCTCGGGGCTCGCCTGCAACAAGGCGCCATCGACCCATTTCGGCGAGCGCGCGGCGTGGCCGTCTGCGCGTCGGCGGATATCAACAAGCCTGCGCGCTACCACGGCCGCCAAGTTCGAGGATCGATCCTTGGTACCGGGCGACTTGGTTCTGCGTCGGGTCGGACAACCAAAGATAAGCACAAGTGGCGCCCACAGGAGAAGTCCTTTCACCGTCGTGGAAGTTCTTCGACCGGCACCTTCGACTCAGGGCGCCGATGGTCGCATCCTCCTAATGCCCGGAACATTGAAAAGTTAAGGCGATTCTATCCTAAGCTCTTTTCTTTTTCACGGTATAAGTCTTTGCCTTTCTCCCAACCGAGCACCGGTCGCCACGTGACGACTTCGGGGCTGCCCGTGGCGCCCGTTCGAGCCGCTCCGGATGGTGTCGTGCGGTCGGTGACCCGGTAGACCACGAGTCTATCGGCGGTAACCTCTCGACCGAGTGCTACGGCCTCGCCCGGCCGGCTATGGTTGCCCGATAGCACTCCGCGGAAGAAGGAAGCACTGAGTGGGATGACCTTACAGTCGATTGGGAACAATCTTCCCCACACGAACTCGGCTAACTCACGTACTCATGTGGGTCGGTGACCGACTAGTCACAGAGTCTATCCCGGCGGTAACCCTCTCGACCCGCGCGCCACGGCCTCGCCCGCCGCTATGGTTGCTAAGTAGCGGTTTGCGGAAGAAGGAAGTGCCCGTGGAAAAACCCTTGGCGATCGGGAATACTCGAACCCCATGATTGCGCCGTAACTACGCATAAACAAGACTCCTATCCTCTTGGCCCTCTCAAATTGACCCGACCTACGCATAAGCGACCCGTAGTCCTTGAGGCTATGGTCGGTCAAACCCAAGCAAAGGAGAGCAAAGAGGCAAACCGAGCTTACAATTACTTACGATCGTTTACACAGCAGTCTTTGCAAGAAAAGAAAAAAGGGGCTAACTTCTTTCTTCCTCTTCTTCACGGTGGCCGGCCAAGCGCGGAGGAGGGGACACAGCATCTTGGGCGACCTCGGGCGGGACGTGGTGGCGATCTCGAGCATGCGGCTCGACACGGGCTCGAACTGCCGACCTCGTCGTCGGTCCGGTTCCGGCGATGCCGCTACTCACCATCGCGAGTTCGATACCGTCATAGTGCGAGGCGGTGTTGACGGTCGGACGAAGCTCGATCTTGCGCGCAATCACACCGCCTCCACAAGCCCGGCTTTCCGGGCGGTAGCGAGCAAGTCGCTCGGGCTGCCCACATGCCCAAGACTTGGCGCAACCTGTTGGCGACCCTCAGAAGGCTTCGATTCGGCGCCCATCTCGGCCCTACCATCCTCGGAGACCCTCGGCCGCGAGCCTTGTCACGGCGCGATCGCCACGTCCGCGGTCTCGCCGCCCGCATTTCGAGCCTCCATGGCGGCGCCGAGTTTTACGCACCTCTGCGAGTTTTCGTCTCGGATGAGTCTCCTGCAGGTTACCCCAACCAAAGAAATCAATGGAGGTTGAGATACTTACGATCGCAGAGTCGATCAGTGCCGACTTCCCTCCGAGACTCTCGTAGGGCGTCCTCAAGGAAGCTCCTTCGAGCGATCTCTGCTCGGACCGAGCTTGTTCGGCGTCCTCCGGGCCCGATCCGCTCCGACCCGCAGATGGGTCGCTTCGCTTGTGCCACCCCCGGGGCGGCGGCGTCCTTGGCCTCGGTGACCTCCGCCAGGAGGATTCAAGCTCCACCACCCTTGCCCTCAAGGCCTCGGCCCCAAGGCACTCGTCGTAAGGGCCTTTGAGGCCTCCTCCACCCTAGGCGGAGTTTTTCGCCTCCGTCCGCCCAATGTTCAAAGCCTCTTGGGCAAGACGAAACTCAAGCCGCACCGACCACTTTCTTCCACTGCGGCCGCCACGAGCATCCGAGCGACGAAGGAGCCCGGCTGGCCTTCAGGCAGACCCGCAAATCTTGCACAACACGGACATTTCGTCAAATCGCGAAGCATATCGAGTTACAAAGTCGACTCCTTCGCTCGGCTTACCAAACTTACGGGTTGAATCCCCCGACCATCACCTCCAGCGCCTCTTTGAAGACTCTAAGGCTAGGTCGGACCCTTATGGATCAGCCCTATCTCCTCCTCATAGCCGTGGCGCCACTGCCAGAAGCGCCCACTCTCGCTTCCTCGGCCGGGTCCATGGATCCGGCCACGGGCTACATCCGGCAGCCAGACCTTCGCCGCTCTGCTCGGAGGAGCGGCGCCCGACCAGGCGCCATGGCGAGGCGATGAAGTCGGCCTCGGGAGCCCCCCAGGGCGGTCGGGCGCCTCGGCATCGGCGCTCGATCGGCGCGGCGCCGGGCGCTACCGCCGACCCCTCGGCAGACACTATCTCGGCCGCACCGCCGGTGGAGTCAGCGATCGCTCCCTCTTCCGCCAGCGCCCGCCGGTCGGGCGCACGGCCAGCGGCGTCGCCGTCCCCTCCTCTGGGAAGACCCTCGCGTCGGCCGGCGGCATCCCGGGCGGGGGCAGCGGGAGCTCTTCGCCGGCCTCGATCTCTCCCTCCTCAAAGGAGGGCGCGTCCACGGTCGCGTGCTCCATAGGCGCCGACTGACGGTACCACGAGCCGCCGTGACCGCCACTTGAGAAGTGGGCTGCGCACGCCCCACCGTCACGCGCCTGTAGGCGCCGCGCCACGATATTTAAAAGTCGCCGGCGGCTTTGCTACAAAAATGTTCAGTGAAGGAAGAAATACTTATCGAAGCGGAGCGGTCGCGGCGACGCTGCGCTCTCTTCATCGGCCCCCCACCAAGGGGCAGGTCGGCTGGCCGCTTCCCCGAAGCTACCACCAGTCGGGGCGCGTCGACAACTGCGGCCGCAGTATCGCCCTTCGCCTGAGGGACCGCGGCCGCGGGGCCTGCTGTCGGGCCAACTCTCGAGCCACCACTCACCGGAGGGTCGGGAAGGAATCTTGCTGTAGTCGGGAAGCTCCCCACTATCGATGAAGTCGTCCCACCGCGGTGGACTCCGATCACGTCCTCGCCACGCTGCCTTGCCGCAGCGCGCTCCTTCCTTCTTCTTCCTCCTCTCCTCCTTACGCCTTTTGCGGGAATCGGCCTCGGCGGTCTTCGCCCGAGAGGCCGCCCTCGCTTCTTTCTCCCCCGGGAGGCGGTGCCCGGGAGGACATGCCTGCGAGCCCCTAGAGGATACAAAAGCGACCGATCGGGTCGACGCTAAGAGCGAAGAAGAAAGAAGCGAAAGAAAAATCCACAAACTCACGGTTGGGGATGAGCCGACGAAAGGCCTTGGGTGGCCGCGCGTGCCGTGGCGCTTCTCCGATAATCGCCGCCACCGGCCTCCACCTCGGGCGCTGCCAACTCGGCCACCTCCATCCTTGCGGTCGGATGGCCCTCATCTTGGAACATGGGGTGCGGCCTAAGCGCGGGGCGCACGCGCATCCTCATGAAGGTGCACGACAACATCCCCTGGTCGGCCCGTTTCCTCGAGCCACGATCTCCTCCACGATCGGGGCCACCTTGTTCTTTCCCTCTTCTCGGCGCCCGGGTCCATTGCTCCACTGCGACAGGAGCTCGCCAAAAAGCACAGAACCTTGTTTTCAACGTTCGGACATAGATCCATTCGGGCGCCATCCCTTGTTAGAGGGCGGCGACTTGATGTCCGTGTACTGAGCTCCGGCCCGTTCAAGCCGGAGGGCCGGCCGCCCATGGGCGCCGTCGCGTCGAGGCGACTGTCTTTCCAAAGCCTCGCTTTGGAAGAAGTCGCCACAGCGCCAATGCGGCTCAATCCTAAGAAGGCCTCGCGACGGGTAATGAAAATGGGGCCCGTTAGGGTTGAGGTGGTGCACCTCCACCTTGTAATGGAAAAGAAGCCCTCGATCGAAAGGGTGGAGCGGCGGGCGGCCGCTCAAAAAGCAGCGAGGACCACAACCTCGTCGCTCTGCGGCGGCGGGATAACGGCCCGATCGGCACCCTCCGGCCAGAGGTGCCCTGCCGGGAGGAAGCCCTTCTTCACTAGGCCGAGCGCGCGACTCTCTGTCTGGAGCACTCCGTCCCACGACATCTTGGCGGGAAGCGGCGGAAGGTGAGAAGAAGAGGGTGAGGTTTCCTTCTCGGCTCTCTCGGCGTTTTCTTGCTTTAGGGGCGGGAGGCGAAGAAGCGAAAGCGTGGCTACCCGAGGCACCCCAACAACGTACTTATAGGAGGCGAGCGGACGCCGACCGAACGGACGCCGCTCGAGCGAATCGTCGCGTCCGCCCTCGTGCATCCACGCCCGGCACGTAACTCCGATTTCCAATTCCACTCGCATTTAATCGCTGTCGCGTCGGGTTGCGAGCCATAAAGACGCCGCCCCAAGCAGCGTGTCCGTTACCTCTTGGTCTCGCCTTTTGGTCGGGACGGTTGTTCCGGCGCGCGAGGCCCACTGGGCAGCTGCGGTCCCAAGATGGCAAAAAGCTTTGTGGCTTGCGCCAGGCCAATTGGCAGTCGGGTTCAAAAGGCCTAACCACCGGATGGGCATAGGGCCGCCCAAAATGAAACTTGAGCGAGGGCAAGTCGAGTGAGCCCCACGGTGGGTCCCGGTTGGGTCGGTGGACGACCACCACCTCTACTCGCGTCCGAGACCATACTTCACACTCTCCCTGGAGCTCATCGATATCGGCGGCCCACCGTGCTCTGGGTGGTGACGACCCGAGGTCTATCTGGGATTGAGTAAAGAAAGGTTTCTTATGGGTCGCCCACAGCAGGCGGGACACCCTACTCTGGGACCGTCCGCTCGGAAGGTCCCCTTGGGCGGACCTCCCGGGACCCACTCGGACTACCGTTACTAGCTCCAAGAGCACGGCGTTCAAACCAACGCAGTAACGCGTCGCTCACCCTCCAGTCCCACACCGCGGATGGGGTAAACTTGTGGGATAGACGGCGGCTACTCCTCTCGCGGCTTCCCTCGCGGGCGGGGACTGGGATGGATACCCGCGTCCGGCTACGACGTTAAGCGAGCACTCGGACACCGAACCTCGCGGAGGCATCCGGTCGTCCTTGCCGACCAAGGCACTCGGACGCCGGAACCTCGCGGAGGCATCCGTGCGTCCTTGCCGACCAAGGCACTCGGACGCCGGAACCTCGCGGAGGCATCCGGGCCGTCCTTGCCGACTAAGGCGGCGTCCGGCTACGACGTTAAGCGAGCACTCGGACACCGGAACCTCGCGGAGGCATCCGGTCGTCCTTGCCAACCAAGGCACTTCGGACACCGGAACCTCGCGGAGGCATCCGGTCGTCCTTGCCGACCAAGGCACTCGGACACCGGAACCTCGCGGAGGCATCGGTGCGTCGCCTGCCTACCAAGGCACTCGGACGCCGGAACCTCGCGGAGGCATCCGGCCGTCCTTGCCGACCAAGCAGCGTCGGCTACGGCGTTAAGCGAGCACTCGGACACCGGAACCTCGCGGAGGCATCCGGTCGTCCTGCCGACCAAGGCACTTGGACATCGGAACCTCGCGGAGGCATCCGGTCGTCCTTGCCGACCAAGGCACTCGGACACGGAACCTCGCGGAGGCATCCGGTCGTCCTTGCCGACTAAGGCGGCGTCCGGCTCGACGTTAAGCGAGCACTTTCGGACACCGGAACCTCGCGGAGGCATCCGGTCGTCCTTGCCGACCAAGGCACTCGGACACCGGAACCTCGCGGAGGCATCCGGTCGTCCTTGCCGACCAAGGCACTCGGACACCGGAACCTCGCGGAGCATCCGGTGCGTCCTGCCGACCAAGGCGGCGTCGGCTACGACGTTAAGCGAGCACTCGGACACCGGAACCTCGCGGAGGCATCCGGGCGTCCTTGCCGAGCAAGGCACTCGGACACCGGAACCTCGCGGAGGCATCCGGTCGTCCTTGCCGACTAAGGCGGCGTCGGCTCGACGTTAAGCGAGCACTCGGACACCGGAACCTCGCGGAGGCATCCGGTCGTCCTTGCCGACTAAGGCGGCGTCCCGCCTACGACGTTAAGCGAGCACTCGGACACGGAACCTCGCGGAGGCATCCGGTCGTCGCCCGACCAAGGCACTCGGAC
Source organism: Otatea glauca (assembly GCA_036346275.1). Lineage (NCBI taxonomy): Eukaryota > Viridiplantae > Streptophyta > Magnoliopsida > Poales > Poaceae > Otatea > Otatea glauca. Next base: position 36,656,284 of record CM070717.1, read on the forward strand.
ACCGGAACCTCGCGGAGGCATCCGGTCGTCCTTGCCGACCAAGGCACTCGGACACCGGAACCTCGCGGAGGCATCCGGTCGTCCTTGCCGACCAAGCGTCCAGCTACGACGTTAAACGAGCACTCGGACACCGGAACCTCGCGGAGGCATCCGGTCGTCCTTGCCGACCAAGGCACTCGGACACCGGAACCTCGCGGAGGCATCCGGTCGTCCTTGCCGACTAAGGCAGCGTCCAGCTACGACGTTAAACGAGCACTCGGACACCGGAACCTCGCGGAGGCATCCGGTCGTCCTTGCCGACCAAGGCACTCGGGCACTAAAACTTCCGAAGGCATCCGCTCATCCTTGCCGACCAAGGCGCCGACTAGCTACGGCGCCGAAACGAGCGCAAAGGAAGATTTCTTGAGGAACAAACCGCGAGTTCGCACGTCAGACCACTCGAAACCGATTGCGAACTTCCTAGCGCCGGTGATCAAAGCGTAACAAGCAAAGCTAACTCCTTCATGAAGTCATTCATAGAGAGAAAAAAAAAAGATTTCATTAAAAAGCCGGCAGGCTCAAAAACTTTAAACCATTTTACATGAGGCACACATAAGACTCTCTATCTACACCTGACTCTAAAAACTCCCTACGACAAGCGCCGACGGTAGGCCCTTGCTCGCCGACGGGATAGACCTTGGGGTCGGTGGACTGAGGTCATTGGAGATGACTTCTTGGTAGGCCTTGCCCGTCGTCAAGGCCGAAGCCACAGCCGCTGAATGGCATGCCGCTGCTTGCCGTTCGGCGACATCGACGCCAGCCGCGCCTCTCGCAATCGGCGCCCTCGCGCCATTGCCTCTAGGAGGGCCCCTTGCCACCCAAGCCTCGGGATCGCTGAAGTAGCGCGTCCAGCGGCAGCAACGTCGCGAGCTACTTCTTCTCTCTTTGGGAGTTCGGCTATCGCTGATCATACTCAACCCAAAGCTCGTTCAAAGGTCTTCCTCTTCCACCACGATGTCATCACCAAATCAAGACTAAAGGGTGTCTTGAACAAATTTCAAGAAGGAAAGGATTCTCGTCTAAGAGTCCGCCGCTCGAGCAACCCGTGGCGCCTTATATACCCATTCGAAGGAAGATCAAGCGACTCGGGAATAAATGCCGCGCGAGAGAAAACGGCGCCCACCACCGAAACCGGCGGTCAAGAAGGCGAGCGAGCAAAAACACACCTAGCGTGCGCGCGCGCACAAGCAATTAAGAGGCTCCGGCGGTTCGCATACCTCGAGAGCGTAATCCGGGCGACGCGTCGAATGCGTTGAGGGCACGCCCGGCAAAAGCGGTAGGCCCGTTGGCCCACCTAGTTGAGCGGATCGAGTCAAGCTCAACCCCCAACGAGTCCGCCGAACTCGATTGGAGGTTCGAGGGCTCTTGGCGAATACTCATAAAGCAGGTGCACCAGCGGCCCAATTGCAACAAGCAAAGCCCGGCGGCAAGCGGCGGCCTCGAATCGGCCCAGCCTAAGCAGCCGTCCCGGCTGCTACCCAAATGCCTCGAGACCATTCGGGAGACCATTCCGACCGGTCCCGACTCGACTCAGCGGGTTCCCGACCCCGCGTGGGGCGGATCCCGACTCCGACTTCAGCGAGGTTCCCGACCCCCTTGGCGGGCGGGATCCCCGACTCGACTTCAGCGGGTTCCCGACCCGCAGCGGGGCGGATCCCGACTCCGACTTCGGCGAGGTTCCGACCCCGCAGCGGGGCGGGATCCCCGCTCCGACCGAACCATGATAATCCCGCGCCGAGGGCGCGCGCCGCGCCGGAGTCCGTGTCAACCTAAGGCCACGTGCCCCACGAACGGTCATTGAAGTGATCGAGCGAGGCGGTGGTCCCTTCCCAAGACAGTTTGATAGCTGCTGAAGCCCGTCTCTGTCCCATCACCACCACCCACGAGTGCAAGGACACGCCTCTCCCGAGGCAACTCCAGCGTCACGCGACTCGTCAAGCACACACATGGATCACGAGAGCGGCTCGCCACTTCCCGGAGGATTACCTAACCACTCGACCAGCTAGACCACCGACACAAAGCCGGCTCGTGAAGCGGCGACCAGTCGGCGAGCAGCGACCGATCGGCGAGCGATTGGCGACGGCGGGCAAGATCAAGCCCTAAAGTAGCTCGCCTCGCACTTCGCCAATTCTCGATGTAACCCGCCCCTTCAGATCTTGAATAAAGGGAGGCAGAACCTCCTAACAGGCAAGAAGTAAGAGCTACAAGAGAGCTTTTTCCTCTTCTTCCTCTTCTTCTTTTTCTTCTCCTTACGAGAGCTAAGTTTAGATCATTCTAGTGTTGAGGCTCCACCTCTCGCTTGTAAAAAACTTCGGTGCGATCATCCGCACCCGATGAATACAATACCAACGCCTGAATCGGGTAGGGACCTTGGCCGAACCAAGATACATCTTGGACTCGTGTCTAACCATTCGTGGAGCGGAACGCGCAGCCCCTTAGACTTACAAATTTACTTGCGCTTTCCGCAACGCGGTTAGCGCGCCGGTAGGGGCTTCGCGTCTTGGCGAAGATCTCCGATTCCCATTCGTCTCCTTGATGGCATTCTTCTCCAGCGACGGCATGGTGTGTTCGGAGCGAGATCCGCTCGGCTCCTCGGCTTCACCGTCACCTCGGAGGAGAGCTCACGCTCATCCCAGCTGCCGCCGGGGCGGCGCTGCGGGAGCTCGACACCATCTCCGGCGGCCGTCCCCCACTCCGGCTTGGCGCTCTTGGGCAGGTTCGTGCGGACGGGAGGGCCGAACCGCCGGGCCCGAGCGGGTCGTACCACGCCCTCTCGCCAAATGGCGGCGATAAGGCAGGTCGATGGCGACACAGGCGGTGATGCGCCTCCCGAGGGGTTTCCGAGCCACCGTCCTCCGCCCCAGGGGTTGCCTCACGTCCGTCAGCCGCGAAGGCATGGCGTTCGTGGGGCGGCAAGGATGGCGAGAGCTGTCCTCGAGCCCAAGCTCGCCGTTCGCGACATGCTGGTAGTGGAGCTGGAGGTGTTGAGCTGGCCAAGATGACGAACTTTGGACGAAAGAAACTTCGGACCCCATGGTGGGCGCCAGCTGTCGACGATCGGGACCGTCGACCGCAAAGAAAGAGGGGGAAGGGTCGTACGGAGGGCAAGGCTCAGAGCTTCGTTCGTCCGGGTGGCACCCTCGGCGGGCGCACTAAGCAGGGGAACCTGTGCAATCAAATAGGAGACACAAGGTTTATACTGGTTCGGGTCGAACCCCTACTCCAGTTCGTGTGGTGGCGTTGTATTCTCTTCGGTACATATGACTACACAAAGTTTACAAGCGAGAGTGCTAATGGCTTAGCGAGATGAGTTCAATCCCCCTCCTACGGGGGTTCCTGCCTCCTTTTATACGGAAGGAAGGGGCAGGTTACATCGAGAGTTGGGAGAGGACGAGGTGACCTACACTAGGAGCTTCGGTCCTTCGTTCTGCTGACTGATCACCGCCCGTTTTGCCCATGCTGGGTCAGTAGTCTAGTTGGCCAGGGCGGTTAGGTATTTCCCCGGGAAACGGCGTACCTGCCCTTTGCGAACCTTACGAGTGTTGACGTTGCTGCGCATGACGTGGGTGTTGCCTCGGGAGAGGGCGTGTCTTCGTACTGTTATGTGACCGGCTGATGGGACTGAGAGCACGACTTCGGCAGTCATTAAACCATCTTAGGAGATGGCCACCTGCTCTCGTATAGTCACTTCGATTGTCTCCATCCGTGGGGCACGTGGCTGTTGGCAGGTGGAGGCCTTGACACGCGGCTCTTGGCGGGGGTTGCCTTGGTTTGGTCGGTCGGGGACCCGTCCCCGGCTGAGGTCGGGAGCCCGGCTTGGTCGGGGTCGGGAGCCCGGCTTGGTCGGGGTCGGGGAACCCCGTCCAGCTGCGGAGGTCGGGAGCCCGGCCCGCCAGGTCGGGAAAGAGCTCGGAGAGGTCCCGGTGGCCTCTTGAGACCTTTGATCGGATCCCGACTGGTAACAGTCTGCTCGGCGCCCCGGACCGGTAGATCGAAGACGTCTCTGCCTGGGCTTAGGAACAGTCCCCCGGGTACGGAGGCAGAACGGCCACGTGTCAGGGGGACGCGCGCCAGGCTGTCCGATCCCCGACAAAAATGTAAACAAGATGATCTATCTAAACACTCTTAATGTACTCATAGCTAAAGTTCTATAAATTTTTAGAGCTAGAAATAGCTATAGAGTTGAGAGTGTGCCAAACACCCCGAATATCCAATTTTTTTCATTCAGTCTATAGCGCCCGCTTCCACGAAGGTTCGGACCGTGTCGACCGGTTGGATGCACTGGCTCGTTGCATGCGATGCAACTGTGCACCATGGCACTACGGCAGATATCGGCCGCATGCCCGTATATTGCCATTGCAGCATGTACGCAGCTACCGTCTCACAGGTCATAATGATTCCATTCCATCCAAGCATTTTGGCCTGCGCATGCTACTTGATGACTTGAGCCGATTAACTTAGGGTCTACTAGTACAGTGCATGTGCTAACGCTATAACAATAGTACACCCGCTTATCAATTAAATAAGAAGATAAGTATGAATACAACACTTAATAATAAAAGAGAAATTTAGAATTTTAAATAAATTTAGAAAGAAAAACGGAACTAAATGGAGGTCGAATGGGCGAAAACGGGCTCCCAAGAGATTTTAAATCAAGAAAGAGAAAGTAAAAAGAATTTTCTGATTTTAGATTATTTTTTTTGCAGCTTCCACAGAGAGCACAGCGTGCTCTCTTGGCTTGCCAGCGTAAGGGGGAGGGAAGGCCAGGGGTGGCCGGCCGGTCGCAATGGGTCGGCACTAGTGCGACGAGATCGTCGGCACCAGCGCCTGAGGGGGAGGAGTCACGGTTGCGGTGAATTTCGCCGGGAAAGATGACGGTGATGGCTTGGATTACCTCCAAAATCCGGTGATCTTTACAAGAGGGAGCACTTGGGGATTTACGCAATGCGATGGGGTGGAGGAGAGCTCGCCGGCTTTTATAGCCCCGAAACAAGCATATTTATGGAAACCATAATTTGGGATCAAATCAAATTAGGAGGAAATTTTGGCAATAGAGCACGAAATTTGGAGAATTAACACCATAGATGGAAAGAGGAGATTTGGTGCGGGATTGATGAAGCTTTGGAGCTTCTTTCTTTTTTAATGGAGGGAGGGAAGAGAAGAAGCTTCTCTGGTCTGGGCTGCAGCTAGAAGAAGTTACAGGTGGGTTGCCTTCATTTTTTTTAAATACAGAAAGATTTTTGAAAAGATAGCACATTATGTTAAAAAATTCTAAAAAAATTCTCAAAAATCTTTCGTTTATTTTGTACTTAATAAAATTATTTTCAAAAAAACTTAAATTATAAATTTGCCGAGGTACGACGGCCGCGAGGTCGCCGATCAGCAACCTCGCCGCGTCGGCAAAGCCACCGATGACGACCGTGGAGCCATTGCAGACCTGTGTTCTCCCGATCATACGCCTTACCGCCCACAGGTGCAATCTCCCGCCATGCTGCCCCATCTCCGGTTTCCTTTTTCCAGCACGTTATGTATGGTCCTTTCCTTTTCCAGGACGTTTGTTTCCTTTTTCTTGATTCCAGGACGTTTGTTTCCTTTTCCTTGTTGATGCTAGAGGTGAGGGAAGGTCTGTTGTGGGCCATAGGGATGATTTCGGAAAAATATGGAAAAATAAATTGCGCTCGTCGATCGCTGGATCCGCAAGGAAAAAAAAGATAAAAATTAAATAGTGCTCACGTGACATTGTTCCATGAGAAAAATTTAAAAAATTAAGCAAAGACTCACAGACCATTGGTTCCTTAGATAAAAAATGAAAACAAAAATTCAGCGCTCTCTGTACGCTGAAATTAGGCTCTATGGGGCTAGATCCGTAAAAAAGTCTCGAGAAGGGTCATATTCAGAAAAAAAAATACGATCACAATGTGAGGACAATAAAAAATTCAAGCCTTGTTTCCTTGCATGCGGATTCTCCCTGTTTATTTCCTTGTTTGATTCGCCCTCCTTCCAAATATGTCGTCGCATAATTTTGGCCAAGAAAATTCAAGTCCGTTTCCTTGCATGCGGATCCTCTTTATTTATTTCTTTGTTTGATTCGCTCTCCTTCCAAATATGTAGGTGAGGGAGGTCTGTTGTAGACCACAGGGATGATTAGACACACTAAATAATGGCCATCGGATGTGAGTGTGTAAAGCTGAGGAAAGATCTGAGGGGTTAATTTTGATAGAGGCAAGTTTCTGAAGACGTTTCGCTGGGTGCACGAATGTTGGATCATCTCTAGTGGGATGCACTATTTGAGGTGAACATAGAAAAGAATGTTTATGTGCATTATAAAAGTATAGATTTATTTTATCTTTTGATTCTAGGTTCTAACCTCAAAAACAAAATTAAAAATAAATAGCTAGAATCCGATTCTCACAATCTAGCCTACACATATATATTAGAATCCACAATTCGCTTTATATGTGATTTTGGATTATAGATTTTGAAAAAAATCAGCTTCTTTATAACTATAATCCAAAATCAAATTTTAGAGAATTCAAAGCAAAAACAAGCAGAAGCTTATACCTGTCGAAATGAGCACAGGCATGTGATTTAAGGTCGACGCTGGATAGTAGTACTTCGTTGCTAAAACTGGTGATAATTTTGGTTTTTTTTGAAGGCCTAAAACCGGTGAACATGCTGGCCTCAAGTGGGTGTTGCCTCCGGACACAAGCAAACGGATCGATCTGTCGAATAATGATCCATTCCCAGCAAGGGTTGACTTGTGCCAGTTTTGTGGCGCAGCATATACTGCAGTAATCTTCCTTTTGTTACATCAGATATTCAGATGTCTGTTTCTTTATTTATTTATTTTTTAACTTTTTACTGACGGACCGTACCTGATTTGCCTCGGTGGTTAGCATAGTGGCGAACGGGCGATCAGTAGGCTTTACTAGATACCTGTACGCTGCGTGCCACGCTGCGGGCACCGCTCCCCATGCGAGCAAATCGAGAAAACACGCGATCGTCGCTCCCTGCACTAGTAAATCGAGGAAACGCGCGAGAAGGACTTTAAAATGATTTTTTGTTTTCCGCAAAAGAGCTTAAACGTAATACTAGAAAAACGTGAAAAGGACCTAAACGCAATCTATATTTTTTTGCAAAAAAAAGACTTTAACGTGTTTTTTCTTTTCCAAAAAGGATCTAATCGTAATTTCGATTTTCATCAAAAGGACCCGAGCGCAAGACTTAAAAACGCATAAAAGGTCTAGACGTAATATATATTCTTTTTTCACGAAGAGGAGTAAAATGTATTTTTTTTTTCGAAAAATGATCTGATCGTAATTTTTTTTTAAAAAAAAAGATCCATACATAAAAAAAATTCGCAGCGCGGCGCGAAGAGCCGGCCCTACGCGCGTGAATTCTTCGAAGTATAGTATATGGATGATTCCTGATCTCTTCCATCTCTCATCACCGCATCTCAGACAGTCGCACTCGCACACGACGAAACGAAAGAAAAGAGAAACGTATGGAGTGCCCAGACAGTAGACAACTCTCTTTTTTCTTTTCTTTTTTTTTTCTTTTTTCCCTGCAGGTACGTACACCTGTGTGTGGATCCGATCATATGGACAGGAATATCTGCAGGGAAAAGAAAAACAACTGTGCAGCGCATGCAGCTGATGGGTACGGAGCCAGCGCTTGTCTCCTCGAGTCATACAGCCATACACGTTCCTCAGATAGCAGGATTCATGGTTTAAAATCTCATCGAACTTTTGCGAGATCTCAGTTTTCGAACAAGATGATTTTTAAATGTTAGTTGGAGTAAAAAAATTAAATTACTACAGTAATCTCAGAGATCTCAACAAGATTTCGCCAAATCTCACGTTTTTTGACCTTTTTCTTGCCAGATTTGGTCCAATAACCCTTAAGAAAGTCATCTCCTAGGAAAATTTATTGAAAAGCAGAATTTTTGATATATTTTTTAAAATTGCAGAAATATTATCGGATTTTTATAAAATTGTACATGATTTATCATGATGTTAAAAAATTATGGTACCATCATAAGAACTTTTCAAAATAATTAAACTTCATTTGTTATATTTAAAAAATCAAAAACCGAATAAGCATAATTGGGACAATAACCTTGTCAGAATTTTATAAATTCTCTCGAGTGTGATCATGTTAAAATTTTTTTCTGAGAGATTAATAATTTACTCAGTACCATTATCTAAATTGCTTTTTAAAAAATCAACTTTTTTTGTTTACTCAATCAAATCTATGTATGTATTGAATTTCATTTGTTATATTTCAAAAATAAAAAACAGAAAGAACATAAATGGTACAATACACTTGTAACAATTTTATAAATTCCCTAGACTATGATCATAATTTAAATTTTTTATGAGATCTTAAGAATTTCCTTAGAACCTTTTTAAAAAAAATTCAAATCTTTTTTTTATTATTAAAGCAAATCTATGTATTGATCATCAGGCTTTTATCAGGAAGTAGTACTGTCAGAATTTTTGGAACTTCTTGAAGCTTGATAATCATATGAAAAATTTATAGAAACATTAATGATACATCAGGAATATTAAAAAATTTAAAATTTTCTAACTTGGTTTGTACCATTTTTCATTTGGTTGAAACTTGTCGGTATGGCTTTTATCAGGACAGTAGCACTATCCGAATTTTTAAAACTTTATGAAGCTTGATCTTCTTAAAATTTTATGAGAACATTAGTGATGCATAATAACCATGCACAAAAAAATTCAAAATTTTCTAACATGGTTTGTTTCATTTTTCATTCAGTTCAAACTTGCGGGTCAGCGTTTTATCACGACAGTAGCAATGTTTGAATTTTTAAAAATTCTTCAGACTTGATAATCATCTAAAATTTTTATAGGAACATAATTGATGTGTCAGAAATCTAAAAAAAATTAAAATTGTTCGACATAGTTTGACCTATTTTTGGCTTGGTGCAATTTTACAGAGATCTCGGCAAATCGCGCCGAGATCTCGGTTTTCTCAGTAGAAAAAATCAGATTTGAATTTTTGTTTTTGTATTTCGTCTGAGATTTATCTAAAATTCTGAGATCTCAGTGAGATTTCACTCTCCGGTCAGCTCCGAGATGTCGAGCGAAAACATAATTCAAACCCCACGAAGAACTTTGAATGTTGGTACGGTCGGTCCAATACGATATGGATGTCTATCTACAGGGCGATACGACACGAATGATAGATCTACTTGCCTAGAAAATTAGCATGATGGGTTACTTGGCCCGACAAGATCAATTGGTCGTATTTAGGCTAGTCCGGCACGAAAGTGACTTATTCATAAAATACATCCTATCTACAACTCAGTTCATCATCAACTACCAAACTCTAGCGGCCCAGCCCATCATCAAGTATCATCTCTTCCTTTCGTCTCCTCACAAGATCCAACCGGTACAATCGTTGTCTCTTCGCGCCTCCGTCATCTCCTCTCTTTCTCCTCTCGTACCCCACCCCTACTTCCTCCCCCCGTCGCCTCAGTGTTAGATCCAGTGGCCTTCGGCCACACCGCTGCCGAATACGGCCTTACGGCACCGCGTCACCAGCTTTGCCACTCATCCTAAGGAAAAAGACAAAGGCACCATCGGATCTCGACGATCCTCACCGCCACAATGCCAGATCTAGTGGTCTTCGGCCATGGCGTCACTAGATTCGACCTTCCTACACTGCATCGCAACCGTCGTCCCCGCTAACAGGCGTGCTTCTTTCCCAATGCTAACGCGTTCCTTTCCTCTGGCCAAGCTGCACTTCGTCATCACGATCACGTTGGTAGGTGGCCCGCGCGTCCTCAGCTTTTATCATCTCCTCTGTAACAGTCCAAATAAACTGGGACTAAACCGGCATGGTACGAAGTTTGCACGACGCGCCAATGGGCCGTGTTTGGTCTCACTAGATGCTAGTTGGGCAAGCCCGGCATAGTTTAGGCCCACGGCACATCAGGCTCAAGTCGTGCCGAGCCAGAACAGCCCAGGTCTAGGTCTGCAGCATGCACAGGGTTTCAAATTTCGTTTTCGGTTCACATCTCGGTGGTGGGCGAAATCCGAAATTTCGGTGAAATCTCGGAATTTCGGGCGAAATCCGGTTAAAATCCAAAAATAAAATTTGAAATCTTTAATTTTTGAACTAAAATTCGGCTAAAATTACCGAAATTTCACCGGGAGATGCCGACATCTCGGCGAAATTCAACCGAACGAAAAATTATCGAAACGATGTTAAAATGTTTTGAATTTTTGAAATTTTTCGTGGATGGTCCTCACACATCACTAATATGCCAATAACATTTTATATGATGATCAAGTGTGAGGAATTTTTAAAAATTCTGGCAGTTCTACTGTCCTAATAAAAGGCAGACCGACAAAATTGCAACCTAATGAAAAATAGTGCAAACCATGTTAGAACATTTTGAAAAGTTTTGTGGATGGTTTTGACACATCAATAATATTCTCATAAAATTTTCAGATGATGTAACAGCCCAAAATTAATAAAATAAGAAATATAATATCCAAAATATTTGTATGAATTATTCTTGAATTTTCTGGCTTTTCTTAAATTATTATAAATTCTTTTAGCATTTCTCTAATAAAAGAAAGTAAATTAAGGGTACGGTAAAATGGTAAAAGTAAAAAGATAAAAATACGAAGTCAACAAAAATCTACAAAATACCAAGTCAACAAAAATCTACAAAAGTCATAATAAAATATTAGAGCTCTCTAGAGCCAGCTTATGACGTTTGAAGACCTGGACTAATTAAAATATAATTTAATCAAAGCTAAAGCATGTGAAAAGAAAATCAGGGCAGAAGGTAATAGATTTTTGTATAATTCTCAAGAATTTATCCTGGGTTGAAATTTTTACCTTGCCGATATCAGAATATTACCTACATCTGGTAAAAATATAAAAAAATAAATATTATATTATATAATTTTCAAAATTCGAAAATAGAGAAGAAATAAAGTGGAAAATAGTAATGTCAGAATTATTAAAACTTAAACAATAATTTTAAAAATATTAACAATTTACAGAAGGTGTATAATACTATTTAAAACCTTCATAAAAAGTTTCATAAAATTTTGACCTCATTTAGGTCATCAATTAAATATAAAACAGAATTGGCAGAAATGGAGAAGCTCCATTGTCAGAATTTTAATAAAATTTCTACTTGAAGTTTTTACCTTAAAATTTTACATGATGTTTATATTTTCCTTGCAGACTTAGGTAAAAAGTTTCATAAATAATTGAGTCAAAATTATGGTTTAAACTGGTGGAGTATTCTAGATCTGTCCAGAGCCTTCACCTGAGTTCCCATTCTTCTTTCGCTGACATGTGGGCCCGACGTGGCAGCCAGTCAACCCGCCGACTTCTCTCTGCCAGCTAGCCCCCGCACATCAGCTCTCCCATTCATTCCCCACTCTCCCGAGCTCTCTCGCGCAGAGACGACCGAGCCGTCTCGATCCGTCGTCCCTGTGCTGCCGAACCGCCTCCACGGCCATATTTAAGCGTCGCCCTTGCAGCAAGCAGCCACTCTCCTCTCGCTTGCCTCTTGTCGTCGCGTTTTCCGCTCGTCTTCTCCAACTCCAGCAAAACCAATAAAAAGGGGGAAATCCCAATTCAAGCAATTCGCCGAGCCACACCTCGAACCACCCGAGTTGAAGTGTCCTCGCAACGCCAGGAACTCTTCCCCACCTTCGGTTCGACTTCTCCGACAAGCTCACTCACCGCCCAACTTCTCCCGCCGTCACCGCGCACGGTGAGAACCTCACCCGAAGCTTCACTTCCTTGTCTGACCCCAAAATTGGAGTCCTTGTATCTTGCAGATGCTGTTAGTGGTGAAAATGAGCAGCGAGAGCCTTTGTTCTTGCTTCACCGTCGCTCGGCCATGGCTGCTGCCGCACCTCGCACGGTGGCGCACCGCTACAGACCACCCCCAGTCGAACCTAGACCACCTCCGTGTGTGCAATAGAGTACCGAGTCTTTGGGTGGAACCCATTCCTCCTCTTCGGCGGTGAATCGCCGTCGAAGAGCTTCGCCCAAAGCTGTCGTCGCACCCGCACGATGGCAACCCCCTTCCCGTCCACCTTCGGCCACCGCGCGACCACCCCTAGATGCGCATGAGCTCTCTAGTGCTCGTCGTGGAACCCATTCACCGTCTCCCGTGATGGTTCACCGTCGGTGAGCTCGGGCTTCGCCTCCCCTGCTCTGGGTCGCTGTCGCGTGGGATTGGGTGTCAGCCTCAGCCGCTCACGTAGCGCCATGCGTCATTGCCGAGCGGGACCCGCGTCGGCACCGTCTTGCGCAGCTTCGCTGCGCGGCTCGAGTGTTATTCGCCGCGCGCTTGAGTGCCGCTGCCATCTGGGGCCCGGCCGTCAGCGCCTCAGCCCAGTGCAACCTGAAAAGGGAAAGCGCCTTTTCTTTGCGAAAGCGCACTTTCCGTTTTCGGCAATTTTCTGAATTTTCAGTATTTTTCAAATCCTAGAATATTCAGTAGATCATATCTTGCGCATTTCAAATCCAAATTTGATGAAATAAATTTATAAATTCATAATAAATCATGTAGGTTCAGAATATGCAAAAATATTTTCAAAATGATCTCTGGTTAAATTTTTAAATTCAAATTTAAAGAGAAGGACTAGAATATGCCATTCATAGAATATTGCAAATGACCTCAAAATTTAGTAAAATAAATTTTGTTAGACTCCTTGTAACCTCAGGAACCCGAATATGTAAAAATACTTAGGGTTTGTTATAAGGAAAGTTTGAGTTGTTAAATATATGGTAAAGTGATGCATTAATGGTCCAAATAAATTAAATCCTTTAAATCATAGAATAAGAATAAATAATCCATGCAATTATTCCTGAATTATGAATTTTTTTTATTTGGATCCTTCCATCTGATTTCTTTTTGTCCTATTAAAATTTGTTATTTGTATGTTTTGCCGAACAACGTGTAGAACCCGAGACGACCAGAAGTTCGACGTCTAAGATAATCAACAAGGCAAGCACCCCCTTTGATCATATTGATACCAGATTTATAAATGTTTACATTAAACGTTTTACTGCATATATTACTTTTATTAAAGTCTGCTATTTTATGGGTATTGGTAGTTGTATTTGTAATTTCATAGAACTCCCTTGATAAGTATGGATTTGTGAACCTTGATAACCCTAGAATGACATGGACAATATTTGATGCCAATTTGGATTATTCATACTTAGTGTTATGCTTAGCCATGCTTAAAACAACATAAAACCTTGACATGACTAAAAATGTTGGATATGACATTTAATGGGTATGGCTTTTCTTTATGGTTGGTATTTTAATCAAAAATAAAAATAAAACTATGGTTTAGATGCTGGCAATTATTAGCAATAGTCGAATGTACCGGTGTTACACGTAGTATAGGGAGAGATTATTGCCCGTATCGGATTAAGGACCGAATTATGTGTTGTTTTCAGGCCAAGAACTATCATACAACTACAAGTGCTGGTTTGGGACAACTCTAACTTATTGAGTTATTTAAAACTGGCTTTGCACTTGAAAGGCTGGAGTAGTACGAGCTGTTTCTTAATGAATTGCTCGAAAGGGACGTCCATACCGAGGTGATCATGGAACAAACATTTATCAATATAACGGTGTACGCTATACTGTGAGGAGTTCCATCATTTCTATGCTCTGAGTTCTTCCACCACAGAATGGGTTTATCGTCACCGTGCTGGTGCAAAGTCAGGGTTAAAATAATGTAACGGTTATATCATGACTCTCTGCGGCACACCAAAGGAAGTGTGCTAATATCGATTGCACAAAGAGTTAGTCATGTCTTGTAGGGAAAGCTGTATTCCTCTGCAGATTGTAAAACTAATCGATTAGCCACGTCCGCGGTAATGGGCACTTGGTAAAGTCATCACATAGTTAGCAGTTTCTATTTTCATAAAACTTCGGATTCTACCTGGTGATGGTAGAAGCTGGTTCATCGATGTGGTTATGATACCCAGGTTCGTGATTTCACTTATTCATGTTTACATACTGTTCTTCTACATATGAAATTGCTTTTACTTAAATTTTCGTTTACAATCTATTATTCTGTATTTACATTTCAAACTGGCTTTATGCAAATTAACCATAATAGCCTTTCCATTGAAATGGCTTGCATGTATTATAAGATTTGTAAAAGTCTTGCGAGTACATAATTACTCAACTTGCCTATGTTGATATTTTTAGGTGAAGAATCAGACTATCCCGACGACTCTTACGTTGATACAGGATTCGGGGAATTTAACGATGAATTCTTCTAGGGTTTTTACCTTATCAGTTGCCTATGGGACAATGGGTTAAAAAGGCATACTACAAAAAGTTGTCTCCACTGCAGTCTTTTTACTTTTGGTATTGTAAGAATATTATGTAACTTTGCTTTCGCTGTGTAATAAAACTTATGTGTGACTGTGATAACAACTTGTAATTGTGCGTACTAGCTACTAATCATGGGACTAGTACTGTATGCACATGGTACCCATTATTGGTAACTACTATAAAAAATGGGGGCCTTATAGATGATGATTAAGCGTAAGGAATTTTAAAAATTTTGGATAGTGCTAACGAAGGTTGGCCGACAAATTTCAACCGAATGAAAAATAATTCAAACCATATTATAAAGTTTTGAAAAAAATTGGATGGTTTTGAAGCATCTCTAATGTTCTCATAAAATTTTTATATGATAATCAAGCCGAAAGAATTTAAAAAACTTGTGATAGTGCTACTGTCCTAATAAAAGCCTGATGATCAATAGATAGATTTGATTGAGCAACCAAAAAAGGGCTAGAATTTTTAAAAAATTTAGATAAGGGTTGTGAGGCAATTATTAAGGTCTCATAAAAATTTTGGATTATGATCACACTTCAGTAAATTTAAAAATTCTTACAATGGTATTATAACATTTGTGTTCTTTGTGTTTTTTATTTTTGAAAGATAACAAATTAAATTCAATGCATCTATAGATTTGATTGAGCAAATAAAAAAGTTTAAAATTTTTGAAAAAAAATAGAAGGGTTCTGAGGCAATTCTTAAGCTCTCATAAAATTTTTGGATTATGATCACACTCGAGAAAATTTATAACATTCTGACAAAGTTACTGTCTCGGTTATATTTATTCTGTTTTTTATTTTTAAAGATAAAAAATGAAGTTTAATTATTTTTAAAAAAATTCTGTATGATCCTACATTTCTAAATATACTACCATAATTTTTTTAGAGTATAGTCAAACTTGTACAATTTTATAAAAATCTGACAATGTTTCTGCTAAAATTATAAAACGTCTCAATTATTCGGTTTTGCAACAAATTTTCATGAAAGATGACTTTCTTAAGGGTTATTGGGCCAAATACGATCAAATAACCTGAGATTTGATGAGAACGCGCCAAACTTTCTGAAATTACTGTAGTAATTTGAATTTTTATAATTTATTTATCCTGCCGGGATTTTGTATCGTATTCCGGGTTAAAATCCGATATCTTTTGAAATTTCACCGACATTTCATTCCGTTAGCATGCACGTGGCTCTGCAGGCAGGCATTGATCTGGTCGACTTCTCCAAGGTTTGTTTGGCCGTCTTCTTGGCGTCGCCTTGGTGCATGCGCAGCGCACAGAACACTGGCAAGTGTAGTCACTGTAGTGTATACTTGACAAGTTGACAGCTGCGTGACACGGACAGGATGCATGTAGCTTGTAGTTTTCCGTTGGGAGGACAAGGCAAATTAGCATGTAGAGAGCCTCGATTTATTTTAACCCTTTCCACACTATTTTTTTAATCTTTGTCGAAATCTTAAATGACATACAAATCTAACTCACTTCTTGATCGCAGAAGCACATCAAACTACACATAAAACGTACCGCGCTTTTCTACCACAACATATCATCGGCACAACAGCCTGCTCTATCCACTGTGTTGGCGTCAAAAACTTGATGTAGGGTTTCTGACAGCAACACACCAGACGAACACCTGGTTTAACAGCGTGCCAGTCGATTTGACCTATAATCAACAAGGTAAAAGATATAAAGTTCACTCGAAGCCGATCGTTGGGATCAATCGGCTTAGACTCAATCTGCTTGAAGCCCATCAAGATCAAAGTATCAGAATAGATCTAATTAGCCGATTAAGACTAATCAGAGGATAAAATTCTCTCAAAGCCGATCGTAACGATCAATCAGCTTAAACTCAAATCAGCTCGAAGCCGATCAAGATCAAGGTAACGGGATAAATCTAATTAGCCGATTAAGGCTAATCAGAGGATAAAGGTAGATCGATTCTGAAGAAGGCGATGCGCAACAAAATCAGAATAAATCAAACCTAGGGCGTAATTTGAAGAAGATCAACAATCGGCAATGCGCAACTGTATTGATCAAGATCGAATTACAAAGACTAAATTACAAGAATTACTCCTAGTCGACAGAAAAGTAGACGCGAATTGGTTGGTTGACTCTGGGCAGCTTTTCTTATCACCTCTAGACCTCTTTTATACCCATTGGTCGATAGAGTCCTAGTACAACACGTTAGTAGTAGAATCCGTATCGACCTCTATTTGGATGGTGCTTTCCTTAACAACATGTTCCGTTTCCAAATATCTTCAATCTGTATCCTGGTCGTATCTTGTTGCTCTTGGACTGCCGATTCTGACTCTATCTGCCAAATTTTGGTGCAAACATATGCCCCCCATTTTTGAGAGATAACATGTTATCTTTCAAAAAAATTCATCATTGGCTTAAACATATATTTTCTTATCATAGCCAAAATTTTAACTGCATCGAGTTAATTTGGCTTTCAGGTCGGTAATCGGCCAACTCGTATATTCATATTTGAGTTCTAGCCATTCAAGATCTAACCAGTACTTTGAACAAACCGATGCACACTACACGATCCAACGATGATCCCTCGGCTATCTCTCAAGCTGACTGGTGGTATGATTTTCAGACTAGATCGGCTTTGTCAAACTAAAATTATCGGTTGGATCCGGTTTTTTCTTCCTCCATTCCATTTTACCTGTTTTTATCGGCCGAAGCTCATTGAAAGCTTGGTCTCTCTGCTTCTCAGCCTCTGCTTCCCTGGTTTCCTGTGTCTTGAGCCTCTGTAATCGCCTACGCTGTGACCGACTGAGGCCAGGCGAGCACCATCTTGGCTTAGGCTCAATTGGCTCTCGTATCTTGCCAGCCAAGTCTTTTGCATTCGTGTGGCTGCTCTCTGCCCTATATTCGACTTGGTTTGGCAAAGAAATTCTTTCTTTGACCGGCCTTCGATTTGATTGACTAGACCTATCAAGCACTGGCCTAATTAGCCGATCCTTTACCGATCTTTTCGGCCAATCATGTCGGGGGTAATGCTCCATCGGACAAGTGTACGGCGATGGCAATGCTACTCCCCTCTCCCAACAAAACTGCCAAAAAGGGCATCTCTCGTGAGCTCTCTCGATGTTGTCAGTCCGATATAAATTATCCGACCGACGCTGAGGATATCGCGGTCGGCTATTCATCCTTTCGTACTTCTCCAGCAACTGAGAAAATGTCGGCTTGGGCTTAACCGGTGGCCTTCGGGGCGGAGATTTCTGTGTTCTATACCACTTGCTAGCCTGTGGTTCCCCTTTGATCTTAACAGTCCTAGAGTTTTTGCCCTCGCGATCGGCTTCTATTTGCAACGAGCCGATCGTGATTTTCATCGTCTGCTTGTTTCCGGAAGCTGGCTGTGTAATAACACGTTGGGCCAATCCTTCATTATTCATCGGCTCTTTTTCTTTACCCGTATATCCCACCATGTTTATGGGAAAAGGATCAGCGTCCAGCTGCATCGTCGGCTCTTCTAAAAATTTTAATTGGTCATCCTCTATAGCCGATGGTATCTTGTCTTTGTAATTCTTGAATTCATCTTTGAAGCAGTTATCATCGGAAAAACGGCTTTCTTGAGCTGATACTCGTTGTAGGAGATGACTTAAATTGGTGAAGTCCTGCCCCCCGAATTTTTCTCTTAAAGGAGGAATTAACCCCTGGAAAGCTAAATCGGCTAGTTGATTGTGAGGCAATGTGACATTAAAGCACCGATTTCTGATCTCCCTAAATCTCTTAACATAATCATTTACCGATTCCGGACTTACATGGATGTAACTTAGATCCAAATCCTAAGTTCCAGGCTGTCGGAGAAAAAGTAGTCATGGAATCGGCTTTCCAAATCGTTCCAAAAATGAACCGAATTTAGAGGTAAACTAGTAAACCAAGTGAAAGCAGCTCGCGATAAAGACAAGGGGAATAATCTAATTTTATTTCGTCGATCGAAATGCCTCGCCACACTGAGCGATAAAGCGTCCGACGTGCTCTAAGATCGTGACCGAATCATTCCCAGAAAATTTGGCAAAATCAGGAACTTTAAAATTACGTGGATATTGCATGCGATCTATATAATCTGGATACAGCTTTCTATAGCTGATGACTCTACCCTTTGGCTGTAAGCCGAATTGATCTCTAAACACGACAGAAATCTGGTCAACCCAATTAATGTTGTTAGCCGACAAGATATCGGGGCTCAGCTAATGATCATGACTAGTATTCTGCCCCCCGAGTGCAAACTCGGGCTGTCGGTTAGACTGAGCCAACAGATTTTGTTGGTTTTGATCATACCCGTTGTACCTCCTAACCGGTGGTTCTCGTACAGGGACAAAGGGCTCTGCGTAGGTTATCACCTTCTGAGGGACCGGATTCCTGAGCAGAATCGGCTCTTGGTATTGTACGTGCCTAATTTGTTCAATCGGCTGTGAGACCGATTGTGGAAAAATATTAAACGGAGCTGACGGCGGCAAAGTAGCCGACACGTTTAGTTTAGTGGCATCAGTGTACGCCTGATAATATGTGACCCCGCTAGGGCGTGAGTCTCGCGCTAATATGACAGTAGGTTGAATCGGCATCATGGTTAGGGGTGATGTTATAGCCGATGGTTTTGGATCGGCTGACGTACTCTGCGTAGTTTGCGCTATTGAAAAAGCAGGATAGCTTGGCAGAGCTTGCATCGGGTCAAACAGACTCCCAGATGATGCCAATTCTTGAGCGATTGTCTTCACACTATTCGCAATCATCGGCTTTAACGTTGTAACAAGTGTCGATGATTGGTTTACCAGCGCGTGATGTATAGATTGATTAATCATAGCCGATAATTCGGCTTGAGTGGGTAGGTATGAACTTACCAGACCATCTGTGACGCCTGCATCGCCAAGGGCATTGACCGTCGACAAAGCAGTCTTTTGAGTGACTTCACGTCTAGTTCCTGATAGCAATTCAGCATCATCTCTTCTAAAGCAGCTTTCCGATCTTCGATTTCTCTACGTTGTTCTGGCGCTAAATCGTCCATCGTTGGGACGATTATAGCCTCGGCGTTGAGATCGGATGGTGGAATTGATTTGCTTGATGCTGCCATCGTGTCCCACCGGGCGTGCCAAGAGTATGTTAGCGTCAAAAACTTGATGTAGGGTTTCTGACAGCAACACACTAGACGAACACCTGATTCAAGAGC
This sequence comes from Otatea glauca, assembly GCA_036346275.1. Taxonomy (NCBI): domain Eukaryota; kingdom Viridiplantae; phylum Streptophyta; class Magnoliopsida; order Poales; family Poaceae; genus Otatea; species Otatea glauca. The sequence goes on from CM070717.1 coordinate 36,675,884, forward strand.
GTGCCAGTCGATTTGACCTATAATCAACAAGGTAAAAGATATAAAGTTCACTCGAAGCCGATCGTTGGAATCAATCGGCTTAGACTCAATCAGCTTGAAGCCGATCAAGATCAAAGTATCAGAATAGATCTAATTAGCCGATTAAGGCTAATCAGAGGATAAAATTCTCTCAAAGCCGATCGTAACGATCAATCAGCTTAAATTCAATCAGCTCGAAGCCGATCAAGATCAAGGTAACGGGATAAAGGTAGATCGATTCTGAAGAAGGCGATGCGCAATAAAATCAGAATAAATCAAACCTAAGGCGTAATTTGAAGAAGATCAACAATCGGTGATGCGCAACTTTATTGATCAAGATCGAATTACAAAGACTAAATTACAAGAACTACTCCTAGTCGACGGAAAAGTAGATGAAAAGTAGACGCGAATTGGTTGGTTGGCTCTGGACAGCTTTTCTTATCACCTCTAGACCTCTTTTATACCTATTGGCCGATAGAGTCCTGATACAATACGTTAGTAGTAGAATCCGTATCGACCTCTATTTGGATGGTGCTTTCCTTAACAACATATTCCGTTTTCAAATATCTTCAATCTGTATCCTGATCGTATCTTGTTACTCTTGGACTGCCGATTCTGACTCTATCTGCTAAATTTTGGTGCAAACACACTGCAACAGCTCTCCGACAAGCGCGACAGGTGATAGGCCCCAACTTCCTCTCCCGACAAGCTCGTTTGCAACAGTGGGTACGGTGCTAGTGACCTGCCATGGTAGGGGTGCACGGTAAGTGGTACATGTCGTCTATCGATACTTCTGCAATTGATAAGGTGGTTAGATTTGTAATTTCCTTAAAAAAATTTAAAAAAAATAAGAAGAGAGCCAAATAGGCCAAAGGCTAAGGTACATGCACATGCGAGTTGCCGCTTAATTTACCGGATGCATGTAAGCAGCTGGTTTCATGATATGCACCGTGGCTCTCTGCATTATTTTTTTAGAGATCATGTGTTGCCAGATACACCAGGATGTCACATGACCGAACACTCCGCGAGCTTCAAATCATGGTGCAAATAAACATCGACGAACAAAAAGAGAACACAACAATTAATACTGAGGTAAACAGCAGCAAGAACTAACTGAAAAATGAAGCGGACCGTATCCTCAGAGAAAAACGAGCAGCAGGAAACGCGGCAAGAGCCGCCGTAGTGTGCCCTATAACAACATCGCAGTATCTTTCCATGCCAATTGCAGGCGATCCATTTCCGTTTTCCGCATCAGTTGACGCGTTCCCTCTCCAGGGACCACCGGGAGCCGGAAAACAGACGCTGCGGAGTGATCAATGGAAATTACGCGTGCAGCCGGCCGACCGCAAACTCCTACAGTATACGGACTGTTAACAAGCTGACGCTGCAGCGGAGGTCCACTGCGCTCGAGGTTTCAAATTTCGTTTTCACACTACATCTTGAGACGGTTGAAATACAAAATTTCGATGAGATATCAGAATTTTAGATCAAAATTCAAAAACTAAATTTTAAATCCGATATTTTGGAGGCTGACAAAACCGAAATTTCAGTGAAATTTCATCCATGCGGGACTTGACGCTTGGCACGCTTATGGCCACGGCCACACCGGTCGGGGAAGGGTACCGCGTGGGGGGCTCAGGGGTGTGCAGGCCATGTCGTAGTGCATGGGGGACCTCGATGCCAAGGCCAGCTCCGACTGTGTGGTGGGCGCACGCTGCCCCATGGTGACCGCCACTGCCATCATCGCCGACCAAGGCCTCGTCCTGCATCGGAGCCTCCTCCTCCCCAACCCGTCAGGGAACGTGGCTCCGCCTCCTTCTCCTAGCGTGCCCTCCCGCACGCGCACCGCCTCACCGTTCCCACGGCGCTGTTGCAGAGGCTGTGCCGATCCATCTCCTCCGAAAGCTCCATGGTCGCCGCCGACACTACCGACAAAGAGGGACCCATGAATGAGGAGGATGGGGAGGAGGTGGACCCACTGGTAGAGGTGTGCTACCTAGACTTGGAGGTGGACGCGGAGGGGATCCAGGAATAGGAGTTGGACTTTTGCTCATGGCCCATCCTGGATGGTCGGGGGAAAGAAGGTGTGGGAGCTAGTGGTGTGCGACGAAGAACTCACTTTCCTTAGTCCTTACCAGGTTCACAAAATCGAAACCGTGAAAAACCGTAAAAACCGAAACCGCGAAAACTGCTTGAAAAAACCGTCAGAAACCGAAGGGTTAAGAAATAAAAAAAAATGAAAAAAATACAAAAAAAATCGAAAACCGTTCAGTTTTCAACGAAAAACCAGCCAACCAATTGAATGTTCTTAAAAAGGGGTTTTCGAACGATTTTTTTTGCAAAAATCGCGGTTTTTCAACGGTTTTCGAGCGGTTTTCAACGTATAATTTTTTTTTCAAAAATTTTGAATTAGACCGATTTACCGAGCGGTTTTGGATTTCGAACCGGAGCGGTATGATCGAAAACCGTGAAACCCGAACGGTTTACCGCGGTTTTGTGAACCCTGGTCCTTACACATTAGTTATCTGATATCGCTATATAGAGGTATTACACATTTTGCATATGATGAATATATTTTATCAGCAGAGTGAGGGAAAACAAAAGTAGACCAAACTCATAATAGAATGTTTACCATGACCATACTATACTAAATTGTTTAGAGTTAGGGTTATATAATTTGTATATGTATTTTTTTTTCAAATTTTTCACATGTATTCCTCAGAAAAGGGATTAGAATTCTCTACAAAAAAATTAATGCTAAATCCGATCCTTAAAACATGAAAATCGGTCGAATTTGTGATCATCTCGGTAAAAAAATGAAATCTTGCCAAAATTTTCCGAAACCATTGTAGAATTTTTTTATTTTTTATTTTTTTTATCCCACCGATATTTGGAATCTCAGCTGACATTTCATACGAGATTTGTAAACTTGCCTGCGCAACGGATGCAGAGGCAGTCAACGGATGCAGAGGCAGTCCAGACTCCAGACTCTCCACTCTTCATCAGAGGAAACATAAAAGAGATGGTAGGATGATACGCTACTGCTACTAGACACTTTCCTGTGGTGAGAGGACACATCTGTGACAGCCTTTACCTCCACAAACTGTTTAGCAGAGCTGGAGCGGCGGCTGCAGCGCAGAGTGTGGCTGTGGGGAAAGAGAGGCTTCCCTTCCACCGGCGGCAACGCCGGCAGCGGCTTTATCGGGGACAACGAAGCCAAGCAACATCCATCCACGCGCGGCAAAACGACCCGTCATTTCCTCGCGTATCACACGCCCGTTGCCCCACCATCCACGCCCCGCGCATGCCGGCTTGGCGGGCTGCACTGGAGCTAGGACGTGCGAGCACGGGGCTCGCGCGGGGCGTCTCGGCGTGTGGCCGGCGGGTTGGTAAAGAGTAAAGACTAAAGAAGTTGGAGTTGTTTGGTGCGGGGAAATGCGCGACCTTTCCCCGTGCTAGGCTACAACAATGCCTATACTAAACTACTAGTCTACTACTGCTCCACATACCACGTACGTCTATTTTGGCTGTGCTACACTGCTACACCACGTCTATTTGTTGTAGACACCAATGTTTGAGCACGCGAAATTGATTAAATCAACGTTTTTTATAGCCGTTTCGCATTTTTTTTAAAAAAAATCTATACTATGTACGAACGCAAATACAAAAATAGCTAGTATAGTGGCTAGATTTTTTTAAAAAAAAAATGAGTACAATGAAGCTAGCAAAACGTTGTCTTCGAAATCGACGTAGAGGATTAGGGCTAGATATAGGCCAGGTGTACTGGCTGCTGGTTGCCGTACGTGCGGAGTACCGAAAGGTTGATGCCACTCGTTAATTTGCTCTGCGTTCAACGGCGTCCAAGATGAGCCTGCGTTCAAGCTCGCGAGCCTGCTTGAGATAAGCTTGAGCTCCTGGTTAAGCCTCGTTAAAATCCCATTTGACTGTGGTACTCACCATTTCCACTGGGCCAATTTCAAAAACCAACTCCAACTCCCAACTTCCAGCGAGCCAAAGCCGGGATCTCACCACCCAAAGACCTGAAGATCCCCAACCAAAAACTACCCGACGTCACAGGAGTACGTGACACATTCACCCCCAAGGCCCCAACATCCAGTTCCCCATTGCTTACGAGAGATTGTGCCACTGTCAAGCACTTGGCACTTCTCCTCCTCCGCCGCCGATCACTGATCCCCCTGTCTCCTGCTGTGCGCCAGTAAGGGCTGACGCCGTCCCCATTGGCATGACGTGGCCATCCCTCTAATTTCAGCCAGATATGAGTATGAAGTGTTCCTCTCACTCTCCTCCTTTTGTTACAGCGAAGAACTGAAAATTTGTGGATATTTGGGTTGTTCCCTAAGTTGTAGTTGCTAATTATACGAGAATCTACCCATTCCATGCTGGTGCTGATCTTGACGTTGTCTGTTCACAAGCTTCATCGAACCGAGCTCAACGCTGTCTCTAAGCTCAACCGCCAGTTTGAGCTTGGCTCGAACTCATATATATTGAGCTTGGGCATAGGAGACTAGGTTCGCAGAAGGTCGACTCATTTACAGCTCTAACTGCAATTGCGAATTCCATGGTATCTTGTCGATTGATCGGTACGTACATGAATCCGGACTTTATCGATCGATCACAGGGTTCCCATCAAGTACGGTTCGTACTAAGGATTGTAGTATACACGTACGGGCTTTGAAATTTTGTTTTCGTTTCGGTGGGCGAAATTTCAGAATTTCGAACAAAAACCAGTCAAAGTTCAAAAAGCAATTTTGAAATCTGGAATTTTTTAACCAAAATTTAGCCGAAATCTCGGTGAAATTCAACCTAGTGAAAAATAGTCGAAACAATGTTAATTTTTTTTAAAAAAAATTTGTGGATGGTTCTGATAAATCACTAATATTTTCATAAAAATTTCAGATTATGATTAGGTCTGAGGAATTTTTTAAATTTTTGATAGTTCTAGTGTCTATATAAAAGGCTGACCGATAAATTTCAACTGAATGAATAATAGTACAAACCACGTTAGAATTTTTTGATTTTTTTTGCATGGTCCTGACGTATAAATAATATTTCCATAGATTTTTTAGGTGATTATCAAGCCTGAGGAATTTTAAAAAAATTAAGACAATACTACTGAATACTGACCGGCAAATTTCAACCAAATGAAAAATAGTTCAAACCTCATTAAAAAGTTTTGAAATTTTTTGTGAAAATTTATGATGCATCACTTATATTCCCAAAAAAAATTAGTTGATGATTAAGCTTGAGGAATTTTCAAAAATTATGACAGTGCTACATGTATTGCTTCCATATATTTGATTGAGCAAACAAAACAAGTTTAAATTTTTTAAAACTTTTAAAAAAGGGTTCTGAGGAAATGCTTAAGCTCTTATAAAAATTTTGGATCATGGTCACACATGACCGACTTTATAAAATTCTAACACGGTTATTGTCTCAGTTATGTTTATTATATTTTTGAATTTTTTAAATATAACAAATGAAGTTAAATTCTTTTGAAATTTTTTTGTATGATACTAGACTGCTAAAGATAGTACCATAAATTTTTCAAACTATGATCAAGCTTGTACCATTTTATAAAAATCTAACAGTATTTCTACTATTTTTATAAAACTTCTCAAAAAATCAATTTTCAATAAATTTTCATGGAAGATGATATTCTTAAGGGTTATTGACCTAAATCCGGCCCTCAAAATTCAAAATCAGGTCCCCGAGATTTCAGTGAAATTTTGATGAAAAATACTGTAGCAATTTGATTTTTTCCTTTTTTTTGTCTAATAGGATTTTGAATCCCGTCCCGAGTCGAAATCCAAAATCTCATATGAAATTTCTGAAATTTCACTGGATTTTGATGTATGAGTATACATTTACCACTTTTTTATTAAGGGAGACATCTGCCACTTTACACCAATCAGTTCCCACGTACGTACGTACATCCTACGGTCCCTAGACAGTAGCTCCCGCTTTTGCATGCATACATGTACGTACCAATCGTCGTATCAACATGTAAAGGACTTGGTACGTATGTACGTAGCTAGGACGTACTATCGGAGGCCTGAGCCTGTGTTTGGCTAGTGTTACGACAAAGGTTCAATCAGAATACGGCCGATCAATCCTGCAGTAGCACAGAGACTCGTCATCACAAAAAGCACTAGCTGTCTGTAATGAGGACAGATCTTATATAGCCTCCCTGTTTAGGCCTGTAGTACCATGAATGTACTAGTGTACTGTACCTCTTCCTGTGGCTCGTCACTCAACTCTCAAGGCTAAGCATTTCACATTCTTTTCACTCTTTCTTCGTGCAAAAAGAAATATAGTGGTTTATCTAAATGTTCTTTTTCAGAACTTGAAGAATGGATCCTGGATAAACCTTTTTTAAGGACAGATCCAAAAGTTTGGAAACAAATCTGCTACACTTGTGTAGTAACATGATGGCACGCATATAGGATCGAGCATCGTTGGTTCAGATTGAGAGCATGGTGGTGGATGGTTTTATCTCGGTCGTTAACTACAAAATCCAACCAACGATCCGTAACATATGCATGTGAGCCACTACGTTTGTAAAAGACAACTGCAACGGGGCCTATCTCTCAAATGATAGCGAAATACTAAGAATGATAATGAAATAATAAGAAATGATATACCGTTCCCCAACTTTTTAACGGGATAGAAAGAATATGCTTGGTTTTCTTCCTTTAAAACATGGAAGCCGTTGAAAATTGCTTGGATTTTGCTTTGGAGGTTGGAATTTGCCAAAACCTACTTGAATTTTACTTTTGAAACGTGAAACTTTAATCAGATTTTGATGAAACCTGCTTGAATTTTGCCATTTAAAACATAAACTTTTTGGAACTTGGATAAACATGCTTTAATTTTACTTTTCAAAGGTGAAACTTACTGTAACATTGTGAAACCTATTTGAATTTTTTTATTTAGACGTAAGATTTGCTAAAGCTTTCACGAAACATATTGAAACTTAGTGAAACCTACTTGAATTTTACCTTTTTTAAATGTGAAACTGTTATTGAAACTTGGTGAAACCAGATTGAATTTGCCTTTTGAAACGTCAAATATGTTGGAACTTGGTGAAACCTACTTTAATTTTGCTTTTGAAAGCTGAAACTTGCTAGAACATTGTGAAATCTGCTTGAACTTGATTTAAGTTTCATAAATTTTCATGAAAGTTTCATTAGATTGCATGCAAGTTTCATGAAGTTTCGTTCAAAAGTTTCAGGCGAGTTTTCATTAGGTTTCATGAAATTTTGTTCAAGTTTAATAAAATTTTACAGCCAATTTGTAACCATTCCTCTCTTACTTTCTCTTTATTGTTTCATATAAGTTTCAAGATGTCTCGTTACAATTCTGTAAGTTCCATAGAGTTTAAGTTAGTTTCATGCAAGCTTTATTAGGTTTCATGAAGTTTTGTTCAAGTTTCACGCTAATTTGTAATCATTCCTTTCTTGCTTATTATTCGTTACAACACTGATTGAAACCTGGGAGATGTGCTTGAAACTACTTGAATTTGGCAATTAAAATTTGAAAGTTGTCCAAACATGCATGAATTATGATTTTTAAAACATAAAACCTTGCATTTCGAAAATTAAAACTTATTGAAACTTGCTTTTAAACATGCATGAAACTTGAAATTATTTTTCTAAAACTTCGTAAAAGGTCTTGAAACTTGAATGAAACTTTCCACGAAACATGCTAAAACCTTCATGAACTTTTTTTTAATGAAACGCGAAACATTATAAAACCCGAAGCCCCATGAAACTGTTATATTGTTGAAATGCATTCTAACGGTATAGCATGGGCTAACAGCCTGCAAATGATAATACTTAGGATAGTGCAGTACTACTTCCCAAATATTCACTGATTTGATAAGTAGTGGATAGGTGAGAGTTGATATGTAATTCAGTTTAAAGTGGTTTACCCTCGTTCAAAACATTGCCAATAGATGAATTCATTTTTGCAATACAAAGCCAAACATACCTTAATTTTGCAAAATGCTACTCCCTCTGTTCTTGAATATATATCACTGTTCTTGTACTTCCACCAAAACATATCTATAAAAGATTGCAATATCCCTCTTTAGTATATTTTTAGATGATATGTCTTACTTTAGATCATAGTTGTAATTGATATTAGAAATAACTAAAGAGGGTATAAAAAATATAAAAAATCACATTAAAATTACAAAATAACTAATATTTAGAGACAAAATTTGAAACAAACAACGAGGCCGATACTCCACTGACTCAATAGACTCACAGGCAGGGTTCAAATTTTCATTTTGCATTCGAAAACCGGCATCTGGTCGACACCAATTTTTCGCGAAAACCGACCGAAATACGGTAAAAGTCGATTAGTTTGTGATAGTCAAGCATGTGGTCAAACTGATTAAAAAAAACATAAACCGGTCAAAAAAGTCAAAAACCGATAACATAAGGAAAAATGATGAAAATACAAGAAAAATTTGTAAAAATTTCAAAACAAATTTGATTTTTTTTGAAAAAAACCCAATTAATCTATCAAACACCTCAGAGAAATTTTATTTAAAAAAAAATCGTTTATTTCTTCTAAAAAATCCAAAACAACAATTAATAAAAAGGAACAAAGACATTGTCATATTTTTATAAATATTTAAAAGATTTTTTATATTCTAAAATTTTAATTTAACCATAAATAGTACCAAAGGATTATGTACTAAAATTTTCATAAATATTAGACTTCATTTAGTATCCATATAAAATCAAAAATAGAAGAGCATATACAATGATAATAGCACTTTCAGAATTTTATAAAAATACACATATCTTATCATCATATGAAAATTTTACAACATAATTGTAATTACGTTATAACATCAGAAAAAAGTTTAAGAAATATTAGACTTCATTTTTTGCCCCTAGAAAATAAAAAACTTAAGAGCATAGATGACAGTATTACTGTTAGAATTTTTAAAAAATAAGCAGGTCTGATAATCATTTGAAAATTTTATAGCATCATTAGCATTGGCTAGAGATTGCCCAACAATCTTTTCTACGTCCACCCCAAATAGTGCATTCCACTAGAGATTGCCCAACATTCGTGCACCCAATGAAACGTCCCTAGAAACTTGCCTCCATCAAAATTAACCTCTCAGATCTTTCCTCAGTTTTACTCACCCACATCTGATGGCCATTGTTTAGTATGTCTAATCATCCCTGTGGTCCACAACAGACCTCTCCCGACCTCCAGCATCATCAAGGAAAAGGAAACAAATGTCCTGGAATAAAGGAAAAGGAAACAAACATCTTGGAAGAGGAAAGGACCATACATTACGTGCTGGGAAAAGGAAACCAGGAGTTGGGGCAGCGCGGCATTATTTTTTCCGAATCAGGCTCTCGCGACGATGAATTTGCGATTGTAGCCTCGAGCCGAAAAATTCAAAGGAGAGGTGCTGGAATTTTTTCCCACGTTCGAAATTATCCAGCGGACGGTGGGTAATTTCAGGCACGAAAAAAAACTAAAAACCAAGCTCTGCCCGGCCGCTGGATAATTTCGGGGGTGAGAAAAAAATTACAGTGCTTCTCGACCGCGGGAAAAAAATTCTAGCATCTCTCCGCTTATTTTTTCTGTCTCGAGGCTATAATCGCAAATTCATCGCCCGAGAGCCTGATTCAGAAAAAATTATAACAGCGATACTAATATAGTAAAAAATTCGAGCCTGGGCGCTGGTAAATAATACCGCACCACCGTTCCGTTGAATTTTTCCGGCTCGAGGCTACAATCGCAAATTCATCGCCGCGAGAGTCTGATTCGAAAAAAATTATAACGATGATGCCAATACAGTAAAAAATTCTCGAAAAAAAACAATCAAGCGGTGCCCGTCCGGTTGATAATTTTGGAAAGAAAAAGAAATGCTCGGTGGCCGCTGAAACATTCAAGCGTGGGAGAAAAGAATGAAAAAAAATCCAAGCGGCGTCCGTCCACTGAATAATTTTGAAAAAATATGGAAAAATAAACTGCGCTCGCCGACCGCTGGATCTGCACGGAAAAAAAGGATAAAAATTAAACAACGCTCGTCGGCCGCTGGTTTCGCGAGAAAAAAATGAAAAAAATTAAGGAGCAATCACAGACCGCTGGTTCCGTGGATAAAAAATAAAAAAAAATCAGTGCTCTCCGTGCGTTGAAATTAGGCTCTATGGGGCTAGATCCGTAAAAAAGTCTCGAGAAGGATCATATTCGGAAAAAAATACGATCACGAGGCGAGGATAGTAAAAAATTCAAGTCTGGTTTCTTTTCATGCGGATCCTCCCTGTTTATTTCCTTGTTTGATTCGCTCTCCTTCCAAATATGTAGTACGTACAATATGATCACAAGATAAAGTTGTTGCAGGCGCTTAAAAAGACGCTTAAAAAGACATACATACGCAGGCGTGCGGCGACGGTGACGGCAACCGGCGACGTCAGCGTACATACATACGCACGCGTGCGGCGACGGCGATCGGCGACGTCGGCTCTTTCATGCCTGGACAAAGGTACATACAGAACTGTCTAAGTCCAACTTGGCCTCAAGTGCTTGCTAGCTCATGAACTGATTGCTTTAATGCAAAGGTGCGCATGCTCGCAAGCGATGAAACCATGTATTTCAGAGATCCCATATGCCACTACCTAGATTTACAGTTCTGCGTATGTTTTGGTATTTTTGCGTTATATATATACACATTATGCATTAATCAACTAGCAATTTTTTAATGTTTTAATTTATCGAGCCATTTTGTAATTACCGATGGTACCATAAGTTTCGTGTCAAGGTTAAAGATGAGAAGCTTGCAAAATTATTTGACGCTTGTCCTGAGATTGGAATTGCGTTGTCTGAATGCCGAATGGTAAGCTTTGCTTAATAAATTGTTTGACGCTTTATTATGTTACTATATATGTGTGCAAAAGATATAATATTTATATTTGTAGATTATGCTACCTTTTCATCACCAAGGACGATTCAGCACGTTATCGTTCGACATGAAGGATAGGGTTATCTCCGTTATTGATCCAATACCTCTACCCGGATGGGTTTCAACGGATAAACCATCCAGTTACTATCTTGATAGAATACAAAAGATTGGTATAATATTCGATCATGCTATGAGGATAGTAAATCCCTAATGGAACGACGATATCTATTATTGGCGTATTATAGTTCCAAAGTTTGTTCCAAAAACAATAGACCGGTAAGTTATTTACACATGATTAGTAAATAGTTAAATTTTTGTGTACTTACATGTAGCAATTAAATGTTATGCAGGAACTTGACAGGTTATTTGGTCATGAACTTCATGCACATCTAGAATGATCAACAGTTTAATGCACGGATGTGCATGGTCGGTACTCTCTATTTTATTAATCACTTTTTATAAGGTTGTAAAATAGGTCTATACTGATGATGATCTACAATGTACTTCCAGGGTTCACCTATCCTCAGAAAATGTTTCTTAATTGAAATACTAAAATACAAGTAGAATGAGTGCACATAAAACATCCCTCAAGACATAAGAACAAGTCTTAAGAGTATACGGGAAACGTTTAGCGAAAAATATTATTGAGTGTTATATCTTCATTTTTGTACTCGCATGTAGGCACTGTGATTATCTCTACTACTTCTAATTAGGAGTTGGTGGCAGTGGTCTGTTCTCCTCTAGAATATCTGATTCGTTGGATCTAACATGAACGTCTGAGATAGAAGAGGATTTAATCATATCTTAAATGGAATGATTTTATCATATCTTTTTTGAATAGAAATATTATTTTAGCATATCTCTATTCACATGTTCTTACTATAGAAGGATGTTATTCATATATCTTAGAAATGGAAGGATTTTTCTCATCATGTCCTGCATGGATAGAAGGGTATACTCACCATATCCCATAATACGGAAATTCTATCTCATCATATCTGGAAATGCATAGATTAAAAGGAAAGAATCACGCAACCAAATCACGTGCCAATCATGAAGATGTCGAGGAGACCTAGCTTCCATCCGCCTGCGTACGTTGCCTTCTGCTTTCATCTACTCCCTATTAGAGGGCACCCACTCTCATCTCCAGGAGGACAAGTCGGTCGGTAGTAAAGACACACGCAGGAAGAGAAGAGAAGAGAAAAACTGCGTGCAAGAAGTAAGAAGATTTCCTGCAAGAGGAATGCAATAACTTTCTCCTCCTTCAATGGTAAGGATTGATATCTCTCTACTAATTCTAATTAAGAGTTGGTGGTAAACGTTCGTTCTCCTTTAGAGTACTTGATTTGTTGGATCTAACATAAACGGTTGAGATGGAAGAGGATTTAACCCGATAGTCAAATCTTTTCGGAGGAACAACTTTTCCTACTATTGAAACATAACTGAAGTTAGTGTTCTTTGCAAATAAATTTTTTGTCGTAAATTGAGTTTTCATTGCAACGCACGGGCACATAACTATTTTATTATTAAGTGTTATATTCATACTTATCTTCTTATTTAATTGATAAACGGATGTCCTGCCGTCGTAGCGTTAGCACGGACGCTATAATGGTCCTGTGTAATTACCGCATCAGCACTAAGCAGCACATCCCACTTATCCGCGGCCCCACCCGGCCTTTTCACCCGTGCGGTAACTTCACCGCCTCGCCGGCTCGCCACCCGTCCCGAGCCCCCACCTATATATTGCCCCGTCCCGTCGCGCCTCGCCCTTTCAAGTTTCCCCACACAAACAGAGACACGGAGAGATCGAAGCAGAGAGAGGGGAGAGGGTCGCGGCAAGAGCCAGCTTCGAGAAGCTTCTAGAATGGCGGTGATTCTGCGACCGGCGGCGATCGCCGGCGGCCGGCAGGTGTGGCCGGTGGCGGAGGAGGCCGACTCGGCGGGGGAGGAGGCGTCGCAGCGGCTCGTGGAGGCGGTGGCACGGGGCGACGCGAGGGAGGCCGGCGAGCTGCTCGCGTCCGGGCTGGCGGACGTGAACTACGCCGGGGTGGTCTGGCTCAAGGCGCGGCGGGTGGCCGAGGCGGCGCTGCGGGAGGGCGCCGCCGCCGAGCTGCGCGCGGCGATCGAGGAGATCCGCGCCGACGTCTCGCCGCTCTTCCTCGCCGCCGGCAACGGGAACGTCTCCCTCGTCCGCGCCCTGCTCGTGAGTGCTCCCCCCCCCCCCCCTCGCTCTGTTTTATCGCTCTGGAACTGTGGCTGCGTAACGTTTGATTTTTGCATGTTTGGTTCTCAGTTTGAAAAACTCTGTTACGCTGTTCCGTCCGTTTAGTGAGGGAATTTGCGCTCAGATTTGGCTTGTTACAAAAGTTGCATTTTCCAGCCGCTCGTGTTTGCCTTCCCACCCCTTAAATTTCTGGGTGGTTTCGGTATGAATTCTGCATCAATCTGGCGAGCAAGAGAACATTTGTTCTCCTTTTAATCCAGAAAAAAAAGGGGAAACATTGGGAGCCTGTGCTTCTCGAAGTTTGCAATACTATATAGCCTTAGTTTCATTTTTCTCACATCATTTTCCACGACATTTTCGAATGGTCTTAGCGGGCTCTGCCATCTCCGAGAAGCAGCACGTATTTATCTCATTCCTACCTGTTAGATCAAAGATGGTTATATACTGTTCATTCGTTTTATTTTCACGGTTGCTTATTTTGTTACCATTTTTTTGTGTGTGTGCCCATCATATTTCAATGTACTGTATAAATGCGCCCGATAGACAAATCTTATTTTTTATTTGGATATATTAATACAAGTAGGAACCTAGAAATTTTTACAGGACCTATTTGAAATTTCTTGCCATTTTTATAGCTCGAAAATTACGAGTACAAGTTTTGCTGGTAGAAAAGAAAGGAGAGTGCGGAGTAAAAGTTGCGTAAATATTAAAGTAGAAGAAAAGATAGACAATAATTAACTTGTATTAGAGACATGCATAGAAATACAACTCTCATTTGCGTGGCCCTTCTATCAGCTCTGTGTTATTCACTCTCTATGGCCACTTCCACAAATATACATTAGAAATCCTATGAATGAAGGTTGCGCGTTTTGGGATGTTTTCTTTTTTTTTTTTCTTTTTTCTACAATTTGTTTATAGAAGAGGGGCTACCAAGTACTACTATTTAAATTACAAGATTTATTTTTTAAATGATTTTATCTATAAATATAAGGTTTCTATATAGATTTAACGAGGTCTTTCCTACTATAACTTTATTTATTTTCTCTTAATCATAAGCATTTATTCATTATTAATATTTCAAGAGATAATTAAGTAGGGGCATGTAAGTCATTTTCTTTTATACCTTTTTCAATTTCAACACAATCTTAATCCTTGCGTAAAGTTAAAATATGTCTTATATTTTTAGATGGAGATATTCTTGGATGGAGAGAATATCTCTATCTTTAAAAATAATTGAGCAAGGATATCTAAATCATTTTCTTTCGTAACTTTATCAATTTTAATATAACCTTTAATCTTTAGTACCAAACCTGCAATGGCTGCAATGTGACCATGCTTTGCGTCGCAGTTCCTCTTTAATGCGTACCGACAAATTTGTTCTCTAGCCATGATAAAAATCGTAAAATGGGACATGCAGCTTACGCAGGGAAGCTTCCTGGGCACATTTTAATGCCCTAGATATACGTGTACGCATCGATCAGGGTGTACACGTCTACGGTATACTCGTGTGTTGTACCACAGGGGTATGTCCTATTTAGTAAAGAAAACACTGGTAGCAACAAGGAATTAACAACATGTTGTCCAAGCTGGTAAGTACCCTGTTAAAGATTTGGTGTTTCGGTAACTTCTCCTTGTTGCTCCGGCTAGTAGGCAGCAGGCCTTGCCGATCTAGTACAATGGTATACTAGTGCGTAGGAGAGTATTTTAGTGAGGAGATTGGGAGATGGGTAGATGGGTTTGACTTTAACCCTGACCAAAACCCTGCTTTGTTTACTGCTGCTGATAATATAATGAATCAGTAGAGAGAAAGCGTCATTGGCCACTGTTTGTTAAGTAGCAGTGGTAGTACTAATGGAAGTGCTAACAGCTCAACGCTTTGGTAGGAGCCAATATATTCCCCTCGTGAACGCGGTCGGGGTGGGATCACGTGAGCTGCACAGGGTCCGGTCTCCTTCCAGCCTCCAGCCATGTCTTATATAGGCTATACTCCAGTAATCTTGAGCTTCGGTGGATCCTATGGTACTTGCCTTGGCCTTTTGCCACCTGAGCCTAATCAGTAATCACCCCCTTGGCCCCACCTGTCCGACGGACGGCTACCATGGATTTTCCTTCCAAAGTGGAGTGCCAGTACTCATTAGATCAACCCTTCCATCGAGATGTCACCTCTTGCTTACAATCGTTCTGTAAAGTAACCGTGGTTAAGGGTGTTGGGTGGTGGGACCTGGAACCGGAGCCGGGAGGCGTGGTGAGATATCTGGGCCTTGGTGCGGTGTGTGTTTTAATATAAAGTAAAAGGTTCGTTTTTTCTGGTCAGCTTAGTCTTCTGAATGTGGTGTGTCGAACTGTCGATGGTGTGGTATGTGGCATTACGTGCGGTCCGGATGATCGCCGTCAGCCATGTCATGGGCTCCATGCCATTGAATGGGGGCGGCAGGGGAGTGGGTTGCGCTAGCTGCGTCGGAGGTAGCGGAAGCATGCACCTGGCCACGGCCATGTACTTTTGCCTTACAGGCGCAGCGCATGGCGCCTGTACCGGCACTTTCCCTGATAAATGGCCGTCCATCGCCAAGGACAGCAGCCCCGTGCATGGCCTGATGGCCATGGCAGTGGCCCTTATCCCAAAACGCACTGAAGCGTCTCATTTGTTCGGAGCTCCTTGTCTTGGCTCTGATCCTGAAGACCAACAAGTGGATATCTGAAGGAAAGAACGTCTTCAGGATCGGACGATTAGGATTTAGGATCGTACTTGTTCTAGTGGGATAATTAGTACCATCTTTTCGCACGAAACCAATCCCCATACTCTGAAATCAGTCATCAAAGATCCATCTCCACCTTGTGAATTAATTTACCGTCAAACTCGGACGTCATCCATGGCTCCATGCCATTGTTGCTTATGTCTGCATTCTGGTTATGGTCACTCATGCAATAGCAAGTGCCAAACAGTACCCGATTCCATGCGAGTTCACATGATCTGCATCTGCCATGATTTAGTAGTACAGGCGTACAGCCACGTAACTGAAGCCAGTGTCTGGCGCTCCAATGCGTCCAAACCGCCCCAGCTGTATTTGATCACTCCACGAATCGTGCCACCTCCTCACCAATCCAGATTCCAGCAAGTAGGACCAGCAGATGATCCTTCTCCATGGCAGGGCCAAGGGCATACTCGCTATTTTGGAAAGCAACGCATGTGTCACAGAAACCGCCCCAGTGCAATGCATTGCCCCTGAGATGGAGCCATGGAGGATGGATGGATGGTGCTGGTACGGAGAGCTCACTCGTCATCCGTATCATGTCGTGTTCTTTGTTCTGTAGCCATCTGCCCCCTCTGCCACTGGCCAGCTGGATCACCTGCAACTGCTTCTTCCTCCTGGGTTGGCTTAGCTAGCTACACGCACGCACTTGGCGCCCATGCACAGCCGCGGACACTGCCTCGTCCTCGGCATCTGCCTCTCCTCGTTCCTGGTGTGGACTCCACTGTGGCGCCCCAGTGGTATGTTGATGGAGGACATGGTCAGGAGGCCACGCACTGTTAAGAACAACAGCTCGGCTCAGTATAGTGGTGTGACATATTTATTGCGTGATGCGAATGCTGGGATAGTGATTTAAGTGCCTGTTCTTTCTTTGTAGTAGATCTTGTTAAAATGCGAAGGGCTGGTTGAACATGACTACAGGAGTTTAGGATATGATGCGGACTTGATAGGAATAGGATCATGAGATGGTAGCATCTTTTATTGCTAGAAGATCGATTTCTTGTTTCATTTCTTCGTTCGATTTATACGATGCAAAACACTGTTTGTCTGTTATTGACTGACATTCGCTAGAACAATGTACACGCCGAGATCATGAAAGAACCTTACGATGCCAATGAGAAAATGGCTTGCAGCCCGGTTAGTCTGCAGTAGTTGCGACTTGCGGGGATCTTTAAAGCTATTACCACTATATGCAGCAAGACTGAGCTGACATTGCGGTGAAATCACACAAAAAGTTTTCATATCCCGGTGGATGGATAGCAATAGCATCATCCCGCAGGATTTTGACCAGATTTTCCAGTAGGAGGCCCCTTCTGTCTCTTGCTTAAATGAATTCTGGCATGGTGCCAGTGCACAGTACCTGCACAGACTCACCGGACCAGTCGATTGGTTGCAAGCTAGTCACCACATCACCGACCTGACCAGACATAGTAGTAACAGTGACATTTGTTACACGGCCAGCTATGGTTCCAAGTCCCGACGGTCATTGTCGTGCCCTGTTCTCTGTTGGACCATCTTATCTTCTGTGTAGGTGAAAGAGAAAGCAAAAGAAAACGTTACTGTACTAAAAGTCTAAAACACCAATTGTTATGCTGTAATTGTTTAACGACTCTAGTAATGGTTTCAAGAACAACTTGCAGCTTTCCTCTTAGCGTTTTCAGAAAGAAAGAACGTTAGATGTTCTATCTATGATGACAATTAACTTGTGATCCGTGGTATTTTCGCTTTCCAGTCCAGAAATATTAACTTGTGTGTTTTTCACAACTTATAGTGTGTTTTTCACATGTTACAGTTTAGTTGGTCAGCTCAGAAGAAATGGATTCATCACCGATGTGATTTGTACATCTCTTTCGCATGTTTTTTATGGTTCAACCGTGCATCGCGTGCAGGCGAAAGGGGCGGACGTGAACGGGAAGGTGTTCCGGGGGTACCCGACGACGGCCGCGGCACGGGAGGGGCGCGCGGACGTGGCAGAGCTGCTGGTGCGCGCGGGGGCGTCGCAGCCGGCCTGCGAGGAGGCCATCGTGGAGGCGGCGCTGCAGGGCCAGGCCGCCCTGGCTGCCATCTTCATGGGCTCCGACCTCGTCCGTGCGCCCGTCGCCGTCCACGCGCTCGTGTCCGCCGCCGCCCGCGGCTTCGTCGACGTGGTGGACACGCTCTTCAAGGTAATATTTTCTTGTAGTTTTCTACTTGGTTTACAGTTTCAATATTTCATACAACTGTACAAGGATGATTGCTCGATTCAGAGATTTGCACATTTCTGGCGCTGATTAATCACGACGGTGCATGTATTTCGATCCCGAGAGCGAGAGATACATGTGGTGTTATGTCACTTGTGTGGATGCTGTCCAGGGTGCCGAGCCACATGGTAGACGGTACGCAGTGCCGTTTAGTCCCACCTCGCTACTTCATATGCGTTTTGGCTGGTTTATAAGGGGAAGTAGCATCTCACGTGGCGTGTTCGTAGAAAGGAGAGACGGTTGGCATCTCCCCTGACAGGGACGGGAACAGTCTTCGGACTTTCCTCTAGCACATTGCGGTTAAGGCTACCCGCTCCGGCGGATCTTACCCAAATTTTTTTTGCACTTGCAGCACCCTCCCAACTTTTTACCTTTTGCATTTGGTATAATTGGATTAGGGTCATCCCAGCAACTTTCAAGTTACAGTTAGTAGGCTACAATAACCTTCAGTTGTAAACTACGAAGAAAAACAAAGAGTGAGCTTCTTGATTATATGCATCGGATTGTAATCTCGCAGAGATGTTTTTGTAGCTAGTTTTGCACACATTGTTGCTAATCCGAATATTCAAGACACATAATTACATGGCAGGAGCTAATTTCGTGTGATTCTCTCTCTCTTGCAGTGCGGAGCGGATCCAAACGCGATCGCCCGGGTGCTCCTGCGCTCGCTGAAGCCATCCCTGCATGCTAATGTCGACTGCACAGCGCTCTTCGCCGCAATCGTGAGCCGGCAAGTCGCCGTCGTTCGGCAGCTACTTCAGGTATGCATCATTTGTTTGTACTAGCAGCGATACATGCACACGCTACCTCTTCAGCAAATCGACACTCAACACCATCTTTGGTGACTCATGTCCAGGCCGGCGTGAAGAGGGACACCAAGGTGAGGCTGGGGGCGTGGTCATGGGACACGGTCACCGGAGAGGAGCTGCGCGTCGGCGCCGGTCTCGCCGAGCCCTACGACGCGGTCTGGTGCGCCGTGGAGTACTACGAATCCACTGGCTCCATCCTCCGAATGCTCCTCCAGAACGGGTACTCGTCGGGCGCCACGCACCTTGGTCGGACGCTTCTCCATCATGCCGTCCTCTGCGGGAGCGCCGGCGCCGTCCACACGCTGCTGGCGTCTGGTGCGGACCCTGAAGCTCCCGTGAAGACGTCCCGGAGCACCAGGTTCAGGCCAATTCACATGGCCACGCGCCTCGGCCAGCCGGAGATCCTGCATATGCTGATAGACAAGGGCTGCGACGTGAACGCGAGGGCGGAGGCCGGCGACGCTGCTGCCATCCTGGCCGCGCGCCACAAGCGTGAGGATTGCCTCAGGGTTCTCGTGTCCGCCGGGGCAGACGTCGCGCTGGTGAACTCGGCCGGCGAGTCTGCGGCCTCCGTTGCTTCTTCCGGGGGATGGAAAGCTGGGTTTGAACGCACCGTCCTCGGCGTGCTTCGGTCCGGAACGATGCCTCGGTCGAGCGACCGGAACGTGTTCTCGCCGATGATGTTCGCATCGCGCTGCGGTGACGCGACTGCCATGGAGGTGCTTCTGACTCAACCAGACGTGGACGTGGACGAGCAGGACGCGGACGGGTGCTCGCCTATAATGGCTGCCACCAAGGAGGGAAACGTCGACGCTTTCCGCGCCCTCGTCTTCGCCGGCGCGAACGTGAAGCTGAGTAACAAGCGCGGCGAGACGGCCATTGGGCTCGCGCAGCTGAGCAAGAAGAGGGACCTCTTCGAGCAGGTCATGCTCGAGTTCGCGCTGGAGAAGGGCATGCCGGGAGGCTTCTACGCCCTCCACTGCGCTTCCCGGCGCGGCGACACCGCAGCGGTGCGCCACCTGGCGAGCACGGGCTGCGACGTCAACATCCCGGACGGCGACGGCCACACCCCGCTCATGCTGGCGGCCAGAGAAGGCCACGCGGCCGTGTGCGAGCTCCTGATCTCCTACGGCGCCCGGTGCGACATCCGGACCCCGCGGGGCGAGACGGCGCTCTCCCTCGCGCGGGCGGTGCTGGCCACCGCTCCGTTCAACAAGGCCGAGGACGTGATCATGGACGAGCTGGGCCGGCAGCTCGTCCTCGAGGGCGCTCACGTGTTGAAGCACATCAAGGGCGGGCGCGGGTGGCCGCACGGCAAGTCGCTGCGGATGGTGGGCGCCGCCGGCGTGCTCCGGTGGGGCCGGTCGAGCCGGCGCAACGTGGTGTGCCGGGAGGCCGAGGTCGGTGGCAGCTCGGCGTTCCAGCTGCACCGGCGGAGGAGGGGCGGCGGTGACGCGTACGAGCCCGGGCTGTTCCGCGTGGTGACGGCGACGGGGAGGGAGGTGCACTTCGTGTGCAAGGGCGGCGAGGAGGCGGCGGAGCTGTGGGTGAGAGGCATCAGGGCGGTGACCCGGGCGGTGTTCGACAAGCGAGGGAAGGAGTGATGGTGATCACGTGGTTTTGCTCTGTGTACGGCGTACGCCTGTAGTTTGCAGTAAGCGCGCATGTAAAGAGTAGGGTGACGTGTAGCGTGTAACTGCTGGTCTTCAGCTCGAAGGCTGGCTTTGGCTTGGCTTGCCATGAATTATTTTTGGTTCAGGGACCCGGAGTTTGCATAGCTTGGGTGGGTGTTTTCTTCGCTAAGTTGCTTTAGCTGACTGGCTTATAGTGGCTTTCCTCTGAATCAGTATCTCTGAGAAGTTCCAAGTTTAAACGGTCTCAATATATTTTTTTTGGGAAAAAAAGTATGGAACGAGGGTTCAGGGAGAGGATACCCTGAAGAGAGAACAGACAAGGTAGCAGTGAAGTTGGTTCTCAGGTAGGCAAAGCATTTTGTCAACAGAGAATAACCTAGTAGTGCATGAAAACATAGCAAACAGAAGGACATCAGGTTCTTGCTACAACAGAAGAAACCATGATGATTCGTAGAACAGATTCATGGGCATAATAAACACATTTTCGTCCTCTCAAGTATCAACTCGTGACTCCCTGACCGAAATTACAATAGAATCGAAGTTTCACCTCCAGCACCTGCCATCTTGCCTTGGCCATCACACTTTTGAATTGTAACAGTATACGGCTGCACAACTGCAGTCGCTCAACATCATTGGTATCTGAGTTGTGGAAGGTAAACAGAAAATTAGTTCTGCCACACGGATAGGATCAGTTTCCAGAGATTTCCTTCTCCTTAGCCTTGCA
Source organism: Otatea glauca (assembly GCA_036346275.1). Classification (NCBI taxonomy): domain Eukaryota; kingdom Viridiplantae; phylum Streptophyta; class Magnoliopsida; order Poales; family Poaceae; genus Otatea; species Otatea glauca. Next base: position 36,697,240 of record CM070717.1, read on the forward strand.
CATATCATCTGCCGACTTTATGAACTTCTTGGTCAATTCTTCAACCTGAAGGAAACATAATATGTCAAGTGTTTACTACCACGCAACATATTTACTGAATATCTTCCAGTTACTCACTTCCTTCTCGAGTCGCTTTACATCATCCTTTGGCATACCAGATGCAGATCTCTTTATCGTATCAAGTGCCTGGAAACACAAGGGGAATGCATTAAGAGATATAATGCAATACCAACAATGAGCATTGAAGACAATTGAAATTGAATTCTAGTACATCAGTTTTAGAAAGTTTTCACTCTAGATTAATGCCAGGCCAAGCCAAATTCAGAAAATACTTCAGTACAACGGTGAAAGCTGAAACATTAAGGGAAAAAGATCCTCCACTAATATATATCAGCAAAACTGTTAATAGACCAACTTAGTAGTCTTCAGCACCATTATCTCAGTTAAACCGCAATCATAATGGAATGAAAGATCATATGAACCATCATGAGGTCATAATACTATTGACATGGTTTTTTCGTCCTAGTTCCATTAACAAACCAGAGAATAGCATCAATTATGGTGCAAGTGCTTCTTTCAGTGGATGAAAAAACTTTATCAATTAAGAGAGAACCAGAGATATACAAATAGTCAAGTATAATATGAAAAATGTTAGTAATCTTTGTACATCATAGATTCATAGTTCTCTTAAATGCCGGTTCCAAGTGGAAACAGATACTCAGTGACGATTAACCGAATGGATGGTCCATACTGCGATATTCCAACTAAGGCTTGAAAACATCAATCAACTTAAATCGAAGAATGAAGCATAATGGTATTACAGATTTGCTGCCTACATATGTAAAATGCTGTCATGGCAAGAATTAAAAAAGAGGAAGAAATCAAGATAAGGTCCCTTCACCTTTTGGCGTGCTCTTCTAATACTTTGTTTGAAATCCTCAGCAGATTTAGTAACAACCTTACACAGTGCCTATATTTGGGGAGCAGAAAAACATTAGTTTCAGGAATATAAAGGAAAATTGAGTTTAGCAAATCTTACCTGTATATTCTCCTTTGTCAACCTGAACATGCACATAAATTAAATCAGAAGAAGAAAACAAACTTAAGACTACAGATGGTAAACAAGATGCAAGACCACAGAATAAAGGAAAAACTTGTAATAATGAATGCAAGGTATCACAAGTTTGCAGACAATAATTGACCTAGGAAGTACCTCTCAAATCCCTCGTATGACTACTGACGATAAATCCAGTAAAAAAAATAGAAATTATTTCCGTCCTCACATGTTGGTATACAAGAACTAGTTGCCTGATTTATCAGATGATCACTGAAACACCATTTGTACTTACTAGTATAGAAAACACAGCGAACACCCAACAATATAACATAACTATACACACAAAGTAGAGAAAACACAGCCAGTGATGTAATAATACAACAATACATATAAAGTACAGAGCTACGATGAACAATAAATAGAAACTTTGCAGGCAGCACTTACGGAGGGATAGCTGCAATAATCCTATTGCCATCAGGTGTCGGATTGATGCCCAGTGGTGATGAAATAATTGCGTGCTCAATACACTTCATTGACTGTACAACAATAGATTAGAATCAGTCAAAGGAAGCTTCAAACAGAAGCCCAAGTAGGCGACTACATCAACAGTATGTTATAAATAATGCAATAAGATCAGGGCCATCATAGCATACACATTTACATGATACTATGGCACTGAGGACTTCTATAAACAACTTGTGATGAAAATGACAAATAAGTTTTACAACATCTTGAGGAATTTGCCATGATTCTCTATATAACAAAATATGGATCCGAAAAAGCACCAAAGGGGCATCAAAATGTACCAGTCTGTAAAAACAACAAGGCGAGAAATGTTCTTACACTAGGATCATAAGGCATCACTGACAGGGTATGCGCATCCAGGACAGAAACAACAGCAATTCGATTCAATGCAACTTTAACATCTGCAGTCTCCACCATGATATGGTCAAGCATGCCTGCAGAACATATTTGTTACAGCATTTCTGCAAGAAACCGCACTGTCCAGGAGAAACAATGACATGGCGGAGACGGAAATCACAACCATACCAGGAGAAGCTCTTCCCGTCCGCAATTTACTCAGCTCTCGTGACAGCGCAACGACGGCAGTATCCATTTGTGTAGTGGCAGCCGATTTGACGGTTGGCCCGATATCAGGAACGGCTTCAACCGTATCACCTCGACCATCATCCTCTACAAGTACCACAAACAAATAAACGTGAGTGGTTCATCAAGGAGAATGCTTCAATTTCATCTTTACTATGATCCACATATCCTACAAAGAACTACGTTACCCTGATATGACAATCTCGAGAAAGTAATATCTAATAAAGAAAATACAAACAGGGCCAACTTTAAACAACATCTATGGATGTGAAGGAGAGTCAAGAAGGGCGGATGCGGCGACTCACTCGATTTCTTCCCCTTCGCGAAGCCTCTCCGGGTCTCAAGGAGGAACAGCTGCCTAGGGGCCAACTCTCCGGAGCCGACAAGGGATCCGACGGTCTGCAGGCGGTGGACGGAGGTGGGAGCGGAAGAGGCGGCGGCGGCGGCGGCGGCGCGCAGGGAGAGGGCGGTGAGTGCGGCACCCCGGCGCAGGAGTAGCGCCATGAGGGTTTCGACGGGAAGGGTCTATAGAAGGCTCGGGAGTTCTGCAGGTTTGGCCGGCGAGCGCAGCGGCGGCAGAGAATGGGGAGAAGGGCTTTGTACTTCCGATGGGTTTTGCGCTTTTTGGGGGAGAAGAAGGCAGTGAGTTGGTGGATCGTGTCGTCTGGAGCCCATGGTTGGGTGTAATTGGGCTGTATGAACACATTAGCAGCCTAGCACAATGTTTCGAAATCGAACTAATTAAAATTTGAATATCAAGCTCCGTCTTAGGAGGCCCAAGCTGCTATGCTACGACCTACGAGGACGTAGGAGTTCCATCGTTCCCTGGATTCTTCCTCACTATCTCTCAAACTTCAAAAACTCGTATTTTCTTTATCTATGGTGGGTTCTATCGGACCGTCTCTTCTAGATGACAACGACGACGCCTACGTGAAGATTGACACTGGACCAGGTTGGGTATAAATAAATTCCATCTGACTTTTTTTTACAAACAACATTATTACCAAGTCATAGATCTTATACATCAATGGAGATCGTCAACATTGTACTTCCCACCGTCGTAATTATCAACAATCACGATAACGTTGCAACTAGTTGAGGATGTACACTTTACACGAACAACTATATAGTTTTGTATAATGATTTTGTAACATCGTAAATCCAACACATATATTTGAAATTTTCTAAAAATACAATACAAATAGTTCTAAGATCTTAAAAATCCCAAATCACTGAAATAGAAACCAATTTAATCAACAATTTTGGCTGTTTGAAAATGTGATTTTATAGCATTTCTTAAATTTTTGGAGGTACCGGAGCATACCCAGCACCCCCTAGATCCACCTGTGAGTTACAAGATACGTAGTCTACGACGAGGAAGATAAAGAAGTTCAGTACATTTATTTACTCAAGGACTTAACGGTAACATGCTGATCATCTAGAATTTTTTAATGTAAAAAGTTTGGTACTCATGTACTTTATTTAAGTTATTAATAAAATCAGAGGGTTCTTTTTCTAAAAAAAAGCTACTACAAGGACATTTGTTGGACCTTTGGATTGCAAAGTGTACTAAGGCCGGAGGGCATAGCCAATTTGCCGTAGATCGACATCTCATGCGGCAACTTTTTAAATTTTATTTTATTTTTTCGCAAAAAAAAAATATTTCTATTGATAATCTCTTGTTCAACTTCCTTTTATCCATACGGCCATACCATCGTTCGTAATGTGGCAACTGGCAAGACAATACTCCACATCAATCGCCATGGTACGATGTTGTCACTTCAAAACTATGTGACGTGGCCAAAAATACCATTTTCTAGCTCATAACTAGACTTGCCCTGTGACTTGTTAGCTTTGCCTGGCCACGTCACCACCGGTGATGATATAATCAAAATAGGTATATTTGAAAATAAATTATACGAGAAGTCATCAATAAAAATAAAACAAAAAGAGGATAAATAATAAAATTTGCTTCTTTCTGCAGAGGAAGCACAAACCGTCGTAGGCTTTTCCAACTAAGGTTTAAAATTTTGTTTTCAGACTGTATCTCGGAGGCGACTCTCGTTCGGACGAAATTCAAAAAGCAAATTTCAAATCCGAAATTTTTGGACCGGGATTTCTGAGATTTTTGGCCGAAATCTCGACAAATTTCAATTGAATGAAAAATATTTCAAACTATGTTACAAAATTTTGAAAATTGTTGTGGATAGTCCTGATGCATCGTTAATATTCCCATAAAATTTTTCAGAAGATGATCAAAACTGAGGAATTTTTAAAAATTATGACAGTGCTACTGTCCTAAAGACTGAGTATATGTATTGCTTCCATAGATTTGATTCAGCAACCAAAACATGTTTAGAATTTTTGAAACTTTTAGAAAACGGTTTTGAGGTAATTATTAAGCTCTCCTAAATATTTTGGATCACGATCACACTCGAGCAAATTTATAAAATTCTGACAAAGTTACTGTCTCATTTATATTCCTTTTGCTTTTGATTTTTTTAAAGATAACAAATGAAGATAAATTATTTTAGAATTTTTTTTGTATGATCCTATACTGCTAAATATGGTACCATAAATTTTTTAGAGCATTATCAAGCTTGTAAATTTTTATAAAAATCTGATAGTGCATTTATTATTTTTATAAAATGTCTAAAAAATTCAGTTTTTCAAAAACTTTTCACGGTAGATGACATTCTTAAGAGACATTGTCCCAAATCCGATCAAAGCTAGTCCAAAAAAAACTTGAATTCCTATCGAAATGCCCAATTTTTTGTCAAAATTTCTAAAATATTGCAGCAATTTGAATTTTTTTTCATTTTTTAATCCGTTGGGATTTGTAATCTCATCCCCGACCAAATCTGAAATCTTGGTCAAAACTTCCGAAATTTTGTCGGGATTATGAACATTGTTTCCAACACATTCCCGCCCATCCCATTATCACTAATTCACTCTGCAGCAGGGTTCACAAAATCGAAACCGTGAAATCCGCTAAAAATCGTTAAAAACCAAAGGGATAAGAAATAAAAAAAAATGAAAAGAGATTAAAAAAACTCAAAAACCATTCGGTTTTCAACGAAAAACCACCCGACCAAATGAAATATTCCTACAAGACGTTTTTCGCGCGGTTTTTAACGCATAATTTTTTTTGCAATTTTTTGAATTTTTTTAATTAGAACGGTTTATCAGGCGGTTTTGGATCTCGAGCCGCAGCGGTAAGGTTGAAAACCGCGATTTTCAAACGATTTTTCGCAGTTTTGTGAACCCTGCTCGGCAGACTGCCTGGCGCACGGAATTTCTGTTGTTCATAGAAATCGAAGAGACAAGGTCCCTGAGCTTTTCAGATAGGGGGAACCAGTTTTAGCAATAGAACGCTCAAACCATAGTATTAGAGATACACGTTAGTGTCGCAAGGATATTAGAGATAGAATAAAATTAATTAGGATTTGTATTTAATATGCTTCTTTCTATATATCTAGTGGGTTGACTTAAGAGTTTTAACTCACCTTGTACTGTATATGTACCGAGATTTTTTTACCATTTTAAGACGTACCAAAAATTTAAAGAGTAAAGATAGTAACTTTTGCATTTTTTTTACTACTTCAATGTAAAGTTTTAATACCTCTAAAGATAGTAAAAAAGTATCGTATATGCCAGTGAGGCTCAAATAATACACATATAATTACCCTGTTAAGGGATGAAAACGGACCGGATATTTTCCACCCAATCCAGATTTGGATCTAGTTAGTATCGGATTCAGAAAGAGATTTGACTATTCGACCGGATATAGGACGGGATCTGGATTCAGATCAGATTCGGAGTAGTCAATATTTGGTACATACAGGACGAGATCCGGATATTGGATTTTTTTTCATTTCGGATATCCGATTTTTTTCCGATTCGGATATTCAGCAAGATCCAGCCTATTTATTACATATTTTCCATGATGGCCCATTTGTGTTAACAATTAGTTACTTCTATTGATTCTTAAGTAGCATATTCTTTCTACGATATCTATTGGGTTTGATTGGTATATAACTTGTTATTATGGTCATATACTCGTATGGTTTGATTCAATATATATTATTGTATATATGTATGCATTATCCTTATATCTTTATTCGTTTTCGACACGAATACGTCACGCATCTATCCCTATCCATATCCCAAATAACTTGAATTCGTATCCGGCTAGCCTACATCTGATTCCAAATCTTGAAAAAAAATGAGTTAGGATATGAAAAGAGTACTATGCGTCTGTATTGGATCCGTTTTCATTTCTAGGCGTGAGGCAGATCCGATCTAACAATTGGAAGGGAAAAAAACATGATGGAGCTGAAAGAAAAATAGACGTGCTGACTGGAACAAGAAGAAGCGAATTCGGCCGAAGGAATTCACATGGCAGCGCAGAAGATCAATCTAACCAGAACAAGGATCCCTATCATTAGGATGGCACGGAGAATCGGCTCGGATGGAGGCAGAAACTTTCTTGCGCTAATCGATGTGATTAGCAAGAAAAGACTAGTAGTATTCGTGGAACAAATCCGATCTACTGATCGGAGAGAGAGAAAAATACAAAGATTCGTAAGCGCAGCTCTCAGGAGATCATGGCCCTGTTTAAGACTTAAAAGACAGCTTCAGTTTTTAAAGAGTGGATAAGCTTTCTAAACAGTTCAGTTTTTAAGCAATTTTTGATATAATCTAAAAGGCATATATAACTAACAAAAGCCAAAAACTAAAAACTGAATTGAATCTACTTTTACAGTTTATTGCTAAGGAAGATAAAAAAACAGTTTTTTATAAAAAAACTACAGTTCCCTAAGCAGACCTTAAAACATGGAGATGAAATCTTACCTCCTAGGGGCAGCACTTAGCGAAATTTTGTTACATCTAAACTACAGAGTTTTTCAAAACTACAGAATTTATTACATCTAAACACCCCATAATTTTCAAAAACCATAGTATTTTTGGAAAACCACGGTATTCTTAAAAGCTCCAAAGGCAGAGTGCAGGGGCAGCGTTCAACTCTTCCGTGATGCAAGATCCATATACCATGAAAAAAGAGTTACGGATGAAATAAGAATAAGGATACGTAACAACATGATCCTAAAATCCCGAGCAACTTATTATGCTCATTGAGTTTCTCTCATCAAAGCTCATACTCCAATTACGTTTCTTAAGTTATATTTTTCTTTAAGCTTCCATTGTCATTTCAAATGTTTATAATGTTGTAAAATTATGCCTGCAAGATGAGAGGTGCTTCCATGCTTCTTTTTTTTTTTACCGTTGCACAAATATTCAAGTATAAATGAAAGGTAGATAGTGATTACTTATCCCTTCGCTAGCTTCAAGATTTATGCAACTTATATTAAAAAGGAAAGCATCGAAGCACTACTCTTCATTAGTACATTCTTAAATATATAAATTATTGATTCTACAAAAATTAAAAAAATTCTAGCCACGCAAATTCACGAACCTCTTAAAAACTCCGAAGGCAGAGTGCAACGGCGAGCATTCAACGCCATATGCTTGCCTCCTCGTGCTGGTCGTCGAATTGAAGCTCGGGCCACTTCACGATTATTATGCGCACCTGTCAATTAAAGAAATTGAAGTTGTAAGTATTCACAAGTCACAACTATTACTTGCCATAGATTCACTTCTACCGAAGAGGCTGCTGCGCAACACAGACCCAGTGGAAGAGCCAATAGTTACATCAGAAGCTGTACAGCGCATACTTATCAATTGCACACTATGCTATATTGGTTTAGCTTTTAAAATAATACATTCTGATACCTATTCATACCGACGTACTATTTTAGATTTAATATAATAATATATATTTATAAGTACATACATGTTTAATCATATATATATATACATCAAATTTCACTTATGATATTACTCGAAATGCATAGTATAAAATATAACATATAGTTCGATAAAAGATATTATCAATTCCACATGTATGCTGGTATCGTATGGTATCAAAGACGGTATGACTGGTATTATACTGATATGACCGGTATCGTGGCTGGTATGATACATAATGTTACTTTGTATCGTTTTATATGCCGAAATGGTATATACTGGCCATACCGACCGATACGGATACGGTACAATAATTATGGGACTATAGCATTCCTAAGCATAAAAGGAAGATCTCGTTCTTAATAGTTACTAGATGCATATGCGCGGCCCCACGCCGCGCACTTGCGCTGCGACGCCGTGGGAGGGTGAGTTTCTAGGTAATCAGTGAAATTTAACTACATCAGTAGTATTATCAGAATTCTTAAAAATCGTACAAGTTTTATCATGCTTTAAAATTTTTATGGTAGCTTAGGCATGCTCTCAAGGCCCTCCTCAAAAAGTTTCGAAAATTTTCAATATGCTTTAACAGCTCAATTAAATCAGCGAAGTTGCTTTAAATGAATTAGCACCATTGCCAGATTTTTTTAAAATTGCACAAGTTTGATCATAATCTGAAATTTTTATGGTAGCTTAGGAATACTCTTAGGACACTTCTGAAAAAGCTTAAAAAAATTAAATTCGTTTGATGGCTTTGTAAAAACAAAAACAACAAAATTTAAACGCATTCAGAATTTCTAAAAAGCGCACAAGCTTAATCATGCTCCAATTTTTTTATGGTAGCTTATGCATGCTCTCAGGACCCTTATAAAAAAGTTTCAAAATTTAGAACTTGATTTATTATCTCAATTATATCAGTGGAGTTGCTCTAAATGCATCATAGCATTGCCAGATTTTTTAAAAAATCGTAAAAGTTTGATCATGATCGAAAATTTTTATGGTAGCTTAGGCATGCTCTGAGGACACTTATCAAAAAGTTTCAAAAATTTCTAACATTATTTGTTAGCTCAATTAAATTATCAAAAAAATTACCTTAACCGGTGAAAAGATCTAAACATACTTACCTATTTTTTATGGGCTTTCATGGAGGGAGGACACGTGGAGGGCTCCCTCACCGATAACTCTATGGAGTATAATAAAGGTAGTATTCCGTTCTAGGTACAGGGATCAAACAAGTCATACAATGCAATATATTTGATAAGCGAAGCCAAATAATATTAGTACAATCAATTTTTGTTAATATCTAAAGGGCTAAAATACAAAATTTGAGATACGAGAGGGCCATGGCCCTGATCAGCACCCCCTTTGTCCGCCACTACACGAACCGTGTTTGGTTCTGTTTGCCATTGCAGTGGTTTTACATAATAACTTCTTTTCGACTTTTGGATGTATCAATTAGTCGAAATCATTTTTTCTTGAGCCGTATCAACAAAATCTTACCCGATCAGTAAATATTTCTATAACTAACTAAATTCCGCCATCGAGTCAACCACAAAGTGCCCCAGAAAGTGTAGTCGATGCAACAAAATCAAGGTATCGGATCAACCTGGACAACATTTGGATCAACCTAACAAGATTTTAGTGCTTTCGGAATACTTGGAGTAGGGATGAAAACGGAACGGAAACTTTCTAACCGTTCCGAGGAAAACGGAAACAGAAACTTTTTTTTTGGGAACTGAAACGGAAAGTATCGGTACGGAAACGAAAACAGGGGAGTCAGTTCCAACGGAAATGAAAACGGAACAGAAATTCCGTATAACTCTAATCGGAATTTCCGAACCGAACTAGGCCTAGTATTGGATCAACCGGTCTAGCGACTCAAGCGGTAAAGCCCAACCCACCAAGCAGTCAAGCACCGAAGCACCAACCGGAGGCAAGGCAACCCTAGCCCTAGGACTCTCAGGCTCTCACTCTGCCTCAGCACTCTTAGGTCCCTCCCGAGCCGGCCCCCACCGCAAGCCGCAGCGGCGCCACCCCCGACCGACAACCCCCACCGCGCCGCCGTCACCCCATCGCCCTCCCATCCTCCACCTCGTCGCCCCCACTGCACTGTCCCCTACCCATAGACCGCAGCAACGCCACCCCCACCGCGCCGCCCTCGATCGGCGGCTCCCACCACGCCGCCGCCACCCCCTCGTCCTCTCGTCCCCCACCGCGTTGCTCACACCGTGCCACCCCCGCCGCCACCCCCTCGTCCTCCCGTCCCCAACCGTGTTGCCCCCCGCCACCACTTCATTCATTGGAATTTCATTCCCATTAGTCAGCATAACAAAGGTATCGTGATGATTTTATCACCATATCCAAACTATTTCAGTTGATCAGAAAGGATTGACTTATTTTTGTTTGAAATATGACAGCTTCACTTCCTATCTAGCTTTGTTTCATACATAGAAGACAGAAAGTCTGGGCTCACAACACAAGCTTTTCTTAATCATGCCTGTACTTCTGCCAGAAATGCGAGGGAAAACAGTACTGAACCAAGTTCAAACATTACTTTGAAGGTTTGTTAGTTTAGCTGTATTAAAGTTCCATGGACCATTAGAATGATATCCATTTGACAAAATCGTAAATGATGCTTGTAAATAAACCATTAAAATATTTGGTTCATTCTAACAAAAGTTTTGCTTGATGGCTCATAGATATATGTGCAGTTGCTTGATACCAATGCTCTTCTACACTATTGTTTTTCGCTGTGCAATCTGTCACCGAGACATTCTACAATCGGAACCAACACCCAATTCCAGTAACATTATTCCATGTTATATTGTTGTTAGTGATATTAGTTTGTGTCTTCGCATGGAGATTTTCAAGAGAAGCATTTTGGGACAATGGTACAGTATCAATCTAAGGTCAAACCGTTGAGGAATGCAATCATATTGCTGGGACCTAGGCTTGGGCCGCTGCAATATATTCGTGGTAAGTACTTTTGAGTTAATGCTTGCTGTGTTAGTTGTTACTATAGTGATAAAGATATAGACACTCCATTCTGAAAAAAAATGATATCGATACTTAACTATGAAGTATGAACTAAATTTAGATTAATAGCTATAATTAACAAGAAGTGCGGGTTTGCAACTGTGATGACTGATGATAATCCTACTGCAGCCAATTGCTATCTTGTTCTTAGACATTGAATTTGTTGATCTTGAGCCTACTGTGATATGAGTAGTATGCTTTGTTATAATCCAATTGTATGTTGATAGTGAAACTATCTATGTTTGTTATTATACTATGATGTGTTGACTGTTTTTGAGGTAAACAATGTTTATATGTCCTTATTCATATCATACTTAATATTGGCTAATGTTATTAAGATGTTATTCTGTGTAACTATAGTATCATTTAAAGTTGGTATGTTTAGAACTTTAGATAGATTATGTACTATGAGTTTGGAACTTTGGATAGATTATGTTCTGTTTTCTTGTGGAATATTCCGTTTTTGTATTCGTTCTGTTCCGTTCTGCATCTATTTTCGTCACTATCCGTTTCCGAGATTTTCGATTTCGTTTTCATTACCAGGAAAAAAAATATAAAAACGAAAACAGAACAATTATTTATCGACCATTTCTGTTGTGTTTTCATCCCTAACTTAGCAGGCGGAAGGCAACTAGCCATGTACCAGTACAGTAGTACAGTAGCACGTAACGCGGCAGCCTAGCTGGGCACGAGCCCGCGGGGCCGCGGGAGGCGTGGCGTGCGGCGGCAACCGCAACGACCGCGTGGAGCCGGCTCGGCAGGGCGTCCCATCAGATTTCGACCAGAATTCACGAAAGCCACGGCCGTTAGAAGCGACCGCTGGGCGCCGGGTCACGAAGAATACGACGACGCGACAGGGAGAGATCGTTGGCTCGGTCTCGGTGGGTGGGTCGCGGCGTTGGTGGGACGGGTGGTGAGGCCGCGCGAGTGATGCACGGAGTTAGCTACGTGCAGCCTGCCCGCCGCGCGGGGTGCGGATGCGGCCCCCCCGACCCGACGGCACGGCAAGCTCGCCGCGCTGGGCCGAAGCGTTGACCGCTGGGCTAAATCTCCCGACACGTGTGGTTCGCGCGTCTCTGGCCAGTGGCCCACCGCGCCCAGCCGTGCCGTGACCCGCAGACCAAATTTAACGTGCAACCGCACGCAAAAGCGACACAAGCAAACCATACGATGAGCACCTCGCGTTCCTAGCAACTACACGCTAGCAAAGAGCAGCGCGTCAAAACACTCGTCCAAGTCAGGATAGCAAAAAGATCAACAACAGCGACGCTTCTTTTTTGATTTTTTTTTTGACGGAAACAGCAACGCTAGTAAGAACACGTTAGCCACCTCACCCTGGGCCTGCAGCCCTGCCCCAACTTCCGGGCAGGGATGAACGGCATGAGCTATCGCCTATCGGGCGTTGGGGGTGCATCCGTGCATGCGTGTGCAGCGCGGCGGGAGACTTGGTCCAACGTACGTACGACGCTGTTTGCCGAGCCCCGCGCGCGAAGAAGTCCGCGGCGAGATGTCACGACTCGACTAAATATCGCCGGTTCGTTTCAAAAAGTCTTGGAATGTCTACTTCCTCTCGCCCTAAGCTTTCTTGCAGCGACGACTGGAAAATTTCAGCGAAACGATCTACTTAGGACTATGTTTGGAAGCTTAAAGCTTGTTTCAGTTTCTAAAAAAACTAGTAAACTCTCTAAACAGCTCAGCTTTTAAACAGTTTTTTTGTATAAGCCAAAAGCCATATATATAACTAACAAAAGTCAAAAGCTGAAAGCTGAACTAAACTTACTTTTGTAGCTTATTGCTAAGAGAAATTAGCTATTTATTAAATGGTCTCGTATAAAAAGTTATAACCTTTTTTCTGCTCAGAAAGCCAAAAACAACTTTTTAGAAAAGCTACGACTCCCCATTCCCGTGTGATACATCAGCGGAAGCCTAAGTTTTTTTTTGCCCGTCACGGTGTGTGTTGTTTTTTCAAATATGGTCTTTATACGAACGAAAGCAGTGGTACGTGTCACCTGTCGCGCTCTTGTACTGCAATACCTCGCCGGTGCCGCGGATTGGTAGCTCTGCATGTCTTTGTCGAGCAGCCATGCCTCCGCATGCTAGAACATGTGATTAATTTGGTAAGTGATTAAGTGTGGATGTAACGCCGAGCAATGGCAGCTCGGCAAGCCAGTGAATGTGGTGCAAGCAAAGGAAGCTTGGCAGGCAAGTAGGAGGCCGTTGTCGTGCTGCCAACATCTCGCTGCAGTATGAAAGTGTGGCATGTGACACGAGTCATCTGCAATTGATTTCACGGTCAGGAGTGAGAGTACGAAGGATCATATTTGAAAAAAAAGGTTAGTTGGGTAGGGGAAAAAAAAGGGTAGACTTCACGTCAGCGGACAACCAGCTAGTTGTCCCTCGTTCAAACCTACCGAGTGACTGAATTCTGTACTGCTGTTCGTGCCGCGGTGATGAGGCTGTGGGAGAACATGAAGACCCTATTCGGGGACGGCGGCAACCTCGGCTGCTTGCCTCGGATTGGGAGGAAGGTATCCAGGGATTCTGACTCTTACCCGGTGGAGCCTGGTAAGTTTTGTGTCCCATCTTGTTCCGTTTTGTGGATAATTGGGCTGTACTTTGGTGTTGCATCTGGAACTTTTTTCTTCTGCTCCCCTTGCTCTAATTCGATCAGTTTGCTTCTAGGATTTCGTAATTTTTTGCTTTCATCGTACTCAGATGAACAGAAAGGATCGGGCGGTCCTGCTGCGGAAGGAGACACCGTCGAGGTGCCGGAAGTGCCACTACGCGAGATGAACGAGATAACCGGCTTCTTTGCAAACGAGAAGCTGATCGGGCAGGGATCCTACGCGAAGGTGTACAGGGTCGTGCTGCGGAACACGAGGCCTGCCGTCGTCAAGAAGCTCGAGAAGCCCTCGAAGCACGCGTCCAACGTCGTCTTCCTCAAGCAGGTGTGTGTACATCTCGGTGCTTCGGCACGCACTCGATCGTCCATCGATCGCTTAGCTAGTTCTTGTTGCCATCTTCATCAGAGTTGAAACTTGAAACTGAAGCACTCCTCCTACCAGCTTTCGGTCGCGTCAAGGCTGAAGCACGACAACTTCGTCAGGCTGCTCGGGTACACGATAAGCGGCGACCTCCGCGTGCTGGTCTACGAGTTCGCCGCAATGGGCACCCTCCACGACGTCCTGCACGGTACAAGAAACCAGTACCAAACACTGCGACCATTCTTAACTTGTAGTATTATACACGTCCACGCCGACCCTGATCTGAACCACACTGTCAGGGCCGAGGATAGGTCAGGCGCAGGAGCCGGAGCCCGGCACGCCGGTGCTGAGCTGGGAGCAGCGCGTGCGGATCGCGCTCGACGCGGCAAGGGGTCTCGAGTACCTGCACGAGAAGGCGCCGCCGGCGATCACGCACAAGGACGTGCGATCCACCAACGTGCTGCTGTTCGAGGACTTCAGTGCCAAGATCGCCGACTACAACATGTTCAGCCAGGCCGCCGACATGGCGCGCCTCAACCGGTCCACGCACACGCTGGGGTCCTTCGGCTACCAGGCGCCGGAGTACGTGGCCGATCCATCTTGTCCGCGTCGTTGATCGCTTCCTGGGAGTTTGAATTGCTCCACTTTGCTTGCTTTAATTCTGATTGAAGATTAATTTGGGACTGTTCAGGTATGCCATGACGGGTCAGATGACAGACAAGAGCGATGTCTACAGCTTCGGAATTGTTCTTCTGGAACTCTTGACGGGGCGGAAGCCGCTGGACCGGACGCTGCCGCAGGGTCAGCGAAGCCTGGTCAACTGGGTAAGCGTGCTGTTTTTCCTACTCTTTCTCTGAACTCTAATTCCCTTTTCCATCCTACTATAAGGGTGAGCATTTCTTGTTTGTATGGTCTACCCACCCCCATTGAACATACGCATCCTAACTAAAAATGCTGACGAAATTGGTCTCATTTAAGTGAATCAGCTCATCTTCCCAACTTCTTGTGAACCATTCTCTGTCTTTTCTAAACTAACAAGATGAGAACAAGATCAAGTGATTCTTTCTTAATGGGAGGCTTAACAAATACTGAATGCACACTAATCAAGATGCGATTTGTTTGTAATACTTCAATTAATTCAACAGTACCTGCAACCAGAAACTTCTAGCCCCCAGATTATTAAAATTTTATGGAGCTGACCTTCCAACGGTGACAAGAAAGAATGGTAGTATAATTCAAGGCAGTTAGCTATGATGCAGCAAAGGAATAATATTTGTTTTTCTTAGGTAGTTTTAAACTAAAACTCTACGATCCAGCTAAACACAAAAAACAGCGGCAATTGGAGCCTGTTATGCTTTTTTTTAAAAGAAGCAGCAGCCAATACCATCACACATTGTAGCACATTGCTTACCAGAAATTTAGATCATTCTGAAAGAATTGAACTAACTCCTAAAAAAAGATATAAATAATTCAACTAGCACCCACATTGCATTTTCCTTTTACCATCAAATGATCAAAGCAATCTTTGATGGATTACCTGCTCCCACTGATACATCAGGCAACTCCATTGCTGACTGAAGACAGAGTTCAGGAATGCATCGACCCGAATCTTGGCGACCAGTATCCAACTACCGGAGCTCTCAAGGTCTCTCACTCCTCCTGGTCACATCTTGCATTGGTTACACTTACACCTGAATCCATCTCTGGTGCAGGCATTTACTAATTGTTGGCATGGCCTAACATGCAACTGGTATTGTGTCCTGCAGCTAGGGAGGATCGCGGTACAGTGTTTGCAGTACGACCCGACCTTCCGGCCATCCATGGGCACCGTCGCCCGCGTGATCAACTACGCCGTCGTGCGAGACCAGCAAGGGGTGGTCTGATGATATACGCGTATGGAGAGAAGTTTTGCCGTCGTCCATCTATTCCTGTGTATCGACCGTGCACTTATTTTGCGATTGTTTTTAATATTTTTTTAAAATTACATAAATAATATATTTTACAGATGTATCATACTAACGTCATTTGAAATGGCGATAGTGCATCTGTCGCTATTTTAAACAGCGACAGAGACCTGTTCTATTGGCAACAGCCCTCTGTCGCCTCACCAATTCAAATAGTGACAGAGGTAATTTATTTTTTAAAAAGTTGTAATTTGCAAAGAAATGTTTATGGAACGGGGATTTGTTTGTGCAAATGCACATCGTGAGTTTTTTTGTCCCGCACTCCGCCGAAATGACATAGGGGAAGTTAAGAAAAATTACAAGCGGTTTTGTCATCGGATAGTGAAATTCGTTGTGGGCATAATACCGTAATGTGATGTTTAGTGTTAGAAGGAACGGATCGAAGGATGGTATAATATTTCATAGTGAAAGCGGGGAGTACACGACACATATAATTCAGATTGGTGCCGATGTTGACCTTACTAGTTCTACGGTACAAATGACCATACAAAGGGACAACGAATATAAACTACGTGGAAGATAGTTGGAGGCATTTCGCAATTGGAAATAGGGGTACATGGATGCCACGCTATGGGCGGAAGCCACTAGAGGTCAAATGTGTAACCGTACAGTACCCACTTGGAGTGCTAGTCGTTTGGGCGGCGTGGACGTGGCTGGCTGTCACGATAGTGGCAAGCATAGCTGCAGTTTGCTTTCCCACAACAGCAATGGTGAGGTAGTCACTGCCGAGGTGGACCACCTCTTCGTTGTTCCTCTCCATAATCCTTTCACACCATAGGTGGTCGTTCTGCCTATGGAGCTCGATGTTCTGCCAACAGAGTGCTTCGTTGTTGTTTCTCTCTACTCGTAGTAGTTTTTGTATGTCTTGGAGGCGTATTAGGACGGTGTGGATATCCGCAACCTGGAGGTTGGTGACTGCTCTATCCGCCATTGTAATTGCTTCAAGAAGCTCGGCTAAGGCACATGGGTTATATATAGGTCGATAGACATGGCAAAGAAATGCAGTAAGGGCGATGCTATTTTGTTGTCAATTTCGTCTGAGAAAGAGGAGGGCAGCGTGTTGTCAAATCGGGCTGACAAAGCAATGGCTAGTGTATTGTCACTTCGCTATGAAAAAGCTGGGGCAGCATGTTGTCGAATAGGGCTAACAAAGCAATTGTCAGTATGTTGTCACTTCGCTCTGAGAAAGTGAGGGAGTATGTTGTCTCGTCAATCTGACAAAGTGAGTTCAGACGAATGCAATAAATTTGACGTAGAAATGCAATAATTGAGAACAATAATTTGACATACAAATGCACTAGTTCAAAACAATAAATTGCGTACAACAGTCAAATTCTATACACCAGTTTTATACATAGAAGGCATACCCTAATTTTACATACAAACTGCATTACACCCATACAACCTTTCACAGCTTCTGCACCGTTGGACAATATTTGAAAGCGTGGCCTGTCTCCTTGCAAAGTGAACATTTCTTGACTTGACGATCACATTCCGTTGCGTCAATGTCATTTCTGATACGCCTTATCTGTCGACGTCCGACGCCCTTTAGCCTCCCTATGTCGGGAACCCACCTTGTATCCTCCCAACTCTGAAGCTCCATGAAGGAACCGATCACACGAAAACCGTACATTTCTCCACTCCAAGTTGTCGTCACCACTTCCTTCGTGAAGAATTCTGAATGAATATACCTGGATCCATACGCACTGTCGAGTAGATAGCCATGACATGTGCGCATGACCTGTGTAACAGATGGGCTTGTTGCATGTGCAGACACATGTTTGCCTCCGAATGATGCACTCTTTAACAATTGTTCATTTGTTCATCTCATGGCCGACTTTGTCTCTGTACAATACCTCAAAACGAAGCTCCCTCATGCCCATCTTCAATGCTCTGTTCGTCTCCCCCTTCTTGCCTTTATGTTCCATGTATGCACTGATCATCTCAGAGTATTTCACAACAGGATCATTCATACGGACCAACGCCTTAGCATGATGATCCACAAAGTACTTAGTGATGCCATGAAGAACTCTCACCACTATAGCTACCAAGAGAAGGGGCCTCAGACCCCACATGACCCAGTTGTACACCTCAGTCAGGTTTGTCGTCATGAACCCATACCTGGCGACATCGGTGTTGTAAAGCAGAGACCACTGCTCCCTAGGCTCATACTCTATCCACTCGGAGAAGCATTTCGTGCCATGTCCGTTCCTCCGAACCAACTGTGGAGGGTCTGTGGGTAACTCTTCAAGCGCTGCTGGGGACTCCCCTGTGGCAAGCGCTGCCTTTATGGCTGTAAACGAGTTGAGCTCGAGCGAGCTTGGGCTCCTAGGCTTGAGCTCAGTTAGGGCTCGAGTCGAGCTCGAGTTAGGATCCGAGCTTGAACCCAGTGTAAGTTCAAGCTCCATTTAGTTTTGGTGATTAATACTTAATTAATAATTAATAGCAAATCTAATTATTATGAGACTAACATTATTATTGAATTTATCTTTTATTAGTCTCATTTGGATGAAAGGATGGAATTATCAAAAGTATGTATCAAATGTAACTTTGTTAATTCTAGATGCATACTTTGAATTCAAGTTAAAGAGTGAACTCTACGGTAGTTTCAACCTTAAGATGTGCATTTTATTTCAAATTTCATATATACATGAATGTACACATTTTGGGTGAGTTCATGCTTTACCTTGAAATTTTAATAATATTGATCCCTTTCATCTTGCCACATAAATTAAGGATATTTACTTTGAAACAAATCCTTGAGTATATAAAACTTGTGTAGTCGTAGTATACTCATGTCAATATAGGATAAACTCCAAAGAAATCTAAAATTGCATATGTGCATTTTGTTTCAAGTTCAATTATATATATGCACACATTTAATGGAGTTTATTCTATGTTTGATAGTCTTAATAGTATTGATCCATTTCCATCATTCTATATCAATTGGATCATTACTTTGAAACCCGTCAAATTGAGTATATGAAGCTTGTGTAGTTGAAATATACTCATAACAATTTAAAATCAATTTAAATTGTATTTGGTTTGTCGTTCAATCATAAAAAAACTAGATCAATGAATCTAGACTTTCCATCATATGTTGATGGTATGCTTTGTTGATTAAGGACAACCGAATGTGATTGAGTATATGAAGCTTTAGTAGCATTAGTATTACTCAAGATCAATTTAATTTAAATCAATCCTGGTTTAGGTTGTCGTCAATCATCAAAGGAGTAGATCAAGGGATCTAGGCCAACCATTATGTGTTAATGGTATGCGTTGATGATGGGACAACCATGTATGTTGGACTAATATTTTCAATGAGTTATGAAATAGGTTAAGTCCAACTTTGATGAAGACTTTGGATGACATATGTGTTGATGGTCATCAAGTCAAGACTCGGGATAAAGGATGTTATCATGGGTTGATGAGCATCAAGGAAGGATCATGAAGCGAAGAGAAGAGTTCATCATGTGTTGATGAACAAAGACAAAGACTCGCACTTGGAGAGAGGATGATTGTCTTCATTGAAAGATCCAAGTGGGTGCGCGAGGCAAATGTATAACTAGCATAGGGCTAATGATATGTTCAGTCTTTTACCGGTCTCGTGTTTGGTTGGAAGGCCGGGTTGCTAGTATAGGTTGCCATACTATTAAGAGGGGTCGAGTCTTATAGCTTAAGTCTCATCATGTGTTGATGGCTCAATCATGTTTGCTTTAGCTCACACTCTCTTGATTTGGTTTTTGCATTGAACAATTATTTGCGAATATGTTTGGCAAATAATTGTAGCTCATACTTGCTATCTTATTGGTTTGATTCTTTGTATGGAGCAATTATTTGTGAATGTGTGAAATCTGGATTTGTCTAGAAAAGTCAACACTACAGCCGTGGTGTGGCCGATACTACCGCAGGTCTAGTACCGCCCCCCTGAGGCCGGTAGTACCGCTCGATCAGTACTACGCCCCTCAAGGATGGTAGTTATTTTCCAGAGGTGGATTTTCACGGTGTTTTCTGAGGCCAACACTACCGCTAAATGGGTACGGTACTACCGTAGGTTCGATAGTACCGCCCCTGAGACCGATAGCTATTTTCCAAATCATGTGTTGCTCATGTTTTCTCTGGCCGATAGTACCGCAGGTAGAGGCCGTACTACTACTCGGGCAGTACTGAGCAGTATTACCGTCCTATATGGGTGGTAGTACCAGGGTACTGTAGCAATAGTTAGTACCTTGTGCATTTAATGCTCAAATTCGACCGTTGGCCTGGAGGTCGATACTACCGGCCTACATGGGCGGTAGTATCGGATTTGCTGATTTCTGCAGGTTTTGCCTTTAAACGACTAGTTTTCTTTGGGGGTCTATAAAAGGATGCCTTGGACTGTCATTTGAGGGTGGCTGGTGTTGTTGCTCATTTTGGTAGAGTTGTGCATGTGTTGCACTCTCCTATTTGTATTCTTGAGCTAGAGTGAGCATCTCCTCACAAATATGTATGTGTTGCAATTTGTGAGCAAGAAGAGTGATCTATTTGCATGTGTTGCATTTAGAAAAGGATTGAGAGATCCTTATGCATATGTTGCACTTGTAGAGGAGTCGTGTGCATGTGTTGCACTTGGTGAGGATCAAGTAAGAGGCTTGACCTATTACTCTTGGTATTTGCTGACATCTAGACGGCATGGAGGCATCGGGTCCGGTGATCTTCTCAAGAAGCTTGTGAGAAGGCCTGGTGAGCTGTGAAGGTTGAAGCTCACCTACCTGGAGCGGAAAAAGCTACCTTTAGTGGATTCAAGGTACTTGGCTTAATTCGTGGAGCTGGTCCAATTTGTTTGGGCTTACCTCAACGTGGATTAGGGAAGACTGACAAATCTTCGAACACCACGGTAAAAAGATTGTGTGTCAATTGTGGTTTGATTTCTATTGCTCATTTACATTTTTGCAATTTACATTCCTAAAATTAAATTGCTTGCTTGTCAACCTAGGATTATAAATCTTGTTCATAGACTTAGATTGTTGGTGTACTTAGTTGAGACTAGATGATTTAGGCTTTAATTGGACAAAACTGCTTTGATTTACGCTTCTGCATATAAATTAGGTTTTGGCCAAAGTGTTTTTAGAGAAGAATTTTTAAAACCACATATTCACCCCCTCTAGTTGGCATCCTCGATCTTACACCCAGGCTCAAGGTCGGCTCGGTTCAAGCTCGAGGTCGGCTCGGTTCAAACTTAAGTAGGCTTGAGCTCAGCTCGAGTAAGCTTGGTAACAATAAATAATTAAATATGGACTATTTTTCAACAATAAAAAATACTCGAGCTCGTGCCTGGCTCGAGTAAGCTCGATAAAAGTTAATATATAGTAATATTTAATAAATAAATTGTAAATCTACCAGGCTCGGGAGCTATTCGAGCTCGACTTGCCGAAGCTTGCGAGCTCAGGATCAAGCTCGATTTCAACTCGTTTGGAGCTCAAACCAAGCCTAGACCGAGCCGAGCTCGAATAGGTCACGAGCTCGAGCTTTGTTTATAGCCCTAGCTGCCTTCTTCGCTACCTCCGCTATATACCTTACTGTTAGCTCGTCCAACTTCCTCCATAGTGCATCGAATTTTTTCTGCTGGTTCAGATCGCACAGCCCCTTGAATAGCTTTGTAATTTCTTTGTTCCTAAACTGTTTGTAGAAATTGGCATCTATGTAACATTTGCACCACCTACTTTGCAAATCAGGCTATAGATGTGGCTCATCTGGCTCTTGCTGCAACTGCATGATCGCCTTCAACAGTCTGGAATGCCGATCATGTATGACACTCTAGGCCGCTGACCGACGACGCCAGCTTTAACGTTCCTTAGAAACTAGAGCTATCTATCTATCAATATTTAGCCCTTGTACTTCCCTGTTAGAAATGTCCAGTCCACACAAAGCAACGGATAGCAATATCTGAAGGTGTTGATGCATGCACTGAAAACAAAGAATGGGCGCTTTAGTATCATCTTCCCAAGGAAGCGCTGTGGATGCTGCTCACAAATATCGACATAAGTCTCATAACTCATTTCCTTGATCACTTGAAGCATACATGGCAGGTTCTGATAGGAATCTTAGTACATCCTAAACCTTGCTTCTAAGGTCTTTTGCTTCGCTCTCCAAGCCTTGGCATAGCTTATGGTGTAATGGAACCTCTGCTCTATTGCAAGTATGATGGCACTTGCTTCAAATTCAGATTGCCCACAATCTTCTTATACATTGCATTCACAATAAAACCTGAAGAGATGTTTCTATGCGATTGCATAGACTCCGTCTGCATGCATTTGTGTGGAACGACTATAGAGCACTTTCAAATAGTGTCCCACTTAGGTTGGTACACATGGACACCCCATAGGCAACCCTCCATCTCGCATCGTAAACCTGCGAATCTGACTTGACAAACTTAAAGGTTCTCGCAGTGACACTGCCCATACTATTATTGCTTCCTGCACCTCCCACATTTCCTGTAAATCGCTCCTTGCCTCACCTCATTCTGACCATACTCCTATGCAACACCTTCACCCTCATTGACCACCAGCTTATCAAACTGGTATTTCTCAAACTCCGCAGGGAAAGGCTTTTCATCAGATAAAGCTTAATAGTCATGGCTCTCAGCCTCCATCGTTTCCACCAACTCTTCAATCTGTTTTCCACCGTTTAACACACACATATGTTCCTGCACCTCCGCAATTGGAACATCAACTTCCTCGACTTGCACTCCCTCTTGACCCGAACTCAAATCGTGCCTCACTAAGCATTTTGCACTTCGGCTGCTCTCCCCAACTTCCTCTGGTTTAACACTGATAGCCTCCTCCTGTGTCACATGGCCGGCATCGACTTTCTGAAATGCTTGCGCCAACAGCACTAATAGCCATCCTCACTCACTCGCCAAATTTACGTACAAGCCCCACGACTTCGGCCTCTTCAGTTCCACTAACTCCCGGTACGTACAATCCCGTCTCCAACAGCCTACCCCGTGCAACTTCAGATCATGCAACTCACGGCCCAACGAGAATAGGTGGTACAGCCATCTCATAACCATACTCTATGGACGCTCCCTTGCACATAACAGGCTAGCCACCACACTTGAAAAATGGTCCAGTTCCACCCCTTGTGCACCCATGTGTGGAACATCTTCTCCATAGTGTATTTCAAATTGTACTCGTTCATCCATACCTATCGAGCATTTCATCAAATTGTTATTACATACACAACATAACGTCATCTTGTCTATTCTACACTATATGAAACGAGTATTGCAAACATTCATAAATTTAATTTTTGAACTACATACTACCTCCACGTAATTTTTATAATTTTTAATGTCCAATCCAATATATCTTACGCATTACAAATACTACTACAAATTTTAAAATGCCTAAATATCTACGCAACTATTGCTACTCTATACAACTAATTACTTATAAATGTAATTAATCTGGTCGTTAACTCATATTTCAAAACATAATTGACAAAAGTAAAAATTATACCTGCAATGTTGTCAACGACTTCCTTCTCCCCTTCCTCCTCTTTCCCCTCTTTTCCTCCTTTTTTTTCTTCTCCTCGCCCTCTCCCTTTCTTTCTCTCGCTGGTAGATGTGAGAAAACACAGTCGTTCTGGCCAAAGCATGCACTCTGCCAGCTTTTAGCGTTTCTCTGTTGCTATTTTAAATGGCGATAAAGATCTGTCGCCATTTGAAATGACGACACAAACTACTGTCGTTGGCAACAGGTATTTTCACCATTTCAAATGGTGTCAATAGGGTAAATTTTTAAAATTGTTTCTTGATATATTATTTCTGTAATTTTTTAAAAATATATTATTAAAAAATCCCGTCTTTTGCTATGTAAGCTAGATAGCATGTTTGAGCAACAGTTCTTGCAATCAGAAACATCTTTGAAGAGTTCTCGGATTAATTTAAACTTGTAAAGGTCTTCCTGTAGGCAGTCCATAGAAACAACCCAGAACATTTTTTTATGCTCATTTCTGAAGAACAAGCACATGTGTACATGATAGTGATAAAACACTCGTCTTTAGATTTTTTTTTTGGGTGAAGAAACGTATATTATCAGGCAAATGCTGAGAAGAGCACTGAACTCGTCAGGAAAATCAGCTGTGGTGTATAATGGTACAAAATACAAATGCTCAGCACAAATGGAGACCCCCGTTAACACAATATTGAATACATCAATTTCGACAAAAAAGAAGAAGAGATAATTATCGTATCATATTAGTGATTTTCTGTGGGATCACATGTCCCACCCCGCATATGTTGCCCCAAGAAAGTTGGGGCAAAAAAGAAAAGAATAGGATGGCCTCAAATGAAGTTTTGAACATATAGATATTTCTTTTGCTTTTACAGTTTACGAGAGAGTTTATTTTACTGTATCATGCTACATAAAATTTGTTGTTCACGGCAAAGAGAATTTCTTTTATAGCTACCTGCAGAACCAAAAGGAAACGATTACATCAACGCTCTTGAGAATTAGATTTCTCATAAAGTTAACAATTCATAGTTTGACAAGATGAATATAGCGCCAATTAACAGAACATATAAAGTGTTTGGCTTTGTTGACAAATAAGCAATATAGATTATTAGGTTGCTGTAAGCCTGTAGGATCACTTTAGGTTTCATTTGGTTCAGTGAACCCTAACAATGGCCATATAGCTAGGATGTAAGTAAATGATTCCAATAACAACTAAATTGTTGTGACAACATATGAACAATTAAAACTATTCTATTTCAAGGCTTAGAACTATCATTGCAGTTAAATGCATGATTTACAAAGTAAAACGGCGGATTCATATGAAGAAAGTCAAAAGTATGAGACGTACCTCAAGTATAATGTTAAGTTGGCAACAATGGTTTTCTCTCATCAGTCACGCTAAGATGGCTTGCCTGAAACAATAGTCAGCTTAGGAAATAAGTCCACTAGAACAGAATTGTTATTCTTCATTTTATGTAGTCAAACTGTCAAAGTATCAAACTATGTGGCACTTACATCATCAGCTGCACCAGCAGTCATATTTACAAAAGACTCTGATGACCTGCCAAACAGAAATCATTTTATGAGACTAGACGTTCAGAAATACTTTACGAACATCACCAACTCAGGCTAACATCAGTTTTATGGCTTTGCTCCTGTAACATCCCAAACTTTATTTGGCAGCATCCTAGGCTGCTAGCTAGCCGAAAGAACAAATAGAACAATTAAGCAAAGTATGAAAATAACACCATGTCCTCATTCGTCATTGCTAGTGTGGAATGGGGTATAAACCAAATAAGAACCCCAACCAAAATTCACAAATGTAGAATATTTCATAACATTGTGACACTTTCACTTCATATGGCATTTTTATAAAGTAGAAGCACACAAAAAGAATTTTTACCTATGATTTTGTGCATCTCCCAACTCTAATGTCCCAGCTGGTTTGTCATCTTTGACTTTGGCTAGTGGGGAGAAAAACTGAATAGAAATAGCACTTACATCAGTTACAAAAGTTCAATTGTAAGAAGCACCAACTTTGCGCAAGAAGCTAAAGTATAAAAACAACAATCACCTGGTGCATTGAAATAATAACTATCGAAATGCCTAGGAGAAAGTTAATAGTCAAGGTATGTCCCAAAAATGCAGCAGATGCTAGACCAGTAAAAATTGTGGCCACGGTTGAAGAATACTTCTTCAAAATTGTGTCTGCAGTATGATTTCAGTTAATCATTCTGAAACATGAGAAATTATAAAAGCATATAATATAGAAGAAAGAGAGCCAAAGGACACCCGAAACTAAGATCATAAGAGAGTTAGATATGTATATCATCCTTTACCTGCATACTTAAAGAAGAATGAAGAGAGAATGCCTTGCGCAGCATTGTTACAAATGAGAAACATTGTGGCCCTTGAATGCCCTCGAAGGATATCAAAACTCTCTGGCCCTGCAAACAGATGAGACAAAGTTACATCATAATCATATAACTTATGCTGCAATGGACAATAGTCAGAATGAAACATAAGACACAGTAGGACATTCATGGCCATGTTTAGGAAGCTTTAAGCCAACTCCAACTTCTGAAAAGCCAGTAAGCCCCCCAAACAGCTCAGCTTTTAAGTGGCTTTTTACATAAGCTGGAAGCCATATATAACTAGCAAAAGCCAAAAGCTGAAAGCTAGGCTGGACTTGCTTTTGCAGCTTATTGCTGAGAGAAATTAGCTATTTGTGAAACGGCCTCTTATAAAAAACTACATCCGCTTTTCAGCTCAGAAAGCCAAAAAAGCAGGTTTTCAAAAAAGCTACGGCTCCCCCAAATAGGTCCGTAGAATGATTTATTGGTGCTTCAATCATGTAGGAACAAGACATGCAAGAGCACATGACTATAAGTTTCTGACTTCTTAAGTTACAACATTTGTGCAGGATCCTGGAGATGCCCAAATCATAGTTCACCGCACGAAATATTAGTCAATATATCAAGCTCTAAACAGACATCCTATTGTCTTTTGAGTTGTAACCTCAACGGCACAACAGATAACCCAACTTGGGTACTATCTCTGTGGTTGGCAAACCCTGGAAAACACTGAATAGAATGTAGTATAGAATCCCATTTTCCCTTGCCCACCCCCGTATAGACTTTCAAACACAACCGTCATCATGCATAACAGCCTTATTTAATTCACTGGGGAAACCAACTTTTCACCTAAGATGCTTACCTTGAAATATGACAGTCCCTAGGATGCCAAGGAAGTTGAAAATTGCACCATAACCATATAAAAACAAATTCTGCAAATTATGTGTAAATAATTAGCGTGAATAAAGGGAGAAAACGGAGGGAAAAAAATATGAGGAAATGCATATCAATGTGAACCAGTGAGCATAAAAAACCACAATACAAGAAACGAGATCTTACCTACATATTGTTTTAAGGTAGAGAACCTAATACAACATTATGCATGTGGACTACAATAATTTGAAAGAGCTTGAATCCAAGCTTTTAGTGCAAATCACCTGAAGATAGATGCTGGTGTCAAACTGGCTTTTCAAGGCATACTCATTATAGACAGAGGCAAGTGATGGGACAGTAACCTACAATTTTACATGAATATATTTATATGAACTTCTGGACCCAATGTTTGTTCAGGCATCTGAAGCCAAGAAAAATACAGATAAGTATAAAGACCAATCAATTCACTAGAAACTTACAAAAATTAGTGTATATACGTATGCAATATTGGCAACTGGAAGACCAAAAGCATTGGTGCCCTCAGGTATGGTGCGTAGTTGATTGACACTGATTCCAATAAGCAACAGAGCAAGGGCTTCCCACTGATAGCCATCAGAAAAGAACAAGGTCATCAGTAAACATTGTTGAAAGAGAATGACAGCATTTGCAGAACACATACTCCCATGCTCTAGTTCTTCCGTTGATTTGATTTTATTAAAGTTGCACAGTTAATTGTGGTCCATTTTTAATAAATTCAGGATTGCATCTGAAAATATCAACCATCATTGCTACTTAATGGTTTATTATAAGTACTACATAGGTCATGAGCAATAGTCAGCGAGGGGGAGGACAAAACCATGACAAAAAAAAATGTTGATTTGCCTAACGATATGTAAAAATCTAGCAGCAGTAAAACATGGAGAACAGATCTAATATATTCACCATAAAACACATTAATATTTTTTAATAAAAAACACCTAATGAGATAACTTCTCAGCTGCGCACAGCCGCACAAACAGTATAGCACTATGCATCACTCTCCCAATACAAGTTGCATAAATCTTAAAGAAAGGGAATGGGTAAGTAATCACCACCCACCCTTCATGCTTTAATATTTGTGCAACTTTCAAATAGTGATGCATAGAAGCACCTCCCAATTATCCTCTATGAAGATACAGAAATAACAGCAATGACAGCCTCATTCTCACCTGAATTATAGAGAATTTCCTTCTCATTATGAATTTTAGAAGGACAGCTATAACAAGTACCTAGATCATATAGAAAAGAGTATGATATTAGTAATGTTGATTTTGCCAAGCACTGTATATGTGATACAGTGATTGTGTGCGCATGCACACCTCCTAACACAGATCACATGACAAAAGAATGTGAACATGGCAATACAATAAATGAGTACCTTCAGGTTGCTTAGCATCTTCACAGTTGCAGGGTTGAAGTATAACTGCATCGGCAGTTTAATAGATTAAATTAAAATAACATAATATGGCAAGACCAAAAGCTAATAAGATATGTCAGATTGGAAGGTTCCATGTCCAAACTCTAGAAAAAAATTCTGTAAAAAACTGGTTATTGAAATAAAATATATGATTTATTCATCAGGTGGACTCCTACTATAATGGCTTGGCAACAATGTTTAGTATATCAGCTAAAGTCTAATGATTAGTTTAGTTGCAATGACAACAATAAATCAGTTAGGACCATTGAGAAACACTCGAAAAGGGTATTCTTTTGAATCTGTGTTAACCAGTTGGTTTACTGGTAATTGAAAATTTGATCCTACCTGAGCTAATTAAGGGTGATAATCTTGAGCTTCAGTTTACCACATTATATTTTTCCAAAAGTAAATACATTTAATATAAACAATTTAATAAACTATATCAAAATATACTATAACATGTACAGAAGATGAGCGTAACAGAGATGCGGATGCTGCGGTGGATCTGTGGTCATACAACACGAGATCGAATCCGCAATGATGATATACGTGATAGGGTTGGGATAGCACCAATTGAAGAAAAGCTTGTCCAAAATCGTCTGAAATGGTTTGGACATCTCCAACGGAGGCTTCCTGAGGCATCGGTGCGTAGTGGAATTTTAAGTTGCCGTGAAAAGGTAAGAATAAGCAAAGGCCAACCGAGACTGACGTGGGAAGAAGCAGTTAAAAGAGACTTGCGGATTGGAACGTTCCCGAAGTTTTGGTGTTAGATAGGAGTGTATGGAAGTTAGCGATCCACATATTGAAACCATAACCCAACATCGCAGGTTTAGGGGTTTTATTGACTTTGATTGGGTTTCTTTCCTAGCCTACCTCAACATGTTTGGGACAAAAGACTTGGTTGTTGTTGTTGTATCAAAATATACTGTAAATTGTGTCCTAAATGTCTAGGATGCCAAAAACATTTTCTGCAGAAAATACAGGTAGACAGCACAGAAGAATGAGGTTTCAGCTAGTTAAATGAACTTTTACCTGCATGATAAACTTTAGGTAGTTGTTGATAGCATATAGGAGAGCAGGAACGGCTAAGAGTACATTATTACGGGCTGCCTACACAAGAAAAGAAAAACCAAATGATTAGTTGCCATGAGCCCATGCAAAAAGTGGTAATAGAGCAATATAATGCATAGAGCTATACATAAATCAAAAGGTACAAGAAACTGAAAAACAAATCATTAGGTCGTAAAGAGATGAGTGTTCTAAGGAATCGATATAAATAGAAAATTTCTACTTGTGGTTTAATGACAAAATTCATATATCTAATTTCTGTGCATGTTGTGCCATCTTTTGACAAGATAAATCACCTGTACAAAGGTTGAAAGTGACAGAAGTGGCTTCTCCCCAACCTTTTGTTTTCGAGACTGTCAAGTGTCAAATAGAAGAGCAACAACATTAGGGGGACTTAAATACCACAAAAGCCACAAAAGGTGTCAAAAGTAAAGTTTACCGAAAATGAAGAACTTTTTATAAGACTTTCGATTAGCTATTCCCAGAAACCATAATGCAAAATATTGCTATTTCCCAGAAGAATTGTGCACATTCCCAAGAGTTGAAATACAAAATAACACTAGAGGAAAGCATGAGTCAGCAAGAACTAACCTGGATTATTAGCATTACGATAGCAAAAACAACTTTTGTAACCTCCGTCAAAAAGTTAACACTGATAGGACTGAACTGAAACTTCCCATCAACCTTGGACATAAAGACTAGGATAGGCTGCAGAACACGGTAAATAATTAGCAAAGTTTGAACGAGTCGGAAAGCAGATACATACTTCAATTTGGCTACATGAATGTCCAGATTAAAGATGCGCAGGTAGTTGAAGAAATGTTTACTTTAGGTACAAGGTTACTGAATCTGACAAAAAATCTTTGTTGACAAATATGATGACAACGATTTTTTTCAGGGGAAACAACGGTTGAATTTGACAACACTAAAGCATTAAATACGCAAATGTAGGCCATGTTCGAAAAAACTTTCCCAGCACATTAGGAGCACAACCAAACCTAAAGTACTAGAGGAAAGATCTGTCCATATCTTCTTTTAACCAATTCTCCAAGTTTAGCCCCTCTTAGGGAGCTATGGAACCCTAATCCTACTATAAGAAAACAAGCAATTAGATGGATCTTGACTCTAATTCTTGCGCCACATTTCTTGCAGGTGAATTAGGTCGAATTCAATCCCATCCAAACAGGCCATTGATTGGACATGAAGTCAAACAACGTTATGGATAGTTAACCACCTGGAGGCCGACCAAGATGCAGTCCCCGGATACGAGAAGGAAGTTGAGTGCATGGTGCTTGGACGATATCTTGCTGCGGTGCTTGTCGTACGCTCTCGACACGCTCCTGGGGCTCGGGACCACCACCTTGGAGCGGCAGACGCTGCATTCCAACACCCCGTTCCTCTGCATCTCCTCAAACCAACCAGGACCAGAAGCGCCACAAACCGCACCGGCAAGATATATATCACTCTATTGCCGTGGACTCTGGGAATTCCTTCGCATACCTGCAGCCAAAACACTTGAACTAAGCAAACTATTCAATGCAAACCGAGTAACAACTAGTACTGACTGTATTTACCATCTAAATTCACAGCATTTCGCAAATTCATGTATAGCATCGCACGAAATTTAATAAAAAAACATCATTACCGTGAGCATTAACCAAAGAAAACTACAAACCCAATCTAAGGCCCCATCAGCAGCTAGGCAATCCATGTCACATCACCAAGAACCGCCCGCACCAATGAAAAAAAAACAAAACCCCCCTAGAAATCACGCACGCAGAAAAATCGTGATCAAATGCAGCAAGCGCGTCCTAGTACCTAGACCGCCCTATCAACCCCACCCAATAAAAAAAACCTTACAAAATCACTGAGATAAGCCGAACGACGAAGAGATCTGAGGTACTCGTGTCCGCGACTGTACCTCGTGGGCGGTGGGATCGGGGGGTGGGATCTCACAGATCTAGTGGCAGCCTGAGCGCCGCGCGAGCTGCGAATCTGGCCCGGGATACAGCTCAGCGCGGTCGGGTTCGGCTCCGCTGCCGGCGGCCAGTCGCGTGGATCGGTTGGCCGGTGTGGTGAGCGGGGAGCGCCGCCGCGTGGAACTCGGGTTCGGGCGGGAGGGAAGGGGAGGTGTGAGCGCGGAGGCGGAGGGGGAGGTGGTGGGAGAGGAGCGGAAGGAAGGCGGGTGCCTCTCGCGTTTATTTATTCGCGATTTCTTTTGGTCTCCTTCGTGTTGGAGGAAATCAAGAAATGACGAAAAGTCCTTGAATTTTACGCTTTTCTGGCTTTCTGCGGTTGTTGATAATTCGGTCCTCGAAATTTTTCTTTTGATGGTTTGGTCCTTTCATGCTACCATGACTATTCTTTTTACACATCCTTCTTTGTCATCGTTGCACAAGATGCTTATGTGTTGACATGGGGTTAATTTGGATACTCCTAATGTTTAAGTTTGTAAGATGTATTTTTAAATGATTTTGTCTATCAATATGGGTTGTATTTTATATTTTTAATGTAAAATTAATGTGATGTTCCCTATATGGCCCTAATAAATATCTATATTTACTTCGTATTATCTACATACATGCATTGAACATAGTGCTTAGTGATAATAATTAGAGGTAATCTAGTCATTTTTAATATCATCTTGATCTATGTACCAAGAAGAATACGCCTTATGAATTTAGACGGAGGGAGTATCACTTTTGGAAATCAGCGCTTTTCTAGCCTTCTGACAATTTTTTTTGCAAATTTGACTTCCTTTCGAACGCAATTATAAAAATAACCTCTTCTCTGACTGTGAAAATACCGATAAACAACATGTGTTAACTACTACGCTCTTATACCACGAAAGGAGGTACATGCTGCAGATACTTGGGAGGAACACCTAAAGATTATATTGGCAAATAAAAGATATGCGACGGAGGGAGTTGCGAAAGAGAACACGCACATTTGCAATTTGCGTTATCCGAGTGAATTTTGACGTCTTCTTGGCTTCAGGCGAGTTGGGTACCCTGCGACTTTTCTGCGTCAGTTTCAGAAACAAGTGTAGCTGTTAGCTACTTTTCTCTCTGACCTATTTCTTTGCATTTGTAGCTCATTATTTGTTTCCTTCTTCTGTTCTCATTTTTCAGCACGTTGCCAGCGTGTCATTTCAAATATTTCCATGCATGTTAGGTCCAAGACCAAATCCTAGCAGTGCTAATGCCTAGGAATATTCTAAATTGTTCCCCTTCCTATTTGATCTTTCTTTCTTTATGTGAAGAAAGGGAGCTAACATAATCACGCTAGCTAACAACAATGGAATTATGTATGCCTTTCTGAAAGCTCATCCACTTCGATTCCATTGGAACTTGGCATTGCTTTTGCTGGATTGCCTAGGGCAATTTCCCTGGACTACTGTCCATTATTATTTGTATTAGTCAAGGTATCTACGAAATCTTAACAAAGAGCTATTATCAAGCTAAGTCGAGTTTTATTGAGCTTCATTCGAAATTAACTTATTTTGATTTGGTATCACCTTATTTAGAGTTTATAAGCAATTTTGTTATCGAGAAAACAAGCCGAGCCGAGCCTGTGAGTAATCATACTTTATTCGAAACTGACTCATTTCAAGTTTGAACAAAAAAATGTGTAATAGGAGGAATTTTGAACTAAGCCCACTAAATGAACTCTTTTTTCCCCTAGCTCTTAGTGTAATATGGGACTGGAAAAGTTCAGTTGGCATATACAAGCCTAATTTAGAACACAACAATATTTCATGATTTCTGTAAAATTTCCGCACAATTTTTTATGAAATTATTTGCTCCAGACGGCAAACAAGGTTGGCAGTCTTTGCATTGCACTTAGGGGACATTTGGTTGATTAGCGTGACATTCAATGGTGGCCACTCCATGTAATGTGATACGCAATCCTCGAACATTTAAATCAAATGTTAACCTTTCGAATAAAGTTTGGGAATTGACATGATCCAGATATTCGACACATCGGACGCACAGTCCAATAAGACACTCCATGCCTCACGCCTCCCCCTCACCACTCCATTGAGTTATTCCTCTCCCAATCTTCTTCCCCAGCACCTCCTCACCTATACCCTAACTCCTCACTCCTCTTCTGTCATCCCATCCAGCGGCTCATCGGCCAGAGTCCCGCCCCTCTCCCATGGGACCTCCCATCCTTCTCAACCTCCCATGGCACTAGATCTCATTCTCATCCATTCACCCACCAAGCATACACCTCCTAATCCATATTTTTTTAGGTCCCAGCTTCTCCCCCTTCAGTAGCACGTCTCTTATGGCTAGAGCTAGCACGTCATCACAGCCATGCTCCTCCCGCTATTCCTCTCTAGACCTACAAGGATAGGGTGTCGCAACGTCCAACGGCCAGAGGAGTGAGGCTTTTGGTGGGTGCATTTTTGTTTTGTTGTTTTTTTGTATTTGTTGCAAAGCTTAAAACTAATTATTGTGCTTCTTGGATTTCTGTTGCATCGGATGGAGTGGCTGATGTCTTTGAGTGAGATTGGACGGTTGCGAGAAGCGTACGGTAGAAATACTCTCATCATATGTCCGGACGCTAGTAGCTCCCTGTCGGCGTTTTCGAGCGCCGGCAAGTAAATTTGTAAGTCTAAGGGGTCGCGCGTTCCACTCCCTGAATGGTTAGACTCGTGAGTCCAAGATGTATCTTGGTTGGGCCGAAAGTCCCTACCCGATTCAGATGGCGATTGTATTGCTTTTGCACTATGTTTCTGACGAGGCTCTAAATGACTTAGTCTCCTCGTGTTCTTATGTGTCCCCTTTGAATCGTTTAGTCCCGCCTCCTTTTATCTGAAGGAAGGGGCGGGTTACATCGAGAGTTGGGGAAGAGCGAGTGACCTATGTTAGGAGCTCCGGTCCTTTGTCCTGTGGATGGTCGCCACCCGCCTTGCCCATCTTTGGTCGGTAGCCTTGGAGGTCGTGGAGGTTATGTATTCCCGAAATAGCGTACTTGCCCTCTCGTGACCCTTTGCGAATCGCCGACGCTTGCGGTGCGTGACGGTGGTCTTTGCCTCGGGGGAGCGCGTGCGTCAGATCTTGACGTGGATCGGTTGATGGGGTGGAAGCTTTGTCTTCTGCAGCCACCGATCTTCTTGGGAAGGAGCCACCGGCCCTTGTATAGTCACTCCGATTGACCTCATTCGGGGGGTACGTGGCGGTAGGCCGATGAGGACCTGACACGCGGCCCTCGGCGTCCGTCACCTTGGTTCGGTCGGAGTCGGGAGATCCCGCCCCGCCAAGGGGGTCGGGAGCGCTGTCCGGCCGGAGTTAGGGATCCCGCCCGCCAAGAGGGGGGGAGCGCCGTCGGTCGGATTCGCTTCCCCGCCGGTCGGGAGCGGATGTCTTGTGCGGATCTCGCAGCGATTCGGTCGGTGGCGGGCGGGAGCGCTGTTGGTGGAGATATGCTTGAGGCCGCCGCTCGTCGCCGGGCTGTTGGGTACCTCGTTATTAGTATTCGTCAAGAGCCCCGAACTCCCGGCGATTTGGCGATTCGGTTGGGGGTTGAACTTGGACGAAAGTGGTGGCCGGGCCTGGTCGGTCGGTCCGGCCGATCCGGTTAAGCGATTTCCGTCAGGTGTGCCTCGTTGGATCCGACGGCTGTCCTGGAGTTTGGCCGGGGGCATTTGAACCGCCGGAGGCTTTTACTCGCCTCGTTGCGCATGCCGAGTATAGTTTGGCGCGCCACGCCTGCTCGTCTTCTTGACTGCTTCGGGTTCTGTGTGTAAAGTCGTGTAAAGTCTGAGCTTGTTGGCCTATAATGAAATTTTCTTTTTCTTTATGTCGATGAGTTTGCTTTAATTTTAATCGTTGTGGACGGCGCCTTGGTCGGCAGGGCGACCGGATGCCTCTGTGAGGTTCGGGTGTCCGAGTGCTCGTTTAACGTCGTAGCTAGACAGTGCCTTGGTCGGCAGGGACGACCGGATGCCTCTGTGAGGTTCGGTGTCCGATCGCTTTGGCTCGGCAGGACGGCCGGATGCCTCTGTGAGGTTCGGTGTCCGAATGCTCGCTTAACGTCGTAGCTAGACGGCGCTTTGGTCGGCAGGGGCGACCGGATGCCTCGTGAGGTTCCGTGTCCGATCGCCTTGGTCGGCAGGACGGCCGGATGCCTCGTGAGGTTCGGTGTCCGAGTGCCTTGGTCGGCGGGGACGACCGGATGCCTCTGTGAGGTTCGGTGTCCGAGTGCCTTGGTCGGCGGGACGACCGGATGCCTCTGAGAGGTTCGGTGTCCGAGTGCCTTGGTCGGCAGGACGACCGGATGCCTCTGTGAGGTTCGGTGTCCGAGTGCCTTGGTCGGCAGGACGGCCGGATGCCTCTGTGAGGTTCGGTGTCCGATCGCTTTGGTCGGCAGGACGACCGGATGCCTCTGTGAGGTTCGTGTCCGAGTGCTCGCTTAACGTCAGTAGCTAGACGGTGGCCTTGGTGGCAGGGCGACCCAATGCCTCTGTGAGGTTCGGTGTCCGAGTGCCTTGGTCGGCAGGACGACCGGATGCCTCTGTGAGGTTCGGTGTCCGAGTGCTCGCTTAACGTCGTAGCTAGACAGTGCCTTGGTCTGGCAGGGACGACCGGATGCCTCTGTGCGGTTCGGGTGTCCGAGTGCCTTGGTCGGCAGGACGACCGGATGCCTCTGAGAGGTTCGGTGTCCGAGTGCCTTGGTCGGCAGGACGACCGGATGCCTCTGTGAGGTTCGGTGTCCGAGTGCCTTGGTCGGCAGGACGACCGGATGCCTCGAGAGGTTCGGTGCTCGAGTGCCTTGGTCGACGGGACGACCGGATGCCTCTGTGAGGTTCTCGTGTCCGATCGCCTTGGCTCGGCAGGACGACCGGATGCCTCTGTGAGGTTCGGGTGGCCGATCGCCTCGGCCGGCGAGGGACGACCGTATGCCTCTGTGAGGTTCGGTGTCCGAGTGCTCGCTTAACGTCGTAGCTAAACGGTGCCTTGGCCTGGCAGGGACGACGGATGCCTCTGTGAGGTTCGGTGTCCGAGTGCCTTGGTCGGCGGGACGACCGGATGCCTCTGTGAGGTTCGGTGTCCGATCGCTTTGGTCGGTAGGACGACCGGATGCCTCTGAGTTTCGGTGTCCGATCGCTTCGGTCGGCAGGGGCGACCGTATGCCTCGTGAGGTTCGGTGTCCGAGTGCTCGCTTAACGTCAGTAGCTAGACAAAGGCCTTGGCCTGTAGGGACGACCGGATGCCTTTGTGAGGTTCGGTGTCCGAGTGCCTTGGTCGGCAGGACGACCGGATGCCTCTGTGAGGTTCGGTGTCCGACTGCCTTGGTCGGCAGGACGACCGGATGCCTCTGAGAGTTTCGGGTGTCCGAGTGCCTTGATCGGCAGGGACGACCGGATGCCTCTGAGAGGTTCGGGTGCCCGAGTGCCTTGGTCGGCGGGACGACCGGATGCCTTCGTGAGGTTCCGTGTCCGATCGCTTTGGTCGGCAGGACGACCGGATGCCTCTGAGTTTCGGTGTCCGAGTGCCTTGGTGGCAGGACGGCCGGATGCCTCTGTGAGGTTCGGTGTCCGAGTGCTCGCTTAACGTCGTAGCCGGACGCGAGTGCTCGCTTACCGTCGTAGCTGGACGTGAGTGCTCGCTACCGTCGTAGCCGGACGTGAGTGCTCGCTACCGTCGAGGTGGACGTGGGGCATCCTTCCCGAGTCCTCGCTCGGGCGAGGGTAGTCGCGAGAGGAATGGCCACCGCCTATCCCACATGTATACCCCATCCGCAGTGTGGGACCCGGAGGGATGAGCGACGCGCGCTACTGCGTTGGTTTGAACGCCGTGCTCGTGGAGCTAATAGCGGTAGTCCGAGTGGGTCCCGGGAGGTCCCGCCAAGGGGGACCCTTCCGAGCGGACGGTCCCGCAGTAGGGTGTCCTGCCCTGTGTGGGGCGACCCATAAAAACCTTTCTACTCAATCTCAGATGTACTGGGGTCGTCCACACCCAGAGCACACCGGCTCGTCGCTCATTGATGAGCTCCCGGGAGAGTGTGAAGTATGGTCTCGACGCGAGTAGAGGTGATTAGGCCGTCACCGACCTAACCGAGGGCCCACCGTGGGGCTCACCTCATACCTGCCCCTTGCTCAAGTTTTGCTGGGCGCCTTATACCCATCCGTGGGTAGGCCTTTTGAACCCACTCCTCGCTGGGCCCCTAGCGCAAGCCACAAAGCTTTGTTGCCTTGGGGCCGCAGCGCCCAAGAGGCTTCTCGCGCCGAGCAACTGCTCCGCCTAAAGGCGAGACAAAGAGGTTACGGGATACGTTGTTCGGGCGGCGTCTTTATGGCCCTTGTCGCCTGACATGACAGGGATTAAAAGCGGAGTGGTATTGGAAACTGGGAGTTACCAGGCTGGCGCAATGGGCGAGGGTGAACGCGACGCTTCGCTTGACGGGGTGCCTGCTTGGCCGGCGTTCGCTTGTCCTCTATAAATACGCCCGTTGGGTGCTTCGGGTAGTCACGCTTTCTTGCCTTCTCTGTCTCTGCCTCTGAAACAAGAAAAGCACCAGAGAGCTAAGGAAAGAAAACCCCAGCCTTTCTTTCTCACCTTCCAGTCGTCTCCCCTGTGAAGATGTCGTGGCCGGAGTGCTCGCGTTTTGCAAAGACTTGCGGGCTCGCCGTGGCGCCGTGTTGAGCTCTGCGGCATCCGACAACAACGGTCGGTGGCAGTGAGGAGTGCAATGGATCGGCTGCGCCTTGAGCTGCGCCTAGCCCAGGAGGCCCTGGATATTAGGCGGTCGGAGGCGGTGGAGATCCGCCAGGGATTTGAAGAGGCCACAAAGGCCCTTTATGATGAGCGCCTAGGAGCCAAGGCCTTGAGGGCGAAAGTGGCGGAACTGGAGTCCTCCCTGACGGAGGTCACCGAGGCCAAGGATGCCGCCGTTGCCGTGGAGGGGACTGCGCAGACGCAGGCAACACGCGCTGCGACCGAGCGAAACAAGGCTCGGGGGACGCCGCCGAGTTCGCTCCGAGCGGCGATCGCCGTAAGGAATCGCCGAGCCAAGACTTCATACGAGGCGCTGAAGTCGGAAGCTGGCAATCTGACCAACTCTGCGGTCGGTAAGTGTCTCAATTCTTCAATTAAGTTTGGGGGGTGCGACCCACAGGGCGAACTTATCCAAAATCTCCGCAATCTGCAGAGGCGCAGAAGAATCTGAGCGTCGCCGTGGAGGTGCAGAGAACGGCTTCGGATGCTCGCGACGTGGCGATCGTGGCCCGGGACGAGGCCCGGGCGGCGTTGAAGGTTGCGGAGGACGGTCGGGCCGAGGTGAGCGCCGAACTGGAGGCCCTCCGCAAGGCCGGTCGAAGTCTCGCGACCGCATCCTTGAGCCGGGCGCCCCGAGTGCCCTTGCCCCGTCTTGGCCGCCCGGAAAGCGATTTCAGAGAAGAGGCGGTGGTCACCGGTCTTTGCGCTTGAGCTTCGTCGGCTACCGTCAACACCATCTCGTACTCACGACGCATCGACCTCGCGGTGGTGGGCAAGGCGTAGCTGGAACCGGATCGACGAGGAGATCGACCGCTCGAGCTCTGGTCGAGCCGACGCCGGGAGATCGCCAACAGATCCCGCCGCAGCCGCCTCCAGAAGCGAGGCGCCCAACTCTCCGCCTCGCCACCGCCGCCCGCCAAGAAGAATAAAAATATAGT
The DNA here is from genome assembly GCA_036346275.1 of Otatea glauca. Classification (NCBI taxonomy): domain Eukaryota; kingdom Viridiplantae; phylum Streptophyta; class Magnoliopsida; order Poales; family Poaceae; genus Otatea; species Otatea glauca. The sequence continues at coordinate 36,736,104 of CM070717.1, forward strand.
TAGCTTTATCCTTTTAGATTGTAAAGACCGCTACTTAAACAATCTTGAATTTATCAAGTTCCGAATCATCTCTCATCCTTTTTCGTATTTAGGATGAGCGCTTGACCGATCAGAGCCTTAAGGACCACAGGGTCACTTATGCGTAGGTCGGGTCGCTTTGGGAGGAGCGAGGTGGATTGGAGACTTGGCTATGCAACGGTTAGGGCGACTTGTGAGGGATAGGAGTGTTCTAGACCGCCAGGATCTTTCCACTCGGGCACTTCCTTCTTCCGCCGGCGCTACTTAGCAACCATAGTCACTGGGCGAGGTCGTAACACTTGGGTTGAGAGGGTTACCGCCGGATAGACATCATGACCACCGGGTCACGCACCCTCATAAGCGCGTGGGACACCGAGTTCGTGCGGGGAGGAGTGTTCCTCACGACCCAAAGGTCACTCCACTCGGGTACTTCCTTCTTCCGCAAAGTGTTAGCAACCATAGCCGGGCGATAGTTTATGTGATTGGGTCGAAGGGTTACCGCTCGGAAGGACCTTGTGGTCGGTTGGGTCATCAACCAGCATAAGCGCCCGACGGGAGCAATTGAACGGGGGCGAAGGGCAGCTTCCAGTCGTCGCATGGCGACTGTGTGCTCTAAGGAAGAAAGTAAAGAGCATGCTAGGAAGAGGAAAAGAGTTTAGGATAGAATCGCCTTAACTTTTCTATATTCCATGCATTTGGAAGGATGCGCCGTCGGTGTCCTTGAGCCGAAAAGTGCGGTCGGAGGATCTGCACGACGGTGAAGGGCCTTCCTGTGGGGCGATAGCTTGTGCTTATCCTTGCCGGTCCGACCCGACGCAGACCGTGTCGCCAAAGATCAAAGACTACCTCGAACTCGGCGGCCGTGATAACGCCGCAGAGCTTGTTGATACCGGCCGATCGCAGATTCGGCCACGCCATGCGCCTCGTCAACTGGGTCGACGAGTCTTGTTGTGCGGTGAGCCCCGAGCCTCCTCGGCTTGCGCCTTGGGCGCCATACTCGTGTCTGCTTAAGAAGACGGCCAAAGACCGTGATACCATGAAGAACGGTGTGAACCCGGCCGCCGGTCGGTGTGGTCCGTAGACTCGGAGGACGGAGGTAGCTCGGTCACCCAACGCCCGCGAGGTGCTTGAGCCGATCAAGATCCGCGCTTGAGCCCTTGAAGGATCATGCCGCTTGCGCTCCGACCGGCCGTTGGTCCGCGGATGGGCCACGGCTGCCCAATCGACGCGGATGTTGAAGTCATCGCAGAACTCGAGGAATTCCTTCCCCGTGAACTGCGTTCCGTTGTCGATGATGATGGAGTTTGGGACTCCGAATCGAAAGACTATGGCGCGGAAGAAGATGGCCGCTTGTGCCGACGTGACGCTCACGACCGGCTTTGCCTCTATCCACTTGGTGAACTTGTCCACCGCGACGAGCAAATGGGTAAAGCCCCCGTGCGCTTTCTTGAAAGGCCCGACCAGATCGAGCCCCCAAACTGCAAAAAGCCACGTGATGGGGATTGTCTGCAAGGCCTGAGCTGGCAGATGTGTCTGCCTGGCAAAGAATTGGCATCCTTCGCAGGTGCGTGCGATGTGCTCTGCGTCGGACACGGCGGTCGGCCAATAGAAACCTTGCCGAAAGGCCTTTCCCACACGAGATCGGGCGCGCGCAGTGACCGCAAATTCACTGTGCATGTCGTCCAGCCAGCTTGTTTTCCTTGGTCGGCCGAATGTACTTTTGGAGGACCGGAGGGGCTCTTTTGTAAAGGTCCGACCGACCAGACGAAAGACTTTGCTCACGGGCGAGGCGCCGCCCTCGGTCGGTCGGGAGGAAGCGACCGTTCGTCAAACGATCTATGAATGGCTTTCTCCACGGACTCGGTTGCTAGCACGCCGCTGCTCGACCGTCAAGTCTACGCCGATCACGGCGGCGGCGGCCGACTGCTAGGTAGGTCGGGGACCGTTCGCCACCGCCCACCGGTGGAAGGCCGCAGGAGGTCGCAGACGAAGATCCGGCGGGACCGGCTCTCTTTGGAGGCCGATTGGCACAGTAGTCGGCGTCCGCTATTGTAGCGTCGGTAGCTATGGTGAAGCTCGAAGCCCTTGAACAAGATTTTCGAGCCCGCGCGACTTCTCGACAAGACGCGCCATACGGGCGTCTCGGGGCCCGCGCCTTCATGACTTGGTCGACGACAAGCTTGGAGTCCCGTGGACGTAGAGTCGGCGAGCACCGAGGTCGGCAGCGATCCGAGACCGCTGACGAGGGCCTCGTGCTCGGCACGTTGTTGGTGGCGTCAAGAGCACCGATGGCGTCTCGGAGCTTGTTCCCAAGTGGGGAGATGATGATTTACTCAAATACCGCGCCATTCTTGTTGTAAGACCCATCGAAGTACATTGTCCAGTACTCGGGGTCTTCGATCACTGGTGGTGCCTGGGTTTCGGTCCACTCAGCGACGAAGTCGGCTAGGGTCTGCGACTTGATCGCCGTCCGAGGGACGTATGTGATGTCGTGGCCGCTGAGCTCGAGTGCCCACTTGGCTATCCTTCCCGAGGCGTCGCGGTTGCGGACGATCTCGCCTAACGGGGACGTGGTCACCACGGTGATGTTGTTGGAGCTCGGCGGCGCGCGGTCGAAGCGTTGCTCAAGACGCGCTACGGTACTCCTCCTCCTGCGCTGAGTCGCCGGACAGAGGCCCGCACCGCGAGGGCCACGGCAAATCGGCGGTTCGCCATGTTGCTCTCGCGAGTGCCGCTGCGGCGGTACTCGTGTCGGAGCTGGAGTCATGGCGGAAGAGTCTTCCAAAGAACTCGTGGATGGAGGCCGGCAGGTAGCCAGCCATCGCCACCAGTCGCGAGCCTACGAGGGGTGACATGGTCACCTGCCCGGGCCTACGGGAGTTTTCGCCGACCGTGGCGGAGCACTCCTCGGGTTCGGCGGGGCTGCAGGCGCCTGCCGGAGCTTAGCGGTCGCCGGAGAGGACGCCAAGCTCACGGGCGCTGTCCTTCGAGGCGGCGGGACGAGCGTGAGCCCTCCCGTCGGGTGACGGCGGTCGAGGAGCCGGCGGATCCGGTTCCCGTGCGATCCATGCCGTCGCGCAGCGGTGGATGCCATCGTGAGATAAACGGAATCCGAGATGGTGATGAAGACGCGCGAAGCCCCTACCGGCGCGCCAACCGCCGGTGTTTTCGAGCGCCGCAAGTAAATTTGTAAGTCTAAGGGTCGCGCGTTCCACTCCTCGAATGGTTAGACTCGTGAGTCCAAGATGTATATTGTTCGGCCAAAGTCCCTACCCGGCCTCGGATGGCGATTGTATTGCTTTTGCACTATGTTTTACTGACGAGGCTCCTAAATGACTTAGTCTCCTCGTGTTCTTATGTGTCCCCTTTGAATCGCTTAGTCCCGCCTCCTTTTATACGAAGGAAGGCGGGTTACATCGAGAGTTGGGGAAGAGCGAGTGACCTATGTTAGAGCTCCGGTCCTTCGCCCCGTGGACTGTCGCCACCCGCCTTGCCCATGCCGGGTCGGTAGCCTTGGTGGTCGTGGAGGTTAGGTATTCCCGAAATAGCGTACTTGCCCTCTGTGACCCTTGCGAATCGCCGACGCTGCGGTGCGTGACGTTGGTGCCGCCTCGGGGAGCGTGCGCTCATATTGACGTGGATCGTTGATGGGCCGAAGCTTTGTCTTCTGCAGTCACCGATCTTCTTGGGAAGGAGCCACCGCCTTGTATAGTCACTCCGATTGACCTCATTCGGGGTACGTGGCGGTAGGCGATGAGGACGACACGCGCCCTCGGCGTCCGTCACCTTGGTTCGGTCGGAGTCGGAGATCCCGCCCCGCCAAGAGGGTCGGGAGCGCCGTCCGGCCGGAGTTAGGGATCCCGCCCGCCAAGAGGGGGTCGGGAGCGCTGTCCGTCCGGATTCACTTCCCGGCCGTCGGGAGCGGATGTCTTGTGCGGTCTCGCAGGCGATTCGGTCGGTGGCGGGCCGGGCGCGGCCTGTTGGGCTGGAGATATGCTTGAGGCCGCTGGCTCGTCGCTTCGGGCTGTTGGGGTACCCCTGTTATTAGTATTCGTCACTCCCATAATTAGGTAAGAGTGCACAAAGTAATTTTGTCATTTTTAGCAACTGCACTTGTGTTAATCTTTTGCAAATCTTGAATAAGGATGCAACTAGACTCATTTAATACATCTAGTAGCGGTTCATTTAGTTCTTAGTCACAGGACTTTCAAAATTCAAACCACCAACTTATCTTTTTGTTCTTTCGAGCAAATCTTAAGGCACTTTGAAGGTCTAAGATAGTATATGAACATCGATATACATGTGGGGTTGCTTTTCTCCCTTTTATATTTGGTTTCTGAGTTGGTGGATGTAGAGCATGTTTGGTTGGCTACCTCATATTGGACACCTATTTGTACCAAATTGTGGCAAGGCCGCACTTTTTGTGGCTAACAAATTGATGGCTATATCTTAGGCAAACTTTGGTAAAAGTGTGAGTCTATGACCAATGGATCATAAGGCTAAGAAACTGTAGCATGCTAAAGCTATGGTAATGAACCAGAGTCTGCCACAAAAAGTCAAACTTGCCTAAGTTAAGTTTGGTAAAATGTGGCATTAAACCAAACAAAATTGTAGGCTTCAACCTCTTGTAAAAAGTGCGCTTCAAACATTCTTTGGAAGCTCAAGAACTTCTCTAAATCCCCTGGACGCAGCCTTCTCGTCCCTGGACATCACTGCTTGCGCCTCCCAACCGCCAAGCTCGGCAACGGTGACCACCCACACCTCTGAAAGAGACATCGCCTTGTCCCCAGCCGCGGCCCATCGTCCTCTTCCCGGTTGTCGCCCCTATCGTCCTCCTTCGTGGCTGCCACCCCCGTACTCGTTGTCCTTGGCTGCTGCCGTCGATGGTGGAAGACGCCGCCCGTCACTCAGATCCGGCCTCTGCCGCCCGCTTTCCCAACCATTGCCATCCGCATGGCCGCACCGCATGAACAAAGATATGCTCTTGCTATATGTCTTCAATTTGTGATTTCTCTCGAGTTTTTTCCCGATCCGTTTGGTACTCTATCTAATTGGCTATGCCTAGGTATCAAAAGAATCAAATTGGGAACGAATTCGATAGATTCGTGAGCTAATTCCCGATTCCTTGAAAATGTGATTTCTAAAAAAAAACGGTTTTTCATTGATCCAGTTGTACCTATGTTTAATTGGGCATGTGTAGATGAAAAAGAAATTAAATTGGGAATGAAATTGTGACTAGCTCAGCTGAAAAATGGATAAGTTGTTAGCCTATTTGACATCCCGAGACAGCTGTTTTTGCAAAAGTAATACTCCTACAAACCAGTATTGAGTTGGCTTCTCCAAACAGCAGCTTTTCGGGACAAGCCCGAGCCGTGCCGAAGTGTACATGCCTGGGAAAATCCCAACAACCGCCACTTGTAACTAGGCTTTTTGGCAGCTGGGCTGCAGAACCAGCCTGGCCCGCTATTTTCAGCAGAGCCCAATACAACGCCTGACCTTTCCGGGTTCCACCCAGCCATGTCCACTGAACAGACCGACCGGCGACCGTGGCAGGCGGCAACCGAGTCTGGAAAGAGTCCGGCGCGCACAGAAAACCGAAAGGGCAAAAAAGAAATCCTATTCCTAGGGCAAGTCACCTGCACGCCACCCAAATTCCCGTAGCCGTCCGGCGCCGTCCGCCTTCCTCTTCTCATCTCAGCCGGCGGCGGCGGCGGCGGAGGCGGTCCGAGCAGAATAGGCCGAGGCGCACTCTGTCGGCCGCACGTTCAGTCCCACGGGGAGAAGGTGAAGAAGAAGAGGAAGAAGGGGGTGAGTGAACCCTCCCCGTTTGATCGGAGGCAATCGCCTCCACGAAGAGTCGCCGGCGGGGCAACCGCTGATGCGGCGCCCATGGCTTCGGCGCTGCTATCGTACCTGCAAAGCCTGTGGCCGCTCTCCGCTCTCCTGAGGGGCGACGACCTGCGCGAGTCCGCGCGGCTGGTGCGGGCGCTCTCGGTGCCGGAGGAGACGAAGCAGTTCGTCTTCGCGCTCCGCGAGCCCGATTCGCAGGGCGTGATCTACATCCTGGCCGCGCAGAACCTGTCCGAGCAGTCCGCTTCGGACGCCGACCATCTTATCAGGGGGGTGCGTCCCAAGGCCGTGGTCACCCAGGTCGCGCACACGGCGGTCGACGACGTTCGGATCGAGGATGAGTGCCTGGCCGACGGCGGGGCAGGCGGTGTTCCGGCGTCGCCGTTCCAGGTGATCAAGAGGTGCGTCACGGAGAAGAAGAGCAAAGATCAGTATGTGAAAGCGGCCGCGTGCCAGGTCTTGCAGGAGATTTTTGGGGTTGGATTCTACGGCCACCTGTTGGCTGCCAAGAGAACTGCGGAGGAGACAGGCTCGTGTTTTCTCTTGGTCGAGTCTCCATATGAGAGGAATTGCAATGCTGGTGGATCGGCCAGCCGAAATAGTACGGAAAATAACTCAGGTCAGCAATTACAGGCTAGCTGCTTGCTCCCTCAGAGTGACGAAGATGATAACTCAGGTCTGCAATCACAGACTAGCTGCTTGCTCCCTCAGAGTGCCACTTCAACTGTAAGCTCCCATGTCAGGAAGATATGCCTTGTGGATGATAATGGAGGACAACTCGTGAAGTCGCTAGCTCCGACTGTTAATTTGTTGATGTCCCAAGCTATCTCTTACAATGCTGACCCTGAGTGTAGGCTGTCGGAATGCAAGCCGGCAGACAGATACGAGGCTCCATTTTTTGCACAGTCTGTCTACCCTTTGCTTGCTGATCTTTATGATATATTTTTGGACATTCCGTCTATTGGGAGGGCTATGGCTTCTGCTCAGAAGTTGCTGACTCAAGTTCATGAGGGGAAGCCAATTAGCAGTGAAATTTTGTCTGATGTCTATGTATTTAGAATTGCAATAGAGGCCCTCAGAATAGGTTTGAATAATGCAGGAAGAAGCCATATTGACACGAGAGATAATCATGGTTTTAAAAAGTTGGATTTTTCAGAACTCCATTCTGAGGAGAAGTGCCACATTCTTCTTGTGCAAGCTCTGAGAAGCCAGCTAAGAGAGTTCGGTTCTGTGGTGGCTATAGTTGATGCCAGCTGCTTATCTGGAATAAGGAGACACTGGGAGACTCCTGTTCCTTCAGAGATCACACAATTAGCTAGCAGCTGCTTCAGGCATTATGGCAATGAAAACGACAGTGATAACAATGAGCTGCCGTTGGCTGACAGCATTGATAAAAAGAGTTGGATAGCTGAGAACCCTGTAGTCGCAGTTGGTGCAGGAGGAACAGCTATTCTGGGCTTTTCATCTTTGTCAAAAACTGTCCATGCTTCCGCCTTCCTTAAGCTGTTGGCTCCCTATAAAACTCCAGTGGTTTTGAAGTATGGCTTGATGCAGGCAGAAAGACATGCTACTGTTGCATTAAGCAAGATCCTCTCTCATGGGGTTGTTAGTGCTGGTTCGAAGGCATCTGCTTTACAATTTACAGCTTCAGCAGAGAAGATTCGAGCGGTGACACACACTGTAATATCATCAGTGAAGAGAACTTCCTTGATGGCAATGCGGACTTCTTTCTACGAAATAATGCAAAAGAGGCACAAGCAACCTTTCAGAATCGCTCCTTGGGCAACATTTGGCTGTAGCATGGCTGCATGTTCTGGTCTCCTGATGCATGGAGATGGGATTGAGTGTGCAGCCGAGGTTGCACCTTCTGTTCCCATGATTGCCTCTCTGGGCCGTGGTCTTGAGAGCCTGCGTCTCACATCCCAGGAAGTGAGGCAAACAAGGGGCCAAAATGTGAAGGAAGCTTTGCGAGCGTTGATGAGCAACTTAAAGCAATCAACAAAATAAAAAGGAGCAATAATGTACGACTATATAGATTTTCTCATTTTCGTCATGTAATTTTGTCAGTACCCAGTATATATATTTTTTGGCCATCTGTACAGCGCACTCTGTTTTTTTTACCGAGATAAGGAAATTCAGTTCTCAATGTGCTTCTGGGCACTTCTAGCTTGAGCTTAGGGAGAGGGAGCACGAGAACAAGATTTAGCTCATTTGAGATTGACCGCTGTACATACAACGTACACCTAATTTGCAGTTCTAATGTTTGTACCTTTGCCTCTTTTAATTTACTCAGTGTTGATTTCGAGTTTATCCATGCATATTTGATTACCTTTGGTGTTTGGCCTTCTGGTTTGCTCATTGTTGATTTTACATCGATTTTGATATGCACTTCAATGATGTTACAGATAAACATTTGTCTCACAATTACAAAACAATGTGGAAAGAAAACAGTCCCTGTAATCTCTTAGTTGCTAAAAATTGGCGGATGCAGCCTGTACAAAAGCAAGGGGCCTCGCCTATCTAAAATACAGTTCAGACTGTTGCTGCTTCGAGGGTGAGAAAATCAGAAATTTGATTTATGTAGAAATCTAGCTGGATCGAATTGTCGGGGCTCTGAAGTATCTGCAGAAAAGTCGCCCGCAGAAGGCAACCAACCTTAGTGCTTGTACCGATGTAAATCAGCAGAGCATGTATTAGAGTTCAGAGCTACAGTATGATCAAGAGACCTGAAAGAACAAGGAGAGTCTTGCAGCCTCTGTTTTGGCCAAACAGGATGTCAGTATCCAAACGGTCACCTACCATGCATATCTGAGATGTTGTGATTCCAAACATGCCATAGAGGCAAAGAATAGGAAAAGTAAGAATCTCAAAACCATTCTGCCATACACATATCTGAAACTGATGGATGAAACTGGACTGATGCTGAAACAGTTGGCCTCTTATTTCTTTGCCAGATAGTCCATCATAAATGTCGACGGCTTCCCGACTACAAGCGGTTCTTGTTTAGTTGAACCAAGAATTGCACCGACCATTGATCCTCCACCTGAGTGAAGGCAAAATATTCACGATTTTAAGCATCCTGGTATGAATTTCTCCGTTGTATTTGTATGCAGAAAGAGTAGGAATCTCTGACTAACCTGCCTTCTCTTGGGCATCAGTAAGACGGGTGACGGCGTCCCTGTTTGTTGCAATGAAAAGGCACCCGGGATTCTCACTCACGCAGTGTGTCCCGTACCTTAAGTGAATTAATAATAAGATTACAGACCTTGTGGAATGGTTGGTACCAAACTTATTTACATGAGGAGGTGAGCTAACATGTAATTCTGCAACAAAGGCAGGCAACACTAGTCGTCACTGGGTTAAAAAAAAAACTGCAATCGTCGTTTGAAAGCATATTGCATGTATCAAATGAAGTGTCATCAAATAATTTCTCATCTGAATTTCTACAATCCTAGCAGAGTTCACTAACTTGCCTTAAAGAAAAGTTTTCTTAACTTCATTATTTCGAGGGAGGAAAGGAGGAAGAAGAGACTTACTGGACTTTGTAGTAGTTAAAATAACGATCAAATCCGACTACAACTGCTCCAACTTGTGACAAATCCAAATAGTGTTTAGTGCACCGATCGCATTTTACTGCAAACTAGGAGGATAACTATACACACCTTTGTCATGCTCCATGTAAAAGCCAGGCTTCAGCTCTTATCTTCTTGCCACCATCAGCCTGCACGGCGATATAATCTAAGGTGTGTAAGTTTGTCCCAGGACCGGCCCACTCGAATCATTCAACACTGATATGCACGGCACATTGGCTGAGCCAGAGATTACTAACATGGCACAACGAACACGAATTCACCATTGTTGTAGTTAGGAGCTTCAGAGAAAAGAGGATTCTTTGTTAGTTTCCGGTCCGCCGAGGTACTGAAATCCAGCCAGCTCCGGCTCCCTCAGAATGCCATTTTCTCCAATGGCATAAACCTGAACCAAAAAAAAAAATGTTTTAACTTTGCTCATATATCGTGTGCAATCAAGTGCACCAACGCGGTTACAGTTTCAGAAGATGATTATAGATACCTTCTTATCCTAGGGAAGTCGATTGACTGCAGGTACGCAGCAGCTGCAAAGGATGAAGCAAATATCTCCTCCTGCGTAGCATTCCGGCCTCATCAAACCAATCACTTGGAGAAGAAACCATCAACACGGGCAGTCCATGACAAGAAATCCTACCTCATTGACGTTTAATCCCAGCGTCTCAAACTTTTTGCCGCACTGCTTCCTCGACTTGGTCGAATTGTTCGTCACGAACACCAGCCTCTTGTCCTGCAACACCACATCCACAACCCCAACAGCTTCAGCAAACTAACAAGGAGGTACAAGGCCATGGAATCTTCTGAAACCGAATCTACAGGAGCATCACAGTTTACAACGAACCTTTGATCTGAGCAGGTCGAGCGTCTCCGGCACGCCATCGATCAGCTTGTCGCCCTTCCAATTCACTCCTAAGCGCCAAAACAAAAAAGAACGCGCGAATTCAAGAGAGCTCCAAAAACAATTCTACAAACCCGGGACGATAGACCTATCTCGCCATCGCAGTCGAATATGAACGTCTCGACGGAGTCGATGAGGTCGTCTGCGTCCTCCAGCTTCGCCGCCGGGACCGCCACGGACCGCCTGACGGCGCAGTGCGTTAAAGCCGCGGTGGAGGAGACCAGGCCGCCGCCGCGGCGCTGGTTCCTCCCGAAGGACGGGGAGTGCTGCGGCGTATGTGACGAGGGGGAATGGGAGGGGGAGGGGAGGAAGGTGAGGGAGGCGCGAGCCAGGAGCATCTCTGCTGCTGCTGCTGCTTCGATGCTCTGTTTTTATCGGGTGGCTTTTGGTCGGTGTGGTTTTGGTTTCGACTGTGTAAGCAGCGACTGTGTAAGCAGATGTCATCACTTCTACGGCTCCGAAAAACTTTTTTTACAAAACTGATTCTCTTTTGAAATTAATTATAAAAATAGCTTCATCCTTCACCGCAACTCGTAAGGAGCTACTGCATCCTCAGCACGCCATGGTCATTCGTGGTATATGATAAGATGGCAAGACTTGGCTAAGCTCTTGTTGAAAATATGCCCTAGAGGTAATCATAGAAATGATTATATTTTCATAAATATTCATAAATTATGATATTGTTCTTTGAATAACATTATGTATAATGATTAACAAATACGTTACTTGTTTGTGAAACTCTGTATTTATCTTTATGATGTTCATTCTTAAAAGGAGTCTCTAGTCAATAATCGTATGAGAACACATATGAATAGACTAGCATATATATTGGTCGATAACCATGTTTCACAGGTCATAGATATGGAGATATCAAACCAATAATATAGACACATGTTAGAGAACATGGTATTGAACATTGATCCACTATGAGACACTGCGAGAATGTTGTATTCTTTCATGTCATCAGTTGATTTCATATACGATGTGTATGCTATATCCTTTGACTTGAGATTGTCGCATATTCTCAAGATGTGTAATGACTTACTTAGGGGTCGTCAAACGCTACTCCGTAACTGGGTAGTTATAAAGATGACTTTCGAGTTTGTCATGAAACATGCTGCGAGACGTGGTCAATCAAAATAGGATTTGCCTCTCTATACAACGGGAGAGATATCTCTAGGCTTCTCAAGTGGTTGGATTCCGAAAACGCATGACCATACTACTCGAGTAAAGAGTTACTCGAGTCATCGAGTTAAAGAGTTAACTCGATGTATTCGGGGAATCCGAGTCACGACATCGAGAAAGAGTGGTCGAGCCATCCAAATAAGGATGACAACAACTCGCCTTGGATTTGATCGATATCTTGAGACAAAAGGAAATGCATATAGGACATTGTTGTGTAGGATCGAAAAATACTAATCTAGCAATCAGAGGGGGGTGAATGATTGCGCGGAAGCTAAAATAAATTTTTTATGATTTTTGAAACACTCCAAACAAACTCAGATCGCTTAATTTGTATTCAACAGAAACCTTATTGCGCCGGACCAAACTTTTACTTGTACGCCAGACCAAACTTCGTGCCAGACCAAATTTTCACAAGCACTATGGACCAAATTTCTACTGTAGCAAAACCAAATCAATTCACGCCGGACCAAACGAGACAGACTGATATATGTTCACTAAAACTAAGATTTCTGAAGATCTAACCGTTAGATTGATATGAAATTTTAATTGTAGAAACTAGATTCAATTCAGAAGCTAACACAAAAAGAATTAATTCAATCAGACATATGGATCTAGAGTTATATTCTTTGCAAGACGACTGAAACAAAAACGATCTAACAACGACGGACCAAAATCAAACTAGCGACGGACCAAACTCAAACAATGAGATTAACCAAAGATCCCACCGTTGGATTAGTGTGAAATTTTAACTGAAGAAACCAGATTCAATTATGAATCTAACCCAACAAGAATCAACTCGATCGGACCTACAGATCAAAAGTTATTAACCTCGCAAGCATGCTGTGACAGATTATGACGAGAATTGATCAAAACTTAATTTCGTGATTAATCACAATCTACAAAGGATTAACCAACGAAACTTTCAGGAACTCTAAGTTGATACTCTAGGAAGGTTTTGTATGGATCAAATCAATATTAAACTTGTTGAAACAAGAGACAATGAATCAATATATAAAAAACAAAACCGGGCAAACAAACCAGAAGACGATCACTGAATCAAAGCGTGCATGAACAGTAACCCGCGATTTAATGTAGAAACGAAATACTGTAGCAAGCCGTCTACTGTAGCTGCGCTGGACACTGTATCGTCAATTTTTCTTCGCTCGAGTGTCGCTGCCTGTACTTCTGAGCATGAGGAAAAATCAGCCGCAGGGGAACTTTTCAGCCGTAAAGAAATCGATCTTTATTTCTTTTTGTCTAGTCTGGTTCCAGCACTCCAAACAAAAGAGTACAAACCCTAAAACCTCAGCGCTCACCATAAACAGGAGACACCTCTCCCTATTTATACTGAGCAAACATAAAGGGATTGAATCCAACTCTACTTCCAACATGGAAAGAGTTTGTATACATCTCAACCTGGCCCAACATGGCCAAAAATATCTTACACGCCAGACAAATATATATGTCAGAATACGTGACTAACCACCTCCATGTGCATGTTCTCTAGCCCGAACGTTCGCATGACATCCTTGACCACTAGACCTCGATTCCTCTCTGAATCTAGTCCCAACCTCGCCTCCATGAACCTAGTTCCAGTCCCGTCATCGACCACGTTCGCCCTCAAGCAACACCTGCACATGAATAAACAAGAAACAATTCCGAGCACAAGTCCACGATTTGACTCAACATCAGTCTATGCAACCACTCACACGAGCGCATTGCATCAAGCCAAACTATTATCATGCTATCACAAGCATATCAAGTAAACATCTGAAACAACACATGCCAAAGCACCACACATGCCATGAGCACAACCACTTTGCAATGCCAATTTCATTACTAAGCCAATTTTTCAGCACATGATTTCACATGTTGAGATTCATCCGATTTTTACATGTACTCGGGAGTCAGTAAATCCTGCTAGAGGCCGCTATCGACTATTGGTCAAATGCTCGATAATCGAGTGGGAGTACCCGATGATCAAGTAGGAGTACTCGATGGTCAATATAGGTACTCCAGCTATGTTCGAGTGCACGTGAACCTATAGGGTCACACGTTTAAGGGGCTGTAACCAATTCGGATAGGGATCCGAGTTGTAATGGGTTTAAAGTTTCTAATGGGCTTCAAGGAGCCGAAACCCGTTATGAGACGTCTATATAAAAGGAGGAGGTGGTGGCTTTGCGAAGGTAGAGATATATACAAAAAGAGACATATCAGAAATTCAGAATTCCCAAAACCCTAGCCGCCACCCCTCCTCTGCCCAGAACCACGCATCCAGCGCTAGCACTCCGGCGTATGGTGTTCCTGCTCTGCACGTGTGGATACCTTAGAGGCGTTGCTACGAAGCTTCAACGCTAGGACGATCCGCAACCTGCGACAGTCACAAGGAACTGTTGGGGAGGCGCGAGGCTAGTACGACTACATCTGCACCACCGCGCTATATCGACTCTACTTCCGCTACGGGTCTGCATGTCTAGTGGTAATTCTGTGATCTATAACTTGTTGTGGTTCCTTGGTTACACGATAGAAAATTTTGATTTTTTGCTAGAGTAGCCTACCCGTTTCCCAGCAGCTCTTTTACTAGCAACTATCGTACTGTGCTAAGGTGATCGTCAGCCTCTGGCTAACAGCTCTCATACTGTATCACTGTTTCTTCACTATATTATGAATTGATGCTATTTCTCTCTCTGCTTGATGTTATTATGTTGTAATTTAATATTAAAGTATGCTAGCTTGCTTTCTTTGTTATCTATCCTAAAATTCTTAAATAGCGCGTCTCTAAGTTGTCTGATAAAATGTTGTGAACATAATTAACATTTATAGCATATTTGTTAGGCTAGCTATCTGATTATAGAAAAAATTTATTGCACCAGTTCAAGAGAGGAGGCATACATGTAGGATCTTAAGGTACGCAAGATTACAAGAGCATTGCCACTAGTTATCTGTCGGTCTTTGTATTTAGTGCAACGCAATTCATAGGAAGGTTAGTACTAGTTCTTCAGCAAACTAACACGGAGGTACAAGGCCATGGAAAATTGTGAAACCGAATCTACAGGAGCATGACAGTTTACTAACGAACCTTTGATCTGAGCAGAGCAGGTCGAGCGTCTCCGGCGCGCCATCGATCAGTTTGTCGCCCTTGCAAACCACTCCTACGCCCAAAACAAAAAAGAACGCTCGAATTCAACAGAGCTCCAAAAAAAATTTCATTTCACAAACCCGGGACGATCGATCTATCTCACCATCGTAGTCGAATATGAACGTCTCGACGGAGTTTATGAGCGCGTCGGCGTCCTCCAGCTTCGCTGGCGGGACCACGGCCGCCGCCGCCGCCATCACGGACCGCCTGACGGCGCAGTGCGGTTAAGCCGCGGTGGAGGAGACCAGGCTTAACCGCAGCCCGCAAGGAGCTACCGCGTCTCCAGCACGCCGTCGTCATTCGTTGTATGATAAGATGGCAAGACTTGTCTAAGCTCTTTTACCAGCAACTATCGTACTATGCGCTACGGATCCCAATTTAGAAAAGTACCGAGTTGACCGTAGCATTTACCTTCCGCCGTAGTAAACTCAGCAAGGTCAATAATAAAACAAAATTGCCGGAGGCGTTCGATTTTTCCAGAAGCTGCAACAATTTTTTTCTACGCGTGAAAAAGAATGTTACAGATGTTAAATTTTTTTTTTACATCAAACATCCGATGAAACATGTTCTGATCGGACGTCCGGCTCCTAGTATTCGCCATAATAAAAGTACCCCATGTCCCCATATAACCACCTGTGGGGTTTGAAGTTTGAACTCTAAAGATTTTGCAACTCTAAGCTTGCTCTGGTGTAGTTCTTGGATAGTTTGGATTGGTCCTTGTGTTGTGGAGCCGGTGAATCTTTTAGCGGCACATGTGTACACGGTACGCTAACTGTTGCCTGTGATGAGCTGATCGAACTCCTAAACATGTTGCATGCGAGATGTTCGCTTCCATCTTTAGCTTCCCCTCGTAGAGTCTTATCGATTCGTATCACTCTCCCGCGATAATCTGCAGATAACCTTTACTGGCTGTAAATGTTTGTTTCATGATGATCAACTTTCGTAGAGATTAGTCAGTGAGCTGCAGTTCGTGGCACACTTGAGCGTCAATTCAAAATGAGCATTAGAGTCTCGGTGGTATTTTTTACCAAAGCCGTAACATTTGGACGCTACACAACCAATTTTTCAAAGTAAAATAGAAAAGAAGAAAATGCCACAGGTAGTCAACGATGAATCTCGAAAGAAAACTATGAAGGGGACAAATCTAATATACTTGGATAATTCAGAAAGGAGGGTTTATTTTGTGTCATGTCGTAGAACTAAGCATTTTTTTCCAGGGGAGGTAGGTCATTGTCCCTTTTGACCCTAAAGAAGCTCCGCACTGACAGTGCAAATAGGCAATTGCTGCAAGTGATGACTATTTAGTCAAGGTGGCTGTGCTATGCTTAGCCATAGTTATCAGAATTATTGTAAACCCCACAAAGTGCGAACCGAATTCATTGAATTTGAACCGGTTTATGATATAGGGTTCATGTTCGCAGTGAAAATTGAAAGAAAAAATAATGAACCGTAAACCCAAATTATGTACCACGACTAGGATGAACTGCCTTTCTGGTACTATGGTTCCAGCATATTGAAAGAAAAGTAACGAACCGTAAACCCAAATTATGTACCGCGACTCAGACAAACTATGTTTGTGGTAACTATGGTTCAGCAGCTCAACTGTGGCGCCGTGGCACCGCGGAGGTCATGTTTGCTTGATCTTGCTAGGAGTCGAATTCAAGTTTGGCATTGCACGGTTATGTGCACCTGGCAACCAAAACCATTAATTGGGCCTGTAAGTGTCGAGGTGGGGAATGTCTGTATGCCGAAGTACACCAAACCATGCAGTGTGCAACTTGAGTTCGATTCCCAGCAACACCAACCAAGCAGGTGGCGTCCACATGACGTCGCTGGCACCGCTTGAGCTGCTGGAGCCGCCGCGGATGGCGACTCCAGGCGACAAAGCCACAACCGCGACCCTGAATATAACCAGCACGACCTTCCTCACACTTGTCTCCATCTTAGCGCGACCTTACTCACGCTTATCTCCATCTTGACAATTTTCAAGTTTGTGTTGATCTTGACGATTTTCAGTTTGTGTTGAGGGGAGTTTCAGATCTATTTGATTTGTATGCTTGTCGTTGAGACATTAAAACACTATTTCTTTACTAATATATAAATACGAGTTGGTGGTACATATATGATATTTTCTTTCCAAGAGATGCTTCTATACTTTTTTATAGTGCATAAATATTAAAATATAAATGAAGAGTAGATGGCGATTAGTTACCCTTTTACTTGTTTAAGATTTATGCAACTTGTATTGGGAGGAAAAACATTGAAGCGGTGTTCTTTTTTTCCTCTTTTTATTTTTGAAAAAATTGGCTATGTAGCATCGAAATGTCATGAGTTTGGCAAAAACACCGCCGAGACTCTTCTGCTCATTTTCAATGGACGCAAAAGTGTGCGATAAGGTCGACTGTAATGCTCATCGACACTTGACGCTAAAGAGAAAAGGTGATGCCAAGAATCGTTGCTAACAGCTAACACATTGGATGGCAGAGGAGCAAAGCAAAAAAAGTTCGCAATCGATGCATGCACACGATTCGGTTCTAAGAGGATAAAAAATTGAAGATTACTTCTATGATCACCTCCCAATATAAATTGCATAAAACTTAAATCAAGCGAATGAATAAGTGATCACTATCTACTCTTTATTCATGTTTAATACGTGTGCGACCACGAGAGAGACGTGGAACTTTTCTTTATAATTTAGTCTGTGGTCGATCTTACGAGAATAAATGCTGAACAGTCGAGCAAAAATCTACGGAGAATAAATGCTGAGCAGTCGAGTAAAAATCTGCATAGTTGGCATTCTTCAAATGTGGTCGTGTCAAAATGTAGCTCCTATATAAATGCTACACATTGCGGATGCTAATGCAGCAACTTATCAAAGGAGTGCCACAGATGCAGATCACTCTGATCTGACCCCCTGTGTGTGGAGGGTACGAGGATTTGGGTGAGTTATTGCAGATACCGACCGCATTTATTTCGTTTCGTTTCGTTTCGCGGGCGATCTTGACGAAAGGTTCATCTCTCGTGGTTGAGGATTTGGCTTAGCTCGAGTGCTTGTTCGACCTCGCACATGTCATGCCTGCCAATTTTGGTCGAGTTTGGTGACATGTAGGAGCTCTTGTTTGGTAAGCAGTACTATAATGCACTAGCATTGATTGTGCGTATACAAGCACCTCATAAATGGCTAAATCCCTTCCAGGGTACCATACCATGCATTCGTACTGATCCTCCTCCGGTTTCCCATTTCCTCACAATTCACGAACATTTCCGTGGCGCCCGTCGACGCGCGGTTGGGGGCTGGGCGCCGGCGGCCACAGCCACATGGAGCTGTCCAAGAGGCTCGACGACGACGACGGCCGGCCGCGGCGCACGGGCACGGTGTGGACGGCCAGCGCGCACATCATCACGGCGGTGGTGGGATCTGGCGTGCTGTCGCTGGCGTGGGGGGTCGCGCAGCTGGGCTGGGCGGCCGGCCCCACCGTGATGGCGCTCTTCGCCGCCGTCATCTACTACACATCCGCCCTCCTCGCCGAGTGCTACCGCTCCGGCGACCAGGTCGCCGGCCGGCGCAATCGCACCTACATCGACGCCGTCCGCGCCACCCTGGGCGGGGCCAAGGTGAGGCTCTGCGGGGCCATCCAGCTCTCCAACCTCTTCGGCATCTCCGTCGGCCTCACCATCGCCGCCTCCATCAGCATGCTGTAGTAAACCGAACCGCACTCCACCACGACCGCTCAGCCACCGTCCGTACCATCTCTGTGAATCTTTACGCTTTTTTGTTTGCTCTGCTTGTTGCTTGGTACGTGATGATGAACAGGGCGATCAAGAGGGCGGGCTGCTTCCACGAGAAAGGGCATAAGAACGCGTGCCACGCCTCGAGCAGGCCGTACATGTTCATCTTCGGCGTCATGCAGGTCGTGTTCTCGCAGATCCCAGACTTGGGTAAGATATGGTGGCTCTCCACCGTCGCCGCCATCATGTCCTTCACCTACTCCACCATCGGCATCTCCCTCGGCATCGCGCAGATCATAGGTATGTACGTGTGTGCACTACGTTTCAGACACGTGGAGATGTAGGGTCAGACAGTTGTAAGCGCTTGCATTTGCGAGAGTTGCAGCGAACGGGGGACTCAAGGGCAGCCTAACCGGCGTCGGCATCCGCATCGGCGGCGGCGCGGGTGTCACCTTGATGCAGAAGGTCTGGCGCAGCCTCCAGGCCTTCGGGAACATCGCATTCGCCTACGGCTTCTCAGTCGTCCTGCTCGAGATCCAAGCAAGTCACCACCCCAGACCACTCGCTCTGTTTGATCTTGCTAGTATGTTTCTTGTTTGCTTACGCACTGTGCGCGTTCGCTTGCTCTGTTCTCCCGTTAGGACACGATAAAGGCGGCGGCGCCGTCGGAGGTGAAGGTGATGAAGAAGGCGACGGCGATCAGCGTGGCGGCGACGACGGTGATCTACCTGCTGTGCGGCTGCGTCGGGTACGCGGCGTTCGGCGACGGGGCGCCGGACAACCTCCTCACGGGCTTCGGCTTCTACGAGCCCTTCTGGCTGCTTGACGTGGCCAACGCCGCCGTCGTGGTGCACCTCGTCGGCACGTACCAGGTGATTTCCCAGCCGGTCTTTGCCTACGTCGAGGGGCGGGCCGCCGCGGCGTGGCCCGGCAGCGCGTTCGTCAGCACGAAGGAGGTCCGCGTGGGGCCCCTGGCGTTCGCCGTGAGCCCCTTCAGTCTGGCGTTTCGCACGGGGTACGTGTGCGTCACCACCGCCGTGTCCATGCTGCTGCCCTTCTTCGGCGCCGTGGTGGGGCTCATCGGGGCGGCCTCGTTCTGGCCTCTCACCGTGTACTTCCCTGTGGAGATGTACATCGCGCAGAGCGGGGTGCAGCGCGGCAGCGCGCAGTGGCTGTTCCTCCAGGCGCTCAGCGCCGGGTGCCTCCTCGTGACCGTCGCCGCCTCCGCCGGGTCCATCGCCGGCGTCGTGGACGAGCTCAAGGCGCACAACCCATTCTGCTTGACGTGCTGATGATCAACGTCTCTCAGACAAGGCTCTGGCCACCCGAATCAAAACCTCGACAAATATTCTACTTCTCCACTTGATTGCGTGCATCAAAACTGCAAGCTTGCACTGCAGTTCGTCCAACAGTTGTGTCGTTTACTCATTCCCCCGAATCAAAACGTATTGGGCTTTTGGTCCAGTACGGACACAAGAAAACCCAGTACAAGAACTGTACCTTTCCAAAAAAAAAAATTTCGCGTCCCCTTTGTTTTCTTCTCCCGTATCTCTCGCGGCCTCGATCTGAACCGTCTCCACTGTCCAGCAAGAACGCCTTTTTCTAGTTTCTGCATTCCCCAGTCCCCACCGCGCACTGCCATTGGCAGGCAGCGAGGTGGCATCCGCTCTGGGCAAATACGGCGGATCGAAGGCGCGCGCGTGCTTGCTTGCTTCATGCGCTTTGATCCGTGTGTACAGCCTTCGAGGGAGGCTCTGCGATCTATGTTTTGTTAGATTATTATGGAGCTGGTCCATAATTAATTTATTAGAAATTTTAAAAGATCTATTAAAATATTAGTAGTCATGAAATTGGTTTAGTACCATACGGAAAGTTAGGAGAAGTTTTTCTCAACTTAAATAGTTGAGTTGTGTGTCTCTCAATTAGAAAAGTGGAAAAGGGAAAAGACGGTGACACGCGCGCGCGCCGAGCCGAGCCGTGGCGTGTGCGCAGAGTTACTAGTAACAGACGTCTTGATGGCCTCCTATTAATCGCCGTCAGTTACTCTGCCGCAAACCTATATAAGGAGGGTAGCGGCTGTGCCTTTTCTCCATCTGCTGGCTCCCACCTGAGTTCTCCCGCAATACTCCGTTGTTCCATCTGCAGCGTTGCTTTGCTTGTCTCCCCACCTCCGTTTTCTTGCGCGCACAAGTAGCGGAGGGAGCAGGTCTTCGAAACCCCGTCCTTCTTGAGATCTTGCTCGAGATAGAAGGCCGATAAGGTTTTTGGGAAGCGTACCACGCGACTGCTCAAGTTTTTGTCCCGACCAGAAGCACTAGCGTCGGAAGGAACCCTTCTGCACTGCATCAACCTCTCCACTGCACCAAAGGCTTCTCTGCGACAACCTGTGATCCTCTACACCGATTGTCATAGCGAACAACAATGAGCAAGTCATTGTTCCGCTTGTGCCTGTGCCTATGGTGGCACCGGCTCAAGGGTATACTCTCTTATACCGTATTTTTATCTTGTTAATTTCTTGTTCATTAGCCTTTGCGTTTGAGATAGATAGTTTATTATCTAGTACCTTTGGCTTTGAACTAGAATTGTGCAAATGTTTAATCCTGATTTACATAATTTTGTGGATTAAAATATTGAGAAAATTCCTAATATTTTCAACAATCCAAAAACCTTATCCTAGGAATTTTTTCAACTACTGGTTTCGCTGCCGCACTTAAGCCAACTGTATTTGACGGAGCAAATTACAAGCGTTGGCGCGTCAAGATGATTCTGTGGTTGACTGCCATGAACGTGTATCACGTTGCGCAAGGCAAGCCACAGCCTGAGGGTGGGCTCTCTCTTGAGCAGGAGAATGCCTTCACGGCTGCGGATAACTTGTTTAGAGGCGCCATGATGAGTGTTCTTGGAGAAAATTTTGTTGATGTATATATGATTTTGCCAAGTGGTAAAGAAATGTGGGATGCACTTGAGGCAAAATTCGGAGTCTCTGATGCGGGTAGTGAACTCTATGTCATGGAGCAGTTTCATGACTACAAGATGGTTGATGACCATTCTGTAGTAGAACAGGCTCATGAGGTTCAAGCTTTTGCGAAAGAACTTGAGAATTTTACATGTGCATTGCCCGACAAGTTTGTGGCAGGATGCATTATTGCAAAACTGTCACCTTCTTGGAGGGATTTTGCCACTACTCTAAAACACAAGAGACAAGAGTTCCGAGGGCAAAAGATACACGTGGGAAAGGAAGTTCTAGTGCCAATGTGGTACAAAAGAAAACCTTTCAATTCAACAAGAAGAATAAAAATAAGTCTGAAAAGCCCTAGAACAAGAACAAGGCTGCTCAAACTACTAGCTTTAAGAAGAAGAATAAAGGAAAGGGAAACTGCTTTGTTTGTAATGGTACTGATCATTGGGCAAAGGATTGCTCTGATCATCAAGACAATAAGCAGAAAAAGTCCGCCAACGTTGATATTGGCAATACTAAGGAGAGAACATCCGGGTATGTTTCAATACCTACCGTTCTATCAGTATGTCGTTCACCTTATTGGTGGATTGACACGGGGTCCAATATACATGTTTGTGCTGACAGATCCTTATTCTCTTCTTACCAGGTCACAGGGGCTACCTCCGTGTTGATGGGGAATGGGTCGTGGGCATTTGTATGTGGAGTCGGCACAGTTGACTTGAAGTTTACTTCAGGCAAAGTCGTGCGACTGAAGAACGTGCATCACGTGCCCGTGATAAATAAAAACCTTGCCAGCGGGTCTCTATTGTGTAGAGATGATTTTAAGTTATTTTTTGAATCCAATAAATGTGTTGTTTCTAAAATTGGAACTTTTATTGGAAAAGGATATGAGAGCGGAGGCTTGTTCCGCTTGTCTGTAATGGACATGAATAAAATTGTGAATCATGTTTGTAATCATGATACTGATGTTTGGCATTCACGACTTTGTCATATTAATCTTGGTTGCATGATGCGGTTAGCC
Organism: Otatea glauca; assembly: GCA_036346275.1. Lineage (NCBI taxonomy): Eukaryota > Viridiplantae > Streptophyta > Magnoliopsida > Poales > Poaceae > Otatea > Otatea glauca. The sequence continues at coordinate 36,758,490 of CM070717.1, forward strand.
AGTATGAATTTAATCCCAAAATTTACCCATGTTAAAGGTTCTAAGTGTCAAGAGTGTGTGCAATCTAAGCAACCTCGCAAGTCTCACAAGACAGCTGAGGCAAGAAACTTGGCACCGTTAGAACTAGTTCATACCGATTTATGCGAGATGAACGGGGAGTTGACAAAGGGTGGTAAGAGGTATTTCATGACTTCGATTGATGATTCTACTAGATATTGCTATGTGTATTTATTAAAGTCAAAAGATGAGGCTTTTCACTATTTTAAGATTTATAAAGCTGAAGCTGAGAACCAACTTGAGAGAAAAATCAAACGAGTTAGGTCAAATCGTGGTGGAGAATACTTTTCTAGTGAGTTTAATTTATTCTGCGAGGAACATGGAATAATCCATGAGAGGACGCCTCCCTATTCGCCCCAATCAAACGGGGTTGCTGAAAGAAAAAACCGTACTCTAACTGAGATGGTTAACACTATGTTAGAAACAGCGGGACTTTCCAAGGAATGGTGGGGTGAGGCTATATTGACTGCTTGTCATGTCCTAAACAGGGTTCCTACAAAGAATAAAGAAATCACACCATTCGAGGAATGAGAGAGGAAAAGATTAAATTTCTCTTATTTACGTACTTGGGGCTGTTTGGCTAAGGTCAATGTGCCTATCCCAAAGAAGCGAAAACTTAGACCAAAAACCGTTGATTGTGTCTTTATTGGTTATGCTCTTCACAGCGTTGGATATAGATTCTTAATAGTGAAATCTGGAGTACCTGATATGAGTGAAGGTACAATTTTAGAGTTCAATAATACCACATTCTTTGAGAACTTATTCCCTATGAAAGAGACACTTAGCTCACCTGGCCAAGAATCAATCTTCTCTCCTAAACCTTCCACTCCTATACAAATTGAGCCCACTTTTGAGTAAAATCTAATAGATAAGGACAATGAAGTAACTCATAAGAGTAAGAGACTAAGGACTGCAAAGTCTTTTGGTGATGACTTCATTGTATATCTAGTAGATGATACTCCAAGAACCATTGAGGAGGCTTATTCATCTCAGGACGCTGACTGTTGGAAGGAAGCGGTCCAGAGTGAGATGGATTCCATCTTGAGCAATGGAACTTGGGAAGTTGTTGATCGTCCATATGGGTGTAAACCTGTAGGATGTAAGTGGGTGTTCAAGAAAAAGCTGAGGCCTGATGGTACGATTGAAAAGTATAAGGCAAGGCTTGTGGCCAAGGGTTATACCCAGAAAGAAGGCGATGACTTCTTTGATACTTACTCATCTGTTGCCAGATTGACCACTATTAGAGTACTACTATCTTTGGCTGCCTCCTACGGTCTGATCGTTCATCAAATGGATGTAAAGACGGCTTTCTTTAATGGAGAGTTGGAAGAGGAAATCTATATGGATCAACCTAATGGATTTGTAGTAGAGGGTCATGAAGGAAAAGTGTGTAGGTTGTTGAAATATTTGTATGGCCTTAAGCAAGCACCTAAAGCCGACAAATGTGTGTATTACCGCTATGGTGGGGGTGAAGGAGTGATTCTGTGTCTGTATGTTGATAACATACTGATCTTTGGGACGAAACTTAATGTGATTAAGGAAGTCAAGGATTTCTTGTCCGAAAACTTTGAAATGAAAGATTTGGGAGTAGCGGATGTCATCTTAAACATTAAACTGTTAAGAGAAGGTGACGGTGGGATTACTCTTGAGCAGATTATGTGGAAAATGTGTTGAGTCGCTTTGGCTATAGCGATTGCAAACCTGCTCCAACGTCGTATGATCCAAGTGTGCTATTACGAAAGAACCAATGTATAGCAAAGGATCAATTGAGATATTCCCAAATCATTGGTTCACTGATGTATTTAGCTAGTGCAACGAGGCCTGATATCTCGTTTGCTGTGAGCAAACTAAGCCGATTTGTTTCAAACCCGGGAGATGATCATTGGCATGCTCTTGAGAGAGTAATGCGCTATCTAAAAGGGACATCAAGTTATGGAATTCACTACACCGGGTACCCTAAGGTACTTGAGGGTTATAGTGATTCAAACTGGATATCTGATGCTGATGAAATAAAAGCCACAAGTGGATATGTGTTCAAATTGGGTGGTGGAGCTGTTTCCTGGAAGTCTTGCAAGCAGACCATCTTAACGAGGTCTACAATAGAAGCAGAACTCACAGCATTAGATACCGCCTTTGTGGAAGCCGACTGGCTGCGTGAACTTGTGATGGACTTACCGGTGGTTGAGAAACCGGTGCCTGCTACCCTTTTGAACTGTGACAATCAGACGGAGATTGTCAAGGTGAACAGTTCTAAGGATAACATGAAGTCATCAAGGCACGTTAAGAGGCGGTTGAAGTCAGGAAAATGAGAAACTCTAGAGTTATAGCGTTAGACTATTTCCAGACGGCTAAAAACTTGGTAGATCCTTTTACAAAGGGACTATTACGGAATGTGATAGATGAAGCATCGAGGGAGATGGGCTTGAGACCCACATAAAGTAATGTCTTAGTGGTAACTCATCCTATGTGATCGGAGATCCCGTGAATTAGGATGTTGAGACAAGCTAGTGACTGGCTGAGAGGAGAGTACCTTTTGTACTTAGCCCTCTCCGTTTGAGATGCAATAACTCTCCTATTCTGTATGACAGGTTGGTTATACCTTAATGTATTCCGAGTGGCTTTGATAAGCAGAGATGTTGTCCTACAGAACATCTTATGAGGAATACACCTATATGAGTTCGACTGCTAGTCACAGTCTATGAGATTGGGTGATCTCTAGAGGCTCATGAAAGGCCAAGGAGTATGACTTATAAGCTCCAAACCGAGGGGATGCATTTAGCAGCCTAGTATCAGTAAAGGACTTTGGTGAAACTTGTTCGCACAAAACTGTCAATTCAAGGCATAGTCCATTGTTCAGTTATGGATGAGTGCAATATTTGTTCTAGGTGGAAGTTCAACTTAACAGTCTCCATCGAAACACTGGTATATCAAATTACAGTGAACTGAGAGTATTTCAAATGTGCCTTTGAAATTTGGTGGGGATTGTTAGATTATTATAGGGTTGGCCCATAATTAATTTAATAGAAATTCCAAAAGGCCCATTAAAATACTAGGAGTCATGAAATTGGTTTAGTACCATACGAGAAGTTGGAAGAAGTTTTCCTCAACTTAAATAGTTGAGTTGTGTGTCTCTCAATTAGAAAAGTGGAAAAAAGAAAAGACGGTGCCACATGCGCGCGGGCCGAGCCGAGCCGTGGCATGGCGTGGCGTGGCGTGTGCGAGTCGAGTCGAGTCGAGCACGTGCACGGCGCAGGCCAGTCCGGACGTGATGTGCTGGGCGGGAAGCGGTTTATTTTGCCGTTTCAGTGATTAATGTGGCCGGTTTATGACTAGTAACTGACGTCTTGATGAGTCAGTTACTAGTAATGGACGTCTTGATGGAGTCAGTTACTAGTAACGGACGTCTTGATGGCCTCCTATTAATCGCCGTCAGTTACTCTGCCGCAAGCCTATATAAGGAGGGCAGCAGCTGTGCCTTTTCTCCATCTGCTGGCTCCCACCTAAGTTCTCCCGCAATACTATATTGTTCCATCTGCAGCGCTGCTTTGCTTGTCTCCCCACCTCCGTTTTCTTGCGCGCACAAGTAGCGGAGGGAGCAGGTCTTCGAAACCTCGTCCTTCTTGAGATCTTGCTCGAGATAGAAGGCCGATAAAGTTTTTGGGAAGCGTACCACGCGACTGCTCAAGTTCTTGTCCCGACCAGAAGCTCCAGCGTCGGAAGGAACCCTTCTACACTGCATCAACCTCTCCACTGCACCAAAGGCTTCTCTACGATAACCTGTGATCCTCTACACCAACCGTCATGGCGAACAACAATGAGCAAGTCATTGTTCCGCTTGTGCCTGTGCCTATGGTGGCACCGTCTCAAGGGTATACTCTCTTATACCGTATTTTTGTCGTGTTAATTTCTTGTTCATTAGCCTTTGCGTTTGAGATAGATAGTTTATTATCTAGTACCTTTGGCTTTGAACTAGAATTGTGCAAATGTTTAATCATGATTTACATAATTTTGTGGATTAAAATATTGAGAAAAATCCTAATATTTCCAACATGTTTGTCTCTTGGAGAGTGAAATTGATTTTATTTTTGTATATTTACTGTCGGATGGTGATCAGCCATTGGAACTAAACTTAATCTGGTTTCATTTTTAATAGACATGTGCCAGCGGTTTCCCCTTGTGTTCGTAATTGTTTGTCTGCTCAAATGCTCTCAGCTCTCTGCACCACATAGTGCGTAAAATTTGACTCGAGAACATTCCCCAGTCCATTTATGCAAATGCGATGAAAGTAGGAAAACAAAAGCCTAAATTGCAGCTCAACCGGTTATGGTTGGAAACCCCCTCTGTTTTCCACGTGTAATGACGACGGACAAAGCAAAGAAATTGAAAGCGAAATAGCACCTTCAACCTTAACGCCTTTTATACTTCAAGCGAAATATCATGTCTCAACCGGCCAGTACCTGAAATTGGATGAGCAAGTTCACAATGTAAACAGAAGACCATTCCTTTGTTTAGTGCAGAGTAGAGGTTTCACTAGAACATTTTTTCGCCGGGGAAGCGCACGCATATATTGCTACTTACCAGGAGCTCAGGAGTCAGGATCCTCATTTTTTTCTCTCCAAGATCTTTGCATACATTAGCACAATGCTGCGACTGCGCAGTGAGCAAGTGCGGCGACCGGACATGCCATGCATCATATTCCGTGTTCAGCGCTTGTTCACAATCACGCTAATTTAAGATTGATTGTTGATGCAGTTGCTAGAGGGTGTCGGTGATATACCTTTTTTAGAGGTAATTATAGAGATGATTATATCACTTCTATGCTTATAAACTTGTCATTATATTCCTTAGATGAATTATCATTTATAAAGATCAGCACTGCATGACTTGTCGGTGAAGCTAAAGATTCTAGTCTGAAGTCAATCTAAAAGTCAGATTCATTAGTTTGTACACTTATGACTTACATACCAGCGCATATATTGATTGATGGTCATATTTTGATGGTTATAGATATGAAGGTATCAAATAAATAATATAGACACATGTTAGGGAACATTTTGTTAGATTGACCAACTTTGAGATACCATTGAGATTGTTATATTTTTATGTGCCATTAGTTGGTCTCAAGCAATGATGATGTATAATCATTAGACTTGAGATTAGTATGTGTGGCGACCCGCATAATTAACCTAGTCTAACGACAGCAACTTCGTCATTACTCTGAGATAATTACGCTGTTCTCGGCATATTAGCTAATCAAAACATCGAGCGTATCCGGTGTTTTATCAGTTAACACACCGTGTTCAAAGTGTTGCAGCAGAACAATAATTAGAGACTGAAATGGAAACTTACTACAATCCATTGCCACGCAGGGCTACAAGTCCAGCACACTAATTATACATATAATCTAACTACAACAAAATATAATACATCTAATTAATTACCCTAAAGATCGCTAAAAGCTAGGGTACGGTCTAACAAACCACCTAGTTCGTCTGGTGGTACTCCTTCTCGTAGTCCTGGTCTTGCGAGTAATCCTCACCCCACGCCTCATAGGTGGATCCATATAATTCACCCTCTAAGCAATTGGGGATTTAAGCAAGAGTAAGTAAAGGTACTAAGCAAGCATTAATAGTAAATGCAATATATGATTTTCCTCTTATATCCATCCAATGATCACCTTCCCTCAATTTCCAATTTTTACTGAAATTAGGTTTTTGGGTTTTCTTTAAGAGTAGTATATTTTAGTTATGAAAATGGCTACTAGTACCCGCATATGAGGCAGACTTAGCTTTCGTAGCTTTCAATCCGAAAGACAGGCATGAATTCATAATTTAACACTACGCAGGTTTATATCACTTTACCTATAGTGACCCCATCCTGTGAGGCCCCAGAATGTTTATCACTATTCTACTATTAGATCTTCAAACCTACTAACTCGAGCCCGAGACACCTTTCTCAGGCTGTCCCGCCTGACTCACAGCTAACAGTTGTACCCCGACGACCTGTCGATAGTAACTCTACCATGGCTTCAAATATAGCGCCATTCTAAAATCACGCGTCTCTCTGGGCCTTTCGGATACCCGCTCTCTGGGCCTTTCGGATACCCGTATTTGCGCACTAGTTAACTACTTATACCCAATGTGGAGATCATAACACCTTCATAGGACAACCTTTTCTGATCGATTTCGCACACTTTGGTTGATATTGGATATACGGCTCATTGCCTGAGTGTAGTTATTCATCATTATATTATAGCCTATGTAGAGGGCCCCATCAGCCTACATTCCTTCTCATCGGTATCCTCTACCCAAAATATATACACACACGTCACCGGCTCCTTTCGTTGGATGAGCTATTTCAACATATCAATTAATCATTTTGCTTCAGCAAATTTTTCCATACCATCTTTCATATCGCTTCCTATTTAGATTTATATTTTAAATCACAATTAAATTGAATTTTTTTTTCATAGCTTTCAGCTGAGATTGATTTTAGTTTTCAAATTTTACTAGTTGTAGAAGCTCGCCTCCCCTACATATTACAATTTTTTGAGAAATTTTCAAATATTTTACTATAGGACCAACAAAAAAACTAAATTCTTATTCATGAAAACCACACGTACAAGTTTTAAAAAATTCTCAAAAAATTATCATATGTAGGCGAGGTGAGATACTACAACTCTACAAAATTTAAAGACTAAAATCAATATCAACTAAAAGATATAAAAAAGACAAATTTGACTAAATAGTGAGTTTTTACTATTTAGCGTTTTGTCAATTTCATATCTTTCAAATGCGATTGAGTTTGGCCTTTGAATTTTACAGGGATGTAGAAGCTCACCTCTTCTACGTATGATAATTTTTTGAGAATTTTTCAAATATTTTACTATAGAAGCAACAAATAGAACTAAATTATTGTTCTAATAGTTCACTTCTTTTTAGTACAGTAACATCTTGAGTAATTTGCAGTAAAATGTTATTTTCTGGATAGTAAAAAGTAACCTACGACAATAAACTATTCTTATCGTATAAAATCTATGAAAACTATATGTACAAGTTTTCAAAAATTCTCAAAATATTACCATATGTAGGGGAAATGAGATTCTACAACACTGTAAAATTTGAAGACCAAAATCAATCTTAGCTGAAAGATATGAAAAAGACAAATTCGGCTAAATAGTGATTTTTCACTGTTTAACGCTTTGTCAATTTCATATCTTTCAAATAAAATTGATTTTGGCCTTCAAATTTTACAAGGTTATAGAAGCTCTCCTCCCACATGTATGGTAATTTGTTTGAGAATTTTTCAAATATTTACTATAGGGATAACAAACCAAAATATAAGTTTATTCATGAAAATCATATGTATAAGTTTTCAAAAAATCTCAAAAAAATTACCATACGTAGGAGTGATGAGATTCTACAATCCTGAAAATTTTAAAGACCAAAATCAATCTCAGCTGAAAGAAATGAAAAAGATAAATTCGGTTGAATTGTGATTTTTCATTGTTTAGCGCTTTTGTTAATTTGAGTTTGGTCTTCAAAATTGATAGGGTTGTATAAGCTCACCTCCCCTACGTATAGAATTTTTTTGAGAATTTTAAAAAACTTGTATTTGTGGTTTTCATGCATTTTACATGATGAGAACAATTTATATAGGATATAATAACATCTTGTTTAATATAGCGTAATATGTTATTTTCTGGATAGTAAAGGTCAACATATATATTGTTTTATAAAATCCATGAAAACTATATGTACAAGTTTTCAAAAATTCTCAAAAAATTATCAAACGTAGGGGAGGTGAAAGTTATGGTTAAATTTGAAGACCAAAATCAATCTCATTTGAAAGTTATGGTTAAATAAAAAAATATTCATGTACAAGCTAGGGAATGCATTTACTAGTGGTTGGCCACGTAAGTGATTGATTTAGTGAACATACGGACGAACACATGTAACCGAATGGTTTGGACGTACTTATCCAGGATAACGCTCAACGCGTAGCTGTGTGCACGCGTAGAATAGCGCTACCATTATATTTATATATATATACACACACACACGGTAGCGCTAATCTGCACTTACGTGCAGATTAGGCTATTCCACGCGCTGACCAAAATGTACAACGAATCGGTCGGCAATGTATGACCCAAAACTACCATGTTCCGCAAGACTGCATGAAAAAAGTCACGAATCCCGTAATATTCGAAAAAAATTTACCATTAGATTGTGTTCAACGTAACTTATGTTTGTTAGATTATGATTTTCTAATTAACTATCTCTGTCGTACAATATTTACTACTGCAACTTATGTTTTTCCTATGTTAGAAATAACTCATGTACATGGCTCAGTCAGTGGCTAATAAATGTTGTATAAATCAAATTTACTACCAAACGAACATCAATTTACTACTATATAAACATCAATTTATTACTGAAATACATTACTACTGAAATCAGAATGTAGCCAACTAACTAATAAAAGTGTTTACTAGTTTGTACACAAATATGTTTTTCTTTCTTTTAGCCATAACTTTTTATTTGCAGCTCCGATTGATGAACGAATTTCACCAGTAGATTACTTACGATGAGAGGAATAGTATGATATAAGTCTTGCTAATAAATGTCACATAAATCAAATTTTACAATCAAATGAACATCAATTTACTATTGTATGAACATCAATTTACTATAGAAATGCATTACTACTGAAATCAGAACCGTAGCCAACTAACTAACAAATGTGTGTACTAGTTTGTACATGAATCTGTTTTTCTTTCTTTTAGCCATAACTTTGTATTCGCATCTCCGATTGCCAAACGAATTTCGCCAGTAGATTATTGACGACGAGAGGAACAATATGATATAAGTCTCACTAACAAACGTCGCATAAATCAAAATTTACTATCAAATGAACATCAGTTTATTACTGTATGAACATCGATTTACTATTGAAACACATTACTACTAAAATCAGAACCGTAGCCAACTAACTAGCAAATGTGTGTACTAGTTTGTATACAAATATGTTTTTTTTCTTTCTTTTAGCCATAACTTTGTATTCGCAGCTCGGATTGACGAACGAATTTCTCCAGTAGATTACTGACGACGAGAGGAACAATATGATATAAGTCTCACTAATAAACGTCGCATACATCAAATTTTACTACAAAATGAACATCAATTTACTGCTGAAACGCATTACTAGTTAGTTTCGATGTGCTGAGTACATGGCTCGGTCGGTGGCTAGCATGTAGACTATGCACAACTATAGAATAGCATGTCTATATAGAGAGAGACACACACACATATACACACACATATTTATATATCTCTATTTTTCCCTCGTTTCTCCTCCTCCCTCATTTTTTCTTTTCTCATTTTTCTCTCCTTTTTCTTTTCCCTTTTGCCCTTTTCTTTTCCTCTTCCCTTCTCATTTTCTCCATTCGTCCGAACTTCCTCGGGTTCTTCTACCTTATCGTCTCCTCTCTCTCCGATCTGGCTCCTCCCCTCCTCCCTCCGGTCTTCCCCACCGGTCTACTTCCCGCCTCCTCGCGGCCGCGCACTTCCCCACTCGATTGACCCGTTGGCCCCGCGCAACTAGCTCATCGGGCCCGCGCCCTGGGCCTCCTCTTCCCTACGCCCACGGTTTGCTCGCGTGCACTCCCGGCCCAATCTCCCTCCATGGCCGCCAGATCTCCCCCCTTTACCTCCATTTTCCTACTGATCTTTGCTACTTTTGTTATGCAATATTATGTGGTTATGTTACTAAGTTGCTAGCCGGCCGATGATGATTTAGTCATTGCTAAATAGCGGGTTGGTGGTATTGTAGCGATACCCATAGTCTACCGTATGTCGGGGAGTGTGAGATGGTCCATGGGCATGCGCAAGGCCGCCCCTCCTACAGCCACAAATTGAGGCCACTAGCGAACCTCGATCTATCTATTGCCTACTTTCTTACCTTACCTAGATACCATATTTTCCTAGCATTAGCAAAAGTATGGTTGTGCACCTGTGATATTGAGGGTTTGAAATGGAAATGGTTCGGTGATTTGGGTGGATGGCGATGTGTTGATGGAGATGCGGTAGATCCTTGTCCCCTTCTTGGTTGCATGGCTTGTGGTCCCCTTGTTCCGATCTATGTTCCCGGCTTCCTTGTTTGGCTCATCTGCCCCTGGCCTCCTTGGCTTGCTCTGGTCTCTTTAGTTCTAGGAGCTTTGGTTGGTTTTATGGTTTTGGTTGCTTGGTTGGCTTTGGGAAAGGGGAGTGTGGGATGAAATGCCCTAGACTGGTTGCTTTCCCTTTTACCGCATCTGAGCTTATCACCATACTGTACGAGATATTTTGGGTACTATTCATGTGTGACTTTGGTTACCCACGGTTATACCATATTTGTATATTTCCACCGAATGACGACGCCCAGTCTAGTGAGAGGTGCTTATTCGGCTCCGAATGGATCTAGTATCTCGATGAGCGAATCCTAATCACATTTGGGTCTGACGGCAATTAATTTAGCTCTTGAGTTTCCTATTGCTTTGCTTTCTTAATATTGGTGCTGGCTAACGATTTTAGGGAATTGAAGCTAAAGATCTCCAGAAGATTAAATTGTAGGTTGCTTGTAAAATTTTGTATTTCCTTTTTTGTTGTAATCGATACTTGTGTAAATTGTGTTGTATAAGTTTGTATGACACTATTGTTAGTGAGTAGAGATAATGATTATTCTTTGTTGCAATTGGTATTTGTATAAATTGTGTTGTGTGAATAAACGTATGACCTTTTTGTTACTGAGATGGAAATGATTGATCTTTATTGAATGATTTACTTATATGTGCCATTAACTTTGTTAATGATCTCCTTTGTGCTACTAATCTTTTAGTGTTGTTTCAGTATGGTTTTCTACATGTGTAATGGTACACTTAGGTGTTACTGAACGCTACTATGTAACTTGATAGTTATACAGGTAGCTTTAAAGTATACTATGAAACATTTAGAGGAATGTGATTGGTCAAGATGGAATTTGACCCTCCTATATACTCCCTCTGGTCTTCAAAAACTTGATCTTAGAACATTTTGTACAAAGTATGCGAAAAGTTAACGTTTAGGGAATTGAGGGTTATCTGGACTCTTTTGCCCCTGCTTTTAGTGCAACACTACAACGACATGCATACAATTTATGGTTGCCTCTTTTTCAAAGATTCCTCTTTGATACTCATAAGCATGTTGTGTCTGAGTAAATTGGACTGTTGGGATTCTTGTACCGTGATTATATATGGACTTTCTAGCACTAACTACTTGATCCGGCTGAACTAGTAGTAGCACTACTCCGTTAGCAACATGGAACATAAAGAAAATGAGAGCTCGCAACAAATGAAAGAAGGTAAAGTTAAATTTGCTCATTTATATTTTCCTTGTTCTATCCTTCATGGTCATCTTCCTCTATCATCACCATGATACTCCACCAGGTTGTTGCTGCGCAAGCTTAACGCCGTTGCCAGCAAAACAACCACTGTCACTTTCGTCGTTGCCATCACCAGCAAAACAACTGCCGTCGCCATCGCTGTCGAAATAACTGTCGTTTGCGTGGGAGAACGATGAAGCTAGAACATATTTTGTGGAAGATTCGCTTGAACCTGAATTCGTCCAATACTCGCTTGAGCCCGCCAGATGGTGTTTACCAGATGGTTTTGATGAAAGGTGTTTGCTGGATGGTTTTGACGAGCTACGAGTTTGGGAGCAAGAGATCGCCAAGGTCATGTGTAAAATTTGTATGCCTAAATTATTCTAAAACATAGAACCTATATGCGCCTAGAGTATGTTCCTTTTATGTTAGTGCATCAATTTATTTTTTTTTCAAAGTGTTCTATGCATGCTACCGTACATGGGGAAAAACGTATTGATCAAACCAGTAGTACATCTCTGCATCAATCAAAAAAAGTTTGCAATGATCAAACAAGTAGTACATCTCTGCATCAATCAAAAAAGTTTGCAACATTCTCTCTTGGCAAATTATTCAGCAAGCCATGCCATAGCTTCGCCTGCCAACAACGAATCGCAACTAATCCGCAAAGGAAGGCGCCCTTGTCTTTCTGTCCCTTTCTTCATTGAAGAATCTTGAAGTTATTTCCTCCTACTTTCATGGTCTCCATCATAACAAGGGGGAGCGTCAAGAAAATTCGATTCGACTTGTGTACAGAGTGCTTGTGGAAAATCTATTTTATGTAAAACAAATGTTAGCTTCAACTAAAATGACGAGAGTATAAATGACCAAAAGAAAGACAATACTTCTTCGATAATTGGAACAAGTTCATCTACTGTCTTTGCGGTCTTCTTATATTAAATTGACTGGATAGAACAAAAAACCCCAAATCTAAGATATTAAAATCCGGTGAATTTGCTGATTGACAAATGAGTCGAATATCAAATCCATCTTGTTTAGTAGCTTCACAAAACAATGGGTTATTAGGTGCGATATGTGGTTTAGCATTGTCTTGCTGGATAAAGATGGGATTGTTGTCATCTTCACGCGGCCACTTAGCTCGATTAGCGGGCAAGACCTTATCGATGATAAAACTTTTAGTGGCTTCCTTTGTAACCGATTTGATGGGCTTCATTTCAATTGTCCCAGCTACCTGGTTAACACTTGTTCTCTTAGCACCTTCATAAGTAATGAGAGGGAGGCACCCAATTTTTCCAACAAAAGTGTAATTTCCATCTATATCAAACCTTGGATGAGCAACAGTGCACAAGAACATGAATTTAGGGATAAAGTTCTTGCTTTTATACGTTCGTGTGGGCTGATCTTCGTTCGAAAGCGTATAATACCTCTCTATTTTTCCTGTAATATTGAACCATTCTTCATCAATAAAAATAACATCAATAGCCCCTTAAACATTGGACCATTCAGTATGGTATCTGGGTCAAGCATATATATACACACCATTGTAGCCTACTTTTCTTGTTTGCATCTGTTAAGTACGTCTTTATACTATTTGACTGATGCCTAATGAGACCTTCCCGTTTCAGTGCCAACAGCTTGGTTTTACTCACATGTAACTGAGCACATACGTCTTCTAGTGTTGTTCGATATGAAAAAGGAATATAACGTAGCGCAGATACATCTACTTGAACTCGCTTACGACCGAAGTTGCACTTTCTACTAGAAACAACAACCATAATGCCTTGATCAAGATAACTTTTACCTGCTTCCAAATACGTTGAATGGTTCGAATTTTAACTGAGAATAATTCAACAACTTCCCTAGCCACATGATGCTTCAATATTCCATTGGTGCTTCTTGCTAACAAAACTTGAAATATTTCTCTTCATATACCATTTGACACATCTATCTTTCCTAAACATATATACTCAGATTTAGAAATTTTTTTGCATTAGTAGAAAGGTCAAGTAAAAAAGTTGAATTAATCTCAAAACAACAAAGAAAATAAGAGTTACTATTTTCTTTAGGTGGTTCCATGTTTAGATCTATCCCATCATTAGGAACAACTTCATCAGGTGGTTCCATGTTCAAATCCATCTCCCGTAGTGGTCTTTGCCTTGCTTTCTCTAGTGTATGGTGAGATAAGAGAAAACAATATAGTGCTCCAGGAGTTAGCGTGTGTATATACGTGCACGTGGCGGAGAATATTTTAGCACCAAATTGGAGTTGGCGAAAGGATTTAGCGATCGCTGGCATGAGCGAAAGACAAAGAAGACATGGCGTGAAGAGACATGCAAAAGAAAAATAAAAAAGAAGTTTGGCGGGAAGAGAGGCATGTAGAAGATTGGATGATTGTTGGTTGCAGCAAACAAACAAAGTTCCAAGCATACAGAAGGAATAAACAAATGCGCCGAGCCACCGAGCATGCAGCAAAGGAAAAAAGAGCAAAAGAAACCACATGCGAGTGCATCAAAGAAGAAAAGAGTAGCAAAAGAGACCAAATGCGAGTACTAGTACTCGAGCGTTATACGTGTTAGTATAGGGAGATGGCCTCAAACCAATAGGGCTGCAGCAATTTGTTGCTCTATTCTAGTATTCCAACCTATCTGAGTTAATATGGGTAGAATGGTAAATAAGCACTCTTAATTAACCTCTTTTGGTATGTGAAATCATGTCTAAAATGTCAGCTTTTTGAAGACTGGAGGGAGTGATAGGAGAAATATATCTAGCCCCTTGATGTGGTTGGATAAATGAAGTGAATGGCCATGGTACAAGTGGTTTAAGATTCGGCCACACGAAGTTATCCTTCATTAGAACAGCAAAAGATTCAACGGTCCATGAATGAATCTCACCTGGAGTTTGATCCGCTACCATGAGGCAAAAGGAGAATATGAAAGTAGACCGCTTAGTCCGATCAATGATTAGTGTTGGACCAGATACGAATTGGTCCTAAGGGGTTACAAACTAATCATGAGCTGATCGTACATGATCATGAGTAGGTCCACATTTAACAAGTTGTAAATGGTAACTATCTGGTCGTCATCAATATGAACTAGTCATAAGGAGTTATGAGATGGCCGTGAGTGATGGTCGTAGATCATATTGTATAAGGTTCATCCGATTTGTTTTTTGTGTATGCTCGAGGGTCGTTATGTCATGTTAGGAACCGTTACTGTCTTGTGGATCGAAAATGAGTTTTCGGACCCTGACATAATATACATGAACCTACAGGGTCTCGTGTACATTTAATGGCTTAGAACACATTAGTTCAGATTGGATATATCACTAATGAAATAGGTGGGCTTTGCACCTTAATGGCCCCTAGTGTAGGATTCAACCAAGGTCCATATAAAGAGAGGCGTGGGGGCTGAAGGGGACACCATGCACACCCACAAAAACTGCAGCCAAGACCTCCTGAAGACTTTGTTGGTTGTGATGGCGCTAGCACACTGGTGCACAACGTTCGTCCCTTTGATGTGTGGACTCTAGTAGAGGTGCTACTGCGACTGCGATGTTGTTCAGGACAATCGTGAGGAGGAGACAGTCAGCTCATGAGGATTGGCTTCCGAGGACGTGGTATGATCGATTACTTCGACTACATAGACGTGCGCTTCGTTGGATCTGCTACTCCAACTCTACTTTCACTATACAACGTGTCTAGTGATAACCATCCACGGTCCCTTACTTGCATGACTTTCTAGTTTACGTGGTACGAAATTTTAATCCACTCTAGCATAGTCTACCCTGTATCACAATAGAGGAAGATGGCTTAATTGGGCAACCTATATATGAAGTTACATCAAGTAAACAACTACATGCACGAAAAATTGGCTAGAACATGTTTTTTCTGCAGAATTGCTATACATCATTAGCATGATTTTTTCATATCATTCAGATTTCAAATATCGCGATTTGCTTGGAGATTCATGCTTTAGGTCAATGTCTTCCTCATATATAATGTCCACTGTTGGCGCAGCCATGTCCAAGCACAACGAGCACCACCACCAAAGGCATCGCCCCTTCTTTTACTTACATTAAGGAGATATGTTGAAGGCACTGTCACTCGTTGTCGAAGGCGATGGCAAGGATCGCCAACTGTTGAACCGCCTGAGACAATGAAGGCCAACTACGGGGGATTGCCCATTACTTATCAGGTGTTATAGTAATCTCATATAAACTTTTTTTACTCTGTAAACCATAATTGGGACATACTTATGTAAACATCCTACTTTTATATAGGAGATATACTTCTTGTTGAGACATATTTTTTCGCCGTAAGTGGGCATACTTCTTAGTTTATTGCTAATATACTACTAATTCCCCATCCATGTGTTGTGCATGTACGAGATATTCTAGATGTGGAGTCTAATATACCTCTATTTATAAAATGTGCTCATAATACTTCCTTCAATCTGCATACTCCCTCAAATTCAATCAGTCAATGACTGGTCGAAACTAAACGTCATGGCATGCAGCTGCCCTGGTCGAGATTCTAGCAAGTTGTTGAATCCATTCGTTATCTTAATCAACTTGCTTGCTTATCCGGTGCTGATGGATACCTCACGCAACCCACAGATCTGATCAACTAAGTAGAATTCTGAGGTTGATGGATGGTAGATAGGAAGGGACTAACTACTCCCGAGAGTAGAAAAGAGGTCTTCTATATATATATACATACATACATACATATACATACACACACATATATATATATACATATACATACATAGGAAAATGGTTCCATACTCCTAGGAGTACATACTCCCACTCTAAGTATACCGCTTAAATGATGTTGTTATACTTCTATCCTTTTAAGCATACTGTAATACTGATTATAAGATACTCCAAAGTGAGTTCCATGAAAAAATTTGTCATGGTCCACTCTTTATATCATAATTTGTGTATGCACTCCTTTTACATATGAAAAAGTATATATAGTAAAAATAAAGGGCTTATACTAAAAGTGATAAAGGAGTATAACACATTCATTTAAGTGGTATATTAGAGGTGGGAGTATGTACTCTTGGGAGTACACAAAAGTTCCATACTCTTGGGAGTACGTACTCCCATGATTCATATACCACTTAAACAAAAAAATTATATCTCTATCATTTTGAGAATACTCTAATAATGATTATAAGATATTTCAAAGTGAGTTCCATCAAAGTCCACTTTTTTATGGCATAATATGTGTATATACTCCTTTTATATATGAAAAGGAGTATATACCAAAAATAAAGGCATCCGACAAAATTTTTTCAACCATGTCGCATTAGAGTATCATAGAATTAGTATTTAAGTATATCGAAAGTGATAAATGAGTATAACACATTTGTTTAAGTAGTATATTGAAAGTGGGTGTATGTACTCCCATGAGTACAGAAAAGACTTTCTGTATGTATGTGTGGAATATGAGAACCCAGGCGTCTTCATAACCGGCCTAGAAGTCCCTGAGACAGGGTTGAACAGAAGGCCCAAAGGATAAGCTCCGTGCCAAGGCTTGCTGTCGTGCGCAATGAGCTACACCCTAGAGACAGTTGAACATATATTTAGATATAAGAGATATGATTGTAATCCGAGTTGTTAGCAGGGTAGATAAAGATGTAAACTCTCTCCTGTAACCGACTAGAATCCAATAACCGATCGGAATCCTTTAACCGATCGGGACTCTGTAAACCGCCCCACCCCCATTATATAAGGGAGAGGGCGGGCAACAACAGAGACATGAGCAATCTCAGATCCAAGAGATCCAGATAATCCCAGCACGCAGGACTAGGGTATTACCTCCTCCGTCGAGGGCCTAAACCTGTCTAAACCTTTGTCTTATGTGACCTTCGAGTTTGAGATCTAGCGCTTGCCCCATAAAATCCATTGCCGACCATAAAAGTCGACAGTTGGCGCGCCAGGTAGGGGAGCGCTATAATCTTTTCCTACAAACTCGATGGCAGCAACCAGCGGAATCATCGCCACCTTCATCTCTGGCCAGGCTTTTCGCTTTGGAAGCCTGGACTTCGTCGCAGATGCGCGCGGAGAACTTGTCTGCCTAGACTTAAACCAGATCCAATATGGTAAAGATCAGGCCGACCCATCTCAGGTACGCCACTTTGACTCAGTCAGTATGAGGTAGTTCAGATTGCCCGGCCTGTGAATTTTTCTAGATAATTTATCCAGGAGGCAAAAAGTGAATGATAGAACTTGTGTTATGCATTTATTTTTAACTGTGCTGTAGTTTGGCACTTTGGCTTAGCATTTCTGAAATTGTGGATGAAGATATTGGTTCTGATTTTGAACCAGTAGCAAAGTGGTGGTTGGTTGATTAACAATATACATAAAGTTTTGAATTTGTTTTCTACAGCTACTCTTGGTGTCCTCAGAAAATGAGTAGTGTTTTCATAAGGTTAACTAGGTTGGGCATCATACATTAAGAGGTGAAATTATGAAGAACAAAGAAAATCAAGGTGTAAAAAGCTTAATGCTAAGGTATAAAAATTTAAGGAACTTTCTGTAGTTTTTGCCAATTTTGGTATTTGAAGAAAAGATCGGATTCTAGAATAGGTGTCGTACTATAAAGAGGACCTTTGGTTAGTAGTTTGAAAATGGTCAGAAATCATGGCTCAAATCATGCTCATACTTAGTCACGTGCATTCCTTAAATCTTCTGAAAAACTCTAAAAGTCTATAAAACCAGCACTACCTCCTATGTAGGAGCGGAACTATCGGAGGTTCAATAGTACCGGCTCTTCTGAGCGGTAGCTCTATTACATAACGATGCATTTTTTATGTATTTAGTGTGGCTGACACTACCGCCCATGTTGGAGCGGTACTACCGGGCCTCCGGTAGTACCGGCTCTTCTGAGCAATAGCTATATTACAGAACGATGCATTTTTTAGTACAATTCTTCAGGTCAGCACTACGTCCCATGTAGGAGCAGTACTACCGGACCTTCGGTAGTTCTGGCCATCAGAGCAGTAGCCTTTTTACAGAATGAGTTCAAATTGCACATTTTTGGGTTTAAAGGCCGATACTACCGGTCCTACATGGGCGGTAGTACCGGGGGTACTATTGCAACGGTAGTAACTTTGCATTTAATGCACTGTTCCACCGTTATTCTAGGAGGCCGGTATTACCGGTCCTACTTGGACGGTAGTACTGGTTTTACTGAAAATTTTAGAACTTGGAAATTTCGGAACTTTTGCTCCAACGGCTAGATTAGTGGTTAGGGGCTATAAATACCCCCTCACTTGTAGCAAGGGCACTCTCTTAGTCATTCATTGCGTACTTGTGAGCGTTAGCTATTCTCTCATCATCTCTAGGGCATTCAATTCTCATTTGTGAGTTGGTGAGAGTAATTCAAGTGTGTGCATTCATTCATGAGCCGTTAGACACTTAATCAACCTCAAGCAAGCGCCAAAGCTCTATTTTCTTAGAGGTTGTCGCCTCCTAGACGGCTTAGAAGTGTGAAACTGGTGATCTCTTTAAAGGAGATTGTGAAGAGACCCAGTGTCGGTGTGAAGGTCGGAGCTCACTTACCTGGAGCACGGAAGAGCTATCACTAATGATCGAGGGAAGCTCAATTGCGCAAGGAGCCGACTTGATTTGTTCAAGCTTCCTCAACGTGGATTAGGGGAGACCGGCAAGCCTCCGAGACTACGGGAAAAATCAATGTGTTCATTTTCTTGTGGTTTACTCTCTTGTGACTTTGTTTGCGCAATTTACATTCCTAGTGATCTTAGTGTTTGATCATCTCTCGAGGATTATTGTTCTTGTCTAAACTAAGGTTGTTGGTGTACTTAGCAAAACATAGCTAATTTAGGCTTTAATTGTTGTATAAATGCAATTTGTGTCATACTTGCTTAATTATTGAATTAGAGTAAAAAAATTAAAAAACCTCCTATTCACCCCCTCTAGTCAATTATCCTTAATCCTACAGCACGATCGCCGCATCAGTTACGGGCGCGAGGTGGATAGCTCATGGCACCACACAGCGATGTGTCAGCGTCGCTGGCATGAAGACAAAGAGGCTCGGCGGCGGCGCAACCTCATCGGAGTCGGGGAAGAAGAAACCGGCGAGCACAAATTCACAATGAAATCGACCCTAGTCTGGGGCAAAAAGAAGCGGGCTATGCCGGGAACTCGGCTGCACCGATGTAGGAGAGGGGAGGATCACAACAGAGAAAAGGGCACGCAAAAAACCCTCGTTGCGGCCCATGTGTCGACGCTCTTCTTTTCTCTGTTCTGCGGCCCAATATACGTGATGGTGCGCAGGAAGAACGGACCGCCGCCACCAACTCCTAATTAGAAGTAGTAGAGATACGGTATATATAGACTTCTATGGCAACATCTATCCTATGTAACTGCAAAAAGGCCAACCCAAGCCACCCATGATTCCTAGGGTGGGCAATTTTTAACCGAAACCGAAACGAATTAACCGAAAAAATCGGTTTTTTTTTATTTTTGGTTTTCGATTTGATTTGTATTTCGACTCGATTTGGTTTTTGAATCTTGAAAACCGAACTAACCGAGAAAACCGATCTAACCCCTGGCTCGGTGGCTCCATTCGGTCAAATCGATCATTCCCCATTTCCCCACACGGGTCGCACCGGCTGAAAGCATCTAGGCACCCAATATGTTTTGGTTTTGATAATTAATGACAACTGTGTTATATGATCTAATACTTTTCTTGAGAATATTGAAAGTAGGTCAATTCCAAGATTGATGACCATGGGAATATCAAGGAAAGTACAAATCATTATCAATATGTCGAGATCATGAAAGGGTAAAAATATAAGGTTCTTTTCTAGTCTTTTGTCGATCTTGGTGTTTGGAAGAAAGATCGGTTTACTAGATTTAGAGCCGTACTATAGAGGGATCTTGACCGTTATCTTGATGTCATTTAGGGTTTAAAGGCTCAAATTACATGTTCATATAAATGCTTGATGATATATGAGTTCCTAAATAGAAAATCATTTGAAACAAATCAAATCTCTGAAAATCCGGTGCTACCGCCCATGGCAGCGTGGTGCTACCGGGTGCGCGGTAGCACCGGCTCAATAGGGCGGTGTGAAAATTCCGGATAAGGGCTTCTTGGGTGTTTTGTAGCCCGGTGCTACCGGGATAGCGGTAGCACTGGATTTCAGCCCGGTGTGAAAATCACAGAGGGGTGTGTTTTGGGAATTTTGGTAGCCCGGTGCTACCGGAATATCGGTAGCACCGGACATCAACCCGGTGTGAAAATTCCAGAGAAGCACCTTTCTGGGCATTTGGTAGCCTGGTGCTACCGCCTATAGTATCCGGTGCTCTACGGACCTCACGGTAGCACCGGTCCTAAGCCAGTGCTATATTTCGAGAGAAGTCTCTTTTGTGAAGAAAGAAAATGAGGTGGAGCTGTGCTCTGCGGCCCTAGTTGAGGCGGTAGCACCGGACCTATAACGGTCTCAGCAAGTGCATTAAATGCAGTTCTAGCCGTTGAAGTGGGCCGGTGCTACGGTCCTACATGGGCGGTAGCACCTAAAAACAGATTTTTGCAGATTTCGAGCTCCAACGGCTAGAAAGTCTGGTGAAGGCTATAAATACCTCCCCACCTGCATTCTAGAGAACTTCTTGGTCCTCATTGATGATATTTGAGCTCTAGCAAGTATTCTCCACTCTTGTGTGCATTCAATTTTCATTTGTGAGTGTGAGAAGCTAGGTTGTGTGTTGCATTTCATATTTGAGCCTTTAGACACAAATATTCGACATCAAGCAAGCGTCAAGGTTTATTACTCTTGGAGGTTGCCGCCTCCTAGACGGCTTGGTGGCGATTGTGCTCGGTGAGCTTCTCAACGGAGATTGTGAGAAGCCCCGGCAAGTTGTGAAGGCCGGAGTTCGCCTACCCGGATCGGGGAAAAAATACCTTAGTGATCGAGGAAGGCTCAAGCGAGTGGAGCCGGCTTG
This sequence comes from Otatea glauca, assembly GCA_036346275.1. Lineage (NCBI taxonomy): Eukaryota > Viridiplantae > Streptophyta > Magnoliopsida > Poales > Poaceae > Otatea > Otatea glauca. The sequence continues at coordinate 36,779,916 of CM070717.1, forward strand.
ACGTGGTTCAAGTCACCTCAACGTGGAGTAGGGGAGACCGGCAAGTCTCCGAGACCACGGGTCAAATTTCTTGTCTCCTATTTATTTGTGATTGGCTTTCCTCATTGTTGAGAATCTAATTCATTAATAGCATATTCTTGATAGCCCTTGTGATCTGTAGTATATTTGCTACACTAAATTTGACATAGTATCTCAAGTGTATGCTAGAGAAGTTTGGTGTAAATTTACTCTTTGTATCTTTATATCGTGTTGTTGTTGCTAGTTTCTAAATTGTGTCAAAAAAAAATTAGAAACCTCCTATTCACCCCCGCCCTCTAGTCGGTTATCCTTGATCCTACACCGGCGCACCGCCCCCTTGTGGCCTCATTTTCTTCCCTCTCCCCACGCCCCCTCGCCTCCCTCCCTCGCCGTCATCGGCCCGCCGCCTCCCTCCCTCTCCCTGTGGCCCGCACGAAGCTCGGGGGCTCCCTCCCACGGTCCCGCCCCCTCCCCCCTTCCCTTCACCCTACCTACCTCAGTCCCTCGTCTCCCCTCGCGCGACCGCGCCCAGCACCCCCTCGCCCCTGTCTCCTTCCTCCATCTGCAGCTCTCCCCGTGCGAGGCTCCCTCGACCACAAGGTGGAGTTGAAGCCGTTACCGTTCTGGAGCAAGAAGGGCGTCAAGACCCTCGACGGCGACCGCCTCGACATTTTCTAGGACCTTTGGTCGGCCAAGTTGACGGCGAGAAGCCCAGAGCTGGCCGGCGGGTACTACATCGCGATCGTCATCTGGTTTTCTGTGTGTTTTGTGAGTTCTTGATGCCATGGCGGTGGCAGCATTGCTAGGTGTGTGCGGTGACAACAGGCGGGCACGACGCATGGGCTAGAGGCCGCGACCGAGGCAGGGTCCGTGGCGATGTGGGCGCAACTATATCGATCTGGTGGCTTGGAGAGCTTCTGTGAACCCAAAAACCGAATAACATAACCGAATTTTTTTCGGTTAGTTCGGTTCGGTTTTCAAATTTGTTCGGTTCGATTCAGTTAACAGTTTTGAAAAACCAAATTTTTTTAAAACAAAAAAATCGAACCGAATTAACCGAATCTTAAGCGACTACGGTGCAAGCAGTCAACCAAGTGATCTATGGCGTCTTTCGCGCTCGCGATCGCACGGCGGCAGCGCCAGACCATCATAATCTGTGGGGGCTCGATAAACCTTGGCAAGAAAAGTGTCGGCGTGCGCGTCTTCGAGACGCAGCAGCTCAGGAAATCCGAGAAGAGGCACCTACGCCAGCTAACTCAAGGAATACGCGTGTTTGGTAACATGTTCATGGGCATGGTGGAGAAGCTTGGCTTTGAGGTGTGAGACGAGTACGAGCTCTATGGGGAGCCCATACCCAATTTCAAGGGCTCAGGCCACCGTGTTCACCTTGGCGGGGACGATGGCATTCGATTCGGTCTATCGGTGGTGGTGGCCAGCATGGTAGTTGGTGTTGCGATTTGGTTACCGTTTAGAGTGAGAAGAGCGTAGAGTGACTAATTTGTGACCTGTGAATTTAATTGAATGTAAAAAAAATTTACAGCTCGGTTGATGTAAGATGTGCACCGGAGGATTAGAGGATAGGTTAGTTTTTAGCACTAGATTCTTGAATAAGGCAAGGATCCAAAGATACTAGAAGATTCGAGAGGTCATGAAACTGTATTTTTTTTCAAGGTCATGATTAAAGAAATTTTGCTAAATGACCACTCTTTTCTACAACGTTCATGTAAATATGTAAATTCCAAGAGGATTGGTGGAGGAATGTTCGCTAAATGACCACTCTTTTCTACAACGTTCATGTGAATATATAAATGGAACTGTCTATGTATCATACATCTATTTTTTGTGTGGCAAACAATCAAATTTTTGCACTGTCCGACCATCACGCTGGAATGAGTTAATGGGTCCACTAAATCCTTAGCAGGTTGAAGAAACGGCTTGTTATTCTGTTCGGCCCGTTTCATATTCCTGAAGCCTATTTCATTTTTATCCTGTTTCATTTTCGTCTTATTGGCTCAACTCGTTTGAGTTGTACTAGGCCTGTTAGACTTTCAAAACAACTGAACAAGATAATGAGTCCATATATTAGGTTTTCAAAACAACTAATTCTGAATCCATACCTTAGCCTTTTACCGAACAACATAATGAGCCCATATATTAGGCTTTTTTGGAAGCAAATCTTGGTCAGCAAGTTATGAAAGGAATTTGATAACCAAGAAAAAAGAAAGAAAGCAAGAACAAGAAGCACAGGGAAAAACCATGGAAGAAGAAGAAAACAGAAACGAAAAGCAAAGAGAAAGAATGGAAGAGCCAAAAGTTAGGGTTCCAAACCTAAAAGTTTTCCAAATGCTCCTGTTATCTGCTAGATGATCTTCCAGAGTGCTTCTCTCGTTATGATCTTCTTCTGCTAGATGAAGATTACACAATCCCATCTTTAAATCTAATTGCAAAAATCTGCAGAACATGATTCTCTTAGAATCGTTCATGCATATGCATGTTCGTGATTTAATTAGCCACTTTGATGAACCCTTAAAGAAAATAATGAAAAAGATAGTAGAATAAGTATTTCAATTATTACTTTTATGCTAGTGCTTTGTAAGCATCTTGATGATTAAAATTTGTGTTCCATATTAGGCTTCCAAACAATGGAGAAGAAAAAGATCTACTATGCAAAATGTGCAGAAAATGGTTCTCTTGGAATCATTCATGCAATGAATCTTCTTGATATAATCAACAACTTTCATGAACCCTAAAAGGAAATAATGAAAAAGATAACAGAAACAGTATTTCAATTAATGCTTTTATGCTAGTGTAGCATAAGCATCTTCATGATTAAAATTTGTGTTGTATATCAGGCTTCCAAACAATGCAGAAGAATAAGATGTACTATACAAAATTTGCAGAATATGGTTCTCTTACAATTATTCATGCATATGCATGTTCAACATTTGATTAGCCACTTTGATGAACCCTTAAAGAAAATAATGAAAAAGATAACAAAATTAGTATTTCAATTAATGCTTTCATCCTAGTACTGCATATGCATCTTCATGATTAAAATTTGTGTTGCATATCAAGCTTCCAAATAATGGAGAAGAATGAGATCAACTATGCAAACAATAACAACAAGGTATGTATAATTTAAGCAACACAAGAGCAGAAATTCATTTGTATGTATTAAATGTTGAACAAATATTGTACTGTAGGTCACAGATAAAGCAAAAACTATGAATGATAATGAAATTCTATATGACGAATGGACAATGATGATTAATGATGGAAATATATTGAACTACTCAAATTAATTTATCGAGACATCATGCACTTTGCATAATATATGGGAAAACCATGAGGTATAGTTTAAACTGAATGAAGTTATGCAAACAAAATAAACTTTGACTTACAACACCGGAATTAATCTTGAAAATAATAATCTATTTCTCATTGAGTTGCAGGCAGAAGCAAATAGTTATACATCTCTTATGCATAACATGATAAAGTACAAAGATCTAAACTTACCACAATACGAGGTAAGAGTAGCAAAAGATGTTGTTATGTGTTGTTTTCATGATACATTAAGGATTAAATTGAATTTTTCTTTGGTAGGATGAAATGAGTACATACACATCATTTTTAAATGCTTCTACAAGTTTTGAAGTAAGAAAAATAACAAATACTTTGAAGGGACAATTAACATTTCGAGAAATAGTAACTAGTATTTTTTTAAGCAGAACTCAATTATTCTGACAACTAGCAGGATTGCTGAAGATATGACACAAAAGACAGATTATCAAAATTCAAGCTTGGAGGATGAGGTAAGAATATTAATTATCATATTATGATTTCAAACAATTAATTCGAGAAACCTGACCTCCAAATTACAAAAAAAATCAACCATAAAAATTAAATTGGTTAGGTGATATCTCTTTTACACAAATTTCTCAGAACTGCTTTTTGTTACATAGGGTAACAATTTATCAAGCAGAGAAGACTTACTAGAATAATCAAAAGATTCAAGTATTGATACAAGAGTCAACTCAAAGATTTATGAACAAAAAGATCAGGTAAGGATCAAGTCAGATGATTTAGCAACAATTTAAAAAAATTTAAAATATAAATATGAATAATAATAGATACATATTGTTGAACGGATGGAGAACCTGCATCATTTAGAAGTCATGTTGCAACAAGACGATGATGAAACCTATTGGAACCTTGACATCTTCAGAAACAATGAGGTAACACATCAATTTACAAATTTGACTATAGCACACAAAAGACAAAAGAAACTAGTTTTTTGAGAACTCATTATCACGTAAAACTCGCAGGACAAACCAGAAGAAGATGTCTCAAAGATGGAACCAAGCTTAGGACAAACTAATGAAACAACAACAAGAAACAATGAAGAAGAAGAACAATACTATTCCAGAACATCTAATCATAATAGAATGAAAAGCGAAGCACAGACAAGATGTAATTACAGAAGAAGACATCAAAATGTTCTTAGAGATTGAAGGAAGAAAATACAAAGAAAATGAAATAGAAAAGAAGTATGTTTCAGAGATTGGTATGCAGTTTAAGACTTTGAAAGAAGCTCACGACTTCTTCAACTTATATGCATTTTTCAGTGGCTTTGCAGTTGTAATAGCACACAATTATCATACAACAAGCAAGAAGAGAAACCATGAGGTTACAAGGGTAACTTTCAGATGCAATAGGTTTGGAAAAGGCACAGAAGAAACTGAAAACAACCAACAATGCTAAGTAAGAGAGACAAGCATATTGGTGAAAACAGATTGTCAGTGTGTAATGGTTGTCACAGAGAATGATGGTATATGGAAGATCACAAGGATGGATTTGAATCAAAATCACCAATTTAGTCCAAACTTAGAGACACGATTTTATCGATCACACAAATACATGTCAGATGAAGAGAAGGCAATGATAAGAATACTGAAAGAGGCTAACATACCAACAAGAGGAATTATTGCTATCCTATCTTTTCTCAGGGGTGGAATTACGGTATTACCATACACAAAGAAATATGTAAGCAATGTCATATTAGCAATTAACAGAGAAACAACTCTAAATAACATGATGCAAGTGTTACAATATTTTTGCAATAAGAAATTAGAGGATCCTGGGTTTTTCTACTCATTTGATATAGATGAGAACAACAAAGTAAATAGCTTATTTTGGACAGATTCAAGATCAAGAGAGTACTATGCAAGTTATGGAGACTGTCTCAGTTTTGACACAATATATCTAACAAACCGCTATAATCTGTTGTTTGCACCATTTGTTGGAATAACTGGACTTGGAAATACATGCATTTTTAGGTGTGCTTTCTTAATGAATGAAACAATACAAACATTCAAGTGAGTTTTCTCAACTTTTCTAACTGCTATAGGAGAAAAACATCCAAAGACAATAATAACATATCAAAATAGAGCTATGAAATCAGCAATAGCTCATATATTTCCAACAACAAAACACAGGAATTGCTTGTTCCATATAAAGACAAAGGCAAATGAGAAAGCAGGACCAGCATTTCGTGCAAAAAAAAAGGATTGTATTATGAGTTTCAATATATCATAAACAACTCACTCACAATAGAAGAGTTTAAAGAACTATGGTAGCAAATGATTCAAAATTATGAGGTTCATAACATCAAATACTTCCAGAAAATGTGGGATACAAGAGAAAGATTCATACCTGTATACTTCAAACAACACTTCTATCCATTCATTTAGAGCACAACAAGATCTGAAGGCACAAATGCAAGATTCAAATGAAATGTAAGTGCATAGGGTAGAATAACTAATTTCTTGAAAGAATATGAAAGAATGATGGATATAATATACACTACAGAACAACAAGATGATCAAGAATCAAGAATAAAGAAACCAAATAAATTGTGGTCTGAATACTACTTTGAAGAACAAGCAGTAGAGTTGTACAATAAAAAGATCTTCAACAAGTTTCAAAAGCCATTAAAGGATACAACTAGGCTTCAGATACTTGAAAAGGATACAGGAACTACATATGAAGTATTTCAATCAATGAGTAATACAAGAAAAGAATATAGAGCAAGAAAGTATTTTGTCATCACAGACTTACAAGGACAGGAGTTTAGCTGCATATGTGCAAGATTCCAAAAGGATGGAATCTTGTGCTCCCATATTTTGAGGGTGATGATAAATCTGAACATTGGTTAGGATTCACCTGGCTAGAGTTTAGTGGATAAATCCATTCATGGTGAAGGTGTGAAGGATATGTACTTCTTTTATTTTAGTAAAAATGATATATCCGTTTTTTATAGGAGTAACCAATGCTGAAGAGCCATTCTACTGTGCTTAGAATGTACTCAGGGTAAGTTTCCTTCGAAAAAAACATTTGTTTTTGAAAGATTAGCAAGAGCTTTGCCATTCATTCACAAAGAAGAGAAAAAAGAGAAAACATTAGTAGCAACAATATCATTACAAACGGTTGTAGGGTGCTGTGAGACCGACCATAATAGGGTTTGAAATTTCATTTTCAGTTCATATCTCGGAGGTGGGCAAAAGCCAAAATTTCGGAAAAACCTTGGAATTTTGGATAAAATCCAATCAAAATTCAAAAGGCAAATTTGAAATCCAAAAATTTTTAACCGAAATTCGGCCAAAATTGCCGAAATCTCAGTGAAATTCAACCGAGTGAAAAATAGTCAAAATGATGTTAAAATCTTTTGTGGATGGTCCTGACACATCACTAATGTTCTCATAAATTTTTTAGATGATGATCAAGCCTAAGAAATTTTTAAAAATTCTAAAAGTGCTATTGTCCTGATAAAAGACTGACCGAAAAATTTTAACCAAATGAAAAATTATGCAAACCATGTTAGAAAAGTTTTGTGGATGGTCCTGACGCACCAATAATATTCCCATAAAATTTTCAGATAATGATCAATCCTTTAAAAAACCGAATGAAAAATAGTTCAAACCACGTTAGAAAAATTTGAAAATGTTTGTGGATGGTCCTGACGTATCACTAATGTTCCATAAAATTTTCAGATGATTATAAACCTTGAGTAATTTTTCAAAAATTGTGAAAGTGTTGTTGTCCAAGCCTTACGGTGCTACATGCATTGCTTTCATAGATTTGACTGAGCAAACAAAACAAGTTTAAAATTTTTGAAAATTTTAGAGAAGGGTTCTAAGGAAATTATTAATCTCTCCTAAAAATTTTGCATCATGATCACACTTGAGCGAATTTATAAAATTATGACACTATTACTGTCTCAATTATGTTCATTCTGTTTTTGAATTTTTAAATATAACAAATGAACTTCAATTCTTTTGGAATTTTTTTGTATGATCCTAGACTACTATATGTGGTACCATAAATTTTTTAAGTATGATCAAGCTTGTATAATTTTATAAAAATACAACAGTGTTTCTGCTATTTTTACAAAACGTCTCAAAAAATCGGTTTTTAAACAAAATTTCATAGAAGATGATATTCTTATGAGTTATTGACCCAAATCCGGTCAAATTCGATCCTTAAAAGTCAAAATACCCAAAAAATCGGTAATTTTTGATATACTGTAGCAATTTGAATTGTTTTCAAATTTTTTTATCTGGCCGAGATTTTGAATCTCGTCCCCGGTAGAAATCTAAAATTTCGTTGAGATTTTGAACTATGGACCATAGCATCAGAAATACGTTTGACAACCGTTGACAACGGGAGACGCTAATTAGCCTAACTTAGGAATTCTATCAGAAATTCTATCAGTAGAAACCACTGATGGTGGCATGGAAGCTCTTGTGTTGACTGTCACCTGTGCCTGTCCTCCTTTCTGCCAGCTTCCATCCGAGTCTCAGTAGCAAAGCTTCTCTCCATGTGTCCTCCTTTTCCTGTTGTAAACGGCATGACCCTCTGCCGAAAACCAAGATAGATGAACGCCCACACATGAATCAATCTAATCCATTATGAGTTGAAGATCTTTCGCCAGCGTGTACATGGCCCCTGCGGTGCATTTGCCACAGTCTTCTTCCAGTGTGAAAACTGAGAACTGCAGTAGGAAAAAATCATTTCTTCCAGAAAGCAGCGTGGAGTCTTCATCTTTCCTAGTTCTGCAGCCCATCAGAAATGCCAAATTACATGAATATGTAATTGTCAATTTAAAATCCTTTGCAGGATTAATGGGCTTCCCTGTGCTGTGATGCGTCTTTTGCCTCCCTCGTGCTCGAGACCAGCTACCTGGACCTACTTTGCGAGAGAACGGCAGCCTTCCTTATCCTGAATTATTTGCCAACGCCGTTCGGCGATTGGATACATCCTGAGAGATCGTATTGAAGACATGCTGCACTGTTCGATACGAATTTGTGAAGATTTTGTTGTTCCTTTCTTTCCACAGGTTCCAAAAGGCATAAATAAGAGCATCCTTCCGAAAAATCAACAGCTAATGTAAAAGGGTAACTTTGGAATAGACGTTTTCTTTAAACTTAGATAATTAAGGTTCTTTTTGTTTGAGCTTTTTTTACAGGCTTAAAAGCTAAAAAAACTAAAGTCTAAACAAATAGGTAGCTTTTTATCTGAACGTTTTCAAAAGTCATAAGCCTCCATATAATTAAAAACCAAAAGTCACCAAAAATAGGGCTTTTTTGGCTAATTGATGGTTGATTTTAGACTAATACCATTAAAGTTAAGGTAAAGTTACACACATCCACCATATATAAAAGCTGATAGCTTTTAAGCTATTTAAGCCTAAGAGTCTGTTTGAGGGAGCTGTAGCTTTTCTGAAAAGCCGTTTTTTGACTTTCTAAGCTGAAAAGCGGTTGTGGTTTTTTATAAGAGATCGTTTAATAAATAGTTAATTTTCCTCAGCAATAAACTGCAAAAGAGGGTTTAGTCCAGCTTTTGGCTTTTTTAGTTATATGTGGCTTTTGGCTTACGTCAAAAGCCGCTTAAAAGCTGAGCTATTTAGGGGGGGGGGGCCTGCTGGCTTTTCAGAAACTGAAGCTGTCTTTAAGCTCCCACCCCTACCCCCAAACAGGCACTAAAAGCCGACTTTAAACTATAAGCCAAAAAACCTAAACTTAAAAAAAAATAGATTTGCTTATTAGCTTGCTTCAAAATTTGTACAACTTGTTCTAGGAGTGATACATGTAAGCACTGCTCAGTAACTATAGATAGGCTTAAATCCTAAATTGTCTCTCCCGTACATGATCTACAACACCGATCCATTGACCCTCCTACAGTTCCCCTCCACGCTTCTCCCCTTTTCCGTCGGCTCCTTTTTAATTCCTTCAAATCTTGAATAAGATACTTGGAAAGCACCACTACTCTTACAAATTCTTTGGTTCTCTTCCATACGGGAGTGCGGACGTCGTTCCACCACAATCATTTGTAAATTTTGGAAAATTTATGTACTTTATGGTCAATTACTTAGTTTAATGTTTGGTTACTTAGTCTCCAGTAGCAACAAGAAAAAAAACACAGTTGATTCAATTCAGTTACTTGCGACATGGTTTTCACAAGGGTTTGCGGTTACAATTGGAAGGACGTTTTGTTTGATCCCTTCCTTTTAATTTTACAAGTATATGTAATGACTGATCTAACCTTACAACCAATATTTAAGTTAATACCGGGCCAACAACAAGTACCTTCTCATATATACCTTTTATGGTGAATCATTGGGTTGTAACTAACAAACGGCTATCATTCCTTCCAAGCACCGAAGAAAGTGTCAATGCTGAAATATAGTCGAGCTGACAACTCGACTGTCTACAGATGTAAACACTTGTCCCTAGATGTTACTTTGCAACGGGAGAACTATCCGTGTTACACACTTACGGTGAAAGCCATTTTTATTTTTGGCGAATTCACAAATGTAGGTTATCACAAATGGGAAGTATCAAGGAGGAGAGAATACAACCAATTAGCCGGGTAGAATCAGCGTATGACAACAGAATACTGGTACTGACTTGCGGCATTGCTTTGCAAACTTGACTAATCCATGGCACGGTGAAGCAGACATCATCCTTCTCTTTTCTGAAGTAAACAACCATGCAGATGGTATATTTCAAGGTGAATCCTGATCAACCGATGGCTCAAAAATGCGTGGATTGTGCCGGTATTCATACTTCTTCGCCCAGTACAGGAAATTCAAGAAGCCAAGCAATCCGATAACAGCCACAACCCAGTAGAACAGGTCAAGATGGCTGTTATTCAAGCTTGTACCCTCGAGCCAGCCTCCCTGATGCCCATGCCTTGTCGTCATGTTGACAATATCCAGCAGGAGTGTGGCCATCAATGACGCGAGACCTATCTCACACCAGAACAAGGCCGCAGCAATCGACTTCATGCCCCGTGGCGCCTCACTGTTGAAGAACTCGAGGAGCCCGGGGAATGATGTCACATCTGACACGCCAAGCAGGAAGAACTGAGGTGCGAGCCAGAACAAGGACATCTGCACCTCAGCTTCCTTTCTCTTTCTCTCAACAACCGCCGCGATGACCGACGCAAGAATCATGGAGGCGAAGCCTATGCCGACGCGCTGCAAATGAGTGATGCCACTGACATAGCCCGTGCGCTTGCGCATGAATGGCACAAGGAACCTGTCATAGATGGCGAGCATGACCATCTGGAATGTGATTGGGATGATAAAGAGCGTCGCGGGGGAAATATGGATCTCGCCCATCCTTGTGTTTGTCATGCCACCTTGCTGCACAGTGAATGTCAAGAGAATAGGGTTCGATACATATCCGATCATGGAGCCGACAAAGAGGGGAAGCATACGGAGCACGATCTTCGTCTCCTCCACCTTCATCGCACTGCAAACTGACCAGGCTCCATCTTTGCCACGGTCGATGCAAGCTTTGTTGAGGAATCTGGCAAGATGCATGAAAAAAAATTATAATAGGCAATGCAAATAAGCATAAAGGGTAATGCTCTCTAATCTCTACTCTCCATACCAATTAGTCCGCACAGAAAATGGTGTTACTTTACTGAATCTTACTTCAGACTATTTGTTTGAGGGGGTACTTCAATAGAGCCTGGCCCAGTACTGCTTTCCTGTGCTTCTTCCAGCTTGTCAGGAAGTTCAAGCTTCCAGTTCCTGAATGCAACCACAAGAACCTGGGAGAGGCAAGTATAGCTAACTCATATTAACAACACATTTGTGAAGAATTGAGATGACACTTTTAAGTTTTGAACCAAGATCAAGCACAACCTGAAGTATTCGAGTTAGAGGGCTTCCTTCTGGGACTTGGTTGCGGTAGAAAGGGAGACCAGCGGCAACTACGAGCAATCCTAGCAAAATTAGGACGGCACTCACCCCAAGTCCGATGTCCCACCCCTTGTAGTTCTCGAGCCACACTATGAAAATCAGTCCTACAAAACCTCCAAAGGAGATTCCGAAGGTATACCAGTTAAAGAAGCTGGACTGTTGGAGGGACTCAAAGGGATCTTCATGGTCGAACTGGTCTGCTCCAAGGGATGGCAGGCAAGCACGCGTGCAACCATCACCAAATGCACTGATATACAAGGCTGTGTACAATAGGGCAGCGTTCCGGCCATGGACCTCTTTGCAGTTGCCTAACTCTGCTTCACCGTTGCAAGGTGGTGGATGGAGCGAGGGAAGGTAGGCTTGCAGTGCGAGCAACCCGTACCCCTGCAAAAGGGCATGTTTAGTCATACAATCTGACAGGTGATTTTATACTTTTCTTTTTATAGTTACACAAATATTAAAACGGAATTGTTAGAAGTCGGACGTCTGATTTTTTCGGACGCTGCAATATTTTTTTCCTACATGTGAAACATTTTTTCCTACGTGTGAAACATTTTCTTTCGATAACAGTAGAAATGTTGATCAGGATCGCTGTAACATTTTCTTCCTACGCGTGAAACATTTTCCTTCGATAACAGTAGAAATGTGCGCGCGAAAAAAATATTGCAGACGTTGGAAAAAAAATATTGCACCGAGCGTCTGACGAAACATTCTTAGATCGGACGTCCTGACGCTAGTTCTCCCCATATTAAAACATGAATAAAAGGTAGATGGTGATTACTTTGTCGCAGGGTCGAACCACTTGATAAGGTCTGAACTACAATGTCGTCAAAACTTAAACTGTTTGAAAACAGGGACTACACTTTTGATGGCTTTCAGATATTCTGAGAGGAATTCGCGTAGCAGAATCTGCAACCTAAAGCCCTAAACTAGTCATGAGTTTCCATATGTAAACAGTCTGAAGGATGTTAATGTTAGTCTTAGCTAGCTAGAGCCAAACAAGGAGAAGTTGATAGGCCTTTTACACCCAAACAGCTCTTTTATATCTGAACTAAGTTGACTTTACGTCATAGTAGGTATTCTTTCCTTGTCACAAGTCAAACAAGTTGTGAGGCAGAGTTTTTAATCTCTCTACTTGTTCAAATATATTTGAAGCCTATCACTGTTTTAGTTAGGAATTGAACTCCATTCTCACATAAACAGTAACCACCAGACTTAAACAAAGATAATTACTGTTCTCCTTGAAATTATATAAACTCAAATTTGTTTTGCGCGTATTCCAACTACATATGCGGTTTGGAGAAGTAGGACATCGACTTCACCTTTCGACACTGCAAACTCAGCCGCTTTCCCCAATATTAGTGAGATCATAACTAGGAAATTTATACTAAAACAACAGCTGCTGCATACAACATCTGAAGTTTTTATAGTCTCTTTTTTTTATCAATGAAGTGATTTTATCTTGGATTGTTATCCCCTTCTATAATTGATAAAACTGCAACAAGTATTATTGGTATGCTGTCATTTAGTAAATAGCAGCAGAGTATGTGAAAGAACAGGTTCCTGGGATCATATTAGGTGCCCTGTAGATAATTGAATAGACCAATAAGCAAATTACCAGGAACTGCAGTGGACCAAAGAGGAGTATAGTTCTAGAACGGGGGATGTAAGAGTCTGAGAGGAAAGCTCCTATCAAAGCAAACCCGGACGTGGCACCAATAAGATTAGTGACTGTAGTTGCTGAGGTCGAGACTCCCATATGCATTGTACCGTCGAGATAGGTAACCAAATTCAGCAAGATTGGAATAATCACCATGTTTGTTACCGCTGTCAGAACTGTAGGGGGAAACAAGGTATAAAAAAGGTTTCAAATGCTCAAAAACCAGAATGGAAGCTTGAAAACAAAAACAGTAATATGTTGTATACCGACAGATGTCAACGTGTCTACAAATGAAAAGCAACTACATACGCAGTTCAGGCAAGATAGATCAAACAAGGAAGTAAGCGTATAGTGACTCACAATACATAAACCATGCTGCTCTGATTCCTCCATGCACGCCTCTATTGATGGGGTTTCCTCTCCAGTCCACAAAGCCTCCGGTTGCCATGGTGCTACTGATGAGTTTATGTCTTCTTCCTCTTGACTACTTCCTGCTCGCTACGCCCCTCACAACAGGGGAGGGGTATAAATCAACAGATGGATATCCAAAATCAATGGAGTTATAACAACTACATAAAAAAAAATCAATTACTCTTGCCTATTTTATTGCCATCGCGGGCTCGCGGCATCACCTATCGCTATTGCAAGCTCCAAAGAGTACCAACTACCAGCACTAAAGTTGACTTTCCAGTGTCCCTACTGACTAACTGAAATTGGCAGACTATCGCAGGCATTCATTGAAGTAAAAAATAATAATTCCGGGACATGTATGATACCGTATAGTAGTCTTGCAAGTCGGTATGCCATCGTTCTCAAGTCAGTAGGCGACCAATAATCAATCCGTAGTGTTTCCCAGCACTTCAGAGACCAGGATGTGTCCATGCACATCAAGCATGTCACATTATGGCACCTACATACAGTTCACACAGAAAAAGTATAAATAATTGCAAAAACTAGTACTGTTATAAATTCTAATCATCCAAGAACAATTTCGGGCCCAAAGTTTACATTTTGTTACCCTCTGAACTCACTGAAGAACACATTGGAGAATGGAGTCCAACGAAATGGACATAAAGATTGAGGAGTACATATTGGACTGTGTGTATATGGCTATATCTGCACGCACCAGTACACCACACACAAAAAGAATCACCAAAATGGCAAACGCAGAAGCTTTAATGATAACCACGATTCTTGCACAAAAGACTACCATGCGTACCGGTGCTAACACACCGAGGCGCAGGATGTTCTTTCTCTAGATGTGTGGACTTCGTTGAAGACGCTGCTGTGGCTCCAATGCTGATAAGGATGATCATGAGAAGGAAACACTAGAAGACAATTGTTTTCAAGGACGTTAGATGATCAACCAGTTTCACTACACCGCATGTTACTTTAAAATAGGCTACTTCAACTCTTCCTTCGTTGTACTACGTATTTAGTAGTGATCTTTTATATGTATAGTTTCCTATTTTACGCGGTAGAATTTTTAACTTACGCAAGTGTAGTCTACCCATGTCCCTCCTTATTGCACATAAGCACAGTTATAGCCTTACTACAGTTAGTTCACACGCTACTACATCAATACTATAGATTGCAGCGGGTAGTCTTATGACACTGTCACACTGCCTTGCAAACTTGACCAATCCAAGGCGAAGTCTTTGCTTTTTTGTCCTCTTGCCTCAGCCAATATGTTTTTGCAAATTTAGCCCTTGTGCGAACAAATTTGCAAACTAGCTTTGTCCCGACCGCGAAAGCAGTGACAGACAACATGTATCATTTGCCACGATTTCATACCGTAGCAAGACGCTAGCAGCGCGGTAACAACCTCCACCTCGAGAGGTTAAGCGACCAGCGCAGCAGGGTGGGGGCCCACCAGCCTGCCGAACTCCCCATGCTCGGCATCACACCTATCAAATCACTTAATTAATACTTGTGCCACAATCTCATGAGGAACAGGTGCTCGACGAGACCTATTGAGCTACCGGTCCACAACATCTGTTGCCGAGCTCGGGGTACATAACAGCTCGTCTGTTGTGGCACTAACGAGGTGCTGCAGTATAAGAGCGTGGTAGGGCACATATCGCCTATCGCTCCTTCCGTAGTTAGAAACGAGACTAGTTTTGCAAATTTATTCGTACGGATCAGATTTGCAAAAAAGAAAACAAAAAAAACAACGAGCAGTGCTTCAATGCTTTTCCTTCTAATACAAGTTGCACAAATCTTGAAGCAAGTGAAGGGGTAAGTAATCTCTATCTACCCTTCATTCATGTTTTAATATTTATGCAACTGTAAAAAAAAAGTATTGAAGCACGTCTCAAAAACAACTCATCCATGGCACGCAGAAGCGAACGAGACGCATACGTACGTACTGTTCCTTCCTGAGACGAACTGAAACACTTCAAGCGTCGGATTCCTCACCAACCAGCGCCACCGCGGCGACGCGCGGGTCGTGCCGGTACCTGTACTTGTTGGCCCAGTATAGGTAGTTCAGCAAGCCGAGCAGCGAGACGACGGCGACGACCCAGTAGAAGAGGTCGAGACGGCTGCCGTTCAGGTTCGCGCCGTCCAGCCACCCGCCGCGGCCGCCGTCGTTGCTGGTGGACCTGTTCACGAGCTGCACCAGCAGCGTGCCCAACCACGACGCGAGCCCGACCTGGCACCAGAAGAGCGCGACGCCGATGGACTTCATGCCGCGCGGCGCCTCGCTGTTGAAGAACTCGAGCAGCCCCACGAAGGACGTCGTGTCCGCCACGCCCAGCAGGAAGAACTGCGGCGCCAGCCAGAACAGTGACATGTTCGGGCCCGCGGCGGTGGCTGCGGCATCCCTCCTCTTCCTCTCGACGACGGCCGCGATGACGGGCGCCACGACCATGGCTAGGAAGCCCATGCCGACGCGCTGCAGGTGGGTGATGCCGCCCACGTAGCCCGTGCGCCGCCGCAGGAACGGCACGAGGAACCGGTCGTAGGCGACGAGCATCAACATCTGGAACGTGGTGGGCACGATGAACAGCATCGCCGGGGACACGTGGATCTTGCCCAGCCTCGTGTCCGTCATGCCGCCCTGCTGCACGGTGAACGCCACGAGGAGAGGGCTCGATACGTAGCCGACCATGGAGCTGACGAAGAGGGGAAGCATACGGAGCACGATTTTCGTCTCCTCCACCTTCGCTGTGCTGCAGACCGACCAACCTCCGTCTTTGCCGGTTTTTATGCACGCTTTGTCCAGGAGTCTGAGAAGATGATGCATCCATCCAGGAGTTTAGGACAACCACAAAAAAGCGTAATTATGCATTAATCATGCCCTTAACAAAAAAAGATATCAATTCTCTGCAAGTTTTACTCGAGGAACTTACTTTAAGCTGTTTGTATGGGCATCACCATTTTCTTCTGCTTCCTCCAGCCTATCAGGTAGTTCAAGCTTCCTGTTCTTGAATGCAACCACAAGAACCTGCGAGAAACAAAATTGCATCAAGAAGCAAGACAACTAACTTTACCTATGAGATGACATCATGACATTATTCCAGAACATATGGCTCTATTAATTACATTATTGACATCGTAAGAACAGGTTTAACCTGCAGTACTCGGGTTAGAGCGCTCCCTTGAGGAACACGGTTGCGATAGAAAGGGAGGCCGGCCGCAGCAACAAGCAATCCGAGCAGGGTTAGGAGGGCACTAATGCCAAACCCGATGTCCCATCCTTTGCTGCTCTCAAGCCACACTATGAGGACAAGCCCCGCAAAGCTCCCGATGGAGAGGCAGACGGTGAACCAGTTGAAGAAGCTCGATTGCTGGCGGGCCTCGGAAGGATCGTCGCCATCAAACTGATCTGCTCCGACGGAGGGCAGGCAGGCGCGGATGCAGCCCTCGCCAAACGCGATGGTGTACAGGGCTGTGTGCAACAGGCCAGCCCTCCAGCCATGGACCTCCTCCTTGCAGCTGCTCAGCCCCGCTTCAGAGTAGCAGCGCGGTGGAAGGAATGAAGGAAGGTGCGCTTGTAGCGCGAGCAATCCGTAGCCCTTCAGAAATGCATGGTTAAGGATATTATAAATAAATACGCAATCAAATGCAACAAAGTTAAGAGCATTTCAGGTCAGATAGCAGCCAACCATTTTAAGCATCTTTGAGAGACATAGCACAAAAGTCCTTTAATATTATAGTAGATCTGAATTAAGTTGATTTTCATATGCCAAAATAGGCATTCTTTCCTCATAGAGAGCCTATTGTAATTGAATTCGCAATAGCAAATTAGTTGAATTGAAATTTGTAAGCCAGTGTTCCTAAATTCCCATGGTTGTTCCCATATTTTTAGAAGACCAAAAAGAAAATAGAAGCTTATCATTGTTTCAGCATCATGATCATTTTGATGCAAATTACCAGAAACACTAACATAGTAACATATAATTTCCTGGGGGTCACTACCAGAAAGAATTCAGTAAATAGAAGGCCTAGATGCAAATTACCAGAAACAAGAAAGGACCAAAGAGCAGTATGGTTTTGGAGCCAGTGATGTAGGAGTCCGATAGAAAACCTCCTAACAGAGCAAAGCCGCACATGGCACCAAGAAAGTTGGTGACAGTGGTTGAAGAGCTCGAGACTCCCATATGCATTACTCCATGCATATAGGTAACCAAATTCATCAAGTTTGGAACATGCACCATGAAAGTTATCACCACCTGAGCTGCAAGGAGAAAAAAAAACATGCATCAGATGCTTAGTTTTCATATTCTGAACATGTCACAAGTAACTAGACTGTCATATTTCAAAAAAGGATTAACTCGACCCAAGGTATAGTACAATGACTTACAGTACATAAACCATGCGGCTCTGACTCCACCATGCACCCTTTTGTTGATTGGGTTTCCCCTCCAGTCCACAAAGTCCCCAGTAGCCATGGTGTTATCCTAACTGTAGTTCGTGTATCTTCCCTCTCGACTAGCTACTGCACGCACACATTACGCCTCCAGCACAACATGGGATTTATAGAGCGAACGAGAGGCAGTGCAACTGAGCGTCTAATCTTAATATAATTTATTAGGTCGGTGCTATTCTTCTCCCACTAATCCAATCATGATGTACTCTAATAACCCTTTTCAGCAGTGCTGTGTTGATCCATTGATTGTTCGTCACATATATGCAATTGATAATTTTTTGACTTGATCTGAGGCCCAGGGGTTGTGTGCAAATAAACAAAAAATGCTAGCCTGAGAGATCAGTAAAAAACTAAAACTTGTTGAAACTACTCTCTTTTTTAAAAAAAAGTATTTTTGGCGTTCGCTTACTTTCACTAGTATAATGACAATATGCTTAGGAAAATCTGAAACAAAGAATTTTTACGACGAACAACATTTAAGTAAATGAAATGATGAGAAATCGCTGGATATGAATTATGATGGCGAGGCCACAGTAGAGAAGAAAACAGAGCAATCTATGTTGTGTACATAAGCCATCTATGTTGTTTACTAACATGCAAGTAGTAGTATACAAGGTTGACAGGACTGCATGTCACTTCCACTTCCGTTTCTTCATTAGGCTTTTCCATTTCATGTAAGACAAAGAAGAAAAATAAATAGTGATCGGCCATCGATGGAGGGAGTGGATCTCATTGATACTGGTTTCATCTTCTTCCATAATCCTCCTCAATGAAAACCCCGGGCAGCCAATCAAGCACAGGAGAGGGCTCTGACATGGGGATCCGCTATCATCTATGCTCTTCATCTTGGCTATTGATCCCCTGCAGAAGATATTCGAGAAAGCGGCCGCGGAGAATCTAATCAAACTGGTCCTCGGTCGACCGCACATGCTGTGCATCTCCCTTTATGCCGACGACGTGGCGATCTTCGCCAACCCGGATGTGCTTGAGCTACAGGCAATACGATTCGCCTTGTCTATCTTTGGTGGCGCAACAGGTTTGCAGACTAACATCCAAAAGAGTGAGGTATATCCCATAAGATGCATCGGCGTGGACTCCCGACCATCCTACAGGATTTTCCAGCTCTCACAAAATCATTCCCGTGCAAATACCTAGGCCTACCGCTGAGGCCAACTAAGCTAAGGAAATTGGACATGCAACCAATCACCAGGTTGGCGGGATGGAAAGGAAAGCTTCTATCGAGGGCGGCTCGTCTCGCTTTAGTAAACTCGGTCCTCATGCCCATCACTATTTACCATTTCACGGTGTTCCCAACAAACACCTGGGCAACAAAAAAGATGGATAGGTTAAGGAGAAATTTCATTTGGAAGGGACAACAGGAATGTAGTGGAGGCCATTGCCTAGTTAACTAGAATAAAGTTTGCAGACCCAAGAAACTAGGCGGATTGGGGATAAAAGACCTTCCTACTTTCGGACGAGCATTGAGATTGTGTTGGCTCTGGTACGAATAGAAAGATAGGTATAAGTCGTGGGTTGGCATGGAGATCCCTTGCGATGCGATGGACAGGAGCCTATTCGATTCAAACACCAACATTGAGCTAGGGAATGGAGCGACAACGAGGCTCTAGATATCTAGATGGCTACGTGGGGAAGCGCCGTGTGAGATAGCGCCCAATTGCTTTAAGTTGGTGAGATCAAAGAACATATCAGTTTGGCACGAGCTAGCGAACGAAAACTGGCTCAAGCCGTTCCAACAAATAACCACCCATACGCAGCTCGAAGAGTACATCACATTGTGGACAGCGATCCAGGAGGTCAACTTACACTCACAGGTACAAGACGATATAGTGTGGAGATGGACGGCAAACGGCGAATACTCGGCAAAATCGGCCTATAATGTACAGTTCAGGGGCTCTAGACTAGAACACAATTACAGAGCTATATGGAAGGCTAATACAGGAAACAGGTGCAAATTTTTCTCTTGGCTCCTTATTCAAGACAGGATACTAACAGCAGATAGGCTCACGTTTCGGGGGTGGCCACATGGTATCCAATGTCCACTATACGGATCTCATCCCAAATCTTCTACACACCTAATGCTCTACTACCCTTTTGCGAGACACATCTGGGGTAAAATGTTCCACTGGCTCCACTTCCAACCACACCTAGTGCAGATCCGAAACAACACCAGCAAAAGGGGTCTCACCACTGCCCAGTGGTGGAAATCCATTCGTGATCATGAACTGTCACAAAGGAGGAAGGAGGTCAACGGAGTTCTCATTTACGCCTTCTAGAATTTATGGAGGGAAAGAAGCAGCAGAATATTTCAGAATTCCTATCAAACGGTGGAAGACGTGTTCAACTAAATCACGCAGAACGTGGGTGAAAGAAGAAGAGCCTTCGCAACCAACTAAGGTTAGCACGGTGTCTACACGGTCCTCGTTGTGGACCTTATGAGCACTTCAGGCAGGATGAAGATGTCTTAGTGCTCACTTAGAGCTTCGTCGTTTGTTTCCATTTTGTTTTGCTTTGCCTCTGGTTAAGGTCGCTTGTTCAGCTAGGCTCATGTTTAAGCTCTCTTTTTGTTTTCTTTCTTAAGCTATTATCAAATCTTTGTTTTTGCCCCTTCTCTTGAGTGGATGGCAGACCTCCTACTAATCTTTCAAAAAAAAAATAGTGATGAGTTGATCTCATCGGTTGCTTGATAACAAAACATATGAATAGAATCACCTCCCCAGGATGCTGATTGCAGTAAGATGCTTCTTTAGCTATCTGCAAACAAATTAAATAAGCTTTCATTGTTTACTCTTATTATGTAGTTTGGAGGTCATGCACATAACGATCAGAGAGGCGCTATTCTGATAGTTTATGATGCCAACAAATCTGAATGATGCAAATGTAATCTGTCGTTGTACAGGCACAGCTATGATTAAGGTAAGAAATCTGAATGATGCAAATGCGATCTTTTTAGTCTTTTAGATTGAGATAACTCTTCAAGTAAATTTAAGCTATGATTAAGGAAACAAATCTGATCAATCATCCTCTACAATTTGCGCTTTGGACTTAAGCTCTGATTAAGGAGAGGAATGCAAGGCTCCAAGCAATCCTCTTCATTGTTTGTGTTTGACAATTAATAGGACACATGAA
Source organism: Otatea glauca (assembly GCA_036346275.1). Taxonomy (NCBI): domain Eukaryota; kingdom Viridiplantae; phylum Streptophyta; class Magnoliopsida; order Poales; family Poaceae; genus Otatea; species Otatea glauca. Next base: position 36,800,883 of record CM070717.1, read on the forward strand.
ATTGTTACAGAATTTGTGTGTTGGAGTTTACTGTCTTGTGAGAGTGCCTTTTCTTGTCTGGTTTTACTAGAAATTTAAAGCTTATATATAAGACAAACTAGTTTTAGATCACACTAACACAGCCCTTCATCCGCATTTTATATTTGCACAGGTACGAACTTGGGTTTCATTGACTAGGAAAGTCGGTTATATATAGGAGGGTATCCTAATTCAAAGGAGCTATAACAGTGACAGTGCTGTGATATGATAAATCAAAGACTCTTGCCTATTTTATACTAACCATTATCATCGCTATTGCTGGTCCAGATTATATTTAATTAAGTTGATGGTTAACCTTTGTAGCGACTTTTGCTTAAGTCAGGTTATGAACCGAGGTAGCGAGGTCCATGACATAGTTAGTAAATTGAACGAATACCCTCCTTATTGTTGCTTAAGGTTTTCTAATAGCACTATGCTTTCCTTTGTCAGTCACCTTTCCCTTCCAGTGAAAAAATTTGCATCATGCCATCATCATAATATTGGGTAAGTCGTAGATCTTCCATACTCTTATTTTGGATTCCCTTTGCTGCATGAAGTTGATATAGAGATTAATTTTCCATAATCTCACAAGACAGGCGTATAAGAGGAAAAAAAACTAGGAACATGAAATTGGCATTTGGCTCATTGACACTGACAGGTTTCTAACTAAATGTGAATGAACCATGAGGTAACAGGTGTGATAGGATATTCCTGCCATCTTCTGAATATCTGCCAACGCATTCGCTTTTGTTTATGCAGAGGCCTTCAACCAATAATGTTGCCGTTGGATGTGGACATGTAGTCATTGATTTAAAACATACGCAAACCATGCATCCGAATTCCTAACATCAACTAGTGCTAAAAGGCCACATCAACAGCAATAAGGGAACGTACAGTAATAAAATCAGCATAGCCATTGAAATCAATATCAGAAGCTGTTGGCCGGCTGTTGAAGAAAATTCCCACAAACCGCCAAGTGACATAGCCAGACAGTGAAAATGAGCTTCTTGGTGTGTTCTTCTCCCTGCGTCCATCATCACCAGTTCACCACACAGGCCAAAATTCAAGCATGTTCTCTTGTCTCCTCGCACAAAAAAGAAACAAGCTCTCTTGTCAGGTTATGCAGCCCTGCTGACATTCTTGATCCAGCAATCAAGTTTGTCGATGTTCTCTTGTCAGGTTATGCAGCCCTGCTGACATTCTTGATCCAGCAATCGAGTTTGTCGATGTTCTTGTATACGATACATACAAATCGATGACATTCATTTTGATCTCCACGTGCATAGTCAACCTTCTCCCTCGTCTCATCCGCTCTCCACAAGGCTTCCAACCCCGCAATGCCGCCTCCAGACAAGGCAACCAAGAAAGACAAAGTGCCGTAGTGCACACCATGGTGTGCTCCCTCCCACATATCTGACACCGAGCATCGCACCTGGCTGACGTAGCAACTGGCAAGATGATACCGGTGAGGCATTTCGTCGAACATATGCTGGGGGTCCTTCGGGACCCGCGAACACAATCGAGGCGAGAGTGCGAGAGAGACGCGCGGAGGAAAAACCGGAGAGGGGGATCCACTAACCGTACTCTTCACGGCGCACGGGCGCGCAGGTAGGCGAAGCGCAGCCAGCCCGCCGCGTACACCATTGCCTGCTCCCGTCTTCCGTTCCGTGGATGTGCGTCGACCAGACAACGGTTTCATCTGGCGAGTCGCCGCAAGCCGTGCGCGGCGCGACTGCGTGTGCGCTCCTGCAACCGCAAGGGCAGGACCATGCTTCCGTTTTGACGCGCAACGGCAACGCCGAGTCGCCAAGCCCATGCTTCCTTCCGGTCGAGGCGACGCTAGGGATGGCTGTTAGAATGTCGCGGTGGAAGCAATCGGTACGTGCAGACATCATTAGCCGTAAGAGACAAAGTAATTCCCTCAGTTTCCGAATACATGTTATTATAAACTTGCAAATTTTATTTTTAATATATGCCATTCTATAATTTTAAAAGTGATTTTTTCTTATTTTTCTCTTCTATACTACTCTCATTTAGCTATTTGTAATAAGAATAAGTCCATTTTACACCCCTGAACTATCAAAAGAAAATTCTAAATAACCCCCAAAGCAATAGAACCGATTACTTAACACCCTCAACTATTAATATCAGATTAAATCACACCATATGGCGGTTTTTCTTCGCTGGTTTGCATCTCTTATATATAATTAAGGCAAAAAGTGATTCAGAATTTTTGACACTTTTTTTCTATGATCATAAAGTAATACTTATACTCCCATAAAAATTTTAGACCGTGATCACAATTGTACCATTTTATAAAATTCTGACAAGGTCACTTTCTCAATTAAATATTTTCTGATTTTGATTTTTATAAGATACCAAATTATGTTAAATTCATTTGGGAATTTTTATGTGTTATCCTAAGGATTTAAATATGACACCATAAAATCAAATTATGTTAAATTCATTTGGGAATTTTTATGTGTTATCCTAAGGGTTTAAATATTACACCATAAAATTTTTAGATGATGATAAAATCTTTACATTTTTATAAAAATCTAATAGTTTTATTGTTGTTTTTAAATTGTTACTGTTTTTTATTTTTCTAAATGTAGTAAATGCTTTCAAATTTACCCGAGACTTTTATAAATATTCTAGATGTAGATTAGGGTTTAATTAAATTTTCTTCAAATTTTATTCTTGCATGATTTTGAACTTCAGAGGTTACAAATCAAAGCTTTTATTTGTTAAATCTTTGATTTGTAACCTCTAGAGTTCAAAATTATGCAAGCATAAAATTTGGAGAAAATTTAATTCAACCCTAATCCACCTCCAGAATGTTCTCAAAAAGTACCAATAAAATTTTAAAGCATTTAATATATTTAGAAAATAAAAAACAACAGTAATTTAAAAATAACAATAACACTTTCATATTTTTATAAAAATGTACATATTTGATAATAATCTAAAAAATTTATGGTGTCATATTTAAACCCCTAGGATCACACATAAAAATTACTAAATTAATTGAATTTAATTTGGTATCTCATAAAAATCAAAATTTGAAAACCCTTAATTGAGACAGTGACATTGTCAGAATTTTATAAAATTGTACAAGTGCGATAATTTTATGGGAGTATAATTATTATCTTAGGATCATAAAAAAAAGTTTGAAAAATTATTAATTACGTTTTGCCTTAATTAAATATAGGAGACGCAAAACAGCTATCTGGTATTGATAGTTGAGTGTATTAAATAACCGATTTTATAGTTTAATGGATTATTTGGATCTTTTTTCATAGTTCAAGGATGTAAAATGAACTTATTCCAAGATATAATAAAGATAGGAGGTAATACAGTCTTATGTGTAAATTTGCTTGGTGGACGTACAAGAACGTGGAATGACATCTGTGAAGGAAAGAGTATGTTGCCCATACAGTCGGCAGAAGAATATTAAAATTCCGTTTCTATTTTCTCTAAAGAAACAATTTAATTTAATTTTGTCTCCCCAGCACATCGAGCACCGGAAAACTGTACATTTGCTTGTACATTCGCGCCGGCAACGCACAAATTAATTTGACGTACAAGATCCGACCTCATGTTCTGAACACATGACCTGATTCTTTTACTCAACTCTGAACTTTTCCATGACGAGATAATAAATGCAACCATGCAACACACTGGCGATCTAGACACCACCACGTAATACAGTTTGTATCTGTATCCAGTTCCTTTTTAACTTTCTTCCTAGCTACGCACGCGAGCGCGGGGGCAGGCGTGGCCCTCTTAAAAGGGGCACCGCCGTCGTCGCCTCCGTGCGGAATGGGAGATGGCGGATGGTCTACCGTGCAGCACCCAAAAGGCTCTCGTAGTTGCCCTGGTTTCCCCATGCTCTCTCCTTCCATAGGAGCTCAACCTGCTCAAAGCTCAGGCCCTTCGTCTCCGGCACGTGCAGCGCCACAAAGATGAAGGCCAGCACCGCGATCCCGGCAATGATCAGGAACGTCGAGCCGGTCCCAACCAACCCCACAATCGAGAGGAACGTTTGAGCCACGATCAGGTTCGAAACCCAATTGACAGTGGCCGACATGCCTCCACACAGTCCGCGGTAGGCCTCGGGGTAGATCTCAGAGTTCACAGCCCATGGGACTGGCCCCATGCCTGGGGAAAAGAAGGCGATGTATAGGGCGAGGCCTGCCACTGCGAGCCATCCTAGCGCGCCTTGGCAGGCGCCGTCGAGTGCGCTCACACAGAGGCTGGACGATGGCTGCAGTATGAAGGCCATCGAGAGTATGACAAGGGAAAGCACGACGCCAGCCAAGCTTGTAAGGGCCAGGCGGCGGCGGCCGCAACGGTCGATGAGGTAGATTCCAACAATGGTTCCAGCGGCGTTCATGGCAGCGACGATGAGGGAAAGGAGCAAGGCCAACTTGTTGGAAGTGAACCCAGCCATCTGGACGATCGTGGGACTGTAGTACATGACAGTGTTGATGCCAGTAAATTGCTGGAAGGCCTGCATAGTTCGATTAGCACGTGTTAGAAAAAATGCCATGCATGAAATTGCATCCTGCATACATGACGCATAGCAAAGTATCCTATCTGCATCACTGATAAAAGAATCTCCGAAGCTTTTGAAACATGACAGGAAACAGTTTAGCTCTCTTGCTTGACCTAGCGCCACTCTTGGACGGATTTAAATGGTTTTACTGATAGTGACTGAATGAAAAGCATGACTGCGTCCACTGCTCACAGCATTATATGTTCTTGAAAGGTGCATTTCCAGTGTATATGTTCTGGTCTAAAAATCAACTTTCATAAAAGTGAAACTCCTCTCTAGTTGCTCAGGTAGTTCTCGTTTCAGATTGTTCATCTCCCTCTCAGGTTGTTCAGGTTGCTCAGGTTGTAGCACTACCAGTCTTTTCAAGCATTACCTAGCCAACTGGGCCGGCATTTTGTAATAACAGTTGTAATGATACTTTTGTTCTTGTCTCCCTCTTGAATGAAAGGCAAAGCTCCTGCCAATCTTTCGAAAAAATAAAAGTGAAATGTTTTTGTTTGGGGAGGCAGTGAATTACCAAGGCATGTATACTTAAAACTTTTGGCTGTGTGATGGGGCATTTGCCCTTTAGGTATCTTGGCATCCCCATTCATTATAAAAAAAAACTCAGGAACTAGTGGATTGGAGTTGAGGAAAGATTTGAGAAACATATGTCAGTTGGTGGTAGAGTTGTGTTGATTAATTCTTGTTTGAATAATCTTCCGCTTGATATGTTCTCCTTTTTTTCATGATCCTAAGGGTACTATCAAAAGAATTGATTTCTTAAAAAAAAAGATTTCTTTGGCAAGAAGATGAGGGTAAGAAAAAATATTGCTTGGTTAAATGGGGTGGTGTGTGTCTTCTTAAAGACCAAGGAGGCTTGGGGATTCTGGATTTATCTAAAATGAACCTGAGTCTCTTGAGCAAGTGGTTGGTTAAATTACATAATGAAAATGGGATTTGGCAAGAAATTCTTAGAAACAAGTACCTGGAAAATCGAACTGTCAAGTTACTGTTAAGCCTGGTGACTCCCATTTTTGGAGTGGGCTTTTGAAAGTTAAAGGTTTGATTTTTCCCTATTGTACTGTAAAAATTGGTGATGGTAAGCAAACCAGATTCTGGGAAGATCCTTGGCTGGGTAATGTTACTCTAGCCAATCAGTACCCCGAGCTTTATAACATTGATATTAACAAAAATGAATCTCTGGGAAAGGTCTTTGAACTTGGTGTGTGCAAAAACATTCATTTTAGGAGAACTTTGATGCATGAGAGGTTGCAAGCCTTAGCACATCTGGCTTTGAGATGTGAGGCTGTAACTTTCACAGATAATCAAGATTCCCTAAAGTGGAATCTAAACAGTTCTGGGTGCTTTTCAGCTAAGTCATTGTATTCAGTCCTGACTCCGATCAACTCTGGGCTCCATTTCCCCCACACTATCTTATGGAAAGCCAAGATACCATTGAAAATCAAGATTTTTCTTTGGTATTTGTCTAGTGGAGTGATTTTGACTTAAGACAATCTTTGTAAAAGAAAGTGAAGTTAGAAAGACAAGAGTTGTAGCTTTTGTTCCAACACAGAATCAATAGAACATTTGTTCTTTAAATGTCCCCTGGTCAGGTTTGTGTGGATGGTGGTGGGTGCTACGTTTGGACTTTCTCCCCCCTAAAAACATAGCTCATATGTTTGAGGGCTGGTTACAGGGTTTTGAGAAGTCCTTGAGGGCATGTAATCTGTGTTGGGGCAGCAGCTGTTTGTTGGTCAATCTGGAAAGCAAGAAATTCAGCTTGTTTTGACCATAAATGGACGACTCATCCAAATGACTTAATCTTCTCTGTTTGCCATTGGCTCCACTCCTGGTCTCTTTTGCAGAAACAGGGCAGATGGGAGCTGGTGGTCAAGGGGCCAACAAGTTGGCGATGGTGGCTACTGACATCTTCAGGACGTCAAGAGGATGGGGAGGTTCAAGGCTGCTTACTCAATTTGCTGTTTATCTTAGTGCTAGCAGTTCAGATTTAGTTTTTGGCCCTTTAAAAAAAAGGAAAAGACTTTAGTCTGTTGTGTCTGTATCCTGTTGCTTTGTGCTGGAACTTTGGTTATCTGTTTGCAAAAACAGAGGCCAGAGATGTATCAGTACTTTCTCCTTAATCCAAAAAAAAAAGCAGTATCCTCATTTCTCAAACGAAAAAACATGAGTTCTGTCAGACAGTACATACCTGAAGACCAGCTCCAGCAAAAAAAGCTAGCCTTAGTTCCTTCGACTTGAAGATGTCCAAGTAGCTCCCAGTACTGTCAGACTGGAATTCCCGCATGGAAGATGAAGCAAGCAGCTCTACCTCTTCCTCTAACCGATCGGAGTCATAAATCTTCTCCAGGACAGCAATAGCTTTTGCCTTCTCATTCTGTAAAGAAAAATTAAGGTAAGAGCAGAATGTTAGATCAAAGATATAATACGTAACTGGACAAAAAGTCAATAACCTTGCAGTAAAGCCAACGGGGAGATTCCGGCAGAAAAAGCGTCAGCACAAACTGTACAACTGCAGGCACAGCAGCAACTCCGAGCATCCAGCGCCATGTTCCAGGAACCTATGACATGCAGCATGCATATTATTGCAATGAAGTACTGATACACCAACAGAATATGAATAACTCCACTGGAACTCTCTTAACAAATATGGTGCCATATGACCATATCCCCCCTTTTTAATGTATCATACTTATATAATATATATTGTTTTCTTTAATGCAGGTACTTTTACTTAACAATAGTCACCGAATGACAGTTAAAATCCTATTGGCCATTGTTTTCTTTAATACAGGTATTTTTACTTAACAAACAGTGAATAGGTCACAAAATCATATAGTGTGCCAAGCAATGGTAAAATGTGCATTTGACAGATATATATAGCACTGATGTAGCTAATACAAAGAAATTCCAAAGAAATATGGATTATGGAGCATTTCACCACCACCAAAGTTGCTACGCACCAAACAACTACTTCTTGGTAATTAATCCATTGCTGCTGGTAGGGGAAGGCCGGCCCTCGTTAATTGATAGAAAAGAGTGTTACGCAATTAACTAGCACCAACAAGACTGTTAATGCCATAAAAGATATATACATAAAGAGAAATTTTACAATGGATAACATAGGTAGTAAATAGTGGTAGTAAAAATCAAATCTAACCATCCATTCCTCAATGGTATTTTAGACTTCTCCTATCCATTCATTATGGGTATTTTAGACTTTTCCTAATTCGTTCACAGTTTTAGATTTACCGAATACCTGGTGATCTTCAGAGGCTTCTTATCCATTCATTTGCCATTCATCATGATCACATGACGTATTTTACCGTAGATGACAAATAGTATGACGGAATTTTTTACCCTTTTACCCCTATCTGAATTTTACTACCAATACTACAGGTGATAGTATAACTAGATCTAAATTGATTTCAACCATTAGATTCAAAGGAATGGATGGCTTATATTAATTTTAATCCACTGTAAAAGAGCTTATACATAAAAGGGTAAAGATAAGTGTTGAAGTATAAGTGAATTGCCCACCTTTCCTCATCAGCTTAAGCTTTTGGGTGAACTGGTTGGTGCATGCAACTCAATATAGTATCAGAGCCAAGAGGTCTCGAGTTCAAGACCCGGTTGACGCAATTAAAAAAAAAATTGCAGTCCACTTCTATTCCACGTCCTAGGCCTGAGGGAGCCTACACGTGAGGGGGAGTGTTGAAGTATAAGTGAATTGCCCACCTTTCCTCATCAGCTTAAGCTTTTGGGTGAACTGGTTGGTGCATGCAACTCAATAATAAGGACGAACTTGTCATCGATGCTGTGAAAAGCTTTCTCAAGAGACTTCATCTTGAATACAGCATGATAGATGCAACTTTTGACAAGGTTCTTGTGCAGGGGCAACACACCCAAGTATTAGTACAGGTAAGAGGGTTATCTTAAATTTTCAGTGTTGGTACAATATAAAGTCATATGCATTAATATACTCAGATTTGTCAAGATATCTAGAGCTTGCAAAGCAACTGAAACGAAAAATAGTTGCATTATTTTGCTTAGTTTTAAGATAAGGTGCAAGCTCATAAATATATTTGCAGTTATGTAATTATGTTCCTTCAGAGTTGTACTCCATAACTTGTTTTGCCCAAGCACGACATAAATTTCAATTGCGGCATCATCTAGCTTGAAATGAATCCATTTCCTGTTGTTCCTATGTGAAGGGAACTATTGCTGAAAACAATTCCAAGTATAGGAATAAGTAAAAAAGAGCATGCTGATTAAGTCAAGGTTGAATATTTACCTCAGTAAAGCCAAGATTGATCAGGTAGGAGAAGAATTGGCCACCAGTAATCATGAGGACATTAGTTGACACCAAACCTCCCCTAATTTCTGAAGGAGCAGCTTCAGCGATGTAAACTGGGGCTGTGACTGATGCTATACCCACACCCAAACCGACAAGGAGCCTTCCAAAAATCAGAATGTAAGGACCGCTGGCAGCACACATAACAAGTGAACCAAGCGCGAACATCATGTCGGCAAGAAGAATAGGCTTCCTACGACCGTATGCATCATTTATCCAACCACCCCCAGCTGCTCCAAACATGGCTCCAACTAATGCCATGCTAACAATTGTCTCCTGAGGAAGAAACCAACTCAGTAGCAATGGAAGGAATAGCATATTGTTAATGACGAGTAATTGGTTGATTAGTCTGAACCTGTAAGAAGTAATTGTCTTCGACTGCTGGAAATTCGTCCCGAATATACAGAAGGGCTCCAGATATGACACCTGACAACAGAAATTTCTTAGCTAAGTGTGCAAATTATATTGTTCTTCCAGTTCACAAGCTCTAAGCTTTCCAACTATGTTCAGTTGGAGACTTGGTAGAAATTCAAAAGTATCACGCAAACATTAGCTGTGGATATTTGGAGTAACAACTTATGCTGAACCATGTCTGCAATATTCATAAAGTCCATTTCACTGCTAAGTTTATATATCTCCATCCTCTATAAGGATCTAACAAAAAAAACATTCAGAACATCGAATTCAACCAAACTTCATGCAAATGTTTTCATGTGAAAATAACGCAAAAGCAAGTCCAAAGCAACAACAAAATCTGTCCCTTCCCAAAAGGCGAATAATTCTTAGTAACATCAACCACGCTCCGCGCAACAACCGCTACACAGCATCGAATGCTCAAGTAAAAGTTGCAAAAGAAACGACGGATACATCCATCTACCTGTGTCGTAGCCGAAGAGGAATCCGCCTATTCCTGCAGTGCCGGTGAGCGCAAGAACGTAGCGACTGCTTAAGAAGTTCATGTCCCTCTTCCCCGCAGCGTCCAGAAGCCCCGAACTCCCGGGAATGGACAAATCAATCGTCATGTTCGCTCCACCAAAATTCCCCGCAAAATCCAACCTTTAGCTCAACAGTCCCCGAGCAGTTGAGCACCCCCAAGACAACGCCCACAAATCGCTCAAAAATCAAATCTTTATCCACCAAGATGCAAGTACGGACTCCAAAATCCAACCTTTACGCGATCACGATGCAGGTTCGGGCCAGTGGAACCAACAAACCGAGAGAGGAAAACGCAAGAAATTTATAGAACCAGGGAGAAATTTCAGGGACTGGTCCAGAACCAGAGAAATTATTCAGGCAATGGAAGCAAGGAGAGAACAGCATTTGAAGCCAACGAGTCGCGATTTAAATAGGAAAGATTTGTTCCCACGGCTGTGTGGGTAGGTGGACAATGATCGGAGGAGAAGGAAAGGGAAGCTTACAAGTTTGGAGGAAAATTTGTTGGGTCTGAATTAGCTTGATGAGGATTAATAAAGTTGAGACGCCTCGATTTTTTTTTTTTTTTTTGAGGGGCGCCTCGAGTTTTACTACCGAGAGAAGAGGATGGTTTCTACTTTCTACGCTTTTGTTTATGCCTCCGTGGAAATCGGGAGAGGACAACTTTGGTCGTCAAGCTTTCTTTTGCTCGTGCTTAGAATAAAAACGGATCATGAGTCGGCTAGATTCACCCCCACATTCGTCCTCTTTTTTCTTTTCCATTTTCTTACGTGAGTGAGATTATGGGCGAAAACACCATCTAAACATATTTTTGAATTTCGGTGGACCTTTACAATATTACTAGTGTATTATAGCGGAAGAGATCTGCGTGTCCCTGGTTTATCCACATCAGCGCATTTTGCAAAAAAGCCTTCATGTTTATTGTAGTTGCACACAGGTCTTGTTGACAAGAACCATTGATATTGCAAGTGGATGCCGATTTGGCCGTCCACACGTCCTCGGGCTCCGACCCTTGCGTCGCCACAAAATTGCGTTCGTGAAGCCCTTAAGGAGCATCTCCCATTTCCTCTTCCTCCTGTTGCCTTCACCTTGGCTCTGTCGCCGCCCCTACTATTTCTATTAAGAATGCAAAGGAACTATGGACAATAGTTCAAACTGGGGAGGGAAATGTGACTCATTGTAGTTTAGCATATCCATATTTCCCATTATGCTAGTACTATAAGGGTGCGTTTGGTTGTCTGGATGAGGTTGGATGGGATATGACCATCCAGTCTGGATGGGATGGAGTCATCCAGGTGGTTGTTTGGTTGGGTGGATAGGGATAAGCCAATTTTTTGTTTGGTTGGATAGATGAGGAAGGATGGGCTAGTTGTAATCAAGGTTTCGAATTTTTTTTGAATAAAATTTGACTTAAATATGAATTTTTGGACTAACCTGGTAGAGGTGTACAATTGGGTTATGAGGGGTCTGAGACCCTTTCCTATTGTTGCTATAGTGTTGAGAATTCTTTATGGGATTACAAAGTACTTCGTAGATTATCACACTAAGGCGTTGATTGTTATGAATAATCATGTCGTAAAGTACTCAGGTATGATTAGTGCATACATGAAAATAAAGTAAAAAAGGGGAGATGCACAGAGAGTTCAAGATGGGGACAAGAGAGTTACGCTTCAAAGTATTGTGTAGGAACAAAGTCGATCGTGGGATAAACCGCGATAGAATTCTACAGGAGCGCGGAGTTGTTCCTGCACATCCAACAAGCCCCTTCTATTACATAGGTCTTGTGCACACGTAATGGCTACATGTTCTACCATTCGTATGGATTCGGACATATTCATTGATCAATATTTCATGAAGGAGACGATGACTGCAACTTGGAGCGGAGAAATATATGGTACTGGTGTGGTTGGTTCATTCACAGACCATTATATGTGGGAGCATACAAGGTGGGTTCCGGATATCAATAGACTTAAGGGAATCAGACGACGCCAAACAAAACATATCCAAAATGGTATGGACACTGCGGAATGTGGTCGTCGAGTAAAGAAATGCTCTATTTGCAAGGAGACGGGACACACTTTCAAGTATTGTCCAACGCTGAACCAGAATTGAAGTGTTGTATGTATTTATAATATATGATAACAAGAGTAATTATGATCCTGATTTCGAAATTGTGTGTTCCTGTTATGTTTATATTTTCATGTTTGCTAATTATTTTTTACTTGCATGATGTTTATATTTCTATGTTATTTGCTAACTATTTTTTTTCATGATGTTCATTTTTCATGTTGTTTGCTAACTATTTTTTTACTTGTATGATGTTTATATGTCCATGTTATTTGCTAACCTGTTTTTTTATTTGCATGGCAGGTATGGCGGGCGATAGTGTAGCTCTCACGTGGGAGTACGAGTCAATCGACCCTGTCATAGATGCGTCGCACCGTAATCGTTTGGCCACATAGGCCCCGACAGAGGGCTAGGCGCCTATTGAGCTCTCGTCCTCACGCTTGCGCACCCCATGAGGGCATAGAGGATCGACACGCAGTGGATACCGATGTTTGTGCAGTCATTTCAGTGTTGCCATTGGATTGTACTATGAATGCATATGAACTTACATTCTTCTTTTTCATGCAGGTTGCTGCCTATTGGATTGCGACCATTTGCCAGGATGGTGAAGGCCACACACGCATATGACGCTGACAAGCGCGGAGCCTCCCGGAGGTTCTCTTTCGACAAGAGTCTACTCACGGCTCTTGTCGATCGCTAGCGATCGGAGATGCACACCTTTCATCTCCCTTACGGGGAAATGACGCCGACGCTGGAGGACGTCAGTTACTTAACGGACATTCAGTGCACCGGGCAGGCGGTTGTCCCCGACGATGTCGGCCCACATTGGTGAGCTGAGATCCTCATGAGGTTCCAAGGTGTGCTACCTGTCGAGGCCTATTATGAGATGTTCACCGGAGGCCATGGCCCAACGCAGAAATGGCTAACGTAGTTCTACGTAAGTTGTGTTTTGTTGGCATTTTATTCATTCCTATGATGTTTCACAATTCGAACTTACTAATGTGTTGTTTTTACAGCCCGAGAGGATGGCAGCCAATGCTGCGGACTACGTCGTGCGACGCCACTTGGAGGTATACCTGCTGTGGTTCTTCGACTGGGTCCTGTTCTGCTCTTCCCACGGGGATAGCGTGGATAGGCACATGATCTAGTACGTGAGGACAATAGCGGATGCGAAATTGGATGACATCCCGTAGCTGGCTTGGGCCCCGACTGTACTATGCGCCACCTACAGAGCCCTCTGCGATGGTTGTCGGCGCGTTGCCAATAGCTCGGTCCATACCGGGTGTCCGCTCTTCTTCCAGCTGTGGTCCATTGGGCGCTTCCAGATTGGACATCCGCACATCGAGTTGGGACCTTACGGGGACATCCTGTACGGGTCAGCAGGGGATGACATCAATCGTCCGACGATAGAGACATTGTGGTGTCACCGACGGGTTAGTATCTCACCTCTGTCGTATGTTAAAGTACAGTTCAGCATGATGTTTACTATCGTAACGTTTAATACTACTTGTGCAGCCCACGTTTATACCAGTTATGTCGCATGCGTCATACCCCGAGTATGTCGTGATGTTCGACCAGTTGACGGACGATCGTGTGATTTGGAGGTTGTACCTACTGGAGTGCCTAGCCGCGCGAGCACCCTTTGGCCTCTCTGTGTAGTGCACCCACGACACGCCTTCTGACTCACCCGTCGTCACCTGGTGTTCAACGTGTTCGTGGAGACATACACGGTTCACCAGGTGATGTGCCAGTTCGAACTTTGCCAGGTCTTCTTGATCCCCACGGGTATCATCATACCATCACACGTCCATCCGTGAGTTTTCTATTCCGTCTTGTTCCGATTGGTTATATGTTTCTTTAATGAACTAATGATGTGCACATGTTACTTATTTTTGCAAACAAACAAGGAAGCCAGCCAATTAACCCAGCCAGCGTACGCTACGCCGCCTTCATGTGCACGTCCCGTCAGGAGCACTTGAGGACAGGCCCTAGACCAACTGATGTATCCATTGGGACATGTTCAGCACTATGGGATGGCTGGGGCCGTACAAGGGGTCGCACCGCGCAAGAATCGCCAATAGTTTTTTGCTTTTTCATAACTTATGTACTGTACATACGTATACTTTTCGTTAGTTCAGTTACGTATTCTTACATAAGTTACTCTTCACACATGGTTTTGCTGTATCGAATTGTTCCTCGCTTACCAATTTGTTACTTCGTATTGCCCTATTATTAGTGCGTGCATGCTCACGAGTATCAAATGATTGCCAATAACAATAACAATGGACGTGACAACACAGTCCCAGTTGGTTTACCGCATCGAACACGCTATGGTAGGGCGAATTGACCACACGAAGTCAACATCTATGTTAGACCGATTGGACAACAATAAGCCAGCAGCTTTGTTAGGATGATTTGACAACACGTATCCATCAACTTTGTCAGGACGATTTGACAACACGTATCCATCAGCTTTGTCAGGACGATTTGACAACACGCATCCATCAGCTTTTTCAGACCGATTGTACAACACACTACCTATTGTTTTCTCAGACCGATTTGACAACACGTTGTCCTCGCTTACTCAGAGCGAAGTGACAACACATTACCTTTTTCTTTGTCAACCTAATTTAACAACACTCTGCCCACCACTTTCTCAGACTGAAGCCACAATACGTTGCAGCCAGCTTTGTCAGACCAAAGTGAGGACATGCTACCCCCACTCTATTAGCCCTGCATCAACTACACACTGCCTATAAAATCACCAGCCACCAAGACAGCACTTCTTCATTAACCCAACCTCCACTCCATTGCAATGATAGACAGAGGAGGCACCTCAAGCCGTAGGAGAGTCAGATGGGGAAGACAGGGTCAGACCGCATTTCGAGGTTGCCAACACTTCATGGTTTTGAGGTCGCGACCCTTCACTTGAGGCCAATGAAATCTATGGCCCCTAAAACCCCGATCCCCCAAACCAGATCTTCCCATTCGAACAAGAGACTACTACACCCCCAAAAATCCAACCCACTATGGCCTCCCACTCCGTCCCTGAAGTGGCTGACATGCAAGCATGACCTCAACGCCGTTGTGCATGTTTACGATGAGTCCAATTCCAGTCCAGGACGTCGTTTCTACTGATGCCCTCTATTCATGATAATATCTACAACTCTTACATACCATTCAGCGCATGTCTTACTATATGACACGTACTCTTACTTGAAAACCAAGGATTGCAAATTCATTGAATGAATGATAAACTATTCCCCTTAGATGCCGAATGTTATACCTACAAATTGTTGGAACGCCTTGATGAAAAGAGAGAAGAGTTCACCGAGGTCAAGAACGAGAACGAATAGCTCCGCAGGCAGAACTGAGAGCTATAGACCTAGAACGATGACCTACGCCGTCAAAGGCTCAGGGAGAGGGACAATGAGGAGGTTGTCCACCTCGGCAACGACTACCACACTGCTGCTATGGCAATACTAGTTGTAGTTGTGCTTGTCACTACCGTGACCATCAGCCTCGTCCACGTCGTCCTAATAATCAACACACCCTGTGGGTGCCGTACGGTTACCCATTCAAGCCTTAACGTCCTCTGCCCATAAAGTGTAGTGCATCCCACCCTTTTACAATTCCAAAATGCGCATTGTATAGTATTTTTGTCCATATTCGTGGTTGCTCCGTGCCGCCATTTGTACCGTCCAATTGACCAACACGAACATGTTCACCGAACCAAACTGTATGCGCTATGTAATCGTCCCGTTTATTATGAAATGTATCTTTCATTCATTTTGTTGTTTTCGAACATTAAACATGCAATGACTTTACCAGTTCCGAGAACAACATTAATAGATGTGACAACATAGTCCAATCTTCTTTACCACGCAAAACATACAATATGCAAATGCCCTCCTTCCCTCCATGTTGCCATTTTGACTGGGAGTAGAACTTTGTCGCCAGTTCGATTGGTGATAGAAATCCGTTGCCAGTTTAAATGGCGACAAAACTCTGTTGCTATTCAGAACGGCGACAGTGGCATACTTTTTTCTTATTATTTTTGTAATTTTTAATTTTTCGTGTATTATTTTTTAAAACGAATTCTATTATTAACTCTGTTTATCTTATATAGGTTGTGCTGGTAGCTCTGATTTCTATACCTATTCTGTTTGTTCTCTTATTCATTCATATCCTAGAAGAATAGTACTTATAGAATTTGTTTCTTGATTAGCTTAACAGATAAAATTGATTCATAATACTTTATGTGCATGATTAGGAAGGTAAGAGTTCAAGGTCTACTCTGTTTAATCTATACCCCTTTATAATGCACCTAAGCATTCTTTTCTACGTCCACCCCAAATAATGCACCCCACTAGAGATGACCCAACCTTCATGCACCCAGCGAAACGTCCCCAAAAACTTGCCTCCATCAAAATTAACCTCTCAAATCTTTCATCAGCTTTACTCACCCACATCCGATGGCCATTGTTTAATGTGTCTAACTCATCCCTGTGGCCCACAACGGATCTCCCCCCACCTCCAGCATCATCTCAAGGAAAAGGAAACAAATATCTTGGAATTATGAAAAAGGAAACAAACGTTCTAGAAAAAGAAAAGACCATATATTACGTGATGGGAAAAGGAAACCGGAAGACAGTGTACTATACTAGTTAATTGTTTAGTTCAATTGTAAATAAATTACCCTGGTATAGTAGAGGTAAGAGACTAGTCTCTAGCAGCCCTATACCTCGTGGCGAGGAGGTTGAAAATTTATCCTTCAGCAGCCCAACACCTGATAGCACTTTAAATTATTCCTTTGTTCATTAATCTGTTTAGAAGACATGATTCATAGTGTAGTTGACATAAAATTTATAATATATTTTATCTCTTTGATTATATCAATTTTGTTGTCTTTGAATTATGATTTTTTATTATATTGTTATTTGAGGTTGGTATTATATACTTGCTATTTGAGGTTGGTATTATATACTTGTCTTATTATCGTATTTTATACAATAGAAACAACAAAAAGAGACGATATAATGGGTGTGGCCATATCATTTTGGTCAGGCATGGTTGGTTCGTTTAGCCCCATCACGGGCAGTTCGGCACACGCAAAACGCCCTCTAGAAGCTTCGTGAGAAGGATCATGCATCGTGCATGGGCAAATTGACGAGAGTGGCCATTTGCTGCGCTGGACAGATAAAACTTTAGCCACACACGTGGCGTGGCCCCCGGCTGATCAGATGAGACGGCATACATACCAAACAGGGCAGCTAAGAAAAAAAAACTCGAGACTTATTAGCTATTTAAGCTTAGCTTGTGAGAGACTCGATTTGAGTTTGATTTGTGCTCCAAATGAGTTGAACTCGAGCTTAATCCTGAGCTCACGAGCCTCATCGAGCCGAGCTCAAATAGCTCGCGAGCCTACTCGAGGTTGGACCGAGCTTGTTACCGAGTTTACCGAGCTTATTCGAACTTACCAAACTTACTCGAACCGAGCTTGAGCCTAGGTCCAGGCTCGAACCACAACTCAAGCTCGGCTCGAGCTCGAGCCTGGAGGGCCAAGCTGACTCGAGCTCGGCTCGTTAACAGTCCTAATACCAAAAGACCTCGCTAATCTCGGTCATTTGCTCGCGAACACATAGGATTGGCTATGTTTTCAACCGCAAAAAATGACAGGTGTCACTTCCCGCACTCTCTTACTGAGGAAGGAGCCTCCCGTGCTCTCCTTCTGCAGCAACCTGACTACCACGACACCGACTATCCTTCCCATGCTGCTCGTCCGTAGAAGCCGTTGCTCCCGCGTTGGCGCACCTACTCGCTTCTCGGCCATAAGAGCGCCTTTCGTGGTAAGAAAAGGATCAAATCAGTAAATGATTTTATAAAAATACTAGATTTGTAAAAAACGAGCTAAGAGGTTAGAAAAGGGACGACTGTATCGTACCAAGGGAAAAAGAAAAATGCGAAAAAGGCGGCGTGTGCGTCTGAGACGCACACCGAGCCGTTTCTCTCGCGTGATCCGCTTCGTCTCCATACGCGTCAGCCAGCGTTCGTTAGGATCAACACGGTGAGGTGTTGCCGGCCAGACCGGGCCCCGTTCCATCCGTCCCGATCACCGGAATGAATTGCGCTCGCGTGGGGTGCCGTCTGATTGGGATGTTCGAGCTTCTCGTTGGTTGTTATCGTGGGCATCGGTTTTTGCCATGTTTGGATTTGGGAATGAGATGGGATGGGATGAACTAGTTTTGACCTGAGCATTCGTCCCACGTGAATTTTTTTTAAAAAAACATGGTCTGACTTAATAGGATCTTGAGGACTAAGCCGACCGTTTTTCTTATAATACTTCGTTCGTAACTATAATATCATATCATAATGTTACTGTTAGATTTTGACACGCAAAATAATCGGCAAAAGTACTATTAGATTTGACATAAATATAAGGCATGATCGGGATTCGCCGTAAATCAGGAATAATCATGACCATGCTAAGCCTATGAAAGATGATGACTAAGGAAAGATAGATGTAAAAAAAGAGATGTCAATAATACTTCTCTTTAAAGCGGGTGGGATTGCCAGCTTGTGAGCATTGCCACGTCGCCGCCCACACGAAAAGGCCCTCCGCAAAATTGAAAATTACATTCGGATCCTTCCGTCGGTTTTTTAGTAAAATAGACCAAAAAAATTAAAATTACGTTCAGGTCCCTCCGCGGTTTGTGTTCAGGTCATCACGCCTGTTTTTAGCGGAATAGACCAGAGAAAAAACGAAAATACGTTTAAATCCCGAAAAACGTTTTTTTAATTGACCCGAAAAAACGAAATTGTGTTTATATCCCTCCGCGGCTTTTTTCAAACAAATCTCGTGTTCGTCGACGGCTCATAGCAGTCCGTGGATTCGACGACGGAAAAAACGAAAATACGTTTCGGTCCCAAAAAACGTTTTTTTGTTGGGCTGACCCGAAAAATGAAATTACGTCTATATCCCTCCGCGTTTTTTTGCAAAAATTATATTCCTACGCGGTTTTTCAGACAAATCCACGTATTCGCCGACAGTTCATAGCAGTCCGTGGATTCGACGACGAAAAAGACGAAATTACGTTTAGATCCTCAAACCCATTTTTCCAAAAAAAAATAATCATCGGACCAAATTTCACGCGCCGCAACGTCGCGCAACCGAATTTCGCACGATGCAGCGTAGCACGCGACCCTAGCCAGTAGATATTGGAAACAAGGAGATTCCAAGACGGACCGGGACACTATCCAATAAAAGATTAAGTTAACACAAAGAGGACGACTAGAAGCACAATTCAAAATTGAGTCAGTTTCACGCTATAAAATTTTTTATTGGTTGGTGGAAATATATGCGCACACCAACATTTTACTACTTTTTGTATCTAATTTTTCTATACCATAGGAGTAGGTCGTAGCTAGTAGATTCTAACTTTCAAAATTTGACTTTGATCAATATTGTTTGGCATCAACTTGTTGGTCAATCTGTGAGTTACAAATATCTCATGTTTCAAGATTTCATTCATATTCATTATTCATTCTCATCAACGTTATGTTTAGATTCGACTTTTGTTTAGATTTACCTATCATCGACTTTGCCAAATTGCTGGAAAGTTGATTGGCACATTTCGTACGTTGTTAGAGAGTACCCTCCGTAGAAACGTGACATTGTTGCTAGGAATTTTTCCCACGGCAACAGATAAGAATGTGTTTTTAAATACAATTCCAATGGTATTATTTATGTCATATAATATATAATAGTTGGATTAGTTGTTAATCGAAATTTATAAAACTTTAAACTTCAAAAATACGTGAACGCCTATATTTTTGTACTGAGAGGGTACGTTGCGTGTCATCATTTGTCAATGGCTCAATGTATTGCCGGCTTCCTAGTAAGCCGCTATGTATTCTCTCACACACGCTTTCTTTCAGCTTCGCTCCAAGGAAAGGGAATGACAATTTTAATGAAGGAAAAAAAAATCAAAAAACATTTATTTATCCTTTCCTTTTATGGGCCTGTTGTGGTACGAATTGTCAAACGGGCCCAAATAATGTGGCTTCGAAAAGCGAGATGTTTGGGCTACCACTTGGTATCGGAGAGAACTTCACGAGTGGATTATGGACCTAATAGGCTACTAGACTGTCCTTTTGCACAACGAAAAAAATATTTTTAGAGGGAACGGGATTTTTTTTCTTTTTTTGGTGAGGATGAACATTTTATTTTCTTCACATATTTCTAGTGGAACGTTATTTTTTTAGAACTTATGCTTGTATTGTAAGGAATTTTTTTTAAATAATACAATTTATAAAATTAATTGCGGCATTAATACGGGAGTTAAAAAATTTGCAAAAATAATACTTCGTCGCCGTACCGTTTGGCGAAAATCAGGTAATCGCCAAATGGTTTGGCGAAAATGGTATTTTCGCTAAATGGTGTGGCGAAAATAGGCTAATTGCGCAATTAAGGTCGTCTGACGGAGCAACTGACCGGGACACCCTATTTTCGCCAAACCAGTTGGCGAAAATAGGGGGGATTTTCGGCCAGGGAGAAAAACAGGGAGGGGGAGAGAGAGGGGGGAGGGAGGGAGGGAGGGAGACAAAGAGAGAGAATTCGCGCGAAAATTTTGTAAATAATAAATCCAGTTAATGATAATTCGTGTAGTTAAAAGTAAGGTCAACAAATGGAAAAAAATTTATATTTGTCTGTGATAATTGAAGTGTGATTTTTTGTTATGAATAACACAATTTTATATTTAAATTGGCGAAATGTATGTTGCGCTCCAAAAATTGCAAGAGTACACCTCATTCGTCGGTCGTCCGGGATTTTTTTTTTTTGATCAAAACTGTTTGAAAGGAAATTTAATTTTTGAGAATCAGTCATTGTTATTTTGACGGGCGGTGGAATTGTACAGTTCAAAGTGGATACAATTAATTCAGAAAAATTAAATGTATTTGTATTTCATAATTAACGTAGTGCTTTACAAAATTATTTGTCAGTTTATTATTTCTGGGAAAAAAAATGAAATTTCGTTGTTTGTCTTTTGATGTGCGCCAAATTTGACGACAAATAAAACTCGACATTGATATTTAAAACTGCCTCATGACTCGATATTGATACAATATAAATATGTACCTTAGAATTCACAGAACTGAGGTACAACATAGGTCCATACATGCCTCAGAGAATTGATAAAACTGGGATACAACATAAGTGAGAATACAATACATTCTACGGCCATATTCATCGGTTGACAAAGATGAAAGTCATCTACTGGTGGTAGCGCTTGAGCATCGAGGTGGAGGTGATATGAAATCGTCATCATCGTCATCTGTATGGTTGGGAGCTAGCCGGCCTCTAATTCTGGTTGGACATTGTCGGGGTTTCGAGTCACCGGCAAGTAAATTTGTAAGTCTAAGGGGTCGCGCGCTCTCTCTCCTTGAATGGTTAGATCTAAAGGCCTGAATGTATAACGTTCGGGCCAATGTCCCTACCCATTCGTGTGGTGTTTATCGTATTGCTTTAGGTGCGTAAGATCGCATGTTGTTTACAAAGTGAGTCGGGGCTCGAACGAGAACGAAACAACCTATTCGTTGAGGGATCTAGAGAAGAGGCAAGAGAGACCGCTTGTTCGTCCGCTCGCTCGCTCGCTTCGCTTGCTCGTTCTTCTCGAAGACCCCGCCTCCTTTATATAGTCGGAGGGGCAGTTACATGGAAAGTCGGGAGAGGGAAGGACAAAGACATCTATGCTAAGAGTTCTGACCCTCGGTCTTGGTGGTTGGTCGACCTCCTCTTCTGCCCGTACCGGGTTGGTGGGCTCATCGAGTAGATCGATCACGCTTCATTGGGAAACAACGCACCGCTTTCTCGGGCTTGACGGCGCCGACGCCATATTGCGCTCTTTGGTGCCGCCTCGGGAGGGAGCGATTCCATCTTGTGCATGATCGACGATGAGATCGAGTCTTGACTTTAACAACCTTCGTACTGTCTTGGGAAGGAGCCACTTGCCCCCGCATGGTCACTTTGAGCGGTCATGTCCGTAGACCATGTGGCCGATGGCCGACGGAGGCCTGACACTTGGCCTTTGGCGGAGATTGCCTCAGCTTTGTTGGAGTCGGCGGGGAGTCCGACCTATGGCGGGGGTCGGACACCCCGTTAGGTCGGGGTCGAGTGAGCAGCTCGTTAGGTCGGGGTCGAGTGTCTTTTGTGGACCGGCGAGGCCTTTGGTCGCAGCCGGGCATGGGACGACCCGTTCGTTACTCCGGGCCGCTGGGGTATCCATTGTATGAGTACTCGTCAGACATCCTCCTCCATTGTTTCTTGAACAGCCTGTTGCGGAAGTGCTTGAACGTCGAGGTGGAGGTGACACGAAATCGTCATCATCTTCGTCATCGTCATCTATATGGTTGGGAGCTAGCCCGCCTCTAGTGCTAGTTGAACGTCCTCTTCCATTGTTTCTTGAACGACCTGTTCTGCAAGTGCTTGAACGTCGAGGTGGAGGTGACACAAAATCGTCATCGTCATCGTCATTTGCATAGTTAGGAGTGAGCCTCCCTCCAGTGGTGGTTGAACGTCCTCTTGAAATTGCCGCTACAAAGAAGATCGGTCGATCTCTACCCTGCACTGGATCCGCCGCTTCTTACGCCGAACCGCATCACGCCACCGCCGAAGAGCATGTACATCGCTAAGAATTCTGAGATATCTTTGTTCAGCAAGTCTTCATCCTTAGGGAATAACTAGCACACGAGCATGCAAAGTAGTGAACTTATGTATAATGGTAAAAAGATTAGTATGGTGAAAAAATAAGGAATAACTAACCTTAATGTGCTCTGCATACCGATCGAGTAGCATCAGTATCCTGTAATAATAAGTTTGTGTGTACGGACTTAGTGTTGGAATGTAAAAGTACCAACCTCAAACTGTGCCAACCACCT
Organism: Otatea glauca; assembly: GCA_036346275.1. Taxonomy (NCBI): domain Eukaryota; kingdom Viridiplantae; phylum Streptophyta; class Magnoliopsida; order Poales; family Poaceae; genus Otatea; species Otatea glauca. The sequence continues at coordinate 36,823,751 of CM070717.1, forward strand.
CCTCGATGGGTTGTGCCTCTTGTCAATCCGTATTTCTGGATCAAGGGGCACCACTCTGGCAAACCTCTCCTCCAGGTCCGCCACCCACCCGGCAGGAGTCACCGAGGGTCCGACCGGTGTCCCAGCGATCGATAAGCCAGTAAGCATGGCGACGTCCTGCAGGGTCACCGTCAGCTCGCTGATGGGAAGGTGAAAAGTGTGCGTCTCTGACCTCCAACAGTCGACCAAAGACGCCAGTAGGGAACGGTCGAACGGAAAACGCCGTGACCACTCTGGACCGTCCTCATCCTCGGCCGCCATCGGCACACCAAGGCCCCTGGTGACCCCTCAAACCATGCGAACAAGAGGAAGCAAGCCAGCACGTGACAACCTATGGATGCAAAAAAGGATGCATTATTTAAATATAAGTCATACAACCTAAAATTATGCGAACAATATAACATTTAACGTAGTGCAACTTACCTCGTGTGAAAGCGTGGGTCAACGCACCATACCTTCCTAGGCGCTCGGATCCGCAGCAGAGGCACCTTGTCGTTGCCTACTGTCGCGTGGACAAATGCACGGTGTCACGTCCAACGCACACCCGTATGACTCGGGTGCTCCATCCATGCAAGTAAATAAGGAAATATTTATTACACAAGATATATATTAAACACGGTATATATATAAGTAAAACAACAGAAGCGTACAACATGAATAATACTACGAAACATATGACAAAAACTACATGTGACAAGTGTCCATCTTAAATAATATTACATAACATCCCACAAACATGAATAAGATTTCGTAAATGAGAATACATAAATAAGATCACATATTTCGATACATAACTGACAGTACACATTACATAAATATGGTCACGTAAATAAGATTACATAATTCTTTACAGACCTGAAAATACATAATACATATTTCGATACACAACTGATAGTATATAATACATAAATCGATGCGCAACTGACAGTACACATTACACGTGTTACCGGCATTGCTTTGCCTTATGCCCATACTCACCGCACTCAGAACACCTCCTAACACAGCCACCCACCTCAGATTCATCCATGTCGTTGCGAATGCGCCTACTCTGCGGACGACCAGACTGGCCTTCCGCGAACCTCCGCAAGGTTGCATCCGGTAGACAAATGCGCTCATCTATGTTAATCCCAGCGAAATCACCGTGTGTACGAAAACCACGGAACTCACCAGACCAGGTATGGACAACATAATTCTTCAAGTACAAAGGGGATACATATTGCAACGTGTTCATCCCAATTTGCCCACACGCAGCTATCACATGTGAGCAAGGAATATGAAGAAGTCTTGGCTTATTGCAGGTGCATTCGCACCATCCAGTGGCCCCTTGGCCCAGATTAACCTCGTGTAATAACCAGATTGGTTCCTAATCCCCTTTGCACCAAGAGTCACTTCAAAGCGGTAATCACTAATCCCGGCTACGCACCACATGTCGAGCTTTAATGGTTCGCTCCTCCATGTAGGTCATCATCCGGCAATAATATGGCGTTTGCAATGTCGTAGCATGAAGAACAGCCTCCGCATGCCTTTTCTGGAAACAGGCAACAATGCCGTGCAACATGCCTTCCAGGATGGCCACAAGGGGTAGCGGACGGAGGCCTCTTATGACTCAATTGTAAACCTCAGCTATATTCGTTGTCATAACCCCAAACCTGATCAACACAATCGGTTAGTACAACACCCCTATTCGTTCAACCATCATAAATATAACAATTTACTATACTAACTTGGCGCCACCAATGTCATGGAGCAATGCCCACTTCTCTAAAGGCGCCGTCTCTATCCAGTGCGAGAAACATTTTATATTCCTTGAAGATCACCTCCTCATATTAGGAGGATCGAGCTCCCCAAGTGGTGTTAGCCTTTTGGGTGGGCGGTCATTCGGCGTAGGTGGTTGATTTTTCATCTCTTCGATATGCGCACTAGTGTGCTTATCCAACTCAGCCAACAGCGCGTTGAACTTGCGGGCCTGATTCTGCTTGCATAACCTCTTAAATAAGTTCATCAGTTTCTTACTCTTGAACTGTCTGAAGAAATTTGCTTCTAAATGTCTCATGCACCATCTGTTCTGCAAGTCACGCCATGGGAATGGCTCGTTAGGATCCTCTGTAGAGACTTAATTGCCGAGAGAATACCTTTGTGATGATCATGAATGATGCACACGTTGGGCCGATTACCAACTACCCCGAAATTCAGATGTCTGAAAAAACCATAGCCAGCTATCCCGGTTCTCACCCTCAACAAAAGCAAAGGCCAATGGAAGTATGTGGTTGTTCGCATCAACAGCAATGGCCGTTAGAATCTGCCCCTTGTATTTTTCAGTCAAAAATATACCATCAACACAAAACAACGGACGGCAGTACCTGAATGACGCAATGCAAGGACCCAATGAAAAGAACGCACGACGAAATGTGCAGATCCCGTTAGCATCTGCTTCACTTTCGTTGAAAGCGGTGTATGTGCCGAGGTTTGTTTGCTTCAGGACATCAAGCACACGAGATAGGTTGCAATACGAAGCCTCGTATGTACCAAACCTCTTCTCTAATGCTTTTTGTTTCGCACGTCAAGCCATCGAGTAACTTATCTAGTACTTAAAGGTTCTCAAGATTGCTTTCTGAATATACGAACACTCAATGTCTCGCTTCTCAATGATTTCATTAAACATCACACTAGCAATTACAGCTGCATTCAGGTTGCGGTGTTTCACCATAACATTTTCTAGTCTGCATGTGTGCTCCTCTACTCGTGATACATTCCAAAACGTCTCGCGTTTCGGCCTGTATGTATGAACTCGGAATTCACATCCATCGGTTCTGCACTTCACTGTGTACCTATCTGGACTGGACAAGATAACCCGAAACTCTCTCTGCTGCGACAATGCCCACAACCTCATTGCCAACTTCAATTCAAATTGTTCGAGAATATTTGATTCAGCCGAACGACATTGGCACCATATTCCCAACGCGACTCATGACCCCACAAAACTTCCATACCAGATTGGTTTTGCCTGTTCCATTCGTTAGGTATGGGTATGTCCGCTACCCCAGTACTATGAGCCATTTCATCATCATCCTCCCCTTCGTCATTTTCGCTGATGTCATCATCACATTCCAACATTTCATCATCATCTTCTGCCGCCATACGGTCCACTAACTCCAACTGATCAACAAGTTGCTCGATCTCCTCCCTTTCATCGGCCCGACCTTCTGCGTTTGCTGCATCCCTATTATCTTCCCCCGTCGCTATCTCAACCGGCACCACTTCCTGAACTTGTTCAGCTCTAACCGATATACTGCTCTCGCCCATATCACTAATATCCACCTCTTCTCTAGGGCAAGCCTGCACCAGAATCACACATTCAAGGCGAGATCCCTTGCACCACCTTAACCATTTCTGCCACAAGTATGTCCGATCTATTTTCTTTAACTCCCAAATAGCCGGGTCACTCTTGCTACGTGTGAATAGGATTTGAATGGTAACAGAGTACACACTTGGATCCATAGAAAAATATTGGGTCAACCAAAATTTTATATCACGAATGCTAACACTTTCGGGGAACGAGTGCTCAATAATGGTGACCGAAAACTTGCTTAAATCAACACCATTTTGCGTACTTTTTATTTCACCATCGCCATAATACACCCTAAATTTCACTGGATCCGACATCACTGCGACCATATATACAAAATAAATTTTTAGATCACCACTAACATGTAATCTCACTATCCTATATTAAAGAACGCTAACTAACTAGTTCGCTACAGATACTACAACACTAAAGTACACATCTAATATCGCTAACCTAAATTACATGCACCGATTAAATTAAATCTAACATTAAAGTACACATCTAATACCGCTAACCTAAAATAAATACACTGATTAATTTAAATCTAACATTAAGTATAATATTTTTTTATGCTACTATAAAAAATAAATGTTACACAAAAACAAAATTACTTTTTTTTTCTCTTCTTCTTCTTTCTCCTCTCCCTCCCTCTCTTCCTCCTTTCTCTCCCCCCACACTTCCTCCCGCGCGCAGCCTCCCCTCTCCCTCCTCTCTCTCTCCCTCCCTCCCCCCTCTCTCTTTCTCGTCGCGCCGCCCTTCGCCTCTCTTTTTCCTCCGAAAATGCACGAGCGCTAAGTCTCACAGACAAAAGACCCACCTATTTTCGCCAAACCGTATGGCGAAAACAGGCTCCGTGAGCCTGTTTTCGCCATACGGTTTGGCGAAAACAGGGTGTCCCGGCGAAAATTTCGGTCAGACATTGCTAATCGCGCAATTACACTAATTTCGCCAAACCATTTGGCGAAAATCGGATTTTCGCCAACTGGTACGGCGACGAAGTATTATTTTTGCAAAATTTTTAACTCGCGCACTAATGCCGCAATTGCTTTTAAAAATTGTATTATTTTAAAAAAAATTCTATTGTAAGTAACATCTGAGTGCTCTACTTGCTGGTGCAGATTGGTCGGTCCCAAGTCCCAACTCCCATCAGCCACCAAATTTTGTTCGTTGCCATTTGTCGAAGTCATTAAATGGTAACAAACATTAAGGTGAAAATGAGTAATGATTTAAGTGGCATACCGCCTTCGTTCCATAACAACAGAACAAAAACGCAAAAAACTTATAAGTTGTTAATGACAGTGACACCATGTTAAATGACAACTATATCTACTAAACCCCTGTACAGCACTAGATGAGGGGCCGAAAAGTGGATGTTTTGGCACGTGTGCAATCAACTTTCAAAGTTTGGCTATCGTTATTTCTATACATATTTAAATTGGGTTATGAAATGATACATGCAGATATTTTCATAATATTGTAATTTTATCACATTTTATAAATATGTCACAATAAAAATTAGGGACCAAAATTATTTTTTAGGACTACGGTGATATCCAACATATCACTCTTTTTTTACTGCAGGTGTACTAACTATATAGTTTATTACGTCAGATTTGGTAGTTAAGTGGATCATTTTTTTTATCAAGCTGAAAAGCACGTGTAGCAAACTCTTGTATTTGATGCATGTGACTCTTGTACTTGATCATAAGTGTGAAGACTGATGGTGGAGTTTTTTTGAGGAACAGGTAAAAGTTTTGCGTGCCTTTTGATTAAAAAAAGAAAGCAACAACCACTAAAAACTAGTTTTTTTAGACTAAGAGAGCACTTTATCAACTTTGAGTATGATTACAATCCCCAAACAAAATCTTTGTATGAAATTTGGTGCCTTAAGATGCCACAAACACCGCTTCAGAATACCAGAAACTTGTTTCGCAATTACATGCGTATCATTATTACATCGTCTACTGATAAAACAAAACTTAAACTCAAGAAAAAAAACCGCTCAGCTCCTTAATGTTCGCTAGGATTGGCATTGCATTTGATCTAAATTGGTCAGATTCTGCCATATACCCATAAGATATTTATTATTAATATCCAGCACTATACGGTGGCAGCTCTTCCATATTGCCAGTTTTGAGAGAGGGATTTCCACTTGACAAACCTAGCGGAACCCAATAAACACCGAACATAGGAACATAAAACATAAACAATACGTGGGCATGTACAATAGTATATGTCAACCGTCTATAAAAGTATGCTACATAAGATTTTGAATGATGTAGAGGAGAGATAGGGAGAAGAGAGAAAGATGATGTCTATTATTTAACAGACAGTTTTATAGACAGCTCATACTGTGTATAGCATTGTACAGACAGTTTATTAATTGTATGAGAGATTATTATAGACAACCATTTAGACAGTCCATTATATAAGTTGTCTTTAGTCTTGTCTATAGATGATATGGAGGTGTATTACAGACAACAATCGTATATATCATTGTACATGCCCAACGGTAGAACCGGTGCGGAACATAGAGTTGCAGACGGTTTTTAATTACTCTTTAATTACTGTATGTTTAAGGGAGCATCGTTTTTTCTTGTCATTAATTTCTAGTTCTGTTCCTGATCACTTTCCGTAAGATTTCATTACTGATTTGTAGTGCCGCCATGGAAGTAGAATACACCAACTGAGGTTACGCTTGAAGACAGTATAAAAACATTGGTTATGATAAACCAAAGACATCTAAAAACATGGAGAAAAGGCTGTAACGAAAACACTACACACCGGGATATAAGAGAAGGAAAACTAGAAAGAGTTAGGGTCTGTTTGTTTTAAATTTGAATTCTCTAAAAGTTGATTCTGGATTATGGTTATAGAGAAGCTGATTCTCTAAAAGCTAGAATATAAAAGCACATATGAAGTGGCTTGTGGATTCTAGTGTATATGGGTGGACTGGATTGTGATAATTGGATTCTAGAATCGGATTGTTTGTTTTTTATTTTGCTTTTAGGGTCAGAATCCAAAATCAAAAGCTAAAACAAACAGAGCATTAAAGGTAGGGGTGGAAAGGGAACGGATAATTTCAGCGAGACTTAACGCCGTATCTAAAAAATCCGTATAAGATACTATGTTTTTAGTCTGATCCGTATTCATATCCAGAAAATATATGTTATTATATGAGAAGAGCTAATCCGTATCCGTATTTGATAGGATCTCTGGAAGATATCTGACAAATCAATAAAATAGCTTTCCAATAAAACATCAATATCCTTTAATATCATGTATAGTTTTCTAGTCTTGACTAAATTATAATATGAGTTTATATTTAATTATGTTTATATTGTTAAGTAGGATAAATAATTATCTAATAGGTACTATAATCAAATTAGATATTTCCCTTATGTACTTAGTATCTGTCAAATTATTAGTGACCGATTCAAATCCGATCTGCATCTGTCCTGTGCTGTTTTTCGAAAATTCTATATCAGTATCTGAAATATCTGTATACGATTTTAAATCCGAAGTAAAAATTTAGGTTATAATATAAAAAAACAATACTACCTTTCCTAAAATTGGAAGGAATCCCGGCACCAGGCCGGTTTGAGCCGGCTTGAGTCGAGCCAAAATTTTTTTACGTTTAGGTCCTTTTTTAGAAAAAATATTGTATTTAGGTCATTCTGACCATTTTTTACGAAGAGGAGGACCCCAGATAAATACCAAAAAAATATAGTTCCGTTTAAATTATTTTTACCATTTTCCCCCTTTTTCAGAAAAAATTATTGCATTTAGGTCCTTCTGACCATTTCTTACGAAGAGGACCTCGGATAAATGCAAAAAAAGGTGTAATTACGTTTAGATCATTTTTTCCGTTTTTTACAAAAAAAGAAGAACTTTCGTTTATCAAATAGATGACAAAAAAAAGTATAATTACATTTAGATCATTTTTGCCATTTTTTATGAAAAAGACCTTTCGTTTATGTGAAATCGCGGATACTTCATGAGAGGTCCCCGAATAAATGCGAAAAAGAATTTTTTAGACGCGTATAAAAACAATGTCCATGGCGTGGCACGCCGCGCAGACATTCCTAGTATCTCTATTATTTCTTGAAGAGTTCCGGCGCTGCCAGCGCTTTGATCCGGCTTGAGCCGACTCGAGCCGAGCCGGAAAAAAATTGAATAAATGCGAAAAAACACAATTACGTTTGTATCTTTTCAACCGTTTTGCTTGTTTTCTCGATTTGCTCGTGTAGATCGGTTTTACCTTTTTTTTGAAAAGGATATTTCGTTTTAACGAAATCACATATCCTTCGTGAGAGAACCCCGAATAAATGAAAAAAAAACGCAAATACATTTATATCATCTCAACCGTTCCGTCGAATAAATGCGAAAAAACATAATTACGTTTATATCCTTTCAACCGTTTCGCGTGTTTTCTCGATTTTCTCGCGTAAAGAGCGATAGTCGCGCGTTTTCTCAATTTACTCGTGTGAGGAGCGGTCGCGGAGTGCGTCGCTTATCTAGTATCCACCTATATTCACACTAGCTGAAGCCTGAAGGCAAGGGGAGAGAGAGAGGGGTGTAGGAAAGAAGAGAGGAAAAACTCGCATTAGTAGCTTCGTGTATAGCCGAGCGAGCGAATCCACCCTCCCCATTTCACCCTCCTCTCCCCTCCGCCTCCGCCCTCGAATCCGCGCGGGACGCCCGCGACCTGGGCCCGATTGCTCCCTCCTCGTGGTGGGCGCCGCTCCGATCCGCCCGATCCGCGCTGCTCCTGGGGCTTCGGCGCGCGGCGGCGAGCGGCGGAAGGGCGGCGATGGACTCCGAGGACGACATGCACGATGCGAACGACTCCGCCGACGACGACTTCTACAGCGGCGGGGAGGCCGGGCTCGCCGCCAGCGACGACGGCGACGCCGACTACGACTTCGCCGACCACGACTCCGACGACTCAGCAGAGCTCCTCTCCCACCGGCAGCAGGTGATCTCGGTTCCCCGCCTGGGACGAGGCGTGTGCTTGGAATGGCCGGGGGCCTAGCTTGCGGTTTGATCCGTTTCGATGCGGGAATGCGAAATTGCAGGGTTTGTGAATCTAGGCGATCGATGAGATGGTTGTTAGCTTGTTGCCATGCTGCACGATGTATCGTTGTTCAGTATACTGGGATGTGGCTCGGGCGAATGGTCTTGCATTGGTTTTCCCTTGTATGAATGTGTTGGTGCGAGTTAGAAGCCTAGGACCTTCCTGAAACAATTGTACATTTATGCATTTATTTTTTAGTAGGAGCAGTGGCAGATCCGGGATTATTGGTAGAGCGGGCAACAATGTTGACAAATTAAGTACATGTCGGTCACTAGACAGCCGATACTTTGTCATAGACAACTAAATGTTTAATCCATAAAAAATATGTACAATAAATTACAAGAGTATAGAATATTGCGAATCGTGCTGGGAATTTTGTGAGTGATGTAATTCGTTACTTTTCACGGAAGTTTATGCACTAGCAAGTGACAAGTCTTGTTGCACTAAAAGAAGGCAAGGTTCTACTGTACTAATTAAATGCCAAATTATAGAGTATGAGTTATCATGAAGTTCTTGACAGCGTGTAAAATTTTTGGATGCCCTACGGACAGCCGAAGGGGGATTTACCATATGCCAACGCCCCAGACCTATTGAAGTATGGGGTAGTGTTGTCAAGGCGATGCCTAGGCGCCCAGTTGCCGGTGGCCCCCCGCCATGGCTCGGCGCCTCGCCTGGCCGGGGAAAGGAGGTCGCTTGGACGTTCCAGGCGTTGCCGGGCGCTCTTGAGCGGGGCGATTGGGCGTCAGGGGGAGGCGTGGAGGCGGTGGGGGGAGGAGGGGAGGCGTGGAGGCAGTTGGGGGATTAGGAGGGGCGGCATCAGGGGAGGCGAGGCGGAGTCTGGGGGAGAAGGGGCGGTGGGGGGAGGCATGGAGGCGGCGGGGGGAGGCGGCGTGGAGGCAGTGGGGGGAGTAGGGGCGGCGTCGGGGGGAAAAGGGGCTGCGGGGGTAGGAGGCGAGGAGGCGGGGAGGAGTTGAGGAGCCGGGCGAGGCTCGGCTAGGAAAATAAAGGGAAGGAAGGAAGGAAAAAAGGAAAGAAGAAAAAGGGAAGGAAAAGAAAGAAAGAAGGGAAAGAAAAGAAGAAAAGAAAAGGAAAGAAAGGAAGAAAAGAGAAAAAAGGGGGTGGAGCTAGATTTCCATTGACGAACCTGATTTTTGTTCACATGCGGTCAAGAAGTTGCCCACGGTAGATTTGCTTCCCTGCTTAATTGTCATCTTTTTATGCTATTTATTTGCATCCATACAAGGTATATATGTTATATATGTATTGGTGATATACTGATATTGCTAGACCATTTTTGGTCGCCTAATCCTCGCCTAGGCGTCCAGGTGCTCGGCTGGCGCCTCGCCTCGCCTCACCTTGTTGCCTTGACAACCATGGTATGGAGCATTTCGAACTAGAAAACATCAGTAAAAATTAATCACCTTCTGTACCACAAGACCAGAATTGATCACAGCTCCTCCTAGTTCTGAAGACAAAGTTGTAATGGCCAAACAAAGAGAAGATGGCACATCTGCTTCTATATTTGTTTTTTTTCCATGGGTTTGTCTCTTGTTCTGCATAATGTACAATTAGTATTAAAAATAATATGTGCGTTGTAATGTAGAACTAGTATTGCAAATGATGCTATGGGCCAAGTGACGTCACATTACTAGTGGGACTGATACGGTAGCCATGTCACATCATTTGATGTGGGGTGACACGCATGCGAGGGAATAGCAATAGGGGACAGGAGAGTTCAGTCTGCAGTTCTGTACAACTTCAGATTAATGATATTTAATCTGGTTCTGGTTATGGAAATTGTTAAGTGTACTGTGACAAAACAACGGTTAAGTGTTTATTGTGTTTATCTAGAAGGATGTAAATGTTCTGTTGTCTTGCCCATCAATTAATTGGGTACAATGTGCTATGTTTATTTCATGGGTCTGAGTGAATTTCAGTTCTAACCGACTACAGAAGTACAGATGATCAAATATGTTTCTAGATAGAATGTTGAATGGGTGCTTGATGCTGATGATACAATTACTGTTTAAAACTGACTGCACTTATTAGTTATTACTTGTTGATAACACGGTTTTTGTGTTGGTACATTGTGTAGAAACTTGCTTTAATTGAAATACTTTTTAATTTAGCTTCTATGGCTTCCATTTTTTTCCATTCCTTTTTTCCTCCACACTACACATCCTGATCGCTCGTCATCATCCCCTCCACCGAACTCGATGTCCAGCTTGCCTCCGGCCATTGAGGTTGTTCATTCCCCATCTGACCGTCCTCGCCACTAGTTGCTGGCACCCTGCTGCTCATACTCTGCCCACGAACATAGACGAGTTGCAGCACCCTCTGCTGGCCCGTTGAGCTCACCTTCTGGCCCTCGGCCTGTCCATCAAGGTTGCGTGTCATGCGGCCAGCCCACCCCACCTTGTCCACTGCCGACCAGGTTATTGTGAAACGAGTTTTGATTGCCTTTCCCGATCGATCTCTGTGTTGATTGATCTGTGTATTGAGGAATAAGGAATAGTTTTTTGGGGAATAAAAGAATAATCAGAGAAGTTTCCATTCATTAATGAAGTATATTGTCGTCTTATGCTTCTGGCTTTCCAAACATGAAAACATACTGGAACAACTGTTTAACCTGAAAGCCAAATTTCCTACTAAATAGCTTTTACGGCTTCTTACACAAGCTGTTCGCCTGGAAGCTGAACAATGGTTTCTTGGAGAAGCTACAAACTTGGCCTATATGTGATACAAGCTAAACAATTAATAAAAAAAAACATAAAATTGGGGAAAAAAAGGTTATTTTCCATTCCCATAGCAATGTACTGTGTCCAAATAATGCATTGGAATTTTCTGGAAATAATGTAGTTTTGATTTGTCTAGAAATCAGAATTTGCTGCTAAAGAATTTTCATTTGATTCTTATGTGGCGATGTTTGCATTTTTTTTTGACATTAGATTAAGCGATCGACCAATAGTATTCAGTTTTAGTTTTTCTTTTGTGCTTATTCGAGCTTCATGCCCTTCTGTTCTTACAGCCATTCATTTGTTTGTGCCCCAGCAAAATTACTGTATATTAAGTGAAGCTGGTATAAAGCAGCGTCAAGAGGATGACATAAATAGGGTTTCAACTGTTCTTTCAATTTCAAAGTCAGAAGCATGTGTCCTTCTTCGCAATTACAACTGGTAATAGCCATCACTCGCCTTAAGATTACCACCTCACTCTCTTTTAATTTGCTCTTTTTTTGTGTTGTATCAAGGCTTGTCATATCTTTTGGATTCTCACACTTCAGATAATTATCTTTATCCGTGTTACATTTTTGTATTGGCGTAATTTGATTTGTCCAATTTTAATACCAAATAATAGAGGCAGGCTGTTGAGATGCAAAAGTGTTGCAAGTTAGGTTTACAGGGTTGTGATTTATCTTTAGCTTATAGTATCGAGGGGTATGACATGGTTATTTGTGGAAGATTATTTCCTACTGCTTTGGCCCATTAATGGCAGTACACTCTATGATCTGTATAAAGATAATTACTACTTGCCCAATATGCTAGTTCATTTTTCCTTGCCATCTGGATGGAAGTGTACAAGGTGGTGATCTGTTATTTATGTTGATTGTTAATTCCACTTTATTGTTTTAATGTTCCCCGCAGGAGTGTTAGTAAGGTGCATGACGAATGGTTTGCTGATGAAGAACGTGTTCGTAAGGTTGTTGGTTTACTGGAGAAGCACATTGAGATGCCAAATGACAGAGAAGTATGCCTCTACCTCATTAGTTCAATTTGTTCTTCTAGTTGCCTAAGCCTATTTCCTCTCATTGAATAATAAAATAGTTTTTGGGGAGTGGGGATGGCTATGGTGCAATCAATTTTCAGCTGCAAAAAACTTATCATGTTTTCCACTCCCCCAATTCCCACTTGTAGGATGAGTAGCAAATGTACCATGGTCACTTAGTTTTTGTATCCAGGCTTCTATTTTTGCTGCTGGCCAGTATCTTTGGCAATTACTTGCGTCAGTATGCGACCGCCTTCTCGGATTGTTTGGAAAAAAATGCTGGGTAGTATGCTTGCATTGGCGCAGGTTTTCTGTGCATATGCATTGGCAATTTGGCACTCAACACGTGCCATACATTGTGAACAGCATGTGCATCTGATACTTTTTATGTTGTTTTTCTTGCCTGTTTTGAATTGCTTCCACCAAACTTTACTTAGAACACATAATACTCTTAAATAATTTAGTACTTATATATTTTATTCACATAATAACAGCTGACGTGTGGAATTTGTTTCGAAAGTTGCCCTCATGCGTCCATGAGTGCTGCTGCATGTGGCCATCCTTTCTGTGGTGCATGTTGGAGAGGTTTGTTAATCTGACCTTTAAATATTCATACGTATATCAACCTTGGATTCTCTTTTGTGTGGAATCACCATTTCTGCTTCATATTGAAACAAACCATGGCAACTGCTCTTTCTCCAGCCTGAAACTGGGGTTGTGATAATTACTGATACCATGTTGGAGAGGTTTGTTAATATGACCTTGAAATATTCATACGTATATCAATCTTGGATTCTCTTTTGTGTGGAATCACCATTTCTGCTTCATATTGAAACAAACCATGGCAACTGCTCTTTCTCCAGCCTTAAACTGGGGTTGTGGTAATTACTGATACCATATTGCGTTGCATCTTTTGTCTGCAACCATGTTTATTGCTGGTATGCTCTGCCGCATTTGTTTTTCAAATGCTTTTTGACTGATGCGATGGTTACATATAAAGGTTAACAGCTTGCTTAAACAAAAAGCTGACAATGCTTAACTTCTTTTAAGGGATTAGCATCAATTACATCTTTTCTATACTATCGGATGTCATTGCCAGTTTGCCAGTTGTTTCAATAATTTGTTGGATCTGTTGAAGACTCCAGTAATCTAGCATTCTATATGTTCTATGGTTGTAGTCTGGTTGACCAATCCTTTAGATTATCTGACCTGGTTGTGAGATATTTTGCATTTTCCTGCGCTGCATTTTACCCTGACATGTCTACAATCCTTGTGGATTTAGTACTCCTAATTAAAAAAATGGATTACATGAGTGGTGACAATCACATAGACAGCTATCTAGAAAACAAGAAAAATTTCTGCCTTTTACCTGTCAATGACATGTAGCGATTTATTATACAGTCAATGTGATAGACTGGCAGTGTTTCTCTGTTCCTTGATTGGTTGTTTCTATGCTTTTTCACACCTTTGTTTGTGTTATTCCAACATCATGGAAGAAATGTTCCTGAAAGAACTTTAGCATAGACTTCTATGTTGTCACAGATTAAATTTTTGCAGGTTACATTAGCACAGCTATAAATGATGGTCCTGGATGTTTGATGTTGAGATGTCCTGATCCGTCCTGTGCTGCTGCTGTTGGACAAGATATGATCAATTCACTGGCTGATAATGAGGATAAGGAAAAGTATGGGCGATATCTGCGCAGATCTTACATTGAAGATAATAGAAAGGTAAGTTCATATAAATTGGTATAGAGATGTTGACCAACGAACATAATGCCGTGAATAATGAAAAGCTGTGTGGCTCATATTTAGATTTATTTTATTTTTAATCATGTGAGAAAACCATGTTTCCTGTCTGCGTATCTCTTTTTTTTTAAAAAAAAAATCAAGTTGACATTTCTTCTGTATTTTGTTTAGATAATTGGACTTTGTTGCTATTTATAGTTTCCTACAATTAATGTTCCTTATACACAACATTTCAAATTTTCGAAATGGTGCTGTTACTTTGTAATTGATGTGAATGACCACAGAAATGTTCAACTGCCATATTTAGTTTCTTAAGTTATCAATGGATATTTTATTTTTATACCCTGTTGATTAAATTCTTTTCTATGTCGAGCAGACCAAGTGGTGTCCAGCTCCTGGATGTGAATATGCTGTAGAATTCGTCATGGGCAGTGGCAGCTATGATGTTAATTGCAATTGTTCATACGGGTTTTGTTGGAATGTGAGTATGACCGATTAATTCATACGGATTATGTTTGAATGTGAGTAATTAGCAGAACGTAAATATTTGGAATAAAATTTGCAGTGTACTGAGGAAGCTCATCGTCCGGTAGATTGTGCCACTGTTTCAAAGTGGATCCTCAAGAACAGCGCGGAGTCTGAGAATATGAACTGGTATAGTAGGGATAAAGCACACCTTTTCTCTATTATCCATGCTGGCTTTTTGCTTATTCTCATTTTGGAATTACCATATTATTTTCAACTGGCCCAATCAACTATGAAGTTTGGGTAGTTGAATGATCATTCTTGACCTCCCGCTGGATGCTCCTCACCCTGCTGTGGTTATCAAGCCGGCCGATCAGCTTGGAGATGAGAGATATTGCACTAGGGGTTAGGGAGACTTTTTTTTCTTGATCCGCTTAATCCTCAAGCATATCCCCACTCCTTTATATAGAGAAGTCCTAACAACCCAAACCAAGTGAAGTACAAAACTCTACACAGAGTGTTTATCCAAACCAATCCCAGAGGTACTAGGCAGCAAATATCCAAATGAATCCCAGAGGTACTAGGTAGTAAATAAACAAACCAATCCCAGAGGTACTAGGTAGTAAATATCCAAACGAATCCCAGAGGTACTAAGGAGTAAATATCCAAACGTAACAAAAATGACAAAAGTTCTTAAATTAAATCTGTAACAGCTGTGGGTGTGCACTGTTACAATTGTAGACCATGCACAAAAAAATTAGCTTTGTTGACATTCTTTTACTGGCATAATGATATTCTAAAACCACAATATTTGGAGTTGTATTATAAAAATGCTGTTGCGTGATGGATCTGGAGAAGTATGCTTCTTCTTCTTTTTTTAAATAAAAAAAAACAGTTGTGCCAACTGTGAGCTGTGTTGTTGACTTCCCAACTGTTGGTTATGGTTTCAGGATACTGGCTAATTCGAAGCCTTGTCCTAAGTGCAAGCGGCCTATTGAGAAAAACCAGGGATGCATGCACATTACATGTACTCCTCCATGTAAATTTGAGTTTTGCTGGTATGCAATCATACTTACAAGTACACCTCCATGTAAATTTATAGTACTTGCAATCTCATATAATCGATATGATACTTGCACTATTATAATCCAGGCTATGTCTTGGCCCATGGTCGGAGCATGGAGAGAGGACTGGTGGATTTTATGCTTGTAACCGCTATGAGGCAGCAAGGCAAGAAGGAGAGGTAGTTGTTCTGATCCAAGATGTTTATTCCATTACTTACTGATTTTAGATAATATATACTAAATTGTGTCGTTTTTTGTACTGCTTTGTTATGGTTGCAGTATGATGAATCTGAAAGGAGAAGAGAAATGGCAAAGAACTCTCTTGAGAGATATACACATTATTATGAACGGTGGGCTGCCAATCAGTCGGTAAGGTGTTGGGTGTGAAGGAAAGTGGCCTGAACAAAGCATTAGAGTTTACATGAGTGGGCAATTTTTAGACTGACAATTGGTGTTTGCCAAGCGTTTTGTTAGCTAGAACTATACTATAGGATTGAACATGGTTATGTTTTGCCAAATATTTCCATTGTTGTTAGTTGACAACTAAAGAAAAATGCATTTGTGCTGTGCATGTATTGTAGTTGAGATAATTGTGGTGGTTGAAATATTGGATGTTGAACTTTGAAGTGGTCTTGTGCTGCAGTGCTTTTCTTAATGTCTCTTGTTCCATAAGAATTTATGCTCAGTTGTAGAGAATGTAGAAAATGCTGACAATGGAATGCTGTTTCTTTTTGTACAAAGATATATTGTTGCTTGCTTTTAGTATATTGAATTTGGACTATAAGGCTTATGTTCCAACTCTTGGTTCAGTGTTTAGGTGCTATTTCTTGTAGAAAAGAATGTCCCTGTTTGTCTTATGACCTGCTAGAACATGTTTTCTCGTTGCTTTAACATATTTCCTTCATGATGCAGTCAAGGCAAAAGTCATTAGGAGATCTTCAGAGTCTGCAGAACGACAAGGTATATGAATATGCGATTTTTCATTTCAAAACCTTTTAATATAGCTACCTCATTCCACCTGTCCAGAACTCCTACTGACAGTGACAAATCTTTCTTCAGCTTGAAAAGTTAAGTGATATACAAAGCCAACCAGAGTCACAGCTTAAGTTCATTATAGAGGCATGGCTACAGGTACTACTTCATTGGTGTTCTCACCGTACATTCAGTTCTCTCATAAGTTTCCTGCTTTCTCATGGCTGGGTTTTGTTTCAACATGCAGATTGTTGAATGTAGGAGGGTATTGAAGTGGACTTATTCCTATGGTTTTTACCTTCCAGAGCATGAGCAGGCCAAAAGACAGTTCTTTGAATATCTGCAAGGTTTGTTGTTTTGCTGATGGAAATAACATGTACGAGCGTCAGTTACTGATCTGATTTATTCTTGCTGTTTATTTATCTAGGTGAGGCGGAATCAGGTTTAGAGCGGCTACATCAGTGTGCAGAGAAAGAACTTCAAATATACCTTGAAGCAGAATCCCCCTCCAAAGATTTCAATGACTTCCGTACAAAGTTGGCTGGATTAACCAGGTACTATATGTGGCTTCTGTTTTCATGTCTATTATAGCTCTGATGCTATGTTGTGTACTGTGGAAGTTTTTCTTTGCTTCATTTATTTTCTTCTGATGACCTGGTCATCCCTAACTGTAAACAGATGACCAGTTAAATTTCTCATGTTGCTACTGTATCTTTTAATTTTGACATTTTCTCGGTATTTTACAGTGTGACTCGCAATTATTTTGAGAATCTCGTCCGGGCTTTGGAGACTGGATTAAATGATGTAGGACCTTCTACTAGCCATGGCACATGCAGCAAGAGCACAACTTCTAAGAGTCTTGGTGGTAAAAGTAAGAGTGGCAAGAACAGGGCATCGAGTACCAGTTCCAAATCTGGTGGCTCAAGCCGTGGTGTGGATGATAGCAACATTTGGACATGCGATCAATGCACATACGCAAATCCCAGAGCTGCCAAAAACTGCCAGGCATGTGACCACCAACATCGGTAGCTCTAGCCAGTCCTCATTTGAGATCAACTCCATTGGTTGAGTAACCTCTGGTCATACCCGGTGGTACACAACATGTGCGAAATTGAAGTTGTCACAACAGGTGGAGGTATTAGACTATTAGTAGAGGATTGCCGCATACAAAGTAGATTTTCGTGTGCCCCCAAATGTTTATCAACTGACGGCACCTTTGAAGCCTCACCCCATCATCCAGTTCATCATTGTGTATATAACTATATCAATATCTGTAACTCTCTTTTGTATTATGAATCGAAGCAGAGCGTGCTAGGAGGTGTGCGCCACCAATGAACGGAGTTGTTGTAATGCTGTTGTAATCTTGCAATAATGCATTGACCAATTTTTAAGGAAATTTATTCCTCCTGTTCTCAAATGCCAAGAGAACTCTTGGATATAAGGGGACATCGTGACTTAAGAAAATATGAAGTAAGAATGATTTATGTGAGGTGTAATTCTCCTCTTGACTATGTTTGCTTTTGCTATCTGAGGTAACGTGTAGCATTTCTTGTTCTTTTGATCTGTAAAATGTTCGTCATGATACGATTTATGATCTTCCAATGACCAACATTTTCTGTGGGTACGTTCGCATCGTACGCGCCGCGCATTGGCAGCAGCAGGTTTGAATTCTAGTTTTCGCTTGAAATCTCGGGTGGTCGGACTCCAAAATTTTGCCGGGATGTCAGAATTTTGGTTAATTTCGTATGAAACACAAAAACAAAAATTCAAATCCGGTTTCTTTTGGACCGAGAAATCCGAGATTTCGGTCGGAATTTCCAATATCTCAGTTAAATTGAACGAGTGAAAAATATTTCAAACGACGTCGAAAAATGTTAAATATTTTTGTGGATGGTCTTGATACATTAGTAATGTTTTCAAAAAAATTCAGATGATTATCAAGGCTGATTTTTTTTTAAATTCGAACATTGTTATTCTCCTGATAAAACGTTAATCGACAAATTTGAACCGAATGATAATTAGAACAAATGACGTTAGAATTTTTTTAAATTTTTTTGTGCATGGTTTTGACATATCAATAATGTTCCCATAAATTTTTTAGATGATGGTGAAGCTCGAGGAATTTTTAAAAATTCGGACGGTGATGATGTCCGAATGGAAAATGCTTGAAACCACGTTAGAAAATTTTGAATTTTGTATGGATGATCCTGATGTATCATTAATGTTGCCATAAAATTTTTAGATGATTATCAATCCGTAAAGTTAGTGATTTCAGCAGCATTTTGACTGATATTCGGATTTTGAAGGTTACAGGTGGAAACAATCAATATATATTGGCATAACAAATAATAGACATAAAATAAAATTAATACATATGACAATTCATCACATATAAACCACAAATATGACCATACATGAGCATGTGAGAACTACCTGTGAAAGCACGGATGACACCAGAATGCAACACTCAGCCCGAAGTCTCGAACTATAATTGAAGAATGAGTATGCAGTATGAACATGTATTGCAAGAAGATGAATAATTAAAAGAGTGGGATCATGCAAAGCACGGACAACAATGCGTTTGCGTACCTTCGAGTAGTAGTACGTATGTGGTGCAAACTTTACCTCCTTGTTATCGACGATGACTTCGTGGTACCTCCTCTCATGTTGTTGCTTGTATTCTTCCTAGATTATGTCTCGCGGTAGCCAGTCAGACTTCCAATGTTCATAATGAGCCATCCAGTTAGTATGATTCTCTGACTGGTAAAGGTATCTGACAAATGTGTCTCGTACGTACGGATCGGCGTAAGGATCAGTGTAATCAAACAGCCAAGACATGCTCGATACGTTATAACTCTATCTTGCACCGTACCCACCCTGATCCCATCTGTAGGGCATCGAACCATACGCAGGATGCTCATTCAGGAAGCCTCAATGCCTCGAAGACTAGCTGTTAGACCATAAACATACGTCATCCTAGGGCTGTTCTGCCTGTCGCCTACCCCCACCACTTGTCGCGCCCTTCTTCGTACTAGGGTTTGCCTCTGTGAGCCCCTCCTCAGGGTGCTTCCCCCTATTGCGATCCTTCCAGCGATTGTGGCTGTGAACGGGGCCAGAGGGAGTAGCGGGAAGCGTTTGTCCCATCGTCGCCTCCAGAGTCTGTCACTGAGCTACTATTAGTGATCTCCTGGTACTACACATTATAAGGAGGTGTATCTGTGTCGTCAGGCTCATCATCATTTTGGATCTTTCCTTTCCCTTGACACGCTGGTTGCCCGATAACTCAGCTAACTCACCTAAAACTCCTACTATCATGTCATCGTCGTCAGTACCACGCTTCCTCTTCTCTATGTGTGTCCGACCGATCGTGAACTCAACCCAATCTGAGAGGCTCATCCCACCTGTGGTCAATTAAAAGTAATGTTAAGACCGTTGTGAGATTTTAACATACATGATTACCAAGTAGAATAAAACACAATTCCATGTTATCTTTAGCCTTGTTCATCTCTTCTGGCGGATGGTGTCAACCACGAATCTCACTGGAAGGGGTGGGTCGTACTTTCTGTCCTCGTCAAATAAAGGCTCCCCACCAGACCTGGACGAATTGAACCACTCTGCAATAAGGTTGCTACCAGGATGCATCGCACCCTCAATGAGGCGATTGAATGGGTCTTCGTCTTAGGCCTGGCGGGAGAATTCGTAGTTCCACATGTGAAGTCAAAGATTGTAGTGCACGAACACAAGCTGCTGGAGCTTTGCATAACTTAATCGGTTCCTTAGCTGCATGTGCACCAAGGCAAATGTACTCCAATTACGCTCTCAACCAATGAACCAATACGATACCAACCGCAAAGCATACTTTTGCAATGTTGGTATCTCATTCCCGAACGCCATCCGCCATTGAGTTGCAGACAAGACAACAAAAGAAAAGTGCGTCAGTCAGTGCACAACAACAACGTAACAATACCTGAAATAACGTACGTACCTGTCGTCATGTGGGGATCGACGGCGCTGGACTGTGCAAGTTGGGTGACAAACCGTCTCCTCCTAAGACGATATACGTCATCTTCCCGTATGGTCTGCACCGCGCTACTGTCCTCATCAGCTAGAATGCCTAGGGCAGTAGAGAGCACTCCCATGTACATCGGAGTGCTCCATATATTATATGAGAACTGAGACTGTGGGTCGAGCACAGAGGCTGCAATTGACAAATCATTGTATAGTTAGCACAACAGATACGAACATTGTGTAGTTAGCACAACATAAATGAACATATTAATTTCACTGACCTGTTTGCACAAACGTGATATCCCTTATTTTGGTAAATTTCTTTTCCAGGACTTGCAGGAATATCCTGTACTGCTCATCGTCTTCCCGCAAGCGCTTGTGATACTCAGTCTGCACAATTGCATACTACATCATGACACCACTTATCGTTGGCAACTTGTCTTGATCCGTGAACCTCAACATCTTGTACAAGGGTTCTACGGTCAAGACAGTCTACTCCACCTAGTCCCAAAAACCCTGTCTACGAGGTGGTCATATACAAACTTGTCCTCCTCTATCCCAGCCCACCTGCTACCTGTCCAGTCCGGATGTGTCATCCACTGCTAAAACTTCTTTTTTTTAAGAAGCTATATAGGAAAACAAAGGTCATGCCAAACCTAGTGGCATTTGGTCTCACCCACTCTTTACCTATATGTTGCCTCATCTGTGTATACAGATTCTTGTGGTTGCACAAGAATCTGCAAATCCTCTTGGTCTCTCCGACAACCTGTTTGATATGTGGGATGCCACACGTCTTTCAGCATAAGGTTCACAGTGTGTGCCAAGCACGGCTGCCATATAATCCGTGAGTACTCTACTCGTAACAACTGGCATGCTTTCTTGAAGTTGGCCGCGTTGTCGGTAACCACTTGCACGATGTGCTCTGCCCCAATTTCCTCGGCCACGACTTTTGTTATCTCGCGTAGCAGGTACTTGTGGTCTTGGACCTTGCTTGTAAATGAATAAGCCAGAAGTTAGTACGTACATTTCTAGCATGCAAGAGTAAAGATTAAACCATGGCATTGATAATCTTATGGAAGAACATGACCCTATTGCAGTACACCATGAAGTTAATGATGCTCTACTGAGTAGGCTCAGTCCAGACGTCACACATGACTGTCATACTAAATGTGGCCCAGTCGTCCCTGAACTTCCAAAGGTACTGGATAATCTTCTGCTCGTTCTCATCGAGGTACTTTCCGTCCATCTCGTGGTCCTGTGGCGCACGAACCCCTGGGCCTAGCTCCTGCGTCACCTTGAGAGCACCTGTCCATCACGAGCATAAGAGGTTAGTACAATCATTACAAAAGTTGTAACTTACAACCCTATGATTGTTTCATACCTGTGAAATACAGACACTCGACCTTCCTTTCTGGAATTGCATTAGCATGGAACCACTTGGACTGTGCCCTCCCTAACTTCTGCCTCGCCCCCTACTTGAATCAGTGTCAATACGGGGTTGATGCGGGGCACCACTCCGTGCAAGGTCAACATCGATGGAGGTACGACTTTCCTGTATCGATTTGGACCTGCCGAACATTTTGTTGATAGTGCATTGGATCGAGGGCCTCGCTGCACCACTTCTAGACCCCGATCCTGGTGTCAAATCTTGGCTCCTGAGGTAGGCCTCTTCTTTCGAGGCCCTTGTGGTCATCTTGAGCTGCTCCTACTTGGTACGGTAGTCTGTGACCAAGGTGGCCCAGTCGTTGCAAGCCTCCTCCTTATGGAGGCGCACCGCCTCCTTCTCCTTCTTCTCCCGACCTCCACAGAGGTCCACAAGCATGGCTTGCCTAACAACCTTAGGCATGCCGGGGCAGGCCTTCACATTGCCGGTGCGGCCAGCCAGATGTTCCTTTAGACAGGTCGCCCCTCCACCCTTCATAACATGCCTACAATAGTTGCACTTCGACCCAGATGGTCTGATGCGCTCTCTATGCTCTCATACGGTACCCGTACGATCTACCATCACGACAACCTACAATGGAACACAAAAGATGCTAATGAATGAACACTGAAAATATTAAACAAGGAGTATATTGCACATAACAAAATGAAATTGACACATTTTGTCATACTTGCCATCCTAACACTAGCTTTGAAGGGAACATGGCCTTTCCATCATGTAATTACTTGTATTAAGTAAACTAGTTTACTTTGTTAATCATTTGGTATAAACATGTTACTCATTTTCCGTCCATAGTATCTATTATTGTAAACATGTTACTCAATTTGTAAACTTTGTTAAGGCAGCTATTATTATTAAAGCATTCATACAAACGGTGTGGATGTAACATGTTACTACCTATTATTGTAAACAATGAGAGCACACCAGAGTATATATTTGGTGATCATCTTTGTACTCTACCTTCGTGAGGCGACTCTATAGTCTATACTATATGTCCGGTTTCCTTCAACTAGTATGAGTGTATGACAACTATTAACACAAAGCTCACACCGTGAGAGGATTGCCTTAATGGGCATTACCATGCACTGCCTCTCCTTTTCTGTATAAACTTGCAACCAAAGCAATTATGTTACTACTTGATGCCGAAACTAGTTGCTACTTCATGTGAGCTAGTTGCTACTTGGTATAACAGAACAAACTTCACTAATCCGGCCAGATCCGCCCATAAAAAACACTAATCGGCAGTTAAATGCATACATCTAATACAAAAGACCGAAATCTCACTACTATTTGACGAGATTTCGTCCGAAAAACTGAGGTTATTTGCATAAATCAAACTGACATTTCGGTTTACTCACCCGATATTTCTGTGAAAACGGGTGAGATCTCGGCAGTTCACCCCGAAATGAGGCGGAAACTTTACCGGAGATGGCCGGACCTAGATGGAAAATCGCCGTCACAGAGAGGGAAGAGTGTGCTTGGAGTGAGAACTGAGCAGAGAGTGAGTGAGTGAGGTTATTCGCCCGTGAGGAAATGAGGAAAAGTCCTTTTGTTTCTTGGTCAGGATCTGAGGCCTAGGCTACAAATTCTTTCCTTAGTGACTCACAACAGGTAACACGGCTTGGTTCAGTTGGTTCTCACGGGAGAGATAAGGCTCTGTGCCCTGGAAGTGGGTTCGAATCCCACGCCCAACAAAAAAAAATTCAGTTTTTTTTACTTTTTTCATATGTATTCCACATAGATGGTCTAACAATGCTAAAAAAAATTAAAGCCAAATCCGGTCTGAAATTACTGCAATCCGGTCAAAAATGTGTGAATTCCGGCCCAAATCAACGAGATCACGGTGAGATTTCTGAAATTATTGTAGTATTTTGATTTTTTTATCCGAACGAAATTTTAAAAACCATTCACATCCTAAATCCGAGATCTCGCGAAATTTCGCTTTATTCATTGGGCAGCAGTTTATTGTATGTACAGCAGCTGACTCAATCTGTCGAGGTACAGAGTTTTCTGCAGTTTACAGTCGAATCTAAGAATATAATCGTTTCTTTACGAAATGGAATTCTGTGTCTCTGTTGTGATATGATCGAATGCCACTGATTTGTTTCCAAGAGTCGCAGCTGCCAACTAGCGATCAGATCAGCGAACGAATCAATCAAATCCAAATGTAGCAAAATCGAATATTAAAAACTTGCCATGGTTAAGGTATGTACGATGGTACTATCTATATATTTTATCATACAAGATTTTTACTGATATGGAGAGGGAGCACAACTGTCTTTTCATGAAGAGACAGTCATATACATAGCATAAAACACTATTATATGAGTTATCTATACCCCTTTATAATGCACCTAAGCATTCTTTTCTACGTCCACCCCAAATGATGCACGCTACTAGAGATGGCTCAACCTTCATGCACCCAGCGAAACGTCCCCAGAAGCTTGCCTCCATCAAAATTAACCTCTCAGATCTTTCCTCAGCTTTACTCACCCACATCCGATGGTCATTGTTTAATGTGTCTAATTCATCCCTGTGGCCCACAACAGATCTCCCCCCACCTCCAGCATCATCTCAAGGAAAAGGAAACAAATATCCTGGAATTAAGAAAAAGGAAACAAACGTTCTAGAAAAGGAAAAGACCATATATTACGTGCTGGGAAAAGGAAACCGGAAAACAGGGCACTATACTAGTTACCTACAATAACACATTTTCATGCTATAATTAAAAGATTGTAGAAGTTCAACACGACAAACTGAAGATGTCATCCATTATAGAATTTATCTCTGTTATATTTTTAAATAATACGAAGAAATATATAGATAATAATCGTATTTACTCTTTCCTTCCATGCCAACGTTTCCATGTCCCTTGGAAACAAATCTGTGATTTGTGGCTATATATACGCGCGCGCTTCCCTACGATTGCAAGACGAGACTACGTTGTTGTAGTACGCATATCTCTATATATAATAGCTATTCGCCATGGCCACGCCGATCTCACCAATGGCCGTGGTGATGGCAGTAGCACTGCTGCTAGCCTTGCTGCTGGTTGAGCCGTCCACGGCGCACGGCGACCACCATCACGGGCCGGGAGCGTCGCCTGCCTACGCGCCTCGCCTTCACCACCACCATCGTCATGCGGCGCCACCGGCAGTACCCCCGCACGCCGAGGCGCCGGCAGCTCCCGCGGCAAGCCCTCATCACCATCATGGCCATCATTCTATAGCGGCGAGCCCTCGTCACCATCATGGTCATCATGGTCCTGCGCGGGCGCCTGCTCACTCACCGAACGCTTCCTGTCACGGTGGTACCCATGCGCCGGCACCAACTCCTCACGGCCATCACAGCCACCATGCTCCTGCGCCGGCGCCAACTCATCACGGCCATCACAGCCATCATGCTCCTGCGCTGGCGCCGGCTGATTCCAACCAGCCGGCCCATGCTCCAAGTCCGCGTCACCATGGCCACCATGCTGCAGCGCCGGCGCCGGTTCACCCCAACCAGCCAGCACACGCTCCAAGTCCGTGTCACCAAGGCCAGCATCACACTCCGGCACCTGCACCAGCACATGATCAGAAGCCACCTATCCACGCGCCGGGCGCTCACCTCCACGGTCACTACGCTCCCGCTCCGTCGACGCATGATCAACCCTCTGCTCCCACTCCGAGCTCCGACAGTCGTGAGGACGACGGCCGCATTGTGACAGCGCCCGCACCGGCTAGCGTTGGTACAAAGGAGGCTCGCGCACCGAGTCATTACTCCCCTGCGCCGGCAGCTGGTTCTAGCTACTACCCCTCGTCAGCACCGGCCCCGGCACCGGAAAGTTCTGCTGCTCCCGTCGCCGTCGCCGGTGGAGTCAGTCTGCTTGGGGCGGTCGCTGTGTCTGCCGTCGTGCTGCTTCTTTAGTTTAGCTTTAGACAACCTGTCAGCTCTGTAATAATTGTGCATGCATGGTTGTATTGAGACGAGTCCGTTGCGTGCAACTTTGATGGATCAAAACCTTCGCTTAGTAGTAGAAATGGTGCATTGCACCGGTAGCAAAACTAGAAAATTTTTAATAATGTGTACACTTTACACGTATAACTCTATAGTCTAGTATAATAGTTTTACATCATCATAAATTCAACGTATATATTCAAAATTTGTTAAACGTATAGTACAAACAAGTTTAAGGTCTTACATATCTCAAATCACTAAAATCATAATCAATTCAATCGATAAATTTGATATTCTAAGATATGATGCTTAACATTTTTAAATTTTTTGTAGTGCTGATGCGTACCAGGCACCGTACTAGATCCCCCCTGAATACACGTACGTTTTCTTTGTCTTTTTAATATGTGAGCATTTTGAAAGGAGGCCGTATGGATGTTTGTATGGGAGGACAGATTCAAGGATACTTATCTCTATATTATCTTCCAATAACATTCAAGGATACTTATTTCCACTGAAAATAAAACTCATATCGTTTTCAAAGTGATAACGATTCGAGCCCCCACTAACTATACGTCCGTACTCGTAATAGTACTATATTCACAATCTAAGAAGTAAACATTAATTTCTAATATAATCAGTACGGAATTAAATTAGTGATTTCGTAGAAAAGATGCACATGAATTGTGATGTGTCATGGAATTGTTTGATCTTCACTTCTTGTCGTGCACATCGTACTAATCATTCAATTAATGTGACAATGGTTTATCATTCGTTCAACTATGTAATGCTAGGCTGCTAGCATCAGCATTACCACCTTCCCATAGGAGTTTCGCAAGTACTAACGTACACCCCAGATCAGACTAATATAGTGAGGGGAGATCTGTTGTGGGTCATAGGGATGAGTTAGACACATTAAACAATGGCCATCGGATGTGGGTGAGTAAAGCTGAGGAAAGATCTGAGAGGTTAATTTTGATGGAGGCAAGTTTTTGGAGACGTTTCGCTGGGTGCATGAAGGTTGGACCATCTCTAGTGAGGTGCATTATTTGGGGTGGACGTAGAAAAAAAATGCTTAGGTGCATTATAAAGGGGTATAGATTAAACTTTGTTTTTTTTTTTCGTTTAACAGCGCATTTTACCATACACTATTTTTGTACAACATTATTAACTCAAATAGAAGTATATAAAAAAGGTAAATTACATACGGCACTTGGGTTGGGTGCCTAGGCACCCAAATCAAGAACAGCCGATATACATGCATGTTGATCGATTCAAATTTTGGAGTTTGTATATAATTAAAATGTTTCATACCCTTATATATTTGTAGTAACTGAGTTTTAAACTTAGTTCAAACTAGTTTGAACTACATTTGAATTTCCAATGCGACTATTGTGGTTATATACCATGAATCTAGTTCACACTGGTTAAACTAAAGATAAACTTTTTTTCAGAGTTAGATATCTTAAATACGTTTTTATGTGTATGTAAAGACATTTACGTCAAAAACATCGCGAATCTCGAAAGTAAACCATTTGTTTGGATGCCTAGCTAGGCACCAAAGTGCATGAAGCACTTGTCTTATATGAAGCTCTGTATATAGTTTATAATAGTAAGACAAATAGGAAAATCTTATTTCTCTCTCAAGAAAAAGGGCATACAAAATATGAAAAAATAGAGAAAGGGATGATGATGATTTTTAACTTAACAATGATAATACTTCAAAAAAGAAAACGCAAAACACACGACTCGAACTCTAGACCTACCACTACTACAGAATTGTCCCTCAGAATCGGTTCTTTTTTGCCATTACAGTCGGTTCAAGTGGCGATACGAAGTCTTTAGATAGTGATGAGGTGGAGTTATCACAGTCGGTTTTGGCCCGATTGTGATAAAGCATCATTAGAATCGGTTCTTTCAACGAAGCGATTGTGATGACCCCTCATTAGAATCGGTTCTTCTATTGAACCGATTCGATAACATGTCATCGAATCGTTCTTTCAAAGAAGCGATTGATGACCCTCATTAGAATCGGTTCTTGTGTGGAACCGATTACGATAACGCAGTTATCGTAATCGGTTCCACACAAGAACCGATTCTAATGAGGGTCATCACAATCGCTTCTTTGAAAGAACCGATTCTCGATGATGGATCATCACAATCGCTTTCTTGAAGAACCGATTGTAATGGTATGGTTATCACAATCGCTTAGTCAAAGAACCGATTCTATCGATGTGGTCATCACAATCGCTGCTTAAAAGAACCGATTCGATAAGAGGTCATCGTAATCGCTCATCTTAAGAACCGATTCTAATGATTGTGTCATCACAATCGCTTTTTTCAAAAAACCGATTCGGATGAGACGTCATCAGAATCATATATATATAAGAACCGATTCCAATTATGTGGTTATCAGAATCGGTTCCACATAAGAACCGATTCTGATGACCCTCATGGTGGTGTTGCAATTTTCCATATTACCCAAAATGGCAAATATTAACAATGGGCATATATCACATTCACAATACAGAACACAAAATGCACATATCACATTCACAGAACACGAACACTTAAATTACAATACATATAGCCCATTCGTTCACAACATACAAACACAAACATGCTTAATAATCAGTACACGTGCATATATATCACATTGACATATGCAATTAATATTGTTTCCATATGGACTAGTAGGACGCTTCAGGATCTCTAAACCTACCGTCCTCCGATATAACTTCCAACCAGTACCATTGGCATAAGTGGTCTCGTAAATTGTTGAGTGCTTTGCTGTCTAAGCTCTTCTGGGGGATATTGATCTTCTGCAAAACATAAATGAGTGCATGAATTTAAGTTTCAAAATTTGTAAGTGAAAGGCTAAGTATGCATGTACATATACCTTAGGAAAAAGGTGTGAGCCACCGACCACAACCAACATGTGTTGCATGACATAGAAGCCGCACAGGTCATCGCTGCCTTGTTGATGACACTGTGAAGAGAGAAAAAGAAATTAACACACGAAAATTAGATGTCAGAAAAAATTAATCGTATATATGCTAGGCACTTGTACCGTGAATTTCTTATACTCCAGCGTCTTGCCCTTTTTCTTATCGTGTGACCCTCCTTCATCGACATAGTCCGAGAAACCCCTACATATATTGGAGAGATGCCATTGAGTAAAAAAATATAGTTAAATTCAGAAAGTGTTACGTTACGGTAATTTACTTATCGCAAAGGACACTTGACCGCGTGAGGCCATCGGTCTCTTCTTGATTGAGTTAAAAATGTAGATCGTGTTTTCGCTCGGACGAGGACGAGTAGAACCCAATGGTTGCTTATTAAATAGAATGTAGTGCAAGGAAATAAGTTCGCATACGGCTTAAGTGCGTCATTTAGTAATTGAAGGGTTTGTACTACTTACTCCTCGTGGTACGGTATTACAACGAAGTCCTTTGTCGACTCAGTATGCAATACCCGCTTGACGAGCCAAAGAACAAACACCGGATGTAGCCTAGCCGTGGTCGCAGACACAAGCTCGGGTCGATTTAACACAACTTGGTTTTGATTCGTCACGGCTCATTGCCTCATTGCCCCGCAACTCGTGTTGATATTAGAAAACATAATGCAAAATCCTATAAAAGTCATCACCATGATGTATGGTGCGATACTCACACAGGCCCGTGATCGTAAAGTAGAAATATCGACGGCCATTAATTGGTACACACGAAACAGATCCTCAAAACTGACGGAGAATATCCCATTCTCGTCACGGTGGAAATGTACCTGTCGGCGTTTTCTAGAGTGCCGGCAAGTAAATTTGTAAGTCTAGGGGGTCGCGCGTTCCACTCCCTGAATGGTTAGACTCGTGAGTCCAAGATGTATCTTGGTTCGGCCAAGGTCCCTACCCGATTCGTGTGGTGGTGTTGTATTACTCTTGGTACAGATGACTGCACAAAGTTTTACAAGCGAGAATGCCAATGGCTTAGCGAGATGGGTTCGATAGCGCTCTCTCCCTCTCTCGTTCTCGCTTTTTCCCCTTTTTGAATCGTTTAGCCCTGCCTCCTTTTGTATAGAAGGAAGGGGCAGGTTACATCGAGAGTTAGGAGGAAGAGCGAGGTGACCTATGCTAGGAGCTCCGATCCTTCGTCCTGTGGACTGGTCGCCACCCGTCTTGCCCATGCTGGGTTGGTAGCCTTGGTGGTCAGGGAGGTTAGGTATTTCCGGAAATAGCGTGCTTGCCTCTGTGACCCTTGCGACGCCGACGCCGAGGTGCGTGACGTTGGTGCCGCCGGAGGGAGCGTGCGCTCGTCTTTGACGTGGATCGTTGATGGGGTGGAAGCTTTATCTTCTGCAATCACCGATCTTCTTGGGAAGGAGCCACCGCCTTGTATAGTCGCCCGATTGACCTTATTCGGGGTACGTGGCGGTAGGCCGATGAGGACGACACGCGCACTCGGCATTCGTCACCTTGGTTTGGTTGGAGTCGGAGATCCCGCCCGCCAAGAGGGGGCGGAGCGCCGTCTCGTCGGATTCGCTTCCTGGCCGGTCGGGAGCGGATGCCTTACGCGTCTCGCAGCGATTCGGTCGGCGGCGGCGGCGCGCCGTTGGTCGAGATATGCTTGAGGCCGCCGCTCGCCGCTTGGCTGTTGGGGTATCCTTTTTATTAGTATTCGCCGAGCCCCGAACTCCCAAGCGATTTCGGCAGATTCGGTTGGGGGTTGAACTTGGACGAAAGTGGTGGCCGGACCTGGTAGGTCGGTCCAGCCGATCCGGTTAAGCAATTTCCGTCAGGTGTGCTTCGTTGGATCCGACGGCTGTCCTGGAGTTTGGCCGGGGGCATTTGTACCGCCGGGGGCTTTTACTCGCCTCGTTGCGCATGCCAAGTATAGTTTGGCGCGCCGCGCCTACTCGTCTTCTTGACTGCCTCGGGTTTCTGGTGAAGGATGCTTCGTTTTCCGGCACCCGCATTTACTCTGGAGACGCTTAGCCTCCCTTCGTCCGGATATATATATCATGCGGCTGTAGCTTGCTTGAAGGGATGAGAGCTTTTTCTTTTGTTCTTTCAAATGGCTTCAGACACCTCTAGTCTTTAGCTTCGCGATGGCGTCGCGGTGGAAGAAGAAGATCCTCCGCCGAAGCTTTGGGCTGAGTTCGACCAGCGATGGCCGAGCTCGGGGAGGAAGAAGTCGTAGCCCGCGACGCCGCTTCGTTGACGCCCCGCCGAGGCCGCCCGAGGCTCGAGGTGGTAAGGGGGCCCTTCGGAGGCGATGGCGCAAGGGCGCCGATCGTAGTTAGTGCGGCCGCGTCGATGTCGCTGAACGGCGTGAGGCATCGGCGTGTTGCCAGCGGCGCGGCGGCCGTCCCGTCGACCGTGCAAGGGCCTACCAAAGATGCCGTCGGTGCCACCGATACCGCACGGATGTTTGATAGGTTCTAGGCGTGGGTAGAGTCCTCTGCTGTGGTGCAGCGTGGCCACTCTTGTATCTGCTCTGCATCGTGTGTAAAGTCGTAAAGTTTGAGCTCATTGGCCTATAATGAAATTTCCTTTTCTTTATGAAAATGTCTTTGCGATGAGTTTGCTTTAATTTTAATCGCTGTGGGCGCGCTTTGGCTGGCAGGCGACCGGATGCCTCTGTGAGGTTCGGTGTCCGAGTGCTCGCTTAACATCGTAGCTAGACAAAGCCTTGGCCGGCAGGGACGACCGGATGCCTCTGTG
This sequence comes from Otatea glauca, assembly GCA_036346275.1. Taxonomy (NCBI): domain Eukaryota; kingdom Viridiplantae; phylum Streptophyta; class Magnoliopsida; order Poales; family Poaceae; genus Otatea; species Otatea glauca. Next base: position 36,855,331 of record CM070717.1, read on the forward strand.
AGGTTATGGTGTCCGAGTGCCTTGGTCGGCAGGATGACCGGATGCCTCTGTGATGTTCTGGTGTCCGAGTGCCTCTGTGACCCCCATGGCATTGAAGTGGAGAACCTGCGGTGTTCTCCCTGTGGCCCCTGTGTTCGGTCCTCGGGCCTTCCTCACCTTACTCAGCCTCTCAACACCCTGAACTTGGCTCGGCCCCTCGGGAGCACCTTCTACTGTCATGCGAGGAGCCGATGCTCTCTAATTGTGACATTTTGAGTTTTCTTATCGATAAGATCATATATTTGACATGAGAGAAAGCAATTGCACCTATTTTGTGAACTTGACAATAAATCATGTAAAGCAATAGTGAATAGATAAGTAATAAGATGTAACTGTTCTAGCATATTTCAAGAGAGTAACAAATGAACGAATGATCTTCAAAAAAGTTTATCCGCTGACCACCTAAATACGTACCAACGATAACCCCTACTCTCTAAATAGGTTTGGTCCTATCCCATTCGAGGATATGTGGTTCGAGCAAGTTCTAAGCCGTTGTACAACTCGGAGAGAAATTTGAAGATCTCCCGCTGTTCTCCGTGTACACGCCTCGACAACAGTCAAGAGGGTGTATACCCGAGAACACCGTAGGGAGATGCTAACGAAATCTACTCTGCAGTTGTACAACAGCTCAGGAACTTGCCCGAACCACATATCCTCGAATCGTCTAAAATCGATACAATTGAGACTACTTGCTTATGAATGTGACGAAATGTCATATTCATAAACAAGCACTCGAATGGGAGACGAGGTTACGATTTTAACTCTAACGTAGATCATATTATAGTAACATGTAGGTAAAAATTAATTATCAGAATTGCAGAGATGACGAAAGCATTCATTATGAAATTTGAACTAAGAAATGTTTGCAAAAATAATCACAAGCAAGTAGATGTAAAGTGAACATGGTAATTTAAGCATTCTGGAACATATATCCATGTCTTACTTATCAAACATTTACTTGTTGGTTAATCAGCTTAACATTTTATTTTCTTGTTGTATGTCAACAGACTGCAACTACCAAAGTTCACCAAATGCATCAATTAGTAAATCATCCAAACGAAGGACTAGACAAATGACATATTGTGGCTGTGAACTAAATTTAACTCTCTTATGTGAAGGCTTACAAGGATGCCAACAATGAAATAACAATATTAATGAGAAGTGCAAGGAAGAGAGGACTCACATCGCAAAATAGCTTCCAGAAACTAAAGAAGGTAACCAACGAGAAAAATAGTTGCTAACTCCTTGGTACTTAGTTCATACATGTTTATAGTTGCTAACTCACATACATGTTTATAGTTGCTAACCAACGAGAATCAGAATACCCGTTGAAGTTTGCCCAGTTACCCTGAGTAATGCTATATCTACCTAGCCTTAAGATTAACAGCTTTCGGCAAAATGTGAAAGCCACAGGATGAGAACAACAGCACAACTCGCAGAAATTGTGCCATCCAATGCTGCGATGATTGTATTCGCATACTAAATGTTGTGCAAGTTACTCCTTCCTTCTAACATTTGAAGGTGCTTTATTTTTTTGTAGCCTATGCTGATCAGCCTATCTATAATCATGGCAAACTAAAAGGCCTATTCAGAACTAATCTAGCAGTTTATCTAAAAACCATTTACCATTTGAAGAAAGAAAGAACATTGTATATATGCATGTAGGGCTGAGATGATACCTAACACATTGGCATGACTGATTGCAGGAAAGAAATGTAAGAGGAAAAGGAACCAAATTGGCATGAGGTTGACCATGTATGAGTATTTAATGTAATAAATTGTTTCCATTCATGGGTCGTTGTTTATCAAATTGACTCAACAGACATCGATGACTAGATTTTAAATGCACTCATAATGCACCAACATGGACTACATTTGATGTCCATACAAATGTCCATAAAAGGTTCACAGATATTCCAAAGAAGCTAGGAAGGCATTTGCATTTGCATTGCTATTACTTGGGCACAATCAACCAAAAGCGAATCATATGCAAGGCAATTCACCAATACTTCAAGCATACAGAGATAATAATTCACCCTTAATGGTGATTGGGCATTTGTGCATCCAAACATACAGAGATAATACTTCGCAAGCAACAAGGCACCACGAAAGTTCATCCTACTCACATCTCACTTCACAATCGAAATTGCACGATAATTGCACTAATTTGGTTGATTTTTACCTCGAGGATGACGGCACACCAGATGATGAGCTCACGGGAGGAGGCCGCCGTGGGGAGCAAGGTGAGGAGGCCAGAGGGGGAGGAGGTTGCCGGGCGGCGGGCGAGCGACGAGACGTCGGGTGGGTGGGCGGCGCGGCGTGGGGCGGGCGTGGCGGGGCGACGGGCCGGGCCGGTAGGGCGTCGCGCGGGTCGGCGAGGCGGGCGCGCGGCGGCGAGTCGGGCCGAGGCGGCGGGGCGTCGGGCCCGGCGGCGGGCCGGGCGACGAGGCGTCGGGTGGGTCGGCGCTGCGTCAGCGTGGCGTGTCGTGGCGGCGGGCGACGGACCGGGAGGCGAGGCGGCGAGCGGCGGGCGGCGGCGTGGCGACGGGCGCGGCCGGGTTTGCCACGTCGGGCGTGGGCGCAAGGCGTGAGGCGGCGACGGGCGCAGGTCGTCGCGCTTGCTAGGCTTAAGATAAATGTATGTAGCGCCCAAATAGGCTATGCGATCATCGATGTCGGTTTATAAAGAAAACCGACACAACAGTCTATATTCATCCGTGACGGTTTATTTAATAAAACCGACACGGATAAGATTAGTCATCCGTATCGCTTTTAAATACAAAAACCGACATCGATAATGGATATATTCGTATCGCCAATAAAACCGACACTAATGTATCTCAATATATCTCAGATCACTTTTTAAAGAAAACCGACACTTGTGTCTATAATCATCGATGTCGGTTTTTAATAGAACCGACACGGATAAGCTCAATATCTCAGACGCTTTTTCAAATAAAACCGACACGATGTGCATATTCATCCGTGACGCTTTTTGAATAAAACCGACATCGATGTACCTCAATATGTATCTGATCACTTTTTCAAAGAAAACCGACATCGATGTGCATAGTCATCCGTACGCTTTTTGAATAAAACCGACATCGATGTAGTTCGTTGTAATCGCTTCCTTTCCGCACAAACCATGAAGCCTAAATTTTCGAAATTAGATCAAAGAGTGAAAACTTTTGCAAATATCATTGGAATTATTTAAAATTTTCCGATATATACTTTGAGATACTACAAATCTTTTCAAAAAAGAATTTTTGCAAAAGAGAGTTAGCATTGGAAAAAGATGCCAAAATTCACTTTCTAGGTATGAATTTTCCTTAGATAGTTGAAAAGTCAAAACTTTTTCAGATGAAGTCCAAGTTTTTTAAAAATTTCCAAAAATGATTTCATATAGTTTAGCCTCATTTCGTGTCTCGAATTATATAGATTGTACATCGATCGAGACTACACTATATGTAATTGCTGGACAATAGCTCCATATATGGTCCAGTACACTTTCCTTATTGTGGCATTGCTTACTAATAATAAACTTTATCACCTATCTGCAAGTTCTGAATTTTCATCATTTCATCGAGAGAGAGAGAGAAAAATGCCATAACTTTTTCGTACATTGTTCAAATTATTAGGAATTTTGCAGAAATTTGTGCGTAAAGCGTAGAAAAGTCAAAACTTTTTCAAATTACTCTGGAATTTCACGATAATTTCCATAAATGATGATTCGACTATTTGCAAGCAATTCACCATGGATTTTTACTTTCAGAGCATTGTAAACTATTTCACATACATAATACAACAATGTGATTAACAACAAACATTATAATAGTCCATTTATTTCAATACTGCCCTTCATGATGATCTACTCGCATGTAATTGGCTCCATGTGTGTCGTCATTCCCACTAAGACAGGCCCCATCTGCAAATGATGGTATCTCATCGAATTGGTTATACTCTTCTTCGTCTACAACATCTTCAACTCCTACGATCCGTCTCTTGCCATGAAGAACGATGTGCAACCTCGGATTGGCCGGATCACGCACGTAGAGGACTTGAGTTGTTTGCTTCGCAAGGACAAATGGGTCATCTTTGTAGGCGAGTCTGCTGAGATCCGCAATATTAAAGCCTCTCTTGTCGACCTTCACTCCATGTGGAAGTCCTACCCACTTACATCGGAACAATGGAACTTGGTATATTCCGTAATCGAGCTCCCAAATTTCTTCGATCAACCCATAGTAGGAGTTCATTGTGGTTGGAGAGACTCTTTTCGAGTGATGATAATCGAGAAAGCATTTATGCACACACCACTGCTTTTGGACAAGACTCTTGGAATCTTGACTCTCGGTGTAAAAGGTGTAACCATTAATATCGTATCCCCGCCATGTCCAGACATTAAATCTTGGTCCGTCACCAACCATTTTACGCTCTCACTAAAGGAGACCTCCGCTTTTTCTTTGAACCATGTGAGGAATCGATCGTTGTGTTCTTGTGCGATGGAGAGGTCATCCATTTGTGGATTCTCTTCCGTAATATCAACTTATGTCGCTCGATGTATGGATCGAACTTCATACTGCTCGCAAGATCACAAATGCGCTTTGCAATACATATCAAACCTCGGACTCATTAGTTTGGACCCAATGGTTCCTTTACCAAAGAAGTCCGCCTCGTGACGAGATACAGAACACCGATTGCTTGTCTTTTACCTAGGTAGTCCACACGTAACTCAATAACCTCTTCACCCCATAACCTTCAACAATACTACCTCAAGCTTCACCGATTCTCACGTAGGACTTTAATATACCCATGTACCTCTCGAACGGATACATGTAACGTAGGAAAGCGGGCCCACATATTTTAATCTCTCTGACAAGGTGAACAACAAGGTGGACCATTACGTCGAAGAACGACGGTGGGAAATGCATCTCAAGCTGACACAGAGTGATGAGGACATCACTACTACGGATATGACCACATTTGATTGTGCCTACTCCAACACATCATCCACGGGCCAAGAAGAGAGAGAGATCAAATCCATCACGTTCTGGAATCCAATTCGGCCTCCTGAGACAGCACCAATTTAAAACGGCCATAACTTTTGATCCAGAAGGGTGTTCGGGGCACATGAGTACTTGATTGAAAGCTTTCGTCACCCTCTTTCCAATGGATCCAGTCTCACCTTCAAATTCCTTCTGAGCTGTCCGGAAACTGCAAAACAAGTCACGTCACTTTTCCAGTCCGAGTCAGAGTGGGCCTTGGGCCTTGTAATCGAATTGTATTTGGTTTCCTAGGGTTTTGAACGACCACCTCCTCTTTTTATCTCATAAATAACCAGCCGCAACCCCATCTAGGGTTTTGGGTTTTGTTTGATTAGTTTAGCCAAGTGCAAACTTTGCGTCTTCGAGTTGTCTTTGGATGACCACCTTGTCAAGACCTTCAATAGAACCCCACCTTATTTTGGCCTTCAATTCTTATTTGCAATTTCAGATTGCTTTTACCATTGTTCTTGCTTGTTCTTCGGTTGCTTGCAGGAATTGAACCTCGTGTTCAGGTTGATCGTGCCCACGGCAAGATCAATAACACTCCGGAGTTGGTTTAGCGATTGCTAAGGCGCATCGTCGTCGTACGTTGTAGTCGGATCGTCAAAGTCGATTCCACCAAATCGATAGTTATCGCTCTCATCGAAAGATTGGGACACAACTTCACATCAGGTGGTACAGAGTCTGCACCACCTCACTCTGTAGGTTGTCTAGCATATCGGGGTCAATAACTTTGCAGGAGATCGCATTGAAGAAAAAACACAACTTTGTGATTGCCAACCTGACATCCTCTGCGTAATATTTGGATTGCAACCGGGAGCATTTGGGTCATCAATACATGACAATGTGGGACTTCATGCCCAACAACTTCAAATCATCCATGGACACAAGCTTCTTAATGTTTGCGGAGTAGCCAGATGGAACTTTAATACCTTGGAGACTTTTGCAGAGATCTTCTTTCTCCTTCTTGGACAGGTGTAGCATGCAATGGGATGTACGGACCTTTACATCCTCCTCTATCACTGCAAGCCTTGGCCTGATTCCCATGTAGGCCATGTCACGACGAGCATTCACACCATCCTTGGTCTTCCTAGGTATGTTCAGCAGGATACCAACCAAATTATCGCAGACATTTTTTTCAACATGCATGACATCAATACAATGTCGGACATCTAACTCCTTCCTGTACGGTAAGTCCCAAAATATTGACCTCTTCTTCCAAATTGTCCTTGGACGAACAGATTTATGACTCTTTCCGTACTGAACATCGATATCCTCTACACGTGAATATACTTGCCTTCCACTCATGGGTCATGGTGCGGAACGGACTTCCCTCTTCCCATCAAATTTGTCATCCATCTTACGGTATCGATGACTTCGAGGTAGAAACCTACGGTGACCCATATACACAGTTTTTCTGGAATTTGGCAGCCATAGACTCTCAGTCTCCTCTTCACAAATAGGACACGCTTTGGCTCCTTTCGTACTGTAACCCGCCAAATTACCAAGAGCCGGGAAATCATTTATGGTGCAAAATACCATAGCCCGTAGGGTGAAATGCTCTCTTTTGTACGCATCCCACACCACGACACCCTCATTCCACAATTTTACCAAGTCCTCGATCAGTGGTGCAAGGTACACATCAATATCATTTCCCAGCTGTTTGGGTCCCGAGATTAGTAATGACATCATGATATACTTCCGCTTCATACACAACCAAGGAGGGAGGTTGTAGATACACAATGAATTGGCAGGTGCTGTGACGACTGCTCATGTTACCAAATGGATTCATTCCGTCGGTACTCAACCCAAATCTTATGTTCCTCATTTCGGCACCAAACTCCTCATGTTTCCAATCGATGTTTCTCCATTGAGCCGAATCAGCAGGGTGTCTCAGATTGCCATCTTCCTTTCGAGTTTCATAATGCCAACGCAACAATTTTGCCTCTCTGGGATTTGCAAACAACCGCTCCAGACGGGGAATGATGGGCAAGTACCACAAAACCTTGGCCGGTGCACCTTTAGTGACCTCTTCACCGTCGTTGCCCCGACTCTTACGCTTCTTGTCATTACGCTTCTCCTTTTGTTTGTACCGGGGCACACCGCAAACCGACACACGTCAGCTCTCTGATGTGCGTTATGGTACAAGATGCAATCATTCGCATGCATGTATCCTTTCTATTTCCATTCCCATGGGACATAGTAGCTTCTTTGCTTCATAAATGCTTGTTGGCAATGGTTTCTCCTCGGAGGCATCCGATAGAAGAACTAGAAGTGCATTGAAACTTGTATCTGTCCAACGGTGTTTTGCCTTCAGTTCGAACAATGCAAGGACCGAACCCAACTTGGTGTATTCCGCTTTACAACCTGTGAACAGCGGTTTGGCATCGTCTTCCATCAAGATTTTAAACTTTTCAAACTCTCTTTCCGTAATTACCTCCACATCCCGCAACATTTGCTCCAAATTATCCTCCTCAAACATATCAAGTCGCAACTCGTCATCCGTTCCACTGTGTCTTCGCTGCATACCGGAAGGGTACTACCGCCTCCCGTGATGGATCCAACATGTGTAATTCCTCACGGCCACGTCGAATCGTGTGATCCTCAATTTGAGCCGAGTTGCTAAATCTCCTCGATTGGTACAATCAATGCAAGGACAATATATGAAGTTTAAACCCTCCTCGCCATATCCTCTTCTCGCAATTTTTTGAACTCCTTAACACCCTATGAAATTCAAAGACTCACACGGCTTTTCCGATACATCCATTCCTCACGGTCCATCTGCAATTAAATTTCGCACAATAAATTAAGGAGAAACTAGAGCGACAACTAGCTAGCTATTTTAAATATTGAGACATCATTTCAATTAATATTACCTTTGCAAAATAGAGGACAGGTTCCAAGATATATAAATGTACTCCGATCGATACCTAGCTTCTTCCCCGGTTTAGAGCTTCCAATTCTCTAGATAGGAGTCATAAATTTTAAAATCAACAATGATATCAAATAATCTAATTATATAGCTAGTGCAGAGCTTGCAAATCTTTTACTACAACGAAACAAAACAAGGGTACCAACGATGACACCTAATCTCTAAATAGGTTAGGTCCTAATCCCATTCGAGGATATGTGGTTCGGGCAAGTTCTAAGCCGTTGTACAACTCCAAGAAAATTTGGCAAAGATCTCCCACTGTTCTCCATATACACGCCTCGACAACAGTCAAGAGGGTGTGCATATGGAGAACACTAGGAGACGCTACCAAATCTACTCAGCTTGTACAATGGTTCAGAACTTGCCCGAACCACATATCTTCGAATCGTCCAAAAACGTGAACAATTCGAGAATGCTCGCTATAAATATGCCATTTCATTCGGCATATTTGTAAATAAGCATCCTCGAACGGGAGACGAGGTTCCATAACCTAAACTCTAACATTTATCACAAGATAGCAACAATAATTCCATATTAACATGAGAGCACTATAATAATTAAATAGATGTGTGCTTATCAAATAAAGAGTGTGAAATCAAGGCACGTACACAATTCCAAAGGCAACCTAAACTTTATTCACGACATATCGAAATTACCTAGTGCAAAATTGAAGGGGTTTAAAGAATTGCCCACATTTTGAAGAAAACCGCAAATGAGGGCAAAAGAGGGAATCTCCTCAAGATAGGGTTTCAAATTTGCCTCTTAATACCCACCCATGAGGACTTCAAATTTTCTCACCCAAATATTGCTTTGAACCACACAATATGAGATGTTTTCTCGGGTGGCGACGAAGAAATCTCCTCCGAGCAACAACAGAGAAGAATTCACTCGAGTGCTATATATGACCTAGCGAGGCACATCGAATCGGTTCTTTTAAAAAGCGATAGTGATGTGAACGCCATCACTATCGGTTCTTTTATAGAGTCGATAGTGATGTCTGCACGCGACATCGAATCGGTTCTTTTAGAGAAGCGATAGTGATGTCTTGTGATCATCACTATCGCTTATATAAAAGAACCGATAGTGATGATCACGCGCACATCACTATCGCTCCTTTTCTTAAACCGATAGTAATGCGCATAGTCATCACTATCGGTTCTTTTGATAGAAGTGATAGTGATGATCACGCGTACATCAAGATCACTTCTTTTCTTAGAATCGATAGTGATGTATATGCACATCACTATCGCTTTTATCAAAGGAACCGATAGTGATGTGGATGTGATCATCACTATCACTTCGTTTGTTGGAACCGATAGTGATGACCATTCACATCTCTATCGTTTTTTAGTTTAGAACCGATAGTGATATGCCCAATGTTACATCACAATCAGTTATAATCTTAGAACCGATAGTGATTATTACTAACACATCTCCGAAGTTATTTATCACAATCGTTTTTTTCGTAAAAACTTAAGAACCGATACGGATAAAGCGATAGTGATGTGCCGTTTTGTAGTAGTGTACAGACTGAAACCATGAAGCTCACCGTAACAACAGTTTACGAACCAAATGGTAGAAAGTAATCATACAGTTCGGTGCCGCTTCCCCTCCCCATCCCTTCCGCGCGAGGAGCAGCTCGCCGGAGAATAGCTGCTTGCCCACTCTCCCACCACGAATTCACGGTCTGATTCGCGCAGCGGCATCGAGCGGAGCCGTTTCGGGAGATGGTGCGGCCGGAGGAGAAGCTGCGCGTTGCACGAAGGGGCCCTTCATTGAGGATGTCGGCAGCCGGAGGATGTAAGGATGCTTGCTTACGTGCCTGCTTTCCTCTTTCGCGGTGTTCGTCGTCGTCGCGCAACGATTGTGTCCTGACTTTGCTTTGTCGTTTGCTTCGATTGGTCTGTTGCTTCAGAAAGAGCATCCGGTTCAGCATGTTCTTGCCTTCTTGGGCAACGAGATACGCCAGTCCGCGGAGGTGCAGCTCTGGAACTCCCGGATCTATGGGCATGACATGAAACCGGTGCCCAATGGATCTGCTCGAAACGCGAATGGTAACCTGCACTTTGTATCACGGTACAGTTGTAGTTGTTCCTTTTGTTAGGACAGCCCGTGCAATTCCTTCCCTTGTCTGAAGTTTTAGGGAGCTTCAAACAAGCTCGGGAAGTGCAGTGCTTGCCATGGTTCATCTGCTGAATGCTCCGGTCATTTTGGTTAACTGAAGCTTGCGCTTCCAGTTTTAAATGTTGGGCTCTTTAACTGTATTCTGGATACCTCTTTTACGAAACACTAAATCCAATAGAGACAGTTCATTTTTTTTCGATTTAATTGATCAAATTTGCTAACATTTATTTATACTTCCTCTAGCAATAGAATAGTAAAAATACTTTTAACAAATCAATAATTAAATCTGTTTTTTACCACCCACCATATAGTACCAACATGGTATAATGTAAATTTTCTCAACAAATAGATCTCTTTTACAGCCCACACACACGACTATAGAAGAAGACCGTAACAAGCAAGTCCTCCATATAATAGTGGCCTCTTTTCTGATTTCCTCATACTAGGCTTTGCTTTTGTCAACCACAAGACTCCGCGGCTGTCATGCAGAGAGAGAAGATTTGGTATGGAAGAAATATGTAACACCTTAGTCTAAATTTCACTCAAAGTCTAATCCATCGTGAGACATGTCCATGCATATATAACAGTCCGCTTACATTTTCATCCTTGTTTTATGTAAAAAGGTTAACCTGAATGTGCTATATTGGGTCTAAAAGGGTTAACTCGGATATGCTATATTTAGACCCAACAAAAGGGGTGACAGCCCTAGCAGCACACTACATAAGCGGCAGATACCTATAACCACCCCTTGGTACACGTCCGTACGTCCAGTGCCAACGCATATGTCATATTGTGTGGCCACTCCGGGCCCACACGCGCCATGCGTCATATGCTCACGCACCTGTTCTATACGAGTTCATGCAGCGAAGGTTGATACTCTGATACCATCTGTGACACTTTAACCTAAATTTCGCTCAAAGGCCATCCCACCGTGGGACTGGTCCATGCATACATAGCATCCTCGCTTACACTTTCGTTCTCACTTCGTGTAAAAAGATTAATCCAAAGCTTAACAAGTATTATATACTATTATAAATAATTTTATGCAAGCAATATAAAACTAATCCTACCACCGCTCCAGGTCTTTAACGTTAACGGGATAGGGTATTAGAGAAACAACCTAGAAGCAAGCTTTTGTTGCACCACTCCCTCACTGTCGAGATCCTCGCACGACTTTGTTGCTCCTTCCTTGGCTGACAAGGGACCGTGCATGGAATGAGAGCGAAACAGCAAGGCAAGGCATATGCAACTGCATATGCTTTGCAAATTAAACACATCTTTTGGCCGATGTCAAACGCTCCCCCAACCAATTCACATCATCAAAAGGGGGCAAACAAGATGCGTTTGGATACGTTTTTTGGGTTTGTTCGTTCAGACGTGGACCGACGGGGTCAGAGAGGACCTTGACGCGATCCCGAAATGGAGGGGGAAGAATGGTGCTTCTTGTCACTTGTCACATTTACAACTTTTTAAGCGAGATGCATACTGTTCGAAATATTAGGAATTTTCTTAATATTTTAATCCACAAAATTATGTAAATCATGATTAAATAATTGCACAATTCTAATTCAAAGTCAAAGGTACTAGATAACAAACTATCCATCTCATTTTGGAACGGACTTCAGCAGAAAAAAAAATCCAAACAGAAGAGTGGCCTAAGATCGTGGCCGAGGGCCCCTTAGTCCTTATCTGACCAGTTCGGGTTTTTTTTTTTTGAAAGATCGGCAGTAGTAGAAGAGAAAACAGAAGTTTGCTCCTCGAGCTGAGTGAGGCTCGCTATAAAGCAAGTAAGGACCCGATAGGACCTCGCAAAACATAGGATACATAAGCCTTAAAGTAAGCACAGAGAAAACATGTAACCAGGTTCTGACAATGCGGATTTGCAGTTGCTGAAAAACCTGGACTAATCCTCCATCTACTAAAGATGGAGGATATACCGCTCACAGGTTCGTTTGAGCCGTGGAAGACCCGGCTCGGCTCGCGGCTCGAGCCGAGCCGGCAAAAAAATTCACATCCAGATCCTTTTTTAAAATAAAATTATGATTAGATTTTTTTTGAAAAAAAATTATGATTAGGTTCTTTTCTCTATTTGCTCGCGTGAGTGTCTGCGGCGTGTCCATATGGTTGGCTAGTTAATCTATATTTCCAGTAGCCTGTTTTGCACCATGCAGCAGACACCTATGACCTTGGAAACCTTCCTGCCTAATTGATCTCAGGATCTCGGTTTTCGGCTTCAGACCTTTTCACCGAGGGGCTTTAGCCTTTGCCATTTTCCGTTTCCTGGGGCTCTCCGGGAGACTTGAAAACACAGTAGACATGATCTCGCTCGCAAGTTCCCCGGTGGTCTTTCTGGATCCTTCCCGCCAGTCTGCACTATAACTGACTCCCCTGACGGGCTGGAAACACCCAGGCATGCCTGTCTCCACTGATATTCCAGTTAGTCCGTATACTTTGTATATTAAATCCTTAAGGATTTCAGCCTTCTCGTAGCATCACGTCGTTTTTTAGCTGGCGTGCTCGCTCCACGCTGCACCACATTGCCTATCATAATACGGTTTAAGTATTTTATCCTCCCCGCTCGGACGCAACGGCCACGTAGCGCGACGTGTGGCGCAGGCGCCCGCTTTTTGGTTAAAAAGGCCCTAGGAATTTTTAAAATTACATACATGTCCTTTTTTGCGAAAAGCCCTTAAAAATTCTCGATTTTTTTTCGCGCAGGCCCTCCGAAAATTTACAAATTACGTCAAAGTCGGCTTTTTTCAAGGAGACCCCCTCGGAAATTTTTAAAATTACATCTAGGTCTGTTTTGGCGCCGGATTTTTTTTTTTGCGAAAAGGCTCCCAGAAATTCCAAAATAACATACAGGTCCTTTTTTTGCTGAAAGACCCCCTAAAAATGTCAAAATTCGTTTTCTTTGACACAGGCTGTCCGAAAATTCCAAATTTCACATCATTTTTTTTTGCGGAAAGGCCCCTAAAAATACGAAATTCTTTTTCTTTCGTGCAGGCCCTTCGAAAATTTTGAAATTACGTCCATGTCCGCTTTCTTCAGAGAAGACCCTCTCGAAAATTTCTGAAATTACATCTAAGTCCGATTTGGCGCCCAATTTTTTGCGTACTGGCCCTCGGATATCCCAAAATTACATCCAGGTCCTTTTTTGTGGAAAGACCCCAGCAAACCCGAAATTCGTTTTTCACGCACAGGCCCTCCAAAAATTCCGAGATTACGTTCGGGTCCACTTTTCCTGTCAGACCCTCTCAGAAATTCCCGAAATTACATCTCGATCCGTTTTTGTGGCGAAAAGGCCCCCCAAAAATTTTAAAATTCCATCTAGGTCCGCTTTTTTTTAGAAGCCTGTCCCGAAAAATTCAGGGATTATATCTAAACCCCTTTTTTTTTCCCGAGAAACCCCCAAAAAAATCTGAAACTTGTTTTTTGTGAACCACGCGATTTTCATCTGCCGGACGCGTAACGGCTGGCGCGGCGTGCACCGTACCCACGCATCTAGTTCTATTACAATGTAACATCTTTCGGATGTATTTTGTGATAGCCATGCAACTTTCCGTGTCAATGTCCGTTATAATTAAGGTTTGCCCAACCTCAATGTTACCTCCCTCCAAATGAAGCAACGTCCATTTTCCCTTTTTTCCAGGCATGCCAGTAGCGACTTCTGAACATGCATACCGTGTAGCTTCTGCAAACCATTTCCCATGCCCTGCAAATGAGGAATTCATGAAAAGCTTAGACTCTGGATTTATGATATGATTCCTACAGTATGCTCCCAGGCTGTAGACGTCCGAGTCCACCTGCTTGGAAGCCCCTACTAGTTTGGCGGAAAACTTTCCTTTCTGTGCTGGTATCATATCGAGCCCTCCTGCCGTGTTCTCGGACCCGTGTGCATGATTCGCGCCGATGGCGTCGCTTTTCGCTGCAAACACGATCATGTATCAGCTTCCCGGACCGAAACCTGACTTCAACCATTTTGTAGTGTCATCCTCCGGTTGTTGACGTATTGAGAGATAAGATTGAAGACATCCTGCATAGATTGGTATCTATTGTTGAAGATCCTTCCATTTCTTTGCTTCCACAGATTCGAGAAGGTGTAAATTAGAATTCTGTCCACTTGTTTGCGCGAGCGCCTCGAAGTGTGTTGTCGGACTAGACTCCACCAATGTGAAGCGTTCCACCATGGTTGCGGTGCGGGCGGATGGAAGTGCAACCAGTAAACCTTCCTCCACACCTGTCTTGAGAAAGGACAGACGAGCAAGAGGTGGGTGGCTGATTCCAGTTCCAAGCGCAGAGAGGGCAGTAGGTACCGTGTGGCCAACCCCTAAATGCCAATCTGTCTACCGTGAGAAGCATGTCCTGGATAAAGAGCCACATGAAGAATTTGCATTTGTTTTTCATGCTCGCCTGCCAGATTACTTTGTAATTGTGATCCAGTATCGTCATGCGGAACTGCACCCTGTATGCAGAGCTAGTTGAGTATTCCTCATTGCTCATCCATTTCCAGAAAATGTCATATGTAGTGTCTGGTTGCAGAACAACCTGTTGAATGGCCTGCCAAAGAAGGAAGAAGTCATGGAGCTGTGCCGCGGTCGTAATCATCCGCAGCGGCCTGAGCCATGATCCATTGTGGAGCTCGTCATAGACTGTTCTCCCCCTTCTCCATACTAACCCGAAACAAAATGGTGCAATGTCCTTTGGTGATGTTCCATTGAGCCAAGGTGATGTCCAGAACTTAGCCGTGCGGCCTTCTCCCAGTATTATGTTGGTGCTTGCATTGAAAAGGATACACTCTGTGTGATCGCACGATATGTCCATCCCCACCCATGGCCTTTGTCGGTCTTTCCATTCGTACCACAACCACCGGACACGCAGCGCCCAACCAAACATCTTGAAACCCTTAATGCCCAACCCCCTATATTTTTTTGACTTGTGTACCTTTCCAATTTACCAAACAATGACCACCTGTACATGATTCATCTCCCCTCCAGATGAAGTTTCTCCTGAGCCTATCCAGATTTTTAATTGCCTATTTGGTTATGGGCAAAACAGAGATGTAGTAGGTGGCTAGGGCAATTAGGACCAAATCTGCTAGAATGAGGCGAGCTGCCCTCGGAAGTAATTTTCCTTTCCAACCTGATAATCTTGCACTAGCTTTATCTATAAGCGACTGCACGTCTATCTTTCTGAACTTTGTTGGACGCAGCGGCAGCCCTAAATACCTGTAGGGGAAGGTCCTCCTCTGGGCCGGGAATCCCTACAAGATATCTTTAGATCTAGTTCGTCGCATCTGATGGGGTAGATTTCTGACTTGTGTATGTTTGTTTGCGGCCCAGTGGGGTCAGTAAAGACCAATAGCGCAGCCTTGATAACCCGGATGTCCTGAGTGATTGGGTTGGCATAGACGGCCACATCGTCGGCGTACAAAGATGTGCGTAGGGTGGCAGACTGAGTGGGTAAAGGTGTGATCATCTCCTCCCTGCTAGCCTTGGCGAAGAGGCGCTGTAGCGGATCAGTGGCCAAGATAAACAACATTGGTGATAACGGGTCTCCCTGTCGAAGGCCTCTTCTATAAACGATTTTTCATCCTAGCATCCCATTGAGGAGGATTTTTTAGGACGAGGAGGCCAGAATTATGGAAATCCAATCTCTCCATCGTTGGTCGAGCCTGATTTTTTTCCAAGAGCTCAATCAAGTATTCCCAGCTGACGAATCAAAAGCCTTGGATATGTCAAGTTTGATGGAGGGACGGAATCCTTTTCCTGTGCAACTCCCTAGCTAGATTGTTGACAGAGGAAATTGTCCTGAATGGATATGTGCTTAATGAATGATGATTGATTGATGGATACTATATCCTGGAGGACTAGCGCCAACTTATTGGCTAGGAGCTTGGAGAAAATATTCCCGACGCTATGGATAAGGCTAATCGGTCTGTAATCCGTAATCCTCATGGGGTCTTGCTTTTTTGGCAGCAACACTGTGTTTGCAGAATTTAGTAGGTGAAAGCTTTGGCCAGCGAGGCTGAATAGCTAGTGAATCGCCGCCAAGAGGTCGTCCTCAATAACTGACCAACATTTCCTGTAGAAGGACCCAATGAAGCTGTCCGATCCTGGTGCCTTGTCGGGAGGTAGTGAAAAGACCACCTTCTTTACCTCCAATTGGAACGGCTCTTCCAACAACCGTAGATCTTTAGGTTGTATGTCTATGGCGTCCCAATTAAGTGTGTGGAGTCCTTGTTTTTTTGCTCCAATCTGAGTGTCGAAAAAACGGAACAACTCTTGATGCTTTTCGTGGTTGTTGTGAAGGAGGCCAATATCTAAGAGGATGGATTGGATATGGTTCTTTCGTCTTCTCGCATTGACTTTCATATGGAAGAACCTAGTACTTGCATCCCCTTCCCTAATGAAAGTCATGCGTGAGCGCTGTCTCAAGCAAATCCTATGTATAGCTGCTAACCCAAGGAGGCAGAGCCTCAGGCTGTTTCGGATAGTCCTCTCTGCTCCAGAGAGTTGTCTTCTCTCATGTGCCTTGTCAAGCTAGAAAATTAGCTCGCTAGCGACAGCAAACAGCAGCCGATGGTCCCCCACCTTCTGTCTACCCCATGCCCTGAGCGCTTTTGCTGTTTTGGCCTGCTTGATATGAAACCTGAGAAGTGCATCCTGAGTTTGAACTGATTTGTCCCATGCTGCATGCACTACCTGGAGGAAGTCCGGCATTTTTGTCCAAAAAGCCTCGAACCTAAACCCGGTGAATCTTTGTTGTGTGACGGCACCATCAAGCAACAATGGGCAATGATCCGACACAAGCGATGATAGCTCCTGCAGGCGTTAGTCAGGAAAGATGAGGTCCCAATCCTTTGAAGCAAAGAATTTGTCTATCCTTGTTAAGGTGGCGTTACACCTGTTGCTCGTCCAAGTAAATTTCCTACCATGCAAACTAATTTCCTTGAGTTCCGCTTTGTCCAGAACTCTCTTGAAAGCTCCCATGATCCTCCTGTTTAGATTACCATTGCTTTTGTCTGCGGCCTGGTAAATCATGTCGTCTTTGTCCCTGTTTTCACATCGCTTATCTGGAAGTGGTCTGCTGGGCAAGCCAACAAAATTCCATCCCTTGTGCCTTAGCGGGGAGGAAACATTAATTAGCTGTGAAGGTACTGCCAAGAAATTGAGCTATGACATTATCATCAATGTGTTGCAACTTTGTCTCCTGCAAGCACACAATGGTCGCTTTTGTATCCCTAACAAGCTCCATGATGACTGACTGCTCTCTGTTAGTAAAAACTTAGGGTTCTTAAGCCATTAAACAACATTAATCAATAGCCAATACTTGAACACCAAAATGTGGAAGAAGATATACCGTTCGGTGAAGCTATTAGCGGTGGATCGGTAGAGGTGGCAGAAGGCTCGATGACAAGGTTGTAGCCGTGGTCACCGACGACGACGAAGAAAGAAGAGGCCGTCGGTAGATGCAGTCGGTCAGCACCGTAGAGATGAGTCTGCAGGAGGGATGACGGCGGTGATGGCCTTCGGGTCAAAGGGCACGACTAAGGATCGGCAATTAGTCTAAATCTTAGGTTTTTCTTTTTGCTTTCTGTGTGATCATGGGATGGATCATGAGAAGCCGGTAAAACCTCTTATATAGCGTGCATTTGATTCGGGACCAAAACCAATCTAGTGGAAAGGGCCTCCGATCATGGCGCATAAGATGGGATCTCATCCCCTTAATTTCGGATCTGTTTGGGATCTCATCCCCTAAAAATCGGAATCCGTTAGCTGGGTGGTTAGCCCAAGATTAATTCCAACATTCTCCCACTTAATCGTAAGGCTAACATAAGTCCACACTTAACAAAACAAAGACACCAAGATAATGCGTTTACAAAGATCAATTAATGCCACTGAAACCCCATCATCCATAGTATACTATTCCATCTCGATAGGATAGCCACTTAAACTTAACGGGAGTCGGTTTATTTTCTTATGGTCTTAGTTTTCCAGGATCAGATTCTGAATTATTATCATAATTAATTCAGAGTCATAGGCTTTCCAATAAACCCATGCTAGCAAAATGTTCTCGAAAGATACTGGGTGGTAAACCATTAGTGAGCGGATCCGCAAGCATAGACTTAGTGCTTATATGCTTAACATTAATAGTTTGATCCTGGATTCTATCTTTCACAACATGATACTTAATGTCAATATGCTTGGCAAGACCACTTGATTTGTTGTTACTCGAATAGAAAATCGCGCTAAATTATCGCAGAATATTGTAAGTGGTTTTGATATGTCACAACCACCATTAGTCCGAATAAAATTCTTAAGCCATACAACTGTCAAGAGCCTCATAACATGCCACAAACTCAGCTTGCATCGTTGAAGATGCCGTAAGGGTTTGTTTGGAGTTTTTCCACAAAATGGCTCCTCCCGCAAGAGTGAAGACATAACCTGACGTGGATTTCTTAGAGTCAACACATCCTGCGAAGTCAGCGTCTGAATAACCCATAACCTCAAGGTCATCGACTTTTATATGTGAGCATGTAGTTCTTAGTGCCCTACAAATAACACAAGACTTTCTTAATGACTCTCCATGGTCCAAACTCGATTAGATTGATATCCGCCAAGCATCCGATTCGAATGCTAAGTCGTATGAGTACATACTTGAGCATACATAATGCTTCCGACACCAAGCGTAAGGAATCGACTTCATTTGATCAATTTCTAATTGATTCCTTGACTTTGAATAAACCAAACTTATCGCCCTTAACAATTGGGGCAAAGGAAGCGTAACGCTTATGCATATTATATCTCTTAAGCACTTTGTCAATGTATGACCTTTGTGATAAGCCTAATACACCTTTGGACCTGTTTCGGTGTATTTCTATGCCCAGAACATAAGAAGTATCACCAAGATCCTTCATGTCAAAATTAGAGGATAGAAATCTCTTGGTTTCATACAGCATATTCTTATTGTTGCTAGCCAATAAGATATCATCCACAAGAGCACTAAAATAATAAATTTGCTCTCTTGAGTCTTAATGTAGATACAATTATCCACCTCATTTTCTTTAAAGCCAAATTTCCTTATTACTTCATCAAACTTAAAGTACCACTGTCTGGACGCTTGTTTTAGTCCATAGATGGATTTCTTAAGGTAACATCCCATTTGTTCCTTGCCTTCCACGACAAAACCTTCCGGTTGAGCCATGTATACTTTTTCATGCAAGTCACCGTTAAGGAATGCAGTTTTTACATCCATCTGATGTAGCTCCAAATCATAATGAGCGACAAGTGCCATGACAATTCTTAATGAGTTTTTCTTAGACATAGGAGAGAAGGTATCAACATAGTCAATCCCCTCTCTCTGTGTAAAACCTTTAGCTACAAGCCTAGCTTTGAATCTTTCAACGTTTCCCTTGGAGTCATGCTTAGTTTTATAGACCCACTTACAGCCTATTACTTTGACTCCATCGTATGTCTACTAAATCCTGCACATCATTAATGCTCATAGATTTCAATTCATCCTCCATGGCCTCTAACCATTTGTCTGAATCTTTATTACTTATGGCTTCTTTAAATGAGATGGGATCATCCACCTTCCCTATATCGTTAACATCTTCATTCATGTACACGACATAGTCACTTGGAATGGCTGATCTTCTAACCCGCTGTGATCTCCTTAAGGTTTCATCAGGTATCACAGATGGTTGTTGAAGTTCTTCATTAATTGCTGATGTAGGTTCATCATCAGGAGCAATATTAGTAATCCCAGAATCATTAGCTAGGGTTACAACACCAGGGTTATCATTTAGAGGTGTCATTATTTGCGGCACATTAATAAAAGTCTCTTGGATTATCGGTGATGGAACATAAGTCCGAATCTCCTCGAGATCTATATTTCTGGCCTTTGAGCTCCCACTGATTTGACCATTCTCCACAAACACAGCATGTCTAGTTTCTACAAATTTAGTATGACGATCTAGGCAGTAAAATCGGTATCCCTTAGATCTATCAGGGTATCCGATAAAATGGCAGCTCACTGTTTTAGAGTCTAATTTCCCAATATGTGGGTTAAAGACTTTAGCTTCAGCAGGACAGCCCCACACTCGTAAGTATTTTAAGCTCGGTTTTCTGCCAGTCCAGATTTCATAAGAGTGTCTTAGGGACTGATTTGCTAGGAACCCGATTAAGTATGTGGGCAGCTGTTTTTAATGCTTCCATCCATAAGGTTACTGATAAACTGGAATAACTGAGCATGCTTTGCACCATATCCATAAGTGTGCGATTTCTTCTTTCAGCTACACCATTTTGCTGAGGTTCACCAGGAGTTGAGTATTGAGCTACTATGCCATTTTCTTGAAGATATTTAGCAAAGGGACCAGGAATTTGTCCATAAGGAGCATGTCTACCATAATATTCTCCTCCTCGATCTGATCGCACCACTTTAATCTTTAGATTGTGCTGATTTTCTATTTCAGCCTTAAATATTTTAAATTTATCGAGCGATTCAGACCGATCACGAATGGGGAAAATATAACCATAACGGGAATAATCATCAGTGAATGTAATGAAAGAATCAAAACCATACACTGATGTCACAGGAAAAGGTCCACAAATATCAGTGTGGATTAATTCTAATATCCCTGTGCTTCGGGTAGCCCCTTTCTTAATTTGTTTTACGTATTTACCCTTAATGCAATCAATGCAGGGGTCTGAGTCTGAGAAATCAAGCGGGTGGAGTATCTCTTCCTTAATGAGACGTTCCATTCTCCCCTTCGAAATGTGGCCTAACCGACAGTGCCACAATTTCGATGAAGTCTCATCATCAATTCTTTTACGCTTATTTATGCCATCACATACATTCATTAACACAGGCGATTCTTTAAGGGAAAGAACATAAAGCTTGTCTCATTTGATAGCAAGACCAACATCATTAGATTTAAACTTTATTATGCATTGGTCGTTCCCAAACTTACAAAGAAAACCTTCATCATCTAATAAAGAAACTGAAATAAGGTTTCTTCTCAAACTAGGAACATAAAGAACATTATTTAGATGAAGTACAAAGCCATTTTTTAATACTAATGGTAAGGTCCCAATGGCTTCAACTTCAGCCTCCTCCCCATTAGCGACTCTAAGGCTTCGCTCCCCCTTTCTTAGCGTCTTCACGGAAAGGAATCCCTGTAAAGAATTTGCAACATGTATAGAGGCACCTGAGTCAATCCACCAAGAATTAGGAGAAAAATCAGCATAAAGAGATTCCTCAATAAAGGTGATTTCATCATTACCCTTCTTCGCGAGCCACTTCAGAAATCCTGGGCAATTTTTCTGAATATGCCCGTCTTTCTTGCAGAAGCGACATACAATATTGTTGGATGAAGAGGGTGTTGCAGGAGCTTTTCCTTTATGCTCCACCTTATTTGACTCAGTTTTGGGAGAGAAATTGAGTTTCTTCTTGGACTTATGGTCTCCCTGGAATTTTCTCTTCTTATTGCCAACAAGATGGACAACGTCCTTCTTATCGACCTTGATCTTTCCTCCTCCCGAACGCACATGGCAATTAATTCGCTCATGGTCCACTTCTCCTTTTGAGTATTGTAATTGATCTTAAAAGGACCAAACTCATAAGGTAAAGAAGTCATTATGAAATGAACCAAAAAGCCTTCTGAAATAGCCATGTCCATTCCTTTAAGCTTGGAAGCCATATCGGTCATCATCATGATATGCTCCCTAACACTGCCCTGTCCCTCATACTTGGAAGTGAGCATTTTCATGATTAATGTACTGGCATAGACTTTTGAGGAGCTTTTGAATTGCTCCTCTACTGAAGCCAGATACATTTTAGCATCTTCGGAGTCGGGGATTGCTCCCCTAATTCCTACTGATATTGTGCTCTTCATTATCATCAAGGACATGCGGTTAGACCGCTCCCATTTCTCTCGCTGATTTCATAGGACTTCTTTAACTCGGAGAAGTTCTCATCATCGATGATGGGAGGAGGGGCAGCCTCACAAAGTGCAAGGTCCAAATCCATTATTCCAAGAGTTATGAGCGCTTTTCCTTCCAGAGGGAAAGTTATTACGTAAAGTCGCTCCATGCTATTTAAGGTACCGCAATGTTTGTAGTGGTCATAGCTGAATAAAATATATACAAATATTAGTAAGCAATTTTAATGTCGGCACAAAATTAACCCTACGTTGGTCCGTTAATAATATGCTAATGATGAGTTCTAATTCATAATCACCGTTGGACAGAATATGAAAAAGAACTTAACTTTTAATTTAAATGGGTATGACTCATGAATATAATCAACTTTGGTCAGAATATATGATTATAAAATTAATCCCAAAACATTATTAAATCTCTAATCAAGATTTCTCGTTGGTTCCATCTTAATTAGAGACAACTTAATTAAATATTTTATCCAGCAATTTACACTCTTAAAACAGTCCAATCATCATATTAAAAGAATAATCAGCATTTAAATTCTGAGAATATGCTGTAAATTAAACTAATCCCACAAATGTCTAATTTCGGGCAAAATACCCCAAACATCAATTCATAAATGAAAACAGGATTTAAAATACATAAGAAATGTCAGAAAAAAAAGGCCCAAAACTTAAATTATTTCAAATCAAAGCACAAACCGCCCACCTTCTTGCGCCCAAAGAATAAGACACAACAGCCTTCCTACACGTGGCCCAACAAGCGACGCTGGCGCCCAGTGGACGCCAAGCGGCCAAGCGCGGAGACGAGGCGACGCGCGAGAAGCGGCGGCGGCGGCCCGTCGGGAGGCGAGGCGACGCCATGAGAAGCGGCGACACCGCAGGGAGGCGAGGCGACGATCACGGATCCGAGCGACGGACGGCTCGGATGGAATCGAGGCGCAACAAAACGCGCAGCGGCAGGGAAAACCCTAACCCTAAACCATTCACCTCCGTCTCTCTGAAAAACGCGCAGCACGGGCGAAGCGAGCGAGAGAGACGACGGCGCACAAGGCCGTTGAAACGGAGGCGAGGCGACCGGCGGGCTAAGGCGCGCGGCTCCCCCCGGCACACGCACAAGACGTGCGGCCAAGACCCGACGCGGCTGAAGGCAGCCAACGGCGTGCGGAGCCGACGCGGACAAGAGCGCGGCAGCGCCGGCGAGAGCGCCAAAAGGTTAGACCGAAACCCCCTTTTTAGACATTAGGTTTTGCTTGATTTGGGGATTTAGGGTTCGGGTTCAAGATGATCCCGATTTGGGGGAAAAAAACTGAGTTTCTAATTGGGGAAAAAACTTTAGAGTTCTTAGATTTCCCGATATCATTTGCTCATCTCCTTCTTGATGCTTAAACCGAAGCCACAAACATGTAAATCTGGGGTTAACCACCACCTGACCGAATCAAGGTCGCATGAGACTTAAACTAATTGGTTCAAGAAAGGCTATCGGTGGCTCTGATACCAAATGTTAGTAAAAACTTAGGGTTCTTAAGCCATTAAACAACATTAATCAATAGCCAATACTTGAACACCAAAATGCGGAAGAAGATATACCGTTCGGTGAAGCCATTAGCGGTGGATCGGTAGAGGTGGCAGAAGGCTCGATGACAAGGTTGTAGCCGTGGTCACCGACGACGACGAAGAAAGAAGAGGCCGTCGGTAGATGCAGTCGGTCAGCACCGTAGAGATGAGTCTGCAGGAGGGATGACGGCGGTGATGGCCTTCGGGTCAAAAGGCACGACTAAGGATCGGCAATTAGTCTAAATCTTAGGTTTTTCTTTTTGCTTTCTGTGTGATCATGGGATGGATCATGAGAAGCCGGCAAAACCTCTTATATAGCGTGCATTTGACTCGGGACCAAAACCAATCTAGTGGAAAGGGCCTCCGATTATGACGCATAAGGTGGGGTCTCATCCCCTTAATTTCGGATCTGTTTGGGATCTCATCCCCTAAAAATCGGAATCCGTTAGCTGGGTGGTTAGCCTAAGATTAATTCCAACACTCTCTTTGCCAGGGAGTTACACCCTCGGACGTTCCAGTTCAACAAACAACAGTCAAGCTGTGACATGCGACCCTGTGGCAGCACACCTTCCCCCAATTATGACCTGTTGCACCTGGAGAATCCTCCTGGGAGTTCTGCCATCCTGCTAACATACTTGCACAATCTGGGCGATACATACAGGCACTAATAGAAGGCCTGCTTAGTCTAGCCTGCTACTGATCTGGTACATATATATTACTCCCGGATCCTTGATTACACTTAGACCGACCTATCGTTGTGGACGGATAAAGGCCTAAAGGCCGAACACAAGAGAAGTACAAGGGGGAGAGACACATAACAGATAACACAACAGGACTGGACCAACGAAGTCCCTTCATGTGGCAGCGATCTCCCATCACGCTACTCTGGATGCTTGAGGCAGATCACTGCCATGGGCCAGACCAGCCAAATCTGCAAAGGCCTCCAGCACGTCTTCAGTCAGCGGCTTGTCGAAGATGCGTAGGTAACGTTGGAGTGCATTTTCATCCATCTTTCCATTCGCAGCAAGCAGCCCCAGTTTTTTAGCTAAGTGGTGTTGCGCTTTTTCTGTCATTGTGAGTCTGGTGGTCATCTTGTTGGCGAGGCACGCACTTCTGGCTCTGCATATGCATGTATTTACGCTCGTAGCCTATATCTGCATCCATAGCCGTTTTTCATTTGTGTGTAGAAAGAGCTACATACCTTACCATATTATATTACTTACACTAAAAAATATCTGCATTATAATCCTGCGTGGAAATACATTGAGAAAATTCGCCACCGTTGTTTCTGGACAATCTTATTTTTCTGCACATAAAGAAACAAAGAAGCCATTGCAATTGCTGAAAAATACTAAACCTGCTAAAGGCACGAACATAGAAGGTAAGTTTTATATATACATATATACATATATATATATATATATATATATATATATATATATATATATATATATATATATATATATATACACACACACATATATACATATACATATATATACATATACATATACACACGGTGGCGCTATTTTACTTCTGAGTGTAGAATAGCTGTTCTGCGCTCTGGTCGGAGAAGTAAATTCCACGCGCTGGCCAAAACGTAGTGAGTTAATGCATTGCAAACAACACTAGTAAATGCAGTATGCTAGTAATTCACGAAATATTTTACTACAGAACAACTGATGAATTTACTGGCGAAGCACATGCAAACCACACCTGAATCCAATTCGGTAGTAAATCACAAATACATTTTACTATAGAACAACAGATTGAATTACTATCGAATTAGTTACTAGTTCATGCGTTAATCAACCCGGCTAGTTATTGCGTATCGTAGTTTGTACATGAATCTGTCTCTTCTTTGTCTTTTTCATATCTTTCAGCTGATATTGATTTTGTTCTTCAAATTTTACAGAGTTGTATAATCTCACTATCCCTATCTATAGTAATTTTTTGAGAATTTTTGAAAATATCTACTTATGATTTTCACGAATAAGAATATAGTTCTGTTTGCTGGACCAGTAGTAAAATATTTGAAAAATCCTCAAAAAATTACCACACGTAGGGGAGTCGAGCTTCTACAATCCTATAAATTTGAAGACCAAACTCAATTGGATTTGGGAGATATAAAAATAATAAAGTGCTAAACAACAGTATATCGTATCTTTTACTATAAAAAAAATAACATTTTACTATGAAAAATTCTCAAAAAATTACCACACGTAGGTGAGGTGTGATTCTACAGTCCTGTAAAATTTGAAGATCAAACTCACTCAGATTTGAAATATATAAAAATAACAAAGTATCAAACAACAACATATACTATATTTTACTATCAAGAAAACTACATTTTACTACCTATTATTCAATGTGTTACTACATGATGTGTAAAACAGACTTATGATGTAAAATTTAAGAAAATCATATGTACAAGTTTTAAAAAAATATTAAAAATTACCATATGTAGGGTAGGTGAGTCTCTATATGTCTACAAAATTTGAAGATCAAACTCAATCGCATTTGAAAGATATGAAATTCACAAAGCACTAAACAGTAAAAAATTACTAGTTAGCCGAATTTATCTTTTACATATCTTTTAGCTGATATTAATTTTGGTCTTTAAATTTTACAAGTTTGTATAATCTCACCTAACCTATATATAGTAATTTTTGAGAATTTTTGAAAATGTGTTCTTATGGTTTTCATGAATAAGAATATAGTCTGTTTGCTGGACCTGCAGTAAAATATTTGAAAATTTCTCAAAAAATTACCACACGTATGGGAGTCTAGCTTCTACAATCTTGTAAATCTGAATACCAAACTCAATCGGATTTGAGAGATATGAAAATAATAAAGTGCCAAACAACAGCATATCGTATCTTTTACTATAAAAAATAACATTTGAATGTGAAAAATTCTCAAAAAAAGTACCACATATAGGGGAGATGTGATTCTACAGCTTTGTAAAATTTGAATACCAAATTCAATCAAATTTGAAAGATATAAAAATAACAAAGTACCAAACAACAACATATACTACCTTTTACTGTTAAGAAAACTACATTTTACTGTCTACTAGTCATGTGCCCGTGCGTTGCAACGAAAACTCAATTTACGACAAAAAATTTGCAAAGAACACTAACTTTAGTTATGTTTCAATAGTAGGAAAAGTTTGTTCCTCCAAAGAGATTTGACTATCGGGTTAAATCCTCTTCCATCTCAACCATTCATGTTAGATCTAACGAATCAAGTACTCTGAAAGAGAACGGACGATCGCAACCAACTCTTAATTAGAATTAGTAGAGAGATATCAATCCTTACTATTGAAGGAGGAGAAAGTTATTGCCTTCCTCTTGCAGGAAGGAGTAGATGAAAGCAGAAGGCAGTGTACGCAGGCGGATAGAAGTTAGGTCTCCCCGACATCTTCGTGATTGGCACATGATTTGGTTGCGTAATTCTTTCCTTTTAATCTATGCATTTCCAGATATGATGATATAGAATTCCCGTATTATGGAATATAGTGAGTATATCCTTCTATCCATGCAGGATATGATGAGAAAATCCTTCCATTTATAAGATATATGAATAACATCCTTCTATAGTAAGAACATGTGAATAAAGATATGCAAATAATATTTCTATTAAAAAAAGATATGATAAAACCTTTCCATCTAAGATATGATTAAATCCTCTTCTATCTCAGTCGTTCATGTCAGATCTAACGAATCAGATACTCTAGAGGAGAACGGATCATTGCCACCAACTCCTAATTAGAAGTAGTAGAGATACTCTGTGTTACTGCATGTTCTATACAACAATCTTATAGTGTAAAATTTATGAAAATTATTTGTACGCGTTTTCAAAAAATATCAAAAAATTAACATATATAAGGTAGGTGAGTTTTGACAACCTTGTAAAATTTGAATGTCAAAATCAATTGCATTTAAAAGATATGAAATTGACAAAGCCCTGAACTGTGAAAAATCACTAGTAAGCCAAATTTGTCTTTTTCATATCTTTCAGATGATATTGATTTTGGTCTTCAAATTTTACATGACTGTATAATCTCACCTGCCCTATCTATGGTAATTTTTTGAGAATTGTTGTGAATAAGAATTTAGTTTTGTTTGTGAGACCTACAGTAAATTATTTGAAAAATTCTCAAAAAATTACCACATGTAGGGTAGCTTCTACAATCATGTAAAATTTGAAGTTAAACTCAATCGGATTTGAGAGATACGAAAATAACAAAGTGCCGAATAACAGCATGTACTATCTTTTACTGTCATAAAAATAACATTTACTGTGAAAAAATCTCAAAAAATTACCACACGACTTAGATTCTACAGCCCTATAAAATTTGAAGACCAAACTCAATTGGATTTGAGAGATATGAAAACAATAAAATACCAAACAGCATCACATACTATCTTTTACTATGAAGAAAATAACATTTTACTTCCTATTACTCATGGTGTTACTATATCCTGTATAAAGCTGTTGTTTAAGACCTTGTTTCAGTATATTAACATCTGATCTAATAGTTCATAACATGTCATTTGTTTGTATAGTAAAAGGCAACATATCCTCCAGTGTTTTCTAAAGTTCATGAAAAATGCATGTACATATTATGAAAAATTCTCAAAAAATCATCATATGCAGAGGATGTGAGATTTTACTATCCTAAAAAAATTTGAAGACCAAAATCATTTTCATTTGAAGGTTATGGCTAAATAATAAAAGAGACAAATTCATGTACAAACAAGAAGTGATATTTATTAGTCATTTACTAATTGATCTTATTGCTTGCTAATTAATGCCACGAAAGTGGGCTCGATCAATATAAAAAACTGTTTGACGCTTAGAATATGCTAATCTACACGTGTGTGTATATGCGCACGCTGCCTTATGACAATCTCACAGATGCATGGATCATTATGAGTATATTTATATGTACTGGAGTACTGGTTCATCCAATAATTTTGCCATATACGAAAGACACTGATCGCCTCCCACCCCACAAAAAAACCTTTTCTTTACAGTTTTTTTGGCGTTTTTTACTGATTCCTGGACGATAACAATACATGAGTAAAAAGTAAAATCAAACCACCAACTGATGCATGCAATGATATCTCGATGCACGACCATAATTATTCGTTACTTATCTCTACTACTTCTAATTACGATTTGATGGTGACGGTCCGTTCTCTATACCCTCTCTTCCTTTCTATTCGCTCAGCTCGCCCCCACCCCTCTTTTCTTCTGTTCGCTCAGTCTTTCCTTCTCGTTCAGCCTTTCCTTCTGTTCGCTCAACCCGCCTCCCACTCGATCCAGATTCCCTCTATTTTGTGAAAATATTACTGATCACATCTCCTTAAAATGAAAGAATTTTATTCATATCTCTTATAAATGAAAGAGTTAACTCATCATATCCCGCTTGGATGGAATGACATACTCACCATATCCCATAACATGAAAATCCTATTTTATTGTGTCTCATTTGGATGGAAATGCAGAGATTAAAAGGCAAGAATTACATAATCAAATCACGTGCCAATCCTGGAGATCACAAGGCACCATATCATAGAGGCTGAGCACTCACACGCTTAGCTGCCCTTTCCTCCACCTATAAAAGGCCACCTTCATCTCTATCATAGAGGATATACGAAGAGACGTAGGAAGAGACAGAGGAGAGGAAGGCTCATACACACAGGAGAGAGAGAGAAAGAAGCAATACAAAAGATTCAAGGGGGCACAAGAAACGATATGGAAGGAGGTCATGGCCATGGCTCTTCTCTCTTTTTTTAAGAAAGCTAAAGCTATGGTTAAATTATGAAGATAGAAAACAAAGTTTAAAGTTATAAGGTATAGAAGACTGCACTCGAGACAAAAGGGAGGAGAAAAAAAAGGAAAAAGACTAAATTCTTTAAAGTTGCCCGTTGTATTATCATGTTGAGGCTTTTTAAAATTATACTAGCATGAATGATTAACTGATAATTTGAAGCACTCTTAAGTAGTTAACAAGTTCGTTTCATACATATTTTTCTCATCAACCAATTTGGCTGTTGGTTTAAAAAACTTTTCTTAATAAGATTGTGTTTGAGAATTTTCATAGTAACACACGGTCACTTAACTAGTTTCCCTCCATATAACTCTGTCACGTGATTATAGATGCACGTCCGAATCACAGTCACATGATTCATGATGCATCAAAGTTGTTTCAATAAATGAAACTTCGCGATAGGAATAGCCGTGAACGTTGTTAACTCTTCCAGCCGTGCTATACGCAGCATATGTATCACAAATTCGCAGATCACTTGAAACTTCATAGCCTGAAGTGAGATCGAAGAAGCTGTGAAACGTGATTTTTTTTTTCATTTAAAATTTAAAAAGGCACTAGAAAGTTCATCGACAATTGCCACGAAGAAACTAGCCAACGTGTTAATTTCTGCCAGGGTCTTATTTGGACCGCTGGAATTCAGTAGAAATCTTATATAAGGGATTACGCCGTTGCTTGTAAATTCCCTTAAGTTTTTTTATATAAATTTTCCTGCCTTTCAGAGATGACATTTTTGTCCCGATACCATGTATGGTTGGCTATAGCTAGCGTGCAATCGGCTTGGATTTGATCGGATATCGTTCTTTTTGTATTTTAAGTCGTATTTTTTGTCGGATTTAGATGCGGATAATACCGGATACAAATACGATACGGATAATATTGGTCACGAATTCGAAGTGAATATAGAGCAGAATCGATACAGTACCGAATATTTTTTTCTCGGATATCGTGCGAAAATAGATACCGCATAAAGCACATATATATAGCACCGATTAATCAATCATATGAGTTCAACATGTAACATGATATTGGAATTTAACAAGTCATTTTATTAATTAATCCAATAAAACTGTAAAAGTATCAAATATTCCTTTATGTTTTGCAAAAGAATACCAGATATTTACATAGGCAAGTGAAAGCATATTCTTGCATGTCAAGCTCTGTTGGTGGTGACACTGGACGGCGGGATGATGGATGGGTCAGCAGCAGGAGGGTGGAGCTGTGAAGGGAGGACCTCGCTTGGGCTATTTGGTTGGGCCCAATTGAAATTGCTAGAATATAGACTGTAAATATCTGCATCCGAATAGAGTTATCCAGAATTATTTGAGAATATCATTGGAATATTCCGATATGATAAAATAGTGATCTCCCAAATCTGAAACCGATGTCGAATCTGACACGATTATCTATGTTCAATTTAAACAGATCCAGCTCATCAAAATCTATCTGATCCGATTACAACCCTACCTACACCTACGATGTCCCAGAATCCATTGAGTTGGCAATGTGCCAACGTGGCTTGGAGTAATCGACGAAATGCCGCTACGGTGTCAAGCGAACCAACAGTTGACCGGAGCGGCCGGCTTTCTTGCCAGATGCCAGTATGCCACCAGAGCAGAGACGGAAGGGGAAGAAAAGTCCCTTTTCCTGTAAAAGCGACCCTCGGGATTCACACGTTCAGTCCCCCGCACGGCGCGGTATATTCCAACTCCACCCCACAAGGCCACAACCCCCGGCGGCAATCCGGTAATTTTGCCACCGCGGTGTCCGCGGGGAAAGAGAGAGAGACGAGCAGCCATGGCAGAAGCAGCGAAGTTTCCCCCCCTCCCACTGGTCTCCGTCTCCGTCACCGCCTATATATACTCCACCCACGCCTCCCCGAGCCCGATCTGTTCCAGTCTTAGACGTGGCGGTTTGACTTTTTGACTCGAGAACCGAAAGCGTCCGTCTCCTCCTCGAGAACCGATTCGCCGCGATTCTTGGAGAAGAATCGAAGGGCGGGCGCCTCGTTGTTGGATTTTTTTTTGTTTCCCAGGGCTCCGATCTAGGAGGTAATCAACCATCTCCGCCGCTGTTCTCGTCGGTGGCTCGGTTTCTTGGAGCTTTGTTTTCGGGGAGATTGAGATTTCGTGGGAGATTTGGTCGAGGCATCGCGGGGGCTGCAGAATTCTGGTGGTTTCAGGTTCAGGTTTAAGCTTGTAGCGGTAAAGGGGGATTTTTTTTCTTGGAGATTTTCGCGCGCTTGTTTGGGTGCCTTGGTCTGATTCACTCTCGTCTCTCGTGTGTGGTCCGTTTTGTTAGTTTTTACGGTTTGATCTGAAGGAAATTGGCTAGGTTGATCGACAAATTGGTGGATTGCTCCCCACTTTCTTGGTATGGCCTCTGATGCGTGCGTTCTGGCCGGAAGCTTGCAGTTTCCTTTAGTTAAAGGCTTTCTGCTGGTTGGCCGTAAACCTGCTTCAGGTAGTTCATAGTGTTGTAGCATGTAGAATGGACATTGATGTGGAGAAGCACCGAATTTGGTGCAAGATCGTGGAGATCCCTGCTTTTTCACTGGGGTTTAGCGATCAGAGTTGTGCTTTTGCTGTATTCGTAATCTAATTGTCCCGGGGAGCCGAATTCCGGATAGATTTAGTTCAGGTGCTGTAGTACAACTTTTCAGTTCTGGACGAGAAGTGGTGAAAAGGAGCTAGCTTTGATTGCCATATACTTTAATCTTGATTTCGTACCTGCAATCCATCTGTGTAGGCAATCTTGTTCTTTTATTTCTGTCCTAGTCCTCGATAGTCTCTCTTGAAGGTGTCGATCTGCGCAGAAAGGTGCAATATTTTAGGATTTTAATATGGATATGTTTGATGTTTAGATTATATTTCTTGGAAAGATGATAGGAGTAGTTTTTTTCATTGGGTATTTTTTTAGGGCCACTTTTGTGGATTTGGAAGTTGCAAAGTCTTCAGATGGCTATGCAATAAACCAACATAACTTCAGAACTAGCATTGTGTTTTAAGGTACTTCTTTAGGAAGGTGGAAGATTTGGTTGCAGATTAGAGAAATTTCCATTTTGTTGGTGTGCCTTTTCTGATTTGGGAATAGTAGTGGTTTCGTGGTCCTTGAATAGTCAATGGAGCCTGAAAGACCTTCCTTGGGCTGATCCGTTAGTTAGTACAGAGCATGCAGATTCCTCTTTGTGGTTGCATTATTGTTGGAATGGCTCGGTTGTCTGTTTGACTAATGTAATTCTATTTTGCATCTACGTTGCTTTAGTTTCAATGGAGAGGTTTTAGCATTGGTTAAGATTCATTATATTTTACACCATGGGTAGATTTTAGTATGCTACATATCATTCTTAGCCGTCTTCTGGTGCTTGGTTACTCTTTGCAATGTTTTGTTGTTCACTTTATCAGTAGAGAAATTGTATTGCTTATCTTTTCATCTTAGAAAAGTTACTGTAGTAGCAATCCACATCAGGTTTCTTGAAAAATCAGAAATGTGAAACATAAGGGAGGGAATGCCAGCTCCTTCGCAGATTTTTAAAACCTTCTGATTTTTCAAATGGTTTTCATTTTATTTTAGCCAATGATCTATTTTTCTTTGAAGGCAAAACTTAATTTCATTTTTTTTGTTTTCAGCTTTCCGAACAACCGAAGTCAACAAGTAGCGCAATGAAGGCACCGTCGCTACTTGTTCAGTGTTTCCCTGGCTTGCTTCCCAGCAAGGCCACTAGTTCTGTGCCGATTGTATCTGAGAGGGATTTGCATCTACCATCGCCAGCTGTTGAAATAATTCCATCAAAGGTACACTTGCTTGATCCTTAATATATGGAACTCCGAATGGATATACCTTTCTGGAGAGGGTCTACTGAACTGTTGATTGGTATTTTTTTGTATTTTTTCATGGATAAACAAATAAAGTATTTATTGAACACTTTTTCAGAGTGCTCATCCTTACAAATATGCTGGAGAGAAGGTCGATGTGCAAGGTCTTGATATTTTCAAGGTGAGCAGCTCTTGCAAAATTGCCTAGTTTTCTTAGTTTTCTGGTTGGCACTAAATTTTGTTTGATTCTGTAAACAATTGTTGAAACATTCAAGTTGTTAATTCTAAATTTCAATGCATTAATATGTTTTCCTTGTGCCTTCAGGGGAAGGTCAGTGTAGCGGATATGATAGCCTTTTCCCCTGTTGAAGTAGCGTCATCAAGACATGATGGTAACCACCTAGTAGATATGCTTGCAAGACTTCTTTCCTCTATGAATGTATTCTGTATGGGGCAATTTATTCATTTTTTTTTTCTTTTTCAGGAACTCTGAAATATTGGGAGAGTTCCATTACTCTTGTCAACATTCTTAAAAATGAGATCTGTGACGGACAGTTGAGCTTCAGGGGCAAGCGAGTTCTAGAGGTAACTTCCCATAAGAAAACTTGCATCTTTGGCTAGTTGTTACAGATTTCATTAAGATATTGCTCTGTACCTTCTTAGTTCTTACTAGGTGTATGCCCTGCTTTTGCTTCCATGGAGCAGAATGTATGCTGGACAATACGGATTCCTGCATAACAGTAGTGTTTGGTACTTTAGGTTATTTTGAGGTTTTTGAGGGAAAAGTTATTTGAGCATGATATATTGATATCTATCTGCCAAAGAAGCTGCCAAGTTAGTTGCCGATTAGGGTTTGTTTGGGGGAGCTGTAGCTTTTTTGAAAAGCTGTTTTTTAGTTTTCTGGGCTGAAAAGCAGCTGTATCTTTTTACAATAGACCATTTGACAAAATGCTAATTTCGCTCAGTAATAAGCTGTAAAAACAGGTCTAGCCCGGCTTTTAGCTTTTGCTAGTTATACTTTAATACTGTTCACCAAAATTCAGTCCTAGACTCTCAGCATGGATTTTTTTTTAAAAAAAATCTTAATTCCTTCATAAATTATTAATTTCTTTTGACAATTGGTGCAGCTTGGATGTGGATCTGGTCTGGCTGGGATTTTTGCCTGCTTGAAGGTATGTTCATTTTTCCATTGCTTATGATGTTTATCTAATATCAGAGAATGTTTATTTCAAAATAGATTTACAATTCTCTTCTTTTTTGGAAACTATGTGCCTTTGCTTTTTATTGTCATATGTCTACCGAAGTACCAGTGACTGATTATTTGCTTAAATTCTACTACAGGGTGCATCTACAGTTCATTTTCAGGACACAAATGCAGAAACCATAAGGTGCAGAACAATACCCAATGTTCTTGCAAATCTTGAGCAGGCTCGGGACAGGCAGAACAGACCATCAGAGAGCCCTGTTACACCATCTCGTCAGCTGTTAGCTCCCAATGTCCATTTCTATACTGGGGAATGGGAGGAGCTACCCACAATTCTCTCAGTTGTGCAGCCACCTGCTCTGCCAACAAACCTTAGCTTCTCTGAGGATGATTTTATGGATGGCTGCAGTAGCCATGATGGGAGCAGTATGGTTGGTCATGACTATTGCCCCAGGCGATCCAGGAAGCTATCTGGTAGCCGTGCATGGGAAAGGGCTAGTGAGACAGACCAAGCAGATGGAGGCTACGATGTAATTTTGATTTCTGAGGTTCCATATGCTGTGAACTCTTTAAAGAAGCTCTATGCCCTTATCACAAAGGTGAGTTCCTCACTCCTAATTGCCTCGTCGGCTTTTCATGCGTCATATATTTCCCCATACATCTAGCTGAAATTGTGATGAAGCACAAAATTTGAAGCTTCGTAGCTTCCTCCATTGATCAGGACAATAGAGTAATTTTCTGCTTGGTGTTTTTAAATGTTTAATGACACTATTGAACAAACACAAGTGCTTATATGAAGCAACAGCAGTTTCTACAATAACAGTGTTTTATTCTTAAATGGTGATTTCTCTTGGAGTTTTTAACTGTGCACGTTACTCTTGCAGTGCCTACGCCCCCCATATGGAGTTCTGTATCTGGCTTCAAAGAAGAACTTGGTCAGTTCCAACGGCGGCGCAAGGCAGCTTAGAGCTTTGATGGAGGAGGAAGGTGTTCTTGGCGGCCACTTTTTAACTGAGGTGTCTGACCGGGAGATATGGAAGTTCTTTTTCAAGTAAATGAGCAAATCGAGGAATGAGAAGATGAGTCCTGGCCTCATACACAATCTTTTGATGTCTACTCGCAGCGCTGTACATACCGATACCGTGAAGCCTAGTTCCGTTAATTCTTTGGTAGTATGTTCAAAATATGTCTCAGTTGTTGAGCTTGCAAATGTGTTGGAATTTTTACCCTTTTGTAGATCTCCTATATCGTGCTGTTAACTACAGAAATCAATTGTATTGAGATTTGTATACCGAATCTATGGTGATGGCATTCCAGTCACAGCATGATATCACAGATATTTACAGATTGTTAGTGCTTGCTTGTGCATCTCCCTTGAATCATGTACCTTGCCAAATCATCTTTTACCTGTTCAGATTTGAGCTAACAAACAAACAGGACCAAAGCACCTAGCTTTCTGATGGTATATCCATTCTTTAGAAAATCCTTAGATCCTGTTTAGAGCACAGGATTTCTGAAGAAAAAATCGGTCCGATTTATGCAAAACTCTCTTGTATGTAAATGTAGATATTAAACACGAAATCTATCAACCTGATTAACACTACTAGCTAGATTGTCAGGATTACAAATTCAATTTCTCCACGCATTGCACACGCCAGAAAAAGCCAAAGCCCAAAATGGCTAGCACTGTCTCTAATGTGGGCTGTAGCATAGCCAGTGTTTTGGATTTCGGTTTCGGATAAAATACCGTTCATGCCCGGAAAACGAAATTTCGGCGAAATTCGGTAATTTCGGACAAATCTCGTTCGGAAATTCAAATCCAAATTTTGAATCCGGTTTTTTCTATCGGAAATGCGAATTTCGCGAGAATTGGCGAGATCTCGCCGAAATGGCGAAATTTCGGCCAGATTGACAAGCCCAAAATTGGTCCAAAAGATGGAGAAAAATTTGAATTTTTTGGAGAGTTCGATGTATTATTAATGTTGTCATAAAATTTCAGATTTTTTGAATCATGTAAATTTTTTAAAATTGAAACATTGGTACTGTCGTAATGAAACGCTCGTCGGCAATTTTGAACCGAATGAAAAATGGGACAAAGCATGTTATAAATATTTGAAATTTTAATAGCATGATTCGACATGTGAATAATGTTGTCATAAAATTTTCATGAGTCTATGAAGCTTGAGAAATTTTTAAAAATTGGGAATTCGGGTATCGTCGTGAAGTATGAAATTGGGAATTGGGTATACCTACTAATCTTATTGTATATGGAAATCTTATTGTATATTGAAATCTTATTCATATGACCTACATTGATCCTACTTGTGTTTTGAAAAGGTTTTATCAAAATATCACATTTAGGGGGAGCCAAGTTTGCTACATGTGCAAATTTCGTCCCTGTTTCTTCTATATGTTTTCTTGAAAAGGTTCATCGAAAATGTCTTATAACCATTAGAATTAAATTTCTCATAATTCTACTGACCACTTGAATTCTTTGTCCGAAGTTTTTATTTCTACGGGACTAGTTAGCGATACTAGTCAATTCACGCGGACTAGTTAGCGATACTAGTCGATTCACGCCGATCGAAAGCTTTGCGTGGGACCACTTCCAAGTGGTCCGGCGTGAACTGATGTTTATCCTATTTCTGATTTTTATTTTTAAAACATAACAAATGATGTTAAAATATTTTCATAAATTTTATGTATTATCCTACATATCTTATGATACTCCCATAAATTTTTCATAGCATGAAAATGCATTCTCAATTTTTAAAATTCGAGAGTGTTTCACTGAAATGCCAAAAAGTCTAAAAATAAACTTTTTCAAACATTATCATTGAAGATCACTTCGAGAACTTATTGATATAATTCGATCAGATCCGCCAAAAATTCAAATTCGGTTTAAAATTCCAAAATCTCGCGGTTTTTGAAATCTCATGAAAAAATAAAAAACCCGAAATATACTGTAGCAATTTCAAATTTTTTTCGAATTTTTACATCTGACCGGTCTATACAAACTCGCTGGGTCCGAAATCTGAGATTTCGGCGAGATTTCGCCGAATTTCGGCGGTTTTTGTAACCTTGAGCATAGCCGCCGGTTCACTTCTGACGTGTACAGTTGTACTCATCCGAAGTCGCTCACAAAAATCTCGCCGCCTCTGCAGAAGTGCAGAGTCGACAACAACAACAACAACCCCCCCCCCCCCTCTTAGTCCACGTCAAAGCCACAACACTAAATACATCTGATCTGATCGACAGTTCGGAATCGTCTGCCCCTGGGGTCAAGCCGCCGCCGCGTCCATTTGGTTAGGCGCGGGCCGCGCTGCCTCCGCAGCCCGCGCTCGGTGCGGTGGCTGGGATCGCGCGCTCTCGAAGATGGGGCACAGCGCCAGGAAGAAGAAGAAGAGGGGCGGCGCCGGGCGCAAGGCGGCCAAGGACCACGCCGCGCAGCTCGAAGGCGACCAGACCGCGCTCAGTGACGAGCTCACCGCCCTGTAAGCCCCCCCCCCCCCCTCCCCGCGCGTCGCTTGGTAAATTTCGGCCGGCGATTCGGTTGCTGTGCGGCTGCTCCGCGTTTCGAATGCGGCAATCTGCGAACCCGATGCTGTTGGGCGGTTTGTCACTTGGTAGTGTGCGATGCGTGCGTCGAGTTAATCCGTGGCAGTGTCGAGCTTTCGATTTTCGCGAGACGTGTGAGATACTGATATGTGTTCCCGTTGCTGTACGGGATTCCGGAGTTGTATTGGTTCATCGTATTATTTGCCGTATTTTGTTGTTTTTTGAATTGGATTTGCCTTACCGATAGCGATAGGTGGTTTACACTCCTCACTGATGATCTCGTGCTGTGTAATCCCCCGGTTAGTCACTATTCTGAGGTCTTCTCGCATTGTCTTATGTGTCAATGTTAGCACTCTTCGTTTTGGAGATCTCAAATCTGCGGTTCTTGTAGAGTATTGCTGATTGTATACTGTTAGCTGTCAAGTAGGTCGTAATAGTATCGTTTAGTTGTTCAGTGCGGAGGAGTACATGGTGGCATGGCGCTGAACCTGCAGGCGCCCCACATTTTGTCACTTGCCAGCTCTACTCGTGTTCGCTGTAGCTTACTTTTAACAATTGCTCCTAGTGTTACTGTTTTTTCATTGCTGATTGCTAGATTTGAACTATGGAGTATGGAGTATTACCGAATACTTCTGTTTGAACTAGGGGTTTGTCTTTTGTCTGCATGGCCACTGATCAAAGGGAAACAGGTTGTCTTGGGTCTTAATTTAGAATTTCAGTCGGGACTGTGTTACTTGCTTAATAAGACGAGTACTAATCACTCACTTTGCAAAATGTCAAAACAAAGCGCTTAATTTTTTTTTAAAAGTTGTCTTCTTGTTTTTTCCTTCTTTTTAATTTGTATGATCTTAATGACACCTTTTGGTACATCAATTAGGGCTTCAATTTTTCTTGAGGACTTCAAAGTAACATCAGAATCACCTCACACCCGATTTAGGATATGTATCAGGTATTTCTAATGTGAGCTCAAGCATACTCCTAAATGTACACTACACATTTTACCAACTAAAATTTCTATGTCAATGAATAATGTAAACAGGCCTTACTCTGATGGCATGGGCTTTGGAGATTCAAATGTTTCAGCTATTCTTGATGTACTGTAAGTCTGTTTTGTTTAAGCAGTTACCCATAGTTGTTTGCGCTATTTGACATCCA
Organism: Otatea glauca; assembly: GCA_036346275.1. Taxonomy (NCBI): domain Eukaryota; kingdom Viridiplantae; phylum Streptophyta; class Magnoliopsida; order Poales; family Poaceae; genus Otatea; species Otatea glauca. The sequence continues at coordinate 36,894,540 of CM070717.1, forward strand.
CCTTTTGATTACAATATAGTTGCTTTCCTGGTTACCCCCACAAGTGCCCAAAGTTGCGGATCATACCTGAAAAAAACTTGTCTAAAGAAGATGCTGATCGGCTACTTTCCCTTCTTGTTGACCAGGTATATCTGACTTCATTACCTATCACTTTTTGTTGAATCTTTTCCAGAGAGACTAGTTGAATGCCTGTACGTTGCATTGGATAAAAAAAAGTCAGAACTACAACAAAGATGGGAACCAATTTTAGGGGGAGAGGGACGAGGAGCTCAAGAGATAAGGTCTTGTTTGCTTTAGATGGTGATAGGGTTTGCTTAGGAGTTTGTTAGGGCAAGCGATTTTATCTGGTTTTTGCTGTTTTTTCCGTGATTTTTTTTGGGAGGTGGAGGTTGTCAGGGCCCAAAGGAAATCCGAATTCTATTCTGGATTTAGATCGAAGTTTCCGATGAAACTTGGGATACGAAGCAAGAAACTACGAGAGGAACCCTAACAAACTAAGGAGACTAAAATGTAAGGAATCCCAAGATTGATTCCTTTTTCCATTCACCATGCTTTTTAAGTTCAGCTGATTACAAAAGTGATGACAAAGTAGTAAAGAATAACTCGTCTTTCAGTAACAGCAGAGTTCGCGTAAGAAAACGACAATAAACAGGTAAACAGTAACTTGAAGTAAAATTCTAAGTCTCTATCCACCGTCAGATAACACTTCTGATTTCATCTTCTAATCCCGGCCATTGGATGACACTTAATGGAATTCGTCGAATGTCTGGTCTTCAGGTTGACTTTCCCTGTGTTTCTTCTTCCTTCAGCAAATCGGATTAGAAATTTTCAGAAACCTGACAATTTCCCCCTCGTTAAGCCAGTCCTTGTCCTCAAGGCTGAAATTCCGGGGATGTGCTTTGAATGAAAGTGACATCCACCCAAGTAGCGTCAGCTTGCGACAGGTTTGCCCAGGGTATCAACCATTGAAAAACAGCGACACCTTTCCTTGGAACAATCCGGCGATCCAAAACAGCACAGGGTTCGGTTTTGATCAATTGACATACTGGACACTCTTTAACAAAGAACTCCACTTGCCTTTTCATTTTGGGCCAGTAAAAGACTTTCTTGATTCGATAATGAATGGCTCTTACTCCTGAATACCCTCCTATAGCAGGTTGATGGAAGCTCTCAATAAGCTCCTTCCTGAGATCATTCCCTTCTCCTACATAAATCTTCCCTTTCTTCCTTAAAATGTCAGATTCCAATGTATACTTCCCATTTGGACTTGGTTGTTCTTGTAGCTCCTTTTGAATCCTGCCGACTTGAGGATCATCAGTGTAACTGTTCTTTACTTCTTGGATCCATTCTGGCACTACATATGAGATTGCCATACACAGATTTTTCTCTTCAGGTGGCTGATCTTTCCTAGATAAAGCATCAGCAGCCTTGTTCTCCTTGCCCTTTTTGTATTCAATTATGTAATCAAACTCTAAAAGTTTCAACATTAACTTGTGTTGGATGCCATCCACTAGTTTTTGAGTAGTGATGAACTTGAGACTTTTCTGGTCAGTTTTGATGATTACTGTGTTTCCCAACAAATAATGTCGCCATCTTTTCAAAGATTTCAGTATGGCCATTGCCTCCTTGTCGTAGATGGATTTACTTAGCCTTACTAAAATAAGCAATGGGCCGGCCTAATTGCATCAACACGGCTCCAATTCCTGTGCCACTTGCATCGGTTTCCAATTGAAAAGGTTTGCTGAAATTGGGTAAAGCCAATACTGGACAAGTGGTCATAATAGTTTTGAGCTTTGTAAAAGCATCAGTCTGCTCCTTTCCCCAACAAAACTTGTCTTTCTTTAGCATATCAAAAAGTGGTCGGCAGATGTGCCCACAACCTAGTACAAATCTTCGATAATATCTTGTTAATCCGAGAAACCCTCTCAGTTTAGTACTGCTGTCCGGTTGTGGCCAGTTGAGCACATCGGCAATTTTCTTCGGGTCAGTCGACACCCCCTCTGCACTGATAACATGCTCCAGATATTCTATCTTGGATACTACGAAAGTGCACTTACTTCTCTTGGCCACCAATTGATTCTTTTGTAACAACTGCAAGGCAATCTCTAGATGCTCTTGATGGTGACTGAGGTTATTGCTGTAAATTAGTATGTCATCAAAGAACACCAGTATAAATTTCCTCAAGTGATCAGCGAAAATTTGATTCATTAGGGCTTGGAAAGTTGGAGGGGCATTGCATAACCCGAATGGCATTACAGTATATTCATAATAATCAAGATGCATTCTGAAAGCAGTTTTAGGAATGTCTTCTTCTCTCATCTGAATCTGGTGATATCCCAACTGTAAGTCCAGTTTAGAGAAGACAGTAGCCCCATACAACTCGTCAAGCAAGTCCTCAATAACAGGCATGGAAAATTTATTCTTGATAGTGATGGAATTGAGCTGCCGAAAATCTACACACATTCTCCATCCTCCTTTTTTTCTGACCATCACAACGGGAGAGGGATACGGACTGGTACTTGGCCGAATTTCACCATTTTTCAGCAGATTTTTGATAATGTCCTCTAGAGCGTCTATCTGATAATGGGGTACTCGGTAAGGTCTGAGGTTAGGTGGTTGGCCTCCTGGTTTCAGGTGTATCACATGATCACAATCCCTTTTCGGTGGCAATTCTATTTTATCTTCAAAAACCTTTGAGTATCTGTCAAGGAGTTGTTCAATCTCAGCAGGTAACTGTTTCTCATTGCTTCCAGTTTCAAAACCCGCATGAGTATCTTGCTTCAGTAGGTTAATTTGGATGAAACACCCCTTTACTCCTTTACCTACCATTTTCTGGAACTGATCTGCAGTAATACTACACTCTAGAGGAGGTTGGGTATAATCCTGAAACTGAATGAGATTACCTTCCTTTTGAATGGTTAATGTCTTTTCCTTGAGATCCAAAATAATTGGACTGTGTTCATAGATCCAATCTGCTCCAAAAATTATATCACAATTGCCCAATTTGAATAGTTTGAAACTAGATACAAATGGTGTGCTTTGAATATCATACTGGAGATGATCCACTTTCGCAGCTGATTTGAGTTCTCCTCCACCTGCTATGGTCACTCTTTTCTCTGGCATAGCATTCAGGTCATAGCTGTTGTTCACAGCATACTCATGATCCATGAAGGAATCAGTACTCCCACTATCCACTAAGGCCACTGTTCTCTGTCTGCCAATGCGCACAATTAAAGCAAAAGTGACTGGTCCTGTACTCCCCCATGTATGGCTTGAGCTGATTTTTGCATCAGTTGTTCTTCAGTTGTATTTGTTTCAAGTACGTTAGGGCTCCCTGGTGCAGTGATATACCCAGGCTCAGCTACCACTTCGTGTCCCTCATCACTCTCATCATCCACTTCTTCTTGCAGTAAGATGGCATGCAAAACTTTCCTTACTTTGCATTGAAGATGATGGCCAGGAGTCCAGGTTTCTTTACAATGCCAGCATAACCTATCCTTCCTGTCTGCTGTATTTCCTTTCTGATTCTCAGGGTTAGCCACATTAACATTCTTTTGAACAATGTTCTTTTGCCCATTAGAAGTCGGTTTGTATTTAGAGCTCCTTGCACTATGACTGTTTTTCTTTGCCCAAACTGCCTTCTCCCCTCGTTTGGCATACCAGTATGCTTCTGAAAACCTGTCACACACAATAGCAATAAACTGTGCCCAATTCAAATGCTGCCATGATATACCTGTTCCTTTAAACCAAGTCTCTGCTCTACCTGTCAAATGGCCCGAAGCAAGATTCACCCATTGATCCCCTGGGGTACCTGCCATTTCAAAGAACTTTTCACATAATTCCACCCATCCCAAAGGATTATCTCCATCAAATAAAGTCAATTCCAATTTGGGTCCTTTGAGCACCGCTTCTGCATAATGATGAGCTTGATGGCTATCTCCTATGTACACATTTCTTTGTGCATCCAGAAGGTGAACCCCTGACTGATGAATACCCTGTGACAGTGCTATTCGGTTGTTTGCAGCTCCAGGTGAAAATTTTTGTCCAGAAATAGGGTGATGATAGATTGGCATATGTGAAGGATACACCCACTGACCCTGACCTACTTGCTGATAAGGACTTGTGCTAAAAGCAAAGCTAGGTCCATTCTGGGTTGACACCATCTGAGGATTTACATTGGAAGAGATCCCAGGCATTCCCAAACCTCCAAAATCTCTGAGATTGGCTTGTGATGAGGTCCTAATAGCTGGAGTATATACTGGTATATTACTAATAGGGATAACCTGCTGCTCCACAAACAAAGGTGCATTCAAGTTAAACTGAGGTAGATTTGTCGACATCACCTGATGACTTGGGATCGGCTGCCCTTGAGTACCCCTGTTTCCATCCCTGTATAAACACTGGAACTCCCTCTTGCATTCCCCATCTGCCATGGCCGCCCCATCAGAAGTGCCTTGATCTCCACCACATCAGATCTGAGAACCTCCAAATCTGCAAGCCGCTCCTTGATCTTTTCAATCTCAACTCGAGTATCCATCTCTCTAACTTCTTCTGGAACACTCTCCTGGGATTGAAGCCCTGCCGACATTAGCTTCCGTGACTGCAGGGATTTTACGGTTGCCCAACCATAGATCTTTATCCTTCAAACAACTCGCCAAGAACGACTTGCTTTGATACCAATTTGTCAGAGCCCAAAGGAAATCCGAATTCTATTCTGGATTTAGATCGAAGTTTCCGATGAAACTTGGGATACGAAGCAAGAAACTACGAGAGGAACCCTAACAAACTAAGGAGACTAAAGTGTAAGGAATCCCAAGATTGATTCCTTTTTCCATTCACCATGCTTTTTAAGTTCAGCTGATTACAAAAGTGATGACAAAGCAGTAAAGAATAACTCGTCTTTCAGTAACAGCAGAGTTCGCATAAGAAAACGACAATAAACAGGTAAACAGTAACTTGAAGTAAAATTCTAAGTCTCTATCCACCGTCAGATAACACTTCTGATTTCATCTTCTAATCCCAGCCATTGGATGACAATGGAATTCGTCGAATGTCTGGTCTTCAGTCTGACTTTCCCTGTGTTTCTTCTTCCTTCAGCAAATCAGATTAGAAATTTTCAGAAACCTGACAGAGGTGGACGAACACATCACTCATTCACCAACTTTGTCTCTTTAAGTAGTAAAGACTAAAGATTAGCAGTATTATCATCAATAAACACAAGAAGCGTCATTCAAGTTTGTGGGTTTCAGGTCATATTGCTATTTGGCTTGCCTGTAGATATATTTTTCATTTAACTGTGTTAGTATTGGAACTGTCATGCTGCAAATTATAAGAACATAGCTGGCTCTGCATGTGCACCCTTTTGTTAGGTGTTTGCGTTCAAACAGTAAAGCATCTTCTGCCCCTATCTGGGCAAGTACTAGAGTAGTATATCTTTTTTGTTGTCCATAACTGAAATAATTGTTCAATTATTACACTTCACATTCGATAAAAAAGCTGAGTACCCTACAGTAGTATGTTGTCAAGAAAATTTATATAACGTATTTTGTTAAGCATTCTACTATTCATATTGCAAAGTTAACATTTACATTTCAGGAGTATCTTATTAAATTCAACTTTAGCTTATCTGTCAACAATGCCAAATGTGATGATTACCTTTTCCCCTCTATGTTTTGGTGTGAATAGGTTAAGCACCTGTGACTCATCCATTGGTGTTTGTTTTTAGGCAAATATTTATTCTCGAGAAGGGCGTGTTATGATTTTCAATTTGGTAGAGGCTGCTCAAGAGTTCATGTCAGAAATTGCTCCAGTTAATGATTCAGCAAGCACTGTAAGTCAATTTCTTCATGGCATCTGATAGAATGTATAACATGATTTTTTTCTCTGTTTTCAGTGTGTGGATAGTGAAATTAAGGATGCATTGTTCTTTTTGCCATTACAAACTTTTTGTTTTGTCAAGAATTTATCCTTTGTGCTGAGCCTTTTTCATTGACCTATGACTCCATGATATCCTTTCTCCTAGTGCTCCTTGCATGCTTGAGAAAGTGGACCACTTGGATTTTCTGGTTTAGTGCTATCGAGTTAGCTAAAGCTGCATTTTGACCTGGGCTTATAAGTTTTATGGCACCTTCACTGGTTGATTTAGTACAAATTTTTTTATTTGGTACAATTTTACTCTTTACTCACAAATTTATTCAGCTAATATCATTATGGTTACTTGGCAGTTGGTACACCATTTTTATGATATATATTGTGAACTGTGAAGAACCTTGTGGTACTGGTAATGCTCTGTTAAACAATGTGTAAAACTTGGCCTCATGCAATAGCTTAGCACTATTAGTTACTTGGTTACTACAATTGTATTTTCTAATCTATTACCTCTGCACCACATTGCAACTTGGAATAACTGGGCCTACGATTTCATATATGCACCAGATTACTTGTCCTTCATTTTCATCAGTGGATAAATTTTATTTTGTATTGTATTTTGTTCCCGAGCTTTAGTGTGAAGAACATATCTTAGGAGGCTTATATCTTGTATTGTAGGCTCCTTGGTTGGATTCGAGCACAATACAACAAGCAACCGATGTAGATGTGAAAGTTAGGCATGAAAGTGGTCCTTACCCTGGAATCTCTTACATATATAACTCATTCGATCTATATAGTCAATTATATGATGATAGTAGTTGGGGCGGGCAAGGTCCTGATCCGACAACTGATAGTGCCAGGAAAAATATTGGATCTCAAGTCAAATCCAGTGTTAGAAGCAAGAGGAAAACAGTCATCGAAAAATCCCGTGTTTCAGCTGATAAAGTTAATGCTGCAAAAAGCTCATCTCAGGATAATGCAGAACAGCAACATGTCACAAAACATGGTGTTATACAGGAGGCAGTTCCAAATTTACGTGTTGTTGCAGAAGAAACTGACAATGACAGCAAGACTTTGTCTACAAGCAACGGAGGAAATACGTCAGATACTCCAGCAAGGAGTTTCAGCAGTGTACATGAACCTGAGGTAATAAAACAGAACTCCTATAGGTTCTCAGTGCTTATTGTTTTTCTTGAATACACTATGGCATCGCATTTGTATGAATTTACATAAAAAGGAGTTAACCTAGCATTGCTTGAAAGATAGTCTGATTCAAGGAATGCTGTTATAGAAGAACCGAAAAATGTATATTAATGTGTAATAACATGAGATTCTTGAAGGAACTGTTTATGATCTGAGTTACATGTGAGTTTTGAGTGCTTTTTTGACAAGACTTGGTGCTTGTCCTATTTTTTCCTCATGGCTTTGAATTCTTTGTTATAATGTCTAGTTATAATGGTTTTGCGCAAATAGTTATGTTCTGCTTTGCGTCTTAATTCCTGTTTCTGGTATTTTAGATTTGTTTGTGTTTAGTCATTTGATTGATTGCACTGGTATACATCTTTTATCCAGTGTCAACTTTTGTTCCTGAAAACCTGAAATGTATATGTGATGGATTGCTAGAAGTGGATTGTTCATGCGGTTTGGTACATATGCACTTTACTGATTGTATAATTTTCTTGTTGTATCGGCAACTTGGCATGTGTTAATGGCACTGTGACCTATTTTTCTGTGCAGATTACACCATATAATTGAAACTTCTGTTCCTGCTTTACGTTTTAGAATATGTTCCTGCTTACTTCTGAGTAGTCACATCTACAATTGATTTAAGTAAAAAAGATAGATGACTCATACAGCACACTTAATCTGACTTCATATTGTCAATATTGGTAGGATTCTGACCTTGTAGACGAAGTTTGGAATGATGAAGATTGTGGTTCAAACTCTGGCTCTTCATCATATGTTTCAGACATGTTTGATGATGCGTCCCGAAATAAGAAAAGGGATTTAATTATGGTATTCTTTTTCAGATATGTTTGTTCAAATAAGATTTTCTCCTTAAATAGTGAATCATGTTTGGTGTCTTATATAGGTACACTTGCTTCGGCTAGCCTGTGCATCAAAAGATTCTCTTTCATCTGCTTTGCCAGCAATATCATCGGAGTTATGCAACATAGGGGTGTGGCCATCTAGTATTGTTATTATGTTTCCTCTTCTATTTTTCTTTGTCACCATTCTCAATTGAATGATCTACATAATTTTTGTTAACCAGGTTCTTTCTGAATGGGCTAAAGATTTAGTTTCTGAATCTCCTCCTGTTTTTGGGGAAACTTTTGGTCATTTTTTCGGGCAACAAATGGTAAGCCACACCTGATAATGCTGTTAATTCGTGATTTACTTCAACCAATGCAGATATATTGTTGATCATCTCTACTTGTTACTTGGCTTTCTGATGACATTAAATAGATCTCTTCAGAGTGCTCTCTATTTTGGAGAGCTGATAATTCATCATCTAGGCCAAATTCCCGTTATCTGAATGATTTTGAAGAGCTTCGCTCACTTGGTGAGTATCTTATGTCCATTTGATAGTTATTAGTGTACTATTTTAGGGCTTATCAGTTATCACGTCTCTGAAGAATTTGGATGTTGGGATTTGTCTCAGCTAGTGCCTTCTGTTTTATACAAATGAAGTTATACTACATTACTACTTGATACTTTTTGAAAAGTTCCAAACTAGATCTAGATCAAAAAGAATTCACAAAAGGTTCTGCTGGTCATTATGCTTGGTTATTGTACTGGTCATTATGCTTGGTTATTGTAGGCCTTCTGGCAGTAGCTCCTGGCCCCATGTTAGCCCTCTTGTTCAATCATTGAACCAGTTTGGTTTTGGCTTGTTTTCGTTTGATATGGCAAGTAAAATAGTCACCTAAAGATATTTGATAATTTTACAGGTTATGCATTGGTGCTGTTTTATATCTGCAAATTTTGTTCATTGTAGAATAGAATAGTATATGTTAACATGACTTCTAACTTCTAAGACATCATCTGTGACAGGTCAAGGGGGCTTTGGACGTGTTGCATTATGCAAAAACAAGCTAGATGGACGCCAATATGCTGTAAAGAAGATACGCCTGAAGGATAGAAGTCCTCAAGTGAATGAAAAGATTCTGAGGTTTGTATAACTCCAATCTTGTTTTAATTGAAATGTGCTCTGGCTTTATGATGTTGTTCTATCCTTTTGTGTACATGTTTGGAAATCGCATGTGGTGTAAGCAGTGTAATGATAAGCGCTTGTACTTTATAACAGTCAAGCCTGTGTTTGTTTGCTAATTGGTGCATCTTTTACTTGTGTATCTATATTGTTGACTTAAGCCAATCAATTTCACAATACGTCATTGTTTCATTGAAATAAACTGTTGAAAAAATCTTCTACAGTGTGAGTTCTAGGCTTCTAGTCTGTTAAGGGATAATTCATACTATACCACTTCAAAGATTGGCATTTCAGGAAATATCACTCGTTGTCACATGTCATTGAGATAACGAGTGATATTTTCTGAAGTGCCAACGAATGGAGTGGTATAGTATGAATTATCCCTTTTGATAATAGTATATACTATGTAGTTCTCAGCAGTGTCTTTTCTGAAACATACACTGCAAGTCCATGTAGCTGTAGATGCACTAATACTATGTAAGTTCATGTCACTTTCTAATGTTGATAATTAGCCAGTAACTTAGTAATTGTTATGTTTGATATGCTATTATTTAAAGAACTTCAGCATTGCGACTCCCTATTAGATTCTATGAGCTGTCATAATTGGTGTCAAATTTATATAGTTAGTATTTAGTATAGTTGTATTATTTCAATGAGCTTTGTGTGTGTGCGCGCGCGCGCTTTGAGTGTTTCTATCTAGGAGTTTTTGTCAGCACTTCTGCTATGCTTTTTTGATGTATGTCACTAATATTTTGACAAGGTTCTCAGAGAGGTAGCCACACTTTCACGATTGCAACATCAGCATGTTGTTCGTTACTACCAGGTGAATATTTATGCACACATGGCTTTTTCCTTAGAAAATTAATTGTTGTTATGCTCAAGTATATGAGATCAGCCAATTCTATCTCACTTGTCATTGAGATTCCAGGCATGGGTTGAAACTGAATATGGTCATCATCATGTTCTGAATACCGGGGGTTCACGCACTGCTGAGAGCTCTATGTATAGTTACGAGGACATCAAATTATCAGATGCAGGTGCTGGAAATGAGCAGGAATCCACATACTTGTACATCCAAATGGAGTATTGTCCTAGGTATGTTTCAATACACAGTTATGCACGAAGGAAAGTTTTATAGGAAAGCATAATTTAAACCTGGTCCTGTTTAATTAAAACGAAAACATTGTACTGTTTAGCATCCGACAACAGAAAGAAACCTGAAAAACATCATAGGAGAGCAACACCGCATCTCTCACAGTAACTAAAACTTTTAGTAAAACCTGCACTAAAGAAAGTTTTGCTATGATTTCCTTGCCATTTGTGATTTTATATTATCTCTGTTAAGAAATTCCTGATGTTTATGGTGCATGCTTAACTTTTCATTATAAATGATTTAAGATACACTGTACTTGTACCATCTATAAGATCTAACTCTTTGTAATAATATCAAGCAAATGTTTTCTGACTTATGTTGCAGCAGGTGCACTAATTATTTAGGTGCTTAGCAATAGCTAGACCTTTTCAAATGATACGCCGCACCGGGCTTCGGGCCAGGCTTTCTTGGTGTCACAGCACCAAGCCCGAGCCCATCCCAGCGAAAAGCTCGAAAGTACATACAGCTTATGTGGTATTGAGAAGAAAAATAACTAGCAAAAGCCATGTGCCCATATATGACTCATTTTACTCGGAACAACACAACACAACCAATTTAACTCTAATATTTCTCCACAACCACAGTCTAGAGTCCACAAACACATGAAACACTCAGATTAATAGTGGGAATGTAAATATGTAATATACTAATATATCATACAAGTTCACAACATGGCATTTCTTCAAGTTCAAGTACCATGTATCAACCGACTTTGGTTAGGGCGCTAAGCTTATCGAGAGAAGAGAGCTCGAGGGAGGAGGCTGGCCGAGAGGAGAACACGCAGGTGCCGCCGAGAGGTGAACATGCCAGCCAGGAGAGGCCACACGCATGCGCCAATGAGAGGAGAGGCATGGTCGTTGCTAGGAGGAGAGGTGTAGTCATTGGGCGCGATGAGGGTGAAGAGGGTTGAGACGGCGCCAGTGTCAGGTCCGAGCTCGATGAGGAGGTGGTCTGGCGGAGGTGGGGGTGATGAGTCGACGAGGGAGGAGCTGAGCCTTGAGGTGTGCGGGGGGAGCGCCCGCCTGAGACGGAACCAAGCAGGCGAGCGTGCCGGAGGGGCATTGTTGCCAGGGTGAGTGTCGTCGCGTGGGGGCTGAGATGCAATGTGGGAGGAGGCCATGAGGTAAAGAAAACTCATGTGTTTTGGAGAGCCTAAGGCATTGGGGTTTTAAGACGGTGCAACAACTAGGGTTTTCATTTTGGTGGCTATGGTTTGGGCTAGGCCAATCTTATTTTGGGCCAAAAATTACAGCTCCAGCCCGGACTCAAAATCACTTTGGGCTCAAGAGCTAGGCCTGACTTTGGCCCAAAAGGCAAGCCCGGCCTAGCCCATCCAATGAAAACAGGCCAGACTCGGGCCAACCTTCCCACGATCAGGCCTAGCAACAACATATTATATTTTACTCGCTTAGTTCTAGAATATGTGATGGTAGAGTTGGTTATGGGCAGCTTGGGTTGACTTCTATTTTTCAAGATCGCAGGCAGGTAGGGTTTTCATGGTTGGGCTTGGCTCGGGTTTCAACTGTAAGCTTGATCGCTGACTAGGCCAGCTGTTAATAGGGTAGTTTAGTTTTATATGTTTATTATTAATTTTTAAGAAACAATAGAAGTTAATATTGACAAAATAAAATGATAGATAAATAATTACTAAGGGGTCAATCTTTGTCATCTAATCTGGGCCATGGGCCTCATCGTTGGCATGGTAATTCAGATTGTTGGAACTTTAGACAATGGAATCTCTGTTTTTATTTTTTTAGTCATTTAATGCCATAATACTATTAACTGGGATATTGATGATGGTTGCTCTTTATCTAACTTTCTTTGGGGTGTTGTTTGAAGGACCCTTCGACAGGATTTTGAGACATATAGTTCATCTTTTGATGTTGACTATGCATGGCACATATTTCGACAAATTGTGGAAGGCCTAGCACATGTTCATAGTCAAGGAATCATACACCGAGACTTGACACCTAGCAACATATTTTTTGATGTGCGGAATGATATCAAAATTGGGGATTTTGGTCTTGGTAAGTACACTTCATGATTTTATCGAGAACTGACATTTCTTTTCAATTGGTTCTTTTTTAATTTTAATTTTCAGCAGTATGTACTAGTTAAACAGCAAATCATACATTTTTGTTGAAGATATAGTTATTGCTGATATTTTATTTCTTACCTGAGTTGTGATGCTCAGAGTTATCTGGTTGTTCTCTATCAAGCACTATTCTTATTTTATCATATGTTTATTACACCTCATAGCTTGGAAAAAAATCCTCTAGGTACGAAATGTTAAAATATGATCTATATTAAAATATCAGACAAAGTTACTGGAATCAGTTATTCTCCAAGGCATATCCTGAATTATGGGGGTTGCTATTTAGTTGTTTACATATTCTATCTGAGGCTTAACTTCTGGTGCTTGAGGAAAAAATTGAATTGACAACATTTTTACTTGTTTTCAGCCAAATTTCTAAAGCTGGAACAGCTGGACCATGACCAATATCTTCCTACCGAAGCAATGGGTGTTTCAATGGATGGAACAGGTCAAGTTGGCACATATTTTTATACCGCACCTGAGGTAGAGCAGAAGTGGCCACAGATAAATGAAAAGGTCAGAATAGAATTCTAATTCCTTTAATTTATTAAAATGAACAAAAAGAAACTTATCTGTTCGAAAAACGAGTAATTTCTTTCTTTTTAACATGATATCAACTTGATACCGATTTTCTAAACTTTTTGGATCTTATATGTCATTTTTAGGTTGACATGTACAGTTTGGGAGTTATATTCTTTGAGCTTTGGCATCCATTTGCAACAGCAATGGAAAGGCATCTTGTTCTTTCTGATCTTAAACAGAAGGGTGATCCACCGATATCATGGGCAACACAATTTCCTGGGCAGTTAAAACTATTAAAACGATTACTGTCTCCAAGCCACTCTGTACGTCCATCTGCTGTTGAGCTTTTGCAAAATGAACTGCCTCCTCGGATGGAAGACGAGTGGCTAAATGGTAAGCACTTTTCTGCATGAACATTATGTCATGACCACTTAAAGAAGAGATTATGAGCTGATGATTGATTGAAGATGATGACCACAAAAAAAAAATTAATGAGTTTGAAGTTTCTGCTATTTTGATATGGCCGCACTGCATAGATACCAGGGGATCATTTGTCTGCCTTATGCCTTTATGGTGCTCGTGTCATGTACTGTGGCGACCCGCACAATTAGTTCTGGGTAACGACAGTAACACTGCTATTACTATTAGATAATTACACGGATCTCGGCATACTAGCTAATCAAAATATCACGCACACTTGATATTTTGTTTGTTAGTACACCGTGTTCAGAGTGTTGCAGCAGAACAATAATTAGAGACTAAATATAAATATATTACAAACCAAGCCACGTTGGGCTACATGTCTAGTACTATAATTATATATCAGATCCAATTACAACAAAAGGATATTACATAGATACTTATTACACCAAAAGACTGATGAAGCCGAAGCATGGTTACTCATCCCTCTATCCCTTCTGGTAGAATTCAACCGCCTCATCAAACTAACCAGACGTTTGAGCACCGGAGCCATTCTCTAGAAAAGGGGGATTTAGCAAGAGTGAGTACAAAAGTACTCAGCAAGCATTAATAGCAAAAGCAATAGATGAATTTTCTCTCAATCCAGCCAAACTCCAACTAACGATCACCTTCCCTCAAAATCCATTTTTACAGAAATAAGTTTTTTGGTTTGCTTTAAGGGTTGTCTATTTTATTTATGAAAATAGATACTAGACATAGCTTCCGTAGCCTTCAATCCAGGAGACAAGCATGAATTCATGATTTTAACCCTGCACAGGTTCGCATCATTTTTAGCCATAGCGACCTTATCCTGTGAGGCTCCAGAACATTTATCACTAATCCAGCATTAGATCTCCAACCCTGTTACTCAAGTCGGGAACACCTATCCCAGGCTGTTCCACCAGACTCGCGGTTACACTTGTACTCCGACTACCCGTCGGCAGTAACTCTACCCATGGCTTCAAATATACTGCCACAACATTCGCGCGCCTCTTCAGGACCCCGGCATACCCGGATTTGCGCACTAGTTATTTACTTATACCCAATGTGTAGATCATAATACCTTCATAGGACAACCTTTTCTGACCGATTTCACCCACTATGGTTGATATTGGAATACGGCTCATTGCCCGAGTGTAGTTGTTTGATCTTATATTATAGCCTATGTAGAGGATCCCGCCGGCTATTCCCTTCTCATCTGGGCCTTCTACCAACCATCAATGTTCAAAAAAGCACTAGGCGGGCGGAGGCCCACTGCCTAGCGCCTAGCCCGCCTAGGCGGAAATCGCAAAATGGCAGGTTGCAGCAAAGCAGAAGAGTGAAAGACACACATGAAAGATGGATGGGAGAAGTGCTTCAATGCTTTCTCTCTCAATACAAGTTGCACAAATCTTAAAGCAAACGAAAGGGTAAATAATCATCATCTACCATTCATTTGTGCTTTAATATTTGTGCAACTGTCAAAAAGAAAAGCATGGAATCACCTCTCGATGGAATATAGTCATAAAACATAGTCCCACACATAATATAGTCACAAAACTAAGTTCTACACATAATATAGTCACAAAATATAGTCCCACATATAACTAAGTTCCACAAAAGAGTGAAATACACATGAAAGATGGAACATGATAAATGATAAGATGTAATAGCATTAAATGCAATGAGCCGATTCCGTTGACGACATTCTGTAAATGGATAATTTTGTGCTCAAAGTTTCATCCCACATAAAAAAGTTTAACCCAACAGTGATTAGTTTATATTGTTATACACTTATACTTATTACTGTTAATCTGTTATACATCAAAACTCCATTATTTCATCGATTCATCCAATCATCCCCGATATTTTTCCTCTGGGCTCTGGCGCGGGAGACCTCACCTGAGAGCTCGGGCGCTGGTGGCGCGGGAGGCTCGAGCACCGATGCGGAAGGAGCTCGGAGCTGGCGTTGCGGATGCGGGGAAGACGAGCTCGGTGCTGGCGTTGCGGAGGCGGGGAAGATGAGCTCGGCGCGGAGGCGGATAAGACGAGCTCGGCGCTGGCGCGGAAGGACGACCTCTGACGCTGGCGGCGCGGCAGAATCTTGGGTGCTGGTGGCGCGAGAGGCAGGGAAGACGAGCTCGGCGCTCGGCGCAGAGGCGGGGAAGATGAGCTCGGCGCAGAGGTGGGTAAGACGAGGCTCAAGATCGCGGCACCGCGGCGGAAGGACGACCTTGGGCGCCGCACCTCGGCTGTAACCTAGCCTTCCCTCTCTTCCCCCCTCCCCCTCCCCCTCCCCCCGTTTTCCCCTCTTATCCAACCCAGCACCGCCTAGCTCTGCTTTTTCTCCGCCGAGCTCCGCCTACTCCCACCTGCGTGGCCGCTTAACGCCGCTGAGCTCCGCCTAGAGCATGATTAACGGCCAAGGCGAGGCGGAGGGTAGCCGCCGAGCGCCTAGGCGCCGCTTTTTTACGCCTTCTTGAACACTACCAACCATAATAAACATACGCCAACCATTCTCTTAACTAAATGAAGCAATCAACTACCAAATCCAATTATCAATCCATTTTTCAACCCATTCTTTCCAACCGCATCCGATTTAATATTTTCGTTTGTAATATATGTTTCCCATGCAGTGATGATATATATGTAAGTATGTAAAAGCAGTTGAAAACTTTTAATGAAAACATGATCAAAGGAAGCTTGCCTGAAGTAGGATTGATATACTCGGCCTCACTTGGATTTGGAAAGTGGCCTTTTGCTAGATTCAATTCAGATCCTGAAAAACATAGAGTATTAAATCTACAACAATTAATTTGAATGTCATGTATAGCGTCCAACCATTTCCAACAGTTACAATATTATTTAGAAGGGTGTTGATTTCCATTTTTAGCTGTTCATGTATTTATAAGGTTATGTTTAGCTGCTCATTTACTGCCTTTTTTATTTTCTTAGGTGCAAAGCTAACTGATCATCTAAACTAATCGCGGTTCGCGACGATCACCCATTTTTCCTAATCTTTCTCTCTTTCTTTTCTTTTCTCTTCTTCCCTTTTCTCCTCTTTTTCTTTCCTTCCTCTCCTGCTTTCTTCCTCTTCTCTTTTCTCTCTCTCTTTTTCTTTTCTCCCTTCTTCTTTTCTTTTCTTCTCCTCCTCTTCTTTTCTTCACCCAGCCGACTCCCTCTGTTTTCCTCTCCTCTTCCTTTCTTCTTTTCTTCCTCTCTCCTTCTTTCCTTTCTCCACTTGACCGGTTCTTCTCTGGTTCTTCCCTTCCTCTTCTTGTCTCCTACTCTTTTACCGGTCACTATGGGTCATATGGTCATTCTAAATGCTTATGCATAAATATGGTTATCAGCTATGATGCACCGATACTTGTGTTTGCCTTCGTATCGGTGTCGGACACCGTGTCCGACACCGACACGACACCGATACGTCGCCGATACGTGTCGATACCGTATCGGGGAATTAAACTATG
Source organism: Otatea glauca (assembly GCA_036346275.1). Taxonomy (NCBI): domain Eukaryota; kingdom Viridiplantae; phylum Streptophyta; class Magnoliopsida; order Poales; family Poaceae; genus Otatea; species Otatea glauca. Next base: position 36,911,300 of record CM070717.1, read on the forward strand.
AAAAAAAAAATTATTTTCCGACACGGATTCGACACTTCTCCAATACGTATGCGATAGTATCGGACAACAGTGCCAGTCCATACGACATAAAACCGAGCCATAACGGAGGTGGAGCGACGTGGATGTGTAGGATTCGTGTGGGAGGTGGAGTCTCCTTCGCACCTCGCCGTCGCTAACGCCTCCACCACCGCCGTCGGTCGAATTGGCCCCTCCGCCAGATCTGCCGTCCCCACCGCCAGATCGTTCATCCCCGCCGCCGAATCGTCCTTCGCACCAGCGTTGCGCACTTCTCCCCGTCGTAGGTTCGGCCTCTGTCGGCGTCGACCGCCTCTCCCCGTCGTCGATTGGGCTTTGCCGGCGGTGCCCTACTCTTCATCCTCCTGCAATGCGTGCTTTGCGCCTGCTCTCCATCATCTGCTACCGCATTGGTTCGATCTGCATCCTCCAGTGCACCTCCTTTGCATCCTCTGGCGGCTCCTCCTCTACATCCTCGGTGGCGCCTTGCTCTCCATCCTTCTGCTTTGCTCACGCTCAGGAGGTACCGAGCCACCGAGGTATAAGCTCGGCTCTGCTCTTCATCTTTCTGTAACTGTAACTACATGTCTCGTACTCTTATATGCTAGACTGTTACTCTGTTAGTTAGTAGTACTTAGTAGGGTTGATAGTTAGTAGTTAGTAGCAGTACTTTAGTACTTAGTAGTCACTACTTCACTCTTGATTTTTAGAAAATGGCAACTTGAAGAGGCGTGGATCATCTTTGAGTACATATTCGTACTTTACACTTCACATTTTTTACATTATTTCAGTTTGACAAACAAGTCGTAAAATAGAAAATAATACATATGTATATGTTATTATTATTATTTAATATATATAGCCGTGTCGCCGTGTCGGTATTTTTGGGAAAATGGTGAATCCCCATGTCGGTATCGTGTCGTGTCGACGTATCTGTGTCGGTGCATCATATGTTATCGGGTTTACTGCCCATTATATACTTGATTAGTGGCTTAATGATTTCATTAGTTAGTTTGAATTTCTAGGTCCTCACATGTACTCTGTACGTTGTTGTTTGATTTTCTGGAATGGATCTGTGCTGCACAAATACAGGCCATTTGCCTGCTCTATGGTTCTCACTTTGTGCACTCGCTGTGTTTATTGAATGAATTGGTAGGTGTCCTCTTGTTTATCTTGGGCCTTTAAGGCAATTTGTCGGAGCCTTTTCTTTTTAAATAAATATTGCAACTGCTTTAACTGAATATATTTGAACTGGCAATTCAATTTGTTTGACTGATTTATGCCACTGCTGCTGTGCATTTAATGCAGATGTACTTAGAATGATACATACACAAGAAGACACATACGTTTATGATCGAGTTATATCTACAATATTTAACGAGGACAGGCTGACAGCCAAAATGCAATGCCAGCATGAAAGCAGCAAAAAATCCACTAGTAAAAATGATAACAGCGAACTTCTGGACTCCATCATCGAGGTTAGCAAGGAGGTTTTTAAGCGGCATTGTTCTAAACGGTTCCAGATATCACCTTTGCATACACTTGAAGTGAAATTTACTGAAAATAGGTGCGTTTGATTTCTAGACCACTTAACTGATGAATATTTGATCTGAAAAAAATGGGGGAAACTATTCTATGACCAATACTCTGTAATGAAATGTTACATTATTGTTTACAAATTTCTAGGGGAAAGACAGTAAAGATCTTAACTCAAGGAGGAGAGATGCTAGAACTTTGCTACGAGCTGCGGACACCATTTGTAATGTCAGTTGCTGCTAACCAGGTCTGTGCTTATTGGGTTTTTTAATGAGTATAATAGCTCTTTTATACTTGTGAATGTGTATTCCTGATTTTTTTAGGTCAATTTAATTTATTTTCATTTTTCTTACAAAATATTGTAGTTGTTAGATTGGAGATGTTTCTAATGGATTTTACTAATCTTTTTTTTCTTGTATTTGTATTAGTTGGTGTTGAATGCAGTGCTACCCTACTTGTAAATTATGAAAAAAAAATCGATGTGGTACTTATTCATGTTCATGTGCTAATATATTGTTATTTATGCTGCATGAAGCACTAATAAGGATGATATCTTACTATTTAGACATAATACTGTTTGTGATGATTTATTCCAGACGACGATTTAGTAAATTCGAATGTGCATCTTGTGTAAGGGTTTTATACTGTAGTGCATCGTGGGAATATTCATGTAATAGGGGCCAAGTCAACTGACCATTAATTGAACTGCTGTTTCTGGATTATCGTTGAGCATATGAGATTTTTTTGCTTCCTTTTCTGGTTTTACTCCATAAAAGAGATTGCCGATAAGTACAATGATGATCAGCTTCTACTTATGCAATTCATTTACAGATATCATCATTTAAGCGTTATGAAATATCATGGGTTCATAGACGAGCAGTCGGCCATGCAACTCCCTATCGCTTTCTTCAGGTAAATGCTTTATTTATACTAACTTGTCATTTTCTGTCACACAATGCTAGTTTACATCCTTCTTTGCCTACTGTTTCCCTCTTGCGAAATCATTCCAGAAATCCGTCTCTAAAGTCTAAAGATTGTGTTGATATCCTTTCAGGGTGATTTTGACATTATTGGAGGTGCTTCACCGATACCAGAGGCCGAAATTATTAAGGTAATATATTTCCATGTGGCATCTCTACCTTGTTTCTATGACTGCATTTTCTGGCCACCTTTTCGTTATTATTTTACCTGTTATTTTGCAAAAATTCATTTGGGAGGAGGCAAACGATCTTGGATGGTACTTTTAACATTAAAATTGCAGTTCTGTGCTGTCACATAAAACAATTACTTCCATGCAACAATAGGTGGCTTTGGACCTTGGGACCCGTTTTTACGATTCGAAGGCAATAGTTATTCGTCTGAATCACAACAAACTCGCCGAAGCAGTTTGCTCCTGGGCAGGAGTTCCTCAGGAACGAAGACAGAATCTTGCTGAGGTATGATGTTTTGCCTTAACCTGTTTCTGAATTTTGTGGAATTGTCTTAGCTGATACCTTTTTTTTTCTGTTGTTCAGTTTCTATCTTCTACTCTTGTTCAATATTGGCCAAATAAGGCTGATCGCAAGTCGCGATGGAGCTTGATTCGGGGGCAACTATTACAGGTATATCCAAATCTATTTACTGTTATACACAACAATACACTATCAAAGCAGTACTTTCATATTTGTTGCTTTGTTGATTAGACCATCCTTAATAGTACTACAGGCTTCAGTACTTTATATACTTCAATTTATAGAAAAAGTATAATAAATTACTTCACGAGTAGGGAAAAATATTTCCATGCTTCACACACTTTGAAACGTCCCGTAGCAAATAGTTTCCATGATACAGGCTGATTTATTGAGTGGTCCAGGATCTTCGTCTTTGTGAAGAAGTTGTTGAGAAGCTACATAAAGCAGATCAGCGGTTTTGTGGCTCTGCAGATATAGTACTTGCTAGATTAAGAGGGACCCTGTTCTATGGTAGTGACTTCTACCCTTTTCCATTAGCTGCTTACATCTAGGAATATCTAAGATGTCATCAGTCATCACTGTGTGTTTTGTATTGTAGATAAATCTGCTTGCAAGGCTCTTGATGATCTCTCCGCGTTCATCAAATGTTTGAGAGTATGGTCAGTTGAAGAACATATTACTATTGATGTGCTCATGCCTCCTTCAGAATATTACTACACAGATTTGTTTTTTCAGGTGTTGAACTGTAACCTTATATCTTTAATTTTTATTCTAAATTGTTGGAGAACAGCCTTTTTTTTTTTGGAGAGCAACCCATCCATTTTTATCTTCGGAGAGAATCCTATTTCATTTCTCATCTTGAACCTTTAGTGTAGTATGTATAGCATTCCAATGTTAAATTCACTGTTTGGTTAAATAAAAGTAAACAAAATGTTAAAACAGGAAAAAAAATTATTGCGTCTTTCTTCTTAGTCTTGAAATTTTCTAGTTCAGTGATACGATTTAAAAGAAGATGACATCTTAATATATGCAAATCATATGTTTTCTGTTAATGCCATAATATCTTATCTGAAATTCAACATGTATCTTATTATTGTGGCACATGAAATTTACTGTGTCTCAACGCAGGTCTATGCAAAAGAAAGTAATCCTGGATCAAGTTCCCATGAAAAGTTGCTAGCTGTTGGGGGACGATATGATTGGTTGATGGAACAAGCTTGGGATAAGACATATGTAAGTTGTACCTGATGCCTACTGTATGCTTGAGGGGACCTTTGAAAGTGTTTGCAGTAACAAGTAACTGCATATAGATGGCACGAAATCTTAGCCTGGTGACTATACAAGTACCTCTTTCAAACCCTGTCTATTCCATACTTATCCATATAAGTAGATTTGCAAGGGAACGAATGAACCGAGTAGAAGAGTGCTTACCACTGTACCTTGTTGGGTACACAGTACAGGCTTTGTCAAAGCCAAATATCAAATCCTCCAATTATGTACTGCAGCACTGCAGCCCTTTCATACAGGTTTTGTCAAAGCCAAATGTTCAAATCCAGCAGTTCGGAAGTGCAGCCCTTTCACTAGCAATGTGGTGGAAGGCCTACATATTTCAAATTCTTCCTTGTGAACTGACGTCGTGAGCAAGGGAAATAGATAATGTACCGCCACAGGATGACAGGAGGGCTTTTAGCTTGTGCTTCAAAAAAAATGCTGAGCAAGGAAACTGGATAAGAATATGTAACTTTTCTGCCTTATAGAACTAAAGGAGTGACAAGCGTACATGTTTTTGTATTTTATGCACTTACATACACTTTTTCAACCATCCACTATTCATCCTACAGGTGGGGAATGGGTAGAGGTAGCAACATATGGAAGGGCAGACGCTTTCAAGCAGCACTTGGAAACATTTTAATATTAATTAGAAACATACTGTTCAGTTATCTGTCATGACTTTTAGTCATTCAAAGTCTGACAGGTTCTTAAAATGAGAGAATCAGGCAATTATATAATTACTGTTACCACAATCTTTCCTCCTGTGAATGCCTTTCATATGATCAAAACGAAAGACAACTGATTTCAGTATTCTAATTCTTTTTGATAACCTGCACAGAAAACCAAACCCCCAGGTGCTGTTGGTGTGAGCATTGCACTAGAGAAATTCCTTCCTAATAATCCTTCATCTGATGTTGGGTTGCCAAGGTTACTACACAAGTGATCATATAGATTCCTGTATTGCATTTCACATTGTCACACTAATAATTTTTCTGGACTTCAGGATTGAACCTAGCATCAGTGTACTTGTCTGTTCAAAGGGCGGGGGTGGACTCTTAAATGAGCGCATGGAGCTTGTTGCAGACCTTTGGGAAGCTAACATAAAGGTGAGTTCTACAGAAAGTCTTACAGGCAACGGTCACTGAGGTGAGTGAACCCTTTTTTTCCGGTCAGTGCTAACAGATTTACTATTATCAGGCTCAGTTTGTTCCTCAGGAAGACCCAAGTCTTCAAGAACAATATGAATATGCCAGCGATCACGACATCAAATGCCTTGTATTTATCACAGAAGCAGGTCTCTCAAAAACAGATCTTGTGAAGGTAAATACACTGAAGCTGTGTTACTGTGTTATGTTTTTACATTGTCAAGAAGTTGCAAGGTATCGTCCTCACAAAAAAAAGAGAGGCTGCAAGGGGAAATGACTTGCTGATACCTTACTGCTTTGCCATTGATTTGCATTTGGACCATGTGCTGTTCTTGTGAGCAAGGTTTCAGAATCATGATCCTTGAAAGAGTATGGCTGGGAAAATAGTAGATTGATTAAGGGAGGAGCCCAAGGCTCAAGTACATATAGGCAAGGATATCCCTAAGAATAGGAAAGATCTAATCTAGGAGATCCTTGCCAAACATAACCAACTAACCATAGCAAGGATATCCCTAAGAATAGAAAAGATCTAATCTAGGAGATCCTTGCCAAACATAACCAACTAACCATGGCAAGGATATCCCTAAGAATAGGAAAGATCTAATCTAGGAGATCCTTGCCAAACATAACCAACTAACCACCGGAGGGGGTACATTACGCTAACACGCCTCGCAATCGAACGTCGGTGGTTAGCCACGGACATTCGGACCGGACCGAAACTCGGAGAACACCGAAGAAGGCGCCCTTCGTGAAGATGTCGTGAATCGGGATGTCGTGGGAACGTGGAGAACCATGACGGCACCCATGGCTACCTTCTCACGAACGGTGAAGATCGATCTCGATGTGCTTCGTCCGTTGATGTTGAACCGGTTGGAGGACATGTAGATCGCACCGACGTTGTCGCGATGAACAACGGTAGCACGCGAGCGGAATGTGGAGCTCATGAAGAAGCCGCCGAAGCCAAGAAGCCTCAAGAACACCATTGGCGACGGCGCGGTGCACTCGGCCTCGATCTTTGGAGCGGACACGGTGTTCGACGGCGTTTGGAGGACCAGAGATCGAGTTGTCACCAAGGAACACAAAGATAGCCCGAGGTGGACTTGCGCGACCGGACGGACAAATGCCCGGCCAACATCGTAATAAACCACCAAGTCATCCCGGTCGACGGTCGAAGATGAAGACCTGTGTAGAATACCGAATGTAGCGAAGGATGCGCTGAGGCGGCCAGTGGGGCTCGAGGGTCGTGCATGTAAAGGCAAACTCACGCACGGCGGCGAGGCGATGTCGGGCCGTGTGAAGGTCGATATCGCAAGGCGCGGCAAGACTCGTGAGTCGGATGGGTCGACAACCGAGCTCCCGAGTCGGCAGAGACCTTGGGGTGGTATCCACGGGTGTTGTGCATGGTTTGCACTCGGCCATCCCAAAGACGATCCAAGATGTCAATCATGTCTCGGCGCCGAGAGAACCATCTTTCGGATCGCTACCGAACTCCGCATCCCGAGGAAGTGATGGAGTTGCCCAAATCCTTCATGGCAAACTCTGCGGAGGGTGAGATGACTGCCGCAGGAGGTGTGTCGAGGAGGCGGTGAGGACGATGTCATCAACGTAGAGGAGCGGTAGGCCGTGTCGCGCTACGGCGGTGAACAAACAAATAAAGTGTCCGACTTGGCTTCCACAAAACCAAGAGAGACCGGATCGTGGCGGCCGTACATCAAGCACGGGAGCCCGCTTGAGACCGTAGAGCGACTTGTTCGGACGATGGACAAAGTTGGGCTGGCAGATTCTCGAATCCGGAGGGTGAAGCCAGAACACGGTCTCGCTCAAGGTGCCATGGAGGAAGGCGTTCTTGACATCGAGTGAGTGAATCCAGCCATCGGCGAGAGAGCGAGAGAGCACCTTGTCGAACCGTGGTGGGCTTGACGACCGGATCAATGTCTCGGCAAAGTCGATGCCCGGACGCCCAGGTGGCCGCGAAGGACCTAACGTGCCTTATGGCGCTCGAGAACCGCCGGCGTGGAACTTGTGTTTGAAGATCCACTTGCCCGTGACAATGTTGGTATGTCGCGGGCGAGGAACCAACTCCCAAGTCCGGTTACGGAGAAGGCAGCATGTTCTTCCTCCATAGCGGCCCGCCAATTGGGATCGGCAAGGCGCCACGGAAGGTCTTGAACCGGGACGATGGCGCGAAGATGGTACAAGGATGGTACGCGAAAACCGCCCTTGGCCCGAGTCGTCATCTTTGTCTTTGGTTCACCGTCGGGAATAACAATGGCACCCGAGCACCGGGGCGGTGCGCAGGGCGATCGTGCTTGTCGGAGGGACCGCACTGGTTTGGGCGCTGGAGTAGACGCGCAAGGTAGGAGCCGCGCGTGGGTCGCGCCGGAAGTTGGGCGGAGAAGCGGTGCAGCGCGTAGCGCAGACCCGCGATGGGGAGCGCGGAGAAGCCGTCGTGCCGCTGGATTGTGGCGCGCGTGGCGCGAGGACGGCTGACGGACGGCCACGGCTGGCGAGGACGGTGCACCACCCGTCTGAGGGAGCGCGGGAAAACACAGTGGTATTGGCGGCGCAGAAGCGGCCGACGTCGGCATGGGGCCGTATAGCAACATGGTGGCGCGGGAGGACTGCAGAGAGACAGCTTGGCGACCCTATGGGAAGGGCGCCGGGTTAGGGAATTCATCGAGGAAGGTGAAGTCCGTAGCGATGGGAGGAGGTATGCTCGGCAAAGGAAAAGCGGTCTCGTCAAAGAGAACATGGCGGAGATGATGATTCTATTTGTGGTAGGATCAAGACATCGGTATCCCTTGTGGTGCGAGAATAACCAAGGAAGATGCAGAGGCGAGCGCGGGGCAAGTTTGTGGGGAGCGATGGCGAGAAAGATTGGGGTAACATTTACGACCAAAAACACGCAGATTATCGTACAACGATGCAACCGCCAAGAGAGCAAAGTGCGGGGTTGAAAAATCCGTGTCTTGGTCGGCAAGATGTTGAGGAGGAGAGTTGCGGTGTGCAACGCCTCATTAATCTGAAGGTGGCATGCTCGCTGAAATGAAGAGAGCGAATGACATCGTTAGTGGGACGAATAATCCGCTCGGCTCGACCGCTCTGCGAGGACGTGTAGGGACACGACATGCGTAAACCAACGCCATGTGTGAGGAAGAAGGTGCGCTACCGGAGTTGTCGAACTCCTACCGTTGTCACTCGACGGCCTTGACGCATGCTACCGAATTGGGTAGACACATAGGCGAAAAAGTTAGACAAGGTGGAAAACGTGTCGATTTAAGCCGTAAAGGAAACGCCCACAGTGATGTGGCGGTCATCAAGAACAACTAAGTAATATTTGTAACCAGAGACACTAACAATGGGAGATGTCCATAAGTCACAATGAATAAGATCAAAGTTGTTTGACGCTCGAGATACTGAAGGATGAAAAGGAAGACGAACATGTCGTCCTAGCTGACACGCATGGCACAAGGATTCCAAACTTTTATTACGACGGGGATAGCGAAGTGAGTTTGGAGAGGCCTCGCGACGGGGTGGCCGAGGCGACGGTGCCACAGGGAGGATGACGTGGAGTTGGCAACAAGGAGTGAGCCACGGCACCGCAATGGGTAGAGCGGACCGGAGCTATTGCACTGATGATCACGTTCGCGAGAAGATCCTTCACGAACAACCATACGGGTCAAACTCCACGAACAATTGTTATCGAGTGAATTGATTGTGACGAAATAAGATTCTTGATAAGTCGAGGCTAAACAAGAACATTATTTAGAACAAGAGAGCTAAGGTGCGTCGAGCCGGTGGCGGTGATGACGAGAGCGAACCATTACCGACAACAATGGAGGTGGGGAGGATACCGGGGGTTGAGGAGTGAGAGAGGTACCATCATGGGAGGTCCTGTGGGAAGAGGCACTGTATCAAGGTACCACCGTTGTTCGCGGCGGAGCGAGGGGCGACGGTCTTGAACGTGGAGGCGAGAATTCGTCCCGAACGGAGACCCCACCATGGGTCGGTCTCTGCGCCGGCCGCCATTGTTGTTGGTACGGCACGGCAGAAGGCTCTTTGTTGGGCCAGTGCATTCTTGGGCAGGCCTTCTTGTTGGGATTGTCATTGCCGGGGCCGACGCGCCCGGGAAGTCTGGCGAGAGGAGGCGCGACGGGCCGGGCCACATTTGGATGGACCGTTCCACGGGTTGAAGAACGATGGCTGGCCATTGCGCGGCCGCCAGCCAGCGCAGCGATCGTCTTGGCGTAGAGGAGTAGCCGGAGGAGGAAGCGCCACGCCAGCAGTGCAGCGTCTTGCCGAGAAGGTCGCGGTGGTCCTTCTTCTTCTTCTTCTTCTTCTTCTTAGAGGCGGCCGGACGAGGAGGACCGTTCTTGGTCAGTCTTGTGGCGGCGCGGCGAGTAGAGCCGATGGCGACGAGGGCGATCGGAGGAGCAGAGGAGTTCAGACCATGTTGATCTCCTCGCGAGGAGTTCATTGCGACGGCGCGAAGGGCGGGAAGGCGGCCGCGGCGAGGTGGACCCCGATGTCCTCAGCATCGCTTGTTGAGCCCGCGAATCACGTTGAGGACCAGAGCGCAATACCACGTGTTCGCCGAGGTCGGAGGTCGTCGGCCATCTTCTTGAAGTGTTTGCAATAGTCGGTGACGGAGAGGTCACCTTGGGCAAACGCGCAAACTTAGCGTCAAGGTGGAGACACGGGTCTCGATTGCGAAGTGATCCTCGATGACGATCCAGCCGTGGCGGTGGCGCGGTGGTCGATCACGCGTCGGCAAGGTCGGCGGTGACCGTCTTTGCATGACCATGATTTGACGACGACGCTCATCCGAGCCCAATCGTGAAGTGCCGAGAGTGGCGAGGCTGCGACGTGGTCCCGCAGCGAATACTTCGTGACGGCGAGTAGGAATTGCTCGCGCCAACGTGGGTAGTTGCCGGAGGTGTCGAGGACGAGGGGACCAGTGCGCGGGCGTTACGCGCGGAGACACCTGGCGTGGAGGTTGAGAACGGCGGCGCCTCGTGGAGGATCATGGCGCGGAGATGTCCGTGTCATCCTCGTGGTCGTCGCCGGCCAGTCGGCGGATCGGCCGAGAAGCCGGCTGCTCGGCGAACTTTGGCCGCCTTGGCGATCTGGCGCGGACGCTGGCGGCGGCGCTGCGTCGCGTCACGGATGCAAGAAGAATGCCTCCGCCGCTCTGCTTTCGGCCGCTGAGCTTGGCGCGCGGCGAAGTCTCGGCGAGCCGCCGCCATGGCGTCGGCGTCGCGGCGAGCTCCTTTCAGCAGGTCGACGACGGAGGCGGCAGGGTCCCGACCATACTGCAATAGCGGCCAGAGCGCGCAGGGCGCGGAAGGCGAGAGGAAGATCCGGCCTCGTGATACCATGAAAGAGTATGGCTGGGAAAATAGTAGATTGATTAAGGGAGGAGCCCAAGACTCAAGTACATATAGGCAAGGATATCCCTAAGAATAGGAAAGATCTAATCTAGGAGATCCTTGCCAAACATAACCAACTAACCACCAGAGGGGGGGAGTACATTACGCTAACAATCCTGAATGGAATCGGAGGTTCTTCGGCAGGATCATGAATTGTAGGATCGATGTAGAATCTAAGCCTTCTAAGGTCCTACCTTTTTTTACGAAATAAACATTTAAAAAAAATCTACCATGTATTTTGGCACTACTACATTTTTAAATTATACCATTTGTACTTTTGTTTACAAATATGCACTGCAAGGAAAGATCATGTGTTTTTTATGCAAATTATAGTGGACATGAAGATATAAAAAGTAAAATTTTACAATTAAAAGGACACGATGTGGTATAATCTGATAGGGTCATATAAAAATTTTTATCACGATCCTACAAAAGTTTTGGTAGAATTCTAATAATATCAAGATTCTACCTAGGATCAGATCGGTCTAGTTAATCTAGGGTTGTGGAGTCGTTGAATAGTACAATAGGATAGAGATTTTGACAACCTGGATTGTGAGTACAAACTTTTGAAAAGATTTAGAGCCTGTTTGGGGGAGCTATAACTTTTATGAAAAGCTGCTTATTGGCTTTCTGAGTTGAAAAACAGCTGTAGCTTTTTATAATAGGCCGTTTGACAAACAGTTAATTTTCCTTAGGAATAATCTACAAAAACAGGTCCTACCCAGCTTTTGACTTTTGCTAGTTATATATGGCTTCTAGCTTATACTAAAAACCGCTTAAAAGCTGAGCTTTTTCTTTCTTTCTTTTTGTGTGTGTGTGTGTGGGGCGGGAGGGCAAACAGTCCCTTAAAATCTGGTTTTACAGGTCTGCACTGCCTGTATCTCAACTGTAATTTCTTGCTAAGAAAAAGTACCTTGAATTTATTAGACCAATTTCAGCCATCTTTTCATATGGAGAACACTGGATTTATTTTCTTTATTAGGATTAGCGATCGAATTGCCGGTTCCGTCACAGTAATTCTGTATGGCCCATCTGAAAAATATATCACATGTTAATTTCTGCTACCCTTTTATTCTAACAACGGAGGGAGAAAATATTATGCAAAATAGTGAAAATGTTTGGGATACATGCAAACCTGACCATTTTGCATTTGGTGGTTCTGTTTGTGTATTTTGATCTGGAAAAATGAATGTCAAGGAAAACTGCTGTTTGTTCTAGAGAATTTTCAAGAATATACTTTTTCTACTTGTACATGTGAGTATATGTACTACCATCACCATCAAATGTGCCTTGATAATTGAGATTGATGCGTACTTTTAAAACACAAACCACCATCCCATCTTCTAATCATTGCAATATCCCTTGCACGAATCTTGAGGCACTTTGGAGGGCTAATATAGTATATGTACCTACACGTACATGTGGTTGCATTTTGAATTTTCATTACCTATACAATTCTATGCTTTTATTATCGTTGGTGAAGTTTTTAACAATTCTATGCTTTTATTATCATTGGTTAAGGTTCGACATCTTGATGCAAAAAAGGAGAAAGTAGTTAAAAGAGAGGAAATTGTAAAGTTCCTATCTGATGCGATATGTTTACAATTCAAAAATCCTACAATCTGGAGCTGATCAGCAGCCTGCTCTGTAGTCACTTTTTTGTTCAGGTTTGTTTTAGGAAAGGATCGATCAATACCAACCTTTTTATCTACCTTCGTTGAGCAGAATCTTTTCTATCGTTGTATGAATTTACATTTTTTTTCCTGGAACTGATCCAATTCGTGGTTACTAATATTCTTATCGTTCAAACTTCCAGGTGAAAGCAGTGTGGCCTGTTCAAACACTTGAATGCATAACAAAATCATTCATGATTGCTACAATACAAGACTGTGAGGTTATTGGTGGCTTTGTGCAATCTTGGCTGTCCTTATGTGGACGGAGACTATGCACGGTGGCCTATTTTAAGACAGCGAAGTGATTGGTGGCTTGGTGTGATCCTGGTTGCCCTCTAGATCAGTACTATGCATTGTGGCTTCCGTGCAAGTGGACAGGTGGTTGGTGCAATGCAATCTTGGCTGTCCCGTTGTGGACACGCTATTTTAGATAGACTTGGGAGTTCCTGCAAAGCGATCATGGAGGTGGATGGGCTGCACAATTCTCTCGGTGGTAGCGGAACTGCTATGCGACAGATTCACTAAATTTTGCCCTTTTCATTTTTCTACAAGACAGTCTTGTACATAGTTCAGGTCGCTTTCCATCATGTACAGGCCAAAATTTTCCCTACTTTCGGTTGATTATAGGAAATGCCCAATTTTGCAATCAGCTGAGCTGGGAGAAAGGAACAAAGTAGTTTCGCTACATCATATCGTTGTCAACGTAGAATGCACGAGTAATGTCGCTCCATCTTTCCCTTCTACGTCGGCCACCATGTACGGTGTTCTGCAAGTGTGCACCAGGCTGCAAAGGGCCTTTATGAAAGCAAGAATTTCAAAGAAAAATCCCGTGTTCCAAGCTAGGCCTAAAAGTTAAGACACTAATATGCTTCTATATTTATGTTTAACAGCATCACTTGCGAGTGATACGAAACTCTAGTCTCTAGAATGCGTCTTCTCTTTGTTTTGATTATTGTACCAACTGCCAACCCAGCAATTGAGAGGCTGGTGCCGTGATGCTGCTCTTCTGGGTTTGTCACTTCGGTTTGAGCTCTTTTGTCGAACTCCTCGGCACCACGTTGATTTAGGTAGGTTAGTGTCGCCGTGCTCGAACCATTGCTCTTCTTTATTCGCATTAGATGGAGCACTGCTAGCCTGCCCGTTAGAAATTGACACCAGTACTGCATGGCGCACATGGAATGACATTCAAGGAGGAATCTGTTGCTGTCTCCTCCTCCAAAAGATTCCTAGCACGGGGATTAGCTCAGTTCCAGTTGAGTGCCGCCCTTTTCAATCCAAGTCGTCCCATAATACTGTGCCACAAATGAGCTGCAATCCAGTGAAGCTCTCATCATCCATCAGCTATTCAACCCAGCAAAGCAGCATATGTATCCGGAAAATATCAGCCTGTCGGCACGTGCGGCCCCCACGTGCAGCTATGCGTACATCTGTCGCGCCGAAGGCCGTCGATGTGGGGGATCCGACGGTGAGATCGGCGGGGCGACGATGGACGACCGAGATCCGCGTCCGACTGTCCCATGGAAGTTTAATGGTCGATGCTCGACGCGGTTTCTGTTGACCTATAGTTTTCATTGCTCTTCCTTCTTTCTCTGCATCTTAACTTGAATTTAAAGATTGCAGATCAACCACCTGCAAAAACGCGTTTGCATGCGGCATGATGAGGGTCACTGTTTTCACAGGTATTCCTCGGTTTCTAAATAGTTGTCATTTTAGATTCTTGAACACCACTAAGGTATCATACCTTCGGATAGTGTGTCTTACTCTAGTTCACGGTAGTAAATAACATTAGAGAGGAGGTGTATAGAAGGGGGAAAAATGATAAAAAGTCATCTCAAATTTGTAAATGACATGTATTTATGATTTTTTTTTAAAGCTAGAATGCTATGTATTCGAAAATGAAGAGAGTATCTTTCATGGCTCTCACTTACACAAACGTAGAGAGATATCAACGGCAGGAGCTCAAATTTAGTGAACATGAAGGTAGATTAATTACTCTTTCATTTTGCACGTTACGCCGGTGCTTGTGAAGTGAAAAAAAGAAAGTACTTTGTGCATTGTATTATTGGAGTGTGCTGAAACCGGAAGGTCGAGAGGCTCAGCATTTCCCCCTTTTATTTTCTTTCTTGTCTCATAAACGTGACAGCAAGTCTTTTAGTATGAAATAGAAATATAGATAGCCTGATCAGATTTTATTTTGAAAATTAAAGTCAGATAGTCTTTTTTTCCTCCTAATGGTTTCCTGTGTTTGGTTCCATGTATTTCAACGTGGCAACAAGTCTGACAAAAAAGCACAGCAAACTGAAATAAAGAAAAATGAATCCTTTTTTCTTTTAAAGTATATTACCATAATATGCTTTCATGGAGAAACATAATGCCTACCTTCATAATAAATTAAATCAAAAGAGCACAAATAAATACCGAAAATCTTCTCTCTTTTTCCCTCTTTATTAATTTTCCATAAATTTACACGCGACATATTTGCTCTCGTTCCTTCCAGAAAGGTTGCAATACTCGCCACCCCCAATTCGTCAATCATGTTCATATATGCACACCATTTTTTGTTATACACCATCCAACCAATATTATATATACAATAAAATCTTACTTTATTCAAAAGTCAAATCAATTGATGTAGAAACCAAAAATAAATAAAATTGTCTCCCTTCATCCACTGTTTGACATACAAGTACAGTTCTTTCTCCTTTGTAAAAGAAAGAATAAAAAGGTAGTATAAATATAACCATGGTGATGGTCGATCCATGGCAAAGCTTGCAGCACCACGCCACCACCCCACCACCACCAACCTCTCCCCACCACCCAAGCGATCGAAAGCGTTGCCAATACCCCACAGCAACAGCGCCCTCCCTGCCAATGTCCGCCTCCGCACCGCTCGTTAAGCTCCCCCTCCTCCCTCGCGGCCTCCTCTCCTACCTCCTCACCAGCCTCCCCTCCATCCTCCCGCGCGGCCGCGACGCCGCCCCGGCCAACGCAACCTCGCCGGCGCCACCGCCTGCACGGGCGTCGTCTCCCAAGAAGATGTCGTCGGGACAGCAGGCGGGGAGGGAGAGCAGCAAGGCCGCCGACCCCGCGGAGCTGGCGCGCGTGTTCGAGCTGTTCGACCGGAACGGCGACGGGCGCATCTCGCGGGAGGAGCTCGAGGACTCGCTGGTCAAGCTGGGAATCCCCGTGCCGAGCGACGAGCTCGCGGCCATGATCGCGCGCATCGACGCCAACGGCGACGGGTGCGTGGACGTCGAGGAATTCGGGGAGCTCTACCGCGCCATCATGGGCGGGGGCAAGGATGGCACGGATGGTGGCGAGGAGGAGGAGGACGACGACATGAGGGAGGCATTCCGGGTGTTCGACGCCAACGACGACGGTTACATCACGGTGGACGAGCTCGGCGCGGTGCTGGCATCGCTGGGGCTGAAGCAGGGCCGCACGGCGGAGGAGTGCCGCCGCATGATCAGCCAGGTCGACCGCGACGGCGACGGCCGGGTCGACTTCCACGAGTTCCTCCAGATGATGCGTGGCGGCGGGCTCGCCGCGCTCGGCTGATCGATGTGAACGATATTTTTCGCTAATGCCTGTCGATCGAGAGCTACGTGTGAGTTTATGCAGCTATGCTTGATAATACTAGGAGGTGTAGATATTGGCTTGACGGAATTTCACGTGACCACGCTCGAAATTCTTCTTGTTTTTTTTTGGGTTCTTTTGTTCGTTAAGTTTCATGAGCTTGTTAATTAATTATTGCATGACTTGTTGCTCGCGAGAATTGCTTGGGAAGAAAAGGTTTTCCCTGTATTTTCAGGGTTTTCTTCTATATATCCATGTAAACATTGTAGCTAGGCATCTGCATGCATGCCTGGCCGCAGGGGCAGCCCTCGTTTGCTAGTGAATTGAAAGAAAGGGTTTCCATCTGTTCACTTCAAAGCCAGTCTACGACTACACTTTGCTGGATTCGAAAAAAGAACGCTTGAGATTCATCCGGAGCTAGCGTTGACCTTCCCAATCTTTCTCCCATTGTCTCCGCACCATGACTGCATAACATGTACTCTGATTAACTTGCCTACACGACGTGACGGTGGGTCAGTGGTTAGCATGAGATAGAGCTCGTTTTGGATTAACAGGATGGATCTTGTTGCCTGTCGAAGAGAAACACAGGAGGAATTAATTCGTCTTTGGATGACAGTGGACTTATTACTGGGCTCTTGACGACGGCGCGCGGCATTACCGAGCTTTGGACCAAAGATAAAGAGCGACACGTACGATTACCTCTCCGCGGCAGCGTACGCTTGTGCGCGGGATCCGGCTGGGGCGGCGTCCGGCGCCCCTAACACAACAACGCGTACGCCGCTCATGCGCTCATAGCTAGCCACGAACACGGCCCCCGCGCGCGCGACTAGACGGCACCTATAGACTTTTACATATAGGACGGGGACCTCAAAACACGCCATGGGAAAGAAACAGTAGGGTTGGCTATCGACCTTAACGACTATTGCTACAACCTTTAGCAGATGGTTTGAAATTGATTCTAAAAGAACCTATTTCACCAAGTAGTGCTAATTAATTTCACCCATTTTAGAATGGCTCCGGTGGCCACATTTATATCAGTATGGCCAACCCAACCCTACCCTATCAAGTCAATCTCATAAGCCTCTTATCCATTCCAGTTAGATCGTGGCAGGGGAGTAAGTTAAAATAGAAAAAACTCACATTGAGTTTATCCATTCCAGTTAGATCGTGGTAGGGGAGTAAGTTAAAATAGAAAAAACTCACATTGAGTTTAGAGATAATTAGGCTCGAACTGATGACTTTCACTATGTCGACGAAGTGTACCGTTCTAGCTGTTTCGCTTGCTTCTTTCTTATTGTGGTGGCTATTATGGCGTGGCCAAAATGAATGAAAGCGCTGACCTTCTTTCGAAATTAATATAATTTGATATAAAATCATTTTATCTATCATTTAAGTGGTTATTTCAAATTCGAGTTAACAATCCACTATCGAACCAATCCTCATTAATATTTTTTTACTCAAAATGAACTCATTTCAATTTTAAGCCTATTAACTACTGTAATCGAAGCAATTTTGATTCGAACCCTATCGGGGTTTTTTGTAAACCTTGAGAAATAGCGATGCGCGTGAGCCGTGGGATCCGTTAGCCAACCCACATGCTTACGTTCCCCGCGGCACAAGGATACAACTGCTAGAGGCACGGGCGCGCTTGAGTTTTTGTCCCTTTCTCGATCACGGAAGGATCGAGAATCCACATATGTCACCAATCGTGGTATAGAAGTACGATAGGTGCCTACCGCAATATAGAAATACGATAGATGACTACTACAGCTAAGAGGGGGGCTAGATTTCAATTTTGTTTAGATAGAGACTGAACTTCCAATAAAACTTTGAGCTAAGGGCGAAAAAAACCCAAAGCTTCCGCGCACGTTGTGGCCGTAGATTCGATTGGGCAAACTAGTGGTACGGGCCATATGGATGTGGCTTGGTCACAAGTCACACTCCGCTTGGAGGAACCAGACCGCCGTCATGCTCGTTTCTGACGGCGTGGCGGCCCTGGCGGGTGTACATGTTTTCGCACAGCGCTGCTGATCCAAAGCCCGTCTCCTGGGCAGTCAGGCATGCTAGCTTCCCTTCCCCTAATTGTCAACGGCTTGGACTAAATCTTTCCAGCTGCCGGTTTCTGTTTCATTGGGCTACGACTCTGCGTAGTTATTAATGGTTAGTAACTACTTCGAGACGTATATTAATTCCGATTGAGAAAAGTACTAACTTGTGACTGATTTCCGGTGAACGTTTCCTGCGTCTGACCTTGAATGGATTTCGACATCTTGGATTACCTGCTCAAGGTCAAGCTTTAATTGGTGTGTATATATGTTGCCCTCCGTACGTCATGGGTCGGAAAGATTCTTTCCTTGTCCAATTGTCAACACGAAACCATTGCAGCTACATTACGACAGATTGGTTTGCTTGGTCAATTACTCAACGTCTCTCCGCAGTCATTTGGCCTGGTAAAACAAGGCGCCGGGGCAATGCAGGCCGGCCATCAAGCGAAATCCACGTTGCACACGAGTATGTCAAAGCATATAATCTAGTTTACTTAGATGTTTTACTTTAATTTGTGACCGACTTCTGGATGAGTGTAGAACTTTTGTTCAACGTACGTCTTCTTCTGCTACGCTTTACCTGTATCTCGAGTCTCGACTCTGGCCTCCAGGCTTGGTCACAACAATCCACTACATATAATTTTGTCAACGACAACGTACTGGCAGTCTTGCACAGCCAAACGGATGAATGACCGAATTTGAACATGCGTATCGTCCCTTTTTTTTTTGAGACGGTATCGTATGGGAGATACAAAGTATTGCTAATTTAAGATTACCCCTCACTAATTCTTTGTTTAGAAGGTGTTGCCACATGACGCTCTAATACAAAAAAAATCGATTCGAAACTTTCATATGAATTCAGTCGAAAACTTTCGACTAAAAAAAACTTTCGGTTCGAAAAGTTTCGATTTAAAAAAGTATCGGTTTGAACACTCTTAGATTCAAAAACCTTCAAAA
The DNA here is from genome assembly GCA_036346275.1 of Otatea glauca. Lineage (NCBI taxonomy): Eukaryota > Viridiplantae > Streptophyta > Magnoliopsida > Poales > Poaceae > Otatea > Otatea glauca. Next base: position 36,930,399 of record CM070717.1, read on the forward strand.
ATGGTTAAAATTACTTTCTATTAAAATCTTGGGAGAAACTTGAGAAAAAAACTATTAAGTTTGAGGGGAGAAGGGAATTGGGAAAGTCACGTATCACAACGAAAAGATGTTATCATCAAAGATTTGATAACGATACATTTAAATTAGGCAGCCAAGTTACACGGTACAATCAGGTGCGCCCAGTCCATCCACCATGCACCAGCCAAGCGGCCATGCTGGCCTCTTCCTCTCAAATTCCCAGGGTCAAGGTCAGAGCAGAGCCAACTGCCTCGGGCCAGTTGCATCAGCCAGCCAGCTTACGTCGAGTCGAGGAGTCGAGCTCCCTCCCGCTTCGTATAGCCCACGCTGTCACGCACGGGTTCTTTTGACGGCCCACGCAAGCGATCGCCCGATCCCTCGTCCGTTCACGCGTGATTCGCACGCCGCACGACCGTCTCCCCGCCGGCACAGCGCCTAGAGCTTCCGCACGCGGCACGCCGGTTTACCCCTCCCTCGGCTCTGTGCCTCTGCGCTTGGCCGGTTGCGCCCAAGCGCTACCCCAGCACCATCCACCCACCTAGGGATGCAAACATGTCGGATATCTCTCGCCTGATCCGGGATCGGATCCGGTCAGGACCGGATTTTACTATCCGGTCGGATTCGGAGCATCCAATATCCGGTAAATACGGGGTTGGATCCAGATATTTGGATTTTTTTTTTCTATTCGGATATCCGGATTTTTTTCTATTGGGATATCGAATCGGATATTTGGATTTTTCCTATTCGGATATCAACAAAGCACAGCCCATTTTCACCATATTTTTTCCAAATCAGCCCATTTATATTATCAATTAGTTGGTTCTATCGATTCTCAAGTAGCATATTCTTTCTACGACGTCTATTGAGTTTGATACATATATATAACTTGTTATTATAGTAATGTACTCTTATGGTTTTAATTCAATACATGTTACTCTATATATACGTGCATTATCCGTATATCTTTATCCGTTTTCGATCCGAACCCGTCACATATCCGTCCCGTATTCGTATCCCGAATAACCCGAATCCGTATCCGTATCCGGCTAGCTCGTATCAGAGAAAAAAATATGGGTTATGATATGAAAAAAGCAATATCCATCCGTATCTGACCCGTTTTCACCCCTACACCCACCCACCCATTCGCGCGCACGGGCTCTCTCGGGCGCTCGCTGTAAAGCACCGTCATGGCCAGCCGACTCCTCTTGCTCCCACGGCCCACGAGAAGGTGTCGCCTGCAGCCTTCACGATCTCGGCCGCCTTGCCCCTCGACTGATAGTGTAAACACGGCGCCTACGTGGAGCTCACCATCGTCAGAGACAAACCCACCTGATCCTCTTCTCCTAACTCTTACGTTAAGCGATCGATGGAACGTAGCGACCCTAGCTCATGCAAATCAAAACCTCAAAGCAAAGTAGAAAAATGCAGTAGAGGGAGCTAGGGTTAGCCAATAGCCGACAGTAGAGCAGGGAGGAGAGTGGAGGAGAGTCGGCCAGTAGAGGAGGAGGCTGGCTGTAGGAGAGTCGGCCAAGGGAGACCAGCAGGTGGAGGAGAGTAGGAGGAAGGAGAGGAGTGACCAGTCAAGTAGAGCAGGAGGGAGTCGGCTAGTGAGGCAAGAAAAGGAAGTCAGGCCGAGAGGCTTCGGCCAGAGCAGCAGAGAAAAGGGAAGGCAGGCAGAAGAGATAAAAAGAAAAAGAGGAGGAAAGGAAGAAGAGAAAAGAAAAAGAAAAAAATGTGAGAAAATAAGGAAAATGGGTAGGTTGTTGCCATCTGGGATTAGTTTAGATGACTAGATAGTTACCTGCATAAGAATAAAAAGTAGTAACTAGTTTCATTAACTAAATGAACAACTAAATGTAACATTGAAAATACAAATATTTGGAATGGTTGGACACCGTAATTCATTTTCAACTTAAATTACCGTAGATTAATGCAATGTGGTTTTCAGGACAAGAACAGAACCCGCCTGACAATCAAAACCAGTTTTCGAGAGAGGTCGTACATTCCGAGTATATACCAGGCAAGTATACCTTTAATCATGTTTTATTAAATGCTTTTAACTGCTTTTATGTAAGTATTGATATCATCACTGCATGGGAAACTTTATTTTCAATGATAGTATTAAATTGGAAGTGGTTGGGGAGATTGAGTTGAAAATGGGTTTATAGGTTAAAAATGGATTGATGGATGGATAATTGGAAATGGTAGTGGATTGGTTTAGTTAGTTAATGGTTGGTTGGCGTGTGTTAATATGGTTGGTAGAGGGCATCGATGAGAAGGGCTGTGGCCGGTGGGGTTCTCTACATAGGCTATAATATAAGGTTAAAACAACTAACACTTGGGCAATGAGCCGTAAAACTAGTATCAACCATGGTGTGTAAAATCGGTCAGAAAAGGTTGTCCTATGATGGTATTAGAAATCTCCACATTGGGTAAGTATAAGGGGCGTCCTCTGGGAAATGCCGGTATGCCTCAGAGGGCTAGGCCAATTGGGTGGTGGTATATTTGAAGCCCATATGCGTACTGCCGGCGAGTAGCCGGTGTACAACTGTATCTGTGGGATAGGTGTTTCCAAACTCGAGTGTAGGATGGAGAACTAATACTGAAGTAGTGATAAACGTTCTGGGGCATCTCTTGTGGGTGTCACTATGGGTAAAGTGGTACAAACCTGCGTAGGGTAAATCTTGAATTCAAGCCAGTCTCTTGGATTAGAGATTACGGAAGCTATGGTTATCTCATATACAGTGTTAGTAGTGTTTTCTGAAATCTAAAATTAACAACCTTTAAAACTAAAACTTAATTCCTGTAAAAGTGTATTTTGATGGAAGGGTGATCATTAGATAGATTTGGATTGGATTAGAAGGTGCAATGGTTTTAGTAGACCTTATCCTAGCTCTAGCATGTCATTAGGGAGTAGGAGGTTGTAATGTATATTTTGCTGTATTTAGAACCTATGTAAGTTAAGGTAATGAGCAGATAGCCCTGCGTGGCTAATGAAATGTAATAAAGTGTTCCATTTTCAGCCTCTAATTATTGTTCTGCTGCAATATTCTGAATACGGTATAGTAACTGATAAAGTATCGGGAAGCCCGATATTTTGTTAGCTACTATGCCGAGATCCACGTAATTAGCTCAGGAGTAATGACGCCGTGACTGTCGTTACCTAGGGTTAATTATACGGGTCGCCACAACTACAATGTAATGACCACCATTTTCACATAAATGCAAAAATAGAGATCTCATGTGCATACAGTACTAGCCCCATGATCAGTGGCTAGCACGCACATTTATAACAATTGATATCACATCCACACTCTTTATTACAAATGATAATGGTAATTTATACAATAAAATCTTACAATACAGAGTGAAGTGCAGCGGAAAGGATTAAAATTCTTGTAGTGTGCCCATCCAACCCTCAGGCAACTGACAAGGCATAATCCCTAGAAAAGCTTCATCGTTAATATTCCCGAATCCTACGGCAAATATGTTTCGTCGGGCTAATCTGATTCTTCACCTAAGAACAACATATAAGTAAGGGTGAGTACTTTCGTACTTCGCAAGACTTTTGCAAAGCCTATTATATATGCAAGCCATTTCAAAAGAAAGACTAGTATGGTTAGTTTGCATAAAGTCAATTTGAAATGTAACTACAGAATAGTAGATTGCAAAACGAAATTTAAGTAAAAGCAATTTAATACGGAAAGTAACAGAATGTAAGCGTAAATAGATCTCATGTACCTGGGTATCATGACCATATCCACGAACCATTCCCACTGACACACAGTAGGAATTACCGACACACGGTAGAAACCAGTTTTATGAAAATAAAAACAGCTAACTATGTGATGACTTTACCAAGTTCCCATAACCGCGGGTACGGCTAATCGATTAGTTTTACACTCTGCAGAGGTGTACATCTTTACCCACAAGTTATGACCTTTTCCTTTTGCCGCATAGTTCACGCACCTTTGGCGTAGTGGCCAGAATGTTCATGACGAAAACCTTTACATTATCTAAGTTAACTTTGCACCAGCTCCGGGACGTTAAACCCATACTATGGCAGAAGAACTCAGAGCATAGAAATGATGGAACTTCCCCACAGCATGGCGTACACCGGTGTATCGGTAAATGTTTGATCCATGATCACCTCGTTGTGGACATCCCTTCGAGCAATTCATTAAGAAACAGCTCATACTGCTCCAGCCTTTCAATGTGCAAAGTTAAACTAGATAATTTAATTGGTTTAAGGCTGTCCCATACCAGCACTTGTGGTTGTACGGTAATTCTTGGCCTAAAAACAACCCATAGTTCAGTCCTTAACTCGACACGGGCAACAATCTCCCCGTACACTACGTGCAAAGACATGCACTCCCGGCTATTGCCAATAATTGCCCGCATCTAAACCATAGTTTTGTTTTTCCATTTTTGATCAAATACCAACCACAAAGAGAGGTCATACCCATTTAAATGTCATATCCAACATTTTTAATCATGTCACAGTTTTACATTGCTTTAAGCATGGCTAAGCATAACACTAAGTGTAAGTGACCCATATTGACATCAAATAATGTCTATGTTATTCTAGGGTTTTCAAGGTTCACAAATCCATACTTATCAAGGAAGTTCTATAAAACTACAGGTACAACTACCAGTTTTCATAACATAGCAGACTTTAATAAAAATAAAGTATGCAGTAAAACGTTTAATAAAAACATTTATAAATCTGGGATCAATATGATCAAAGGGGGTGCTTGCTTTGTTGATTTTCCTCGATGACGAACTCTTGTTCGTCGAATATACCGGATTCGTCGGGTTCTACACGTCGTATGGTGATACATAGCAAATACCAAAATTTAATAAGGCCAAAAAGAAATCAGATGGAAATATTCAAATAGAATAATTTCACAAATTCAGAAACGATTGCATGAATTATTTGTTTTTATTTTCAACTGAAAGATTTAGTTTATTTGGATTATTATTGCATCATTTTACTACATTTTTAACAACATAAATTTTTCTTATAACAAACCCTAAGTATTTTTACATATTCAGGTTCCTGAGGTTACAAGGAATCTAACAAAATTTAATTTACTAAATTTGGTGGTCATTTGCAAAATTTTCATGTATGACATATTTCTACCTCTTTCTTTGAATTTGAATTCAAAATTTAAATAAAATTAAATTTTTAAATATTTTCCATATTCTGAATCTACATGATTTTATATGAATTTATAAATTTATTTCATAAAAATTGGACAGATGATTCAAAAGATATTCAAGTTTGAATATTCTAGGTTTTGTAAAATACTGAAAATCAGAAATATGCCGAAAATGGAAAGTACGTTTTCGCGAGGGAAAACGCGCTTTCCCTTTTTGGGTTGCACCGGGCCGAGACGCTGACAGGTCAGGCCCAATTGGCAGCGGCTTGCGCGCGCGCGAGCGACTGACATGCGGGGCCAAGCCTTCGGCGAGACGCGCAGGCCCGCGAGGCTGAGCGGCACGGTGGCTGACAGGCGGAACCCGCTTGGCAGTGGCACAGCTCAATGCGAGCGACTGACAGCTCGGGTCCACCTGGCAGCGACTCAAAGCAGGGCCGAAGGCTTCCTCGGCCGCCGACGGCGAAGTGTCGCCGGAGAGCCGAAATGGGCTCCACCCTGAGCACCAGCGCGCTCGCGCGCACCCAGAGAAGGTCTCGCGGCAGCCAGAGGTGGCCGGGAAAAGGGGTTCCACCGGCGAGGTGCGGCGGCGGTTGCGGGCGAAGCTCGCCGACGGCGATTCACCGCCGGAGAGGAGAAATGAGCGCTGCTATAGGCATCAAGGCATCCATGCGCATCTAGGGGAGGTTGCGCGGTGAGCAGAGGTGCTCTGCAGCGGCGCGCCACCGTGCAGGGTGCGACGGTGCCATGGCCGAGCGGCGAACCGGCGAAACCAGGCCTTCCCAAGCTTGATCTTCACCATATTGATCATCAGTGCAATACAAGGGTCCGATTTTATCACTTCTTCAAAAGAATGAACCATCGGAGAGGGGTCTCACCGTGCGAGGGCAACGACGGAGGGAGGAGCTCGTCGGGAAGTCTTGTCGGAGAAGAAGGGCTTCAACTGGAGGTGAGGACGGGTTCGTGGTGATGAGAGGAGGCTTCGGGTTGGATGATTCGGGGCGAAACTAAGTATGGCGGCGAATTGCTCGATTTTTTCTCTTCACGGGTTCTTGCCAGAGTTGGGGAAGAAAAGCAGAAATGGCTGTGGAATGGGCTTGCGGGGAGGAGGACTGGCTGGCTGAGGCAACAGGCGACGTTTAAATACGGGGTGGAGTCGGTTGGCGCAGGCGCGAGAAGACTCGGCGCGGAGGAGAGCTGGCGTCGGCGCGATAGGCAAAGAGGGGGAGAAGAAGGCACGCGCGAGTCGTTGACGCGTGGGGGTGAGGTGTCAGCGTCGCTGGCGGCAGGGGCCAGCTGGCAACTGGGGCCCACTTGTCAGCGAAAGAACCCAGAGAACTCGGCCGAAGGCTCAGGACAAAACGGGATTTCTTCAACAGTTCGGACCGCCATTTGAAATTTGATTTTTCTGAAAATTTTTATCTAAGTCGGCAAGGAAATTACCAGCTTCCAGTAAGATTTTTACCATTTTATGCTCTGTGTAGAATTTTAAATAATTCTGACAATGCAACTGTTGCTTTTCTGCCAATTTTGTTTTTCATTTAATTGATGACCTAAATGAATTTAATACTTTATAAAACTTTTCATAAGAGTCTTAAATTGTATTTTACACCTTATTTAAAATTTTCAGATTTTATGTACTGATATTTAAGTTTTAATAATTCTGACATTACTATTTTCCAATTTATTTCTTCACTATTTTTGAATTTCTAAAATTATAAAATTAATCATTAATTTTTTGGTATTTTTACAGGAGGTTGGAACTGTAATGATGTCGTCAGGGTAAAAATATTGAGTCAGGATAACTTCCGGATAATTCTACAAAATTCTTTTCCCCTGATTTTCTTTTCACATGATTTGCTTTGATTAAATTATATTTTAATTAATCCAGGTTCTCCACCGACTTAATCTGGCTGTGGAGAGCCCTTAGATTTTTATTATGACTTTTGTAGATTTTTGTTGACTTGGCATTTTTACTTTTTACTTTTACCATTTTACTATATTCTTTAATTCACTTTCTTTTATTAAGGAAAAGCCAAAAGGATGTCCAATAATTCCAGAAAATTCATAAAATTCAAATTCAAATTAAATATCACATGTCAATTCATTTTTATAGTTTGTTTGTTTTGGAAGGAATAGTTTTATTAATGAAATATTTCTTTTCTTTAAGATTTGAATACAAGAAAAGGAGGAAAATATATTATTTAAAATCAAAATCTTGATTCCAATTGAAATTTTTATTCATTTCTATTTCTAAATTTCAAACTTTTTATTTTTCATATTTTTGAATTTTACGGGATGTTACAGAAGCATTTCTGTGCAGTTCACTGGCTTCTTCAAAAGGGATTTGAGATCTACTGGTAACAGACTGGCAAATCCTGAATTGAATCACAAATTTGGCTGAAGAGCAGACAGGATATGATTTTTGTGGCCTCGTAATCTTACTGGAACTTGGTGAGCTCATTTTAAGTCGTAAACGGGTGACCTGAGATATCATATTCTGGTTATGGTGCATGCTTCATGCTTTTGTTCAACACCATATCATTTCTCAGTTGGTGTTAAGCTGTAGCACTCTTATGTATTTGTTGATTTTTGTTGAAGTATTGCTGAAGAAATGTCATTATCCCTGGGCCCTGGCTGTTTCAACTGCATGGTACTGTGCCGTATGGCTGTTTGATATGAAACTACGGTCATTGGTGAAGTACATTCGAGAGACTGATAGTTCTTATGCTTCTCTTGTTCAAGTTCATTAATCTTGGTTTTAGTTAAGCCAGTGTGTGTCAGGTAGATCTTCCTACTATATTCTGAGCCTCATGCTTACCAAAGATTTCAGTATTCTGAGCCTCATGCTTACCAAAGATTTCAGCTCTGTGATCAACGGTATGCCTGAACCTATTTACATGCGGTTGATTGCCAAATAATTGCGTGAAATATTGAAGGATAAATTTCCAAGCTGCAAATTCCATGGGTGATGTTCACTGTTCCCCTAGGCGTTTACCCCGCCTAAGCGGCGATTAGGCGCTGGTCTAGGGGAACACTTGGTAACTTACAGCACTGATCGATGTATAACTTTTGAAGGCGTTCAGGTGGTTATTCAACTGATTCAAGCTTTTACATCGCTGATAAGGTTCTGACAGAATATCCTGCGGACAGAACACATGCAACAACAGGCAAACTCGTCGCATACATCAATCTCATGCTGAAAGTATTGGCCCCAAACTGCCTTACGATTACATATGTCCACGGTAAGCGATTAGTACAACAAGATGCATGGCAGAATCCTTTGCATACATACATATTACATCCCGTACAAACTATGCAATGTTTATCTCATCCGAGATCAGGAACGATGGGGTAGTCCTCGTCGTCATCAGGCAGCTCCACCCGTGGCTTCTTGCTCTGGCGCACGCTGCTCGTCTTGTAGAAACCGGCGTTCGTCGCTGGCTGCGGCGAGGTGAAGAGCTCAGGTACCTCCACCGCCGTGCTGCCCCACTTGGCTGGCTCATGGTCATGGAACAGGCCGATGTCCGGGAACCACTCCAGCTCCTTGAACCCCAGAGGAGACTCCTTCTGCAACAGCAAACACAACACAAACAGACAGACAGTGAGATGGATATCTCAAGGGGAAACTTGTTGATTTATTGGCTATCTTGTGATTCTTGTAACCGATAACGGGTTGCTATTAGTTCCTTGCCTTGTCGCTGTATTCGTAATCCGAGAGCTGTAGGAGGTCCTCGACGGCCCAGCCCGACGACGGCAACTCCTGCGCGACGGCTGGGACCGGCTTTGGGACCCCACCAGCAGCGACGACGCTCGGAGGCTTGGAGCCGCCTTTGGGCGGAAGGCGGGAGGCGTGGGTGCCGACGTTGGCGCTGCAGACGGAGCCGAAGCCGACGCGGATGCCGGTGGCGAGGTAGCGCTGGTGGTTGCCGGAGAGCGTCCCGGGGACATGGATGGGCTCGTCGCAATCCCGGCAGAAGAGCGCCCTGTCCTCCACGCAAAATATGAAGGCCGCCTTCTCCTGCGCGCGCGCACGTACGTTTAGACATTTTTTTTACGTACAATATGATCGTTATATTAAAATAGTTGTCAAAGGTTATTACAACTCTGTTAAGCTTAAAAAAAAGTAGTGAAACTATACAAAACTAGAAGTATATGAAACTATAGAGAGGTGATTAAGCTAACTGCTGGCATCACTGGCGTAGAAAAATTTAGTGGCTGAACTTTGACCTCCAAGCCAAAAACTAATGGAGTCCTCAAACTAACGTTGAATTAATCTGTCTTCTATTTTTTAAACACTCATGTATTTCTTGTAGTCCATATTATGTGAATACAAATTGCAAAACATATTAGCCAAGCTTAACAGAAAGAGGACCTGTAGATTTTCTTTGAACGAATTTCAGTAAGTAACGTGGTGAGTTTGTCGTTGTGGCTAGGCTCTGTTTTTTTTCTTCCATAAATTATCCACAGCTTTCCATCTTATCATTTGTCTGACGTTTGGTTGTCAACTTGTCATATTATCCTAGGTAAAGCTAGCCCCAGGAAGATTCTCTACTTATACGTTGAGAATCCGAGCGACGTTTCCAAACTAGCCTAGAATTGAGGAGCCTCCTCACACGCACGCGCGTGTCCGCGGGTAAGCGTAACGTACGTACCTGGCAGACGTCGCAGCGCGGGAGCGCGGCGGGGAGCGCGGCGTCGAGCGGGAGGCGCTGGTGCCTGCTGGCGAGCTTGTTGGCGGCGTGGATCTCGACGTCGCAGCGCGCGCACAGCGCGGCCTCGTCCGCGCAGCACACCACCGTGGCCGCCGCGCCCTCGCACGCGTCGCACTGGACCCTCATGCCACAACCCCGGCCCGGCCCCGCGCGCGCGCTCGATTATCCCTCAAGCCCAAACCACACGCGCGTACGCCGGTTGCCACTTGCGAGTTGAGACGGCCAGCTAACTAGAGGAGCCGGGTTTGGGGAACAAGAAAGAGTGCGCAACAGCTAGCGGCGGGGAGCGGCGTTACTGGCGCGTATAAATCGCGCAACGTGCGTCACGGGCGCACGGCAAGGGTTGTGTGGACGAGAGCGGCTTCCGGTTGCTCACTTCTTTCTTGGCGCTTCAACGCGACGGCCAAAAAATATCTCTAGGTCTCGAATCGAATCGAATCAATTGTGCTTTGATTACATTAGTTAACGACTTTAAAAATAATTATAATTAAAATAAATCCATTTTAAGTAAAAAATATTAATAAAACTCAGCTTAATGGTAGCTCGTTGGCTCGAATTTAAAATAACAACTTAAACAATAAATAAAATAATTTAAAATTAAAATATATCGATTTGGAAAGAAATTAGTACCTCGTAGCCAGCCCTACAACGAGTCGGAGTATCTCCGGACCGTCCGTCGCTAGCAGCGCTGGTTAAGCTGGGGCCAAGATTTTGATTGGTCGGTGAGTGGAAGGACGCCCTGTGGGGCCCGCGGGGATGGGCAAATCTCCGGGGCATTGAAGACAAGGAAATTGTGGCCACTTGTCACGTTCTCACGTTGCATGACTTGCATTGCGGAGATTTTTCGTTTCATTTTGGACGGGCCTTCGTACGTGCTTACCGTGGACTCGCTCCTAATAAATTCATATCAGATAATATAAAGTAAAAATAGATATTTGTTAGGTACTGAAGAAACATCATAATAATTTTATATTAAAATATAAAATTTATTTTATATTTATAGATAAGATCATTTAAAAAATATATCTTGTAAATTTGAACAAAAGAAATACTAGCCACTCCTACTATAGTCCACCGGTGTGTTTGGAGTGGTCACGTAGGTTACAGCAAAATCCGTGCTCCATAGGCCATACAGAGGGACGAGTACAAACAGGGACAGAGGTGCTAGGTGAACAGTCCTAAACTGGGCTTAAGATTATTCTTATGCACTTGCAGATGTGTGATCATCCAGCACAAAATACTCATGCAAAACCGTCCTCCTAAACTAAGGACGGTAGTTTTACACATAGGTTCGGTACCCACGGGTAACTGATCCGATAAGAACGAGTACGGGTAGCACTTCAGATCTACAGATATTTGGGTTTAGATACCCGATGAGATCATAGGATGAACATGGGTGCCAATTTGTATCCATAGATACCTAATGAGTATCCTATGACATATGGACCTCACTTTTTTATGAGATATCTACATATATGAAAAACAAAACCCTAAGTCTTATCTTACTCGGTCACCCACTCACCCTTGCCCACTACCCAGCCCGCTGCAACCCGGTCGTCGAGCCGTAATCCCCCAAATTCCCAATCCACTCGACTCCTCCCTCCCGTCCGGCCCTCCCTCACCCCTCCCTCGCTTCCCTCCGACGCTGACTCGCCTCCCTCCGTCCTGGTCGCCCTCTGCCATCGACTGCCGACACCCCAACGTCCCCGTCCGACGACCAACGCAGGTCGCGTTCAAGTAGCCAGCTCCCGAGTCCCGTCGGCCACCGCAGCTCTCCTTGTGGTCCCCACCCTAATAGCTCCCCTGTGGCCCCTCCCGCCACAGCTCCCCTCGTGTCCCGTCTCGCCGGCCGCCGCAGCTCCCCTCATGGCCCCCACCCTAACAGCTCCCCCGTGGCCCCTCTCGCCAGCCGCCGCAGCTCCCCTCGTCGTCGCCCCAAAGCGCGCCCTCTGGCGGTCCGGCCTCCACTCCCCTACCGAACAGCACGACAGCAACCCTCCGGCCTCCGCTCCCCTCCCGAACTAATGGGGATATCTTGTGTTCTAGCCGTATGAACTAATGGGGATGTTTGATGTTTTATGAATTCTTAGTTATTGGATTCTAGCCGTATGAACTAATGGGCTAGTGCATGCTCCCTGAAATAATGTATTATATGTGATGGCATCTTAATCTATCTTTGATGTGAAGCTAACTGCAACGAAAACACAAGATGAAGCGGTTGTATGGTAATGGCTGTATCTAGCTTATGTTAGTAGGGTTAATATTTAGACTCATGCAAATATCAATGGGATATGTTGCATTGCCTACTTGAGTTTGTTGTTTATCTATCCATAGGTACTTATTGGGTTTCGGGTAACCATCAGGTTTGGGTGTGGACACATATCTGTGCCCGTGAAGTTTATTAGTTTTAGGTGGACGGTACTTAGTTCGGATTTAGGTTCGGGTCAGTGGTACCGAAGGTAGGTCGAGTTCACCGGCGGAGGGTTGTTGTTACTACTTGTTAGAGATGTAACGAGATTACGCAACTTCTAGAACTCACGGGAGAAGTCTGGGAGCAAAAAGATCCAGACGTTGCTTGGGCTGTCTGTATCTGATGGTGGGGTCCCGTTTTCTGGGGGCGGTGCGGTGGAACGCGGATATTTCGCGACGGGTAACCGTTTTGATATGTTTTCGCAACACCTGTCACGAACTCGCACACATCTCCGAGCTGCAGCGAAGGCTGCGTTCTAACTATTACAACCAATTGATCCGCGGGCCCGCACTCTGTTGCAGGCAGAGGGAAGTGCCGAGACAGCCAATTTTCTGTAGGCAGAGGGAAGTGTCGAGACATGCAAAGATTTTAACAGACAAAATTTTTTATAGAATAATCTAAAAAAACAAAAAGTACTAATTTTTTTAAAAATATTTAAAAGTATCGCTTAAATTTATTTTAAAAATAAAATAAAAGAATTTAGTTTTAAAAACAAAAAACACTGTAGCTCACAACGGGGTTTGGCCAGCCCACAGTACCTCTCCAACAATAATGGTACATAGAGATACGGATAATAACTCTGTTTTATTTATTTTCATATTTTTCTCATATATGGATATGAATATAGATACTTTTAAATATAAATATAAATGATATCAAATGCAAATACGAAACAAATATGAATGAATCGAATACGGGTATAAAATATTTTTTGGAACATAAAAACCTTTAAAACTATAAACACAAAATGAATAAAAGAAACATAACTAATTTATTTGACTAAGAGTTCGTGAATTCTTCGTATAGGTTAACCTCATTTCTTGTCTTGATGTAAATGTTAATTTATAATAGGATACTAAAGTATTATGTAAATTTGTTAGGCTAAAATAGAGGATATATGATGCGGATATCTCTCTTAATATCTGAATGATCCGGATCTATATTCGACAGATAGTGAGCTCCTAAATCTATATTTATATATGACAGAAAAATCTATATTTATTTTTATCCAATATTATCCGATAAATATTTAAACCAACAAAATTCGTATTCGAAAATAGTGACATAAGTCGAAACTACTCGGTCCGTTTACCCCCGACCAAGCATGCTTTGATACGATATTTTCACGTACGCCCAGGCTGAGATGTCTGTGAAGCACGCGTGTGCATCGAACACCAAAACACACGTAGTTTTCACGTTCAGTTCATATATGGTGTGTGCATCACCAGTTTTTTTGGCGTTAGTACGTTGACAGCAAACGTTCTTTATCTCCCCGGCTCCCTGCGCTAGTTTTGTCCAAACAGCTGGTATTGGTACTGCATAGTCTGCATCTCATGGTTCGAAATTTGAAAAAAAAAAGATTTATTCAAAAAAAAATTAGTACAGGCACAATCACTCGATTATGGTAGGGCACATGACAAGGAGCGTCAGAATTTCAGAGTTTTGTGAAACTGGTGTTGAAACTCCTAACGACGCGTCTATCCTGGAATCTCCAAAATCTAGTAGATTTGAATCAAAGTGCTTTTATAAAACGACGTTCTATTCTTGATAATTTCAAATATGTCCAATGAGCTGCCAAGTTTTGTCAGCTGAAAAAGAATACAAAGTTGCTCCTTATTTCTAAAGCTTTTGATACAGTCTCATGGCATTTCTTGCTTGAGGTTTTGTAGCACATAGCTAGGTTTTGGTGTGAGTTGGAGAGACTGGATTTCTCTGTTACTATCATCGGCAAGCACTAGAGTTCTATTGACAATTGTTTCGTCATGAGCGTGGACTGAGACATGGTGACTCTTTGTCACCATTGTTGTTCCATCTTGTCATGAAAGTGTGCTTAACAAGATGGTTCAGAAAGCCGGTAAAAGGAATGTGTTGCAGCCCACAGGTCATACAGGCATAAAATATCATTCATCCTTCTATGCAGATGATGCAATGATGCTGGTGACCCTTTCTTTGGCTGAGTCTGAAATAGTGAAAAAGTTGCTCGAATATTTTGAAGCATCGGGTTTACACACAAATTTGGAGAAGTGTTCAGCCATGCCTATTTGTTGTTTTGAGGGAAAATAAAAAATAATAGAGGACAGTTTTCATTGTCAGATCAAGTATTTTCCATGTTCCTATTTAGGACTTTCATTATCCATCAAGTGTAGGCGATGTGCTCATCTCCAACCAATCGTTGACAAACTCGTTGCCAAGCTACCCAAATGGAAAGGCTTGTTGTTAAGTTTAGGAGGCAGATTTTTTTTTTTGAAAGAAGACGGCGAGAGCTCTGCCCAATGCATTAAAAAGCGAAGACAGAAGGTACAAAAAAATAGCAGTTTAGGAGGTAGATTGATAGTGATTAAATATGTTTTGACAGTAGTACCGATTTATCAACTCATGACGATGGAAATCCCGATATGGTTGATTAAGGAAATTGACAAGAGAAGGATAAGTTTTTTATGGTCCGGAGAGGAAAAATTGGGGAGTAGGCGGTCGGCTTGCTTTGTTAGACCCGAAAAGAATAGGATATGCTTTAAAGTTGAGATGGTTATGATTGAAAAGAGCTGGCTTGGTCAGATATTTATATACAAGAAAAGGTAGTGCAGGACTGCAGGCTATATTTGAAGCTTCTATTAAAGTGGAAGTAGAGGATGGTGATCTTGTTTTGTCTTGGGAAGATAATTGATTGGATGGCACTTCAGTGAAAATTGTTGCACCAAATCTTTGGTACCTGGTCACCAAGAAATTAAGACAAAATCGCTTGGTGAAGGATGCCTTGATAAACAATGAATGATTAGAGACATCAAGGGAGGCTTTTTTATTATAGTATTGAGAGAATTTTTATTGTTGTTGAAAAAGATGTCGCAGATCCAACTACAAGAAGGTCGAGAAGACAATATTTGTTGAAAGTGGTTGTCTTCATTATCAAACACTATAAATTCTGCTTATAAAGCCTTTTTCACTGGAGCTTTAAAGATGTCTTTCTTGCAGCAAGCAACTTTGGAGGTCAAGAGCATCGCTAAAATATAAGTTTTTTTTTGCTTGGTTGGTGATTCAAAATAAGTGTTGGCAGCAGATCGTTTGAGACGAAGAGGGTTACAATCAAGGTTACAAAAATCGGCGAAATTTCAGAATTTCTCGCTCAGATCTCGGATTTCGGCCGGGGACGAGATGTAAAATCCCGTTTGGATAAAAAAAAATCAAAATGCTACATTATTTTCAGAAAAATTTGGCAAATTTCATCGAAAACTTAGGATTTTTGACCGGATTTTGACTTTTGAGGACCGGATTTGGGTCAATAACCCCTTAAGAATGTCATCTTCTATGAAAATTTGTTGAAAAACCGAATTTTTGAGACGTTTTATAAAAATAACAGAAACATTTTCAGATTTTTATAAAATTGTAAAAGCTTTATCATACTCTTAAAAATTTATCATACCATATATAGCAGCCTAGAATCATACAGAATTTTTTTTCAAAATAATTGAACTTCATTTGTTATATTTAAAAATTCAAAAATAGAATGAACATAACTGAGATAGTAACAGTATCAGAATTTTATAAATTCACTCGAGTGTGATAATGATCCAAACTTTTTAGAAGAGCTTAAGAATTGACTCAGAACTCTTCTATAAAAGTTTCAAAAAATTTAAATGTGTTTTTATTACTCAATCAAATCTATGGAAACAATACATGTAACATCGTAAGCTTTAATTTATCAGGACAACAACACTGTCATAATTTTTAAAAATTTCTAAATATTTATCATCATCTAAGAATTTTATGGGAACATTATTGATGCATTATTACCATTCAAAAAAATTCAAAATTTTATAACGTGATTTTTACCATTTTTCATTCGGTTGAATTTTGCCGGTCACCTTTCAGTACCACTTTTCGATTTTTTTTTAAATTAATCAGACTTGATAATTATCTGAAAATTTTATTAAAACATTAATGATGTGTCAGGGCTGTCCAATTTTTTTCAAAATTTTATGATTTTCACTATTTCCTATTCGGTTGAAATTTGTCGATCAGCCTTTTATCAGGACAGTAGCACTGTCAGAATTTTTAAAAATTCTTAATGTTTGATCATGATCTGAAATTATTACAATAATATTAGTGATGTGTAAGGACCCTACCCAAAAATTTTAAAAAAATTTGAACATTGTTTCGACTATTTTTCGCTCAGTTGAATTTTGGTGAGATTTCGGCCGAAATTCGGTTCAAAATTTCCGGATTTCAAATTTTCTTTTTGAATTTTGTCCGAAATTTTGAATTTTGCCCACCTCCTAGTTGTAAACCGAAACCAAAATTTCAAACCTTGGTTACAATATCCAGAATTTTGTATGCTATGTGATCAGGAGGATGAGATAATTCAACATCGTGTAGTGAATTGCTAGGTGGCTAAACAATTTTGACATGCAATTCTTTCTATATCAGATCATGGTTGACTCAACCGGAGGCGGTGGGCTTGATTGGTGGATTGATTCCAGAAAAGAAGTTATCTCAGAACATAGAAAGGTATATGACATGTCGGTAATTTTGATCATGTGGTAGATATGCAAGGAGATGAATGACAAGGTTTTTAACAATAAGTCATGTACCTTGCAAAGCTTGGTGGACATGATCAAACATGAAGGCATGTTATTGGCTCAGGCAGGAACGCTATGTTTGAGTTTATAGTTTTTCTAATGTTATTTTTTAAGATTTGTCTTTCTTCTCATATTTTTATGCGAGTGGGTACCCTAATGCAAGTACCGTGCTGTTGATGTTTTGATCTTAATAGGATGTTTTAATGCACCACGTTATTGTTGTAATTTGTAAGACCTTTATTTGGACTTTTCTTTCTTTTTAATGAATGACACACAAACCTTTTGCGTATTTAAAAAAAGAATTTCAGAATAAACGGGACGGGCACAGGTATGAATGTTGCCGTACAGAATGACAAATTCACATTTAAGGCCAGGTCCATCGACGGGTGAGCTTCCGTGCACCATTCATGGCTCCTAGCAGAGGTGGATCTAGAAAAAAAAAAGAGAGGTCATTAGGTACAAACTCGTAATACTAATTTGTAATTTATAATAAGAGTATCGTATATTTATATACTAAAGAAATTATATGTTTTAAATTGAAGGACGTCGATATCACTTGACCCAAATCTATATACCGTAGATCTGCCCCTTGCTTGTACCTGTCATGTTTCATGGAGGGGCTGTGTTTTCTCTTAATTTTTGAGATGCATGGACCAGGGTGTAACTAGGGTTTAAAATATCGTCGAGATTTCAGAAATCTTGGCCAAAATTTCAGATTTTGACCAGGGCCAAGATTCCAAATCTCGGCGGGATAAAAAAATTGAAAATTAGGGTTGCTACAGTAATTTCCGGTAAGCTCGGCGATACTCCATGTTTTTTGGATCGGATTTCGCACTAATTTTTTTGGGTGAATTGTAATGCCTTTTATGAGGAATACATACGAAAAATTTGCAAAAAAAATACATATTCAAATTATATAACCTTAACCCTAAACCCTAACTTAGATTTCGACCTTAAATTATGTATTGCGGCATAAACCCTAAACCATAACTTGGATTTCGGGCTAAATCCTAAACCATAACTTGAATTTGGGCCTTAAATGATGTATTTCAGCCTAAATCCTAACGGCCCTAAATAATGTATTTCAATCTTAAATTGTATTTTAGCCTAAACCCTAGTTTAGAAATTTTATGTACAAATACTTAGTATTTTGCATTCAAACAGATAGGAAATGTAGATAAATACTTGTATGGCTTTTTCTAGCCTTGGGAGATAATTTCAAGGGGGTGAAAATCATTGAAATTTCGGTTTAGGGTTCTTCAAAAATTCCGAATTTGAAATTTGGTTTTTGAATTTTGGACGGATTTTGGCTGAAATTTCAGATTTCACCGACCTTGAGATGTGATACGAAAACGAAATTTGAAACCTTAGGTGTAATTGAGAGTAGCTAAATTCTCAACCTGATTTTACGGGGTCTATGGCAGGGTTCCAAAAATCGTCGATTTTCGCCCTTATCGCCATGGTTTGATAAACAAAATCACTCGGTAAATCGGTCCAATTAAAAAAAATTAAAAAACAAAAATTCAAATAATTTTATGCGACGTAAACTAGTGGGGAATCGGTGAAAATCGCTCAAAAATCGAACGTCAGACCATTTTATCTATTTGGTCGATTTTCGGTGAAAATTGTCAATTTTTGAAAAAAAAATTCAACGAAGTTTGACCATTGATTTCAAAAAATTTGACTTTAAACTTGTTCGATTTCTACTGGTGTTGAGGGGAAGTTCCCTCATGACCCCACAGGCATGTCCCTCCGACAAAGGCAAGGGCCCCAGGCCACAGGGCACTTGGCAAGCCCCCCCGCTAGTGTTGGAGAAAAAGGAGGACGTCCACGAGAGGCGCCCACCTACTCCGCGAGAGCCTATGGGAGACGTCCTCCTACTCCGCGGGCGTCTACGGGAGACTCCCTTCTACTCCGCGGACGTCGGGAGGCACCCACCTACTCCGCGGGAGCCTACGGGTGGCGCCCTCCTAAGTCCCGGGCGTCTCCGGGAGGCGCCCTCCTACTCCGCGAGCATCTACAGGAGGCTCCTTTCTACTCCGCGGGCGTTTCCGGGAGGCATCCTCCTACTCCGCGGGCTTCTACGGGAGACTCCCTTCTACTCCGCGGACGTCGGGAGGCACCCTCCTACTCCGCGGGAGCCTACGGGAGGCGCTCTCCTACTCCGCGAGCATCTACAGGAGGCTCCTTTCTACTCCATGGACGTCGGGAGGCACCCTCCTACTCCGCGGGAGCCTACGGGAGGCGCCCTCTTACTCCGTGAGCATCTACAAGAGGCTCCTTTCTACTCCATGGACGTCGGGAGGCGCCCTCCTACTCCGCGGGAGCCTACGGGAGGCGCCCTCCTACTCCGTGGGAGCCTAAGGGAGGCGCCCTCCTACTCCGCGGGCGTCTCCGGGAGGTGCCCTTCTACTCTGCGGACGTCGGGAGGCACCTCCTACTCCGCGGGAGCTTACGGAAGGCGCCCTCCTACTCCACGGACGTTTCCGTGAGGTGTCCACCTACTTCGCGGGAGCCTACGGGAGGCGCCCTCCTACTCCGCGGGCGTCTCCGGGAGGCGTCCTTCTACTCCGCGGGTGTCTACAGGAGGCTCCTTTCTACTCCGCAGACGTCGAAAGGCACCCTTCTACTCCGCGGGAGCTTACGGGAGGCGCCCTCCTACTCCGTGGGCGTTTCCGGGAGGCGTCCTCCTACTTCGCGGGAGCCTACGGGAGGCGCCCTCCTACTCCGCGGGCGTCTCTAGGAGGCGTTCTTCTACTCCACGGGTGTCTACGGGAGGCTCTCTTCTACTTCTCGGACGTCGGGAGGCACCCTCCTACTCCGCGGGAGCCTTCGGGAGGCGCCCTCCTACTCCGCGGGCGTCTCCGAGAGGCGTCCCTTTACTCCGCGGGTGTCTACGGGAGGCTCCCTTCTACTCCGCGGACGTCGGGAGGCACCCTCCTATTTTGCGGGAGCCTACGGGAGGCGTCCTACGCCACGGGGGTCTTCGGGAGGCGCCTTTCTACTCTGCGAAAGTCTGGCGCCTCCTACCCGCGGAGCTTACGGAGGCGCCCTCACCCCCGCGGCGTCACGGGGGCGCCCTCCTACCGTGGGTCCCGAGTCGAGGCTTGCCCCACGAAGAGATGACGTGGGATCCACTCTCTCCGCCCGGGAATGACTAAGATGCCCCCGCTTCAGCCGTTGTAGTAGGGGTAGGATGGTATTTTCGCGTGACAGGCTGGGGCGCCTATAAAAATCCATTGTAACCCACTCATGTAAGAGGAATCTCATTGAATACAGAACTAACAACTGGTGCATCCCTCGGGAGCTTGGACCGGGAGGCCCCTCCCTACTCCCCCAGGGGAACGCACCGACAGGAGTAGCGCGCTCTTCCCTAAGCGCCCGAACCTGTATAAACCCTTGTGTCTATTTTCTTCTCTCTCGGATGTTGGCCCGTGAAACAGCCGACGTCCGTCCACATTCTTGTGTCTTGTTTCCGAACATACGACATTTGGCGCCGTCCGTGGGGACATAGCTAACATTGAAGGCTATGGCTCCTACCAAGAAGCACCCCAAGCCTCCTCCAACTTCGAAGCTCAAGGAGCGAGTCAACGACCCCCCTCCTCAGCGGACCTCCAGGCGGGCGCCTCCCTTGGAGATCGGGGCTGTCCACCCCGGGGTAGACAACATCCTTCAAGTCCCAGGGCCTGAGGAAACCTCCCTCCCTCTCACTGGCCACCATCGACCAAGAGCCGCAACCCTGAGATGCCTCCGTCGCCGCGGGGTTGGGAGCCCCGGAGCCTGTGATCCCTCCTGAGGCGTGGGACTTGCCCCGGTGGCGGGCTCTGGTGGAGGCAACCACGAGGCAGACCATGGACTACCTGATGGCCTCTTATCGTCCTCTTGGCCTCCCTCCACACCTCTCGCCGCTCCCACTACCACCCTCGGTCCAGATCGCCACCGATCCGGGGGTGCATGGGGGCCCTACCTTCACCTACAAGGGAGAGCAAGGAGGGAACACCTACCATCTCCCGCCACCGGCCCATACAGCGGTCACAAGCGGGGCCTCGTTCTGGTCGTTGCGCCCTCCGAGCCCTGGGTTCGGGGGGCTCCTCTCATGCTGCTCTAGTTCGTGCCGTCGCCCCAACCCCTGGGGCCCGAGCTTGCACCCCCACGAGCGGGAGCCCCAGGACCTCCCCCACAAGCTTTTCCTCCTAGGCAAATGCGCCTACACCCAGAACTGATGCCGATCACTTGGCCTTTTGCCCGGAGGGGAATGGACCTACTCAAGCCATTCCCGCCGGCCAAGGGGGGCTACAAGCATGCGGTGGTGGCGGTGGACTACTTCACCAAGTGGGTGGAAGCGAAGCTGTTGCCAACAATTGCATCCCAGGTGGTGCAAAAGTTCTTCTGGAAGAACCTTGGACTTTTGTCATCCAATTGGGACAGTCCTCTGCTTCGTTTCAGTGGCTCACCCTAAGTCCAAGGGGGCGGTCGAAAGGGCCAATGGCCTAATCCTCCAAGGCATCCGCCACCGACTCGAAAGGAGCACACTTAAACGTGGGTTATGGACATAGGAATTCCTCAACGTCCTGAGGGGGATGCGCATGACTCCTAGCCGCTCCGCGGGGCGAACACCTTTCTCACTTGTGTACGGAGTGGAAGTGGTCCTCCCATGAGATCCGCCACCGCTCCTTCGTGTGGAGATGCTCTCGAGTACATACCTATCAACTTCACGGCAAACAAAGACAATCATAAGACGGAGTGGACTTCGCGAGGAGGTCCGTGACGCGCCTCGTCAAGCATGCCACATATGAACGAGAAGTCGCTCATTTCTACAATAGCCGGGTGCGGGAGCGAACCTTTCCCTTGGGAGAGTTGGTCCTAAAAAGGATCACCGACCCAGGAGCCCAAGGGAAGCATCATCCTATGTGGGAGGGACCCTACCGTGTCTTAGTGGTCTTGGGCTCAGGGGCCTACCGCCTCACAACTACGGAGGACGAGCAGCTCAAGCGCGCCTAGAACGCGACAAGCTCAAGAAGTTCTACATTTAAGTTTTCTTATACGCCGCAACGGCACCTATCATGTATTGATGTAAACCTTTCTAAGGTCATCGATAAAGCATCAAATTAAGTTCCGCATGTCTCCTATCACTTGTGCGGTTGTCTCGAAAGACCCATCCCCCACACGCAGCTGCGGAGGATGAGCTAGAACCTCGCATCCTCAGCGAGACATATCTACAGGGCACATGGTCTCCGAGGCCTACCCCTGAAAAAGCCCCAAGCGGCCTGGACATTTCACATCCCCCTTGGGCGGCCCCCTCCTTGCTGGACCCAAGGAGCGGGCGTTGACTTAAGGCATTTTGCCTAAGTTATAGGGTGCTCCATAGCTTAGTCCCCTATGGACCCCTGACGCTAAGCCAAAACAACCCCCGGGTCACCATTTCATCCCCTCCGCGGGAAGCTACAGGAACCTTCTTATTGCAAGAAGCGTAGCCCGAGACATCCCCTTCCCGGTGAGCATATGCTTAAGCCTCTTGGCAAGGCCAAATAAACAACTGACGATGCTCCTACAGGAGCTACGCTTTGTGCTAAATGCCCAGCTCCAAGGTCTTATGGACCGGTGCCCCTAAATGGCCCAGGGGCCAAGACAAAACTAAGGTCGCCCAAGGGCGACGAGGGGACCGAGTCCCTATCACCGTCATGCGAGGAAGAAAACACTCCCACGTTGTCTAATGACGCAAAGGGCTCGCCCCCTCCATGCGCAACACAGGATGAGTTACTTTCTCTCCCTTGGGGAGAAGTAGCTAAATGACCCTTCAGTGGGGCGCCCGCGCCCTGGACCCCTCCTGGGACCCAAGGCACAATCATGCCCCCATGAAGTCACCCAATCTTGTGGAAGATCTTCTTTGGCAGGCATAGTCGACGTGGCGCCCGAGACATTTGTGCGCTTCGTTTATAGCAGATGCCAACTGCCCTCTAATGCGCATCCTAAAACAAGGCATTGCAAAAGTCATGAGTCATCCATATCATAACACCAATGCAAGTTCATACAAAATGAGGGGAGCACGCCACCACTGACCGTCGTGAGCACTACAAATGAAAATACATCTCTAACATGAAGGGGCGTTTTGCCTTGCAAGGACAGGGATCCCAAATACCCCAATGGCATGCTCCTGTCACGTTACCTGGACTCCTGATGGCTGGTGCCTGCACCCACGACTGGTGCCAATGGTCGATGCCCTACAATGGATGTATGCCCGTGGCTAGTGCCTGCGCACTCGCGGCGGTACCAAAGCCCTACGCGGGGCTACGGCGTGCCTAGGCTCCCTGACGCCTTGAGCCCCATCATGGTCGCACTCATGCCCGGCGGTGCCCTATGCCCTACGCCTAGCGCCTGAGCTCCGTTTAGTGCCTGCATCCAATGAAGCAATTATGATGACCAAGCCCGCACAAGCGTACACCCTACGGTCCACGGCGAATCGCGCCAAAGAATACGCTGTGTTTCACGCCCGCGCCTAGCCCTCTTGCGCCCGAGTGAGCAGCACTCTGCAGCAGCCAAGTCTGGCTCTATGGCAGCACCCTACACTGCTACTGATGCATGCTCTACTGCAGCGCCAGGCACCATACGGTAGTGCCCACGGTCGTGCGCCCTGCGGTCGAGCGCCCTACGGCCTCTCGCCCATGTGGTCAGGCCGCCTACGGCCAAGCGCCTGTGTGGCCAAGTGCCTAAGCACCCTGCGCCCTTGCGCCCTCACGGCTAAGTGCCTCGTGCCCTTGCGCCAGCACCCTAGTGGCTAAGCGCCCTGCAACCGGGTGCTCGCGTCCATAAAAAGTATTAATGGGATGTGTTCATGCCCATAGACGGTGCCCTACTCTCGGCATCTGAGGGCCAGCATCTTCGGTTGGTGCCATGTGTTTCGTCCCTGAGCGAACGCTGGCAAAGACTGTGGCGCCGAGGCCGGGTACCCAAACACCCACTGCGGCGATGGCGCCCTGCGATGGCAGTGCCCTTGGTCGAGCCCTTGCAGCTAGCGCCCGCGCGCACAGCGCCCTACGGCCGATGCCCGTATGGCCTGCACTTTGTTGTGGGACACCTTACGCCCTATGCCCTTTGGCCAGCGCTCGTGCAGCTGGCGCCCCTTCAGCCAGCGCTCTGTGGCTAACACCCATGTGTCCGGCATCGTGCTGCGGGGCACCCTGTGCCCTTCGACCAGCGCCTCGCTGTAGGGCGGCCCGCAGACATGCCTTGCAAGCAGTGCCCTATAGCTAGCGCTCGCGTGGCCAACACCCTACCGCAGAAGCCTGCGAGGCCGACATCTCTTTGGCCAGTGCCCTGCGGGGCTAAGCCCTTGCAGCTAGCACCCGCGCACTCAGCGCCCTGCTGTGGAACACCCTGCGCCTCGCGGCCATAGGGCAGGGGCGCTCCCGTGCGCCCTGCGCACTCCCGTTGCGCCTTAGCGCCTACTGTCCCCACATGCACGAGCCCTATGTCTTGCACCCACGCGAAAATGTGTGCTGGCACCCTGCAGCCGCTCCCACAAGACTATGTCCCACGACGGCCAAGACCCTGTGCCCACGACCCTATGTCCGGTGCTTCATGCCCTTGTGCCCCACACACGCGAACCCTGCGACGAAGTCCCACGCACGCTTCCTATGCTATGCACGGCCGTCCTCCACGCACGCCCTACTCCAAGTGCGCTACAGTAGCGTCAGCATCTCGTGTGCCTTGTGGCATGCGTTAGATGCTCGGCGCACCTATAGCCCAAGCTCCTACGCGTCTAGTGACCGCGAAGTGCTTCCTGCGCAAGGGAGGGCGTGTGCTCTGGCGCCCTTCGCCCCACACCAGAAGATTTCCACCGCATGGCGCTGCGCCCCGCCGTCCTGGCCGCTACTGAGCCCGGACAAAGGCGCTGATGGCCGCACATCGCACTCCTTGAGTGCCTCAATCTGTGAATGTAGCACCTCCTTGTCCAACTCCATCGCCGTCGGCTTGCCGCGGAGCTCGTTGATGTACGAGATGGAGTTGCCCAGCAGCTACGCCTTGTCCATCTTGGACACGTTTAGCACCATGGAACGCAGCGTGTAGAACTGCTGGTTCAACTTCTCCCGCCGCTGCCTCTCCACCTCCACGTGGTTCAGGGGCTCCTCGCGGACGTTCATCGGCTTCTGCCCACACTTACGTGAACGCTTCTCCTCTACCAGCGGCGCCACCATGCGGCTGCGCTCCACCTCACAGACCGACGCCTCCAGGTCAGAGTGGTCCGACTCTGATTTGGCCGGTACACCCGTGCCCTGGAATCCTTCGCGGTGCTCTGAGGATGGATGATGGCTTTGAACCCTTCGCGACTGAGAATCTTACCCCTCGTGCGGTCAAGATCTGCAATTTGCACATGCATCTAAGCGCCCTGTAGAGCGCACGTTCTACGCCCTGCAGTTGGCGCCCCGTCCCTGCAGACGCGCCCGCGGCCAACGTTCTCCGATCGCACCCCAAGCTCTGCCGCGCACACACCGATGCCTTTTCTTCCCCAGACGTGGTGCGAGCACCGTGTTCGAGTTTGGGCGTCGCAGCGCCCGGGCCCGTGCGGCCCCCTGCTCCAGCATAGAACTCGACTGGGGCAGCAACTCTCTCCCCGGTGGTGAGCTGGGAGTCTGTGGCGGTAGCTCTCTTGTACGGAATCTAGTCGATGCACGAGCGCTATGACTCAGATCCGATCGGCTCCCTCAGCCCCGGGGGGCGCCGCCGTTTGGCTTGGTTCAACGGTGGCGCACCAGGTTGCTCTGGCGTAGGAGCTAGCCGCCACAAGACCAAACCGACGCAAAGGCCTCACCTTACCGGCGCGCGGCCGAGCCGCCTACCCTACTCGTCTGCGTGCCGGGGCTAACTCCCTACTCTAGCTAGCCTCTACCCGGTATAGTCATTGCTGCGATCGGATTTTGGCCATAGCAGACTTCTTGGCAAGCTGAGGCCGTGCTCCCATTACGAAGACCAGTGGGGTAAAAGGAAAGGGGACCAAGGGAAAAATAAGGACAGGGCAAAGCCCCTGCGCAAGGATGCCTGTGCAAGCCTTGGGCGATGCCCCCAGTGCCCGTCGTGGGAAGTGCTCGTGCAAAATGGGATGGAAATTGGGCGTTGGCCTAAGCGCCCCAAATGCTCGGTTTCTCAAGCAGCCCTAGGTGCCTCCTCCAGCGCCCGGTCTAGTGTCCTGTAGACTAGATCGGGCAGTAGCCATGACGCCCGGCAGACTTGGGATGTTAAAGGGCTAAGTGATCTCGGTCCTGCACTCTTCGTTTTTGGGTCGTCATTATGGTGCCCAAAACTCAGGGGATCTTCCATGAGCAGTTTGTGCAAGAGCGCACGCAAGGTGGGCTAGGTCATCACACCTCGCGAAGTGCTAAACCTATGTAGTTTTTTTTGGTCCCTTGGCACTTTTGAAGGTGCTCGAAGGACAGGGGGCTAGTGTTGGAGAAAACATACTAATTTCGAGAAGGGAGGCCTCATTCACCTCATACATCGCGGGCATGTGGACACAGCTCCGCGGGGTGTCGAAAGGGTCTCCCTCACGACCTCATGCCCCCGCAGGTGTCTACGAGAAGCTCTCTCATGCCCCTGCGGCATCTACGGGAGACTCCCTCATGCCTCCGTGGGCATGTTACGGGTGGTTCCCACCTCTACCCCCGTAGGCGTGCTACGGTAGGCTCCCTCATGCCCCCCGTGGGCATGCTACGGGACACTCCCTCAGGCCTCCGTGGGAATGTGGCGCCCTGACAGAGGAGTACAACCCCGAGGGGATCACGTAGTAGGTCCTCATGCCCCAATCTCGGTGGAGATGTGAGGAGGGGGGCAATCGCGCCCCACGCTTCGCGCCTAGCGCACACCCGGCACTAACTCATCTAGGCTATGAGCCACGCGCGTGCACCTACGCTGGGGCTAATCCCGTGGCCTACCCAAAGTGACGATCACCGTACACAACAGCGTTTTTGCCCCTCGGGTACCACTCGATATGCCCAAGGGTCAGGGGGGCTAGTGTTGAGGGGAAGTTCCCTCATGACCCCACAGGCATGTCCCTCCGACAAAGGCAAGGGCCCCAGGCCACAGGGCACTTGGCAAGCCCCCCCGCTAGTGTTGGAGAAAAAGGAGGACGTCCACGAGAGGCGCCCACCTACTCCGCGAGAGCCTATGGGAGACGTCCTCCTACTCCGCGGGCGTCTACGGGAGACTCCCTTCTACTCCGCGGACGTCGGGAGGCACCCACCTACTCCGCGGGAGCCTACGGGTGGCGCCCTCCTAAGTCCCGGGCGTCTCCGGGAGGCGCCCTCCTACTCCGCGGGCATCTACAGGAGGCTCCTTTCTACTCCGCGGGCGTTTCCGGGAGGCATCCTCCTACTCCGCGGGCTTCTACGGGAGACTCCCTTCTACTCCGCGGACGTCGGGAGGCACCCTCCTACTCGCGGAGCCTACGGAGGCGCTCTCCTACTCATGAGCATCTCAGGAGGCTCCTTTCTACTCCATGGACGTCGGGAGGCACCCTCCCACTCGCGGAGCCTACGGAGGCGCCTCTTACTCGTGAGCATCTACAAGAGGCTCCTTTCTACTCCATGGACGTCGGGAGGCGCCCTCCTACTCCGCGGGAGCCTAAGGGAGGCGCCCTCCTACTCCGCGGGCGTCTCCGGGAGGTGCCCTTCTACTCTGCGGACGTCGGGAGGCACCTCCTACTCCGCGGGAGCTTACGGAAGGCGCCCTCCTACTCCACGGACGTTTCCGTGAGGTGTCCACCTACTTCGCGGGAGCCTACGGGGCGCCTCCTACTCGCGGCGTCTCGGGGCGTCCTTCTACTCCTCGGGTGTCTACAAGAGGCTCCTTTCTACTCCGCAGACGTCGAAAGGCACCCTTCTACTCCGCGGGAGCTTACGGGAGGCGCCCTCCTACTCCGTGGGCGTTTCCGGGAGGCGTCCTCCTACTTCGCGGGAGCCTACGGGAGGCGCCCTCCTACTCCGCGGGCGTCTCTAGGAGGCGTTCTTCTACTCCGCGGGTGTCTACGGGAGGCTCTCTTCTACTCCTCGGACGTCGGGAGGCACCCTCCTACTCCGCGGGAGCCTTCGGGAGGCGCCCTCCTACTCATGGCGTCTCGTGGCGTCCTTTACTCCGCAGTGTCACGGAGGCTCCTTCTACTCCGCGGATGTCGGGAGGCACCCTCCTATTTTGCGGGAGCCTACGGGAGGCGTCCTACGCCGCGGGGGTCTTCGGGAGGCGCCTTTCTACTCTGCGGAAGTCGGAAGGCGCCCTCCTACCCCGCGGGAGCTTACGGGAGGCGCCCTCCTACCCCGCGGGCGTCTACGGGAGGCGCCCTCCTACCCCGTGGGGTCCCGGAGTCAGAGGCTTGCCCCACGAAGAGATGACGTGGGATCCACTCTCTCCGCCCGGGAATGACTAAGATGCCCCCGCTTCAGCCGTTGTAGTAGGGGTAGGATGGTATTTTCGCGTGACAGGCTGGGGCGCCTATAAAAATCCATTGTAACCCACTCATGTAAGAGGAATCTCATTGAATACAGAACTAACAACTGGTGCATCCCTCGGGAGCTTGGACCGGGAGGCCCCTCCCTACTCCCCCAGGGGAACGCACCGACAGGAGTAGCGCGCTCTTCCCTAAGCGCCCGAACCTGTATAAACCCTTGTGTCTATTTTCTTCTCTCTCGGATGTTGGCCCGTGAAACAGCCGACGTCCGTCCACATTCTTGTGTCTTGTTTCCGAACATACGACAACTGGTTTTTGAGCTAATCGGTGAAAAATCGCCAAATCGATTTTGTATTCCCTGGTCTACGGTGGAGTTGATAGGTCCATTGGACATGACCCCCTGTCTTGCCGAATTGATGAACAGAAGTTGACGCCTAGCAGCTTCAGTCACAGCCTCGCAGTTGTTCATCCGGACAGGATGTAATTGCAGTATTCGACAAGAACCGTCAAAGAATTTGCCGTTTCTCCTCCTTCCGGCGCATGATTTTCATCGGGAAAAGAAAAATCAAAATTCACGTTGTGCCACGATAGAACCAGATGCTTTGAACCTCCCGGTTCAAAATGTATTCTGATTTCTGAGTTCCTGGCTCTTGGCCATCAAAGACCATGATTGAACCAATAAATAAATACATAAATAATGAGGACGTTTCGTCCGGAGTTTTTAGGATTTGGACTTGGGAACAGTCTGTGCTGGGGCTTTGTCGATCTAAATCGTGGCCTCGGTTGCTTCACCCCCGCGCATAGCGTAGGGAGGCCACAATGCACGGCGCCATGGCCCCCAGCTTAGGTTCGTTCGGTCGCGGTCCATAACTACGGCATAGTGCGCCGGTACAGAAATTAAACATACCTTTGCGTTGATTCGATTCGATTTGATTGAACAGGGCATCTAACGCCACAAGGACACCATGCTTCACTGCAGCAAGTAACAACTCAAAACAAGTGCTTATCTATGTGGCCACTCAAGGCAAAGCCCAAGATGGGTTCGGCTCAGTTGGTTCAGTTTTGCTTTTGTTTTTGCACTAAGACCACTTTCAGGGGCACATCGGGGAGCTTTGAAGGCGCCAACTTGTCTGGCGTGGTTGGTGGTAGCTTCCAGAACTTGTGAACCGACGCAACTACACAAGACAGGCAGGCTGTCTGACGGCCCAGCTTAGTCAGATTTTTTACAAGGACGTACATAACTTACCACATACCACACGTGCACACACACGAGTATACGTTTTTTATATATGCTAAAAAATTTGTTTGAAGGCACCATAGCTTTCGGAGCGTGAGTACGTACTATCTCACTGAATGTACAAGTGTGTACACCTATTTTTATTACCGGTGAGTGCACGTAACGCGCTCCAAGAGATTAGTTATTTAGTTGTAACGCTCGGTGTTCAAATCGGCTCGGCCTATGTCCACTCGGGAAAGACCACGCGCACACAACTATTTGCATTTTTCCTAAATCAACTCATGCAAAGATGGTTAACCATGAATGATGGTTAATCTATGGTTAGTTGCTTTGAACACCTTAGCCTTATTATGTTGTTCAATTTCTTCTCGACTAGGCAACGTGGGATATCATCTCCCACATGCACTCATCCATGCACACCCATACATGAGTTGCACTTAGGCTCTATTCATCTTGGGTTGGCTTCTCACTTTAGTTCCCACAAATGCATAGTAAATTGGTACTCCAAGGTTGAAACACAGCTAAGATCTGGCATTAAACTGCTGCTTCAGTTAGTTGCTGACAGCAACTGGTAGGTTGCTAACTTGTTAAAACACACAGTTACATATCACATTCATGGAGATCGACGGGGTACTAGTACTATACTTCTCACTATGTATGATTACACATATGCCCGGCGCTAAGACAGGGATCAGGATCACCAGGCAGGGTCGCTATAAATACAAGCTGAGACTTCACAGCTTGCTTAGTTGATTGTTAGGAGATTGAATTGGGTCAGGCACTTCGAATTCCACAGTACAGTACTGCCGTCTTAGACCAACCTCACTACCGGCTCTTGATTTGTAATGAAGAGGACTTATCTTCACCTGCGCTTGGTCGTGTTCGCCGGCGCCCACAGGTCAGCCCCATTGCTCTGGGTCAGCTGCAGCGTCAGGTCCACTGGCACGAGGCAGAGTCCGCGGTTCCGTAGGCTGTAGTGGTTGGGATCCTGAAATATAGAAAGCGAGTGCGTGCCATGTTACGAATTTCTGATACATTACATCCCTTGAATGAAGAATGATGTGTGTACTTGCATTTTATTTGTATCAGAGTTTGTCAAGTTCAGTGTTTCCAGGAACATTCAGAGTGAAAAGGCTGTAACTTTGCTAGTCAGGAAGTGTGAGCTCACCTCAGGTGCAGCGCCAGCCACCGGAGGAGTACGCATGTACGGGGAGCTAAGAACCTTCAAAAAGGAAACAATCCGTGCATTGTGATCAAGAGAAACCAAGGATAAGCAAACTCAAGATCACAATGAGATGTGCGGCGAGCGAGAATAAGAACCTCGAGTTGCTGGTGCAAGAACTTGATGTACCCTGAGGCCTCCTGAAGAACAGAAGCTGTGTCTGTCTGCCAAGAGGGAAATTTTGCAGAACCAATCATGCTCAAGCTTTTCAAGATAAGTTGCTTTGCAAAAATGAAAAGTGAGGGGACATTGCAGAACTTAATACCTTTCCAAATGGCGACACTAGTTGCTGCAGTGCTGCCACTCTCTCGCTAATCTTGTCCTTCTTCTCCTGCTCAATTGCAACAATATCACTTCAGCATAACAACTACTCTCTCCATCTCCAAGTACATGTCATTCTATTTTTCAATTTTTTTTCTTAAATGCATATCATTCTACAACTTTTAGGTGCCTTTTTACCATTTTTTTGCTTTTATATCCCTCTCCTTTTACCTATTTCCAATATCATTTATTATCATAATCTAGAGTAAGACACACCATCCAAGATATAATGAAGAGGGGTAATACAATTATTTATATATATGACTTGGTGAAAGTGTTAAAAACTAGAATGATACTCCTCTTCATTATATCTTGGAACAGAGAGATTATTTAATATGTAAGAGATGTGAAAACGTAAACAACGTGCCTTTGGGGATACGGGAGCGCTTCTTGGGTTCGTATTCTTTGGCTTCTTCGAGGTCAGGCTTCCAAACTCCTCCGAGCTGCTGGTGACGGCTTTCCCACTGAAGTAGCTGTCGGTATGGTTCCTTTTGCTGTGATTGGCGACTTCAGTCATCATCATCTTCCTCTTCTCCCCTCTTTCTCCTTGCCCTTTTTTCCTGCTGAAAATCAGGAGGGAAGTGTAGGTAAGATGACTCTCCAGTCTCCAGTTGCTCCTTACTTTGTTTTGATATGAGCCTTCAATCTCAGGTAAAAGCTGACTTTTTTTTACTGTTGTAGTCGTTGGTTCAGAAGTCGGTTTCATGGAAAGCACTGTCACTCTATTCAAAACGCTGGTCTTACACAAACAAGCTTAGTTTATGAACTAGTACTCACCGCTTCACAAGTAACAATAATAGAACGATATGGCAAGACAAGGTCAAAGGTATCACGAGTATCAAGAAGACTTGGCTTTTCAAGAGAGAAATTTTATTCTAGAAATTTAATCCAAATTGTGACAAAAAAATGCCTCTTAATTAGTTCCCTGCAAAGACTAATAGCTTGGTCTGAAGTGCAGGTGCCCTAGTATTCTTTTGCCGCCCTTTCCCCCCTCTGAAGCAGCCGTGCTACCCTTCATCAATTTAAACACCGTTCAAGTACAGTTGTTAATTGTTAACTTTGTTTGTTTCTAATACTGCCAGTTGGGCCTTGCCCGAAGGTTCTTCTTTGTAACGTATAATAATTGGTAAGATGCCATTACACCGAGTTAGAGAGGGTAGGGCAAAGATCTATACATCGTATAGAAACTGATGATACCTTATCCCAAGGTTACGAGACCTTGTCAGTTGAGCTAAAAAAATTACAGATCAAATTGAGTCAAAGCAAATAATCTATTGTAATCCTTATATATCAGCATTAGAAACGTGTGAGTTGCAAACACTAGCAGGACACCAGGAGCCATTGGTTTCAGATACTTGTGTGTACTGTGCTTTGTAGTATATTGTGCGCAGTACACGTTGTGATAAGAAAAGGAACATAGATTATAGAAGCTGCCGGTACGTATCTAACCATACTGCTACTCGGTTTTATTTCTAGGTAATTAGCGTAAGATAAACTGTACCAAATAAGCTCTAGCAATTTTGTACGAACATAAACGAAAACCAGCAATGCATAACATAGCAGAGTTTACAACACAATTATACAAACGTGAATACGTGATACGTAGGTCCTGTTTGGGGCTTAAAATCAGTTTCAGCTTCTAAAAAGCCAGTAAGATCCCTCAAATAGCTTAGCTTTTAAATGGCTTTTGGCATAAATTAGAAATCATAAATAACTAGCAAAAACTAAAAGTTGAAAGCTAGGCGAAACGTATTTTTACAGCTTATTGCTAAAGAAAATTTACTGTGTGTCAAATAGTCTCTTATAAAAAACTGTAGCTACTTTTTAGTTCAGAAAACTAAAAAACAGTTTTTTTTTAGTTACGACTCTCCTAAACATACCCGTAATCTACCTCTATCCTACCATATGACACATGATGCCCTTATGTGTGTTTTGTGGTTTGTGATGATCAACAACCAACCACACTCACTTGTCATCACATTCCAGCAGTTAGGGGGGTCCCATCCTTTGGTTGGGAAGACAACAGGGCGCCAGCTATCGTTCAAGCTAGCTAGCGTAGCAGTGACGACATTGGTGTTTCTGCTTTCTTCCATTTGTGCATCATTCCGGGGATTCAGACAACAGGCCCATTGACTAGGTACTACAAGAAAGAGGTTTGGACTGTATCAAGTTAATTAGTAGCTAGGTCGCACCTGGTTAATTACTAATCTTCGTTTTTCTTCTCTTGCAGCTCGCTTTTGCTTTGATTTTTTCTAAGAGAGAAATTCTGAGCGTCATGCGTGACTTCACCTGGGCATGAAGCACAAAGTTCAGACTTGTGCACACTCTTCTTTATCAAGAAAAAAGGGATATGCATTGGGGGGGGACGATGTCTTCACTTTTCTAGACGTGACAAACTTTTTTTAAAAAAACCTTACCCTCTTTCAAACAAAATTACAAAAATAGCTTTATCCTTGACTACAAAAGCACTGACAAACGACACATGACACTTATCACGCTTCCGCAATTTAGAAGATACCACCGAGCTAGAGGAGTTCAACAAGCAAGATGGGACTATTTTTATAAATACGTTCAAAAAAAACTATATTTGTAAAAAAAAAGTTCGTCACCGAATAGAAAAGCGATGATTTTAACAAAACTGGGGAGAGAGAGGACAAAACGCATGTCCCTTTTGACAATGCATGCTGGTAACAGAAGCCATGATTGATGAGTTTGTCAACTAGCATGAAAAATGCACTGGGTGGTGGTTAATTTGCAAGCACGGAGTCCCAGTCATGCCGCTACTGCGTTCACCTAAAACTCTTCAGTCTCTTCAGCCTTGTCAGAAGTTCTTTCCAAATGAGCGCAAGCTTTATTAACTTTAACCAGCCATGGTTAATACAGGTTGATACCCAGCGCTAACCAGCTCCCTCTCCGCAGCTCGGCTAGCTAATTAATCATGCATTCTGGAGCTTAATTAAGCACGTCGGGTCATGTCTAATTAATTGGGTCTTCGACGTAGCTAGATATCCACCCAAGAGCCAGCTGTACAGAAAGGAAGGACGCGCGCCAACTGAGGCTCGCTCGCCCGCTGTGCCTACTGACACGCACGTACGTACGTTACCTCGCGCCATACGTAGGGGTAGGCCCCCCCCTCTCTCTCTCTCTCTCTCTCTCTCTCTCTCTTAACAGTACAGAAGCAAGAAGACCATGGCCGCCGGCGCCATGGTTGAGCAAAAAGGTAATTAAGGTCACTACGGTTAACTGGTCTAGCTAGCGTTCGGCTTACTGATGCTTGGAGAGAAGTGATTAGTAATGACAGCATGAAAGAACCTAACTGTGTGCGTACGTCAAGAGGAGATGCAAGAAAGGAAAAGGGAAAAGAAGGGCGTCTTACCAGGACTGAGAGATGCGTGTGGTGTGGAGCGAGCGCTTTGAGCAAGAAGAGAGGTCGAGATGGCAGAAGCTATCTATCTCCGGCCGGGACGCGCGCGACCCCAATGGCAGAGGCGCAGAGCTAAGCTAGCTGTGCACGTATGTCTTCTTCCCTGCGCAGAGCACCTGTGTCTCCTCTCCTGTCTCCCAGAGTCAGAAAAGGAGGGGGAGCTAGGTGGAGGCTTATGGAGGGTTTAAGGATGGATGCAGAGGGGCCGGGGACATTTGGGGATCAGGGAGGTCCTAAGAATTTTATATACGCAGAGTCGCTCGGTGGCGGCCGGTGCTGCAGATAGATTTCCCCCGGCCCTTTTTTTTCTTAGACAAAGAAACGAATACTTTTATGGAGTCGATCTATCTGTACGAGAGAGTATGACGATCGAAAATGGATTTTCTCGTGAAATCGTTAGCTGCACGTCCCAAACTACACGAAACGGATAAAAAAGGTGACGTGGATCAGTGGATGGAGTTCCTAGTTCCTACCAAGTATTGGCATATATATGGACTAAAGTGTGTGCCATGTTGTCATATATATTTGCGCCAAATTCGTGCCTGCATGTGCGCCTAGTAGCTCGTTTCACTTTTCTGTGCACCTTTTCCTTCCCTTCTCCTCCTTTCCTCCCTCTCTATCGTTTTCTGGCCGCATCGGTTTCCATGACAGCTAATATCCAGGAGGAGAGGAGGACGATGGGGCGGGGCCAGGAGGTGACGCCATATGCTTAACCCACAGAGAGGGACAGGGACAAACGGCTTTGTTTGCTCGGCCCGCGCTTTGCTTCTTGCAGAGCCCCTCGCCTGTTGCCCTCGGCACGAACCAAACTGGCACCTGGTCCGGACGCGCCTCGCAGCCTCATGGCCTCGCCCGCATCTCCACGTGTGGCGCCGCGCGGTAGCGATGGACATAGGACTATATATAATTTAGGAGGCACTTATTAGCCGGCCTCCTCCTTCTACCTTTAATCTTCACAGTACGTATCCATGACGCTTCAAAAAGAGCTAGGCCAGGATGGTACGTAGAAAGATATCCACGGTCGTACGTATTACTTGCTGCTGAAGGTAGAGTAGACGTCGGTCTCACTTGACTCACCGTTGGATCCGCCTTCACCGCGCGGTGCGGCCGTGCGTTGCTGCCTGCATGCAGATCGAGGCCGTGCGGTTCGCGCGTTTTTTTTGTCCGCGTCGGGAGATTACGGGTGTGTGTAGTAAAGCGAGGTGTCGACAAGAATACAAGGTAGGTGTAGTAGGCGTACGTACGTGCCTCTCTTGTCAAAGTTGCGGCGCGTATTCGTGTTGCTAATTTGGACTGGCCTACATGACATGTTCTCTCTTCTACGTGTGTCCAGCGTGGTCCGTGTATTTTTTTCTCTCCTTTCGTATGATTCACGGGAAGGAGAAAAGAGTTGGGAGTATATATGACGTCGATTACAATATTGTGATCATGTACAGCTAGCATTTATACATGGTCTAATTAATTGGATGTGTGCAGTGATCTTTATATTCATTTTCTCAGTTTCCTGTACCCAGTCACTGTGTTGGCTAGTTTTAGCATGCCATGCCAAACGCTACCTGATACCTTTTGTACGTTTGTCTTTTGTACTTTAATTCATTTTTCTCTGTTGATGTCTACATATGGCTGAAGCGTAAGCTAGGCGCAGCCAGCAGCAAGCTGCATTACGAGCACGAAACATTGTCGACAGTGATTAATTCGTTGGTCAACACTTTCCGCTTCAATTCAAACATCCAGAACCGGTCGGTTAACTGGCCTGCATGACGCTTGCCATGAGTAGACCGACGGGATCCGTTCCATCTTCATTCATTTACCGGGACCTTGTCTTTTCGATCAGGACCGAATCAATCACCGCACAATATATAGCTTTGACAATGCGGCCCAATCAAGGCACCGACGGTGAAATTTAGTTATATATAGTGATAAGGGGTGCCATCTTCTCGGAGAACCAGAAGTAGAAGATGCTAGCTAAACGAAGAATACTCAGTCGTACACCACGCATCAATGCATAGACTTGCAGCTCTATGATAATTCGCCCAACACGCACTGTGAAATCGCCGCTGACTACGAAGCGGTGATCGTCAAGCCCTCAATTCCCAGCGGAAAAACAAACTTGACCTTGAATTTCAGAAATCTAACACTTATTGCCTAATCCCTCTCACTAGTCCTCGCATGAACTGTGGAATAGAAGGAACAAGCAATTTTGCAATGTTTCAATCTCTGTTGTGTAACGTAGTACCCCACAATTAATTAGCCACAGGCAAATATATATCAAGAGACTATGGACTTAACAATGACTAGGTGACTTCCTATTTTGATTGAGTGGACTACCTAAATTAAGATTCAATCGTTCCTTTCTGGTTTGGCTAGATAGATACACAAATCTTTAGCTTGTATATTGCACGGCAATTTTGTTTCTGAATCGTCAATCAGGTCGCCTTCCTTCCCTGCGTATCTATTCCTATTTTAGTCCATGTGCACCACACGCCCCTCGGTTGGTTGACTTGTTGTCACGTATAAGCGCCGCGAACATAGAGCAGCAGTGCGCCAAGTTCGACGTCGACGTATACAAATCTTTTGGCCATAACAAGTCTCTAACACGCTCGTCGATGTAACTGAGTATAAATAAAGTAGATGACTTAAGTAGTATAAAATTCTCATCAGTAATATTACCATGCGCATTAAGGATTAAATTCACACTACTACAGAAATATACATCACAATCGGTTCTTTTTCGTCATCACAGTCGGTTCTGGTAGCGACACAAAGTCATTAGACAGTGATGAGACGACGTTATTACAGTCAGTTCTTGCCTGATAGTGATGAGGGGGTCATCTCTATCGGTTCTTCGTAAGAAGCGATAGAGATGACCGCCTCATCTCTATCGGTTCTCAGAAGGAAGCGATAGAGATTAGGCGGTCATCTCTATCGGTTCTTTGTAAGAACCGATATATCATCTCTATCGGTTCTTACAAAGAATCGATAGAGATGACCACCTCATCTCTATCGCTTCCTTCTGAGAACCGATAGAGATGAGGCGGTCATCTCTATCGCTTCTTACGAAGAACCGATAGAGATGATCCCTCATCTCTGTCGCTTCCTTTTGAGAACTGATAGAGATGAGGGTGGTGTGCTGTTTTTCAAATTTACCCTCCTAAAACAACACATATCATACACAGTATGCATATATCACAATCACACAGTATAGATTACACACATTATGCACATATCACATTCACAGAACAGAAACACTTTATTACAACACACATATCACATTCGTTCACAATAATAACATGTAAAGTAAAAACCGTTGTAAGGACATAGATCATATTACAACAACAATAAAGACAATAACTTTAGGTATATCTGTTCAACTAGAATTGCTCTTTGGATAGGCAACCACAAATAAGCAAACTTCATGGTCTGATTTAGGAGTAGGTGAAAACTAATTACTGGTATTAGAGTAGATGAAAGCATGCACCCGAGTAGCAATGACAACAGTCAACTGGGAAAATAATGAAGGATTTCTGTCTACCAGGGTCACTAGAAATCAATAGTTCTCGCAACGGGAGGCAGCAAGGTTGAGATAACAACTGCACAACTTGGAAGAAAATCACCGGTATGGCCAGAAAACCTGCAAGTTATGTTTACCAGATGTATGATCAAAAATATTGTGAGATGTAAAAAAAATGGACGATATGGTGCTCCCATTACATGAAAGTTTAAGTACAGGTATTTTTTCAGTTGTAATATGACACCTTTCGCGTGCAATTTCAGAAAAATAAAACACAAAACAAAATATGGTTCTGAATTACACTAGCTGAATTACTCGAGTGGGGGGTCGTGGAGGCTGAGGGAGTCGCGGTGGGGCACCACCTGCTCTTGTCGATGATGAGGGAGTCGCGGTGGGCGGAGGCTGAGGGAGTCGCGGTGGGGCGCCGACTCCTACTCCTGTCGGCGATGAGGGAGTTATGTGGGGCCTCTCGGCGGAGGGAGCTGAGTTGGGGTCGCTCGGAGGAGGAGTCGAGGGGGAGTGGCGGCGGGGTGGCTTGAGGGGCGGGCTGAGGGGAGTGGCGGCGGGGGCGTGGGGGAGTGGCGGCGGGTTCGAAGAACAAACTGGTTGGGAGTCAGGGACGCTAGGTTTAAATGCAACTCATTTCATCTCTATCTTTGTTGGTTTTCTTATAAAAACCGACCCTAATACTTATCTATCTCTATTGGTTCTTTAGTAAAACCCGACACTGATAATTCTACATCCCTATCGGTTTTTTTAGTAAAAACCGACACTAATACACATATAAATTACTTAATGGAAAAATATCCTATGAGACTATCTCTATCGGTTTTTTATTAAAAACCGACACTAATAGTAACTATCTCTATCAGTTTTTATTAAAAAATGACACTAATAAGAGACCATCTCTATCGGTTTTTTATTAAAAACCGACACTAATACTCATATAAATTACTTAATGGAAAATATCCCACAAGACTATCTCTATCGATTTTTTATTAAAAACCGACACTAATATGTGGCCATCTTTATCAGTTTTTGATTAAAAAATGATACTAATAAGAGACCATCTCTATCGGTTTTTTATTAAAAACCGACACTAATACTCATATAAATTACTTAATGGAAAATATCCCACGAGACTATACAGATCGGTTTTTATTAAAAACCGACACTAATATGTCACCATCTCTATCGGTTTTTGATTAAAAAATGATACTAATAAGAGACTATCTCTATCGGTTTTTTTATTAAAAACCGACACTAATACTCATATAAATTACTTAATGAAAAATGTCCCACGAGACTATCTCTATCGGTTTTTTATTAAAAACCGACACTAATAGAGACTATCTCTATCGGTTTTTTATTAAAAACTGACACTAATATGATACCATCTCTATCGGTTTCTGATTAAAAAATGACACTAATAAGAGACCATCTCTATCGGTTTTTTGAAAAAACCGACACTAATACTCATATAAATTACTTAATGAAAAATGTCCCACGAGTCTATCTCTACCGGTTTTTTTATTAAAGACTGACACTACTAGTCACAATCTCTATCATTTTTTTTATTAAAAACCGACACTAATACGCGACCAGCACTATCGATTTTTTTATTAAAAAATGACACTAATAAGAGACCATCTCTATCAGTTTTTATTAAAGATCGATACTAATACTCATATAAAATATTTAATAGAAAATGCCCCACGAGGCTATCTGAATCGGTTTTTTTTATTAAAAACCGACACTAATACGCGACTATCTCTATCGGTTATTTAGTAAAAAATGACACTAATACTCAATCATCTCTATCAGTTTTATAAGTAAAACCGACACTAATTTTATCTCTATCGGGTTTTTAGAAAAAACCGACACTAATAAGTACACTAACTCTATCGATTTTCAAAAATAACCGACACAATTGAGCAAGCTTCTGACCGACACAACAATTCATTGAGAACCGATTGCAATATTTGCAATGCTATTCTCACCCTTTTATCAAGCTTCTGACCACGAACATCACTATCGTTTCTCACAAAAGAACCTATTGTGATGTATCTAGTGTTACATCACAATCGCTTCTAACCTGAGAACCGACAGTGATTATTATTAACACCCCTCCTAAGTCATCTATTACAATCATTTTTCCTAGAAACTTAAGAACCGATCCAGATGAAACGATAGTGATGTACCATTATATAGTAGGTTCCAACAAAAGAAATGATAGTGATGAGTAGTGCACATCACCATCGGTTCTTTTGTGAGAAACGATAATGATGTGCACCGTCATCACTATCGGTTCTAACAAAAGAAGCGACAGTGATGATCATGTACACATCACCATCGGTTCTTTGTTGAGAAGCGATAGTGATGTGCATGATCATCACTATCGGTTCCCACAAAAGAAGCGACAGTGATGATCATGTGCACATCACTATCGGTTTTTGTTGAGAAGCGATAGTCCGGTCATCACTATAGCTTCTCAACAAAGAACCAATAGTGATGTGCACATAGTCATCACTGTCGCTTCTTTTGTGGGAACCGATAGTGATATCATGTATATCACTATCACTTCTCGTATAAGAACCGATTGTGATGTATCCAGTGCTTATCACAATCACTTCTAATCTCAGAACCGATAGTGATTATTATTAACACCCCTCCTATGTTATTTATCACGATCATTTTTTTCTAAAAACTTAAGAACTGACACAGATGAAGCGATAGTGATGTATCATTCTGTAGTAGTGTCATCTGTTCCTGAAGCTTCTTCGCTCTAGTTCGTGTAATAGGTCATGTCGGCAACTCGATCGAAATATCATGTGTGGCGTGATCATCAACAACTGGCGAAGATGGTGATGAGCTAAGGATGCCCTCATCATCTAGCCTCTCCATCATCTGTAGATCGCCTTTTGTGCCGCTGTGCCGCGCGCTAGCTCGTTGCTTGCTGCTGCGCAGGGATTCTGAAGGAGCCGCGCGCGCGCCGGCGAGCAGCGCGCTAGCTCGTTGTTGCTTGCCGCTGCGTAGGGATTCTAAATGAGCCCCGTGCGCGGTCGCTGTCCGCCTGTCTCGGTCCGCGCCTCCACTGCGACGACGACACGAATCGTTTTCCCGCACCGCACCTGTGGGCCTACGCCCATGCATAAGTCCACACGAAGCGACGGTTTCGCGCGCGGGCGCGGCCACGCCTTGGGAACCGACGCGGTCCATCGCCTCCCATGGGTCACAACGAAAGAGATTTTTATCTGCTCCGATCTTTCGTCTTAGGATATATACGGTACTATAGAGGGTGATTGTGTGTAATACACATTCGTATCATCTATAGATAAGGTTAAAGATAACTCATACAACAGACTATTTATAACGATTTTTTATATATTAATAGATTGTTTGTACAGTAGTATACATGGATAAAATCATCTATAAAGACGAATGTTAAATAGTAGACAATATCCTTATTTCTCCTCCTCCTCTTTTCTCCACATCGTCTAAAATTCTATACGATATATTTTAAAATCCTATATAACATACTCTTATAGATGTCTAGCTGACACACATCGCCTCCCTCGCTCTCCTCTTTTTGCGCTATCTGCTTGCTTTTTTTTTTTCGGACCTTTCTTCACGTCGATCTTTTCTTTTTTATGATTGTCTCCTACTCTTAGTAAACTCTCTGCGACGTACGCTACCTGTGTTACTTGAGTATGCGTATATGAAACAATACGATCGACCGGGCTGAGTTCTCTGCAAAACGGTCCTCTGAGCTGAACGTGTGTCAGCGGTTTCCAGAACCACGATAAACTAATTACAGAACAGGCGAAATGGATACAGATCAAGGACCAACGGCAATAAACAAATGGTGCTGTTTAACTCGATCCGTTGCGACTAACTAAACCACGTACAATCGGGCGTGGCCGTGTGGCCCGTGTCTGAAAGAAAAGGCATTTCTTACATACATTAACAAAGCATCTGGGCATGACCGAATCTCTATAGGGAAAAGGAAAGAATTTCTGCGCCAGTGCCGCGAATTGTGTCGCGGTGGGCCTT
This sequence comes from Otatea glauca, assembly GCA_036346275.1. Classification (NCBI taxonomy): domain Eukaryota; kingdom Viridiplantae; phylum Streptophyta; class Magnoliopsida; order Poales; family Poaceae; genus Otatea; species Otatea glauca. The sequence continues at coordinate 36,972,537 of CM070717.1, forward strand.
GCCGGCAGCAAAGAGCAATCCCTCGTTTGGCGCGGCAGTTTATTATATTAGGACACTACTTACTGTTAAGGAACCTCGCTATCGAATAGTCCGAGGTTCCCGAACAGATCTGAAGTGGAGAACAGAAAGAGAGAGAGACACGTGTTTAGGGAGAGCGAAAGCGGAAATTCTTTATTGCTAATGAATTACAGTATGCGTGGGGGGACCCTCCTCCTTTTATAGCGCTCTCTAGGGTTTCGGCATTAGGGACCACATGGGCCTTCGGTGGGCTTTAGGGTTTCTCAACACTTACCACTGGATAATCATGTCCAGCCTGAGTCACAATTAAAGCCTACGCGGCTACGCAAATAGTTGTAGCCTAAAAAATTATTTTTTTATAGAGCTAGCGCTTGTGTGATTTTTTTTATGCAAATATGATCACCAGCTCGCAAATCTCGTGCACGAAAGCATAGAAAACCACGGGATAATGTACTATTCATTGCCGCGCTTGCCACAGCGCAAAAAACTTGAGTACCGCACCACCACACCGCAAAAAATAGCGAATCTAACGTGCGCTTCGTGCGTGCGGTGGATGTGGGCTGTGTCGGCGGCAGCGTCCGAGGCCGGCGGCGGCGGCTGCGTCGCGTGACGGCCGAGGCCGCGGGTTGCTGACGGGCGGGCCGACCGGCTGCGAGTCGGGCCGAGCCGTCGCGGCGGCGAGGAGGCTAAGGACGACGCCGTCGGCGGCGACAAGGCCGAGGCGGCGCCGTCGCGGCGACTACCGGTGGGCGGCTCACGGCGAGTGGTGATGATCGAGATCGGCCGGCGCGGCGGCTGGCCGGGGCCGGCGTGTCTCGAGCGACGGCGCGACAGTCGGGCTTCGGTCGTGCCAGCGGAACAAAGCGGCGGCGGCGGCCGGTGACTTCGTGTCGTGCACGCGAACCGAGGCAACAACGGCGGCGCGCTGCGAGCGCGGAAGCCGAAGCGCTTGTTTCTTTTTCCTGGATGTAAATATGCTTCATGTGTACTGTTGCTTCGTGTCGTTGTAGCTTCTTGCCACATGACGAACGCAATACCGATCGTAGGTTAGATGCATGCATAGAAACAACATGCGTCTAGATTCAATTTTCAAATTCTACCTCTTCTCACCTTTTCAATCGATCTCGGTGAGAGCTTCGTGCGATAACGTGTTAAGGAACCTCGCTATCGAATAGTCAGGGTTCCGAACAGATCTGAAGTGGAGAAACGAAGAGAGAGAGACACGTGTTTAGGGAGAGCGAAAGCGGAAATTCTTTATTGCTAATGAATTACATGGTACATGGGGGGACCCCTCCTCCTTTATATAGCGCTCTCTAGGGTTTCGGCATTAGGGACCACATGGGCCTTGGTGGGCTTTAGGGTTTCTCAACACTCCCCTTGGGCCCTTTGCGCGAGATGCATATGCCTCATTAAAACTCGGAAAAACCCGTGGGAAAAATACTTGGAGAAAGAGTACATAGCATACGCTTACTATGTTGCACGAATTGCCTCGTTAAAACCTTACGCAAGAAAACTTCATGAAAAACTTGCTAAGGAAAAGAGTACAATTCTCCCAACTTCAATTGCTAATCTTGAGATTCATGTTGGGTATTCATAATTCATGCTCGGGATTCATGTGGGAGTATGTGACATATCTCCCCACTGAAATCTGCACTTCTCTAAGTCTCATCATCCCAATTCCTTTCACGCACCTTTCAAAGGTAGATCTTGGGAGTGATTTAGTGAACAAATCGCAAGATTTTCACATGACTTAGTATGCAATATCTTGATCTCGTTCATCTTATGCAATTCATGAGCATAGAAGAACTTGGGGTTGATATGCTTCGTGAGATTGCTCTTCACATAACCCATTTGTGCTTGGGCAACACAAGTGCATTATCTTCATAAATTATTGTAGGAGTTTGCTCAATGTTCAAACCACATGACTTACGGATGTGGTGAACCATTCTTCCGAGCCATGCACATTCACGAGATGCTTCATACAAGCGATGATTTCCGAGTGGTTTGTCGACGTCGAGACAAGAGTCCGCTTAGACGACTTCCAAGAAATTGCTGTTCCTCCACATAGGAAAACATAGCGGTTTGGGACTTGCCGGTATGTGGAGTCCGATAGGTACCCGACATCGGCGTAGCCAACCAAATTTAATTCATTGTTTCTTCGAAAAGCAGATCGAGGTCTTTGCTTCCTTGGAGGTAGCGGAAGATATCCTTGATCCCTTTCCAATGCCTTTTGGTGGGTTACGCAGATCAGATCGAGCTAGCAAATTCACAAGCAACGCAATGTCCGGCCTAGTGCTATTTGCAAGGTACATGAGCGCTCAATTGCACTCGGATATGGGAATTCTGCTCCCGGGACTTCCTCCCCTCTTCTCTAGGTGCAGTATGGGTCTAGATGCGCTTGGAGTGACCTTGAGCCATTGGAGTCTTTGCGGGATATGCCTTTCCAAATCCAAACCTTTCCAACACTTTCTGCGTGTAGGTTGATTGATGTACCAAGATTCCTCCTTGGACATGTTCAAGCCGCAAGCCTAAACAAAACTTGGTTTTACCCAAATCTTTCATTTCAAACTCGGACTTCAAGTATGAGCATGCCTCTTCAATTTCTTCATCCGTCCCAATGATGTTCAAGTCATCTACATAGACGGAGATTATCTGAGAATCCATTCGGGATCATTGTATAAACACACATGGACAATCTTATTTGTTTGTGTAGCCTTTCTTGCGAGAGAAAGTCACTCAGCGATTGTACCACATTCTTCTGTTCGCTTCACCCATACAAGGTGATTTCTCCAATTTCACACTTTGCATGTGTTTCTATTTGCTCCATCTTGGTTGGGATAGGAATTCCTTCCTGTACTTTCATGTATATCTCGAATCCAAGTTTCCATCTGGTATCTTTGTGACAACATCCATTAGCTTCATTCTCAACTTCAAGTTGATGCCATTGAGATCAAATATCTAAAGGTAATTCCTCCCATGACCGGAGAATAGGTTTCTTCATAATCAACTCCGGACGTTGAGTAAAACCTTGAGCTACAAGCCTTGCTTTGTACCTTACAACCGTTGTTTTCATTTCTCTTAGAACAAAGACCCATTTGTGACCTACGGGGTTTACATGGGGAGGTGTGCGGCATCTGAACTCAAACACCTCTCTCTTGTTCGGAGAGACTAACTCTGCATGATTGCCTTTTCCATTCTTCCCAATCTAGCCTTTTCTTGCACTCTGCGAGAGATGCGAGCTCGGGATCATGATCAATGATCGAGGCAATCTTCTTTATGAAGTATGCATCAGCGTTGGTTTGCTCTATTCAGGATTCTCTGTTATTACAAAGTTTATGGCCATTTCTTCATGGGGTGCTTCATGCACTTCTACTTGCTCTTCTCTGCTTTTCCCTATCGCAGAGCAAGTTCCTTTAGCTTTCATCGCCTATGTGTGCGCACACATTATTTCCGTGGCTTCTGCAGTGGAAGATTCAAGTCAGGAATTGCCTTTCTGTTGGCTTCTTTCAGTGCAGTCTCAACTGCTCCCTTCTTTCCTTGGGGCATTTTCGTGATTGGTTGTGGTAAGTCCTCTTGCCCGCTTTTCTCGAGGCGTCTCCGGGTACTTTGGGTTTGAGGAGCGGATTGCTGCTCTTTTCCTTTGAGGCCTCTGAGCAGGTTGAGGATACCTTCTATTTTCTTTGGTATTTCCACCCTCTCGGTGCATTTCTTGCGGGTACATGCGACTTAACCACGCCCTTCGATCACAAAATGATCAGGCGGTTCATTTGCTAAATTCGCAAATCAATTATCTTCGGACTTCTTGATTTGCTTCATTAGTGCGGGGTCATGTGCGGGGATCGGTGGAATGCCATATGATTTCTCGGCATTTTTCATCCAAAGGTTGATTTCCTCCCTAATGACGGAAGCGATCCTCGTCAAAGATGCAATCAATGAACAGGGCTGTATGCAAATCTCGATCATGGGTTCCAAATACGATTATGGATGCACTTTCATAACCAACGTATATCCCGGACTTGCGGAGAGGGCCCATTGCGATCATGAGGGGTGGTATAGGTACATATACCATACACCCAAATTTTCTAAGATGGGAGATCTTGGGATGATCCGTGCACAAGTTGCATAGGAGAATGGATGTTGTAGGCCGACGGTCTAAAATTGATAAGAGCTGCTGCGTGCGGATCTGCGTGTCCCCAACAAGTGTTGGGCAAGTTACAACTCTGCAAAGCGGTGCGGCAATGAACTTGATCATCTTTATTAGTGCTTCGCTGGTCCGATTCTGCGTATGAGCGTGCGATGCAGTGCTCAATCGCTATCCTCATTCTTTGTGCAATAATCATCAAATGCCTTTGAAGTAAATTCTCGGCATTGTCCATTCTAATGGACTTCACGCGATGATCGGAAAGCATTCTTAATTCTTATGATCTGCGAGATCGACTTTGCAAAAGCATGGTTTCTTGTTGACAACAAGCATACATGCGACCATTTCGAGGAAGCATCGATGAGCACCATAAAGTATCGAAGCGGCCCCGACAGGGCTGAATCGGACCGCAAATATCCCCATGGATGCGTTCGAGAATGCGAGGATTTCACTTTGCACTTTCATGACAGAGGGTCTAGTTATTAATTTCCGGTGGCACATGCGAGGCACACAAAATCTTCATGATTCGGAAATTTTTAACATTAATGCCATGACCTTGTGAGTTGTTTACTATATTTCTCATCATTCTAAGACCGGGATGACCTAATCTACCATGCCATAAAGAAAATAACTCGAGCTTCTAAAAGCAGTCTTCAAGGAAGTATACACTTGGTGCATGAATATTCGTGTAGTACAACCCGATTCATATGAGGACATTTTTCTAATACCATTTTTCCACATCTGCGTGCTTCACAATGCACAAGTATTCTTTGCCATTTTCTTCATTGGTTTCTACGTGAAAACCATTGGCGCGGATGTCTTTAAAGCTTAAGAGAGTGCGTGTTGATTCGAGGTACAAAGGGCTTCTTCAATTACCAAAGTTGTACCCATAGGCAATATAATAGTGGCTCTTCTGAGCCGATTACATATGAGTCGCTTCTGCGATCGTAGTAATCTTTCCAGCGTTCTTCGTGATCATTGGAAATACTTAGACTCTCTTAAGATGGTATTTGTTGTGCCACTATCAACAATGCATATCTCTTCCATTTGGGCGCTACACGATTTCTAGATAAAAGAAATATAATTCTAATCAGACTGAGGCAAAAACAATCCAAATATTACTTGCAAAATTGAAGAATACTGGAATAAAGAATAAATTGCGTATTTATTCATGAAAGAAGTATGCTCTTCTAGAGCTTACTATTCATTATTCAAAGAAAATGCTAACAACCATAATCTAAAAGAAAATGCGATTCATGCATTTAAATGGCAGTGCATGGTTTGATCGTTCTACTCGACGGTAGGTTTGGCGTCTGCGAGGACCCTAGACCAATCGCGACCGACGGAGCTTCTTGCCCCAAGAACTATCTTCACGTCCGATGCCCAAGTGAGGTAGTTCTGACCGTGCGGGGCCAGTTCTTCAAACTCACGATTCACGATTCATGATTTCAAAATTCTGGTTTAGATTACTGCGTGTAATCTGATAGAAAATGGTTGCAAAAAGCATAAAATGCAGGAAAATAAATTGCTATGCATTGCAATATCTTAAATAAAGCAACAGATTCAAAATTCATAAAGAAAATTCATAAAACAGAGAAATAAAGACAAAAAATTAAAAACAGAGCCAAATAAATCTTCTTGATTTTCTGGCAATTTTTCAAAATTTTCTGCAATTTTCTCTCTTTTTTTCTCCTTTCTTTTCTTTTTCTCTTTCTTTTTCTTCTGGCCGAACCGGCCCATGGGCCTTGCCCATTTCCCGCTTGGCCCACTTGGCTCGCTCCGTGGCCGGGGATGTGTGTGACTAGGGTTTCCCTAGCCGCCGCCTTTTTTTTTTTTTTTTTCGCGTCCCTTTCTTCTCTTCCATGCGCACTCTTCTTCTCCCGTCGCACCTCCTTTCGCGCGCCTCCCTTCCCGTCGCTCTTCTTTTCCGCGGATCTCCGGCGGCGATGGGGCTTTGAGCCGGGGCGGTGGCGGAGGCGGCGAGCTGCGCGAGCCGGCGCCGTCTTGTAGTGCCAAGGCCTGATGGCGGCAGCTGGAGCCGACAGCGCTCTGGCTGGCTGCGCGAGCGCTGCGCAGCAGGCGGCCGGAGGCGACGGGCTATGGCCGGCGCTCGAGCGCCGCCCCTTCTTCGACAGCAGGCGGCGTGCTGCGTGCGTGGCGGCCGAGGCGCGGCGCGGCGGCGGCTGTGAAGCGCGCGACGGCGAGCGGGCATCGGCCGCGGCCATCTTCATCGGCGTGCGTGGTGGCGGCGCCGTCGGCGGAGTCAGCGGCCGAGGCCGGCGGGCTGCGTCTGCGAAACCATCGGCGGCGTCGGGCTCTGGGCCGGCAATGACATCGATCGGGCCGAGCCGGGAGCCGGGGTTGAAGCGTGGCGCGCGGCCGAACACGACGCGGCCGCGAGCCGGTCGGCCATGGTGGCGGTGCGGCCGCTGCGTCGCGTGAGGCGTCGGCGGCCGCTTCATGCGTGGCGGCGTCGGGCGGGACCTCCATGCGGCGGCGGCGGCAGCGCCGGCGGCGCGGCGGCGGCCGCTCGTATGCTCTTGCCGAGGCGATGGCGGAGGCTCCATCGCGTCGCCGTCGCGTCGCGGTGGATGTGGGCTGTCGGCGGCAGCGCGTCGCGAGACCGGCGGCGGCGCTGCGTCTGCGGACGGCCGAGGCCGCGAGGTTGCCTGGGCCGGGCCGACCGGGCTGCGAGTCGGGGCGAGCCGTCTTGCGGCGGCGAGAGGCTAAGGACGGCGCCGTCGGCGGCGACAAGGCCGAGGCCGCGCCGTCGCGGCGACTACCGGTGGGCGGCTCACGGCGAGTGGTGATGGCCGAGATCGGCGGCGCGCGGCGAGCCGAGGCGGCGTGTCTCGGCGACAGCGCATGACAGTAGGGCTTCGATCGGCGAAGCGAGAACCAAGGCGGCGGGCGGCCGGTGACCGTGTCGTGCCGCACGCGAACCGAGGCAACAACGGCGGCGCGCGAGCGGAAGCCGGCGCTTGTTTCTTTTACGGATGTAAATATGCTTCATGTGTCTGTTGCTTCGTGTCGTTGTAGCTTCTTGCCACATGACGAGCGCAATACCGATCGTAGGTTAGATGCATGCATAGAAACAACATGCGTCTAGATTCAATTTTCAAATTCTACCTCTTCTCACCTTTTCAATCGATCTCGGTGAGAGCTTCGTCGCGATAACGTGTTAAGGAACCTCGCTATCGAATAGTCCGGGGTTCCCGAACAGATCTGAAGTGGAGAACAGAAAGAGAGAGAGACACGTGTTTAGGGAGAGCGAAAGCGGAAATTCTTTATTGCTAATGAATTCTGTGTACATGGGGGGGGACCCCCTCCTCCTTTTATAGCGCTCTCTAGGGTTTCGGCATTAGGGACCACATGGGCCTTCGGTGGGCTTTAGGGTTTCTCAACACTTACCACTGGATAATCATGTCCAGCCTGAGTCACAATTAAAGCCTACGCGGCTACGCAAATAGTTGTAGCCTAAAAAATTATTTTTTTATAGAGCTAGCGCTTGTGTGATTTTTTTTATGCAAATATGATCACCAGCTCGCAAATCTCGTGCACAGGAAGCATAGAGAAAACCACGGGGATAATGTACTATTCCGCTGCCGCCGCGCCACCGCAGCGCAAAAAACTTGAGTACCGCACCACCACACCGCAAAAAATAGCGAATCTCACGCCACCGCGCTGCGGAAAATGGAATCTCATGCCTCCACTCAACGGAAAATGTAAATGCCGCGCTTGGGTTCCGCAGTTTGTCGGTGACCGCCGCTAAAAACAGGACGACGACTCTCCCCCGCACAGGTACAACGGAAAATAAAAATTCCGTGCTTTTGTACCGTTGAAATCGCCACATGTCACCTCTTGATATTTTTCATGCTCTCTGTGCGCTGATTTTGCTGGTCAAATGGTCAAATTTTTTTTTAAAAAAAGATCTTACGAGAGTTTGTTCAGTAAAAAATAAATTTCGGGGCTACAATATTGAAAGATTCACGAAAATGAAGCGTTTCCTTTTGACCCAATTGGCCGAACACCCCCCCCCCCCGGCCCCACCCCACCCCCATGTGCTTAGCTTTGCTTGCCATTCGGCTGGTCGCCGTCCTGAGCTTCCTGACTTTCGGCCGTATCATTAATTCCCCCCGGAAATGGCGGTGTTAAGAGCCTAGCCTACTGTTTATTATGAGCAGTTTGATTGATGCAAGCAAGTACAAATCTGTTCCATTCTATTCCCAATTTATTATGGAATAACGTGAACTACTGGGTTCATCATGTCTTCCTAATCAGAACACCCACCAAACAACAAATTGGCTCATCACGAATGTATAAATAGGTTAATCAGATTTAGGTTTTAGTTAATTGAGTTATTCATGGGGTCGGCAAAATCAAGAATGGAGCCAAAACACAGTATGATGACCAGTTACACTATTGGAAAGTTTGTTACGCGGTCACCTCGACAGTGACAACGAATGGATGTTGCAGCTGGAAAAAGGTTGATATGGTAAATCACTGTAGTTAACTCAGATAGGGCTAAAAGAATATAGGTAGGTTGCGTTAGCGCAAATTAAAATTCTACTGTTATAAATAAGTAAAAGATCGTAGATTGTTACCACTAGATCATAGATTGTTACCACTAGACGCGTAGTACAGCGGAAGGAGAGTTGAAGTAACTCGAACGCGCGTCCTGGAACAGTGATCAATGTCCTTGAGCGGTGGTTGAATGTGCTAAAACGATCAGCGCCGCAGTAGTAGCAATGCCTCTACCAAATTAGTCTACGCGTTTGGGGAAGAAACGCCGTGTGTCGGTGTGTTAGCACCAGCGTGCACGGAAGGACCTGATAAGTGATGGCTAAGGGTTTCCGTGGGTGCGATGGTACAACAGTTTTATCGCCCTATCTTCACGCACTTACTTTATATAGCCATCAGTGGAACCCTACGTTTGGAGGCTAACCAAGGTGCAAAGCTCACTTAGTCCATTAGTGACGGATCCTATCCGAACTAACGTATTCCAACCTATTAAGTGTATGACCCTGTAGGTTTATGCATATTCGGCCATGGATTGAAAACTCCTCCTGGCCTATAAGTCGGCAGCAACTCCTAGCAGGGCATAACGACTTCTAAATATACACAAATATCATATCAGACAAACTTATATAGTACTCATGTACCAATCACTTTGCCTCTTGATATCAGATCGAACTCAAGACGAGAAACCTGCCATTCTATGATAACTCGATCCTTCACTCGTTTTATAGTAGATTATCCAGTTGCAATTGACTCATCGATCACATTTGGCATGGCCATGCACTTTCTTAATCCAACCACATCGAGGGGCCTAGAGATATATCTCCTATTTTATAGGAGGGGTAAATTTCATTTTGATTGCTCACATTCCTCTGAATGTTTCATAGTAAACTCGATAGTTACCTTTATGGCTATCCAGTTATGGAGTAGCGTTTGACAACCCCTAAATATACTATTACATATGTAGGAAACCATGACGATATTTGATCTAAGGATCCCACATACACTATGTATGAGACCAACTGATAACACTTAAGAATATAACAATTCCCGTAGTATCTCATGGTGGTTCACTTCAACACCACGTTCTTCATCATGTATCAATATTGTTGATTTGATATCCTTATATCTATGATCTGTGAAACATGATCATTAATCAATACATGTGCTAACCTATAAATCACAATTGTCCCACGTGATGATATATGGTTAGGGATAATTCAAAATAATAACAAAACATGAATAAAGAGTTTCACGAATAAGTCACATACTTATTGATCAATACTAATGATATTTATTCAAGGGACAAAATAATCATATTATTTTATAAATATAGACGTGATGTCTCAAGGGCATATCACCAGGGCAACCAAAACTCTATGAACTGAACTACCATGGGAGAGGAAAACAAACCAACAAGCTGGATAGCACAGCATCGGTGCATCATAAATTCACAATGCTTACAGCAAACACAACCTTTTTGGTACATTTCCTTGCTGCATTGATTCAGTAGTACTTGACCCTTCGCAGTTATTATCCATCAGATTCAGCATTCAAGTTGTCACCTGCACCCCATTGACCAGCAGACGTGACGATCACAGCAGCGAGGTCTCAGAAGTCAGAAACTACAAAAATTGACCAGAAGAACTCACTCCCCTCCTTTCTGTTCTGTAGTTAATACAGGCCAGAGACAGCATATGTATTTCACGACAATAAGGTCTTCATTGGAAGGTCCATTTTTAACCGAGATTTATGTGGATGGAAAAGGATTTTAGACGTCCGCCATAATCAACAACAGACCACCTAGTTCCATCCATGTACTTCACTCACAACCACGCAACAAACACTTGCCAATACATGATTACAACGACAAGCTTCAGAGGTCAAAAACCGATGGTGGAACACCAGAACTAAGATTGTTGGGTATGCGGGCGCAAATAGCCTCTGCAAAGTTCCTCTATACGATGAACAAACTTTTGGGGCTGTTGTCACCACATGGATTCAGAAGCAATTGTTCTTTCTTATGAGTTATCTTGTGCGCTATCCTTCTTTGTGATGCCCTCGGAGAAATCACGCCAGTTAGGCATGGCACGCTTCAGTTGTGCTGTTCTCTTACCAGTAACCAGATATCTGGTGTAGTCCCTTGCAAGGCGGTACAACTCCTCTCCCCTAATTATATGGATATACTGCACAAGCACAACGAAGAGAAAAAAAGAGAGGAGTGATTAGAAAGCGTATGTGTGTAGTCATTAATGTTGACGACCAAGACAAGCAGATAGATATACTCATGTATGTTATAAACGAAATGGATTTGTGCATAAGTCTTGTCTTTGGCAGACAGAAGTGACTTGGGCCGATACAAGTAGAGACGATCCGAGAGAGACTGAATGTGTAAAGACTTGACGGTAAGTCATTGGACACTACGAGTTACGTGTCAAAGCATGTAGATATGTTTTAATTGGCTCTGGGATGCTTTGAGGACAGGACAAAATTATCAGGCTATTAGAGCTAAGTGGAAGTGGTGCTTTGAGAAGCATATGTGTGTAACTCATTATGTGTTGGGTTATTGGGGTTTGCTCAAGTGTTGGTGGATGGACTCCACTCTGTATTTAGATATAGGGGTTTTGATGTAAAGTGGTTGACTTGGCCACCATTGTAAAAGGAGAGGTAGAGGTGGCTTAGAGATTAAGCCTTATTAAGCTAAGAAGATCTAAGTTAGGATTCTTGAAGAGAACTTTTGAGAGATGGAGTAGGGCTTTTGTGTGTGAGCATTTTGCCATCCTTAGGCTTGTGCGTGACTAAGGAGTGGTTGTAAACATTCGTCTCCAAGTATCAATATATATATCTAAAATTCATCCAAGTTTTTCTCCTCTCTGTTCAAGTGTTGAAATCTTGATCCGCTTGGTTTTTGGTGCTTTCTTATCCCTCTTAATCTTTCTTGGTGGCAAGGACGTGTAAGTGATGGAGATATCTCTTAAAGACCAAGTCCCATCCATCTAGCCACCTTCCTTTGCAAGTCCTTGGATTTTCCCAGTTTTGGCTCAAGAAAGGGTGATTTTTGGATTTTGATCTTGAGGGATTTTGGATTAGTTCTTGCTGTGATTTGAGGATGCTAGAACATGTGGGAAACCATCGTTAGACACCTTGGCTTGATTCTTCCCACGAGCTCCTCTCAATCACTGTTTCTCATTTTTGTTTGATTGTGTGCCTCTTGTGTTCAAGTGAGTAAAGGTTGCAACTTTGGCAAGCACTTGGAAAATCTTGTTGGAATAGCTTCCTAAGGTTTTGATCTTAGTGTGTGTCAAGTTTTATTTCATTTGAAGCTCTAGTTTAAAAGTTGGATCATTTTGTGGTTTGAAATCGGTTTTGGCGCAACAGAGATTTAAGAGCCAAAAAGTCCCAACTTTCTCATGATTTTGTAAGATCTCTTTGTGTTTTAGGTTCTTAATAATTTAGTTTTGCTTTTTTCCAAGTTTGAAAGTCATTTCGAGCTTTGTGTGAAAGTTAGGCTATTTTCAGTTTTGCTCAAGCTAACGTTTTCAGGTCTACCCTGAGAGAGGGGTTTGACCGCCAACTAAAGATAGGTTAGACCATCCACTATCGGTTAGACCACCCTTTTGTTGGAGGTCAGACCGCTCGGTCACATAAAAGCTCGTTTTGCTCGGTTTTTCTTTGAGCTTTCCTTCCAAGTGGTTAGGCTCTTTTCTTCATATCTCTTTATAGCTATTGAAGTGCAAGAACCATGATCTTCTTAAGAGAAAAGATTTTCCAAAGGCGCTTGTTGGTGAGGCATCTATTCAATCCCCCCCCCCCCCCCCCATCAAGTTGTCTTCTCAGTCTGACAAAAAGTCGTGTCATCGGTTTTTAGTATATAACTAGCACGGTGGCCCACGTACTTGTGCGTACATCATTCTTAAAAGTATGTTTAAATAACTTGATAGTATATATGTAATTTTTCTTTTTGAAAAATAGATCGTTGCAGAACTCCATTTGTGATATTTTAATATTATATATTATAGGGAAGAATATACTCACTTTGTTTCCCAGTACTTGTTACATGTGATCAAAACTTTCTTCTCCAAATACCTGCATAGCAAAACAGTAAATATAGCATAACATAACATTATTCATTTATATCATCGTCTCTTAATTTTATTATTGTAATGCTTGTCTCTTTCTTTCTGTACTTATTTTAATGCACATCATATTGCTTATACCGGTATTACCAAGTGAACGTCTATCGATGTATCACCCTCTTAATCCATCCTTTTTGTGCAGGCCTACCAAATAAACAACTCGAATGTTTTCTGCTTTTAGAATTTTTAGCATATTCTATATTTTCTTAGCGATTGTAAAAACCTCGTCATATACTTTTATTACATAATAGTTAATCATTCATATATACAAATAAAATTTCTTACCTTATTTTGTTTTTTTTCTCGAATTAGGATATTTTAGAAATTTTAATTCTGAATAAAACCATAATTTATATTTCTCACTTAGTATGGAATTAAAAAACAATCCCTAATTTTCTTTTATTTTTTATTTAATTTTAAATTTTAGTTTTAGGTTATAATTTGTATAAGAATCAAACTACTAATTTTCATCTAGTTTTTCTTTCTAATTTCAGCTATGTACATGTTTAATTTATGTACATGACTAATTTCCTTTTATATTTTTATTCCGAATTTATGTTAGTTTTCATTGTTATTTTTTACTTAATTCATGCATCAGTTTTAGGTTAGAATTTGTATACAGATATAATTGCTAATTTTTATTCTGAATTTCAGCTATGTACAATCTGATCTAAGATGTTAATTTTTTTAATTTAATATGAAATATTAGTTTTAGGTTAGAATTCATATACAAATCTAACCGCTAATTTTTATCTAATTTTATTCCAAATTTTATCTATGTATGAGTTTTAACTTGAAGTTCGTATGAAAATCAATTTCTTTTTATCTTTTATTCCGATTTTTTATTGTACTTGTCATAGTCTTTTTTCTTTTAATCTTAGTCGTTATAACTTGGATCTGCTAGAAAGATGGTTAGATGTTTTTCTTTAAATAATAACATCCGATGGCTATTATAGTTCAACTTAATTAGGATCCATCAAATTAAGGCTTAGATGTTTTGCTTTTTTTGTAAGAATTTCTAGCATTTTTTCTTTTTTTCTTCACAACTTTAAAAGGTGTCCCGTAACTTTTAATATATAATAGATGTATGAAAGTCAAGTTGCTATTTTTTTATTTTTTATTTCGAATTATAGTTCTTTTTTATTGTATTTGGCATGGACTTTTTCTTTTAATCTAAACAGTTATAACTCGGGTCCGCTAGATGGATAGTTGAGTGTTTTTATTTAAATAATAACATCCAATTTTTACTGTAGTTTAACTTAGCGTCCACAAGATTACGGGTTAGATGTTTTGCTTTCTATATGAATTTCTAGCATAATTCTATTTTTCTTAGCAAATCTAAAAGATATGTCATCGACTTTTAGTATATAATAGATTCCTACTCTCACAACATGCCAAATCATCTCAAATCACTCTAACACGTGCCACATATTTACATAATCCAACACAACCAATAAAAAAGGAGAACTAAGAAGACACATGAATAGTGTACAGTGAGATTTTTTTTGCGATCGAAATCCATATTTTCGGCGAGATTTTGGAATTTCGAATGAAATTTGAACGGAATCCAAAAGGAAAAATTCAAATCCGGGATCATTTGGGCCGAAATTGCTAAGACTTCGGCCAAATTGATGAAATTTTGGCAAATTTCAACCAACTAAAACATAGTCTCCCGAGGCTATAAAAAATTGGAAAAATATTTGAAAAATCATGAAACCATTTACGTACATTTCCTATCTGGCAAAATACTAAGTATTTACACATAAAAGACCCAAAATTTAGAAATTTCGGCAGCGTTTTTACTATTTTCTAGATTCTAATAGTTACATTTGGAAAACAATCAATATATTGTCATCACAAATGATAAATACAAAATAAAATTAACACACATGATAATTCACAATTCATAAATACTTTTGAAAATCTATTATAACTTTGAAACGACTCCGTGTATTCCATCCATCGTGAGCCCGTGAGTGAGTGAGTGAGTGTGTGGCTGTGTGCTGGCTGCTGGGCACCCCACTAGCTAGTGTCGGTTTTGGTTAAGCATGGACGCTCTTGCATGCTCTGCTTCCTGCCAGAACCATCATGGGCGACCGGTGGATCAAAACGGCTGATAGTCTCATCTATTGAGTACCATATGTTTGTATCACGTTTGCTTTGGCGATCATATAGAGGAACCATCAACAGCATCTCTAGTAGTCAATAGTACTCAAATAGTCAATAATATCGTGTGAACAATGAATATCCTAACTTTGCAAATCACACATCATCCAAAAAAAAACGACTCATATATATATATATATATATATATATATATATATATGTATGTATCACAGAATAACTAGGCCAACATGCGTTCTCACATATTTCCATAGACCAAAGATTGTGGGGAACTCTGAAAGAATATACCGGTGCAATCCATAAGTAGATCATAAACACTTTTACTCCACATCACAAATCTCAAAGATAAGCTTAAGTGACGAAGAGCGGCTATCGCGGTTGGTTTTTGCCTGATAAAGATATAGCGTCATTTAGGTCGGAACCGACCAAGAAGACCAATTATCTCTATCGGTTTTGAGCGTGGAACCGATAGAGATCACATGTCTCTATCGGTTCTAAGTGTGGAACTGATAGAGATAAATTCACCCTGCAAGTCCAAGCAATTTTCTTGAACAACACCAGATATACACATAGTACACATATATCATATTCATAGCACATGGAAAACAAACATACTTAACAGGAGTACACATATCATATATCACATTCATAGTATATTCACAGATTGATAATATATGCACAACTGACAAATTCACTAATTCACAATTGACACATATGCCACTACAATTCATATATTACATCACTGCCCAAGTATCTCTACACATATGCCGCTACAACCAATGAATTCGACCCCGAAGAAGTCCCTGATGATTTTATAACAAGACACAAACAAGGAATGAAGGTAACTCTACTATTGGCAGTATTAATTTATGGATACATACACAATGCATAAATCAGTAGTACAATTCTCTAACATAGCTCTCCTTAGGTAGCTATGTACTGCAATAGCAGCCTTTTATTTGCAGAACTTCTTGGCATAAGAGCAATCATTCAAAAATAGGATAACTTTTCGGTCTTTCATATCGTTTTTATAGCCAACTTTTGTCTAAAGTATTTCCTTTGAGGTTACAAGGATATAATAAACTAGTTAAAATAGTACCTATATGATCACCTGAGCAATGAAATGCATAAAGTAATTACATGTTATTACCTTCATCAACTCCCATGAAGTATTATTGCTTTGAGAAGTATCCAATACAGTCTTGTATGCAGGGTCGGACCTGGGGCCTTTTATTTACTCCTTTTGGACTGCACCTTAGTTTTCCTATCGTCGGTGCATCAGATCCGTTCGGCAACGAAGACTCACAGACCATACAACTAGCAATAAAAGCTCAAGTTGATTTATAGATTACACTCAGATGTCAGGCTGCCTTAATTAAAAGACCTCCTCGCCACTAGGTATAAGATAATAGACTAATTTGTGACAATCTTTTCTATTCAGACTCACCAAAAACAGATTTCAAAATTATGCTTACTAAATTTCAATTAGACAAGAATCTCTAAATCTGAAACCTGAATATGAATATTGTCACAAATTATCTCACTACAACCCAATCTTCATAGAGCAATAGCCACCACACATACATGGCCCCAAAGACAAACAATTGTCTAGTCCCTTTGCACAACAAGTAGTACAGAATGACAGAAGTTAAGTATACTCACAAAGCACTAACAGAATGTCAGTACATACAAATTCATATATGATGCATCAATATTTCCTTTAATTCGATTTTCCTGTATGTGTCTCTTTTGCTATATCAAAGTATTGAATTAGATCCTACTCAGCACAAAGCTCCTATTTATCAGCTGATCAACCAACAAACCCTAACCCTAATAGCGCGGGCCGGCGGATTGGAAATACCTCTTCTCGTCGGGGTCGCTGCCCGCACTGGGGAAGCTAGGGACGGAGGGGTGGCGGTTGAGGTTGGCGGAGGTGTGGATGGTGTTCCCGCCGCAGCCGCCGGGCGTCGGCTTCCTACCGCTGTTGGAAGAGGAGGTGGAGGAGGAGTAGCTCATCGCCGATGATGCCTTTTTTGTGAGTTCGGTGCCATCTCGACTTTTGGTATTTGAATGGATCAGGAGCAGAAGTCGAGAAGTCAAGGGCGAGGTGGATGCCGCAGCTTTTGGTATTTCAATGGATCTAGAGGAGAAGCCGAGAGGTCAAGGACGAGGTGGACGTCTCAGCTTTTGGTATTTGAATGGATCGGAAGAAGCTGAGAGGCCAAGGCCTAAAGGGCGAGGTGGACGCCTCAACTCTTGGTATTTGGTACACGTACTATCACGATCGATTCTAACTTCAAAAACCGATCGTTGATGGCCATTGTCATCACTATCGGTTCTGAGGTTAGATTGATAGTGATGTTTTGCATCATAATTCTCACCTACGCTGAATCATCTATCATTATCGGTTTTTTTTTGAAAAGTTAGGAATCGACTCAGATGAAGAGATAGTATTGTATTATTCTTTAGTAGTGTTAGCCCCTTAAGAACTCGGGAAATCATCCTTTTCAGATAGATCAGAAAAACTTTTGGGAAACTTTATGCAATATTCAAGTGGTGGCCATGCTCCAAAAGCAGATCACCAGGACACGTCCAATCAGTTGTTAGGCCGTACAATATCTTCCCATGGTATTTGGACAAGAGCTTTTTTGATGTCTCAAGATGGTATCGGTGTCTTCAAATTTATTAGGTGACGATTTTTGCAGACTAACCAACTAACCAACAATTGTTGCAGGAGGGGAAAAGCTCTCAAGTTCATTCCGATCTTCTATGATATATACCTGGAATAGCATGCAAGATATGGAAGACTTTGTTACTGCAAAATAGGGGTTTGCTGCACGCTTGGCATTAGGGTTTGGAAGAGGCGAACATACAAATGTGCATGCAGATGCAGTCATGCTTCCATTACACTGCACTTATCTCTCATTCATGAAGCATGGAATAGTAATACTTGGTGCGCCCTCTAAATTAATAGCAAAAAATAGTATTTTCAGAATTGACAGAAGTTTTAATTTCAGAGCTGCAAATCAAACTAACTAAATTTGTATATGTAAGTTTTTTTGTAAAATTTTTACATGTATTCCTTATAAAAGGCATTACAATTCTCCACAAAAATTAGTCGAAATTTGGTCCAAAAACCATGCAAACCGGTCCAAAAACCCGTGCAAACCAGTCCAAAATGCCAAAATTTCGACCGAAATCACCGAGATTTTGCCAAGATTTACCGAAATCACAGTAGCAAACCCTAAGTTCTAAATTTCTTCATTCGACTGGGACTTTGAATCTCGTTCACGGCCGAAATCCGATATTTCGCAAATTTCGCCTAAATTTTGTTCCTTGGTCGTCACCTGCATCTAAATGAGCCTTGTGGTGTGGGGGGCTTTTTAACACGTAACCTCCTAGAAAAAATTCCACTTAAGTAGAGGAGGTGAAATTCCAGTTATATTTGAACCATTCGAGATTGATCCAACATCCCTATTTAGCTACTTTTATCTTTTCACTATGTGCTAACTTTCACCGTATACCCCACCTTTTAAAAGGAATAATTGATAAAATGGTCTCATTTACTTATGACATTGATCATTTGCCTCGTGATGTCTTATTGACATACAGACCCTGAGTGAGACATCATGAAATAAATGATCAATTACACCAAATAAAACAGGGCAAATAATCAATTCTCACCCCCTTTTAAAACCTCTCCTCTATTTTTTCAACGGGACTCCTGCGGCCCTGCGGTCGAACGCCGAAATCGCGCCGTTGGCACCGAGATGTTGAAGTGACACCGGTTCTTTTGCAAATGGCATGGCGTCTCTTTGGGATCCCAAGCTCGTAGCGTGCGGGCTGGCCGAAGAAGCGGCCACGCCAGCATCCGTCTCGGCGAATGAAGCAGTTCTCGGAGCAATCGACGGGTCGCCTGCCTGCTTTACCTTCAGGTCCCCAAGTAGTCCTCTTCAAGTGTTCGACGAAATGCTTCACCGAGCAGCCTCGTTTGCTGGCGCTGGGCTTCTTGCTCGGGCGCTGAAGGCGTGATGTTTGGACAGAAAGCGCAGACTTTGGTTGGCACAATGGCATTGCGTGTTCTTGGTGGTCTTGTGTTAAGGTGACATACTTTGGTCGGAGCCTTGCGTTCTTGTTCTGATCTCGCTGTTTGTGTCTTTTCCATGTCATGCCCCATTCATCAGGTCACGTTTGGCAAGTTAGGCTGTTTTCTCTGGCGCGGAATTGGAGTAAGACTAATGACTGGACGGTAAACAGAGGTCGAAAGCTCACATTCCCGACACCAATTTGATTGCAGTGCAGGTCTAAAAAAAAATTCATGCATTCTGGTTCATCGGATTCAGGACATCATAACCTGACAAGATAAACAGGTTTGATTTGTTTAATTGAAACCATGTGGTGATGATGGACGTGAGGGCAATACACCTAGAAGCCCAACTTTGATGTCTATATGTAGAAAAACAATTTGGCCGCAGTTTATTTCCAGTTTGCAGAAGATTTGTTCAACAGTGCACCAACAAGTGATCTTGATTTCAAGAGCTATGGCTTAACTACTGTGGCGTGGTTAATGATGATGGTTGAAGTTTCTACTTATCTACTCGAATTGATCATGGATAGCATTCTTCCTTTATAAACCAAAACATAGACACTTGCACTATACAGATGATGCAAGGTTTCGTGGTTTACAGCTTAGCTATATATAATTAACAATATACCTTGTATTTTTTCTGGCTTTGGTCAGAAGCTAGTAAGCTGTAAGCATCATTGAATTCAATATCATTTCCTATTCCTAGTCCTTTTCTAACATTATGTGCTGATCTTATTATAAACATGAAAGTTGAATATCTCCTTCATCCTTGCATCAAAGAGTACCAGAATAAGAAGAGTTTGGAAGAGTCAGGACTTATCCTGAGAATACCACAATGACACAGGGGTTCGTAGACTGGAAAGGAAAGATGATCGACAAGGATAAACATGGAGGTGTTAGAGCATCCTACTTTGTCAACTGTAAGTGTGAAGAAGATCTTTTCAAATTGATGTTGATTTTCCTGTAGTACGCGTTTCTTTTCTGACGAAACACCAATAGTTATGAAGTAACTACAGGATTAATCACACCCTTATTTCTGTGAATGCTCTCTGCAGTTATGGCAGTAATGACAAACATGTCTAACGTACCAAATGTCTTGAATTTGGTAGTGTACCTTCATGGTGTTATGCACATGGGGGTTGCACGTTCTTCAACGACAGTTACAAACTTCATTGGGGGAACTTGTGCATTCACTTTACTAGGGGCTTTCATATCAGATTCTTACATCACACGGTTTAAAACCATACTGATGTTTGGATCCTTTGAGTTCTTGGTAAATATTTATGCCTTATAACAAAGCCATTTATGTTACCTTTTGCCAATTTGGAATATTTTATGGTTCAAAGACCACATATTTCTTTATTTTTTATTAATCTTTGAATCCAAAAACCAAGACAGGTAGATTCTCTTGCTTGATTGGGATTGTTAATCTATGCTTAACATGGGTGGCTTCTTCCCAACTCATATTGACAAAGTGAAATTAATTACACATGATTATTGTAGAATGCACAACAAGATATAACCATTTTTCTTGACCATACAAAGCAGATAAATAGAGTTGAGAATTGTGTTACTGTTGACATCTTGCATTTGATATATCTGGTCGTTAGCCATCATTGGTTTTGCATACATCTTCTGTTCACAGAATATGTAAAAGAATACTTGTTTGAAGAATATTTAGCTGAAATCCAGATGTTTACTTTTGCCCTAGCGAACTTTTTTTTTAAAAAAAACTTGCTCTTTTATAGTTGTACTAAAAACTACACTATATGGACAAATTTGATCTATTCCGATCTAGTTCATAGTTCCTAAACAATAGTCTTTTCACAACAACCACATTGACAATGACGATTTTTTACTCACTCGCTTAGAATGATGACATGCAGTAACTATTTTAAATCACAGTAGATTTGTTTTTATGTAGCAAACATTTTATAAATAGGGGATGAACAGATTTATATCTGAAAATGGCTCCCTAACAAATTAGTACACTCAACTAGTTGCACCCCAGTATTATAATTTATTAGCAAACACTAACTTCATTAGCCATAATTATAAAGGTTGCTATGTTTTTGGACAATCTTACTTCTGCCGTGAACTCATTATGCGAATAATTTTTGTTCTGTTTGGACTTCCTTGCAGGGGTACACATTGTTATCACTGCAAGCATATGTACCATCACTTCATCCGCCAAAATGTGATGCCAATGGGAACTTGAGTGATTGTGTTGAAGTCCATGGCCCCAATGCTGCTCTTTTTTTTCTTGCAATCTACAGCATCGCACTTGGTGAAGGATGCATTCGTGCTTGCCTTGCATCTTTTGGAGGTGACCAGTTTGACAGTGATGACACAGTCGAAAAGCAGCAGAAATCCAGTTTCTTCAACTGGTACACGTTTGGGATATCATTGGGATCAATTGCAGGAATGCTTCTCATAGTTTGGATTGAAAATTACAAAGGGTGGGAGATTGGCTTTGCTGTTTCTGCCCTTCTTGTTCTAATAGGAGAAGTAGTAATGGCTGGCGGTTTCTCTTTCTATCGACTCCTGATACCAGAGGGAAGCCCTCTAACTCGCATATTGAAGGTCTAAAATTCTCGTGTGCTGATTCATTACAATCCTGTATTCAAAATTTCTTTGAATGCGAAAATATTTTTGCGGTAGATATACATCATTGTGTATGTTTTGAGGCAAGTAACTAGTTAAAACTATTTTGAATCGTTGAGGTTATAGCATTTGGAATCTGATGATCTTTTGTTTAACTTTTTAATCTGTTGTCAGGTTTTTGTGGTTGCTATCAGAAATAGAAAGCTTGGATTACCAGCTGATTTTGATGAGTCTCTAGCACATGAAGACCATGATGGCGTTGAAGTACTTCCACACACAGAGGGACTCAAGTGAGTGCTAACTTCAGTATGAATTACTCTAGATGCTAGACAATTATTACTTTTTGAGAGCAATTATGTTATTCGAAGTGACTTGTACAAGCACATGAACGTAATATGGGCATTCTGAAGAGAAGTAGGGAATTGATAAAAGTCTGTCTACTTATAAATATGCTTCATATATCTTCTTTTGAAATACTTCGCTTCTAGCATCAATGTTCTTTCTTAAATTAGACAGTTTTTTTTTCATGTATTTTAGTATCATTGCATACACGAGGGGAAAAATCCTTCTGTATCTAATACATTCTCTATTAGCATTCAGCAAGCACATTGGTAAATATTTGCACAATTAGAAGCTGTATGATTAAGAAACTTAAAAAATCTACTTTTTACTGCTAATATGAATGAAAGTTATTCACTTATTCCACACTTCTCCTATGCAAGATTCCTTGATAAAGCTACAGTTCGTGCTGGAAGCACTGGATCTTGGTCTGCCTGCACCATAAACCAAGTTGAGGAGGCAAAGATTCTTCTTCGGATGCTTCCAATCTTCATCAGCTCTGCACTCGCCTATGTACCTGTTCCGCTATTCTTGACATTTGTCGTGCAGCAAGGTGGCACCATGAATAGAAGCCTTGGAAAGATCCACATATCACCAGCATCACTTTTAATAATATCAGGCACCTTGCAGTCAGTGATACTAGTTCTTTATGATCGCTTCT
Organism: Otatea glauca; assembly: GCA_036346275.1. NCBI lineage: Eukaryota > Viridiplantae > Streptophyta > Magnoliopsida > Poales > Poaceae > Otatea > Otatea glauca. Next base: position 36,995,165 of record CM070717.1, read on the forward strand.
TTGTACCAATAATGCGGAATATCACTGGTTATGTCAGTGGTGTAACTCATTTACAACGTGTCGGTGTTGGCAATGTGGCGCTGGTGCTAGCAACAGCTGCTGCAGCTCTAGTTGAGATGAAAAGGAAGAGCATGGTTATAGATAAAGGGTTAGAGGGCTCAGACTCAGCTGTTCCCTTGTCTGTATTTTGGCTGAGTTGGCCACTACTTTTTCTGAGCATCAATGACTCGACAACTTTTGTTGGATTACTGGAATTCTTCAACAGTGAGGTGCCCAAGGGAATGAAGTCCATGGGAACAGCCATATTTTGGTGCATGATTGGTTTATCTTCTCTAATGGGCAGTTTGATAATACAAATTGTTAATGATGTTAGCAGCCATTACACTGGAAGGGGCTGGCTAGAAGGACACAACTTAAACAATACCCATCTTGATCGCTTCTACTGGCTCCTTTCTGCCTTTGGAGCCTTTGCATTCTTCAACTATTTGTATTGGGCAAGGAGATATATCTATAGGCAGAACCCATGCATGCCTTCTACTTCCTGAAAAATTACTGGTGAGGTCCCGAAAGAGCTGAGGTGTTTCCAGTGTGTGCTTTACCATCAGCAACTGAAGAGTGTCTGCCAGACTAATCATGTATCTGCTTAGATCTTGGTTTCTCAAAGGTCACAAGTCACATATGTTCTGGTGCTTAGTAATAATAATACAATTGTGTCTATTATCTTTCTGAACAAACCCACAAAGGAAAATTGATTCATATGCCAAAAGATTTTCGTTGATGAGCATTTTTACATCTTAAACCAAGGTAGGCCAGACTGCCAGAGTGGTTCTGTCCAATATGATGTCTGGCTATTTAATGAAAACACTTCTTTGATTATAAAAGACTCACGAAGGAGAATACATGCAAAACAAACTGTAAAATAAAAAATCAGATTACTTTACGAATAATGAAGAGACTTGTTAGCATTACAACAGTACCACCATATCACTTTGACCTGTTTGCTAGGATATATCACTTCGCTTTGTGACGTAATAATTCGCTAGCTGTTCCTATTCTAAGCATTACTCTCTCTAGTCACAAATAGTTATCGTTTTAGACATAGATATAGTTAAACTTTCAAAACTTTGACTATTAATATCCTTTTAAGTATTTAAATTAGATACATGTAAATCATATGTGTAATTTGTTTTGAAAAGTACTTTCATAATATTATAATTTTATTGGGATTTATAAACATATTGTAATAGAACAAAACAACAACTATTTGTGACTGGAGTGAGTACCAAGGAAGATAGCTTTTCAAAGAATCTTGCTTAATGCGATTAGTGACATCACATGCCCAAGATAATATAAAATTTTTAGGTTTTATATGAAGCGAGGATCAAAAGGTAAGTGTGATCATTGTATGCGCGTAGTCTGTCCAAGGCAAAGATACATAGACTAGCTGTTCCAAATAGGACCTAGTTAAAGAAGGTCATTTATACAAAGTCCTAAGTCCTACCTCTCCAATAATAACTGTGCAGTGTTGCTCGGAATATGGTTGCGCACGCTATTTTTGATTTCCGGTGTGCAGACCAAATCCTTGCTGTTTATTTTGCTTGGAAGCTGATATGTGTGAACGGTGGTGGGCTATTTTTACAGGCAGTTCGAAAGAGATCGTATTTGTAAAACAAAAAGTTTGTCAGGAGCTGAGAAAAGTAATGTCATTGAGAGCATGCTTGGCAGAGGACAACGCTGAACGAAAATATTTCCTATGTCATGAAATTGTACTGACTACTGAGAGTCAGTGGCGGACACACGGGGTGTGCGAGGGGGCTAGTGCATCAGCTTTGCCCCGTCGCACCCCCCAAAACCCTAAAGGAGTCAGGGGCTCAGGGTCAGGGCGACGCGCCGCCGGGCGAAGAGAAGGGGGCCACACCGCTAGGTGAGGAGGGGGTCACGCCATCGGAGACGGAGCCGTGAGGGGAGGCAGATCGGCTCCTATGCGACGACGACGGAGGGGGTGAGGCGCCGCTGCTCCTATGAAATATAGGAGGGGCGGCGGGGCGTGAGGGGGCGCGAGGTCCCTCGGGTTCGGGCGGCCCGCGGCCGGCTGCGGCTGGCGATGGAGGGGGCGACTGGGCAACGGAGTCGAAGGGGAAATGGGGAATGAGCCGGAGGCACTGAGGACTCCTTCGGCAATCAGCAGAGGAAAAGGTAATTAGGTAAGGTACTACGGTTTATGATTTTTTTATATTTTAATTATTTGTTGATTACCGATTAGTCAATATTAAAAACGACAAAAATGACACTGTATAATTTAAATAATTGGTTGACATGTTCTCGGCTAATTATATGTGATAATTTGCAAGTGCTAAAATCCTCTTTGGAATCATTGACAGTAATCCATTCAAAATATCTTAGAATTGTCAACTATGTAATAGAATTAGGCAATTCATTTACTTTGGTTGCTTGTTTGAAGTCGATGAAGCATTTAGTATGGAATATGGAATCCTTAGGACTTTAGGACCGTAGAATTCTGAATTTTGATTGCATATTTGGGCAGTATGGTTCGCACGTGACAAAAGCTCGAGAAGCACAAATTAGGTTTGAGCACCCCTTATATTTTGATTCTGCGTACGCCACTACTGAGAGTGATCATGAAGCTATATATACTAGTATAGTGCCCTGTCTTCCGGTTTTCTTTTCCCAGCATGGTCTTTTCCTTTTCTAGAACGTTTGTTTCCTTTTTCTTAATTCCAGGATATTTGTTTTCTTTTCCTTGAGATGATGCTGGAGGTGGGGGGAGATCTATTGTGGACCATAGGGATGATTAGACACACTAAACAATAGCCATCGGATGTGGGTGAGTAAAGCTGAGGAAAGATCTGAGAGGTTAATTTTGATGGAGGCAAGTTCCTGGGGACATTTCGCTGGGTGCACGAAGGTTGGACCATCTCTAATGGGGTGCACTATTTGGAGTGGACGTAGAAAAGAATGCTTAGGTGCATTATAAAGGGGTATAGATTAATTACCACGTACTATCCAAGTCTTTGAAGTAGACATAAGTTGAGAACAAGAAGGTATCTCGTGGAACAAAGGTGTGGGATAGATTACTTATGGCCTGTTTGGAAAGTTATATTTTTTTTTGAAAAGCTACTTTTGGCTTTTTATGTTGAAAAGCGGCTGTAGTTTTTTTTATAAGAGATCGTTTGATAAATAACTAATTTTTCTAGCAATAAGCTGCAAAAACATGTCCAATCTAGCTTTTGGCTTTTACTATTTATATATAGCATCTAGCTTATGTCAAAAATCGCTTAAAAGATGAGCTGTTTGGGGGGGGCTTACTAGCTTTTCAAAAACTGAAGCTAGCTTAAAGCCCCCTCCCCCAAACAGCCCCTTAAGCTGTCAACACTAGCTTACAAGGGCCTAGGGGTGGAAAAAAGATCATTGGTAGGGCTCATTGACTCGGTTCAAAATTGCTCCAATTACACTCATTCATTGGTTAAACATTGATGAAATGGGTCAATTTCGAATGAAATTGGATTTTGCTTTAGCTTGACTCGTTAGCTCGATACTAATACTTCCAAACTATAAATAAAATAATATTAAATCAAACTATGTCAATTTTATAAAAAGCTCGATAAAATGAGGACTTGGCTCGATATCCACCCCTACAAGGGCTACTTGATACATGCGGTTGAGTTAACAAGCAAGTTTGCACGTATGGCACAGTACTTGTAACATCCCAATTTTTTTCATTTTATGGATTTAATATTCTTTTTATTTTTTATGAATTTTTTGGATTTTATTTGATTTATTTGGAATTAAATTAAAATAAGTCTTTTGTGCTAATTATCTAAATATTTGAAGATGTTTAAATAATTTTTTGTTGTAAATATTTTATTTGAGTTCCAAATACTCTAAAATATGTTTCATAATTTTTTTTGGAACTTTTCGGGTATTTTTGCTATTTTATTTGGCTTTATTGAATTTTAGGAATTAAATTAATTCGAAAATAGTTTAAAATGCTTTTGGCATAGTATTGGGCCGAGCCCAAGCGGGCCCAGCACAACTTTTCGCGTCGTAGTCTGCACCGTCCTTCCCCGCAGAAACCCTAGAACGCAAACCGTCGGATCTAATCCAACGCCTGTCGTTCTTCCGCGTCATCCTTGCTTCGGAACCGTCAGATCTCTGCCGTATGGACGCACGAGATGTTGCCACGTCGTCCGCCGAATCCAGAATGGTTTCGCCGCCACGCCGCAGTATCCCTGTGAATCTTGGATTCTATGTCCGACCGTTGCACGTCTCCTGAGCCGCCTATTTATTGCGCCACCACCCGCATTGGACTCCTCACATCACATTGCACCGTCTGCCCAAGGCAGGCACGCCGAGACACTATGGTTTGCCCACGCAAGCTCGTCGGAGTTCACCATAGCCTCTGCCATCGTTTTTCGCCGCTTGCTTGCCGTCCGCTGGGTCTCCGCTGTTGCCGTGGTTGCCAACAAGTTCGCCGCACTGAGACGCATCGAACCCATCTGATAACGTCGCTGGAGGAGCACGGAAACACCGTCGGCTGCATCATCATCTTCAAGTTTGGTGACCTAGCGCCACCGTGCCATCGCTACTGCCCGCGACCTCTTTCGATTGTCGGATCTCAAGGTGAGCCGTTGGATGCCATCCACGCGTTGCACACCGGGGCAACTGCGTTGCATAGTTGTTAGCCATCCAATTCCAATCGAATGTGCCTAGTCTTGCCGCGCGTCTGTGTCGCTTGGATTACCTGTACGTATCTGCAGCCGTTAGATTCAAAACGTGTGGTCATGATCGTTCCGCGTGTCGCGTCATGAATCGAACCGTCGTGTCATTTTAACCATTGGATCGAGGAAGGGCGGTGAGGATCGCGCTACATGTCAAGCTGTAGTAACTAGGAGCCGCAACTTCATCTGCAAGCCTGGACCGTCCGACCTAATCGTGTGGTCATGGAGTGGCCACGTCATTATCGGACTTATCCGTAGATCGCAGCCGTTAGGTTAGGATTGAACGGTCTAGATCGTGTTGCTTAGGTGACCTATCCGCGCTTGCCGCGTGTAGTTGTGATGCGTGTGTTGCTGACGTCAACTCTAGCGTCAGCCGGTGCACGAGCAAAGTGTACTAGTCCACCGTAGACCCGGACTGGCTGTGGACCAAGTCCATATGCCAGGGATGTGTGGCAGTCGTTGATTGGCCTGCGTGTCTGCTGACGTCATAATTTGATTTTCCAGTAGAAAAATAATTCCAATAGTTCATATTTTCTATTTTTAGCCTTTTTCTTTTATCTCAAATTTTTTTAGCTCATTCTCTCTCATACGAACTCTGATTGAGGTGATTCTAGTTTTTAAAATTTTGTAAAATTGAGCTATATTTAATGGTGAATTTTATTAAATTTTTAGAGTTGAGTTTGCTCTCTATTTTTAGTATTTATTGCTTTATTATCCATTTCGCGTAGACGTTGAGGTGCCCGAGGTGTACGTAAGTGAGGAGCCAAGCTAAGAACAAGATCCAAATCAGGATCTAGAGCTTTTTGAAGGCAAGTTGTGCTTTGATCATGTTGAACCCATGTTTTAAAAGCTATATTGTTTTTTAGCTATTGCATGCTAATTCAATTAATATTTATTTCAATTAATTTGGGATTAGCTATTCATCCAATTTGAGTTATGTCAACCTTGTCATTTGTATGTTATATTTCATTTGTCACCCTAGTATGGCTCTTTATTAATTGATAGCTATTAATTGCCAATGTGGGTTAGTTAGAACGTGAGTAGTTTTCTTAGCCATGCAACGAGTTATTGATATCATTTTATGAGAAAGGTTAATCTTGCTTAAAGAAATATGGAATATGTTTATGAATTTGTGTGTCAGGTGTTGTCACACAATGTTGTTGATGGCACGTGGTGCATAGTAATCAACTGGGGTGGTAAAATGATTTAGATTGAGGCAAGTGACATGAGTTGTGGTTTCATGGTGGGCCAATGTGGCATTTGAACGGTTACATTGTTTTTTATAATGGTAATGGTATATGGTATGGTGAATTTTTGTTAGTTTTTCATTGGTCAATTAAAGACTTTACCTTGCAAGCATTTGAACTGAGTCATTCATACAACCACATGTCTGGTATAGGACAGACCTAGCTGATTAATTTGTTATGTCTAGAATTTGGTACTGTCGTGGTGATGTGGGTTCCAGGTGTACGGGTAGACTCACATGGCGCAAGAGTGGGGCCTTGAATGTGATAACCAGTTCCATTAGTGTTGAAACCTCAGCGGGCAGTACTGGATTTAGACAGAGCATTGAAAAGGCTTTGTTATAATCACTTGTCTTTGTGGTGTATGGTTATATCTTGTGGGTAAAGTGTATAATCTCTGCAAAGTATTAAACCTATTCGAATAGACGTGCTCGTAGTATTGAGCAATGCTAAGTGATTACAATCAAGGGTTAGTTTTTATTGAAATAAATGTGGGAATAGAGGTTGTATGCCTATTAAGGTTGTGAGTTGGTTTATTTGGAAAAATAACTGAGAAATTTATTAATGTTATTATTTATTTTACTATCATTTCAATCTACCTATGCTATGTTTTATAAATGCTACTTTATTGCAAAATAACTATGTTAGCCATTCATTTGGAATAAGCCATGCATATAGTATATTAGACTTGCATTCTATGCACGACTTGTTGAGTGCTTTATGTACTCACCCCTTGCAACAACAAATCACCAATTGGATAGGAGGCTACGCCTACCTACGAGGAGTTTCAAGAGGAAGTGGATAACTAGGATGCGAACCTTGTCAGTTGCCTGTGGCAAATTGAAGGGTTACTACGAATAAATTATTTCCGCTGTCGTTTCATTATTTTTCATTCTTAGCCTTATGTGGCGTACTCATGTAAGGTGGACCACAATGTAATTTAACAATTATATTTAATTTGACAGTCTTTACTTAAGTATTCGTTGTGTATGATTGTGATATTCATCTATATTAAGCTTGTGTGCGCTAGCGTGATCCTAGACTAGTGCAGAATATACAGAGGGTCCGGATTTGTATATTCAAGTCTCGATAGTACTACATATTATTACTCTCTCCGTTATTCAAATCGGTCGTAAAGAGTTTCAGTCACAACATTTTATGTGTTCTACTAAACCTAAACTAGATATGGGAATCACTTCAGGAAAGGATTAAAAAACTCGTGAAATTTCAATAATCTCGGCCGAGATCTCAGATTTGGGCCAGGACGAGGTTCAAAATCCCGGCCAAATAAAAAAATTTGAAAAAGAAACTTAAATTGCTACAATAATTTAGAAAATTTCATTGAGCTTTCGCGAAATCTCGAGGGTTTTTTTTCACCAAAATTTGACTTTTTTGACTGGATTTGACCCAATAACCCTTAAGAAAGTCATCTTCCATGAAAATTTGTTGAAAAACCGAATTTTTGGGACGTTTTATAATTTCGGTAGAAACACTTTCAGATTTTTATAAATTGTACAAGCTTGATCACGATCTTAGAAATTGATGGAACTATATTTTGCAGTTTAGGATCATATAGAATTTTTTTCAAAATAATTAAACTTCAGTTGTTATCTTTAAAAACTTCAAAAATAGAATGAACATAACTGAGATAGAAACCTTTTCAAAATTTTATAAATTTGCTCGAGTGTGATAATGATCCAAAATCTTTATGAAACCTTAATAATTACCTCAGAACCCTTGTATAAAATTTTCAAATTTTTTAATTTTTTTGTTTGCTCAATAACATCTATGGATGCATTGAACTTCATTTGTTATCTTTTAAAAATAAAAAACACGGGGAACACAAATGGTACAGTACGATTATAAGGATTTTATAAATTCACTGGAGTGTTGTAATGATCCAAAAAATTTATCACATCTTAATAATTTCCTCATAACCCTTCTCTAAAAGTTTGAAAAATTCTAACCCTTTTTTGATTGCTCAATCAAATCTAGCTATTGATCTTCAGTCTTTGATAGCACTTTCACAATATCTTGAAATCCCTCAGGCTTGATAATTATATTAAAATTTTATAGGAAAATTAGTGATGCTTCAGAACCATCCAATTTTTTTTCAAAAGTTTCTAACGTGGTTTGAATCATTTTTCATATGGTTGAAGTTTGCAGCTAAGTCTTTTATCAGGATAGTAGCACTCTCAGAATTTTTTAAAATTCCTGAAGCATGATCATGATCTTAATTTTTGTTAAAACATTATTGATACATCAATACTATCCAAAAAAATTTCAAAATTTTATAAGGTGGTTTGTTCTATTTTTCATTCGGTTCAAATTTGCCGGTAAGCCTTTTATCAGGATAGTACCAATTCATAATTGATCATCACCTGAAATTTTTGTGAGAACATTTTTGATATGTCAGGAGCGTCCACAAAAAATTTCAAAAAGTTTCAACATGTTTTGTACCATTTTTCGCTCAGTTCAATGTTATCGAAATCTCACGTAATCTCGGCGAAATCTCGGAAATCACAGTTGAAAAAAATAGGATTTTGATTTTTTTTATATTTCATCCGGGATTTGTTCAAAATTCTGAGATCTCGATGAAATTTTTGATTTCTCCCACCCCGAGATGTCAACCGGAAATGAGATTTCATACCCTGACTTCACGCGCATACATGTACATGCCAAACATTTGTTCTTCTAGCGTAGCCATCAGGGGGGCTTGAGCAAGGATTGAAATCTCTTTTTTGCTCCAAATCTCGTCCGTGGCCGAAGAATGAAATCTCGACGAGATTTAGAAATTTCAGACAAATTTCGAACGAAATACAAAAACAAAAATTCAAATTCGGATTTTTTTTTCTACCGAGAAAACCGAAATTTCAGCCGGTTTTGCCGAGATCTCAGAAAAATTGCACCAAGCGTAAAATAGCTCAAATGATGTCAAAAAATTTAAATTTTTTGTAGGTCTATGACACATCATTAATGTTCCAATAAAAATTTCAGATTATTATCAAATCTAAGGAATTTTTAAAAATTCAAAGATTGCTACCGTCCCGATAAAACGCAGACCGACAAGTTCGAACCGAAATAAAAATGAAACAAACCACATTTAGAAAATTTTGAAATTTTTTGTGCATGGTTATGATGCATCACTAATGTTATCATAAATTTTTCAAATGATTATCAAGTTTCATGAATTTTTAAAAATTCGGACAGTACTACTGTCCTGGTAAAAGCCATACCAGCAAATTTCAACAAAATGAAAAATAGTACAAACCACGTTAGCGAATTTTGAAAACATTTGTGTATGTTACTGATGCATCATTAATGTTTCTATAAAATTTTAAAATTATGATCGACCTTCAAAAAATTCCAAAAATTCTGACTGTGCTACGTACTGATAAAAGCCTGATGATCAATACATAGATTTTCATTAATAATAAAAAATGTTTAGATTTTTGTATATTTTGCAGAAGGGTTATAAGGAAATTAATAAGATATAATAAAAATTTTGAATCATGATCACACACCAGTGAATTTATAAAATTCTTACAAGTGCAATGTACCATTTATGTTCTTTCTATTTTTTATTTTCGAAATATAACAAATGAAGTTCAATGCATACATAGATTTGATTGAGAAAACAAAAAAAGTTTAATTTTTTTGAAAATTTTAGATAATGGTATGAGGAAATTTTTAAGGTCTCATAAAAAATTTGGATCATGATCACACTCAAGAAAATTTATAAAATTCTGACAAGATTACTGTCCCAATTATGTTCATCGGTTTTTTATTTTTTAAAGATAACAAATGAAGTTAAATTTTTTGAAATTTTTATGTATGATCCTACACTTCTTAGGATGGTACCATAAATTTTTCACATCATGATAAAGCATGTGAAATTTTATAAATATCCGACATTTTTTCTGCAGTTTTTAAAAAATGTCTCAAAATTTTGTTTTTTCAACAAATTTTCATAGGAGATGACTTTTTTAGGAGTTATTGGACCAAATACAGTCAAAAAAGTCAAAAAAGGCCAAAAAAACCCGAGATCTCACCGAGATTTTTGAGAGACTGTAACAATTTAATTTTTTTACTCCAGCCGGCATTTCAAAACTCGTCTACGTCCGGTAAACAAGATCTCGGCGAGATTTTAATCCTTGGGCTTGAGTAGGCTCAAACCCACCCTCTGAGCGTCTCTTAGCTAGTCATTGTAGTCTTAACTAGATAATCGACTGCGGCGTGCCACGCCGCGACTGCCGCTCCCCACACGAGTAAATCGAGAAAACGTGCGCCTGCCGCTTCCTATGCGAGCAAATCGAGGAAACACGTGAAACGGTTGAAAAGATACAATATGCGATTTCGCTGGAACGGAAGGTCCGCCTCGGGAAAAACGAAAAACGGAAAAAAAGGACCTAAACAGATTTTTTTGTTTTTCCAAAAAAGGGCTTAAACGTAATGCTAAAAAAAATGCAAAAAGGACATAAATGCAATGTATATTTTTTTCCAAAAAAAAGGACCTAAACGTATTTTTTTCCCCAAAAAGGACCTAAACGTATTTTTTGATTTTCTAAAAAGGACCTGAGCGCAATGCCTAAAAACACATAAAGGACCTAAACGTAATATATAGTTTTTTTCCAAAAAAAAGGACCTAATCATATTTTTTTCCCAAAAAAGGACCTAAACGTAATTTTTTTTGGAAAAAGGACCTAAGTGTAATTTTTTTGACCTTTAATGAAGGTATGATTTCAATCTTCTGTATAAGATCACATTTTATGACAGAGAATGAGGAAGGAGAGAGTGCGACAGTTATATGTTAATTTGAGATAATGAAATTGTGAAATTTTGTATGTTAATTTTTATTGCGAAATAACATCTCTATACTGAATTTGATTATTTTAGAATGAATATATGAATGGGCAGGGGGACTATCTGACTAAGATACTGATAACGTGTCGAATTGATAGAATGAATTTGCTTTCGTTGTCTATCTAACTTCTCCATTGATTTTAGTCTAAAACTATTGTGATTGTGAGTTTCGCATGCATGATTTATAAATCGGCTTGTTCGCGGTGAATTAGCCATATTTAGATTTGTCTCGAATAAAATTTTGTCATACACCCACCACTGCCTACTGGTATGGACCGTGAGCTTGTGCGTGAGGTTCACGGTGCCAGCGCAGGCCATGACAGCGTCAACAATATGTGTCAATCTACAATGTCAATACAAAGCCAAGGAAACTTAGCCCTATGAGTCTCTCTTCTATTTTTATTCTGGCTTCGCCATCTTCATGAGCTATGCATGACCCGGCCAGCACCTAGCAACTGAGGTTGTTCCTCGGGTCGACGCTGTTGGATAGTAATCTTGACATGGTTAGCATTCAGATAGAGTTTTGGTTGTTGAGTCAGTTTAGATTGCAATCTGGAGTCCAGGCGTATTGTAACTAACACTGGGATCTTTTGATTATAAATGTTAAGAAACCCTAATGGCCCATTGGAAGGCCCATGTGGTCCCTTAGCCAAAACCCTGGATGAGCGCTATAAAAGGAGGAGGGATCCCCCCCTAATGTAGATGCAATCATTAGCAATAAAGAATTCCCGCTGTTGCTCTCCCTAAACACGTGTCTCTCTCTCTTTTTGTTCTCCAATTCAGATCTGTTCGGGAACCCCGGACTATTCGATAGCGAGGTTCCTTAACACGTTATCAGCACGAATTGCTCTACGGAGATCAGAATTGAAAAGGTGAGAAAGGTGGGTTTCGGCGATTGAATCTAATCGCTGTTGTTTCTATGCATGCATCTAACCTACGCATCGGTACTGCGTTCTTCATGTGGCAAGAAGCTACAACGACACGAAGCAACAGTACACATGAAGCATCTTTACATCCAGAAAAGAAAAAAAAGGAAAGGCTGTTGCCTAGGTTTACGCGCACGAAGTACGACGATGCCACCAAGCGTCGTCCGGCCCTCGCTGGCAGCGCTCACGCCGGCGCGCATGAAGTCGCTCCGCCGGCCACAAGCCGCAGACGCCGAGGCCGACACCCAGCGCCGCGCAGCCGCGAGCCTCGACCACCGCTCGCTCGCGCGCCTCGCCTCGACCACAGCGCCGCGCCCGCCGCCGGCGGCCGTCGGCGCCGGCGCGCCGCATCTCTGCGCCCTCGTCGGCTCGACCGACGAAACCACCGGCGCCGTTCGGCTCGCCGGCGAAGTCGGCCCGACGCCGTCGCCATCGGCCTCGCCGTGCCACCGCAAGAAGCGCAGCCTCGGCTCGCAGCCGTCGCTAGGCCGCCACCGCCGCCGTGCGCGTCAAGAAGCCGCCGCCGCTCGTAGCCGCCGCTGCCGCCTCGGCCCTGTCGCGCCGCCGGCACGCGGCCGTCTGCCGCCTCGGTATCGCCGCTTCGGCCGCCGCCGACGGCGCCGACCTAGGCCTCCTCGCCGCCGCCGCAGACGGCATCGGCCTTGCCGCCGGCTCGCTCCGCAGTGCGCTCGAATCCGACCACGCCGCCGTCGCGGCTCGGCCTCGAGCCCGCCACAGATGCGCGCCGCCTCGACCTTCGCGCGCCGCCCGGCCGGCTCGACCTCCGCGCCCGAAGCGCCGCTCCGCCCGCCGACGCGCCGCTCGCGCGCAAAGCGCCCCGCCCGTCGGCCGGCCAGCGCCGATGCCGACGTATGCGCTCCGGGCTCGGCCGGTCGACGCCGCCCGGCCCTCGCGTGCCTCCGACACCTCCTCGCCTCCGCGCGCGCTGCAGCCGGCCCGAGGCACCTCCTCGCCGCCGTCGCATCGGCGTCTTGGCTTCAAGCCGCACGACCGCCGCCGCCGCGGCGACGCGACGCCGCGCTTGATCGCCGCAGCCCCACCGTCGCGCAAGAGTAGAAGCAGCGTAGGTCTGGCGCAGAGCCGGATGGCGCAGCGGAGCGAGGCAGCGCAAGGAAGCCGGCGGCGGAAGGGGAAGAAAGAAACGCGGGGGAAAAGAAAAACGCAGGGGAAAGAAAAGGAACACGGGAAAAAGGCGGCGCGGCTAGGGAAACCCTAGCCGCCGCTGTTGGGCGGGCAGTTTGGCTCAAGTAAAGAAAAAAAAACAACAGAGAAGAAAAAGAAAAGAAATAAAAGGGAAAGAAAGAAAAAAAGAGAGAGAGAAATTGCAGAAAATTTTGAAAAATTGCCAGAAAATCAAGAAGATTTATTTGGCTCTGTTTTTAATTTTTCTAGCTTTATTTCTCTGTTTTATGAATATTCTTTATGAATTTTGAATCCGTTGCTTTATTTAAAATATTGCAATGCATAGCAATTTATTTCTTTCTGCACTTTGTGTTTTTGCAACCATTTTCTATCAGATTACATGCAGTAATCTAAACCAGAATTTTGAAATCATGCAGATGTCTGGTATTGTGAATCGTGAGTTTGAAGAACTGACCCCGCATGGTCAGAACTATCTCACTTGGGCATCGGACGTAAAGATCGTCCTTGGGGGCAAGAAGCTCCGCTCCGCGATTGGTCTAGGGTCCTCGCAGGACGCAAAACCTACCGCTGAGCAGAACGATCAGGCTCTGCATTTTCTCAGGCACCACCTCTCAGCCACTCTGAAGAATGAATACATGGCTGAAGAGAGTGCGCATGAGCTTTGGACGCACTTGAGCGGTTCGGAAAGCTCAAGTACACCATATTGCCCCAAGCACAGCAAGATTGGGTGCGCCTGAGATTTGCAGACTATAAAACAGTGGCCGAGTACAATTCTGCCTTGCACAGAATTTGTACCAATCTCTCCCTATGAGGCAAGAAGATCACTGATGAAGAGAAGATTGAGAAAACTTTCTCTACCTTTCACCCTAATGCTATCCAGAGTGCACGCAGATATCGTCAGGACGCATACAAGGAGTATAGCGAACTGATTGATGTAATGCAAGTTGCGGAATCGCAAGACGATGTTCTACGCAAGAACTATGTCTCACAGCCACCTAGAAGGGGCACTGGCACAGAAGTTAATACCAATAGTTATAAGGTGAGAAAGCCCATTCATAGAAAGAAGGGCAAGCATGGTGGAAAAGAGAAGTTTCAGGCTAAGGGAAAGTCCAAAGCCCGTTAATGCATGAATCGCATTTTTTTTTAGATTATGGTTGTCAGCATTTTCTTTTGAATAATGAATAGTAAGCTCTAGAAGAGCTTACTTATCTCATGAATAAATATGCAATTTATTCTTTATTCCAGTATTCTTTCAATTGCAAGCAATATTTGAATTATTTTGCCTCTGTTTGATTGGAATTATATTTCTTGCATCTAGAAATAGTGTAGCGCCCAAATGGAAGAGATATGCATTGTTGATAGTGGCACAACAAATACCATCTTAAGAGAGTCTAAATACTTCCAGTCGATCACGAAGAACGCTGAAAAGATTACTACGATCGCAGGAAGCGACTCATATGTAATCGGCTCAGGAAGAGCCACTATTATATTGACTATGGGTACAACTTTGGTAATTGAAGAAGCCCTTTTGTACCCTGAATCAACGCGCACTCTCTTAAGCTTTAAAGACATCCGCGCCAATGGTTTTCACGTAGAAACCAATGAAGAAAATGGCAAAGAATACTTGTGCATTATGAAGCATGCGGTATGTGGAAAAATGGTATTAGAAAAATGCCCCTCATATGAATCTGGGTTGTACTACACGAATATTCATGCACCCGAAGTGTATACTTCCTTGAAGACTGTTTTTAGAAGCTCTGAGTTATTTTCTTTATGGCATGGTAGATTAGGCCATCCTGGTCTTAGAATGATGAGAAATATAGTGAACAACTCACAAGGTCATGGCATTAATGTTAAAAATTTCACGAATCATGAAGATTTTGTGTGCCCTGCATGTGCCACCGGGAAATTAATAACTAGACCCTCTGTCATGAAAGTGCAAAGTGAAATCCCTGCATTCCTGGAACGCATCCAGGTGGATATTTGCGGTCCGATTCAGCCCCTGTCAGGACCGTTTCGATACTTTATGGTGCTCATCGATGCTTCCTCGAAATGGTCGCATGTATGCTTGTTGTCAACAAGAAACCATGCTTTTGCAAAGCTGATCTCGCAGATCATAAGAATTAAGAATGCTTTCCCTGATCATCGCGTGAAGTCCATTAGAATGGACAATGCCGGAGAATTTACTTCAAAGGCATTTGATGATTATTGCACGCAACAATGGGATAGCGAGCTGAGCACTCATCCGCACGTCCATACGCAGAATGGACTAGCGTAGCACTAATAAAGAGGATTAAGTTCATTGCCGACCGCTTTGCGAGTTGTAACTTGCCCAACACTTGTTGGGGACACGCGATCTGCATGCAGCAGCTCTTATCAATTTTAGACCGTCGGCCTACAACATCCATTCTCCTATGCGGCTTGTGCAGGATCATCCCAAGATCTCCCATCTTAGAAAATTTGGGTGTATGGTATATGTACCTATACCACCCCTCGTGATCGCAATGGGCCCTCTCCGCAAGTCCAGGATATACGTTGGTTATGTGAGTGCATCCATAATCGTATTTGGAACCCATGATGGAGACTTGCATACGGCCCGATCACGATTGCATCTTTGACGAGGATCGTTTCCGTCATTAGGGGAGAAATCAACCTTTGGAAGAAAAATGCCGGAAATAATATGGCATTCCACCGATCCCCGCACATGACCCCGCACTAATGAAGCAAATCAAGAAGTCCGAAGATAATTGATTTGCGAAGTTAGCAAATGAACCGCTGATCATTTTTGTGATCCAAGGGCGTGGTTAAGTCGCATGTATCCGCAAGAAATGCACCGAGAGGGTGGAAATACCAAAGAAAATAGAATGTATCCCTCAACCTGCTCAGAGGCCTCAAAGAAAAGAACAGAAACACGCTCCTCGGACCCAAAGTACCGGAGACGTCTGAGAAAATCTGGCGAGAGGACTTACCACAACCAATCACGAAAATGCCCCAAGGAAAGAAGGGAGCGCTTGAGACTGCACCGAAAGAAGCCAACAGAAAGACAATTCCGGACTTGAATCTTCCACTGCAGAAGCCGCGGAAATAATGTGTGCGCACACATAGGCGATGAAAAGCTAAAGGAACTTGCTCCTGCGATAGGGAAAAGCAGTGAAGAGCAAGTAGAAGTGCATGAAGCACCCCATGAAGAAATGGCCATAAACTTTGTAATAACAGGAGAATCCCTGAATAGAGCAACAGCCAACGTTGATGCATACTTTGCAAAGAAGATTGCCTCGATCATTGATCATGATCCCGAGCCTGCATCTCTAGCAGAGTGCAAGAAAAGGCTAGATTGGGAAGAATGGAAAAAGGCAATCACTGCAGAGTTAGTCTCTCTGAACAAGAGAGAGGTGTTTGGGCCCGTATACCGCACACCTCCCCATATAAACCCCGTAGGTCACAAATGGGTCTTTGTTCGGAAGAGAAATGAAAACAACGAAGTTGTAAGGTACAAAGCAAGGCTTGTAGCTCAAGGTTTCACTCAACGTCCTGGAGTTGATTATGAAGAAACCTATTCTCCACTCATGGGAGGAATTACCTTTAGATATTTGATCTCAATGATGCTTAACTTGAAGTTGAGAATGAAGCTAATGGATGTTGTCACAAAGATATTTGTATGGAAACTTGGATTCGGAGATATACATGAAAGTACCTAAGGAATTCCTATCCCAACCAAGAGGAGCAAATAGAAACACATGCAGTGTGAAATTGGAGAAATCACTGTATGGGCTGAAGCAGTCAGGAAGAATGTGGTACAATCGCTTGAGTGATTTTCTCTGCAAGAAAGGCTACACAAACAGCGAAGATTGTCCATGTGTGTTTATACAGCGATCCCCGAATGGATTCTGTATAATCTCCGTCTATGTAGATGACTTGAACATCAATTGGACGGATGAAGAAATTGAAGAGGCATGCTCATACTTGAAGTCTGAGTTTGAAATGAAAGATTTGGGTAAAACCAAGTTTTGTTTAGGCTTGCAGCTTGAACATGTCCAAGGAGGAATCTTGGTACATCAATCAACCTACACGCAGAAAGTGTTGGAAAGATTTGGATTTGAAAATCATATCCTGCAAAGACTCCAATGGTCGGAAGGTCACTCCAAGCAGACCTAGACCCATACAGACCTAGAGAAGAGGGGGAGGAAGTCCTGGGAGCAGAATTCCCATATCTGAGTGCAGTTGGAGCACTCATGTACCTTGCAAATAGCACCAGGCCGGACATTGCGTTCGCCGTGAATTTGCTAGCTCGGTACAGTGCAGAACCCACCAAAAGGCATTGGAAAGGGATCAAGGACATCTTCCGCTACCTCCAAGGAAGCAAAGACCTCGGTCTGTTTTTCAGAAGAAATAATGAATTGAATTTGGTTGGCTATGCCGATGCTGGGTACTTATCAGACCCGCATACTGGCAAGTCCCAAACCGGCTATGTTTTCCTATGTGGAGGAACAGCAATTTCTTGGAAGTCGTCTAAGCAGACTCTTGTCTCGACGTCGACAAACCACTCGGAAATCATCGCTTTGTATGAAGCATCTCGTGAATGTGCATGGCTCAGAAGAATGGTTCACCACATCCAGAAGTCATGTGGTTTGAACATTGAGCAAACTCCCACGATAATTTATGAAGATAATGCACTTGTGTTGCCCAAGCACGATGGGTTATGTGAAGAGCAATCTCACGAAGCATATCAACCCCAAGTTCTTCTATGCTCACGAATTGCATAAGATGAACGAGATCAAGATATTGCATACTAAGTCATGTGAAAATCTTGCAGATTTGTTCACTAAATCACTCCCAAAGATCTACCTTTGAAAGGTGCGTGAAAGGAATTGGGATGATGAGACTTAGAGAAGTGCAGATTTCAGGGGGAGATATTTCACATACTCCCACATGAATCTCGAAGATGAATTATGAATACCCAACATGAATCTCGAAGATTAGCAATTGAAGTTGGGAGAATTGTACTCTTTTTCCTTAGCAAGTTTTTCATAAAGTTTTCTTGCGTAAGGTTTTAACGAGGCAATTCGTGCAACATAGTAAGCGTATGCTATGTACTCTTTTTCCAAGTATTTTTCCCACTGGGTTTTTCTGGAGTTTTTGAGGCATATGCATCTCGCGGCAAAGGGCCCAAGGGGGAGTGTTAAGAAACCCTAATAGCCCATTGGAAGGCCCATGTGGTCCCTTAGCCAAAACCTTGGATGAGCGCTATAAAAGGAGGAGGGATCCCCCCCTAATGTAGATGCAATCATTAGCAATAAAGAATTCCCGCTGTTGCTCTCTCTAAACACGTGTCTCTCTCTCTTTCTGTTCTCCAATTCAGATCTGTTCGGGAACCCCGGACTATTCGATAGCGAGGTTCCTTAACAATAAATAAGAAGAGAAATAGAAAAGGATGTGGGCAGTTGATGCATCGCAAAAAGAATTCGGTGTCTTGTCTGATTTGTGTTCCAACAGATGCCGAACTGCCCGGCAGTAGTCCTTGTAGTAGCCCACCCGCGCGTTCATGGCGCCGGTGTTCTTGCCGTTGCACTCCAGGGCGCCGTTGATGGCCCTGATTGTCGCGCCGAACCCCTGCGGCATGACCTGGTGCACGTTGTTCATCCAGAACCAGTCCCAGAGCGCCGTCTTGAACGCCACCACCGGGTCCTGCGCCACCCTCTCCGGGTTCCTCAGCCCGTCGAACCCGATGTTATGCCCCGCCGGCCCGTAGTTGTAGCTCCACGTACGACAGCTGCAGCGGGCCGCGGGCGAAGTATTTCTTCACCAGGTAGCACGGCCACTGCTTGTTTTTCCGGTCGCAGTAGTCACTGCGCTGGTTGATCTCCTCGATGTAGCACAAATCTGTAGTTACATAAGCTTGTAATGTACTACATTGATCCCATGCATGCATGAAAAACTATTCGATCGACTACATGTGTTTAGTTGCATTTCAACTTACGTCCGGTCTCGCGTGTGACGTGGGCGAAGAAAGCGGCGATCTCCCGCCTGGAGGCTGGAGCCTTCGTTCAAGCTGCCTTTCCCGAAGCCAGAGTACGAGCGGGCGTCGTCCAGGAACGATTGGCGCGTGTAGAAGCTCTTTCCGGGGCACCCGCATTCCCGGCCTGGGACTGATCCCGTTGAAGAAACTCTCGGCCGGTGACGACACTCTCCACGGGCACACTGCCTCCAGCGCCGGGCTCGCTCAGCACGGGTGTCAGGACCCCAAAGAAATCCGCAACAATTAAAACTTCAGATAACCAAAACGCATCAGAGAAATCCCAAAACACCAAAGAATAGATCAAATCTACTGAAACTAAAAGTAAGAAGGATACTAAGATATGCGGAAAACTTCGTTCTCTTCCATTTTTCCATTACTTGGCTTTTATACCCCAGGGTTTACAAGATTCGCCGTAACAGAATTTTAAACTCGGTAATACAGAGAGAGTTCAGTGAAACCAACTGAACGACAAAAGTTCCTGTCGGTAATTTCTAGTAATGAATAGTTACATTTACTTAGCCATTGGATGACCAGTTTTCTGTTCTGAGCGAATCACAACCGTTGAAGCTTCATTAAGTGGAATCCGTGAACCGGTATGCTCATTGCAGACTTTCTCCTGTGCTTCTTCTACCTCCCGATGGTTCTGACAACGGGCCTGCCTGGCACCCTTTGCCGCTATAGGGTTCGCCCGTGCCGCAGAACCCAAACTAGCTGCAGCAATAGGCCGGCTGGCAGCCGCAGTTCTGCGCGGCTACCGGGCCGGTGGCAGAGAGGAGCACTAGCCCAAGCGCCAACAACGTGAAGATCATCGGCGTTGGCGAGTTTGCCATATCGGAGATTGATCAGCTGCTAGTTACTTGAGGTTTTCGTTGTGGTGCAGCTTGCGTTATGAGGGGTTTGTTGTGCATGGTGCCGATTTATATAGGGAGAGGGCGTTCATCTTCTCGACGGCATTCGGCGTACGTGGACGTGCGAGTAGATCCATTGAGACATTGTAGTGTACTGCTACACTGCCTTCAAACATGTGGTTCATCTGTCAGCAGGTGGGCGTCGTGCCAAGATGAGCCAACATGGCACAAGTTTGTTGGGCCACGTGTCTAAATCGTGCCATACCGTCACAACCTGGTCAGCCCACCGTGCCGTGCCGTGCTAGTCCGGCTCACCTTTAATGAGCCCACGTACGGTCTATTTGCGATTCGTGTCGACTCAGACCCGACCCATTTGCACTATTACGATGAGAGGAAAGGAGTCGAAGACGCACGGAGTTGAGATAATGGACACAAATATTGAGAGAGAAATAACTAAATTTTATTAATTCTTGAACAGGTACAGAGTTACTGCCTAGCTATGAACGTGAGTATAGGCCTTACAAAAAAAATTGTAGTATTTACGTGAGTACACGATGCTCTTTAGTACAAAAACTTGTACTTTGTAAAAAGGTGCACGCTCGTCCGTCTCTTTCAATCTCTCAGCTCTCTTCCTGTCTCTCTCCCGTCTCTCTCAGCTCTCTCTCTCCCCTGTATGTGCAAACATGCAATAGGAATAGGAAAGTGGCCAATGATGTTCACTTGCCCGTTGATATCTCTCTCTCATTGTCTCTCTCGACATTTGCCCGTTACTCTCTATCATGTCTCTCTCAATCTCTCCCGCCCCGTCTCTGTTAATCTCTCTCATCGTGCAGGACATCCTTCATTGCTTGCAATGTGGCATGAGATGATGAGCACTAGAACCTCCTTAGCCTCATCGTGCAGGACTGCAGGTACAACTCAACCATTGGGTTTCAAGTGAGGATGATCAATGAATTGATGGGGGACTGTTGTGTGTGCATATACTAGGGAACTTAGGACCGCAAACAGGTTTCTATGTACGAAGTCCCGCTCTCACCGTCTGCCTCCCTCACGGCCTCACCGAGAGAAAATTTTATTGTTTTAGCGTCCGAATAATTTTTTTTTCGCAATTAGCCTCGTAGCCGACGAATTTACGAAAATAGCCTCTGTACAGTATATTCAAGCGGACCGGTTGTGCGGAATTTTTTTTTTCTCCAGTTCCAGTGGACGCAGTCCGCAATTTTTTTTTTATTTTCCCCGACGACTTTCAGCGGAGTCGGTGCACAGGAATTTTTTTTAAAAAATTTTTTTTCGGTCTTGGGGTAAGCGAGTTCAGCGTTCCAAACCACTGGAACTCGCTGCGTGGGACGGGCGGGCGCGAGGGCGAGGGAGGCGGGGCGGGCGGGCGCGGGCTTGGGGTGGGAACGCGTGCGGGCGGGAGGCCAAGGCGGCGCGCAGCGCAGACCGAGCGGCCGGCAAATTTTTTTTTCGCCAATAGCCTCTCATCCGAAGAAATTGCAAATCTAGCCATGAACAGTTTATTCTAGCGGTTCCAATGCGCGGATTTTTTTTTCTCCCCACGTCTAGCGGACTGCGTCCGCGAGAAATTATTTTTTTATTTTTTTCGCCCACGTCCAGTGGACTCAGTCCGCTTAAAATTATTTTTTTCCCACTCTGGGGGGAATGTAAAAAATATTTATCAGATTGTAACTACATTGAAAAATTATGAAATTTTTTGTGGAGATTTGTGACACATCAATAATATTTCCATATATTTTTTAGAAGATTATCACATATGAGGAATTTTTAAAAATTCAAACATTATAACTGTCTTGATAAACACTAACGAGTAAATTTGAAGCGAACGAAAAATGAAACGTACCATGTTGATAAAATCTCAAATTTTGTGTGCGAGTTTTTGAGACATCAATTATATTTTCATAAAAATCTGAGAAGATTATCACGTACGTGGAATTTATAAAAATTCAAACATTACGACTGTCTTGATAAAACACCCACGAGTAAGTTTGAAGCGAACAAAAAATGGAATTAACCACGTTGATAAATTCTGAAATTTTTTGGGCAGGTTTTTGAGACATCAATTATATTTTCATAAAAATATGAGGAGATTATCACATTCGAGAAATTTTTAAAAAATTGAACATTGCAACTGGCTTGACGAAACACTGAAAAGAAAGTTTGAAGCAAACGAAAAATGGAACAAACCATGTTGATAAATTCTGAAATTTTGCGTGCAGGTTTTTGTGACATCAATTATATTTCCATTAAAATGTGAGAAGATTATCACGTACGAGGAGTTTTGAAAAATTCGAACGTTACAGCTGTCTTGATGAAACACTGACCAGTAAGTTTGAAGCGAACGAAAAATAGAACAAACCACGTTGATACATTGTGAAATTTCTTGTGGAGGTTTTTGAGATATCAACTATATTTTCATAAAAATTTGAGAAGATTATCACATATGACGATCATGCTGCAGTAAGTTACAAAAATTCTGACAATTTTTAACGTCATCATAAAACACAGGTACATACGGGCGTTAGAGAATTCATAGAACTAGGATACAACATATTTCGTAGAAATATGCCTCTGGTGAAATACTAGGTCACAAAACCACACACTCTATGGCCATGGTTACCGGAATAGACAGTCAAAAACAGGATAATCGTATATTGGTGGCTGACGGGGTACTACGTAAGGATACCTTAGAGGGCTTGATGGAATATCATCGTCAGGATTTGGAGGACATCGTGGACGCAAGGTTCGTGACTCTGGTGGCATGAAATCGTCATCATTATCATCATTTGCATGGTTGTGAGGTAACCCTCCTGTAGTGTTGGTGGAATGTCCTCTTGCATTGGTTCTTAAATGACCTGTTGTAGTAGTGCTTAAACAGGCTGTTGTGATAGTACTTGAACGTCTAGGTTTAGGTGATACGAAATCGTCGTCGTCATCGTTGTTGTCGTTTGCAAAGTTAGGAGGAAGCCCCCCTCTGGTGGTGGTTGAACGTCCTCTTGAACTTGATGCAGCACGAGAGACGTCATCGCCAGATCGTCCAAACGTGAAGACACATACTCCACATCAGTGGACACAATGCCACCGACTAGAGCTGCACCATCCTCTCTGCTGCTATCCGTGTTGACATTATCGTCTTCATCGGACGTTGCTTCGTCCGACATGCCTTCCAGGTGCTCGTGGCAATCAACATGAGCAGACCACCACCGTCCGATGTCTTCATTCGCCTGAAAGGCATCCGCACCGACATTCTCATCGATGGCCCCAGAGGATGCTTCAACGCCGCCGCCGCCGCCGCCACCAACGGGACTAGAGGTTCGGCCTCCGTCCAGGAAGCGAACATACACCATCGGCCGACGGTGTATCAACGCTCTAGGGTTCATTACAATTTGCATGTATTCCACCCACACTGTGCTTCCCACGATCTTGCATAGGTCACACACGTAGTTGCTGGAACCTTCGTCGACTCTGATATGCACCGCCTCGATGACAAGCTTCTTTAGGGCAATCTCCCGATCGAATGCGCTCCTCACGCAAGTACGGAGGTCACCCAGACTCATCTCCGCCAGACCTGGAGCCCGGATCATCTTCCGTTCGCAGTTCGAAAGGTCCGCCCCATGCGGACCCTCTCGAACAACGCCGTCACCATAAAACACAGACAAATCTATAATTTCTGCCATTTAGTACCTACCATAGCGAAAGACGCAAGTTATGGTAAACTAAACTTCTCACCAAAATAATATTCTGTTCATATCATACAAATACTGCACTGAGTACTAAACTATCGAACAAATTTTACGCCTAACACCATAATTTTAGTTTCTTGTTTTTTAGCCCGGTTTATTCTATTTTTGTTATACAAAATCTAGGACTCGAACGACATCACGATCTCGAACTAACATTCAAATATTACATTTGTCTCGATAAAACGTTCATTGCAAAGTTTGAACCCAAGGACAAATGAAACAGACCAGCGGAAAATTCAAAATTTTCGCTCGTGGTTTGTTTCATTTTTCGTGTTGTTATTCTACTGTTGCTTAGATACTTCACAAATTTCGTTTCACCAAACGCCATACAAATACTACACTGAATATTACACTATTTAGTCCCCGATTTTACTAATCGTCCGACTTATTCTACGCCTACCAAATTAAATCCTCCAACAGTATTTTACATTCACGCGTACCACTTGTTTCACAATATTATAAAAATAACACGACATTTTACATTACGGATGTTACCGATCTGCCATATTTTGATGCTAAATGGTACTAATTTTTTAACTGACAACGGTGCTGTTATTCTACCGATTCTTACATACTTCACAAATTCCGTTTCACCAAACTAACATTCCATTCATGCCATACAAATACTACACTGAATATTACACTATTTATTCCCCGATTTTACTGCTGCTTAGATACTTCACAAATTTCGTTTCGCCGAACGCCATACAAATACTACACTGAATATTACACTATTTAGTCCCCGATTTTACTAATCGTCCGACTTATTCTACGCCTACCAAATTAAATCCCCCAGCAGTATTTTACATTCACGCGTACCACTTGTTTCACAATATCTTAAAAATAACACGTTGACATTTTACATTACACGGATGTTACCGATGCTGTCATATTTTCAGTGCTAAATGGTACTAATTTTTTAACTGACAACGGTGCTGTTATTCTAGCGATTCTTACATACTTCACAAATTTCGTTTCACCGAACTAACATTCCATTCATGCCATACAAATACTACACTGAATATGACACTATTTATTCCTCGATTTTACTGTTACTTAGATACTTCACAAATTTCGTTTCGCCGAACTAACAAACCATTCATGCCATACAAATACTACATTGAATATTACACTATTTATTCCCCGATTTTACTAATCGTCCGACTTATTATACACCTACCAAATTAAATCCTTCAACAGTAGGCCGAACAACAATACAAGAAACAACACACCATTACAATATTAGCGACACTATCATTCACACGTACCCCTTGTTTCACAGTATTATAAAAAATAATACGCTGATATTTTACGTTACACGGATGTTACCGGTTCACCATATTTTTTAGTGCTAAATGGTACTATTTTTTTTACTAATAACAGTGCTGTTATTCTACTGTTTTTTGGATACTTCACAAATTTCGTTTTGCTAACAGCTACTAGTATTAATGTGTGTCTTGCTAGCAATTGTACCGTACTACTTTTAATTGCACTAACAACACAGCAAGTATACAATATTTTTCACAAATTCACAGTTCTATTCATGTACTAAGAGTGTCATTAAATGTCATACTCTTAATACATTTACCATTATTATTTCTATTCTTCATGTAGAAGTACCGTGCTGCAATGTACTAGTATTTACACTAACCTGCTTAAAGCACAACTGATGATTGCGACGGTCTGAGAATCTTTGAAATCAAACTTGCTGAAGCTCTCCCGACAAATGTGCGAACTCACCTCCCAAAGAATACTTGTCAAATAATTAACCCTTGTCAAATCATCAGAAATATAAACTCTAACCACATTTCTAGAAAAAATACATATGGCATAAATTGCTCCTGAAAAACACTTCCGATTATCCTTTTCCACCTCGTTTTTCTCTCTGTTTTTCCCTCTTCTCTGCTCTTCAGCCTCTCACTAAGCACCGCTAGAACTCACTCTTCTGCCTCACTCGTTTGCGCTCTACGCAGACCATCGCACAAGATGAGGGATTTATAGCCGTTTCGTTCGCCTCTGCTTTTGACGCACTGACAAGACAAGACAACACCGAATAAAACTTTTCTCCGTGCGTGAACTAGCTTTTCTCCCATCTCCAACGCGTGTCGCTGCGGCTGCCCTCGCGACGCGCCGCCGCCAGCCTCCGCCGCGCACGCGCCCGCCCTAGCCGATCCACGCTGACGGCCGGCTTAGCTCGCCGCCAGCCCGGCCCACCACGCTGGCGTCGCGCGCCCGGCTTAGCCGCTGGCCCCAGCGCCACGCGCTGCTGCGCGTTGCCCGCTGGCCCCGCCACGCGCCGCCGATCGCTGGCCGCTGGCCCCTCGCCCGCGCGAGCCCCGCCCGGTCCCACCACGCGCGAGTTCCATTGGTTTGGAATCGCTGGAACTCACCGGCCCCACCGCGCAGCTGCAAAAAAATTTAAAAAAAATTCCCGCTCACCGACTCCGCTGAAAGTCGCCGGGGAAAATAATAAAAAATCGCGGACTGCATCCGCTGGAACTGGAGAAAAAAATAATAAAAAAATTTCCGCGCAACCGGTCCGCTTGAATATACTGTACAGAGGCTATTTTCGCAAATTTATCGGCTACGAGGCTAATTACGTAAAAAAAATTATTCGGACGCTAGAACAGTAAAAATTTCTCACCGAGATGAGCGGCTTTGTCCCGCCTCCCCACTATTAATCTACTATCTATATTATTAAAACGATATAAAATAAAACCACTGTATTCTCTCTTAAGGAATAAAAATTACTATGTTAATTGGAGAGAAAAATCAAAGGTTTACACCGTCTATTGTAGTTGGTCCAGATATTAACGGTGCAAGTTAAACAAATACAGATATGTGAGATATAATTGTACAAGGAATATAAATGTGAAAGACCATGTAGATGTCTACCCATATTTGTGATGAGTAATTGACTGTAGTTGATCTTGTGGTGCATAAGTTTGAGTTTGATTTGGACAGTTTGTAAACTGGTTGGGACTGGTTGTGAACTGGTTGTGGAAGATTGTAAACTAGTTGGGACAAATTGTGTATCATTCTGGTTATGCGTTGATTTGATTGCATATGTTGTTGGGCATTGCTATGTGATGTATTTGTTTGTTGGTGATGGTTGCAGGACTTTGGAGCTAGGACATAATGAGGCGAAGGAGATCAGGACTAGATTAGGAGAGCTGAGGTCCGGACGGTCAAGGTGGCACCGAAGATGACTGAGGCCAAAGAGTAGCTGCAAGCCGAGAAGACAAGTGGATGGTGTATATGTTAATTTAAACCATACTCAAGTGAAGAAGGATCGTTGGATCGCAGGTTCACGGGTGGAGTAGTGGTTAAGTTAGTTGTGCTCTAAGAGATGTGTGTCAAAATAAGTTATGTTGTTGGGTTTCGGGTCAGCCAATGTATGGTTGAGTGAGTTAATCCTAACCCTTGATAAGGTTCCTTACGGGAGAAGAAAGTCATCTAAGAGTGGAGATTGCTCAGGTTAGTCTATAAATAGAGAGGCAGAGGGATGCTAGGTTGTGAAAACAGTTTTAGGGTTTGTGAGAAGGATTTTAATTTCCTTATGCTCTTTTGTGCTTTGTCCATCTAGTTGTGAGGCTTTGTAACCATTCCTCTTATGAAGAAATAAAAATTATTTTTGTGCTTAAATTCATGCTCATTTGGTTGCCCTATCCTCTTGAGTTTTGGTTTCTCTGTGATTTCTTTCTCTCATGTTATTGTTCCCAATGATGAATGATTTTTGGATGGACCTTCTTTACGTCATATCTCATTCATCTAGGCAAGCTGTAGCTCCCTCTTCTATTTTTTTTAAGAAATTGGTCTTTTTATTTAAAAGAGAAAGATCTTTGACAGATCGTGTTCTTGTTAGTTTGAGGACTAGTTTTTGGTGGTTCTTGCTTGCTGGGACATGTGGGAAAACATTTAAGGTCATCTTGATTATCAAATCCCCACGAGTAAGATCAGGGTGAAGTTTTTGGTTTTTATCTTATTTTGGTGCAACCTTCCTTAGATTGGAAAAAAGTCAAAATTTTAACATTAATCTCTGTGATTGAAGGCTAGAATAGGCTCCTAACTTCCTTGAGAAGGTGCATGCAAAGTTTCACGGGTTTTAGATCAGCCGATCAAAAGTTACACCAACTCTTAGTTTTCAGATCGTGCTGATTTTACTATTCACCCGACCACTACCTACCGAACACGGTTCATCGATACTATTTTATCCGACCAGTTTGCTGTTTTTACTGTTCAGTGCGTACTGTTTCAACTGCATTGTTCACCGCCAATGCAGTTTTGCTGGTTGTTAGTACCCTTCATCCGACCAGTTGCAATTACTGTTCATCTAACTACTATTCATTCAACTTATGTTTATTTGCTCTGTTTATCTAATCTGCTCTTTTAGTAAGAGAAGTGGTTTGAATTTTGAGGGAAATTTTTTTATTTAGCTCCTATTAACCTCCGTTTAGTGGTCGTTTGGTTCCTTCAAAATGTATTCGCATCATATGCATTAGAGTTAGGTAACAAGTATATATATCTCTATGTTTAGATATAAAAATATGCATTATACCATCTAGTCACACAATCACAGCGACAATTCGGCTAGCTAGTTATACAGTATTTCCTAATCTACTGAACTACTTCCAATTTTCCAAAACCGATCCTGACAGGCGAGCCGAAACTGCCGCAGCTCGTAAATGCTGCCACTCTCGCAAATCAAATCCACGTGAACACCAACCTGATCTAGTATCCTGCCCGGAATATAAAACCTGATCAAGTACAGATAGGCACAAACATACAGCCGACACTGGCAATTAAGCCCCCCACTTCCTCTCAAGGCAAAAACTAAACACCGACGAAGACTAATCCCCTGCCCTAGCGCCCCAGCGCCGCCACGTACGCCGGGCGCCCTGCCGATCGAGGGAACAGTCAACAGAGGAATCCTTCCGTTCTAACGGCCACGCAGGTGCAACAGAAATCCATGTGACCGCAAGCATCGGCCTGTTGCACCCGCGCGCTCGAGGCCGACGATGGCAGTGGGCAGGACGGACCAATCGTCGCCCGTTAGACAGATCGAATCAAGGGAGAGGCGACACCCTTCTCGTCGGGTTTGACTATCGAGCTTAACAAGTTATTATCAAATTTTTTTTGAAATTAACATAATTTAATATAAGATTATTTTATTTACTATTTGTTGGCGTCAAAAACTTGATGTAGGGTTTCTGACAACAGCACACCAGACGAACACCTGGTTCAGAGCTTGCCAGTCGATTTGACCTGGAATCGACAAGGTAAAAACAATAAAATTTACTCAAGCCGATCGTTAAGATCAATCGGCTTATACTCAATCAGCTTGAAGCCGATCAAGATCAAAGTAACAAGGTAAGTCTAATTAGCGATTAAAGCTAATCGGAGGATAAAGCGGATCGATTACGAAGAAGGCGATCGCAACAAAATCGTAATAAATCGAACTGGGTCGTAATTGACGAAGATCAACAATCGGCGATACGCAACTTTATTGATCAAGATCGATTACAGAGGCTAAATTACAAGAACTACTCCTAGTCGACAAGAAAATAGATGAAAAGTAAAAGCTGGTTGTTTGTATTGTGTTGATGATGTCCTTGCAGCTTGCTTCGGCTCTTCTTTTATACCCTTCGGCCGATCGTGTCCTACTCCAACACGCTTCAAGGTCCGTATCCGTATCGGCCTTATCTTTAGAGGTTGTTTCCTTAAAAATCTTAGTTTTACCAAACATCTCAGATTCTTTCCAAACTTCTATTAGCTCCCGCATCTTTAATTTGTATTTGTCTGATTTAGACTAATTTGCCGAATTTTGGTGCAAACATATGCCCCCCATTTTTGAGAGATGACTTGTCATCTGTCAAAAATCATAATTATCGGCTTGTGCAATCGGCTAACGTTTGATCTTCACCCATTAACTGCTGCTTTATTCGCGCCGTAAATCTCTGACATGCGGGTAGTGCGTTTTTAACCGCTCACGCCTTTTGAAATTCACTTCCCGCTTTTTCAAATTTTCACTGTCCTATAAAATGCGGCCCCCACCTCATTCATTCCTCACACGCACAAGCTCTCGAATCACCTTCAATCGGTTTGAACTTTCTGTTTAAAGTACTCTTGAGGCAATTCAACTCATTCAGCTTCCTTCATCGGCTACAATGGATCCTAGTCAGGTACTTATTCGATTCCGCACAAATGACCAATATTTTTGGGTCCTTTGGGAAATCTAGACGTCCATACCGTAACAAACCAAGAAGTCCCTCGATTACCTCTGTCGGCTTCTGGTCATAACATAGAGGGGTGGAATAAGAGTTTCAGGGCTTGGCCGACAGCTCTCAAAGGATGGAGAAATTGGTTTATCGGTAGCAGCCCAAAAGAGGAGTGAATGGGAAAGAATGGGCATAGTGAGTGTATTTCACTTTCCTTAGCCGACCACAAGCCAATGAGCCCTTAGTGGCCACGGCTTTGTTATTTTGGTCTGACTTTGTTTTAATGCTTTCTTATTCCGCACCGGTCCCATCGCCCAACTCTTTTAGATGTTGCTCATTTGTGTTGTCTTCGCGGATGGAGATCAAATATCGACTTTTAGTGGAAAACCAAAATATAGGCTCATCCGATCCAAGGGAGAGGTTGGGCCAAATATATTGGAAATAATAACAAGGTCAATGGCTTAGTATCGGACGAGGAACATGTGGCTTTTCCAATCTTTGGCTAGACCGTTTTCTATTACGTGGTGCATCTCTTGGACCAACTCAAGTATATCAAATGATAGCAGAGCGACTTGTTGAGGGTCGTCGGTGGCTTTAGGAAAAATCTTCTTGGGTCTTTGTGTACCAAATGCTTTACATAATAAGGAGTCGGCTTTATACGGGTTTTGAAAAATTCACCGTTGGTAATGTAGGTGGCCCAATGTGGTTTGTGCAAATATGGTATCTTGTTTATTCAAAGTTCTTTTAATTTGGATTCGGTGATGATACTCCTTTTCCAAGGGAAGATATACCTGAAGGGGCACCTATTCAATTTAGAGAATGCCGATCCTTTGGTGAAAGATTTATGATGTGCTCCAGAAATGAGACAAGGGCCTTTCCTGACAGCTGTAGAAGGTTTCTGTCATTTTTCTTGCAATTGGACACCGAAAGTTTCAAGCAGCAAGATTTCTTTAGCTACGGTGCTGCAGCCGATTTTCTTTGGCCTTCTTTTCTTCATCTGGAAGCCGATAGCTCTCTGATGTCTCAGGAGACTCTGGACTTGTATAGAATTTTTATTTCTCCATGCATATTCCATGTCGGCCTTCATACTCGGAATCGGACTTTCCAGCCTTCATACGAGTTTTATCACCCTTCAGTATATGCAAGGCAGCTCGGCTTTGGCCAAGTGATACCAAGTCTGCCACTTCTAGATCGGCTTCAACCAAGAGCCAGGGTCCGCAATGCCACATCCGCGAGGCTAGTTCTGGAGTTAGCCGACGAACTCCAACTGCGCAGTCTCCCTCACTTCCATCTGAATGCTCGCCGCGCAGGGGGTTTCACGACATGGTGGTCGGCTATCGCAGCATGTTTGTATATGGAGAAGACCCCTTCGACTATTGTCAAAGAATTTTTTCCAAATCTGCCAGAGACATCCTTAGTATCTAACAGCGAATCTAGCAATGAAGCTAGCTCGTCGGGTTATACTAACTCAAGCTTAGTAGATAAGGTATCGGCTTTGAATAATCTTGCCTCATGCATCGGCCTTAATTCGAATGCATTTTATAATCACACTTCCTTTCTATATATTTGCAGGCTAAGGATGTCGGCAAGAAGACTGTTTCTAGCCAATCTGGGAATGAGCAAGGCAAGAGAGCTCATCCATCGACTGGCCTTACAGGCTACACCTCCGGCACTCTGGGAGTGCATAGTCCTTCTTTGTCGGATATCGAGAAAAAACAGCCAAGTAAGCATAAATTAGCTTTGACATTTCCTCTTCCTCCTTGATTTAACCTTTATCCGATTTAAATTTCCAGAAAAGAAAAAGGCAAAATATACCAAGGCTCCAGCAAAGAAAGGACCCAAACCTAAAGAGCAAAGCGGCGAGAGTTCGCCTCATGTATCGGCTATTGGAAAGGTAGGTCACAACACTTTGTGCAATAACTCTTATACTCCAATGCATTGGCTTATCTTTTATTTTTCTTTAGCCAATGCAATCTGCTCAAGTCGAGAAGATCCTTGCCGATTTTCCAACATTTCAATCGCTCCAACTCTTGCACGAGCCAACTCTGCTTGATCATCGATTTCCGGAACCATCGGATCCGACAAATCGCTTGGATTTTCACCGCCGATCTTGGCGACCCGAGATTATGGCTACGGACGACTATGATGCGTAAATCGGAAGAATTCTTGAAGTATCGAAAAGGCATCGGCTGTGGTTACCTCGCTCCTGGCATGAAAGAGCGTCTTGGCGGGCTTTTCAAGCTTGTGATGCAACCACGATCGGAGATCTGGTTAACAATCACCGATAAGGGATGCCATGGCTGCCGTTGAAGCCGATCTTCCTCCCGAAGCAATGCAAGCTCTTACGGATGTATGTCATTTGGACGACGAGAAGAAAAGAAGTTGAGGAGGCGAGAACCGGATCAAGCGCCGTGAGGCCCAAGAGGCCGATCGGAAACTCCCGAGGAATCGGTTGCGATGCCAAGGCCAAAAACGCAAATTTGATCTCGGTGCTCGGCATCTCAAATCGACCAAGGAAGCTCTCTTGAAATTGGAAAAACAAAGAAACTTCTCCGGGAAGAATTGGTCAAGCTCGAAACAAATCGGAAAAGGCCAACAAACCTTGGAGACCATCAGATCGGAGTGAAGGAAGAAAAACTTAGCATTGCGTTGGTGTTGAAAATGTAACCAAGCAATCGGCCAAGGTAAAAATGGTGCCCGGGAATGCCAAGGACGATGAGCGTCTTACGGGCGAAATCCAAGGATCATTGCAAAGGCAATTTGGTGCTTTATCGGCTTTGGCGCGACTCTTCGAGATCGGCATCCAATAAAACTTTATTGTTCTTTTGGAAAACTTGTCTGAATCATCTGAATATTCTTGTAATCTGTACTTGTTATGTTTATAATCGGCTTTTAACCGATTTTATCTTGCTTACATCTCTAGTCGTAATCCTTTCACCGATTAACGACATCGTGTTAATCTTGGCCCCGAGCATGATTTTAGTCGGCTAGGCTCCGATCCAAACGCAAGGATAATATTTCTTTAGATATTTCCCATTAATGGCTTTAGGCGGGACATGCCCTTCAAGTGTTTCCGATAAGTACGAGTTCCCACCGACTAGTCGATTAATCTTGTATGGTCCTTCCCACGTGGCGACCATTTCCCAAATCGGTTATCTTTGGAACCAACGGTAGTATAGTTTTCCATACTAAATCGGCTTGATCGAAAGATTTAGGCAAGACCTTTTGTTATGCGCCTTTGCTACTCTGATCTTGTTCTTCTTAAGCCGATCAAGTGTAACCAAACGTAACCCAGCCAACTCGTCCAAGTTGTCTATCATTAAATCGTTGTAATCTTGAGCCGACAAACCATTTTGTCTGGCTATTCGTATCGACTCAATGTTGATCTCCACAGGTAGAACGGCTTCCTGTCCATACACCAACTGGTAGGGTGAAAGCTTCGTTGCCCCGTGATAAGATAGCCGATAGGCCCACAATGACTCCGATAGTGTCGAGTGCCAATTCCTCGGCTTTTCATCAATCTTTCTTTTGATTAATTTAATAAGTGTTTTATTAGACGACTCGGCCTGTCCATTAGCCTGAGCGTAATACGGCGAGGAATTTAACAATTTGATCCCTAGACTCGTTGCATAACCTTGAAACTCGTTAGACATGAATACCGTCCCTTGATCGGTCGTGATTGTCTGTGGTATTCCAAACCGATGGACGATATGTTCATTCACGAAGCTAATCGCCTCAACGCTAGTCACCTTCTTAAGTGGTATAGCTTCAACCCATTTTGAAAAATAATCGGTTGCGGCCAAAATAAATTTATGGCCTTTACTTGAAGCGAGAAAAATTTGGCGATTATGTCTATTCCCAACCTCCGAATGGCCAAGGTTTGATAATTGGATGCAAAGTCGATCTTTGGTGCTAGTTATGCGTTGCCAAACTTTTGACATGTCTGACATCCTTTGTAATATTTGAAGCAATCTTCTAGCATCGTTGGCCAAAAATAACCTGTCCGCCTAAGCATCCATTTCATTTTATGTGCCGATTGATGAGAACCACAAATTCCTTCATGCACTTCACCCATCGCCACTCGGGCTTCTTCAGCCTCAAGGCATCTTAGCAACAAGCCTTCCATAGTCCGATAATACAGTGTATCGTCCATGATAACGTACTTCAATGCTTGTTGCCGTATCCTTCGTTCCGTTGGCTTAGATGGATCAACTAGATAATCTTTTATTTGCGTCCTCCAATCAGCAATATCCGTGCACATTATTGCTTTATCTACAAGTTCAGTTTCCTGACTTCGGCCAACATCTCTATACCCTGATGCTTGTTGGGCCAAAGCATTAGCTCTGTCGTTCAATTCTCGAGGAACATGACCGATAGAAAATGATGTAAAAGAGCTTATTATTTCTAAGCATTGTTCTAAGTATTTCGTTAGTACTTCATCTCGACATTGATATTCTCCTTTTATTTGTCAGTACTACCAATAGTGAATCACCATACGCTTCAACCGCTCACTCCAATATTTTCCAACAATGTAAGCCTTTGAGTAGCGCCGTACTCGGCTGGTTGTTTGAGCATCGGCTATTTAGCGAAATGCAAATTCAAAGCTATGCCCTCTAGGTGAAGTGAGTACAATGCCGATACCATATCCTTCCTCGCATCTTGATCCATCAAAGAACAGTCGCCATGGCGCGATCAAGACTATGTTTGCCGCTGTGTCATGTCCCGTTATAAAATCGGCTAGGGCTTGTCCTTTAACCGCTTTGGCGATTCATATGATAAGTCGAACTCGACCAAGGCGTAAGCCCATTTTCCAAGTCGACCTCGCAAAATCGGGTGACAATATATATTTTATAACATCGGTTTCTGAGATAACTTTACAAGCCGATGCTAGTATATAGTGCCTTAGCTTTGTGCATGAGAAGTACAATGATAAACATAATTTTTCGATAAAAGGGTACGACTTGCGTCTAGCAACCGTCGGCTTAAATAAAGATAACCCTCTCTTTACCATGTACCTCTTGTGCCAAACCACCTCAATAGTATCTTCTTCACCGAGACATACAATCTGAAAGGAATACCTTTTGAGGTGCGACCAACACCGGAGGGTTAGATAAATACTTTTTACTTCGTCAAAAGCCTTACGTTGATCGGCTCCCCATATAAATTCCTCATTTTCTTTTAACCCGATAACGGAGTAAAAGCACGGATCCTACCGAGAGGTTCAAATGAACCGACGGAGGTAGTTAATTTTGCCGATCAATTTTGTAATTCGTTTTACATGTTGGCGGCTTGGTATTGGCTATGGCTTTGACCCTTGTTTGGTGACTTGATTCCTCTTTCATGCACCATGAAGCCTAAAACTGCCCTGGCGACACGCTAACGCACACTTGTAAGGATTCATCTTCAAACCGTGCGCTCTTATGTTCTTGAACACCCTCTCTAAGTCGGCGGATGTTGGAAATCTTACGTAGATTTTACCACTACATCGTCAATATAAATTTCGACAACGTGGCGATTAAGTCGTGAAAGATCGATTCGTTGCTCGTTGATATGTTGCTCGGCATTTTCAAGCCGAAAGTCATTCTGATCCACTCGAATAAACCTATTGCACCGGACATCCAAGGTCGTCTTAGGTATATCGGCTTCGCCATGAGTATCGATTATACGGCATTGCCGTCCAAAAGCTTATGATCTTATTTCCGATGCCGCATCGATAAGCATATCGGCTATTGGCATAGGGTATTCATCTTTAGGCGTCGCCTTATTTAGATCTCTAAAATCGACACATACTCAAGTTTTCCATTTTCTTCATTCTTTGGAACGATGTTGAAACCCATTCAACATATCGGCAAGGCACGATAAACTTTGCTTCCAATAATCGTTCTATCTCTTCTTTATGACTTGGTACAAGGTCGGATTAAAACGCTGGATATCTTTTTTAAGCGGCCGATAGCCCGATTTAATAGGTAGCCGATGTTCCACCAGTTGACGGCTTAATCCAGGCATCTCATGATACTCCCAAGCGAAACAATCTTTATAATTTCTAAGTATCTTTATTAGCTTTTCTTTGTATTTTACATCTAAGTTTGCACTGACAAAAGTTGGTCTTTTTCTATCACCGTCACCTATATCGACTTCTTCAAGCAAATCGGTAGACGTGAATCCTTGCCCCAACTTTTCTGTTTCTTCAAAGTCTTCTATGGCTTCGTGGCTATCCGTTACTTGCCGATAGCTTTGCATTTTGTCCTGTAGCGCTTTCAATGCTTTTCTTGTCCCCATCGGCGCAACACTTCGTTTGCCCGATCAAAGGTGCCAGGCTTGACACTGATCGGCATCAGTCCAGATTTGCTTACGCATATGAAATCGCAGTCGTTAAGTGCCTTGCCCGATATGCAACCAGCTTCTTCGTGTTGCCAATTCGCATCAGAGCTAGCCATGGCAATGTGAGCTGATGTATCGGCTGTAACGACTTCAACTTCTTCTCCGTTCCATTGAACTAATGCCTGGTGCATGGTCGATGGGATACAGCAATTTGCATGAATCTAATCTCGACCGAGTAGCACACTGTAGTTTCCTTTGGCATCAATTACAAAGAACGCTGTCGGTAAAGTCTTACTGCCGACAGTCAGCTCTGTGACCATGACACCTTTTGCCTCTGTGGGATCGCCTGTGAAGTCATTCAGAACCATGTTAGTTTTGATCAAGTCTTCATCAGACTTACCCAGCTTTTTGCATGTCGTGTATGGCATCAAATTCACTGTGGCACCTCCATCTACCAGCATCCTTGATATCGGCTTGCCATTTATGTACCCTTTCAGGTATAATGGTTTCAGGTGCCGATGATCATCTTTGGGTTTCTCGAAGATAGCATTACGTATCTGGAACATAGTGAGCAATCGCCTCTTTAGCCGATTCGCTTTTAACCTTGAACTCGGCGGCAATGTGAACACCATGTTTACATCCATGGAGGCGTGTCATCCCGAATCATGGGAGAATCCAAGTCGTCAGTCGATTCGAAATCTTCTTCGGCTTGATCTTTTCTTCTCCACTCTTTCCTGATGCATCTCATTGGACGAAGTTCATTAAACACCGTCTCTTTCTTTCTCGGCATCGGCTTCACGAATTTCTTGTGTCCTTAGCCTCTGAAGCCGTCGTCGTTGTGATTTGCTCAGTCGATGGGCACCACACAGGTTTAGGTTCCACCGGCTTCGTATCGACCACCAAGTCTTCTTGAGTAGAACCGGTTGTGTGTGTCTTGGCTTGGCTTTGCTCTTGATTCGGTTTAGATAATCTTTCATGGACCGGCCTTCTGTGACTTCTGTCTTGCTCTCTGATCGGCCCAGATAGCTTGTGTCTGGCCGATTGTGTTGGCCAATCGTCTCGAGGATAATGTTCTATCGGGCGGTATACGGTGATGGCAACGCTACTCTCCTCTCCAAAGAAAATTGCCAAAGGACACCTTCTATGTGCCCTCTCCACGTTCTCTGTGCGGTACAAATTATCCGACCGTGGTGTGGTACCGTTGTCGCTATTCATCCTTTCATATTTCTCCATTAATTGTGAGAACGTAGGACTGGCTTTTATTTGTTGCCTTAATGGAACCTTTTACGCTTTGTACCATTTGCCTATCCGGGATTCCCTTAGGTTTAATGGTCCTTGAATTTTTCCGTCTCGATCGGCTTCTATTTGTACGGGCCGATGGTAATCTTTAGTGTCCGCCGCGTCCGAGCTCGATTGTATATCGTCTTGTCGATCCTTCTTACGCTCATTTTGCATCGGCTCTTTTCCTTTAGCCGAGCATTGTACCACATTAATAGGAAATGGATCAACGTCCACCGCATGGTCGGCTCATCGGCGAACTTCAACCGACCATCTTCAATGGCGGATCGGATCTGCTGACGGAAGATATTGCGGTCATTAGTGTTATGTGAATAAGAGTGATGCCACTTGCAATACTGCGTTTTTGATCTCGTCGGTTGATGGTATTACATGTCCCTCCCAAGAATCAGTATTATTTTTCTTGCGTAAGTAAATCAAAAATGCGATCGCACTTGGAAACGTCAAAGAGTATTTGGCCTCCGACTTGTTCCTAGTCGGCCCATAAAACAAGAATGTACTAAGGATTTCTTAGACCCTCTTATCCATTCGGCTATGTTTATACGCTTCCTCATCCTCCGACGAATCACTAGGATAATACTCAACCATATTAACCTTGGCCTTATCCTTCTCTTTATTATTGCTATTATTGTTCTTAAATCTGTCTTTAAATACTTTGTGATCGATAAATCGGCTTTCTTGAGCCGATACACTGCAACAAATGGCTAAGGTCGGTGAATTCTTGTCCTCGAATTTCTCCTAAGTGGCGGGATCAAACCTTGAAATGCTAAATCGGCCAGTTGGTTGTCAGGTAACGTGACACTAAAACACCGATTCCTAATTTCTCTAAACCTCTTGATGTAATCTGTTACCGATTCCCCAAATTTTTGACGTACCGAACTCAGATCTGAAATTCTAAGCTCCAGACTGCCCGAAAAGAAATATTCATGGAATCGGCTTTCCAAATCGTTCCACAGATGGACCGAATTCGGAGGCAAACAAGTAAACCAAGTAAATGCTGCCCCAGACAAAGATAACGGAAATAATCTAATTTTCAAACCGTCGGACTGGGCTGCTTCACCGCATTGTGCGATAAAGCGTCCAACATGCTCCAAGGTTGTGATCGAGTCATCCCCGGAGAATTTGGCGAAGTCCGGGACTCTAAAATTATGAGGGTAGGGCATACGATCTATGTAATCGGGGTACGGCTTTCTATAGCCGATAACTTTCCCTTTTGGTTGTATGCCGAATTGATCCCTCAAAACAGCAGAGATTTGATCGGCCCAATTAGCATTATCGGCCACTGGTATGGCAGGCCCTTGATAATGTCTGTCATAATCTGCACCCTGCCCCCCGAGTGCAAGCTCGGGTTGCCAATTATGCCGTGCCGTCGGCATCCGATTATATTGATCGTGCCGATTATGCCTAATTTGAGGTTCCGCACCGGATAAACGGTTACGAGTATGTTACTACCCTGTGGCCCCGGTTTCTAAGCGTGATAGGTTCTTGGGGATGTCTCTCGAGTTAACCTACCGTGAAGTGATTGGGAAAAGCGTAAAGCGGAGCCGACGGTGGAAGGTTGATGGATGAATCCAACTTTGCGGCGTCGGTATAAGCGTGATAATGGTTCACCCCACTTGACCGGGGATCCCTAGGCAATATGACCGTGGGTTGTGTGGGCATCATTGTAGGAGGTGAGGTCATAGCCGATGGTTTAGGATCGGCCATCGTGCTTTGCGTGTTCTGCAATACAGAAAAAACTGGATAATTTGGCAGAACTTCCAATGGGTCTGGCAGACTTCTTGACGAGGCCAACTCATGAGCTATAGTTTTGACGCTATTCACTATCATTGGCTTAAGGGTTGTTACTAGAGCCGATGATTGGTTTATCAAGGCGTGGTGTACAGATTGATTAATCATAGCCGATAATTCGGCTTGAGCAGGTAGATATCGGCTTACTTGTTCTGTTATGCCTGCATCACCTGTATGCGTTGACCGTCGGTAGGGCGGATTTTGAGTAACGCCACGTCTTGTTTTACGATAGCAACTTAGCATCATCTCTTAAAGAGCGACTTTCCGAGCTTCAATTTCTTGGCGTTGTTCGGACAAATCGTCCATTGTTGGGACGATTATAGCTTCGAGTTGAGATCCGATGGCGGAATCGACTTCGATGAAGACATTACGGGTCCCACCGGCGTGCAAAAGTGTGTTGGCGTCAAAAACTTGATGTAGGGTTTCGACAACGACACCGCATTTAACACAGTTGAGCTTGCGGTCGATTTGACTGGAATCGACAAGGTAAAAACAATAAAATTTACTCAAGCCGATCGTTAAGATCAATCGGCTTATACTCAATCGACTTGAAGCCGATCAAGATCAAAGTAACAAGGTAAGTCTAATTAGCCGATTAAAGCTAATCGGAGGATAAAGGCGGTCGATTACGAAGAAGGCGATGCGCAACAAAATCGAATAAATCGAACTGGTCGTAATTGACGAAGATCAACAATCGCGATCGCAACTTTATTGATCAAGATCGATTACAGAGGCTAAATTACAAGAACTACTCCTAGTCGACAAGAAAATAGATGAAAAGTAAAAGCTGGTTGTTTGTATTGTGTTGATGATGTCCTTGCAGCTTGCTTCGGCTCTTCTTTTATACCCTTCGGCCGATCGTGTCCTACTCCAACACGCTTCAAGGTCCGTATCCGTATCGACCTTATCTTTAGAGGTTGTTTCCTTAAAAATCTTAGTTTTACCAAACATCTCAGATTCTTTCCAAACTTCTATTAGCTCCCGCATCTTTAATTTGTATTTGTCTGATTTAGACTAATTTGCCGAATTTTGGTGCAAACACTATTTAAGTGATTATTTTAAATTAACTCATTCTAATTTTGAACATATTAATAATCAAAATAATTTTAATTCGAGTTCTGCCGAACGCGTAACCGATCGGCTCATGGTTCCTCCGCGCGGGGCCTCCCCTATAAGTGGAACGGTACCTTCCCAGTAAAGCTCCGTCCCAGATATAAGCTCGAGAGTAATTCCAAAGCCCGGAAGCAGAGAGAGCTAGCTGCTAGCTGATCGATTAGGAAGTTAATAACCGGATATGGTGATCAAGGGCGGCGTCCGTCATGTCGCGCTGTTCTTGCTCGTCTGCATGTCTGCTCGAGCTGCTTCGGCCGGCGATGGTAAGAGCCTCAAAAGCTACGTTATGTTGCACTGTTACTCCTTTGCGTGATTAATTAGTCTGTGGAGTGTGGTAGTTTGTACGTTGGTGAGACGTCGGACTGCATGCCAAGTTCAATTTACACTGCACTATGAGCTCTTCCCTCCCATCCACTGGTTAACACCACGAGAAGTAATTAATTACTGTTTCCTTAGTGTTCTGTATGTTCTTAGTAATCTTATGCTAGCTGTTAGTGATACTAAATATTAGTGCCCGCACAACTGCATGGCTAGTGTCAGCAAAAATTTGTTACATAAAAATCCTAATGTAGGATCTTTTGGATACATTTTGAATGGACTAAGCTGACATAATAACTGTTAGTGGAATTGACTGCGCAGCCAAGAAGCAGATTCATGGACGGTAACTGTCCTGGTAACCACGAATTACCGATTACCATTCCGTTCCTTGATTCCATCCCCTAGATAGCTGCTAGAACGAAGATTAAAATAGTTAATCAATACCTGCTGCTCCAAGCGCTGGCCGGCCACAGCTGGAAGTTATTCATGAAGGATAACAGGATCACCTGATGATAACCTCCGTTTCCTTAGAACTAAATAGTTTTCTCCATCAGTTCTTTTCCTTTGGAAAGACAACATAGGGGAGGTCCTATCCGAAAAATTCTCGTTTTACTTTGGGATCATTAGATTCAAGTAGTGATGCAGGGAGAATGAGCTCAGCTTAAATTTACAGGGGATAGTAAGATTTATGAAGTTGTTAAGTGGTAGCCACGCTAGAATGCTAGACTCTGCAAGTGAGGTGCACCGTCCACCAGCTTCTTGTTCGTTGATATATTATCTGAGTGCATTCATGTGAGTTGGAGCAGCCCTTATCCCAAAAATGCTGGCGTTGACTTGTTAGTTCCATGATAAGGTGTAACAGAAATCAAATCAGGATTCAGAGCTCTGCATGCATTCTCACGTGCGTATAGGAATATGTAGTTCAGAGAAGCGGAATGCGTTCTACTAGTTTACTACTGAAGAATCTTGATCATCATGTGAGAGTGAGATCTAGATGCTCCTTGATCTCGCAAGTCGTTACATGAAACGATTTTCAACGGCCGTCTCGAGGATCATGATACGCCACCATTAGAGGTGGGCACTCGGGCCGGGCTCTTTTGGGCCGGCCCGAGGCACGACATCACGGCCGACAAGACGGCCCGACCCGCACGAAGTGGGCCGTGCGGGCCGACGCGACATCGTAGCACGGCGTGCGGGCTCGAGAATCGAGCACGATGGGCGACGCGACGCGCACGACACTGTAGAATAGGCTATACTGGGCCTAATGATTCAGGGCATGAGGAAGAAGCCTAGCATGAAGGTCACTGACTCACAAAGCATGACCGTCATGGATGCACCCAGTAGCATGAACGTCACCCCTATCGCCAACATCTGAGAGAGACGGACAAAACAGGAGAGAGAGAGCTAAGAGAGATTGAGAGACGGTGCAAGAAGCTGCTCTCTCTCGCTCGTCCCTTTCAATCTCTCTCAGCTCTCTCTCTCACCAGTCTCTCTCAATCTCTCTCGTCTGTCACGCTCACTCTCTTTCTCGCCCATTCTCCCCTCTCTCGTCCGTATTAAGCACATCCTTCTCGCTCTATGTAACTGTTCGATAATAAATAAACTTTAGTTCTTTTTCTCATAATATTTGCATTCACTGTCTTAATTCTATGTATCTCCGGCTCTTTTCCTCTCGTTGAAATAGTGCAAATGGGTGGTCCAGGCGCGACGCGGCACGAAGCGACACGAGCGCAAATGGGCGTGCTCGGCTCGCCGAAGACGAGTGGGCGGTCTGACCCGACGACGCGAGCACGACGGCCGTCGCGCCCGGCACGGTTCGAGCATCGAGCACGATGGGCCGTGCGGACCGGCCCGGCCCGGCACGACGCCCACCTCTAGCCACCATACATATACCCTTGCTCTCCACTTGCTTGCTGATGCATCATGCATGGGGGCTTGGGGCCATGGCCCATGTTAACCTACCATTTTATGAACCTATGATGTTAACTGGGTTAACTGGCATGCACTCGTCATAACAAACTAACATAGTCTAATATATAATCAGCATAACCTTGTCAGTTACTTACTGAAGAACAACCTGAAATTTAATATAGTGGCCCAATTCTCTTGGCTTACACAACTATGTACCAGCTGTTCTGACACTGACACGTCATGCCATGCACACTGCAGGCCCGCTGCTGAATGGCAACTTCGAATGCTCGCCAGACAGATCCCAGATGAACGGCTCGAGGGTGATGGGGGAGTACGCCATACCGTACTGGAAGAACTCCGGGTTCGTGGAGTACATCGAGTCCGGGCAGAAGCAGGGCGACATGATCCTGCCGGTGCCGGAGGGCACGCACGCCGTGCGGCTGGGCAACGATGCCTCCATCCAGCAGCAGCTCAGTTTGACGCCGGGCATGTACTACTCCATCACCTTCAGCGCGGCGCGCACTTGCGCCCAGTCCGAGAAGGTGCACGTGTCGGTCATCCCCGGCGACGTGTCCGGCGAGCTTCCCATCCAGACAGTGTACACCAGCAGCGGCTGGGACTACTACTCCTGGGCCTTCGTCGCTAGATGCGGCGTCGCGTCGTTCATGATCGCCAACCCCGGACAAGAGGATGATCCCGCGTGTGGCCCCATCATCGACTCCGTTGCCATCAAGACGCTCTACCCTCCTCAGGCCACCCAGAGTAAGAATAGATTCCCACGATCTTTCGAAATGGACGATATATTGGCTTGGCTGTGTACTTGACTGTACCTAGAGAACCTTGTTACGAAATCTTTGTGACACGTACGTACCTAAACTGAGCAGATAACATGCTGAAGAATGGAGACTTCGAGGAGGGGCCGTACATCGTGCCGGATTCTCCGTGGGGGGTGATGGTGCCGCCGGTGGACGAAGACGACGTCTCGCCGCTGCCGGGGTGGATGATCATGTCTTACTCCAAGTCCGTCAAGTACATAGACTCGGCGCACTCCGCGGTGCCGCACGGCTCGCGCGCCGTGGAGCTGGTGGCCGGGGTGGAGACCGCGCTGTTGCAGGAGGTGGACACCGAGCCCGGGAGATCGTACAGGGTGGAGTTCTCGGTCGGGGACGCAG
Source organism: Otatea glauca (assembly GCA_036346275.1). Lineage (NCBI taxonomy): Eukaryota > Viridiplantae > Streptophyta > Magnoliopsida > Poales > Poaceae > Otatea > Otatea glauca. The sequence goes on from CM070717.1 coordinate 37,038,866, forward strand.
CCAACGGGTGCGTGGCGTACGATCCGCCGATGCGGGTGCAGGCGTCCACAGCTCACGGGAGCACGGTGGTGCCGTACTATTCCCAGGGCACGGGCGGGTACACGCGCGCTGCGCTCGACTTCACGGCTACCGAAAACCGCACGCGGGTGGTGCTGCTCAGCTTGGGACACCACAGCAAGTCCGATGGCACCGGCACGCTCTGCGGGCCCGTCGTCGACGACGCCTCTCTCGTCTGCGTTTCCCAGCCGCCTGCTCGCCGGTTGCTCCGCTAATGCGTTACAGAAGCTGACGGCCGGTCATAGCCGTACTGCGTGGCGTATTGGGAAATGACTGCGCTGAGAGTAGTAGTGGCCCTCTTGGTTTCACAATTGTACCAGTACACATTTCTTTTCGTTGCTTCTTTTCTTAAGAGAGGTAATTACTATTTTTCTTTTGTTGAATTTCTCCGACTCCGATATATTCATCTAAAGCTGATTCTATCGTATGTGGTAGTTTGAAGATTCTGGCATATATTCGTCTAGCTCCTTTTTGTGCTGTTGTGAATTGCATACCTCTGCTTTATGGAATATTGTTGTTCCCCTCTAAAATTCAATGTTCTTGTGATTGCTCCCTGTTGCCATCGGTAGATTTCCGGATAGCATCGTGGCATCCCTACGAAGGATGCAAAGGTCAAGTATACAGTAGACCAAAAGCGTATCGGTTGATTTGACAACTTCGCCATACCTTGCCAAATTCTGGTGCAAAGATTTTTTTTTTTAAATCACAATCTCAATAACTTAGACAAACTTGAGTAGTATTGGATGACGAAGGAGGTTGTGGCCATGCCGACGAGGAACATGAGGCTTAGAGCTCGGTTTGCCAAGGTCAGCAAAGGTGGTAGAGCTTGAACTCGCAAAGGGCACATCACATATTATGGAAGCTTGCAAAGTATACTAAAAAATCGAGCATTCATAATAAAACAACTTCATATTGCAAACGAAGCAACCCAACACCATGATACATCACATAAGAACTGTGATGCAACATCAACAAATACTAAATACAACAAAATAATTCTCATGTTACAACAAATTGACATAGATGATGTTAAAAAAAAGCATTCTTGTTACAACAAAAGGGAGAAAACATTTGCAACAAACAGTAGCTCTGGTTGAAACAATCCTTTTAAATGAGATACACAAGTCTACAACATTTACAAAGAACATCTGCAACATCTTAATTAATACACCTGATACAACAATAAACATCTGCTTGCAATAAATAATCGACTCACTTACCTTGGCCTTCGGCAGTAGTAGCAACACGCTTGCCCTCAAGGCCCCAAATGACACCGTAGGCTCGCTGTGCCCCACCTCTACTCCTCCACTTACCTGGTGCTTGGACTCTGCCCCTCAACGCTACCTCGTTGCCGACCATCTACTCACTATTGGTGTCCTCATCGTCTCTAGCCTCGATCTTTCCAGATTAAGTGAGCTCTAGTCGCTCCTCGTAAGGAGAGACCTCCTCACAAGCTCCGGTTGTGGATGGCCTCGTCAAGCACGAGTGATGGTGAAGCTTTGAACACCATGGCTGAAGCAAGAGTGAAGCAGCTCATCGATGGTGGAATCGGCTTGGCAAAAACTGGTGTGTTGATGGCAGATAGAGAGAGAAAGAGAGAGAGATGAATGAACGGTTAGGATGCTCTCCTGCGGCAGAATAGATAATGTTGAGGGAATGAGGATGACCGATAGTTGAAACGTAGTAGAAGTGGCTGGTAGTTAGAAAGTGATAGAGTGAGAACGTTCGATCTCGTTCGACGTATGATCTATATCAATTCCCAACAGAATGCCACGTGACAATGGAAGAAAATCATCCGAGAAGGCCTCTAAACACCCACTTTATAGGCTCTATTTCAGATTTTATTGTTCAGCCTCCAACACAACCATCTCCTTTCTCCGTCCCCTCCTCTTTCTCCTCTCTCTTTCCCATCTCTTTCACTTATCTCACGTCTATCTCTTCCACTATCTTGGCCCGTCGGAGCCGTGCGTCGCCTAGCCTCTTTCAGCCCAGGCCGTACTATTGCAAGTCGTGCCGTGCCGCCATTGCGTCGGAGACGTGTGCCCCCAACCTCCTCTGTGTCCACGCTATGCCGCTAGGAGCCTTGCCTCATAGCTTCCTCCGTGCCGGCGTCGCTACCGATAGCCTCGCCCCGTCACGTCGGAGCTCGGGACAGAGCTCGCCGGATTGCCAACATTGATAAAACTTGAGATGGAGAAAGAGAGAAGGAGATAGATTGCTTTGAGGTCGGTGTTGAAAGCTAGATGTTAAAATCTGATACGGTGCTTGTAAAGAAGGTTTTTGTGCCTTTCCAGATGGAGTAAAATTTTGCCGTGACCACCCGCAGGGACTCTCCCTGCCGATCACAACTCCCAATCGAGATGCCAGGATGGCCATCCCGCGGTCACGCCTCATCTCAAAACCGGGAGATGCCTGCTGTCCTTCTCGTGCCCCGCGACCCGGCCGGCAAGTCTCGTCCGGGCTCTGCTCCATCCATTCCCGCTGTAAGCTCGAGAGTTCGGAGTCCCGTAGCGCAGAGCTCACGAGAAGGGAGTTGGGCTTGGCGAAGAGGACGCGCTGCATGGTGCTGCTCCTCGGCTCCTCCTCGTCGGCGTGGCTGCTCGGGCGGCTTCAGCCATCACAGACGGTGAGATGATCTCGCAAACTGGCACTCCGGTGTTAGCTATGTTTAAATCCTTGCGTGATTTGTGCATTTTTGATGAGATATTCGCAAGTTCAAGTCTTAACGTTAATAAAGCTTTCCACCGCGAATTCACATTGATTACATATTGCTGTTCGTGTTCTTGTTATAATTTCTATTTTGTGCAGTTCGTTCAAAACGACGACCATTTGTAAGCAGCGGGTAGCTAATTATAGCATGTGAAAAATCCCTTCTAATACCAATTATGCAGCACTATGTGTCGCCCCACAAATGCCGGAGTTGACTTGTACTACTACGATACGATCCATCATCCATGAGATTGGCATCGTAGAAGCTAGAAGATCGCCGTCTCATGTAGTATCAATACCATACAGGTACGTTGTTCCCCACCGTCGTCGCATGGCATGCACGTGCATAGCAGGTCTGATCTGTTTGCGAAATTACTCTTTCGATGATTTCGATCGTGGAGCTAATCGGGGATTTGTCAACCTGGCAATATTTTATCTACTTAATAGGAATATTAAGTGGCTAGAGGCGATTTATTAGTGGTATGAAGTTTGACCGAGCTTAATTGTACGATTGAACATATAAGAACCGGATTATCTCGTCTGAGTACTCGATCTCGACTGCTGATCATTTTCAGTTGGACAAGCTAATTAGTCTTCACTGCAGTCTACTAGACTACAGTACAATTTGCACAACTTAAAAATCCGTAACACATTGGATCTAGAACGTACCATTTGCACCGGTTGGCTCCCATTAACTTAACCCCCAATTGTGCAGCATATCTCGTTCACTTATCTTTATTTATACTATTGTAAAGAACCTAACGATGGTGAATGTTTTCTTCTTCGCCTTCTCAATTTTCACCCACCTCTGATCAAACCCCTCTTCCACCCCTAAAACATCTCTAACAAAAAAATTGCCCCGTAATGAACAAATTAACGAACACCTTATTCTTATCTAAATAAAATTATTCTTATCTCTACCGATGAAAGGCAACATAACAAACTCAGTCCACCTAAATAAACTCAACAAACATCACTAGGAGCAACTTGTCGCGTGCGTCTTCTTCCTAAAGGATGTCATCACCCGCTTGGCCACGTCAAAGCTGCCACCAATGCAGCCCGATGCCCGGTGCAAGCCGTCCTTTGAGGAGGAGGACGGACCGAGGAGGGACATGTTGCACTCGAGCTCACCCTTGAGCCATATGCGACAATGCCGAGGAAGAACCATTAGGGTAGCTAGGGATGAGTGGATCCGGTGACAGCATGGTTCAGGAAGGACGGATCTAATGACGGCATGATTGTAGTACATTAGATCTGACCACCGGCAAGGAAGGGGATGTCGGATCCAACGTTGTCGTCACTAAGGAAGATCATTGGCGAAATCCTATACGCTCATAGCTTCTGGCGCACCACACGACAACGTGATCTCAACGATGTTCTAGCGTCCTCGCCATGGCAAGGCACACGGTGGCAACATGAACACAGCATGTCCCGTCAGCCGGCTGGTGACCATGCACAAGGCAACCATTGACCCTATGGCCTTGATCACGAGCCAACCATTGACCCTATGAATTTCAATATCACCTACTACATGCCGGTCGGTGATGTGATCGGTTGAACTAGCTAGTACAAGCCTACAAGGTGAACGTAAAAACTTTTTAAAAAAGACTTAGGTGAATATAAAAACTTGCAATGTTGCAAGTTTGTAACTGCTCTACCTGCAAATAGCAGGAAGTGGTAGAACCAGCCTCTGCCTGCCCCGGTTCATAAGAAAAAATGAAGAGCTCAACACTTCGAGCCAAGCCTTTAATCACCAGCCCAATTAGCCAACCGAAGCCTACCAAACGAACCCAAATTGTTAACGGCCCAGCCCAACTACTAAACAATAGAAACAGTAGTTAATCTCCAAGGAATCACTCCAAAGCCCAAACCATCACGCCATCCAGATCCAATCCGTCCAGATGGACCTCAGCTCCTCCAAGCGCGTGGACACCGCGCTCCGGCGCGCGCGCCGGTGTTCGCTGCCGTTTTCGACCGCTGCCTCGCGGACGCGCAGCGCGCCTTCCCCGGGGTCCGCCCCTACCAGCTCGCCTACGCGGCCGCGCACCTCCACGCGGCGCTCCGCGGCTCCCTCCCGGTCGTCCGCCGCTGGGCGCCCTCGCCATTTTCCACTGAGACACCGAAATCTCGGAAATCTCGTTTTAGAAAAAAAAAGATTGGATTTGAATTTTGCTTTTTGAATTTCATTCGGATTTTAGAGGGTGACGAGATGTGAACCAAAAAAACGGAATTTGAAACCTTGGTCGCCGTGTACTCCGCCGGCGTCGCCGCTGCTGTTTACCTCGGCTTGGGCTGCGCTTTCCTGTGTTGTAAATCTGCACAAGAAACTACTGCTCCTATGTATTTTGCACTGCAGTTCTGGCATAGTATGGTCAAAAATAAAAAATGGAATGCATTGATTCGGTTGTGTTCTTGTTTCTCTGATGCAAGCATTGAGATGCTACACACCGGATCAAATCGGAATGCAAAGGATCAACGATGAAGCTACCAAATGTGATTGCCTCAACAATCTGCAGTTAGAACTTGATGCCACTACTCTGGACTGATTGACAAAAAAGGCATCTGAGAAAGCATAGTCATCAGAAACACAATTCGTCCAAATCGTGATACGTAATTCAGAGTTACGGTTCGTCATTTTTTCTTTCAAATTTCACTATAAAAATGAACCTAACGAAACCGGTGATTCGCGTGGTTTCCGACGAATCCGATAACTATACGAGAAAGTTTAGATATAGACAAGCCAACTCCATAATGCGTTGTCATTTGGTCGTTTGAAGCTGTGGAACGCTCTTGAACCAAACTTGAGGCTAGATTTTCCGGTGGGCCGAGCCTGGACGTCTCTGCTAAGTGCTAGTATGCTAGATTTTCTTCGAGACACTAACATGCTATAGTTAAATAGCCTGGTGTACCTCTAACAAGTGGCTCGTTTATTTGGTTCTCACCATGTGCAAGATATCATATATTCATGCACTGACAATGACATACATGAGTAAAGTAAGGCCCTTAATATGGTCTCGCACCACACGTGTTTACGCCATCTTTCTGAGAGTAGTAGCGAGGAAACATCTCAGGCTGCAGTTAGCTAGAAGCAAAGAGAGCTTTATGCCGGCTAGTTTGAGAGGTGCTTTTATGTTTTTCTTTTTGACAGTTGCACAATTATTAAAGCATGAATGAAGGTTAGATGGTGATTACTTACTCCTTCGCTTACTTCAAAATTTATGCAATTTGTATTGGGAGAGAAAGCATAGAAGCACTGCTGGGCTAGTTTACTGTGACGCACCGACCAGGAAGGAAGAGCTTTGTCCATGGAAGTAAAGTAGAAGCAAACGAACTTAACTTTCGGCTACCTTCTTTCAGAGAAGCCTACCATGTCAGATCGAAGTTCCCTCTACTCGATAACCGTTGCCTCATCGCTGCACGAATGCCGAGCCAAGGAAGGCCGAGTTGTGGGAATATCCTGTTCCAGCTAATGCGCCGTAGCGTAGCGGTTGGTGCAGTGCCGCGCGGGGGACGCACTTCACATGGGCGTAGCAGCAAGCACACTCCCCACTTGCGATTTTGCCGAGACAGCGTTGTCGCTGGGCTCTCTCGGGTCTTCGCCACCGCGGCGCCACATGGTACGGCTCCCCGGCTGTCTCCACCTCCGTTCTGCCTGTATCCACTTAACCATGTCTCTCTCTGTGTCTATCTTTGTCAGGCCCTCACTAATTAATTAGTCAGCCTTGGCAGATATACTAGTGACATTTCCAAGTGTATGCTTACCGGCGGATGCTTCCTTCTATCATTGATGCGTCACGAGCCTGGACGATGGAGCCAGCCATCTTTCCATGCTGTTCTGTGCCGATTTGCTCTGTCGCCTCACGATTCCATACAGAAATGTTATACTATACTAGTTCACTTCAGCTGCGGCTGCCGATTGTCCCAAATTTCCTAGCCTCAATGGCGGGCTAGATACGGCAGTAACTGTAATATACCGGAGTTGCGTGTGGGCGTGTGGTCTGAACAACTTCGCACGGTTGAAAGGTAAGAAGAATCTTAGGTAGCCTACGAGCGAATGAAGCAATGTGAAAACTGAAAGGTGAAAAGGGTGTGAGGCGCTGCTCACTAGGCCTTTCTTTCAGTTTCAATGATCTCTGGTCTTTTGCTCACCCTGGTGGATCTTTCTGTTGGCTTTCAGGCTTTTCTTTTAGCTTCTTCCACTCAGGATCGATGCATGGAAGAAGATGGAAGGGGATCGAGTGTGGAAGCCTTCTTATCATGTGACTTCCACTTTGTACCATGCGTTCTTGTGATTTCTGAATATTTCTGCATCCTAGAAAAGAAAATTATTGAGATGTCAGCCTCTAGAGGATCAATTACATTCCGAAAAAATCATTGCTTGACTAGATCCGTATTTCTGTGCCGAGTAGCCCGGAGAGTAACATGCACGGCCTACATTTTAATCAGATTTATTTTGCCATTTTTCATGTGCGGTATCACCACCAGTCGTATAATCAGTAAGGTCAGCGAGAATTAATGTCCATGAACTGAACAGCAGCATGAGAGGTGTTTTTTTATTTCCGTATATCCCGGTCGAGTTGAAGAGAAAACGGGGGCCTTTCTTCTTTATTTTGCAACGTATCTTCCTCACGTAATCAGTGATGACCAAATGATGTGATCAGTGAGTTCAACAGATCACACCAACTTCACTAAAATTAGCAGCAAGCTGCACCAACAAATTAATTAGGCCACCTTCCCAGTAGCAAGTCCAACCGTGCCGAAACTTTGGTTGAGCCGTGCCTCACCAGTACCCTGGCCAGTTCAGGTAAGAATAAGATAAATATTCGATCACGGCAAGTTAATGTGGAGGCAAAAGCTGTAGATTCAGAGCCGGAGAAACGTACTAAAGACTGAACACTGAAAACTAGTAGTCGGCAAGAGCTGAGTGCTCGTGGTGACGCCAAGGTGCGACGCTCCAAAGCCTTTCGCTTTACAGCCTTCTTCTTTCTACTTTCCGTGGCAATATGATGACCTGCTCGTGAACGAGCTGATCAGCTGAACACTTCACGATTGATCGCGCATGATGGTGGCCTGCGCTGGATCAGTAATTTGTCATTGCAGTTGCAGGATCAGTAATTTGTCACCGCTAATTTGGCCTAAGCATTTTCCTTTCCCCAGCGATCAGAGTGATATGACCATGCATGCTAGTTGTTGGAGCGACAATGACGCGACTGAGAGTTGCATTTCCGGTACGCGCAGCCAATACGAGTGCACGCATGATTAACCGCGCACATGAGCGCCCTTAGCGAGTGAAAGCGGCTTAAGTAGTTAGGTGCAGATCTCGTCGCTCCATGTATATTTGGTGTTACGAGAGGGCACCATCACACGTCCTGCATTGGAAATTAACAAAAATAAACAAGTGTGTGGAATGGAAATTTATGCACATTAAGGTTGGTGGCACATCAGAATTAGCTTTGGAAAGTTCGGTTATTTGATATGACTAGCAATCGTACGTACACGTGGAATCCACATTGCTCAAACAATGATGAATAAGCAATGATACCATATATGAGTTGGGAGCCTTCACACCTCTGAAAATTCATTCGCATATCTAAATTAATAGATATATGCATGACCTATACGAGAAAACCGAAAGGCATGGCAATAATAATGGGGAAATGTCAATAAAACTGACTATCCTTTCCCCTGCTAAATTCTCATCAAATAAAACATAGCAGAATTATCTCTCATTTCCCCCCCGATTCGCACGGGATTACTGGTTACCCCTGGGATTATTACTGGTTACCACGGGAAAAACAGGTGCCTATATCCACCGTCACCTTCAGGGCGGAAATGAGAACAGTAAAAGACCCCCCCCAAAAAAGGTCTAGCCGAATTAATGACACGAAGATCCTTGAGGGCGTTGGAAGATTCAGGTCAGCTTCCAACTCTCACAGGACTACTACCGCTACTGCAGAAGGTTAGCCAGGGACGCATTCCTCGAAACCGATCGATGGATGGATGGATCTGTGGCGAGCTGCATGTGCACTTGGCATCTTTTCTTTAATCCCCATGAGCTGTTCCTGTGGTGCAATAATCATCTGGACCAGCCTTTCCTCCTCCCCGTGCATGCACAGCACCGCTGGGCCTGCCCCCACCACCGGTGGTCGCACGGCGTCTTCCCCTTTCCTCCTCGCTGTGCAGTTCACCCTCGCTTCGCCTCTTCGAGAGACACCAACGCGCTGATTGGATGCGTACGTATGGTATGCAGTCCTTGGCTTTGTCTGTCTCTGCTGCTGCTGGCCCGTGTATTTCTCAGCTCTGCAAGACAAGCGGCATGTCGGTTTTCATCGTGGTGTGCACTCACAAGCAACGGCCTTCCGATCGGATTGGGAACAAACGGGCGTGGCCATGCTTGATTTACTGCTGTTTGTGTGTGTGTGGAGAAGGGGGCAAATTGACCGCACAATATTCCAGAGAACTGTGCCAAGTTAAGACTTTGAGAAGAATTGGTGTGACATTCGTGAGAAAACTGAGAAGATCGTATATCTCTGTTAGCAGTATAAGATTGAGCCCTATACATGATGGTGAGTTTTTTTCCCAAGAGAATTTTGAAGAGAATCAGGGCGGTGGCCTGCAATTCCTAAATGCACATCAGTTTTTTTTTTCTTAAAAAAAAGTTCAAGCGGAAGGCCATTGCAGATTGCAATATATAGTACTAATACAGGGATTAGCTGCAATCATGTGCGCCTTCCCTAGGTAAATCACCATCTCTAACACATTACACACACAGGGACAGCTACAACATGGGGAGATAGATTTTTAAAAAAAAAATAATACTCCCTCTCTTCCTCAATACATGTCATTCTAGCTTTCAAATTTTATTCCTAAATACATGTCATTCTACAATTTAAGAGACAAATTTTATCTGTTTTTTTCTTTCCATACCCCTACCATTTATTATTCCCAATATTATTTATTAATGTGGAATAGAGTAACACAACATCCAAGAGCAATAAGTGAGTTAATGAAGAGGTTGATTTGGTCATTTCTACACGTACCTTGGTTAAAGTGCAAAATCGTAAAACATCATCTACTCAGGAACCGAAGTGGTACATTTTTATTAATATTACACGAATAAATTCTTCGATAAAAAATTATAGAATATACATATGTTGCCATTTGAAACGGCGACAAAACCTCTGTCATTATTTTAAATGACGACAATCCGATGTGGAGTCCCGCCTCAGTCTTTGTCACCATTGAATAGCCGACACACGTCCTGTTACCAATTCAAATAACGACAGAAACTTTGTCGTCAGTTGAAATGACAACAAACCTCTATTGTGAATGAAATCGACGACATAGGTTATATCGCCATTTGAACTAGAGACTAAACCTCTCTCGTCTCAAGTTAGATGAGTTTGAAGAATTCTTTTATTCAAATAACTGACTATTTTATTAATATTATAAAAATAAAAAATTATGAATTTATTGTATGCACGTAGGGAAGTTAAGTAATGATTTTTGTTTAACTAAATCATTTCAAGCCCGACATAATACTTCACAATTTTTTTTGAAAAGACAGCAAGGCTGCATATTATATTAGATAGAAAAGCTAAGAGAGTACAGGGTGCAGGATAGTGCACCAAAGTAAGCATACAAAAGGTCTTCCAAAGAAGAGAAAAAGGAGGAGAGAAAAAAGAAAAAGAAAAAAAGAAAAGAAATCAAACATGTCGGTGTAGCAGATTTTTTAGGTGATCTGCACCCCCAATAATCCAGGCTGCGGCCTCATCTTTGATGGACTGTAAAATCTCTTCGATGGCTTTCCCTTGTCTTGGAAAATTCTGTTGTTTCGCTTTTTCCACCATTTTCAACAAACTAGGATGATCAGAGTTTTTAGTCCTTTGCGAAATCTTGGGTAACAATTTACGTGATGAAGGTTCCAATCTGCAAGGGTAAGGGCGGCGGTCGGATCCCACCGGTCCGGTAAAAGAGACGGCATGTAGAGTTTGAATTATATGGCATTTAGAGTTTTGTTAGGTGCATACGTTTGCCTCACTACTCTTACAATACAAATGGAAACATGCATGAACCATCAAACCGAACTACAGCCAAGATATATGTGCGCCTTTTAGAACAAAAAAATATTGGGGAAGGAATAAAGAAGTCAGACTTCTAGTCATACATCCTATGCATCAGGGCCATCGCCTTGGAAAGTCTGTTGCCGCGGGCCTTGACCTTCTTCGAATTATTCCTGTAACAAATAACAAAATACTTATCTTCTGGGTCCAGTTTAGGTTTGTCCTAGTTTGAAATAACCTTACCTTCAGCAAGGGCATTAGGGACCATCAACACCTTTCCCTTGTATTCCCCCCTCTCGGCCTTTCCCTTGTCCTCCGTAGTGCAAGGTTTCCAACAGGTGAAGTAGTTCTCGGACGCAACTGCATAGTTCAACATGTATTTTTGCTGGGTGAATACCATGCCATATTTCTTTGGCCCATTAATCCATTGGAAGAAGTAGCATTGCTCTGATGGCTACCATCATGTACGGATGAAGTTAGTGATATGTTAAATTCAACATGCAATGTGAAATATTAATATGTGACATTCACTTAAGCGGTAATCTCCACACATGTAGTGCGTTCAGGTAGCGGTGTCTGGATGTGTGGATTGAATAATCCACGCTAGATTATCACAGTCATACTATGGGTGTGAAAACTCTGGTGGTACATATGCATCCTTCTAAGAAGAATTAGGGTAAGTTCCCGTCTTCTTGGCAACTCACTTCTACTTTCGAAGTATCTTTGCATAGTCCAACATCCCAAGCCCTAGTAGAGTGACATCCTCTAACTCTCTTCTCCCTCCCCTCTCCTTGTTTTTGAAATTACCTCGAGTGAACTGTTAGTTGTGGTGATGGAGTGTGCCCCGTTTTTATAGGTAGTTATTGTGTTGTGTTGCGGGTGTAAATTTTAGCGGATGGGAGTGCACTCACGTCCACGAGAAAGAATCTTTTAGCGCAGGAAAGGTAAGCGAGTTGTCAAATCAATTAGAGAAGCTATATGATATTAGTATGATATAAAGTAACGGATCACAAGGTAAACATATAAGTAAAGTAACATAACACAAAGTAAATCTAAAAGTAACGGAACATAAGGTATACACCCAAGTAAATATAGCGTAGTTCATATGTACATTATATATAAGACATAGATCATCAAATAACTGTGAACACAATGACTACCTTACTAGTACCATGTAGTTTGTACATAACAGATACCATATAGTTCTTACAAAATAATGAGGCAACACCAATCCGACATAGTTCAAATAGCACCAGCAACCCTATGGCTACCACTGCCACATAGTTCAAATGTCACCGGCAACCACATGTCTACCACCATCGATAGTGGTCCCAGCCACCCTATCCTTATGGCCTTCTGCTCCTTCATGTTGGCCCCTACACATGAGGGCAATATTTGAAGGTATACCTGGTCTTTTTGCAAATGGAGCATTTCTTCAATGACACCTCACTTCTGATTCATCCATGTCATTCCTAATACGTCGGGTTTATCAACAATTAATTCCCTTGAGCCTGTCAAGGCTAGGACCCACCTCTTCTGCTTCTAGCTAGGATGGCAAATGAATGATCCAAACATATCAAATCCATATAGTTCTCCGCTTCAGATTGCCATCACCGATTCCTGCATGAAACATCCCGATAAGAATTTGCTGAAATCCTTTGCAATTGTTGAACAAACATCCATCACATTCCTATCATGGTGTCAAAATGAAATGTACAAATAAACAAAAAACTCACATCTAGAATGAAGAGATTCACTCATGTACCCCCTCTCTTCTCCTCTCTTGTCCTCCTCCTACTCTTGTCCTATCTTCCCTCTCTTTCTTTTTTTATGAATAGATCTGAATTTTGGCCTTTTTTTTTGTTTATATAGCATGTCTTATGCCACCATTTGAAATGACAACATAAGGTGTGGGGCCTCTCTCGCTGTTTCAAATGATGATTGGTTGTCTCTGTCGTCATCTAAAATAGCAACCTCTATCGCCATTTCAAACGACAATTCGTTATCTGTCTTTTTTAAAAAAAAAAGGTGACAAGCCTTTATCGCTGTTTCAAATGGCGACAGATGTCGTGGCAGCCAATGTGACGCTCTATCGTCCATTCGTTTGACGACAGACGCTCTATCGCTATTTGGAACGGTTATAAAGCTATTGCCACCATTTGGAACTGCAACATATGTATATATCATTAATTGTTTTACTACAAGTATAGTCATTGACTGGAACGATGACAAAGCTATTATCGCCATTTGGAACAACAACATAGGCATATTTCTGTAATTTTTTATCCGAGCATTTATTTATGTAATCTTAATAAAAAAATTTATTATTAAAAAAAAACTCTCGGGAGGTATATATACGCAGTGGGACAGTACTCTAATGGGGATTCGATTAAAGGGCAGCAGCATCCTTGTCTGACCTACCAAACTGTCCCCCGCGGCTCACATTTCTTGGCCATTTCTTCCCTTGCAAGCACCAATCTTGTCGCGTGCCAAATCAAAGAAAGCCACACGCGGCGCAGGGGAGGAACAGGAAGGAGGAGGGAGCAGGGAAGAGAAGACAGCTGACACGCTCACCAATGGGGGCTTCCTCGGTGCGTCATCTGTTGATACTCTCCTTGCTTGGCTTCTGCTTCTCAGTGAGCCACCAGCAGTCGGACTCGTGCAGCACGGGCGTCGCGGTCTCCCATCTCGTCCCCTTCAACTCCACCGCCTTCCACTGCACCGCCATCTGGAAGCAAGAAGACTTCATCCTGAGGGTACGCTGCTGCGTTTCAAATCTTGTTGTTGTGCCGTGTTCATCTCTCTGAACTCTTGGATTTTTAGATGCCATTGCCAATGCATGCCTGCAGAGTAGCTAGTTTGATACTGTTGGAAAACTGGAAGCTTTGTGAATTTTGCGATATGATTAATCGGTCTTGCTTGGATGATAAGATTTGTCCTAATGATTCAGTCCCAATTTCGATACAAAATTCCTGCAATAGCTTGGAAAGTGCAAGTTAAATTTGACAATGTCGAGTAGTACATGTATAAACCATCGTATTGTATCGAAGAGTAATTAACGGTAAGCTAATATGATCTGATCCAAATTACTTGTGCCACCAGTACAAGAACACCGGACCGAGCCAATGGAGCTTCATCCTCTCGGCGCCGGACAAGGGCTCCTACGTGGCGGTTGGCTTCTCGGGCAAGGGGCTGATGGTCGGGAGCAGCGCCGTCGTCGGGTGGTCGTCGGGCGGCAAGGGCACCGTGAAGCAGTACTACCTCGGCGGCAAGAGCCCCGATGAGTGCACCCCGGACAAGGGCGGCCTCAAGCTGGTCAAGAACAAGGCCGTCGTCGTGTCGCGGTCCGGCCGGCTCTACCTCGCCTTCCAGCTCAGCACCGACTACCCGCAGCCGCACCTGATCTACGCCGTCGGCCCCGACGGCGACCTGCCGTCCGCCAACTCCCAGCTGCGGGTGCACCGGAGCATGGCCTCCCGCGCCTTCAACTACACCTCTGGTATATATTTCACCGTTTGTCATTATAGGCTCTCTGGTTTCCAGTACTTCAGGACAACAAAAAATACGCAAATTTACGAAGAATTCGTTTGTCTTGTTCAGGGTTGGCCTCTAGTGCGGGTGGTTCGGGTGCCGCGTCGTTTCCGACGGAGAGGAAGCACGGGCTGCTTGCGATGATGGGGTGGGGCGTGCTGATGCCCGTCGGCATGATGGCCGCGCGCTACTTCCGGCGGCTGGACCCGTACTGGTTCTACAGCCACATGGCCATCCAGGTGGCCGGCTTCGCCGTCGGCATCGCGGCGATCGTCCTCGGCTTCCGCCTCAACGAGGACGGGCTCAGGAACGTCGACGTTCACAAGGCGCTCGGCATCGCCGTCTTGGCCATGGCCTCTCTTCAGGTGTGCACCGGAAAAACAACATTTATTTAGCCGGATAAGATTTAATAAATTAATTGGTACTCCTACGATCACAAATATACGATGTTTTGGACATTAATAAGGTTCCTCAAATGTAACTTTAACTGCTAATTTATATTATAATATATTTATAAAATTCAATAAAATTATAATATTTCGTCAGAATTTTTTGAAACAAATATGTACATATAATTTTTATGTATTTAATCTAATTATTTAAAAATATATTGATAGTTAAAGTTTCAAAATGTTAACGGCACGTATTTAAGACGAAATGTATTTGAGTAAAAAAAGCTGACTGATTTGCGTGCACTTTCAGTTCCTTGGCTACACGCGCATCATTTGGATTTGCGTGTGCCGTGAGGCGAAGTCTGGAACAACAACGCAAGTTCATTAGTAGTTGACCGTGGATAAAAGGACCTAAAATTGCGCGTATCCACATGCCCCCCCATGAATCGTGCCATCAGAATAGATGCTTCCATGTCCTTTGACATTGGAGACTAGACAATGCATATCGTAGCGTTTGCATGTTCTTGAGCCGGCAGAAGGTAACCTCCCAGAATGTATGTGGCTGAAGTAACTAGCTAGCTCCATGCATGTGATTGTTTTACGATGTGATTTCCAAATGGTACAAGTGAAAGGTTAACAGGCACCGCAGTTGACCCTAAGAAAGCGGCAGATCGATTCCTCTGTTTTGGCGCTCGCTAACCATGGCTGATGGCTCTGTTGCCTGATCCGCAGGTGATGGCGCTCCTCGCCCGGCCGGACAAGACGTCCAAGGTGAGGCGGTTCTGGAACTGGTACCACCACAACATCGGCCGCGCGGCGATCCTGCTGGCCATCGGCAACATCTTCCTGGGGATGTCCATCGCGCAGGAGGTCAGCGCCTACATCGTCTCCTACGGCGTCTTCGTCGCCGTGTGGGTGATCGCCGTCGCCGCCTTCGAGATCAAGAGGTGCTACCCGGACGACGACTGACGAAGCCGAGGCAGCGACGCATAGAGAGTTAAAAGAGTCGTCCTGAACGATTGGCCAGCGTGACATACTACAGTCTACAGCATTGTTTCTAGCTCACACGGTTGGTTGGACGGCGTATTCGAGAGGAGCGCGCGTTTGATCGTCTATTGATTTCTTTTGGGGGTATAGGATATGAAGCACGGGCTGGACTGCTGTTTCTAGCTTAGCTGGACGCTCTGCTTCATATTTGTACATTGGTACATGGCGGTGGTGGTGTTCCGTGTTTGTCATGTGTTTTGGTCGGTAGTCTGTTGACGTTTTCTTTCCCCTGCCCTGTGCATTGATCAATGGTACTGTTTGCTGATTCCGACGCACAGCTGCTCTGAGACTGGCATGGCCTCACCTGCTCCTTCTCGAACAACGGCAACACAAACTGACTTGTTCGAGTAGTGGTATATATACTTAGAACCAAGATTTGGAATCTCGTATGTGGTCAGAGATCGAAACTTCGGACCAAACATAAAAACGAAATTTCAAATCTGTTTTTATTTTCACTGGGAAATTCGAGATCTATGCCGGTTTTACCGGCATCTCGGTGAGATTTGCCGAGATCTCAACCAAATTGCATCGAGCGAAATCCGGTTCAAACGAAGTAAAAAAATTTTTGCAATTTTTTGTGCATGTTCCTGACACATTAATAATGTTAACATAAAAATTTCAGATGATTATCAAGCCTAAGTAATTTTTAAAAATTCAAACATTGCTATTGTCCCCATAAAACGCTGACCGGCAAAATTGAACCAAATGAAAAATGGAACAAAGGAGGTTAGAAAATTTTAAAATTTTTTGTGCATAGTTTTGACATATCACTAATATTCTCATAAATTTTTTAGGTGATGATCAAACTTCATGAATTTTTAAAAATTCGGACAATGCTACTGTCCTGTTAAAAGTCTTATCGGCAAATTTCAACAAAATAAAAAATAGTTCAAACCATGTTAGAAAATTTTGAAAAAAAATTTAGATGGTCCTGATGTATCATTAATATTTCTATAAAATTATTAGATAATGATCAAGCTTCAAGAATTTTCAAAAAAATTCTAACATGCTACATCCTAATAAAGGCCTCATGATCAATATATAGATTTGCTTTAGCAATCAAAAAATGTTTAGAATTTCTAAAAAAAATTACATAATGGTGCTAAGTAAATGTAAGATCTCATAAAAAATTTGAATCATGATCACACTCCAGTGAATTTATAAAATTATTACAAAGCACTGTACCATTTATATTCTTTCTCTTTTTGATTTTTGAAATATAACAAATGAAGTTCAATGCTTACATAGATTTGATTGAGCAAAAAAAAAGTTTAAATTTTTTGAAAATTTTATCTAATGGTATTAAGGAAATTATTAAGCTCTCATAAAATTTTTGGATCATGATCATACTCGAGAAAATTTATAAAATTCTGACAAAGTTACTGTCCCAATTATGTTCATCCTATTTTTGATTTTTTTAAAATAAAAAATGAATTTGAATTATTTTTTAAAAAAATCTGTATGATACTACACTAATAAATATAGTATCATAAATTTGTCAGATCATGATCAAGCTTGTACAATTTTATAAAAAAACTAACATTGTTTCTATCGAAATTTTAAAACGTCTAAAAAATTCGGTTTTTCAACAAATTTTCAAAGAAGATGACTTTCTTAAGGTTTATTGGACCAAATCCGGTCATAAAAAGTAAAAAAAAAACCCGAGATTTGGTGATTACTGTAGCAATTTCAAAAAAAATTTACCCTACCAGGATTTTGGATCATGTCCCCGCCCGGAATCCGAGATCTCGTGAAATTTCGCCGAGATTTTAATCCTTGCTTAGAACTGATCGCAACAACGCGAACAAAGCTGGTCTTGCAACATGCGACGCGGTGGCTTTCTTCCCATGTTGTAACAGGAGATATACCCTAGAGATAATAATAGAGATTATTATATTTTTTATATTCATGATTTATTATCTTGTTACTTGAATAATGTCATTATTATTTATTAGCAAGTACGTGACTTGTCTGTGATCTCTATATATGACCTTGTGATGATTATTCTAAAAGTAATCCCTACTCAATAAACATATGAGGACACATATGAATAAACTATCATATGTATTAGTTGATGATCATGTTTCATGGGTCATGGATATTAAGATATCAAACCAATAATATCGACACATGTTAGATAATATAGAGTTGGATCGACCCACCTTGAGACACTGTGAGAGTGTTGTAATCTTACTTGTCATCAGTTGGTCTCATATACAATATGTATGCTATATCCTTAGATTTGGCGTTGACACATGTATTTAATATGTGTAATGACTTACTTAGGATTTGTCAAACGCTACTCTGTAACTGGGTAGTTATAAAAGTGGCTTTCGAGTTTGTTGTGAAGCATGCTGCGAAGTATGATCGATCAAGATAGGATTTGCCTCTTCATACAATGAGAGAGATATCTATAGGCCTCTCGTGTGATCGGATTTAAAAAATGCATGGCTATACTACTCGCGGTTAAAGAGTTAATCGTACTCGGGGATTTCGAATCACGTAATCGAGAAAGAGTGATCGAGCTAACTAAACAAGAATGGCACATACTCACCTTGAGTTTGATCGATATCATGAGGCAAAGAGAAATACATATAATTAAGTATTGTTAAGGTTCGTCCGATGTGATCTTTACATATACTCGGGAGTCGGCACATCCTGCTAAGGACCGCTACCGATTAATAGTCGAGTAAGAGTACTCGGGCTATGTCCAAGTATACGTGAATGTATAAAGCCGTACGTTTAAAGGGTTGGAACTTAATTCAGATGGTGAACCGAATTCAGATGGTTTTTGAGTTTCTAATGGGCCTTTAATGTAGAGACCCATTGTAGAGCGTCTATATATAGGGAGGGGGTGGTGGCTTTAGGGTTAGGAGGCATCATAGGAATTCTGAATTCTCGAAACCCTAGCCGCCACACCTCCTTCGTCTAAAACCACGCAGCCGGCGCTAGCACTTCGGCGTGTGACGTTCCTGCTCCGTACATGTGGATACCTTAGAGTTGCTGCGAGGCTTCAACACTAGGACGATCCGTAGCCTGTGACGATCACGAGGAGCTGTTGAAGTAGGCACGAAGTTAGTATGACTACAACCGCACCAATACGCTCCATCGACTTTAGTTTTGTTACGGATCTACATATCTAATAATAATTTTGTGATATATAATTTAGAGTGATTCCTGGGTTTCGCGATACAAAATTTTGGATTTACGCTACCGTTGCGCCTGTGCGAGCGCTGGACAGGAGGGATGGTGAGCGCGGCCACTTGACGGCGCGCACGTCCCGAACTAGCCGCTCGTTAGCCGGCACGTCCGGAAGCCCGCCGTCGCGCCCAATGGACTAGATGGCGCAGCCGCGTGGACTGCCAGTGCCATGAGCTCAGGCAGGAGAACATTTGTTTTGGCTTAAACACGCCCCATCCAACCCCCCCCCCCCCCCCCCGCGGGCGAGAAATTCACCAGTTACTTCGATTCGGCTTGATCTTGGGGTAAATGCGTACGCTTTATCTCGTCAATCGGTCAGTGTTAACTGTTGCAAGACACTGTCACGATGCTCTTGCACCCATTCAAGAATGGTTTTAGGAGCAAACTCATGCATAATTCCAGACGATGAAACATTCAGCGTGGTAAATTGGTCAGACTGGTTCATCAGTACTACAACTGAATGGGATCTACATTCTACGGACTGCAGACATCTAAGTGCTTAGTTTTAAATTTGCCTAGATACTGCGCTAGCCTATGCATGAGTCACTCACTCAGGAACAAAACAATATTATTACTGACAACTGACATATATCTATGCCAATCCTCACGGTTCGCTCCTGAGAGCGTGGCTGTCAGAGGCGCCTGCATTTTGCGCATGGGGTGTAGTTGCAGTTCCTCTCATCTTCAGGTCCCCCGGCAATGGCAATGCCTCCTGCAGCAGCAGCTGCTGCTGGACTGTGCTTAGATGTCGCTGCTGCAAATGCATTTGCTGTTGCTGGTGATGGGAGTGGATCTGGAGCTCCTGCAGCTGATGAGCAGCAAGATGAGATTGTATATGACTCCGCTGGTAACTTTGTGAACTGACTCCATACAGACCGAAGTTTCCCGTTTTTCCAGTGTTGGCATTAGCCTGTCCTGTTGCAATCTTCAGCTGCTGAATCTCATCTCTTAGTCTGTCGTTCAGTGCTACATGTAAACAAGGAACAGTTACAATCCTAAACATCAGTGACTAAAATAGCACACCCAAATGTTAAGATAAGCAGGGGAAGCACGCTAACACAGCTACGACCGCTAAAGCGGATTTAGCTGACCACGATAGCTGTTAGTGTTTAGCTGCAACAGTGATCGCTATGGCTCAAGACCGTTGATTTACATATGTATGGCTAGATTTTGTTGGTCCTATTGATATGTAGTTGAACCCTGAAACCCAGCCGTTACTAATCCAAACTGCAATTCCCAAACAATAGCACAACCCTAGCTCGTCTCAAGCTGAACTGCTCCCCTCAGTAGGGATTCTTGCTAGCAGCCACCGCCGCATGGCTAAGGCCCATTGAGGAAGGCGGCGACTCAAGTGCTGCCGTGTCTTGCCCTTGATCTTTGATTTGTATCTTGCATCTTGTAGTTTTAATCTGTTCAAGTGAAGAGATCTTTGATTTCTCTTACGTGTTTTGACTTCTGGACAGATTAGTGAATTACTAAGTAGCATACATGCATATCCTATTATCCTGCTGTATGCTCGTGAAGCAAGTAGCCAAATACTACCTCCGTCCTGGAAAGTAAGGGACAGAAGAAATTTTAAGACAGATTATGGTTTCTACCAAAAGACTCTAATGCCCCTATTTAATACTGTGTCTCTATTAATTGGCAACATGCATTCATTAATTAATCACGATTATAGGGAATGACTTGCCGTGTTTTTGTTTTGGAATATGTGTGGTCGCATGTATCTGCGTGCATGGGCATAATTTGAGGACATAATTTAAGGGGGGAGAGCTCTCAATCCCTAATATTGGAGGACACAATTTGAACGATTCTCTCCCTTACTTTCAAGGACGGAGGGAGTACAAATTAGTGACATTACTTAGTAGGTGGTGGTTGCTCTGAGTCTGTGGTCTGTTCCTTAGTCAGAAAACGACTCGGATTCGGGGGTGTCCGATTCGGCAAAAACATTTGTACATGGAAAATGCTATTAGGAATCAGACATGGGTGTTAGAATCCGACTCGGATTCGAGGTGTCCGATTTGTCAAAAAAAAAATTGAACACGGGTGTCTGGATAACATTGGTTATAGAAGCACATAATGTTAAATGATTGTGACATGAAGACACCACTTCTTTCCACAACATCTCATTATTAACTTCGAATTTGTGATGCAAAAAAAAAAACCTGAGCAAAACCTTACCATCCTGCAGCCTGACCTGTTGCTCCATAGTTTGCACCCGCAGCTTCAAATCACTGTTTTCACTTGTTAATCCAGTGGTATCTCCCTGTATCAAACAGATAATCAAGGATAGACTCATGGAAAACCGAAGAGAAAGTTCTTTGAAAAAACTACAAAATCTGCATTTTATTAACAGTATCTGTCTGTAGTCTGTAGGATACAAATAGTTTTAAATCTTTATTTACAGCCGATAATAATATATCAGATGTTAACAACTTGTGGAACTACCATAAATGATGACCATTCAAACAATGAGAAAACAAAATAATAGTTATCAATATTTCCAGAACAAGCTGCACTTTGTCCAACAGCTTTCATCTGGAGATATATTGATACGTAGAATAATCAACAAATTTAGTAAACCTACGCAGACACAAAAGGTAGTCTACCAGATAAAATTGGCAAAACATTCAACAACTGAACAAGCAAACAGTGACAACAGTTGGAAACTCTACTTAAATGCTCAAAAAATTCATGAAAGCATAGGCATGTATTGAACTACATAAACATTTTACAGTTTGTATTGCTTGTTCATGAGATTGCGTAGCAGTTGTCAACCACAACCAACTTCCAAACCCAGGTGTAAATCATCTAATTCATATCGACGCACAAGAATTTCAGGTAAGGTAAAACCAAATGAAGAACCTGTAACATAGACAACTGAGCTGATAGTGTAGTTGCTTCTGTTTGGAGAGTGTGTACTTTTCTCTCAAGCTCTGCAATGTAGCGCATCTTTCTTTCTTTTGACCTAGCAGCTGACTGACGGTTTGCCAAGATCCTAAAATGTTTTAGCGAAGTGAAAGTTTAGAGAAATTAATTTAAGTACTAACCCAAAACGGGAGCGCACACACACACACACTCAATAACATCACTGAATTGCAAAAACATAATTGGAGCCAAATCAAATTACACGACAAAGACACATCTGGGTTGCTGTGACAATCAGACTGAAAAATTATTCTCATAATTTGAAGAAACTAACTTGCATATAGTGCAAACTTTGTACTAAATTACTACTGATGAAAAACAGACTAAAATACTAAATTACAGTGATAAAGCTATCTGCTCTCTTGTGGTCTTGCACCCAGAAAGGGAATGCAGACAATTCAAATATAAAATCTGTACTGGCAATGACATCATATATTTGCATATAAAGATAATCTCTAATTCACTAACGAACTAACTATGAGGTCTAGTTCGTTCTTATTGATGGAAAATGAAGTGCTCACTCACATCACCGTCAACCTATGTTAACGTGCATGTCACACCCTACAGGTAAAATTAAGAACAAAAAGGACTAGTCGATCCTTTCAATAAGCTCGGTTACATTTGAAGTACTACGCTTTACTGAACCTATTCAGAACCAAATTGTGCTTCACCAGTGATATAGACAGTCATCAGTACCATATTCTGTTTGATCAATAAGACCAAAAGGAGCAGTAAAGTCTCATGTCAACATATGATTCCTCTTCGCTGAAAAAACGATTCCAGATCCCACGACTTTCTTCCCTTTCACACACTTACTCCAGTGACTCGTTTTCAAGGAGGCTGCTTTCCTTGAAATCAGTAACAAGCTCGTCGGCTAACCAGTCTCTGTCAAACGCCGCAATCAATATCCTATTCCCCAATTCTTACCAACCGAGAATACTAAAAAGGTGACAAGAAACGAACCGAAGAGTTTCTAACAGGGGAGGGGGCGTTCAATTCTCCTGCACTTAGGCTAGTCGTCTCACCTCTTGGCGCGCTTGGGGTCAACTAGCGCGAGCTCCGCGAGCTTGGCGTCTGAGATGGCCTTCTTGGCGTCCGCGGCGGCCCTCCCAGCCACCCCCGCGGCGGCGGACGCCAGGGACGTGGAGCCGTCCATCGACATGCTGTGCTGGTGCCGCGGCCGAGCGGGCGGCAAGGGCGGCGGCGGCGATGGTTGCGGCGCGGGCTCCGGCGGCTCGGGGAGCTTCCCTCCGGCGTCGAGGAATAGCTCGAACATCCGGCGGCCGCCTCCCCCCTCCTCGTCATCCTCATACTCGTCTTCGTCGTCGTCGTCGCCCCCGGCCTCCCCGACGACGCCGAGGTCGGCGTCGAAGACGAGGTCGTCGGGGAGGGCGCCCCCGAGGAGGATCTCCGACTGCGCGCGGCGGTGCGTCGCCGCGCGGCGCGGCGGGGAGTCCGGCATCGCGGCGACGGAGGCGGATGCGGCCAGGTCCATGGGGAGCCCACGATATCTGGGGCCGGGGAGGGGAATGGGGGCGCCTGGGGGTGGGCCGGCGGCGGCTAGCGGCGGAGGGGGCGGGGAGGCATGGGGGAGCAGACGGGAGGGAGCTCACGGGAGGAGGCGCAGGAGGAAGGGCGTGCTCTCGTTGAGCTTTGACCGGCGCATTGACCCGGCGAGAAAAAAAAAAGAAGGAGGCGAGGTGGGGCATGACAGAGGTGGGCGTCGTGCCGTGCCGGGCCGGCACGGGCCCATCGTGTTTCGGACCGGAACTGTGCCGGCCAGCGCCGGCCGTCGTGCCGCCGTGCCGCCGGCTCGTCTTGGCGAGCCCAAGCACGATCCATTTACGCCGTGTCTACTTCGTCGTGCGTGCTTGGGCCCGTCCATTTACACTATTGCGACGAGAGGAAATGACCCAAATTTGCTTGTAGTAGTGTGCGTACGCGATGCTACGGTGCAGCGAATGTATAGCCACCTTGATTAAATAAATATGTAAATCTACAATCGAGCAACACGCATGGACAGAGATCCTTGGCAGTCACAGTGACTGCCAAGTTTGCAGTTGATGGGTATCGAACCGTCGGATCGAGCGAATTGATGGTCCGGATTAATAAAATGGTCTTGCTACAATAAATTGGTACAGTATTGTTGCTACAGTAAATTGCTGCATTTTTGATACAGTAAATTGCTTCGTTTTTGCTACCGTAAATTTCTGCGATTTTGCTACAGTAAATTGCTCCAGTTTTGCTATAGTAGATTGCCAATTAATTATATCGTTATTAGCGAACACGCATTCGTTCTCTTGTGTATCTCTGGAGAAATTAGCAAAGTAAGTAAATAAATGACAAGAAGAAATGTACACGCAAAGCAATGACTAAATGAAAGCATGCGAAAGAAACATCCTGTGTAGATATCGGTATTGCTAGCAATGGACACAAATATTAGGGGAAAAGAAGTAAATTTTATTAAATCTTGAACATGTACAAAGTTACTACCTCGTTAAAAACCTTACACCCCGGTGTGGGGTACCCCCGGTAAGGAAAAGAGTACAGTAACTACATTTATATACATAGACTACCCGAGGCTGAGATTGTCAAAGTCCGCTACAAGGTCTGCGTGATCTCTGATCCTCCGGTGATGTTGTGTCCTCCGATCGCGACGCTCCCGTCTTTGAGGCATGTAATTGCCTCAACCATCTCAGGTGTGAGAGACGATCTCCTTGGCTCAAGTATCCTCCCCACCGAACTGAAAGTGAATTCCGACGAGACAGTGGACACCGGAACCGTAAGTACATCCCGTGCGAAATGGGATAGCACGGGGTAAATACGTTGGTTATTATTCCACCACAAAAGCAAGTTAAGTTGATTTTCCTCGTCCATGTCAAGCTCGGACTCCATGAAAGGCGTGTCGAGGTAGTGGTTGATCTCTACCCGTGGATTCCATTGTGGTTTGCTCGGCGTTTCGGAAGATGAACAAGACGATTTGCCTTTCAGCTTCTTCCACATGTTTGAAGCCATCGAACCGCCTCGTGCTTGTTGCGTTGTTGAGGTAGGTCTTCGTGCTTTACTTCTGGTGCCAAACTTCTCGTAGTATTTGTCGAAAACTCTGAAAAACTCATTATAAACATGAGTATAGGCCTCGAAGAAATCAAGATCGAATGTCTCACCTATTCCCGCGTAGGCGCCCTGCAAGTCAGAAAATTTTCTCCGAGGATCCAAAATGACAGCAAAACAGTACAAATGTGGAATAGCTTGAAAATATTTTAAAA
This sequence comes from Otatea glauca, assembly GCA_036346275.1. Lineage (NCBI taxonomy): Eukaryota > Viridiplantae > Streptophyta > Magnoliopsida > Poales > Poaceae > Otatea > Otatea glauca. Next base: position 37,064,060 of record CM070717.1, read on the forward strand.
TTTTTTGCTCCATTGGTTCTATAATGGAACATAAAACATAATTATCTCTATTTTCTTTAAAAGCATTAGCAATAAGCCAAAGCCACTCGATAACTAAGCAAGAAGTTGGGTAATAAACACCGGATAATTTTTTAGTTGCGTCGTAATTTTTTTAAAAAAAATTACGAAAATGACTAACAATTATCCAATCCGCGTCAGTAACCAATACCTCACCATTATTGCAGTTGACGAAGACAGTGATAATGTGCTCGTAGCCTTCGCACCGTTGCAGCATAGTATAAGTTGAGTTCCATCTAACCTTCATATCTAGGTTGAATCTTCTTGGTATCATATTATTGACCTTGTAGTACTCTGAGAACTGGGCAAACTTCACAGGTGAATTAGTAATAAAATCGATAGCATTACGTATGCCCTCCAAAGTAGGTTTCATTACATGCATACCTGCCTGTACAATGAGATTAATAATATGGCATACGCATCTCTGGTGGAGTACAAAACCTCTAATATAAGACTCCAGGCGCGGTGAGAGATGCTCCATAGCCGTTGTGTTAGCTGATGCATTGTCAAGAGTAATGGAAATAATTCTACTTTCTATTTTAAATTCATTAACAACCTCAAGTATACGGGTAGCGATAGCATGTCCGGTGTGTGACTCCGAGATTGGCCTAAACCCTATAACTCTTTTATTTAGTACGTACTCGTCATCTAGATAGTGCGCAACAATACTAATATATCTTTGCTCTTTGGTGAGAGGAAGTCCATATATCGATGTTAATGCGAATGAAAAACTAAGCGTCATAAAGGTCTGTTTTAACGTTTCTAGTTTAGTTGTAAACATTTTACCAACATCACGTGTAGTTGTTCTTCTACTAACATATTGGTATTGTGGGCAAAAACCACGTTGCACCATTCTCTCAAAATTAGAGCTCTCACCCGTTCTAAGCGGAAGATCCTCTGTAACTATATAACGTGCAATTTCTTCTCTAGCTACGTCGGCGTTGTATACCCATGTGCTTACCGAACCGTCGGTGTTGAAGTTGAGTCAGTTCAGACGCCGCCTCGCGACCTCCCAAATCGGTAGATATGTTCCTCAAGCAATTCTCCGTGTGTCTCTTTAGATGACTGTACCACAACATGCATGTGCAGATAGTTTAGATTGATGATGTTGCAAACAAAGATACACTACCTCATGTCCGTCAACAGCTTCGACGGTTACGTCCATATGTTGCCGACCCACGCGCCGATTGCCGGCTATGGACGCCCGTCTTTGGCCGCATGGATATGTCGAGTGCGTGTTCGGTGTGAATATCGACGCCCGTCCCGCATGCACCGAGGTAGCGGCATCCGAGCTCGGTGCATCCGGAGTGTATGAGGCATCCTCGATGCCGCGTGCGTGCCGGCCCGGATGACGGTCATCCATGCCGTAGTCTCTCATCTTTGGGGAGAGTTGGTGTGGATCGATCTCTTGATCTGACGAGGGGACTAGGAGGCGCGGGCGTTTCTCTGCTTTTGCTTTTGCGAAACATTTTATTTCACAACGAGAGCAAAAAATGCAAGCAAATAGAGTGAGATCTGCAGAATATCTTTGGCGCTGAGCAAAAAATGGGCAAGAGAGAGCGCAAGAGAGTTGAGAGTTGTGCGAGAAAATGCAAGCCATCCTTGTATTTATGGTGTGTCCAACAAAATAACCGTTGTTCTCATTGTCGCGTGATTCCTCGAGTGTGAGTGTGTCCGTTCAAAATTGCTTTAGAGAGAGCGGGATGGAAATTGCGCACTCGCTCATTACGAAAATTGAAAAGCGGACGAATATGACAGGCGGGATGGGATCGATCAATCACATCATTTGTCTCTCGCGCTCAAAACTTCAAATACATCAGTAGCGTGATTTTCTTCCGTGATTTCCTCGAGTGTGAGCATCCATTCAAATCTGCGGTTGCATGCATACACACACGAGCATCGAATCATTTTGTTTTGCTTTTGAGTGACACCGCTCAATCACATTCACATCACTCTTTTACCCACGATAAAAAAACAGCTCTCTCCCGCTTTTCTCTCCCACGCCCCTCTCTCCCGCTTTTCTCTCCCCGCGCGACGCGCGCCACGCCCTCTCTCTCCCTGCTTTCCCTCTCGGCTCGCGTCGCCGCCCCGCTCCGCACTTCGCTCGGCGTGGCGCCTCGCCTCGCCCGCCTGCGCAGGCCGCACCCTCTTTCTCCCTCCGACGCGCCTCGCTCTCCCCTCCGGCCTCCCCGCACGCCGCCGCCTCTCTCTCCCCCGGCCTCCCGCCGCCTCCCTCCTCCCCTCCCCCTCCGGCCTCCAGCGCGCCCTCCCTCCTCTCCTCCTCCGGCCTCCCAGCGCCCGCTCTCTCTCTCCCTCTCCTCTCCTCTCCTCTCTCCTCCCTCCCCGGCGCGCGACGCGGGCGGATGGCGGCGCGGCGCGGGCGCAAAGACGGGCGCGGTATTGTGGCGCAGACGGCACGGCGCGACGCGGAGCGGGTGTCTGCCGTGGCGGCGTGCTGTGTGCTGCTCGGGCCGTGCCGCTCGTCGTGCTTTCAGATTTTGGGCCCAGACGGCCCGATGTCTGATAACGGCCGACACGGCACAGACACGCTAACGTCTTGGCCGGGCTTTGGCCGTGCCGTGCCCTGCGTGCTCCGGGCCGGCCCAACGAGGCACGGCCCATGTGCCCAGGACTAGGCATGAGTGGCTGCTGCGGCGTTGTGTTGTGGAGTGTTCCGCTGATCTGGTCGAAATGCGCGGTGCGTAGGTGCCAGCTGCACTGCGGCCAACTCGGCCGTTGCCCGTTGGTCCGGAGGTTTGACCACCACGAGGGATGGTAATTTTATATTATTACCTGTAAATAAGTGCATAAAATTTTTAATAGAGGTGGATATATTTCTCTTTATAGAGACTAATTTACGGTTAACCTCAACAGGAGTTCCATGCTGTCACCTCACGATCGCGACGCGTGGATCCGAGCTAGCGTCAGAGTGCTGGCAAGTGGAACTCTATTCACTAATCGACACCGTCTCTATCATTTTCCATTCATTAGTCTGCGAGAGGTGTAGCACTATTTCAAATTTGAAATTTTGTTGATTTAAATTTTTTCGAGTTGAAAGTTTCCGATTTGAAAATTTTCGAGTTGGATTTTAAATCCAAACATTTCAAACTAAAAGTTTTTTGAATCAAAACTTTTCAAACCAAAAGCTTTTGAATTGAAAAGTTTTCTGAGTTGAAACTTTCTAATTTGATTTTTTTTTATTTAAAACTTTTCGTGGTGGTCTTTCTGAGTTGAAACTTTCTGATTTAAATTTTTTGATTAATTTTTTTTGAGTTAAATTTTTTCGAGTTAAAACTTCCTATTTAAATTTTTTAAAGTTTAAATGCTCTAAATTTAAAATTTTGTATTAGAGAGGGAAGAAGGGAATGGGAGAAGTGAGTAGGGAAAATGGAAGATGGAGGTGGATGGAGAACATGACACATGCATCCTAAGAAGGTAACCTTAAATTTGTTAGTTTGATGTTAACATCAAAATAGTCAAATCCGTTTCTCTTTTGTTACCAATGGACATATTTATGGGGACTAAACTTTGCCTGACGGGCAAACGGGTATGAGTATAGAGGAGCTCCACCCATACCCGTTTCGCTCGATTACCCGCTACCTTCTACTGACATGTGGGCCACAACGGGCACCCAATCGGCCTCTAGATCCCCAATCTCCTCCTGCTGCCCTAATCTCTAGTCTCCTCCTTCCTATGCCTGCTCGCCCCCTAATCTCCTCCACTTGCTCCCTCCCGTGTCCTGACTCACCATCATTGTCTGCTAGCCCGGCGCCCCGGTCTTTTCCCTGCCTCCTACTGCTGCACGACTAGAACATGAAAACGTGACTCCATTGGTCTTAGTTAGTCTTCAGGATAGAGTAGAAGGGCAGTTGCGCTTGCCACCCTACCCTCTACCCCCCTACCGGTGCATTTGAAATTTTGAATAATTGAGAATTATTCTTCAATCCACAAAATGTAGCTAATTCCTATAATTTCATCAAAATAATTGTATCAGTAAGTACCATGGCTCATTAGATTCTAGTGCCATTTGGTTAAAAGGATTGTTAATGGTGGTGGGTAAACGGGTATGCCCGTGGGTATTGGTGAGCACTACCCATACTCGCCACACCCGATTGCCATCCTTACCCCTAGGGATGAAAACATATTGGATAGTTTTCGATCCATCTAATAATTTTTTGATAAATATTCTGTCGGATCGGATATTTGTCGGATAGTATCGAATCGGATATGGATACGGATTTTTTCTATCGAATATGGATACGGATTCAATAGCTCACTATTCATCGATATGGATACAAATTCGAATATTCTGGATATTTATTTGATGGATATTCAGATATGCATGCAAGTTGGGCAGTCTACTCTTTTCGCCTAAATAAAGGTTTTGAATTTCAAAATTGTTTTCCAATTTAATTAATCCACAAATAAAATTTTAATTATTAAAACAAGCAAACTGGCTTCAAAAATTATGAATTTTTTTGGAAGTTCTTGACACAATCTGTCATTTTAAAAAAATTATTTTAAAGATTTTATCAATTTTTAAATTTTCTCAAAAATTCAAAAACCGATGTCCTTAATAGGAAAATATTTTAAATAAGTAGCTAAAAATGCATAAAAACTCATAAATACATAATTTATTATTTTAAATATAATTTAATAAAGAATATAAATATTGAGTCATTACATATTCTTTGTGAATGTTTGAGCAAATAAGCTAGTTACTTTTTTTAAAAAAAAATTGTGTGTACAATTTAAGGGGTTATCGTGCTCCGATAAATATCCATGACCGTATCCGATTCGATTCGTATTCACTCAGTATCCATATTCGATATTATTCGTATCTGTATTCGCATCCGAGAAAAAAATATGGTAAAGCTATTATCTATCTGTATCCGATTCGTTTTCACCCCTACCTACCCCTGATGGGCTTCCTGAGACCTCCGAAGATTCTGGACTCTGCGTTTAGGTGCTTTGCACCACAACAGCACAGATCCGAAAAAGAAGAAGAAAAAAAAGAAAACACAACATTGTTGGAACTAGATTGAAACGCGAAACAACTCTAGATTTGAGGGTCTATTTGTAACATCTGTCCGCTTCCGCTTCAATTTAAGAGCTCGTTTGGAACACGAGAACTTTTTCCAATTTCTATTAAAATTAAATTGTTTTTTTATAGAAATTACTGGGAAATCTGCATTTAAAAGCTACTAGAAACTTAAGCTGTCTTAAACACAGTGTTGAAATTCTTTTTCTTCTTTCTTGTAAGGTCTAAACTTTTCCTTTTATTAACCAGCTGAAGCTCCTTTATGTTGGCTTCTCCAAGACGTCGAAGCTAAACTCCCGTTAAAACACGGCCGAGATTAAAGTGGGCGAAAAATTTTTAGGGTTCCATGGGAACAGGCTATGTGGAAAAGTTGTTTACGGATCAATCTGACATGAAGTCAGTGTTCACAGTTGTCCTGTTCTGAACAATGAAAAATAATTATTCCGTTAGCATTTTTATTTAAACAAAAAAAATTCAGTGTTAGCTAAAAGGAACGAGACTCGATTCTCGAGCTGATTAGCTCGCTTTTTTTTAAAGCATGCTCGCTCCTATTCTTCAAAACATAATATAGGAGTAGAAGTGAGAACTTTACCTTACGTTTTGTTGGGGGAGTTATAGTTTTTCTAAAAAATTATTTTTTTTAGTTTTTTAAGTTAAAAAGCGGCTGTAGATTTTTATAAGAGGTCGTTTGGCAAATAGATAATTTTTCTCAACAATAAGCTGCAAAAACAGGTTTAACCTAGATTTCAGCTTTTGATTTTTGCTAGTTATATATGGCTTCTAGTTTATGCCAAAAAATCATTTAAAAGCTTAGCTATTTAGAGGGTTTGCTGATTTTTTAAAAACTGAAGTTGACTTAAAGCCCTTCAAATAGGGCTTTAGTGTGAAGATCAATGCAAATTTTAACCCTGTTTTGCCTTTTTTTTTTAACATGTTTGGATCTATTGCGCTTGCCCACCCTCGTCTAGCCTCGCCTAGCAAGGTTAGTTAGTAGAATGATTGCTTAAGTGCGTGATATGACCATTCAGCCTAGATGAGATGTAGCCATCTATTTTATAGTTTCCTTTGCCTACTTTTAGGCAAGGTAAGCAACTAAGCAAGGATTTCCTTGCTTTTGAGTTAGCCAAATTGGATCTTCTCCACAGGCAAGATTTTCTTGTCCACTAGCAAGACAAGGCAACCAAACAAGTCATAGTAATTGATTACAAAAATATAAAATTTCTCTGCGAAGCACAACATGATCTTTTAAACACTCGGTTAGTATTTCATTTCTCTCAGGTACAACTTCAACCATACACGTTTCATCTCACTATGGCATGGCTAAATTAGAGGGTGTTTGTTTTGATACGTAATGCTGCCGGACCTAACCATAGTCGCACCACAGTTTGTAGGTAGTTGTTTGATTTATTACCCCAACTAGGGTTTGCTATACTTTTTTAGCACCATAGCCCACAAGTTATAGACTAGAGATACTCACTTTGCCTTACATTGTGGCCACACTTTTTGCAACAAGCCACATTTTGCTAAGTCTAGTTATAGCAAAGTTAGGCATGTACCCACCATTACTGATTTAACAGAAAACTGCACAGAACAATTCAAGCTAAAACTACCCACCTTCCATCATATCTAAACAGCTATAGATTACAAACAAGCCAGAATTGGAGGCTGGTACTGCTGTAGAAGCATCCCTTGGTAGTTTGGTACATTTTCCAACCGCCTGACTTGAGAACAGTTGGAAGATCAACGTCTAGATGGAAAATGTAAAAAGGAAAAGGTGGGAGGAAGGAGCTACAAAATGAACGAACAAGGACCAACGCTGGCATTTTTATTTTAGCTGTTTATCTAAAGGGCTCTTGAAACTACAGAGAATATATTCATTCACTATTCACTACTGCATAGGTACAGTTGGCCTGGGGAGTATCGAGTTGACGAGCTCCTCGTTTATCTTCACAGGGAGTGGTGGCATCTGCTTCATGATATCTGGAGCATCGTTTATCCTGCAAGCACATAGCATGAGAATCATAACTTAAATCTTATAACTGTTAAACAAACTTGAGGCAAAGAACTTTATACAAATAAAAGATAGATTAGATAGAAAAAATATTAATAATGGCATCTTCATGGGTGCAAGCATTTGGTACTCTTTTTAGACTGAAGAGCAGACGGGCTCCGGGAATGGATTTGGTAAACGAGACAGATCTGAGTTTTTTAATTTCTGATAGAACCTTGGAAGGGCGTACACACTGCTTATAAAACCATGACCTTATATATTTAAGTTTCCTGTAACGATGGTAATAACAATGTCTAGCAGATGAATCTACATAAGGCATCCATCTACTGTGAAGACTAAACTACAGATTGTCAACTCGGGAAAATGAATAGAATAATATTTTGCTGTTCAATAGACTCCCCAGCACTGTAAAAAGAACTGTCCTGACAAACTCTGATGGCCAGTTGGCCACATAAAATGCATTGCCTGTGGCAAAAGAAATGACAGACCCTACATACAACATTTTCCTTTTCCTTATAGTTGCTCCGTGCCTACTGATTAAAAGATCTAAACAAGGATAATAAATTAGCAAATAATAACAAAAAGGCTTGAATGGATGACATTAATTCATCATTTAAAATTTTTCCAAATTCAACAAAACAAGGGGTTCAAAACATACTCTTTCAAGACCCTGAGTATGTTATCTCGAGTTTGGCACAGCAGAGAGATGTTATCCTGTATCTGCAGAAGAAATAATTAAGCACAAGTAAATAAAACTAGTATACATGGTAGATGTAACAACAGAGAATCAAAGAGAAATTGCAGAATTTCAAAACATAGGGACAAAGCAGAAAATATTCATTTGCATAAATCATCACACAAAAAGACATCTTGAAATAAAAGAATACCTGCATGGTACTAAGGTTTGTTGAAATTTGACTCAAAACCTGGGCATTGGTTTCGAGGATATCTCCTGTTGGACCTCCAATTGCTGCAGAAAGACAATAAAAGTGAAGAACTCAGCAACTCAGTATCTAGGTCATCAATGCCAATAGTCACAGTATTGGAAATCTCAAGAAGAATTGGTCTTAAAAAAATGCATAGAATAGAAAATCAGCTCAAAAATATATTTCATGCAATAAATGCCTACAGAGATCTGTAGATTCCCACAATATTGTTGGACTTAGCAATTGGAAATGCACAAAGATGCCATGCAACTACAGATAGTACATGTTCACAATATTCACATACAAAAAAGTGCATTTGTGAGAATCCTGGACAAGGCTATCCTCCTAATACCCATTATCAAGAGTAGGAGGAGGAGGAGGGGGGACCAAGCATGATATAAACATCGTGCTGAGATTCTAGTCTAGAATCACAATTCCAGTATTCCACCGAACCATTATGATCCTAGGCATCCAAAGAGACCATACAAGAAGAATCACTTTGAGAAGAACACACTGACCAATTCCCGCCAACATGTGAAGAATCAAAATCAACTTTTATTCATTGAATTAATGGACCCATATCTGAATTCTGAAATAGGAGAAACTTATGTGACCAAGATTCCAATAAGTGATGTCGTATGATATTTGAGAAATCAGACGTGTGCCGTGGGATGTTAGATACCAATGGGAACTGAATATGCCAATACACAACTTTGGTCTGCAGTTCAAACATTTGCCCAGAACCAGCTGGCTCCATATGATTGGTCAAACAGGCTGTTGACAACTAAATCAAGTCGTGCCCATGGAATAGACAGCCAATATAGACATATCATGGTGATCTTTTGGATTTAAGCGCATTACAGTGATGGATAATGTGATTGGAGTAGTGTTTCTATGCATCCCCCTCCAAACACAAGTTGCACAAATCTTGAAGCAAGCGAAGGGGTAAGTAATCACTATTCACCTTTCATTAATGCTTTAATATTTGTGCAGCTTTTAAATAGTGATGCATACAAGCACCTCTCGATTGATTATTATCAATGGCATTAAAACATTTATCGCAAATGAGGAGGCTATCACTTTACACTTCATGCAACACATAAAGTCCTACACTGCAGCAAATAAAAATATGGACCAAACTAAAGAGTTCCACAGAACATATGGAACCAATTGAGAAATAATTCAGTGAACATCAATATGTCTTACCTTTCGATGAAATTTCGTCATCATCCATGGGAAGAGCTGGAAGGGGGTATGGAAGAACATTAGGCCTTCCAGCTATACGTACAGGTGGTTTCGATGAAGAATCTGAAACCTTCTCCTGTGCAAATGGCTGGCTGTCAGCGGAAAGCTTACCAAAACAACGTGCATTAGCTACACACAATGGAGCAGAAAGAAAAATGTTACAAAGAACATAAAATTTGTTTTGATCAGTTATATCCCTTAAAAGAAGTCAAACACCATTATTTATATGCTTTCAAATAAACATAATCATAAGAAATCAAAAGTCTTAAATGGACTTCATGTTATTTCATACCAGCTCAAGAAAATAAAATATAGCAGAGCATGGTTCCAGCTTCCAAGTGCAGAAACACGAATTCGCAAAAAAATGCAGAAACTATATAAAAAAAACCTACTGCAGGCATTTCTTGGGTTGGGGATTCAAAATCAACAAAGCAAGGGCCAGGTTGCATTACAAATCAAACTAGTCACTTAAAACATGATGTATCTTGCACATTTCATCTCCAAGCTTGAATTCATGGCCTAACCAACCTATATCTCAAACAATGCTCTACATTCAAAACTAGAGTTTCATTCACATTCAAAGAGATGTTCTGCCTCCCATTCTGTACAGCCATCAATGGAATGTAACATGCCTTCATTTATAATATGGATGGTTTTAACAGAACCGGATTGGCTTGACATATGCATTTGCAATGCACAATTATTGGAGATTTTTTTAGCTGAAAATTTTCAGTGGATTATTGATTATCTAACAAATACTAATAGATCTAATATGTTTGAGTTTTGAAAGAGATGATCCTAACTTCCTTCCTTTGGGAAACTATCACTATGATATGTTAGCTAATTTGGAGGAAAACCAGAAGTCTGGTATTTGTGAACTTATTACATTTTACAACATCAATTTTCAAGCCTGCATTATAACAGTCAAGAAAATGTAAGGATAAAAGGAAAATATTTGGAGAAACCTTTTTGTCCTTGCTCTTCTTCGTGGAGCTGTGGTCCTCCTTCTTTCTTTTACCACTCTCCTTTTTCTGCAGGTTGACCGCATAATCTCAAATCACTGTTGAAACCCAGTAAAGGGACCAGGTGCCATGATAATAAGAATGCAGAAGATGCATGGTAAGTCTATATTACTCACATTCATCCATCTGCACCGCAAGGCCACATCTCGAACTGTTTTCTCTGGAAACTTCATGGCTATTTTTGCATAACGAATGACAGGCGCATCTGATGCATACCTGAGAGCAAATACCAAGGAACGTCAATGGAACCGTAAGGTGCAGAAATAGACGCCCATGCGGTTAATAGACCCCTGGTGCCCCTCACAATGTTCTCAGAACAGTGTCACTTGCAAGCCCAAAATGCAATCTTGGTTCTACTGTCATTTTGATGGCAACATGGCTCATCGGTGCCTTGCGGATAGGAGCTGTACTACGCTATACAACTACCGAGCATTCAGGTAATATGCACTGGTGACAGAATAAAGCAAGTCTAAACGGACAGGGAATAAAGGGTTAAGGGAAAATATTCTCAAAACATTACCCACTTGTCCAAATAGCACTACCACTGCAAGAAGCAGCATACACATGTGGAACTGAGAGGAAAGAGGGTTGCTTAATCTGAACCCAAAAGAAGGCCGAGGTGTCCTGTAATCTCCGCTTAATACCTTACTTAATTACTCAAAATTATCAACCAATTCTAACCAAGAGTAAAGTCAGAACCAACGGCCTCCACCTAATCCTAATTGCCGAACTCCCCAACAGGAGTAACCCAGCAAACCGGCGACTCACTTGACGAGCAGCTCGTCGAGGGTGGCCTGCTCCTCCGGTGACCACTCCCGCGCCAGGCCCGGGTCGTGCCGGAGCGCCGCCGCCGTGCCGCCGGGGCTAGGGTTTGCTCCCCCTCCCCCTCCCCCTCCTCCTCCTCCTCCGCCGCCGCCAGAGGAGTGGGACCCGTTCTGCGCGGCGGCGCTCGCCGGCAGCGGGTGGCCGTTGGCGCCCATGCCTCCCAATTGGCGCGAATATTTTTGCCCCCTTCGATAAGCCGCTGCTTTGAGTTGGTGCTGGGAAAGCCTCTCTCTCGCTACGAGTGGATGGGGGGAATAAAGAAAGGTTTTTCTTTCTCGTTTTTCGGGACCTTTTTGATCGGTTTGGGGATTTTATTGTAGTTGTTCGCGCAGGTAATTGGCGGGTTTCCCTCTCTCTTTTTGGGATTTTTTGTTGTTGCTCTGAGCCGTGCCTACGAACGTAGGAGCCTCTGATAGTTGCTTTGCTTCACAACAAGAGGATGCCACTATCACCTAAGATTATTTTTATTTTTACCCCTCCATTTATAAATATAATATGTATTTTCGTTTTACATAAAGATTAAGATTACGATAAAATTAAAAAAGTACGAAAGAAGACGATTTAGATACCCTATTACTTTGTGTGGATGATAATAAATAAATATATATATAGTTAAATAAATAGATGTATGATAAAAATACCTTATTAAATCTACCCGTAAGTGAAGATAGTTTGGGAGTACTTTTTACAGCAAATATGGCCCTAAGACCGTTAAGTCTGGATTAATATCTGAACGAATGTATATTTAGACCTTACAAATCAGTCTTTGGCGCAACGCGCATATGAAAATGGACTAAAAAGAAAGGGGAAATTACATCTAAGCCCTTTAGTAGTTGAGAACGACTCCATCGATGCTTCTCGCCTTGAACACACTACTCGTATCTGGCCATAGCTCCGCCTCTTTCTGTGCGTTTGCTGACGGTGTCGAGCAGCAGGAGTGGAAGAAGGTCCTCCGCTGGATGGAGGTTGGGAGAGATACCAGAGGATCTGCGTCGACCAGAGGCATCTGGGATCTACTCGGTGAAGATCCTTTTGGTCATCGAGAACCAATGATGTTCGGACCTTCGATCGACCCCGGCGGCTACACTGCCGCACGTAGGGAGAGAATCGGGCTGGGAAGTCCAAAGTGAGAGAGCAAGGGATGAGATAAACAATGGCCGGAGGGAGGCGACACGCTAGATGGCAGATGAGTAGGTAGCTCCCGATCCAGATCTGGACGGGGAGACGTAGACCACCAAAGCAGCACCGGACCAGGGGTGTAAGCGCCGCCTCCAGACAGTAACCGCAACGACGTCAGAGAGGGCGCCTGGATGCGCTGCCGTGCTAGATCCGAGCGCCTCTAGCACCGGACCAGGGGACGTCAACGGCTGACGCACGACGCAGCCGGCTGGGATCGCAGCGCTAAATGAGGTGCCTTCGTCTCTGCAGCCCGAGACTCCCCCAACACCAGTCATCACAAGAAGAAGTAAGCCCATAGAAAAAGGAAAAAGGAGGAGCCTAATGTACATATATTAACAGTGAATAGGTAAGTGAGTCTCCCCTCTCTGCTCTCCTCCGGCGAGGACTCCGGCGGCTGGAGATAAGAGAGGAGAGATGGATGAAGAAACGATGAAGTAGTTGAGGTAAGGTTTGAGAAAGAGAGTAATTGTTACTTGATGTGTGTCCGTGTGTGTTTTTGAAGTTATCATAAGAAACCATTTCTGGAAAACCTGGCACCATGTTAGAAAAATCAGATCATAGTTTAATGTGTCGTGTTATTGAATGGTTGATCATTCCGTTTTTAATCTCAAGTGAATAATTTCTTTGGTACGTGCTTCCGTATTACCAGTTGAGTATATAGTGACTAATTGCAAATCAGATCCTTGATATATTTTAAAATTTGTGAATTTTTACTTTTGAGGAAAGCATATAAAACATTACTCGAATATGAAAAACGGATTCACTAAACGAGATTACCATAATCTATTGCTGTTGCAAACAGAAACCTTAAAAAAAAAGAATATACCTCACAGAAGAAAAAAAAAAAAGAATATAATTACTCTCTCCAAAGCTCGTAAGAAAAGGATTGCCCATGTCACGTAGAGTGTGTTGCGTGTGTGCATTTCTTTGTAATAAAAAATTAAGGAAAAATTCTATACAATATCCTAAACTTTGCTCAAAAGTATGTTTACACCGTTTTATCTAGAACTCTGAACTTTTCAATCCTGTTCGTTTAACACTCTAAACTGGTTTTGTAGGGGAAAATTCCATATAACACACTGAACTTTGCTCAACGTCCATCCGACACCCCAAACATTGAAACCGGTTATCTAGCATCCCGATCTGTCTAATCCCGTTGGTTTAACACCCCGAAATCGGTTAAAAGTTTAGGATGTTAAACGAACGGGATTGAAAAATTCGAAATGCTAGATAACCAGTTTCAAAATTTGGGGTGTTAGACGGAGTTTTGAGAAAAGTTTAGACTATTATATATACATTTTCCCCCTATAAAATCAGCAGAGTTAAACGAACATGATTGAAAAGTTTGGAGTGTTAGATAATTGATTTCAAAGTTTAGAATGTTAAACAGACTTTTGAACAAAGTTCATAGCGTTATATTGGTTTTTTCTTAAAAAAAATATTGACCTAGCCTAGAACCACATGATTTTAAGTTTTTAACTAAAGTTAGCTTCACAAAGTTACCAAACGCACTTTTGACGCTACCATGCTGGCTGATTAATATTATAATATAGATGGGATCTATTCAGATATGGGAAAATGATTATTTGCACTCCTGTTTAGGCTTTGTTTGGGTAGGCATATAAATGGGCTGAGATTTTGGCTTATCCAAACAAAAAGATTTATTAGTTCTCTCTAGGATTCCCCTAGTTAACCTCTGAAGCCAGCAACTCATGGACTATATTGATGGCTCAATCGCTGTGCCTGACATGACGATCACAAAGACCACCGCTCGGCGCTGCCCATGTTCCAAATCCATCGTATAATCTATGGCTGCAACAAGATCAGATGGTCCCAAGTACACTTCTTTTATCTGTCTCGTGAAGTTTTGCCTCAAGTTCTTTTTCTATCTACGGCTCATGATGTATGGATCGCTTTAGAAAAAATGTTTTCTTCTCAATGCAGAGCTAGGATAATGCAAGTTGGAATGCAATTAACTGTAAAACAATAAAAGGAGATAGGTAACACCACACCCAAATAAGGAGGTGTCTGGTATGTATAAATAGCCAAGACAGGTTGAATACCCTAGCGCACGCGCGCGCAGCAGAAAGAGGTAGCGGAAAGCGTGATCAGACTGGTCCTCCGATACCATGTAAAACAATAGAAGGAGATAGGTAACACCACACCCAAATCAGGAGGTGTCTGGTATGTATAAATAGCCAAGACAGGTTGAATACAAGGCAGGTACAACAGCCCTCAATTAGAGGAGCTAAACTAGGCATGTACAGATATATTTCTAATATTAACCACCATACAAAAGAAGGTTCTTTGTGTTGCAGCCTATTTTAACAAGGTGAAGGTCCTTGCAGTTAACCTTGTAGCCGCAGGACAACCTCTACGAGTAGAGGAGACTATTTCCTACATGCTAGCTAGATTGGACTCAGATTATAACTTGTTTGTTACATCTGTGATAACCCAGGATGAACCAATGGGTCTAAATGATTTGTATGCACGAGCTCTTTTACAGTGGATTAAAATCAATATAAGCCGTCCATTCCTTTGAATCTAATGGTTGAAATCAATTAAGATCTAGTTATACTACCACCTGTAGTATCGGTAGTAAAATTGAAAAAGGGGTAAAAGGGTAAAAAATTCCGTCATACTATCTGTTCTTTACGGTAAAACACGTCCTGTGATCCCGATGAATGACGGATGAATGAATAAGAAGTCTTTGAAGATCACCAGGTATTCGGTGAATCCAAAACTGTAAACGAATTAGAAAAAATCTAAAATACCCTTGATGAATGGATAGAAAAAGTCTAAATATCCTTGAGAATGAATGGTTAGATTTGATTCCTACTACCACTACTTACTACCTATGTTATCCACTGTAAAATTTCTCTTGTATGCACATCTCCTTAGCTATGAGATGTGACAGGAGCAACACAATTCTGTGTTGCGGTCATGACAGGCAAAGTCCACAACATGGACAATACTTTGGACAAGGCAATGAAGGAAATATGACTGGGAATTCTACTGGAAATAGACCTGCATGTCAGATCTGTGACAAAATGGGGCATGTAGCATTCAAATGCTACCACCGTTCTGATCATTCCTACCAATCTCAAGACAACAGAGTTGTTGCAGCTGCGACAATACTTCTTACAACGTTGACACCAATTGGTTTGCAAATACCGATGCCACTGATCACATTACTGGTGATCTTGACAAGCTAAACATGAAGAAGTATACTGGCACCGATCAAGTGCACAATGCAAATGGTGCAGGTATAGCAATTTCGCATATTGGTCACTCTCTGCTCAATGCTGGTACACACTGTTTACATCTGAATAATATTCTTCATGTACCTTCCACAAATCGAAATTTGATGTATGTCCAACGTTTTACTTCAGACAATAGGGTGTTCCTTGAATTCCATCCTAACTTCTTCCTTGTCAAGGATCATATTCCCATGAACCATCCAAGCATGTCTTCCATAGTGCCAAGTTGACATCTGCAGAATGGCACCATTGTCTTGGACACCCCTCTTTTTCAGTCGTTCAACATGTTCTTCGAAATTATCATCTACCATATTCTAGTACTCTTAATAACTATGTGTGTGATGCCTGTTGTCGGCGTTTCGAGCGCCGGCAAGTAAATTTGTAAGTCTAAGGGCTGCGCTCCTCGCCCCGAATGGTTAGACCTCGAGTCCAAGATGTATACCGTTCGGGCCAAGGTCCCTACCCCGCTTCAGGCGTTGGTGTTGTATTCATCAAAAGTGCGGATGATCGCACCGAGTTTTTTTACAAGCGAGAGGTGGAGCCTCAACACTAGAATGATCTAAACTTAGCTCTCGTAAGGAGAAGAAAAAGAAGAAGAGGAAGAAGAGGAAAAGCTCTCTTGTAGCTCTTACTCACGCCTCATAGGAGGTTCCCGCCTTTTATTCAAGACGGGGGCGTGTTACATCGAGAATTGGCGGCGCCAGCGAGCTACTTAGGGCTTCGCCTTGCCCCGCCGTCGCCAATCGCTCGCCGATCGGTCGCTTGTTCGCTGACCGTCGCCGCCGAGCCTGCGCTGGTCGGTGGTCTAGCCGGTCGAGCGGTTAGGTAATCCTCCGAAGTGGCGAGCCGCTCTCGTGATCCATGTGGGTGCCGACGTAGTCGCGTGTGACGCTGGAGTTGCCTCGAGAGAGCGTGTCCTTGCACCGTGGTGGTCGGGTCGATGGGGACAGAGACGGGCTTCAGCAGCCTATCAAACCGTTTTGGGAAGGGACCACCGCCTCGCCGCCACTTCAATGACCGTCGTGGGGCACGTGGCCTTAGGTTGACACGGACTCGGCGCGCGCACGCGCCCGGCGGGATTATCATGGTTCGGTCGAGCCGGGATCCCGCCCCGCCGCGGGGCCGGAACCTCGCTGAAGTCGGAGTCGCGGATCCCGCCCCGCCGCGGGGCCGGAACCCCGCTGAAGTCGGAGTCGGGGATCCTGCCCCGCCGCGGGGTCGGAACCCCGCCGAAGTCTGAGTCGGGACCGGCCGGAATGGTCTCCCGAATGGTCTCAGAGGCATTTGGGTAGCGGTGCCGGACGGCTCGCTTAGGCCGGGCCGATTCGAGGCCGCCGCTTGCCGCCTCGGGCTTTGTTTGTTGCAATTGGGCCGCTGGTGCACCTCGCTTTATGAGTATTCGCCAAGAGTCTCAACCTCCAATCGAAGTTCGCAGACTCGGCTGGGGTTGAGCTTGATCGATCCGCTCAACTAGGTGGGCCAACGGGCTTACCGCTTTTGCCGGGCGTGTTCTCAACGCATCCGACGCCCGCCCGGATTACGCTCTCGAGGTATGCGAACCGCCGAGCCTCTTAATTGCTTCGCTAGCGCGCGCGCACGGCTAGGTGTGTTTTTGCTCGCTCGCCTTCTTGACCGCTCGTTCCGGTGGTGGGCGCTTCGCTTTCTCGCTACGCAGATTTATTCCCGAGTCGCTTGATCTTCCTTCAATGGGTATATAAGGGCGCCACGGGTTGCTCGAGCGCGATTCTTAGATGAGAATCCTTTCCTTCTTGAAATGTGTTCAAGACACCCTTTAGTCTTCGGGCCGTGATGACATCGTGGTGGAAGAGGAAGACCTTTGAACGAAGTTTTGGGTTGAGTATGATCAGCGATAGCCGAACTCCCAAAGAGAGAAGAAGTAGCTCGCGACGTTGTCGCCGCTGACGCGCTACTTCAGCAAATCCCGAGGCTTGAGTGGCAAGGGGCCCTCCTAGAGGCAATGGCGCGAGGGCCGATTGCAGAGGCGCGGCCGCTGCCGATGTCGCCGAATCCAGCAGCAATGCAGATGCCATTCCGCGGCCGTGGTTTCACTTTGACGACCGGGCAAGGGCCTACCAAAGAAGTCATCTCCAACGACTCAGTCCACCGACCCTTGTCCGTCCCCGCGGCCGTGCAAGGGCCTACCGTCGGCGTTGTCGTAGGGAGTTTTAGGAGTCCGTGTAGATAGAGAGTCTTGCGTGTGCCTCATGTAAAGTGGTGTAAAGTTTTGAGCTCGCCGCTTTTTAATGAAATCCTTTTTTCTCTCTATGAATGACTTCATGAAGGAGTTAGCTTTGCTTGTTCGCTTTGATCACCGGCGCTAGAAAGTTCGCGATCGGTTTCCGAGTGGTCTGACGTGCGAACTCGCGGTTTGTTCCTCAAGAAATCTTCCTTTGCGCTGCTTTCGGCCCAGAGCTAGTCGGTGCCTTGGTCGGCAAGGATGAGCGGATGCCTTCGAAGTTTTAGTGCCCGAGTGCCTTGGTCGGCAAGGACGACCGGATGCCTCCGCGAGGTTCCGTGTCCGAGTGCTCGCTTAACGTCAGAGCCGAACGCCGCTTGGTCGGCAAGGACGACCGGATGCCTCCGCGAGGTTCCGGTGTCCGAGTGCCTTGGTCGGCAAGGACGACCGGATGCCTCCGCGAGGTTCCGGAGTCCGAGTGCCTTGGTCGGCAAGGACGACCGGATGCCTCCGCGAGGTTCCGTGTCCGAGTGCCTTGGTCGGCAAGGACGCACGGATGCCTCCGCGAGGTTCCGGTGTCCGAGTGCCTTGGTCGGCAAGGACGCACGGATGCCTCCGCGAGGTTCCGGTGTCCGAGTGCCTTGGTCGGCAAGGACGACCGATGCCTCCGCGAGGTTCCGCTGTCCGAGTGCCTTGGTCGGCAAGGACGACCGGATGCCTCCGCGAGGTTCCGGTGTCCGAGTGCCTTGGTCGGCAAGGACGACCGGATGCCTCCGCGAGGTTCCGTGTCCGAGTGCTCGCTTAACGTCAGAGCCGGACGCCGCTTTAGTCGGCAAGGACGACCGGATGCCTCCGCGAGGTTCCGGTGTCCGAGTGCCTTGGTCGGCAGGACGACCGGATGCCTCCGCGAGGTTCCGTGTCCGAGTGCTCGCTTAACGTCGAAGCTAGACGCCGCTTTAGTCGGCAAGGACGACCGGATGCCTCCGCGAGGTTCCGGGGTCCGAGTGCCTTGGTCGGCAAGGACGACCGGATGCCCCCGCGAGGTTCCGGTGTCCGAGTGCTCGCTTAACGCCGTAGCTAGACGCCGCTTAGTCGGCAAGGACGACCGGATGCCTCCGCGAGGTTCCGGTGTCCGAGTGCCTTGGTCGGCAGCGACGACCGGATGCCTCCGCGAGGTTCCGTGTCCGAGTGCTCGCTTAACGTCGAGCTAGACGCCGCCTTAGTCGGCAAGGACGACCGATGCCTCCGCAAGGTTCCGGCGTCCGAGTGCCTTGGTCGGCAAGGACGACCGGATGCCCCGCGAGATTCCGGTGTCCGAAAGTGCTCGCTTAACGCCGAGCCGGACGCCGCTTAGTCGGCAAGGACGACCGGATGCCTCCGCGAGGTTCCGATGTCCGAGTGCCTTGGTCGGCAAGGACGCACCGGATGCCTCCGCGAGGTTCCGTGTCCGAGTGCTCGCTTAACGTCGTAGCTAGACGCCGCTTTAGTCGGCAAGGACGACCGGATGCCTCCGCGAGGTTCCGATGTCCGAGTGCCTTGGTCGGCAAGGACGCACCGGATGCCCCGCGAGGTTCCGTGTCCGAGTGCTCGCTTAACGTCAGAGCTAGACGCCGCTTTAGTCGGCAAGGACGACCGGATGCCTCCGCGAGGTTCCGGTGTCCGAGTGCCTTGGTCGGCAAGGACGACCGGATGCCTCCGCGAGGTTCCGTGTCCGAGTGCTCGCTTAACGCCGTAGCCGGACGCGGGTATCCATCCCGAGTCCCCGTCCGCGAGGGAAGTCGCGAGAGGAGTAGCCGCCGCCTATCCTACAAGTTTACCCCATCCGCAGTGTGGGACTGGAGGGGGTGAGCGACGCGCTTACTCGCGCTGGTTTGAACGCCGTGCTCTTGAGCTAGTAACTGTAGTCCGAGTGGGTCCCGGAAGTCCCGCCAAGGGGGACCTTCCGAGCTGACGGTCCCAGCAGTAGGGTGTCCTAGCCTCGCCGTGGGCGACCCATAAGAAACCTTTCTTTACTCAATCTCAGATGGACCCGGGTCGCCACCACCCAGAGCACACCGGCCGCCGCCATCGATGAGCTCCCGGAGAGTGTGAAGTATGGTCTCTGACGCGAGTAGAGGTGGATCGGTCGCCACCGACCCAACCGGGACCCACCGTGGCTCACTCGCACTTGCCCTCGCTGTTTCACTGGGCGCCCTACGCCCATCCGGTGGTTAGGCCTTTGAACCCACACCTTTTCACTGGCCGCGCAAGCCACAAAGCTTTTTGCCATCTTGGGACCGCAATGCCCATCGGCCTTTCAGCGCCCGAACAACCGCCCCGCCAAAAGGCGAGACCAAGAGGTAACGGACACGCTGCTCGGGCGGCGCTTTATGACTCGCAACCCGACGCGACAGATTAAATGCGAGTGGAATTGGAAATCGGAGTTACCAGTGCCGCGCGATGACGAGGGCGACGCGACGATTCGCTCGAGGAGGCGTCCGCTCGGCCGGCGCCCGCCGCCTCCTATAAGTACGTTGTTGGGGTGCCTCGTAGCCACGCCGCCTTCTTCGCCTCCCGCCCCTAAAGCAAGAAAACGCCAGAGAGCCGAGAAGGAAACCTCACTCTCTTCTTCTCACCTTCCGCCGCTTCCCGCGAAGATGTCGGGACGGAGTGCTCGCGACAGAGAGTCGCGCGCCGCCTAGTGAAGAAGGGCTTCTCCCGCGCAGGCACCTCTGGCCGAGAGTGCCGACCGGGCCGTATCCCGCCGCCGCAGAGCGACGAGGTTGTGGTCCCCGCTGCTTTTTTGAGCGCTGCCGCCGCCGCTCCACCCTTTCGTCCAGGGCTTTTTTCCATTACAAGGTGGAGGTGCACCACCTCAACCCTAACGGGTCCTTCACATCGCCATTTTCATTACCCCGTGCGAGGCCTTCTTAGGGATTGAGCCGCATTGGGCGCTGTGGCGCACTTCTTCCAAAGCGAGGCTTTGGAAAGACAGCCGCTCGACGCGACGGCGCCCATGGGCGCCTCGCCTCCAGCTTCGAACGGCCGAGCTCCGAGTACCGGACATCAAGCCGCCGCCCTCTAACAAGGGATGGCGCCCGAATGGATCTATGTCCGAACGCTGAAAACAGCGCCCAAAGCTTTTCCGCGCAGCCCCCGTCGCAGCGGAGCAATGGACCTGGGCGCCGAGAAGAGGGAGAAGAACAAGGTGGCCCCGATCGTGGAGGAGATCGTGGCTCGAGGAAACGGGCCGACCGGGATGTTGTCGCACGCCTTCATGAGGATGCGCAGCCGCCGCGCAGCCGCACCCCATGTTCCAAGATGAGGGGCCATCCGACCGGGCAAGGATGGAGGTGGCCGAGTTGGCCGCGTCCCGAGGTGGAGGCCCGGTGGCGGCAAGCATCGGAGGAAGCGCCACGGTGGCGCGCGCGCCACCTGTGGCCTTTCTCGTTGGCCATCCCCAACCGTGAGTTTGTGGATTTTTCTTTCGCTTCTTTCTTCTTCGCTCTAGCGCCCGACCGACGGCTGCTTTTGTATCCTCTAGGGGCTCGCAGGCATGTCCTCCCGCACCGCCCCGGGAGAAAGAAGCGAGGGCGCCTCTCGCGAAGACCGCCGAGGCCGATTCCCGCAAAGGCGTAAGGAGGAGAGGAGGAAGAAGAAGCGAAGGAGCGCGCGGCAAGGCACGCACGCGACGAGGACGACGAGTCCACCGCGTGGGGACGACTTCACCGAGCAGTGGGGAGCTTCCCGACCATACACAGATTCCTTCCCGACCCTCCGGTGAGTGGTGGCTCGAGAGTTGGCCCGACAGCAGCCCCGCGCCGCGCGTCCTCAGCGGGGGCGACATCAAGCGCCGCAGCTTGTCGACGCTACTCGACCGGGTGGTAGCTTCGAGGAAGCGCCACCGACCGCCTTTGGTGGGGCCGACGAAGAGCGCGCTGCAGCCGCGACTCGCCTCCGCCAGAAGTATTTCTTCCTTCGCTGAACATTTTTGTAGCAAAGCCGCCGGGCGATTTTTAAATATCGTGGACGTGCAGCGCTTACACGAAGCGGATTTGGCGCGGCCGCAGCCCACTTCTCAAGTGGCGGTCACGGCGGCTCGGTGGTACCGATCGTCGGCGCTTATGGAGCACGCGATCAGGACGCGCCTCCTTTGAGGAGGAGAGATCGAGGCCGCGAAGAGCTCCCGCCGCCTCGCCGACGCCACGGCCGACGCGAGGGTCTTCCCGAGGAGGGGACGACGACGCCGCCGCCATTGCGCCACCGGCGGGCGCTGGCGAAGAGGTGGAGCGATCGCCGACCCACGGCGCGGTGCCGGCCGAGATAGTGCCGCCGGAGGGTTCGGCAGATAGGCCGGGCGCCACGGCCGGGCGGCTCCGATGCCGAGGCGCCCGACCGCCTCTGGGGCTCCCGAGGCCGACTTCATCGCCTCGCCATGGCGCTTAGTCGGGCGCCGCTTCCTCCGAGCGCATGTGCGGGTCTCGCCGCCGGATGGAGCCCGTGGCCGGATCCATGGACCCGGCCGAGGAGCGAGAGGGGCGCTTTCTACAGGCGCCACGGCTATGAGGAGGAGATAGGGTCGATCCATAAGGGTCCGACCTTAGCCTTAGAGTCTTCAAACAGGCGCCGAGGTGATGGCCTGGGATTCAACCCGTAAGTTTGGTAAGTCGAGCGAAGGAGTCGACTTTGTAACTCTCGATATGCTTCGCCAGATTTGACGAAATGTCTGTGTTAGGCAAGATTTGCGGGTCTGCTCGAAGGCCAGTCGCTCCTTCGCCGCCGGATGCTCGGGCGGCGCCGCAGTGGAAGAAAGTGGTCGGTCGCGCTTGAGTTTCGCCTTGCCCAAGAGGCTTTGAACATTGGGCGACGGAGGCGAAAGAACTCCGCTTAGGTCGAGGAGGCCTCAAAGGCCCTTTACGACGAGCGCTGGGGCCGAGGCCTTGAGGGCAAGGGTGGTGGAGCTTGAATCCTCCCGCGAGGTCACCGAGGCCAAGGACGCCGCCACCACCGCCGAGGGGTGGCATAGCGTAGCGACCCATCTCGCGGCCGGAGCGGATCGTGCCCGAGGACGCCGAACAAGCCTCGGCCCGAGCAGAGACTGCTCAAGGAGCCGGCTTCCTTGAGGACGCCCTACGAGAGTCTAAGAGGGAAGTCGGCACTGATCGACTCGCGATCGTAAGTATCTCAACTCCTCCATTGATTTCTTTGGTTGGGGTAACCCGCAGAGGAGACTCATCCGAGACTCAAAACTCGCAGAGGTGCAGAAAACCGAGCGCCGCCATGGAGGCTCTGGACGCGGCGGCGAGACCGCGACGCGGCGATCGCGCTGTGGACGAGGCTCGCGCGCCGAGGGTCTCCGAGGATGGTAGGGCCGAGATGGGCGCCGAATCGAAGCTCTTCTGAGGGCCGGCCAGAGGTTCGCGCCAAGTCTTGGGCACAGGGGCAGCCCGAGCGACTTGCCCTCGCTACCGCCCGAAAGCCGGGCTTGTGGAGGCGGCCGTGATTGCGGGCGCAAAGATCGAGCTTGGCGCGCGACCGGTCAACACCGCCTCGCACTATGACGGATCGACCTCGCAGCAGGAGTAGCGGCATCGCCGAACCGGACCGACGACGAGGTCGGCTGTGTTCGAGCCTGTGTCGAGCCGCATGCTCGAGATCGCCACCACGCCCCGCCCGAGGTCGCCTAAGATGCCGTGTCCTCCTCCTCCGCGCTTGGCCGCCACCGTGAAGAAGAGGAAGAAAGAAGTTAGCCCCCTTTTTTTTTTTTTCTTGCAAAGACTGCTGTGTAAACGATCGTAAGTAATTGTAAGCTCCGCTTGCCTCTTTGCTCTCCTTTACGCTTGGGTTTGACCGACCATAGCCTCAAGGACCACGGGTCGCTTATGCGAGGTCGGGTCAATTTGAGAGGGCCAAGAGGATAGGAGTCTTGTTTATGCGGTAGTTACGCGCACTCATGGGGTTCGGAGTGTTCCCGATCGGCCAAGGGTTTTTCCACTCGCACTTCCTTCTTCCGCAAAGTGCTACTTAGCAACCATAGCCGGGCGAGGCCGAGCGCCGGTCGAGAGGGTTACCGCCGATAGACTCGGACTAGTCGGGTCACCGACCCACATGAGTACGTGAGTTAGCCGAGTTCGTGGGGAAGATTGTTCCAATCGACTGTAAGGTCATCCCACTCAGTGCTTCCTTCTTCCGCGAGTGCTACCGGGCAACCATAGCCACCGGGCGAGGCCGTAGCACTCGTCGAGAGGGTTACCGCCGATAGACCTCGTGGTCGGCCGGGTCACCGACCGCACGCACACCATCCGAGCGCTCGAACGGGCGCCACGGGCAGCCCCGAGTCGCCACGCGGCACTGTGTGCTCTGGCTGGGAGAAAGGTAAAGACTTATACCAGAAAAAGAAAAGAGCTTAGGATAGAATCGCTTTAACTTTTCAATGTTCCGCATTAGGAGGATGCGACCATCGCGCCCTTGAGTCGAAGGTGCCAGTGCCCGAGAACTTCCACGACGGTGAAAGGACCTCCTGTGGGGCGCCACCAGCTTATCTTTGGTTGTCCGACCCGACGCAGAACCAAGTCGCCACATACCAAGGATCGCCCTCGAACTTGGCGGCCGTGGTAGCGCGCAGGCTTGTTGATATCCGCCGACCGCAGATCGCCACGCCGCGCGCCGCCGAGCCGGGTCGATGGCGCCTTGTTGCAGGCGAGCCCCGAGCCTCATCAAGGCTTGCAATCTCGGGAGCCGATTCCGTGTCAAGGCAAATGGCTTCAGCCACAACACCATAAAGAAGGGTGTGAACCCGGCCGCCGGGGTCGGCGTGGTCCGCAGACTCAGAGGATCTGAGGGTCGCTCGGCTACCCAAATACCGCGAAATGCTTGAGCGATCAAGATCCGCGCTTGAGTCCTGAAGGATCATGCCGTTAGTGCGCCGACCGCCGTTAGTCCGCGGATGGGCTATCGCCCCAATCGACACGGATGTTGAAGTCGCCACGTAACTCGAGAAATTCCTTCCCGTGAACTGTGTTCCGTTGTCGGTGATGATGGAGTTTGGGACTCAAACCTAAAAACGATGTCGCGAAGAAGATGGCCGCTTGTACCGACGCGACGCCACGATCGGCTTGGCCTCTATCCACTTGGTGAACTTATCTACCGCGACGAGCAGTGGGTGAAGCCCCGGCGCTTCCTCGAAGGTCCGACCAAATCGAGTCCCCGCACGCAAAAGGCCACGGATGGGATCGCTCAGAAGCTTGGCCGGGCAGATGCGTCACGAGCAAAGAATCGCATCCTTCGCAGTGCGTACGATATGCTCGCGGCCCGACACGCAGCGGTTGGCCAAGAGAAACCTTGTCGAAAGGCCTTTCCCACAAGAGATCGGGTGTGCGTGGTGACCGCAGACTACCGTGTATGTCGCCCAAAGAATTGCTTTCCTTGGTCGGTCAAGATACATTTTTGGAGGACCCCGAGGGACTCTTTGTAGAGGTCCGCCGATCAGACGAAAGATTTTGCTCACGGGCGAGGCGCGGCCCTGGCCGGTCGGGGAAGTGACCCGTCCACAAACGGTCGATGTAGGCCTCCTCCGCCGGACTCAAGCGCTAGCACACCGCGGCAGATCCGCCAAGTCTACGCCGACCGCTGGCTTGGCCGGGTGACCGTGGCCGATTGGTCGGTGGCCGCCACCGCCGAGTCCACCGACAAGGCCGCAGGAGGTCGGAGACGAAGATCCCGAGCGACAGCTCTCACCGAGGCAAGATTGGCCAGTGATCGCCTCGCCATTGTAGCGCCGGAGCTATGGTGAAGCTCAAACCCTTGAACCGCTTCCTCGAGCCGGGCGCATTTCTCGACAAGACGCGCCATGCGGGCGCCTCGAGGCTCCGCAGCCTTCATGACTTGGTCGACGACAAGCTTGGAGTCCCCGTGGACGAGCCGGCGGCACCGAGGTCGGCAATG
The DNA here is from genome assembly GCA_036346275.1 of Otatea glauca. Lineage (NCBI taxonomy): Eukaryota > Viridiplantae > Streptophyta > Magnoliopsida > Poales > Poaceae > Otatea > Otatea glauca. Next base: position 37,089,746 of record CM070717.1, read on the forward strand.
ATCCGAGACCGCTGACGAGCCTCGTGACTCGGAATGTTGTTGGTCGCGCCAAGAGCAACCTAATGGCGACAGCTCTCTCTCGAGCGGGGAGATGATGATTTACTCCGCGCCGCGCCATTCTTGGTGTAAGACCCGCCAAGTACATTGTCCAAGACGGGTCTTCGACCACCGTGGTGCTCGGCTTGTCCACTCGGCGACGGTCGCCCAGCTCGCGATTTGATCGCCGTCCGAGGACGATATTATGCCATGGCCGCTAAGCTCGAGCGCCCATTTGGCTATCCTTCCCGAGGCATCGCGATTGTGGATGATCTCACCTAGTGGGGACGTGGTCACCACAAAGGATGGCGTGGTCGATCGGCGTAGTGAACGAAGTTCCTCTTTGCGATGAGCACCGCGAGAGTAACTTCGCGACTGCGGGTACCGAGTCTTGACTCGAAAGTACTCACCGATGAAGTAGACCGGCGCTGTACCTTGAGCTCACGGCTTCTTCCGCCGCTTCCACCACGAGGGCCGCTACCGACGACTTGGGTAGTGGCAATGATGTAGAGGAGCAGCGTTCACCCGTGCCGGGCGATCAGATCGAGGCGAGGACAGAAGGCCTTCTGCGGGTGAGGGCCTCCGAGCCTCGTGTGTCCAATCAAGCGGTCGGATTTCTGAGCACCAGAGCGGCATTCGCGTCACGAGGCGAGACACGAACGCTCAAAGCCGCCAGCACCCGGCCACCGACCCTTTGAGGTTGCCGACCGGGCCCATCCTTGCGACGCCGAGATCTTCTCCGACACCTCGATGCCTCGCCGAGACGATGAAGCCTAAGAGCTTTCCTTTGGGGACCCCAAGACGCACTTCTCCGGTTGAGCTTTATGCGAAACGCCAAGGTTCGCGAAAGTCTCTTCTAGGTCGGCGATAAGGTCGCCACCTTCCCGGTCTTTACGACAATATCGCCGACATACGCCAACGCTGCGCCGATCCGGTCATTGAAGCACGCTTGCATACATCGCTGGTATGTAGCGCCCGCTCTTCAGCCGAAGGGCATTGTGACATAGCGTAACGAGCCGAACGGAGTGATGAAGGAAGTCGCGAAATGGTCGGACTCCTTTAGCGCAACTGTGGTAGCCCGAGTAGGCATCCGAAGGAAAGAGACTCGCACCCACCGTGGAGTCGATGACTTGGTCGATGCGAGGTAAGGAATGGGTCCTGGGACATGCTTTGTTGAGACTCGTATAGTCAACACACATTCTCCATTGCCCGCTCTTCTTTTTACAAGTACAGGTTGGCTAGCCACCGTGGTGACGCACCTCTTTACAAACCCCGCCGCCAAGAGTTTGGCGATCTCCTCCTATAACCCCGCGCTTTCCTCGTTGAAGCGGCGCAGCGCTGGGCGACCGCTTTGAGCCCGGCCTGACGCCAAGGAGTGCTCGGCGACCTCCTTTGAATGCCCGCATGTCGGAGGACCTCCATGCGAAGACATCTTTGTTAGTGCGAGGAAGTCGACGAGCGCTTCCTATTTGGCGGGAGCGTGGTTCGACCAAGACGGTCTTGGTCGGATCACGTGGATCGACCGTGACCTCCTTCGTGTCCTCTGCGGATTTGAAGGATCCCGCCGATTTGTCGGATTCAGGACGACTCGCGCTTCCTCCCGAGCTTGTTGAGTTCCGCAGAGGCAACGATCGCCGAGGCGAGCTCGCACCGCCGCGGCGCAGCTGAAGGCAGCCGAAAGACGATGCCGCGGAATGACTCCACGCGTCCGCATCTTCACTTGAGGTAGGCGAGCCGGGATCGCCATGAACTTGGCGAGCATGGCCTCCCAGATGGCGTGGTAGGCGCCGGAAATCCACGACCAAGGTGAGGGTCTCGCGGCGAAGTTTCCGGCCTCGAAGGTGACGGCGCGTGTCGACCGCCGAGCGGACGGGCTTGTCGCCCGGATGACGCCATGGAAAGGTGCCTTGCTTGGCCGAGGCTTGAGCGCGGACCCCATAGCGCCGAACGCCTCAACGAGGATGTTAAGGCCGCCGCTTCGCCCATCGCGACCTTCGTGAGGCGCCGTTCGACGACGGGTCGACCACCGGGCGGGTACCTCCCTACCGTGGACGCGATCGGGTGATCGGTTCGATCAAAGGTGATCGGAACTCCACCACCGAAGATATTGGGGACGCCGCGACGACGGTGTGGACTCGCGCAGAGCGAGCTTGAGCCGACGCTTGTCGGCCAGAGTGCCGGCCTCCGAAGATCATGAGGCACCCGCCGGGCTCGGGAACTCGCTGTCGCTTTCTTCTCCGCTGCTCACGGGCCGCGGCGGCTTCTTTCCTTTGCTTCGCGCGTGGTGGGGACGCTTAGAAAGATAGCGCCAGACTTCGCAGCCCCGCATTTGTGCTTGACGGAGAACCCATGGTTCGCATGGGCCGCCCATCAATTTCTCGGCGGTCGGGCGCGACGGCGGCCGCTACCGCCGCTAAGGCGTATGATCGACCGTGGCGACCACTTGGGTCTCACGGACCGCTTCCCGCGCCGCCCGCTTGTCGGCGGCCAAGGAGACCCGCTTGACGCCGGCCTCGCTGGGCCTTTCCTCCTTCAAAATAGCCCCTACGGCCTCGCCGCCGGAAGCGGTTGGTGGCGGCGTCGAGGAGCTCCTGGTGGTCCCGGCTTGAGGCACCCACCTTGTGCACCAAGGCCTTGCAGAGGTGTCAGATGAAGGCTCCCACGACATCGGGCGCCGAGATGTCGGGAGCTCACAGATCGGGCGGAAAACCTCCGATGTAGTCCCGAGAGTCTCCCTGCCGCCGCTGCAGCCTTTCAGTCCCAGGAGTTACCAGTGGCGCTTATAAGTGCCCGAAGTTACCGACGAAGAGATTCTTCAAGTCACCCGCCTCGACGCTTTTGAGGCGTACTGAGCCGTGCTCGAGCCGAGTCCGCGAGGTAGATGGGGAGGTACCGATGATGAAGAGATCATCTGTCGCTTCCCACCGACACGCGAGCCGGATCTTCGAGCCGACACCGGGTTGGTGGCCCCGTACTTGGCAATGTTGGTAGGCGCCGAACCGGGCGGGAAATCTACCGCGGATCCTTTGGCAAAAGCCCGTGGTCCGACCATCGTGGCTCGGCCGCGTAGTGGCGCCACCATCCGCAACACGTGAGTGGGCGCGCCCTCCGCCATCTTTCTTCGCGCCGAGGGTGGCGCGATGTCGAGGCATTACCGAGGCGCCGCGCACCGGGTGCGTGAGGCCCGGGTGGTTCATGGCGGGCGCGGTCTTGCCGCACCACCCGGCCCGCGGCAGCAGACGGGCCCGCGGGCGGAAGTAGCGCCGGTGGTAGGAGCCGAGGCTCAGATAGCCGTGACGGCCACAGGCTCCACCAAACCCAAGGTTCTCGTAGGTAGCTCGCCTCCGGTTTGCGGGCTCCTAAGGCCTCTGAGCAAGATTGCGCCGCAGCCCACGCTTTGGCTTGCGTGAGGGAAAACTGGGGCGCCGGATTCGCCTCAACTTGTGGTGCTTTGGCGCGCTACCGCGCTGCCGCCAAAGACTTGCGCTGGCTCGGCTCGCCCCGCCTGTGTTGGCTCGAGCGGCCGAGCTCACCTTTCGCCTCCAGCCTCCTCCCGCTGAGCTCGGAGCCACGCGAGCTCGAAGGCTGCTCAAGGCCACTACCGGTATTCCTCCCGTGCCTCAGCGCGGGACGGGATCGCCAGAGCCGCGGTGGCTACGGCCAATCGGCCGTGGCCCGCCACGCTGTACTTCGCGAGAGTGCCGCCATGCGGGGGATACTCCGCGTCGAGCTGGAGCCGTGGCCGGAAGAGTCTTCCAAAGAACTCGTGGACTGAGGTTGGCATGTAGCCACCATAGCTACAAGTCGTGAGCAGCGGAGGTGACGGATCTCCGCGCAGTTCCGAGGGGCTTTCGCCAGCGAGGTATAGGCTCGTGTTCCGGCTGGGATTCGCGGGGCGCCCAAGCCGAGTGGGACGGTTGCTTGAGATGGTGTCCGTGCTCTCGCAGCGCCGCCCCGGCGGCAGCTGGGATGAGCGTGAGTTTCCTCCGAGGTGACGGTGAAGCCGAGGGAGCCGGGCGATCCGCTCCCGAACACACCATGCCGCCGCTGGAGAAGAATGCCATCAAGGAGACGAATGGGAATCCGAGATGCCGCCAAGACGCTGGCCCCTACCTGGCGCTGCCAACCGCCGGGCGCTCGAGCGCGGCAAGTAAATTTGTAAGTCTAAGGGGCCGCGCGCTCGCGCCCTCGAATGGTTAGACCTCGAGTCCAAGATGTATACCGTTCGGCCAAGGTCCCTACCCAGCCAGGCGCTGGTGTTGTATTCATCAAAAGCGGATGATCGCACCGAAGTTTTTTTACAAGCGAGAGGTGGAGCCTCAACACTAGAATGATCTAAACTTAGCTCTCGTAAGGAGAAGAAAAAGAAGAAGAGGAAGAAGAGGAAAAGCTCTTGTAGCTCTTACTCACGCCTCATAGGAGGTTCCCGCCTCCTTTATTCAAGACGGCGGGCGTGTTACATCGAGAATTGGCGGCGCCAGCGAGCTACTTTAGGGGCTTCAGCTTGCCCCGCCGTCTGCAATCGCTCACCGATCGGTCGCTTGTTCGCCGACCGTCGCCGCCACGAGCCTATGCTGGTCGGTGGTTTAGCCGGTCGAGCGGTTAGGTAATCCTCCGAAGTGGCGAGCCGCTCGTGATCCATGTGGGTGCCGACGAGTCGCGTGACGCTGGAGTTGCCTCGAGAGAGCGGTCCTTGCACCGTGGGTGGCCGGGTCATGGGACAGAGACGGGCTTCAGCAGCCTATCAAACCGTTTTGGGAAGGGACCACCGCCTCGCCACTACTAATGACCGTCGTGGGGCACGTGGCCTTAGGTTGACACGGACTCGGCGCGCGACGCGCCCTCGCGGGATTATCATGGTTCGGCCGAGCCGGGATCCCGCCCCGCCGCGGGGTCGGAACCTCGCTGAAGTCGGAGTCGCGGATCCCGCCCCGCCGCGGGGTCTGAACCTCGCTGAAGTCGGAGTCGGGGATCCTGCCCCGCCGCGGGGTCGGGAACCCCGCCGAAGTCGGAGTCGGACCGGCCGGGAATGGTCTCCGAATGGTCTCAGAGGCATTTGGGTAGCAGGTGCCGGGACGGCCTGCTTAGGCCGGGCCGATTCGAGGCCGCCGCTTGCCGCTCCGACTTTGCTTGTTGCAATTGGGCCGCTGGTGCACCCTGCTTTATGAGTATTCACACCACAACAAGGCAAAATCCACCTTCCTTTTTCTTTATCAAGTAGTGTGTCTTTAGCACCTCTTGATCTCATCTTCACTTATGTATAGGGTCCTGCTCGAACATCTGTGAACAGAAATAAATATTATGTAAGCTTTATTAACAATTTTAGCAAATTCTCTTCGATATTCTCTTTGAAAAGCTAGGCAGATGTTATGAAAATGTTCATGTAGTTTCAATGTCTTGTAGAACGTCTTCTAAACAGAAGAATTGTGTGTGTGCAAGTGATGAGTATCAAAAGCTTAACAGTTATATGAAAACCGTTGGCATTTCTCATCAAGTTTCCTATCCTCATACCCATCAACAAAATAGAGCTGTAGAGCGAAAGCATCGCCACATTGTGGAGACGGGATTCACTCTTCTAGCACATGCTTCAGGGCCTGTTTGGGGGAGCTGTAGCTTTTTTAAAAAGCTGCTTTTTAGCTTTCTGGGCTGAAAAGCAGCTATATCTTTTTATAAGAGACCGTTTAACGAATAGCTAATTTTCCCCAGCAATAAACTGCAAAAGCAGGTCCAACCTAGCTTTCAGCTTTTGTTATATATATGGCTTCTAGCTTATGCCAAAAGACTTTTAAAAGTTGAGCTGTTTGGAGAGCTTACTGGCTTTTTGGAAGTTATTTGAGGAGTACAATGCTCTCATCATATACAAGACTTGGAAACTTATTCCACCATAGCCAGGAATGAATATCATTGACTGTAAATGGGTATTCAAACTCAAGACCAAGGCGGATGGTATTGTTGAGAGACACAAAGCTCGTTTAGTAGCTAAAGGCTTCAAACAACGTTATGGACTTACTATGAAGATACTTTTAGCCCTGTCGTGAAGCCGGCAACAATCAGACTTGGCATTGTTGTGTCACAACAGCGAAGTCTACAACAACTAGATGTGCAAAATGCATTTCTACATGGTTTGTTAGATGAAGTGTTTATGCGACAACCGTCGGGATATAAAAGTACACATCCACAATATCTCTGCAAGCTTGAAAAGACACTTTATGGGCTGAAGCAAGCACTCCGTATGTGGTATTCAAGACTAAGTTCCAAGATTCAAGAACTATGCTTCAAGGCATCAAGAACAGATACTTCTTTATTTATTTACAACCAAGGTGCAATTGTTATTTATATGTTAATATATGTTGATCACATAATAGTAACAAGTTCCTCTGCTCAAACCATTGATGGTCTAATGAAACAGCTGCACAAAGAATTTGCAATCAAGGATTTGGGGAATTGAGCTTTTTCCTTGGCATTGAAGTTACAAAGAAAATCTGATGGAATAGTATTAACTCAAAAGAAGTATATTGGAGAGTTATACTTCATCGAGCCAACATGCAGAATTCTAAACCTTTAACCGCACCAATGTCAACATCGGAGAAACTCTCCAAGTCAGATGGAGATGTACTCACTGTAACAGAAGCAACCCTGTGTCGAAGTATTGTCAGGACATTGCAATACTTGACTCTTACTAGACCAGACATAGCCTTTTCGGTACATAAGGTGTGTCAATGTATGCACTCACTAAAAACCATTCAATAGTCTGCGGTAAAAAGGGCTTTGAGATATCTCAAGTTCATTGAATCAATTGGACTCAAAATACATAAGTCAGCAACAATGCTACTGAGTGCATTTTCGGCTGCAGATTGGAGCTACAAATGATTATGCAATATTCCTTGGTGCCAACTTGCAGTCATGGAGCTCAAGAAAACAAGCCACTGTATCACATTCAATCATGGAATCGGAATACAAAGAACTTACCAATGCTACTACTGAACTGATATGGGTTCAGTCTCTACTCTGAGAATTAGATGTTTTTTAGTAGATGCTACCTATTCTATGGTGTGATAATCTTGGAGCTACACATCTCTCAGTAAATCCGGTGTTTCATGTTAAAACAAAACATATTGAAGTTGATTTTCACTTTGTCTGTGAAAGGGTAGCTCAAAAAAATTGTTGGAGATCAGATTTGTCTCTTCCCGGGATCAGCTTGCTGACATATTCACAAAGCCTTTGGACAAACAACAGCTTGCAAATTTAAAACACAATCTCAATCTTGTTCAGATAAATTGAGATTGTGTGGGACTATTGAAAGAGTCATGTAGTAGTTTGTTAGAGACCTATTCTCTCGTTGTAGATGCTCCGCTCATTCTCACTAACTCCCCTGAATCTTCTCTGTTTCTGTTTCTTTCTGTTTGTCGTGTGCACTGTAGCAATATATAATTGAACCTTGGCTCCTTTGGTGAGTGCGGAATTTCATTGCCTACGACATACTGCACGCTCTTTTCTACAAAGCGCACACCTCAACTCAGCTAGCAGCCAAGCACCTGATACTTTGTAGCTAACAAAATGGCTCCTTCGTATACCATCATAACAGACAGTTGCACCCTAGTTTTAAAAGGCGGTCGGACCAGCGGTTACACCGGAAAAAACAAGCCGTAGGTTCCGTTTTTTGGTTTATCACCAGTCCACTTGTAAGCCCATGGTTAAACCAGGAGCCTCTCCGGTTCGAGGTCCGTTCCGGTTTCTAAAACTACTAGCATGTTGGACGCGGCGTGCCACGCCGCGGGCGCCGCCTTCCACACGAGAAAGTTGAGTTTTTTTTTCGGGAAAAAGGCTCAAACTTAATTGTAAAAAAAAGCGGGAAGAAATATATGTTTTTTTTCGGGAAGAAGGATCCGTACGTTTTTTTCCTGACGGAAAAGGACCTAAATGTAATTTTGATTCTGTGGAAAAGGACCCGAGCGCAAGCATTAAAAACACATAAAGGACTTAAGTGTGATATATTTTTTTTTTGAAAAAAAAGGACTTATTCGTAACGTAAAAGGACCTAGACGTAATTTTGATTCTGTGGAAAAGGACCCGAGCGCAAGACTTAAAAACGCATAAAGGGCCAAATCGTAATATATATTCTTTTTCGGGAAGAATGACCTGTTTGTAATTTTTTTTACGAACAAGGACCCGATTGTAATTTTTTTGTAAAAAAGGACCTATCCGTAAATATTTTTCGGCTCGGCTCGCGGCTCGAGCCGAGCCGGCTCCGGCGACACGTGGATGCTCTTCCCATCCAGGGATTCTTCCAAGTATAGTAGGGTTATAATGCCTGAGGCTCATTCTTGTGAGGTCAATTCACTACTACAGAAAATGACATCACAAACGATTCGGAATCGTCATCATAGATGATTTTTGAACCGTCTGTAACCAAGTGTCAGTGATAATAACGTCATATCATAGACGGTTTTTGAACCGTCTGTGAAAAATCTATCACAAACGGTTCTTACCAAGAACTGCCTGTGATATACACTTATTACAGGCGGTTCTTGCCAAGAACCGTCTCTAATAAGTATTTATATGGTTCTTACATAAATCACCGTATGTGATCACACACTGCCTCAGCACTACTGAAAGGACAGGAGATGTCGCCTAGAGGGGGGGTGAATAGGCAAATTAAAAACTTTGTAACTAAATGCAGCGGAATAAAAAATTTGCAGCTAAATAAAATCTCCCGAGGGTCTAAGTCCGAGTGTCCGGATTTTATCCGGATATTCAAATGTCCGGTTCAGAGTCCTGATACTTGGATTGATCCGAGGACTCGCACCGAGTGTCCGACTTATATCCTGATATCTCAAATGTCCTGACTATCCGGTTCGAAGTTCGGATATCGGATTTAAGACCTCGAAATGAGATTTTAAATCCTCGCAATTTTTCAACAATCTACTTGAATACAAAAGATCTAAATGCTATCGTATATGGAGATATTGTAGATCCGGAGCCAAACACAACAAAAGAGTAGATCGTGCAATTTCAAGATTCAAAACAAATACTAAAACAAGAGTAAGAAGCAAACTTGAGACGATGATTTTTCACTCAAGTTCGGATCCTTGAGGGATCCTACGCTCTCTGCTGAGGCGGCTCGGCCACACTTGAGCCGGGGTCTCTTTCAACCCTCTTCCTTCCGGTGTTGCACAAATGCACTCGCCGGTCTTCACTCCTTTGATTCCTTCCCTTACGGAGGCGGAACCGGCCTTCACAAACTTTCTATGGCCAACCACACAAAGCTCCGGTGGCTCGTAGGCAACCTCCTAGCCGTCTAGGAGTCCTCAACCTCCAAGAGTAACAAATGCTCATGAACAACAAGCTTGGAGATGAAATCAAGTACTCAATCAACTCAAAACTCACTCAACCTAGCACCTTACTTCTCAAACTCTTCCCAACCCTTCTCACCAAGGGGATCACTTAGATCTAAGGGTAAAGAGGTGTTTTGGGGGCTCAAGAACAAGGGTATAGCACCTCTAATCAGCAGGGATCACAGCCTTTTTTCGAAATGAGGAAGAAGGGGGCTTTAAATAGAGGTCCCAAAAACTAGCCGTGGGAGACAGCTGCGCACAACCCGGAGACTCCGGATAAATACCCCGGATACTCCGGACTAACTCAACCGGAAGTGTCCGGACTTAACACCGGATACTCTGGATTGACTGAGAGCAGCCACCGAGGGTGTCAACCCGGAGTGTCCGGACCAAATGTCCGGATACTCCGGATTGTCCGAACAGCACTGAGCAGCTCGACGAAAACGAGCATAACTTTTGACTCCAGACTCTGATTTCAGAGATCTTGGACTCTACCGAAAGCTAAGAACGAGGGTTACACAACTAACAAGGTCTCACTACCCAAAACTTAAAGGATAAACACAGATTTCACAAAGAATCCAAGGGAGACCTACAACCCTAAATTTCTGGCACTACCAACACCACTCTCTTTCTAAGATTCACAAGGATGGATTACTTGAGCACTTGACACATCTAAAAGTCATTCGACATTGCATCCCTCTTAATAGTACGGCAATCCTTAGACTCAAAATAAAACAAAGATAATACAAGTCTAGAAAAAGTCACTTGCCGTCTTCTTTCTTAATGTCGATGCATGAAGACTTTCACCATATAATTGATGACATCTTCACCTTGTCCAACTCGACTCGATTCACCTCATGAGACTCTCGTCCTATCAACCTTGACTTGATCATCCTCTCTGACGATCTCCACGCCAAGTCGATCTTGACTTAGTCCTCAACTCTTAGTGACACCGCCGTCTTGTTGACCTCGACTTAACAATCATCCTCCAAGATACCTTGGTCATCATACACATACGGGACCTAAGTCTTTCCAATCCACTTATGATAGACATTAGTCTCAAAAGCTCAATAGATATAAACAAGTTGATATTTGTGAACAATTGATTACAACAAGTGTTTCATATAAAGAAGCACAATCATAAATGGAAACACTTGACATAAGAAATATTCTCTACTAAGTACATCATGATGAATATGTAATTGATCTATATGCACTTAGAGAGATAATTGCCAATATGATGAATCAATTAAATCATGGCAAGGATCATAGTCTTTACTTAAATGAAGCACATGATGGAATATACACGAATTGTACATGTGCAAATAATATTTAGAATAAGAGTAAATATGTGATCCAACACTAGATTAAACTTCACTAAGAGAATTGCATGAAAAGATACACAACTAAGACATGCATGCACCAAGTCAATCTATAGCAATATGAAGTTTAACTCTAGCTAATACATGCATACTAAAAACAAAGCACGTAATGAACTCAAATGAATATATATGCACAAATAAATATGACATGAACCAATGTGCATATATATAATCAACATGCTACTTGGAGTTCACTATGCATTTGCACGAAAGGAATGCAATAACAAATATAGAATAGATACCAAAATTGCATACCTTATCTTTGCTTAACCATCCCACTTGATTTTCCTCTAAAAGATGAGACTGATACTTAACTAGACAATAACATGTTAGTCTCATAGCAATATAATCATATTAGAGGTTTGTCATTTGTTAAGCACTAAGTTAAGCATTTACTTAATCTCATAGATTATCATTATATGCGTTTGTCATTAATCACCAAAATAACATAAGTGCATAGATGCACTTTCAACTACAAAACATATATCACTACAAAATCGGAGTAAGGTTTGGAGTGGTTGTAATTGTTTGTGTCATTTTTGCTCTATTCACCACTTAGTACAATCAAAACTAACCTACAATTCATCTAACAACATTTCTCAAGTACTCCCTCCGTCCTGGAAAGTAAGGGACAGAAGAAATTTTAGGACAGATTATGGTTTCTGCCAAAAGACTCTAATGCCCCTATTTAATACTGTGTCTCTATTAATTGGCAACATGCATGCATTAATTAATCACGATTATAGAGAATGATCTGCCGCATTTTTGTTTTGGAATATGTGTGATCGCATGTATCTGTGTGCATCTGCATGCATGGGCACAATTTGAGAACACAATTTAATGGGGGAGAACTCTCAATCCCTAATATTAGAGGACACAGTTTGAACGCTTCTCTCCCTTACTTTCAAGGACGGAGGGAGTAGAAAATATCATCTGAAGCTTTCCTAAAGATATCACACTTCATAATTTGAACAGCAGCAGTGCAGTTCATAATTATTTTGATGGCACTATATCTTAGTCCCTTCCCTTCCCATATGAATATTGAGTAAGCAATAAACTAAATCAAGTCTAGCCATAAATGATAGCACCTTGGGCAGTGTAAAAAAATACAAATATTGATACTTACAACACGTAATAAGTATGCAAAATGCTCTAGAACATTATGAGTTTATGATACATAACAAGTTTTGTTGAAGACAAGGAATACCTCACACAATGTCACGAGCATCGGATAGTAGGAAAGCTCTTTAGACTTGTTCTGGATGCTGGTAATAAGATATGCCTGTCAACTCTCATCAAGGCCCTTACTTTCCAAAGCATAAACATGAGGCGGTTCTTTTGGATACTGCAAGTCCAATGCCATAAAAATTGATATGTATTAACACCAAGGCAAAATATAACCAGCTATGAATCACTTAGGTAATAGATTTTTCTAATTATACAAATTTAAAGTAGTCATGATTCACAGGATATAAGTGATGCTTAAATATGACACACAAATATGATTTCACATGGAGAAGATTTATTCTTTAAACATCAAGATCATATAGCAAATTTATATAATTTAAGCACATGCTCATGATCAAATTAAATTCTAACAATCAAGATCATATAAAGAAGATTACACAAGAAGTAATTGCTTATATGATCACAAGATGTATACAAGATCATGAATCAAAATTGTATAAGTAAGATGCACTTTCATGATCAAGAATTTCATAAACCTATCAAGGGTGCTCTTTGCAATGTGTCACCCATATGTACTTTTTACTTCTTGATAATGCCAAATGCAAGTTAGATGACACTTCAAAACAATTTAGGATTAGAGGATACCTCTCGAAGGATACCAATTGAAAGATACAACACCATTTAGAATAACACAATTTAGCATAATGATGTGCACAGACATTATTGAATATGATAAAAAAAAAAACTTCATGCTCGAGTTAGACAACCCTAAGTGAGGTTCCTTTACTCCTACTGAGGGGCGCAGACGTTGCTGGAGGGACACCACCGCTCCGCTAGTTCGCCGGAGCATGCGTCGAACAACTGGTGCACCTTTCCCCCTGCAGAGTAAACATGACAGCTTCTTGCTCCCAGTTCCTCACGGCGCATCCAATAAACGAGGCGCCTCTCCCTCCCTGCAATTCCACAAGCCGAAGGAAGCACACAAATCGCCAACAAAGCTCACTCTGACAAAATAGATCGGGTATGGGCACAGCTACACCCACCAAAATAAGGACAGGACAGAACCTATGTTGTAAGCATCTCCATAGCACTCCATGAATTGTCTATAATATAAGCAACTTGTCAAACCAATTTTAAAATGTATTTTAGCAAGAAGCAAAGTTAAGATCAATCATTTTAGTTTCCTGTCTGCAGACACGTTAGGAGCACACACATTGTTGTTATGTGAAAACTTGGAATCGCACTATTGTTGCAACTGGAACACACACACTGCATGGAAATGCAGTACAGGTAGCAATTCACTAACTTTAATGTATGCAAGACACAAGGTTTCAAGGTAAAGACGAAAAAACCGCACAGCACAAATTAGATATGAGAGGTGCTTCCATGCTTCTCTTTTTTACAGTTGCACAAATATTAAAGCATGAATAAAGGGTAGATGGTGATTACTTACCCCTTCGTTTGCTTCAAGATTTGTGCAACTTGTATTAGGAGGGAAAGCATTGAAGCACTGCTCATTAGATATTTAAAATCTAACAAAACGAACATTGCAAACAGTGGCTCTAAATGCCAAAGGGCAGCTCAACTATGAATTGGTATTTTTTTTAGAACTGGTACATATCAGAGCATATTGTAATGTAGATGGCAGATGAATGGGAAAACAGCAGTACTATGCAGTATTACCTGGAATTATATATTGACCATGAAAGCGGCTTCAGTTGTTATGTTGGGAGATGGTTCTAAACTGAAGCCACACTTCTGCAAATTGAAAGAAAAAGATGAATTAGTAAAAAACTAACAAAAAGGGTGTGAGGATGTCAATGATAAAATCGTAAGAAATTACGCACTTCATAGTTTAGTGTCTGAAGCAGTTTTTTGCAATGGTAGCGCTAACTGAACTTATCCCTTCCGTATGCATCCAGAACATGCGTATGGTCAGTAGTTGTCGTCAGAAGCGTAGACCTGACATCGTTGCTAAATTTGATGTCGTAAACTTCAGACGCATCTGCACCGACCAAGAAAGTGTCAAATGAGCCCTGATAGCATATTAGTTTCCTAAGATAAGTACTTGCCATGCCATTTATAAATATGATTTCCAGATTGAAGTTGACCGAAAACCTTGTCATATGGTCGAGAAGCAAACAGCTTAATAGCGCCCCCTCCATAGCCACGGCGAAAACAAGACCCTGCTGATCTGCAAACTAATAGGAAAAGATGAATTACTAAAAAAGAACAAAAAGGGGGTGAGGATGTCAATAGTAAAATTGTAGGAAATTGCGCACTTCATAGTTCATTATCTAAAGAAATTTTTTGCAATGGTAGCTAAACACAATACAAATTATGCAGTTCTCCCATAGTAAGTCTAAGCTGTAGTGATTCCAATAGCTCTAAAAAGGGTTCAGAGAACTATATGCGGTATAGAAATCTGTATATATCAGCTGCATGAGTACTTTGTAAATCTGAAAAGTTTACCATCGGAAGTTGAGGTCACCGAACTAAATATTAGCAAGCAGCTAACCTATATAGATCAAGCGAATGCAATGTAAAGCAAAGATCCGGGCTAAAGGCCCAACTTATAGGTGGCGATCACATTTTCACAACGAAGAATTGTCTGAGCAATTCTTGGGAAGGGCAACGTAGTTTGCTGGTATAGAAGCAGCTGTCTTGGCAGCCTCCTTCACTTTTCCAGAAAACAAGCCTCCCTTGCGTGACATTGGGGTAGAGACACGCCGGCTGCTCGGAGCTCCGGCAACGATGTTAGAGTTAGAGCTATGCCCAAGAGGCTTCCTTGCCGGAACCGGATGCATTGGGCTTGGCTTCGTTCCAAACGTTGCACCTTGTTCTGCTGCAAACTGCTCTTGTAGTTTCTTTAGCTCCTGCAAATAGTGGAAACGTCCAACAACCCATTAGACCTGAGAGGCTGAAATAACCCATCCTAATCTCCTTCTAACTCTCCAAATCATTCATAAAAAGTGAATGTGTATAAGCGAATGAGACATTCAGCTTGCAGCATTGCCAATGATAATGCTGCATTGGATAAGGAGCAATCTAAAGCATCTTAATCGTTGAAGAGCTTACAGTTTGAACTCTCAGCTATTGTGTCATTTGTATTCTTGGAGCTGAACCAGGTTAACATTCATCTCCAGAAAGGTTAGCGCTAAACAGAACAGGCTAAAGAGGCAAACTACAATAACCGAACACACTGGTGAATGTGACCAGGATTGAGTGAACAAAAGGCAAGGAAACTAAGAACCAACCTGTGATCGACATTTTTTCCTCTTCTTTTTGTTGTCCTATTGAGGTGTATTCTTCTAAACTATCCAAAAGACTCATATGTGAGTACAGGAAATCTTACATAAGAAAGATGAAATCAACAGCAATAAACCTTTTATTTGAAAAGAAGAGCTATGAGTAATTGAACTTGCCTTATCAATTCAACAAGTGCAAAAATAGGTATTCACATAATGACATACAAATATCATTCAAATATCAACATCATTTATATTTCAATACCTTTCATTTGAAGTTGTGAAGTAGGCATAGGTTCGTCGTTCTTCCATTGTTATACATATGCCATGTTTGACCTACATGAACGTAATGTTTGTAAAAAATTGAGTTGCAATGAAACGAAACATGCAAATAAAACAAAGTTTCGGGATGAACTTTGCTATATTTTAGACAATCTAAAATTGTAAAGTAGGCATTTAGCAATAATATGTCAACAAATAACCTTTTATTTCAATACTATTCACATATCAATCTAATAAGTGTAATAAATAGGCATTCACATATCAATACCATTCACATTTTAATACCTTTCATTTGAAGTTGTAAAGTAGACATATTTTTATCGTCTTTCCCACACAAATATCATGTTGAACCTACATGGACACTATGTTAGTAAAAAATCAAGTTTCAATGAAATGAAACATGCAAATAAAATATTATCTTCGGGGCTACGGGTAATATTGTTGTGTGTACATTTGGTTGACCATGTTGTATTCCTTAGTGGACATCAAGGACTAAATATACTTCAACAAATATTGCTACTAAATATAATTGAACAAATATTGGTACTAAATATACTTCAACAAATATTGCTACTAAATATAATTGAACAAATATTGCTATTTGACATACTTTACTAAATATTTCTACTTCACATACTTGAACAAATATTGCTACTTGACATACTTGAATAAATATTACTACTAAATATAATTGAACAATTATTGCTACTAAATATAATTGAACAAATATTGTTATGAAAATATGTTGAAGTAAATATTGCTACTTGATATACTTGAATAAATATTGCTACTAAAAATACTTGAATAAATATTGTTAGTTCAACAAATAGTACTATTTCAGTATGACCATAGTGAGCATTGCATGACCATTTTCTAACCAATTAAAATGCAAATACATGCATAAACAAGAGATAGCTCCAAGTACTCAACCGAAAATCAACAAAACCGAGCGAAAATCGACTTGTTTTCGCAAAATTTGGTGGTGAGCTCAAAATTCGCTGAAGCTTTCTATTTTCGCTCAAGATTCTCGGTTTTCGATGCTTACCGCTCGAAAATCGCTCGTTGGCTGGCGGAACGACGGAGAGCGGTGGCCGGATCTGAGCGGAGGCAACACTGTTGGGACGAACGCGAAATGGGGAATTTTTTACTCAATCAATGTGCCGGTTTGAGCCTCCCGTGCGGTCGCCAAGTCATCCTGCCTGGGTGGGCTGGGATGGGCCGAAGGCCCAGAGGCGGCTTGGACTTTGGGCTGAAAGCCTACAAACCGGGCCTTTTTTTGGCTTTTCTATTATCTACATCTTGAATGGCTAAAAAACGTCTTCAAACTTTGTTATTTAAAAACAAAAAAATAGTCATGCCAGAGGTGATAAAGCTGTTAATACTAATTTTAGGGATTTTTTGGATTTTTTTTTCAAATTTTCTATTTTTTTTATTTGATTTTGAATTTGAGCGGTTTCGCTTTTCAAACTGGACAGTTTTCGACTGCTTTTGGAACCCTGCGCGTAACAGGCAAGATAACGAACTGAACAGAGCAGTCGTTAAAGCAGGAGAACAAGTCAAGAGTCCTACCAAGACGGTCGTTTACACAAAAGTATGATGGTACTATGAAGTTAAAAGTTATTCGCTCCGTTGTGTGATAGAGGTCGTTATTCTGAAAAGCATTGTCTTATAATATAAGTTTGGTGTGGATATTAAATATGTAAGTTATTATAACATTTTTACTATATACCTTATCTTTAATACTAAAATGTGAATGAGTAGTTATAGTGCGTCCTTGATAGAGACGTGCATCATGTAGTTCAATAACATTAACTTTTTATTAAATTCAGTATCCTTTTAATCTATATGCAGTGGATTTTGATTTATACTGCTAGAAGAAGGATACTATTACTCCGTAACACGCTGGCATCGTACCTTCATTAAAGATTGTAGAGTTCTCGGCCTCTGCTTCGTTTGAGCAGTCTCAGTGCCGGCTCCGAGTCGGGAATAAAAATTACGCTTAGGTTTTTGTTCGGAAAAATAATTACGTTTAGATTTTTTTTCAGAAAAAAAAATATATTACGTTTAGGTCCTTTTAGTCTTTTTAAGCATTACGTTTAGTTTTTTTTTTTGACTTTTTTTTAAAAAACGATTAAGTCCTTCTATGCTTTTTTCGGAAAAAAAAACCGTTTAAATCATTTTTGCCATTTTTTACGTGTAGAGCGACGATCGCGGCGTGGTACGTCGTGATAACTCAGATACATTTATATATCTTTCAACCGTTCCGATGCGAAAAAAACGTAATTACGTTTTTATCCTTCAACCGTTTCATATGTTTCCTCGATTTGCTTACGTATGGAGCGGTAGTCGTACGTCTTCTCAATTTACTCGTGTGGGTAGTGACGATTACAACGTGTCATGTCGCGGTCAGTTTTTTCAAGATCGCGTAGCGCCTGGCATCTAGCCAACGTTGATGAACGGAATATCACTTCACGAATGACGCCCGAGTGGGGCAGCACATGCAAGCACAGTGCAATCAGCTGGCGCGCGTATCCGCCGACGTGTGCTCCGACACGAAGACAAGAAACTCCAAGGAACTCGGCTGAGCCAAGAACACATGGCTTCCATGCAGGTCGTCAGCAGCTCTGCCGCCTAAAGCATGAACCAACATGCACACTCCAATTGAGCCTGGACATCGGCATTTCCAAGGAAGACGAAGGGCCCACAATGGTCTATCAGGCGCATCAGAATTTTAAACATGTGCCCTGAACCCACTGAGGCCCCGACGCCTCGGCTCCCCCGCCGTGCCACGTTTGTCGTGACCGCACCTCTACTCCACCCTGTTGTACCACCTCAGGGTTTCGCCTCGGTGCCTCCGTCGCCTCTGCTCCACCCCGCCATGGCCGCGCGGCCTTGGCGCCTCCGCCATCACCCGTCGTGGCAGTGCTCCCGCGCCTCGGCCCCTCAGTCGAATCACGTACATGTGTAGGCCTCGA
Organism: Otatea glauca; assembly: GCA_036346275.1. Taxonomy (NCBI): domain Eukaryota; kingdom Viridiplantae; phylum Streptophyta; class Magnoliopsida; order Poales; family Poaceae; genus Otatea; species Otatea glauca. The sequence continues at coordinate 37,108,192 of CM070717.1, forward strand.
CAAGGACAAGCACGCGACAGTGGGCCAGAGGAAGGCCCTCCTGATCTCGGAGAGGAACACGTAGGCGAGCTCGATGACCTATGGCATGAGGAAGAAGCTCAGTATGAAAGTCACCGACCCGCAGAGCATGAGCGACATGGACGCACCCAGCAGCATGTACATCACCCCCGCCGCTGATACCTGAGAGTATATGGGCGAGAGGGGAGAGAGAGCTGAGAGAGATCGAGAGACAGTGCAAAAAACTGCTCTCTCTCTCTCTCTCGCCCGTCTCTCTCAATCTCTTTCAGCTCTCTCTCACCCGTCTCTCTCAATTTCTCCCTCTCTCATCCGTCTCTCTCAATCTCTCTCGCCTGTCTCCCTCACTCTCTTTCTAACCTATTGCCCCCTCTCTCGTCCGTATTCAGCCATCCCCTCGCTCTCTGTAACTGTTCAAGAATAAATAAATTTTAGTTCTTTTTTCCATAATAGTTGTTTCCACTGTCTCAACTCCATGCATCTCCAACTCCTTTCCTCTCATCGCAATAATGCAAATGGGTTGAACCTGGACCGGCACGGAGCGAAGCATACATAAGCGCAAATGGGCCGTATATGGGCTCGCCGAAAACAAGCCGGACCGGCACAGCAGGCACGATGGACCGTCGTGGCCTGGTACGGTTCTAACACGAAGCACGATAGACCTATACCGGACCGACCCGATACGACACGACACCCACCTCTAGCTCTACGCCTCTGCCGCTGGCGTCTTGCCATCGTTCGGAGAGAATTGGTGGAAGGGAATACGAAATGATGGGACGAGGCTTGGTTAGCTACGCACCAGAATTTCACGGAGAGTTTGGGAATTTAAGGGTCCAAATTTCACATTTCCACCTCATAAATCAGGTGGAAACATATATTAGGATGTTTTACATGTCTGTACAAATCATTTCCTCACGATTTTCTGACTCCCTCACCGAACAAAAGGACTGTGCCTAAAAAGCAAACTCTCCTGTATGTGAAAACGGGTTGAATACAGACGAATAATAGCGTTGCTATATTTGTTTTTGTATTTTTTTTCTTAGATGCGGATATGAATACGAATACCACGAATATGAATAAATTCAAATACGAATCGAAACGAATACAGTCATAAATATTTCTCGGAATATAAAAACGCTTTAAATAGTATGCACAAAATGAATATAAACACATAGCTTGTTTATTTGACTCAAACATTCATAAATTATCATATTTTCAGCTAGTGTTCCTCCTTTAACTCCATGTATTGATGTATATGTTAATGTATAATTGGCTACTAAAGTATCATGTAAATAGGTTGGGTTGAAATAGATGATATCCGCCCTATGAATATGTGGATAATCCAGATCCATGATCGTATTGACAGATAGTGAGCTATCGAAAACGCATTAGTTTCCAATCCGATGCTATTCAAAAAATATCCGAAGCGACAAAATCCAACAGTCCAAATCAATCAAAAACTATGGAAACCGCTGTCATCCCTATTATATCCACTCCTATAGTTCGATCACAAATTCCTACCTCTATACTTCCATTCACTTCCCCAGCTGGTACCAATTAACAAACGATTGTCAGATCGAATAACTAATGTGAGACACGAAGCCGTTGATTTACTGGACCGCCTAAGAGCTCATCTTGTTTCACTATCTGCAGTTTGCCACTGTCATGGTCATGGTGCGCTATCCATACTCCCTCACACGATTCCTTTTTCTTTCTTTAAGAAAGAAAGAGCTCGTCAAATTATCCGCCGCCACTGGAACTCCCCGAAGAAAAAAAGAGGCACTCCATTCTGGCGAGACGGCGTAAACAGTGGTAGCAAATCCCTGACCAGGGTTAATAAAACCAAATTCGAAAAAACCGTTTGAAATTCGAAAATCGCTAGAAAATCGTCAGGAGCTGATGGGTTAAGAGTTCAAAAAATTTGAAAAAAAATCAAAAAATAAATAAAAAATTGACCAGCTTTCACCAAAAAACGGTCGATTTTGACCGAAAACCGGACGGTTTTGATCGAAAATCGATCGTCCAATTGGTGGGTACTGACCACTGCTGTATTGCCACACGATTTTGATATAAAACTGGTCGATTAGATCAAAAACCGATCGGTTTTGATCGAAAATCGACCTGTTTTATGTCGCATAATTTTTTTTTGAATTTCTCGAAAAACATTATTGTTAGATCAGTTTACCGAACAATTTTAGATATCAAACCGGCTCATTACAATCAAACAATTTTCGTCGGTTTTGTAAATACTGCCTCCGACCATGCATTGCTAATTGCTTTTGCATGCGCTAGCGAGTAGCGAGAAGTGATGTGACGGGTATTTCTCTCCTCCGCGCGCCGTGCCGTGCCGCCTCCCCGGCCTTTCTGGAGCTAAGCCGGCGTGCGGACGCAAGGAGGGTCTAACGTGTGCTCCAGCAGATTCTAGCGTTTTGTCCGGCACTCGCGAGCATCTCATCTCGTCGTCCGTGTTAAGGAACCTCGCTATCGAATAGTCCGGAGTTCCCGAATAGATTTGAATTGGAAAGCAGAGAGAGAGAAAGATGAACACAGGATGTAGGAAGAACGGCGAGAGAACTCTTTATTGCTTCCAAGAAACTCTGTACAATGGGGGACCCCCTCCTCCTTATATAGTAGTCGCCTAGGGTTTGGCTAAGGGGCCATCGTGGGCCACATGGTTTCCCAACACTCCCCTTAGGCCCTTTACCGCGAGATGCATATGCCTTATTAAAACTCCAGAAAAACCCAATGGGAAAATACTTGGAGAAAGAGTGCATAGCATACGCTTACTGCGTTGCACGAATTGCCTCATTAAAACCTTATGCAAGAAAACTTCATGAAAAACTTGCTAAGGAAAAAAAGTACAGTTCACCCAAACTTCAATTGCTAATCTTCGAGATTCATGTTGGGTACTTAAACCTCATGTTCAAGGTTTATGTGGGAGTATGTGAAATATCTCCCCTTGAAATCTGCACTTCTTTAGGTCCCATCATCCCAATCCCTTTAACGCACATTTCAAAGGTAGATGCTGGGAGTGATTTAGTGAACAAGTTTGCAAGATTTTCACACGACTTAGTATGCAGTATCTTGATCTCGTTCATCTTATGCAATTCATGAGCATAGAAGAACTTGGGATTGATATGCTTCGTGAGATTGCTCTTCACATAACCCATCTGCACTTAGCAACACAAGCTGCATTATCTTCATAAATGATCGTGGGAGTTTGCTCAATGTTCAAGCCACATGACTTCTGAATGTGGTGAACCATTCTTCGGAGCCATGCACATTCACGGGAGGCTTCATACAAAGCAATGATTTTCGAGTGGTTTGTCGACGTCGAGATAAGAGTCTGTTTAGACGAATTCCAAGAAACAGTTGTTCCTCCACACAGGAAAACATACCCAGTTTGGGACTTGCCAGTATGCGGGTCTGATAAGTACCCAGCATCGGCGTAGCCAACCAAATTCAGTTCATTATGTCTTCTGTAGAATAAGCCGAGATCTTTGCTTCCTTGGAGGTAACGGAAGATGTCCTTGATCTCTTTCCAATGCCTTTTGGTGGGCTCTGCACTGTACCGGGCTAGCAAATTCACGGCGAACGCAATGTCCGGCCTGGTACTATTCGCAAGCTATATGAGTGCTCCAACTGCACTCAGATATAGGAATTTCGCTCCCAAGACTTCCTCCCCCTCTTTTCTAGGCCTGTTGGGTTTAGGTCTGCTTGGAGTGACCTTCCGACCATTGGAGTCTTTGCAGGATATGCCTTTTCAAAATCAAATCTTTCCAACACTTTCTACGTGTAGGTTGAACGGTGTACCAAGATTCCTCCTTAGACATGATCAAGCTGCAAACCTAAACAAAACTTGGTTTTACCCAAGTCCATCATTTCAAACTCAGACTTCAAGTATGAGCATGCTTCTTCAATTTCTTCATCCGTCCCAATGATGTTCAAGTCATCTACATAGACGAAAATTATACATAATCCATTCGGGGATTGCTGTATAAACACGCATGGACAATCTTCGCTGTTCGTGTAGCCTTTCTTGCAGAGAAAGTCGCTCAAGCGATTGTACCACATTCTTCCCGATCGCTTTAGCCCATACAAAGATTTCTCCAATTTCGATCAGATAGGTTTCTATTTGCTCTGTCTTGGTTCGGGATAGGAATACCTTCCGGTACTTTCATGTATATCTCCGAATCTAAGTTTCCATACAAATATGATGTGACAACATCCATTAGCTTCATTTTTAACTTCAAGTTGACTGCCATTGAGATCATTATAGAAAGGTAATTCCTCCTATGTTTATAATCAACCCCAGACGTTAAGTAAAACCTTGAGCTACAAGCCTTGCCTTGTACCTTACAACTTCGTTGTTTTCATTCCTCTTCCGAACAAAGACCCATTTGTGATCTACAGGGTTTATATGGGGAGGTGTGCAGTATACGGGCTCAAACACCTCTCTCTTGTTCAGGGAGACTAACTCCGCAGTGATTGCCTTCTTCCATTCTTCCCAATCTAGCCTTTTCTTGCACTCTGCGAGAGATGCAGGCTCGGGATCATGATCAATGATCGAGGCAATCTTCTTTCCAAAGTATGCATCGACATTGGCTGTTGCTCTATTCAGTGATTCTCATGTTATTACAAAGTTTATGGCCATTTTATCATAGGGTGCCTCATGCACTTCTACTTGCTCTTCGCTGCTATTTCCCATCGCAGGAGCAAGTTCCTTTAGCTTTTCATCGCCCATGTGTGCACACACATTATTTCCGGTGGCTTCCTGCACTGGAAGATTCAAGTCTGGAATTGCCTTTTCTATTATCTTCTTTCCAGTGTTAGGTCTCAACTGACTCCCCTTCTTTCCTTGGGGCATTTTCGTGATTGATTGTGGTAAGTCCTCTCGCCCAATTTTCTCCAGACATCTCCGGGTACTTTGGGTTTAAGGAGCCAGATTTCTTTTTCTTTTTCTTTGAGGCCTCTAAACAGGATGAGGGATACTTTCTGCTTTCTTTGGTATTTCCACCATCTCTGGTGCATTTCTTGTGGGTACATGCGACTTAACCACACCCTTCAGATCACAAAAATGATCAGGCAGTTCATTTGCTAAATTCTGCAAATAAATTATCTTCTGGACTTCTTGATTTGCTTCATTAGTGTGGGGGTCATGTGCAGGGATCCCAGTGGAATGCCATATGATTTCCCGGTATTTTTCATCCAAAGGTTGATTTCCTCCCCCTAATGACGGAAAACGATCCTCGTCAAATATGCAATCAGCGAATCGGGCTGTATGCAAGTCTCCAGTCATGGGTTCCAAATACCTGATTATGGATGCACTCTTATAACCAACGTATATCTCAGACTTGCGGAGAGGGCCCATTGCAGTCCGCTGTGGGGGTGGTATAGGAACATATACCATTCAACCAAATTTTCTGAGATAGGAGATTTTCGGGATAACCCCGTGCACTAGCTGCATAGGGGAATTGATGTTATAGATCGAAGGTCTGAAATTGATGAGAGCTACTGCGTGCAGGACTGCGTGTCCCCAACAATTGTTGGGCAAGTTACAACTCTGCAAAAGCGATCTGGCAATGAATTTAATCCTCTTTATTAGTGCTTCAGCTAGTCCATTCTGCGTATGGACGTGCGGTACGGAGTATTCAACTGCTATCCCTGTTGCAGTGCAATAATCATCAAATGCCTTTGAAGTAAATTCGTCGGCATTGTCCATTCTAATGGACTTCACGCGATGATCAGGGAAAGCATTATTAATTCTTATGATCTGCGAGATCAGCTTTGCAAAAGCATGGTTTCTTGTTGACAATAAGCATACATGTGACCATTTTGAGGAAGCATCGATGAGCACTATGAAGTACCAAAACGGCCCTGACAAGGGCTGAATCGGGCCGCAAATATCCCCCTGGATGTGTTCCAGGAATATAAGGATTTCACTTTTCACTTTCATGACAGAGAGTCTAGTTATTAATTTCCCGGTGGCACATATAGGGCACACAAAATCTTCATGATTCGAAAAATTCTTAACATTAATGCCATGACCTTGTGAGTTATTCACTATATTTCTCATCATTCTAAGACTAGGATGACCTAATCTACAATGCCATAAAGAAAATAACTCAGAGCTTCAAAAGACAGTCTTCAAGGAAGTATACACTTCGGGTGCATATATTTTCGTGTAGTACAACCAAGATTCATATGAGGGACATTTTTCTAATACCATTTTTCCACATACCGCGTGCTTCACAATGCACAAGTATTCTTTGCCATTTTCTTCATTGGTTTCTACGTGAAAACCACTGGCGCAGATGTCTTTGAAACTTAAGAGAGTGCGCGTTAATTCAGGGTACAAAAGGGCTTCTTCAATTATCAAATTGTACCCATTGGTAATATAATTATGGCTCTTTCGGAGCCTATTATATAGGAATCGCTTCCTGCGATCGTAGTAATCCTTTCAACGTTCTTCGTGATCGACTGAAAGTATTTGGACTCTCTTAAGATGGTATTTGTTGTGCCACTATCAACAATACATATCTCCTCCATTTGGGCGCTACACAATTTCTAAAAAGAAATATAACTCCAATTAGACAATGGCAAAATAATTCAAACATTGCTTGCAAATTAAAGAATACTAGAATAAAGAATAAATTGCATATTTATTCATGAGAGAAGTATATGCTCTTCTAGAGCTTACAATTTATTATTCAAAAGAAATTCGCTAACAACCATAATAAAAAAAATGCGATTCATGCATTAAACGGAATCTGTAAAATATGCATTGACTTCTGCTTCTATGTCATCGACAGAGGTTTTCTCTTCATTTGCCATAAGCTTGGCTGCAGCATCAATGTCCAGGCTAGTTTGTGAGGATGAGGCAAGTGGGGTATCCACATCTGAGGCAAGTGGGGTATCCACATCCATGGCATCGTTATCACCAATCTTGGCGAAGTGCGCCTCTGCTGGGGCATTTTCTCTTGCCTTCTTCTTGGCCTGATATGCGTTGATCACTTCCTTGGATTTTCGGTATATCTTTGACCAGTGTCCCCAAGTGCCACACCTGAAGCACGTTTGATTCTGCTGTCCATACGGCTTAGCATGCGCCTTTTCCTTGTCATCCTTCTTTACTTGGGTTTTGGACTTTCCCTTGTCCTGATACCTCTCTTTTCCACCCTGCTTACCCTTCTTTCTATGAGTGGGCTTTTTCACCTTATAGCTACTGGCATTGACTTCTGTGCTAGTGCCCCTTCCAGGTGAATGTGAGACGAAGTTCTTACGTAGAACATCATCTTGTGAGTCCACAACTTGCATGACATCAATAAGTTCGCTATACTCCTTGTATGCGTCCTGACGATAGCTGCGGGCACTCTAGATAGCATTTGGGTGAAAAGTGGAGAGAGTCTTCTCAATCTTCTCCTCGTTAGTGATCTTCTTGCCACATAGGGAGAGATTGGTACAAATTCTGTGTAAGGCAGAATTGTACTCGGCCACTGTTCTGTAGTCCGCAAACCTCAGGCGGACCCAATCTTGTTGTGCTTGGGGCAAGATGGTGTACTTGAGCTTCTCGAACCGCTTCTGAAGTGCAGTCCAAAGCTCAAGAGCACTCTCCTCAGCCATGTATTCATTCTTCAAAGTGGCTGAGAGGTGATGCCTGAGGAAGTGCAAGGCTTGATCGTTCTGCTCGCTGGTAGGTTGCACGTCCTTCGAGGACCCTACACCGATCGCAGCACGGAGCTTCTTGCCCCCAAGTACGATCTTCACGTCCGATGCCCAAGTGAGGTAGTTCTGACCGTGCGGGGCCAGTTCTTCAAACTCACGGTTCACGATGCCAGACATCTGCATGATTTTAAAATTCCGTCATTAGATTACTGCGTGTAATCTAATAGAAAATGGTTGCAAAAAACATAATGGACAGAAAAAAATGCCATGCATTTCCAGTATACTAAATAAAGTAAAGAATTCAAAATTCATAAATGCAGGGAATAAGACTAGAAATATTAAAACAGAGCCAAATAATTTTCTAGATTTTTCTAGCAATTCCCCAAATTTTTTCTGCTATTTTTCTTCTTTTCTTTCTTTTCTCTCTTTTCCTGGCTGGAAGGTCCTTTGGGCCTTGCCTGTTCCTGGTCCAAAAGGTTTGGCGACTAGGGTTCCCACCCCTAGCCACCATAGTCCTGCCTCCCGAAAAAAAATCTCCGCGCGGCGCCTCCGCCCCTCCAGCTTCCTCCCGCGCCAACCCAGCCCGCGGCTCTTCTTCTTCTCGCGCGTGCCGCCGCTTCCACGAGCCGCCTCGCCTTCGGCTGATTCGACTTCTTCCCCGTGCGCCGTATCTCCGGCTTCTTCCTCAGTGTCGGCGGCAGTGTTTCGGTGGCAGGGCCGGCTGGCCATGGTGCTGCCTACGAGGTGCCGAGGCGGCCTGCTTCGAGCGTGGCGGAGCCGGCGGCGGTGCTTCAGCGCGATCGAGACTGCGGCGCTCGGGCGCAGCGTTAGCGGCGGCGGCAATTCGGGCTCGGGTGCGCCGGCGAGTCGGGAGGCGATGGTGCCGGGCGGCCGCGCGTCGCGACGCTTTAGGCACGGGCGCGCGGCGGGCTCGAGGAGGCGGCGCCGGGCGGCGCGGCGTCGACGACGCCGGGCGCGTGCAAGCCGAGGCGGCGATAAGCGGCGCCCGGCGCACATGCGCGGCGACAGCCGGCGGCACTTCGTGCGGGCGCAAGCCGAGGTGGCGGCGCGCGGCGGTGCGCAAGCCGAGGCGATGGCGTCGGTGATGCTTCAGTGAGCGCCAGAGAAAAAGGCCGCGCGTCGCCAGCGGCCGGCCGACGGCAGACGGGCGGTGGCGGCCGAGCCGACGAGCTCGCTTCGGGGTAGATGGCACTCGGTGGCGGGGAAGCCGAGGCGGCGGGTTCGCGCCGCTCGCTTCGAGCGGCGGCGGAGCTAAGGTGTGCACGGCGGCGGCGGCGGCGCGCCGGTGGCGCGCTGCGTACGGAGCTGGCGCGCGCGACGGCAGCCGATCGGGCCGGCGACGCGCGGCAGAACTCGAGGCGGCGGCGACGCCGGGCGGCATGCATGGCGAGCTGAGCCGACGGCGCGCGCGCGCGAGCGAGGCAAAGTCAGATTTTGGGCATGGTCGACGAGGGCACTGCTGGTGCCACGCCGTCATTTTTTGGATGAACAGTAAAAAAACGCCCTTTACTGTAGCTTTGAGCCATTGCCATGTAGCTTCGTGCCACGTGACGAACAGCACCGGATACGTAGGTTAGATGCATGCATAGAATCAACGAGCGATTAGATTCAATCACCGAAACCCACCTTTTCTCACCTTTTCAGTCCGTTCACCGGTAAAGCTTCGTGCTAATAACGTGTTAAGGAACCTCGCTATCGAATAGTCCGGGGTTCCCGAACAGATCTGAATTGGAGAACAGAGAGGGAGAAAGATGAACACATGATGTAGGAGGAACGGCAAGAGAACTCTTTATTGCTTCTAAGAAACTCTGTACAATGGGGACCCCCCTCCTCCTTATATAGTAGTCGCCTAGGGTTTGGCTAAGGGGCCATCGTGGGCCACATGGTTCCCAACAGTCCGCCTGACGCGACGGGAGGCCTGCGCGTTCCTGCATTTTGCGGTTAGCCAACCCAACCCAACGGTCCCAAGTCCCAACCAGTCACATGGTCCAAAATCTCGCCGCCAAGATTTCGGAGACCTCAATGGCTGAGGCCACATTTTAAATCTAGGTAGGATAAAAAAAATTAAAAATTAAGATTTGCTATAGTTATTTGGGTAAATTTTAGTAAGATTTCGGTTGCTTTGACCTATTTTCATATTTTTTTTGGACCGGATTTCATACTAAATTTTTTTATGGCAAATTTTAATGCCTTTTATGTGAAATATATTTAAAAAATGCAAAAAAAATACATATAAAAATTATGTAACCATAACCCTAAACCCTGACTTAGATTTTAGCCTTAAATGATGTATTTCGGCCTAAACTCTAAACTCGGACTTGGATTTCAACCTTAAATTATATTTCGGTCTAAACCCTAACTTGGATTTTGTCCTTAAATGATGTATTTCGACTTTAAATTGTATTTGGTTTAAACCCTAAACTCTAACTTGGATTTCGGTTTTAAATGATGCATTTAGGTCTAAACCCTAAACCCTAACATGGAAATTTTCTGTGCAAATACTTAGTATTTTACATTCAAACAGATTGGAAATATAGATAAATGCTTGCATGATTTTTCATATTTTTTTCTAGCTTCGGGAGACCATTTCACACAGGATTGAAAATCATCGAAATTTTGGTCAGTTTCACCAAAATTTTGGTTTAGAGTTCCTCAAAAATACCGAATTTGAAATTTGATTTTTAAATTTCGATCAGATTTTGGTCAAAATTCCAAAATCTCGTCAAAATTTTGGATTTCGATCGCCCCCAAGATATGATCCGAAAACGAAATTGAAATCTCGATCAGTCAACAGCCGAGTGCGAAGCACATGTTTAAGCAACTATAGCTTTTCTAGAAAGTTGTTTTTTGATTTTCAAGGTTGAAAAGCAGCTGTATCTTTTATTAGAGACCGTTTGGTAAACAACTAATTTCCCTCTATAATAAACTGAAAAAGCATGTCCCACTCTACTTTTGACTTTTACTATTTACATGTAGCTTCTAGTTTATATCAAAAACCTCCTAAAACTAACATGTTTAGATGGGCTTAAAAAGCTAAAGCTAGTTTTATACCCCAAACAAGATCAAAAATATGCTCCGAGAGATGTCGACCCACAACAGGGAGAGCGAGTCCATGTGAAATGCACCGTGCATAAATGCCCAGCGACTTGCAGAATTGCAGCCACCTTTTTTTATTTGAGATAATGGTCACGTAACAGGATTAATGTCTTAGGTATCACTGAATTTTTTGCAAAAATTCCTAAGCGTGTCATTAGCACGTGGGGTCAAAGTTATATATAACAAGTGACATATAAAAGATAAGATAAATTTTCAGTGGTATATAAAAAATTCATCTAATAAGGTAATGTATCTAATTTATACTAAAGTGAAACACGACACAAAGTGCTTTTCTAAAAACCAAAATACTTTTTTAAAAAAGTGGTATTTCAAAAGTTACATAATACTCCATAAATAAAATTAAAAGCAGGTCCAGATGGGAAAATGGACTTGTTGAACAACCGGAGGATATATTTTTGGGTTAGGGAGCCTTAAACATGGTTTGGGTACTAAAATTTTTCCAGAAAAAGGCAAGCGTTTGGCAACAGCAAAACACGACTTTTAAAAAATTAAAACCCTAGTAATATTAAAGAGAAATTTTAAGGTACAGATTTGTTAAGAGTGTTTCTACTACTCTACTACTAGAGGAAGTGTTGAATTATTTGAGCTAGAGGCTCATTAGTTCACAAATAATTCTTAGGAAATCCTAAAGTCCCATTAGGTAGAAGGGAGATAAATATGCAATAGTCCCACATTCTAGTGGAGGTGGATGAAGACCACCTTATAAGGGAGGTTTCCTCCATCATGCTTGAACATGAGAAGAAGAAGAGAACGCACGCGCTCGCTCGCCTCGCCACGCGATGCGCGTATGCGACATGCGCGCGAATGGTGCAGCGAAATCGAGTTCAATGGCTTGCGCAGGCGCAATTCTCTTTTGCAGCGTGAGACTAAGTGGTCAACACGGTTATGTTATACCGAATTAACTGCACGCAGAATTGAAACGTGGAACGGACTGCACGCGGAATCCGTAACCGACTCGTATCATGTTCCACGATTTTATCTCTGTTATATATGTGCAGAACAAATATCAGATCATTCTATTTCTCGGACATTTTACCTTCCCTCAGTACTGCGATGCATCCGTCTTCCCCGTCCCTTCGCCAGCGTGCACCGACTGTTGGGAGAGCAGGTCTCCGAAACGTTCGTCCTTGAGATCCTACACCGGGAGAGGACGAATCACGTTTTCGGGAAGCGTCTTCATACGACTGCTCGCTGTTTTCTTCACCGACGATCGGTTTCGACTACATCGCCTGCTGATCTTCATCGACGTCTACTACCGGTTCGGCCACGTCTTCATGTCGTCTCGGTAACGCACGCGAACCATCTTTTTATTCTGTTTATCTAATAATATGGATGAGATAGACATTGGAATAGGCATATTGTTTGTGTCTAGTTTATGTGTTTCCTCTGTTATGTATTCAATTATTGTCATAGTTTATTTTCAAAATAAATTAATCATTAATATGCCTAATTATCTAGCAAGAAGTATAGATAAATTTTAACTAATCTGATCCATTGGATTGAAAAAAATAAACAGTTTGTATTGAATTATATGTACATTAAAAAGAGCTCTTATTAAAAGATTGAACAGTACATGTGCACCACAGATACAGGCTTGCCCATGGGCAAGTTGAAAATGACAGTAGTGCACACGGGACACGTGTTAACTGAAACCGATGCATGTCATCCACGTGTCTCATGCTTTGCCTCGGCCGGAGATTGCCAGGCGGTGTCGCCGACCATCAGAGAATCTTGCCGGCGACGAGGGCATTGCAAAACTGTGTGTCGAAGATAAAGTTGGAGGCCGGCAGCTCCTAAAGTGACGAGTTGGTAGGGGTTGGCGGCGGTCTGAGGCGTTGCCTCGGAGAGGCCGCCATAGCCACCGGTCGCGAGGGCCTCCGTTGCTCCTCGATGGAGAACGGGAGGTTGAAGACGATTGTTGAGCACTTGAGCCCTATAACGGCTTGATTTTTTTATATATATATATATGAGTGGGATATTGTGCTTGTTCTTGCTTACACCAGGGATCCGGAAAAATCCTTCGTAGAGACAGTAGCATGAGAATCAACGAAACAAACTCTAGGCTTGGCTCCGCCCAGAAAGACTCGCGCGCCGAGAGAAGTCGGCTCTGAGGCAGCTCTCCCGAACACGAGCTAAGGCCTGACCTGTGCAAGGTGCGACGTCCACCCTGCCTTACCAGGGGCACGTACGAGATGAGCAACCGCACAAGCACCTAAATATTATTAATATTATTAAGGGCTTTATTTTTACTAAATCTTTTTTAATTAGTGAAGCTTAATCTTAGTATTAGTAAACTAGCAAGTAAGTAGCCTTTTTATTCACTTTTCCATAAAAACTTCCACCAATTCACATGTACTTTTTCCACTTCTCTCTCTTTATTTTCATGCGCTATACTTTTACTTAAAAAATATTCTAAAAAGAATATAGGCCAATTGATATTTTAAAGATTGTGAAACAACTATATTATTTCCGTAATTCAATTATTGCATATAGAATTTTGTTAAGTATTCACATCGTTTTTGCATTTGCAAAAAGGAATTTTTATAAGTTGAATTTTAATTCAATTGTTACATATAGAATTTTGTTAAGTATTCACATCGTTTTTGCATTTGCAAAAGGGAATTTTTATAAGTTGAATTTTTTGAAGTCTTACTTGAATTTTACAATGTCTCGAGAAAAGATCTTAGATTGGAAAGACTCACCATAGCACTACAATGTCTAGACATATAATGATTACAAAGTTATATACTAGTTTGGAGAGTGAAATATGATAATCTGTGCGATCGGGGCGAGAGCCCGATTGGCGAGAGCGAGCGAGCCTCGCTCCGCCTGCCCGCGTTCGAGCGCGGCTCGGCACAGCGCGCGTGAGAAGGTGAGTATTGCGCGGGTGTGCGTATGTGTGTGGTGCGTGTGTGCGTATATAGCTCGTCTGTTGTTCTTTCTTTTATAATGAATGCTAGTGTTCTTGTCTAATTTTTTTTTAAAAATATGACAATCTGTTCGGATAATTAATTCTTTTAAGAGGGTCTAATTTTAAAGTTAGCTTAGGATCTAAAATGCTAAGTACAGCCCTGCATCTTAGGAGTCACCGTCTCCAGTGAAGGAACGGCAACCAAGACGAAGGGAGGCAAGGAAACCAAAAGAGGATGATCAGATCTGGATATAGGTTCTTTATTTAGAGTTTTAGACATACCTGGGCTTCTTGAAACTATGCCGCGCCTCCGACGAGGTATGATGCACGGGCAAGGATACCACCCAACGACACCGATTCAGGATTGGCTATTTTTCTAACGACATAGCTATATACATTTATATATATATATATATATATATATATATATATATATATATATATATATATATATATATATATATATATATATAGAAAGCCTTTCCGTATTCTCGAATATGACTCTCGAGTACATACTCCCACCTCTAATATACCACTTAAATGAACACTTTATACTCTTTTATCACTTTCGGTATGCCCCAATAATAATTCTAAAATACTCCAATGCAACATAGTTGAAAAAAATTCATTAGACCCTTTATTTTTTTGCTACTACCCTTTTCCATATGTAAAAGGAATATATAAACAAATTATGCTATAAAGGGTGGACTTTAATGAATTTTTTCGTGGAACTCACTTTAGAGTATCTTATAATCGGTATTAGAGTATACTCAAAAGGATAAAAAGGTATAACAACATCATTTAAACGGTATATTAGAGGTGGGAGTACATACACCCAGGAGTATGGAATCATTTTCCTATATATATATATATATACATTAATTTTTATTTTTCCATGTGTTTATCAAACTGAAATAATATAAATTGTAAACTAGAAATATTTACACCAGCTTTTGCAACCCCACTTCTAAGCCGAGCAAGAATAGCCGCTGCCACTTAAGACACACCTTTCAATCACAATTAGTAATTTTCAACAAATGTGTTTTGACACTAGAGTAGCTACTAGTGCTAAGATATTTTTGCGTATCCATTTCACATTTTCTTTAGATGGACCACCATTATTTAGAACATCTTCCACAATGGAGTCTTGATGTTGGTGTTTTGCTCTTCTTTGGTGGCTAGAGCTACTCTTTAGGTGGCTGAGGTGGGCCGAGCTATGTCACCATATGCGTCGGATACGTATCGATGAAACGTCGAAGTCGTGTCGAACATTAAACTTATTTATTTTGACTAGATAATTATCCAATACGTGATACATGTTGAGCCATGTACATGTTGATGTCCTATCCTGTCGAATACATATCGGACACCGATATGATACCAAACCAATGTGTCGACATTACAGAACCGAAGAAGGTGGCCGCGGGAAGCTCCATGGACGACGGCCGACGGCGACCACCCCGGCGGCCTTGACACTCCCATGAAGGGGACTTCCACTGAAGGAACTAGTAAGCTACAATTACTAAGGACTAAGGTAGAGGCCGGACCGGAGAGTGGCTGGAGAGGGAGGAGGTGGGAAGACGGTTTCTTTTTCTGTTCGCGATAGCTAATAAGCTTCACCCCGGTGTCTTTTGTGCTGGAAAGGGTGACATCCTGCTAGGCTCGTTCGTCCACCAACCAGTCAATCACTTCGTTTCTTACCTAATTTTTCCATGTTGTTAGAGATGTACAGATAGACTAAAGCGAGATTCCCAAGTTGATGCTATGTGATTTTCAATATGAAAAGTTTCGCTTATGCACTGACGTCATTCTTATGCTGACTAAAACAATGAACAACAGATTCGTCTGTACCTTAAAGTACTTGTCCTGGATTTTGAGTGATCTGCTTCTTTGAAAAATAAGACTTGAGTGGTGCACCATTGATTTTATTGTACCGAGCGTTTGACAGCGATTTGTAGCTAACTGAACCGCTAGAGCCACTTGAAAAAACAATGTAGTATCCCTTGTTAAATACTAAGCTCTTTATAAAGGTCCAGTGGCAAGAGGGGAGGACGGGGATCACGGGGATTTTATACTGAGATTTTGTGTTCAGTCAGACTTTGGCATTAGGTGGTGCACTGCATACAACTCTTATCCCAGTAAGAAAACAAGAACGAGATAATTCTTTTATGATTACCAATACCAGCTCGTAATAAATTAGATCTTGTTTGGAACGTGATAATTTTTTAATCACTATAGAAATTGGTAAAATTGGATTCATACCACTTAAAAACATGTCAATATGAAAAATTCCACTCTACAAAACGAAATGGGGGAAATACCACTCTAAAACAAGGTTTTTTTTTGTCATTTTGCCACTCATGGACATTTATGCCCTTCTTCTTCCCGGCAAGCTCTTGCTCATCCCTTCTTCCTCCCAGCTAGCTGTCGTCGTCATTGCTTTGCGAGCTCTGCCACACCGATTTTGCCCTTCTTCCTCCCACCAATTCTTGCTCCCTTATTTTTCCTCCTGATTGGTCGCCGCTAGGGGTGGACATCGAGCCAAATCCTCATCCTTTTTTATTTTTTTATGAAATCGACGTAGTTTGATTTAATATCATTTTATTTATAGTTTGAAAGTGTTTTTAGAATCAAGCTAACGAGTCGAGCCAGAGCAAAATACAATTTCATTCAAAATTAACTCATTTCGATGTTTAACCAAGAATGAGTGTAATTGAAGCAATTTTGAACCGAGCCAACGAGCCCCACCAATGAGTTTTTTCCCACCCCTAGTCGCCGCCGCTTCAGCGAGCTCTAGCCGCTCTATCTCCACCGGTTGCGGTCACAAGAGACGCGCCACGTCTACGATGACGGTTCTGGGTGAGGTCTTGAAGCGCATCGCGAACTCGAGGGGGAGCCTTAGGGCTGTAAAAAAACCTTGAGGCTCGCGAGATGCTCGAGCTCGGCTCGCTTTAGGCTCGATTCGAGCTTCAAACGAGCCAAACTTGAGCTTGATCCCAAGCTCTCGAGCTTCACTGAGCTGAGCTTGAATAAACTCGTAGGAATGTTAAACTTATAAATTTCTTGTTAAATATTAATATCTATTAACTCTTACCGAGCTTACTTGAGCTTGAGTATTTTTTTATTATTGAAAAATAGTGCATACTGAATTATTTATTGTTAGTAAGCTTACTTGAGCCGAGCTCGATCCTGGTCCAGACTCGAACTCCAACTCGAACTCGTTTGAGCTTGGCTTAAGCTCTTACCGAGCTTGAGCCTGAAAAGACAAGCTCGCTCGAGCTCGACTCGATTACAGGCCTAGACAGCATATCGCGCGGTGGTGGTTGCGGTCAAGGGCTTGGGGCGACAATGGTAGCACAAGCTCGATGAGGGGCGGCTACGGTAGAAGCGTGAGCTCAAGGACGACCTTCGGTGGAACTCAGGGGTGGTTTGCCAGCGGCGTGGATAGTGAGAGAGAGGCGAGGGTAGGGCTGTGCCTTGAGTGCGATGAGCTCAACCTTGGCGGCCATGGATGTATAGCTCTAGTGGTGGGGGTCTTGCCGTGCCAGGCCGGCCCGACACGGGTTCATCATGCTTCGTGCCTGAACCGTGCCATACCGTGCTGGCCCGGCTCACCTTCGACGAGCCCAGACACAGCCCATTTGCGCTTTGTACCTACTTCGTGCTGTGCCGGCCCAGGCCCGTCCCATTTGCACTATTGCGATGAGAGGGAAGGAGTCGAAGACGCATGGAGCTAAGGCAATGGACACACATGCTGGGGGAAAAAGAAATAAATTTTATTCATTCTTAAACAGGTACATAGTTACTGCTCGTTAGAAACCTTACACCTCGGTATGGAGTACCCCCGATAAGGAAGAGAGTACAATAACTACGTACATATGCATAGATTACTCGAGGCCGAGATAGTCAAAGTTGGCTATCACGCCCGTGATCTCCGGATCCTCGATCTAATGTTGTGTCCTTTCATCTACACTCTCCTAGCCTTTTAGTGAAAGGACAGGGGATGTCGCCTAGAGGGGGGGTGAATAGGCGAATTAAAAACTTTGTAACTAAATGCAGCGGAATAAAAAAAATATTGCAGCTAAATAAAATCTCCCGAGGGTCTAAGTCCGGAGTGTCCGGGATTTTTATCCGGATACTCAAATATCCGGATCGTCTGGTTTCGAGTCCTGATATCTCGGATTGATCCGAGGGACTCAGCCGAGTGTCCGGACTTATCTCCGGATACTCGAAATGTCCGGACTATCCGGTTCGAAGTCCGGATACTCGGATTTAAGACCTCGAAATGAGATTTTAAATCCTCGCAATTTTTCAACAATCTACTTGAATACAAAAGATCTAAAAGCTATCAGTACACAGGGTAATTGTAGATCCGAGCCAAACACAACAAAAGAGTAGATCGGGCAATTTCAAGATTCAAAATCAAATACTAAAGCAAGAGAAAGAAGCAAACTTAGAGACGATGATTTTTCACCCGGTTCGGATCCTTGAGGATCCTACGTCTCCGCTGAGACGGCTCGGTCACACTTGAGCCGGGTCTCTTTCAACCCTCTTCCTCCCTGGTGTTGCACAAATGCACTCGCGGTCTTCACTCCTTTGATTCCTTCCCTTACGGAGGCGGAACCGACCTTCACAAACTTCCCGCGGCCAACCACACAAAGCTCCGGTGGCTCGTAGGCAACCTCCTAGCCGTCTAGGAGTCCTCAACCTCCAAGAGTAACAAATGCTCACGAAGAACAAGCTTGGAGATGAAATCAAGTGCTCAATCAACTCAAATCTCACTCAACCTAGCACCTCACTCCTCAAACTCTTTCCAACCCTTCTCACCAAGGGGATCACTTAGATCTAAGGGTAAAGAGGTGTTTTGGGGGCTCAAGAACAAGGGTATAGCACCTCTAATCAATGGGAACACAGCCACTTTGAAGTGGGGAAGAAGGGGGCTTTAAATAGAGGTCACCAAAAACTAGCCGTTGGAGACAGCCGCACACAACCCGGAGACTCCGGACTCAAGTCCGGATAGTCCGGACTAAATAAGAAAGGCTAACAGAGAGACCCAACCCGGAGAGTCCGGAAAAATGTTCGGATAGTCCGGATAGTCCGGACTCAACCCGGATAGTCCGAACAGCACGGAGCAGCCCGACGAAAACGAGCATAACTTTTCACTCCGGACTCCGATTTCAGTGATTTTGGACTCTATCAAAAGCTAAGAACGAGGGCTACACAACTAACAAGGTCTCACTACCCAAAACTCAAAGGATAAACACAGATATCACAAAGAATCCAAGGGAGACCTACAACCCTCACTTTTCGGCACCACCAACACCACTCTCTTTCTAAGATTCACAAGGATGGATCACTTGAGCACTTGACACATCTAAAAGTCATTCGACATTGCATCCTCTTAATAGTACGGCAATCCTTAGACTCAAAATAAATCAAAGATAATATAAGTCTAGAAATAGTCACTTGTCAGTCTTCTTTCTTGATGTCGATGCATGAAGACCTTCACCATATAATTGATGACATCTTCGCCTTGTCCAACTCGACTCGATTCACCTCATGAGACTCTCGTCCTATCAACCTTGACTTGATCATCCTCTCGACGATCTCCACGCCAAGTCGCTCTTGACTTAGTCCTCAACTCTTGGTGACACCGCCGCCTTGTTGACCTCGACTTAATGATCATCCTCCAAGATACCTTGGTCATCATACACGACGGACCTAATTCTTTCCAAACTACTCATGAAAGACATTAGTCCCAAAAGCTCAATAGATATGAACAAGTTGATATTTGTGAGCAATTGATTACAACAAGTGTTTCAGAGGAAGAAGCACAATATAACTGGAAACACTTGACATAAGAAATGTTCTCTACTAAGTACATCATGATGAATGTGTAATTGATCTATATGCACTAGAGAGATAATTGCCAATATGATGAATCAATTAAATCATGGCAAGGATCACAGTCTTTACTTAAATGAAGCACATGATAGAATATACACGAATTGTACATGTGCAAATAATATTTGGAGTAAGAGTAAATATGTGATCCAACACTAGATAAACTTCACTAAGAGAATTGCATGAGAAGATATACAAATAAAGCATGCATGCACCAAGTCAATCTATAGCAATATGAAGTTTAACTCTAGTTAATACATGCATACCATAATGAACTCAAATGAATATATATGCACAAATAAATATGACATGAACCAATGTGCATATATAAAATCAACATGCTACTTGGAGTTCACTATGCATTTGCACGAAAGGAATGCAATAACACATATAGAATAGATACCAAAATTGCATACCTTATCTTTGCTTAACCTTCCTATTTGATTTTCCTCTAAAAGATGAGATTGATACTCAACTAGGCAATAACATGTTAGTCTCATAGCAATATAATCATATTAGAGGTTTGTCATTTGCTAAGCACTAAGTTAAGCATTTACTTAATTGCATAGATTGTCATTATGAGTGTTTGTCATTAATCACCAAAATAACATAAGTGCCTAGATGCACTTTCATTTAGGCATGTAATTGGCTCAACCATCTCAGGTCTGAGAGACGGCCTCCTCGGCTCAAGTATCCTCCCCACCAAACTGAAAGTGGCTTCCGACGAGGCAGTGGATGCTGGAACCAGAAGTATGTTTTGTGCGAAATGTGATAGCACGGGGTAAATAAGTTTGTGATTCTTCCACCACAATAGCAAGATGAGTCGATTGTCCTTGTCCATGTTAAACTCGCTCTCCACGAAAGGCATCTCGAGGTAGTGGTTGATCTCTACCCGTAGATTCCATTACGACCTACTCGGCGCTTCGGAAGACGAACTAGACACCTTGCCTTTTAGCTTCTTCCATATGTCTGAAGCGGTCGAACTGCCTCGTGCTTGTTACGTTGTTGAGGTACATCTTTTTTCTTCACTTCTGCTGCCAAATTTTTTGTAATATTTATCGGAAACTCTGAAAAACTTGTTATAAACATGAGTATATGCCTAAAAAAATCAAGAACGAATGCTTCACCTATTCCCTCAAAGGTGCCCTACAAATCAGTTAATTTTCTCCGATGATCCAAAATAGTAGCAAAACAGTAGAGATGTGGAATAGCTTGAAAATATTTTAAATTTTTTTCTCCATTAGTTCTATAATGGGCTGTAAAATATCATTATCTCTGTTTTCTTTGAAACTGATAGCAATAGTCCAAAGCCACTCGATGACTAAGCAAGAAGTTGGGTAGTACATACCGGATAACATGTTGGTTGCATTGTAAAAAAATTCTAAAAATTGACGAAAATGACAGGTAACTTCCCAATCCACATCATGAACCAACGGCTTACCATTATTGTAATTGACGAAGACGGTTATAATGTGTTCGTAATCCTTGCACTACTCCAGCATAGTATACGTAGAGTCCCATCTAACCTTCATATCTATGTTAAATCTTCTTGGTAGCTTATTATTTGACCTACAATACTCCGAGAACTGGGCGAACCTTATAGTCGAATCTTTAACAAAATTGATAGCATCGCGTATGTTGTTTAAACTAGGTTTCATTGTATTCAAACCTGCCTGCATAACAAGATTAATGTTGTGGCATACATATCTCTGGTGTAGTACGAAACCTCCAACATTAATCTGCATGTGTAGTGAGAGGTGCTCCATGGCCGTCGTGTTAGCTAATGTATTATCAAGAGTGATGGAAATAATTCTATTTTCTATGTTAAAGTCAGTAATAACCTCAAGTACACGGTTAGCGATAGCCTCTCCGGTGTGTGCCTCATCGATTGGCCTAATGACCCTTTTATTTAGTACGTAGTCATCGTCCAAGTAATGTGTGGCAACGCTAAGATATGCTGCTCTTTGGTCAGGGGAAGTCCATATATCTGATGTCAAAGTAAAGGAATAACTAACACTCATGAAGGCCTATTTCAACATAGCTAGTTTATTTATGTACATTGCGTATATGTCACGTGTAGTTGTTCTCCTACTAACGTGTTGGTATTGTGAGCAAAAATCACGTTGCACCATCCTTTCAAAACTAGAACTCTCACCCATTATAAGTGAAAGATCCTTCGTAACTATGTAACGTTCAATTTTGTCTCTAGCTACATCGGCGTTGTATACCCATGTACTTATCGAACCGTCGATGTTGAAGTTGAGCTGTGTTTGGACGTCCTCACCCGATCTCTATCCTGCCAATATCTTTTTCAAGCATGCCTCTGCGTTCTGCTTAAGATGATCTGTTCCTCCATATGCACGTGCAGATAATTTAGATTGACAGTATTTACAAATAGCATACACTACCTCACGTCCGTCCACAATTTCAATGGTTCTATCCATATGTTGCTAGCACCACGCCCGTCGACTGCTGGATATGGACGTCCGTCCTGGATGCACCGATGTAGCGGCATCGGAGCTCGGGTCAGAGCTGGATACCGGTGCCCGAACCAGATGCATAGATGTAGTGCCATCATAGCTCAGTACGGATATCGACGCTCGCCTCTTAGGAATGTAAGAGGTATCCTCGATGTCGTACGTATCATCCAAATAACGTTCATCCATGCCATAGTCTCCCATGCTGGGGGAGAGTTGGCGCGGATCGATCTCTTGATCCCGATGAGGGGGGCTTGGAGAGCGAGGGCGTGCTCTCCTGCTCTTGCTCTTACTCTTGCTAAACATTTTGTTTCGTGGTGGGAGAAATAAAAAAGAGATCAAATAGAAAGTAAACAGAGAGAGCAAATGAGAGAACATGTGGATGTGCTAAGCAAATGAGAGAGCGAGGGAGATGTGCTGAAGTGCTGAACAAATGGGAGTGCTCGGGCCGATTTTATAGCGATTAGCGAGTAAATGACCGTTGAAATGCCCATTGCAATCATGTGTGGCTGCGCAGGATAGACGTTAAAATTAACTTTATTTCTTTTCACGCGTCACATCACTGTCATTTCTGTCGTTCGATGAACGTTGCGGGAGAGAAAAATATGAAAATTGAACAAATCGCGTGCGGCATGCCTGACCTTTTCCCTCTCTCTCCCTCTCTTTTCCCTCCTCCTGAAAAATCGTTCGCTGGATACTCCTGCCTCCTGCGGTCCTGCCAGTGCCCCCCATCTCTCTCTCCCCCAACCCCCTCCCTTTCTTTTCCCTCTCTCTCGGTCTCTCCCTCCCCCGCCCGACTCTCTGCTTCTCGGTCACCCCGCTCAGCCCCGCCAACTCCCTCCTCCCCTCCCTACCACTTCCCTCCTCGCCTCCACACGGCCTCGTCACTTCCCTCCTCCCTCCCCACCACGACGGCCACAGTGAGGTGGCGCGATGCGGGTGGCGAGGCGGCGTGGAGCGACGGGCGAGGTGGCACGGTGCGGGAGGCAAGGCACCGTGGCAAGGCGAGCGAGGCGGCGCGGCGTAGCATAGAGGCGAGGCGGCGGTCGCGCGGCGAGGCCCCGCACGTCTCCCCCAAGGCCCACCTCTGGCCACCTCCCTAGCGCGCCCACCATGCCTCCGTGCCGTGTCGGTACGGACCCAGCCCAAACGGTCGTACCGTCCATCGCGCCCGGTTTGCAGGCCCGACACAGCCCGAGCTACAGTACCGTGTCGGTACGGCACGGCCCACTTCGTGTCGGGATGAGCTTTAAGCTAAGCCTTGGGCCGTGCTTGCCATGCCTCGGGCCGGTCCAAAAAATCCCAGCCTGATGCCCACTTCTATGTAGCTTTGGTGTGTGCTTTGGTCTCAAATTCGTCGATACGTTAAACATGACCGGCTTGGAGGAAGTATAAGACTAAAGGATAACATTGTCTCAAGAAAATTTAGAGTGGCATTTCTCCAATTTCACTTTTTAGAAGTGATATTTTTAAAATTGTCACATCTTGAAGTTGCACGAATCTAATTTTGCTTTAGAAATTTGAATTGTTTCAACCTGTGAAATCCCTACGTACCAAAGGTGGTCTCGAGATAAACGCAAGATTCACACGCTGATCCATACTCGAAAGCAGGGTTCCGAAAACCGTGGTTTACCGCTCGAAAACCGTAGTTTTCGCTTGTACTGCTCCGGTTCGAGAAGAGGAACTGGTCGGTCTACCGGTGGAGTTCAAATTCAATTTTCTTGGAAATTTTGGAAAAAAAATTATCCAAAAATTCACTAAAATTAGTATTAATTGCTTCATGGCCTTGATGTGATTTTTTTTGAAAAAATGAAGTTTTGATACATTTTTGAGCCATTCAAAATCTAGAAAATAGAAAAAACAAACAAAAGGTAGCCTGTGGGCTTTCAGCCAGCAGGCCAAGCCGCTTGTGGGCTGGCTGGTCCACCCGAGAGCCATGAAGTGCTGCGAAGCCGATGATGGTCGCTCCAGAACACCACTCGCTCCCCTACTTTCCCCATTCCACCCTAGTGCCGAGAGCTTTGCCGCTGCCCAGATCCCGCTGCCACGCTCCGTCAATCCGTCGGCCGACCGTCGATTTTTGCTCGGTAAGGCACGAAAATTGTTCGGTTTGAGCGGTTTTTCGAGCTCTTGGTGAATTTCGAGTTCTTCAACAAAATTGGTGATTTCTTCTCGGTTTTCGCTCGGTTTGCAATGATTTTCGCTCTATTTTGTATGAAAACCACTCGGTAGTTGCAGCTAATAGCTACATGTTGTTGATGCATGTATGCTAGCTATATGAGAATTGGCCTTGATATTCACCGAGTAATACAATATAACCAACCAAGTATACACGCAACAATACTACCTGTAGCCCCGAAGGTAATGTTTCATTTCATTGCAACTTGATTTTTTACTAACATAGTGTCCATACAGATCCAACATGGCATTTGTGTGGGAAGAACGATGAAAATATATCTACTATACAACTTGAAATGGAAGGTATCTAAATATGAATGGTATTAATATGTGAATGACTATTTTTTGCACTTATTGGATTGATATGTGAATAGTATTGAAATGAAAGGTTATTTGTTCACATATTATTGCTAAATGCCTATTTTATAACTTCAGATTGTCTAAAATATAGCAAAGGTCATGTCGAAATTTTGTTTCATTTTTATGTTTCATTTCATTGCAACTTAATTTTTTACTAACATTCCGTTTATGTATGTCAAACATAGCATTTGTGTGACAATAGAAGAACGACGAAGCTATGCCTACTTCACAACTTCAAATGAAAGATATTAAAATGTGAATGATGTTGATATGTGAATGGTATTGATATGTGATTATGTGAATACCTATTTTTGCACTTGTTGTATTGATATGTGAGTAGCATTGAAATGAAAGATTATTTGTTGATATATTATTACTAAATGTATAATGTACAATTTGCAATTGTTTAAAATATAGCAAAGGTCATGTCGAATTTTTTCCATATTTATGAGAGATCATACTGGAATTTTCTCGTGTTTTTACGTAATTATATATATATATATTCTTACATTTCTCCTATTTTTTTAGCCTTCAATGGGTTTTTACAAATTGTACATTTTTTTGTATTTTCCCTTTTTTTTAATTGTCTTCTGTTTTTTGGTTTTCGCAAAAAAAACCGCTTGGTTTTTATGTATTTTCGAGCGATTTTCATTCATTTATCACGAAATTCGCTCGCCGATTTGACCAGATTTCAAAATAATTTGACATTATATATCGTTCGGTTTTCGAGTGATTTTTTATAATTTTCGTTACTGAGAGGTTACAAAATTCGGTCACGAAAAAGTTTTTTTTTTTAAACCTGCTGGGAAGCGACAGCGGCACAGTGCGATACGGCCGTGTCAAGTTTACCGCAACTCTGGAGTTCGTTCCGTCTCACCTTCTCTTTCCATTTCCCAAAACGGACGAGGAAAAAACCAAGGCCAGAAAAAAAAAAACAATTCCGATTAATTAAGAGGCGGCCGAGAGCTTAAGCAAAACGCTCCGAGCAGGGAAGAATCCGCTGCGCGGTGTAGAATAAAACGCGCAGTGGGGTCAGGATTTTCCAAGCCCCGGAATCTTCTCCCCTCTCCTCCTCCCCCCCGCCCCCCCGGTCGGTCTCCCAGTCGCCTTTGATTCCTCCCGCCGCTTCCTTAGATCTGCGCCACCGAA
Source organism: Otatea glauca (assembly GCA_036346275.1). Taxonomy (NCBI): domain Eukaryota; kingdom Viridiplantae; phylum Streptophyta; class Magnoliopsida; order Poales; family Poaceae; genus Otatea; species Otatea glauca. The sequence goes on from CM070717.1 coordinate 37,133,986, forward strand.
CCGCCTACCCGTGATCCTTATCCCCGGACGGATTACCCCGTCCTCCCCTCCCCCCGAAACGAGCCGAGGCCGGCTGCTGCTCCTTATAGTTTATTCCGTTCAAAGGTTGCGCGTTCCGGGGCCAAGAAATGGTTTTGGAGCTGGAGCTTGGAGGATTTCGTGTCGTCTGGTGCTTGAGCCGAGCCAGGAGGTGGTTGGTTTCGCGCCGTTCTTGCCGGCTTGGAATGGAGGTTCTGTGCTAAAGACTGGATTTTTGCTCGATTAGGAACGGATCCGGTGAAGATGTTTCAGGCGGCGATTGCTTTTGAGACTGGGAGGTGGGTGTTGATGGTGTGAAATTTGCCTTCCTTTGATTGCCTCGGTGCTTAATTTGATATCGTAGAGCGTTTTTGGATGAAAAGGACGGAATCTTTGGTATCAGGGAGTCGTCTCTAGCGAAGAACCCTGCCTTGTGGTAGCTTCTTCACCATTGGTACCGACTACCGAGTTCCCCCCTTGTGTGCTCTTTCCTGCGTCGAAGGACGACTTTGGCGGGGAAATTTGCAGCTTTTGCAGCTGCTTTAACTAGCCTGTTACCTTTGCTGACCTTTCCCTCCAAAGGCTTGACCTTTTGGGTTCCGGTGCTGATTGGTCTAGGAGTTTTGGTGTGTAGGCCTAGTCGCTCTATCACAGTACAACTCCTCGGAAGAAAAGCAGCCTCCTGTGCAGATACTGCCTAGTATTATTAGTTCTTGTGTTGTCCTATAAAGATTCTGCTTTGACATAGTACAGTACTCCTCTATATTTCTTGCCCAGAGCAGAATACAGTGCTCCAAAATCCATACTGGCATTGTAGGAGTGGATATATCTTGAGCAACACTAGTGGAGCAAAAGCCATGGATGTGCCTGCACCGTCCAACTGTGCTGGCTACAATGGCAATATCGGCAGCCCGATGGGGCCTTCGGATGATCCCTATGGCGTCGCAGCCATGATGAACTTTGATGGATACTCTGAGCTCTGCAGCCCTTCGGTGGCCGGTCAGCTGTTCTCGTTGCTGAATGATCCGGCTGCACACCAAATGTTTGCTATGTGGTCATCCTTGGGATCATCGCCGCATGCTTCTGGTATAAATGAAGATATGTCGCTCGACACCTATTCTGGTGGACCTGGGGAGGCAGTGGCAGCATCTCCTCAAAATATTGATTCGTCGGTGAATCCAGATAAAACTGAGAGAGTGGTCAAGAGTTCAGGCGAGATTGTTTCGGATAATGATCCCCAGCAAGGAAATAGCATGGTTCCAAGGTCTGTCGCGGGCAATTTACTTGCTGACAGGATGCTCATGGCTCTGTCCTTGTTCAGGGAGTCGTTGGGCGGTGGTGTTCTTGCCCAAGTTTGGATGCCTATTGAGCAGGAGGGTCATGTCATGCTGAGCACATGCGAGCAGCCTTTTCTGCTTGATCAGGTTCTTGCAGGATACCGAGAAGTATCCAGGCATTTCGTGTTTCCAGCTAAGGAGGAGCCTGGCCTACACCCAGGGCTTCCAGGGAGGGTCTTCATCTCTGGGGTGCCGGAATGGACCTCAAGTGTTCTCTACTACAGCAAGCCAGAGTACATGAGGATGGAGTATGCTCTTCGTCACGACATACGCGGATCACTTGCAATGCCAATTTACGACCCCAGCAAGGGCTCTTGCTGTGCGGTGCTTGAGCTTGTCACGAAAAAGGAGAAACCTGATTTTGATGCAGAGATGGACAGTGTTTGCCATGCCTTGCAGGCAAGTTCTAACTTACTGTTGCATTAGGGGATTTTGCACTTTCAGAAATTCAGTGCTTAAAAATGAATTTGGAGTTCCCATAATGGAGCATTATTGCTAATGCTATCCCATATTTACCTCCTGTATTTTCGAGTAGTGCCTTCTATTAATATCATGGGGTAAAGTACATGAACTGAGATGTTGATGCAAGTCCTCTCATTAATTGGTGCCATCATGGATGCCATGAATAAATCTGTACACTAGAATTTAAATGCAAAGTATTCCAATGATCCATAGTTTGTCTAGTTGATACTTCTTTAAGCAGACGTCTAAGATGTAATTCTGATCTGAAGCAGCATATTGCAGAGCATCGAATTCCGTTGAAATAATTCTGTTGATTGCCCAAATATTTCATGTTTTCTATTGATATAGCTAACTACAAAGGTGCATAGTTTTCCACTGTTGTCATTTCAGTATCATTTACAATGTTTATTCATTTTCTTTATTTGCTAATATATCTCATGATCATGTCAACAAAAATAAGTCTATACTTATCCCATCAATCTTCTGTAGGCTGTGAACTTGAAGACAACAAAAGATTGCAGCAATCAGAAGGTGCCATTCTTCACTTCTAACATGGTCTATATGACATTTCTGTTGCACATCATGGGAACTGAATGCTAGTTCTCATGTTAATATTGTATTTACCAATTGATGTTTAATGTATACAATGTCTCTTCATTTGCAGTTTTATACAGAAAATCAGAAATTAGCCTTCACTGAGATTTTGGATGTTCTAAGAGCTATTTGCCACGCACACATGCTTCCTTTGGCCCTTACATGGGTTCCTACATCAAATGGCATTGATGGCGGTTATGTTGTTGGAAAGGATAGTAGCACTGAGTCACAATCAGGAAAAGCGATACTCCGCATCCATGAACCATCTTGTTATGTTAATGATGCAAAGATGGAAGGCTTTCTTCATGCATGTGCTGAACGTCATCTTGAGAAAGGACAGGGTATTGCAGGCCGAGCACTCAAATCCAATCTGCCATTCTTCTCACCTAATATAAGAGAGTACAGTATTGAGGACTACCCACTTGCACACCATGCTCGTAAGTTTGGTATGCATGCTGCTGTAGCCATCCGGCTAAGGAGCACATACACTGGCAATGATGACTACATAGTAGAATTCTTTCTCCCGGTCAACTCCAGAGGCAGTGGAGAACAACAAATGTTATTGAATAACCTCTCCAGTACAATGCAAAGAATATGCAAAAGTTTGCGAACAGTTTCTGAAGCAGAGGTTGATAAAGTTGATACTTGTACTGCAGCAGCGTATAAGACAACCAGAGAAAGTTGCTTGTCAACTGGTCACTCTGAATGTTCTTCGCATTGTGATAAACCAATCACAGAAGCAGCATTCCAGGATCTATCTTTGGTCGATAAACAAGGAGACGTGGAACCTGAGCAGGTGCTCTAATAGTACTGCTTTTACTTAAGTATGGCATTCTGTGCAACTATTTTGGTCCTGATTTATGAATAAGCATAATTAGCATGATTTGAGATGAAACTCTTTTCTGAACATTCAGGTTGAATATCTTCACCCCATATATATGACATGCATATCTATACAGTAGGATCCTTTCCTACTCCTAAAAACATGACTTGCTGTGCAGCCATCTTAGTTCTGATTTATCGAACAAGCATAATGAGCATGACTTGAACTGATTTGTTTTTTTAAAAAAAAAGGTTTTCGTTGAAATACTTAGTTTCTTAGACACTGTGTGATAGAAGTGGTGTCATTACATAAAATTTACTTACATTTTGTAGTTTTCTCTCTTGTCTATTGAATAATTCCATAATACTATGTCAGATTGGGTTTATTAGAGGAAAAGGATCCCAACAGTGGTAAGCTGATAGCCACTCCTATTTTTAACATGCCAGTAGGCACAATCCACCATATTCTGTAAAGGGGTATTCCCATGGTTGGTTAGTACTCAACTTTGTTGTGTCATTAGTCATATTGGAAATTTGGAACGGGTTAAATATGCAGAACCCAGATAATTTTTGTTAAGGCGTCGCCTAGGTGCCACCTAGGCGGCCGCTCGCCTGGCCGGGAAAGGCAGTCACCTGGACGGCCCAGGCGTGTTTGGGCGATTGGGCGGCGGGGGGAGGCGAGGAGGCGGCAGGGGGAAGAGGAGGCGTGGAGGCGGGGCGGTGTCGGGAGAAGGGGCGACAGGGGGAGGAGGTGCGGGGAGCCGAGGAACCGGGCGTGGCTCGTCCACAGGAAGAAAGAGGGCAAATAAAGGGAAGGAAGGAAGGAAAGGAAAAAAGGGAAGAAGGGAAAGAAAAGGGAAAAGGGGAAGAAAAGCAAAGGAAAGAAAGGAAGAAAAGAGAAAAGGGGTGGAGCCAGATCTATTTTGGTGATATACTGATATTGCTTATATACTGATATCGGTTACATATGTATTAGTGATATACTGATATTGCTAGACAATTTTTTAGTCGTCTAATCCTCACCTAGGCGTCCACGCGCTCGGCTGGCGCCTCGCCTCGCCTTGTCGCCTTGACAACCATGACCCAGATTACTCAACATTGATGCATGCATTTAATTTTGAATTGTTAAGAGAACCTGGGTTCTGGATATCCCTCTTGATGAACAACCTTCTTCTGTACTGCAGGTACAGTCTAGTTCAATGCGACTTGCAGAGAAAAAGCGCAGTACAGCTGAGAAGAATATTAGTTTAGATGCTCTCCGTAAATACTTCTCTGGGAGCCTAAAGGATGCTGCAAAGAGCCTTGGTGGTGAGCCCCTAGTGTGTCGCTTTGTGAAATGAATTAATTGAATCTTTACTGTGCTGTGATAACTAGGCTATGTAAATAGGATATAATGAAATGGATGACTTCTGTTAATACTGTTGCAGTTTGTCCGACAACTTTGAAAAGGATATGCCGGCAACATGGAATCTTGCGATGGCCATCTCGCAAGATAAACAAGGTCAACCGTTCATTAAAGAAGATCCAAACTGTCATTAACTCGGTTCATGGTGTGGACAGATCCTTGCGATATGATCCTGCTACTGGATCTCTTGTTCCAGCAATCTCTCTGCCAGAGAAGATGCCATTTCCTTCTCGTGATGCTTTACCTACTCCATCTGTTGGAAAAATTGTGGAGGAAAAATCTGACCCAAAATCTGAGCAAGGGTATTCTTCGCCTGATGAATGGCAAACAGGAAATTGCCAATCGCAGTTCTCTGATTTGCAGAAAAGGGAAGGTGATGAATTTAACATAAAGACAAGTAACTACAGTTGCAGCGGTTGTCACGCTTCTTATGGTGTGAATGTCACACAGCATTCTAATTCTGAAGGCACACGAGGACCATTATATCCCATTGGGACTGTTAGTACTTTGCATCTCAAAGAAGCAGGTTGCATCAATCCTTCTGTCTCTGTCCGCCTAAGTGTTGAGAGCATCGGAGAACAAATAGTGGGAAGGAACTCACCATCTGTACAACAAGCAGATATTGATATGGTTGACGATCACGAAGCCAAGGAGCACACTCATCCTTCTACCTCTGGTACGACAGACTCATCTAGCGGCAGTGCATCAAGCCACCCTACCTTCAAGCAGAATCTAGGACATGCTCTTAAAGACAAAAGTAGCCCTGCACTCACAGTTAAAGCTACCTACAATGGAGACACCGTGCGGTTCAAATTCTTGCCATCGATGGGCTGGTATCACCTACTGGAAGAAATAGCAAAGAGGTTCAAGCTGTCAACCGGAGCATTCCAGCTCAAGTACAAGGATGACGAGGAAGAGTGGGTGATCTTAGCTGACGATTCAGATCTCCAGGAGTGCGTCGATGTCCTGGACTCGATAGGTTTGCGCAACGTGAAGCTCCAGGTGCGGGATCTCCCATGCCTCGTCAGCAGCTCGGGCAGCAGCACTTGTTTGCAGTTGGAAGCGCATAGCTCATGACAGAGAAGTTTAGGGCTGGAAATATGCCCTAGCGGTCAAAGATGATTGATAGATGTTTATGTTGTCACGTTCCTTTAATAAATATCATGTTATAGATCTTCAAATATGTGACTTGATCACGAGAGTTTGTAATATGTTTGTCATATTATTATAAATTATATCTTGCTATTTAATTGTTGGAACGGAACGTCAAAATACTTTGGGATAATTTTTTATTTATTACTTCTCGCTCTATTTTCTTACAAAACTCAGGTCTATCCTTATATTTATACCCAAAATTACAGCCCTATGAAACGGAATAGGATTCTACTTCTTTGTCCTAATTCAACTCCTCATCCTAAACTTTCTTAATACAAACTTTTCAAACTAAAACTTTCCTATTACAAGATTACTTCTAACATTTTCCCTCTAATCTTGTAATACCTTTGATCACGCCGATCTTCTCTCTCATCTCCAAGAATTTGTTCAGCTCGTTCCGTGTGCACGAACTCCTTCGCGCTGTCTCGCTTGCGTATATGAAACAACGTCGTCCTCTCTCAAGTCGCCTACACCCGCACCCACCTGGTGCCTCTGCGCCCTCCTGACGCCTGTGCTGCACGCACCTGGTGCATCTGCGTCCTCCTAACGCCTGTGCTACGGTACTGCGGAAAAGACACGACGAGAAACAAAATACGCCGAGCGTTGAACTATTGTTGTTTTGGGAAGCCTTTGCTTTACTTCTTGCATCACCCTCACGATGATTTGCTTTCTTCTTTGGCCAAACGTCGTTTCCATCTTTCTTTGCTACAGCCACCACGTCCTAGAACTCACAATCTGCCGCATGTCACCAAGACTCCTCTTTCCTTTCCTTGCCTTGCTTTTCAACTCTCTGTTTCTCCCTGGAATCAACGCTGCAAAGTCGCGTGAACCAGGTACTATCACCTCCTAGCTTTTCTTTCGATCTTTAATCACTGTAGTGGCAACGTGCTGTTGCGAACTGATTTTTTTTCTTCACGCGATGCGCTGATCAACCGCTTGTTGCTTGCTTCCTGTAGCGCCCCATGAGACGCGCTTGCCGCACGACCGCAAATCGCCAAGATGGCTGCCTCTTGTCGTACGCAGCACACCTGCCGCTTCACAAAATCAATCTGGTGCCAAGACCTCTCCTGTTGTTGCTTGTCTTCATTTGCACAACAGCTGCACGAGGCTTTCTTTAATTCTTTGCTGCTCACGTCATGTCAAGAAGTATGTTCCAAGCGACGCCTTTTTCTTTTGCTTGCACAGTTGCCTCAAGGAGTTGCGACTCCCTTCGCTTGCGTGCACACACGCCAGGAGCGTTCTCTCTGCCGCCTGCTTGGACCTCAGCGTCGGGTCCTTGCCGGGCAGGAACCACGACAGCCCGCGCGCCTACCTCAGCGGGATCAGCGTCACCTTCTACACTGTGTCATGCCCTGGCATGAGCATCGCGCAGAGAGATCGGATCTGCACCGCCTCGCTTTGATCTCGCGTTCGAGCTCTCTTCTCGGTTGATGCTTTTTTTGTACTTTTGTGCAACCGCCAGGGAGGAATTACTCTAGCTGAGCACGTCGCCTCCTACGCTCGCCTCGCGGTTGGCCGCCCCGGGAGTCTCCTCCTCCTAGGGAGGCAGCTAAGGTTTCAAACCTGGAGCTCTGATACCAATTGTTGGAACAGAACGACAAAATACTTTGGGACAATTTTCTATTTTATTACTTCTCGCTCTGTTCTCTTACAAAACTCAGGTCTACCCCTGTATTTATACCTAAAACTACAGCCCTATGAAACGGAATAGGATTCTACTTCCTTGTCCTAATTCAACTCCTCATCCTAAACTTTCTTAATACAAACTTTCCAAACTAAAATTTTCCTATTACAAGATTACTTCTAACATTAATTGATTGGATATTTACATAGGTAAGCATATGATTGTGGATAACGTGTTGGTTAACATGTTGTTGGATAGACCCATTATGAAACACCGCATTGAGCATTACATGCATGTCATCGGTTGGTTTCATACAATATTTATGGTTGGTTTCATACAATATTATGATTGATCCTTTGACCTGAGATATATATGGATCCTAACATAAGGATCATATTCTTTGATGTTACTAATTGTTGTTCGTAACAAGATATTTATATTAGTTATACTCAGGAATGTGTTGGCACATGTAGAGGATGTGTATGATTAAGATAGTTTTATCCTCCTTGTTATACAAGGACAAAGATATCTTAAGGTCATTCGAAGAAGATAAACTAAAGAATGTGTATGACCACGCCCGAGCAGGTTAAGGTATCAACTGCTTTATCTATTTAGTCTAGCTTTGGAGATTCGAGAAACAATGGATTAAATAGAACAAGGATAACACATCTTGTCTTGCGTTTAATCTTGATATCTGAAAGTGACAAAAGGATCGAACATATATTTGTTGATGGGTTAGATAAATGATATCTATGTGGTTTGGGAAGTCATAATATTCTGCTATGAGCCACTTATGACTTATGCATCAAATGGTGATTTGATACACTGCCAATATCACAATAGGCCTACGGGGTCACACACAAGAATGGGACCTTACTGGTTTGTTAATAAATTCCATATATTATATATGGATAATTAATATATTAGAATTACTAAATACAAAATAAGTCCTTGTTTTTTTTATCCAGATTATTTGAATCCGAAACAACAAGCCTATATGATTCAGATTAACGTAATACGAATTAAATAGGGAGCCAGTTCGGATAAGGATTTGAATTGATAAACGTTATCTCAAATTCTATTCGGTTTTGAAATGAAAATATTTTGTGTTTATCTTATTCTGACTCCTTGGTTATAAATAAACCTGTAATTAGGCTGCATGGGGATAACCGAAGTGGAGAGATTAATTTTGGAGAGAACCAAGAGGGTCTTGCTGCATATGTTCTAGCAGACCGGTACGCGGAGTCCTCTTTCCATTCGTTTGGATACTCGTGGGAATGCTACTCCCTTGACATGCTAATGCGATCCGACACACGTCTAGTGGTAGTGCTAAGTCCTAATATGTAATTTTATATCGCATGCAGCGAGTTTTCTGAGTTCAGGTAGATGAAAAATTTTGAAATTGCTTCCGCTCTGCTACCCTTATTTTCCAACAGTGGTATCTAAGGCATCTCGTGTTGCGTTTGATCTAAATTAGATTTGGCCATATATAATATAGAGGCCTCTGAGTTTTAGGATTGATAAGCTCAATTAGCCTCTGTGTTAAATTAGATTGATCTATAGGTATGTAATATGGTGTAATTGATTATATCAATTTACCACATGGTGAGAGAGTCTCCATAGGGTTAGTGGAGATTAATATGTTTAACCAGAACAAACGGATCAGTAACATTGATCCGATAGAACTTGTTGATAAGATCAAAATGGAGGTTCCGGCACGTCTGTGGTAAAACAGCCATAACTTTTGACTCGTAACTCTGATCAAGGTGTTCTTTGGCTCGCTTGAAAGTAGGCAAATTTTACATTTAAAAATCCTATGGACACCTCCTAATCCCCTTTGCAAGGTTCTATAAAAATCCTCCGACCCAAAAAAGGTCATTTAGGACCTCCAAACAACATTAGAAGTTTATCAATGTGATAGGTACTTTCTATCAGACAATTATCAGTCTATTTTTTTTAGATCTGTCTCAGAGAGAATGTGATGATATGATTATCCATGATTAGCCTTCTTGTTTGCTGTCTGTTATGTCCCTACTTCAAATAATTAAGTTGTGTTGATTCCTTGCCACTTTTGTCCACTACCGAATTTTCGATCCTTGGTTGATAGGCTTGCCAAAGCAAGGTGTCGTCATCTATCTTAATTTGGTACAGGTGAGTGTCAGACACTTACGGACTTCAGAACTGGTTTAACTTGATAGAGCTATCAAAACGGTTTCGGGCTCTAGGCGTCAGGTTGATAGGATATACATGAGGTTATCTATCAGGCGAGAGTCATATGTAATATGATTAGCAAGAGTTACTTACCTAAGACAACCATGTCACAAGCAGTGATGCCAAATCTCACTTTTGCATAGTTTTCTATGGATCTTGTGTAATATCCCAATTTTTGCCAAATTATTTCCTAAGTTGATTGCGAATTTTTTCAGTTTTCTGGATTTTTCTTAGATTTTGGCATTAAAAGAAAATAATTTTCAATAACCTAGTTATTTCTTTCGATTTCCAAACTTCAACTTTGAATCAGTTCAATATTTTATTTAAATCTCAGATGGTCTGAGGAACCTCTCTGAAAAATTTCATGAATTTTAAAAGTAGTTTTCTATTTATGAAAAATAAAAAACTACAAATTTTATTAAAAGATGAAACACTAAAAGAGTTTTTCAAAAAAATATGGGACTGCTCATGCTCTAAATTTTATACAAATTATCAACACTACCTCAGGAACACCCTCAAAAATTTTCATAAAATTTGAAGCAAGTTTGATAGCTCTAGAAATTCTAGAAACTCCTAACTGCAAAATAAAAACTTAAAATAAAATCGAGTTAAAATCCCAAAAAGGTAAGCACCCCTTCGAAAACCTGTTTTGGATAGCTTGAAGGCATAAATTCACTAAAGACGCTTTCCCTTCTCAGTTAATCTCTCCCCCTCACTACGAGCTAGGCTGTCTCATCAGGCTGGGCCCACGTGTTAGCCACCCTCTCGCCCAGTGAGCGCCCAAGCACTAACCCGTGCCACGTCGTGCACGCTCTGGCATGCCAGCGCATGCGCTAGCCTTCCTGCGAATTCAGTACCATGTCGTCGTGCTTCACCGGCCAACATCGCTAGCATCCTCCATGCCCCCTCCCACCAGCCACGCCGCGCCAAAGCCACAAGACTTGTGCGCCGCCTGCCTAGCTGTGCCACACTTCGTTGCCTCTACTGTTGCCCCTGGCACCTTGCAGGCATGATGATCTCACCGGGAAATCCTAAAAGTAGCTCTGTCGTGCCCTTTCTTCCTTGTATGTCACACCTTGCTCACGGGCCAAGGGCCAAGCCACCTCCCCAACGGCTATAGAAACCACACAATGGCCACCCAAACCCCTGCACATCCTCCTGCTCCTTCCTACCCCTACGACTGGCACCATTGCCCTCATACGAAACTCCATTGCCATCGAGTGCTTCTAGAGCAAGCCAAGCTCAATTGGCTCGTCTGGTGAGCAATTCCTCAATTCTTTCGGTTAAAATCTTCTTCAGGGATCCATGACTGAAGGACCAGAAATGGCGATCAGAGGGGGGGTGGATGATCACAAACAAAATTTCCCTCCAAAGAATCCAATCAAAGCCTCTCTAAATCAAAGAAGAGCTGAAAACCAAATTTTCTAGGAATTTCACCGAGGGACGGTACTACCGCCCATGTAGGAGTGGTACTACTATGCTACAGCGAAATGGTCGAATGAATAGTAAAAATTAACACGATCTCAAAACCAAAATCGATGAATCTTTTGATCGGCTGATCCAAACTCTATGAAACTTTGTAGACACCTTCCTATGGATGTCAGGAACTTATTCCAACCTTCAATCGCAAGGATTGACGTCAAAGTTCTGACCTTTTTCCAACCAAAGGAAGAGCGCACAAGAACAGGCTCAAAAACAAAAACATAGCCCTAAGCTTGCTTGTGGGGTTTTGATGATCAAGATGATCTAAGATGGCCTTCCATATGTTATAGCAAGCAAGAACACAGAAGAAATTACCCTTAAACGAGCAAGATCAAGATCTACCTCAAGAACCTTCTTCTCAACTCAAAAACTGGTTTTTAGAGAAACTTGGATGATTGCGGAGATGATCTACAGAGGATACATATATCAATCATACATCCTTAGCAGCACGAGATCAAGCAAGAAAGAAACCATAAGAAGAGAGCAAGAGCAAATCAAGAAAAGGATCTAACTTGAGGCAAAAACTTGAGCAAATAGTTGATTTGCATTCAGATCATGAGAAGAGTTTTACAAAGCCTCTCACCTAATGGCAAAGCTCCCAAGGAGCACTCACACACCCACACAAGAACACAAAATCTTCCACTACATCTTCTTATATAGTAGAGGCAACCCTAACCCTAAACCTGGACACTAAGGTGGATACCATCCACTCTTACATGGACTAACCCAAAACGCAACACTCTTAACAGGTTTTCCAATCACACAAGCACGCTTCTCAAAGCGGCCATTACATTGATGTCAAATCTGCTCCGCAAGCCCGAATTTGTATCCAACTCCACTTTGGCATGACCTAAACCACTTAGGCCACCGCCGTGGTTTTCCAAACCACCTTGACTGTCGGTATTGGACAAATTTATCAATTTGTCGTAGTGACCGATCTTCCTTCTCCTCGAAGTATCGCCCATGCTTCATCGCTTTCCACGTGGCCCTAATAACTTGCCGCCAAGCATCTCACGTGTCCGGACTCTCTCGAATCGTCCTCGCTTGCAAACGGGCCTAAGTCACTTGGCGCGCCACATGTCCTTGATGTCTTCACCATGGCGGCATTGACTTCTGTAACATCCCAAAATTTGGCTTAATTAAGTTTTTAATGTTTAAAAGTGCATTTGTGATTTTCTGGAATTTATTTGGATTTTTCTGGATTTATTTGAATTTATTCCTATTTTAAGTTTATTGCTTTTTATTCAAAAGTATTTAATTCTGTGCAAAGTCAAAATAAAGTTTTGCCAAAAATATTTTATTTAAGTCCAGAATGTCTCAAAGTATTTTTGGGATTTTTCTTGGATTTTTCCTGATTGTTTTATTGCCTAAAACAAATTAAAAGAATTTCGAATTGTTTTATTTGGCAAAACTCGAAATTCGCTAAATAAGCGATCGGGCCGAGCCCAATATCGTTCTGCGCCGCCCGCTTGGCTTGTATTCCGAGGAAGTCACCGTATCCGTCGGATCTTGATCGGAGGTTGACGTTTTCCCGATTGATGAAAACCCTAGCGATCCTTAGCCGTCGGATCAAGACGCATGGAGGACTCGGATTTCGCCACGCCACGCACGCGAGTGTCCGCTCGATTCACGACGCGTGGGCGGTCGAGACTTCGTCGTCTCGGGACTCATCGCCGTCCACGGACTCGGACAGCGCCGCCACAGACGGATGAACTCCGCCTCGACACGATCGCCGAGGGGCTATTTAAGCCACGGACCCGCCCGATGTTGAACCATCTGCGCCGCTTGCTTGCCACGCTTCGTCGCCGGTTTCGGCGTGTTCGTCGCCGAGACCTCGCCGGAAGTAACTCAAGCGCCGCCGATAGTTCTTGTTGGATCCCGACGGCGGCAGGAGGTTCTTCGCCGCGTTGAAGCGATTCAACTCACTCGTCGCGTGGAACCGGATCTGCAGCGTCACCTCGCCGGAAGACCGCCAAACGCCGTGGCCTTGGTCGCCGTCTTGATTCCGGTGAGATTACGCCGCCGTGTCTTCATCGCCGGTTTAGAAGCTTGGCCGTCCGATCTAGCTTCTCCGGTCGAGATCGAGCCACGTGGTCTTTTCAACCTCACCCGTCGCGATCGATCCGAAGCTCTGGATCGCACCGTCGCCGCAACCAATCGTGATCCGCCGCGTGTCGGGTTCAAGACCGAAGCGCCGAGACCGAAGTTCACGGTGGACCGCTCCAGCCGTGGACTCGATCTATGGACCAGACGCGTGTCGTGCTCCTATTGGTTCGATTCATCGGCGACGCCATGCTTGCGCTATAATTGCGATTTCGCTTGGAAAAATATTCCGATTGGAAAATCCGTGATGATGACGTCATCATGAGGTCACGCTGACGTCATAAACCAGTTTTTCAAGATAAAAATAAATCTGTTAAATTCGTATTTTCTCGATTTTCCGATTTGATTTATTTCAAACTTCAAAAGGCTATATCTTTTGCATCGTAACTCGGATTTGAGTGATTCCAGTTTCTAAAATTTGTAAAATTGAGATCTATTTAATGGTGATTTTTATTTGATTTTGGAGATCTATTGCTCCCTGTTTTGGCATTTATTTGCTTTTCTCTTTGATGCAGCGTAGACGTTGAATTGTGCGACGATTCGGAGGAAGATCAAGCAACCCAAGAGCAAGCTTCAGATCAAGATCAGGACCTATTCCAAGGCAAGTTGTGCTTTGATCATGTTGAACCCATGTTTATAAAATTGCTATGTTTGTTTTACAATATTGCATATATTTCAAATATACAATTGTTTCAAATTAGATTGGGTTTAGCTAAAATACCAGATTGATCTATACCCTACCTTGTCATTATATGCCATGAACCATTGTCACCCTAGATTGGTTTAATTTAGTTGATTAATAATTATGATCAACATTGGAGGTTAGACCGTATTAGTTGCTTAGCCATGCCACGTCATCACATGTGTCAGAATCATTGTTAATTAATTTTGATTAACGGAATATGGAACAGTGTTATGAACTTGTGTGTCATGTGGGATCACACGATGAGATTGAGTTGTTGTGGCGAGTCATGTCACGCAACGATGTTGAATTGTTGATGGCACGTGGTGCTTGGTAATCAAGCGGGTGATGATAACTTAGATTGGGGCAAGTGGCAAGGGCGAGGAGGCCAAGGTGGGCCCGATGGGCGATGGTATGTGGATGTCTTGCCTTGATCACACTAAGGACTTAACCTTGCAAGCCTTTGACTGAGTCAATCATGCAACCACATGTCCGTATGGGCCACCTAGTGAGTAATTTGCAAAGTCTTAATTTTGATACTATCGTGGTCGGTGTGAGTTCCCTGGTCGGTGTAATTCACATGGCGCAAGAGGGGGCCCGGATGTGGTTTACGAGACCAAAGATGTTGAAACCTTAGCGGGTAGTATCGGGTTAAGATAGAGCATTGTAAAGGCTTTGTTATAATCTCTCGCCTTTGTGGTGTTTGGTTGTATCACGTGGGTAAAGTGCATAACCTCTGCAGAGTGTGAAACTATTCGGATAGCCGTGCTCATGTATTGAGCAATGCTCGGAATTACTGATTAAGGGTTAGCTTAATTAATTGGACAACTTGGTTGGGATGGCGGAATGCCATGTGGAAGATGGAAATTTAACTTAGGATTGGAAACTTGGTTTACTTGAGAAATATCAATTTATTTATTATCGTTATTTGTTTTACATCTTTACAATCTATATATCAGTATTCGTTCATAAATGCCGCTTATTGCAAAATAGCCATGATAGCCTATCCATTGGAATAAGCCTTGCATATAGATACATGGAATTGCATTACATGCACAACTTGTTGAGTGCTTTAAGTACTCACCCTTGCCAAACAACAATAATCAACAGTTGAAGAATCTACACTGTGTTGGAAGATGAAGTCCAAGAAGACACGAGTCATTAGGGTCCGAGCCTTGTCGGTTGCTGTGGTGGTGATGAGCTACCTACGTTTCTACTTTCCATTGCTTAATTATTAGCTTATATTTTCACCTTGCCTGCGTGGCTTAATAATGTAAGTTGGTCATAAGATCATACATTTAGTTATATCAATAAATGAACTATTATTCTATTATCGTTGTGTATGATGTGATATGTACCAATGTTAAGTCTGTGTGCACTAGCGTTGATCCCAGGAATAGTGCAAGAAACACGGTGGGTTCGAATCGGTGGATTCGGGTCCTTCAGAGGTGGTATCGAGCATACCGACCGTAGGTCTTGGCCCTAGATAGTTTGGAGGTGTCTTGAGTGTGTCCAAAATTATTTTCTAAAAGAAAATCTAAGCTTGACTAATAAAACCCTCTCGACTCATCTCATTCTCTACTTCTCGCTTTGCTAAATTTACCCGCTTTACTTGCCGTTTGGTGGAGAACTTATTCCAAGTTCTTGTGGAGCGGATGCCGATCGTTCGACCTTTGAGGAGGCAGTGGCGGCTACGCCATGGAGCCGTGGAGAGTACTTGAGACGCTTGAGGTTTTATCGTCCACTTTACCGAGGAGGCACTGGTCAAGAAATGGTGTACACCGAGGATTTATTTGCAAGTTGATCATCTACGCCGGAGAACGAGGAAGCTAGCAGCCAATCAACATCTCCGCGAAAGATTCTCGTGCGAGGTTGCAATTCAGAGGTCGCTCGACTTGCTCTTCGCCGTGTCTGCCGCGACTACGCTGACGAGCTTCACGACTCAGTGTTCCGACTTCACCCAGACGTTCAAGCATGCCGAAGACGACGGATCGAGGGGAGCGAGTGTGCTACAACACGCACCTTGCGAGTTCGCCCTTGCCGGGAGGATCATATGAGAGAGACTACCCAGAGCCGGAGATCGTATGCGAGGCACTCGAGTAGCGAGCAGAACTCGAGGTGACCGTGCTTGACCATCGGGATGATCACCGAGCCGGGAGAGGCCCCGAGGCGCTTGAGGACGAGCCGGGCGCGTGACTCGAGAGTTCAGGAGCCACCGAGGAGTCCGAGGAGGATCCAGAGGAGCGAGTGGGAGCGGAGGGGTCTGCAGACCCGTTGTTGCAGAGGACCCAGAATAGGTCATC
This sequence comes from Otatea glauca, assembly GCA_036346275.1. Classification (NCBI taxonomy): domain Eukaryota; kingdom Viridiplantae; phylum Streptophyta; class Magnoliopsida; order Poales; family Poaceae; genus Otatea; species Otatea glauca. The sequence continues at coordinate 37,150,184 of CM070717.1, forward strand.
GAGGATAGGTTTGCTCGATGCCACCCACCCGCCGGTGTATGCGCCGGATCGCCTCTCGGCCGGTGGTCGGATGAGTGAGTGTCGACCTTGAGCCGTGTTGAGACTCGAGTGTGAGTCGCGTCTTTAAGTTAGCCTTTACCTTTCTAGTTGACATTAAGGTTCGTGTTTAGTTTGCTTCTTTGTATTCTTGAGTGTGCGTTATGTGTTGCAAAGCTTGTAGGCTTAAATAAGCACCATACCAAGTTAAATAAAGAATTGTTCAGTTTGGGTATAACATATCTCCCGCTTTAGAAATTCTTACTTCTCATCTATGCTACATCTACCTTTCCTAACCTAAGAGGCAATTATCGATGGTGAATACTGAGGAAACAACGGTGCTTGAAGTGGATGCGTCCAATGACAATCCCAATGATGGAGGCAGCCCTCAACCACCGCCAATGGACATGCAGAATCGGGAGCATTCCTTGCAAAGACAGACTCAACGATGCGGACAATGATGCAAAGATGCAGCAGAGATGACCAATGCAAGAAGAACCACAACATCCCGCAACTCGTAACAATCATGGTGGACCTCGACCTATGTCCAAGCTATCGGATTTTATGAGGACTAGGCCACCAACTTTCTCTGAAACGTGAACCCTTTGGAAGCCGATGATTGGCTTAGGACCATTGAGAAGAAGCCGCACATCACTCGGTGTGAGGGCAATGAGAAGGTGCTCTCGCCTCTCATCAACTTGAAGGAACCGCCGAGAATGGTGGGAGAATTCTCGTGCGCTCATGGAGCCCGCAAGAGATAACACGGGAGGAGTTCACTAATGCTTTCCGCCAAGATCATGTCCCGGAGGGAATGATGGATCTTAAGAAGGAGGAGTTGAGCTTTGAAGCAAGGAGGCCAACCAAGGGCGAATACGAATAAATTCACTCAATTAGCTCGTTATGCCCCGAGGACGTAGCGACGGATAAAGCTAAGCGATCGTTTCATGAAGGGATCAATTCAGGATCGCAGTGGGGTGATTACCCACAATTTTCCGGATTTTCGAGAGCTGTAAATAAGGCTTTAATCCTAGAGGACAAGCGCAAAGAGCTAGGTGAAAACCGTAAGCGCTTGATGAACAATCGGGTGGGCGCCCAAACCATCTACGCTGAGGATGTCACCCCACAATTTGCTAGATTTCAACCACCACCGGGAACAAGACATCAACCCCTACACCTCGCCACGCCAATCGAATTTCGCACCCAGCGCAAGGCAACAATGCACCAGGGGAAATCAAGATCTGCGGTGAAGAGATGCTATACTTGCAATGAGCCGTGGCACTTTTCAAATAGGTGTCCACGTAGGAGGCATCACACCGATTCGTTTCAACACAGGAACAACACCCGCTAAAGCACCAACATCGAGGAAATCGTGCACCAAGCCAAGGTCCGAGCAACGCCGCGATCAACGAGGCGTGGAAGAATCAACCACATCACCACCGATGGAGCTCGAGGAAGCTACGACGCGTCGTCTTGGGTAAGTTCTGGTCAACTCGATTACTGCTTTCTGCTTTGTTTGATTACGAGCTTCGCATTCGCTTGTTTCTCAAAGTTTTGCAACCAAGAATGGATTTAAAGTGGTGAATCTTAAGTGTGTGCTCTTAGTCCAAGCCCCGTGATCCGAGCTTAGATCTAGCCTTGGGTGTTTGGGAGCTAAGTTGCTTATGGATGGGATAGAATTTCTCGCGAATCTTATCTTGATAGATCGCAATCCTAAACGTCATCCTTGGAATGGATTGGTTGTCCAAGCATAAGGTCGTTTTAGATTGTGGCCAAGGATCGTGACCTTGGAAGGCCCTAGTGGCAAGAAAGTGGAGTTTCAAGCGACCGCAGATTCGGACGGGCGATTAACGGTCAACAGCAGTGAAAGCCATCGGCATGGAAGATGTGCGATGAGCGAGAATACCCGATGTATTTCGGAAGATTTGCCAGATTGCCACCGGATCGTGATATCGAGTTTGTCATCGAGTTAGCACCGTGCAAAGACCGATATCAAAGAGACCATATCGGATGCCTACCGACGAGTTAGTAGAAATGAAGAAGCGATTAAGGAACCGCAAGAGAAAGGTTTCATTAGACCAAGTTCATCGCCGTGGGAGCCCCGTTTTGTTTGTTCGCAAGAAGGATGGAAGTCTTAGAATGTGCATCGACTACCGTGCACTTAATGAAGTAACGATCAAGAATAAGTATCCGTTGCCGGGATCGACGACTTATTTGATCGATTAAGAGGAGCTGGAGTTTTCTCAAGATAGATCTTCGCTCGAGATACCATCGATTGAAGATCCGAGCGGAGGATGTACCTAAGATCTGCGTTTTCTACGCGATATGGACATTACGAGTTCACACCATGTCATTCGGATTGACTAATGCCCAAAGATATTTCATGAACATGATGAATAAAGTCTTCATGGATTACTTGGACAAGTTTGTTGTAGTCTTCATAGACGATATCTTGGTTTACTCGAAGACGGAGGAAGAGCATGCGAGAACATCGAGAATGGTTTTAGGCAGTGCGAGAGCATCAACTATATGCTAAGTTTAGCAAGTGTGAATTTTGGAAGGAGAAAGTTGAATTTCTCGGTCATGTAATGACTACCAAAGGAGTCGAAGTTGATCCCAACAAAGTGGACGCAGTGTTGCATTGGGAGCCACCGAAGTCTGTTACTCAGATTCGTAGTTTTCTGGGAATGGCGGGATATTACCGTCGGTTCATAGAAGGATTCTCGACAATTGCTAAACCCTTACGCAGGTTGTTAAAGAAAGAGAAGAAGTTTGCATGGACGCCAGAGTGCGAGAAAAGTTTCATGGAATTAAAGAAGCGTTTAACAACAGCCCCCGTATTAGTGTTGCGAGATGTGCAGAATGGATTTGACATTTACTGCGATGCTTGAGCGAGGCTTGGGATGCGTGTTAATGCAAGAAGGCAAAGTCGTTGCTTATGCGTCGAGACAATTGAGACCGCATGAAGTGAATTACCCAACGCATGATTTGGAGTTAGCTGCCGTAGTGCATGCTTTAAAGATATGGCGTCATTATCTCATAGGAAATAGATGTGAGATATATACGGACCATAAGAGTCGAAATACATATTCACTCAATCGACTGAATATGAGGCGTGAAGATGGCTTGAGCTAATTAAGGATTATAATGTAGGAATCCATTATCATCCCGAAAAGCCAATGTGGTGGCGGATGCCCCGAGTCGAAAAAGCCATAGCGCAAATGCATTGTCAATGGAGGATCAACGAAATTATGCAAGGAATTTCGAGAGGTTAAGATTGGAGGTCGTTCGCAAGGAATGATAGTCTGCGCTAGAAGTAAAACCAACATTAGAGGATCAGATTAGAGAAGGTCAACAAGATGACGATAAAATTTCAAAAATCAAGGCTAAAAGGAAGAAGGCCTAGCCATAGATTTCACTGACGAACAAGGAACTATGTTCTTCAAAGGCCGAATTTGTGTGCTTGGATAAAAGGAATTAAAACAATTGATTCTTGAGGAAGCGCATGATTCAAAGTACTCAATTCATCCAGAAGTGCTAAAATGTACCAAGATTTGAAAGAGAGATTCGGTGGCCAAATATGAAGCGTGAAGTAGTGAACATGTTGCTTTATGCGACGTATGTCGAGGGTAAAAGCCATGCATCAAAGACCACCGTGCATTGCGGTACCGATTAAAAATTCCGGAATGGAAGTGGGAGGAAATCGGAATGGATTTTATCACCGGTTTACCTAAGACTCAGAAAGGTTACGATTCCATTTGGGTTATCGTGGATCGTCTAACCAAGGTCGCTCATTTCATCCCAGTAAAGACCACTTACGCCGGAGATCGTTTGGCAGAATTGTACATGTCAAGGATTGTATGTTTGCACGGAGTGCCCAAGAAGATTGTGTCAGACAGAGGAACCCAATTTACCTCGAGATTTTGGAATAAGTTGCACGAAGCAATGGGAACCCGTTTGAATTTTAGTACAGCATATCACCCGCAGACAGATGGTCAGACCGAAAGAGTAAATCAGATTTTGGAAGATATGTTGAGAGCTTGTGCTTTAGCTTATGCTACGACATGGGATAAATGTTTGCCATATGCGGAAGTCAGCTATAATAATAGTTATCAAGCTAGCCTACGAGATGTCACCATTCGAGGCATTGTATGGGCGTGCTTGTCGTACTCGTTGAATTGGAATGAAACGGGGGAGCGTTTGGTGTTTGGGCGAGATATTCTCGAGGAGGCAGAAAGTCAAGTTGCAATGATCAGAGAGAGGTTGAAGATAGCACACTCAAGATAGAAAAGCTACGCAGACAACCGTCGTCGAGATTTGAGTTTTGAACCGTAAGATCATGTGTATCTCGGGGTTACCCTCTTAAGGGCGTTAAGAGATTTCACGTTAAAGGAAGCTTGCACCAAGATATGTTGGTCCGCTCAAGATTACGAGCCGTCGAGGAGGTAGCTTATCAATTAGAGTTGCCTCGGTCCTTGGCGGAGTGCATGATGTATTCCATGTGTCGCAGCTTAAGAAGTGTCTCAGAGTGCCAACAGAACAAACCCGTTGGATGCAATAGAGCCGCAAGAAGATTTGACTTATAAAGAGCAACCGATCGTAATTTTGGATGTTGTGGAGCGCAAGACCGAAACAAGTCTATTCGCTTTGCGAGTTCATGGAGCAATCATTCGAAAGTGAAGCCACTTGGGAGCGAGAAGAAGAATTGAAGTCGAATTCGAACCTATTCTATAGTTAGCCCCAATCTCGGTCGAGATTCTGTTAAGGGAGGTTTGTAACATCCCAAAATTTGGCTTAATTAAGTTTTAATGTTTAAAAGTGCATTTGTGATTTTCTGAATTTATTTGGATTTTTCTCGATTTATTTGAATTTATTCCTATTTTAAGTTTATTGCTTTTTATTCAAAAGTATTTAATTCTGTGCAAAGTCAAAATAAAGTTTTGCCAAAAATATTTTATTTAAGTCCGAATGTCTCAAAGTATTTTGGGATTTTTCTTGGATTTTTCTCGATTGTTTTATTGCCTAAAACAAATTAAAAGAATTTCGGAATTGTTTTATTTGGCAAAACTCGAAATTAAGCTTAAATAAGATCGGGCCGAGCCCAATATCGTTCTGCGTCGACCCGCTTGGCCTGTATTCCGAGGAAGTCACCGTATCCGTCGGATCTTGATCGGAGGTTGACGCGTTTTCCCGCTTGATGAAAACCCTAGCGATCCTTAGCCGTCGGATCAAGACGCATGGAGGACTGGATTTCGCCACGCCACGCACGCGAGTGTCCGTTCGATTCACGACGCGTGGATTCGTCGAGACTTCGTCTCGGGACTCATCGCCGTCACGGACTCGGACGGCGCCGCCGTGCAGACGGATGAACTCCGCCGGACACGATCGCCGAGGGCTATTTAAGCCACGGACCCGCCGATGTTGAACCATCTGCGCCGCCGTTTGCCACGCTTCGTCGCCGGTTTCGACGTGTTCATCGCCGAGACCTCGCCGGAAGTAACTCAAGCGCCGCCGATAGTTCTTGTTGGATCCCGACGGCAGGAGGTTCTTCGCCGCGTTGAAGCGATTCGAACTCGGCTCGTCGCGTGGAACCGGATCTGCGGCGTCACCTCGCCGGAAGACCGCCAAACGCCGTGGCCTTGGTCGCCGTCTTGATTCCGGTGAGATTACGCCGCCGTGTCTTCATCGCGGGTTTAGAAGCTTGAGCCGTCCGATCTAGCTTCTCCGGTCGAGATCGAGCCACGTGGTCTTTTCAACCTCACCCGCGCGATCGATCGAGCGCTGATCGCACCGTCGCTGCAACCAATCGTGATCCGCCGCGTGTCGGGTTCAAGCACTGAAGCGCCGAGACCGAGTTCACGGTGGGCGCTCCGAGCCGTGGACTCGATCTATGGACCAGACGCGTGTCGTGCTCCTATTGGTTCGATTCATCGGCGACGCCATGCTTGCGTCATAATTGCGATTTCGATTGGAAAAATATTCGATTGGAAAATCCGTGATGATGACGTCATCATGAGGTCACGCTGACGTCATAAACCAGTTTTTCAATATAAAAATAAATCTGTTAAATTCGTATTTTCCGATTTTACGATTTGATATTTATTTCAAACTTCAAAAGGCTATATCTTTTGCATCGTAACTCGGATTTGAGTGATTCCAGTTTCTAAAAATTTGTAAAATTGAGATCTATTTAATGGTGATTTTTATTTGATTTTGGAGATCTATTGCTCTCTGTTTTGGCATTTATTTGCTTTTCTCTTTGATGCAGCGTAGACGCGTTGAATTGTGCGACGATTCTGAGGAAGATCAAGCAACCCAAGAGCAAGCTTCAGATCAAGATCAGGACCTATTCCAAGGCAAGTTATGCTTTGATCATGTTGAACCCATGTTTATAAAATTGCTATGTTTGTTTTACAATATTGCATATATTTCAAATATACAATTGTTTCAAATTAGATTGGGTTTAGCTAAAATACCGATTGATCTATACCCTACCTTGTCATTATATGCCATGAACCATTGTCACCCTAGATTGGTTTAATTTAGTTGATTAATAATTATGATCAACATTGGAGGTTAGACCGTATTAGTTGCTTAGCCATGCCACGTCATCACATGTGTCGAAATCATTGTTAATTAATTTTGATTAACGGAATATGGAACAGATGTTATGAACTTGTGTGTCATGTGGGATCACACGATGAGATTGAGTTGTTGTGGCGAGTCATGTCACGCAACGATGTTGAATTGTTGATGGCACGTGGTGCTTGGTAATCAACCGGGTGATGATAACTTAGATTGGGGCAAGTGGCAAGGCGAGGAGGCCAAGGTGGGCCCGATGGGCGATGGTATGTGGATGTCTTGCCTTGATCACACTAAGGACTTAACCTTGCAAGCCTTTGACTGAGTCAATCATGCAACCACATGTCCGTATGGGCCACCTAGCCGAGTAATTTGCAAAGTCTTAATTTTGATACTATCGTGGTCGGTGTGAGTTCCGGGTCGAGTGTAATTCACATGGCGCAAGAGGGGGCCCGGATGTGGTTTACAGACCGCCAAATGTTGAAACCTTAGCGGGTAGTATCGGGTTAAGATAGAGCATTGTAAAGGCTTTGTTATAATCTCTCGCCTTTGTGGTGTTTGGTTGTATCACGTGGGTAAAGTGCATAACCTCTGCAGAGTGTGAAACTATTCGGATAGCCGTGCTCATGGTATTGAGCAATGCTCGGAATTACGATTAAGGGTTAGCTTAATTAATTGGACAACTTGGTTGGGATGGCGGAATGCCATGTGGAAGATGGAAATTTAACTTAGGATTGGAAACTTGGTTTACTTGAGAAATACTGAATTTATTTATTATCGTTATTTGTTTTACATCTTTACAATCTATATATCAGATTCGTTCATAAATGTCGCTTATTGCAAAATAGCCATGATAGCCTATCCATTGGAATAAGCCTTGCATATAGATACATGGAATTGCATTCATGCACAACTTGTTGAGTGCTTTAAGTACTCACCCTTGCCAAACAACAATAATCAACAGTTGAAGAATCTACACCTGTGTTGGAAGATGAAGTCCAAGAAGACACGAGTCATTAGGGTCCGAGCCTTGTCGGTTGCCTGTGGTGACTGATGAGCTACCTACGTTTCTACTTTCCGCTGCTTAATTATTAGCTTATATTTTCAGTCTTGCCCTGCGTGGCTTAATAATGTAAGTTGGTCATAAGATCATACATTTAGTTATATCAATAAATGAACTATTATTCTATTATCGTTGTGTATGATGTGATATGTACCAATGTTAAGCTGTGTGCACTAGCGTTGATCCTGGGAATAGTGCAGTAAACACAGTGGGTTCGAATCAGTGGATTCGGGTCCTTACAACTTCCTTGACTGTTCTAGACCTCAACTCCTCCCTGAGCCTAGTCCCGGTTCATATCGTTGCCTGCCATGTCCTTCACCAGTGCTTCATGCTCCGGCTCCTTGTCTTCCTGACTTGCAACCACTTTCTAGCCTCAATCATCTTCCGGTGTCCTATGACCGTTCTGAACCTCAGCTCTCCTAGCCTAGTCCTGGTCTTGCCTTCACCTCACCATGACCTAGCCCCAGAGTCCTGTAACCAACACAGACAAGAAACACATCACATAGCACTGTTCACAAAGATATATAATTAAATCAACAAAATTGAATTCACATCTCGCTGGAAGGTCGGCACTACCACCACCCAGGGCCGGTAGTACCGCACCTCTGGTACTACTGCTCCTAGTTGGCCGATAGTACAGCTCTTGCTGTGCAACCTTGAGAGACAACTCTCTGAAAAATAACTACGGCCACTAGAGGCCGGTAGTACCGCACCCCCGGTACTATCGCTCCCAGATGGTCGGTAGTACCGCACCTTGGACACCCAGAGAAAAATACCTCTTTGTGAAAAAGCAACCGTACCCACGGTCGGTAGCACCGCAAGGCCAGTAGTATCGTCATTCCAGGCCGATAGTACCACTCGGCCGGTACTATCGCTCCCACAAGGCCGGTAGTACCACCAAAACTAACAGCAGCTAAAATTGTTTCAAATTCAAAATTGAATTCAAATCAAACTCAAACAAAAGCACCATATGCTCAAACGCAGTCAATAACTCATCACTAACAAGGATAGACCTACACATGGTCTTTCACTGACCTTGTTCCGCACCTTGTTCACAACCCATCGACACCAGCGCCACCATCTCACCCACCTTCTTCCTCGGCCACGACCACAACCACCAAGCTACTCTAGTGAGCCCTAGCTATCCTTAACCCCCAAAATAGAACCCTGACACCCCTAGATGATTTCCTCTCAATTAATTTAGCACCACACCCCCATAACACCTTCCTCTGCCATTCGCCATTAGCGCCACCGCAGAGCTCAGCCTTTGGCCACCTCTGATCACCTCCGACCACCACCGATGGTTCCCCTGGCTTCCCCTAGGTCCCCTTTAGCTAGCCCGACCACCTACTCATCTTAAGCTGCCACCGTTCATCGTCGACAAGACCTAAATCACTAACAGGCCGATCCCACGTGTTGTGATTTATTTTTAAAACCGAAATTAAAAACGAAGTCTAAGACTTGTGGGCTTGAATGAGAATAAAAGCTTTTCACAAAATCAAACTGGTATTTAAAGTAATGAGTCACTGACACGTGGATCCCACATGTGAGTTATTTTCAAAAATAATAAAACATAACAGATGGACCCCACATGTCAATCTCTGTAAATGGAAAAAACATCCCAAAAATGAGAAAGATGCTTTCAATTCAAGGAAAAATATGACTTCCTGTTAGAAGATGTATTCTCGGGAAAGTACATTTCTGACGTTGGCCCTTTTCTATTTTAGGGTATTTTCAGCTGATTAAAATTTAAATGCTCATAACTTTTGCAAATGAACTCCAAATTGAGTGAAACCAGTTTCTATTTTTTTTCTAAAATCATGAAATTTCTTTTTCTATGAAAATATTTGAATTTGGTCTCTTTTTTAATTCATTTGGATCTTATTGTTGCTTTAAAGTGTACTACGTATAGATACTGATGCCCAGAAACTTTTTCGTTGACCCCGAACAACCTCAAGAACTCAACGAGTAAGGCAAGCACCTCCTTTGATCATATTGTTCTCAGTATTTTACTTAATTTATGTTGTTTTATAAATTTATATATCTATACGTGTATTTTCAGTACAGTCGCTATATTGTGGGTATTGGTAGATATTCCTACTTGATGAGTAGAATGTTCTTGATAAATATGCAAATACCAACCTTAAAACCATAAGATAAATGTTAGGCAATATCTAATGCCAACTTTGGTATATTCGATTATATGTACAATTGCTTGGACATGCCTTAGTTTTGGGAGAACAAATGGTTGGTTATACTATTTGTTTATGGGATGGAAATTTTAACATATTGAGAAATATGTCTTTATTTTGGTATAAAATCAAAACTAAAAATCTAAAGTTTTGACGTGGGCGAGTTATTTATATAAATTGTGAAGTGTATGGACTTGCACGTAGTATAGGGGAGTTCTTGCTCGGCTCTATTAAGGACCGAATGCAGTGTTGCTATAATCCAAGACATTCGTACAACAACAAGTGCTATTATTGGGCAGCCTTAACTTATTAAGTCATTTAGGTCTAACTTTGCACATTAGAAGGCTGGAGTAGTATGGGCTTCCGGGATGGATTGCTCGCAGTGTCCTCACTAAGGTGTTGAGAATAATGCTTATTGATACAACGGTGCATGCCTTGCTAGGGAGGAAATGGTATGACAGGGATGAACTGTCATGGTTATTGTGTGTATGGCAGGGATAGACTATTATGGAGTGTATGACAGGGATAGACTGTCATGTTACTGTGTGTATGTGAATTTTATGTTCGCCGCCATAGCAAGGGTCAAACATCACCGGGCTAGAGCAAAGTTAGGTCTAGGTGATGTAATGGTTCTCATCACAAACTCTCTACCATACACCCAAGGAAGGGTGAAAATAGTGGCAACAAGAGTTGGTCATGTCTTATGGATAAAGTTGTACACCTCTGCAGAATGTAAATCTTTTCGAAAAGACGCGCCCGCTGTCAAGGGCTGTGTAAGATCGAGGATGCCGAATTGAGGGGGGTGAATAGGCGGTTTTAAAAATTTATTCTTTAATTAACAATCACCTATGTTAAAACCTAAATAATATGTGAAAGCGTAATTCTAATGTTTTTGACAATTAAAGCCTAAATCAACTAGGCTCACTATGTGTACTAACTAATTATGTCTCTAACAAGAATATGCAATCCTAAAGACAATCAAGCAATTTAATTCTAGTAATGTAAATTGCAACAATATAAATAAGAATTACAAGCAAACACAAAGAGACACATCGATGTGTTACCGTGGTGTTCGGAGACTTGCCAGCCTCCCCTAATCCACGTTGAGGCAAGCCCAAACTACTTTGGACCGGCTACATGAATTGAACACCCACCTCGAGTCCACTAGTGGTTACTCTTTTCCCTTTCGGGTAGGTAAGCTCCGACCTTCACAACTTTGCCGGACCTTCTCACAATCTCCTTGAGAAGGTCACCGTGCGCGACGCCTTCAACGCCGTCTAAGTGTTGGCAAACACCAAGAGAATAGGTCAAGCCTCCTAGCTTGAACCTCACCAAGTGCAACACATGCACAATGGTGATCACCGAGTGCAACACATGCACAAGACTCTCCTCTAAGTGCAACACATGCACAAAGAGCTCTCAATCCACTTCTAATTTGCAACACATGCAAATTAGACTCACTCTTAACTCAAAAACCAAATATAAGTATGCAACACATGCATAACCTCACCCAAATGCTCTAGAGAACCAACCAGCCAGCCCTTGCACCCCATGGGGTCCTTTTATAGCTCTCTCACATCAAAACTAGCCGTTGAGGGGCAAATCGGGCATTTTTCAGCAAAACCCGGCACTACCGCCCATGTAGGGCAGGTAGTGCCGGCCTCTGACGCAACGGTCAGAAAACTAGCTGTTGCCCAGACAGTCTAGTACTACCACCCATCTGGGGCAGGTAGTGCCAGCCAGGAAGAGCCCAAAAACATCCCCTCTAGAATATAACAACTGGCCCTAGGGCCGGTACTGCCATCCTTGCGGCAGTACCGCACCCCCATGGGCGGTAGTGCCGGCCACATGGAGAAAACCAAGTTTTTCACAAAAAAAACTCTCTAAACTTTCAAAGATTGATTCTTTGACCCATGTGATGATCAACATATGATCAAGTCACAAGCGAATACTCCGATGCATGAGCTCTCTATTTTCAACACATGCAAATATGTAGCTCCATGCAAATAACAACCATTAAAATCAAGTTGCATGAGCTCTCTTCTTTTGCAACACATGCAAAACTTAGCTCCATGCAAACAACAATTATTAAAATCAAGTTGCATGAGCTCTTTTCTTTTGCAACACATGCAAAACTTAGCTCCATGCAAACAACAACCATTAAAATAAAGTTACATGAGCTCTCTTATTTTGCAACACATGCAAAACTTAGCTCCATGCAAAATCCAAATCAATTAAGATTCAATAAAAGAGTTAGTCTTATAAAATATTTGTCATTAATTAACAATTGAGACTAATCAATATTATGATTATCAAAAGAGTTAGTCTCAATATTAGATTTATCATTAACACCAAAACCAACTTAATGGAGATTGAACTTTCATAGAGTGAGCTAGAGTGAACCGGTCTAAGTTCATCAACACATAATGAAGCTCAAGCTAAATGACTCAACCCCTCTAATAGTACAGCACCTAACTAGCAACCCTGTATCCCATCCAAGCATTGAGATCGGTAAAAGACTAGGAACACATTCTTAGCCCTAACTAGTTATACCTTTGCCTCTAGCCATCCACTTGGAGCTTTTATGATATCCAATCATCTTCTCTCCAGGATCGAGTCTCGTCTTGTTCATCAACACTTGATGAACCTCCTCTTTTCTTCTCTTCACTTCGAGATCTCCTCTTGAAGCTCATCAACACATGATGACTTCTTCTTCCTAATTCTTTATTATCATTAGACTCAACCTACTTCACAACTCATGAAAGATTGTTAGTCCAACAAACATGGTTGTCTCAATCATCAATTGCACCCCATTAACACATAATGGATGCCCCAAGATCAATTGAGCATAACCTAAATCAATTTGAATGATTAATTGTGTCTTGAGTACTTTGATACAACTAATGCTTCGTTATACTCAAGAATTTTCCGTTTGTCTAATCAAAGGAACACCATCAACACATGATGAAGCGTTCTTTGATGATTACAAGACAAGCGAATCTCAATTTAAATTTTATTTAAATTGATATGAGTATATATAACTACACAAGTTTATATATTCATTTTGATGGAAATTAATGATCCAATATATTGGAGTGATGTAAAGGGATCAATACTCTTGAAACTATCAACTATAGAATAAACTCCATTACATATGTGCATATAAATAATTGAACTTGTAATCAATATGCACATAATCAATCTTAGATAGCATTTGAGTTTATCCTATACTAACATGAGTATACTACAACTATACAAGTTATACATACTCAAAGGGTTGTTCAAAGTCTTGATCTTTTATATTATTTGGCAAGAAGACATGGATCAATACTATTGAAACATTAAGTTAAATTATGAACTCCCCCTAGATGTGTGCATTCATGTAATGTATGAAATTGGAAGCATAATGCACATCTTTAATGTAAAAGCAATGGAAGAGTTCATCTTTAACTTGAATCCTAAATATGCATTTAAGATAATAGAGTGAATATGAGTGCATACCTTGGGTTTTCCATTTTCCATCCAAATTTGAGACTAATAAGAATAAGGCTCAATAAAACATGTTAGTCTCATAATGATTAGATTTTTCATTAAACAATGATTAAGCATTAATCTAAAACTAATGGAGCTTGAACTTACAGGCAACTCTCGTACTTTGACACTAGTTAAATTTTGTATTTTAATAAAAAGGTTTAAAATAAAAAATAGTGAGTAACCATGTTGTTGATGTTATGCCAAGTATGGCAAGGGATAGTTCGATGAACACAATCATAGAGGATTGTGAGTTGCTTTTATTTATGCTATATACTTGTTGTTTACATACTTGTCAACTATTCTATAAATTCCGTTTACAATCTATTACTTGTTATTATTGATTAAATCTCACTTTATACAAAAGAACATGGTAGAATAACCATCTCCTTTGACATAGCCAAGCCTTTACTTATAATTGTGATACACTATAAGTCTTGCGGAGTATAATTGTACTCACACTTGTTGATATTAAGAGGTTGAGGAAGCCGTGGTTCCCGATGACTCATACTTTATCGCAGGTTACGTGGACTACAGCGATGAGATTTTCTAGGGCTTAATCCTTGTTGGTTGCCTGTAGATACATATGGGCTAAGGCATACCACGGGAACTTGCTTCTGCTACTTTTTTGCTGCATGTTGTTTGGCCTTTAAGGCCCTATTGTAAGAACTATGTACCGCTAACCTTCGTTTTTAAGAAATATATTGTGTATGAATGTGGTCACCAAGTCGTAAATGTGTATACTAGCCATTGATCATGGGACTAGTATGGAATACACATAAGGCCCTCTGGTATTCAATTCCAGAAGGGACGGTCTCGACATCATGGCTTTGCTATATACCTAAAGGGGGACGGGTTTCATCTTGTATAGCATATTTACTTTCATATTATGATTGTTTTTAATATAAACATGATTCTTATTAGCTTTGTCTGTTCTAAAGGTTTGGGGCTACGAGGCATACGTCAAGCATTTGACGTCTGACAAGCTTGCACCCAAATCAGATAAGTGCTTCTTTGTGGGCAACCCTAAGGAAATGAAAGGGTATTACTTATATTCAAAGGCCGAAAATAAAGTATTTGTCACTCATAATGATGTCTTCCTGAAAAGTGTTTGTTTCCAAAGGAATTATTGGGAGTATTGCGCAATTCAAAGAAATTCAAGAAGACTTGTGGCTGCCCTAATATCCGAAGAACCACAACAGAATCTACAAGATGTTACAGAAACAGTGGTTCAGACACTAGCCCCACGAAGACATTAAAGGGTATGTCATGCACCTAAGAGGTCTATATTCCTTGTGAAGGGACATAGTAATATATTGTTGTTCGACAATGATGAACCCCTAACTTTTGAGGAAGCGATAGTGAGTCCAGACTCTCAGAAATGTTAGGAAGCCATGAAATCCGAAATGCATTCCACAAGTGACAATCAAGTTTAGAACATGATTTGTTTACCAGATGGTGTAAAAGCCAATGAGAATAAACAATTTTTTAAGAAGAAACTTGATGTAGATGAAAGAGTTCACTTCCACAAGGCTCGATTGGTGGCAAAAGGGTTTAGGCAAGTTCATAGTATTGACTATGATAAAACCTTTTTGCCTGCCGCAATGATCAAGTCAATTTGGATTATTCTAGCACTTACCACATTTTATAACTATGAAATATGGTAAATGGATGTCAAAACAGCTTTTCTTAATGGGAATCTGATCGAGGGTGTGTACATGGCACAACCAAAGGGTTTGTCAATCCAAAGAATGCTGGAAAGGTTTAAAAACTTCAAAGATCCTTCTATGGGTTGAAGCAAGCATTTTGAAGTTGGAACATTCAATTTGATGAAGTTTTCAAACAGTTTGGTTTCATCAAAAGCGAAGGAGATCCGTGTATTTACAAGAGGACTAGTGGGGGCAAGCTTTTTTTCTAATTTTATATGTGGGTGACATATCTAATCGAAAATGATATTCCCATGCTTGAATAATTTAAGTCATCATTGAAAAAATAGTTTTTCAATGAAGGACTTGGACAATGCAACTTATATTTTAGGCATCAAGATCTATAGGGATAGATCTAAAAGGCTAATTAGATTAAGCCAAAACACGTATATAGACAAGGTGTTGAAAAGGTTCAACATGCAGGATTCCAAGAAAGGATTTTTACCCATGTCTCATGGTGGTGAGTCTGTGCAAAAATCAGTGTCCCTCGACACAGGATGAGTGAGACCACATGAGAAATATCCCACATGCATCTACAATAGGATCTATCATGTATGCAATGCTATGTACTCGCCTAAATGTCTCTTACGCTTTGAGTGTTACAAGCCGATATCAAGCAGACCCAGTGAAAGTCGATGGACAACAGTTAAAAATATCTTGAATTACTTGAGAAGAACTAAGGATGATTTCCTTTTGTATGGTGGTGAAGATGAACTCGTATCTGGATACACCGATGCTAGTTTTCAAACTGACAAGGACGATTCTAAATTGCAATCTGGATTTGGCTTCTACCTAAATGGTGGAGCCGTGTGCTAGTAAAGTTTGAAGCAAGCAACAGTTGCAGGTTCTACAATAGAGGCTAAATATATTGTTTCCTTTGAAGCTGTGAAAGATGTCGTTTGGATGAAAAAGTTCATTGTTGAACTTAGTGTTTTCTCTAGTGTTGCTAGTCCGATGGATCTCTATTGTGATAATAATGGAGTCATTGTATAAGCAAAGGAGCCTAGATCGCAGCAGAAATCTAAATGTATTCTTTGGCGCTATCATCTCATTCGAGATATCATGGACAGAAGTGATGTGAAAATATGCAAAGTGCCAACGGATGCCAATGTGGCTAATCCACTGATAAAACCGATCCCACAAGCATTGCATAATGCACATACTTAGCAATGCATATTCAATACATTGAAGATTGGCTCTAGTGAAAGTGAGAGACTGTTGGAAATATGCCTTACTGGCGAATCATAGAGATGATTGATAGATGTTTATATTTTCACGTTTCTTTAATAAATATCATATTATAGATCTTCAAGTATGTGACTTGATCATGAGACTCTGTAAAACGTTGGTGGTATTATTATAAATTGTCCTTTGTCGTTTAATTGATTGGAACATCAATTGCTTATTTACATAGATAAACATATGACTATGTGATTATCATGTTTGGCGGATCATGGATATGCGATATGAACATAATTATATGGATAACGTGTTGGTGAACATGTTGTTGGATAAACCCATTATGAAACACCGCATTGAGCATTATATGTGTATCATTGGTTTGTTTTGTACAATATTTATGATTATTCATCTGATCTGAGACATACATAGATACCAACATAAAGATCATATTCTTTGATGTTACTAATCTTTGTTTGTAACAGGATAATTATATTAGTTACACTTAGGAATATATTGACACATGTAGGGGAATGTGTGTGGTCAAGATGGAATTTTGTCCTCCTTGTTATACAAGGAGAAATATATCTTAAGGTCACTCGAAGAAAATAAACTAAAGAATGTTCATGGCCATGCCTAAACAGGTTGAGGTGTCAACCACTTGATCTATTTAGTCTAGCTTTAGAGATTTGAGAAATAATTAATTAGATAACACAAGGATGACACATATCTTTTCTTGGGTTTAATCCTGATATTCAAAAGTGACAAAAAGATCGAACATATATTTATTGATGGTTTATCGGATAAATGATAGCCATGTGGTTTGGGAAGTCATAATGTTCTACCAGGAGCCACTTATGACTTATAAGTCGAATGGTGATTCGATACACTGGCAACATCACAATGGGCCTACGGAATCACTCACAAGAATGGGAACCTACTGGTTTGTTAAAAAATTCCACATATTATTATGTGGATAATTAATATATTTGAATTATTAAATATAGAGTAAGTCATTGTTTGATTCAGATTACTTGAATTCGAAACAGCAAGCCTATATGATTTAGATTATTGTAATACAAATTAAATAGTGAGTCCATTCAGATAAGTATTTGAATTGATAAAGGTTATTCCGAATCCTATTCGATTACGAAAATGAAATGTTTTGTGCTTATCTTATTCTGACTCCTCAGATATAAATAAAGACACATCTGGGCTGCGTGGGCATAAAGAAGTGGAGCGACTAATTATAGAGAGAACCAAGAGGGATGTGTTGCGGAGGTTCAAGCAGACAGGCACGCGTAGTCTTCTTCCTGTTCATGTGGATACTTGTGGGATGAGACTGCTATTGCCTCGACATGCTAACACGATCCGACACGCTCTTCTTCCGCTGCTGAAAAGTCACACCTGCGCGTCTAGTGGTAACGCTAGAACCCTAATATGTAATCTTAGATCATATGCAGCGGTGGATCTACCGTTGGGGCTGGTTGGGGCGCCAGCCCCACCTATGACCAGCCGAACCCCCCTCCCCCAATATCCCCAACGCTAGAAAGAAGCAAAGACATGGCTCCATGGCGGCAAATCGGCAGGTTTAGGAATTGGGAGTAAGATATAAGAAGAAAACAATACTATTGGGCAAGTGGGCTATCAAAATTAGTCATGGGCTCCCTTATTCTCATGGGTTTTCACCTGGTATAGTACTCAGCCTGAGGCCTCCTTTACTATAGCGCAGCACCAGAAGTCGGAGAGACGAGCAGTGTTGTCTCGCAGGCGGCAGACCGACGCACGGGCGATCGTGGGCAGCAGACTCACGGGCGGACGAGACCACGTGGCGGGTGGCCGATTCGCGAGAACTCGCCGCGACACGCCGGCCTCGATGGGGCCGAGACTGAGTCGAGGTGCGAGCGAAGCGCGCTGGGCCGGGCGGTAGTAGCCGAGAGGCAAGCAAAGGCCCGAAAGGCGAAGCGAGCAGCGCTCGGCGCTCCAGTGACAAAGATCGCCATCGGAGGCAAAACACGCATCGCCAGAGGAGAGGAATCGGCCGCTCGGAGCGTCGTCCAGCCGGTGGCCGAACGTGCATCGCCAGCCCAGAGGAGAGGAATCGATGTGATCGGCAAGGAGGAGCGACCGAGGAGCCTCTCAGTCTCGAATTGATCTCTAGGACGCGGACGCCAAAGCCCAGAGATTCGCCAGTGCCCACTGATCGCTCGGTATAAAAAATTGCCCCAATCCCCAATGCAATGCCTGAATGCTCTCTTCTGATAACTGATAACTAAGTGATAAGGGATAATCTATATTCTATTGACTAGTTGATTTTTTTGTCTCTCTGATTCAATTTGGTTGGCAATAGATCAGTAGATGTATCATTAGTATGCTTGTCTTGAGTTAGAACTTCGACATAGAAGCCCTCCTCTATTTTCATCCTGATTTCGCCACTGATCATATGCAACGAGTTTTGTAGGTTCAGATAGATGAAAATTTTTGAAAACTCCTCCGCCTTACTACCCTTATTTCCCCAAACTTATTTGCCCTCAACTGTTATATTGGAGTTGGTCTCTTGTTAGTCTTTGCTGTACCAACAGGGTCTGTATTCTGTATGCGTGTAGCCTGTGATGTAGCAATGGGGAAAGTCATGGACCGGAAGTGCAGTGATCGTCGCGCAGATCTTGTGCCTGCGCATCGAACGAAACTGTGATGACGATCTTGAGAAGATCACGACAATGATCTGCTGTCATGACAGTCTACAGTGCCTGTGTATCAAAGTCCTAGCTCTCTGTTATATGCATGCCGAAGGAAACTAGTGTTTCTGAATTTCCTGTGCTCCAGCTTTCAACCCGTTTCTTTCAGCTCCCTTTGGAATTTTCCTATGCTGCGAGCGGTTGCTGGTATCCCTGAATTTCTACAGAACTATGTGGATATGAAGCGATTCGGGTTCAATTCTGCGCACACCCAAATCTCCGAAAAATGACGGCTTGATAGCATGTCACTTGGCCTTTATTGGTCGAGAAGTGTGTGTGTGTGTGTGTTTCCGTGCAAACGCAGCATTACCTATCTGGTCTGTGCTGTGGAGCAACTCTACTCTTGTGTCTTGATGAGAAAGCTACCGTTTGTACTTGACTGATTCTAAAGTCCAACTGAGAGGAACAGTTAGCCGTCGCCGTCTGGGGAGAGCTCGACGTCAAGTAGAGTGCTATCGACGACGCAACTTGCACGTCTCCGCGGCTCAAATCGGTTGCGTTGTCAATTCGCGTGAAAGGTGTGTGTAAGGCGATTCAGTCGCAATGGAGGGGGGGAAATGCTCTAAGAGCAGGAAATTTTATTGTCACTGTTGTAGGATATTCGAATAGGTTAGAAATCCAAATCCACCATCAATGGCAATCGATCGACAGGCAGATCTTTCATCGTGTACACTTTCAATTACTACTTGCAACTCCTGTAAAGAATTGAAGATTCATCGGCCAATACCTGTGGAAACACGTATGTAGGGCTCAAAGCTGCAATTTAGATTTTAGACCACACAGATCTTACAGCCGCTTCCTCAAACAAGCTGGTGGGAAGAGGGAGCTTAAGCTTTCTTTGGGGTTGGGAGCCTAAAAAATAAAAATACCGTACCATTTCTGAGAGCTTCGTGGGCTCGGGAACCATTTGACACACATAAATTTCACAGGAATCTTGTAACGGTTTTATAAGAAACAGTCCAATTACTGCAGGAATCGAACAAATTCTCCGCGTTCCAAACGGGCCTGAGCTCCGCATGGCCCTTCGCAGTGACGCTGAAGATGCAAATCCCCATATGACATTCGCCGAGACAGACGGGGTACAGACGGACCTGGTTGGGCCGGTTGTCCCCGTCGCACGGGGAACTCGGACTTTTTCGGGTGACCAGAGCTCCCAATGGACGGACGACGGACGGCCCGTGTCCCAGTCGAGCGTAGTGCATGGCCCAATACCGCGCTGAACCAAACAGAACGGAATATGCTCGGGCCGACGAAACAACGTACCCGTGAGAGTCTCTCCTGATTAGGCCGGCGCTTTGAGCTCGGCTACATGCCCGATCGCGAGCTGCGCACGGCAACACCGCATGTACGACGTCGCCGCCGCACGGCAGCTACGCTAGGGTGGTAGCGAACTCGATTGGTCCTTATCCCCTCCCCCCTCCATGCATGGGACCAGCAGCAGGGAGTGAGGCCCATGTCCATGTGCCGGCCGGCCGAAGCGCTTCGCTTGTATGCCGAGGCCGGCAAGTCTTTTGACCAGATGCCTTTGCCAAAGTGCTATGAGAATTCTCCCACTGGACAGTCTCAGATTCCGCATCGCGTTGAAACAACACATCAGGAGTGGAGTGCCTGGGACCTGAGTACCTGACCACCGCCTCCTTGTTTCTTGGGCGGGCAGGTCGTACGAACGGTTTGGCTAGAGCCTTGAGAGAAACTTTTGAGGAGGCATTGCAAGGGTGTCTGTGCGTAAGAAGGGGAATACTGATGTTATGCATCTGTCCATGGGCGCTGAGGATGAAACGCGGTGTATTCACACGAATAGCTAGCAAGTTGCTGAAATCATTAGTTCTTAAGCAGAGCAATCATGTGGCAATAGTGAAGTGGTTTAGGCTTAAGACATGGCAGGCTTTTCCTGTCCCGTTTTAATCCAAAATCACAGTGACTATAAAGCATTTCCTACCTGCGAGCGAGCAGCTGCATGCCGTCGGGACTAGACCCATGTTCCTTGCAGCCATTGTAATTCTTGACGTGTTTCTCCATGGACAAGAAGATCCTAAGGAAACCATCTAATCTTAACCATAGTTAGTACATGGCATTTATACACACCAGACCAAAACTAAAGAGCTTTCAATTGCAGAGCTGTCCTGTGGCCTGCAGAGAATATTGCCTATCGATCGAGCTCAGCAGTGGTCCATCGAGGATCAGGAATTCAACACCCGTTCCACGCTGTGCCATCTGCTTTTGCGACATGCATGTCTAGAGTTTAGTGACTGAGTGAGTGACACAAGGCAAGGTATAACTAAAGCTAAAGTCCAACTGTATGATGATATTCTTTAGCGGCCTAAAGCATCGAGGTCTAAGCGATCATGGCCCCTTTCCTTTGCCTTTCCCCACAGCCTTTTCTCCCCCCGTTTTACACCTCCAATCCATCATGGCTATCGCCATGGCTCCCCTCCCTCCATTGGCGATAAATTATCAAAGATTATGCTTGCGCATATGCGTTGCGTTTGCATACTTCCCTCGATTGATTTGAAGCATCTCACTAAACACCGTACCCGCAGGGCGCACACTCTGAACATTTTTAAGATCAACGTGCACGACGCGCGCGTACGTGTGGTATGTGTTGTTCCAGTCCATGTTCTTATAGAATACTTCAGAAGGCTGGCGCAAACAGGTAGACAGGACTATTTAGTACACTATTGCAAAAGAGAAAAAAAATCATGGATGGTAGTTACAATCTCTATTAGCTTTTCTGAAGATGAGCGAAATAGTTGGGCATATCTTGGTGACATGACCTAAACTCCAAAATCTTAAACTACTGCGAAATGGTTGGTTGGCTAGTCCAAACTCCAAAGAATGATTAGTTCTCTGCATTATGAGCCGTGTATCATATACATGTACGTACTCCACGATCGGAACAGAGGAGGCCTTTTCTGTTCCCTCCCTGTTCCCCTCTCACCACCAACTTGGTTATAGCTTAGGCGCGCTAGTCTCTAAACTCTAAACCTATCGCACTTCTGCTCATCAGCTTTTCCCCACTTCGAAGTTAGCTGATCAAAGAAAACAAAAACCTCAGTGATGTTGCATACCCAACCATTTCAAGCAGTACATAAGAACATGTTGAGACCGTTGAAATGGCTTAATAAACACCTCTTAATTTCTGTACCAACATAGCAAAGTAACCACGGCAGGCAGAGGAGATCAAGCAAGGACTAGAAGAGATCTTTGCAGATAAAGGGCTACAATGCAGATATCAACACTGTAACCCGTGGTACTACGCACAACGTACGTACCTGATCGATTTGGTCCACTCGAGAGATTATAATAGGGCTTGCCACCGAGCCTTAACTAACCTCCTTACATGTAGCCCGGTAGCCATGTACTTTAGTGGCCGTTTGGTGGTTTAATATCATCTTAGTCCATGCAAAAGCGCTGCATATTGCTTTTGCCAATTGGGATTTTAGATCTATCTCCATTGCTTGGGAGGAATCGTGGCTAAAGAAAAAGGCATATGCGTGCTAACATGCATCAAAGAAACGAGAAGCTAGCAAAAGCTAATGAGCAAGCTTGTAAAAGCTAAGGCTGGATATATAATTTTCTTTTCTTTGAGATGTAGTGCTGGAATTCCGCAGTGTTGGTTTAGTCTCTCCTGAAATCATGGATGTAGGATAATATAGTATATACTCGTGTAAATACTCCCCTATTGGTTTTTATAAAGTATTCACGCATTTCTAGGTTCTAAATTTGTAAACTTTGACCAATAATTAGTCCTACAATATATAAATTATATAACACAAAAGCGATACCGTTAGATTCGTATTTTAAAGCATTTTCCTATGATTATGATTTTGTAGCTATGAACAAAGTGAATTATAAAATAAATTAACAGTCAAAGTTAAACATCGAAAACTGTACCAAGTCAAACTACGCTTTATAAAAATTAGAGCAGTGCTTCAATGCTTTCCCTTCTAATACAAGTTGCACAAATCTTGAAGCAAACGAAGGGGTAAGTAATCTCCATCTACCCTTCATTAATGCTTTAATATTTGTGCAACTGTAAAAAAGAAAAGTATTGAAGCACCTCTCTAAAAATTAACGGATGAATTATTATACCAGGTCACAAAAGAAAACTGCATCTTGAAGCGGATGTATTTTGCAAGAGTAGTTCTATACGTGTAAATAACCCCGTCTGTTTGTATTGAACAGCAACTGTATTTTCTTCTATCATTTTTTTTCAACCTTGTGTTTTCGCACTTCACGTACACTTTTCATCAGTGTCATGTTACTCCATCAATCTTCAGATCCTTTCCCCCACAATCTAAGCAGTATGCAGTACTTTGTGGTACTCCATTTCATATTCCATAAGTTTTGGAAGGGTCCCAAAAAAGCCTTCCTTATTGGGTCATGCACGCAGCCTTGTTCCCTCCAGAGTCCAGACAGTGGCGGATGCAGGAAGGGCTACTAGACTAGAGCACCGGTTCTGATCGTTATGCCCTTGCTACCTATCTCTTTAATCCTATAGCTTTTTTTCGATGGTCTTCAAGACAGCGTACCGGTTGTCCACTATGAACGTAAGAAAATGCAGCAGCACTAAACAACCCCACTATTTTTTTTCGAGAGGTGCTTCTATGTTTTTCTTTTTAACCGTTGTATAAATATTAAAGCATAAATAGATGGTAATTACTTATATATTCGTTTGATTTAAAATTTGTATAATTTATATTAAAAGAGAAAGTATTGAAGTAAAGCACAAACAACTTTTTTTCTTGCGTAGGCTACTGTCTCCAGAGAACTTTGACATGCCCCTGCAGCCAAAAGCGACATGACGGAACTGCCCCTCTCCCTGGACGTGACCCCCTTAACAAACTGACTCCCCGTTGCATACCTCCACGGCTCCACCCCATGGAATGGAAGCTCTCCGGCCTCTTACTCCCCAGTAGGAATGTAACAACTTGATGTGACCTCAGTTCTCCCCTCCCTTAACCAGTTAACCCTCTTCTTCTTCTCCCCTCGCGCGCGCGCCAGCCCAGATGTTTATCCACTCCCTCTTGATGCAAAACATGGCCAAGAACACGCAGCAAACAAGGTACATGTACTTCCATGCACGCATGCTTCGGTCGATCCCATGAGCTAGCTCACCGTTGGTGCGCCTGTGCTGTGTGACGATTGACTAGTTCGTGTCGGCTGACGTGATGACGTGCTCCGTGTGTGTGTCCGTGCATGCAGATCAAAAGATGGCGGCGCGTCGAGGCCGAGAGGCCTGTCGAAGAAGTCCCCGTGGTACCAGCGCGCGGTGGAGCTGCTCCTCCTCATCTGGAAGCAGCCGGCGGCCGCACCGACGAAGGCCGCGGCTGCGGCTGGGGTATCGGCCTGCAAGGCGGCGTCGACGGGGCCGGGGAAGCTGCGAAAGTCGTCGTCGCTGAACGTGGCGGCGTCGTTCACGCGCGTCTGCCTCTGCGCGCCCATCTCCTCCTACAACGAGCAGGCGCTCTACTTCCAGGCCGACGTGGCGCCGCGCAGGAGCTACAGCTACCCCAGGGCGTCCTCGGCGTCAGCGTCCGGGTGCGGCAACCCGCTGGTGACCCCGCCGCCGTCCGCCGAGCAGAGGGTCGGGAGGGCCCCGGGGCCGGCCGGGGAGGGCGCGAGGCGGTCGGTGTTCCGGGGCAAGTCGCTGACGGACGACCTCCTGATGCGGCGGTTCGTGGTGGACGAGGAGGCCACGCGGCGGCGCAACGAGATGGAGGTGATCCGGCGGCGGCACGCGTCGGCGGCCAAGCGCCGGCGCCTGGGCCCCAGCCCGCTCCGCCGGATGGCGCTGGCGGAGTCGGTGTCGGAAGCCGAAGGGGAAGCAGCAGAAGCAACAGGAACCGAAACGGACAAAAACCGTAGTCGTGTAGTGTAAGGGTGAAGCTTCCCCTGTTTGCTTTCGCTCACTGCCTTTGTTTTTCTTTTTTTTCCCCACTCCTCTCTGTGCTGTTGTTCTCACGCAAGAGGGAATTTGGAGCAACGTGAGTTTTACACAGGCGTGTGTACAGATTGTCAGATTCTCGCAACGTCAGACGCGCCCGTGACCGCGACGTTCGCTAGCTTCGTGCCCACCTTGTCCTCCGTTGATCTGCGCCGTTTTGGTTTCTGCTCCTGCCGATCCGCGTCGCCGACGGACAGGGACAAGGTGCAGTTTGAATAGGGACCGTACGTTTGGCAGTCCCCATTTGTTAGAGCCGTCGGATTGAGTGAAGCGAAGGTCCAAATAGTGAAAAAAAAGTTGCTACAGTAACTCAGATGCAGTAGATTTCTATAGTGTTTTTGCTACAGTACCCCCGAACAAATCTCGCTCATCGGATCGCTACCGGACGGTCGAATGGGGACTGCCAAATTTGCAGTCCCCATTCAACTGCACCTCCTCCCTATCCGTCGCGGAAGGAGGGAAGGAAAGAACGGCCACGAAACTGACGGGTTTTTGGTGCCGCTTCACACTGCGGCGTGGGCAAAATGCGCTGTCGACCGAACGGAGCTAATGATCGGGCAACCGACGCAATAGTTAGCGCAGCGCGGGACCAGCATCCGGATAGGCTAGCCCCCGCGCCAGCAAGAGAACTCGAGAAGTCTTATCTTTTCTAGTATCCTCTCTCTCTCTTGTGAAAATCTAGCATATATAAACGTAATTACAAAAAAAGCCTCTTTCCTAATCACGCAAGCATCAGCGGTTACACGTGTCAACCGCACTATGGCAGGAGCCTAAAGCCACGGCTAGCCAGGTGCCGAGCACCACGGGCACAGCTGCAGAGAGCGGCAGCAGCTCGATAGTAGGTGCAGCACAAGTGACGCCAATGGCAAAGCTAGAAAAATTTAGAAGCCTTGATAAGCTTAATTACGACCAATAAACACGAACAAGTCCATATACACATCACACAAACAAAATCAAGAACCATAAAAAGCTTTTTCTATACCCCTTTATAATGCACCTAACAACTTTTTTCTATGTCCACCCGAAATATTACACCTCACTAGAGATGACCCAAAGTTCGTGCACCCAGCAAAACGTCCTCAGAAATCTGCATTCATCAAAATGAACATCCCGGATCTTTCCTCAGCTTTACTCACCCACATCCGATGGCTATTATTTAGTGTGTCTAATCATCTTTGAATTAAGGAAATTAAGTCCATAATTAAGCACTAATGAGCGGCGACCCGGATGGAAACCAATTCGGCCCGAAGCGCGCGGTGACCCGGATGGAAATCAATTGGCCCGAACGCACGCGGTGACCCGGATGGAAATCAATTCGGCCCGTGCCCCTCCTCGCTTACATCGTTTCCATCTCCACGCGTACGCCTCTTTCCTTTTTCCTTCGCCCTAAGTCCCCTTGCGACCTCCATTCCGTCGTTCGAGCGCGCCATCGAGCCGTCTCGGCTCCCACGTGGCGTCTTCGAAGCGAAAACCTTCCGATCCGGTGTCCTGCGCCCCCACTCCAACCGGCCCACCCCCCACCCCGCGAGCGCCGGGATTTCCCTTGCGCATCCCGATCTCCTCCCGATGCAGATTCCTTTCCGTTTGATCCGGATTGGATTGGTTGTGGCGCTTACAAAGGAAGCAAATCTCGGATTGGATTGATTGATGCTCTTTGTATGGAAGCAAATCTCGAATTCAAGATGAGTTTGTTCTCGAGTTTTTCCTTTTATTCGTCTCTTCCGGTTGGTACATAACCCGTCGATTCGTTGTGCTTCCTTTTCTTGCGCTTCGCTTATTGCGTGATCGAAATTCGGCGGCGGCAGCGGTGGAGTGCCCTAGAGTTGGTTTCACATTGATTCGTGGAGAAGAGGAAGTCAAAAGCACGACCACATTAGCTAGGTATTTATCATTTTCACCTTACGAAGAGTAGACAAGAAATTTTGTTCTTCCGTTCTTTCGTGTTGTCGCTTGCCGGCATTTGAAGAAATTGTTATCTTTGAATCCTCAAGCGGCTAGCGATAGTAGACAAGTAGACAAAGAACTTCAATTAGCATTTGAACAAATTGTTATCTTTGAATCCGTCAAGTACATGTAAGTTTGCTACCAATAAGCGCACAAAATGCAAACAATTAAACCTTCGTACATTTGCATGGATTGATGTTTTGTGGTTATGGACATTTCACCATGCGATAGAAATAGTTATTACATACCACAAAGAGGTGTATTCTCATATTAAAAAGTTCTTTACTTGAACAAACTACCCATGATATCGGTGTGAAAAAACACACAAATGAGACTAATAAGAACCCGACAAAGTGGTATAGAATAGATGTTCAATAAACAAGGGTTTATTGCAACTAAACCTGCCCAAAGCAAGCAAGGTTGATAAAATATTTTGAACTTCAACTTCAAGAATCTCGGTATCGTCAACTTTGAGAATGGAAGACAAAGCTTGGACATAAACCGACCATGTCCGGGATAATGACCTTAATGGCCCAAAAGAGAGACCGTAAAAATATGTTATCTAAAAAGACTTAATCCGCACACTTCATTGAGAAGTCCCGACATGAAGTGGCAGCTTGCTTTAAGCTAAACCACTAAACCACTAACAAAATTCAGCACATTTGTTTTGAGAAACAAACAATTACGTGTAGTGCTTTTTGCTTCTTCCGAGCAGTTGACATTTTTGACCCAAGCAAAGACAAATAGATTCTATATAATGGCTTTTTAGCGGGCAGTGTCGATGTCATACTCATTCAATTAATCAATGAGTGGCTATTGGTTAATACTACTATGTGTTCTGGTTTGTTGGGTTGGGTTATCTCTTTATATTATTCTGAGTTCGATCTAGCAATATAACAATTTTTTGCAGATTATCTCCTCAGAATTGGAAATGGGACTGAAAAGACCATTGTAGATGATTATGTTCAACTGCCTGATGACATTGTGATCAGTCATACGGACACCGAAGATTCAATAGGCAAACTCATTCAACATGTGTTCCCATCACTTCATGAAAATGCAAGGTCAGCAGCTTATATGAGCACACGTGCCATACTTTCAACCAAAAATGAGCATGTGGATCAACTTAACGCAAGGATGATTGACCGGTTTCGGGCCAGAAAAACTTTACCACGGCTTCGACTTAGTAGATGATGATTCACACAATCGAGTACCTATTGACTTTCGAACTCGATCACTCCAAGCGGCCTTCCTCCACATGTGCTCAAAGTAAAAATCAATCGCCATGTGATTCTTCTTCGCAATATCGATCCTAACAATGGCTTGTGCAATGGAACAAGACTAATGGTTAGAGCATTCCAAGACAATGCAATTGATGCCGAAATTGTGGGTGGACAAAGATGCGAGCTCACGGTGTTCATACCAAGGATCCCTATGTCTCCTCGGATGATATTTCACTTCCTTTCAAGTTCAAGAGAAAACAATTCCCAATACGCCTAAGTTTTGCAATGACCATAAATAAAGCGCAAGGACAAACCATCCAAAATGTTGGGATCTACCTTCCGAACCTGTGTTCTCACATGGATGACTTTATGTTGCATTGTCACGGGGTGTCTCGAGGCAAACAACAAAAATTTTGGTAAAGCCAAATAAAGAATTAGATCCTATAGGAAAGAGTACCAGGAATATTGTCTATCAAGATGTCCTGGATTGGTGAAATTGGTAAGTGCTATTTCACACAATTTTTAGCATGCTGTTGGAAATTTGCATAAGCTTCCTGTTTCTTTGACTTGGACAATCATTTCCTTGTACTTTACTTTCGTAATACCTTATTTGTGGTTATCTGCTCTAGAATCCTTGGTTAGTTTCAAAAATGAATTCTTGTTTACAGCCTACATCAGAGTGACGAGACCAAGGAAGAATATTGTGTCGGTGAATTGAAGAGCCTAACCAAACCAAGGAAGATTATGAACTGAAAACCTATGATTAAGATTTATGGGGCATGAATGCGATGGTCAACATCAATGTTTTATTGTTGCTGTCTATATGTAATTGTATCCAATAGGCACATATATATCCAAAATTGGGGATGGTCTTGTGTCTTGACTCATTGAGTTGTTGCTCATTTACGTCTTTTATTCTCCAATAACTGGTATCTCAAGAGTAATGCTGCTTTGCCTTGCGTTCGGTGATTTCTTTTTCAGAGAAATGGGTTTTGATAATAAAACAGTGGAAAAGATTTTGTGAATAGAATCGTAAAGGGGTCAGCTAGGAATTCACGAACCTTCCCTAATACAGATTTGGCTCTCTAGATTATTTTGTTCTCCTACATCTGCATAGCCGTAAAGGACAATTTTAAAGCCTTTCAAATGTTAAACTGCATAGTTTTCTTTTCTTAAGCGGGTGTACTGATCGTCGTAGCGTTAGCACGGGCACTATACTAGTTACTTACTAAAAGCATAATTTAATACACATGTGAACATTCTATGGATGAAAACAAAGAAAGATTGAGTCAAGTACCTCACTACGACACTACCAACGCTTAAATGATTCACCAACAAAAGTCAAAATACACACCAAAAGAGATTATGCAAGATAAAAATATGTTGATTAGTGCTCATATAACATAAAAATATATTTTTGCATTGAAGTATTGAACTAATGCTTTACATACCAATATTGTTCTCATCATATCTAGTACGAGGCAAACTTATTTTTCTAATTTTTTATGCTTTAATCGTTGCATAATAGTAACATCGTCAAGTGATTTAAATATCTCCCGTTCGGTGTAGCAAATTATCAAATAATTGAACCAATCATCATTAATCTTGTTGCATAATTTAGACTTGACAATTTTCATTAATGAAAAGGCTCTTTCAACATATGTCGTTGACACGACAATAATAATGCTAACTCAATTATCCATCTTTCCACAAGTAGTTAGGTAGTCTTTACCTTAATCCACACTCTACAAATGGAATTAAACTTCCTCATAATTAGATG
This sequence comes from Otatea glauca, assembly GCA_036346275.1. Lineage (NCBI taxonomy): Eukaryota > Viridiplantae > Streptophyta > Magnoliopsida > Poales > Poaceae > Otatea > Otatea glauca. The sequence goes on from CM070717.1 coordinate 37,180,102, forward strand.
TTGCGGGTGATGTTTATCAAAACCCAAAAAGAATCGGATGCAGTTTCGATCGAAACTTGACCATTGTCAAAACGATACTGACCTTGCCAGGTAAAGTAGGACCTAATGTAAGACGATGCCGACATCAATTTTTAGCATCCGCGCTAACGTTTTCTTGGTAGATCCTGCATCAAGTGCATGGTGTAACAGATTATTGCTCGCACACTACTGCAATTCTGCAAAAGCAATGAGAATTGAGCCTGATGCACTCTCGTAAAACCCCTTTTTAGAGAAAAACTCGTGTTGTTTGAGACGTGCATTACAGATGGGTAAATACAGATGATCCCTGGACAATTTTTCCTGCAGTTCAGCTCGTCGACAAGCTTCTGCAGCGCAGTGTGGGCTCCCTCGCCATCGCAGCCCATGAACACCTCCGCGACATCAGCCGGCGTCACATCCACCTCCACTGTAGAGCTCGCCAGGAGCCCGGGTAAGCGCTTGCCCTGATTAGGAGCTGCCTCCGTCACTAGGCAAAGTGACAGGGTGCTTCGGCAGGGTAGAAGGAGGTAGGAAGGGGAATAAGGGGGCTCTTTAGGCAGGAGCCGGGAGAATTCCTTGAGTTAAGAAAGAAAAAAGGATACGAACAAGCGTGCTACTGCAACAGGCAGCAGGGCGGTAGGACTTGTCGTGAGGCTGGAGCACCGCCATAGCTCGATAGTATCTCCTACAGCGGTCGACTGTCCATTCCTTCTATCGTGTTACATGAGCGCAACGTGTGATACATGTTACCTATCGATGCTTTCACGATCGAAGAAGAAGTTCTTTTTATAATTAATTCGCACGGGAGCTAGATTAAAAAAGAAGTGTGAGGTAAAAAAAAAGAAGGTAATCCTCAGTTCACGGCCGTTGGGTGCTGCAGTAGTCTGCAGGTACGCACAGCCCAATTAAGGATCAGCGCATGAAATCAAACAGTGCCGGTAGTAAGTCGCGTTGCGCTCGTGCCTGACGAGATTTTGCATGAGCCCTCCGTCCTAGGCTCCTAGCTACCGCAGGATTGTCGTGTCAGCTCATTGCCGCATGCATCGTATCGTGTTGGTGGTAGGAACGGCGTTCCGTATGTTTTTGTTTTCAGAGGCAGACTGCGTTCACAGGCTAATCGGGGGCACCATCTTGTCGACGCACGTCTCAACTCATGCCATGCGTTCCTTCAGAAAGAAACTCATGCAACGCGCACGCCTCCGAAGTCCGTGTTAAGAAACCCTAATAGCTCATTGGAAGGCCCATGTGGTCCCTTAGCCAAAACCCTGGATGAGCGCTATAAAAGGAGGAGGGGTCCCCCCCTAATGTACATGCAATCAGAAAGCAATAAAGAATTCCGTCGTCGATCCCCATATACCTGTGTCTCTCTCTCTTTCTGTTCTCCAATTCAGATCTGTTCGGGAACCCCGGACTATTCGATAGCGAGGTTCCTCAACACGTTATCGCGACAGCTCTCCGGAGATCAGAATTGAAAGGTGAGAAAAGGTGAGAATCGACGATTGAATCTAATCGCTATTGATCCTATGCATGCATCTATCCTACGTGGCACGGCTTACTCAAGAACGCCAAGCAACTCAAGATAAACCGCGGCTACACATCATTTATCACGAAAAAGAAAAATAAAGCTGGAAACATGGCTCTCGGTTTTCGGTTCGCGCGCACGACATGAAGTCGCCGCAGCGCACAGCCCCAGCCTCCGGCATGAAGCCGTGCCTCCCCGGTGCCCGGCCCTCCGCTGCCTCCGGCCTCTGGCCTCGTCCGCACCGTGTGCACGAAGCACCTCCGCTCGCAGCCTCGTCTCGCAGACGCCCGCACGGCCTCGGTTTCACCGCTCGCAAACGGCCGAAAAAGAGGCGGCGGCAGCACCCGCATGACGCTCGAAGCGCTGCCGGCACCACATCCGACACGAAGCCGCCTCCCCACCGGCGCGCACGAAGCCGCCACAGCCACCGTGCTCGTCGCTCGAAGCGACGCCGTCGTCGGCCTAACGCACGTGGTTGCGTCCCGGCTTGCCGCGGCTCGCAGCCTCCACGCTCGCCGGCGCTTTGCGAAGCGCCGCCACCACACCGCCTCGGCCGACGCCGCGCCCGGTGTCACCGGCGACCGCCTCGGCTTCATCGGCTGCACCCGCCGCGCGCGCCGTCGGCGTAAAGCGACCAGCACAGACGCCGCGCGTCGCCATTGCCGCCGTCTCGAGCCTCCGCGTCGCCCGGCCGACCGCAACCGCTCCGCCGCCGCCGTCGGCTCAGACACGCTGCCTGCGCCTCGGTAGTGCCCACATGGCTGTCGGCTCGGTCGGTGCAGACACCGCAGCGCCACCAGCGCGCTGGCCGCCGCGCCGCTCGGCTCGGCTGCGCCGCAGCGCCAACCTCTGCTGCCGCTTGCGATCAGCGCCGCCCGCCGCGCTTATCGCACGAAGAGGCGCATGGCCCGGGCCCGACCAGCCGCCCCGTCCGATGCCGCTCCTCGGCTCGAAACCGCCGCCGCCGTCATATCCTTGCTCGAAGCCAGGGAAGTGGAAGGTGGACGGCGCGCGGAGCAGAAGGGGAAGAGGTGCGAGGCGTGGGCGAACCGGCGGCAAAGACGAGGTCTGAAGCGTGGCGGCAAGCGGTGCAGACGGCGACGCAAGAAAGAAGAAGCGCCGCGCGAAGAAGAAAAAAAAGGGGGAAGAAACGGCGGCTGTGGCGGCTAGGGGTGGGAACCCTAGCCGCCGAAACTTAATGGGCCGGGAAGGCCCAGTGGCTGTTCGGCTGAAGAGAAAAAAAAAGAGGAAAAGAAAGAAAAAAAAATTGCTAGAAAATTTTGGAAAAATAGCAGAAAATTCCAGAAAATTTTCTAGCTCTATTTTAATTTTTCTAGCTTTATTCTCTGCATTTATGAATATTCCTTATGAATTTTGAATCCATTGCTTTATTTAAGATACTGCAATGCATAGCAATTTATTTTACAGACTTTATGCTTATTGCAACCATTTTCTATTAGATTACACGCAGAATCTAATGTCGAATTTTGAAATCATGAAGATGTCGGCATCGTGAATCGTGAGTTTGAAGAAGCGGCCCATTGCAGTCGAACTACCTCACTTGGGCATCGGACGTGAAGATCGTTCTTGGGGCAAGAAGCTGCGTCTTTGCGATTGGTCTAGGGTCCTTGCGGGGCGCTTGAAACCTACCGTCGAGCGAGCGATCAAAGCCTTGCATGAATTTGTACTAATCTCTCCCTATGTGGCAAGAAGATCACCGATGAGGAGAAGATTGAGAAAACTCTCTACCTTCCACCTAAATGCTATCCAGTGTGCACGCAGCTATCGTCAGGATGCATACAAGGAGTATAGCGAACTGATTGATGTAATGCAAGTTGCGGAATCGCGAGACGATGTTCTACGCAAGAACTATGTCTCACAGCCACCTGGAAGGGGCACTGGCACAGAAGTTAATGCCAATAGCTATAAGGTGAGAAAGCCCATTCATAGAAAGAAGGGCGAGCAGGGTGAAAAAGAGAAGTTTCAGGCCAAGGGAAAGTCCAAAGCCCGCTAATGCATGAATCGCATTATTTTTTTTAGATTATGGTTGTTAGCATTTTCTTTGAATAATGAATAGTAAGCTCTAGAAGAGCATACTTCTCTCATGAATATATATGCAATTTATTCTTTATCCCAGTATTCTTTCATTTACAAGCAATATTTGAATTATAATGCCTCTGTTTGATTAGAATTATATTTCTTTTATCTAAAAATCGTGTAGCGCCCAAATATGCATTGTTGATAGTGGCACAACAAATACAATCTTAAGAGAGTCTAAGTATTTCCAGTCGATCACGAAGAACGCTGGAAAGATTACTACGATCGCAGGAAGCGACTTATATGTAATCGGCTCAGGAAGAGCCACAATTATATTGCCTATGGGTACAACTTTGGTAATTGAAGAAGCCCTTTTGTACCCTGAATCAACGCGCACTCTCTTAAGCTTTAAAGACATCCGCGCCAATGGTTTTCACGTAGAAACCAATGAAGAAAATGGCAAAGAATACTTGTGCATTATGAAGCACGCGGTATGTGGAAAAATGGTATTAGAAAAATGTCCCTCATATGAATCTGGGTTGCACTACACGAATATCCATGCACCCGAAGTGTATACTTCCTTGAAGACTGTTTTTAGAAGCTCTGTATTATTTTCTTTATGGCATGGTAGATTAGGTCATCCTGGTCTTAGAATGATGAGGAATATAGTAAACAACTCACAGGGTCATGGCATTAATGTTAAAAATTTCCCGAATCATGAAGATTTTGTGTGCCTGCATGTGCCACCGGAAATTAATAACTAGACCCTCTGTCATGAAAGTGCAAAGTGAAATCCTGCATTCTGGAACGCATCCAGGGGATATTTGCGGTCGATTCAGCCCTGTCGGGCCGTTTCGATACTTTATGGTGCTCATCGATGCTTCCTCGAAATGGTCGCATGTATGCTTGTTGTCAACAAGAAACCATGCTTTTGCAAAGCGATCTCGCAGATCATAAGAATTAAGAATGCTTTCCACGATCATCGCGTGAAGTCCATTAGAATGGACAATGCCGAGAATTTACTTCAAAGGCATTTGATGATTATTGCACAAAGAACGAGGATAGCGATTGAGCACTCAGACCGCACGTCCATACGCAGAATGGACTAGCGTAGCACTAATAAAGAGGATTAAGTTCATTGCGGACCACTTTTGCGAGTTGTAACTTGCCCAACACTTGTTGGGGACACGCAGTCCTGCACGCAGCAGCTCTTATCAATTTTAGACCGTCGGCCTACAACATCCATTCTCCTATGTAGCTTGTGCACGGGATCATCCCGAAGATCTCCCATCTTAGAAAATTTGGGTGTATGGTATATGTACCTATACCACCCCTCGTGATCGCAATGGGCCCTCTTCGCAAGTCTGGGATATACGTTGGTTATGAGAGTGCATCCATAATCAGGTATTTGGAACCCATGACTGGAGATTTGCATACAGCCCGATTCGCTGATTGCATCTTTGACGAGGATCGTTTCCCGTCATTAGGGGGAGGAAATCAACCTTTGGATGAAAAATGCCGGGAAATCATATGGCATTCCACTGGGATCCCCGCACATGACCCCCGCACTAATGAAGCAAATCAAGAAGTCCAGAAGATAATTGATTTGCAGAATTTAGCAAATGAACCGCTGATCATTTTGTGATCCGAAGGGCGTGGTTAAGTCGCATGTACCCGCAAGGAATGCACGAGAGAGGGTGGAAATACCAAAGAAAATAGAAGGTATCCTCGGCTGTTCAGAGGCCTCAAAGAAAAAGAACAGGAAATCTGGCTCCTCAAACCCAAAGTACCCGGAGACGTCTGGAGAAAACTGGGCGAGAGGACTTACCACAACCAATCACGAAAATGCCCCAAGGAAAGAAGGGGAGCCAGTTGAGACCTGGCACTGGAAAGAAGCCAACGGAAAAGGCAATTCGGACTTGAATCTTCCACGAAGGAAGCCACGGAAATAATGTGTGCGCACACATAGGCGATGAAAAGCTAAAGGAACTTGCTCTGCGATAGGAAAAGCAAATAAGAGCAAGTAGAAGTGCATGAAGCACCCCATGAAGAAATGGCCATAAACTTTGTAATAACAGAGAATCCTGAATAGAGCAACGACCAACATTGATGCCTACTTCGCAAAGAAGATTGCCTCGATCATTGATCATGATCCCGAGCCCGCATCTCTCGCGAGTGCAAGAAAAGGCTAGATTGGGAAGAATGGAAAAAGGCAATCAACTGCAGAGTTAGTCTCTCGAACAAGAGAGAGGTGTTTGAGCAGATGCGCACACCTCCCCATATAAGCCCGTAGGTCACAAATGGGTCTTTGTTCTAAGAGAAATGAAAACAACGAAGTTGTAAGGTACAAAGCAAGGCTTGTAGCTCAAGGTTTCACTCAACGTCACGGAGTTGATTATGAAGAAACCTATTCTCCGGTCATGGGAGGAATTACCTTTAGATATTTGATCTCAATGGCGATCAACTTGAAGTTGAGAATGAAGGCGATGGATGTTGTCACAAAGATATACAGTATGGAAACTTGGATTCGGAGATATACATGAAAGTACCTAAGGAATTCCTATCCCGAACCAAGACGGAGCAAATAGAAACACATGCAGTGTGAAATTGGAGAAATCACTTGTATGGTGAAGCGATCGGAAGAATGTGGTACAATCGCTTGAGTGACTTTCTTTGCAAGAAAGGCTACACAAACAACAAAGATTGTCCATGTGTGTTTATCTGATCCCGAATGGATTACGTATAATCTCCGTCTATGTAGATGACTTGAACATCATTGGGACGGATGAAGAAATTGAAGAGGCATGCTCATACTTGAAGTCCGAGTTTGAAATGAAAGATTTGGGTAAAACCAAGTTTTGTTTAGGCTTGCGGCTTGAACATGTCCAAGGAGGAATCTTGGTACATCAATCAACCTACACGAGAAGGTGTTGGAGCGATTTAGCTTTGAAAAATCATATCCTGCAAAGACTCCAATGGTGGGAAGGTCACTCCAAGCGCACCTAGACCCATACTGCACCTAGAGAAGAGGGGAGGAAGTCCCGGGAGCGAATTCCCATATTTGAGTGCAATAGGAGCGCTCATGTACCTTGCGAATAGCACTAGACCGGACATTGCGTTATTGTGAATTTGCTAGCTCGATGCAGTCTGTAACCCACCAAAAGGCATTGGAAAGGGATCAAGGACATCTTCCGCTACCTCCAAGGAAGCAAAGACCTCGATGCATTTTTGAAGAAATAATGAATTGAATTTGGTTGGCTATGCCGATCTTTGGTATTTATCGGACCAAGCATCTTGGCAAGTCCCAAACTGGCTATGTTTTCCTATGTGGAGGAACGGCAATTTCTTGGAAGTCGTCTAAGCAGACTCTTGTCTCGACGTCGACAAACCACTCAGAAATCATCGCTTTGTATGAAGCATCGCGTGAATGTGCATGGCTCAGAAGAATGGTTCACCACATCCAGAAGTCAAGTGGTTTGAACATTGAGCAAACTCCCACGATAATCTATGAAGATAATGCAGCTTGTGTTGCCCAAGCACAAATGGGTTATGCGAAGAGCAATCTCACGAAGCATATCAACCCCAAGTTCTTCTATGCTCACGAATTGCATAAGATGAACGAGATCAAGATATTGCATACTAAGTCATGTGAAAATCTTGCAGATTTGTTCACTAAATCACTCCCGAAGATCTACCTTTGAAAGGTGCGTGAAAGGAATTGGGATGATGAGACTTAGAAAGTGCAGATTCGGGGAGATATGTCACATACTCCCACATGAATCTGAGCATGAATTATGAATACCCAACATAAATCTCGAAGATTAGCAATTGAAGTTGGGTGAATTGTACTCTTTTTCCTTAGCAAGTTTTTCATGAAGTTTTCTTGCATAAGGTTTTTAACGAGGCAATTCGTGCAACATAGTAAAGCGTATGCTATGTACTCTTTCTCCAAGTATTTTTCCCACTGGGTTTTTCTGGAGTTTTAATGAGGCATATGCATCTCGCGGCAAAGGGCCCAAGGGGGAGTGTTAAGAAACCCTAATAGCCCATTGGAAGGCCCATGTAGTCCCTTAGCCAAAACCCTGGATGAGCGCTATAAAAGGAGGAGGGGTCCCCCCTAATGTACATGCAATCAGAAAGCAATAAAGAATTCCGTCGTCGATCCCCATATACCTGTGTCTCTCTCTCTTTCTGTTCTCCAATTCAGATCTGTTCGGGAACCCCGGACTATTCGATAGCGAGGTTCCTCAACAGTCCGAACCCGCGCGCGCTCCCCAACCAAAGACACCAACCATCTCGAGATGTAACCGGTCACAGTTGGGTCGGAAGAATGGCTTGAGGTGGTAACTAGAACGAATTTAACGTGCCAGTTCGCTCGGTCGTCTCAATCAATATATCGTGCTGTCCAGTGACGGAATAAAAAAAAATTCTGTAGGGATGCACTCTGTACTATTGTATAATAGTATTGTACAATGATTTTCTAATATCATAAATCCAACACATATATTTGAAATTTGCTAAAATTACAATAGAAATAGTTCTAAGGTCTTTAAAATCCTAAATCATTAAAATTAGAACAAATTCAATCAAAAAATCTGACTTATTAAAGAGATGATGTTGTAGTGTTTTTCAAAAAAATTTGAGATGCTGGCACCCCCTAGATCCGGCCCGGATACTGTCGGAGACACCAACTCACGTACACGACACAAGATGGCTAGAATATTAACGCACAAACGACCCTGCGAGGAAGCAAGAACTACTTGGAGATAACATAGCATAATCCTCCTCCCTAATCTATAAGGTTTGGAGTACAAGTAGGCATGCGTGATTGATATTCCCCTTCTTTTGGGCTGGAAAAGCAAAAGGGCTCTATCTGAGTAGCAGCCTGTTAGTCATCTCAAACAAGCATTTTGTGAGTATCTCAAACCAACAACCTTTACAAGTACTAGTACAGTGCCCTGTTTTCCGGTTTTCTTTTCCCAGCACGTAATATATGGTCTTTTTCTTTTCTAGAACGTTTGTTTTCTTTTCCTTAATTCCAGGATATTTGTTTCATTTTCCTTGAGATGATGCTGGAGGTGGGGGGAGATCTGTTGTGGGCCACAAAGATGAGTTAGACATATTAAACAATGGCCATCGAATGTAGGTGAGTAAAGCTGAGAAAAGATCTGAGAGGTTAATTTTGATGGAGGCAAGTTTCTGGAGTCGTTTCGCTGGGTGCATGAAGGTTAGACCATCTCTAGTGGGGTGCATTATTTGAGATGGACGTAGAAAAGAATGCTTAGGTGCATTTTAAAGGGGTATAGATTGGCTTTCAACAAAAAAAATTGTACAAGTATCAGTTGCACCTGTGTTGTTTTGTAACCTTGATGGATACTGGGAGAGTGGGTATAATGGTACACCTGGTCAGGCGACCTAGACTTGATCCAAAGTCCACAAATGGGCCTATGGCCTTGATTCTGGATTCAGTTTTTTTCACAATTAGAAGCAAATTTGTATACAAAATTAGAAGCTATCACTCACAAGATTTTTAGAGAATTCAGAATATATACAATCAAAAACTATTCCAAACTAGGCTTATATATTAAATGTCAAAGAAAAAAAAATTGTCTGGACTCGCATGGAATTTCAATTGGACTTGAGCCCATTTAAACCCCCCACCCCACCCGGAATAGTAGATACGGACATACAGTGGGAGAAGAAGAAGAAAGTTCGTGAATGGTGGTAAAGCAAAAGGCTTTTGCTGAGTACTACTTTCAGACGCCAGGGGAGACATGACATGCAGAAGCAGCGGGCAAGGCAACACCAACTGGCAGAGAATCATGTGGTAGCTGGTAAGTACTACTACTACACAGTACGTTCAGCAAGCTACGATTCATGGCCGAGACAGGAGCCAGAGATGAGATGACTAGAACACTGGATGCTTGTTTAACTCTAGGGCATCTTGGCAGATACGCCTGACTTGTTTTCGTAAGCACTAGCGACCGAAGACAGCTAAACTGATCCAAAATACTTACTCCATCGTGTACGTACGTATAGCATGCGTGGCATACGTGCGTAGCATATCCCAGCATTACACACAACATGGTGCATCTCACGCACGGACGACGCACGGTCACAGCTTGGAGTAGAGCTGCGGCGTGCACCACTTGAAGAATGTCCCCGTGGGGAGCTCGGCGGGAGGGAGGAGGGCCAGCCGCGCGGCGACCTCGGCGGCCTCCTCGGCCGTGCGCTTGCCCCAGCCGCGGGTCATGTCGGTCCTCGTGAACCCGGGGCAGAAGCTGTTGACGCTGACGCGCTCGCCGCCGGCCTGCAGCCGCCGCGCCAGGACCCGCGAGTAGGCGTTCAGGGCCAGCTTGGACACCGAGTAGTCCGTCCACACCTTGGGCCACCCGTGCTCCCGCCACGTCCCGTCATTCACCTGCTCCAGGAACTGCGACACCATGCCCTCGACCTTGGACTCCGTCAGCCTCTCCTCGTCCTGGAGCAGGCTTTTCAGCGACGGGTTGCTCACCTTCTGCAAAACGCACGATCGACCAAACGAAAAAGTCATCGAGGCATACTAAATCCACTTCTTCTTGACATATGCGAGAACAATAATGTGCGCAGTTCCACTTTCTGTATCCTTAATTTTAGGTAGGGAATGAGCACAGATAGAGAAACTTCTATGCCAAATTTTTCATTTTATGGTAGGTGAGATTCGGAGCATTGGGCGCACCAGCTCCTGTCTTTGCAAAATTAGTCGTCGCGTAAACATGTTGTTGTAAAGTTTCCGCCATTCTTTTGGTGTTTTATAATGCCCTTGTACTAAGTTTCCGAGCATTTCGATTGTATCCCCCATCACTTTCAGGTCTCTTATCCCAAACCTTAATGGATTGCCCTGACATTTTCCTTGTTGCTTCCTCTTACACAACTTATGAACTATACTAGCTGCCTATTTTTGCTCTTCATCCATGCGTGTATATGTAGATGTGTTACATGTTGCTCATGTGATTACAAAAATGTTGGAAACTTGATTTTGGAACTTATACAATTGATTAGGCAGAGCAATAGAGGCTGCTCCCTTTTGGTTCATTTTTTGTGTAAGAAATATAACTAGTAAGACCTACTGCTGTCTACTATTGTGTGTGTAGTTGGACCGCCTTTAAGTAGAACAACCAAAGCAAACATGGAGATTTTGTGGAAAGAACAAGTTGCACCTTCTACTCTTTTGCTCTGTCAACGATAAGGAAAGAAAAGACTTCGAAATTTCGAACAGCTTGGATATGTGTGTGTGTGGGGGCATGGACCATGGACAATGTATTAGGCTGCGTACTGCTGATGTGACAAGCTTTAAGATAGGCTTCAAAATTATCCTTATCTCTAACTAGCCTCGTGCGTTCACACCTCATAACTTGCTACGGGTGTTATTAACTAGTCAAGTTGCTTGCACCTGGCCAAAACACAATAGGGAAACCTTAGTCAAAAAGCAAAGCGTGCAGCCGTGCACTTGTAATATACAAGTTCAAAGTTTCGACATATATATGCTTATCTTGAATCTTACACACTATGAAGCGCTAGATAGTGGATAACAGTGTTTTCCCCTATAGTTCAAGCTTTTGGAGCGACAAGAAACTGACTTGACTTTGAGGTTGTATATCTAACAAAAGTTGTAGTTATTGAGGACGGCAGCGTATGAGAATATTTCTCAGGGCCACTGTCGTCGATTAATTCAACTAATCTTCTCATGCCTCGCTGTCCATCAATGGTTCATGATGTACAGCAATGAAGCACATAAAGCTACAGGCTTTCTTCTCATGCATCGACTTCCATTGTACAGGACTACAGCGTACTGTTCGGTTTCCGTAGCTAGCTTCAAACAATTTTGTACGCCGCGTACTGTTTTGTGGTGTGGCAACTAGTGCTGCAATGATCCGAAGTATTATGAATGGTAGGAGCACTTACGTTAAGAAGGCCAAGCTGTGAGCTGATGTTTAGGATCCGGCTGGTGGCTGGCGATCGCCGGAAAAGAGGCAGGAGTGCTTCAGTCAGCATCTTGGCCCCGTAGAAGTTCGTCCTAAGGACCGTCTCGGCGTGCTCCACCGAGTTGGTGTCGATTTCATTGAACGACACAGCAGCATTGTTCACCTACATCAACAAACATGCAAACATGAAACTGAAATTTCAGCATCACGGAAAAGTCTAGTCATCTTAGATCCGAGTGGAGCTGTTGAAGAGGCTTCAACTAGTAACAAACTTTGTAACCTTCAATGTTAAGAAACTTTACGGTGCATTATTATAGAGCTTTCACTCCCAAGGTCTCGATGTCTCTACTACACTTCCCAAAAGCTTTTGATATCAGTTGTGATGACTTGTTTGATGGCATAGTCGCATAGATGGGCCGACAAACAGACGGAGATCGATCAGATCAAACCATGGAAAAAGCGTGAAAAGTCCTAACTCAACTCGAGGGGAATATGTTATCATTGATTATTCAGGTATGGGACCACCATTTGGGTTATGTAGTACCACACTACTACTAGACAACAGCGCACCTAGCTTGACCACGGCCCAGTCTGCCTGTTCGTGACAGTAGCTCTAGTGCTCAGCAGTATCCTTGGCTTGCACAAGAAAGCGAAATAATCGCTTTTTTAAGTATGTATACTCTTTTTTTTTTCAAATCTAACATCTCACATATGTATTTACAAATTTAGATTCCTCTTCTATCGTTGAAGACGTAACAAACAACACATATCCTATATCACCTATATCACGCTCAGTGAGCGTGGAAGCTGGCCATCACCATAGCAAGGAGAGCACGTGCTGACACCGCTCCTCGGGCAGGCCACGCCTGCTCCCTTGCTTGCTCGCCAGCTTCCGCGCTCTCTGAACATGGCAAGGGACAAGCATCTTCTGTGGTGGATGAGGAGGCCAAATCTATGAATGCATGAGGTCTGGATTTATATTAAAAAAATCATAAAGAGACGAGATAAACAATGATTTCCAACGACTCATCCGTTCGCTACAGCTAAGGTGAAGGCAATGGAATTGATTTTCGTTCAGTAAACTAATGTGCTACACTTAACAAATTAAAAACTTAGGTGCAAGTAAGGTTTGAAACATTCAAAAGTACATATGTCTGAATATCTGACCATGGAGTGGACTAAGTAGAGGTTTGAACAGTGCAGTGATGTCGGTAAAAACTATGAACAGAATCTGGTAAAAAGACCTGTAGAGATGCACGGTATTATCACCTAGTCAATCAAGCGCTGCAACTAGAGCCAATGGAAAGCATGTTAACGTAAAAAGTAACGTGAGGGGACTGCTGTGGGGGTGGCCCCCACCGTCCAACAGAACCAACACTTTGGCCACGCGAACATGGATATAGAGGCACTCCATCTGAACCGTTAGATCTAGTCCGCGTATAGCTTCGGTAGCCACTGGATCTAACACTATCCTGTGGACTCAGCTCACGTGGCAACACGTGAGGCTAAAAGGATGTTTTTGCCTTGGGTACTATAACACTTTAGCAGAATATTATTGTAATCTTCCAACCCCGAGCACTCTAATGGCTGTCTAGAATATGTACGAGATGTTTTTAAAAAAATCATTTATATATTTGGTTCTTTGAATAGAACTATCATATCCTGAATGATGACATACAAATTTGATAAATATTCCATATAAATGTTGAACCATTTCATTTACCTAAAATTATAAAATCAAATGATATGAAACAATCCTATCCTATTTAACAACATCTCACCAACTAAACACATCGTCAGATTAGGCTAAACCCCTTTCGGTACCATCGAAGCTTTGCTTTTCTACACCTATTTGGCTCTGTAACCACACCAGGGACAGTTATCAAAATCTGACTTGGTTTGAGTGCTCGAGTTGGCCTCCGATCGAACCGAGCGCAAGCAAAAACTAACAGGTGCGCACTGTACCGACCTAGCTAGAGAGAGCGGGAAAAGCATCTATATCTCCTCTCGTCACGACTCACGAACGAAGCAAACAAACCTTGGGCCAGGTTTCCCGCCATCGCTGTCTGGCACAAAAAGGCGCGGGGTCAGCCACAGCAGCGCGCCGTCGTACAACTCGGCCCAATCAACGCAGTTGCTCGCCTGCCACTGCCCATGCCAGTGCCTGCGCCTGTGGCTTCGGCTGGTCGCTGGCTGGCTAGCCCGTGGCGTGCATCGCCTCGGCTCGCCAGGATGGCGGCGTATCACGAGAGATGCAGTGAAAGAGAGCAATACGCGAAATGATCGCTTTTTAGCTTTTTTTTTCTCGCCATGAAAAACATGGCAGACGTCTTCTCTACCTTTTTTTTTTGGAAAAATAACTCTTTCCTAAAACAAATTTCAAATCTAATCTTTTCCCACAACAGTCGACACTTACCGCCTCAGGGAGCGCGGCAGACCAGAGTGCCGTGGAGGCGTAGTGCAAGAGGTGGGCAGCGCAGGAGCAGGAGGCAAGCCCAGCAGCAAGCAGCTAACGCGCTCCGGAGGCACGAAAGAAGCCAGAGCTGCGGAGGGAGAGCGGGGTGAAGCGGTGTCGCAGAAGGAGAGTGCAAGAGACCTTTTAGTGAAAGGGAAGCGTAAAAGATACCTTTTCACAGTGGGTAGAGAGCTAAATTTATAATTTTATTGGAAAAAAAAACTATTTTTGAAAGAAAAAAGAATAAGAAGAAGAGGCCAGAACAGCTATCACTTCGCAATACGCAGTATAAAATGAAACCGCCCCTAATCCAGCGCAAAGCGAGGCGCACAAGCCACTGCTACGCTACGGATCGCGATACCGCGAACGATGCGAGTGGTGTGCGTATGGATATCCATGTCTGATCTATAGTAAAAGGGGGAATAAATTAGTGGTAAATAGATTAGACTTTGTAAAGATTCGCTGCTCACTCACCAGGATGTCGAGCCCGCCGACGGCGTCGCGGAGCCAGGCGGCGAAGCCCACGACGGAGGCGGCGTCGGCGACGTCGAGGCGGCGGAAGACGACGGGGAGCCCCCGCTCGCGGAGCGGCACCGCGGAGGCCTCCCCTCTCTCGGCGTCCCGCGAGGTGAGCACCACGGTGAGACCGTGCTCCGCGAGCCGCGCGGACAGCGCGTGCCCGATGCCCCGGTTGGCGCCGGTCACCACGGCCACCGTCTCCCTCGACCACCACGCCCTGCACGACGATGCACGGCCCACGGAAACGAGACAAGCTCCGTCAGCCTTCAGCGTCGGCCGTGAGCCACAGAACCAAGAATGCCCGCGCGCGCGTGCAGGGAGAGGAGAGGAATTGCCGCGGGTGATTACCTCGTGGGAGACAACTCCTTGGATCCTGAGTAGGCCATCGCACGGCGCACGCGGCCGAGAGAGAGGGGAGGGATCGGCCGCTCTGCTCGCGCGGTCGGGCTCGCCGCTTGAGGACAGGTGATAGGAGCGGGGGTTCGAGCTAAGCCGGCTACGGGTGCGCTGTGGAAGGTGGAGACTGGCTGGCCGACTGGGAGCAAGCTAAGCTAGCGGGAGATATTTATACACGCGCTATGCTGACGAGGGCAGCTTGCAAGGGCAGAGACTAGTCAATACTCAATACTCCATGCACTATCTCAGCCACCCATGTTGCTTTAAGACTCGTGCTGAATCACTCTCGGGCTGCCGGAAGCCGCAGCTTTTCTAGCTCCTTCGTAATCTCTTTTATTTTTATAAATTTGGTCTCTTGTATAATAAATTTATAAAAATAGCCACCTTTCCGATCATGAAACACACCGTAGGTCACACGGCTTGCCTACCGCGCTTGGGGAGCTCGATAGCTTTCCCTCGCTACCAAGCTCCCTATGCTCGACAGCTGCCAAGCTTTCTGGGCGCGACAGGTGTGCTGCACCTTTTGCGGTCGAGGAGGAGATCATTTTTGCAAATCTATTTAGAAGGAGCTGTATTTGCAATATATATACACACGCGAGGGAACTAAAAAAAAGGACTCTGCATCCCCATGCTACAGTACCACACAGGTCAATGCCGGAGGCCACTCCAACAACGCCCCGTAGCAGCGCCGTCGTGCAGGCCATTGCCGAAAGTGGCGCTACCCTACAAAACTTCACAGAAAACCGTGAGGAAACCACGGCGCCGTCGTAAAACCTTGCCGGAACCCCGCAAAGCTACCACAAAAACTCATCGAAAGGAACCCACGCCGCCATTGCGCCGAAAACCTCTTTGAAACCTCGCTTCCGCCACCGACGGTGACCGATCTCGTTGGAAACCTCGCCTAGGCGGCTTGGGTTGGCCGATGCCGAGAGGGATCGTGAAGGAAGAGAGATGGGCAGACGGAGGTAGAAGTGCAGGAAGCTCAGGGCAAGATGGATGGTTTATACGGTGTATGTAGCCACAAGTGGTCGTGGAAAATCTGTACTCCTTTGCTCTGCTTGATTTGCTTCTGCTCGTGTTGTGTTTTGCACTGCTGCATGCGCTCTCACCTGCTCCGGTTCTGCTTCGTATTCTCGAGCATGCACACACAATTATTCAGCTTTTTTTAAAAAAATAGAAACAGTAGGATCGTCCGTATAATATATAAAAAGGATATTACAAGCAAAAACAGTGTACATTACGATTATTCAGCTTTGTACCAACATATACCAACAAAGTTCGTTAGCGTGGGTTTTTCTACCAAAATTGTACAGATAGTATATATTAGATAGTAGAAATCAAAATTAACTATTAATTTGTTAAGAATATTCTTACTACCATATTACTGAAGGAGTATAAATAAATACTAATTAATCTGATCTATTAGATTATGTTGGAGATAAATTAATATCTCTTAACTATCATATCTATTGATTCTAACCATAGTTTGTTAGGAGTCAAGTCTTCTACAATTAGAATTTTTTGGCTATATAAGCTAACCCCTTTTACTTGTAATCTTGAAGCATTATAGTGAATTGTTTCCCGTGTTTTTTTCCGCAAGGATTTTTCCACGTTAAATCTGTCTCTAGTTATTTTGTTGTGTATCTAACACAAATGGTATCAGAGCGCAAGTTTCTAGATCCAATGGATGCCCCGGCGGAGGTGACTCCAGGGGCAGCACCCGCACGGCTGTTCCCGATTTCATCGCCGCCGGCCTTCGTCGCGCGACGCGGCCGCCTGCTCGTTCGCTCCGATCTGCCGCCTCGCCTCGGCTTCCGCCAACCTCACCAGCGCCCGACTTCACGCTGGCCCGCTCGGTCCGTTCGCCCGGATCTGGCCGTCGCGACTATCGGCCTCCTCGGCATCCGCGCGATCTACTCGCATGCGCCACCTCGGCTTCGCCGGCCCACCGACCGGCTCGTCTTCCGTCGCTTCAGCGCGCGCCGATCGCACCTCGGCTCCTCGGCTTCCATCGCCGAGCGAGACATCTTCTGCGCGAATCCCGCGCCAGCTCGTCTAACAGGGTCCCCGCCGGCCAGCGCTCCTTCGGCTTTGCTCGGCCCGCGCACCGGCCACCCCAACGTTTGGCCTCGCTCGGATCTGCGCTCGTCGCCTTCAATCGTCGACGTCGCCGACCACATGGCCCGCCTCGTCGCATCCGACCCAGTGTTCCGCAAGGATAACAGGACGATGCTCTCTAGGAAGTAGTTGTTCAAGACTCAAGAGGACACTGAAAAAAGCAGGCCATGCGTGGAAGCGTATCATTGAGCCTTTGTCTTTTACCGATCGGACGTTAATTCAATTCCAAACTGGATTGAACTTGTTTTGACTCCAGACAAATCCTGGTTTGGTTCAGCTCGAGAAGCACGTCAGCTCCGGCTCCAACACCCATGCTCCAATCGGCTGACCAGATGGATTTGAAATAAAGGGCTCCGGACGACTTCGGTTTTCTAGCTTCTGTTTTCCGATTATTTGACCTGATATTTCATGCACAATTTTATGTTTATTATTTTGTGCTTATATTATTGGCGGATTTCATTGCCATTCAGGCGGGATTTATCATCGGCGATTTATTCGACGTTTCATCGTCAACTTTGGAGAGGGAAAAAAATAATGTCAGTTGAGGAGACAACTGTATTTGGTGTTTCATCACCGTTTATTGGAATTTGGTGTTTCATCACCATTATCTTGGTGTTTATTCACCGTTTGGATACGTTGTCCATTATGGAGGTTTTGGCAACGTTCATTTGGAATCTGATGACACCCTGATGTTTGCATTATACTCTTTGGAGTTTTTCTAGTGAAGATTTTTGCTCCAATGTCATTTTCAGATGAAGTATTGAAGTGCAAGGAGTTTTCTTCTGCGTGGATACTACAACGTTCTTTTTGTTGTGTTTGCTCGATATGAGGGGCTACTGCAATTTACTCCATTGGCAGCACGATAGTTTTTCTTCATCTTGGCATTTTTTCAGGAGTAGTTTTAACTATATTATGGATTTTCAGTAGGCAGTTTACTGAATTTTATGTTTCAGATGGAGCATTCCAAAAGTCCATATTATGAGTTCTTCACTATCTACTTAGCACCTCAGGTGATGTCTTGGCTTATGCCATTTGACGATTGAGCGTTTGTTTCAGAAAGTCAGTAGCACAGACTCAGACTTTACTGGGCTTATGAATTCTTGAAGACCCAGATTCTTCGTGCGCCCGTTACATACTGTGTTGGATTGACTATTCGATCTTTCTTTCGACTTCTTTGTTCAGTCTTTCTTCGACTACTTTGGTGGTTTGCTCAATCTTGCTTCATCTATCAAAAGCATTTGGACAAGACTGTTTCAGTCTTTTATATCCTTGGTGGTTTTTCGCACTACATGTGTTTGGCTTGGCTGTTCCAGTCTTCCTCGTTCAGTAGTCCTTTGGACTTTTAACACACCTGTATTCTTCGTGCTTAATTACCTTTCAAGGTTTTTCTGGAAATAATTTTGTTATATATTTTGAGTTAATGGGAGGTTTGTTGGAGATAACTCAATATCTCTAACTACCATATCTATTGGTTCTATCCATAGTTTGTTAGGAGTCAAGTCTTCTACAACTAGGACTCTTTGGCTATATAAGCCAACCCTCTGTACTTGTAATCTTGAAGCATTATAATGGATTATTTCCCGTGGTTTTTTTCCGTAAGGGTTTTTCCACGTTAAATTTGTCTCCAGTTATTTTGTTGTGCATCTAACCCTAACAGATTAAAAAGAATGAATGGTCAATATTGAAATTAGTGCGTCGAGCTCCTTCCTACAGTGAAGTGCATGTGTGACCCGAGGCGTGTTTTAGCCAGTGCAGTTCATACCTCATAGAAACCGCAATGTCAAATGCGATCCAAAAACACATAATCTTTTGGGTATAACTATTTTGAGATTAACCTCAAACTAATAAATTTAAGGATACCTTCCTCGGGTACCATATATCATCTTCTCTATCCACTTTCCTCTTTCTTTTTCCCTACTCACTTCTCCCACCCCATTCTTACATCTCTAACACAAAATTAAAATCAAAACATTTAAATTAGAAAATTTTAAATACAAAGTTTCAACTAGAATAAAATTCAATTCAAAATTTAAAACTAAAAAAAATCAAATAAGAAAGTTTCAACTTGAAAAGTTTCAATTCAAAAAGTTTTAAACCGAAAAAATTTAAATTAGAAAATTTCAACTCAGATCAATTCAAACGGTTTTGATTTAAAATTCAAATTGAAAAGTTTCAACTCAAAAAAATTTAAAATTAGAAAGTTTTAACTAAAAAATTTAATTCTAAAAGTTTCAGCTCCGAAAACATCCAATTCAAAAACTTTCGAATCGAAAAGTTTCTATTCAACAAACTTTCAGTTTGAGAAGTTCGTTTAAAAAACATTCAAAAGTGGTTAAAATACTTATTTTCAAATTTTGAGGTGAAAATTTGAAATACAAAAACTATTTTGAGGCTGAGCGGAAGGAAATGGAGGAAGAAAAGGGGATGAAGGTGGTGATGCCACTTGTCACAACAAGAGAGGTTTTGAGTGAGAAGGAAAGGGGAGAAGGAAGTGATGCCACTTGTCACATGAAGAGGACCTTTGAGAGAATATGCTGCCACTTCTCATAAGGAGGCGATGTTCTCACCAAATCTTTGGTGATGATGGCCTTAAATTAGTAATTTTCAAATCTTTTTTCCCCAGAATGTTGAGTCAGAACAGAACCAGACCAGGCGACCAGCCAAGCAAGTTTAGGGATGTGTATGTGATGTAAAGGAGGATTATGGGGAGCTAGCCCTCTTGCATATATATTTTTTTCATTCTTCACTTCTTTTGAATAAAATTACAAATTTAACCTCCTTCTCAACAGTAGAAACATCAGTAGGCAGCACGTGTCACATATTGAAAGTTCAAGCTCCATTAAGTTGGTTTTGGTATTAATGACTAATCTAATATTAAGACTATCTCTTTTGATAATCATAATTTTGATTAGTCTCAATTATTAATTAATGACAAATCCTTTTATGAGACTAACTCTTTTGTTGAGCTTAGCTCTTATTAGTCTCTTTTTGATGCAAAGATGAAATTATCAAAGTCTCATTAAAAAGAAAAATGGAAATCCAAAAGGTATGTATCCATGCAACTTTATTATTTCAGATACATTCCTTGGATTCAAGATAAAGGGTGAACTCCACCATTGTTTTAACCTTAAGATGTGCATTTTGTTTCTGACTCCATATATATATGAATGCACACATTTAGGGGGAGTTCATGCTTAATCTTGAAGTTTCAAAGTATTGATCTAATTCATCTTTCTATATCAAGAATCATTACTTTGAAACAACTCTTTGAGTATATTTAACTTGTGTTCTTGTAGGATACTCATGTTGATATAGGATAACTCAAATGCTATCTAAGATTTTGATTATGTGCATATTGATTCCAAGTTCATATACAATTATTTATATGCACATATTTAATGAAATTTATTCTATTGTTGATGGTATTAATAGTATTGATCCCTTTCCACCACTCCAACATAATTTGGATCATTACTTAGTAACCATCAAAATGAGTATATGAAACTTGTGTAGTTAATATATACTCATGTAAATTTAAATAAAATTTAAATTGAGTTTGGTTGTCTTTCAATCAATCAAAGAACACTTCATCATGTGTTAATGGCGTTTTCTCGTTGGTTAAGGACAAGCGAAAAGTTCTTAAGTATAATGAAGTATTAGTTGAATCAAAGTACTCAAGACACCTTTAAATCATTCAAATTGATTATTGTTGTACTCAATCGATCGTGAGGTCATCCATTATGTGTTAATGGAGTGCAGTTGATGATTGAGGCAACTGTGTTTATTAGACTAACAATCTTCCATGAGTTGTGAAGTAGATTAAGTCCAAGAAAATAAAGAATCGTGAAGAAGAAGTCATGATGTGTTGATGAGCTTCAAGAATGAATCCCGAAGTGAAGTGAAGCTAGAGAAGGTTCATCATGTGTTGATGAATAAGAAGAAAGGACCTGACTTGGAGAGAAGATGATGGAAATCATAGAAGCTCTAATTGGATGTGATAGAGGCAAAGGTATAACTAGTTAGAGCTAAGGGTGTGTTCCTAATCTTTTACTGGTCTCGGTGTTTGGATGGGAGACTGGATTGCTAGTTAAGTGCCGTACTATTAAGAGGGGTTAAGTCATTTAGCTTGAGCTTCATCATGTGTTAATGAACTCAACTGGTTCACTCTAGCTCACTCTCTATTTGGTTTTTGTATGAGCTAAGTATTTGCATGTGTTGCAAATAAGAGAGCTCATGCTTGCTTCTTATTGAATCTTGATTTGGTTTTTGCATAGAGTTATGGATTTGCATGTGTTGCAAAAAGGGAGATAGCTTATGCAAGTTGGTTTAAGTGGTTACTTGTATGGAGCTAGATATTTGCATGTGCTGCAAATAGAGAGCTCATGCATCGAAGTCTTAGGTTGTGACTTGATCTTGTGTTGATCATCACAAAGGCCAAGATAGGTTTATGCTTTGTGTTTGCAAAATGAGTTTTTGTAAAATACGGTTTAATTGAATCTTATCTTGGAGCATGTGAGAATAGGGTTTGCAAATGTGTTTGCAAATTGGTTTGATCGTGTGTTGATCATCACATGGCTCAAAGATATGATCTTGATTGCTCTCGTTTGCAAGATTTATATTTGCAAATGTATTTTGCAAAATATTTGTGTTCATGCATTTGATATTGGAGCATGTGATTAGAATTTGCAAATGTATTTTTGCAAAATTATTTTGATTATGAGTTGATCATCACATGGCTAAATATTTGATCTTATTTACTCTCTCTAGCTTGTAGTCACTCTCTTGATTAAGTCTATGTGAGGGATTTTGAGAAATCAGATTTTAGACTTCAATGACTACATTAGAGTTTTTATTTTTTTATATTTAAAAATATATATGGTTGTTTAAATCTTGAAAATGGGTGGAGATTGTAGCCCTCGTGATAAGCTTCGCGTAGAGTCAAAGATCACTTAAATCAGAGTTCGGAGTAAAAAGTTATGACCATTTTAGTTGCTGAAACAGTGGTAGCACCGCCCCTACATTGGCAGTAGTACCGCCCGAGCGGTGCTACCGACCCTAGATAGGCGGTAGCACCCCTCGGAGCGGTACTACCGCCCCAGATGCGGATGTAAAAATTCCAGAGATGTGTTTTTTGGTGGAAATGGCCGGTAGCATCGGGGGTACTATAGCAACGGCTAGCTTTTGGTGTTTTTAATGCACAAAAGTGACTGTTGGCCTAGTGACCGTTAGCCTATTGGCCGGTGCTACAGGCCCTAGTAGGGCGGTAACACTGGGTTTGCTATACTTTTTACCCGTTTTGCCCCTAACGGCTAGTTTTCTTTGGAAAGGCTATAAAAGAAGCCTTTGGGGCTGGCATTTGGTTGTTGTTGGCCTTGTTGAGTATTTGGGTGGTGTTGTGCATATGTTGCACTCTCATATTTGATTTTTGAGCTAAGGGTGAGCTCTATTTGTATGTGTTGTATTTATGAGAGGATTGAGAGCCTCTTGTGAATGTGTTGCACTTGAGGGAAGCCTTTTGCATGTGCTACACTCGGTGATCGCCCTTGTGCATGTGTTGCACTTGGTGAGGATCAAATTAGAGGGCTTGACTTGTTACTCTTGGTGTTTGTCGACACCTAGACGGCGTGTGGAGGCGTCGTGCGCGGTAACCTTCTCAAGGAGATCGTGAGAAGGTCCGGCAAAGTTGTGAAGGTCGGAACTCATCTACCCGGAGAGGAAAAGAGCTACCACTAGTGGAATCGAGGTGGGTGCTCAATTCGTGGAGCCGATCCAAAGTAGTTTGAGCTTGCCTCAACGTGGATTAGAGGAGACCGGCAGGTCTCCAAACACCATAGTAAAAAGTATTGTGTCCCCTTTTGTATGCTTGCAGTTCCTTATTTACATTGTTGCAATTTACATTCCTATAATTAAATTGCTTGCTTGTCTTTAGGATTGTAATTTATTGTTGGAGACATAATTAGCTAGTGCACTTAGTGAGCCTAGCTGATTTAGGTTTTAATTGTCAAAATCTTAATTTATCGCTTCCGCATCATTTATCGTTTAGGTTTTGACATAGAGGTACTTAGGTATTCGTTTAATTATAGAAGAAATTTTTATAACCGCCTATTCACCCCTCTCTAGTCGGCATCCTCGATCTTACACATACCGCGCCCCTATCGTAGTAGGTGGTTGGCACCACAAATATCCTACTATTGAGCTCGGATACCGCTACATATACCTGTTGTAGTACCCGAGCTCAGCAGGAGAGGTACTACCAAGAACAAGCACTGCTGCGGGGTTTTACTGAGCTCGACGTACTCGGTAGGTCAGCTACCGCAGTCTTAGCTACCTTCCGGCTAAGGGAGCATGCCTGCCACTTCTTCCGTGGCAGGAAATATGGTTATTCTCGTAATTTCATTCAGTCAAATCAAATTTGAAAAAAAAATGTGACGATGTCACATAAGCCAAAGATTCTATGTAAAGAACAGGTGAGATTCCAACCCACCACATTCTTGACCGACCGAGCCAAGATGGAAATTGGTTGAGAAAATTTTTAGGGCCTATTTAGAGGAGTTATAACTTTTCTAAAAATCTATTTTTGCTTTCTAGGCTGAAAAGCAGTTGTAATTTTTTTTTATAAGAGATCGTTTAACAAATAGCTAATTTCTCTCAGTAATAAACTGCAAAAGCAGGTTTAGCCCAGATTTTGGCTTTTGCTAGTTATATATGACTTTTAGCTTATATCAAAAATTACTTAAAAGCCGAACTATTTAGGGAGACTTACTGACTTTTCAAAAGCTAGAGCTGGTTTAAAGCCCACAAATGGAGCCTTAGGCCCTGTTTGGTGGAGTTGTAGCTGGGCTGAAAAGCTGATTTTGATTTACTGGGTTGTAAAGCAGTTGTAGCTGTCTGCTGTGTCTTTTCTTATTATACCGTTTGTCAAACTGGTTGGTGCAGCTATAGCTTTTAGGGCGGAGTCGACGAGGCGGGTCCGCAGAGATGGCAAGGAGGCGGCGGCTGACCGGGACATGCGATGAGACAGGGCGAGGAGGGAGGTGGAGCGAGCGAGGTGGAAGACGGTCGAGCAAAGCCACTGGAAAATTTCTCTCCAGCGGCTGCAACTTTTAAAGATACTTTTACTATAACATAACATTTTAACTACTTTATAGTCATACTGTTTAAAAAACTTTTAACCAAAGCTGAAACACAACTCACCAAACAACCCTTTAGTCGTCTGCGCATGCAGTCTATCACAACGACGTCATCTTTCGTCGCGCGCAAGACGAGGCTTCATATGATTCTCTTCGTACACAAACTTACCCCAACTTTGTAAGAATCCGACGATTGTCGGCTGCGATGGCTCTTGACCGTCCAATCAAACAATCAATGGTCTAGAACTGTAGATCGAGCGATAGATTCTACGTAGGAGTCGTTGGACAGCTCAAGATTAGTTAGCAAATGCACATTTTCCCGGAAAGATTAGTCCGGTAAAAGACCATTGTCAGTCGTCACACCCTGACTTGTCTGAGTTCTGAACTCTGAACACGGCCTAACAAAAGTAGCCCGACGGGCTGTACTCTTTAGGTAGGTATAGTTAGGCGCCTATGGCTGATTCCGGCGTCTCATGTATGCTCAAGGTTAATTTCTACTCATCTAAAAAAAGGTTAATTACCACTGCAAACTAACCACTACAGACTCGTACGTAGTTAATCGCCAAGTGGAATTCAGTCACTTGCGCATTACAATGTTAGGTTAGGGGAGCGATTGGTTACGTACTTTTTTTTCCCAACCAAGTAGAATTGGCGCACTATACTGCACTCCTGCAAACACTGGCCGTCCATTCTGGACGGAGATGGCATAGTTTAGTGGCACGCAAGACAAACGCCGAGACGCAGGCCATGTGTTTGGTCCTGATTAATCTACGGTTGTCTCGGACCAGCAGTGTTTCTATAATTTTTTCTTAATGTAAGTTATATAAATTTTAAAGTAAACGCAAGGGTAAAATAATCATCATCTACATTTTATTTATTCTTTAATATTTGTACAATTTAAAAAAAAAACATATGAACACCTCTACTTAGTATACCATGTTACCAACACAACCAAATGGAACAGCCCAACTGGAGCTTGTTAGCTGAAACGCTAGCTTAGCCAAACAAATCTTTCCTCCTCTCTTTATTCTTCACATACGCTGGCTTAAACAACGGAGTTGGTATCAGTGTGTGTTTAGTTGATGACGACATATGAGGATATGAATGATTGGATGGATGAATGAGATGAGAAGGGATGATATATATAAACGTGTGATCGGCCCGGTAGCTTTAAGACTTGATGGCCAGCACACAGTTTACTAATCCAAACCGGGTCATGATCTAGGATGCCGGCCGGCCTATGGCCTGACCCTGATGTAAGCCAGTGGTTTGGTTACATCGAGCATGAGGCGACTGGTAAGGCAAGACCGGCCACTTTGGCGCCATGCAATGCAATGTGCGTAACCAAACAGTATGATACTTAAGCTGGCCTACCGCGGAGTTCATTTCCCCGGATGAAGCGCGCACGGGGTTGGGGTCCACGTCAATCGAATTTCTGGTCCAGGACCAGCAATCTTTATCGGTCACTCACCACCTTGTACAATACTAGAGACAATTGTTGTCTACATACTATTTATATCATCTAAAGACAGAACTAAAGATATCTTCTACAATAGATAATATCTTGAGATTGTCTCAATGACATTCTACTGTCTTTTAGTTATGATATGAAAAAATGTTTATTATAGATAATAATTAATGTAATGGTGTTTTATGCTGTCTATAGTCGTTTTTTCATGAAAAGACAACTATACTCTCTTTTTGCATTCTTTCTTTTCTATGTTAGCAAAAAATCTTACTGATATCACATTGTACATACCCCTATCGAATTTTCCTGGGTTTTTGGGCCACCAGAAGGCCAATTTGTCAAGATAAACTTGCCTTCATGATATGCCAATTGCCAAATTGTTAAAAGTGATAGCTCAGTGACTAAGCCCATTTTATTGTGATGCAAGATGTCACAACGATAATTCAAGTAGCAACTACTGCGAATTTGCGACCGAGGGCTTCTGAAACTGCCAACTGAAACTACGTTCTGCCTATAAGTTTCTACGAAGGTTCCAACTGATGTACTACTGATTTCTGAATCTGTATACTGGAACGCAAGGCAGAGAGAGCCAGAGTCTGAAGACAGGTAAAGAGGAAAACTCACAGCACAAGTCAGTAGTACATCAGTTGTCGAAAAGAATGTGCTACGTCGCGCAAATTAGTTTCAGAGGAGCAGGATCACCATACTAAACCGCTGGCAATCGATTGTTGAAGAGATTTTTTTTTTCAAAATTCAGACGACCGTGCAAAGACTGGAAGCTGACTCCCGGGCCCACCTGTTGCTTCGTGTTGCAGTTTTTTCGTCCTGACTGATCAAAGCTGGACGTTTTTTTAAAAAAAAAATTATATGAGCTTTATTACCTACCATTCAGTGGTATTCCAGTGACATCATGGTGTATCGTTTTATAATCCAATTGGATGTGAACTAAGGATGCTAATGGGCCAAAGCCGGTTATAATATTCTTTTCATATTCAATCTGATCTAAAAAGAGTGAAGCCAAGTCTGGTCTAGCCCAAATGAAAGCTATTTATTTATATATGAGCTTTATTACTTACCGTGTAATATTCAAATGATTAAAAGTAGGTCTATAGTATATTGCTGTAAAATAAAAAAGAAAGTATTAGTGCTAAAGACAACATTAATTGGTTTACTTAGCTGATACAAAAACATAAGATCCAAATCTGGCCTAATCTAGTCTAGATCTGATCTAAATAAGCTCTAATCAATTTTGAGCCAGACTAATCTAAAAAGCTCATAGTGTGAACTCAAGATGACATCAAACGAACGAACGGCCTAGGGGTCAGGGGAGGGGGAATGGGCATCAGCACTGATAGCAAGAGCAAGACAAAAAATTAGCACAGGTGAATCAACTCCAGGTACGGCGGCCAGGCCAGCAAAAAAACAGAGAAAGCACAGACAGTGCAGAAACAGTGACTGACATCAGAATATCATTTCATCAGCTAGACTTCCACTGTTCACAGTTCATGCACAACGGCTCCCAGGAACGGACACAACGTGCGAATCCGAGAAGACGAACACATGCTACTAAGATCCCAAATGCTCTTCTTGCTCGGATCTCGTCCGGATTCAGATTAAAAAAGACATCTTGTTGATGTCAGTGTCAAATGTAATCTTACCGGTATCAAGATCACCAAAAGGGTGTCGTTGAAACTGTGATTTCACATAATATAAGAGCGCAACAGTTGCATTACAACATAATCATATAACACAGCACAGCAGAACCAATAAACGAATGATATCCCATCCCCACATATAGTAAAGCACCGAACACTATTTTTTTTTCCCTCCAAGAACTCATAGTTCTCGATTCTTCTCGCCTCCAAACACCCACCCTCGTTTGAGAAACCTGGAAGAGGTCACACCTGGAAGGGCAACGGCCAGTTGCCGGTGCCATCCTCGCCGCCGACCTTGGCGCTGCGGCGCAGCGGGTTGCCGCTGCACTCCCTGTCGACGTAGGTGTAGTACCTCAGCACGAAGGCGAGGGCGAGCGCCACCCACTCGAGGCAGAAGATGGCGACGCCGAGCCCGCCGACCATACGCAGGATGACCGCGCCGTCCTCCGCGCGGACGTAGGACCTGAGCCCGTCGGCGAGGAAGTCGTCGGTGCGGGAGAAGGCGAGCACGGCGGCGGCGCCCTGGAGGATGGAGACGACGACTGTGGCGGCCATGTGGTAGGTGTAGACGCGGCCGCGGGGCGGGTCAGGCGCGGCGATGACGGCGCACCCGGCCACGGCGGCGGCGACGGTGAGCGCGTGGAGGATGATGAGGAGGAAGCCGTCGACGGAGGGGACGAGGCGGAGGGAGAGCGTGAGGAAGCCGCACCCGGACGCGGCGCCGAGGATGATGTAGTTGGAGATGAGAAAGGCGCGGCGCGCGCGGCGGTGCGCCGGGGACGCCGAGTCCCCCGCTGGCGGCGCGATCACCGAGAGGCCCATGCTTGCTGCTATCAGCGACCGAGCGAGAGGGAGGCTTGTGCGCTTGTGCTCGGGAGGAATGGAGTGAAGCGGAGTCGAGTGAGGTGTGGGGAGTGGGGGAAGAGGCAGTGGGGTTTAAATGGGTGGAGGAGGAATCCGACCGTTTGAGGAGGCGACGGACGAGAGAGCGGAGAGGAGGTTTAACGGCTAGTTTGAAAAAAGCGCGGGGACGGAGGAGTGGCCGGCCGTTGGAGAGGGGGGACAGGGCGGTGGGGCCCACCTGTTTTAGCATTGCTCATTTTTTTAAGTATAATCCTTGTCCACACAAAATTACACATCTGACCTTTTTTTTCAGTCGCGGAAGCACCTATCACGTCTCTCTACCGCAAGTAGGTGACTTGTCGTGATCTTATATTGCTGTAGGTGAAGCTGCTATAAACTCATGCTATAATAAGTGACAAACATCGTCTTCCGCTTCTTCTACAGTCGAGAAGTGTACTAGATTTATAATTTCGTTGACTAAATAGACAATATGCAAAGGCACCGATTTGGCCCGGGCTTCGCAATCATTAGCATCTTCCCGTTAGCTCATGACGATCACCTTAGCGTGTTACGTACGCGTGTATGTCATCAGGCGAGTGATTCGAGCTTAAGGAAGCGGGTATTAGTACCGGAAGGCTCCTACATGCGTTTGATCTGGGATATCAACAATACTGCAACCGTACGATGGATGACTGGGCCATGGCATCACGCCTGAGCTCTCTGTCTGCCGCACAGTTGTATTTTGACCTGCCTAGCCCATCTCAGGCCCGTAAGCAATGTACCTGCTGCTGGGCAATCCCAAATCCCGATACGTCTAGGCTCTAGCCTATGTATAATCTGGTCCGGTTTGTGGTCGAAGAAATTCGCAGATTCTTCAATTCTGTGGACATTGTTTTATTACGTACTCTATCCGGTAAAACAAATTAACTACTCTATTCGGCAGGGTTTACAATACCAAATCGAGAGCTCAGAAATCGTTCTCCCCACCAGTCTCGAAAATCATTGCAAATTGTTAGAAATCGAACGGTTCCGAAGTCAAACTTTTTGAACTGGATGGTAAAAAAATAATAATAAAAAATCAACTGATTTTATCGATTTTCTTCAAAAAATGGCAAACTAAGCGAAATAATTTGGAAGCTGATTTTCTAACGATTTTCAACTGGTATTCCTCATATAAAATTCTTCGGTTCTTTGTTGAATTGGACCGGTTTATTGACCGGTATAGTTTATCTAGCCGGCTTGATACGGTAGAAAATCACGTTTTTCAAGCGATTTTCGAAAACCCTGTTCTCTAGTCACAAATAGTTATTGTTTTAAACATTGACATGGTTTTCAAAACACAACTTTGATCACTATTTTTTATGACATATATTTATAAAACCTAATAAAATTATAATATTATAAAACTACTTTTTGAGACAAATCTACACATATGATTTTTATGTACCCAGTTTAAATATTTAAAATGATATTGATAGTCAAAATTTCGAAAGTTTAACTGCACATATATTCAAAACGATAACTATTCGTGACTGGAGGGAGTACCTAAAATGTTGGCAGCTAAATCGTGTTAATTTAACTAAATATATTGTCCATAATATGTAGTGATGATCCATGAAATTAATATGCACAGATTTTTTACAATAATGTTTTCAATACTATTGCACTTTATAACTTTTTCCGAGCATTTAATGCTCAAAATGGCATTTATTGATTTTGAGAACTGAATAAAATATTATTTTTTTGTCAAGAGGAAAAAGGTGCCCCAATAAAATTTAGAGAAAGGATAGGGCTTGCTGATAGTATAAATGTATATTTTAGTAGGATCTACTAGGTAGAGTAGTGCGTGATGCTGCGTCGCGCGAAAATTTTTTATCCGAGTTTTTATTTCTGAAAAAACGTAATTTCGTTCTTCTCGTTTTTTAAAAAAAAATTGGCTGGCTAGGAGCCATCAGCGAATTTGCGTAACTACGGTTTTTTCTGGAAGGACCCACTCGAAATCTCCCGGGTTTAAAGGACTGGGTTAAAAATTGGCTGCATAGTCTAGGTTTAAAGAACCGGCGTCCGCGTTGAATCTGTGAAAGCACGATTTTTTTTTACAAAATGACCGGATCTAAACGTAATTTCAAATCTTTCGGGTCGAAAGAACTGGCACCCGTGTCGAATTTGCGGAACTACGGGGTATTTTTTGCAAAATAACCAGTGGAAGGACCTGTCCGTGATTTCGAAATCTTCCCGGTTGAAAGAACCGGTGATCTGTTTGCGATTTCGGAATTTTTAGGGATCTTTTTGCAAAATAACCAATGGAAGAACTGGTTCGTGATTTCGAAATTTTCGGAGGGCTTTTTCAAGAAAAAAGCGGCGTGGCATACTTGGCTGCGCTCGAAATCTTCCGGGCTTAAGGTATGAATATATATATATTATATATTATTCGTCCTAGTCTCATCCTATGAATAATTTGTGTTAGCATGTTACCTTTGCGTACTTGTAAGAGCGAAATGTTGGATTGTAAGCTACTAAC
Organism: Otatea glauca; assembly: GCA_036346275.1. Classification (NCBI taxonomy): domain Eukaryota; kingdom Viridiplantae; phylum Streptophyta; class Magnoliopsida; order Poales; family Poaceae; genus Otatea; species Otatea glauca. The sequence goes on from CM070717.1 coordinate 37,210,748, forward strand.
TGCATGTATTATGAAAAGGATAAAGTAGTAAATATACCTGATATTCTAGTACTCTCTGTTCATTGGCTTGGCTCAATTAAGCATGAGTTAATTTAGATTCAAATATAAATTCCACGTTACCACGGCAAAAAATTAATATCAAACAAGAGGTTTTTATTACCCTTTAAACATCAATGGTTAGATTTTACAATAATAGGGCTGTCACTTGTACGCAACTGTTCTTAGGATAGGTTTGGATGTACACGGTCTGCACCTACTTCGACCCCGAAACTCTTGATCGGACGGATAGAGGCTTCCCTTGGAGGGCAGCAGTGCAGCACAACCCTGGCTGGTCTCGCTCGACCATTCTGGTGCCCCCAAGCCGCGCACCCAAATTCCTCGCCTTCTCCGGCGGTCCGGCCGTTGCTTCTCACAAACAATCTCGTGAGTCGTGACAACGTCGGCGACGAGGCCGGAACCTGCCGCCACACCCTCCACTTCCCGGCACGGAGATCCATGGAGAGCGGTGGCGCTTTGGGGTGGTACGTGCTCGGCCCGTACCAGGAGAACGTCGGTCCCTACGCGCGCTCAGAGCTGCAAGGTATGACCCCCGCGCGCGTCCCTCGATTAGTGCAAATGCGGGCGTAGCTCGATTACAACAAGTTTGGCTTCTCCTCGCGAAAAACTGAAACTTTCCAGTTCGGCCTTGCTGCAATCCGCAAGGTTCACTAGTCTGTGTTCGCTGTGTGTATCGAGTATCAACTACTTTTAAGGCTATATCTAAGGTGGCGCAAATCCCAGCGCCCTGTGTTGTTAGATTGTGTCGATTGCCACGATTGGGCGTGGTAAAACAAGTTCGCGATTTTTCTTTTTCTTTTTAAGCAGTGAATTTATGTTTCCATGGATTCGGAAGCAATGCTAGTAGCTGATCGCAACATATTGAGTTTGCGTTGAGAGTATGTGAGGTAAGGTCTCGAGTGTATTAATCATGGTTCGGAAACATCAATTGCGTATAGTTTCTGACTCCAAGCTAGCACACATCGGTGGGACTGTATTTGTAGGCAGGTTGCTGGAGCTAGGGTTTAGGTCACGCGGTGAAGTTGTTGCTTGTTGTGTGGTCGCGTCTTGTTGTTGTTAGGATAAATTTTCATTTCTTTGGATCCATTGTGGTCTTTACTTGAGGAATTTTGCTCTCTTTGGCAGAACATTTTGCTAATGGGTACCTCACCGAGAGCACAATGCTCTGGGCAGAAGGGAGGATTGATTGGATGCCACTGTCATCGATTCCCGAGCTGCATGTTGGGGTCAAAAAGAAGGATCAACCTGAAGAAGGTTAACGCTTTCTAGTTTCCACCTTCTTTTTGAAGAAAGTTCTGTAGGATGCTCTTGAAGTCATCTTCTGACATTCTTTCAATCTCTGTGATACTCCAGTAATCGAAGATGATTTTGAGAAGTTCCAAAAGGAGGTTATAGAAGCGGAGGCGGATGTGGAAGCCTTGAAAGACAAGGCGGATGGTGACTTAAACCAAGAGCATGTGGTTGATGATACTGATGAGCGGCCAGCAACACCACCAGATGGTGAGGAAGAATTTACTGATGATGATGGCACTGTTTACAAGTGGGATTGCATTCTGAGGGCATGGGTTCCTCAAGTAAGTGTTGCCATTGCTAGGTTTATTTACTCTTCTTTTGCTGCTGGTAGCACAGATGACTTTGGGACTTGCCACTGTTGCCTGTTGGAGTGCAAAACATTTCTCCTGAATCTAGAGCTTTAGATGTTCCATACTTGTTACATCTTTATAGATAATCATCATCAGATGAAGAATCCTGTCGGTATCCCACATTTGTGTTACTTATATGTTATTACATTGTGACAGTTGACCATCGGCAAGTAGCAACCATCTCGGTGAGACGATTTATTAAGTTTATGGCCCTGTAGTAGTTTGGAATTGATGCATGCCATTGGGCACCTTAGTCTTCTCACCCTGAAGTAAATAAAGTTGATGATGCGGTTAATTGATATGAGCCCATTATATTGGTCTTGGTTCTCAATAAGATTTTACCTTGGTTAGAAATATCGGTGCACGCTGAATCTATGAATCAGCCTGCCAGTTAGCATTTGGGAATAAAGTAAATTTTCTATGAACTTCTACCCTTTTCTATAAGCAACTTCAAAGAAAATAAAACTTCTGTTGAGTTCATAGCTTACTTTCTCCTTTATTTATTGTTCTTCATCATATTTGTTTTTTCTCATAACTATTTCTCTGAGGTCAGCAGTGTGAAGGTAAGTTTTCATGTTGCCTGGAAGCGTTGTTTCCTGAAAAGAGCTAATGTATTATGCTTTGGCTAATACTACTGTAAATTTTGGTTCACCTGAGAGTCTAATTTAGTTTCCCTTGAGAGTCTAAATTATCATGACATCGACAAGTCGTTACCTACGCGTAAAGGCGCCCTGCCGCCCCATGGTGGAGCCTTGCCTTGATGAATTAGGCGAGCATCTTATAATTCTTGTCATCCATGGCGAATTCCTGGAAATGGTCTTAATACCTTATGCTATGGGCCTAGACAATATTTTTAAAATACTGTATTCCATATTGCATCAGATGTTCTTCCTTTCAGGATGAATACTTTCCCTTCATCTTGTTTAATATTCCTGCCCATCAGTATTTATTAGTTAATCTAATTTGTCATGTGCCTTCTACAGAATGATGTATCAGGTAAAAAGGACAACTATGGAGTTGAAGACATGACTTTTGTACATCAGGAAGAAGTATTTCAAGCACCAGATACTTCTGGTTCATCCGTATTAGAAGAAAATGATGCTTCAGCCAAAAACGAAAACAAATAACCTGAGAAAGTAGAAAAGAGAGAAGAAAAGAAGCGGAAGTCTTTTGAGAAGCTAGCTGAAAAAAAGGTATAGTTGTGATAACCTGGGGGATTATCAGTTAATTAAAAATAGTAAAGCAAGTAATTAAACAATAAAATATGATTAGGCAAGATAATAAAATGTAAGGGTTAGAGAAGTGCCGTCAGTCCCGCAGTGAAAGGTATCGTTCATTGAGGTACCCGACCTGTCCGGGACCCAAGCAGGCACCTCTCGTTAGTTTTCGGGTTCGTAATTCGGCAGTTTATAGCTTACCTGGTACGGTTGTGGGTACCGTTAGAGTTTTGAGGGAGATATGACCTTAATACCCTTAGGACTAATATAGCCAGCAGTAAAAGCCCAAGGGCAAAATGGTCATGTGTCACATTGCCAATGCCATAAAGCCAGCCGAGAGCCAACCAGAGGCCAGCAATTTCTCCTTTGTCCCCCATTCCACACACAAACCAAGAGCACAGCTGAGCTTCAAACCGAAGCAACACAGCCAAGTGCTCCCATTCCTCCAACACAAGCCTCACCAAGAACAAGCTCAGCCGAAGCAAGGAGAGGAGAAGGGGCCATCCAGAAGAAGGAGGTCAGGAGGGAGAGCATCCAAAAGGGAAGGGGAGGAGCCTCCAGAAGCAATCGAAGAGGAGGTGGAGGCGTCCCGAAGCAAGAAGCTAGCTCCAACCTCTTCTTCACCACCATCCACAGCTACCTTCACATCTAGCCAATCATCAGGTGCATTTCACAATAGCAACAGTGCGGGTTTATATGCACAGGTGGTAGATCGGGGTCGTGGCTAGGCAATGGGGTAGTGTAGGAGGTAGATCGGGTCGTTTCCCCCATGGTCTCAGTAGTTGGGAAGCCCTAGTGTAGTATTTGTTCTTTCTTGAGTAGATCGGCCACCCAACGTCATCATAGACCCCCACATTGCTAGGATAATCAATAAACTTCAAGCAAAAATGCAAGAAATGAAAGATGGGTAGAACCCTAGATAGCACCAGTGGAGGGGGAAGAGTGGCTGTGGGTGGTGATGGCGCCTCATGGAGGAGCGGCAGCCAGGGGCTATGCCGCCGTCGGCCAGAGGGGAGAGGAGGCCGGCGAGGCAGCTCCGGCGGCTCAAGGGCGCAGCAGAGCCACGGGCCAGTGCGCCGCGTGGAGGAGAGGCACGAGCTTCGGGCCAGCATCGAGTCGTAGAGGAGCAGTAGCTCGGGCCGTGGGGAGGAGGCGTAAGGGGAGAACGGAGAGAGGAGTAGGGAGAAGGGAGGAGCAGCCAGAGCGTGGAGAAAAGAGGAAGGCGCAGAGCCGAAGGCTCTCGGCCAAATCGGCCAGAGCCGAAGAAAATAAGGAACGACGGAAGAGAGGAAAAAGAAAGAAAGAAAAGAGGAAAGAGAGAAGAAAAAGAAAAAAGAAAGAAAGAAGAGAGAGAGGTAGGAAAGTAGAAAAATAATCTGCGCCGCAGAGCAGCCAGAGCGTGGAGAAAAGAGGAAGGCACAGAGCCGAAGGCTCTCGGCCAAATCGGCTAGAGCTGAAGAAAATAAGGAACGGCAGAAGAGAGGAAAAAGAAACAAAGAAAAGAGGAAAGAGAGAAGAAAAAGAAAAAAGAAAGAAAGAAGAGAGAGAGGTTGGAAAGTAGAAAAATAATCTGCGCCGCAGACTGCTTCGATTTTTGTGATCGGTTTGCGGATCGCGTAAAACTCGTCAACTTATACTAATTAATTGTCGTGCCAAAATAAAATCTAAACGACACAGTATAAATTGGGTTGGACGCCAAAGTAAATAAATAAACCTTAAAAAGGGCCTAGTTAATATTCTGTTGTTTCAAGTCTCGACCTGAACCGCCCCGCCAATCAGAACCCATCTACGGGCGAGGCCGAGCCGTCCAATATTATTACAGGAAAGACTCTTTGACCATATGTTATTAAATGTTTTCGATGCTTTTGGTATGGTTAAATATATCATCACTGCATCAAAATCTATATTTTACAAATTGGAAATATCAAAATTGAGCTGGATGGAAGGGGTGTTGTGGTTATGTTGTTGGAATTGGTATTGTGATGTGGAAATTGGTATTGTGAGGTTGGAAATTGGTAATGTGATGTTGGTGACTTGGAAATGCGGTTTTGGAAATGGTGGTATGTGTTAAGGTTGTCCACGAATGGAGTTGTGGATGTGTTAATAGTGATTATTATGGTGGGTAGAGGGCGCCGAGGAAAGAGGCGGGAGATTCCCCATGCTGGTGGGGCCCTCTACATAAGTTATTATATAAGGTTAAACACCTACACTCGGGCAATGAGCCGTAATTCCAATATCAACCATAGCGAGATGAATCGCTGTCAGAAAAGGTTGTCCTATGAAAGTACTATGATCTCCACATTGGGTAAGTGTATTAAAGCCTGGCTGGGAAATGCCGGTATATCCCAGTTTTACGGTGTATGGAAAGTATTGGGAGTGATAAGTTGTGAATGGATTGGTTGAGGGCGGTATATTTGAAGCCCAGAGAGTACCGCTGCACCGAGTACAACTATAATTGCAGAGCGCGGAGGAAATCCTCTCGGATCTGAGGTTGGAGATCTAGTACTGGATTAGAGATAAACGTTCTGGAGCCTTATGTTTTGGGGCCGTTATGGGTAAAGTGATACAAACCCGCGCAGGGTTTAAAAATCTTGAATTCAAGCCTATCTCCTGGATTGGAGGCCACGGAAGCTAGTCTGTCTCATATACGGGTGCTAGTAGTTGATTTTAATAATTAAAACTTTCAACCTTTAAAGAAAACCAAGAACTTAATTTTTGATAAAAATATATATATTTGGAGGAAAGGATTGGATGAATGGAGAGGAAAGCATCATGATGTATCTGTTATATAATACTTGTTGAGTACGTTGTACTCACTCTTGTATTCCCTCTTTTCTAGAAGGAGATCCTGATGGATCGGCGTTTAAGACCGGCGATGAGGCCTACTCCCAGGATCAGTTCCAGGGTTATCAGGATGGTGGCTTGGAGGGCTATTACTATACTGACTACTACCAGGAGTACTAGGAGTTTCTATAGGCTTTATTATGCCCCTAGGAGGTATTTAGTGTGTACCGGCAGTAGTCGTACCTTTTTGTTGTACAGGGAAGTATTGTAATATTATGTAATGGACATATAGCCCTGCGTGGCTTGTGATGAATATATTTTCATGTAGTCTCTAATTATTGTTCTGCTGTAACACTTTGAACACGGCATAGTAGCTGGTAAAGCATTGGATTCTCCAATATTTTGTCGGTGGCTGTGTCAAGATCCGCGTAATTAGCTTAAGGTGATGACAGTGTTACTGTCGCTACCCTGGGTTAATTATATGGGTCGCCACAATAGTTTTCGAGTTATTTTTGTGCGAGTTCTCAATGAGTTTTGCAAAAGCTAATTCTTCCAAACTGTTGAAATTCTTGTTTTCTTTCTTTTTTTTTATAGGAAGCTAACAAACCTCCAGACAGTTGGTTTGATCTCAAAGTCAACACACATGTCTACGTAACTGGTTTGCCTGATGATGTCACAGCTGAGGAGGTAAGTTACCTATAATACCTCATTTTTCTCTTAGGAAGACAATTTCTTAAAATGAACTAATTAACACATTCATGCTTATACAAAACGTGCTTGGTTTTGATGGTGAATTTCTTTTGCAGATTGTGGAGGTATTTTCCAAGTGTGGAATTATAAAGGAGGTATGCTTGAATTTTCTGTGTTGCAGAGACAACTTAAACTTGATGCAGACTGAGTTCAATCTTGATGATCCATTTTTCTCCCCTATGGAAAGACTTGTTTTTGTCAGTACCTTGACGAATCTATAGTTCCGTCTGTGCATGTAACTGCTGTGACACAAAGTTTTTAGTTTGGCTTATTCGGAATCTTTATATATTCAAATCTTCATGCCAAACTGTTCATTTTTGTGAACTTAATTTGGCAAGTATATATGTCGAAGTGTCAAATCTATTAACCTAGTGAATTCCAGCTGTCTGAACTTGCAGTGGTCATTGGTGATGGTAGATATTGGAGAATTTACACACAAGTTACCTTAGATGGATATCATTACTTTTTAAATGAAGGTCATGGCTAAATTAAACTCAACGTGATTATAATATTTGTTTACAATTTCCTATATTTTGGATAGCTATCGCTCTTTCTTTTATTCATGACATAATTTGGAAATATGTGAATATAATGAATATTTTGCACCTGAACTTCGAAGCACTGATGCACCTCTAAATGTTCCATGATATAGGATCCAGAGACAAGAAAGCCTCGAGTGAAAATCTATACTGACAAGGAAACAGGCAGAATGAAGGGTGATGCACTAGTGACCTATCTCAAGGTAGTCCCTAGTCAAACTGATCAGATTATTTGGACCCACTGTGCATGTTTTTTTAATCAGGTGCCTTTTTTCTTTAATTATTCAGGAGCCTTCTGTAGATTTAGCAATTCAATTATTGGATGGGACATTATTCCGTCCTTGTGGTAAGTGAAAGAGTATGGCTGGGAAAATAGTAGATTGATTAAGGGAGGAGCCCAAGGCTCAAGTACATATAGGCAAGGATATCTCTAAGAATATGAAAGATCTAATCTAGGAGATCCTTGCCAAACATAACCAACTAACCATGGTAAGGATATCCCTAAGAATAGGAAAGATCTAATCTAGGAGATCCTTGCCAAACATAACCAACTAACCACCAGAGGGGGGGAGTACATTATGCTAACACGCTCGCATGATCGGGCGTCGGTGGTTAGCCACGGACATTCGACCGGACGAAACTCGGAGAACATCAAGAAGGCGCCCTTTCGTGAAGATGTCGTGGAATCGATGTCGTGGGAGCGTGGAGAACCCGCGCGGCACCCATGGCTACCTTCTCACGAACGAAGTGAAGATCGATCTCGATGTGCTTCGTCGTTGATGTTGAACCGGTTGGAGGACATGTAGATCGTGACCGACGTTGTCGCGATGAACAACGGTGGCGCGCGGCGGAATGTGGAGCTCATGAAGAAGCCGCCGAAGCCAAGAAGCCTCAAGAACACCATTGGCGGCGGCGCGGTGCTCGGCCTCGATCTTTGGAGCGGGACACGGTGTTCGACGTTTGGAGGACGGGAGATCGAGTTGTCACCAAGGAACACAAAGATAGCCCGAGGTGGACTTGCGCGACCGGGACACCCGGCCGGTCGAGATCGAAATAAACCACCAAGTTATCCCGGTCGACGGTCAAGATGAAGACCAGTGTAGAGTACCGAATGTAGCGAAGGATGCGCTGAGGGCAGCCAGTGGGCTCTCGAGGGTCGTGCATGTAAAGGCAAACTCTTTGCACGGCGTGGCGATGTCGGGCCGTGTGAAGGTCGATATCGCAAGGCGGCGGCAAGACTCCGTGAGTCGGATGGGTCGAGAACCGAGCTCCGAGTCGCCAGAGACCTTGGGCTGGTATCTACGGCGTTGTGCATGGTTTGCACTCGGCCATCCCAAAGACGATCCAAGATGTCAATCATGTATCGCGCCGAGAGAGAACCATCTTTATCGACGATCGCTACAACTCGCATCCCGAGGAAGTGATGGAGTTTGCCCAAATCCTTCATGGCAAACTCTGCGCCGGAGGCTGAGATGACCGCCGCAGGGAGGTGTGTCGAGGCGGTGAGGCGATGTCATCAACGTAGAGGAAGGGTAGGCCGTGTCGGTGCCGCGCGGTAGACAAATAGCGAAGTGTCCGACTTGGCTTCCACAAAACCAAGAGAGACCGGATGCGTGGCGGCGGCGTACCAAGCACGGGAGCTCGCTTGAGACCGTAGAGCGACTTGTTCGCACGACGCACAAAGTTGGGCTGGCAGATCCTCGAATCCGGAGGGCTGAGCTGCAAACACGGTCTCTGTCAAGGTGCCATGGAGGAAGGCGTTCTTGACATCGAGTGGTGAATCGCCATCGGGCGAGAGAGCGAGAGAGAAACCTCGTGCGAACCGTGGTGGGCTTGACGACCGGATCGAATGTCTCGGCAAAGTCGATGCCCGGACGCCAGGTGAAGCGCGAAGGACCTAACGTGCCTTGTAGCGCTCGGAGAACCGTCGGCGTGGAACTTGTGTTTGAAGATCCACTTGCCCGTGACAATGTTGGTATGTCGCGGGCGAGGAACCAACTCCCAAGTCCGGTTACGGAGAAGGGCAGATGTTCTTCCTCCATAGCGACCCGCCAATTGGGATCGGCAAGGCGCCACGGAAGGTCTTTGGAACCGGGACGATGGCGCGACATGGTACAAGGATGGTACGCGAAAACCGTCCTTTGGCACGAGTCGTCATCTTTGTCTTTGGTTCACCGTTTGGAACGGCAATGGCACCCCGAGCACCGGGCGGTGCCGCAGGCGATCGTCTTGTCGGAGGGACCGCACTGGTTTGGGCGCTGGAGTAGACGCGCAAGCGCGAGCGCGCGTGGCTGCGCAGGAAGTTAGGTGGAGCGGTGCGCGCGCGTGGCGCAGACCCGCGACGGGAGTCGCGGAGAAGCCGTCGGTGCCGCTGGGATCGTGGCCGCGCGTGGCGCGGAGGACGGCTTGACGGACGGCGCGCGGGTTGCGAGGCGGTGCACCACCCGCACGAGGAGCGGAAATCTGAGTGGTCTTGGCGGCGCAGAAGCGGCACGCGTCGGCATGGGGCCGTATAGCAACAGTGGTGGCGCCGGGAGGACCTGCAGGAGACACAGTTGGCAGCCCTATGGGAAGGGGCGCCGGGTTAGGGAATTCATCGAGGAAGGTGAAGTCCGCAGCAGTGGGAGGGGAGGTATGCTCGGCAAAGGGAAAAGCGGTCTCGTCAAAGAGAACATGACGGGAGATGATGATTCTATTTGTGGTAGGATCAAGGCATCGGTATCCCTTGTGGTGAGCATAATAACCAAGGAAGATGCAGAGGGCAGAGCGCGGGGCAAGTTTGTGGGGAGCAGTGGCAGAAAGATTGGGGTAACATTTACAGCCAAAAACACGCAGATTATCGTACAATGGTGCACTGCCGAAGAGAGCAAAGTGCGGGGTTGAAAAATCCAGTGTCTTGGTCGGCAAGATGTTGAGGAGGAGAGTTGCAGTGTGCAACGCCTCATTAATCTGAAGGTGGCATGCTCGCTTTGAAATGTAAGAGAGCGAATGACATCGTTAGTGGTACGAATAATCCACTCACCGACGGCGCTCGCGAGGGCGTGTAGGGACACGACATGCGGCCCAACGCCATGTGTGAGGAAGAAGGTCGCGTACCGGAGTTGTCGAACTCCGTAGTTGTCACTCGGGCGGCCTTGACGCATCGCGCCGAATTGGGTAGACACATAGGCGAAAAAGTTAGACAGTGGAAAACGTGTCGATTTAAGCCGTAAAGGAAACGTCCACAGTGATGTGGCGATCATCAAGAACAACTAAGTAATATTTGTAACCGAGACACTAACAATGGGAGATGTCCATAAGTCACAATGAATAAGATCAAAGTTGTTTGACGCTCGAGATACTGAAGGATGAAAAGGAAGACGAACATGTCGTCCTAGCTGACACGCATGGCACAAGGATTCCAAACTTTTATTACAGCCAGGGATAGCCGAAGTGAGTTTGGAGAGGGCCTCGCGACCAGGGTGGCCGAGGCGACGGTGCCACAGGGAGGATGACGTGGAGTTGGCAACAAGGGAGTGAGCCACGGGCAGCTGCAGCGGGTAGAGCGGACCGGAGCTATTGCACCTGATGATCACGTTCCGCGAGAGAAGATCCTTCACAGAACAACCATACGGGTCAAACTCCACGAACAATTGTTATCGAGAGTGAATTGATGAACGAAATAAGATTCTTGATAAGTCGAGGCGAAACAAGAACATTATTTAGAACAAGAGAGCCAAGGTGCGTCGCCGAGTGGCGGTGACAGTGGAGCGAACCATTACCGACAACAATGGAGGTGGGAGAGGATACCGAGGGTTGAGGAGTGAGAGAGGTACCATCATGGGAGGTCATGTGGGAAGAGGCACTGTATCAAGGTACCGGTCGTTGTTCGCGGCGGAGTGAGGGTGACGGTCTTTGAACGTGGAGGCTGAGAATTCGTCCCGAATCGGAGACCCCACCATGGGTCGGTATCGCGCCGCCATTCTTCTTCTGTTGGTCTGGCCGCCGGCAGAAGGCTCTTTGTTGGAGCGGTGCATTCTTTGGGCAAGGCGCTTCTTTGTTGGGATTGTTCTTTGTTGGGGCCGCACGCACAGGGAAGCCGGGCGGAGGAGGCGCGACGGGACCGGCCACATTTGGATGGACCGTTCCACGGGTTGAAGAACGATGGCCACCATTGCGCCCACTACCAAAGCGCAGCAGCCGATCGTCTTGGCGTAGAGAGTAGCCGGAGGAGGAAGCGCCCGCCAGCAGCAGCGATCCGCTGAGAAGGCGCGGTGGTCGCCGGCTTCTTCTTCTTCTTCTTCTTAGGCGGCCGGACGAGGAGGACCGTTCTTTGGTCGGTCGACCGGCGCGGCGAGTGGAGCCGATGGCGGCGAGGGCGATCGGAGGAGCGAGTGAGTTCGCACCATGTTGATCTCCTCGAGGAGGAGTTCATTGCGACGGCGGCGAAGGAAGGAAGGGCGGCCGCGGCGGAGGTGGACCCGATGTCCTGTCTGCTCATCGTTGAGCCCGCGAATCACGTTGAGGACCAGAGCGCGGTCGATCCACGTGTTCGCCGAGGTCGATGAGTCGTCGGCCATTTTCTTGAAGTGTTTGCAATAGTCGGTGACGGAGAGGTCACCTCGGGCAAACGCGCGAAACTTGGCGTCAGGTGGAGAGCACGGGTCTCCGATTGCCAAGGAAGTGATCCTCGATGGCGATCCAGCCGTGGCGGTGGCGCGGTGGTCGATCACGGCGTCGGCAAGGTCGGCGGTGACCGTCTTTGTCTGACCATGATTTGACGCACGGCGTTCATCCGAGCCCAATCGTGAAGTGCCGAGAGTGGGCGAGCTGCGGACGTGGTCTGCGGCGAATACTTCGTGACGGCGAGTAGGAATTGCTCGCGCCAACGTGGGTAGTTGCCGGAGGTGTCGAGGACGAGGGGACCAGTGCGGGCGTTACGCGACGAGACGGCTGGCGTGGAGGTTGAGAACGGCGGCGGCCTCGTGGAGGATCATGGCGCGGAGATGTCCGTGTCATCCTCGTGGTCGTCGCCGGCCAGTCGGCGGATCGGCCGCAGCAGGCGTCGGCGAAGCTTTGGCGCCTTGGCGATCTGGCGCGCGGACGCGCTCGGCGGTGCGTCGTCGCGTCAGCGGATGCAAAGGCGACCTCCCTTTCGGCCGCTGGGCTTCAGCGAGGGCGCGGCGAGTCTCGGCGAGTCGCCGCACAGCGGCGGCGTCGCGGGCGAGCTCGCCAGCAGGTCGACGACGGAGGCGCAGGGTCCCGACCATATGCGCAGTAGCTAGAGCGCGCGCAGGGCGCGGAAGGCGAGAGGAAGATCCGGTCTCGTGATACCATGAAAGAGTATGGCTGGGAAAATAGTAGATTGATTAAGGGAGGAGCCCAAGGCTCAAGTACATATAGGCAAGGATATCCCTAAGAATAGGAAAGATCTAATCTAGGAGATCCTTGCCAAACATAACCAACTAACCATGGTAAGGATATCCCTAATAATAGGAAAGATCTAATCTAGGAGATCCTTGCCAAACATAACCAACTAACCACCAGAGGGGGGGAGTACATTACGCTAACAGTAAGACTCTAATGTCTGTAAGCCAGGCCAAATTTGAGCAGAAAGGTAAGCTTCACGATTTTACCAAAACCACACAAACTACAAAAGGATGTTACTAATGTTGTCAGATCTGCTTCAGGTGATGTTTTCGTTGCCAAGAAGACAGATAAGCAAAAGAAAAAGAAAACCAAGAAGGTTGAAGATAAAATGCTGGGATGGGGTAATTTCTTAGTTTTCTGCCAGTTCTTTTCATTATTAATTTTTAATATGTGATGTGTTTGTTACAAATTCACTCAGCGATTGGTGGGTTCAGTTTTGGCAAGATTTAACTTAGATGCAGCCCAACTGTAGGTCATATGCAAGCTTTTGCATGTTTCAGACTAATTATGGATGTAGTAATGTGTAAAGAGTAACATGTTGTAAGAACCTTGAAAGCCATTGGCACAGCTGGAAGCAGATACCACTTCTTTATCTTTGTTTTAATATCCTCCTAACAAAATAGCTCAAAAAGCATTAAGTTGCAGAGAACTATTCTTGGAATCAGGCCATTGGTTGGATGAGCAGTTGCTTTTTCGTTATTATCTGGCAGTTATGCAACAAAAATAACTTTGTCTGAAGATAAAGTTTGTCCAAACTTCATTTTATTTTCGTAACCATTTTCTGTCATTAGGCGGACATGATGATAAGAAGGTGATGATTCCAACAACAGTAATTTTGCGGAATATGTTCACTCCTGCTGAACTGAGAGTAAGTAGCCGAAGTATGCTTTGATGTGCCCCAAAATAGTGTGCCCTTGTCATATGGAACATTATATTTTTCAGATTGCTCCCCTTGGATTGATACTTTCTAGCAACTTTATTGTTCTTTTCTATGGGATTAAGGAATTCCTGGTCATCGTAGGCTGATGAAACTCTTCTTCCTGAGCTTGAGGCAGATGTTAGAGAGGAATGCATGAAGCATGGTCCAGTTGAAAATGTCAAGGTAATTATTAATTTCACATGTCTTTGTTTGCCATCGTTGGAAAATCAACAACACATAAATGAGTTTGGCCATAAAGAAAATGTTGCTTGCAAGTTGTAACATGTTCAGGAATCAGGGTGCATGTATAACTTCTGTAGTTCACATGCTTACCTAGACTTCCTTTTAGCTGATTTTTTTTAACATGCATAGTCCTGATATTAGCAAGAGCCATATGGAATACAAAAGTTCCTGGCTGTTCTGGGATGTGTTTTTTACTTGACCACTTTCGGAGTTTAGCTTGTCTAAGCACTCTTGACTAAAAGAGAGAGCAGATAACTACATCTACATTCTACATAAATTGACTGGTTCTTGTTGTTTATTGCTATGCCAAAGCTGGTCTAATGTATGCTCTCCAGTAAGAAGGTGTTCACAAAGTTAGGCTGGGAATGGCAACACATTAATAATGAGTTGGGTGTGTTGAGTATTAAAGGCCTATAATATACCTAAGTGTGAGCCAGTGCGTTGGATTTTATAGGACCATATATATGGGAGCAGTGTTTCAGTGCTTTTCCTTCTAATACAAGTTGCACAAATCTTAAAGGAAGCGAATGGGTAAGTAATCACTATCTACCTTTCATTCATGTTTTAATATTTGTGTAACTGTAAAAAAGAAAAGTATGGAAGCACCTCTCTGTATATGGTAGCAGGTTTAAATGCTAGCCAAAATACCGACACACATGTCAGGGTTCTTAATCCATTCAGGACTTGGCTCTGTGGGTCTGGTGTTACCGGTTTCAGTTATTCCTGGCTGTCACTATTCATAAGTTGATCCTAGCCAAAAACTAGATCCCATATAACGTCTTCCCCTGTAGGGCTTTTCATACCCCCACAAGTTGAACTTGGCGGAAAAGTGGATCCTGTTGAATACCTTCAAATCCATAGTTGAGTTTTGTTTTTTATACAATGATCAAATATATATATTAGACATAGAAAATCTCCTGAATCAGCCATATTGGCATGGTTCAGTTCAGCCATAACTCAGCCAACTGGCCCTAATCACCAGTTCTTGGTGGTTTCTTGTTTCTTTTTGTCCTTTCCAGCTAACCACTTTTGTTTAATGCATATGTTTCTGCTTGCAGGTATGTAAGAATCATCCGCAAGGTGTTATATTGGTGAAGTTCAAAGACCGGAAGGAAGGTGCCAAATGCATAGAGAAGATGAACGGAAGATGGTAAGTTTCAACATAAAATCATTCAGCCGTTCTTTTCCCCTTGGTTTATGATGTGGTAATGTATGCATTAAAATGATCGTATGTTCGATCTGCATAAATCTTTAGTTTGTCAAATGCCTTGGTGAGATTAATTTTACATGTTAGAAAAAAAAATTGTTGGCTGAATGAGTACTTTGGAGAAGGGAAGGAGTTGCTGTTGGAATTGTGCATGTTTGTTTTCTACTTAAGGGTTTTACTATTAAAATTGTTGAGCAATTACCTTTCCCCCTGTATGAATATGAATTAGCAAACAAAGTGTGATTTCTAGCTGTACAGGTTTGGTGGGAGGCAAATCCATGCGAGCGAAGATGATGGTTCCATCAACCATTCTCTGATCCGTGATTATGATGCAGAGGTGTCAAGGCTGGAGAAATTTGGAGAAGAGTTAGAAGAGTCAACATAGGAGTTGATCATCTGGCATTTAGGATTGCTTTGTGGCTGATAGCGGAGAGCACGAAAATTTTACAGTTACCTCTTGCATAGGTTGGATCTTCCGTTTGCCTGATTAATCCTACTACAAACTGCTTCTGGGTTAGCTTTAAGCAGCCAAATTATTACCAGCCACCAACAGCTATACGTTTTCTAAATGTAAATTGCAAACATTGAGCCTTTTTTTCCATACTAACATGTACTACTTGCTACTTAGCAACTTGCCATGCTCATTGGCATACGACCATACTGCTGACGATACCAGGATGCGTATCTTGTCAGAAATTTTTTACTGCCAAAATACTAGTTCGATATCTTCACTGGGGTACCTTACATTTTTGTTACCGCACTGTCAGCTTTACCTGTGGCCTTGTTATGGCTGGGCGATATTCCTTTTGCTCTAAACTGTAGTTTGTAAACAGCACTAATCAATATGTGCATGGTTCAGCCACCTAGATTACAGATTGTTCGGTGTCGCTGCAAATACCATGTCCTTGATGTCATGAACGACCGGTCTGTGACTGTATTTATGTGGTTTACATATATCATCCTTTTCACCTGAATCTCAACATGGTGGAGCTGCAAAACGTTGTGAAGCTGTGGCAGCAGTAGGTTATACGAAGGCTGTCGATGGTCAGATACTGCGGGTGTGTGGAGCGAGCACGATTGCAAATCCAGCAAAACTCATCTTCTCCTTGGCAGGATGATGATCTTAATAATCCGAGGGAACATTAAAAGTACAACAAAAAAAAAGACAACAACAAAAAAAGACGTAATGTCTGAGCCCAGGTTCGAACTGGGGACCTCTAGTGTGTGAGACTAGCGTGATAACCAACTACACCACCCAGACCACTTGTGAATGGACTCGTGTATAGCATCAGGAACTTGCAGAGCAAGCGAACCGCACAGCTCAAAAGAAGCTGAATAATTCACATTTACAGAGCGTTGCCGAAACCAACAAAATCAAAACTCCAAATCTGAATCTCCGGAAGCCTCGGAAATACGACAGATTCCTTTCCCTGGCTAAGCAAGGAGTGAAAAGCACCACCCAGACAGTGAAATTTATTAATTTCAAGAATAGTTCATTGCGTTCTTATTTTGCGGCTGCACCCAGATTTTCGTGGCAATGATCACTAAACGGTACTCCCTCCGTCCTTGAAAGTAAGAGAGAGAAGCGTTTAAATAGTGTCCTCCGATATTAGAGATCGAGAGCTCTCCCCTTTAAATTGTGTCCTCAAATTGTGCCCATACATGCAGATGCACGCAGATGCATACGACCATACATATTCCAAAACAAAAATGCAACAAGTCATTATCTATAATCGTGATTAATTAATGCATGCACGTTACCAATTAATAGAGACACAGTATTAAATAGGGACATTAGAGTATTTTGACAGAAATCATAATCTACCCTAAAATTTCTTCTGTCCCTTACTTTCCAAGACGGAGGGAGTAGTAAAATAATTAAGTGGCAACTGTTTGTTCGCGGCCCAGCTTGGCTCAAATCCAAGGTAACGGTGAGTTCAGATAATTAGTTAAATGGCATTTTTGTCCTGCGCACCCTTTTTAGTTGCATTGTGCCATTGTTTGCCCCCACAGAGCAGCAAAACAAAAAAGAAATTAAATGAGATGTGAATCCCGAAAATAAATAAAGGAGTTCACATCAAATATTATAAAATACTGGCAGTATCCCCCCTCAAGTACAACAATGTAACAATGATTTGGCATTTCTTAAAAGTTGCAGGATGCCAGATAATTCAATACATACCCTCCAATTGCCAAGCATTCTCTTGAGAAACATAACTGCGGTGACTGGTTACCACAACCTTTGGACAGTACTCTGAATTCAATGATACGATCTACACCCACCAATTGATAGTTTGTAACGAAAAGTGATTCCAGGAGCAAGCTAATTGGTTTCAGGTGTCTCAGTATCCAGCATCTAATTCTTTTTATTTCCAAAAAACTTAGAGAGCCGAACCGGACCTCCTTCCTCCTCACTATCACTGCCAGAGTGCTTGGATCTAGACCTGTGCTTTTTATCCTTCTTATTTCTCTTTGATCTCGACCGTGATCTGGACTTTCTTGAACCCCTGTCTTCATCATCACTGCTTGATGATTCTGAAGATGGGCCGGAACCTGACTCTGATGAACTTCTGTGCTGTTATGAATGCAAAAGTAACCATACAAGACAAATTTAGTTCATCACAGGAAGCAAATGGTATATGAATGTTTTTTACATTTGACACTTGGAAAAATCATTTAAAAAGTACAATTTTTTTTTCATCAGTCCATCTCTTTTAGGGAAGTTATGCAAGTAACTAAAGTTGGAATACAACTCATGCTACATTAAAACCAAAACTGATGTAGCTACAACATAAAAATCCCAACTCATTATATTTGTATTTGGAGAGTAATACCTTTCTCCTCTTTTTACTCCGTTTCTTTGCATCCTTATCTTTCCTCTCTGTATCCAAAATTCTTTGTCAGAAGAGTCACTTGACAAACGCAATAGATATAAGAAATAAGTGAACGAGTGAAAGTAACAAGACCCAACTGTGGGAAATATCATTCAGCAGGTTGCTAAGTTACCCATTTACCTTTCTTGGAAGATGATGATTTTGATCTTGAGTAGTTTTTTCCTCGAGCTAGCTTTTGAGCCCTTTCCGCATCGAGTTGAGCTCTATACTCTCTCATCATTTTATCTTTGTCAGCCTCCATCTCCCCCCTCTTTAGCTCCTCTTCCTATTAGGGAACAAGAGCATCATGAGTTGCTGTATTAAATATCAATAATAGACTATTGTAGTTACAAAGCGATCTTGAAATAAGTGCAAAAGGCTTAGGATGACCAGCAGTAACCTTGCAGATCAATGCAGAAAACCATAAAGCATTTGCAAATAAATGAGACACCCTGACCAGTATCGAAAAGGCTTAGAATCACACTTTAGAATTAGTGTAAGCCTCATGTATATAAACCTTATGTCCAAGAACTATAATAGACTCAAAAATTGGTATCATTATCTGTTGTGGGCAAGACGACCGCACCCTACGACCCGGCGAATGGACAAGACCAACATACCCTTTGTCCTGGGGCTGGTAGAAGACCACGACATCCAGAGGCCGAAGGGGCCCCTTCGGCTTCACCCTGAAGGCATGCTCCAGACGCCGAAGGGGGACCTCCGCCCCTTTGGCTTGACCCTGAAGGCATACTCCGAATGACCGAAGGGGGACACCGTTGAAGGTGCGAAGCCTCAAGCGGAGTCCCTACGTTGGTAGCCATCATGAGGCCTATGGGCTACCTACTGTACATGAAAAATACCCCGGGACCCCTAGCAGCCTCGGGGACTCGTAGGGACATATTTGTAACATCCACTCGGGTCGGCAAAAGGCCTATAAATAGCCTCAGACACCGTATTGTAAGGTGTGGAAAAAAAATCAAAAAGAGATACAGCCATTCAATCTCGCTTGTTCTCCTATACA
This sequence comes from Otatea glauca, assembly GCA_036346275.1. Taxonomy (NCBI): domain Eukaryota; kingdom Viridiplantae; phylum Streptophyta; class Magnoliopsida; order Poales; family Poaceae; genus Otatea; species Otatea glauca. Next base: position 37,229,410 of record CM070717.1, read on the forward strand.
TACGTTGGGTCTCCGAGCATACCTCCTCGTAGGGTGTACCTTCGGGGACCTCCCTCTCGTACTGTTTGGTCTGTAACCACAACGTTATCCAAGAGGACCAAGACTAATCCAGAAATCAAAATCAAATAAAAACTGGCATTATAAGACCTCTCCTAGGGAACAAAAGGATTGAATGGTAAAGAACTGTTTCACAGGATAATTGCCCCAACTCTTCTATTTTGTATCATAGCGCAAGTTTAAGTGCCTAATAGTCACTCCCAGCTAGAAAAACTTGAAGGTCTGCAAAAAACAAGTGACCATGCAACACAACAACGAGCTTCTCCTACTGCAAAAGCTCATGTTGCTAGATTTTTCCCTATGCTATCGGAGATTTATCTGTTACTATATGCACTAGGAAGGCGATGAACATTCCAAATCCAACTAGTAGATATCAGGTTATAGCTAATTGAAGTGTCACATATCGAGAGCAAAATCGCAAATAAACTATGCTTGAAATTCAGCAATTCAGTATCCATCACGCATTATATCGACCCACCAATAATATAATTAGGAGCACCAACACATCACAGAACTGAAGCGGTAGCACGCCAGCACGTCAAAAGAATAAACTTTTGGAGCACATGGATATGAACACAGAGAAATTAAATCCACTGATAAAAGCTACCACCAGGCAAGCCGCGGCTGTACGTACCTTCTGCTTCTTCTTGAACTCCTCCCACGTGATGGTGTGGGTCTTGCTCAGGCTGGCCAAGCGCGCCGCATGCCACTCTGGAGAATGAAATGAACCGTCCGTCTGCGACGGCCCTCGTTAGTAAAAGCCCCTCAATTTTCTCTACCGCTATCTCCTAACAGCAAGATTCTCCATGGATGTTGCCCACGTCAAGACAGATCTTAACAGGGTTGCCGAAGAGATCCCAGCAAGTGAATTGCGAGTTTAGAACTTGGCAGGGTAGGGAGAAGCAAGATCTGTAGGGGGAAGGGTGAGGTGAGGAAGGGGACCGACCATGCCGTCTTCGGCGGAGTCCGTGGCGCCGGGGGCGTCGGAGGAGGACCCCAGCCGCGCCCTCTGCATCGCCTTGTACGCCTGGTTCTTCCCCATCTCTCCCTCCCGCCTCGATTCCTCGCTCGCTTAATCCGAGACCAGATTGGAACCGGAAGAGGGAGGATGGAGAGGAGAGATCCCTTTCTCTTAGCTTTGGTGCGCGTGTGCCGTGACCGTGAGTTATGATAACGGTGATGGTGATAAGGAGGACGGGGAGGAAACGGGCATTTTTAGTTTTTTTTTCCCGCACACTTTTTTTATAAGAAATATTGATCTCTTTCCAAAAAAACATTTATAAACATAACCCCCCACTCGACCACAGAAGATATAGCCTACTGTGAAAAGAGAGCTTACACTAGCTTAGGATTGGTGGAATCGTAGCTTTTCTAAAAAGCTGTTTTTCGTTTTCTAGGCTAAAAAGTAGTTGTAATTTATGTAAGAGACTGTTTGTCAAATAGCTAATTTCTCTCAGCAATAAGCTACAAAAACAAGTCGAGTCAAACTTTCAGTTTTTGGTTTTTGTTAGTTATATATGGTTTCTAGTTTATGTTAAAAACCACTTAAAAGTTAAGCTATTTGAAAGATTTACTGGTTTTTTAAAAGTTGAAGCTGACTTAAAAGCCTCTGTTTAGTGCCCAACCAATAATGCTGGAGGGTAGAAACGAACAAGGTTAAAAAATTCGGCGAAATTTCGCCGAAATTTCGGATTTCGGACCCCCCGAGTTTGGAAATACCGGATGAATTTAAAATTTTTCGAAAAATTTGAAAATGCTATAGTAATTTCGGGAATTTCGGCGAAGTTTCGGGAAAAACCGGCGAAATTTCGGGATTTTGAACCGGTTTTGCAGGTTTTGTGGCCGGATTTGACCGGAATGGCATCAATAACCTATAAGAAAGTGATCTTCAATGATAATTTGTCCAAAAAGTTAATTTTTTAGACATTTTAAAGTTTGAACAGAAACACTGTCGGAATTTTATAAAATTGAGGAAGTCTTTTCATGACATGAAAAATTTATGGTACCATAATAAGACAACTAAGATCATACAGAAAAATTTTGAAAATATTTTAACTTCGTTTGTTATATTTTAAAAATAAAAAACAGAATTAGCATTAACAAGGTAGTAAGAGTGTTAGAATTTTATAAATTTATTAATGTCTTATCATCACCTGAAATTTTTATGAGAAGTTATTAATTATGTGATAACCCTTCTGTAAAAGTTTTAGAAAATTTGAACCTGTTTTGGCTACTCAATTAAAATGTATAAACGGTATGAACACGCTCTCAAGTCCGAAACTGGGAAGTAACATATTCACATTTGTTGGGAATTTTTTATTTTTTGATCATGATCTCAAAATTTTATGAGAATATCGTCGATGCGTTCCAACTATGTACAATTCTTTTTATAATTTTTGCATGCTCGAAACTATTCCAAAAAAATGTAATGTCAAGTAGCATTTCCATATATTTTGAGATTTTTTTATGGTTAATCATGATGTCAAAATTTTATGAAAATATGATCAATGCTCTAAGAACATCCAAAAAATTTTACATAATTTTTTCGTACTTATAACTATGAGAAACAAAATTTCAAAGAAAACTTAATGGCAAGGATAATTGGTCTTTGCTTTACAGCATGTTTTTTTGGCTTCACAGAAGACAAACAGACCTCAATAATTGTCCCTTGCTTTATAGAAGATAGGCAGCTCGTTTCACATGCATGCATCAGACACTCATTTTCACTTTCCTCTACTTCCTCGCTCTCAAGCCGGCGACCTTCCTCTCCCCGATCCGCCCAAAATCCGCCAAATCCGGCATTTCCGTGCCTCTGCAGAAGATTTCGGGCATAAGTAGCGAAATTTCGGCCTCTGAGCGAAATTTCGGGTTGGTTTAGCGAAATTTCTCGAATCATCAAATCGCCAAGAGTCGGTTTTTCCGAGCAAACTTGTTTAATTTTCGGTTTAATTCATGTATTCTAGTCTCAGACTCTGTAGAATGAAGATGATCTAGTAGAAAAATAGAAGAGATTAACCAACAAAAACATGGAGATGATCCAAGAGAAAAGCGTAAGAGATTAACCAACGAAAACATGGAGATGATCCAAGAGAAAAACAAAAGAGATTAACCAACGAAATATGAAGATGATCCAAAGAGAAAAACAGAAGAGATTAACCAATGAAATATGAAGATGATCCAGAGAAAACATAAGTGCTTAACCAAATAGGATCCAAAGATACATGCCTAGGTAAAAAACGTTCCATACCTAAAATTTTATACAAACATTTTATACAAACGTCACAGGATTTTTAAAAATTCTTTAAGTTTGATCAACACCTCAAAATTTTATACAAACATTAATATTACATCAAGACCATCTACCAAAATTTTCAAAAAATTCTAACATCGTTACAACAAGTTTTCATTTTTTTTCCAATGTGTCGGTAAGCCTTTTAATAGGATAGTACCACTGTTCGAATTTTAAAAAAAACATCAAGCTTGATAATCATCTGAAATTTTTGTGAGAACATTAATTATGGATCATAACCATGCACAAAAAATTCAATAGTTTCTAACTTCATTTGTACCATTTTTCATTCGGATCAAACTTGTCGGTCGTTGTTCTATCAGACAGCATCACTCTCCGAATTTTTGAAAATTCCTCACATGTGATAATCAGCTGAAAATTTTATGAGAACACTAGTTATGGATTATAACCACGCACAAAAAAATTCAATAGTTTCTAACTTCATTTGTACCATTTTCCATTCGGATCAAACTTGTCGATCGTTGTTCTATCAGACAGCATCACTCTCCGAATTTTTGAAAATTCCTCACATGTGATAATCAGCTGAAATTTTTATGAGAACACTAGTTATGGATTATAACCACGCACAAAAAATTTCAATAGTTTATAACTTCATTTGTACCATTTTTCATTCGGATCAAACTTGTCGATCAGTGTTTTATCAGGATAGTACCACTCTCCGAATTTTTAAAAATTCCTCAGATGTGATAATTAGCTGAAATTTTTATGAGAACATCATCAATGTGTCAGGAACCTACAAAAAAAATTTCAAAATTTTTTGTTAACGTTTCAACCTCTTTTCAGCCGGTGCAAAAAACCCGAAATTTCGGTAATTTCGCCCGAAATTTCGGGTTTTTCGCCCGAATTTCGGATTTTAATTTTCGGATTGGACCGGATTTGAATTTTTAAATTCAAATTTTATCCGAAATATTTCCGAAATCTAAAAATTTCACCGAAATTTCGCCGTCCGGTCTGGGCCGAAATTTATTCCGAAACCGAAATTTTAAACCTTGGAAACGAATTCATCCTTCCAATGCACGGCACAGTCAGCTCTTAAACCCACGAAACAAAATATAAACCAGAACGTTGAAAACAAAACCAGAACGTTGAAAACAAACAGCTAATCCATGGAAAAGAGCAAGCAACAGCACGCATAGCAGGCCAATACCCAGAAACAGGGTTAACAAAACCGAATTTCGAAATTCGCGGTACGAAAACCGCTCAAAAACCGTCAAAAACCGCGGTTTTTGACGAAAAACCGAGCGCATAAATTTTTTCAAAATTTTTAAATTTTTAAATTTTTTTTTGAATGGACTGGTTTACCGAACGGTTTTTGATTTCGAACCTCAGCGGTACGCTCGAAAACCGCGGTTTTCGAGCGGTTTTCGTCGGTTTTGTGAACCCTGCCCAGAAGCCTTGCCCCGAATCTGTATGATTGATTGGTCAGTCTTCTAAACTTCTTGCACCTGCTTAGCCTTATCTTTTGCAGTGTCTTCCACTGCCTGATCGCACTCTTCTGGGGATGCCTCCTTTTTTTCGTTGCTTCTGCTTCTGATCCTCAGTCTGCTCATTCCGAATATCATCTTTAGGCCCTGTTTGTTTCGGCTTTTTTATTGGCTTAAAAGCAGAAAAGTCAAAACCGAAACAAACGACTGACTTTTAAGTCAGGCTTAAAAAAAGCCAAAAGCCTCCATATAACTATAAGCCAAAAACCAGTTGAGAGGTGTTTATTTGGTTTTTTTTGGATGAAATAACCCTTTGCCACTGGAAGTCTTCAAAATTACCCACCAAATGCCATCATATATAAACTCAAGAATTCTTCTCCCATCTCCTCATTTCTCCTCGTCTTCTCTTACTCCTCTATGCGACATGAAGCCGCTCCGGTCTCTGCTGTCCTCGACCTTCTCCCTCCTCCGCCGTCCTCAGCCTCCTTTCTCCTCCACCGACCCAGATCAAGTTGATAAATAATTATGCTCAGAATGAAGTTTGATCTCAAGATTAATCTATGTTTTTCAATAGGACATTCAGCAAAAAAAAACGTTTGTATTAGATAAATTAGTACATAAGAAAAGTCCGTATAACCTTAAAGGTATTTTAAATTTTCTGGCAATAAGCTACACCTAGGGTTCACAAAACCGAATTTCAAAAAATCGTTCGAAATTCGAAAACCGTCAGAAACCGAAGGGTTAAGAAATAAAAAAATTCAAAAAAATCGAAAACCATTCGGTTTTTCGCGAGAAACCGCTCGGTTTTTAAGAAACAGTTTTCGAGCGATTTTCAACGCATAATTTTTTTTCAATTTTTTTGATTTTTTAAATTTAATTTAAAACGGTTTACCGAGCGGTTTTGGATATCGAACCGCAGTGGTACGCTCGAAAACCGTAGTTTTCGCCGGTTTTGTGAACCCTGGCTACACCATCCAACCTATCAAAAAGCCAGGATACCAAACAGCATGTCTTGGCTTAAAAGCAGACGGCTTAAAAGCTCGTTAAGCCAAAAAACTAGCTTTAAGCCAAAAGTCAAAAAGCCTAAACCGAAACAAACAGACCTTAGACTGCCCTTGTTTTGATGCCGTGCAGACTAACCGCAGGAAATACCTGAATCCCAAGGGGAATCCAAAATTCTATGCTCAAGATTCATAATGAGCAAGAGAAACCCCACAAATTGGGCGCAACAGGAACCCATTACTAAGGCCCGAAAGGTCTCTCTTCCTTAAAAGAGTACAGCAGCGAAATACTATTTCAATTACTGTAGATAGAGACGGCCAAACGGACGACACAGCTCGGCTCGGCCCGTTTAACCGGCGGCACATCCTGTTTAGGCCCGAAGCCGTGTGCCGGCCCACGTGCTAGGGTGTCGTCCCAGGCACGGCTCGTTAGCCTCTCGGGTCGTGCCGTGTCGTCCCGGTCTTTCGCTGGCCTGACGGGTCGGGTCGGCCCGGTAGCGCGTTAACGCCAAAAAAAATTCAAAAAAGCCTATAAAAAATTAGAAAAATAGGAAAAGTATGACAAAATGCAGAAAAAATAGGAATTTTTTTGAATAACTAGAAAAACTCGAAGTACGTCGAATTTTTTAAACCTCCAACGGCTATAAAACGAATATTTTTCAAGCTAAACGGGCGTCTTGCGGCCGCATCGGGCCGTGCTCGCCGGGTGCTTGCCTGGCACGCACGGACTCGGACTCATGAGCGCACTCTGAAGCGCGACCGTTCTGATCGAGCCGAGCCATGCCTAGGTCAGACCACTGATGGCGTGCCTCGGGCCGACCCATTAGGCACGATCCATTTGACCATCTCTATACTCTGCAGCAATAAACCTAAATCCTTCATCTAAAAATGGATAGATAAGATCACCTACAGGCTACACAACTGCAAGTGATCCGGTCGGTGAAGGAAAGTGGAGGCAAGGCAAGCAGCGGTTGGGAGACTCGGTGGGGCCTTGAACTGAACTACTTGGGCTGTGACATGACCGGTTTGAAACTTCCTGGTGCCGCTGCAGTGATCTACCCAAAAATCATCACTTTTTTAAGTCCTATAGTATTTATTTTTTTTATATAAATTTGACCTTCTTGCGAACGGAATTGTAAAAAAAAACCCTATTTATAACCGCAGAAGCGCCAGAAGTTGACACATGTCATCTTCCACTCTCCCAGAGAGTGATAGCTCCTTCCGCGGAGCGGGAGTGTCACTTTCCGTACTCCCGTGGTCAAGAATATGACTAATTTTATAATTTTGTTAGCAAAAAAAACTAAATTTATAAAAAAAAATATCAATCACGAAACTAGAAAAGTTATCATTTTTCAACCCGCACAACACGGCGCAACAGGGCACCCAGCCACACGAGCCGGTCACTCCACAGCACAACCAGGCTCCCAGCCGCACGATCCCACCGGCAAGATACACATGTCAACATGTCATCGGATCAGACCATTGGCTAAAACAGAGATCAGTTAAATTTGTGGTTTTCTGCTACGTTTTTCAAATTTTACGTAGTTCTTTGAAATTTTTTATTATAGCTCTTTCTGATGGGCCTATACCATCTGAATGTTGCTTAGAATGGAGTTTAGTGAGAAGTATAGTTTTCTGATACAGTACCAATCTATGTGTGGCTTACTAAAACCTTCTCTTAAATGTGTGGTTTTGTGATAATTTACGTGAAGCGTGTGTAGTTGTTAGATTTACTCTATTTTTTTCTGATGTGAGAGCTTAGATAAGAAGACAGACCAATATTACACCGCCAGTATATAAGGGTACTTCTAGTATTCCACCCTGGATTGTTTATAGAGATGTCCATGTAGAAAGGAGGAGGATGCGGAGAGAAAATTAAAGAGGAAAGAGAGGGAACTGTATCTCATACAAAATACATCTCTTTCACAAGGACCAAGACACTAACATACAATATAACTTAGCATTGGGAGAGATGGTTATATCTAAATAATAATTTTTGTGGGGACCTCCACTGTGGATACGACTTTGATCGTCAGGACCACCACCTCGTTGGGACAACGGTGGCGCCAGGATGGGCTACCGCGCCGTTGTGCCAGGATGTCACTATGTCAGCCTGCGCTCTCACCGCCGCCGCAGTGTCGGGCCGTCGTGCTCTCACTAGATCTGGCGGGTAGCAGAGATGATAGAGGAGAGGGCGGTGGTGTGGAAAGTTAAGGGAGATGCAGATAGAGAGGAGGGCGGTGATGGCAAGAGGGCACCGGCAAACGGCGGCCGTTGAAGGCCAAGGAGGTTGCTAGCGAGCTTGGAGGAGGAGGTCGCCGTCGAGTGGGAAAGACGAGGGTGAGATGTCAGAAAGAGAGGGGGCGACCGGTCGGTGGTTGGATGGGTGAGGAAGAGAGAAATGTGTGAGGAGACGAATATTTATTGATTGGAGCCACCGATAGATATATGCTCCTGTAAGGTAAAGAGCATTAGATACGATTTTGTTGTGTTCGGAAGTCCCTTAAGTGGAGATAGACATTGACCAACACAGCCAACGGTAACTCTGTATTCAGTTTACCGAGCTGTACGCAATCAGAAGAACTGGCATGATCGATTTTATTCACTCATACATAATACACGCGGCCTTACACAAGGATCGATGATATTTTTCCCATCTCACGCATCGCGAGGTTACTCCCTGCCGACGACGACCACCTGCTTGCCGACGTTGCGGCCGGAGAAGAGGCCGATGAGCGCGGTCGGCGCGCTGTCCAACCCTTCGACAACGTCCTCCACGTACGTGATCTTGCCCTCCTTGACGTACCGCGCGGCCATCTCCTCGAACTCCCTGTACCTGGCGTAGTGGTCGAACACCAGGAACCCCTCCACCCGGAGCCGCTTCGCGATGACGGTGAACAGGTTGTGCACGGGGTCCGGCCGGTCGAGGTTGTACTGAGAGATCATCCCGCAGGCGGCTACGCGGCCTCGCACCCGCATGTTGAGCAGCACGGCGTCCAGCATCGCGCCGCCCACGTTCTCGAAGTAGATGTCGATGCCCTCCGGGAAGCGCCTCCTCAGAGCCAGGCTCAGGTCCTTCTCGTCCTTGTAGTTGAAGGCGTCGTCGAAGCCGAACTTGTCCTTGAGTAAGTTGACCTGAATACATGCATCAGTTAATGTGAGATGAGAAAGACTAGGGCCACAGAAGAACGAGACGAGCGAGAACGCGATTGAAAAGCGGTGTGAAGCAGGGTATCTGAGCATTTCGGCGCGGGGCACGAACCTTCTCGTCGGAGCCGGCGCTCCCGACCACGTAGCAACCCATGAGCTTGGCGAACTGCCCCACGAGCTGCCCGACGGCGCCGGCCGCGGCCGAGACGAACACCCTCTCGCCTTCCTTTGGCGCGCATATCTCGTGGAACCCGACGTACGCCGTGAAACCCGCCATGCCTGGAATGGCACCAACATGCGCGTGCGGCTAGCGTTAGAACGTCCGACGATGTGGCATGCACGTAGCTAGGTATGTCCGTGTTTGATTGATGCACAGAAAGAACGTACCGAGGAGGCCGGTGTAGTAGGAGAGGGGCAGCTCGGGGTGGCTGATGGTGAACAAGTTTTGGGGGTCCCTAATGAGGCTGTACTCCTCCCATCCTGTCATCCCCCACACGTAGTCGCCGGTTTTGTACTCCGGGTGGCTGGAGTCCACCACCTTGCCGACGCCGTAACCGGTGATGGCCTATGCACGTCATGGAAAATGACCAGCAAAATGAGTCGTTTATCATGACAATCTTGTTACGTGTCAAGGCAATAATTAATAGCACATGACAATTAAGCAGGAAAGCTAGACAGTGCCCTGCTTGGTAACCTCGGAATTTTTTACAAACGAATTAAAAAGCATTTGTAATTTTGTGTGCACTAGGAATCCCTTCAATCACCTTTGTATCTATTTTTCTTTGTAATTTGCTGTTTGGAAACATCTCTGCCTCATGTTATACAAACTTGCTACCGGAGAATGAAAGAAAAAAATGAGCTCCAAATCAAAGTTGAATATGGAGAAGAATCAACACAAGCTAGCGGATCAAAAAATGAGCTCCAAATCAAAGTTGAATATCGGATTTGAGCTTGACAGTGAAGGAGAAGGTGTGGTGGCAGCGTTAGCGGTGGAGGAGAAGGTGGGGAGGCGACGGAGTTGGTATGGGATTTGCACCGCCTCTTCTCACCCTCAGCCATGCAAATTTGCTCAAGGTCAGAGTGGGAAGGGAGGGAGTGGGAGTTCGCCCCGCGTTTTCTCTCACCGCTGCTGTTGTTGTGTATTCTAATATGCCGACGCTAGGGATCTCGTCACCGTCGCCGCCACCGCTCATGATGAGCTCACTACCGGCCACTAGGGTTCCTCATGCATGGAGTCAAGGACGACATGCGACTTGAGTGGTGAGTCCTAGCGAGAAGCCGAGAGAGTCTTATATTTGTCGGAAATAAAATGTGACCTACTTAGCAGATAATTTTAATCCAGTTGTAATGGACCAAACCAGCGGATGTAATTTTATTAGTTTAATGGATCGTCCAAGTAAGCTTTTGCAGCTCAGTCTGAAAAAGTTTAGATGCTGACATTTTACACCGGTTTTGGGTTAAAACTGGGCTTCCAAGCACAGCTTGAGGGATAAATCCATACGGTACAGCGACACCTGAGCAACTAAAAGTTGCCACGATGATTGATGATGCTGATCATCGATCTCTACAGTGACAACACGGGCAGATGCTGCGCTGGCTTAGCCGATCGATCAACTGCGCGCAAGTGCAAATGCTGAAATGCACACGTACCTCGCCAACGACGAAGTCGTCGATGTAAGAGGGCTCGTCGTGCTTTGACATGCGCCCGCGCATGTAGGGGTCGCACGACAGGTACAGGTTCCTGACGAGGATTGCGCCGGCCGTGCCCTCCGGCACCTTGGACGGCGCGGTGGCCGTCGTTACGACCTCCATGTCGGTCTCCTTGGGGAAGCCCGTCACGTAGTTCTTGAGCACAACCTTCTTGTTCGCCATCCGCGCCGCCATTCTTCGATCGTTCGATAGCTCGATCTCTCTAGCTAAACTGATGTCTTAATGCCTAGCTAGCTAGTGCATGCTTGCCGATCTGCACTGTTGGTGTTGCTCTAGCTATTGTTTTGCGTGTGTGCTTGTAACTTCACATGGATCATGTGGCTCCGCCGTGGAGGGTTTATATATAGCTTCCAGTCATGGACAAGAAAGCCACGCAAGGGGAATGCTTTTGGACACGGATGCGTGTGGCACGTTCAATGGCCGGAGACGTAATGGGCTTGTATAACATTATACAGTGTGGTTTCAACTTTGCAACGACAGTACGTACGGTGTCATTCTCGATTTCCTTTTCATGGCTGGGAAGTACTGACTACTGAAGAATTGTTCTCGTGCACCACAGTAATCTGCACCGTGGAACTCGTGGGTGCAAATACTCCTCTTGAATGTGACTTCAATTTCCGCTTCTAGATTAAGGTGGGGCCGGGCCAGGGGAAAGGATCAAATCGTAATTTTTTTTCTCAAAAAAGACCTATCCGTAATTTTTTTTTGAAAAGGACCCAGATGCGAAAAAATTTGGCCGGCTCGGCTCGAGCCGCTAGCCGAGCCGGCCCCTCCCGGCTCAAAGCGCCCAGGAGGCGCCGTTTCTTCAATGTTTAGGATAGGTATGATTTGGAAGGTTAATATACTTACTTCAATCACAAATACACGTCGTTTTGAAATACGTGTAGTCAAAATACTTTTGAATCTTTGACTATCATTATTTTTTAAAATATTTAGATTGGATATATGAAAATTATATGTATATATTTATCTTGAAAAATACTTTCATAATATCTTAATTTTATTAGGTTTTATAAATATATTATAATATAAATAAGCAGTTAAAATTAAGTTTTAAAAATCATGTTAATATCCTAAACAACTTGTATTTGTGACCGTAGAAAGTATACCACGGAACATAGCAAGCGGAAGGCTGTTTTTGTGCGAAAGCTAGTCCTGGGCAGGGTTGAAAATCGGAGACAGGCCGGTAGCGATTTTTGTCGATTATCGAGAAAAATCGAGTGGGCCAAAAAATATCGATAATCGATCGATTTCCATCGATTATCGAATGCATTTCAGGGAATATCGGCAACCGAATGGAATATAAGGAAGAAAATGGAAAAATTGCAAAAAATAGTGGAAAATTAGTAAAAAGCCCGTAAAGGCCCAAAAAATCAGAAAAATGATAGAAATGCATAAAAGAATATGATAAAATTCTGGCATGATCTTTCCTACATTTCAAGATAACGTTAAGTTGTGAAGTACATATTTTACAATAATAGCACAACTATGAAAAAATATAAAAAAAATTGAGAAAATTTCCGCATGACCTTTGCTATATTTTAGACAATATGAAGTTGTGAAGTAAGCATTTAGCAATAATATCTCAATAAATAACATTTCATTTCAACACCATTCACAAATCAATCCAACAAGTCCATATTTCAATAACATTAATTTTAATACCATGCCATATGACATTTGCAAGCAATATTTCTCACTGAAAATGAATGTTCATAGGTGGCATAGCTTCATCGTCATTCCATTGTCACACATATACCATGTTGGACCTACATGAACGCTATATTAGTAAAAAAATGAGTTGCAATAAAATAAAACATTACCTTAGGGTTACGAGTAGTATTGTTGGCTATACACTTGGTTGGCCATATTGTACTCCTATGTGGACATCATCAACAATCCTCGTGTACCTAGCAACTCCGCCTTATATTTGTGCCAGCTTTACCTCGTCCATGGGCTAGTCGTTTGCTACTGTTGGTACAACATGGCATAAAATTCGGGGTCTTGCCACTCATAGACCCATTGAGTGGGACGTTGTACACGAGCATCTGGGCTGGCATAGTCGTATTAGCCATATAAGCTATAAATCCCTTGCGTCTCGGTGACGCTGAACGAGTTGGAGCTATCCTACGGTGCGTTATGGCTATGTTGACGATCTCTTCCCTTGCCTATAGTAGACGTACTCTGTGACTGTGGAGCACCATGATCTTTGTCCTGTGTGGCATGAGTGAACTGAAACTCTCCTGTAAATTCTACGGGACGTTGTCCTTGTGAGCGGGAAGTGAGAGGGATGGAGGCACCGTCATCGGAGTCACCACCATCGCTGTTCATCTTAGAGCTATTGTCATTAGACACTTGGTACGACCGGCTCCGACAGTTCTCGAGAGTGCTATCAGTTGAGTCATCACTCCCTACGTGATGTTCCTCCTCTATGGGAAGCTTCCCTTTTCCTTTTGAGGGAGCTCTCCTTTTTGCTTGCTCCCTCATTGTCACTGTTTGGTGCTTCCTCTTTCCCATGTGACTATCACCCATTGTCTTATCTGCCCATTCGAAGATGCTTGCAGCCCTAATATTTTTTCGTAACGCAACAGGGTCAACCGGGTCTATCACAAGGTGTGATGGGAGGGGGTGTCACTCTTAGTGTAGTCCTCATCAAGTAAGGGGTCAACATTAGACATTCCTTTCTCCATCCACTGTTGGATTGGATTTTCAACGTCGCACAATGTAAGCTCCAAAAGATGCTGTAATCAATCGTCTTCAGCTGCGGACCTTTGACTTTCTTTAGCTTGAATTCTGAGCCGCAGATTGTAGTTAACATACACAAACTTACAGAGCTTCTTGTAGGACAAGAGATTGCGAATTTTAGTGTGGATAAAGGCGAACGTGCTCCAATTGCGCTCGCATCTGCTAGAAGAAACACAATACGAAACGAGCCGCTGAGCAAACTACTGAAGAGTGGGTGTGTCCGAACCGAACACACCCCACCAATGTGCTGCAAGTTAACGAAGAGAACAATAAGTATAAGGTGAAAATACGAGAGTGACCTTACATTTAAGACGATATAAGAAAAATACCAGAGGTTGTTTTGGGATCATTTGCCATCCGCTCAGCTAGAGCACTCGCAAATATTCCAACCCTCCTTTTGTATAGATCGGCCACGTGAAGAGCGTTCATGGTACTATCAGTATCATTAGCAAGTCCTTGAAAAGCATCCTGGAGATCTGGCAAAAAGGTATTGGTCGTGCTGTACGCGTAGTGTGTCGAGGGGTTCAAGGAGGCAACTGCATGAAGTCAAGGAAACATGTCAGTATAAGTATGCAACGTACGTGCAAGAACAAGATATTATGTGCAAGAGAAGAATGTATTACCGGCGTTCATGTAAGCGTCTCGCGTTAGGTCACCTATTCTTTGGTCCATGATGTTCATGTATAAGTCAAATGTATCTGAAGAGTCCTTGAATAAGCTATCATATTTCTGTCCCATTATGTTGTATCGTAGTAACACCTGGCTCAACGTAGACACCATGTCTTGATTGGCGAAATGCAAGAAGGTGTACAACGGTTTCACAAATTTAACAACCAATCGAAGGTTGTCCCACTAGCCCAAGCTTGAGATGTAGGAGTTCATGAACCTCTCCTCCGCGGTATCAATAAAGCGTGATGATAGAAATTCCTTTAAGGCTATCTATTGCAAGAACTTGTCCTTGCGATGAAGGAAACTATCCAAAAATATGTAGTTTGTTCTGAAGCGAGTAGCATTCCACTTAACCAACTCACCCCTATTATGCTTCTTTACCATAGCATGAAACTTTGAATGGTTTTACATCTCTCGAGGGATTCTCCTTGCACTCTCAATGACAGAGGCGAGGTCAGGGAACTATCCAATCTACTTCAACATCAAATTAATCGTGTGGGCCACACAAGACTGCCACATGATATTGCGGTGCTCCCGTGCAATGAGCCTACATGCCTTCTTGTAGTTGACACTATTGTCCTTGACAATTTGCACAATATTCGTCGGACCTACCTCGTCGACCACTGTAGCAATTTTCTGTGTCAACAAACAAATAAAAACCCCATTATATGATGAGTACCTCAAATAGATTTTATAAGAGGAGCAATGAAAGCAAGTACCTTGCGTAAGTACGAGATATCCCGAGTTAGACCCGTCGTATCCACAAACTTGTGGAAAAACATGGTGCCATTGCAATATATCATGAAGTTGATGATGCTCATGTGTGTCGGGCCAGTCCAAGAATCGCATATGATTGTTACGTCGTACGTAGGCCAATCTAGCTTGAACCTTGCCAGTTTCTCTCGTATGGTGCTTCGTTGGTGTCTAAATATTTGCCGTCTATATCTTTTCCAGTCGGAGACGAAACACCCTCGCCTACAAATAAAACATAGGATGAAAATATAAGCTATTAATCGGTGTACAACTGGACAAAAATTTAAAAGCTCACTAATGAAGTAGGGATTGTCTGCTTTCCTCCCCACGATACCAGTCATGTGGAAAAATTTGGCCTAAGCCGAGCCAATCGTCTGCTTCGCATTCCTCTCCTTCTGTGTCCACTTCTTAGTGTCAATCCTTATTTGCACAGGGCCACGGGCTGTACCAAGGTTGTAATCCCCCACGATCGGTCTTACTCATTGCGAGGAACTCCGAAATATCCTCGGCAACACACCGCCACCCCTCCTCTAGCCCCCTAGAGGTGCCACTGCCACTACCGTGCTCATACCTGCCACTTGACCGACTGATAAATTCTGCCTCCACCCTCGGGGCAGCCATGGTATGTTGGAGTTGCTCCTCCTCATTAGCATCACCCGTGTACTCTGCGTATGAACTTCTTCTTGGCGGGGAATCTTCAAATGCTGCTTCCTTTCTGAGCCTCTCGTCCCTTATTCCCTTCCTCTTATCCTTAATTCTGTCCAGGTCATGCTGAAAATACTCGCGAACATCCTTAGAAACTTGACTGCAATGGACGATATTCGTACCACGCCCTGCCAAGTGGTGCTTCAGTCCGGTTGAATCGCCTCCTTTCTTCTCTTGGTGACAATACTTGCATTGAAATTCGATCCCCATCTTGTCACCGTGCTCCCACACAACGTTGCTCTGGTCTGCCATCTGCTAATACAAAACAACAAGTCATCTGCATGCATGCAATTTAAATAATTTCCAGTAGTACATCCGGTATGTAAATAAAAAATAATCACCTTATACTTAACCATATTACTATCCTAGACCATACACTAAATCATTGCAGCAGCTAATTAACCATCACTACGAACTTGCAAGATCAATCGCTTACATGATGCTACCTCACATATACCATATCCAATATCCAATTTGCGAAGTGTCATTTTTCACTGAATGACCAACTACTTTATTACTACTCATAAATATTCAACAATATCAGCAAGCACATGCATGGAGGATGGTGAGCACAAAATTTGTCTACCTACTTATACCCAGCTTCCATTCATGAGCACAACATGCTAGATTATACTTACAGTTCACGCGGATTCTATCCAAAGAATGCCTAACAATCATCTCTTTACTTCATCTCCAATGGAAAAAATAGCTACTTAACCTTACATTATACCTAACACTCTGTTGACTTCATGCCCAATGCAAAAGTACCTACTTATACCAGATTATGCCTAACAATTATGAAAGACCATGTGGAGGTCTATTCTTGTTGGTGATGAGTATCTGACTAAATTTGAGCTTGGTTTGCTCTGGTTTGAGTTTGATTTGAATTGGATTTTCAAATTTGAAGCAATTTGATTTGAGTTTGTCCTGGTCGAAAACCAGTGGTCGGACCTTGAGTGGTCTGGACTTTGGCTGGTCGAGTGACTCGAGTAGAGTGAGAATTGAGAAGTATCGAGCAGGGATGCTGCTAGGATGAGCGGCGAGTTAGTTTGATTGCTGCCAAGTTCTGGTTTGTTCGAGTAATGACCGTCGGCTTGTGGTCGAGTAACTCAAGTAGAGTGAGAATCGATTAGTATCGAGTAGGGTTACTCGATGATCGATATCGACTCATCGACTCAATTTTGAGCAAAGTGGGCTTTGCTATGTGAGGAGTTTCCTTATTTTTGATGGTTGCAGATCGACGATGCTAGATCATGGTGAGGCGAAGGATGACCGGGATTAGGCGAGGAGCGTCGGAGGTCCAGATGGTCGGGGATCGCCGAAAGATGATCAGAGACGGAGTCGTGGCAAACCATGAAGACAAGGAACAAATGAGATGCTAGTTAGGCACTGCATGGATCAATGAGGACCATTGGATCTTGGTCTAGTTGATATGTTAGCGGGTCTAGTTAGTGTGCTTTGAGAACCGTGCAAGAAAACCCTTGATATGTGTGGGTTTTGAGTTAGCCCTTGTATGGCTGAGTGAGTGGGTCAATACTAGCCCTTGATGGAGTGCTCTAGGGTTTAGAGGCTCATCCAAGGGTGGTAGGTGACCCAAGAGTTGTATAAATAGGGTGGAGGGGTAACCTTCCCCCCTTGAAGGTTTTGAGGTTTTTGATGCTCATTTGAGCTTTACCCACATGAATATGAGGCTATGTAACCTCTCCTTCCAGAAATGAAAAGATTTTCATTTATGTTCTTACTCAATTTTATTTACGTATTTACATTACGCAATTTAAATTCCGCATTTACTTTCTTGCAATTTACATTTATGCAATTTGGATTTGCCTCCCCTCCTTCTAATTGCTTACAAATCTTTTGCTGAGGTTGATGATTGATTCTTTCTTTGAAATCTTGTTCCAATCATCTAGGCTATCCATGCATTTTCTTGCAAGAAGTTGTTCAGGACGTTCTTGAATGTTTGATCTTGTAGATTGTGTTTCCTTGAGTTTCTTCGTGGTCTTTTGCTTGCTAGGACGTGTGGGGAGTCATTCAAGATTATCTTGATCATCATAACCTTACAAGCAAGCTTCGATCGAAGTTCTTTCGATTTTTATTGAAACTTGGTGCGTTTTTCCTTCTCGGCCAAAAAGGTCAGAACTTTGATATCAATCCTTGTGATTGAAGGTTGAAATAAGTTCTTGACATCCCGAGGACCTTATCTACCAAGTTTCATAAGTTTCCACCCAGCCGATCAAAAGATACCTTGATTTTCCTTCTTGGGTCGTGCTGATTTTCAGGGTGTTCTTCAGAGTGTTTTTGAGCCCGGTGCTACATATTCTCTCTGGCGGTGCTCGGGACTTCCAATGCATAGCACCGCCGATCTGCATCTTGGCTTGTTTTGATCACCTCCTTTTTGCGTATTCTTTTTATAGGCTTGTTAGGATTATTTTTGGGGTAAGTTTTTAAGTTGCGACCATTCACCCCCTCTGATCGCCATCTCAATCTTTTAAATTATTTGTTACTGATGCAAAACATGCAACGAAGCGAAAATCTCTAGGCTACAAACAAAAATTGCACGGATCCACGCTATAATCGCACGGGTCAACACGATAATCGACAACGAAGTCTATTGTCCTATGCCCGCTCGATTTTTGCCTACAGAATCTCGATTATCGACCATTATCAGTAGATTATCGACAAATTACCACGATACTCTCTTGGGAACTCTAACGAAAATCGATGCATCACAGAATGTTGATAGAAATTGACACGCTGAAAGAAAATCAAGGCTTACCAATCGATTATCGTGTGGCCAGCGGCGATACACTGGTCGGCGGTGCTCAGATCTGGTCGAAGACAGCAGGGAAGGGTTTGGGGAACGGAGAGAAGCGTCGGAAGCTAGATAATGGATATTGGAACATCGGTTTGATGCTTATGGCCACGATTTGATTCTTGGTGGGCCAGATGGGCCGGTTGCTGTTGATTGATAATATTCATTTCTTTTTTTCTTTTTCTATTTTCTAAATTCGGAATTTGCTTCAAAAATGTCACCCAAATTCGTTTTTTTAATTCACCCTAGCTATCTCAAACCATTAATACTAATTTTAGAGAACTTTTAGATAATTTTATTTTCAAATTTTCCGAATTTTTTGAATTTGAGTTTGAATTTAACCGATCTGTCGGTGTCGGCGTTTCGAGCACCGGCAAGTAAATTTGTAAGTCAAAGGGGCCACGCGTTCCCTGTCCCTGAATGGTTAGACTCGAGAGCCCAAGGTGTATACTGGTTCGGGCCGAATGTCCCTACTCCAGTTCGTTCGGTGGTGTTGTATTGCCTTAGGTGCAGATGGCTGCACAACGTTTTACAAATGAGAGCAGAGGGTTTGAGCACAAGAGTGTTCGCAAAGACCTAGCGAAAAGGGGAGAGTCTACTTTACTCGCCTCTTCTTGCTCTCTCTCTTTTTTCTTCCTCCCTCTCCCAGAGGCCCCTGCCTCCCTTTATACAGCCGGAGGGGGCAGGTTACATGGGAAGTTGGGAGAGGGAAATTGCTTTGGTGACGGCTCGTCGCCCGGTTTGCCCACGCTGGGTCGGTAGTCCCGTGGCGAGGCGGTTGGTCTTCTGCGTCGGAAATGACGACCGCTTTCGTGAACTCGACGATGGTTGACGTTGCAGTGCGTAATGTTAGTACTGCCTCGGGAGGGTGCATGCCTTCGTATTGTACGTGACTGGTCGATGGGACTGGAAGCTTGACTTCAGCAGCCATTTATGCCATCTTGGGAAAGAGCCACCTGCTCCCGTACAATCACTTCGATTGTCCCCGTCCGCAGGGCACGTGGCCGTAGACTGGCGGAGGCTTTTGACACGTGGCCCTTGGCGAAGGTTGCCTTAATTTGGTCGGAGTCGAAGGATCCCGACCCGCCGCGAGGGTCGGGAGCCTTACTTGGTCGGGGACGCTAGTCCTGATCGGTCGGGGAGGGGCGTCCTTTGTGGTCCCACGGGTCCTTTGGTCGATAATGGGCTTGAGGTAGCCTGCTTGTTATCCTGGGCTGTTGAGGTACCCCTGGTATGAGTATTCGTCAGTCGGTCAGTATGAAATGTCAAGCCGGCTCGATACATCCTATTATCGGCGATAATGCAAACCCTGGTCCAGGACAAGTGTGAAAGAGGAACGGTACTATTGCCACTTGGACTTAGGCACTTGGCAAACTGTCGCTGGCATGGCTGGTCCTGGAGAGTACAGCATCCATCTCAGATGGCGTCATTGCACGCGCCGGATCGACGTGCGGCACGCCAACCCAACTTTGCATCTTCCTGTGCGCACGGCTGCGCGGCGTCCTCGTTGGAGCGACGCGACGCAAGGGCGGCCAGACTCCTGATGGGCGCGGTCGACGTGTGATAACTGTGACCGCTCAAGTAATTGGTGTGAACTAGTTTACATGTTCTGGCATTCATACGACAGGATGTTCAACAGCGTCGATTAGCATGGGGGCCGCAACATTAGTTCCCTTGTCGTCTTTGCTTGCTGTTTTGTTGTCTACTTAGCTTCTTGCCACAACTCCCTTTCTTTTAGCTTTTGCTGTTTACCTGCTTTAAGTTTCGGTTCCAATGAACCTCCTGTGAACTCTTATTTCTTTGTCTGGCTTAAAAACTCGGCAGAGCTCATGTCTCTTTTTTTTCTTTACTACTTTAAAGGAATTTCCTTAGTGGTGGTGGTTCATCATTCTCTCCTACTCTACCTCCTCTTTCCACCTACCTAAAAAATCTCTAACAAAAATAGAAAAAAACAATATACCAACAGCAAATTCCACATCTCTGAATATTCTTTAATAGAAAAAATAATATACCGACAAACAAATTCCATCTCCCTAAACATTCTCTAAGAAAAAAAATATATAAAATAGTAAAGCAGTTATAGGCGAGTGGCAAAGCCGACGGCACGAAGACGGAGCCAAAAATTATATCTCGCTAAATATTCTCTAACATAAAAACAATACACTAACAAACAAATTCTATCTCCCTAAAAATTCTCTAACAAAAAAAAGGAAAAATAGCAATGCAGTTTCGGGCACTTGGCGAAGCCAATGGCGTGGAGACGTGATGCGATCTAGTGCGGAGGAGGAGCCGAGGGTATTTATTGGGCAGGTCGATTACGATGATACTGACTCGACGTGTTAGGGGCAATATGATTTTTTTATCCATAATAAAGCACGGGCATTCAACTAGTTTTGTTTTTAAAAAACTAGTTACTAACCATTCCACATGATCTCTATTCTCTAATATGCTGGTACTAGGAGGTGTAATCAGATCGGATATATGCCAACCGATTGATCGACCGGATCTGTTCGAATCGAATTTGGATAGTCGTATCGGATAGTTGTTGGATTCAGCATTGGTATCGGATTCGGGAGATCACTACCCGTCAGATCGAAATGTTTCGATTATATTCTCGGATAATTACGCATAACTCTATTTGGATTTAGATATTTACAACCCATATTTTATCAGCTTCAATTAGGCTCAACCATATAGCCCAAGCAAATAATATAATATTGTTATATTTATGTAGTAAATAGTTTTTAAATTTTGAAAAGTCTTTCTAATATAGAAAAAAAAATAGAATAGCCCCAAAAATTCTAGAAAAATTGAGAGAATTGAAATAGAGCATTTTGAACTTACTAAAATTATTTTCAATATAATAATATATATTTTTAAATAATTGCTAAAATCCAGAAAGTTTTTTTTTTTATAAAATAGCAAATAGAGTTCACAAATTTGGGAAAAAAAATCACAGAAATTCCCTGAGACATTTTGAATTTAATAAAATTATTATAACTAAAAGTTGGTTTTAAATTTTATGCAAATATTAATTTAATATATGAAAATAGGAAAAGCCTTTTTAAAATTCAAAAAATTAATAGAAAATACCATAAAATCAAAAATAATTATTAGAAATCTAAAAAATTGAATTATTTTCTCGAAATTCACAAAAGCCAATGATATTACTAAATTTATTTTTTACTATTTTTAAAGGCAAAATTTTGAGATGTTACACGTCCCCGCCAGAGCTTTGACATGCAAGAATATGCTTCCACTTGCCTACATGAATACCTAGTATTCTTTTGAAAAACATAAAGGAATATTGATACTTTTTCATCTTTGTTGGACTAGCTAATAAAATGACTTGTTAAATTGCGATAATCCTGAATGTTGAACTCATATGATTGATTAATCATTGTTATATGTATGGTATTTGTAGTATCTGTTTTCGCATGATATCCGACAAAAAATATTCGGTACCATATCAATTTCGCTCCGTATTAGCATTGAATTCGTGACCGCTATTATCCACGTTATATTCGTATCCAGCACTATCTATATCCGACTCCGAATCTAAACAAAAATATAGTTTAGGATACGAAAAGAACGATATACGATCGAATCTAAGGCGATTGCACACGTAGCCGGTAGAAACAGCACAAACGGTCGTGCGTTCGATCGTACGGTACGACCATCATCCAAACAGGCCTAGGCTTTAGTGAGTAGCCCGTGAGTCTCACGGATCGCACGTCGTGGAGCCGTAGCGGGCCAGGGCAATGCGACACTAGGTGTGGAGACTGGGGCGACCCCTTCACTTTAGGGAAAGGGAAAAAATTTAATTTTAGAAGGGGCGCGGGAGACTGATCATGTCTACGGCCGCGGCTCGGTCTGTTGAGATGGGATCAAAAGTTTCCACAATCCCAGATAACCGGCGTGATTACACTGCTCGACATAGGTGTGGCTAGGGATGGCAATAGGCCTAGATCCCTGTTTCCCTGTGGGGAATTCTCCTATAACGGGATGGGGATGGGTGGAAATCTCCTGTCGCGTCGCGAGGGGATTATCGGAGAAAATGTTGCTCCTGTCGGGGATGGTGGGGCCTATGATGTTCCACCGTTCTACATCCCCACCCCGGTGTTTTCAGTGATAGGTGGATTTGTGGCTTAAGGCCAAACCACTATTTGTGATTTGCGAACAATTTTAATGCGTCGTACTGTCATGTACTCATTTTACGATGTTAGTGTTGAAATGTTGTAATTGTTTGCTGTTATTTGGTATATTATTGATGAAATTTGGATTGTGTTTGTCTATCCATTTTCAGGGATTAGTCCCTGCCAGGGCCCCGCAAACCTGTCGGGGTCGGGAACGGGGGAAATTAAGCCCTACGTGTGGGGACGGAGAAAGCTTTGGTTATCAAGGATTGGGGATGGGAGGGCACTCCCCGCGGGGATTTTCCTCGCTACCATCCCTAGGCATGGTAGTATGTGCTGTGGGCTTAGGTGGTAGCATGATTGTTGAGAGAAATTGAAGCGGTGGCCAAGAAACACTCATGGACCTGTGCGGCTCGGGCGCCTTGGAGAGATGGGTTGACGCCTTCACCTTGGGTGGCCACCAAGCGCAAAACACTTGCTCTCAAGTGTTAGAGAATATAGAGTGACATGACATTGCAGACATTTATATTCCGTACATATTTGGGGCGGGCTTGGCCTCGGATTGCTGAGGCAATACTAGGACCGGTAATAATCAATAACCCTTACATGTATAGAGAAAATTTCAGCCCACATCATACTTGTTCGAGGCCTACTAACTAGCTCGAGACGTTCAGAGCAGCCCATATTCAATACTTCCCATCAAACCTGCACCATTGCAGTCTGCGACGGCCTATAGCCCCACGTGTTAGAAGCCAAGAAACTCTACAGTTATCAGCTCACACTTCACACCACACTCTCCCTCTTGGCTCCCACATCACCCGCTCGATAGCACCACCTCATCTCTCTCGCTTGCCTCGTGTATGCCTTGCCTTGCCGCTGTGCTACACATCGCCTCGTTGGCCCTCCTCTCTCTCTAGCTCAACCGTGCCTCCTCCTCTCGATCTCTCTCTAAAGCGTGGATAAGACGAGGGACGACAGCGCAAGCTCTGAGACAGCGAGTCCTGCACGGCTGGGCCCTCCAAGCCGCCCGCCGGCTGCCAACTCTAGATGATTTTCTCTTAACCCTTTAATTTGTGGCATCGTATTACCAACATTCCGATTTGGTGAATTACGGTTTAATTGATTGGATTCAATTTGATGTAACAGGAATACATGATGAAGAGGACCAAGACATTGGCATCTTAATTTCCATCAGACACAATCCAACCAATCCCATCCAGAAACAACAAGAACTGGAGATAGTAACGCCCAACAAAACAATCCTCATGTTGTGCTTAATGTAGATGACATTGTTGCCGATCCTAGGCTTAGGAAACAAATTGAGGAGTTGGATGTGGATAATAGGGATATTGATAGAAGGGAGTATTTGCTACTAGGACCATGCCAACCAGAAGTATGGAGAAGGATCGAGAAGATAACACACGTGGTCTTAGATGATGTTCTTATTTTTTTTTTAATTTGGAGATAACCTCAAACTTGTGATACCCAAATAATTTTGCATGATTATTAAAAAAAATGTACAACCAAACCGACCGGCCGACCGAAACCCCTTGATCTACTCAACACCGGATCCTCCGTCGCCACCATCGCTAGGTGTACGTACGTAAACCCTGTCAGCTAGGTAATCTCTCACCAGGGTTCCAAATTTCGTCGGAATTTTGCGAGTTTTCACCGAGATCTCGGTCTCCGGACTAGGACGGTTTGTAGAAGTGCCGGCCGAATTTGAAAATTAAAAAAATTGATTTGCTACAGTAATCTCGTTTTTCTCGACGAGATCTCGCCCTAACTGGCCGGTATCTCACCTTTTTTTGACCGAAATTTAATGTTTGACCACAGAATTTGATTGAAAATTGACCAATAACCCTTAAGAAAGTCATCTTCTATGATTTTTTTTTGAAAAACCGAATTTTTGAGACATTTTTTAAAAACTTCAAAAACATTGTCAGATTTTTATAAAATTGTATGTGCTTTCTCTTGATCTGAAAAATATATGGTACCATTATAAGAAGTGTAGGGTCATACAATTTTTTTTCAAAATAATTTAACTTCATTTGTTATCTTTAAAAAATCAAAAACAGAATGAACATAATTGGGACAATAACATTGTCAGAATTTTATAAATTTTCTCGAGTATGATCATGATTCAAAATTTTTATGAGAGCTTAATAATTGACTCAGCAACATTATATAATTTTTTTAAAAAAAAATCAACTTTTTTGTTTGCTCAATCAAATCTATGCATGTATTGAACTTCATTTGTTATATTTCAAAAATAAAAAAACAGACATAACATAAATGGTACACTGTGCTTGTAAGAATTTTATAAATTCACTCGAGCGTGAGAATGATTCAAAATTTTTATGAGATCTTAATAATTTCCTTATAATCCTTATGCAGAATTTTCAAAAAAATTAAATATTGTTTGGTTTCTAAAGCAAATCTATGTATTGATCATTAGGTTGTTACGATGACTTAGCACTCTCAGAATTTTTAGAACTCCTTGAAGCTTGATCATTAGATGAAAATTTTATAGAAACATTGATGATAAATCAGGACCATCCATTAAAAATTTTAAAATTTTCTAACGTGGTTTGTACCATTTTTCATTTGGTTAAAGTTTGCCGGTAAAGCTTTTATCAGCACAGTAGCACTGTCTGAATTTTTAAAAATTCATAAAATTTGATCATCATCTGAAAATTTTATGGAAACATTAGTGATGCATCACAACCATGCACAAAAAAATTCAAAATTTTACAACATGGTTTGTTTCTTTTTTCATTCGATTCAAACTTGCCGGTCAATGTTTTATCAAAACAGTAGCAATGTTTGAATATTTAAAAATTCATCAGATTTGATAATCATCTGAAATTTTTATGGAAACATCACTATGTGTAGGAACCTACAAAAAAATCAAAAATTTTCGATATCGTTTGATCCATTTTTCGCTTGGTGTAATTTCCGGTTGAGATCTAGGCAAAACCGGCGAAATTTCGGTTTTCTCGGTAGAAAAAAAAACGGATTTGAATTTTTGTTTTTGTATTTCGTCCTAAATTTGTCTGAAATTTTTAAATCTCGCCGAGATTTCGTTCTCCGGTCATGGACGAAATTTAGTGTGAAACCGAGATTTTAAACCCCGTCTCTCACGGCTTCCAAGAGGACGGTGGTACTAAACTCTGTCGGGTAGGAAATCTCTCACGGCTTCCACGAGGACGGTGGTGGCGGCGCGGCGGGGAACATAGGCGGCACGGCGGAGAACATCGTGTTCTTGTCGACGGCGCCAACGCCTGTGCCGCGGCCGCTGTTGGTGACGGCCACCAGGGCGGCCACGAGGCCGGCGTTGCCCACCATGGTCGGCTCGTTCTGCCCGAAGGTGTTGCGCGAGTCCTTGAAACCGTCGTTCTTGTCCGGCCCACCGACCATCGCGCCGGTAAGCAGGTTCGGGTCGTTCTTCTTGCTGTCGCGCCACTTGTACCCGCCTGTGCACGAGTACTTGATGCCGTTGTGCGGCGTCGATGCCCCGCGGTGGTGCAGGTGCCTCGGGTACTTCTTGCCGTAACCCACCATGTAGCTCATCTTCTTCGGGTTATCCCCAAGTATGTAGTTGAGCTGCTCATTGTACGTTTTCACGAAACAAAATTCATTGTCAGAAACTCACAAATGCATTCCTCAGCAGACTAACACATTCCGATCGATGTCTGTCAATTACCTGAGACCTGGCGAAAGCACGGAGGTCGTCGGCGGTCATGAAGTTGGGGCCGCAGTACCAGCCGGGGACGTTGATGGACTCCATGTAGTCGGCGTAGAGCGCGGCTAGGAAGGAGTTGGCGACGACGTACTGCAGGGGCTGTCCCTTGCCGTGGTTGAAGAGGGCGAGGCCGCCCTTGGTGAAGTTGAAGACGGCGAACTTGGGGAAGTACATGCACATGTTGATGCCGGTGATATTTTGGTATCCCGAGAGCATCTCCTCGTAGGGGTAGCCGGGGTTGAGGAACATGCGCAGCCGCGACAGGAGCAGCTCGGCGCCGGGGAGCTTGTTGTCCCAGCTGAACACGGCGTAGTCGAGGATGCCATAGAAGGCCTTGGCGTTCTTGGGCAGCCGCGGGTCGGTGGCGAAGCTGATGTAGGTGTTGTTTCCCGTGGCGTAGTACATCCAGGCCGCGCTCCACATGTACTCATCCCAGAAAGTGGTGGAGTTGTAGTAGTACTCGATGTACGGGTTGCCCTGGGAGTAGAGGTTGCGGCGGCCGCCGTCGCGCGCGAACTTGTACACGGTGGCCGCGCCGTGGAGGAGCTTCTTGGAGTAGGCGGCGTTGTCGCGGAACACGATGGAGGCGGCCGCGAGGGCTGCCGCCATCTCGCCGCCGAGGTCGGGGGCCGAGGTGGCCGTCTGGACGGGGCGTGGGTACGCCATGTCCTCCGGCCGATTCCAGCAGTAGTGGTCGTCCGGCGTGCTGCCGTTGATCTTTGCGATGCCCATCTGGAGGAGCAAGCACGTTTCAGAGACGAGTACTTGGCAGTTGACACCATGGCAAGCGTCAAATCAACGAGTACAACTGTCGACTGCTTTCATCTATACCCCTTATAATGCATCTAAGTAATTTTTCCTACGTCCACCCTAAATAATGCACCTCATTAGAGACGGTCCAATGTTCGTGCACCTAGCAAAACGTCCCCAGAAACTTGCATTCATCAAAATGAACGTCTCAGATCTTTCCTCAGTTTTACTCACCCACATCCGATGGCCATTATTTAGTGTGTCTAATCATCCCTGTGGCCCACAACAGACCTCCCCCACCTACATATTTGGAAGGAGAGCGAATCAAATAATAAAATAAATAAGGAGGATCCGCATGCAAGGAAACCAGACTTGAATTTTTTACTGACCAAAATTGTATGTACTACATATTTGGAAGGAGGGTGAATCAAACAAAGAAATAAACACGAGGATCCACATGCAAGGAAACAAGACTTGAATTTTTTATTGTCCTGGCATTGTGATCGTATTTTTTTCCGGATATGACCCTTCTCGAGACTTTTTTACACATCTAGCCCCATAGAGCCTAATTTCAGCGCACGAAGAGCGTTGAATTTTTGTTTTTATTTTTATCTAAGGAACCAACTGTCTGTGAGTGCTGCTTAATTTTTTTCAATTTTTTCTCACGGAACCGGCACATGAGCGGCTTTGTTTTTCCATATTTTTCTGAAATCATCCCTGTGGCCCACAACAGACCTTCTCTCACCTCCAGCATCAACAAGGAAAAGGAAACAAACGTCTTGGAATCAAGGAAAAAGAAACAAATGTCCTGGAAAAGGAAAGGACCATATATTACGTGCTGGGAAAAGGAAACCGTGGGAAAAAAATTCTAGCACCTCTCTGCTGATTTTTCCTGTCTCAAGGCTACAATCGCAAATTCATCGCCCGAGAGCCTGATTTAGAAAAATTATAACGACGATACTAATATAGTAAAAGTTCAACTCGAAAGGCCGGTAAATAATATCTGCCATCATTCACGAATTTTTGGCTCAAGGCTACAATCGTAAATTCATCGTCGCGAGAATGATTCAGAAAGAACTTATAACGATAATGCCAACACAGTAAAAAATTCCCGAAAAATAAAAAAAACAATCAAGCGGTGTTCATCCGCTTAATAATTTTGGCAAAAAAAATAAATGCTTGGTGGCCGCTGAAAAATTCAAGCGTGGGAGAAAAAATGAAAAAAAAATCAAGCGGTGCCCGTCCACTGAATAATTTTGGAAAAATATAGAAAAATAAACTGTGCTCGCGGACCGCTGGATCCGCAGGGAAAAAAAATAAAATTAAACAAAGACTCACGCACACCGGTTTCATGAGAAAAAAATTTAATAACACTCACAAACCGCCGGTTCGTGGATAAAAATGAAAAAAATCGACGCTCTCAGACGTTGAAATTAGGCTATATGGGCTAGACCCGTAAAAAATCTCGAAAAGGTTATATTCGGAAAAAAATACGATCACGAGGCAAGAACAAGAAAAATTCAATTCTGATTTCCTTGCATGCGGATCCTCCCCGTTTATTTCCTTGTTTGATTCGCTCTCCTTCCAAATATGTAGTACATACAGTTTTGGTCAGGACAGTAAAAAATTCAATTCTGGTTTCCTTGCATGCGGATCTTCCCTATTTATTTCCTTGTTTGATTCGCTCTCCTTCCAAATATGTAGTACGTACAATGTGGTCACAAGATTATTTACTATTAAGTGTTATATTCATACTTATCTTCTCATTTAATTGATAAACGGATGTACTACCGTCGTAGCGTTAGCACTGGCACTATACTAGTATGTTGTAGTAAATTTAGCTTGTGGTTGTGAATCCAACGCGATAAAACGTGAAATGTTATTTCCTTCCTAGTTTTTCAAAATGTGAAAGATCTCTTATGCTAAGACAGATCAGATCCTAACAACCAAAATTAAGTGCTAAGCCTTGTTGCATTTGGGTACTTCGGATTATCTCTTGTTGCAGATCACACGATAGAGGAAACAGACAGTTGAATATAGCGGTATTGCTTTTAGGAACATGGCATGGTCCATGAAGCACATGTAGGTGATTGGGTATTGAACCTAAATTTGTTTGAGCTAATGTGGTAGTGTCAAAGGTTGTTAGGTGTGCCCATCAATCGTTCTTATTAACGGAAAAAGTTGTTCTGGCCAGTTGCATTATTGCATATCAAAATCTTTACCCTTTATAATAATTACCTTTTTATTCAACGGATCAAGAGCATCACTACGGTGAAACCTTCTTTCAGAATACGGTTAAAATGTCATGACTAATGTACAGCTTTTGTCTTCAGTATTACACTTTTCTTTTCCCTTTTCTATTAGCGATGCATTCAAATATTCTAAATGTTTTCTTGATTTCATAGAGTGACTCGTACTGTATGGTGGCGCAGAACCAAGAAAGTACCATTTTTTTTCACAGTGCAATTTTCAGCATTTGAGAATTTTGAGTTACCTGACTGTAGACTTTATTGATGGTGGAAGCAGAGGAGTTGAAGCTGAGAAGCAGATAGTCAGTGCCCCACTTGATCAGTTCCCTCACATGATCATATTCCCCAATGGCTTTGTACTTCGCACTGTACTCTATCACCGACCAGCTCAGCAGGGTCATGGAGAACGCCATCGGGAAGTGGAACTTTATGTTGTCGCCGGCGTCGTAGTAGCCACCGACAAGGCCGCCCTTCACGTCCGTCAGGTCGGAGCCGTCCGACAGGCCAGAGTTCCCGCGCCACGGGATGCCGTTGTTCTTCGGAAGGCGACCGGCTGTCAGAAAGGAGATATGGGCAAAATGTTGGGAGACATTTCTCGATCCTTAAATTCCGTAACTGAATTTTGAGCATGCAAATCTGAATTAAACGATTAGTACACTATGAACAGAAAATGAATCGAATGGTGCAGGAGGATGTCTGTCGAGATAGCCAGGTACAGAGAATGTGGCAAGATCCAAAAGTACAGGCCGTTCGACAAGATCTACAGTTATAGCCTGACAGAGTAGGTGAATTTGAGAAGATCTCTACGCACTTTCTTTAGAGGATATTTGAAAAGATCTCTACACATTTACTTTGATTCAGACTCTAAAGCTGGAATTTTAACCGTGTTTTGGGCAAAGTTAAAGAATGGATCAATTGGATGGCCTACATGTGCGTGAACGTGCCAAGATTCACGTACCAACTACCGAGCAATTGGAATTTGGGTGGTTTCTCCCCATATCAGTTTTTCATTTTCTGCAAAGGTGCGGGGACAGTGAACAGGACAGAACATTCCATCTGTGGGGTTGCAGTTGTACACAGCTGTCCTGTTCACAAGTCACAACTTAATAGTACTACGCAGGGGTTGCACTTGCACTTGACCTTGTTCTTGGGATCGCAGGTCAAAACGAAAAATTAAGGCAATATGTTTCTACTGATAAGCGCAAATTTCTCATCTCTACGCGAATTCCCAAGTTCGAACACTGGGGCAGATCCACACAGGCTTGTACAGATCAAAGATCGCCGCTTTAGCCAAAAAGATAAGAAGAAAAAATCCATTCTAAACCAACAACTCATCGTTCATACGAATGTAGTATGAAGAAGAGATCGAAAGGAGGAAGCTTTTGTTGTTGTTGTTGTTGTGTGGGACTTCGTTGCGTACTCACATTTCTGAGCGTTGAAGAAGAGGAGCGCCTTGTGGAGCGCCTCGGTGTACTGGTCGGGCGGCGGCGGGTGGGGCTTCTTCTTGGGGATGGACTTGGCGATGATGACGGGGAGGCCGACAAGGAAGAAGGCGGCCACGAGGCCCCAGAAGATCCACCAGAGGAGCTTGCGCTTGACGACGACGCAGCCGAGGTCGACGTACTTGTCCTTCCTCTTGGCCTCCGGCGGGCCGAGCAGCCAGCTCTGCTGCGTCTCGTCCAGCTGCTGCAGGTGCTGCCGCGTGGAGAGCGCGCCGCGGTCGAGGTCCATGTTGCGGCTGTGGACGTCCTCCGCCGCCCCGTCGGCAGCGATCTCGAACGACCCGCCCCAGGCGTTCCCCGAGTACATGGTGGCCGGCCGCCGCTGCGGGGGTTCTTCGTTGGCTTCGCGCGCGGCTCGGTCGGTGACAGTGGGGACGTGGCACTCTTCCTGGCGTTGGTCTGTTTGCAGAAACCCGGCGGCAGGGTGCGGGGGCGGTGGCCGGTGTGGGGAGTTTTGAAGAGGACTAGGTGATTGACTTCAGGTGATGTGGACTGTGGGTGGTGCGAGACCGTGTGGGGACTGAGGACTGGGGAGGGGAAGGGAAGGGGACGGAGGGAAACACCAAGATGGCTTGGATTTTTCTACACTGATTATTCTCGAGCAAATTTTATAAATTATAGGTTTTTTTTACAAACTACATATTTTATAACAACTTATGTCACAAAATTATAACTTTAAAAAGGAATTACACAAAAAAATAAGTTTGTTTTTTTCTAAAATAAAAAACACAGATTCACCGACGGTTTATAGCATGTCACACATTCGCCGACGGATCCTAGCGCCCTATTTTTTTAAAAAAAACAAGAAAACTGGAATTACACAAAAAAAAATGTATAGGTCCCTCTGCGTTTTTCTCTAAAAAAAATAAAA
This sequence comes from Otatea glauca, assembly GCA_036346275.1. Classification (NCBI taxonomy): domain Eukaryota; kingdom Viridiplantae; phylum Streptophyta; class Magnoliopsida; order Poales; family Poaceae; genus Otatea; species Otatea glauca. Next base: position 37,260,999 of record CM070717.1, read on the forward strand.
AACACAGATTCGCCAACGGTTTATAGCAGTCCACAGATTCGCCGATAGGTCCTAGCGACCAATTTTTTTTGTTGAAAAAAATAAGAAAACTGGAATTACGCAAGAAACGAAAATGCATTTAGGTCCCTCCGTGTTTTTCTAAAAAAAAATAGATTCGCTAACGGTTTATAGCAGTCCACAGATTCGCCGATGGGTTCTAGCGACCGTTTTTTTAAAAAAAACAAGAAAACTGGAATTACGCAAGAAACGAAAATACGTTTAGGTCCCTCAGCGTTTTTCTCAAAAAAATATATATAGATTCGGCAATGGCTCCTAGCAATCCGCAGATTCGCTGACGGCTTCCAGCAGCCCATTTTTTTAATAAAAAATCAAGAAAACCGAAATTACGTAATTTTTTTAAAAATATCTGTCGGACCAAATTTCGCACGGCACAACGTAGTACGTGATTCTGACTAATAGGGCTAATAGATACATGTTTTACGCTATATTAGGTGTAGGGCTAATTCTGCTTGCCCAATTTTCGTATTTAACGCTCAATGGTCGGATGTGCATATTCGCCGTAGCTCGAGCCAATTCTTGTTTGATTTCAGTATGGCTTGTTGATTTTTGTAATTAGAACCTTATACTGATTTTATTAGATCAAGTCATATCTTTGTCAGTTATAAAAATCACCTAGTGCCTAGAATAGATATATTGAAATATGTGGCAAGTTACGGAGTAGTTTTTGTTTTTTTAAAGAAAATACTTACGCTTTCTTGATTATCTCTACTACTTCTAACTAGTATAGTGCCCGTGCTAACGCTACGACGGCAGTACACCCGCTTATCAATTAAATGAGAAGATAAGTATGTATATAACACTTAATAATAAAAGAGAAATTTAGAATTTTAAATGAATTTAAAAAGAAAAACGGAACTAAATGGAGGTCGAAAGGACGAAAACGGGCTCCCAAAAGATTTTAAATCAAGAAAGAGAAAGAGAAAAGAATTTTTTGATTTTGATTTTTTTTTGTTTTGCAGCTTCCACAGAGAGCACAGCATGCTCTCTGGGTTTGGCCAATAAGGGGAGGAAAGACCGGGGTGGTCGGTTTGTCGCAAATGGCCGTCGACCTGAGCAATGAGATCGCCAAGATCGGGCGCCTACGGGGGAGGAGGTATGGTTACGGTGAATTTCGCCGGGAAAGATGACGGTGATGGCTTGGGTTACCTCCAAAATTCGACGATCTTTACAAGGGGAGCACTTGGGGATTTACGCAATGCGATGGGGTGGAGGAGAGCTCGCCGGCTTTTATAGCCCCAAAACAAGCATATACATGAAAACCATAATTTGGGTCAAATCAGATTGGGAGGAAATTTTGGCAATAGAGCATGACATTTTGGGAATTAACACCTTAGATGGAAAGAGGAGATGTGGTGTGGAATTGATAGAGTTTTGGAGTTTCTTTCTTGCTTTAATGGAGGGAGGGAAGAGAAGAAGCTTATCTGGTCTGGGTTGCAGCTAGAAGAAGCTATTTTTTTAAAATATAGAAGGATTTTTTAAAAGATAGCACATTAGGTTAAAAAGTTCTAAAAAAACTTTCGATTATTTTGTACTTAATAAAATTATTTTCAAAAAAATTGAATTATAAATTTTCTGTATTAAATAATTTATTTAAATCTAAAAATAGAAAGAAAAAATCATTTAAATTTTTTTAAAAAAAATGTACAAAGGCAATGAATCTTTGAGAACTGGTCAATAAATCAATACCTCTCGTGCGTCGGCAAAGCCACCGATGACGACCGTGGAGCTGTTGCAGACCTGCGTTCTCCCGGCCGCCGCGTGCAATCTCCCGGCCGCGCTACCTCTTCTCCCGATTTCCTTTTCTCAGCACGTAATGTATGGTCATTTCCTTTTTCAGGACGTTTGTTTCATTTTCCTTGATTTCAGGACGTTTGTTTCCTTTTCCTTAATGATGCTTGCTAGAGGTGAGGGGAGGTCTGTTGTGGGCCATAAGGATAATTAGACACACTAAATAATAGCCATCGGATGTGGGCGAGTAAAGCTGAGGAAAGATCTGAGAGGTTAATTTTGATGGAGGCAAATTTCTGGGGATGTTCCGCTGAGTGCACGAATATTGGGCCATCTCTAGTAGAATGCACTATTTAGGGTGAACTTAGAAAAGAATATTTACATGCATTATAAAGGGGTATAGATTAGGAGTCGGTGGCAGTGGTCCGTTCTCCTCTAGAGTATCTGATTCATTGGATCTGACATGAACGACTGAGATAGAAGAGTATTTAATCATATCTTAGATGGAAGGATTTTATCATATTTTTTTTAATAGAAATATTATTTTAGCATATCTCTATTCACATATTCTTACTATGGAAAGATGTTATTCATATATCTTATAAATGGAAGGATTTTCTCATCATGTCCTACATGGATAGAAGGATATACTCACCGTATCTCATAATAGGGAATTCTATCTCATCATATCTGGAAATACATAGATTAAAAGAAAAGAATCACGCAACCAGATCACGTGCCAATCACGAAGATGTCGGGGAGACCTGGCTTCCATCCGCTGCGTCGCTTTGCTTATACTTTCATCTACTCCCTATTAGAGGGCACCCACTCTCATCTCCAGGAGGACAGGTCGGTCGGTAATGGAGACACACGCAGGAAGAGAAGAGAAAAGAAAGGCTGCATGCAAGAAGTAAGAAGATTTCCTGCAAGAGGAAAGCAATAACTTTCTCCTCCTTCAATGGTAATGATTGATATCTCTCTACTAATTCTAATTAAGAGTTTGTGATGATCATCCGTTCTCCTTCAGAGTGCTTGATTCGTTGAATCTAACATAAGCGGTTGAAATGGAAGAGGATTTAACTCGATAGTCAAATCTCTTCGGAGAAACAAACTTTTCCTACTATTGAAACATAACTAAAGTTAATGTTCTTTGCAAATAATTTTTTTGTCGCAAATTGAGTTTTCGTTGCAACGCACGGGCACATGACTAGTATTTGTAATAAGAGAGTAGTCTTGTAATTTAGCCGCATGCAGATCAACGTTTTGGCATGTCTGTTCTTTCTGTTCGCACATAGGTGTTATGCGTGAGTTATGTGTGCTGTGTACTCCCTCCGGTTATAAATAGTTGTCAATTTAAACATCGACACAGTCTCTAAAATATAGATTTGACTACTAATTTTTTTATAATATATTTATAAAATCCAATAAAATTATAATATTATGAAAGTATATTTCGAGACAAATATAAATATATAATTTTTATATATCTAATTTAAATATTTAAAAAGATATTAACCTTCAAAGTTTCGATAATTTAGCCGTATGTTTATATAAAAAACTATTTGTGAGTACTTTAGACAGCTCCTCGTTTGAGGTGTCGCTGGATGTCCGGGAGAGACTGGCCGGTTGAAGTGGACCTCGATCGGGTTTCAAAAACTTTTTTAAAAAATTAGTTGAAAATCGGTAAAAAATCAAGTGAAAATTGGCCAAAAATTGGTAAAAAGCTAAGAAGTTTGAATTCAAATTTTTTTGAACTTGGCGGTCAAACAACGACGACCGTATCAAGCGATTTTACCGATTTTCGAGCGGTTTCTTCGGTTTTCACCGATTTTTTATTTTCAGCACACCGAAGGAAAATTGAAAAAAAATCCATTTTTTTAAAAAAAATTACAAAAAAATAACCCAATTAATCTATAAAATATGTCATAGCAATTTAAATCATTTTTTGCTTCTAACAAATCTAAAATAGCCATTAATAAAAAGGAATAAAGACACTGTCAAAATTTTATAAATATTTAAAAATTTATTATATTATGAAATTTTAATGCAACCATAAATAGTGCCAAAGGATCATGTAATAAAAAATTCAAAAATATTAGACTTCATTTATTGCCCATATAAAATCAAAAACTGAAGAGCATATACAATAATAGTATCACTTTCAGAATTTTAAAAAAAATACATATATCTTCTCATCATCTAAAAAATTTAAAAAATCATTATAATTATGCTAGAACATCACACAAAAATTTTATGAAATATTAGACTTCATTTTGTGCCCCTAGAAAAACAAAAAGTGAAGAGCATATATTTTGACAGTATCACTGTCATAATTTTTTAAAAATACACAAGTCTGATAATCATATGAAAATTTTATAGAATCATTAGAATTGCCTCAGGACCTCACAAAAATTTTCTAAAAATTTTAACACTTTTGTTATATTTTTTTTTTCAAATTTTTTAAATTTGCATTTGAACTCCATAAACCGAGCGGTTTCAAATTGCGAACTGGCTCGATATGATCGGTTTTTGCGAAAGTCAACCGGTTTTCAACGGTTTTGCAAACCCTGATGGCGATGCGAGTTCCGGGGGGATCTTAGCTGATCGCAGGAGTACTTGACTAAGATTCTCAAACCGAGTGAAGATCAGAAGGAAAAAAACCATTGCTTTCCATGTGTGCGTTCGAGGAAGGCATATTCTGCTCCCATGCAGCAGAGAGAGGGCGGCCAGTGGTGGCCTCACCTGGTGGGGCATGCATATGCTACTTGCCTGCTAGGCTTTATCGCTTGTGATTCATGGTGCATGGGAACAAAAAAACAAATCCTTTTCGCTGTTGTGAGCACGCACCGGCGATCGATCGGGGAAGCTCCCATCTCTGCTTGCTTCCCAATGGTGATTTGGCACCTGTCGGAATTTTGAGATGGTGTGTTCGTCATGCATGCAGCTGCAGGTGTGCAGCATGCAAAACAATCTGTCTGCATCGGCATCCGTTTGTTTGATTTGTCTGCCGGTTAACCTCTGCGTATCTCTCTCCACAGCTGGTGAAACAATGTTTGTGCCACTAGTCGGCTTATGTTGGTAATTCTTTGAGTATGTCTGTGATAGGATGCCGTCAAGACTTGGTTAGTTGGTTTGTTCAGTAAGCAACCAAAGGGCTCTCCCACTCAGCCTGCAGGATCACTAACAGGCATCACTAATTATAACCCATAGAACTATATGCTGGCAGTTTATCTGCGTCAGTCCTGCATAAACTAGTATTGCCATCTTCACCAGCATGGTCGCTGCAATTTCAATCTGAACAAGAATTGCAAATGGAGAGTGGAAAGGTAAACACAAGTCTAATGAAAAGAGTTTCCTTTGACATAATGAGGATTTAGGGGAGCCTCTCATGGCCGGGTTAGCAAAAACTGCTAGCCCAACAATCATGTGTGATCTGTGTCGGTCGCTCTCTCCAGTCAAGGATGGAGGCGCACATGGAATGCAACAAGCTTCCTTGGTTTCTTTTGATTTGAAGTTTACTTGTTTTTCTTTGAAGGAAAAATAATAAGTTCGAACAGCTCTGCAAATGAGCACACGATGCTGACAGCCTGACACTAAGTTGTACTTGTACAGCTACAAGATAGTACACAGACAAAAAAAGACAAGAAAAGGAAATGGCTTGATTGTCATTTTATTCTCCTGGCTCCAAAAGCTAAAGGAGCATACACAAAGGCCCTGTTTGATGAAGGGCTTAAAGTTAGCTTCTACTTACGAAAAGTCAGTAAGCCTCTAAAACGGGTTAGCTTTTAAACGGTTTATAGTATAAACTAGAAGTTATATATAACTAGCAAAAGTTAAAAGCCAAAAAGAAAGATATGATGTACTTTTGTAGCTTATTATGGAGAAAAATTAGTTGTTTATCAAACGACCTCTCGTAAAAAGATACACGTGCTTTTCAATCAAGAAAACAAAAAAAAACAACTTTCCAAAAAAGCTATGGCTCCCCAAATAGACCCAAAAGTTACTTTTACAAGATCCACATCGCATCCTCCACCTTTATCAGCGGTAAAACCACCGTTTCAAGTTTTCTCCTGGTTCCCATATATGGCCATATGAAAAGCAAAGAAGATATGCGTGCTTCACGTTCCTCTCTTCGTCCCCAATGCTGTATGTACATTTGAGCAAGACAAATTGGGCTAAGCAAGTTCTAGTAAATATTTGAACAAAACCTCAACAGAAGTGATAAACAAATGCACAAAATCTTACGATGGATCAGATATAAATAACAAGATGCAATCTTAGGTTATTAGCTTTTGTTGTTTGTAGTCACGAAGGTGTAGAAACCACGGATATCCATTCCATGCGTATCGCTGAAGTTCTCTTAGGCCAACATTTCGTAACAAATCGAAATAATCAATGAGGTAAGAGCATAGCCATGGCAGGAGAACCACGAAGTTTACCTTCAATCCGAGTAGTAGGAGAAGGAAAAAAAACTATTATTATCCTCTTTTGCGAAGCTGAGGCTGAAGAAAAGGGCAGGAAGCTAGGAAGGAAGCATGGCCTGCATTTGCAGCCTGTCATCTTACCTCTGGGGTCAATCCAGAACAACAATTAATCAGAGAACAAACTCACAACATATGCCAACAGAAAGCAACAAAACGGGATCAAACACGGAAAACCTCATGATGCCATGCCTCAAGAACATGTTTGCTGATGGTCATCTAACCACCATCATCGCACAAGCACCAACAAATCATCAGTTCGTCCACCCAAAGCTTGGATCGATGGTTAGATGACAACCAACAAAACAAGTTCAGAGCTGCATTAATCAACACATCTCACCAGAGCGAGAAAGATTCATGGGAGAGGAGCTAGAGAGATGAGAAGGCGAGAAACCCTGAACCTAGCCAGAGCTGGAAAACGACCGAAGTGAAGACTGACGCAGACTACATACTCGGAATGATGCCAGGAAAAAAAAAGTAGGGGCATATTCGGGAGAATAAACCATCGGAATGGTACAAGGAGTCAAGGACCAAACAGAAATTGTAGTTCGGATTCCAGAGCCTGTTCCGACTTCTGACATATTATGCATGTACTACTTACTACATGGAGTCTTGGAGATGGCTCACGACAAGAGTAAGAATGACAACAGTGGCAGACGTTGATGATGAGCTTACTAATACTACCACTGTACCACGACGAATGGATGATAACAAACAGTTTGCATCTGATGACGGGGCACCAAGTGAAAAATTAGAGTGGACTGGCACTTTCTAGGTGCCAAAATAGGAGATGTTTATCCATGGCACCGCTAACTACTTAGGTTATGGTGTATATTATGGTCTCGTTTGAAACGAGAGAATTTTTTTCTAATTCCTGAGGAATTAAACTGTTTCTGTGAAGTTTTCGTGAAATTCCTGTACTCCAAAACGGAGTATAATCTTCTCTTATGTTAGTTATTCCAATATACGGCTTTTTTGGTCATGATTTCCTATTGATATAAAAGAGAAATATGTAATGTTGTATTTACCTGCAACCCAATGATATGTTCTTTTCCAAATTTTGCCCATGTGTTTTAGGAAAGGGGTTAATAAAGTTGTTGTAGCTACAGGTCAAACAGTAGAAAATGATGCCCCTCCGATACCACCCCTTAGACTATGTCCAGCGATTTCCCTTTATTTTCTTCTCTTCTCTCATTCCCTTCCCTATATTTATTCCCTTTATTCCTATCATCTCCAGCAGCATCCCTTCGAAGGGATTTATATAGAGATTGGAGAGAGAATCTCTTATTGAAAAGATCCTCTCTCCAAATCCCTTCCAAAGAGAACCGCGAAGGGAATTCGTTGGAGCGCTTGGGATCTGTCTGCGAAGAGATTTGGAGGCTGAAGGGAACTCGCTGGAGATAGTCTTAGATGGAGGGGAGGGGATGTTCGGAGGCCTGAAGTATGTGAGGGATGACAATATATGATAGTGAGTGTTTATATTTTTTTATCAAAAAAGAGTCCTTACAAAGGTTGGGACCCATAGCTTATTTATAGAGGTCCCTGGGAGATGGGATTTTACTAATATGCTCCTATAGGGCTAAGCTAAGGGGCCTATAGGACATGTGGTATTTTTCTCTTTTGGTAACTAAGCCTTAGGGGCTATGATGGTTACTTGAGTAGGTTCTCCTTGGGAATGCATGCCTCTTAGCTTAGCCTCCTCCCCCCTATGTGAGTTTGATCGAAGGGGGTATTTGCCCCTTTGGCATCTTGCCCTGTCCTTTACCTTTCTCCTGAAGTCTCTGTATTCGCAGCACCCCCTTTGGCTTCGTTACGAGGGGGATCTCATTGGCAGGTCTTCGGCGGGATGAGGGGGATGGTGGCCGCCCCTACGACAAAAGTACAGTGGGATTAATATTGTCATTATTTGTATATTCTTAGTGCGGGCACATCCTCAACAAAATCATCTCTTTCCAATAACCCCTTCAAAAATCTATAGGCATCATTTAGTAGGCGCCCCTAGTTTTCTCATGCCCCAACCTCACTGCTGCGCCTCAAGTTTTGTTGTCACACATGTAACGCTTATATTAGGCTCCTTGCATGAGGTGAGTTGTTGCAAGCGTGCCTCATGGAAAGCATTCAAATCAGGTACCTCACGTGAGGCGAACTTGTTCCCTTGACATATATATATATATATCTAGTTCTCAATCCTCTCCTCTCCCTTCCTAGGGCATATTCCATTGCCACAGATCTATCCCACTTCATCACTTCAGATCACTACCGCCACGACTCCTAACATAGATTTTGTGAGTTCCTCTCCTATTGCCTTATTATTTGCACGCTTCATGGTAGAGGTGTTATTGATTCTGACTTGTTATATGCCCTTCACAATTAGTTTTTTTAAGGTTGAGTGGGGTGATGGAAATTGCATAGAAAGCTTATACGTGATTTATTTATGAATCTCTTAAGATTTTTAGGTTGGAGCGATAAGTTCTTCAAATGCACTAAACCCTACTGCCTGGTTTTTAGGTTCGGTAGAGCGGTAGAAATTGCTCAAATTGCTGTATGAATCTCTTATGATTTATCTTATTGGTGCGATAAATTGCTCAAAATCATCAAATCCACCGAGGGAAAAACCTACCTGATTTGACCCCTTTATCCAAGCCACCCATGTCAAATTGGAAGGTTCATATATTGTTTCTTATGTGGTGAGTTTCTTTTAGCTTCGGGTCTTGAGGTTTAAGTACTTTTTACTCCTTTGTTTTCTGTTGTTAGTTTTTTTTTCATTTTAAAGATGATTTGTTGAGCTAGTGGCGGAACTAGAAAACTTTTAACAGAAGTGCACACTTCACACGCACAAAATCTATAGTCTTGTACGATAGTTTCGTAACATCATAAATCCAACACATATATTCAAAAATTGCTAAAAGTACAATACAAATAGTTCTAAGGTCTTACAAATTCCAAACCACTAAAACCGAAATCAATTCAATCAAAAAATTAGTCTATTGAAGAGGTGATCTCCTCACACTTTTCAATTTTTTGGAGGCACCTGTGCATACTCGGCACCCCTCCTAGATCCGCCCGTGGCGGAGCATATAATGTTTTGGAAGACGGTCACAGTTCACAAATAGGAAGCCATGGGTTGGTGATGGTTGCCAATTGGATGGTTCAATATGCCACCCTTTTGCCAAAATCATTGCTTATCGAGCCCTCTGTACCTCATGCCCCCCCCCGCGTATGCACTTGCGAATTTGGCCCCCTCCCCCATTGTGGAAGGCGCGGCAGGTGAACACCTGTCCCATACTGCGCTCAGGGAGCGTGGTAGGGTGATGGACCGCGGGAGGAGCTACGGCGTGCATGTGGCACTACGCAGGAGAAGGCGCTACCGCACCTGGGTAGCTTGAAAAAAACCCTGCCACAATGGGCCATGTGCTGCTTGTGTGGTCGGTCGAGCTTTAGGGTGTCGGTGACTTTTCGCGCTCCTCAAGCATGGTAGGGGACAGATGAGGCCAAATTTGTAAATGTGTGCGAGGGAGGAAGCTAGATTTGAAAAAAAATTGAGGTACAATGGGCTAGATAAGCAAAGATTTCCCGTTTGCTAGGTCATACGAGATTAATATAGGGATGCATTATAAAACTGACAGAATGGGGCATCAAATATATTGTAACATGCTTAATATTGTTGTATCCATATGGGTCTATGTTTTCATATTTGTAGATTACATTGGTGCATCACGTATTTGAGTGTTGGGCATGCCACGTGCCATATTTTCTCACTGCTTTCTACTAACATATCTTGCATCGCATGGACTTGTCTCTTTTTGTGCTTGTTTTTCTTTAGAAGAAATCCATTTTATCCCTCCCCAACCCACCCACTTTTACTCTCTAGCCACTCAGCCCCCTAAACTACAAAACCGGTTATCCTTACCCATGATCTTTTAAAATTGGGGAATACAGCCCGTGAGGTGGTTTTGTTAGCGGTTTCACTACTATGGACAATGACATGGTGATGATATGGTTGTTGCTCAACAAATTTTAATATATCAATATTACTAACACATTAGGGCCCACGTACCTACCCTTTCTTCTTCCTTATCTCTTCCCATCCTCTTCACACCCAAACAAAGACAGCAACAAGAAGAACGTTGGCGGCTGCCTCCGGCCACGGTTGCAGCAAGCCGCCCTCCCTAGTACACATGCTCTACATTATCCCCTCCTTCACAGTGCCACCATCTTCTTCCTCCCCAATCCAAGGTCACCGACGGCGCCAATAACAAGAGCTCACTGCCATGTAGCCATAGGCGGATCTAAGGCGGGGTTGCCCCAGGCACCCCAAAAAATTGAGAAACACAACAAATTCACCTCTTTGATAGGCCAAATTTGTTGATTGAATTTGTTCCGATTTTGATGGTTTATAATTTTTAAGACCTTAGAACTATTTGTTTGGTACTTTTAGCAAATTTCAAATATATATGCTGTATTTATAACGTTATAAAATCATTGTACAACACTACAAAATTATAGTTTTATATGTGAACTGTATACTCTATAGAAAATTTTCTACTTCACAGCCCTTGCCTACCACTGATTTGGGTCGCCACCATGCCCGACGGCGCCTCCTCCAAATTGCGAGCCTGTTTCTATTAATGTTGCTTCTTCATTTGCTTTTAAACCAATTTGGCCAGAACAAGTTCTGCAGCTTCAATCGACTTGCATATTTCATCTAATTCCCTTCCCTTATCTCTCTCTTTGGACCCAACTTGATTGGTTCTTCTCTGAAGACGAAGCTATGCATCAGCTAGTTACTTATCTGATTTCCGTTTGGATTCTTTGATTTCCTTCCGAGTTTAGCCCACTTTCCTTTTGGATTTTTATTCAGTCCAGCTCCTTATCTCGAATTATTCTATTTTTGTGTCCATCTTGCTGTTTGCAATCTGGATCCCATCTCTGCTGTCGCAGCCAACCTCGCAGCCATTTGATATGGTGAGCAGCGGTTATGGGGGACGACTTGCCGGTGTACAAGACGACTAGAACTAGGCTCCATCATGGCATCATCGCCCGCAGGTATGGTCTGTTGGTCGGAGTTGAAGTGGCCGGCGGTGACCTCCGCGTGGGTGTTGAAGGATGGAGAGAGCGGGGATGAAGAGAGGAGGAAGAATGTTTTACTCACTTACGCGTGGGCCCTTGCGTGTAAGATTTTTTATATATTCGGTTTGCTGAGTAATCGCTGTGTCATCGGCACGTCATCGTCCCGCATGGCAAAACAACTTTTCTTTTAAGAAAAGACAGGAGTTCTGCCAATACATTAAAGAGAGGAGAACAGATACAAACCCAGCTGAAGCTGAGAGGGACTGGAAAAGGTCTACGACACTATATAACAGGTAGGCCTGATCTGTAGAAATGACTATGTTTTACACTTTTACACCAAGAAAAAGAAGGATAAATAGGTTCTTGAAATCGAGCACTAACGATACGTCATGCATTCCGGAAAACGCGCTTTCGATTCTGGACATCCTGAAGGATGGTGTTAACCACCCAATGCACCGAATGATATGCGCTCGTGAAGACCCTGCCATTTCTTTCTTTTCAAATGTTCCACATGGTGGCCTGAATGATGCCATCCACCTTCTTCGTACGCTCTCTTGGCACTGAGGAGCAGACCGTTGTCCACCAAGCAGTTAGGCCTTGCTGCTCGGAGGGCGTGGTTTCAAGGGACTATTTGATCTGGTTTCAGAAGTTTAGGTGACAAGATATTCGGTTTTGTCATTCAGTGGATTAAGCGGCTACAACACCCAAGTTCAGTTTTAAGTGGCTATAATACTAATGTTCAATGTAAAATAGACTTTTTCCTTTTCTTTCTCGCGGTAAAAACATTCGATGATCCATCGAACCACAGACCCATCTTATTTGCTGTGTACTAGTTCAGACTTGTGGCCGAGCTGGTATAACGTGCGTTCTTCATACTTGATGCCACTGTCTTCTATCTGTTAGAATTGCACTGATGCAAGAGCATGAGAAAGATTATCTTCAATTAATCAATTTTCCAGGGTCATTCCAGTTCCAGGCATGGCAACCAAGTACATCGTCGGATCAGTGACTGCATCCTTTGCGTTTGCCTATGTTTGTGGCGTTTACTTCGCCGATAAAAAGGTTTTAGGAGGTCAAATTTTATCTCACCTTTTGACATTTCCTGTCAGTTTTACAGCAGAAGATATCTTACTTGTTGCATCACCTGAAACCAGGGACAACTCCTCGCACAGTGGCGAACAAGGATTGGTGGAAGGCAACTGACGACAAGTTCAATGCATGGCCTTGCACAGCCGGGAAGCCAGTCGCCATGAACCCAATCACCCGCCAGAACTACATTGTGAAGAAGAAATTAAGGAAGCCTAAAGCTCCTGGTTCAAAGAAGGCGTCTGATAAGCCTTGAGATCTCCAAAGAAGAGTTTTGTATGAGCTGCTAAACCATTATGCAGCAGCTATTCCAAAATAAATAGATAACATCTATTGGATATTTGGATGTTATAATGGGGAATTGTTGTTTCAAGTATGTTCCTGTTCGAGTTTTGATTTTCATACCTGAGCTGTTGGTGTCATGGTAGCTTCCAATAATAGCATCGCCTGAAACCTGAGGGGTCACTTCCAGCAGTAGCCCATCATACCATCATTTTCACTAAATTCTGAGAATACTCAGTTTGCATGATTCTTCCAAGCAAGTAGTTCTCGAACGAACTTGACAAATACAAGGATGTTTCGGTTGCAGGGGTAATTTCCAGCAGTAGCCCATCATACCATCATTTTTACTAAATTCTGAGAATACTCAGTTTGCATGATTCTTCCAAGCAGGTAGTTCTCGAACGAAATTGACAAATACAAGAACTTGACAAATACAAGGATGTTTCAGTTGCACGTTCAAAACAAAAATTAAATAAATCATGTTAAGACTGCAAGTAAGCAGCTGTGTGTGCAATTGTGATATTCTTGTGGATGCAATGAAAGTAGATATTTACAACATTATAAAGTGGTGAAATTATCCAATACAACCAATTCAGAATCATTCGTGAACCTATACATGGCCAAACAAGAGGCGAGCACTTCCCCATTGGCATTCAGTCACCACTATAATATTACATACGGAAAAAGAGTGAACCTATGGATTGCAATAAAGCTCAAGCGGGATTTTCAATCCTACTGCCTGGGCAACCACAGATAACCATGCCGGTAAGTATCTCAGCAATTGATCCCTATGTACCAATTTAGTTTTTTTAAGAAGTAACTTCATCCAGTCACTGGTTCCACAGGGGTGCAAGGTGAACCATGGCCTACTTAACTGGGGGTGCTCCTGCAAGAGCGCAAGGACAGTTCAATCATCCAGTGTAAAGTATAAACCTTTTCCGACTAATAGTGAATCAGAGACCAAAGATACGTTTTATATATCATTTCTAAAATCATATATTAACCCTTCATACCTCTCGAGTAATAAACGCCCACTTTGGTTCACTTAATACTTTATGTGAGAAGGAACGTCCTCTTTTGTCTCATCTAGAGCTAGCAGCTGCCCACCTAAGGACAAGTTACAGGTGTTGGCTGTCAAACAGGACAATAAAGGAAGTAAATATTGACTTATGTTGTGATACATGCATATCAGCCTGATGACCCTGAAAGTATAGCACTGGAACCTTGTAAGAAAAGCTGTAGACAACATGGAAATCATAAACATGAGCATTATAACTAGAGCTCTGGACCTGCAAAGAGAAGGAAATCATGAATGGAGTATATATGAATTAAGAACTGAAAGTTTAAGTGCTCAATAACAGCTGCATTTACAAAATTTCTCAAAACTTTATGGCAAAACAAGCAGTCATGTCAGTTTTTTGTTATGAATGTTGTGAGCTAGTAGTAATATATACACTTTATTAGCTAGTGTATGATGTGAGATCAAAGTGATCCTTTTCAGTTTTCTAGTTCACGCTTTAAACCCCACAACCATTCGGGCACACACGAAAGAACAAAAACTGGAACTCTATGATGTCCATAACCATGAGTTGCTACTAGTTCTTCAGTTTTTTAACATATGCTCGTAATAGATTTGGGATGGTCGATCTTGTCTACAAAATAGCCTTAAGTACAAGACCCTGAGTCCCTGAGCATTTAAATTGCTGCCTTACACGAGCTATTTGGCAAAACTGTTGATTTGTTTATGGAAAAAGATTCTGAAGATATGACAACGGCAGAGGTTCAGAGCAAGTTAATGTACCAAAAAGCAGCTAACAGAAACATAAATTGAAAAATGCATACTGAAAATTTACCCAAGTATCATCACCAACAATGTCCGCATCATTGAAGTTGTTGCTCTCCTCAATCTGCTCCTGGAGGAAAATTCACATTAAACGCTATTTTGCGGGATCATATTCCTCATTATACAGGCAAAGAAACTACCCACCTGGCTTCCTGCACCAATGTGGTACACTCGTTCAAGTGCTATATACCCTTCTTCCTGCAAAAACAAGCAAAAGAATCAGTTATCGCAATCTTTTATTTGAAACGGCGGCAAACGATTTGCCTTTAATTAATAGAGCAGAGCGAGAGAAACAAAGTTTAGGGCCAAGAAGGTGGCTGAAAGACCATGTGAAGGTCTATCATTGATGATGATGAGTTATTGACTGTGTTTAAGCATGAGATGCTTAAGTTTGAGTTTGAATTTGAAGTAATTTGAGTTCTGTCTGGAATTTGCGGTAATACCGGCCATGTGGGAGCGGTAGCACCGGGGTGTCGGTACTACCGGCCCTAGGGACGGTGTGAATTTTTCAGAGAGTGCATTCGCTGAGGTTTTTAGGGCGTGTGGTACTACTGGCCATGTGGGAGCGGTAGCACCGGAGTGTCGGTAGCACTGCTTCACGCCGGTGTGATTTTTCCAGAGAGGAGGTTTTGAAATTTGGATGAAAGGCGGTGCTACCGGCCTCAGGCTGGTGTGGAAATTCCAGAGAGTGATGTTTTGCTGTTTTGGATAAACGGCGGTGCTACCGGCCAAGGGGCGGTAGCACCGGCCCTTAAGAGCGTGAATGATCCAAAAATTGTGATTTTAGAAGTTTAATTATTGTATATCATTTTAGATATTGCTATGTGATGAGTTTCCTTATTTTTGATGATTGCAGGACGACAGTGCTAGATCATGGTGAGGTGGAGGATGACCGGGACTAGGCAAGGTGCGCCAGAGGATCAGACGGTCGGGAATCGCCGGAAGATGACCGAAGACAGAGTCGCTGCGAGCTTAGAAGACAAGTAAACGGCTGAGATGCTAACTTGAAGCTGCTTGGATCAAGAAGAGCCGTTGATTGCGGTTTAGAGAATAGAGTAGTGGTCAAGTTAGTTTGAGTGAATCTCAACCCTTGATGAGGTTACTTGAGGGCCAAGTAGAACTCATCCAAGGGTGAAAAATGACTCAAGAGTAGTATAAATAGAGGGGGAGGGGTAGCTCTCCCCTCTTAAAGGTTTTAGAGGTTTTGTGTGCTCCTTTGAGCTTTGACCACTTTGTTGTGAGGCTTTGTAAACCTCTCTTCCAAAAATGCAAATATTTTTCTCCTATGCTTAAATTTACTTTACGCATTTGCTTTGTCTTAAATTCAGCACTTAAATTTCGCAATTTACATTCTTGCAATTTACTTTTCGCACATTTGGATTTGCCTCCCCTCCTTCTAAATGCTTGTGGATTTTGTACCGAGGATATATGATTGATGGATGAGTCTTCTTCAAACCATATCCTAATCATCTAGACAAGTCTTGTGTTCTTTCTTGTAAGAAACCGATTTTTTTGCTTCTTTAAGGATCATTCTTGATAGATTGGGTTTTTGTAGTTCTTAACTTGAGCTCTTGCTTGACTTGACATGTGGGATGTCATCCAAGATCATCTTAATCATTAAAACCCCACGACCTAGTCCAAGATCAAGTTTTTGTTCAAACTTGGTGCATTTTTCCTTCGATTTGAAAAAGGTCTGAACTTTGACATCAATCCCTTGGATTGAAGGTTGGAATAAGTTCTTGACCTCCATATGAACGTGTATACCAAGTTTCATGAGTTTTGGACCAACCAATCAAAAGTTGCATCATTTTTATTTTTAGAATTGGGTTGTGTTCTGTACTGATTCTTGAGGCCCGGTGCTACTGCCCCTGGTGTGGTACTACCGGCCTCCCAGCGGTAGCACCGGTCATCCAGAGCAATTTGCTCCTTCTCATTTGCTCGGTTTTATTGTTTCGCCTTAGGGCTTAGTTGGGTCATTTTGAGTAGAGAAAAAAAATATTCGGATCATTCACCCCCCTCGTATCGCCATCTCGATCTTCAGTGGCCTGGCCAAAAGACTACAGCTAGCTAATCACTCGCTAAGGACTAATTGCGCTAGCCATTTGGCTCCTGCTAGGCACCAAGTCCTGCCTTCCTATTCGATTTTAGCGAGAAGGGTATCTACATGGGGCATCTTATGTTTGAAAACTCTCATATTGAGTCTTTTCCAGATTTCCCACGTAACTAAGATGATGACAATTCGCAGCGCTAGGTATCTCTTCAGTCGCAGCCAGGTCCAGCCACCATTGCCCCAAGCTGTGGTATCCATCCCAAGTGTTCGGTTGCAGACCATCACATCCTATCCAACAGTGAATCGCCCACCACACTTCTAGTGAATCTGCATTGGGAGAGCAAATGCACTGCTTTTTCTGGGGCGGCGCGGCACAAACGACAAAGACTTTGGCTCGGCCAGCCTCTTGTAGCCAACCTGTTGGAGGTCCAGAGCCTATTCTGGATCACACAAAGAATTTGCATTTGGGGATGCCCATGGTTTCCAAATGAAGGAGGGGGTGGTCAAAAACTGTGTGCTAGGATCCCATGAATCGCGCCTTATATGCCGAGCTTGAAGCGTATTCGTCGTGCCGAGGCAAATTCCACGTTATGTCATCCGACGTGTTGGGGTCTAGCTGAATTGCTTGTAGCTGCTCCCAGTCCCAGAGGCTGACGAATTCCTCAGTGTGGTGGCCCGATGTTGCCTGGTTGATACACAAGTCCTGGATCCAATTCGCATTGTGTAGTGAGTTGCTGACGGTTCTATTCTTCCTTTTCGATATGGCGAAGAGGTGTGGGGAGTTATCCCTACCTAAGATTTGTGATCTGATTTCCATTCATGCCATAGCCAGTGGAGTCGAAGTGATCGCAATCTTTAAACTACTCTGAAAAGGAAAAACACATCCAGGATAGGATAATACAGAGCAAAATGTTAGATTATTATGGGGATGGCCCATAATTAATTTAATAGAAATTCCAAAAGGCCCATTAAAATACTAGGAGTCATGAAATTGGTTTAGTACCATATGGGTAATTGAGAGAAGGTTTGACCAACTTAAATAGTTGAGTTGTGTGTCTCTCAATTAGCAAGGTGGAAAAGGGTAAAGGCTGTGCCACGCGCGCGCGCGCGTCGAGCCGAGCCGAGCCGTGACGTGTGCGAGTCGAGACGAGACGTGCGCGACGCAGGTCAGTCCGGACGTGCTGGGCGGGAGCGGTTTGTTTGTGCCGTTTCAGTGATCGATGTGACCGATGTATGACCAGTAACCGTTCGTCGGTTACTGGAAACGGTTTCAGGAGTTGATGGCTGGTAATGGCTGGTAACTCCTGCTCCTGCCCGTTGCATATCGCGAGGCTATATAAGGAGGGCAACGACTGTGCCTTTCTCAACCTGCTGAGCTCTCCCACAATACTCCATTGTTCCACTAGCTGCTGTTGTCTTTGCATTTTCGCCTCTGTTTTCTTGCGTGCACAAGTAGCGGAGGGAGCAGGCCTCCAGAACCTCGCCCTTCTTGAAATCTTGCTCGAGATAGAAGGCCGATAAGGTTTTTGGGGAGCGTACCACGCGACTGCTCGAGTGTGTCGGTGTTTCTGGAAGTGCATCTGCACTGCTCCAACGTTCGACCGCATCGACCTCTCCACTGCACCAAGGCTTCTCTGCGACAACTTGTGATCCTCTACTCCGACCGTCATGGCGAACGAAATAGTTCCGCCTGCGCCTGTGCCTATGGTGGCACCGGCTCAAGGGTATATTTTCTTATACCGTGTTTTTATCTTGTTAATTTCTTGTTCATTAGCCTTTGCGTTTGAGATAAATAGTTTATTATCTAGAACCTTTGGCTTTGAATTACAATTGTGCAATTGTTTAATCATGATTTACATAATTGTGTGGATTAAAATATTGAGAAAATTCCTAATATTTCCAACAATCCAAAAACCTTATTCTAGGAATTTTACAACTACTAGTTTCGCTGCCGCACTTAAGCCAACTGTATTTGACAGCGCAAATTACAAGCGTTGGCGCACCAAGATGATTTTGTGGTTGACTGCAATGAACGTGTATCACGTTGCGCAAGGCAAGCCACAGCCTGAGGGTGGGCTCTCTCCTGAACAGGAGAGTGCCTTCGCGGCTGCGGATAACTTGTTTAGAGGCGTCGTGATTAGCGTTTTGGGAGAAAACCTTGTTGATGTGTATATGATTTTGCCAAGTGGTAAAGAAATTTGGGATGCACTTGAGGCAAAATTCAGAGTCTCTGACGCGAGTAGTGAACTCTATATCATGGAGCAGTTTCATGACTACAAGATGGTTGATGACCACTCTGTAGTAGAACAGGCTCATGAGGTTCAAGCCTTTGCAAAAGAACTTGAGAATTTTACATGTGCATTACCCGACAAGTTTGTGTCGGGATGCATCATTGCGAAGCTGCCACCTTCTTGGAGGGATTTTGCCACTACTCTAAAACACAAGAGACAAGAGTTCGCGTTCTTTGGTCTCATTGGGTCTCTAAATGTTGAGGAGAAAGCGAGGGCAAAAGATATACGTGGGAAAGAAAGTTCTAGTGCCAATGTGGTACAAAAGAAAACCTTTCAATTCAACAAGAAAAATAAAAATAAGTTTGAAAAGCCTGAGAACAAGAACAAGGCCGCTCAAACTACTAGCTTCAAGAAGAAGAAGAATAAAGGAAAGGGAAACTGCTTTGTCTGTAATGGTGCTGATCATTGGGCAAAGGATTGCCCTGATCGTAAAGACAATAAGCAGAAAAAATCCGCCAACATTGTTATTGGCAATACTGAGGAGAGAACATCCGGGTATGTTTCAATACCTACCGTTCTATCAGTATGTCATTCACCTGATTGGTGGATTGACACGGGGGCCAATATACATGTTTGTGCTAACAGATCCTTATTCTCTTCTTACCAGGTCACAGGGGCTACCTCCGTGTTGATGGGGAATGGGTCGCAGGCACTTGTACGTGGAGTCGGCACAGTTGACTTGAAGTTTACTTCAGGAAAAGTCGTGCGACTAAGGAACGTGCATCATGTGCCCGTGATAAATAAAAACCTTGTCAGCGGGTCTCTATTGTGTAGAGATGGTTTTAAGTTAGTTTTTGAATCCAATAAATGTGTTGTTTCTAAAATTGGAACTTTTATTGGAAAAGGCTATGAGAGCGGAGGCTTGTTCCGCTTGTCTTTGATGGACATGAATAAAATTGTGAATCATGTTTGTAATCATGAGACTGATGTTTGGCATTCACGACTTTGTCATATTAATCTTGGTTGCATGATGCGTTTAGCCAGTATGAATTTAATCCCAAAATTTACCCAAGTCAAAGGTTCTAAGTATCAAGTGTGTGTGCAATCTAAGCAACCTCGCAAGCCTCACAAGAAAAAGCTGAGGCGAGAAACTTGGCACCGTTAGAACTAGTTCATACCGATTTATGCGAGATGAACGGGGAGTTGACAAAGGGTGGTAAGAGGTATTTCATGACTTTGATTGATGATTCTACTATATATTGCTATGTGTATTTATTAAAGTCAAAAGATGAGGCTTTTCACTATTTTAAGATCTATAAAGCTGAAGCTGAGAACCAAAAAATCAAACGGCTTAGTTCAGATCGTGGTGAAGAATATTTTTCTAGTGAGTTTAATTTATTCTGCGAGGAACATGGAATAATCCATGAGAGGACGCCTCCCTATTCGCCCCAATCAAACGGGGTTGCCGAAAGAAAGAACCGTACTCTAACTGAGATGGTTAACGCCATGTTAGAAACAGCGGGACTTTCCAAGAAATGGTGGGGTGAGGCTATATTGACTGCTTGTCATGTCCTAAACAGGGTTCCCACAAAGAATAAAGAAATCACACCATTCGAGGAATGGGAGAGGAAAAGATTAAATTTCTCTTATTTATGTACTTGGGGCTGTTTGGCTAAAGTGAATGTGCCTATCCCAAAGAAGCGTAAACTTGGACCAAAAACCGTTGATTGTGTCTTTATTGGTTATGCTTTTCACAGCGTTGGATATAGATTCTTAATAGTGAAATCTGGAGTATCTGATATGAGTGAAGGTACAATTTTAGAGTCCAATAATACCACATTCTTTGAGGATTTATTTCCTATGAAAGAGACACTTAGCTCATCTGGCCAAGAATCTATCTTCTCTCCTAAACCTTCCACTCCTATACAAATTGAGCCAATTTTTGAGGAAAATCCAATAGATGAGGACAATGAAGTAACTCGTAAGAGTAAGAGACTAAGGACTACAAAGTCTTTTGGTGATGACTTCATTGTATATCTAGTGGATGATACTCCAAGAACCATTGAGGAGGCTTATTCATCTCAGGACGCTGACTATTGGAAGGAAGCGGTCTAGAGTGAGATGAATTCCATCTTGAGCAATGGAACTTGGGAAGTAGTTGATCATCCATATGGGTGTAAACCTGTAGGATGTAAGTGGGTGTTCAAGAAAAAGCTGAGGCTTGATGGTACGATTGAAAAGTACAAGGCAAGGCTTGTGGCTAATGGTTATACCCAGAAAGAAGGGGAGGACTTCTTTGATACTTACTCACCTGTTGCCAGATTGACCACTATTAGAGTACTACTATCTTTGGCTGCCTCCTACGGTCTGATCATTCATCAGATGGATGTAAAGACGGCTTTCCTTAATGGAGATTTGGAAGAGGAAATCTATATGAATCAGCCTGATGGATTTGTAGTAAAGGGTCATGAAGAAAAAGTGTGTAGGTTGTTGAAGTCTTTGTATGGTCTTAAGCAAGCACCTAGCGATGTACGAGAAGTTCGATGAACTTTAACAACTGTCGACTTTGTTGTGAATGAAGCTGACAAATGTGTGTATTACCGCTATGGTGGGAGTGAAGGAGTGATTATGTGTCTGTATGTTGATGACATACTGATCTTTGGGATGAACCTTAATGTGATTAAGGAAGTCAAGGACTTCTTGTCCGAAAAATTTGAAATGAAAGATTTGGGAGTAGCGGATGTGAGAGCATCTAGGCTCCCTTCATGTAATTTGTGTTTAGTTTATTGGTTTTAGTGTTGATGACTTAAAAAAAGGCTACTCAGTGAAATTCAAAAGAAGATAGATCTAATAGTCAAGGCTAAGGTGTTTGTCTTAGTTTTTGGCTTGAGAGTAAATCTAAGCCACTTAGTTTAATCGCCGTTCTATTAAGAGGGACTATCCATAAGAAATTGTCTTGGATCATATGCAAAGTCGCTAGAAGATTTCTTGGAGCATAGAACTCTCTTAAAACATAATTCTATCTTAGACAAAACTTCTCTCAGGCTCAGGCGCTTAAAAGATCCGTGCTTTAAACATCAACCGAGAGTACATCATGTACACCGGACCAACATTTTCGGTCCGGCGCTGAAGAAATTTTCCTTCTGAGCGCACATCATGTACGCCGGACCAACCTGTTGGGTCCTGCGTTAAGAATCCTCTTCTTTACTTATATCAAATATTCATCGGACAAAACTAATTTCTCTCATTTGTGTTAGTCCAACATAAAATTATTTCGCCTCAATTATCTTTCTGGTCCATACTAAAGTATAAGAGCATTAGAGCATGATAATGATCTCAATTCTATGTGTACGTCGGACCATCTTTTCCAGTCCGGCGCAAACAAGCTTTCTACTGATAAAACCAGTCTTTTTCTTTGTACGCCGGACCATCTTTTTGGGTCTTGCGTAAACTCTGTCCTTTGGTACTAAGGTAGATCAAATCATGTGTTCGGTGAACCTGTTTTTCTGGTCCTGCGCTATCATGGCTTGGCTGGCTAAATGAAATCCTGTTCGACGGACTAAGTTTATCTGTCCGACGAAAATCCTTTGTATATGCCAGTAAAAATCATCTGATCTTTTACTCTTTCGACGGACCGTTTTTCTTGGTCCGGCGCAACTAGGTCTGTTAAAGCTCAACTATGCCTCTCAGAACCATGTACCCCGGACCAAAATTTTCGGTCCGGCGTGTGTGTTGATTTGACTCTCGATAGCTCATTAGAAAATCTTTTTCAAAAGTTAGCTGTTGACCTACCCCATCTACCCTACCAACTCCCAACGGGCAAAAGACAGGTGTAACGGTTATCTCTGTTCAGGAGCTATATTAGATGGCATGTGCTCAAGAAAAGCAGTGCAATTACCTTTTCACATTCTGAACATCTTTTCATTCACATACAACTCTTTGATCCTTGAGATTTCCAAGCTTCATTCCATCAAAGAGTTTTTGAGCTTCAACTCAGAAAATTACAAACCATCTTTCTGATTTGCTAAGAGTACTTGCTCCAAGATAAATCTAGTTGAGTCTAGCTACTGAACCAAGAGACAGGGCTTGTGGATAGTCTATTACTCTTGGAACTAGCTGTTTCTAGACGATTGGAGAAGTTGTTGGTGCGACCTATCCAATAGTGTTTGTGGAAGGCCACCATTGTTTGTGAAGGGTTGAGACTCACCTCACTGGAGTAGTGAAAGAGTCAAGATAGTGGATAACCAAAAGCTATTTGAAAATAGCTGTTTGGTGGAGCAATACTTCCAAAGAAGTGCTCTAACGGGGACGTAGGAGTGATCTCTGAACCTCGGTGAAAAATTCTTGTGTTCCCCTGTTTCTGAGTTACTTTTCTACTCGTGTTGTTTCTTCTACTTCTATTTCGAACTCTTTTCTCTTGAACCAGTATTGTGCCTGATATTTATGCAATTGCTTCTGCTCCAATTTTTTTATTGAGAAAAGTTTTTCCAAACTTTTAGATATTTTTAAAAAGTTGCCTATTCACCCCCCCTCTAGGCCAACTTGATCCTTTCAGGATGTCATCTTAAACATTAAATTGTTAAGAGAAGGTGACGGTGGGATTACTCTTGAGCAGTCCCATTATGTGAAAAAGGTGTTGAGTCGCTTTGGCTATAGCGATTGCAAACCTGCTCCAACGCCGTATGATCCAAGTGTGCTATTACGAAAGAACCAACGTATAGCAAAGGATCAATTGAGATATTCCCAAATCATTGGTTCACTGATGTATTTATCTAGTGCAACGAGGCCTGATATCTCGTTTGCTGTGAGCAAACTAAGCCGGTTTGTTTCAAACCCGGGGGATGATCATTGGCATGCTCTTGAGAGAGTAATACGCTATCTAAAAGGGACATCAAGTTATGGAATTCACTACACCGGGTACCCTAGGGTACTTGAGGGTTATAGTGATTCAAACCGGATATCGATCTTGATGAAATAAAAGCCACAAGTGGATATGTGTTCATATTGGGTGGTGGAGCTGTTTCTGAAGTCTTGCAAGCGCACCATCTTAACGAGGTCTACAATGGAAGCGAACTCACGGCATTAGATACCGCCATCGTGGAAGTCGATCGTCATGCGTGAACTTGTGATGGACTTACGGTGGTTGAGAAACCGTGCTGCTATTCTTTTGAACTATGACAATCGACGGTGATTGTCAAGGTGAATGATTCTAAGGATAACATGAAGTCATCAAGGCACGTTAAGAGGCGGTTGAAGTCATCGGAAAATGAGAAACTCGGAGTTATAGCGTTGGACTATGTCCGACGGCTAAAAACTTAGCGATCCTTTTACAAAGGGACTATCACGGAATGTGATAGATGAAGCATCGAGGGAGATGGGCTTGAGACCCACATAAAGTTATGTCTTAGTGGTAACTCATCCTATTTGATCGGAGATCCCGTGAATTAGGATGTTGAGACAAGCTAGTGACTGGCTGAGAGGAGAGTACTTCTGTAGTTAGCCCACTCCGTTTGAGATGCAATAACTCTCCTATTCTGTATGGCAGGTTGGTTATACCTTAATATATTCCGAGTGACTTTGATAAGCAGAGATGTTGTCCTACAGAACATCTTATGAGGAATACACCTATATGAGTTCGACTGCTAGTCATAGTCTATGAGATTGGGTGATCTCTAGAGGTTCATGAAAGGCCAAGGAGTATGACTTATAAGCTCCAAACCGAGGGGATGCATTTAGCAGCCTAGTATTAGTAAAGGACTTTGGTGAAACTTGTTCGCACAAAACTGTCAATTCAAGGCATAGTCCATTGTTCAGTTGTGGATGAGTGTAACCTTTGTTCTAGGTGGAAGTTCAACTTAACAGTCTCCATCGAAACACTGGTATATCAAACTAGATTGGAACTGAGAGTATTTCAAATGTGCCTTTGAAATTTGGTGGGGATTGTTAGATTATTATGGGGATGACCCATAATTAATTTAATAGAAATTCCAAAAGGCCCATTAAAATACTAGGAGTCATGAAATTGGTTTAGTACCATATGGGTAATTGAGAGAAGGTTTGACCAACTTAAATAGTTGAGTTGTGTGTCTCACAATTAGCAAGGTGGAAAAGAGTAAAGGCTGTGCCACACGCGCACGCGCGTCGAGCCGAGCCGAGCCGTGGTGTGGCGTGGCGTGGCGTGTGCGAGACGAGACGAGACATGCACGTGCACGGCGCAGACCAGTCCGGACGTGATGTGCTGGGCGGGAGCGGTTTGTTTTTGCCGTTTCAGTGATCAATGTGACCGATTTATGACCAGATGCGCCGTCGATTACGATGCGGACGTGGTTGATGGCTGGCTCATAATGATCGTCGATTACTGGTAACGGTTTCAGGAGTTGATGGCTTGTAACTCCTGCTCCTGCCCGTTGCATGTCGCGAGGCTATATAAGGAGGGCAACGGCTGTGCCTTTCTCAACCTGCTGAGCTCTCCCACAATACTCCATTGTTCCACTAGTTGCTGCTGTCTTTGCATTTCCGCCTCCGTTTTCTTGCGCGCACAAGTAGCGGAGGGAGCAGGCCTCCGGAACCTCGCCCTTCTTGAGATCTTGCTCGAGATAGAAGGCCGATAAGGTTTTTGGGGAGCGTACCACGCGACTGCTCGAGTGTGTCGGTGTTTTTGGAAGCGCATCTGCACTGCTCCAACGTTCGACTGCATCGACCTCTCCACTGCACCAAGGCTTCTCTGCGACAACTTGTGATCCTCTACTCCGACCGTCATGGCGAACGAAACAGTTCCGCCTGCGCCTATGCCTATGGTGGCACCGGCTCAAGGGTATATTTTCTTATACCGTTTTTTATCGTGTTAATTTCTTGTTCATTAGCCTTTGCGTTTGAGATAGATAGTTTATTATCTAAAACCTTTCGCTTTGAACTACAATTGTGCAATTGTTTAATCATGATTTACATAATTGTGTGGATTAAAATATTGAGAAAATTCCTAATATTTCCAACACAAAACACGTTCATTGAGCACAACCACAGATGGCGGCACCCCAATTTTGCAGCAAGGTTTCCATGTTCAGTCAGGAAGAGAATCATCGACGTCAATCTCCCTCCACCTCTCAATCAGAGGCTTTGCTGAGGCATTGAAGTCGTCAAGAGACAGACAGAGTCCCGTCCCAAACGGAGGAGCCTCCCATTGCAAAACTGCAAAGACAACCTCTCTTCGATCGGAGGGTTTAGGGTTTAGGCTCAACTAGGATGTTGGAGGGTGGAGTGCCTCATGAGCTCTCGATAGAATCAATCAAGGTCTCTCTTTTCGAAGACGTCAACGCCAATTCGGAGTCGCACGCACGCGCAGGCACCCTGGGGTTGTGGCGTTGTGCACGGAAACAATAACCTTTTGGAATTAGACAGGAGGTGGTGCACTGCGCGGCGGCCGGAGGGAGTGCGACAGGATGAGGGCGCGGATGGTGCGGCGGGCGGCGGCGCTCCCAAGGCGAGGCAGGAGGCGTTGGCTCGGCGGCGGCGTGGCTCCGACGGAAGGGTAGAGAGGGAGATGTGAATCAACGATATCTTGCGACCGTCCAATCCGATTGAACGGCTCAGATTGAGGCAGAAGAAAGGGCAAACGAGAAACTTTTGCGAGTGAAACCCTCTTCTGTTAAATACTTCTAATATAGCTCCTAAAATTGGATAGCGCTGGAATTTTTTGACCCTATATTGATCTCGATGGAAGTTCGCGGTCCGAAATGGATCTACTTTACACCGTTAGATCATCCATAAACTGTCCAGATCGACATCAGCGGCAGTGGAGGTTTACGAAAGGATTCTTCAATTACCCAGTACTAGTATAGTGCCTGTGCTAACACTACGACGGCAGTACACCCGCTTATCAATTAAATGAGAAGATAAGTATGAATACAACACTTAATAATAAAAGAGAAATTTAGAATTTTAAATAAATTTAGAAAGAAAAACGGAACTAAATGGAGGTCGAACGGGCGAAAACGGGCTCCCAAAAGATTTTAAATCAAGAAAGAGAAAGAAAAAAGAAATTTCTGATTTTAGATTTTTTTTAGCTTCCACAGAGAGCACAACGTGCTCTCTGGATTGGCCACATAAGGGAGGAAGGCGAGTGGCCGGCGGCCGCATGATGGTCAAGATCAGTGCGGCGAGATCGCCGACACCGGCGCTGCGGGAGGAGTCACGGTTGCGGTGAATTTCACGAAAAGATGACGGTGATGGCTTGGTTACCTCAAAATCCGGCGATCTTTACAAGAGGGAGCACTTGGGGATTTACGCAATGCGATGGGGTGGAGGAGGGCTCGCCACTTTTATAGCCCAAACAAGCATATTTATGGAAACCATAATTTGGGATCAAATCAGATTGGGAGGAAATTTTGGCAATAGAGCACGAAATTTGGGGAATTAACACCATAGATGGAATGAGAAGATTTAGTGCGGGATTGATGGAGCTTTGGAGCTTCTTTCTTGCTTTAATGGAGGGAGGAAGAGAAGAAGCTTCTGCAGTGCAATTGCAGACTAGAAGAAGCTACAGGTGAGTTGCCTTCATTTTTAAATATAGAAGGATTTTTGAAAAGATAGCACATTAGGTTAAAAATTCTAGAAAAATCTCAAAAAACTTTCGATTATTTTGTACTTAATAAAATTATTTTTAAAAAATTAAATTATAAATTTGTTGAGGCAAGGCAGCCATGAGGTCGTGACCAAGAACCTCGCTTGCGTCAAAAAGCCACCGATGGCGGCATCAGGAGCCATTGCGGACTGCGTTCTCCCGACCATTGCCCCATCTCCGGTTTCCTTTTCCCGAAGATGTAATGTATGGTCATTTCCTTTTCGGGACGTTTGTTTCCTTTTCCTTGATTCCAAGACGTTTGTTTCCTTTTCCTTGTTGATCTTTGGAGGTGAGGAAGGTGCATTGTGGGCCACAAGGATGATTTCGGAAAAATATGAAAAATAAATTGCGCGCCGACATTGGATCCGCAAGGAAAAAAAGATAAAAATTAAACAATGCTCGCCGGCCGCTGGTTCCGCGAGAAAAAATTGAAAAAAATTAAGCAGCACTCACAGACCGTTGGTTCCTTAGATAAAAAATAAAAACAAAAATTTAACGCTCTCCGTGCGCTGAAATTAGGCTCTATGGGGTTAGATCCGTAAAAAAGTCTCGAGAAGGGTCATATTCGGAAAAAAATACGATCACAATGCCAGGACAATAAAAAATTCAAATCTTGTTTCCTTGCATGCGGATCGTCCCTGTTTATTTCCTTGTTTGATTCACCCTCCTTCCAAATACGTAGTACGTACAATTTTGGCTAGTAAAAAATTCAAGTCTGGTTTCTTTGCATGCGGATCCTCCTTATTTATTTTTTTGTTTGATCCGCTCTCCTTCTAAATATGTAGGTGGGGGGGTCTGTTGTGGGCCACAGGGATGATTAGACACTAAATAATGGCTATCGGATGTAGGTGAGTAAAACTGAGGAAAGATCTGAGACGTTCATTTTGATGAATGCAAGTTTCTGGAGACGTTTTGCTGGGTGCACGAATATTAGACCATCTCTAATGAGGTGCATTATTTAGGGTGTACGTAGGAAAAATTGTTTAGGTACATTATAAAGGGGTATAGATTACACTCCTGTGTTATTATTCTACACCGTCCCGTACTGCTCCCACCAAGGCTCACCTGCCCGCCATGCGTTCGAACAAATGCCTCCGCCGCCACACGTCCACCGAGCGCCGCCGCACTGGGCCAAACCGCTCGCATTGTCCCGCTATCGTGCCTCGCCTGACGCCCGGAAACTACTAAGCTACTGTGAAGAGCCTCGCCGCGGCGGTCGACGGGGACCGACAGCATCCAGTACGCGCCGAGGGAGATGCAGCTGCGGCTGCACGGTGTGATGTGCGCGCGCGTTCACCCGCGCCTGCGCCGCAGACAGCTGCTCCGGGGAATGGGGTCGGGCGGTCGGCTTGGCCGTGCCGGTGCACGAAAGCACACGCAAGGACGGTGTTGAGGGCGGTTGAGCCCAGAGCCTTAAACCTACAGCCTGGTGCAGATCAAGGCCCTACGTCCACGACGCGTGGGCACCAGGGTTAACAAAATCATTTTGCGTCGGCTAATCGAGACCCGTCGGTATCAATTTATCGTGAAAATTGAATAAAAATCATCAAAAACCGTAAGGTTTCGAAATCAAACGGTTTGAAAAAAAAATCGATCGGTTTTCTCGAAAATCAATCGGTTATCTTGAAAATCAATCAATTTTTGGTCTTAGACGGCCAATTTTTTTAGCTATTTTCGTCGATTTTCACCGATTTTCGAGCCGTTTACGTGATATAATTTTTTTCCAATTTTTTTGATTTTTTTTAATTTGACCGTTTTACCGATCAGTTTAGTATTTTGAACCGGCTCAATACAGTCGATTTTCGATAGATTTTCATCTATTTTGTTAACCCTGGCACCAGCCACCAAGTTCTCCAGTCTCCACCACGCCTGTGGATGGATTAGTCCGCGCGCAACCATGGCACGGGGAAGGAGGGTGCCTACGTCCCCGGCTGGTTGCAGCACACGCGCCAACCATGCACGCGTGATCCGGGCCTCGTTTCGTCGACTGTGGTCACCAACAAGTAGAAAGTGATGCAAGAGTTCTCATCCAGAAAAACATACGGTAATGCAGCTTTATTCATGACCTTGCACCGTACTTGGTGAAATGTATTCAGGGTCTCCGTTTCTGAGAGATCACAGTTGAACAACGTTGCTGACTAGTGAGACATCTGAGTCTTGCGATCATCAAGAGGATAAGTAAACAAACAATCAGCATCCCGATCAACCAATTTGGAACGATAGCTTAAATGCTAGCCTGCTGGAAAAAGCTCTACTAGTTACTCTGGTAGGCGACATCCAATCCATGGATAGGAGAAAAGATTGCCACGTTAAAGAATCCAATATCCACCGATTGTCAGCCTAAGTGATGCCGAAACAGCGAGGCCATCTCAATCTACAGGAAATGAGAGTTTGTCAGATAAAATAAATCCAGGTCTATTGGGCTTGGCATGAAAAGGTACTTACAGCAGTTAAAGCGGCTTCAGCACCCTTGTTTCCAGCCTTGCCACCAGCGCGGTTTAGCGCCTGCAAAGGTTCAATGTGAAAATTATTTTTACAGTAGGGAAGCTTAGTTTGATTGATAAAGGAGCTCAACATTCTGAATGGACAGATAATTTACAAAGGATTGCATTATCTGCATGACAACTTCATTGGAAAGCATGTATGGAAATTCTGCATCCATAGTCCACGCATGCTAGATTGAAGCTGAGATTACGGAATTCACAAAAGGATTGTTTCACCTATTAACATGCCCAAGTGGTGAGGCATCTTGAATTATAATTAGAATATGGCTTGGAACACAAATAATTGCCTGAAGAAGCTAAAGAAATGGGTGAAAAACGATGACGAAACAGGATCCAGAATTATGGAACGTTTGGTAAGATGTATATGTTATCAAGTCATGAATTACCTGGTCCATGTCATCACAGGTCAGAACACCAAATATGCAAGGGACCCCTGTTGCAACATTAAAGAAAATAATCAATCTACCAGGATATGAATTATAACTAACTATAATCACCAGATCAAACAGCAAGATGAGCATGTCACAAGGCACTTTGAGAGCACCAAATTTACAGCTATAACAATTTCAAATCCAATATTCATTGATTTCATTAGTCATTATAAATATAATTCTGAAAGCTATATGAGACATGTATAGCTGTCTGTAATTACTTATATGGGAAATTTGTATGTTCGTTGCACATCAATGATACCAAAAAGTTTCTCCTCTTGTTATGCCTAGGAACAGTGCAATACTTCTAGGCCTCAGTTGACATTGTTAACAACAAGAAGACATCAAAGGTCTCTACTGGCATGATACAAGGAGGCTAAGAGATGAAAGCAACATACCAGCAGACAATCCCGCATTGAGTACACCTGAAGCAGCAGAGTTTGCAACAGCATCATAGTGGGTCGTGTCACCTCTAATCTGCAAATCAGTTTAAAAGAAGACCTTCAAACCAAATAGCATCAGCTACTGCTAATTATGCGTTTACAAAGCATGGTCCAAGTAGGTATTACTATGACAGCAGCATCACAATTAACATGATTGAAAAGGGGAAATACGTAGCAAACTCGGTATTAACTAGCCTTAGGATATTTGATAGATGTCTTCCCACAGGTTATAGACTTCACACGGTTAAGATATGTTAAAACCAAGAAGATATTAATAGAAGATTCCATTCTTAACAACAGTTATACAAATAAAAAACAGGTTTTCAGCAGCATATGGCTTATACAGCTAATATTGGAGCTTTCTCCGTTCAAAATTACAGATAGATGTGATATTTTGTACCTCAATCAAAAATGGAAAAAAAGGCTTAGGCCTAAAAAATTATTGTTTCAAGAGCAGTGTACAAAAATATATAGGTTTCTTAAACATTTCAGAATTAATCATTCGGCAAAGGTCACCAGGTTGCATAGCATCGAATTGTATCGTTCTATATATAATATACCTGGAAAAGAACCTTAGAGGGTCAACAATACCTTGGGGATATGCTACATGACCATTAAAAGCAAAATGAATGTAGACAAGGATAAAAATTCAAGTATTTAATATGGAGGTGATACCCAGAAAAACAATCAGCTTACCACACCACCAATGCAAATAATTGCATCAAACTTTCCAGACTTCCCAAGCTTCTGCGCGGCAACAGGAATTTCAAAGCTGCCAGGAACACTAACAACCTAAACAATAATTTTAATTAGAGTGAAAGTGTGTGTACCACAGTTTGTGAAACTTTTTGAGAAACATACACCAACTATGCAGATCCCGAGTAAAGTTGTTTCTTATCACTGTGCATATGACGTCTGAATGTACCAAAGGTTAATTTAATATGGTGCAGTTTAATTTATATGTGAGTTTGTAACAGAGGTTTTACACAGGAAGCATTCCTGTTAAAATGCATATCACGCTACACATTCTTGTAGGTGGTAGTTAATTAGTAATTATTAGACTATTAGCATCCCTCTACCATTATACATGCTACATGTCAAAGGTTCATCTTTATCAAAAGTGAAAACGTTGATAAAAATAACTCATAAACAGAAAACCATGGAACAAGCTAGCTATCTATAAGTTAATATATAACTTACACACGTTGTGAAGCAAAGAACAAGAAGAAAACAATTAACTGGTATATAGAACATATTAACACAATAAAGTAGATAAGTCATCCAACAAGAGTGGTTTGCATGGTCAATTGCTCATGGGTTGTACTTCATGAAAAAAGCATTTTTATTCCCAACATTAGGAAGGAAGGCAGCGAAGTTCCTTCGCAGTCAATAGACATATGAGTTATCATAGTGGTGATAACCAATGAGGTTCAAGATTACTTGTCACAAATATCTGCATTTCAAATATGACATTCTCATGGCACAAAATAACTTCAGTTTAGCTAGATGAATAAAGATGCATACTGTTATATTTTCTTCTTTTATGGAAAATCGCTCGAATGTCTCTAGAGCACCCTGCAGTAGCAAGTTTGTCACTATCTCATTGAACCGTGCCACAACCTGCATGTAATAAGGTACCATAATGTTTAGACAATTGAAAGGTAAATGGGTGTTGACTAACAGGAATGCAACGGCTTTCCAGTAAAACAGCATCTCATTTAGTAGCAATTAGCCGTAGCACAGGAAATCAATGGTTTTGTTCAGGAAAAATATCATCAATCATCCATGATTCTCGGTAATCATTAATCACTATTTCAGTATTTCTTGATTCCGTGCAACCGCACAGAAGCCGACAAGGGGCGAGGAAAGGAGTACTCACCACACCAAACCTGAGCCCCTCGGTGTTGGTTAGCGACCCAATCAGCCGCTGGTGCCCCGCAGCGGCGGCGGCCACGACGGGGCGTCGAACACCTCCGACCAGCGCGACCGGACGAGCTGCACGAATCAAACGATAAGAGAATCAGAAGACGGATGGCGCTAAGAGGTGCGGCAGTCGAGACGGTAACGAGCGCGCGCGTACGGGAGGGGGACGGAGGGAAGGAGACGGCGGCGGGTCTCGGCGCACGCAGAGGCGCGTCGGGTAGCCGTGGGCAGGAGGGGGGCCTCGCAGCCGCGGATGATGTCGCTGGTGAAGTCGCCATCGCCGTCGGTGGGTGCAGGGGAAGATCTGGGCTGAAAAGCTGATGTAGCTTACGTTGTAGCTTTTCTGGAGAAGCCGTTTGACAACCTTTTTGGCTGCTGCAGCTGTAGATGTGCAAAGGGGACCGGTTAGGGAGGAGGAGGCGACCGGGCAGCGGGGCTCGGCGGCGACCGGGCCGAGGGGCTGGGTCGGCAGGAGGCGATCAGGCGGAGGCGAGACTGGGCGGCGGGGCTCGGTGGGGCGAAGATCGGGCGGAAGGGGGCGAGATCAGGCGGCGCCGGGGCGAGACCGGGAGTAGGCGAGACCGGGCGGGAAGCGACGGCGGGCCAGCGACGGGGCTCGGTGGGGCAAGACCGGGCGGAGACGAAGCGGGGCGAAGCACAGCCGAGGCGGGCGAAGCACCGGGCGAGGAGCTGCGGCTTTGAGGGCGCTTCCTGGCTTTGAACCAAAGCGGGTCTGTTTGGGGGCTCAGTGGTATTTTAGTCAAAACGCTGCATTTTTTTTTGTTGTAGTTGTACACGACTTGCCGCCAGCTTCAGATCAATCATCATGTGTGAAAATTAAAAATGTTTAGCCCAGTTTGGAGGTGAGAATTTCATAAGTTTGTACATGTTTTACCTTGTTTCCTACAAAAATTCGTGTGTTATAACCAGACCCTATACACAGGCATACCTTCAAATCCAGAATTGATGGTTCATCAATGGCCTTTCTCATCACTTGTCTATAATCGAAAGAATGATATGGGTTATCGGCCGATGCAATGCGGTTTGGAACACGGAAGATTTGCAGGAAGCAGTGCAACTCACGAACTGTCAGGTCCATGACAAATCCCAAGCTATACCTATACTAGCAGGATGTGGCTGGTTCATAGCCCGAGAGCTTTTAGCCGCACAAAGGTGAATTACTTATTTTCCTCTCATTGTCAACATGGCTCATAATTCATACTTTAAAGAGCACAACAGCCCACAAAAACAAATAATCATAAAACAACACCAAAAGGCCGCCTCCAAAGCTGTGGAAAAAAGCAAGCAGCAGAGCATACATTTCGTTCTTCAGTCACTGGAGCTAACGCTAGTAATCAGCCTATCCGGCCTCTAAGCAGAAGCATCGACTTTCCGAGCTTTATTAGAAGCCCTATCATGGGAGTCGAAGTGGCGACCCCGCTTCCCACCGAAGTGCTTTCCACCTCTGTTGTTCTTCCAGTCCCTGGAAAGTTTACACAAAGCAACCAAAACCGCATCATTATCTTCTGCCAACAGTTTAGCAATGCTAAGATGCCATGAGATAATAAACCTAAAACCAAAATGCAGGAATCATGTGTATCCTAAACTCCTAGCATCTTGTATTGCATCACAAGCATGTAACGTTTTCAGTAGAGTTCAAACGAAGCAGGAGTGCAAGACTGCACTGAACCAAAGAATTTTGTATAACGATACGACTTTCTTCTAATACTCATGGTGGATAACAATATTATCATCAGTTTCATGACAACATCGTCCCAGACATAATGTATAATTACTGTTTTGTAAAGCATGAAGCTTTTCTAATCTTTCAAATTTCAATGCCTAGGATTCAATTTAGAAATAATATCTTCCTCGAATACCTAACAGAACTAAAACAGGGAGAACAAATATGAAAACAACATCAACAGGCAAATGTGTAAATAAATAGTACCTTCCTCTGTTACTTCTACTGTCTTTATACTTCTCTTGACCACCCTTTATTGCACTCCAATAATCCTTCTCAGCTTGACCTACATGATTGAAACAGTAGGTACATCAAACTAGTGATTAATCAATGTATTCGAATCTGCTGAATTCATACTCCATTAGTCCATTTTAATACCCAATTTGATGAATCATTAATGCTATCATAAGAAAGATTATCAATGAAAATCATTTCTGGCATAATTTAAACATGATTCTGCCTTAAGCTAATATTTGGATGAAAATAAAATACTTCTAACAGGAAAGCTATTCATATTATATTATTATCACACATAAACTACAAGACCAACAAGACCTGATGATACAAGCGTCTATTTGCATGGTTGAATTAGTTAGCCAGTTAAATATCAGCTAACAGAAATTTTAACTGAGAGAAGCTGTAGTTTTACCAGTCACAGGTTCCAAAGTAACAGTGTGGCCCTTCATAATCAAACTGCCTTCATCTGCAAGAGCAGCAAATGCACGGGCCTTTTCAGCTGCCTTAGATTCCTCAAATCGAATGTACCCTGAATCATCCCCTTTACTGAAGTCCACATACTTCAAGGAGGGGGGAAATACAATTTGGTATCAACAAATGCTATGTGTGAAAGAAATTCTGTTTGAAGACCTTATAGAAACTGCAAAGCAAAGAAATGGAAATGCAGAATGCATGCACAATGTCCTTAGTACATGCAGCATTCTGCCAAGACAAATATGTTCTTACAAAATCCAGAAAGAGTAAGAATTAAAAATAGTTAATGAATAGTATCTGTATACTAAAATATGTTTAACTATGTTCTTGGTATTGTCCAATTAGCCACACAGGTTATGTGCTTCATCTAGCTTAAATGAATTGAATATTCAAATAACATTTGCAAAATTCTACAACAATAACCTGAATAGAAACAAAACCATAGCAAACTTGGCAGTTGATAGTTAGATGAACCACCTATTTAAAACATATATTGCTATTTATAAACCTACCGTTGAAGCCAATGAATACCTCATAATAAATCAATAAGAAATGCTTCATAATGGTTTCGCAATCTGTAGTAACAGTAGTGGGGAATGCAAATGAAATGTCTGTTCCGGACATGTTATGCATTGCATTCTTGACAACATTTGAACGGTGGATGTAAATGTCAAAAAAAATATTATGATAGCAAAGTTTGAACTTTCTGATTTATTTGCTTATTTATTTAGCAAGCTTGAGTTAAATGTTTCAGAGATGCAGCTATCTCACAGAAAAAAGGGTATCTTGCAGGCTATATACCCACGTAGCATGCGCATGCAAACAAAGGTTGCTAGTGATGACATAAAACCAATGTGAAAAATAAAGCATCATCAAATATCAAATTACCCGCACTGTGCCGAATTTTGTGAAATCTTCTTTTATGTCCTCCCTTGAAATTGGCTCCTCATCCTTGTTAATAGGTTGTGCAGCTACCCCTTTCAATTCATCAACATCATCTGACTTCTCTTCCCTGATATCAGTGTTCTCAGGGATCTTCTCTTCATGACCTATGTCTGATTTCTCTGTGGAATTGGAAGCTCCTTCCTTCTTGGCACTGTCAGTGTCATCCACTTTGTCCCCACCATTTTGTTCCGTGTCACCATCAGCTAGAATTCTCTTCAGTTTGAAGGCCAGGATTAGACCTTTTGGAAAGCTACAGCCAAACATTGATGATTCAAAGAGTTAATTCAAACAAAAGGATATTAAACAAATCACATGTCATACTGGTAGTAAAGAAATTAGAAATATTTACCCTTCATCATGGTCGTTCTTACTAGGGTGTGACTTTTCATAAACTTTTTTCTTAGCCTCTCTTTCAGCATCAAATTCCTTCCTTCATTATTTCAGCATCGGATTACAGGTTATACAACGATATAAAGTTCCAATAAAATCAACAGTATGAAAACTATTAAGTCACTCAACTCCTGATTCTAAAAATACGAGAAAATGAACTGATTAAGGTATCGATCATCATTAACAAACAGCAGAACATCTTTCAGTTAAGCGAACTGCAACCATCAATTCATGATTCCTGTAGAAACTAAACAATAGAACAGCTGGAAAACAGGAAATGAAGAATTTGCCCGAAGAATGGAAACATAAATTTAGATGGTACGCATAACAGCCTGAGGAAAGAAGCTTGAACCGGTAGTTAACTTACTTTGGTTTTATTTCCAGATCTGCCCCTGCAAAAATAAGATTATAGCTCATAACACCTTTTGCTTCCTCTTCTTCTGAAAATTCGACTAAAGCAGTGCCGCAGAAGTGCCTTTTGTCAGAAACATGTCGTGGTAGCCTCACGCTGTTCACCTGTGACGCAAACAGTTCAGATACAACCCCACATCATCAGTATTTATATTGCAAGAATCATGTATTTATAGTTCTATTATAGTAATTTCTGAATTCACCAAGTTATCATATACATTGAATTCACATGTATCACCTCATGGATCTGACAGAACATTTCCAGTTCAAAAGAATTAATCTGTGCATAAGTGAACCTTAAAGGTTTAAAGCAGCAAGCAGTGTAATCTAGCCTACCGTATGCATCAGTTCTGTATTTGCTTAACTCTGTTGACCATGTGTGATGTTTGATTGATTTTTTTGTGTAATATGCTATAGAGATAACATACCTTGCCATATTGAGTGAAGAAAGATCGAACATCTTCCAGCTTTACATTGTAAGGAAGCGGTGATGCAGCAATTGTCCTAGTGTCCACTTGCTCTATAATCTCATCTGGCTTCAACAATTCATTTGCTCTACCAACTTTCGTCCCTGTATAAATCCAAAGTTGAACAACAGTTACATAAGAGAATACCACGTCATTAGCATACTTCTATAGTTCTATAGGTCCAACTAAAGTAGGCCGTATTAATTTTGGCCTATTTTGTTTGTACCATGATAAAAACTTAAGCTTCTTCACCACCAAAACATGAACTTTGACTGGAGACCACTATAGCAGTTCACATACTCCTATCATGTAACAAGATTCATAAGCAACAGGGGAAATAATTTGCTTACCATCCTCAGAGACGCGGAGGGCCGAGGATCGCCGCAGCACCTCGGCGACTGCAAGCACCGCCTCCTCTGGCACGGTCTCCTGCTTCACAGCTGCATCCAGGCCTAGGTACGACCTCATCCGCGAGAAGGAGCAGATGAGAGCCAAGCTCACCACTGCCCAATCCCATCCACCAGAAAAAAAAAAGCACCAAAATCAGCACCAGAACCACACAAAGTGGCATTATCACCAAAACAATCATCAAAGATGACAGGAATTCTTACAGCCATCGTCGCTCTCCTCCACGGTCCTCCGCAGGAACCCGTCGCGGGGGAGGTTGCTGTCGCTGAAGTAGAACTCCACCTGTGGCCGAGAGAGAGAGAGAGAGAGAGAGAGAGAAGAAAATAAGCAATTTCGATCCCAAAAATGCCCCAGATTTGAGGGGGCAAAACGGCCGGGATCGGGCACGGGGCAGGAATTACAAACCTGGCGGAGAACAGTCTTGGCCTTGGCTTCGTCAAGGGAAGAGGCGGCGGCTGGTGCGGTCGCCATGGCTAGCGCGTTGGGCGGCGGAGGTGCTAGGGTTTTAGGAGGCTGGCTGGCGGGTACTGTTCGGGGTTTTTAACTCCGAAAATCCTCCGGAGATGAGGGCAAAAATGCGTACGGCGTATGATAGAAATTTTAGAGAGGTCCAAACGGGCGGCACAACGTGGCATATCTGACCCGTTTAATTGGCATTTGACATGATCCGTTTAGACCCGGCTACTAAACGGGTCGTGCCGTGTCGGTGCAAACATAGCTCGTTGGCCTTTCGGGTCGTGCCATGCCGGTCCAGTCCTTCGCGGGTCTAACGGGTCGGGTCGGTCCGGTAGCCCGTTAGTGCTAAAAAATTCAAAAAAATAGGGAAAAAATAGAAAATAGGAAAAGTATGAAAAAATGCACAAAAATAAAAAAAAACAGAAAAATTTAGAATAATTAGAAAAACTCGAAGTATGTAGAATTTGTTTGGATTTTTTAATTTTTTAATCCTCCAACGACTATAAAACGGATATTTTTCAAACTAAACGGGCCGTGCCTCCCTTAAACGTGCCGAGCCGCTCATGGGTCGTGCCGGAGTGCTAGCCCAAGCACGACACGGGCTCGTGGGCCGTGCCGTGCTCGGGCCGGGCCAACAGTGTCGTGCTTCGGTCCGGCCCATTTGACCATTATGGAATTATATTTCCACTTGCGGAATTGGGCTAAGCATCCACAGTTTTTGGGCTTGCTGAAAAGGTTTGGATTTGAGTTGGATCGGAAACTATACCTGAAATCATCGTTTTTCTAGTATCGCATGTGATACATTTTTTAAAAAAATCTAGCTTTTTTACAAATGCAATCGTAAAAATGATCTTATCCTCAACCGTGGAAGTGTCAGAAGGTGACACGTTATTTTTGTAATTGCGTTCGGGGATGATACTATTTTTGTATTGTATTCCTAAGGAGATCAAATTTGCCAAATATTTGCTGTAGAGCTAGAAAAATGATTATTTCACCGTTGGTTAGTGCAGTACATACATTGGTTGCATGCGCAGGCCGGTTCTCCGTACCGGTACATGATTCACGTGTCAAACAGATTCGATCATATTCGAGAGATCAAAGCCTAAACCTAAACGAGGGCGAACCCAACATACACAACACAACACACTAGCACAGACAGTGACTATTCTACAAGACGTACATCCTCTACCCTTGTTGTTCAACGAAGACAACAAACTGATGGCCCGTGGGCCGTCCGTAACAATCCTTGTTTCCGGTAGAGTATGCCACGATGTCGTTGGGTTAAGTTAAAATCTACACTCGTATTGCTGAGTTGACTGTTTAGCGATGCCACCATGCTGGCTAGGATCTACAAACCTATTCTAATTCATTTGTCATATGCATTTGTTTGCACCAAAATTTGGCAAATTTGGTCAAATCGGGAATAAAGTCAAAAATACGGAATTAACGGATAGGATGGAAAGGTTTGGAGATATTTTGGTAACTGCAAGATTTCAAAACAACCGTCCGAGATAAGGCCGATACGAAACGGACTTGAAGCGTGTTGTAACAGGACACGATCGGTCATGCGGGTATAAAAGAAGGACCAAAGCGAACTGCAAGGACATCATCATCAACACAATACAATCAACCAGCTTTTACTTTCTTCCTGTCGACTAGGAGTAGCTTTTGTAATTTAGTCTCTGTAATCGATTTTGATCAATAAAGTTGCGCATCGCCGATTGTTGATCTTCTTCAATTACACCTCAGGTTCGATTTATTCTGATTTTGTTGCGCATCGCCTTCTTCAGAATCGATCTACCTTTATCCTCTGATTAGCCTTAATCGGCTAATTAGACTTACCTTGTTACTTTGATCTTAATCGGCTTCAAGCTGATTGGGTCTAAGCCGATTGATCGTTACGATCGACTTTTGAGTAAATTTTATATTTTACCTTGTCGGTTATAGGTCAAATCGACTGGCACTCTCTTGAACCAGGTGTTCGTCTGGTGTGCTGCTGTCAGAAACCCTACCTCAAGTTTTTGACACCAACAACATTATGTGGGAGATATGAGTTAGAAAGTAAACACACAGAATAAGCCAAATATTTAATTCCTTTACATGTATCTTCACAATTGTATTCAATAACCCACCAGGTATAATGATTTATTACAATTTTATTCTTCTACTATTATGTTAATCTAAAATATACTAATTTTTCTTCTGCACTTAACAAGAAATTAGATATTCTAATTGAAATATATGTGTGAACCTGAGACCATACGATTTTACTGTAGGAGGCCAGACACACGTTTTGTTTTAGAAAAAACAATAATTACTAGATTAGAAAACCAGCCCTCCTCAGAATTGCCGCAAACCACTGTAAATGTGCCAATAGACTAGGGCGCAATTACAGTAAAGAAAATAATTCAGAGAACAGCCACACTGTTTCCTTAAGAAATAGATATTTAATTTCATCACAATAGTTTTTTAAAAACGATCCAATTTAGGCCACAATTACAAAAAGACTCTTAGATCAACATTTTGCAAAAATACTAAGAACTTCTAAGAAGTTACATAAGGGCTAAAACTAGAGGTGGGTATCGGACCAGGCTTTTTTAGGCTGGCCCGAGGCACGATATGGCCCGGCACAAAGCGGACTGTGCCGAGCCTGAGAACCGGGCAAAGTGGGCGGCCCGGCCCGGCATAGCCATTTAGGCTGGGTTCGTGCCGGCACGGCGGCACGACTTCACGGGAGCATGGTGCACTGCTACGAGCCCGCAGTAGGGCATGTCGGCCACAACAGGGAGGTGGGGGAGAAGAGGCGGGGGTACTTACGGTGTCATCGTCACCGTGCACGCCATGGCCGCGACGAGCCCACGCCGCCTCGACTCCCACCATGGCCACGCCGAGCCTGCACCGCCTCGCCTCCCGTCGCGTCGCCTCACCTCCGTGCGTCGTGGCCACCCTGGCCGGGCGACCAGCGCGTGCTGCTGCCTCGTCATGCTGCCTTGCCACGCCGTGGCCTGCGGTAGCTCGTGGCAGAACAAGGAAAGGGAGGGGGAGGCGCCGCGCTGGAGGGGGGAAGACAAGGAGCCTAAGTACCTGCTGCCGTCTTGGGGCCAGGATGGGCGCCGACCGGAGGGGGAAGGGGAGGGGGCGGCGACGCTCCCTGGATATGCCATCAAGGAGCTAGGATGCGCGCCGGCTAGAAGGGGAAGGGAAGGGGTGGCATCACGCCTGCGCCTACGCCATCAGGGCTGTCGAGGGGTCGAGATGCACACGACTATGGGAGGAAGGGGAGGAAGTGAGGGAAAGGGAGGGGGCTGACGCAGGGGGAGGAGAGGAGGTGTTAGGATTGTAGGATCAAGGATAACTGACTAGAGGGGGGTGAATAGGAGGTTTCTAAATTTTCTCATCTCAATTTAGAAATTACAAACAACACTACAAATATTAGATAAGAATATGAAGAACGCACTAAAGTCTCTAGCAAGGCTCAAAATGCTATGACAATACAAGTGAAGCAAGTATACTTATGAGCACAAAAACTAAGAAGAATATGGTATTGATCAAATGGATTTCCAACAAACAAGAATACCAAGCACAATAAAATAGGAGACAAGGAATTTTAACCCGTGGTCTCGGAGACTTGCCGGTCTCCCCTACTCCACGTTGAGGTGACTTGATCCACGTCAAGCCGGCTCCACTCGCTTGAGCCTTCCTCGATCACTAAGGTAGTTCTTCCCCGATCCGGGTAGGCGAACTCCGGCCTTCACAACTTGCCGGGGCTTCTCACAATCTCCGTTGAGAAGCTCACCGCGCACAATCGCCACCAAGCCGTCTAAGAGGCGGCAACCTCCAAGAGTAATGAACCTTGACGCTAGCTTGAGGTCGAATGTCGGTGTCTAAAGGCTCAAAACACTAAATGCAACACCAAATTTGGTTCTCACACTCACAAATAGAAATTGAATGCACACAGGAGTGGAGAACACTTACTAGAGCTCAAATATCATCAATAAGGACCAAGAGTTGCTCTAGAAGGCAGGTGGGGAGGTATTTATAGCCTCCACCAAACTTTCTAGCCGTTGAGCTCGAAATCTGCAAATTGTTTTTCGGTGCTACCGCCCATGTAGGATCGGTAGCACCGGGCTCCATTTCAACGGCTAGAACAGTGCATTTAATGCACTTGCCAGAGACCGTTACAGGAAGTCCGGTGCTACCACCCAACTAGGGCCGGTAGCACCGGGCTCTATTTATTTTTCTTTCATCAGAAACACACCTCTCTGGAAATATAGCACCGGACTGAGGTCCGGTGCACCGGGCCACTATGTGCGGTAGTACCGGGCACTCAAAAAACTTAAGAAAAGTGCTTCTCTGGAATTTTTACACCGGGCTAAGGTCCGGTGCTACCGAAAGTCCGGTAGCACCGGGATACTATGGGCGGTAGCATCGGGCCACCAAAACACCCAAAAACACACCCTCTGTGATTTTCACACCGGGCTAAGGTCCGGTGCTACCGTGATCCCGGTAGCACCGGGCTGCCATGGGCGGTAGCACCGGGCCATAAAATCGCCCAAAAGCCCTTCTCTGGAATTTTCACACCGGGCTGTTGAGCCGGTGCTACACAAGACCAGTAGCAGCACCGCACTGCCATAGGCGGTAGCACGGGATTTCCAGAGACTTGAAATAATTTAAGGTTTTTCAAAAGATGGAACTTGTCTAGATTTAAGCAACTTAATTGAATATGCATTTGAGCCTTTAAACCCTAATTGACATCAAGATAATCATCAAGATCCCTCTTAATAGTACGGCC
This sequence comes from Otatea glauca, assembly GCA_036346275.1. Taxonomy (NCBI): domain Eukaryota; kingdom Viridiplantae; phylum Streptophyta; class Magnoliopsida; order Poales; family Poaceae; genus Otatea; species Otatea glauca. The sequence goes on from CM070717.1 coordinate 37,304,075, forward strand.
CTAAATCTAGTAAATCGATCTTTCTTCCGAACTCCAAGATCGTTAAAGGACTAAAAGAGAGCCTTATGTATTTACTTACAAATGGTCTTGATATATCTCTTGATTTGCTTGAACCTTCCTTGGTATTCCCATGACCATCAATCTTGGAATTGACCTACTTTCGATATTCTCAACAAAAGCGTTAAATCATACGGCAGAGTTGTCATTAATTATCAAAACCAAAACTGTAATGGGTGCCTAGATGCTTTCAAGGATTGGCGGGGGAGGCAAGGTGGCGGAGGGAGGTAAGGCGGCAGAGGGGCTAGGCAAGGCAGTGGGGCTCGAGGCGACAGGGGGGCGAGGGAAGGGGAGGAGGTCGGGCGAGGGGAAGGGAAGGAGGCGTTGGGGTTGGCGTGGGAGGCGAGGCAAGGCTGTGGGGGGGGCGGGGAAGGGAGGAGGTGTTGGGGTTGGCGTGGGAGGCGAGGCGACGGGGAGACGAAGGAAGGGGAGGGGGCCAGCGCAGGGGGAAAGGGAGGAGGCGTCGGGGTCGGGCGGGGAAAGCGAGGGCGTAGGTTCCAGTGAGAGAGAGGGTGCCGGTGGGGGAATGGGGGAAACAGGGGTAAAGGCGGGGAAATGGGAAATCAGGTGGGAAAAGAGGAAAAGGGGAAAGGAGAAAAGAAAAAATAAAATAAAATTTTGAAATTCAAGCAATTAAGTAAAATTATGAACACTTAAATATTTGGGATGCTTGGGAGAAGAATTAGTAGGGGTGTTTGAGGGTGTGCTTGCTTGTGCCATGGAGGTGCTCGTTTGCATTTAGTCCTTACCTTCCGACTCCTGAAAAAGTTGTCCTGCTCGTATGAAAATCATCCCCGCCCGTTGCTCATCCCCCTTTGATCTCTATGTCACCCTCTCTGACTCACTCTCACTCTCTCAGTCCCTGTCTCTCCCTCTCCTCGGTCGGCACTGCGCCTAGCTTTCTTCGTTCCTCTCGCTACTCATCCCTCTCTCTCTCGTTCTCTCCTCGACTGACGACGCTGATCACTCTCTTCACTCCTCTCATCGTCTCGCTCGTTCATCGCCGAGAGAGATTGAAATAGACGGACGAGAGAGAGAGGGGGCAATGGGTGAGAGGGAGAGAGTGAGAGAGAGATAGGCGAGAGATTGAGAGAGACAAGCGAGAGAGCTGAGAGATAAAGCAACACGTGAGAGAGAGATGGGGGAGAGAGAGAGCTGAGAGAGATGAGCGAGAGAGGGGAGAGAGCTGAGAGACATTGAGAGAGATTATCTTCTTACAATATACAAGTCTTTGTATTAAGGAATATTGTGTACTCACGCAAGCACTGCAATGTGATAGCATTTAGGCTCCCTCAAATTTATTATTGTGTTTTGTTATAATTTTGGTATTGATGACCAAGTTAATAATACTCAAAGCTTTGAAGAACATATGCTGGATTCAAGAATGAAGCAAGTTGGACGAACAAGATTAAGGTGCTTAGTTCTAGTTTATGACTTGGGAGATGATTCAAGTCAAAAGGCTAGGATTGTTTTTCTCTTTTTGTTGTCTAAAGGGGGACTTTGCACAAGCTAGTGAATTGAATCATAAGGCAAAGACAAAACTAGATTTTTCGGAGCAAAAGACACTTAGTCCTTTTTAGGTCATACTTCTTAGTGTACAACGGACCAAATTTCTGATATCCACCTCTTCAGTCCGTTGCACTCTCAGCATATCTTTGGAAGTCAAATAAGATTCTTTGGTCAAACTTTGAAGCTCTCTTACATCTAAACTCCCATCAAATATCTGATTATCGGATCAAATTTATTGTCTTCTTATCATTTCATCCTTGGTAAAAACCTCCTTTAAAATCAACTGATAGCCAAGGGTTTGCCTATGTATGACGGACCAAATTTTTGGTCCGGCATACATATAAAAGTCTCTGCTCTGTGACGGACCAAAATGTTCTCCGTTTCCCATCTACAGCGGACCAAATATTTTGGTCCGGCACTCATTCAGTTTATAAGCTTTTGGCCGGACCAAACTTTGAAGTCTTATTTATTGAAACCTTATATGAATATCCTTTATCTTCAAAAGAATTTTACATAGACAACGGACCAAACATTCGTGCTTATATTTTTCAGTCCGTTGCTAAAGTAAAACGCTTGGATAAAACTTATCTCTGTTGAAAAAGATCTGTGGCACCTAACTCTTGAAAAGTCCATGTATGACGGACCAAAATTTTTGGTCCGACGTACATAGGTCTCTATGCCAGACCTAACTCTTGAGAAGTCCATGTATGACGGACCAAATTTTTGGTCCGACGTACATAGGTCTCTATGTACAGACCAAACTCTTGAAAAGTCTATGTATGGCGGACCAAATATTTGGTTCGACGTACATGTATCTTCTTCAGTTGTGTGGCGGACCAATCTCTATGAAAAACCCATGTACAACGGACCAAATTTTTTGGTCTGTCGTGAATACTCAAATTTGGTCCGTCATACACATGTCCAAGATCGCTAAACATCATTACTTAGTCCGTTGTACGTGTATATTTCTGGTATTTCTGACATCTGACACGTCCAACGGCTACTGTAGCAGGTGTAACGGCTATATTCACTCCAAATGGTTATATAAGCATTTCCTGAGCCATCTACCAAAATAATAGATGAACTCCTAACACTTTGGTATTCATATATAGCTCTCATTCTGAAAAAAGAGTCTGTGCTTCATCTTCACACCAAAATTCTCATACATCTCTAAGTGTGTTAGCTCCAAGCCAGTGTCTAGTTATGTGAATTGCAAAAGTGAACCAAGAGACAGAACTTGTGCAAAGTTTATTACTCTTGGATCTTAGTGATCCTAGACAGCTTGGAGGAAGTGTACAGTGCGACCTGTTCAAAAGTGATTGTGGAAGGCCACTGTGGTTGTGAGAGGTTTGGAACTCACCTCACTGGAGTAGTGAAAGAGTTACCTGAGTGATCACCAGAGCTACTGAGACTAGCTTTGGAGAAGCAGAACTTCGAAAGAAGTGCTTCAACGTGGATTAGGAGTGCGGCTCTGAACCACGGGATAAATCTTTGTCTCTCTTGTGTCATTTCGTTTATTGCTTTCGCTGTTATCATTATTTGCTTTAAATCTATTTTATACTTTGCTGTGAGTTGCTCTCTGTTCAATTTTGTAAGTTGTTTAAAAACTCAGAACTTGTTAAAATTGCCTATTCACCCCCTCTCTAGGCTAACTCGATCCTTCACAATGTTACCTGTACCTGCTCAAGAATGAATAAAATTTGTTTCCTTTTCCCAATATTTGTGTCTACTGCCTCAGCTCCGTATGTCTACAGCTCTTTTTGTCTTGTCGCGATAGTGTAAATGGGCTGGGTCTGGGTCGACACGGCAAGAAGTAGACACGAATCGCAAATGGCCATTCTTGGGCTCACTGAAGGCGAGTCAGGTCGGCAAGGCACGACACGATGGGCACGACGGCCCGTTGCGGCCTGCCCGACATGGTTCAAGCACGAAGCACGATGGACCTATGCCAGTCTGTCGGGCACAACGCCCACCTCTAGCCAAAACTTAGTAACGAAGCATGTCCACAGTAAAAGCAAATTTTTTAATAATGGTAAAATAGTCACCATGAACATTACTTTAAGAATTTATGTATACCTACCAACTTCAACTTAAATTGTATTCCATGTCACATTATGAAAAGACCAAAATGCCCATAATGATAATTCATGCACCTAGGTGGTAAGCCTCTATAATTTCTCAAAATTTACCAATGGATAAGAAAAATATTTTCCTCAATTAGTTTAGAGAAATTACCTACCATGCCATCCATATGGGAAAAGACAACAATGCCTTTTATGCTTAGTCTCCATGCTAGGCGTCATGGTAACAAGTTAAATATGAGTACCAAACTAAGCCAACATAGAAATCATGTGGCACAAGCTTTGGTGAGCTCATACCTCTATATTTCTTCCCTAATCTTTCTCTTGCTAGCTCTAATGTCATGGCCCCAATGTAGGTTCGACCAAGGCAAGGCAAAGGCAAAGGGCAAGGGGAAAAGGAGGATAAGCTCAACCATCAAGACCTTAGGAGACCATCAGCCTTAACAAATCATTCCCAAGCTAGTCCTCAAGGTGGTCATCAAACCCTAGATTGATTTAGTAAGCATATAGTTATCTTTATGTATTGCAATAAATCCGATGATCTATAATTGTGTTCATTGAGATGCTATGTTTTCACATGAGTATATGAGCAAGAACCCAAGTATCTATAATTTGTTTGATGTTTCTTAACAATAATAAGATGGGTAAAAATGAATAGATTGACATGCGAAGCACAATATGATATAGAAAATAGGATATGGCACATGTAGGTGAGAATCATGTTATGGACACTAAAATTATAGGAACGGGCCACTTAATAGTATGAATATGATGTTTTTATATACTTCATCCGTCCAAGTTTATAAGGTGTATATTTTGAATGGTCATGTGCATAAATATAGAGCATATTTCATATTCCAATGTATAATTAGTGTGATGTTCCCTCTATACCCCTAATAAATATTGAACTTTACTTTATATTCTCTACATGCATGCATTGAATATAGTTCTTAGAGATAATAATTAAGGGTGGTATAGTCATTATCAATATCTCCTTGGTCTATGTGCTAAGAGAAAATAGGCCCTATAAACTTGGATGAAGGGAGTACATGTTAATTATTGATTTAGTGACATGATAGGGTTATATTAGACTCATTATCAAATATCCACGTCAAGTCAAAACATGCTATCAAGATTAAAATGAAAAAGGACCAAATTTCATGCTAGTGTGAAGTGAACTACATGGAATAAAGATCAATACATGCTAGTGTGATGATTGATTCTATTGTTCATATTCTTGTTTATGCTAAACCAAGGTGTGCACACATGAAGCATATAGACAACCACCATGGCTAACCTAATTGGTAGGGGTGAAAACGGGTCAGATATGGCTGGATATTACTCTTCCATATCTTAACTCATATTTTTTTCTAGATTCGAAATCGGATACAGGCTAGCCACATACAGATATGAATCCGGGTTATTCGGTATACAGATACGGAACGGATATGTGACGGATTCAAGTCGAAAATAGATAAAGATATACGAATAATATACGCATATATAGAGTAATATATGTTGAATTAAAACCATACGAGTATATGACTATAGTAGCACGTTATATATCAATCAAACCCAATAGAAGTTATAGAAAAATATGCTACTTGAGGATCAATAGAACCAACTAATTGTCAATATAAATGGGTTGCCATGGAAAAATGTGATGAAAATGGGCTGAGCCTTGCTAATATTTGAATATCTGGATCATGTCCCATATTTATCGGATATTGACTGCTCTGAATCAGATCCCAAATCCGGATTCAAGTATCCAGATCCCGTCCTGGATCCGGCTAAATAGTCAAATCCAGTCCCGACTAGGTCTAGTCCCGGATCGGGCGGGAAATAACCAGCCCGTTTTCACCTCAACTAATCGGCATAATAACAAACCCAATCTTATGTCCAACCACCTCATTTCATCATCACCACCATTTCAAATAGCAACATAGAGGTATATTTATAATTTTTAATTTTAGCATATTATTTCTATAATTTTTCTTTTTTCACATATTATTTTAAAAAATAATTCTCCATGCATGAGTCCTTCGATGATAGTTGTCATGTCATCCACTTTTCTATACATGGACTTGTTGAGTATCTTCCGTACTCATACTCTATTCCATATCTCCTTTATTAGAATACGAGCCGTATGATCAAGGAGAAGAATACGAAGCAGCAGATGAAGGGACATTCGTCGGAGAGACTCAGGACAACAACTGAGTGGAGTGGACTACTATGACATCCCATCTTCGATGATATTGGCGACAATTGAAGCTGTAGATAGGATCCTCATAGTTGTCATAAGCACCAGAATAATTCTAAGTCCATCCTGTGTGGTGTGAAATCTTTTTCTATCTCAAAAACTTCCACCATTTTATTTGAAGCTATGCATTCACACTTCATGTATCTCGGTTTGTAATACTTATGTAATCACAATGGACCACTGTGAATGCTTCCGTTATGCTACTATGATGTGTTCATCTTTTGGTGAGATATCTTATTGATTGATGAACTGAAGACAAGACTTGCTACCAAAGGTAGTGGCAAGTGAGGTCGCCACACCGTCTAATCAGGAACTGACAATGTCAAATCAAGAGAAATTAAGGTCTCGCAACTTATTACGAGCCTTAAAAGAACTTATTATGAGAAATTGAAATTAACTCGTTTGCCTCGAACCAAGCCGTCCAGTACTTGATCCATCCACCACAAATTACCAGGGTCAAGGAAAAGGCAGAGGGCCGGTATATATGCATCCCCAACCTACGGACCTGCGCATCATCTGATCTCTAATGCTCTAGCATGAAATGCTATTCCGGAAGTATCTATATTTATCGTGTCTACAACGTGACCTAGCCGAAAAAAGATTTGACGTGTCTAATTAACATGATCCTACCAACCGAACGCTAGCCTAACTTGGTAAAACACACTGGCAATTTTTGGCTTTCAATGCAGCCAAACAGGCCCTTGCAAGATTGTATGATCGTCTAAGCAGTAGCCACTCATATAAAGAAACGCCTGCGTTTAAAGTCTACTCAATAATCATATATATCTATACCCCTTTATAATGCACCTAAGCAATTTTTCCTACATCCACCCTAAATAATGCACCTCATTAGAGATGGCCTAATGTTCGTGCACCCAACAAAACATCCCCAGAAACTTGCATTCATCAAAATGAACGTCTCAGATCTTTCCTCAGTTTTACTCACCCACATCCGATGGCCATTATTTAGTGTGTCTAATCATCTCTGTGACCCACAACAGACCTCCCTCACCTACATATTTGGAAGGAGAGCGAATCAAACAAGGAAATAAATAAGGAGGATCCGCATACAAGGAAACCAGATTTGAATTTTTTTACTGGCCAAAATTGTACGTACTACATATTTGGAAGGAGGGTGAATCAAACAAGGAAATAAACAGGGACGATACGCATGCAAGGAAACAAGACTTGAATTTTTTTATTATCCTGGCATTGTGATCGTATTTTTTTCCGAATATGACCCTTCTCGAGACTTTTTTACGAATCTAGCCCCATAGAGCCTAATTTCAGCGCACGAAGAGCGCTGAATTTTTGTTTTCATTTTTATCTAAGGAACCAACGATGCGTGAGAGTCTTTGCTTAATTTTTTCAATTTTTTCTCGCGAACCAATGTGGCGAGAAAGCTTTATTTAATTTTATCTTTTTTCCTTGCGAATCCAGCGGTCGGCGAGCGCAGTTTATTTTTCTATATTTTTCCGAAATCTTCCCTGTAGCCCACAACAGACCTTCCCTCACCTCCAGCATCAACAAGGAAAAGGAAACAAACGTCCTGGAATCAAGGAAAAGGAAACAAACATCCTGGAAAAGAAAAGGACCATACATTACGTGCTGGGAAAAGGAAACCGGGAGATAGGGCAGTGCCGCCGGGAGAACGCAGGTCTGCAATGGCTCCACGGTCGTCATCGGTGGCTTTGCCGACGCGGCGAGGTTGCTGGTCAGCGACCTCGCGGCCGCCATGCCTCGGCAAATTTATAATTTAAATTTTTTTAAAAATAATTTTATTAAGTACAAAATAATCGAAAGTTTTTTTGAGAATTTTTCTAGAATTTTTTAACCTAATGTGCTATCTTTTTAAAAAATCCTTCTATATTTAAAAAAAATGAAGGCAACTCATCTGTAGCTTCTTCTAGTGCATTGGCCAGCACTGAAGAAGCTTCTTCTCTTCCTCCTCCATTAAAGCAAGAAAGAAGCTCCAAAGCTCCATCAATCCCGCACCAAATCTTCTCTTTCCATCTATGGTGTTAATTCCCCAAATTTCGTGCTCTATTGTCAAAATTTTCTCCCAATCTGATTTAATCCAAAATTATGGTTTCCATAAATATGCTTGTTTCGGGCTATAAAAGCCATGAGCTCTCCTCCACCCATCACATTGTGTAAATCCCAAGTGCTCCTCTTGTAAAGATCGCGGATTTTGGAGGTAACCCAAGCCATCACCGTCATCTTTCCGTGAAATTCACCGCAACCGTGACTCCTCCTGGGCGCCGGTCTGGGCGATCTCGCCGCACTGATCTTACCCATTCTGACCGTGACCCACCCCGTCCTTCCTCCCTTTGCCTGGCCAAGCCAGAGAGCACGCTGTGCTCTCTGGAAGCCGCAAAAAATCAAATCTGAATTTTTTTCTTTCTCTTTCTTGATTTAAAATCTTTTGGGAGCCCGCTTACGCCCATTCGACCTCCATTTAGTTCCGTTTTTATTTCTAAATTCATTTAAAATTCTAAATTTCTCTTTTATTATTAAGTGTTGTATTCGTACTTATCTTCTCATTTAATTAATAAGCGGGTGTACTACCGTCGTAGCGTTAGCACAGGCACTATACTAGTAGATGCTTGGTGTCGTGATGTCGTATGCTTTCTTGTCTTAACACCTCCTTTTGCGTTAGAGATACCATTAGGCTAGGCCTGCATGGGCTTATGTGAATTGATAGTACACGTACACTCGAGCCGAATTAAGGTGTGCTTAGTTATGGTTGACATGCCTATTCTGTTAAACTTCTGAGATGCTATACATGTTATTATGGGGTTTTGTTTATGGGTTTTGATAAACATCATCCGGATGTTTTCTTAACAAAAAAAACATCTAAATTTTGGAGCATTGGATCTATGGTGAGATCATGTGAAGGGAGATGAGATTGTGTTTTGATGAATAGTTTGATACTTTGATCTAAAAATCTAAAATTTAGATGTTTGTAAGAGCAAAACATCGCCGGGACAAGACGAAGCCTGACTTTATTGGTACCCACGGCGTACGTGCTCCTGACAGTTCCAGATTCCAGTTCCAGATGGCCCAGATCCACGTATTCGTTTTAGCATGTACATGTAGGCTGTTATCTTCGTACACTGCATGTAGTGGATTCCCGGAGCATTGCGTTCCAAGAACGTCGTAACGCGCTATCCAGAACGGCCTGCAGGTTACTACAACCGTCGGATCGTACGTGAAGAATCAGCGCCCGCCCTGTGCCACCACGGGTCGCTGACATGGCCGGGAGAGCTCATCGCCAAGGGATAAGGGCGAGATCGCACGGGCCAACCGCGCGGCGCCACCTCTATCCCGCGGTGGCTCCCACGGCGCGCATCGGACAGCCCGGCCAACGCAGCCGCGGCCCGACCGTCGCCGTCGCATCCCCCAACTTGGCGTATAATGATGTCCGCCTATTTTTCCAATGACAACGACGAGCACGGTAAACCCATTTTCTCAGAGACAGGGACGCCGTGCTGCAATTGCCACTACGGCACTACCAGTGTGCAAAACGGAAAAAGGAAACGGCTCCTCACGAATTTGTTTTTATAAATCTGACCCTACCGAGCTCTTCGACTTGTCTTTCTCAGATAGAGCTATTTTTTTAAAGATAATTGGTAAAAATCTGTTGTCTGTTTTTTTTCTTTGATTTTAGTTGCCTTTTGGTTCATCCGATCTGTATTTAAATAGGTGATTTGAATCTTTTTTTTTTCTATTAGGGCTCACCAATCCTATTTTTCTTTGTATAGGTTACAAAAAAATATTTTTTTATTTTTATCTGTAATTCATTTATTTTCTATTAAGGTTCACCAATCATATTTTTATTTGTTTAGCTTAGAAAAATTATTTTTTATTTTTTTCTGCATTAAAAGTGGCATGTATTGAGAGAGAGAAAAATGGCTGATTTGATAAAAAAAATCAATCGAATATTTAGTAGATATTCCTTTTTTAAAAATTAGCTTAGAAAAGGACTATATCCGTAAAAAACGGTCATAGAGGGACTGAAAATGACTTCAGTTTTCACCGCGCGCACGCCGCCTCGTGGGCGCCGCGATGGCTGTAGCGTTTTACCGCGCCACAGGGCCTCGACAGCGCGAACCCGACAAGACGATGTGAGGTGAAGTGAGGAGAGGGGAGGGGAGCCGCGCGGTGGCACGGGCTGTACTGGCGGACAAACTCTGCGTGGCCCGCCGGGACAGCGACTTCCGTGGCTGGGAGGGCGTCCACGTCGCGCATTCGCGTCAAAAAACTCGCGCGCCCCGGCCCGCAGCCCCCGCAGAGCTCAAATCCGCGCGCAGCCGGGCGTCGAGAGAAAGCTTGGCTGAGAACCGCTTCGTCCCGCAGCCACTCGCAGCTGGTGCTCTGCTGGGTTTGAGTGAGCGAGTGAGGTGAGGTGAGCGCGCGCGCGTTGGTGGGTGCCATGGAAGGTGACGAGAAGTCGGTGGGCGGGGCCTACTGGGGCCTGGCGGCGAGGGCGTGCGACGCTTGCGGCGCCGAGGCGGCGCGGCTCTTCTGCCGCGCCGACGCCGCGTTCCTCTGCGCGGGCTGCGACGCGCGCGCGCACGGGCCCGGCTCGCGCCACGCGCGGGTCTGGCTCTGCGAGGTCTGCGAGCACGCACCCGCCGCCGTCACCTGCAAGGCCGACGCCGCGGCCCTGTGCGCCGCCTGCGATGCCGACATCCACTCCGCCAACCCGCTCGCGCACCGCCACGAGCGGCTCCCCGTCGCGCCCTTCTTCGGCGCGCTGACCGACGCGCCCAAGCCCTTCGCCTCGTCTGGCCTGGGCGGCGGAGCCGGTGCGCACGGCGCGGCGGCTGCCGACGACGACGGGAGCAACGAGGCCGAGGCGGCGTCGTGGCTCCTCCCCGAGCCCGACCACGGCCAGCAGAAAGACGGACCTGTCGGTGCCACCGACGTGTTCTTCGCGGACTCCGACGCTTACCTCGACCTCGACTTCGCGCGCTCCATGGACGACATCAAGGCTATCGGCGTCCAGAACGACCCGCCCGAGCTCGACCTCACCGGCGCCAAGCTCTTCTACTCCGACCACTCCATGAACCACAGCGTAAGCCTCCGAAGTTTATCCACACTGCATCATTACGTAGTTCTCGATGAGTTGTTCAGTCAGTGTTCTGAAATGAAACGGATATTGTGGCGACGCGACGCAGGTATCATCGTCGGAGGCAGCGGTGGTGCCGGACGCGGCAGCGGGTGCCGCCCCCGTGCCGGTGGCGAGCAAGGGGCGGGAGCGGGAGGCGCGGCTGATGCGGTACCGGGAGAAGCGCAAGAGCCGGCGGTTCGAGAAGACCATCCGGTACGCGTCCCGTAAGGCGTACGCGGAGACGCGGCCGCGCATCAAGGGCCGGTTCGCCAAGCGCACGGCGGGGGCAGAGGCGGATGCCGAGGGCGAGGACGCGATGGAGCACGAGGAGATGTACTCCTCGGCCGCCGCGGCCGTGGCCGCGCTCATGGCGCCCGGCCCCGACGCCGACTACGGCGTGGACGGCGTCGTGCCGACCTTCTAATCGGTCGGACGGCCGGCACGCAAACAACCTGTAAAATAGCCCTTCCCCTCGGGCTGTAATTTTGTTGCGCGCGCGCGCATGCATGCGAAGCATCTTGTAGCATTCGTTGTAAGATGATTCCACGGAAGCGACCGGACTTCCAAGCTCCCTCCTTTCCGATGATCCCTACACCTACTCCTGTATATTATCACCGCCAACTGCTGCTAATCTGCAACTGTACTTTTTACTAATCAGTTGTTGCTGCATCACATCAGTGACTCGTCGTGCGTGCATGTTTTGCGTTGTCGCTCGCACTACTTAACGTGCGTGCTGCGATTTAACGTGCTGTATCTTTCTCCGTGCTATCATTGGATAAGCTCTGGATTTAGTAATGTTGGGTCGCTACTCGCTGATGTGCTTAGTGCTACTAGCTAGCTTTCCTGTTTAGTGGGAAAGGCGATCGAGATTTTTGTTGAGTGCGTGCTATCCTTCTCATTGCGAAATTTTTACTGTGTAGCCCGTAGAAAATATTTTTGTTTGCAATTAGCCTCTCGTCCAAAGAAATAGCAAGATTAGCTCCTGTACAGTTTAATTCAGCGGATCGGTTTCACGGGAAATTTATTTATTTATTTATTTTATCACTTCCCGCTGACGCAGTCCGCGAGATATTTTTTTTATTTTTTCATTCAACATTCAGCGGACTCCGTCCGATTGATTTAATTTTTTAAAAAACGCCGTACGGGAGCCAAGTTCCAGCGGTTCTGAACCTTCACAAAAATCGATGTGTCAAAAACCTTCACAAAGGTTTAGAACCGCCGGAACTCGGCTCCCGTACGGCGTTTTTTAAAAAATTAAATCAAACGGACGGAGTCCGCTGAATGTTGAATAAAAAAAATCTCGCGGACGCAGTCCGCGGGAAGTGATAAAAAATAAATAAATAAAATTCCTGCGAAACCGATCCGCTGAATTAAACTGTGCAGGAGTTAATCTTACTATTTCTTTGGACGAGAGGCTAATTGCAAACAAAAATATTTTTCACAGGCTACAGCAGTAAAAAATTCTATCATTGCTATCACTGGCTAGCTTTACCGCTCTCGGAGTTCACCAAATGCGATACCTTTAATAATGCTTTATGACCCATCTTTGGCGTCTGGATTTCGCTTTTGCTGCATGTGTTTTCGGTACTTACAGAGTTACAGTTGAATAACGCTCTCTCCGGTTACAAATAAATATCTTTAAACATGAACACGATCTTCAAAATACATCTTTAACAACTAATGTCTATTATATATATTTATAAAATCCAATAAAGTTATACCATTATGAAAATATTTTTCGAAACAAATCTACACATATAATTTTTACGTGTCCAATTTAAATATTTAAAAAGATATTTATAGTCAAAGTTTTAAAAGTTTGACTCCAGCTGTGTCAAAACAATACAACTAGATGGAGTATACAAAATTTGTATGCTTACTTCTGGAGGTAGGAGTTGAGCCGTGCCAGTACGGCATAGGCCCAACGTGCTTTGGGCTACGGCGTGTCGTGCCGGCCCGACTTGCCTCCAGCGAGGTCCAGGCACAGCCCAAGACACGCTGTGTCATTGCCGTACCGTGCCGGTCGAAGCATTGTCCTGTTGAACTTGTGGAGTTGAGAAAACCACCACCGTCGGTTCGTCACCGTAAATGAGGAGCGAGTGTCGACCGCTAGCGAGGATTAGTACACATAATTATTGGGGAAAAAGAACTAAATTTTATTTATTCATTGGGAAAAAAGACTGCAAGATCCGGCGCTAAGGTAGTGAGGATTGTTGAGATTTGGTGTTTTATTCTTCCTCTCCAGTCGTTGTCTTCTTCTTCCTCGGGACAGTCGGTGAAGCTAGTGATGCAGTGTCACAAGGTTATATCCAACGATGACATGACTGAAGGTTGTTGGATTTGGCACTGAGATGGCAGGGGATAGTGAGGAGGGGATGGCGTGGGACGGCTGGGGAGGTGTCAGTATGAGGAGGAAGTAGGAGTGGAGGAGGGCGAGAGGAGAGAGGGAGGAAACGACAGATGTATGGGGGAGATAGCGATTGCATCGGATGGGTCATGGGAGGAGGCGAAGGAAAGATGTAGTATTTGATAATAGGTGGGACCGTTGGGGTAAGGTAGTTAATAATAGACTGGACTATAGATATGGTGTTTTTTATTAAAGTGCCGCTTTCGTATCGGGCCGGCTTAGGCACGACCTAGTCGATCCAACCATAAAGCCCATCGTGTCGAGTTTTCAAACCGACACAACCCATTATTTATGTCATGCTGACCCAATTTGAAGATATCTGTGTTATACTAGTCCGATCCTCAGAAGACATCCGTGTCTAGAGTCAGCCCAAAAAAAAAAGCTCGGACGCAGGTCTACTTCAGCGGTTTCATTACGGTGTGAATGTCGCGCAGTAAAAAAAGTGAGTGTGGTGGCTACAAAGAAAACCTTCAGCTGTTTATGGGCTGGGCCTGAACGGCTAAGAGTTGCTTGCAAAGGAAAACTAGCCCAGGCAATTCCCAACATGGGCCATGTGGGCTGTGGCCTAAGTTACCAAGTTCTACTCGGCTGGGAGAAACCGTCTCTCACAGAGTCACAGTGAAGAGAGGGAAATCTCCAGACTTGGCTCGGCTCGAGACACCACACCACACCACCCCGCAATACCCAAAGCGCCGTCCGGCCATGCCGCCTGGCACCACCACCACCCTCCTCTACCCCAAACCCCCGCAATCCCCTCCTCTCCTCCGCCGCAACCCCCGCTACTCCGGCCTCCCCCTCGGCCTCCTCCTCGCCACCGCCTCCCCCTTCCGCGCGAACCCCCCGCCTCTCGCCTACCCCAGACGCAACCCCAGCTTCACCACCATCCATGCCTCCTCCTTCCCTTCCTCCCCGACCCCGCCTCCGCCTCCGCGCCCGCCCCCTCCGGAGCCCGCCTCCACCGTTGCCCACGCCGGCCGCAGCAAGAAGAACAAGCCCTCGGGCGGCCGAATCGAGGGCGGCGGCGACGTGCGGCGTGAGGCCAAGTCCCGGGCCCGCGTCCGCAGCCGCCGCCTCGGCGAGAACGCCTTCTACCGACGCAAGCGCCGCGCCGCCTCGGGGAACCAGGCCGACGCCTTCACCGACGCCGAGCTGGAGATGATCGGCCTCGGCTACGACCGCGCCGTGCGCTTCATGGACGGGCCTGACGACCCGCGCCTCCGCCACCCGCACGACTGGTACAGGTTCGGCCGCTACGGGCCCTACTCCTGGCGCGGCATCGTCGTGGGGCCGCCCATCCGCGGCCGCTTCTCCGACGACCGCGTCTCCCTCATGGCTGAGGTCGCCGACCACGAAGAGTGGGACCGCGTTGAGCAGTTCGACATGTCCAACCAGTTCTCGAACCGCCTCAACGAGCTCGACGCCGCCGTCGGGTTCCAGTACTATTGGGTATTCGTGCGGCACCCGAAGTGGCGCCCCGACGAGCTACCATGGGAGCAGTGGACGCTCTCGGCCGAGGTCGCCGTCCAGGCCAGCAAGGACCAGCGGCTCGACAAGTGGAGCCTCATGGGCCGGCTCGGCAACCCGACGCGCGAGCTGATCACGCGGTGTGCGGCCTGGACGCGCCCGGACGTCATATACGTCAAGCGGCCGCTGTACCAGTCGAGGTTCGAGCCGCAGGAGGATTTCTTTATCCGGCTCCGCCCGTTGGTTGACCCCGCGACGGAGAACCAGTTCTTGTTCGATCTTGAGCAGGATGGCCGGGTCATTCGAACAACCTACTTCGGTGGCCTCTGCAGGATTGTGAAGGTGAACACAAAGGCTTACGTGGATGACGTGGTGAATGCCTACTCAAAGCTGAGCGACGCGGACAAGTCGCGGTGCCTGGAGTTCCTGCTCACAAACCATCCCATGGAGCTCCTCCATCCATACACAAAGGAGTGGAAGGTGAAGCTAGAGGAGATGGAGCTTGGATGTGATGCGCCTGATGAGAGTGACGATGAGGGTGGTGATGAGGGTGGAAGTGAGACTATTGATTGGATTGAGAATGATGGGCTTGATGAGGGCGATGTTGATGATGGAGACAGCGATTACGAGGATGAGGAAGTAGTCGATGCCATGGAGGAGTTGGAAGTGGATGAAGTAGAACATAATGAGAGTGAGAAGTACTGGGATGAGCAGTGGAAGAAGGCGATGAAAAGTTCAGATAAAATGGAGAAGCTGGTCAAGACTAGCATCGAGGCATCAAACGAGTATAAGAATCAGCAGATGCAACAGGAGAAAGAGATGGAATGGAAAATGGGCAGTTCAAATACAATGGTTATGGAGCCGGAGCAGACTGAGGAGGATGAGGAGGAGCAGGAGGCTGCAAGGAGCAGACGTGAGAAGGACAGAGGGAAGAGCGAGGTACCTCCAGGGCTCTTCCTGAGGGCCGCCGTCCGGCCATTCACTTACAGAAATCTTGTCAAAGAAATTGTTCTGATGAGACACCACATTATTGACGGCGAGATAGTTTAGTTTTAAAGTACTAGAATGCTGTGTTCAGTGTTTCAGAGCGAGCCATTTTACCGGAGAAATTTAGATATGGCACAAACAGGTATTAAAGAATCCTATGCAATTCCGTGGTTGTGTACAATTAGCAGTTCTTGTCAATTTTGAACTATGTCTTTTATGGAATAGTCGCTCATTATGTAATTCTTCCTCTGCGGAAGTTCTAATGATCTTTTGAGAATAGAAGCTACTGTGATATTTCTGGTAGATTGTTCTTTATAACGAAGTTGGGCTTTGGCTTGATTCTTGTGTGAGATTGATTTTGAATTTTTGATTGGGCTGTTTGTTAGAACAATTGTTACTATCTAACATAATGGGCTGAGTGATTTCCATGTCACTTCCTCCTTTAGCATAAGAACATCTGAAACAAGAGCAACCCAGCAAACTTGGGGCTGATAACAGAACACAATGACAATGTCCAACCAAAGGTCAGAAGAATGGCCAAGCACAAAGGCGTACAACGAGCTGGCATCAAGGCGATGCCCGGTAAAAAAAAAGGTGGCTGAATCAGGCAAGTTGCTTATGCATAGAAAGATTCAGCAATTCAATGTTTATCTGAAGCAAAGTGCATAATGAGCACATATTTTAACCTCTAGTGCTCAACATATTTTTCTGGGAAGTCTTACAGGGTATATTAGGACAAAGTTTCTCATCCAACTAAAACAATGGCTATCTTATCTCAGTCACAGGTTAAATGTGGAGTTTCAGCCATGTAATAAGCTTTTTTCCCTGAAGATATTCTGAAAACCAGTCCAGTACGTGACTAGAAAATTGTCCAACAACCATAGTGCTGCAGGAATTGCCGTTCCATTTGCCCTTTCACAAAAGCTAGTAAAAAGCTGAGACAAGAACTGCATGCCGACCAATCAACTTGATTTCGGCTTCCCCTTGAAATTCCCTGCGAGAGCCTTCAAGAATCCGCAGCGCCAACTTTACATTCAAAAGGAGTTGTAAAGCGCAGCGATCAAACTCCATTCAATGATCAAAAGGGCTCTTGCCGTGATATATATAAATCTCTATCAAGTTTTTCAAAAGGTGAATGATCAGCAGACAGGGTTAGAGGCCTACACATAAGAATAGAATAAACAATGGATATGACTATACGAGGCTTCGGTTGGAATGCTCTTTAGGCAGCGATAAGAGAAAGAGATTTAACCTAATGCATTCACCAAAGCTAAGCTTAAAAGCCACCAATTTGCTTTAGGTTTTGATAACTACACCAACCAGCAATGAATAACTGCAGCCCTCACTCTGGTCTAGAAGAAACAATGTTGGGAGTTGCTAAACTATTCCTCAGCAATGGCAGCTGGTTTGGATCATCTGCAAGCACTGTTCCTACCGCAAATCATGAAGCAATTTCTTGAGAGACCGAGTGCAAATAATTCACCAGTCAATGAAATTCTCTCCTGCTCTGTGCCAAAGCTCGTTATTCCAAATAAGACGATCCTGGTACTGTAGCCGCAAGCAAGTGGTTGGTCGTTGGAGCCAAGGTTCAAAATTTCGGTTTCGGAATAAATTTCGGCTCAGACCGGACGACGAAATTTCGGCAAAATTTTTAGATTTCGGAAATATTTCGGATAAAATTTGAATTTAAAAATTCAAATCCGGTCCATTCCGGAAATAAAAATCCGAAATTCGGGCGAAATTCCCGAAATTTCGGGTTTTTTGCACCGGCTGAAAAGAGGTCGAAACGTTAACGAAAAATTTTGAAATATTTTTTGTAGGTTCCTGACACATTTATTATGTTCTCACAAGAATTTCAGCTGATTATCACATCTGAGGAATTTTTAAAAATTCAGAGAGTGGTACTGTCCTGATAACACTGACCGATAAGTTTGATCCGAATGAAAAATGGTACAAATCAAGTTATAAATTGTTAAAAAAAATTTTGGAGATTCATGACACATTCATGATATTTACATAAAAATTTCAGATTATTCTAAAGTTTTTGTAATTTTTCAAAATTCAAACATTGGAACTGTCCTGATAAAACGCTGACCGGCAATTTTGAACCGAATGCAAAATGGTTCAAACCACGTTATAAAAATTTTATTTTATTTTTGCATGGTTATGAGGTATCTATAATGCTCTCATAAAATTTTCAGATGATGATCAAATTTTATGAATTTTTAAAAATTCTAACAGTACTATTGGTCTACTGCCCGGTTAAAATGTTTACCGGCAAAATTGAAAAACATGAAAAATTATGTAAACCATGTTAAAAACTTTTGAAAATTTTTGTGGATGGTCCTGATATAACATTAATGTTTTCTTAAAATTTTTATATGATGATCATTCTCAAATAATGTTTAAAAATTCAGACAGTGCTACGTCCGGATAAAAGTCTGATGATCAATACATAGATTTGATTTAGCAGTAAAAAGAAGTTTAATTTTTTTAAAAAAATTTAAAGAATGGTGATAAGGAAGTTCTTAATATCCCATAAAAATTTTGATTCATCATCACACACCAGTGAATTTATAAAATTCTTACAAGGCACACTACCATTTATGTTTTTTTCTTTTTGTTTTTAGAAATATAATATAACAAACGAAGTTCAATGCTTACATAGATTTAATTGACCAAACAAACCAAGTTTAATTTTTTTTAAAAATTTACATCATGGTTCTGAGTCAATTATTAATCTCTCATAAAAGTTTTAGATCATAATCACACCCAAGAAAATTTATAAAATTCTGACAATATAACTGTCCCAATTATGTTCATTCTGTTTTTGATTTTTTAAAGATAGCAAATGAAGTTAAATTATTTTTAAATTTTTTATGTATGATCCTAAACTACTAAGGATAGTACCATAAAAGTTTGAGATTATTATCAAGCTTGTACAATTTTATAAAAATCTAACAGTATTTCTGCCAAAATTTTAAAATATTTAAAAAATTCGGTTTTTCAACAAATTTTCATAGGAGATGACTTTCCTAATGGTTATTGGGTCAAATCCGGCCCTAAAACGGTCAAAACCGGTCAAAAAACACGAAATTTCGGTGAAATTTCGCCCGGAAAAACGAGATTTCGGATTTTACTGTAGCAATTTCAAAAAAATTTTAAATTTTTTTTCCCGGCCGGTAGTTTAGATTTCGGGGGGTCCCAAATCCAAAATTTCGGCGAATTTCGCCGAAATTTTGAATCTGCTTGGAGCTAGCAACACCTTTTGCAAGAGATGGTAATTTTGTTTTGGACCAACACAGAATCGGTTAAGCTTTTTTGCAACTCTCAATTGCTTCGTAGACTGAAGTTGTTAATCCGGTGATTCTCCAGAATTGAAGAATCTCAAGGCATGGAGACACAATGTTCCCCCCTTTCTTGTGAAGATTGGTTCTGAATTTCTGATATCTGAACCTCTGATGTTAAAACACCAGCATCTTCTTGTTAAAAACTTGGACAGCGGCTGATGCTTGAGAACGGGAACCCTCAGCGTTATCATTCTACACTCTTGCCTACAGTTCGCTACAGGACGAGGCTGAACCCCAGTGCACTGAACATCCACTAGATTCTCGCACCCTGCCGCTACGGGTCGCTACACTACAGCTCTACAATCTATGACCCATGAGTTGTACGTCTTTGCCCCAACATTGCAGTACTGCACGCATGGCAATGATGCTAGGAAAGTTCCACAACATCGTATGCATGACACCCTCATCCTGCTGCCTTTTCCCAATTTTTCTATTGCAGCAGTGGCAGCCCAACATCTCATGTTCTCCCACAGAAGCCTTCGCCTTTTATTCGATTTGATTAGAAATAAAATATATGGGATCATTGCACCAAAACTTATCTTCTCTTTGCAACGGTGTTTTTAAGTGGTTCAAATATAAAATACAGCACCTAAAAGTGCATGCTATAACTTCTTAAGCGTTTTAGCAATACTGCACACACGCACATCATAGACGGTTCTAAGGCACATCACAGACGGTTTTGCGAACCGTCTGTAACCAACTATGAGTGATGAGTAGGGCTATAACTAGTCATGTGCCCGTGCGTTACAACGAAAACTCAATTTGCGAAAAAAATTTATTTGCAAAGAATACTAACTTTAGTTATGTTTCAATAGTAGTAAAAGTTTGTTTCTCCAAAGAGATTTGACTATCGGGTTAAATCCTCTTCCATCTCAACCGTTCATGTTAGATCTAACGAATCAAGTACTCTGAAGGAGAACGGACGATCGCAACCAACTCTTAATTAGAATTAGTAGAGAGATATCAATCCTTACTATTGAAGGAGGAGAAAGTTATTTCCTTCCTCTTGCAGGAAGGAGTAGATAAAAGCAGAAGGCAGCGTAAGCAGACGGATAGAAGCTAGGTCTCCCTGACATCTTCGTGATTGGCACGTGATTTGGTTGCGTGATTATTTCCTTTTAATCTATGCATTTTCAGATATGATGAGATAGAATTCCCGTATTATAGAATATAGTGAATATATCCTTCTATCCATACAGGATATGATGAGAAAATACTTCCATTTATAAGATATATATGAATAACATCCTTCCATAGTAAGAACATGTGAATAGAGATATGCTAAATAATATTTCTATTCAAAAAAGATATGATAAAATCTTTCCATCTAAGATATGATTAAATCCTCTTCTATCTCAGTCGTTCATGTCAGATCTAACGAATCAGATACTCTAAAGGAGAACGGACCACTGCCACCAACTCCTAATTAGAAGTAGTAGAGAAAATAGTCATCACAGACGGTTTTAAACAAGAACCATCTGTGATATTGCTCCTTCACAGACGGTTCTAAATTGAAACTGTTTGTGATGTAGGGATCATCGCAGACGGTTCTAAATTGGAACCATCGTTCTTACGCTCATCCGAGTGCCACCGAAACAGTTTTACCTCATTTGGGTTCTCAAATAAACGCTTCAAACGGGGAATTACAGACAGATACCACGCCACCTTAGTAGGAGGTCCTTTCTTCACCTCGATGCCTTCGTCGTTATTATCTGATTTATCCTTACACTTGTACCGGGATGTGTGCAGGATATATGCAAGTTTGTGTACTCTTTGTAGTAGAGGATACAGTCGTTCGGACAAGCATGTATTCTTTCTACTTTCATTCCCAAGGGACAAAGAACCTTATTGGCTTTGTAGGTGGTTGTCGGCAATTTGTTTTCCTCTGAAATCATGTCCGCTAACAGACCTAACAGCGTTGTGAAACTCTTATCGGACCAACTGTTGCTTGCCTTTAATTTCAGCAGTTCAAGCACGGATGACAACCTTGTATATTTTGACTTGTATCCCAGGAACAAAGGTTTCTCCGAGTCGTCCATCAAGCCCTAGAATTTACAAGCATCCCGCAACATCTGATCCAGATTGTCATCGTGAAACTTATTCTCATCGAAAGCACAGTCGATATCATCCGAAATATCGTTGATGTCATCGACGATGTTAATATTACTGCTTCCTGTATAATCTGCTCTTCATCATGACTAGTCCAACATGTATATCCCCTTTTGAAACCCCTTAGAATCAAGTGTGCTTCGATCTTGCTGGGTTTCGAAACATCCTCAGATTCTCGTAGTCAATGCATGAACAAGGCATAAATTTCACCGCCTTGTTCAACATATCCTCCTCTGCAGCTCTTCTAAAACCGGAGACGCCATTAATGTACTCGGCGCTCGCACAGTTCTCAGCGTTCATCCAGCTTTGGTCCATATACGCTATGTATATAACAATAAATGTTAAATAATTAATTAAGTACACTAGGAGTGCACATGCACATATATGCTACATATAAACTACATTTAAACTTGCCAATTAACCTATATAGCTCCTTGTATCACAAAGAAGAAATGGATATATACATTTGTAAGCTACATTTAAACTCAGCATCTTCAATTCTCTTTTTACATAACTATCTACATCTTGAGTATAATACAATTAGAACCAATTACTACTTTAGATCAATAAGAACAAATGGATCTATACCAAGCTAGATCAAAACCATCTTCAATTCCCTATTTACCAAACTAGATATATCTTGAATATAATGCAATTACAACCAATTATTAACCTAGATCACCTTCCTTTAAGTAACTATCTACATAATGAGTATAATACAATTAGAATCCATTACTACTTTACATTACAAAGAACAAATGGATCTACACCAAACTAGATCTAGAAACTATCTTCATTTCCCTCTTTACCAAACTAAATCTTAAATATAATGCAAATTAGAACCAATTACTAACCTTAAATGACCTAAGTCAGAAGGATCTACAATCACACTTTCAAATCCATAGTCTATTTTCACCAGATCGTCTCTCAATAGCAGCCACCTTAAAAATAGCTCGGAAAACCATAAAATTACAGAGGAGGTCGAGACTCTCTGTACTAATTTCATAGAAATGGTTATCTCACACGGTTTTGGGCTAAACCGTCTGTGATGCAGTTTTAGCTAAAAACCGTCTGGGATGTGTCCGAGACTCATTACCGACTGTTTTTGCAAAAAAATCGTCTGTGATGAGAGATCTAGTATAAGTCCTTTTGTAGTAGTGTAGGATGGTTATGCCGATAATTTTCTACTGTAAAGGCTCCGAGGTCCCCATTTTGATTCCATCTTCTTTGTGTGCGCCTAAAGCATAGGTGAAGCTAATGATCCACTCCACTCTTATTCCTCCCAAAATCCACTAGTATGCTTTTAAATTAGTATTTAAAGTATTAAACTCACTGCCTTTCTCTGTGACACCTGTCTTGTTTAAGATTTTTACAGCTAAAAGTTGTCCTAAAGTGGTTGGAGCTATCCTAGTGATTTGATCCAGGATCTGGTTCCTGCTAAGACATTCTATACGGCTGAAGGTTGGCATCAGAAAGAGAGGCTGCACCTCCACAACTACCAGAGATCAAAGCACCGCTCTGTATAAATCCCCGATCCTTGCCTTTTCAGTTGCTTCTGGGGGAACTAGCTTGGCTTCTGCCTTGGCTATGGAACTGGAAAGAGGCCTGATTGCCTGCGAAGAACTACCTTCGGAGTCGGAGCCGATGGACCTGCTCTCGAGCGCATGGTGCAGCTCGGCTATCCAAGTTCTTCAGACGGGACCGAAGGATTGCTCAATGGCGCTGGTGGAGAACCCGGTCATGGCGCTTGACAAAGGAAGGAGGGACCTGTTACCGGTAGGTATTACTTAAGTATTGTAGCAAATATTTTGTCAAAAGATTACGCTGAAGGTGAAAATTGAGGTGCATAAGAAACTATATCCGTGTGCTTTGCAGAAGAATGATCGTAGCCTGGTTGTCGACAGTAGCAGCTTCAGCGCGCCTAAGTGGAAATATGATGATCTGAAGGTAGAGCCTATGGGATGCGATGCTCATGTATATATATGCAAGCTTCGTTTTAGCCTAATCTCAAATGTGTGTCTTTTTGTGGTGTTCATTCTTTTTCAGTCATGGATATGGCTGCAGAAGACAATTCATCCAGAGTTGGATTATGATCTCTGCCTCAAGAAGAAATGGGTGAGTGAAAGAACAATAGAGTTTAATTAGCATGTTCTAGAAAACAAAACATAACCATGATGCAAATGGAACAAATCGTACAATTGCAGAAGCTAGAAGGCACACACCCTTCTTTCCAAGTTTCTTTCCTTTATCTCTACTACTTCTAATTAGGAGTTGGTGGCAGTGGTCCGTTCTCCTCTAGAGTATTTGATTCGTTAGATCTGACATGAATGACTAGATAGAAGAGGATTTAATCATATCTTAGATGGAAAGATTTTATCATATCTTTTTTGAATAGAAATATTATTTAGCATATCTCTATTCACATGTTCTTGCTATGGAAGGATGTTATTCATATATCTTATAAATGGAAGGATTTTCTCATCATATCCTGCATGGATAGAAGGATATACTCACTATATTCCATAATACGGAAATTCTATCTCATCATATCTGGAAATGCATAGATTAAAAGGAAATAATCACGCAACCAAATCATGTGCCAATCATGAAGATGTCGGGGAGACCTAGGTTCTATCCGCCTGCGTACGCTGCCTTCTGCTTTCATCTACTCCTTCCTGCAAGAGGAAGGCAATAACTTTCTCCTCCTTCAATAGTAAGGATTGATATCTCTCTACTAATTCTAATTAAGAGTTAGTTGCGATCGTCCGTTCTCCTTCAGAGTACTTGATGCGTTAGATCTAACATGAACGGTTGAAATGGAAGAGGATTTAACCGATAGTCAAATCTCTTTGGAGAAACAAACTTTTCCTACTATTGAAACATAACTAAAGTTAATATTCTTTGCAAATAATTTTTTTTTCGCAAATTGAGTTTTCGTTGCAACGCACGGGCACATGACTAGTTTTTCATTAAAAAGCGGATCGTTTCCCGTTACAAAAAAAATAAGAAGCGGATCGTTGATTGATTTCAACTTTCCTAGCAATGATCGGATCGTGAAATATATTTGCCATTTATGATGACTTTCTTCGAGCTTAAAAGATTCGAACTTTTGTGCATGCAGCTCCCGCGCAAGATGGCGCCATGGAGCGGCATCTCGCTCAAGAAGTGGGTCAAGGAGCGGAAGCAGAAGCGCAAGGAGGAGGCGCGCCTGCACAAGGCCGAGATCCACGCAGCCGTGTCCGTCGCCAGTGTCGCGGCCGCGCTCGCCGCCATCGCCGCGGAGAACTCCGCGCCGGCTCAGGGCTCGGCGGCGATGAGGGAGACGGCGGTGGCGTCCGCGGCCGCGCTCGTTGCGGCGCAGAGCGCTAAGGTGGCCGAGGCCGCAGGTGCTACGCGGGACCAGGTCGCCGCGGCCGTCAACTCCGCCGTGGCCGCCATAGACGCCAGCAACATTATCACACTCACCGCGGCCGCTGCTACCTGTAAGCCTCACCCACCGCCGTTCGAATACGTCTTAAGCGACGAAGAATTTCTGTGCCTCAAAATCATTTCTTTTCGCGTCGGACAGCACTGCGGGGCGCCGCGGCGCTGCGAGGACGACGCAGCTGCGGCGTCCATGGCCAGAACGAGAGGGCTGGCTCGGCGGTGTCGCAGGATGACCTCGACTTCGACTTCAACTACGCGAGGTCCAAGGTTGCGCTAGCCAAGGGTGACGAGATGTTCGTGGCAATGCCGGACGGTAAGCCGCCGTCGCATGTCCATGTCAAGTCTTGGCAAACTGAAGCCCTCTTGCCGTGCATGCAGGGAAGTGGAAGCTGCACACGGTGTCGGCAGCCTCGAACAAGAACGGCAAGGTCGTCCTGCGGATCAAGAAGATGAACCTTGTCATGGCCTTCTCCAACGCGAAAGAAAGTAAGCAGCAGCAAGGCAGCAACCACCTCAGTTCCTTCCTCTTCTTGAGACACAAACTAACCGGCGAGCTACACGTTCACGTCGTGTGCTATCACGCGCGAACAACACAGGTGTCATCCAGGACGTGAGCCCGTGCGCCCCGGAGAAGCCGAGCCGCGACGAGGACGCGACGTACCCGATCGAGGTCTCGACGAGCAAGGGCAAGGTGGAGCTCCGCTCCGACGACTACGCCGTGTACAAGAGGTGGGTCACGGCGGTGAACCACATGCTCACGGCGTCCACCGCCGTCGCCAGGCACGAACACCCGCCCCGTCGGAACTGACCGACCGACGCCACGACGCCAGTGAGGCCGGCCTGCCGGAAGTAACAACAACTACGGCCTCCGTGCCGATCAGGCGTGCACGTACGCTTGTGTCGACGTTTTTCACC
Source organism: Otatea glauca (assembly GCA_036346275.1). Taxonomy (NCBI): domain Eukaryota; kingdom Viridiplantae; phylum Streptophyta; class Magnoliopsida; order Poales; family Poaceae; genus Otatea; species Otatea glauca. The sequence continues at coordinate 37,329,756 of CM070717.1, forward strand.
AGATGAACCGTCCAGGCTTCAGTTCAGACGTACTATATTTCAGTTCCAGAGCTTGTGTTTCAGACTGTGCCGTGGAATCTCTTTGTTAAGTGATAACATGGCATATTGACATGGGAGTATCGATCGCAGCATCCAGAGAGTAGTAAATGCAAGGAGAAGCAAGGCAGGTAGAGCGAGAGCCCATGTCGCAAGTCTTGACGCAGGGCATTGAATGGGCTCGATCAGGGCCTCGCATCTCATGGCTTGATCGCTTCACTGAATTTAAGCTGCCATCGCCGAGTTGGTGTATCTGCTGCAGGTTAACCTCAGCGTCTGCATCTGCTGCCAAACTAGGGAAACTCTTTCTTCGCCATCATCACGCGCACCGACTGGCTCGATCACAAGCCTGACACACACGAGATCGATGATCTTAGTGAACTCTGTTTCTGCGAGCGTGTTTGTGACTGCGTGTGGCGTGTGTATGGAACGAAGAGATGCGATGCTGATGTGCCCCATGGCTCTCTCTGGTTCTGAGCCTCTGATATGCCCTCTTGGTGAGAGACCAACCATGGATACGGCAGAATTCAACTGACTGTGACTGTGTGAGCAACATCTTACTAATCCCATGGTGATTAACGCCGGTGGATTTTTTTCCTTCAGTTTAGAGCCGCGGGAAGCTTGAACTCCCCGTCGTCCCATTCTCTTTACATGCATCAAACTAACTCCTTCGCTGCACCACTCGTAAAACAGAAATACTGCACAACAGTATATCATTACTTACCGATTTGACGGTATAGCATCTAACTATTGATATCATCGGAATTGCACCAATCTTATAGCACTCGGATGCACTCTTCTCATTGTCTCTCAATCCCCACTCCCCCATCCCGACAACCCCTCGCATTCCCCATTCCCAGTTTTCTCATGGCCGAAGGAGCATCTGTAGCTCGCCTGTGCAGGCTCGGCCAGAGGAGGAGGCCAAGCAGCTTCGCAAAAAGGTGGCGGTGTGGCTTGTAGTTAGAGACAACAACACGAACTTGCAGCGGCAACATGGAATGGGCCAAGAGCGCATGGATCCGGCGATGGTCCAACAAGGCTCATATTCGGTGGCGGCGGCTGGCTACGAGGCCCCGCATCCGAGTCAGATGATGGATGTGGCGGCTCTCACCATCGCTTTCGTTGCCAATGATAGTATCCAGTAGATCCAGCGACATCGACCTCGGGTCCAACCGGATTTGACATAGTGCGACTTGGTGGCTCGGTGACACAGAGCGTGGAGCTCAAACAAGGATTCAGCATCGAGCAACGTTGATCGCCTCCATGGCGCCGGTGATTGTTGGGGCTAGATCTAGAGAAGAGGGTGTATCAGCAGCGAACAGTGTCGGGCAACCTCGATGGTGTGGTACCTAGTATCATTTGTAGCTAGGTGTGCTCACTGAGACTAGCCGGAATTTTTTAAAACTTGCTTGAAACATATTGGAAACTTTTGGTTGGAACTTGCTGAAACTTATAGAAACTTTTGGTTGAAACTTGTCAAATTTGGTTAACTTGAGTTCCAAAATCTGTAACTCGTTGAATCTTTGGGTCCAAATTTTATAGAAACATCTAGAAAGCATAAAACTCACTAAAACATGAAACTATTCAAAACGTTCTCTTAAAACTGTATAAACTTGTTGCTTGTTAATTTTTATGAACCTTGTTGAAATTTACAAAAATCTTTTATTGAAAACATAACTTCTTGAACCTGAAACTTCGAGGAAACTCACTTTTCAATAAAGTTTCATATTTTTTAGACCCATTGAAAACAATCTAAAAATGCATTGAAACTCTTTGAGACCTAGTGAAACTTGATGAATCAAGGGTGGAAATTCTGCTTAAATTTTTTAAACTTTCCCGATAACTTTTGAAACATGTTGAAATATACTGAAAAGTCGTGTTGAGACCTTCTTGATACTTCGATTATTTTTAAACCCGAAACTTCTACAAAACTTGTTGCATCGTTGAAACTTACATCAAACTACCAAACTACTCTGTAAAACTTTGTTATACGTTGGTAGCGCTTCCAACAGTAAACCATGTTTCATCCTTTCGGATACCCATCGTCTTGGCCTCGGACACCCGTGCTTTTCCACCGTTTTGCACTCGCCATTTATGACTCTATCTTCACACCCCCTATCCTTCTTCTGCTATATAAACACTCCTCCCTAGCCCTCTTCTTCCCAGTACTCACAATACGTACCCCAGCTCTGCACCTCTGGCATTGCAATGCCTAACCCAAACAGCCCCTGCTCTCTCCATGCCAGTCCAGGCTTCTTGGCTGGTCATTGGCTAATGCTTTCCTCCATGGTCAGGATCCTTATCTTGTTCAAGAAGAGGACGTCAAAGCCTTGTATATATAGTGCGCCACGCTGATCTACGACCGGCTCTATCCTCTCTGAGCTCAATCTAGCCTACGCCGCCCACCATGTACCTTCGCCGACCACTGCGTGATCTTTCAAAGAGTCCTTGATATGGTTCAAGGAGCGTCTATTCTTAACTTGCAAGGCTTCAGTTTACAAGACACTCTAATACACATTGTCTTCGCCACTCTCACCCCTTCCAGCCCTCTCCTCCCTCGTCTTCCCGCCTATCCCTCTTGAGCTGGTAGCTTCGGACAAGTAGCTTTCATACGTAAAAGCTGTTACCTTTGTCTAATGACAGTTAGGTTTGTTGCGTTTTGTGTTTAGCACTTCAATCAACTGCTCACTTTTTTTGTTCGGTCTTCTTTCCCCGGTTGTTGCTTGTTTACTTGTTCCCTGTAAGCCTAAGATTGTAATGCGGATCGAGCTCCAATGCTGTGCTGCTCTTTTGTTGGAAAGAGACTATTAACATAAGCTTCCCTCAGTTTTCTTTTGAAGAAAGACGAAGTAGATGGAACAAAAGAAACGCACACCCACACATCCATCCAAAAAAAAAAACCGCCTTCGGGAATGTTGGGCATATTAGCATGCATGTATGTGCAGTAGCGTTCTTAATATGTTCTGTGCCATCTGGCTAAACCCTGCACAGGTTAACACACTGTAGAATGATCCGGATCGTTTGTTGGTTTAATCGAACGATCCTAGCCTATGAAGATTGTTTAAGTTACAGTCCCGTATAGACTGCACAGGATCTCTATCCGCACATGCTTCAACCTTCAAAGCAACGAAGTGCTAACCCACATAGCTGTGGCCACAACTAGGCAATGAAGAACGATACCTCGATTTGGAATATATTTGAATAAAAACGTGTGGATAAACAGGTCTGTATAACCATGATCAATTATTAGTGAAACATGAAGAAAAGCACCACTTGCTGTTTTGCAGCGACTGCTGGAAGAATACAAGGCAGAAGCATAAATTCAAAAACCAGAAAAAAACAGCAAAACCGATGAAAGCAGTGGACTGGTCCGAGGAGGCTCTCAAACAGAAGATTTAGAGGGGCCCTGCAAATGTCCCATTCTCCCTCTGCTCATTCCACTTCTCAACCTGATACAGTGAGACAGGAAAAGTTAATGATATTGAAGAAAAAAAAAGCTAAGTATTGTTCGTGTTAACAGTAAAAGTTCCCCTTTATGCATTTACAAGGGAGTTGCCGTTGAACCAAAAAGAGATAACATGGTCGAGCACTGCAACGAAACATTACAGGATAGAGGAATAGATGGGTGCTAAATGTAATATACTATACAGCATTGAATTTGAGCCCTCAAAAGGGTTCAAGAAGCAGTTGATTGGAAACAAAATAGTTTCTTGAGCAGCTATAATAGGACTAGAGGGAAAAAAGGTGCATCAGCATAATAGCTGTATGATAAATCGTCTTTGTTAGTTTCTGATATGGAAGCAATATAAGGCTCTCTTGTGCCTTGTTTTTCTTTTACAAGGTTACACACTTGTCATTTCATCAATGTTGATCATCTTGCCTGATGCATCAATGGTAAGCCTCCAGCAGAAAATTCTTCTGCGGGCTTTTCGCATGAATAATTTCAATGAAGTCACTTCATTGGCAAGAAAAATATCGGGTCTACTCTTGCCGAATCATAGTGATTCTACATTAGCAGATCCGAAACTAACAAAGATGCAGCTGCAAACAACTGCTCATCTTTCTGCAAAGCAGCTGTTCTTAGGAAGTGATGGGTGCATGTGGCTTCAAGCACTAAATTTCTTTTAAATTGCCTGCGGAATGATTCTTGTAACCCTGCTTTTAATCAATGAGTAAAGCTTCTGATTCGCAAAAAAAAAGGATCAACAGGAGCTTATTATTACTACTGAAGCATCCCACTGGCTTAGAAATGCTAATAGTACAAGCTAAATATACCAAAGAGCAAAGAGAAACATCATGTGCTACTTTCTACTTCTACCAAGTGATACGCTGACACTGACAGAAAAAAAAAACTAACTTCATGGTTTATGACCAAGTAATTCATATAATAGATGGCTATTAAATGCAGAAGCAATATTCTGGATTTAGATTTGGTGATAATTCAGAACACATTTCTTACCATCTGGCAAGTTCATGCATCTAGTATTGTACTTAAAAACTAAGCTCACCCAGTTCACAGTCACGCTTTCTGATATTATGCCTTTGCAGTTGAAAATAATGAAAAATAATGGTGCTTGTCATACAGCATAGTCACAGACAGCAAAAGCACTCACCCATTCTCCTGGGCAAAGAGACCGGTAGTACATGGCAAATTTCTCACAATCAGCACCTGCTTTCCCTTTGGTATTCACACACCTGCATTCATGAAAATTCAAATAGTAAAGAAATGTAGTAGCATATTTTGCGAATGTAAAGTTATTGCATCTGATATACCTGTGGTACTCAACATAGCGTGTGAAACAGTGCCTAGTTTGGTTTGTTGTAGGAAAGCGGAAGTCAGCAGGTGCTGTTTTCAACTCAATCTGGTAAATAAGAAAAATATGAACCAGTAAGAATGGAACAGCACAAATAAAGCCAACCAATGTGAGACAAAATCATGGACAATTACATGAAATGAAATAGAAAACTGAAAAGGGAGATCAATCAAACAACAACTATGACGGTATGAAAAATGGATAAGATGTGCAAGCAATTTATCTCACTTTACTTAACATACACACTACAACACAAGAACAACTGACACCTTGACAGTAGTTGGAAACCGGAAACGAGTTTTCTTCTTTTGCATAATGTGATACGAGGAACGCCTTGCGAGTGGTCATCACAATGAGATGCGCTGCACAAGCAGCCTTGGCTAATTTTCCAACAGATAGCTAACCCAATCACCCTGCCCATCTTCCGAACTCCCCTTAGCCATCTAGCCTCTACCTATCGACATCAGACCCTAAGCGAATATATCACGCGGTTCTGAGTTTTCAGTCTGATGATGTCATACAGATCGACACTCCACCCTACAACGGTACATCCGATGGCCATCAAACCTGACAGGAAGGATCCAAACTTTTCACCAAAAATTCACCACTGACGGGTTCAGAACCAACACGCCTATCACAATACAATTCACACCACGCGCGGATGATAGATAAACACGGATCGGATCGGATGCGCGAGGCGAGAAACCAACTCTAACCGCGCGATGGACGAGCCAACGAGTGTAGCGTACGACGCCGGAAGCGAATGTTCCAGAACGAGCGTACAGAAGATTCGATCGGGAGAAGGAGGATTCCAGAAGGTTCTAACCTCGGCCATCTCGCTGGTTGGATGGAAGCTGCAGACCGGAGACCGGAGGCGAGGAAGGAATCGCGGTGTCGCAGAGCGGAGACCTCTAGACTAAGGTATCCTCCTTTCACCCTCATGGTTGCAATCTGATCCAGTTTTTCTCCCCAGGGTGTGTTCCAATTTGCTGCTACTTTGCATTTTATTCCTCTCCAAGTTGTGCTCCACTACATGTGTCAATATCTGCAGTTTGCAGACCAAGTTCTGTTCCAGTGTTATTATCCCATTCTACTTGCATTTGTTTGTTTCAATAGGCAACTATTGGTGCGCCACTGTGAATTTTTTTGGCATGCACCTTGCTGTACTAGATTTGGTAGTGCTAATGTCCTGAGTATTTGGATTTGCAGTGCCCTCCAAAAAAATGAGAGCACTTTGATGGAGTGAAGCAGTTAGACTGAGGTGACATATTGGAAACGAAGAACAGCAGGCTGCAGCTGAATAACTACACGAAATTGATGTAATTTACATCTAAAAAGCAGGCTGCAAACTTGTTTGCATGAAAGCGGTGGAAAACGGAACCAATCTCAAGCCACGCCCAGAGCATGTGTTCTACTACTGCAAATGCAGTTGAAGATGATGCGAACAACATTTTCATCGAAATTTACCTGAATCAGTGTGTAGCTGTGCGCTGGTGCGCCATATCACCTCACCGAACGGCACGAGCATGGGGAGGATCCGCGGGATTAGGGTGAGCCATGGAGGTCGTCCGTTCGGATTGAAGCACATGGAGTTTGGCAGGGGAAGCAGATGGGAATGGGGAGGGGAAGGAGCTAAAATAGAGTGCAACACAAGTTACACAACAGCAGGTGGATTTTTGCAACATGTACCAGGGTTCACTAAATCGTTTTGGCGATTTTCCACCGAAAACCTATTTTCGATTTTCGAATAAAAGCAGCTCGAAAATCGCTCAAAAACTGGTAGAAACCGAACAACTTCGAAGTCAAATTTTTTGAAATCGACGGTCAAACTTCGTCGAAAAAAAATATCAAAAATCGACACTAAACAATTGAAATTTTCTGATGGCTGATTTTTGAGTGATTTTCATCAAAAAATCGACGGATTTCAACGGTTTTCCACCGGTTTACGTTGCATAAAATTTCTCGAATTTTTTGAATTTTTTTGAATTGGACCGATTTACCGAGTGGTTTTATTTATCGAACCGGTTCGATATGGGCAAAAATCGACTATTTTTGTAATCTTGCATGTACCACCGAAGCGAACGGGGACAAAACGGAAACGATGATGTTCTTCCGAGGGTTTTGTTTGAAACGGCCATCATAATGTTTCGCGAGATTTGATGATTTGCCACAATTTAGTTGGCGCAATTGATGATTTGTCTCGTATGTCTTATTGATATGTGGCTTCATGGCCTATATGTTAGTAAGACATTACGGAGCAAATCATCAATAAAACAAGTAAATAAGGACAAATCATTAATTTTTCCTAATGTTCCATCCTCGACAATATGTGCCTCTGTTTTCGATGAAAAGCTGAGAACACAGGGAAGTAATATAGAGGAAGCACTGGAAACGTTCTTGGATGGGGATGTGGGGTTGGTCAAGTTGGAGGCTTATTCCAAGTGGTATATGTATGAGATGATTTTTTTTTAAAATTATTTATATGTTTTATTGTTTGAATAGAACCATCATATTTTTTATGGTGAGATACAAATTTAAAAAATATTCCGTATAGACATTGAACCAAACAGAATATGACAATTTCATCCTATTCAACCTCGTTTCACCCACCAAATACATCCTTGGTATTCGGTCTGGCCCGTTGAGCTTACTGGGCCTAAACCCGCTACGCGCAAGGGTGGGGTGGGCTGCAATATGGACCTTTGGAGGCCCATTAGTACAGTCAACTGGCCCTACTTGGGGATATACGTTTCTCTCTCTCTCTTTTCTGAGAGAAAAAATTGCAGAGAGAATGAACAAGGAAGCGTTGGACACACAGTGTCAGACTGTCAGATGAGATAGGGCGTTGAAAGGTCAGAGTCAAGTCTCCTCTTTTTTTAGGTCGTTTAGCAGGTCCCTTCAGTCACAAATTGGGGCATTGCAATGATCTATTGGTGTTTGTGGTAACTGTGACTTACTTGCATGTGGTTTGACTGCACGCTTTCTTCGTAAACACATGAAAGGGTAGAAAATGCTCCTACGCATATGGTGCCTAATACTAAAAAAAAATCAAGTTACATCTGGGCATTGATCACCCTTGTCCACCATGTGCTGCTAATTATTTTTAGTCTAGTATTTTTTAATTGATCTGCTTGGTTGATTCAGCAGGGAAGGGCCTTCTCCTACTGTTCCTGAGCCGAACTATAGGAAGAGGCAAGTGCTGCTTCTCCCTTCTCCACGAGCTCTTGTAAGTACGAAGATCACACGTTGGAAGAAGCCTTCTTGCTTCCATCTATCACTCCAAGGCTGCAAGCTCGAATCCGACTATTCAGAGTTCAGATAAGCAAACCTTTCTTCTCCTGTGCAGGCGAGCGCGAGAGAAGCAGCGCCGCATTTCCATTTAGATCACACTCCTCGTCGCCGATCGAGTAGCGGTTGAGCGGTCGGCATCGCGCCCAAATCCGAATCTATCGAGGCAGGCTCAGCCGCTCAGCTCACGTCGGTAGGCAGTATGCTCTCAAAATATTCTGGACCGTGCATGCGAAAGCGACGGCACGACCTTTCACCGTGTTCGCAGATGGCCGATCCAGCTCGAAGAGCCATTTGGAGGCTGCTGGACCCTCTGACTCTCGGTAACCTCACCCTGTGAGGCTGTGACCCTATCCCTGTGACCCGCCATGCATGCCGATGCCATCGTCTTCGTCTGATTGATTATCTGATACAGTGACAAGACACTGCCAGTCTGCCACAGTGTTCAAAAAGCCACAAAAATCGGTCGGTTTTCGCAAAAACCAATCTTGCCGAGCCGGTTCGGTAATAAAAACTGAGCGGTAAACCGTGGAGTTCAAATGTAAATTTAAAATTTTTGAAGAAATTTAGCAAAAAGTGTTCAAATTTTTTGAAATTTTTTGTGTGAGGTCCTTAGACAATGCTAATGATGCTATAAAATTTTTAGATAATTATCAGATCTGTATATTTTTAAAAACTTCTGACAGTGATACTGTCACAATATATGCTCTTCAGCTTTTTATTTTCTAGGGGTATAAAATGAAGTTTAATATTTCTTAAACTTTTTTTATAATGTTATAACGTAATTACAATGTTGTCGCAAAATTTTCATGTGATGATCAGATATGTGTATTTTTTAAAAATTCTGAAAGTGATATTATCGTTGTATATGCTCTTTTGTTTTTGATTTTATATGGGAAATAAATGAAATCTAACATTTCTGAAAATTTTAGTACATCATCCTTTGGCACTAGTTATGGTTACATTAAAATTTCAGAATATAATAAATATTTATAAAAATCTGATAGTGTCTTTGTTCCTTTTCATCAATTGCTATTTTGGATTTTTTAGAAGTAATAAATGATTTCAAAAATTGTTTAAATTTCTCTGAGGTGTTTGATAGATTAATTGGGATTTTTTTTGTAATTTTTTCACTTTTTTTTACAATTTTCCTTGCATTTTCACTATTTTTCCTTCTGTCGTCGATTTTCGAAGCTTATCGATCGGTTTTTGAATTTTTGTAACAGTTTGATTGGTCGGTTTGACTTTCGCAAACCCTTCGGTTTTTACCGAATTTCGATCGGTTTTTGTGAAAAATCGGTACCGACGTCACCTCGAATTTCGCATGGGAAACGAAAATGTTAACCCTGGCCACACTCGTCCGCAAGGATGGATACAAAAACGGGTGAAATTTTGGAATTTCTCGCCGAGATCTTGGATTTCAGTCGAGGACGGATACAAAATCCTGTTCGGATAAAAAAATCACAATGCTACAGTAACCATAGAAATTTCAGCGAGGTTTCGCTAAATCTCGCCGAAATCTCGGATATTATGACCAGATTTGTCCCAATAACCCTTAAGAAAGTCATCTTCTATGAAAATTTGTTGAAAAACCAAATTTTTGTGATATTTTATAATTTTGGCAGAAACATTATAATATTTTTATAAACTTTTTCAAACTTGATAATTATCTAAAAATATTATGTTACTATCCTTAGAAGTCTAGGATCATAGATAATTTTTTTTTAAAATAATTTAACTTCATTTTTTATCTTTAAAAAATCAAAAACAGAATGAACATAAATGAGACAGTACCCGTGTCAGAATTTTATAAATTGTTTCGAGTGTGATCATGATCTAAAAATTTTATGAGAGCTTAAGAATTGTCATAGAACCATTTTGTAAAGTTTTTAAATTTTTTTTAAAAAATTGGGTTGCTCAATCAAATCTATGGAAGCATTGAACTACATTTGTTATATTTCAAAAATCAAAACCAGAAAAAACATAAATGGTACTATACATTTGTAAGAGTTTTATAAATTCACTTGTGTGTGATAATGACCCAAAAAATTTATGAAAGCTTAATAATTTCCTTAGAACACTTCTGTAAAAGTTTCAAAAATTCTAAACCTTTTTTAGTTACTCAAGCAAATCTATGTATTGATCATCAGGCTTTAATCAAGATGTAGTAGCACTGTCAGAATTTTTGAATCTTATTGAAGCCATATAATCATATAAAAATTTTATTAAAACATTGATAATGCATAAGGACCATCCAATTTTTTTTTCAAAATTTCTAACATGATTTGAATCATTTTTCATTCAGTTGAAATTTGTCGGTAAGGCTTTTATTAGGACAATATCACTGTTAGATTTTTTTTTAAATTCCTGAAGGTTTATCATCACATGAAAAATTTATAAAAACATTATTGATACATAAATACTATCCACAAAATATTTCAAAATTTTATAATGGTTTGTTCCATTTTTCATTTGGTTCAAATTTGCCGGTCATCCTTTTTTCAGGACATTAACACTGTCAGAATTTTTAAAAATTTCTCAGGATTTATAATCATGTAAAAATTTTATGGGAATATTAGTGATGTGTCAGGACCATCCAAAAATAATTCATAATTTTTTGACATCGTTTGAACCATTTTTCGTTTGGTTGACATTTCCTGAGATTTTGGCAATTTCGGGCAAAATTTTGTCGAAATCTCGGAAATCCCTATTCAAAAATTCTGGATTTGAAAATTTTATTTTGGATTATCTCTGAATTTCATCCAAAATAACAAGATTTCACCAAAATTTCGGATTTCGAAGGGTAACGAGAAGTGAACCGAAGACAAAATTTAAAACCTTGCTCGTCCGCTTCCCTCACCCTCTGAGAGTCTCGGTCTCGGGTGTCACTGCTCAAAACCTATATGTAAACTCTTTTTTTCATTTTTAGTTTCCCCTATAATAAAATTATAAATCTAAACTCTTTTCCAACTGCGAAAATACCGATTGGCGATACGTGTCACCTACCGTGTTCCCCTATTGTAGTATGTGTTCGGCAGCACAAACGTCCTCCTGCCAAGCTCAGGTATCGCGGCAGGTACCTGCCAAGCTCGGCATGAGGGGATACTGCTGAGCAGAGGCAGTGTGGTAGGTCTTACCGAATCGTGCTCGATAGGTCAGCTCCCGTAGTGATTCCACTCCACCTGACATGATGGAAGTTGCTGACGTGGCCATTTTTGCAATTTTGTTTGAACAAGAGCCAAATTTGCAACAAACAAAAGTGCGATGGGACCATGTAACCCAAAGTTTCTCACAGCTCACAACTGAACATTTTTGTGTAGGAGTTTTTTCACAAGTCATCAGCTTGGAAGAAATTAGAGAAAATTCCTTATTTGCCGCTGAAAGTTGGCCAGATCTCTAAAATACCGTCGCGAAACTTCTTTTCCCTTCATTGCCATCGGATCTAAACTTTTATCATGTTTTTGTCATTTCCGTCACTTTGCTATAAGTCAAATGCCATTTGCCCCTTGACTTTGTCAGGTTTTTTAGAGAACAACAGTCCTACCCCTTAGTCAAAGCCCTTCTTCTTCCTCCTCTCTTCCTTCTACCCTTAACGCCCATCACCGCTCTTCATCCCCTCCCACGCTGACACTGCAAATGGAGGTTTTCAGTCGTCGACCTCACGTCGTCCATCTCAACACCATTGCTCACCTCGCCAAGAGAAGGAGCCCGAGTGGAAGCCCTCACCGCTGCTCACCTCGCCCCTCCTCCCTCACCAATAAAACCAGCAGCAACGACCCACTTCCATTTTTTTTGCACTTCCTCAACCTCCTAAGACCACCCACATGATCACTAAGCACTGTCCTCGTCCCCATGTCGGGTAGACTGCCATCGCTGCCATGACCACATGGGTAGTATGCTCAAATTCATTCTCTAGGTTCTTCCTTCTCTAAAATTGACTACACCATTACCTTTCTAACTTCTCGACTATCCTCGCAGTGCCACTCTCGCCATCAAAGCTCACCAGAAGAGCACCGAAGTTGAGCTGCGCTGCCATCCTCCCCTACGCCTCTGACGGTTCACTGCCTCTGTCATCTACCCGTTGAGCCAACCGTATCACGAGGTCCGCCTCACCGTGCTAAAGCTATTCCCCACCTTCTCTGGCCATTCCCTCTGTCGTATAACGCTGCCATCAAGCTCCACCTCCTTGCCATAGCCGCTACCGTCATCGTCTTTGCTCACACTACCTCGGGCCAAGCTACCGCTACCAAGAGGGTCCCCACAACCTCGCTCTGCTCGTGTGCGCCCTACCATTGCTAATTCCACCGGAGCCCACCGCTGGTGAACTCCTCTTCTCCATAGCTGCCACTGCTTCTTCACATCGTTCCGACTGCCATATATTCATACCCGTTGTCTAAAACTGCCACAAATGAGTTTCCCGTGTCTGGGAACACGCTATGCTCACATGTTCGCAGCCATTCCACCGCTGGGGCACCACCACCACCGCATCCTAATCGCTCACGCTCTGTTACGCACTAGAGAAGAAGGGAAAACAGGTGCAATACTGTGTGCTCAAGGTCAAATCCAACCAATTCCCACCGAGACCAACCGAGTCACATCTTCAATTGATTGAGTCGGACTACTTCCACTGAATCCAACAGTAACTGACCGAACTAGACCACCAATTGGCTGAGTTAACAGCAACTAAACACAAGGGCAAAAATGTCTTCAGACATCCCAGTTAACGACCACATCATAGGCCACTAACGGGAGTGTTAAATAAGAGATGGAATGGCAATGAAGGGATAAGCAGTTTTGCGATGGTATATCAAGGAAGTGGTCAACTTTCAATAGCAAATAAAGAATTTTCTCAAGAAATTATGGTATCCATTTTCTGGTCAGGAATTGAGGATGGTATTATCCGGTCAGGCAACAGAAAGAAGGGTCTGTTCACCTGAGCTGAGAGCACACACTAACTCAAGATGCTTGCTTCTGTAACTTGACTAATTTTCTTATGTTGGCTTTCAAAAACTGATTTTCTTGTGTTTGTAAGAAAAAACGAAGTAGTAACTTGATAACTAACCTAACCCAATCAAGTTCCCAGGAAAGCATATGGCGGTCAAAGAAGCACATGCTGGCATGCTGTGTTTACTCATTCTGGTCAGACCTCCAATCCACGAAGGAACTCTATTTTTCATTTCCTCGCGTTTAAACATTTTAACACAACATATTCAGATGTCATTCAATAATTCAGAGAAATCTGTGGTGCATCCAGCCGTATCATCCAGAAACAAAAAATTTGACCATCTTGTTCAAAAGTCGACAAAAACAGTGACAACAGGCCAAGAAAAGTAGCAATACTGTTAACATCAGGGGCAGGTCATCTCTTCATCTGGTAGTCTACCAGAGAGGAGATATTATCCAGTTCGTACAAAATAGGGTTTTCTTGCCCTGCTTAGCCGGCTAATCCCGTCAAAGCTTCACCTAACCCGCGCAACAAATTTCTCGACGCCTGTCTCTTCCCATTTGTTCGTTTCACCCGGGTTCAAACTTCAAAAACACAACATGATTTTGTGTAGGAAAAGAAAATACACAAGGAGGGCAGCAGATGGGGCTTCAAAGAAAGAAAAGCACCTATTTGATTTGAAATCAATTTTATCATAACTAACCTTAGCTAAACAAGGTTTGTTACACTTTTTGTAGCAATAAAATTTAACGTCACAAGTATTGCAAAGTTTAGAAAAATTTGAGTCTGACGCGTGTTACATGAGGTTAAGAAAGTGTGACAAACCACGGCTTTGGCAACGGGGATGGATATTTTCCGTCCGACTCGGAATCGGTTCTGATCAGGACCGGATTCGGGACATGATTTGACTATCCGATCGGATTCGGAACGGAATCCGGATGCTTGAATCTGGATTCAGGATCAGATTCGGAGTAATCAATATCCGACAAATATGGGACATGGCCCTACTTTCTTACCAGGACATCAACTGTCAGCCCATGAGGCTACAGAAGAGGGTTAGAGTGTAGTGTTTTTTAAAAGTAAAAGGGTGTGGATGAGTTTGTGGTGTGCGATTTGAAAGGGGGCTGCGTGCTTGTATTTATAGGAAACTAGTATAGTGCCTGTGCTAACGCTACGATGATAGTACACCCGCTTATCAATTAAATGAGAAGATAAGTATAAATATAACACTTAATAATAAATAATCACAGTGCCCGTATGCGAGTACAAAAATGAAGATATAACACTCAATAATATTTTTCGCTAAACGTTTCCCGTATACTCTTAAGACTTGTTCTTATGTCTTGAGGGATGTTTTCTGCGCACTCATTCCACTTGTATTTTAGTATTTCAATTAAGAAACACTTCCTGAGGATAGGTGAATCCTGTAAGTACGTTGTAGAGCATCATCAGTATAGACCTACTTTACAACCTTATAAAAAGTGATTAATAAAATAGAGAGTACCGACCATGCAGATCCGTGCATTAAACTGTTGACCATTCCAGATGTGCATGAAGTTCATGACAAAATAACATGTCAAGTTCTGCACAACATTTAATTGCTACATGTAAGTACACAAAAATTTAACTATTTACTAATCATGTGTAAATAACTTATCGGTCTATTGTTTTGGAATGACTTTGGAGCTACAATACGCTAATCATAGATATCGCTGCTCCATGAGGGATTTACTACCCTTATAGCACGATCGAATATTATACCAATTTTTTGTATTCTATCAAGATAGTAACTGGATGGTTTATCCGTTGGAACCCATCCAGATAGAGGTGTTGGATCAATAACGGAGATAACCCTGTCCTTCATGTCGAACGATAACATGCTGAATCGTCCTCCGTGATAAAAAGGCAGCATAATCTACAAATATAGACATTATATCTTTTGCACACATATATAATATAATAAAGCGTCAAACAATTTATTAAGCAAAGGGAATTCAAGGCTAACTTGGATTTCTGGCTTCAGACTATTCTCTCTCTCTCTTTTCGGGCTTTTAAACTGGATATATATATCATATATGGAATAGCAGACCATGCCAAATGGAAACCAAACTCGGGATGCAGTCATGTGCCTTAGCGGTTTGCAGGTCAGAATCTATGTACACCTTAAGATTCTAAATCAGACAGGCTATTTTATTATTATTTTTTCTGTCTCATGGAGTTTATACTATCAAGAAATGCTAGAAGTTTGAGAAGATTAGACAAACCTGAATGTATGAAATACAAAAGCACAGTTTGAGCACTCTCCCTGAAATCCTATGCTCTTAACACGGGATGCGATTTGACTAATCGCCAATAACCGAGCTTCTAGGCTTTTCCAAAACACACAGTCTTTAATCGGAAGATGTAAACAACACAAAGACTTGTGCATAAAGAAGGTGGCACATATCAAAATCAAGAAAATACTATGTACAAATAACAAAGCACTCGTTGTCATTCATCTATCCCGATTAAAATTTTAGATGGATACAACAGATCTTTGACTTAGTCGCTCCATCTCGTGTGAATTAGCACTTGAAGTAAAGATCAAATCTGGGGCAATCGAAATCGACGCATGCATGCATACTTTGAGGAATTGAGGGCTTTTAGTGAAGTAGCATCCCTGAGAAGTTGGTGCACAACATTATGATTCTCCAAATAACACCGCCAAAAAGCGCACAATCTGGAGTGTTTAGATAGATCATCTTATTTACATTTTAGACTAAAAATATAAATTTAATTCACTTTATTTTAACCTACAAGTTTCAGATCTCGATGAAATCGGATTTATAGCTCTACCAAACAGACCTCGTATTCCCGATCCATCACCCCTACGCATTTAAACGCCTCACCATCTTCTCCACGGGCTCCCGCACCACCTCCTTCCACGCCTCACTCACCGGCGCCACGCCATGCGCGCCAGCACCTCTGTATGCGATCCACGCGCGCGACGTCCCACCCCTCGGCGTGCTCATCCTCCCGATCTTCTCCACTGCGCGACCACCGGCCGAAGGTGTTGCCTTGATCTCCTCCACGCATCTGCGCCGCCAAAGATCGCCTCCACGAGCGCGGCGTCGGCGCCTCCGCCGCCTCCGCTCCGCGCAAGTGCGCGTCCATCTCCGGCAGCGATCGCGCGCGCGCAAGCCCCGTGTAGTCGGCGTCGGGCGGGTCGAACGCCGCGCGGGCCTCGCTCACCAGCCCGCGCCGCAACATGTCGTCTACCCGAGCTGCGGTGAACCGCCGGAGGAGCTCTGGCGTGGCATCCAACCAGACGAAGAGGCAGTAGTGAGCGGCGCAGAATGCCCCACAGCTGCCCTCGACCAACGCCTCGACGTACCTGTTGGAGCCACTGGCCACGATGGGGAGGCGCGCGGAGAGCACGCCTCGATCGACAGCAGCGGCCTCACGAAAGAAGTCATCCTCGGTGAAGTTGGCGTTGGGGCACGGCACACAGACGAGGAGGTGGTGCGCCACTCCGGCGTGCTCGTGGTCGGTCACCTTGTTGGTGATCATGGGCAGGCTGGCGTAGACCTGGATCTTGTCCGAGTTGATCACCTCGCCATCGCGCGCGCGCCGCGCGATGGCGGCCGACTTGCCGGTGGCCGTCGCGCCGAGCACGAACACGACCTTCGGCTTGTTGGCCGTCGGGCTGATCACGGCGGCGGCGTCCATCGTGGATCGGTACATGACGAGCATACTTGCCGAATCATGGGAAGTGGCGGCAGTACGTGAGCGCCTTGTATAGGATGTGGTGCACATGCATGAATGGAAGAAAATTAAGCGTGCGATTCATGGTACTGACTGGTATGGTAAATATTGAATCGAAATCAAATGGGTTTAGATTTGCAACATAATTTTCTTTCATTCATGCCGCCCGTCATGCGATCGAAGACCTCCGTGCGATCCACACGCCGCACGTCCCACCCTCCAAATGTGCTCATCCTCCCGATCTTCTCCACTGCGACGACCACCACCAAGGTGTTGCCTTGATCTTCTCCACGACAAAGACTCGCCAAGATCGCCTCTGCGGCGGCGTCGGCGACCTCCGCCGCCTCCGCCCGCGCAAGGTACGAGTCCATGTCCGTGAGCGATCGCGCGGCGTAAGCCCCTGTGTAGTCGGCGCGGGCGGTCGAACGCCATGCGGCAAAGCAGATGTCATCTGGAAAGTTTGGACCAATAATGGCTTCCTAATTGTCATCCAAATATGAATGCTAACATATAGCACTATTTGTGCGTCCTGATTGAGGCTAATTATTATCAGAATATCTGTTACTTCCCATAGTGTATTTAGAAATAAGTCCTAAAATGAACTTATTCCTTATATTTATCACACGATAATTGCATTTCATACACACATTCCTTATATAATATTTTTCGCTAAATAATATTATGGTGGCGGTACGTGAGCGCTTTGTATAGGATATGGTGCACATGCATGAATGGAACAAAATTAAGCGCGCGATTCATGGTACCGACTGGTATGGTAAATATTGAATCGAAATCAAATGGGTTTAGATTTGCAACATAAATTCCATATATATAGTTCAATTGAAATATATATGTGCGGGCTCTCCTGTTGTGGGCCGCATGAATGAATGAGTTAGACACATTAAACAACGGCCATCGGATGCGGGTGAGTAAAACTGAGGAAAGATCTGAGACGTCCATTTTGATGAATGCAAGTTTCTGTGGACGTTTTGCTGGGTGCACGAACATTGGGCCATCTCTAATGAGGTGCATTATTTAGGGTGGACGTAGAAAAAATTGCTTAGGTGCATTATAAAGGGGTATAGATTCTCCACCTGAGCGACCACCAGCCCGAAGGTGTTGCCCTTGATCTCCTCCACGTACCGCGCTCGCCAACATCGCCTCCGCGGCGCGGGCGACAGACCTCCGCCGCCTCCGCTCCGCGCGAGGTGCGCGTCCATCTCCGGCAAGCCGATCGCGCGCGCAAGCCCTCGGTGTAGTCGGCGCGGGCGGGTCGAACGCCACGGCAAAGCGATATGTCATCCCGAAAGCTGGACCAATAATGGCTTCCTAATTGTCATCCAAATATGAATGCTAACATATAGCACCATTTGTGCGTCCTGATTGAGTCTAATTATTATCAGAATATCTGTTACTTCCCATAGTGTATTTAGAAATAAGTCCTAAAATAAACTTATTCCTTATATTTATCACACGATAATTGCATTTCATACACACATTCCTTATATAATATTTTTCGCTAAATAATATTATGGCGGCGGTACGTGAGCGTCTTGTATAGGATGTGGTGCACATGCATGAATGGAAGAAAATTAAGCGCGCGATTCTTGGTACTAACTGGTATGGTAAATATTGAATCGAAATCAAATGGGT
Organism: Otatea glauca; assembly: GCA_036346275.1. Lineage (NCBI taxonomy): Eukaryota > Viridiplantae > Streptophyta > Magnoliopsida > Poales > Poaceae > Otatea > Otatea glauca. The sequence continues at coordinate 37,348,236 of CM070717.1, forward strand.
TTAGATTTGCAACATAAATTCCATATATATAGTTCAATTGAAACATATATTTGCGGGCTCTCCTGTTGTGGGCCACATGAATGAATGAATTAGACACTTTAAACAACGGCCATCGGATGTGGGTGAGTAAAACTGAGGAAAGATCTGAGACATTCATTTTGATGAATGCAAGTTTCTGGGGACGTTTTGCTGGGTGCACGAACATTGGGCCATCTCTAATAAGGTGCATTATTTAGGGTGGACATAGAAAAAATTGGTTAGGTGCATTATAAAGGGGTATAGACTAGCGAGGTCTAGTATGTGAGCACCCATTATGGGAGGGTTTTCGTGGCACCTCATTTATAAATTGATAATAAGTTGGTTTTGTTAATTCTTAAATAGTATATTCTTTATATGATGTCTATTAGATTTGATTGGTATAACTTATTACTATGGTCACGTACTCATATGGTTTGATTCAACGTATATTACTCAATATATACGTGCATTATCCGTATATATTTATCCATTTCTGATCTAAATCCGTCACATATTCGCCTCATATATGTATCTCGAAAAACTCGGATTCGTATATGTATTCAATTAACTTGTATCTGGATCTGAATCCAAAAAATAAATACGGGTTAGAATACGTAAAGAGCAATAACCACCCGTATCTTATCAGTATATAGCCTGAGCTGTCTTCGAATCGATTCCACGATCCAGAAGGGAGAGAAAAAGAGCGCATTTTCGATGAGCATTTTCCACGATCAACGCAAGGAAACCCAATCTCCAATGAGCGATAAATACTAGATAATCGACCGCGACGTGCCACACCACGATCGCTGCTCCTCACGCGAGAAAATAGAGAAAACATGTGATTGTCGCTCCCCATGCGAGAAAATGGAGGAAACACGCGCAACGGCTGAAAGGATACAAACGTAATCGCGTTTTTCGCATTTATTCGGCGGAATGGTTGAAAGGATATAAATGCATCTGCGTTTTTCGCATCTATTCGGGTATCTGCGTTTTTTTGCACTTATTCGGGGTCCTCTCACGAAGGATCTGCGATTTCGCTGAAACGAAAAATCCTCTTAGAAAAAAAAACGGAAAATGGCAAAAAGGACATAAACGTTTTTTCCTTGTTTTCTGGAAAAAGATCTAAACGGGTTTTTTCCCAAAAAAAAGACCCAAAAGTAATGATAAAAAAACTAAAAAAGGACCTAATCGTGTTTTTTTTCCAAAAAGGACCTAAATGTAATTTTGATTTTTCGAAGAAGGACCCGAGTGCAACGCTTAAAAACGCAAAAAGGACATAAGCGTAATATTTTTTTCACAAAAGAAGGACCCGACCGTATTTTTCCCCAAAAAAGGACCTAAACGTATTTTTTTCACGAAAAAGGACTCGGACGTAATTTTTTTCGCCGGCTCAGCTCGAGCCGCGAGCCGAGCCGGCGCTCTCCCGACTCAAATCAACCTGGTGGCCGGAAGTCTCCTAAGTTTAATGGAGGTAGTATTCGAGCGACCACGCGCGGTGCGGTTTTTTAGCTTTTTATTAGGGTGCACCAAATTTAATATAGATTATTTATTTTTCAATTTAACGGATCAGATTAGTTAGACTTTTCTCATTAGTAGAGTAGTGAGAATACCCTCAACAAATCAACAGCTAAATCTAATTTCTACTGACTACCATATATTACTATTATAATGCACCCTAAAACTTCTCTTTATTTTTACTCCTCACGAATCTATACCCTTTTATAATGCACCTAAGCATTCTTTTCTACGTCCACCCCAAATAATGCACCCCACTAGAGATGACCCAACCTTCATGCACCCAGCGAAACGTCCCCAGAAACTTGCCTCCATCAAAATTAACCTCTTAGATCTTTCCTCAGCTTTACTCACCCACATCCGATGGCCATTGTTTAATGTGTCTAACTCATCCCTGTGGCCCACAACAGATCTCCCCTCACCTCCAACATCATCTCAAGGAAAAGGAAACAAATATCCTGGAATTAAGGAAAAGGAAACAAACGTTCTAGAAAAGGAAAAGACCATATATTACGTGCTGGGAAAAGAAAACCGGAAGACAGGGGCACTATACTAGTACGTGTGGTTTTTGGACGATGCAACAACGAGAGCTCTCATATCCGCGCTATGTGGATATTTTGCTCCTGTGATCTTGCCCATCTATTTCTGGCCCATTGCCCTGCTCAGGGCACTGGCTATGCACACAAAGAAGCGAGTTGGTTTTCGGTGACCCTTTTTGCAGAAGTGCTAACCTTCTTAGGACATATACAGTGGTATAGATAATAGCTGTCTATAATACACATCAATATCATCTATAGATAGACTTAAAGACAACTCACTATATGAGTTGTCTATATAGTCGTCTATAATGACCTCACATACAATTAATAGACTGTCTATACAATGATGCAAATATTCTAAAGCCGTTTGTAACACCAACTATCAAATAGCACACAACACTTTTCTCTCTCCTCATTCTCTCTCTTCTGCATCACCTAAAATCCTACATGGTATTAGTTTACAGAGAGCTGACGTGTATCATTGTACATGCTCTTAAATAGTATCTATCAGGCTTTATTTATAGCTCTACAGGGTAAAGTGCTTCATTACTAGGGTACTAGTTCGATGCCCGTGCATTGCTATGAAAAATAAAATTGGTAACAAAATATAAAGGTCAAGAAATAAAAAAAATTGTGCTACAAGATCCAACATCTATTTCTCCCGATTACACAAGTTTTTATGATTTCTCCTCTGACATGAATTAAAAACAAATATATTGTACATAGTACATAAGGCATTTGTGATATTAGAACATATTTAGAAATGCTATTCTATTCCTGGTATACGTCTCGAATGATTTGAAAATAAACAGTTACATTGCAACACGACTTGAATAACATTTTGATCAAAACCTTGTCTATGATGTAAAGAGTTCAAGCCTCTCTTTTTTTCAATCCATAAGCAACTTCAACCTGTACATTCTTATTCATGTGAGATTCAAAATAGACATAAATAGTATTAACAACATTAAAATGAGAGTTCACCTATGTAGGCTTTACAGATCCAGAAGAAGAAAAACCACGCCTTAATTTGATTGTGTTGCTACCTAGTTTAGGACCTGTATCAAAGACAAGCCAAGCTTCCCAAGTAACATCCTCTCCGGTAAAAAGAGCATGCAAATCCTGCAGAAAATATCTTTCGAAAATAGTGATCATTGTTTATAGTTCATACTTTCGTATTTGTGCAGCTTAAAAAAATCATAGAACAGAAGCACATCTCCAGCTTTTTTTTACTTGTATGTACTGTTATCATTTTGTGTGTACTTCGATTTGGTAGCCAATATAGCAATTTGCCTCACATAACTTGGTTAGAATTTCCAAACTGCACCAATTAATCAAGAACCGTGATTAACAAAAAAAAACCCTTATATATATCGTAGAAGTAGAACATGCAGAGACAATCTTCTATCTAATAAAGTAAAGAAGCCACCATGTCCACAACTTAATAGGTGAAAAAAGAGATTATGCCAGGATCATTCCACTTCCTTAATCCACATATTTTTTCTTTGAAAATCCTTAATCTGCATTCCTTCTTTAGGAAACAAAAGAGTAAAAGAAACATGCAAAATTATTCCTATATACTACCGACGCGCACCCATGTTATTCTATGACGGCGGTGACAGCAGCGGGATGTTGGGGGTGGGGGTTAGGCCTAGTCGGAACTGTCCTCGGCACTGGAAATTCTGTGACGGCAGACGGAGGCGGCGGTGCCCTATCGTAGGGGTTTCCGGAAGGAACTTGGAAGTCCGGCGATGACCGTGGGGTAGGGTGGAGAGAATCGCCCCCGGTAGGGCGTTCCAACGCAGGCGGTGGGGGCCAGACGATGGGTGGGTCGAAGAAGGGTGGCTGGTTGATAGCCAACTGCTGCGCCGACGCCGTGGAGGGGAGCATCACCGGGAGGAGCAGAAGCAGCGCTGTCGCAATGGCGCTCGTGTGTCCGACTATTGATTGTAGCTACCTTAGCTTGACGTTGTGACTGTGTTTCAACACTAAGTACGTATGTGCGGCCGGGGGGTTATATATACACATGGGGAGGCTTGATGCGATCAATATGGTAATTATTGCACGGCACAAATCAATTGCGCAATGGATGCAGTTTAATTGCTCACATTTTATGGGAAAGCGTGATGACAGGATGATGCTCTCTCCATGGAAAAATGGATGGCACAATTTGATTTGATATAGTCTCCAAGATTGAGTTTTGAAGCTTTTTTCGTAATCTCACAAGTGCATACTCCCACTTCTAACAGGTGGGACAAAGGATTTATAGGACCATGTTATCATTGATGTGACTGAAAAAGGGGAAAGGTTAGTATGGTTGGTGTGGTGAGAGTGGAGAACAGACTACCGCCACCAACTCCTAATTAGAAGTAGTAGAGATAATAGTACTTTCGCCCCATCGGCCCCTGAGTAGCCCAGCATCAACTGTTGGATGACGCACAACACATCTTGGGAAGGCGTGGTCAACTGGACCATGTAGATCCAGTGATCGTGGGCACCTAGGTGCTAGATCCGACGGTTGCTGGAGGAGGTCCCCCTTGTGCTGTGTTCACGCGAGCGAAATTCCGATTAGAGGTGGGCATCGTTCTGAGCGGGCTGGCACATCACGGGTTTGTCGGGCCGCGTGCCTAAACTGTGTTGTGCTTCTATGGTCTGGGCGGTCCACCGTGTCATGCCGTGGCGGTCCGACTCACCTTCAGCGAGCCTACGTATGGTCTATTTATGATTCGTGCAATGCCGGCTCAGGCCCGATTTATTTGCGCTACTATGACGAGAGAAAAGGAACCGGGGATGCACAGAGCTAAGGTAATAGATATAAATATTAGAGAAAAGAACTAAATTTTATTCATTCTTGAACAGGTATAGAGTTACAGACTCGTTAAAAACCTTACACCCAGTGTGGGGTACCCCAGTGCGGAGTGGCTTTGTGCGCGTGCTTGATGTTAGTGAGTATGTACTCTTCGGTGTCCTTTCTCCATCTTTTAGCATCTTTGTTGTCTCCACTCTCTCTGTATGTGAGGACCACAAAAGACGTCGGCCGTAGGACGAGCCACAACATGACGCAATGTCGTGGCAAAGCGCCCTGTGGCGTGTCATGCCTACTTGGGCCCATCGAGCCTGTTTCATGCCGTGTTGCCCCAAGCACAGCCCATGAAGGCGTCTCGTGTCGTGCTGCCCATCATACCCGACCGTGAGGCCCGACACGACCAGTACGCATGCGTACCGTGATGTGCCACGGACCGGCTCAAAAAAGTCCGACTCAATGTAAGTCATCTATACCCCTTTATAATGCACCTAAGCAATTTTTCCTACGTCCACCCTAAATAATGCACCTCATTAGAGATGGCCCAATGTTCGTGCACCCAGCAAAACGTCCCCAGAAACTTGCATTCATCAAAATGAACGTCTCAGATCTTTCCTCAGTTTTACTCACCCACATCCGATGGCCATTATTTAGTGTGTCTAATCATCCCTGTGGCCCACAACAGACCTCTCCCATCTACATACTAGTATAGTACCTATGCTAACGCTACAACGACAATACACCCGCTTATCAATTAAATGAGAAGATAAGTATGAATACAACACTTAATAATAAAAGAGAAATTTAGAATTTTAAATGAATTTAGAAAGAAAAACGGAACTAAATGGAGGTCGAATGGGTGAAAATGGGCTCCCAAAAGATTTTAAATCAAGAAAGAGAAATAAAAAGAATTTTCGATTTTAGATTATTTTTTTAGCTTCCACCTGCCAAGACAAGGGGAGGAAGGCCAGGTGGCCGGTCGGTCGCGGTGGTCGACCTGGTCTTTGCGAGATCGCCGCACCGGCGCTCATGAGGAGGAGTCACGGTTGCATGTGAATTTCGTCGGGAAAGATGACGGTGATGGCTTTGGTTACCTCCAAAATCCGCGATCTTTACAAGAGGAGCACTTGGGATTTACATGTCGATGGGGTGGAGGAGAGCTCGCCACTTTATAGCCGAAACAAGCATATTTATGGAAACCATAATTTTGGATCGAATCATTGAGAGAAAATTTTGGCAATAGAGCACTAAATTTGGGAATTAACACCATAGATGAAAAGAGGAGATTTGGTGCGGATTGATGGAGCTTTGGAGCTTCTTTCTTGCTTTAATGGAGGAGGGAAGAGAAGAAGCTTCTGCAGTGCAAACAGACTAGAAGAAGCTACAAGTGAGTTGCCTTCATTTTTTAAAATATAGAAGGATTTTGAAAAGATAGCACATTAGGTTAAAATTCTAGAAAAATTCTCAAAAAACTTTCGATTATTTTGTACTTAATAAAATTATTTTTAAAAATTAAATTATAAATTTGCCGAGAGATGCGGCCATGAGGTCGTGACAAAGAACCTCGCCAAGCGGCAAAGCCACCGATGGCGACCGTGGAGCCATTGCAGACTGCGTTCTCCGTAGCGCTACCCCATCTCCCTGGTTTCCTTTTCCCGGACGTAATGTATGGTCCTTTCCTTTTCCAGACATTTGTTTCTTTCCTTGATTCCAAGACGTTTGTTTCCTTTTCTTTGTTGATCTTTGGAGGTGAGGAAGGTGCATTTGTGGGCCACGGGTGATTTCGAAAAATATGGAAAAATAAAATGCGCTCGATCACCGGATCCGCAAGGAAAAAGATAAAAATTAAACAAGTGCTTTCATGCCACGTTCCGAGAAAAATTGAAAAAAATTAAAGACACTCACGATCGTTGGTTCCTTAGATAAAAATAAAAACAAAAATTCAAAGCTCTCCGTGCGGCTTGAAATTAAACTTTATGGGGCTAGATCCGTAAAAAGTCTCGAGAAGGGTCATATTCGAAAAAATACGATCACAATGCTAGGACAATAAAAATTCAAGACTTGTTTTCTTGCATGCGGATCCTCCCTGTTTATTTCTTTGTTTGATTCACCCTCCTTCCAAATATGTAGTACGTACAATTTTAGCAAGTAAAAAATTCAAGTCTGATTTCCTTGCATGCGGATCCTTCTTATTTATTTCCTTGTTTGATTCGCTCTCCTTCCAAATATTTAGGTGGGGGAGGTCTGTTGTGGGCCACAGGGATGATTAGACACACTAAATAATGGCCATCGGATGTGGGTGAGTAAAACTGAGGAAAGATCTGAGACGTTCATTTTGATGAATGCAAGTTTCTGGGGACGTTTTGCTGGGTGCACGAACATTAGGCCATCTCTAATGAGGTGCATTATTTAGGGTGGACGTAGGAAAAATTGCTTAGGTGCATTATAAAGGAGTATAGATTTGGAAGGAGAGCGAATCAAACAAGGAAATAAATAAGGAGGATCCGCATGCAAGGAAACCAGACTTGAATTTTTTACTGGCCAAAATTGTACGTACTACATATTTAGAAGGAGGGTGAATCAAACAAGGAAATAAACATGGAGGATCCGCATGCAAGGAAACAAGACTTGAATTTTTTATTGTCCTGGCATTGTGATCGTATTTTTTTCCGAATATGACCCTTCTCGAGACTTTTTTACGGATCTAGCGCCATAGAGCCTAATTTCAAGTGCGGAGAGCGCCAATTTTTGTTTTTATTTTTATCTAAGGAACCAACGATCCGTGAGTGCCGCTTAATTTTTTCAATTTTTCTCATGAACCAAATTACGTGAAAGCATCGCTTAATTTTTATCTTTTTTCCTTGCGGATCCAATGGTCGGCGAGCGCAGTTTATTTTTCCATATTTTTCCAAATCATTCCTCAGAGCCCACAATGACCTTCCTCACCTCCAAATCAACAAGGAAAAGGAAACAAACGCCTTGGAATCAAGGAAAAGGAAACAAACGTCCCGGAAAAGGAAAGGACCATACATTACGTCTTTGGGAAATGAAAACCGAGAGATGGGGCAACATGGCCGGAGAACGCAGTCCGCAATAGCTCCACGGCCGCCATCGGTGGCTTTGCCGACGCAATGAGGTCTTGGTCAACGATCTCACAAGGCCGTGCCTCGGCAAATTTATAATTTAAATTTTTTGAAAATAATTTTATTAAGTACAAAATAATCGAAAGTTTTTTGGGAATTTTTCTAGAATTTTTAACCTAATGTGCTATCTTTTAAAAATCCTTCTATATTTAAAAAAATGAAGGCAACTCACCTGTAGCTTCTTCTAGTCAAGCACTGCACTGCAGAAGCTTCTTCTCTTCCTCCTCCATTAAAGCAAGAAAAAGCTCCAAAGCTCCATCAATCCCGCACCAAATCTCCTCTTTTCATCTATGGTGTTAATTCCTAAATTTCAGGTTTCTATTGCCAAAATTTCCTCCCAACTGATTTGGTCCCAAATTATGGTTTTCATAAATATGCTTGTTTCGGGCTATAAAGCCATGAGCTCTCCTCCACCCCATCGCATTGCGTAAATCTCCAAGTGCTCCTCTTGTAAAGATCGCCGAATTTTGGAGGTAACTCAAGCCATCATCGTCATCTTTCCCGCAAATTCACCGCAACCGTGACTCCTCCTCAGAGGCGCCGGTCTTGGCGATCTCGCCGCACCAAATCTTGACCCATCGCGACCGCCGGCCACCCTAGCCTTCCTCCTTGCGCTGGCCAAGCCTGAGAGCACGCTGTGTGCTCGTGGAAGCCGCAAAAAAATAATCTAAAATCGAAAAATTCTTTTTCTTTCTCTTCTTGATTTAAAATCTTTGGGAGCCCTTTTCGCCATTCGACCTCCATTTAGTTCCGTTTTTCTTTCTAAATTCATTTAAAATTCTAAATTTCTCTTTTATTATTAAGTGTTATATTCATACTTATCTTCTCATTTAATTGATAAGCAGGTGTACTGCCATCGTAGCGTTAGCATAGGCACTATACTAGTGTCCAATGGTGGGGGTACTCCCGCAACATAAATGGAGGGGCTTATGAGTGCTGGTGGAGCAAGTATTTCTAAGATGGTATTTGGAATACGATAAAATCTACTGTATTAAGGTCGAAGGAATCTGCATGCAGGGAGAACGTCGGCTCAGCATTTTTTTAGAAAGCCCCTCTGGAATTCCATAATTGCATTTAGATCCTCCACCAGCTCTTCTGCAAAAATATCGCGTGATTTCGCAATTTCGCTTATGACTCCGATCCCTTTTGCAGAACAACCCTTACGGTTACGGAAAAATGCATCCAGACATAATCACGCCTTTTTGCAAAAAAAAAAGCCCTCGTGGCTCCAGAAAATTGTGCCCAACCCCAAATTAAAATTCACCTGCCACGACGTAACGCGCGGCTTTACCTAGTTTTTTATGACTCGTGGAAGCATTGAATTTTTTTTACCCAAAAAAATCTACGTTGCAAACAAGCCTTAAGGTTGCGTAGAAATCTCAATGTCATCAGGGACTTCAAAATCTCATGAATAGATGACGTTTTAGGATTTTGCACTTTAACCAAAGCACGGGTAAAAATGATCAAATCACACTCTTTCATTAGCTTACTTATTGCTCTTGGATAGTGTGTGTTACTCTATTCTATAGTAATAAATAAAGAGTTAAAATTTATCTCGAAAATGTAATAACATATATTTAGTAATAAAATTTGGAGGCTAGAATTATATGTATTCATTCCAATGGGGTATCAGATTCTTTTGACAAATAATCATTCGGCTAGTTCTTAAATCCTACACACTCCAAAAAAAAAAGTTCGTTCACAAATGCTGTTTGTCATGAAAGTGAAGTCTAAAGAAAATAAAGCTTAAATCTAAGCCGAGTAGAAGTCCAAGGGGGAAAAAAAAGGAATCAAGCTCGGTAGCCGCCGCACATTGTGCCACTCCCTCCACGACGCCTGCCATCCTCGAAGCTTCCCAGGCCTACCACGCCAAGTTAGCCATCACATGGCACCCGATTCCAACTCCGACAGGTGGGTCCCACCTGTCATGCGGACACTCCCCGGAAACACTCGGAACCTCACAGAAACTCCCGCCTCAAACGCCAGGGATCTCTCCCTGGACTCGGTCCACGGTAGCCCAGGTCCTCACAGCCGCGAATCCCACGCACGCTGGGACCCACCGGTCCACGGGCCTCCACGCGGGCTGGGTCTCGCGGGGCGGTCCGTTCTTTGGCTGTCACGAAACCCGGATCCGATAAGGGTGCTATAAATACCGGGCCAAATCAGGGCTTCCTCCTCAGCCGCACGCTTCTTGTTGCCTAAGAATTCCTTCCTCCCCGACCTCTCGCCGCCGCCGCCACAGCTATCTTGGAGAGAAGAAATCTACGAGCTCTTTGAGAGAGAAAGAGAGGCAGAGAAAATTTCTCTTTCTCGGTTCGAGATCTGTGTCGAGAGGGGGGTTACAGGGGGAGTTCGTGAGATCGGAATCGGATCACGCGGGCGCGCTCGGTATTGGGGAGTTCCATACATATCTTCGTGGAACTGTAAGTTTTTCGTTAAATCCCCTCTTTATGTTTGGGTTGCAGTAGCGCGTAGATTTATGATTTGTAGGACATGTTGTTATGCGCGGGTGGTTGTGTTATTTTCTTTTCAATTTTGTCGATTATTTGATCTAGATATGCGTAAGAAAATTAATCTTGCGAGTGGAGCGAGTAGGATTATGTGATTTAGGTAAAAGTTATCCCCATAATTTCTTGCTGGGACGATGAATTTCTTTGTGGCTACCGTTTCACTCGAAAGATTAATCGCTGCAACGTTGTTATTTTACTCATTCAGGGATTTTTTCTGAAGAAAGGTATATAGATTGGAAATGTAAAGTGATTTGTCAAAGTATGATATTGTGTTCTGTAGGAATTGAACAAGATTAGATTTTGCTCTGCCCCATTGAGTCGCTGGTTGTTGATATAAGTAATTTAGGCACGTCTGCTCTTAGTTGGAATTGACTATATGATTCAAGTTTCGTTATTCTGTTACGATTAGTACTTGAAATCATCTCATAATTTTAATTTGTTGCATAAATAATCTATGGTCTTGTCTACCTTTTATGTTGTACAAAAAAACGTACATGGGCCTTTCTTCACTTTGAACCATGAAATTTTGTTGGAATCCGCTGTGTGACTTCTCCTCCTTCTGCAGTAAGTTGATGTACTAATGGAGTCAAAGGGTGGCAAGAAGTCGTCTAGCAGTAGTCGTTCCTTGATGTACGAAGCTCCCCTAGGCTACAGCATTGAGGACGTTCGACCTGCCGGAGGCGTCAAGAAGTTCCAGTCTGCTGCTTACTCCAACGTAAGGATGAAACACAGACATTTACTTCATTACACCATGGAATTTTTTTAGAAATGTTGCTAATCAGGTCCATTATTTCTTCTCTTGCAGTGCGCGAAGAAGCCATCCTGATAGCCCTTTCGGCTTCCCCATCATAGTAGTTTAGGATTTCTCGAGATTTTCATTCTGACTCTGCTTCTGATCGCTCTCTGGCTAGCTGCTTCCGATAATCGACCAGTTCTGTAATCTTCCTCCCTGCACTCCTCCCTCCTCCATCTCCGGCAATGTGTTCTGACTCACCTGCTCCAATGGCTGTCCTTTCTGTTGCTGACCCTTCCCCGGTCTCAGCGATCGGGTTTGAGGGCTATGAAAAGCGCCTTGAGATCACCTTTGCAGAGGCGCCTGTCTTTGCTGACCCTCACGGTCGGGGCTTGCGTGCCCTCTCTAGGGCCCAGATTGACTCTGTTCTGGATCTTGCACGGTGCACCATTGTGTCCGAGCTCTCCAACAAGGATTTCGACTCCTACGTCCTTTCTGAGTCAAGCCTGTTTATCTATCCTCATAAGATTGTGATCAAGACCTGTGGTACTACCATGCTCCTGCTCACCATTCCCAGGGTTCTTGAGCTTGCTGAAGAGCTGTCCATGCCACTTGCTGCTGTGAAGTACTCTCGTGGGATGTTCATCTTCCCTAGCGCACAGCCTGCTCCCCACAGGAGCTTCTCTGAGGAGGTTGCTGTTCTGAACCGCTACTTTGGCGGTCTGAAATCTGGTGGCAATGCTTATGTGATTGGGGATCCAGCAAAGCCTGGCCAGAAGTGGCACATCTACTATGCCACTCAATACCCTGAGCAGCCTATGGTTACCCTTGAGATGTGCATGACTGGACTGGACAAGAAGAAAGCTTCAGTCTTTTTCAAGACTTCAGCTGATGGCCACACTACATGCGCTAAGGAAATGACAAAGCTCTCGGGTATCTCTGACATTATCCCTGAGATGGAGATCTGTGACTTTGACTTTGAACCCTGCGGCTACTCCATGAATGCGATCCATGGCTCTGCACTCTCTACCATTCATGTGACCCCTGAGGATGGCTTCAGCTATGCCAGCTACGAGGTTATGGGCATCAACTCTTCTGCTCTCGCTTATGGTGACCTCGTCAAGAGGGTCCTCAGGTGCTTTGGCCCTTCAGAGTTCTCAGTTGCTGTTACAATCTTTGGCGGGCATGGCCATGCCGGGACGTGGGGGAAGAAGCTTGATGCCGAGGCTTATGACTGCAGCATCATGTTAGAACAAGAGCTTCCATGCGGTGGCCGCCTCATCTACCAGAGCTTTGCCGCGAGTGACGACGTTGATGTTGCTGCTGGGTCGCCCAAATCTGTCCTGCACTGCTTCGAGGGTGATAACGTGGAGAACCCGGCCCTCGCGAAGGATGGCAAACTGGCTAATCTTCTCTCCTCCTGGGGAGAGGATGCCTTAGAGGAGGAGGACGGAGTGGTGAATGCGTTGAGTAAGACGATGGACTCGATGATTCGCTGTTAGTTTCGTCCGTGGAAATTTGTTCTGATTTGTTGTGGTTGTCGTTTGGTTATTCTGTGAAGCAGCCAGCCAGGCTATTATTAGCGCTATCGTTTGTAAGCATGTGTTCTGATGTTGCGACATATGCTTTGAAGTCTGAATAAACTAGAAGCTCTAGGTGGTCTGCTGCGTCTACCACAATGAGCAGCGTATGTGTGGAGAAATGTTGTCGAAACATACGAATAAGTATTATGTGTCGTGACAGATTTCTTTGCCTTCGCTACTTTTATTTTATTTTTGAAGCAAGCGCCATCAGTAGTTTATTTTTATTTATCCTTATTTTGGTCAAATTTTGATCGCCGATGGATTAACAGGTTGAAAGTATCACATTCCTACCGCAGGTATATCATGTCATTGATAGTAATCGTTTACAAACCATCGGTGCTCTCCTAAAATGTGCGTCGTGACTATGGACAAGGACACATTTCTGTTCGTCGCTGTTGCCTGTTGGCAAACTCGAATTTCAGAAAGTTGCTGTTGGTGTCAACTTTGCTGCGCTCCCCTTCGTTCTTGCGGTGAAGGCAGGGCGGTACAGACGTACAGCGTAAAGGCAGAAGAGCATGCCTTTACCTGTAGAAATAGAAATGGCTGGAAGAAGGACGTGTGTCAGTATGATCTGCGGCTAGATGCAAAGTTTTGCTCCATTCGTCTTCGGCATCTATTGCACATGTTTATGCCTTTTACCATCGACTTCGTTGTCTGTATTGCACAAGTTCACGCCCTGGTTATTGTGTATATCTGGTGCTTTTGGTAATCGATAGGTACTGTTCTTGATTGGTTGGACATGGAGAGATATGGGGAGACATGTACGGTTCTCCACGCATGCCTATCCTCTGATGCCTATGGACCTTGTGTTCAATAATACCGAGATGGCATCTGTGAGCTGGATGTTGGATGGATGGCACCTTGTGTTCAAATCTCGGATCGTTCAGACGGGAGTATCCTATTCCTGGATGGATAAGAGATCATGGCGTGACCTGTTGCTGATAGGTGTGAGAGTGACTTTTCTATCTTCTTTCAAATAAATTTACAAAAATGACCCAGGTAGATGTGTCTCACTAGCTTCGGTGCCTTCGCCGCGAACAAAAGATAGCTCCATATACTGCAACAACATGCGTTGCAAACCCCTCCTGTGCCGCTCTGACGTTGTCTCGTCTGTGCAGAGCGCTGATCCATCGAGAGCTAAATTTAAGCAGCATTTCGCGTGTTCTTCAGTTGATTCTGTTGGCATCAGCAGAGGCCACCCTTCATCACCATACGATACGAGAAGCAGCATCTCCCACGCAAACAAATACGTCGACGTACGTGGCGGTTGCGTTTCTGCTACCTAATCTCTAGTTGGGAGTCGAGACAAATATGTACGTTTCCCCTCTCTTCGTTTGTTCGCTGCTCTGTGGCTGCCGCTGGGAATTGAGATTGTGATCTCATCGTATCACCAAAAGTTTGGTTCATGCTTTGCTTGGCTGCCATGACATGCTACCTGCTTGCGTCTATAAGAGAGCTCGTGTTGCAATTTCGGAGAATATGTTCATCATAAAATTTTATGTGTGCCATTGAGAGTTGTCCTGATGCTGTATTTATCACTACAAAAATCACGTTTCTTTCTATACTTTCTATACCACCGAGTTTCAACTTTCATCCCTTCTATACTATTGCCTCCCATATCTAGTTAGTGTGTTGTTAAGTGGACCATGAAAAGACAAAAATACTCTTCTTCCTCGTCTTTTTCTCCTCCCTCATCTTCCCTTACCTCTCCTCTTACATGCCTCCTGACCGACAGCCCCCATCTCTCCACTCGCCACCGAGCTTGTCACCGCCATTTAGATCCCCCTCCCTCTTTGTTTTGCCGCTCGCTATCTCCAAATTCAGTCGGATCCGCCTCGCCGGAGCCAAGACCCAGGCCAAGGAGGCATCGCTAGTGGTGGAGTAGTGGTGTCCCTGCCGTGGGAGCGGTGGGTCCGTGGGGAGAGTCGGTAAGTTTGACCAATTAGGCTAGCTGGTCCATCGCTGCGACAGTGACATTTGCACAGCAATGGTGGCTATGGCAACATGGGATTGGGTAAGAAGAAGAGTTGGAAGAAGGAAGAGGATATGAGGAAGAAAAGTGATGGCCATGGTAGTAGGGGCATTGTCGTTGCCAGGGAGAGGGACATATCGATGGAGGACGGCATCGACAGAGAGGCTGCTGAAGGCGAGCTCGTGGCCGTGCTTGTTGTGTCCAATTTCATAGGGAGCTCGACGGCGTCGGCGGGAATGGCGTTGAGGAGGTAGTGCCATGGCCAAATCTATACATTACGGGCCAGTTCAGGGTAGGCAGTGGCGGACGCAAGGAGAGGGCGCGAAGCGGCTAGAGCACCGGTTCCGACTGTCGTGTCCCTAACACCCCTTAGTCACGTAGCTATTTTTCAATGGTCTTAAAGGCGTCACACCGGTCTCTCGCCATAAACGTATGAAAATACCGCAATACTGAACACCCCATCTATTTTTCTCCTACATACGCCACTGATGGTGGGGATTGGACGGGGAAAGAAGCCATCCTCCTTTCTCCGAGCTAGACCCCGCCGTTGTCTCCTCCTTCCTCCTAGGTGGATCCCCCCCACCTCCTCTTTGCTTGCCGACGGTGGGAGAGGGTTGGCCAGTGGTAGCATCGTGTCCTCTTTGCTCCCTCTCTCTTCTACTGCTAATGCTCCACTACTGGTCTGGCATGGCGCTACTCGGTTGGTGTTTGCCAGTGAAGGCATGAGGCGAGAGAGCGGGCGCCAGTGTTGAGAGTAGAGGGATGAGAGAGAGGGTTAGAGGTGGAGGAGTATGGAGATTGGAGAAGTGCAGTGACACGTGGGCTCGTGATTTTGAGAGGGGCAAGATAGGCATTTCTAAAAAAATGACAAGTTTCTAATTACTAACGGTCGATTGTCCAAACAGAGCTAACATAAATGACATAGAAGAGATTCGGAAACTTTTCTAGCAATATATAGGGAAGCAAATTTTTTCAAGTGACAAACATGAAATCGGGAGAACTCTTAGCGGCATACAGAGAATTTTCTCCGGTTCTTCGGGGTGCTGCCACACCGGCCGTCCATATCTCCTCCCAACCGCAGAGTGAGATTGATGCCAATCTTCCCAACCGCAGAGTGAGATTGATGCCAATCCAAGCGTATCAAAATCAAATCCCCCCTCCTCTTTGGCTTCCAGTCTTGTGCTTCGATTGGCTGAACCTGATTCTCGGTGTGCACTGCATTAGCGAACGCCAAAATTACTCTGAAAGATTTGTCCAGAGAAAATGCTCCGCTTCTGCGCCGGCCAGCCATCCCTTGCCAAGCCGAGGTAAGCAATCTCCCACGTCTAACATTCTTCTTCTGGACTCGCGCAACTGCCCTGATGTCCTACACGTTGGATTGCGTGCTTGAATTGAGGACAGGGATCGATGCCTTGCGCGGTCTACGGTTGTTCAGGCAAGTCCCAGTTGCGTCTTCATGAGATGCATGCGTCCCAGATTGGCCGGCAAGTGGCTGCTGACTAGACAGACGTACGCCATGAGAAGAGAACGAGAGGACGCCTAATGTCTGTCCAGTCCAGGAAGAGTCGTCTCGTCCCCATGCTATTCTACAAATGGGATCTTCGGTTGCAGAAAGCAAAATACTAAGAGTGCTTATATGCATCATCCTCTCTCTCTTAATATAAGTTATATTAATCTTGAAGTAAACAAAGTGATAAGTAATCATCATCTATCATTCATTTGTGTTTTAACATTTACGCAACTTCCAAATAGTAATATATAGAAGCACCTCCCAAATACTCCCACGGGCCATTATGCTAGTGGTACTCCACAGGAGTTGTTGCATCCAGTCCATTGTTTCTACTCCCTTTGGTCACAAATAGTATGGTTTTGGATATTAGCAAGGTCTCTAAAATATATCTTTGACCACTAATTTTTATTATGATATGTTTATAAAACCCAATAAAATTATAATTTTCTAAAATTATTTTTCAAAACAAATATACACATAATTTTTATATATCTAATTAAAACATTTAAAAAATTAATAGTCAAAATTTTAAAAATTTAACCGTAACTATGTCTAAAACGATAACTATATGCGACCGGAGGGAGCAGTTCTCAGCGGGATGGTCTGAGAACCAAGCCGAACAGAAAAGGCCCATTTTACCTGTACCGTCGTTGGGTTCGTCCAAACGAACGGTCTGCGTGGGTGCAGCCCAGCATTCCGGCCCAGAGCCTAAAACTGCTGCGAGCATTGTAGATTCTACGAGCAGACAAAGATCAGCTCATTCTTGTTAGCGCTAGTGTTAATCTCGGTTCTTTTATGTGAAATTCTTGCATTTCAAACAGGGCCTCAGTATTGTGTTTGTGTCTCTCCGAATGCATACTACTGCTGCCAGCTTGTAGTTTTCTCCACGGAGATACAAACATCTTCTTGGATCTGATCCACACTTCACAGATTATGTTCCAATTAAACCTGCATAAGAACGTTTTCTAGTAGCACTAATACTACTATGTATTTGGTGATCTACAGAGTTCAGACAAAACCCAGGGTATAATTTCACCGTGCTTAATATAATTTTACTTAACTTCCTTTCTGTCCTTTCACTAAACGATGCCACCACCACAGGAACACCTCGCCGACGCATCGCTGAATCATGAACATATCATCATTAGCTACAGTAACAACAACAAACGAATCAATCTCGTTCTTAGATGGTTAATTCGATCGCTATGTATGTGTGTATTGTACCCTGCCCATGAGATCAACCACTTGATCAGCCGTTGACTCTGGAGCAGGACCGCCGGATCTCGCCGTCGGCGCCGGTCTTGACTCCGAAGCCGGTGAGCCTGGCGAACGAGTCGGCCCAGCTGTCGAAGAAGCTCTCCTGGCTCTGCGCGAAGGCCGCCACCTTGGCCCTCGTCGTGGCGTTCTGCACCAGCACGGCGTCCGTGCGCAGCAGGCCCCGCCCGTCCAGCAGGTTGCCGAAGTACCGGTTGTCGAACGCCGACGCGGAGCCGTCGTCGCAGTCCACCGTCGCGCTCGCCGACACGGTGCCGTTCGCCGCCGAGCACGCCCGGATCAGCTCGTCCGCGTAGTCCGCGTTCATGGAGCCGTCCACGGGCACCATGCTCCCGTTCGCGTCCGTCCGGAAGCGCTCGCCGAACGTGTTGCAGTGCGCCAACCCGATGGTGTGGCCGCCTGCACGCGGCGACACACGACGATGTACTTTTCTGTGAGATGAAACCTCGTGCATGGTAGTCCAATAAAGTCTACTCGAGCAGGTTTACCAGCGTATGTGTGTCTGCCTGTCTAGCTAGCTACCTGAGAGGGTGACGAGGTCGTCCATGGTGAGCCCCTTGTTGGCGAAGCTCGTCGCCATCGCGTCGACGGAGAAGCCCGTGTCAATGATGTTTGCTCTGACGTTGGAGGCCAGCGAGACCAGGCCGTCCCGTCGACCCAGCGAGACAGGCACCGATGGTCCTCCGGTCTGGTTTGCAACAAACATACAAACATCAGTTCATACATTAGTAGCACTCAACATTTGGCATTTCTAGTCCTGTGCAGTGTAAAGCAGCCTGCTTTAGTTTGTCAGCTAAGTTGGGTTAATGTATTAGTATTAGTCTAGAAGATAGATTTTTCATGCAAAGCGACAATTTTATCGTTACTGTCATTTCAGTAAGTCATTTACTTCTGTATCAAATTGACATATAGAGGCTATAGGTGCAATGTTGAATGTTGCTGCAACTCTGTAGGTCTCTAATCTGCAAAGGCATAGAGTAGTGTGTTTCAAAGCACAGCTATTCTAAACTTTCAGAATTACAAATGTGTCCAGATTCATTTTTCCATTCTCACCCTTTAGGAACATCAATCATGTCCCACACAAATTACGCACACAGAAGGCCAGGTCCCAATCATAATATGACAACACATGAGATTAATGGACATATAATTATGTTCACTTACCGGCAAGTTCATCATGGTCTCCCTGTCCCGCTGTATTTGGATGTAATCATTAGACTGACTGACTAGTTCGACGTTTAGTCGTCTCATATACGGGGGACCATGAGCACTGGATTCATCGGATGGTCTGACCGTCTGAGATCTAATTCTTGCAGCATTTAATGTTTGAGAATTTCTGACGTCGTATGCTCACTAAGTATTTCTGCTTAGTATCATTTCTCTAGACTGATTCATCTTAGGCATCAAACTAACTATTGGCACATCCACATTATGAGTGAATTGTAGAAAGAGAAAGCACAGACTGCAGCTAGTGTATGAGGGCAATGGGTTTGAGTAGAGCAAATTGTCATGCTACTTACAAATACGACAGCATCTCTTGCGGCAAGGACTATAATGTCACTGCAAGAAACAGTTGCAGGGCACAGGACTTCAAGCAGCCTCTTGGCTGAATCAATGACATTGAACCCGCCGAGTGAGAGGTTCGCTGGATCGGTCCTCTCCGTGCCGTTGCCTTCTATCAGCACCGACGCATCACATCCCTGAGATCAAGAAAATTACACCCTTGAAACGATGTCAATTGTGCATGCCTGTAAGTTTTCGCAGATTAAACTCGATGGGCTGCAACTGCAAGATGCTGCGGTTACATACATGCTCAGGTTGTCAGGAACTACATTGTGTTTGATTACCAGTAGGCAGGCATGATGGGTTCCCATAATCCATTAACCTACCAACCTAGAAGAATCATTAAAAAAAATATTCTAGATCATTCATTTGACCAGAGGATGCAAGGTTTGAATATTATAACATAATTAGAATGTGCAATTGGTGCTTGATAACCATTCTCTTTGACACATAACTGGAGTTTCTTTTCTTGTTTCAGGAAACTAGTTGGGGGAAATTAAGAGTTTTCATAGACAAGTCAATAGAATGAGAATGATTAGAAATATATTCTAGATCATTCATTTGACCAGAGGATGAAAGGTTTGAATATTATAACCTAATTAGAGTTTGCAATTGGTGCTTGATAACCATTCTCTTGACCCATTAACTGGAGTTCCTTTTTTTTTCAAGAAACTAGTCGGGAGAAATTAAGAATTTTTCGTAGATAAGTCAATATAATGAGAATGAGCACTAATTTATTTCTCGGGGTGTGACGCATGGTAAGAAGAAAAAAGAAGCCAAAAAAAATCAGCTCTTACTGATTTGACTCATAGTCATGTAAATTTAAATTTGCCTAAATAAAGACACATCATAGACCACAGGTCAAACGAATAAAAAGACACTACTACATCATTTTTTTAGATCCATTACTACATCATTTAGCGACCGCTGTAGTCACTGAAATTCGAAGAACTGACCAGGCAATGGCCCGATGTCATCACATCAGGAAAGTTTTTCTGGTAGACCCAATCAATTTAAGCCTAGATCTAGCACATGGGCATGCGAAAAAAATTTAAATCAGAATATGACCAACTAGATTAGCCGGCCACATCCTTTTCACCATTTGTTTGCATGCTTGAACTCCCATGGTGGCAATGCCAGTACCACACATTTTTGCCAGATGCAAGTAGTAGACTGGTATACACATATTCATTTCCATACCTCAACAAAGCAGTCATGGAAGAGCATCCTGAGAAGCTTGCCGGGGATGGTGGGGTCCAAGGTGGAGGCGGACCTGACGACATCCCTCACCGCCAGCTCGACGCCCGGGCAGGAGAGGGCGTAGAAGCGACGCGAGAGCTGGCCCGAGGAAGACTTGGGCGGCGGCGAGGAGTTCGACGGAGACTGCAGTGGAGGTAGTGATGGTTTCGGAGCCGGCAATGGAGATGGCGGCTTTGGGGCCGGCGGTGCCGCAGGTGGAGATGGTGGTCTTGGAACCGGCGTTGCCACAGGTGGAGATGGCGGCTTTGGAGCTGGCGACGTCGCAGGTGGAGATGGTGGCCTTGGGGCCGGCGGTACCGTAGGTGGAGATGCTGGTTTTTGCGCCGGCGAGGCGGCAGGTGGAGATGATGGTGGCTTTGGCGCCGGCGACGCCGCAGGCGGAGATGGTGGTCTTGGAGACGGAGATGCTAACTTTGGCGCCGGTGACGATGCGGCTGGAGATGATGGTGGCTTTGGCGCCGGCGACGCCGCAGGTGGAGATGGTGGTCTTGGAGACGGAGATGCTAACTTTGGCGCCGGTGACGATGCGGCTGGAGATGTCGTCTTCGGCGCCGGCGTGGGAGACGACGGAGGTTGCGATTGCGAAGCTGTGGCCACTACGAGCGTTAAAAAGATGAGCACAGAGCAAACAGCACCGCGTTGTTGCCTCCGATCCATTTCGGGGCAGGGTGAGGGTATAGCACTACTGCACTGGTCGAACGAGAAGTTCGTGAGCTCGCGTCTTCAAAACAAAACGAAAACCTTCTTCAAAAGAAGCTCCTGAGCTAGCTCACGAGCGCATACCACAGAATGCAAGAACAAGAAGTTGCTAGCTAGCCAGCTAGGTGCATGCATGTAGCCAGCAGCAAGAACTAGCTAGAGATGGATCGACACAGAGTTTGTATGGACTATGGAGAATCGAATCCATCGAAGTATTAGGTGTTTGGCATTAAGGACGGGGCAGCAGCGGTATTGGACTCGCAGTGCGATCTAAAAATCGCGCCCAACCAATGCTACACGCACAGGGACAATCTATCGCAGCTCGCGAGTAGTCGTAGTAAATATCGCGCCATGCGAGGCAGCAGTACTGTAGATTAATTCCGTGGCCGTACTAACACTGTGCACGTCACTACTAGAGATGGCCAAACGGGTCGGGCTAAATGAGCCGGCCCGCGGCACGGAACTGTGGGCCCGGCCTGAGCACGCACGCCCGCGAGCCGCAGCCGTGCTTGGCCGGCACTGGCCCGCAAGACGCCCATTGCGACGATCGCAAGACGATTACGGTCAAAGACGGCCGCTTAGTTTTAAAAATATTCGTTTTATAGCCGTTAGAGTATTAAAAAATTTAAAAAAATTCAAAAATAATCTAAATACTTCGAGTTTTTCTAATTATTCTAAATTTTTCCTATTTTTTCTGATTTTTTTCTTATTTTTCTGCATTTTTTTTCATACTTTTTCTATTTTCTAATTCTTTCTGTTTTTTTTGGCGGTAACGGGCTACCGGGCCGACCCGGCCCGTTAGGCCCGCGAAGGATCGGGCCAGCACTACACGGCCCGAGAGGCTAACGGTCGCGTGCGGCCGCCACTCGACGCGTGGTAAGACGGCCGCTTAGTAGCCGCGGCCTAAACGGCCGTCTGCCCCATTAAACGGCCGGGCGTGCGCCTGCTTGGCCACCTCTAGTCACTACTCAGGGTTAACAAAAGAAATTTATACTATTCTAGCTCGGATGGATTTTTTTTTCGCAATTAGCACCCGATCGAAAAAAATATCAAAAATAGCCTCTCTACAGTGAATTTCCGCGCACTGGATCTGCGGGATTTTTTTATTTTATTTTATTTGTTTTCCACGGATCGGATCCGCGGGAATTTTTTTTAATTTTTTTAACGAGTTCCCGCCGACACAGTCCGCTCGAACTCATTTTTTTTAAAGAAATTGGACTTGGTGGGGGGCCGGGTGGTAGGGGCGGTGGAAGTTCGTTTGTAAATTTTCGTAGAACTTCATCGATGTCAAAAAATTTCCAAATTTTTTGTGGAGGTTCTTGACATATCAATGTAATTTTCATTAAAGTTTCAGAAGGTTATCACATATGTGTAATTTTTAAAAATTCGAACACCGCAACTGTCTTATGGGGGTGGGGTGGTAGGGGTGATGGTAGTGCGTTTGGAAATTTTTGTAGGACTATCAACGTTGAAAATTTTCAAAATTGTTTGTAGAGGTTCTTGACATATCAATTAAATTTTCATAAAAATTTCAGAAGGTTATCACATATGAGTAATTTTTAAACATTCGAACATTGCAACTGTCTTAATAAAACGCTGAGAAGTAAGTTTGAACCGAACGGAGAATGAAACAAACCACATTAGAAAATTTTGAAACTTTTGGGCTATGGTTATGATGCATCATTAATATTCCCATAAATTTTTCTGATGATGAACAAGCTTTATGAATATTTTAAAATTCAGACAGTGCTACTTTCCTAATTAAAGCCATACCGGCAAAATTGTACCAAATTAAAAATGGTGTATACACTTTATAAAATTTTGAAATTTTTTGTGTATGGTTTATAAAAATGGTGTATAATCTTCTAAAATTTTTATGAAAATTTAATTGATGTCTCAAAAATCCGCACAAAAAATTTCAGAATTTATCAAGATGGTTTGTTCCATTTTTCATTCGCCACAAACTTACTGGTCAGTGTTCCATCAAGACAGATGTAATGTTAGAATTTTTATAAACTCCTCATACGTGATAATCTTCTCAGATTTTTATGAAAATATAATTGATGTCTCAAAAACCCTGCACGAAATTTTTTAGAATTTAACAACGCGGTTCATTCCATTCTTCGTTGTCTTCAAACTTTCAAGTCAGTGTTTCATCAAGGCAGTTATAATGTTCGAATTTTGATAAATTCCTCATACGTGATAATCTTCTCAAATTTTTATAAAAATATTATTGATGTGTCACAAACCGTCACAAAAAAAACCACAATTTTCAAAGTCGTTATAGACTTATAAATATTTTTTCTGTTTACCGACTCACGCGACCCCACCCCACCGCGCGCGCCTGGCCGCTGGCGACCCCAGCCCACGCCCGTGCGTGCCTAGCCTCCCGCACCCGAGCCCATGCCCACGGACCGGGTCGGCTAAACGTCGCCGAACCGAATAAAAAATATATATATATCGCGGACACAGTACGCTGGAACTGGGGAAAAAAAATTCCGCGCATCCGGTGCGCGGTAATAAACTGTACAGATGCCATTCTTGCCAATTCGTCGGCTATGAGGCTAATTGCATAAAAAATGTTATTCGGACGCTAGAACAGTAAAAATTTCGTGTTTTGTCAAGCTAGATGTAATTTTTTAATTTTTAAAAATTCCTCGTACATGATAATCTTATCAAATTTTAATGGAAATATAATTGATGTCTCACAAACCTTCACAAAAAATTTCATATTTTATCAACGTGGTTTGTTCTATTTTTCGTTCGCTTCAATGTTACTGGTTAGTGTTTCATTAAGACAGTTTCAATATTTGAATTTTTAAAAATTTCTTATAAGTTATAATCTTCTCAAATTTTTATGAAAATATTATTGATATGTTACAAGCCTCCACAAAAATTTCACAATTTTCCAAGATCGTTACAGCCTTACAAATATTTTTTCAGTTCACCGCTCTTTTCGCACCCCACCCCACCCCACCCCACCCGCCCACCCCTATGAGTTCCAGCGGAAAATTTTCATGGATGTCGGGGAGAAAAGTAAAAAAAATATCGCGGAATGCGTCCGTTGGACGTAGGGAAAAAAATAAAAAAAATTCTCGCTCATCCGTTCCGCGAGATTATGCTGTAGAGAGGTTATTCTTGCGAATTTTTCGGATTAGAGGCTAGTTGCGATTTTTTTTTACGATGCTAGAACAGTAAAAATTTCTTAACAAAACAGCGGTAAACCGCTAGGTTTTCGCGGTTTTTGACCGTACCACTCCGGTTAGAAAACAGAAACCGAGCGATTTACCGGTGAAATTTAAAAAAAAAACAAATAATTTAAAAAAAATGCATTGAAAACAGCTCAAAAACCGTTGAAAAACCGCGGTTTTCGCAAAAAAAACCGCTCGAAAAACTGTTTTTTAAAAACGTTCAATTGGTCGGCTGGTTTTTCGCGAAAAATCGTGAAAACCGAGCGGTTTTTCGTAAAAAAACCGTGGTTTTCGCGAATAGATTTGACCAAAATTCAAATTTTTTAAATTTGCAAACTGTTCGGTTTTTCGCTGTTTTTTAGTGGTTTCTCGCGAAAACCGCTACCACTGTTTTCGCGAGAAACGAAATTGTGAACCCTGCCTCTCGCAAATTTGAAGGCTCCTAACTCGCGAGTATTATACTGTTAGTATACGATAGTAGTAAAAAATAAGATTCAGTAAATGATTTGTTAAGAGTATTTTTACTATTCTAATATCAAATAAAATGTAAATATATATTATCTAATTTGATCTATTGGATCAAAAAAATAATTAATCCATGTTAAATGAAAGACTATGTGAAGGTCTAACCATATTGTTAATGAGTATTTGACTGTATTTGAGTTAGAAATATGATTTATTTTTAGCAATTGAAGAATTATTGTATATTATTTTGGACATTGTTATGTGATGGATTTTCTTATTTTTGATGCTTGTAGGACGACGTTGCTAGGTTTTGGTGAGGCGGAGGATGACCGAGACTAAACGAGGTGCGCCAGAGGTCCAAACGATCGGAGATCGTCGGAGGATGATCATAGAAGGAGTCGCTACGAGCCTAGAAGATAAGTGAACGACTGAAATGCTAACTTGGAGCTGCTCAAATCAAGGAGAGCAGTTGGATTGCAGTTTATAAGATAGAGTAGATGTCAAGTTAGCTTGAGTGAATCTCAACCCTTAATAAGATTTCTTGAGGGTCAAGTAGAACTCATCTAAAGATGGAGGATAATTCAATCTCAACCCTTGATATGGTTATTTGAGGGCTAAGTAGAATTCATCTAAAGGTGAAGAATTAGTCAAAAGTAGTATAAATAAAGGTTTAGGATAGCTCTCTCATCTTAAAGATTTTATGTAACTTTTTGAGCTTTGTCTACATTATTACGAGGCTACGACGTTAAGTTCAATTTATTGTACCACGAAAGGCCACCGTACTTTGCTTAGCTTACCCCGCATTAATTAACGGTGAGCCACTCCATCGGTCGCAACCAGCGGCTAAATTATGGGTACGGAAGGAACGCAAGAATTTTTTCGATTTCTACTGTGATTGAACTGTTTTATGCGAAGAAATCCCTGCCTTAAGTCCAATGCTTTCTCCTCGGTCCCCGCCGCGAATGCTCACGCGCGCGGCCGGGCGGCTCTGCGAGCTTCCGCGCGCGTCGTTTCATCATGGCTTGATCTCCTCGGAGAAACTTGTGCAGGGCAGGAGTTAGGAGTAGCATGTGGATGCAGTGTTTATTGATGGCGAGAGTAATCGAGCTGGGTGCTTGGTGTGCCATAGTAAATTGGGAGGGAGCACCGCCATCAATGGCAGCATTTAGTTCCGCGTCGCGGTTGGTTGGGGGAGGGGAAGTGGTCGGCCAGGGCGGGGGCGGGGCCAGCCGGCCGGGCACGGCGCCACGCCACCTGCCCTGCCCTGCGCTGCAGATGCAGTTACTGGGGGCGGCCGGGTAGAGAGGTGTGTGCAGCGCAGCGCATTCATCTCCATTTCTGGGCTTTCAAACTGAGCAGCGTCGTGCACGACGAAGCTTGGCTTCGTAGATGAATGAGAATGAGTGGTCTCGTTTACTTACTCCGCCGGCCAACCACCGGTGTACTGGTAGAAGTGAATACTGCCGTGGTAGTGGTGCTACAAGCACGACACTTATTGGGTGAAGCCTACGTGCATGTAGCCTCGTTGCATTTTTTAGTCTCTCTCTCTCTCGAAATTGCAAATTAGTCACCTTCTCGACCATGAAAGTATCAATAGTCGATACGTGTCACCTATCACGTTCCCTTACCGTAACATATGGCCGGGCACCATAGATGGTCTCCTACTAAGCTTAGGTACCGGCAAGTCGAGAAAGAGACTAGATTTGTAATTTCATTCAAAAGGAGCAGGAATGAGAAAAAAAAGTGTGCGCGGAAACCAATAGACCAAAGCTTTTCGTTGGGCTGGGTTTAAGGTAAAACCGTACTAGAGTCATTGGTTTAAAAAAGGGTGAGTAATGCATTCTCTTGGTAACACACCACCACAACTCTTTTTTAAAAATATTTTTATAGAAATAATACAACGAAGAATTTATAGAAATATACCTACGTAATCGTTTCAATTGGCGACAAATAGCAATAGAAACTCTGTCGTCATTCCACATGATGATAGAGACTGTGTCGCCAATTAGACTCCGTCAGTAATTGAAATGGCGACAGAGTAACACGTGGGTGGCAACGTCAACTATCGTCATTTCAATTGGTGACAGAGTTAACCAATCGTCAATTGAAATAGCGACACAGACCACGTCCCCTCTGTTGTCATTTCAAACAGTGACAGAAGGCCTTTAAATTCAACGCAGCCGGCTGACAAACCAACAGTGAGAGAAAGAGAAAAGAGCAATAGGACTGGAAGAAAAGAGAAGTGGAGAGGAGAGGGAAGGAAAAGGAGAATTGTAGCGAGAGAAAAGGTGAGAGGAAGAGAACAGGAAAAGGGGAAGATAGAAGGAAGAAAAAAAAGAAGGGGGTCAATTTTTTAGGTGGGTTTTTGTAGCCTTTTAGATTATATTTTGAAACATGGTAGATTAGCAACCAAAACAATTAGATCAGTAATTGTTTAGATCTTTTTATTATGTAGATATCTAGATGTATTATGTTATAGAAATGTAATACTATAGATAAGGGTGAGAATAGATCGGATATATTCGAACTAATTTGGACAAATTTTAAAAATTGATTATATTGCGTACGAATAATCTAGACGATTTTCAAAATCGATATCGTATTGTATCAACATAAAAACGAACTTGCAATTTTGAAAATTGGCAATATAGTTAGAAAAATTATAATTTTTTGGGGGGATATTGTTAGTGGAGTGTAGATTAAAAACAAATCAAGACTTTTGCGGCATTTTTTTTGTGAAAAATTTAAAAACCACGGTCCTTAATAAGAAATTTTTTTGAAATAAGTAGAGAAAAATGCAGAAAAAATCAGAAATGCATAAAATATTATTTTAAATATAAATGAATAGATAATGCAAATGTTGGGTCATAATATGTTCTTCATGAATATTGGGTTCAAAAAACTATATATGATCTTTGTTAGTTTTGTGTGTATAATTTAAAGGGTTTTCATGTTTGGAGGAATAGTCATGATAATATTCGATTCCTATTCGCTCCATATATTTATTTAATATTATGTAGGCTTTAGTCGATATTGGTATGTGCAACGGGAAAAATATAAAAAGAAATATAGCACATGCATTATCGGAAGGTATTTGAGCCTAACCATAGAGTAGTTTTTAATGATATGTACGCATATTGGTGCGATTAACTTTAGAATCATTAGGCTTATTATGTATTTGGTTAATAGAATGAGATCATGCCATTCATGTAATAAATTTTGACGAAATGCTCGACAGGTGTGGATAAACGAGTATTTTTCAAAATATACTATGGAGAATGTGTTCTATAGATGGGTTCAGAAAGGGTTGAATTGGGTTATTTTCTAAGTGTGACGGCTAGCCTGTCACATGTAGAACATCATCCATGGGGCATTTCTATAAGATGGTTGTACCACCTGTTCTTGTTGGATCAAATGTTGCATGAAATGAAGTTGCACGGTATTGGTACTCATGCACGACAGTGCACGTACTAGGAGTTAGTGGAATTGAAGGGCTGAAGTCGTGGAGCTCGTACGTGTGATTGGCGAAGGAGCGAAGATGACCTCTAGTGCTGCTGTCCCAATCATTAGAGAAAATCGTTTCGGTCCATGTGATGTACAAGGAGGCCATTGGTGATGAAGCCGAAGAAGTTGAGGAGTTGAGCCATAATCACCATGCTTAATGAGCCAAGATATAGGAGGCGGTGATAACTTAGTGGACCCGAAAGACCAGTATTGGATAGATGTATACCAGAGTAATTGGAAGAAGGCTAAGTCTTACAGACGCAGGAAATCCAAGGGAAAGGGCCGATGGACCTCGATGCTGCAGCTGGAGGTGAGGACAGCTCTATTGTGGAGCCAAAATATCAACTTTGAATGGATGTGTAAGGAGCTGATGGGAAGAAATCCAAGGCCATCACACATGCAAAACCCAAGGGAAATGCGCTGATGGATCCTGATGCATATGATTTATGATCGCAAAGACTGACTTCTTTTCCACCCCTGACTATTTTCGATTCCAAAAGCGCACATGTATCTTACCTATAGTTTATGTTGATGACTCTTGCGTGTTGCCATTTGTATTGTAACAATAAGAAGGTGAACATATGAAAGACCATATGGAGGTCTATCCAGATTTGTGATGAGTTATTGATAGTGTTTGAGCATGTGGTGCTAAAGTTTGAGTTTATTTTGAATTTTATTTTGAATTTGAAGCAATTTGAGGTTCTGTCGGTTCAGAGCAACACTACCGGCCTTGGAGGCACTGTAATGTCGGCCAGGTGGCACTACCGGTCTGGGATGGGCCGTAGCGCCAGCCTGTCAGAGCTACCGGCCATGGACGCGGTAGTCTTTTTTCAGAGAGAGATCTCTCAGGTGTGCGGTACTACCGACCATCTAGGAGCTGCAGTGCTAGGGGAGCGGCACTACTGGCCCAATGATGCGGTAGTTATTTTTCAGAGAGAGAGAGTATCTCGAGAATTTTAGAGGTAGTGGCACTACTAGCTACCTGGGAGCGGTAGCATCAGTGGTGTGATACTACTGGTCCCAGATGGGCGGTAGTGCTGACTTTCCAGCGATGTTGTGGTTAATGTCTGCATTAATTGATAATTAATGCATATTATTGTGAACAGGACTGCGATATGTTTCTTGTCTGTGTTGGTTGCAGGATTTCGGGGCTAGGTCATGGTGAGGCGAAGGCGAGATCAAGACTATGCTAGGATAGCTGAGGTCCAGAACGGTCAAGAGACGTCAAAAGATGATTGAGACCTGAAAGTGGTTGCAAACCGGGAAGACAAGGAACCAGAGCGTGATGCACTGGTGATGGATATGGCGGGCAACAACATGGACCAGGACTAGGCTCAAGTGGAGTTGAGGTCCAGAACAGTCAAGGAAGCCGATGCAGCCATGGTAAAGCGGAAAAGGACACGTGCTGGTCAAGTGACTTGGGCCCATTTGCAAGCGAGAACGGTTCGGGAGAGTTCGGATGTGTGAGAGGCTTGGCGGCAAGTTATTGGGGCCACGTGGAAAGCGCGAAGCATGGCGATGCTTCGAGGAAAAGGAAGACAGATCATTAGGGCAAATTGGTAATTTGTTCAATACTGACGATCGAGCCGGTTTGGAAAACCGCGGCGGTGAATTAAGTGGTTTAGGTCACGCCAAAGTGGAGTTGGAATCAAATTCGGGCTTGCGGAGCGGATTTGACGTCAATGTAATGACCGCTTTGAGAAACGTGCTTGTGTGAGTGAAAAACCCGTTAAGAGTGTTGAGTTTCGGGTTAGCCCATGTAAATATGTATGGTATCTACTTGTAGTGTTCAGATTTAGAGTTAGTGCTGCCTCCACTATATAAGGAGATGTAGTGGGAAGTAAGGACTTGAGATCTTAGACTTAGTCACTAGGAGTTTTAAGTTTCTCACAAGATTTTGGTTTTCTTGTGTAGGTGTGTGAGTGCTCCTTGGGAGCTTTGCTTTCAGGTGAGAGGCTTTGTAAAACTCTCTTCTTGATCTGAATGCAAATTATCTCTTTGCTTAAGTGTTTGCCTCAAGTTTTGATCTTCTTCTTTGCTTTTGATCTTTTCTTGTGGTTTTTTTTGCTTGATCTCGTGCTACCAAGTATGTATGATTGATAGATGTATCCTCTGTAGATTATCTCCTTAATTATCTAGGTAAGCTTCTTCTTGATCAACCAAGTTTCTTTAAGAAATCGGTTTTTGAGTTGAGAAGTAAGTTCTTGAGGTAGAACTTGTTCCTGTTGATTTGAGGGATCTTTCTCGAGTGTTCTTACTTGTTGTGATATGTGGGAGACCATCTAAGGTCGTCTTGACCATTAAATCCCCACGAGCAAGCGCAGGGTGAAGATTTGGGTTTTAACCTGGTTTTGTGCACTCTTCCTTGATCTGGAAAAAGGTCAGAACTTTGACGTCAGTCCTTGCGATTGAAGGTTGAAATAGGTTCTTAACATCCATAGGAAGGTGTCTACAAAGTTTCACAGGGTTTGGATCAGCCAATCAAAAGTTACATGAATTTTGACCTTGAACTCGTGCTGATTTTTACTGTTCACACACTGTTCACTGTTCACCTGGCACTACCGCTACAGTAACTTGGTAGTGCCGGGGTTATTGTTCATCCTTGGCACTATTGGCCTTTGTAGCGTGGTAGTACCGCCTTAGAGCTGATTTTTTGGAAGATTTTCTTCTTCCACTCTTTTGATGTCTTGAGAGGTTTTGTTTGAATTCTTTAGGAGAAAAATTATTATGTGATCATTCACTCCAATCTGATCGTCATTTTCGGTCCTTCAACGTATGTACCAAAACCAAGTCTATGTGCTATGTAATTTGCATCTTTCTTACGAATTGCTATGTCGGACTTCATCTGGTTTGTTCGAATATAAAATATCACTAGATCTCCTTACACGCATACAACAGACTCCTCGGTTACGCGACAAAAGGGGTTGATTGGGTAATCCTTTACTAAAGGAAAATATTATTCTATTTCAGTATATGGCCTATTTCCGTGTTTTTTTTCTTTCCACCATATGGGCTAATTTGTAATATTTTTATCTCTAAATAAATCGAACAAGGTTTTGTCGCTATTTCAACTAATGACAGAACATATATCACCAATTTAAATGGCGATAGTAGCTCTGTTGTCAGTCCAATTGACAACAAAAACTTTGTCGCCAATTTAAACGGCGACAGAGATTCTGTCACCATTTAACCAGTTCGATTAGCGACAGAGGCTCTGTCGCCAATTGAAACGGTTGCGGAGGCATATTTTTATAAATTTTTTCAGTGTATTATTTCTGTAAAATTATTTAGATTTTGGATTATTGAAAAAAAAATCACAGCTTATGTGTACACGGTATCTCTATACATAAGTCAGCATGAGACCTGTACAAATTGAAGGAGCGAGGAACTCGAATTCAGTCACGAGTCACGACCTTGCGTGAGCCTTTACTTATAGATCGTGGTGCACATGCGATTTGCTGATGCAAGATTCATCTATACCCCTTTATAATGCACCTAAGTATTCTTTTCTACGTCCATCCTAAATAATGCACCCCATTAAAGATGGTCCAATCTTCATGCACCCAGCGAAACGTCCCCAAAAACTTGACTCCATCAAAATTAACCTCTCAGATCTTTCCTCAGCTTTACTCACTCACATCCGATGACCATTGTTTAATGTGTCTAACTCATCCCTGTGTCCCACAACAGATCTCCCCCCACCTCGAGCATCATCTCAAGGAAAAGGAAACAAATATCCTGTAATTAAGGAAAAGGAAACAAACGTTCTAGAAAAGAAAAAAACCATATATTACGTGCTGAGAAAAGAAAACCGAAAGACAGGATATTATACTAGTATGGAGGCGGAAGGGGTAAAAAAAAAAAAGGAGTTGCCCCTAAGTCTAACACACGAGGATGCCATTTTTAACTTGGCGCAAACGCTTTCTCTTACCGCGCTACCGCTGTGGCCGATTAACTTGAACCGGGCTCAATCTCGGCCCGCTCCTTTCACAACCAGGCCGAGTCAAATTGGGCTGGGCCGGAAATACCCGAGGAGTTTTTTGTATTCCCCGGTTTTGCTCAAATCTCTGGGCGATTCTCGTTGAATTTTTTTTTCTTTAATATTTTTTTTTATTCTTTTTTTCAAAACTATACGTCCGAAATTTTTTTTGACAAAAATGCCCTCCGTCGCCCGTGTATAGGGCGATCGCCCCGTACATGGGCGATCGGTCCATCTGCCGTCAGTACCGAACGGCGCCGTTGGTGGGCCCCCCTGTCGCCCGAGACAGGGGCGACCGGGCGCATGCCTTTTTTTTTTTAGTTTTGTTTTGTAATTACTATATGTTTTTTAATATAAACCCCGTAACTTTTGCTAGGAGTGTCCAAATTAAATGAAACTTGTTTCTAAATTTAAATTTTGGAATGAAGAATTAGAGTGTAAAATAAAAATCCATGTGTTGTTTGCAGAAATTTTTTTTTATTTGAGTTCGAATGCTAGGCTCTAATCAGGATTGTGAAGGAATTATAATGTGTGTTGATCCATAATTCATGAAATAAATAGAATAAGTTACTACAACCTTATGCACTTCATTTTTGCAAAAATATCTAAATATGATTGCATTTTGAATAAAACATGGCTAGTTTAAACCCTTTATAACATTCATTGTTCGAGCAGTTAGAGTAATGTCTGAACGACCTCAAAACTTGACAGAACCGGTTTTGTTTCATTCTTGGGCTTGCATAGGTTACAATTATGTAAAAATATTTAGATGTCACTTTAGGCTGCACTATTTTATTGTTGTCCGAACATGCAATCGGTAAAACATGAAAATTGCCGTATCTTTCGCAAACGATGGTAAAACTCGATGAAATCAAATCGATTTAACCAAAATGCTATAACCTATCTCGATGGAGAAAAATAACATCATTTGGGACAACTGGAGCAGTAGGACATATACGAGCCCTCCGGACAGTGAGCATACTCTTGAAGGTTGGGCCGCACTGTTTATTACGACTTAAAACTAAAAGGAGTACCACGAACAAAGAAAACCAAAGTTAACACCAGACGTCTATTGAGTGCTTCGAGGCCACTTCCCATTCGCCCATGCCTCCGTGGGCTTCTCCGCACGCCGCGCCTCTCTCGCTTCCTCTCTCTCGGCCTCCTTCTCCTCCGCTTCCTTCCTACATGCCTCCTCGCGTGCGATCGCGTTGTTCTTGAAACGCGCGTGAACTCATCCTGCCGGTTGGCTTGGTCAAGAAGCCGTTGGTCCTCGGGTTGATCTCGTATCAAACCACTGCTCAAATTCACACAATGGCGGAGGTGATCGCATGAAACGTAAATTAACAAAGTTTCATTCACAAATATTATGTAACCCCGCACGATTGTTACCATGCGGCGATCCTTCAGCTCTTCTCCGTGGATCGAAGGCGAAGTTGCGGCACTTCCAATACCTCCTCTTCCAAGTTGAAATTTCCCAAGAGCGGACAAGCTGCAAAGATCTCCGCACATACACATGGGTGCTCTGACTCCACGAGGTAGGAAGAGATCTTGGTACGCTAAATTCCGCGGGCATGCACTTGCTTCTTCCTTTGCCTTCCCCTTACCCTTTGCACTTGCACGCCTCGGCATTTTCGATTGATGCTCACCCCTCTATTCTTTCTCCCGCTATTCTTTGCGAGACCGCTTGTGAGAACGAATGTTATAAAGGGCAGATATCGCCCGGGTATGGAGCGATCGCCTCATATTTGGGCGATCGCCCCATGTAAGGGCGATCGCCTCACATTAGGGCGATCGCCCCTACTATAGGCGATAGGTGTACCGAAACGTTGGTGTGTTGTCACGTCGTGTGGCATAGGCAAGCAATGCATAAATGATTTGAACAATTTATAGTGATAACGCTGTCATGTTACTAACTCGGGAGTTATACAATGTGCTGCTGAACGTAAAGCTATTACAAAAATACATCCGTACAACAAGTCAATCACGGCCACGCTTCCTAATCTGGCCCGTGGGGTAGGTGAGTGGCGACGGCAGACAGACGTCCCTCCTAGGCCGGCCCTGCGGCGCAGGCGTAGAGTAGTGCGGCGGCGGCGAGGCCAAGTCCTGTGGCGGCGCACCCGAGAGCTGAGAGGGGTCGAGGTAGTCGGTCGAAAGGTACTCCTCCAGGTCGAACTCGTCGTCGAAAGGCTCGTCGAAACCACCTGGGTCTCTGGCTGGGCGCGGACGACGAGGAGCCTCCAGAGCCCCATCGCCCCACTGCTGCTGCGTGGGAGCGTAGCGAGGAACCGACAGGGTAGGGCGAGACGCAGAAGGAGCCTCCCGACCACATCGCCTGCCCCCACTGCTGCTGCGTGGGGCGTAGCGAGGAAACGACGGGTAGGGCGAGGCGCGAAGGAGCCTCGTCACCACCGTCCCCCTGCACTGCGTGGGGCGTGACGGGCACCGGGGTAGGGCGAGTGTCGGGCCGGTGGCGTGGTGTGCTTCGTCCGCCGACGTCTCGCGCCCTCGGCGGTGGCTAAGCGAGCCAACCGCCTCACCGTAGCGAGGACCCGACCCCAAGCCGTCTCGGACTCGGCGGTGGTCACCAGATGCCCCCTCTAGCGCGTCAACATGGACACGACCTCCACCTCAATCTCCGCCAAGAGCCGAGTCCGCATGTAACGCCGATTGGTATTACGTAAGTTAGATGAAAAGAGCGTGCCCATGTAGGTTCGATTGCGACACTTACCGAGGCGTTGTCCTCCGGGACATCTGTGAAGGGTGCGTGTCCGCTACCGATGCATGCCGTGGCGACGACGACGGTCTTTGGTGTGTACCCCACCCCGAGGCGAGTCGCGCGGGTCCATCGAGAACAATCGCCACTTCACTCTTTCAAGGAACCGATGCAGACTCTCGTGTTTTCCCCTCCACGAATGCCAACGCAACCGTAGAACACGGTTGTTGGCATCCACCGCGATCGCAGATTAGAATCGCCCTTGTACTTCCCGTGAGGAATGTGCCGTCCATGCAAAGGACCGGGCGACAGTGCCGGAACGCATTTATGCATGCGCCCAGGGCGAAGAATGCACGCTGCAATACCCACTTCCCGGTGCACGCACCACCCGCAGGGAACTCCGCAAGGTCGATGGATGTACCGGTTCCTTTGTGCGATTGCCCGAGCAAGTGGGAATATTCTCGTCGAAGCCTCGTCGTCCCGAACCGTATTTCAGAGCTGTCCTTTTGCTCTCCATGCCTTTGCGTAGCTAATCTTGTACTGAAACCTCTCCTCCACGACTGTGATAATAGATCGAGGCTGCAGATGGGGATTGTCCACGATTTGACCATAAAACACATTTGCCACCCAAGTGAACGACAGATTGCGGTGTCCCTGCTCCGCTTCTTCCAGCTCGCAGTTATGCTCCATCACTATGGAGCATTTCCAGTAGTCCGTCCACTTCCCCTGGTATGCATGCACCCGCCATGGGCACGAATCAACTACGCACTTCACGTCGTAGTCCTTCTTGCTGGACTTCACAACCCTAAATTGCCGCCGGAGAGACATTGCCCAGTACTTCACCGCATCCATCACAGCCTCCTTGTCTTTATATATGGCCCCCTGCGTCACCTCGTTCTTATGATACTCCCATGCATCAATGTTCCTTCATTCATCGTTAGGTCTTGAAATTGTAATTGGTCCACGCACTGTGGATAGGCACCTCGTGGCGTTGTCCTCCTCGTCGGAGTGCTCACCATCGTGGACTTCCTCATCCGTGACGGTCCTCCTCTTCCATCAGTCAACAATGTCCTCCACCTCCTCCCCTCATCGGCCACCTCGCGCCTCCACCGCTGTCTCCTTTGCCCCCGGTCCCTTCGCCACCGCTAGCCTCGTGCTCCTCGTCTCGGGTTCCTCGCCGCCTTCCTCTTCGCATCCTTCTACATTTGATGTCCACCCGACATCACGAACTTGCGACACCGATGGAGCTACCGGTAGCATCAGACCAACAACATGAGCGCCAACCCCGCTCTACAGCAAAAACCAACATAACTCCTCCATGTTGACGCCGAGTTAATAGGAATCAACTCTCCGTAAAACGGTCTTGCGCTCGGCTCACTCTGCTCGACCAAGAACCGAACAGTCTGGGCATCCAAACTGAACATCCGAGACATCCACTCCAACAAACCCCTGTATGTCCTATCGCTCGGTCTGCATATGCCTCGTACGACTCTTGAAAATGATGATAGATCCACCCCATCCGCCCCCTGTGCTATCTCCCCATCTCCATAAAATATTTGGAAATACAATTTCTCCGACATGCTGTAACGTCCGACGGAAAAATATTACTCTAAAATACAATCTACAAAACGTACATTGACCGTACTACAAAATATACAAAACGTACATTGACTATAAATCACTTATTCGACTTGCCTACCATATGGCCAACATTATATTTGTGCCGCATTACATTAACCTTACCAAATTCTAATACTACACTAAATTTGTAACGTACTTAATACTATCTGATCCAAATTTCTAAAACTAAATACAACATTAAAGTTCTAAATATGAATGCGACATTAAATTTCTAAACAACACTATCCGAGAAATTGTAAACGCTACACAATCCTAAATTTTCTAAACACTACAATAAATTTCTAATACTACACTAAATTTGTAACGTACTTAATACTATATAGTACTGAAATTTCTAAAAACTAAATACTACAGTAAAGTTCTAAATATGAATCATGACATTAAATTTCTAAACAACACTATCCGAGAAATTGTAAACGCTACACAATCTTAAATTTTCTAAACACTACAATAAATTTTTAATACTATAATAAATTTGTAACGTACTAAATACTATACAGTCCTCAAATTTCTAAAAACTAAATACTACATTAAAGTTCTAAACGCTATCCGAGAAATTTCTAAACAACACTATCCGAGAAATTCTAAACGCTACACAATCCTAAATCCATTGCATATTACATGCTACATTAGAATTCTAATAACAAACAGTCCTACAGAATTTTCTAAACACTTCAAAATCGTAAAATTCCTAAATAATAGATTTATAAAATTTGTAAAAATGCCTTCATAAACGATTTAATCGATTTCCCCCCTCTTTTCTTCTTCTTTTTCTTCTTCTTTTTTCTTCTTCTTCCTCTTTCTCTTTTCTCTTCTCCTTCGTTTATTCGTCTCATTGGTTGCCTCCGTCGCCGAGCGAGCAGCTTTGTAAGGCCCCTCGTCGCCCGTTCTTGGCGTCGCCTGTCTCGGCGACAGGGGCCACCGATTTGGCCGTTAGCCCACCAGTTTTGGCCGTTTGATTCAAACGGCAGCACAGCCCGTCGCCCGTGTATGGGGCGATCGCCCCATACACGGGTTATGGGCCTCCAGTTCTGCAATTTTTTCATCCGGGCGCATAGTTTTGAAAAAAACATTAAAAATAAATATTAAAGAAAAAAAAATTCGATTCTCGTTACTCTCCGTCCACGCGCCTTACCTGCCCTCCCGCCGCTCGGCTCGTCCCGTTTGCGGAACAGCTCGACGTCACCGCGCGGCGGCTCGCCGGCACAGCGACCTGGGCAGGAGCGGGGGCGTTGGCACGCCAATTCTAGCCTCGTCTCTGTTTTCGGCGAGCGCAAGAAAGGCGGCGGCGGCGTAGGCGGCGGTGATGGGGAGCATGGCGAGTTGGCCGGAGGTTGGCGGGCGGAGGAGGCTGTCGCCGGCAGCCGCAGGGCCCTCGAGGCTCTCCGGGATCTCTTGGTGTATCCTTCCCTCTACGCCCGCGAATCCCGCGTGCTCGGGCTCAAGGTGTTATGGTCACCTATCCCCTTTCCCTTTCTCCCATCAATTTCAACATATCATGCACTTCCGTTTGACCAATTGTGCTCCGTTTTCTTATGTGAGCTCGCCTTCTCTGCAGTGGCCCAGAGGATTGCTGCTCTACGGCCTCCCTGGCACCGGAAAGGTACTGCTTTCGCAATGCCATGTCTCTGTTCTAGCGTAAATCTTTCATCAGTTGTGTTCCTTAGATTATGTTCATATTGAGTTTCTCTGTAATCTGCTGTTTATTGTACTTAGTGATATAGCGATTTGCTAGTGCTGAACATGTTGGTGCTTGTTGTTTTTTCAGACAAGCCTGGTCCAAGCTATTGTTCGAGAATGAAATGCCCACCTGACAATGATCAAGTACTAACTCAACTCGATGACGGAGAAACCTGAAATTTTAATCCGCCAAACATACTATTATTAGGTCTCTGTGTTGCTCTTCATTGTATATTTGGACGTGATCCTTAAGTTTTTTAAATTTTCCTATGTCGACAGTACATATTCTGTGCATAAAGCCCACACTGGAGAGGGCGAAAAGTTCCTGCGTGAAGCTTTCTCTGAAGCATATTCGCAGGCATCACGGGGTAGACCAGCCGTGATTTTCATCGATGAACTGGATGCCATATGTCCACGCCGTGACATTAGGTAAGTTTGTTATGTTTTTATGTTTGTCAAAAATTGTTTTCTTAATGCACTTTGCACAGGAAAGCAAGAGTCGTGCATTGTCGCTCAGCTATTGACACTGATGGATGGAAACAAGAAATCGTCGAACACCCTTCTCACATAGTTGTTGTTGCATCAACTAACAGGTCAGGAAACGCCAGTAATATGATTTGTAATTGAGCAATTTCTGTTTTAGTGGCCATGTTTAAGAAGTGGGGCATGATTTTAGCCTATATATCATCTCGTGGAGAGTAGTTCTATAGAAACAATATTTCATTTCATAAAGTGTAGGGTGGATGCCATTGATCCAGCACTGAGAAGGCCAGGACGTTTTGACTCAGAGATAGAGGTCACTGCTCCTACAGTAGAAGAGCGATTCCAGATTCTTAAGGTGACATAGATTAATATTCATTTTGTTTTTGTCTGTTTCTTTGATGAATTTTTTGTTGCTTAGTGCTTCGTACTATCGGTTTGTATGGTTAACTCTGCAAAGAACTATGTTTTTTTATACATGGCTTAGGATCTCCGTAGAGCTCTGTAGTTTATGGTTTTGTTCACTTGTCACTGCTTGATATTATGTGTATTGAGCCTAAAATGTTTGTAACATAACATAGCAAAGCCTGCATTTTTTGAATACTTGAACCGATGTCATGATTGTTGAAAAAGATGTGGTAACAAGAGCAAGATTTTATTGCTAATCCCAAATAACAAAATGATAACAGTTACATAATTCAAGGATAACAGAAGTGACATAACCAGCAAGTTAAAGCAAACAAAATTTATGTCATTTCTACAATGAATCATGTCTACTACCAGATTGATGTTTAAATGATTTTGAGCTCTCAGAAAATTGGGCAAGTTTGAAGATTAACTCTTCAACCTCAATCACAAACAGGCTAAACAGTTAATTGAGCAGATTAAGCCTTGAACCCTTACCTTCCTAACATGCACAATTATAAACTGATGTCAAAATTTCACTGTCAAAATAACCTAAGATCAGATTCTATCCAGATCAGAAAATCAAATAACTTACCAACCGAACCAAGTATCTATCCCGATCATTAGTTAAGAGATATACCAACCGAACCAACGAAAAGGTTCAAGTCGGTGGCTAGCTAGTGTACCAGCAGAATGAGTTCGGACTAACACTAGCAATTATATCAACAGAGATAAACACGACCGGATGGCAAATAAGAATATAGATAAATGATCAGGTTATAGCACAACAGTGATATGAATCGATATTCTCTAGTATGCATGTCTATTAGCTCAAGGCTTAATTCACAAGATTAACTGTCAAATCATTCAATTGACCCATTATCATCATTGAGCTATCCCACGAGCGTGAGCAGAGCATACAAAGATGCAGAGGTAGTATACTCACAATTGGAACAAAGACTCAAAGCCGTTCAAGAAGAGGGCAAGGCACGGCGGATCGTCGGCGACCCGAAATCCTATTGCGCGCAAGTGCCACGGTGAAACCGGCCAGACAACGGAGATACAATGCCCTTTTCGCACACGTGACACACCGGTGTGCGAACACGAGCCTCAAAGGCAGCTGCATAAGATCAACTCCAAACCCAATCCTTCACAGGTGCTCGGTTCACAGGAGAGGTCAGCAAGCAAGAATCGACCTCACGACACAGCCAAGGCTGATCTTCACTTAACCAGTGCACAAGCCAATCGGCAAGTCACCAGTTCAGAGAACAAGAGGACAGCCGAAAGATGCTAAAGAACCAGATCAAGGATCTGGATCCAATCTCCTTAACCAAGCAACTCACAGAATCGAATGAAAGTGAACAGGAACAAGTGAAAACTGAGAGCTTTTTCCTTACTTGTCTTTACCTCGATGAAGAACCAGACCCAAGATATATAGGGGAAGGAGAGCTCCTGCCGTTGCCATCTACCAACCTAGCCCTCACACCGGCCGACGAAAAGCATGCGCCCACCTCCTGGAGTAGCGGCGCCGCTCCAGCCAAGTCGGCCGAGACTCCGGATTCAATACCAGAAGCCAAAAGACCAGGCGCCGCAACTAGGAAAAATGGGAGATGTTACAGCGCAAGCTCACCTTGCCTCCCATATCTTTTCTGCCCTAATGGGCCAACCATCAACAACCCAAAAGGAAAAATGGGCCTGACCAAAAGCCCAACTGAAAATTTTCAGATTAATTCCAGATTTCACAACAATCCCCACCAAAATTGAAGTTGGAGTATAAACTTGTTTGATATACGGTTGTTTGACAATGAGTACCTTGCGGGTTTGAACTCATAATCTAGTTACAAGCATTCAGTCTCTGCACAGACGAAGGAGGACTAAAGCCTTGATCCTACGCCTTGGTGTGAGAAACTTCACACAAGCAACACCCTGTACTAGGCAGCTTTTATTTTAGCTCTCGGATTAGGACTTTCCGGTCATGTCCTAGTATCTTAATTCATGAGATATCTTCTAGAAGTATACCCATAACTTCCATTAATCGCGACCTCACGATTATACTCATATAGGTGAGTTCTCCGAGGAGTCCTGTAGGACAACTCCTATTGCCACACGGCATTGAACTCATTAAGAGCTTATAGCTCATCCTGCCATACAGAAGAGCACTGCAGCTAATGGGACCCTTAGATGTGCTCTCTAGACCACACAGTTTGTTTTCCTAGAGCCTAGTTCGCGGGATCTCCGCTCTTCTAGGATAGGTTACTACCGATGTGATCCACTCAAATGGGTATGAGCCCCATTCCCTTAGATGCTGCAAGGATGGCCTTCCGCGCCATTCCTTTAGTGAAAGGATCGGCCAAGTTCCTTTCAGACTGGATGTATTCTACAGCAATAACACCCGTCTCTCTGGCATGCCTTAGCGATTTTAATCGCCTCTTTATATGTCTTGATGACTTCATATTATCTTTCCTACTCTTCACCTTCACCAGAACGGTTTGGTTATCGCAGTAGGTAAGAATGGCTGGAATCGGTTTTTCCAGCACTGGTAGGTCAGAAAGGAGCTCTCTCATCCATTCTGCCTCTACGGCTGCTGAGTCAAGAGCCACTAACTCAGCCTCCATGGTGGATCGTGTAAGAATAGTCTGTTTGGAAGACCTCCACGATACAGCCCCACCTGCTAGAGTGAAAACATAGCCACTCGTAGCCTTCATGTCATCCGAGTCACTGATCCAGTTAGAATCACTGAATCCTTCTAGGACTGTAGGATGACCAGAATAGTGTATTCCCAAATTCATTGTTCCCTTTAAATATTTGATAACTCTCTCTAGTGCTATCCAATGATCATCTCATGGGTTGGACATATAACGACTCAACCTGCATATTGCATATGAGATGTCTGGCCTTGTTGCACTAGCTAAGTACATCAGTGAACCTATAATCTGAGAATACCTGAGTTGGTCTTTACCTTGACCCAAGTTCTTTTTAAGTTTAGTGTTTGGATCATAGGGTGTGGCAGCAGGTTTGCAGTCTATAAAGCCAAAACGGCTCAAGACTTTATCCACATAATGGGATTGAGACAGAGTAATCCCATTCTCACCCTTTATAAGCTTGATGTTTAAAATCACATCAGCTTCACCCAGATCTTTCATATCAAAGTTCTGGGAGAGGAATGACTTGGTTTGATTAATTACATCCATATTGGTCCCGAATAGTAATATATCATCTACATATAAACATAGAATGACACCTTCACTCCCTTTAAATCGATAATACACACACTTATCGGCTTCATTAACACAAAAGCCAACAGATGTCATTGTATTATCAAATTTCTCATGCCATTGCTTGGGAGCTTGTTTTAGACCATATAAGGATTTAATCAAACAACACACTCTGTTTTCCTGTCCTTTTACCACAAATCCATCTGGTTGCTGCATATAAATCTCCTCATCCAGCTCTCCATTTAAGAAAGCGGTCTTTACATCCATTTGATGTACTAGGAGATTATAAGAAGCTGCTAGTGCCAACAGCACTCTGATTGTAGGTAATCTGGCCACAGGAGAGTAAGTGTCAAAATAATCTTCGCCCTCTTTTTGCGTAAAACCCTTAGCCACTAAACGGGCCTTGTACTTTTCAATAGTACCATCGGGCCTACGCTTTCTTTTAAAGATCCATTTGCAGCCCACTGGCTTGCATCCTGCTGGAAGATCTGCTATCTCCCAGGTCCCATTGGAAATGATGGAATCCATCTCACTCTGGATTGCCTCCTTCCAGTACTCTGCATCTGGCGATGCATATGCCTCTGGAAGACTTCGTGGTTCATCATCCACGACATAGGTGACATAGTCATCGCCCAAGGACTTTTCAGTCCTCTGCCTCTTACTCCTTCTCAACTCCAATTCTGGAGCTGTGTTATCTACACTAGAAGGAGTATAGTGTTCATAAGAACCATTAGGCGTGCTATCTTCTTTTGCCCTCATAGGAAAAATATTCTCAAAGAATGTCGCGTCGCGGGACTCCATTACAGTGTTTACTGCAATGTCTGAAACCTCGGACTTGACCACTAGAAATCTATAAGCTGTGCTCTGATGAGCATAACCAATAAAGACACAATCAACAGTTTTTGGACCGAGCTTTCTTTTCTTCGGCAGAGGTACATGTACCTTGGCTAAACAGCCCCATGTCCGAAGAAAGGACAAATTAGGTTTTCTCCCTTTCCATCCCTCATATGGTGTAACCTCACGGTTGCGAGGTGCAACCCTATTTAGGACATAATTAACTGTGAGAACAGCCTCACCCCACCATGAGTTGGCCATACCTGAACTTTGTAACAAAGCATTCACTAAGTCACAAATAGTTCGGTTCTTTCTTTCAGCCACTCCATTGGATTGAGGTGAGTATGGTGGTGTAAACTCATGTATTATACCATTTTCTTCACAGTATTGAGAGAATTCCTTAGGAATGTATTCCCCTCCTCGGTCTGACCTTAACCTCTTTATTGTCTTTTCTAGTTGATTTTCAACTTCAACCTTATAGATTTTAAAGTATTCTAGTGCTTCATCTTTG
Organism: Otatea glauca; assembly: GCA_036346275.1. Classification (NCBI taxonomy): domain Eukaryota; kingdom Viridiplantae; phylum Streptophyta; class Magnoliopsida; order Poales; family Poaceae; genus Otatea; species Otatea glauca. The sequence goes on from CM070717.1 coordinate 37,391,977, forward strand.
GTTTTAAGTAAATAGATGTAACAAAATCTAGTTGCATCATCTATGAGAGTAAAGAGATATCTTTTGCCACCTTTAGTTATTATACCATTCATTTCACAAATATCAGAATGGATTAGCTCTAGAGGTAAGGTGGTCCTACCCTCAACCGTATGAAACGGTTTTCGAGGTTGCTTAGCTTGAACACATACCTCACACTTGTGATTTTTCTCATATTTGTATTTAGGAATAAGCTCCATCTTGCTCAACCGTTCAATGGCTTCATGATTAACATGACAAAGGCGTGAATGCCATAAATCATTATTATTATTATCATAATATGAAGACTGAAAAATATTAACATCATCAAGAGTTGATATGCGGAACATGCCTCCACAATCATAGCCTTTTCCTAAGAACAAACCAAACTTGGTCATCACGACCTTATTGGACTCAAAGACTAATTTTATTCCTTGCCGACACAGCATTGACCCGCTCAGCAGATTGCGAGTCATGGCAGGTATGTACAGCATGTCCTTGAGGACAAGCGTCTTGCCTAAAGTCAACTTTAGGCATACTTGTCCTATCCCACGTACTGATGTTGCCGCACCATTCCCCATCAGAACGGTTCCACCTGCTGCACCCTGAAAAGAGGAGAAGCATGTCTGATCAGCGCATATGTGTCTAGTAGCACCTGTATCGACCCACCAATCAGAAGGTGAATCTGCCATGAAGGCCAGAGGTACGTACCCACTAGTGGAAGTGCCTGCACCGGGATCTCCGATCTCTGCAACCGCCACATGCACCTGGGCCTTAGCCGCCTTTTGTTGTTCAGGCGTCAGCCCCTTTCCTTTTCGGTTGCGGCACCGATTGGCTTTATGACCAGGCTCACCGCAAACGAAGCAGACAATCTCCGTCTTCTTTTTCTTTATGATTTTAGTCTTGACATTGTTCACAGGAGGTGGCTTCTTGAATTTCTTCATATTATTGCTTTGGGTCTTGTGCTCAACAAGATTAGCCTGAGCGGGAGCCTTCATCTCACCATAGCTATTTTTGGACTTCTCCTCGACATTGATAGCGCGCCGGTTCTCCGATCGCCGGCGCTTCTTCAATGTCGACGGCCGTGACGGTCACGCGCCGGAAGAAGGCAATTTAGCTAGGATGACATTTACTTGAAAACCCTCCGGAAGAACACACTCATACTGACCTAAGTCTCGTACGAGGAGCTGCAGTTCATGGATTTGTTCCATGATGGATCTGCATTCAACCATTTGGTAATTCAGGTATTTAGCCGTGATAAATGACTAATTCCCATTATCGCTCTCGGCATATTTCTCATTAAGCTCTATCCAAATCTTACGTGCCTCCGTGAAATTCACGTACACGTCGAAAAGCCTGTTGGATAGGATAGCTAAGATGCGAGCCAACGCAAGTGTTGGCCTTCTCCCAACTGGCCCTCTTCGCCGTTAGGCGATCTATCTCGGCCTCATCGATCACATCTTCCCCTGGAAGGGGGGGCATCTCTTCGCTGATGGCCCAGAATAATCCGAGCTCAATCAGCCAGAGCTTCGCCCTAGCCTGCCAGCGTTTAAAACCGGCTCCATCAAATACTTCAGGCTTTATCGCGTCTGAGGACACTAAGGCCATTGATATACCAATAGGATTTCTGGATTGTTGAAAAGATGTGGTAATAAGAGCAAGATTTTATTGCTAATCCCAAATAACAAAATGATAACAGTTACATAATTCAAGGATAATAGAAGTGACATAACCAGCAAGTTAAAGCAAACAAAATTTATGTCATTTCTACAATGAATCATGTCTACTACCAGATTGATGTTTAAATGATTTTGAGCTCTCAGAAAATTGGGCAAGTTTGAAGATTAACTCTTCAACCTCAATCACAAACAAAGCTAAACAGTTAATTGAGCAGTTAAGCCTTGAACCCTTACCTTCCTAACATGCACAATTATATACGATGTCAAAATTTCATCATCAAAATAACCTAAGATCGATTCTATCCAGATCGTAAAATCAAATAACTTACCAACCGAACCAAGTATCTATCCCGATCGAGAGTTAAGAGATATACCAACCGAACCAACGTAAAAGGTTCAAGTCGTTGGCTAGCTAGTGTACCAACAGAATGAGTTCGGACTAACACTAGCAATTATATCAACAGAGATAAACACAAACGGATGGCAAATAAGAATATAGATAAATGATCGTGTTATAGCACAACAGATGATATGAATCGATATTCTCTAGTATGCATGTCTATTAGCTCAAGGCTTAATTCACAAGATTAATCAAATCATTCAATTGACCCATTATCATCATTGAGCTATCCACGAGCGCAGAGCATACAACACAGAGAGGTAGTATACTCACAATTGGAACAAGACTCAAAGCCGTTCAAGAAGAGGGCAAGGCACGACAGATCGTCGCTGACCCAGAAATCCTATTGCCGCCGCAAGTGCCACGGTGAAACCGGCCAGGACAACGGAGATACAATGCCCTTTTCCGCACACGTGACACACCGTGTGCGAACACGAGCCTCAAAGGCAGCTGCACAAGATCAACTCCAAACCCAATCCTTCACAGGTGCTCGGTTCACAGGAGAGGTCAGCAAGCAAGAATCGACCTCACGACACAGCCGAGGCTGATCTTCACTTAACCAGTGCACAAACAAGAGGACAGCCGAAAGATGCTAAAGAACCAGATCAAGGATCTGGATCCAATCTCCTTAACCAAGCAACTCACAGAATCGAATGAAAGTGAACAGGAACAAGTGAAAACTGAGAGCTTTTTCCTTACTTGTCTTTACCTCGATGAAGAACCAGACCCAAGATATATAGGGGAAGGAGAGCTCCTGCCGTTGCCATCTACCAACCTAGCCCTCACACCGGCCGGCGAAAAGCCTGCGCCCACCTCTTGAGTAGCGGCGCGCCCACCAAGTCGGCCGAGACTCCGGATTCAATACCAGAAGCCAAAAGACCAGGCGCCGCAACTAGGAAAAATGGGAGATGTTACAGCGCAAGCTCACCTTGCCTCCCATATCTTTTCTGCCCTAATGGGCCAGCCATCAACAACCCAAAAGGAAAAATGGGCCTGACCAAAAGCCCAACTGAAAATTTTCAGATTAATTCTAGATTTCACAACAATGATTTCTTTTACATAAGGTGTAACCTTATGGACCTCAATATTTTTTAGCTCTATGCCAAGAATCTACATGTTGATGAAAGTGTCAATCTTCAAATTATCTCTGCATCCTGCAATGGTTATGTTGAAGCTGATTCTGAAGCTCTATGTCGAGAAGCTGTCAGACTTGCTTCTCGTAGATTATTAAACTCATCTGAGGGTGAGAAGGTGCTTACACTAACCATGGAGGATCGGGAGTCTGCTAGATCTCAGGTAAGACCAAGCATGACAAGAGGGGTAACCAAAGAAGTTCCAACTGTTTCATGGGATGATATAGGAGGTTTGAAAGATCTAAAGGTGAGATATGTCTCATTTTAGGCTTTCTAATCGAAACCTGTTGTGACGATTATTGTTCCTATGCTTCAGACAAAGCTTCAGCAAGCTGTTGAGTGGCCCATCAAGCATGCTGCTGCATTTGATAGACTTGGGATATCACCAGTTCGTGCTGTGCTTTTGCATGTTCCTCCAGGGTGCTCAAAGACGACCCTTGCAAAGGTTGCCATGCTGCCCAAGCTTCTTTCTTTTCTTTGAGGTTCGTCATAGAACAATTACTGTGTCCATGTTTTGAATCAAATCACAGCTCACTATTCTGCTATGTGAAAGAGTCCATAATTTTGTTTATTTCAGTTGTGCTGTTTATGTTTTAATAAATATTTAGAGAATGTTATTTAATCAAGTGAAGCCCACTTAATCCCAGATGTATTGAGATAGTAGTCAGAGGAAGGAAAATAACATGAAGTTTTTTTTTCTCAATTCTCATAGTATTTATGTCAACCTTGACATAAAATGAATTTTGGTTGGTTCAGTTAATATGTGGTCTCCTGAAGTCTGCATAAGCTTAAACTAATGAACATAATTACAGAACACCTTAGCCTAGCCACCTCCGGTTCAAGATGCAGTCCTTATCGAAGCTCATCTGGGTTTTCACATATATTTCCATCCAGTGGTGAAGAATTATACTCCAAACGGCTGGCTTCTTTGTAGCCAGAAGCCAAAAGCCAATAGCCTATTTGTATTATGAGAAATTGAAAGCTGAAAGTTGATCTGAGATAGCTTCTCACAGCTTCGGTGGGTTGAAGTTCTAATTTTACCACTAGAGTTGAAGAAAATTACTTTCTCCTACCAAATATAAAATCCCGAACACCACCCCTCTCAGCCTCATTCCTGGCCCACATCCCACACACCTAAAAGTCAGACTACTAAAGACCAAACCCTTTCAGCCCAGCCGTTTAACCGTGCAGTCATTCAAACATGTAGCTAGCTATAATCATACCAAATTGGTCCTAAGAAAAGAGGAGCAGCTTCGGTCCTTGGCGGCTGCAGTAGGAGACGTCTGTGGCGGCAGCAGCAGCTACACAATATAGCAAGAAAGAAACAGGAAGAAACAAGGAGGAAAGAGAAGAAAAATTTGAGAGATTATCTAAGGGTTGTGCTTTTATGTAAAAGGATCCTTGTACGTGTTCTATATTTCTAATTTGAGGAATAAATTAGTGAGTATGGCTTTCGATCTACTAGTTCTTATTCTTCAAACTTTCGTACAATTGCTTTCTAGTTTGCATGTTTAATCTAGTTTTTTTATAGTCTTAGATTAATTGTCATAGTTTGATTCTTTCAGTTTGGTTATTATTTTATTAATTTCAAGAATCAATAGAAATAGAAAAAAATAGTTTTAGAGGCTAGTTTGCACCAATTCACCTTCTCTTAGGGCACCTCAACCCTTCAGGCTTTTTGTCGACCCGGCATAAAAGGGAATAGGGGGATTATTAAAGGCATTTTCTTTTCTCGAAGAAAATGGCTTAGAGGTTTATGACAGGCAAAGTATTATAGCACCCGTCTATTTCATTCGCTACCAAACCCAACCAATAATCTGGAGTAATAATAAGGTGGTTGAAGTGTCTCGGCTAAGGTTAGTACCACTACCAACTAGGGGCTGACCGAGCAGGGTCAGGGGGCTAGGGCACCCCTTACTCCTAACCACACCATAGGTATCTCCTAGCACCCCCTTTCTACCGTGAGGCGTCATCACGTCGTCGTTATGGAAGCTGGTCAGAAGATTACAACTTGGAGGCTGGTTTAGTACCTCTAAATTTATGTCCTGGGTTCGCCACTGCTACCAACCTTTGTTTTGATCTACAAGCCAATTTGTCGGGCTAGCCAACTTTTAAGACCTCCTCGAGTTAGGTCGGTAAGCTGAGCTGAAATCTCTCAGATCTGAAAATTACACATGTAGCCAAGTTGGCTCGGTTCGGTTAAGCTCGTTACTCAGTACAGCTTAACTCGGCTCATTAAGCAAATCGATAGAAATGTCTATCTAGCTTGGCTCGGTCAAGCTTAATAATGAGTAAGCAAACAACTAGAAATGCCTGCTCATCTTAAAAGCTTGAGCTAGCTCGTTAGACTGGTTTGACAGAGACGAAAAGTTGAGTTCTTGTTGGGCTTTATGGGCCTTTAGTTCTTATTGGCTAGCCTTTAGTACTAGTAGTTAACTGAGTAGCTCGTGAGTCGGCTCGATCTCGGCTCATTAGCTAAAGAGGTGCTTGGCTCAGCTCAATGATTCCACGAGTTTGAGTCAAGTCGAATCAAGCCCTAAATAAGCTGAGTCAGCTCACGAGTTTTGAGGTTTTTTTTCTCCTAATTATAACACATAGAATAGAGTGTACTACTAAACATAGACGAGTGAATATTAATAGCAGCTCCACTGTAGCTTGTTATTTATAACAGTTGACCCAAAATGGCAAACCATTTTCTTTCGTGAAATTGCCAAAGGAAATGGTGTGCTACGCCTACGTGTGACATACACCTTCCCCTCTTGTAGAAAAGCAAACGGACAAACTCATATACACCAGCGGCGATCCACTGGCTATATTGCTTTGTTAGTAGTGAATCCCAGGGTTAAAAAAATCGAAGATTTTCGTCCGTATCGATGCAGTCCGGCTTCTAAAACCGTTTGATAAATCAGTCTAACTAAAAAAAACTCAAGATTTTGGAAAAATTTATGCGACGTAAACCGATCGAAAATCGCTCAAAAAATCGACCGTTAAAAGAGTTCAGCTAGTCCGTTCGTCGATTTTTGATTATTTTTTTCAAAAAAATTGATTTTGAAACTCTACGATTCTTGACAATTTTTGGCTCGATTTTTGAATTTCGAATTTCGGGCGATTTTCGAAGTTTCAATATTGTTAACCCGGTGAATCCTCATCCTGTAGAGTGGGAAATCCTCAATTACCCGCATTGGCAGGATAGCCAACGTGAATACCGGACAGGGATTACCTGCAAGTTTGACATCATTTAGTAAAACAAGTTGGAGGTAAAAAGTCAGAAGACTTGGAGCTCCGATACCGATCGAACACTGTAGCTTTGGCTATCATTGCACTTTTTTTTCATCTTTATCTCTCGTCTAAACGAAATAACAAATATAGTCTAATTTTCAATCATGGAAACAGGTACATGACACGTGTCACCCGTGTAGGTTATCAACATCGCAACACTCATCAGTACAGCACGTCTAGAGAACCTACAGCGGTAAACGAGGTACTACTTACCTAAGTTCGGGAGGATACGATGATGCTGTGATATCCAAGCACAGCAGGTACCTCCCGTAGTCCTGACAGAATGATGGGGCCTATCATCCGCTGTGCCTATCGAGGAGCTATGCCATGGTGGATTGAATCGTTGTGGTGTCAACGATATGCTACAACATAGGGCTATAATAGATAACACGTGTTGCATTTCGGTACTTCTGTTGTAAAAAGGAGAGCAGTGGTGGCTAAATGGGCGGCACGACCAGGGTTCACAATTTCGTTTCGTTCGCGAAAATCGCTAGCCCCGCGGTAGTGGTTTTCGTGAAAAATCGCTCGAAAACCGCGAAAAACCGAACGGTTTGCAAATTCGAAAATTTTGAAATTTGGTCAAACAAGATCGCAAAAACCACAGTTTTTGACGAAAAACTGCTCGGTTTTCGCAAAAAACCGCCCGATGTTAGAAAATTGGGGGAAAATAAAAAAAATGGGGGAAAAATGCAAAAAAAGAATATTATAAAATTTTAGAAATACAAGGAAGGCTAAAATTGAGTAAAAAGGTAATAAATATATAAATAAGGTATGTAAAAACGTGAAAAAATTCCAGAATGATCTCTCCTAAATTTGGAAAAAATTCGACATGATCTTTGCTATATTTTAAAGAATTAGAAGTTGTAAGTTATGTATTTAGCAATAATATGTCAATAAATAATCTTTCATTGCAATACTACAATCACACAAGTGCAAAAATCGGCATTTACATAACTACAAAGCAAAATCATTCGCAATTTCACTACCATTTACTTGTCAACACCATTTACATTATAATGCATTTAAATTGAAGTTATGGAGTAGGCACAATCATAACTTCGTCGCTCTTTCATTGTCGCAAAAATGACATGTTCAACCTACATGAACGGAATATCGAAAACCGATGACAGAAGGAAAAATGGTGAAAATATAGGAATAAATTGGAAATTTTGCAATTTTTTTTTAAAAAATGTACAAAAAATCCTAATTAATCTATAAAACACCTAAGAGAAATTTTTACAATTTTTTAAATCATTTATTTCTTCTAAAAAATCTAAAACAGAAATTAATGAAAAGGAACAAATACATTGTCAGATTTTTATAAATAGTAAAATAATTTATTATATTCTAAAATTTTAATGAAAATATAAATAGTTCCAAAGGATCATTTACTAAAGTTTTCAGAAATATTAGACTTCATTTATTGCCCATATAAAATCAAAAATAGAAGAGCATATGCAATGATAATAGTACTTTCAGAATTTTTAAAAAATACACATATCTGACCATCATCTCAAAATTTTAAATAATCATTTTAATGATGTTATAACATCACAAAAAAGTTTAAGAAATATTAGACTTCATTTTGTGCCCAAGAAAATAAAAAACTGAAGAGCATATATTGTGACAGTATCACTGTCAGAATTTTTAAAAATGTACATATCTGATAATAATCTAAAAATTTTATAGAATTATTGGGATTACCTAAGGAACGCACAAAAAAAAATCAAATTTTTTGTCACTTTTTGCTAAATTTCTTCAAATTTTTTAAATTTACTATTCATCTGACTGATTTTCCGAACGGTTTTAATTACCGAACCGCCTTGGTACGGACGGTTTTCATCTTGCTAGGTAAAAATTGCTACGGTACCCCTACAGAAATCTTACCGCCGCTTTTTCAACGGATGTTGAATGTGTACTGACAAACTTCAGTCCCTATTCAACTGCATACAAACCATATCTGTGAATACCCTATAGTTAAGAATGTGACATCATTTGTTGCTTGCTCTCGATTAGTGGATCCAATTAATTGCTTCTCTTCCTCTGCCTCTTCCACTGTCCCTTCCTAAAATTCCGATTTTTTGTGCCTGCAAAACATCCGGATTTCCCGAGGACACGAGCATTTCTTTACTCGTAGTAGTAAAAGAAGTAGGTAAAAAGTCAGAAGACTTGGAGCTCTCGGATACCGATCGAACACTGTAGCTTTGGCTATCGTTGCACCTTTTTTTTCTTTTTCTTTTTTTCATCTTTATCTCTTGTTTAAACGAAATAACAAATATAGTCTACTTTTCAAACACGAAAACATGGTACATGATACATATCACCCGCGTAGGTTATCAGCATCGCAACACTCGTCGATACAGCACGTCTAGAGAACCTACTGCGGTAAACGATGTACTGCTTACCTAAGTTCGGTAGGATAGGGTGCTGTTGTGATACCCAAGCACAGCAGGTACCTCCCGTAGTCCTGATAGAATGATGGGGCCTATCATCCGCTGTGCCTATCGAGGAGCTATACCACTGTGGATTGAGTCGTTGTGGTGTAAACGATCTGCTACAACATAGGGGTATAATAGATAACACGTGTTGCATTTTAGTACTTTCGTTATAAAAAAGAAAGCAGTGGTGGCTAAATGGGCGGCACAGCATGACCTGTTTAGGCACGGCACGCCTATTAAACAGGTCGTGCCATGTTGGCCCACGGACCGATGTCACGGCCCAAGCATGGGTCGGGTGACTGTCGGGTCGTACCGTGTCGACACGAGTACAAATAGGCCAACGAGCCATGCCAAGCTGAGGCCGAGCTGTTTGCCCCTAAAATAATAAAAAAAAAAACGTTTAAAAAATATAGAAAAATTTGAAAGTCATAAAAGTTTAAAAAAATGCAGAAAAAAATAGAAAAAAATCTAGAATAATTAGAAAAACTGAAAGGAACGTAGAAAAACTTTTTTAAAAACTATGTAAATTAGGAAAAGAAAAAAATATAAAATAAAATTCTAAAAGGAGTTAAATAATTGGAATTAAATAATGAGCATTATTAATGTTTGGTTGTCTCGTTGAAAACTTTGCCTAGTAAAAAACTCAACATGAGAAAACATTGGCAAAAAAAAGAGTACAGCCTATAGCTCAGTGATATGGGAAAAAATGAAGATTACAATTATTTTCTTGACTATCTAGATAAGAATTTTCAAACATCGCCACTAGATCAACATTTTTTGTAGTGTGTTGAGCTCGTTGATCAGCTTGTTCCCAATCTTTCATAGTGAGAAGCTGGGTTTCAAAAACCGACGAAAATCGCTTGAAAACCGCTGTTTTCGACCTTACCGCTACGGTTCGAGATTCAAAACCGGTTGGTAAACCGGTCTAACTAAAAAAATAAAAAAAATTGGAAAAATTTGTGCGATGTAAATGCTTGAAAACCGTTGAAAACCGCTCAAAAACCGTGTTTAAGGAACATTCAATTTGTCGGTTGGTTCTCATCGAAAACCGAGTGATTTCTAGTGAAAAACCATGGTTTCTCGTTGAAAACCGAACGGTTTTTGAATTTTGAATTTTTCTTTCCAAATTTTTTGATTTCTTTACCCTTTGGTTTCTGACGGTTTTTGACTCGGTTTTTCTGAATTTCGAGCGGTTTTTCGAAAAAAGTTTTTTGAAACCTTGGTTAGAAGTATTTCCACCATATCACTTGTCAGATTTGTTCTTCTCTCCTCGATTATTCTTTCGGATAAACTGAAAGCAGACTCCGAAGAAACCGTGGAGACAGGAACTGTTAATACGTCCCGTGCTAATATGGAAAGCACTGGACATGTTATCTTGTGCTCGTGCCAAGAGCCACCTGCACCCCATATCTTTCTCCACTTAGTTTTCTTCTTGCCTGTTGTGGGTGCTGACGGAGTTCGCTGCATGCGAACTCCAGCAAACTTCTGATCATATTTAGCATAAACTTGAGATAAGTTTATGCTAAGTGACGAATACTCATACCAGGGGTACCCCAACGGCCCAGGGTAACAAGCAGGCTGCCCCAAGCCCATTACCGACCAAAGGACCCGTGGGACCACAAAGGACGCCCCTCTCCGACCGATCAGGACGAGCGTCCCCGACCAAGTAGGGCTCCCGACCCCCGCGGCGGGTCGGGATCCCCCGACTCCGACCAAATTAAGGCAACCTCCGCCAAGGGCCGCGTGTCAAAGCCTCCACCGGTCTCACGACGCGTGCCCCACTGACGGGACAATCGAAGGATCAGACGGAGCGGTGGCTCTTTCCCAAGATGGCATAAATGGTGCTGAAGTCAAGCTTCCGGCCCCATCAACCGATCCACGTACAATACGAAGGCACGCTCCCTCCGAGGCAAAGACTAACGCTATACATCGCAACGCCAACTATCGTCGAGCTCACGTAAGGCGGTGCGCCATTTCCGACGCAGACGACTAATCGCCTCGCCCACCAGACTACCGACCGGCGTGGGCAAACCGGGCGACGACCAATCACCGGCGAAGGACTAATGCTCCGGCATAAGTTTTCTCATCCTTCCTCTCCCAACTTCCGTGTAACCCGCCCTCCAATCAGAGTAAAGGGAGGCAGGGGCCTCTGGGAGAAGGGGAGAAGGGGGCCGAGTGCGAGGAAGAGTGTGAGAGTATGTGCGCGCACGCCTTTGAGATCTCCTCTTCTCGCTAGGTCTTTACGAACACTTTTGTGTTCAAGCCCTCAACCCTCGCTTGTAAACATTGTGCAGTCATCTGCACCTAAGGCAATACAACGCCACCGAATGAACTGGAGTAGGGACTTTCGGCCCGAACCACTATACACCTTGGACTCTCGAGTCTAACCATTCAGGGACAGGGAACGCGTGGCCCTTCTGACTTACAAATTTACTTGCCGGTGCTCGAAACACCGACACTAAGAATATTTAAAAAATAACTAGAATAATCAGTACCCACTGTATCACTTAGAAGTGAGAGAACATTAGCAAATCCTCGAACTTTAGCTTTAGAATCTAAAATAAATGCAAATGCATATAACATAGAAATTTCTTTCCAGTATTTTAAAATTTTAGTTTTCATAGCATAAACAGATTCACATAAAATATTATCATTTTCATGTTTCCTTAAGTGTATAACAATTTCTAGAATATGATGCGCAATTAAAGGAAAGGTTGAGTAATAAACTCTAGATAAAGCAACAGTGGAATCATAAAAAAGTTTCAAAAATGGCAGCAAGTATTCAGCAACATACCAATATTGCTCTGTGAGTAGTGGTTGACCATCCTGCCTACAATAGTGCGTGTTAAGAAAAACAGAAAACATGCTCTTATAGGGTATGATCGAGTAAAGATCAAGTAAGTAGAATTCTATCTAACAGGCATATCCAAACCAAACTTATGTGGATGTACCTCCATTGCAATACAATAAGTCTTATATGCTGCTACTCGTTGATTAGAATTATTTAAGAAATATATTATAGTGCGAAAAGGTTCAAGGTACTGGTCTAACATCTCCGAACTAGATTTAACTATAAGATTAATAATATAGCAAGCACAACACGGATGTAACAAGAAATATTCGGCGTACGAATTAAAATAGCGGAGTAAGAATGGTCCTTGCAGAAGTGTTTGCTGCAACATTATCTAATGTTATTGCAAAAATTTTATCTGTGAGGCCAAAATCTTCCACAACTTTTACAATACAATCAGCAATATTCTCACTAGTGTGTGCTACATCAATTAATTTGAATCCTATAATTTTTTTCTCTAGTTGTTAGTCATTGTTTACATAATAACCAACTACATTATGGTAATCCTCTTTAGCCCTACCATATGTCTTATGTCAAAGACACAGAAAAATACAGGTATTAAAGAGCTCTTTTATCTTACTACGATAATTATTATAATATTTAATCAAATCTTTAGTTGTTGACTGTTTAGAAACTGTAGAAAACCTAGGATTATGAGCGGTCCTAATATAGTTTTCAAATGCTAGTGACTCACCAAAGTTTAAAAGTAGATCTTGAGAAGCGATTAAACGACAAAGAGATTCACGAGCTACCTCGGGATTGTATTCCCAGTGACGTACCGTACAGTCGGGGTTGTACTGCAATTGCGTCTGTCTTAAAAGTCACCCCACTTTTTTTACATCTCTCAGCATGTCTCTTCAAGTGCCCCATTCCACCTGAAGATTTCGTAGTTAATTTATACTTACAATATTTACAAATAGCATACCTGCTCTGAACGTCGTCTGATGTCTCGAAAATCTATTCAAAATCTTTCAGACTCCCGATGTACTGTGTCTTAATCTTTTTGCCCCGGTTCTTGCCGACGCAGTAATACTTATAGAGCCTGAGGATGGTATATGTACTGCAGCTTCTTCAGCTTGATAGGATGCAAGAAGCTCCTCGGGTGAATTCCCGAAATCACAAGTTAGGAAGTAAGTAAAATCCTGGTTCTCTATGAAGAAAATTGCAAGAAATAATTACGATATTATTAATATTATTGAAAATAATAAGAACAATGAAAAATTAAATCACCATTATTATCTTGATTTCTTGATAGAAGTCGGAAAACGGATTTCGGATTTTTAGCAAAACTATTTTAAATTTTGTTAAATTATTACCAAGAGCAAGAGAATGAAGAGAAGAGACTGCAAGTTTGCTGGTGGAGAAATGAGGGAGGTGCTACCCTATTTATTGGAAAAAAATTAGATTTTTTTTTATTTTTTTAAAGCCTCCCACGACTAAAAACGGCTATTTTTGAATAAACAGGTTGGACCGTGACGTAAATGGGCCGAGCCAGGCCGGCCCTGAATTGTACATGCCATGCCGTGTTGGCCCGCCATGCCGGGGTGTCGGCCCAGCCGATTGGGCCATGCCGACACGACCTATTTACGGTCAGATCGTGCCTACATTGCCGGGTCTTGGGTCAGCTCATTTGGCACGATCCATCTGCCTAGGGCTGTGCATACGGTATAATTGGTAAATATGATTTTTTAATAAATACGGTAATAAAAATGTGATACCAAATATACCAAATAGAACTTCGGTTCGATATCGATAAATACCATAATATTTCGGTTCGATATCGGTAAATACCATATTTATCAAACTAGCGTGAATTGTTCTTTTTTACTTATCATTTGGACATCGATACGGTTTCTAATACACACATTTGACAATTACTCTATCTAATTACTCCCTCCGTTCATTTTTATAAGGCTTATTTTTTGAATGATCTTGTTCACAAATATAAGGCTTGCATGTAGATTTAATGAGACCTTTCCTTCTATACCCTTATTTATTCTCTCTCAATCATATGCATTTATTCATTACCACTCACACAAAATATAGCTTTCATCTTCCAAAACAATTAATTGGGGGTATCTAAGTCATTTTCTCTCATACCTTTATCAATTTCAACGCAATCTTAATCCTTGTGCCAAGTCAAAATACGCCTTATAAAAATGAACAGAGGGAGTATACGTTAGTAAAAAATATTACACACATTTGATCATTACTTTGATAAATCTAGCGATATTATTTCAATGTGAAAGTGAAACTATACTTTATACGTAATTGAGCATTACTTTATCTAATTATACATGTTTTTTTTTCTATTTCAGTATTCGGTTTACTCGCGGTTTTTACTAAGAAACCGTATCCCAAAAATCAAAAATTTACCATACCATATCGAATACCGTATACCGATCAAACCAAATTGATCGTTCGGTTCGATTTTTTGGTATGATTTTTTTGGTTCGGTTCGATTTTTTTTTGTATGATTTTTCGGTTCTGTGATGCTGTGCACAGCCCTACATCTGCCATCGCTAAAAGAGAGCAAGATTTTTTTAAAAAATTGGCGCATCTCATCCACCGGCAAGCAATCGCCGCAACTTGTATTCTCGCTGTGCGAATTCCGATGGCTTCTCCGTAGATCCCCAATAAACCCCGGAAGAAATCGCTCTTCACGCGCTGCTGAAATGGATCCCAAGAGGACGGGCCACTTCAACAATCTGCCGGCGCTGGCAGTGATCCAAACGACGGCAGCGGGGGCGGCGATGGAGAATGCAGCATCGCCTACCCCTGTGGCTGGGTTCAGCGCATGTCCCGGGAGCTGCACTGGAGCTTCGTGCTCGCGGTCGTCGCCGTCTACGGCGCTTGCTAGGGCGTGGGCAACGCCGTCGGAGGAGTCGCCGCCGGGTACTACTGGAAGGACGTGCAGCCATCCACGGCCCAGTTCTACCAGGGCATCACCGACGTGCCGTGGGTCGTCAAGCCCCTCTGGGGCCTGCTCACCGATGTCGTCCCCATCGCGGGCTACCGCCGCCGCCCGTACTTCGTTCTTGCAGGTGAAAACTTGGGGCTTTCTTGGTTTCCAGTTTCCACTACATAAATAGGGCGCCTTGATGCTTGTTATGGCCACTATCGTGATGCCTGTCCGTTTTGAGATAATGTAGGTGTGGCTGGCGTGTCGTCTATGCTCGTGGTTTCTCTGCACCGCAAGTAGGGGATCATGCCGGCAGTTTTGGCGCTGACGGCGCAGAGCGCAGGCGCGGCGATAGCCGACGTGACGGTGGACGCACTTGTTGCGCAGAACAGCATAACGCACCCACCCCTTGCTTCCGACATGCAAAGCCTGTGTGGCTTTAGCTCCTCCCTTGGGGCATTGCATGGGTTCTCCATCAGTGGCCTTCTTGTTCACTCAATGGGCTCTCGGGTTCGATTTCGGGATGTTCTATGGTATTAATTCTTGTTTCTCACACAGTGCGATATGTGAATCCGAATGTTCTCGCCCATCGATATGTCTTGTCTTTGTTGTTCAAAGGGGGCTCTTGGCTTGTTAAGTATCCCATCTGCATTGGTGTTTTTAGCAGGGTTTCTGCTGAAGGAGAGCCATGCTACAGATTTCGATTACAGGCAGGTCAGATAAAACACCTAACCTTTTTGTTGAGTTGAATTGGTGAACGCAATCATGCATGGTAATAACGCCACTGAAGGGCTTTGCTTAATTCAGGTTCATAAGAAGTTCTACAAAGCAATTCAGTCCACGGGGGCAACATTAAAGTGCCCTGAGGTCTGGCGGCCATGTGTATATATGTATGTTTCTCTCAATTTAAGCCTGGATATTCAAGGGGGCATGTTCTACTGGTACACAGACCCACTCACTGGACCAGGAATTTCCGAGGTATGCACATATCCTAGATATTATTATTTCGCTACATGGACTAAAAGCTTGAAAATACATGCCATCAGTGATTAAATCTGTAAGGAGGTGGTGTTTCAGACAACACCGTTAGGTTGCTGCTAAGCATCTGATGCAACTTTTATTATCTAGTAAAACCCTCAGGCGGAAAGACAGCAACATGCCACTTTGATACAAGTTAAATTTGTAGTTTCTTTAAGTAGATGAACGTGGGATTTTGTATTATCTGCTTATAGCTAAAGCAATATAAATTCAAATTTGATGAATGAACTCGCCAAAATGGCCTGCCAATTTGCTCAATTGTTCCAAGAAAGCAGTCTCAAGCTCTTTATCATGTATTTTCAATTTGCTTATCTGTGGTAAGATTTTGTGTGGGTGTGCTATATAGGTTATTTTGAAATTTATGATTTTTGTTTACCTGTTTCGTTAAGGCTTTCTTGTCAAAGGAACTTACAGAACATTTGCATTGGTACAGGGACTTATTGGTCTCATCTGTTCAATCGGTTCAGTTGGTTCACTACTCGGAGTTTTACTATACCAAAGTGCTCTAAAGGACTATAATTTCCGCAGCATGCTTTTATGGAGTCAAGTTTGGCAGGAATGCTCGATCTAGTGCTAGTGACCCGACTAAACACGAAAATTAGCATACCAGATTATGTCTTTGCGGTGATTGATAACAGTGTTTCCCAAATGGTTGGTAGACTCAAATGGCTACTACCACTTCTCGTACTTTGCTCCAAGCTTTGTCCTCCGGGCATTGAAGGAACCTTTTATGCCCTACTCATGTCTATACAAAATGCCGGGTTGCTTATGTCTGCTTGGTGGGGCGGCCTGCTGCTGCACATGCTGAATGTGACTCGAACAGAGTTCAGTAACCTTTGGGTTGCTGTGTTGATTAGAAACATATCAAGGTTGCTTCCGTTGATGTTACTTTATCTTGTCCCTGAAAGTGATCAGAATTCGACACTCCTTCCTGCAGAGATGCTTCAAGACAGCGACTCTACAGAAGCAGTGAAAGCAGGATCAGACAGTTTTGAATTGTCCATCCTTGTTGCAGACAATTCTATCTGTCATCCTTCCAATGCGGTTACCGAAAATGAAAGGATCAAAGCGCTTGATTCTGGAGCAGATGATATAGAGCTGATCCCACTCATGAACAAGACCACAGACGCAGCAGTTGATTGACCAGAGTTGATTCATGATTCATTTAATGTCATTGTAATTCTGATTCCTCTCTTCCGTAACGACTGACAAGATGATGTTAGTTTGTACTGTTTTGACCATTTGTTTATCTGTATTTTCGATAGGTAAAACCGTAAAAACAACTGAACTGTAGGTGAAACAACAATTTTCTTCCTTTTTTTTAAAGATAAGAGTAATGCAACATCATTTGATTCAATCATGTGTGAACATTAGTACTATATTGCATTGATCGGTTCCTTTCTTAATCATTGGTTTTCCCGTTTCCTGATTAGCATATACTTTTCCTGCAATTGTTTTTTTAAAGTAAAAACATGCATGCACCTTCCAGCATTCATAAGGAAGTTAACAAGAAATGCTGAATACTGCAGCAAGCTACACGCCCAAATTCCAGCAGGGCACATCACACTAGACAACCATCCAGCAAGGCAGCGACCAACCAAATTTACTCCAAAAAGATTAGATCAAAGCAAAATTCCACAAAAAGCAAGCGAGCTGGAGCTGCATTTCACATCTAACAGGCAGCGATTAAATGTTGGACATCAAAGAGGTACAACGCATGTAAGCTACCGCAGAAATTTTCCTGCTGCCCAAAGAAACGGCTGGAATCATGTGCACAACTCCAATCAAGCATGGGCAGAACCAGTTAAGTGCCCGTGCGTTGCTACGAAAATTCTCAAACACAACCTTATTAAGAAAAAAATTTCAAAGCAATTTTCAAGTTGATTGATGAGAAAGACATGTATGAAGCGAACTTGTTAGCTACTTAAGAGTGCTTCAAACTATCAGTTAATCATTCATGCTAGTATAATTTTAAAAAGCCTCAACATGATAGTACAACGGCAATTTTAAAGAATTTAATCTTTTTTATTTTTTTTTTCTCCTCTCTTTTTGTCTCGAGTGCAGTCTTCTGCATCTTGTAACTTTAAATTTTGTTTTCTATCCTCATAGTTTAATCACAGCTTCAGCTATCTTCAAAAAGAGAGAGAAGGAGCCATGGCCTCTTTCCATATTGTTTCTTGCGCCATCTTGAATCTTTTGTATTGCTTTTTTCTCTCTTTCTCCTGTGTGTATGAGCCTTCCTCTCCTGTTTCTTCCTACGTCTCTTTGTATGTCCTCTATGATGAAGCTGAAGGTAGCCTTTTATAGGTAGAGGAGAGAACAGCCAGGCGTGTGAGTGCTCAGCATCTATGATACGATGCCTTGTGATCTCCGGGATTGGCACGTGATTTGATTATGCAATTCTTGCCTTTTAATCTCTGCATTTCCATCCGAATGAGATACAATGAAATAGGATTTTCATGTTATGAGATATGGTGAGTATGTTATTCCATCCAAGCGGGATACGATGAGGAAACTCTTTCATTTATAAGAGATATGAATAAAATCCTTCCATTTTAAGGAGATGTGATCAGTAATATTTTCATAAAATAGAGAAAATCCGGATCGGGTGGGGGACGGGTTGAGCGAACAGAAGGAAAGGGGGGTGGGGGCGGGCTGAGCGAATAGAAAGAAAGAGAGGGTATCGAGAACAGACCGCCGTCACCAAGTCGTAATTAGAAGTAGTAGAGATAAGCAACGAAGACACTTAACAGTTGATTTAGCAGGATTATTATTAGATCGTCGTACCATAATCTCCCAGCGCAGAAGCAATTCGCCCTCGAACGAAATAGGAGAGAAAAGGTAACTCTATTATAGGAGAGAAAAAAGAAGAGAGAACGAGCAGAGAAAGGAAGGGCGCTCCCGACGGCGTGCGTGCTAGTGGAAGACTATCGAGTTAAAAATGGCATAAAGTGAATTTTCTCTAACTCGACTAAACGATGCGAGAGCCTACTGAACTTGAACAAAACTACAGTAATTGGAAAAAAAATTCTCAGAACACCATAACCACCGGATGTTAATTGCTTGAGACGAAATGGCAGCATCAAGCAGAATACCATGTGCAAACATTTCGTTATCATTATATCCTTCCTCTGCTGTCAGAATGAATATTCAAGGAAACAACTCATGCATCGCGCAGACAATTCAGACAATGCCTGCCCATGGATAGCCAAATAAAAAGTTTATGGATACAGGTTAAAGAAAATATCAGATCTCAAATTTTGACTCCTCCAATAACACAAAATATATTGTAACCAACAGAATACTCCAAAACCATAGTACATTGTTACAAAATGTGTAGGCACAGAAAAGAACTAATAACATTAAGGGGACACAAAAATATCACATTAAGCCTTGTTAATCTCAGGCTCCAGCGAATTAAGCCGTCACCCGAGAGCAAAATCCATGGCTTCTTTCTTTCCTTCATTTGTCGAAACAATAGTAAACACTCATCTGACCTCGCAAAAATATACAGCTCAAAACTGGCTGTTGCTCACATCTCCAGCACGAGAGTTACTCAGGGGTGAAACACCTATAGAGAGAATACACGATGCTGTTTTGCCTAGAAGCAGCATCTTGATAGGACCAAGCTGCCAAGAGCTATTATTTCAAAAGGCTGTTGCAGGCGTCGATTGCAGCAACATGTGAGCTCAAGATAGCCTGACCTGCTGGTTTTGCTTCCAGGGTTTTCTTGGCAGCGTTAAAAATTGCTTTACGGAAGAAAGTATCCTCCATTTTCTTCAGAATCTCCTCAATAGCTTCAAAGCTCAAGCCACACGACAGAATCAGACGAGCAACAACTTCACCAAATTGTGCTGGAGCTTTAGGAAGGTCTATAGCGATATCTTCCAGCAGAGACCCATATAGCAAGCATCCAGTTTCCAGGTCTGAAGTCTTGAAAATTTTCTTGGTGTACAGGTGCTCCAGAAGCCTAACCAGAGGATCAACAAAACTGGTACCTTTATCGAGAGCAATGTTGATAGCCTCTCTAACAATCTCAGGGTAGTAATCAGGAGTCTGCAACTCCTCAATACATTGTTGTGCTTCGTCCAAAATACGTATATCGAAATACTCCTCAAGAAGGGCTACTGTCTTCTTCTGAAGCTCCGCGGGGATCACCTTAGGAGAACTGGCTGGTTTGTCCCTGACAGATGCAACAGCTGGAGCTGCACTTAATGGTTTTGGTGATGCTGTAGTTTGAGCTGGTGAATGAACAGGACCAGCCGTAAAGCTGGAAGGGCGAGATGGTGGACCTCCTGTGCCCAAAAGTGCACTCTTGCCGATTAGTGCTCCACTGCTTTGAGGAAGATGCCTGGGGTTGATAGATGGTTTATTAATAGATGATGGTTTATTAAGTAACGGGCTCTGGTTGCGAAGTGGGTCGCCTCTTGGCATTGATTTAGAACGTGGAACTTCCCAGTTATCATTATCTAACCCAGGCATACCAGGCATCTTTCTTGATCCAGGCATCCCAGGCATCATCCCTCCTGTTCCTGGTCGGTTCACTGGAAAACCCCCTGGTGAAAGGGGCCCACCTGGTGCATTACGGCCATTTCTAATGATAGCTGTTGCCCCTGGACGTAATCCAAGATTCTTTTCAGCCTCAGTGTGAATTTCACTGATTGTCTTGGCCTTAATCTGAAGATCACAAACAGCAAAAAGTTCAGAATGATCGAATTTACAAATCCAGCTGGACAGCAATTGCTATGAGAACAGCAAACTAAAAGTGAAAAAACAATGTTGAAGCTATGCTTAGTGATCAGTTTAAGTATTGAGCTCAGAAGCAATATCTGGTACCAAGCATGATGGATTAATTTAAAAGAATGATTATAAGCATGTGCAATCTCAGATTTATTCGTCAAGTTGGGTTGTACAAAGCAAAAAATGCATGCCTCACTAATTTTCAATAAATGTACAATCCATCACACTGAATATTGTGTGCCACAGCATAAATGCATGCTTGTTCTTCTAGTCAGTTCACCATTAAGAGCTTAAAATCTTTCCTAGAAGTGATATGCCTCTTCTAGTATCATGGCACTAAAGTGTGATAAGCCACTATCCGATAAGCCACTATCCAGTGGTAATGTTTACTTAAAGGCTGATATACTGCACAGTAATAGCAGTACACCAGTAACATCAGTCCATTAGTATCATTATGAAAGACATGCCATTTAGAGTAGCTAATTCATACAATTAAATGATTTTACTTACCTCCTCGCGTCGAGGCACCCAGTTGTTCGAACGGAGATCAAACACATCACGAATCATGAACCTCAAACGTGGTGCCAAATGAGGGTTTCTTGTTAGCTCCTTCATATCATTGAAGTAGTTATCATTAATTCGGCGAGATTTTGGGTTCTCATCAAGCTGTTTACCGATCGTATTAAAGAACTGACAGATGGCCTCAACGTTTTCCTCTTCAGGGCAAGCCTTTTTGTCAGGCCCGGATCCCAATAGTTCCTACATACAGCAAATGGATTAGGCAAGTTTTTCACTGAATAATAATTGTATTACTAATTTCCTGATGAGTACCTGAAAAATGTGATGAACTATCTTCTCAGGTACCATCTTTTGCTTGAGTAGCTCACCAATTAGACGGATATTACCAAGCATTCTAAGTTTGACAACCCTTTCTTTGTCCCTTCTCTCCATCTCTTGATCAGGGCCAGTCAATTTTGCGATCTCAGCCCTTAGGCTGTCGGCGCCTTCAAAGGCTTCCTGACAATTGTTCAACAGCACCCGTTTGAATGTAATTTCTTTACCACCTGGTTCTTCTGGAGGGAATGATGGGAGCTTGTCATTGAGATCAGAACAAAGTTGAGCATACATCGGACAGAAGGTGGGCTCAAAAACAGCCTTCTCAAATATGAGAGAAATAACACCCTGAATCAAAAGCAGAGAATAGATGAATCACAAGGAAATTGTCAGAGAATAGAAAGATATGGAACAAACAGCTGTACATAATCGAACCTTCAAAATATCAGCAGTAGTAATTCCAGCATCCAATAGTTGGCCCTTGAGTAGATCAAATTTCTCTGGCGTCAATTTGTTTAATATACTGCACAAGCAAGAGCAAATAAACAGCATGAAAAGGCAAGAAAAGAACTGGGACACTTTACTTTGTAAACAAGAAAACAAACCACCGCTTCAAAAAGAACCAAACAAAAAAAATGATAATTATATTACCCTTTCACTGTTTTCAGGACTCTATCTTTCTCCGAGAGATTGCCTCTTTGGGCTGACCAAGGTACCTCAGCCTTGATAAGAGCAGGAGTGGGGCCAACCTGAAATTTTGAAAACAAAATCATGCGAAATAATGATAATATGAAGAGAAAAGTATCGGCATACAGAATAGCAGATATCATATGCATACGGCTAAACACTACGCATTCAAGTTCAGAAAATAAAACAATACAGCATTACAACATATGAAATCGATTGCATACAGCAAATTGATGGGGACATATGCCTCATTGTTGAATGTTGACAATGTTCTGTAACGAATAATCTTGTTACCTTTTTGGCTTTTAATCCCGCAACTTATGCATGTAGCTTACATTTCAACATTCGTTGCCAGAATGATATGTTTACAGTTCCACAGCATGATATTTAATGAAACAACTTGTATAATAGGACAACTGAAACATGATTAAACTATGCTGTTGAGTTGGATCGATGATCCCAACATTGAAAGAATGACAGGTCAGAAAAAACAAGTTGCCCTACTAAAATTTGACAAAAATAGTTATATCACACATAAGCATTGATTAACCAAGGCAAATGGGTATTAAATCAGAATCAGTAGTGACCAACAAAACAAAACAAGAAGTGATCCATAGTAACCACATTTAGCACAGGAAGAAGCAGGAGCTAATTCAAATTACAAGCACATAATGAGAAAGGTCAAATGGAACAACAAAAGTAAGCAGAGTTACGGATGCTCCTTATGTTGAAGGTACCTGAGCTTTTGAAGCAAATTGATCTTGCCTGTTAACTTGCTCTTGCTGCCTACCACTTGAAGCATATGCTTCTTTTGCTTCACGTATGGTGTCCCAAGACTTCTCTTCATTAACTGTGGGAGGTTGAACTGTGCGTGCACGCCAGTCACGGTTATCTGTCTCAGCATACCGATTTTGCGTTTGTGTTTGTGTCTGCATTTGCACCTGCATAACAGAAAACTACCATAAGGATGCTACGTTCCAAATGTGCAAAACAGAAAAGCATTTTAATAATTTTAGCAAAACAGAAAAGCATTTTAATAATTTTAGCAAAACAGTGTCATGAAGACGATTTCGCAAGGTTTAGGAATGTTATAGTAATGCAGAAGGTAAAAAGAAGCGAATTACGATGCCAATGGGAAATAATGGAGAGCTCACATTTAAATCATTGCGAACCCAGCTCTGATCTTCACCGTGAAGCTCTGCATCAACCTCTTGCTTAATTCTCAAGATGTCATCAGGTACATCAGCAATCTGTGGGGAAGTGGAATTATAATAAGTGCATACAAATTAAATAAAGCGCCTGCATTGTCAGCAATAATTTTAGACTTGTACCCAATATAATATATGCCCCGTTGAATGATAAAACTTAATAACCTAGTCGTTGAAGTTAATGTAGCACACTCACCTCAATAAGGAAAGATAGCAGATCCCTATCTAGACCCATCTTACACGTAAATGAAAAGGTGCTCTATACCATTTAGCCTTAGAGTTTCCACCCTCTTAAAACAAAAGCATCCAAATTGGGAAGAAACTAGGCTGATCAAAATTCAGTCCTCATTTCTCACATTCAAATTTACACAAGTGACAAAAACTCCTACAGATCAGAGACTCAGAGAAGTTTAGCCAGCTAGAAATTTTTCTGCCTCTTCCAATTGATGGCAACAGGTGCAGTTTCACTATTACCTGTTGTGAATGCCTCTACTTCATCCTCCAGCATTACTCCAAGATAGCACGGTCTCCAAGATATAACTTTTGCAGTGACAGTTAATTAATTTTTCCAGTGATATGCTAGCAAAACATAAATTATGGAAGTATTTCCAACGGCAAATTTATTGAAATCATTTTCATGTGGCCAATCCATACATTTTTATGTTTATTGTGGCCAAAGTTGGTTAAGTTTGACTGCAAACATACCACAGTGACACCCATTAGTAAACAGTGGGAGTATTATTTTTCATTGCCTATGTACTATTTTTGCCATAGCTCAAAGTATCCTAGAATATTGAAAATTGAAATTTCTACTCTAAAATATCTCAAATCTGCCAGGAGGCCAGGCCACGCTACAGACACTTTTCACCAGAACCAGACAATCAAGGTACACTAAGCAGAACACATCCAAGAAGACATTTACGGCAAATTTTCCATGTAGAAACTGACTTTATATGAAATATCAGATCACAAGTACCTCACGCAGCTCGAGAAGTTGATCTCTTGTATAACGAATACGCTCACGTGTCTCAAAATGTGAATCACCAATCTGCACCAAAATGCCAGCCATGTTAGCATAGCAAATATAAGTCTATAATTAAATTAAACTTAAGAGTAGACTACAATATGGGTAAAAATTTGAGAATTTGAACCCAATCAAAATACAAAAAAAAACACAATGCAAATCAGTTTAGAAACACTTGTTTAGTTGTTTGGTCCAGCTAGGCATGTAATATTCGTATGATGTTGTGTATGAAAACATGGCTCTATATGCAAGTAGCAGCATAACCAGCAAAAGCCAGGTTCAGTTCACTACTTATTCACAGCCCATCGTATCCCACAAACCATACACAAGTGAAGCCCTGAAAGCTGAAATCCGCCCGAAAGCACACACCACGCACTGGAATCCACTAAAAGTCCTAACGTTAGTCTACGGAAACACCCAACTTCGATTAGTACAAGCCCAATCACATCCCGGTTGCGAATATCAATCCCTTGTTATGCATTAACACCTCCTAAAACCTCATTAAGCAGTGTGATTGACTGCTAAACCTCCCCAAATATACTACTGAAACAGCATCCCGCACCAATACACGCTCCTTCCACATTTGCACCGCCCCTAATCCCGAGATCTGATCCTATCCCCCGGATCTCCACTCCCACCCCGCCGCGAAACCAATCAAATCCCCGTCGAACGGTAACCCCGCCCTCCAGATCGAGCGCGGCGAGCTCCCTCACCTTGGGGACGCCGGAGGGGGAGCCGCCGTGCGGGCGGAGGAAGTCGCCAGAGCCGGAAGTGGCGGCGGCGAAGGCGGGGGAGAAGAGGCGGCCGGCGCGCGGCCCGCCGCCGCCGCCGCCAGGGCGCAAGCTGATCACCGGCTGATCCGACTGCATGCTTCCGGCGTGCGAACCCGACCAGCGAACCGCGCGAGCTCGATCGAGAGGAATCGGCTTGCGCCCGAGAAAAATCGCGGAGAAATCGAAACTTTTTTTTTCCTCTTTGGGGTTGGGGAGAGAGGGCTCCGTTCGCGACCAGAGGAGGAAGGTAGGCTTGGCCGACGGGAGGAGGTGGGGTTTTATCTCGACTACTTTAGGGCTGTGGCCGGTGGGGGGCAAGCCATCGTGGTTCCTGAGTCTGGTGAAGGGTAGCTTCGTACTTTTATACGAGTGGTTTTGACGCAGACGGGAGACTTGGGGCCCACCTGTCGGTTGTACTGGTACATGGCGGTGGGCGGTAATTACGGTTTTGGTCACGGGAGGTTGGGGTATTTACTGCCGGCTCTAGTTGGCATGCAATGGATGGGTATTTATACGAGACATTTGATTATTTACCATATCTATACCCCTTTATAATGCACCTAAGCATTCTTTTCTACGTCCACTCTAAATAATGCACCCCACTAGAGATAACCCAATCTTTGTGCACCCAGCAAAACGTCCCCAGAAACTTGTCTTCATCAAAATTAACCTCTCACATCTTTCCTCAGCTTTACTCACCCACATCCGATGGCCATTGTTTAGTGTGTCTAATCATCCCTATGGCCCACAACAGACCTCTCTCACCTCCAGCATCATCTCAAGGAAAAAGAAACAAATATTCTGGAATTAAGGAAAAAGAAATAAACGTCCTAGAAAAAGAAATGATCATACATTACATTACGTGCTGGAAAAAAGAAACCGGGAGATGGGCACTATACTATCTAGTGTAACTGATGATTTGTTATGTATTTGCTCACTGTAAACTTTACGGTAAATAATCAAATATTCCAAATTCGTGTACAGTGGAATATAACGTGTACGACAATAGTATTTGATATATGGAGTTTGCCATAACATGTGCCTGTGCTTAGGTACGTGAGATGTTAATATACTTGAACAGTACTTTACGTATAGATCTGAATTTTTTCCCAGTAATTTCATGTTCAAAACATCTCATAGTACGTGTGATTCTCGAATCATTGCCACGTCACGTCGTGTGTTTGTAATGCTGATACACACGAAATATGAGCATGAGCTGAACTCGGGTTCACACAATGCTAGCATGGCACATATATTGGGCTAGGCCTCCCCTCAAATATTGAGCCCTGTTTACAGGGGCACCGCTGAGCTAGGCAGAGCTATACCTCCAGTCTGTGGGCCTTCCAGCCGTGCTCGGCCACAAAGCCCGCAAGCGCTTCCTGAACATGCGTTTTGCCGGTGTCCACAACTTGCCGTGCGCACGGTTAACATTTTTCGGCGACTGAAATTCCATATCGGTTCGACACCGGTTTTATGTGAATTTTGGTCGAAATTCGGTAAAAATCAAACGGTATACGAGAATCAAACAGCTGATCAAACTGATTCAAAAAAAAAATCCCAAAAACCGGTCGGAAGTGTCGAAAACCGATCGGTATGAACCGAAAACCGAGCATAGAGGAAAAATGGTGAAAATGCAAAAAAAAAAATTGGAAAAATTGTGAAAAAATTACGAAAAATTGTAAAAATGCCGAGGGAGGCCCAAAAATCCAGTAAAATGTAATAAATGTACAAAAATATGAAAAATTATGATGAAATTTTGGTATGACATTTGCCATATTTTAGAACAATGTGTTGTAAAGTATATATTTTGCGATCATAGCATAAGTATGGAAGAATGTGAAAATTTTTAGCATGATTTTTGCTATATTTTAGACAATCTCAAGTTGCAAAGCAGGCATTTAGTAATAATATATCAAGAAATAATATTTCATTCAATATCATTGATAACTCAATCCAACGAATCCGTCTCGACATGCTCGGTTTCCTTGGTTTTCGACCGAAAACCGTCGGCTTTGCGAACCTGGCCGTGCGGGCAAACGGCGCTGGGGGACAACTCGCACTTCACGGAGAGTTTCCCATGTCCTGTGGCTGTGGGCTAGGCTCGCCTGCCTACCGCAAGGACAGACTTCTCTTCGCAGGGCGACGCGAATTAACATAGAAAAAAACTTGTCTCAAGTTTACCATCCAAAATAAGAGAACACTAGTTGAATGCCGTCATCATCTTTCATAAGTAAAAAATCACATATGAAGCAAATTTTCCTTTTTTTGTTAACATTTTTCTTTGGTAGCTAGAAACAAATAGAAAACGAGGTTGCACGAGAACAACCCTGGAAACCTAATGTCGGGCAACACCCACTATAAGATGATAAGGATTCTGAGGCAGGCCTTTTGAGGACATCTTGCACAGATAAAGATCGATCTGTTGAGAAACCCTAAAGCCCACCGAAGGCCCATGTGGTCCCTAATGCCGAAACCCTAGAGAGCGCTATAAAAGGAGGAGGGGGGTCCCCCCATGTACACAGAATTCATTAGTAATAAAGAATTTCCGCTTTCGCTCTCCTAAACACGTGTGTCTCTCTCTTCTGTTCTCCACTTCAGGATCGTTCGAACCCGGACTATTCGATAGCGAGGTTCCTCAACACGTTATCGCGACGAAGCTCTACGGAGATCGAATTGAAAAGGTGAGAAAGGTGGGATTCGACGATTTGAATCTAATCGTTTTGTTCCTTCGCATGCATCTATCCTCGTGGCACGAAGCTACACGGCGATCGCACGGCTAGCCGACATGAAGCTACTGATACATTATTCTTCGCTCATCACGGAAAAAAAAAAAGCAGCGATCGGCGCTTGAAGCGCGCGCCTCGACAAACGCGCAAGACGGCCGCCGCCGCCAGCGGCAGCGTCTGACGGCGCACCCGCACGCCGCGAAGACGGCCGCCGGGCGGCCGCTCGCCGTCGCGCCTCATGGCGTGCGCCGCCGCGCCCTCCGCGTCGCGCGCCACCACCGTCCGGCTCGGCGTGTGTGCGCCGCCGTCGGCCTCGTGTGCGCCACCGTCGGTCGGCTCGAAGCCGCGATCGCCGCCACGGCCTCGGCCTCGTGTCTTGCTGTCGGCGGTCCGGCTCGCGGCCTCGCTGCCGTAGCGAAGGCTTCGCCACCGCCCATCGCTCCCGCCCGCCGCAAGCAAGCGCCGTCGCGCCTCGCCCGCGTATGCCACGCTGCCGGCTCGAAGCCGAAGCGTGGCCTCGCCTCTCTCCCGGCCGTCGCGCGCCGCTCGCCATGATTCGCGCCGGCGCGCCGTCACGCCGCCGGCCGCCGGATGCCGGCTCGCGGCCGCCGCGTGCTCGGCACCGCGCCCGCCGCCGCGTGCTCGGCTCCGCGCCCGCCGCCTCTGCCTCGCGTCGTGCGCGCACACACAGGGCACAAGCATATGGCGGCTAGGGCTTGGGAACCCTAGCCGCCACCTTTTAGTTTCGGGCCAAGAAGGCCGGTGGGCCGGGCTAAGAAGGCGATTGGGCGGGGCCAAGAACGCCAGTGGGCCAAGAAGGCGGTAGCGCCCGGCAAAAAAGAAAGGAAAAAAAGCAGAAGGAAAAAAAGAGAAAATTGTGAAAAAAATTGCAGAAAATTTTGAAAAATTGCGGAAAATCAAGAAAATTTATTTGGCTCTGTTTTCAAATTTTCTTGCTTTATTTCTCTGTTTATGAATTTTCTTTATGTTTTTGAATCTTTTGCTTTATTTTATATATTGCAATGCATATGAATTTATTTTTACGCAATTTATGCTTTTTGCAACCATTTTCATCGATTACACGCATAATCTAAACGTAACTTTGAAATCATGCAAATGTCCGCATTGTGAATCGTGAGTTTGAAGAATCGCCCGCATGCAGTCGTAACTATCTCACTTGGGCATCGGACGTAAAGATTGTTCTTGGGGCAAGAAGCTCGTTCGTGATTGGTCTAGGGTCCTCGCAGGGCGCAAAACCTCCATGAGGCGAACGATCAAGCTCGCATTTTCTCGGCACCACCTCTCACCACTCTAAAGAATGAATATATGGTGAGGAGAGTGCACTTGAGCTTTGGACCGCACTTGAAGCGGTTCGAAAAGCTCAAGTACACCATCTTGCCCCAAGCACGGCAAGATTGGGTGCGCTGAGGTTTGCGACTTGAGCGATGGCGAGTACAATTACGCCTTGCGAATTTGTACCAATCTCTCTATGTGGCAAGAAGATCACCGATGAAGAGAAGATTGAGAAAACTCTCTCTACCTTCCACCCTAATGCTATCCAGAGTGCACGCAGACTATCGTCGGGGCGCATACAAGGAGTATAGCGAACCGATTGATGTAATGCAAGTTGCGGAATCGCAAGACGATGTTCTCTGAAAGAACTATGTCTCGCAGACCACAGACGAGGCACTGCATCAAGTCAATGCCAATAGCTACAAGGTGAGAAAGCTCACTCATAGAAAGAAGGGCAAGCAGGTGGAAAAGAGAGACCCTGTGCCAAAGGAAAGTCCAAAGCCCCGTGAAGAGGATGACAAAGAAAAGACGCATACGCCAAGCCGTATGGACAGCAGAACGGGCGTGCTTCAAGTGTGGCACTTGGGGACATTGGTCGAAGATATGTCGAGAATCCAAGGAAGCGATCAACGATATCGGACTAAGAAGAAGGCAAAGGAAAACGCCTCAGAGAGCGCCTTCGCCAACATCGGTGAAGATGATGTCATGGATGTAGACACCCCACTTGCCTCATCCTCACGAATAGCACGGACATCGATCTTGCGGCTATGATTATGGCAAATGAAGAAAACATCTGCAGATGATATAGAAGCGAAATCAATGCATATTTTACGATTACATTTAATGCATTTCTTTTAGATTATGGTTGTTAGCATTTTCTTTGAATAAAGGGTTGTAAGCTCTAGAAGAGCATACTTCTTTCTTGAATAAATACGCAATTTATTCTTTATTCCAATATTCTTCAATTTTGCAAGTAATATTTGGATTGGTTTGCCTCTATCGATTAGAATTATATTTCTTTTATCTAGAAATCGTAGCGCCCAAATGGAAGAGATATGCATTGTTGATAGTGGCACAACAAATACCATCTTAAGAGAGTCTAAGTATTTCGATCGATCACGAAGAATTTGGAAAGATTACTACGATCGCAGAAGCGACTCATATGTAATCGGCTCGGAAGAGCCACTATTATATTGCCTATGGGTACAACTTTGGTAATTGAAGAAGCCCTTTTGTACCTCGAATCAACACGTACTCTCTTAAGCTTTAAAGACATCCGCGCCAATGGTTTTCACGTAGAAACCAATGAAGAAAATGGCAAAGAATACTTGTGCATTGTGAAGCACGCGCATGTGGAAAAATGGTATTAGAAAAATGTCCTCATATGAATCTGGGTTGTACTACACGAATATTCATGCACCAAGTGTATACTTCCTTGAAGACTGCTTTTAGAAGCTCAATTATTTTCTTTATGGCATGGTAGATTAGGTCATCTGGTCTTAGAATGATGAGAAATATAGTGAACAACTCACAAGGTCATGGCATTAACGTTAAGAATTTCCCGAATCATGAAGATTTTGTGTGCCTGCATGTGCCACCGGAAATTAATAACTAGACCCTCTGTCATGAAAGTGCAAAGTGAAATCCTGCATTCTGGAACGCATCCAGGGGATATTTGCGGTCCGATTCAGCCTGTCGTAGCCGTTCGATACTTTATGGTGCTCATCGATGCTTCCTCGAAATGGTCGCATGTATGCTTGTTGTCAACAAGAAACCATGCTTTTGCAAAGTCGATCTCGCAGATCATAAGAATTAAGAATGCTTTCCCGACCATCGCGTGAAGTCCATTAGAATGGACAATGCCGAGAATTTACTTCAAAGGCATTTGATGATTATTGCACAAAGAACAGGATAGCGATTGAGCACTCTGTACCGCACGTCCATACGCAGAATGGACTAGCGAAGCACTAATAAAGAGGATTAAGTTCATTGCGGACCACTTTTGCGAGTTGTAACTTGCCCAACACTTGTTGGGGACACGCGATCTGCACGCAGCAGGCTCTTATCAATTTTAGACCGTCGGCCTACAACATCCATTCTCCTATGCGACTTGTGCACGGATCATCCCAAGATCTCCCATCTTAGAAAATTTGGGTGTATGGTATATGTACCTATACCACCCCTCGGATCGCAATGGGCCCTCTCCGCAAGTCCGGGATATCGTTGGTTATGAAAGTGCATCCATAATCGGTATTTGGAACCCATGATCGGAGATTTGCATACTGGCCCGTTCGATTGCATCTTTGACGAGGATCGTTTCCGTCATTAGGGAGAAATCAACCTTTGGATGAAAAATGCCGGAAATCATATGGCATTCCACCGATCCCGCACATGACCCCGCACTAATGAAGCAAATCAAGAAGTCGAAGATAATTGATTTGCGAATTTAGCAAATGAACCGCTGATCATTTTGTGATCCGAAGGCGTGGTTAAGTCGCATGTACCCGCAAGGAATGCACCGAGAGGGTGGAAATACCAAAGAAAATAGAAGGTATCCCTCAACCTGTTGAGGCCTCAAAGGAAAAGAGCGAGCAATCGGCTCCTCAAACCCAAAGTACCGGAGGCGTGCGGAAAAGCGGGCAAGAGGACTTACCACAACCAATCACGAAAATGCCCCAAGGAAAGAAGGGAGCAGTTGAGACTGCACTGGAAAGAAGCCAACAGAAAGGCAATTCGGACTTGAATCTTCCATCGCAGAAGCCGCGGAAATAATGTGTGCGCACACATAGGCGATGAAAGCTAAAGGAACTTGCTCTGCGATAGGGAAAAGCGAGAGAAGAGCAAGTAGAAGTGCATGAAGCACCCCATGAAGAAATGGCCATAAACTTTGTAATAACAGGAGAATCCTGAATAGAGCAACGACCAGCGTTGATGCATACTTAAAAGAAGATTGCCTCGATCATTGATCATGATCCGAGCTGCATCTCTCGCAGAGTGCAAGAAAAGGCTAGATTGGGAAGAATGGAAAAAGGCAATCATCTGCAGAGTTAGTCTCTCCGAACAAGAGAGAGGTGTTTGAGCCGTATGCCGCACACCTCCCCATGTAAACCCCGTAGGTCACAAATGGGTCTTTGTTCGGAAGAGAAATGAAAACAACGAAGTTGTAAGGTACAAAGCAAGGCTTGTAGCTCAAGGTTTTACTCAACGTCCCGAGTTGATTATGAAGAAACCTATTCTCCGGTCATGGGAGGAATTACCTTTAGATATTTGATCTCAATGGCGATCAACTTGAAGTTGAGAATGAAGCTAATGGATGTTGTCACAGCATACACAGATGGAAACTTGGATTCGGAGATATACATGAAAGTACCCAAGGAATTCCTATCCCAACCAAGATGGAGCAAATAGAAACACATGCAGTGTGAAATTGGAGAAATCACCGTATGGGTGAAGCGATCGGGAAGAATGTGGTACAATCGCTGAGTGACTTTCTCTGCAAGAAAGGCTACACAAACAGCGAAGATTGTCCATGTGTGTTTATCTGACGATCCCGAATGGAATCAGTATAATCTCCGTCTATGTAGATGACTTGAACATCATTGGGACGGATGAAGAAATTGAAGAGGCATGCTCATACTTGAAGTCTGAGTTTGAAATGAAAGATTTGGGTAAAACCAAGTTTTGTTTAGGCTTGCAGCTTGAACATGTCCAAGGAGGAATCTTGGTACATCAATCAACCTACACGCAGAAAGTGTTGGAAAGGTTTGGATTTGAAAAGGCATATCCTGCAAAGACTCCAATGGTCGGAAGGTCACTCCAAGCAGACCTAGACCCATACAGACCTAGAGAAGAGGGGGAGGAAGTCACGGGAGCGGAATTCCCATATCGAGTGCAATTGGAGCGCTCATGTACCTTGCAAATAGCACTAGGCGGACATTGCGTTATTGTGAATTTGCTAGCCGATCTGATCTGAGAACCCACCAAAAGGCATTGGAAAGGGATCAAGGACATCTTCCGTTACCTCCAAGGAAGCAAAGACCTCGATCATTTTTTCAAGAAACAATGAATTGAATTTGGTTGGCTACGCCGATCTTTGGTACCTATCGGACCCACATCTTGGCAAGTCCCAAGCGGCTATGTTTTCCTATGTGGAGGAACAACAATTTCTTGGAAGTCGTCTAAGCGGACTCTTGTCTCGGCGTCGACAAACCACTCGGAAATCATCGCTTTGTATGAAGCATCTCGTGAATGTGCATGGCTCGGAAGAATGGTTCACCACATCCGTAAGTCATGTGGTTTGAACATTGAGCAAACTCCTACAATAATTTATGAAGATAATGCGACTTGTGTTGCCCAAGCATAAATGGGTTATGTGAAGAGCAATCTCACGAAGCATATCAACCCCAAGTTCTTCTATGCTCATGAATTGCATAAGATGAGCGAGATCAAGATATTGCATACTAAGTCATGTGAAAATCTTGCGATTTGTTCACTAAATCACTCCCAAAGATCTACCTTTGAAAGGTGCGTGAAAGGAATTGGGATGATGAGACTTAGAGAAGTCAGATTTCGGGGAGATATGTCACATACTCCCACATGAATCTGAGCATGAATTATGAATACCCAACATGAATCTCGAAGATTAGCAATTGAAGTTGGGAGAATTGTACTCTTTTCCTTAGCAAGTTTTTCATGAAGTTTTCTTGCGTAAGGTTTTAACGAGGCAATTAGTGCAACATAATAAGCGTATGCTATGTACTCTTTCTCCAAGTATTTTTCCCACTGGGTTTTTCCGGAGTTTTAATGAGGCATATGCATCTCGCGCAAAGGGCCCAAAGGAGTGTTGAGAAACCTAAAGCCCACCAAGGCCCATGTGGTCCCTAATGTCGAAACCCTAGAGAGCTATAAAAGGAGGAGGGGTCCCCCATGTACACGTAATTCATTAGCAATAAAGAATTTCCGCTTTCGCTCTCCCTAAACACGTGTGTCTCTCTCTTTCTGTTCTCCACTTCAGATCTGTTCGGGAACCCCGGACTATTCGATAGCGAGGTTCCTCAACACGATCGTCGCTTTATGCCTGCTACAACCGCCTCACCAGCTTCCCGTAACAGGGCTAGGCAACGATAAAGAAAGTACATGTCTATAAGCATTGACAAAATAAAATAATTCAACAAGTTTCATGTTAAATTTAAGAATAATTACCTACCATTTTTCAAGGTTGTGCGATAGTGCGTCATGCAAGGTTTGTCGGCCCATCTGAGATTGATCCATCCACTATTTATAATTAGCGATTGATTCCAAGTAAGAAAAAACATGTAATTGTTTCTTTTGCCCCTAATTATATAGATCCATTTGTAGACAAAACTAAAAGCAAATCGATCAAGAATTTTGGTCACCTGACTCTTAGCTTGCTTTCATCCTTCCATTTGTCACCATGCTCCTCATTATTTAATCTCAAATTCTAGCGATTTGCCTACAACTCTTGCACCATTTAGTCCTCCAACTTGACACCGCCTCCTCCCCCAAGCTTCTTATTCGACTTCGACATGATCCACGCCACCTCCTCCTCAATCGGATCCGCCCCAAGCCTTCGTCTGCCGCCGCGTGTTGAGATCCATGTCTCTTTCGTCTGTTGCACTATCTCCTTTGTTTGCCCACCATCTTGAGACAAACAGATCCTACTAGATTTGGCAGCTGCGTAGTTCGGTCTGGTCGAATCTGATGACGACACGGCTCTGTCCACCAGAGCTAGCCTCCAACGGAATCCATGCCATCTCCACCTCCATTGGATCCACCTTGAGCCTTCGTCTGCTGCCGCCTTCGAGCTCCGCATATCCTTCGTCCGTCGCTGCACCCGTGCTTCAGGTCTCAATGCGTCATCATGTCTCCTCCATCCTCCGCGCCACCTTGGGATGAACGGATCTTATTGGATCCAGCGGCAGCGCGGCTCGATCTGGTCAGATCCTACTACCCCTGATCACAGCTCCATGACCTCCTCCTCTAACCCCCCAATGGTAATATTTTCGCCATCACCGCTGACTATCTTGTTGGTGCTTGGCAAGGACAAGCTCCTCGACCCTGCATTCCTCAATAGCGATTGTAAATTCCCATGTTCTCTCTTTTTTGTTATTTATTTATTTTGATTTGTAGTTACTAGGGATTGAGTTCTGGGGCGTTAGGTTTGGAAAGAGGAATAATCAAATGACTTGGAAAGAGGAATAACCAGAGGCAGGTAGAATTGGTGGAGTAGAGCAAGGAAGCTAGGGACGGAGCGTGGAAGTCCAGATGTCACATAATTCTTATATGAGGGATGTGAAGAAGAGAGATAGATGAACATACATCCACCGCTGACCTCTTTTTAAGCAGTAAAGATAAAGTTAAAGATAGAGACGTGACTTCTTGTTAGGGTTTCGCCTCTGTAACCTCTGCCACCGAAAGCCTCAAGCCTCACGCGTCGCGGAGCACGGAAACCCTAACCTCCACCAGCCCCACGGCCACCGACGAAGCCGCAGTGACCCTGCTCTCTTGGGCTCAAATCCGCATCAAGGTAACGTCACGCCTTATTCTGTTTTGTTGGATTAGTTGGGGGGGTAATTTGTGTATCACCCTGCCTGATCGAAAGTTTAGTTGCATGTTGAAATGCACAAGATTCTCCATGCTGTTCGGTTTAGATGTCAAACTCGTCCATTCTTCATCAGCGGCATCCCCTTCGACCTCTCCGTGGGCGACCTCCTCGCCGTCTTCGTGCAGTAAGCACACCCTCCTCACCTAGCTGTGTCCCTCTCCCCGTGGATGCGATAAAGAGATTTGAGCTGTTTTTGATCTCTTTATCAAGTACGACGAGGTGGTCGATGTCAACCTTGTGCGCGACAAGGGCACCGACAAATCCAAGGGATTCGCATTTCTTGCGTATGAGGACCAGAGGAGCACCATT
The DNA here is from genome assembly GCA_036346275.1 of Otatea glauca. NCBI lineage: Eukaryota > Viridiplantae > Streptophyta > Magnoliopsida > Poales > Poaceae > Otatea > Otatea glauca. Next base: position 37,427,931 of record CM070717.1, read on the forward strand.
CTTGCTGTTGGTGAGGTTTCCTGAACTTTTTTGTTCACTTAGGTTGTTTCTGCATGTAGTTTCAAATGATGCTTTGCCGAAGTGCTAAACTTTTTGCTAAATTTCTTTGCTGTAGATAATTTGAATGGAGCTAAGATTCTTGGGAGGTTCATAAGGGTTGACCATGCGAGCAAGTACAAAAAGAAAGTGGAAGACGAGGAGGAGCTGAAAAAGAAGAGGGAGACCCGTGGCGTGTACACTTCACCAATTCCTAGTAGAAAATTTTGGACCAAGGCATATTATTCTGCCTTTTCATCTCACGTGCATTGAACTAATTACCTGGATTTGGGAACTTCATAGTGGGTATGTGAATTAGGAGGAACATTGCTAGAGGTTTTAACATTTATTGTCAGAAACACAAGTTACATTTATGTTATTATTGGCTTGTGCTAGATATGGCTAGAGATTGATGCCTTGTGCAAGATTTCTGCTATTTTCGCTACAACATGAATGCTTCTCTGGATGTTTTAACATCTATTGTCGGAAACACAAGTTCCATTTTTGTTATTATTGGCCTGCATTGATCGATGTCCACCATTTGTGTGTGTGGTCGCTGCTTTATCTGAATTCTGAGATGCCAATCTTCCTGGAATTGTGTTGGCAGCCAAGCAACCTTTATTGAGCTACAAATTGCGAATCATCGGTCAATATGCAGCACAACATAGAAGAATTTGAGATTAGTCGGTTAGGTTGTTGTTGCTCTGGAAAGAAATGTGTACCGATGAAATTATGCTCAAATTCCCAACGTTTCAGTTCAGCTCAAGTCAAAGAACTTGTGTTGATTAATTACTGACAGATCGGATTATCTAATAGTTCCTACTATACTAATCTTTACATGCAAACATGTTACAGATTACTACTAAACTGTTGTGTAGATTTCAGGTTAGTACTGACTGATGAGTGTTGTTGTCTACGCTTTTCAGGCTTTCACTGCTCAATGCGACTAGCCCTTGAATTTGTTCAAGTTCTAACCTACCAGCAAGTATCCAAACTAATCGCAATCTAGGATGGTCTAATGAGCATATCTTTACTTATTTTGTTGTTTTTTGTAATCACTAATATATCATGAGCCTTCTACATAATTTTTGGACTTTATTACCATGCTAATTACTCAGATGTTCAATATATTGCATGATTCTGGTTTTTATTTTCTCATATCTCACAAACAATCCACACAAATACAGAGGATCAAGTTACAAATACAACTCAGGTATTACAGACAAGGGCGAACTGGACAATTCCTCTAAATCTCCTCTTTTAAGAATCTGGAGCCAACCAGCTAGCCGAACAATTTCAAAAACTGCTTTTGATTCTTCATAAGATTAGAATCAGAAGGAGTCGGAGCAAAATCAGGGAGGAGTTGGAGCCCTACCGAACGGGCCCTTAGTCTTTACCGTTGGCTCTAGAAGATTAGGGAAGAATTCATTTATAATAGCCGACGGAGTCTTCTCCAAATATAAAGCATCCGCAACTGCTGACCACCAAAAGGAGAAGTGTCCTGCCCGATATGTATTCAGCACAAAATGTGGCAAGTCTTCAATCTGAAGTTCGTCGGCTATTTCTAACACAATGCTGGCTACGGCTGCGTTGCGAACCCAAGCTCTTGGCTGAAGCCGATCAAGAAGTGAGAGACTTGGAATAACTTGTCCAAAGCCTAACTGTCTGGCATAAATTGAGGGATGGTAAAATTTGTATGAGGGCTAAAATGCTCGATTCCTTGTATTAAGGCCGACATGAAGTATACTCGGAGATATGAAAAGCTTATAGAATTCCAAGGTTGCTTGAGGCATCAAGGAGCTATCGGCTTCTAAATGCAAAAAAAAGACAGCCATGGAAAATCGGCTGCACTGCTATAGCTGAAGAAGTCTTGTTGTTTGAAGTCTTCACTGTCAAGTTGTAAGAAGAACGACAGGTATTTCCTTGAGCTGATAGGAGTGACCTTTGTCTAATTTCCAGAGCACATTACGCATCTTTCGTCGTACGATCAGTTTGCTCTGAACTGTGGCACTGCATCCTCTGGAGTTTCTTCCCGTGGAAATGCTGTATCGTCGGCTGGATTCAAAGCAAAAGATCGACTGAATAGACAGTACAGTCAGATCTGCACAAACCAATGTGGCTTTCCTACGTTGCCGACAATAAAACTAACAAAGCCCGTGAGTAACCGACTCCTTATGATATACATCATTTGATACGTTGCCCCTAGCAACATTTTTCCTTGGGCTAGCCAACGGCCCTCTACCAACTGCTCTGCTATGGTATGATAAATCTGGGTCAGCCCAAGGGAAGCCCCGCAGAAGAGAAATCTGTCCGGCCAAAGGTTGAGGAAGGCTACATGCTCCTTATCCGACACTGGCCCGCTGACTTGGTTGTTATTGCTTATGTACTTGCTCCATCCTTCTCCTTTGGATCTGATGAGCTTGAGCCTTGGTTTGGCACTGTAAGCTGATATCTGCTCCTCGTCGGGCCTTAGACAACACAATTGGACCACATCCAGAAGAGTTGGGCCGACGGGACCTGTTCGAAACATAAAGGTGTTAAAGGTATCCGACCAGAAATAATAAGCCTTGTCCACCAATGGCTCATTGGCCTCTGGATCGGCTAAAGAAAGAGAAAGACATTCGGCTATCCCCATTCTCTCCCACACCTCTCTCTTCTGAGCCGCTATCCAATTATACCAGTTATTCCATCCTTTAAGCGCTGTCGGTTAGTCCCTAAAACTCTTGCTCTACCCCTCTATGTTATATCCGACAGCCGATAAGGGGAGACGTGGAATTTCCTTATTTATGACCATGTCAGAGTCTAAGTTTCCTACCGGGCCTAGGTAGTATTAGTCATTACTGTTAGGGATTGAAATGAGTACTTGGCTTGGATCCATTCAGCCGATCTGAAAGAAAGCCGATTGAGACTGATGAAGGCAGAGGCACTGAAGGGCTGGTCAGCAGAAGAGCACTTGTAAGCCGATGTTGAAGGTTCTGAGAGCTTGTGCGCATGAAAATGACAATGTGAGGGCCTCATATTTATAAGAGGGGTAAAAAGTGAAATGGGGGAAGAATATCGAAGGGGCGCGTGCAGTTAAAATGCACGATGCGTATATCGAGATTTTTTATGGCGCCATAAATAGGACAATTACTGGTGAAGATGTTGCGACAAGCCGATTGAAAAAAAAGCCGATATATGAGATTTTTGGAAAATAATAAGTTATCTCCCAAAAATGGGGGTATATGTTTGCACCAGATTTTGGCAAGGCGTGATGAAATTGTCTGGCTAAGGATCAGTGGAATTTTGGCCGATATCGAATATAGGAAAAAATGTTTAAATTTGGATTATGACCGGTATTTATGGAGGGAATTGTCCGAGTTAAGGCCGACACGAATCATGGCAACCAGCGTATTAAAGATGGACACAGTCGACCGATAGCTATAAAAGATAACCATAGGCAAGCGAGACAACAACATAATCAATCTAACAAATCACATTTACTCTTATTTTCTCGTCGACTAAAATTGCATATCGCCGAGTGTTGATCTTCATCAATTACGCTATCAGGTTTGATTTTTCTCCGATTTTGTTACGCATTGCCTTTTTCAGAAAAAGATCTATCTTTACCATCTGATTAGCCATAATCGGTTAATTAGACCTATCGTTACCCTTTGATTTAATCAGCTTGTTAGTTGTTTAGATCTAAGCTGATTGTTTCGCGACAGATCGGCTTTAAGAATATCTTATATTCATCTTACCGATTGCAGGATCAAATCAATTGTCACACCTTGATCAAGTGAACCTGGTGTTCGTCAGGTGTGATTTTTTAAGTTTTTTTTTGGCGCCAACAGCTCCTTTTCCCCTTCTAGTCCTCCGTTCTACACGAGTTGCCGTCACAGGTTGTCTTGCACGCTGAATGTCACCCTTCTCTTCATTATATTAAGAGATGCACCAAAAGCGGCATCACTCATCGCCTAATGCGACGTTGAGGAAGAGCGACTCGCCAGAGACAAAGAAGACAACGTGCGGGGGTGGTGGTAGAAGCACGCGACCTCGCCGGAGATGAGAGAAGAGACGTTGGAAAGAAGAGGCATTCAGTCCGTAGTTATTGACTGAACGTTCGCTCCATATACACGTCCATCCAAATTTGGGGAGTTATATATAAGGACCATTGCCTTCCTCCCACTCGATCGAGTACTAAACCTTCATCGTTTCCCACTGTCCCACACCACCAAACCCCACTGACCACAATGCCATGCGCACTCTGCTCCACCCCTAACACCAAGCGCCTCGACACCAGCGTGTTGGGCTCTGCCCCGCGCCCAAGCTCCGGCGGGGATTTCGCGAGAACCTACCGTCGGATGGCCTTGGCGAGTCTGGCGCCGAAGGTCGGCAGCGGGGGCATCCGCGTGAAGACCGTCATCAACCCCTTCGGGGTGCTCACCGAGCAGGTCAACAGAGCAGTTGACGTTGCGCCAGAAGATGATGGGGGTGCGGCCAGCGGTGACGACGGAGCGACCCACGCGGCGCCGGAGGAGGATGACACGGCAGTTGGCGGCGAGGGGGGAGAGCAAAGCGAGCTCGCTAATTTCTGGAGAAGTAGTGCGTGGAAGAAGGCGTAATATTCTGGAGAGGTATAGCCTTGTTTCTTTTTTTTCTTTTTTCTTTTTTTGTTTTCAAGGGACGTTTGTTTGGTTGATCTCTCAATTTGATCCAGTGCTTTCCTTAGATTTACAGGGACCGAAAGTTTTGGGCTTGCTTATGTTTTTGGGCTATAATCCTTTGATTCAAGTGTCACAACCAATGTTGCTAGTTCCTACGCAGCCAACGAACTATAGTGCAAAATTATACTTAACAGCCTACAATACATCATGCTTCCTAAATCCTATTCACCATTCGGCTGCCTCTCGAACCTTGCAAATTACAGCTAAGTGGTGGAAGTACTAACATCACTACAACATACTTGTGTTGATAAATCAATGGACGAGGTTGCAACTTTAGAATTTCGGGAACCACTGTTCTTGCTCAGACAAGAAAAGCACGCTGAAAAATTACTCATCAAAATTGTTCATCGCGATACAACCACGCATCAAAATTGCACGAGAAAAGGCTTACAATTGGACAAGGAAGCCTTACAACTAATCACAAGCCACCGCTACTCTTCTTTCTCCGCTTCACCCTCCCCTGCTCCTCCGCCGCCGCCGCCGCCGCCGCACCCTCCCGCTTCGCGTCGCCGTAGTCGTCGTTGCCTGTGCCGGGCGCGGAGTAGAGGGGCAGCGCGATCGACTCGGACGCCTTCACGTGCAGCGCACGCACGTTCCTCCACTTCCTCGGCACGCACGCCGCGGCCGCCTCCACGGCGGCCACCACGTTCTCTACCGCCGCCTCCTGCGCCATCGCCGCGTGGCCCACCCGCACGGCGCGGCACGTCCCAGCCTCTACCCGCAGCTCCACGCAGCGCGCCGCCTCCCTCGTGGACTCCGCCCACTCCGGGTCGGCGAGGTCAACGGGCACAACCCTGCCACGGCCCTTGGCCCCCTTGCTGTTATTGGGGATCCTGAGGCGGCGGTCGACGAGGACCAGGCCGCGGCGCGCGGCGGCGGGGAGGGAGCGGAGCGCGGAGGAAGGGAGAGGCTCGATGTCGTCGGGGAGGTCGGCGGGGAGGCGGTCGGAGACGAGGGAGATGGAGGGGAAGGGGGAGCGCGGGAGGCGGAGGCGGTGCTCGAAGCGGCGGACGGGGGCGCGCTTGAGGGTGACGAGGAGGTAGATGGGCTCCAGCGCCGGGGTGGGGTGGTGCTGGAGCCACCGGAGGAGCGCTGCCACCGCGCGGACCACAGCCTCGCGGCGGAGGCGGCTGGTGGGGGCGGATGCAGCGGTGGAATCCATCGGTGGCGGCGATGGGAGCTTGGGAAGGGAGCAAGGGGGTTTTACCGTTTTAGGGTTTGGAATTTACCAATGGGTTTCGGTTCGGTTGGACCCGAAGTGAGTTGGGGCTGGTTGAGTCGGACCAGGAAGCTGGTGGCTCGGCTTCGGCAAGGGAAGTGAGCCGTGGCTGGAGTATGGCTCGGCTCGTATACCAACTTAATCATGGAGCGTGTGCAGGTCGGCGCTAGAAAACACGGACCAGCCTTCCCTAATTAGCAAGTGCAGAGTATATAGAATTATAGACTGCAATGGCGTTAATTTTGTTTTGACGAGTAGTAGTACTTCAATGCGAGTAATCAGAGACAAACGACGAGATGCATGGGTGCGTTGTGACTCGTGAACAGGTTCCAAATCTCGCATTTCGGATTTTGGGCCTCCGCAAAATCTAGACTACCGGTATAATAAAAAAATAAAAAATGGAATTGCTACAGTAATTTCATCTTTTTCACCGAAATTTCATGTTTTTCGCCGGTTTTTGAACTTTTAGGGCCGGATTTGGTCCAATTACCCTTAGAAAAGTCATCTCCTATGAAAATTTGTTGAAAAAACTGAATTTTTGATATATTTTAAAATTTTGGTAGAAACACTGTTAGATTTTTATAAAATTTTACAAGGTTGATAATGAGTTGAAATTTTATTGTACTATCTTTAGTAGTTTAGGATCATACTGTTGGCGTCAAAAACTTGATGTAGGGTTTACGACGAAGAACACACCGCATTTAACACCGGGTTCAAAGCGTGCGGTCGATTTGACCAGAACAAACAAGGTAAAAATATAAAATTCACACAAAGCCGATCGTGACGATCGATCGAACTAGATCCAATCGACTTGAAGCGATCAAGATCAAGGTAACAGGATAAGTCTAACTAGCCGATTAAGGCTAATTAGAGGATAAGCGGTCGATTACGAAGAAGGCGTCGCAACAAAATCAGAACAAATCGAACCTGGGGTGTAATTGACGAAGATCAATAATCGGCGATGTGCAACTTTATTGATCAGGATCGATTACAAAGGCTAAATTACAGAAGCTATTCCTAGTCGACAGGAAAAGTAGAAAAAGTAAAGACTGGTTGATTGTATTGTGTTTTTTATTTTCTTTTGCAGTTCGCTTTGGCCCTTCTTTTATACCTTCGGCCGATCGTATCCTGTTACAACACGCTTCAAGTTCGTATCCGTATCGGCCTTATCTCGGACGGTTGTTTTTCTTAAAAATCTTGCAGTTACCAAAATATCTCCAAACCTTTCCATCATGTCCGTTAATTCCGTATCTTTGACTTTATTGCCGATTTTGACCAAGCTTGCCAAATTTTGGTGCAAACATATGCCCCCATTTTTGAGAAATGACTTGTCATTTGTCAAAAATTTCACTTATCGGCTTTTCCAATCGGCTAACCGTTGAACTTCACTCAATAACTGCTACTTTATTCGCGCCGTAATTCTCTGACATGCGAGTAGTGCGTTTTAATCGCCGCGCCTTTTGAGATTCACTTCCGCGCTTCAAATTTTTACCACGCTATAAAATCGGCCCCACCTTGTCATTCTTCATGCGCACAAGCTCTTGAATCATCTGCAATCGGCTTAAGCTTACCGTTTGAAGTACTCCTGAGGCATTCCTTTAGCTCATCAATCTTCCTTCATCGGCTACAATGGACCCTAGTCAGGTACTTATTCCGATTCCATACAGCAACGATCAATATTTTTTGGGTCCATTGGGAAATCTAGATGTTCATACCGTAACAAACCAGGAAGTTCCCGTTTACCTCTCATCAATTCTTGGTCATAACATAGAGGGTGGAATAAGAGTTTGAGGCTTGGCCGATGACTCTTAAAGGATGGAGAAATTGGTTTATCAGGGTAGCAGCCCAAAAGAGGAGTGAATGGGAAAGAATAGGCATAGCTGAATGTATCTCACTTTCCTTAGCCGACCCTGAAGCTAACAAACCCTTAGTGGCCACGGCCTGTTATTTTTGGTCGGACTATTTTAATGCTTTTTTATTCCGCACTGGTCCCATCGGCCCAACTCTTTTAGATGTTGCTCAATTGTGTTGCCTTCGACCAGATGGAGATCAAGTATCGGCTTTTAGTGGAAAACCAAAATATAAGCTCATTCGATCTAAAGGAGAGGGTTGGGCCAAATACATTGGAAATAATAACAAAGTTAATGGCCTAGTATCGGACGAAGAACATGTTGCTTTCTTGAACCTTTGGCTAGACCGCTTTCTGTTCTGCGGAGCTTCTCTTGGACCAACTCAGGTATATCAAGTGATAGCAGAGCAGCTTGTTGAGGGTCGTCGGCTAGCTCTAGAAAAAATCTTCCTGGGTGCTGTGTATCAGATGCTTTACATAATAAGGAGTCGGCTTTATACGGGTTTCGGAAAATTCACTGTTGGTAACGTAGGTGACCCAATGTGGTTCGTACAAATATGGCTGTAGTGTTTATTCAGCCGTTCTTTTAACTTGGATTCAGCCGATGATACTCCTTTTCCAAGGGAAGATATACGAAGGAGCACCTATTCAATTTAGAGAATCCGATCCTTTGGTGAAAGATTTATGATGTGCTCGAGAAATGAGACAAGGGCTTTTCCCGACAAATGTAGAAGGTTTCGTCATTCTTCTTGCAATTGAACACGAAGGTTTCACGCAAGACAAGATTTCTTTAGCTATGGCGCTATGCATTGATTTTCTTTGGCCTTCTTTTCTTCATCAGAAGCCGCGGCTCTCGATGCCTCGGAGACTCGGATTTGTATAGAATTTTCATTTCTCCATGCATATTCCATGTCGGCCTTCATACCCTAATCGAACCTTCCAACCTTCATACGAATTTTATCACCCTTGATATATGCAAGACGGCTCGGCCGACGGGTGATCCCAAGTCGCCACTGGATCGGCTTCAACCTGAGCCGGGTCCGCAATGCTACATCACGAGGCTAGTTTTGGAGTTAGCCGCGAACTCCACCGCACGCCTCCCCACTTCCATTTGAATGCTCGCCAAGCAGTGGTTTCACGACATGGTGGTCGGCTATCGCAGAGTGTTTGTATATGGAGAAAACTCCTTCAACTATCATCACGGAATTTTTCCAAATCATCGAGCCATCCTTAGTATCTAACAAATGAATCTATCGGTGAATCTAGCTCGTCGGGTTATACTAACTCAAGCTTAGTAGATAAGGTATCGGCTTTAAATAATCTTATCTCGTACATCGGTCTTATTCCAGATGCATTTTTGTAATCATATTTTTCATACTACTTGCAGGCTAAGGATGTCGGCAAAAAACCTGTTTCTAGCCAATCCGGAAATGGGCAGGGCAAGAGAGCTCATCAATCGACTGGTCTCACAGGCTATACCTCTGGCACTCTAGGGGTTCATAGTCCATCTTTATCGGACATCGAGAAAAAACAACCAAGTAAGCATAAACATATCGACTAATACCGTTTTCTCCTTTTTCTTTTAAACTAACCTTTATCTGATTTATATCTCCAGAAAAGAAAAAGGCAAAGTATACCAAAGCTCCAGCGAAGAAGGGACTCAAGCCTAAAGAACAAAGCGGCGAGAGTTCGCCTCATGTATCGGCTATTGGAGAGGTAAGCTATGACACCTTGTACGATAACTTATGTACTCTAATGCATTGGCTTATCTTTTGTCTTATTCCCTTTTAGCCAACACAATCTGCCCAAGTCGCGAAGATCCTTGCCGATCTTCCGAACATTTCAGCCGCGCCAACTCCTACACCAGAGCCAACTTATCCTACTCGAACAGCGATGCGCGAATCATCAGTTCGACAAACTTACTTGGATTTTCTTTGGCCGATCTTGGCGACCGGAGATTATGGCCACTGACGACTATGATGCAGAAATTAGAAAAATTCTTCAAGTGTCGGAAAAGGCATCATTTGCGTTACCTCTGCCCCGGCATGAAAGAGCGCCTTGACAAGCTCTTCAAACTTGTAATGCAACCGCATGATCGAAGATTACGGCTAACAATCGGTAGATAAGGGATGCCATGGTCGCCGTTGAAGTGATCTCCCTCTGAAGCAATGCAAGCTCTTCTAAATGTATGTCACTTAGATGACGAGAAAAATTGAAGTGGAGGAGGCATGAATCGAATCGATGTCGTGAAGCCCAAGAGGCCGATCGAAACTTTTAGAGGAGTTGGTTCTTGATGCCAAGGCCAAAAACACAAATTTGATCTCGATGCTCAACGCCTCAAATCGACGAAGGAATCCTCTTAAAAATGAAAAAACAAAGAAACTCCTCCCGAAAGAATTGGCCAAGCTTGAAAAACAAATCGGAAAAGGCCAACAATCCTTGGAGACCATCAGACGGATGAAAGAACAAAAACTTGGTATTGTAGTAGCTGTTGAAAATGTAACCAAGCAATCGGCCAAGGTAAAACCAGTGCCCGGAAGTGCCAAAGACGACGAACGTCTTTTGGATGAAATTCAAGGGATTATTGCAAAGGCAGCCGGTGCTCTGTCGGCCTTGGGCGCGACTCTTCCAGGATCGGGCATCCAGTATTGAGTTGTAAAACTTTGGTGGTTTGTTCTTTTTTTTTAAAAAAAAACTTGTTCTGAATGCTTGTCCTGAATGTTTTGTAACTTTGTTATGTTTATAATCGGCTATTTAACCGATTCGTATGTTACTTATATTTCCAGAATTTGCAATCTTTTCAGCCGATTAACAGCATCGCGTTAACATGGCTTTCTGAACGTAATATTCGGTCGACTAGGCTCCGATCCAGACGCTAGGGTAGTATTTCTTCAAGTATTTCCCGTTTATAGCTTTTGGCAATACATACCCCTCAAGTGTTTCCAGCATGTACGAGTTTCCGCCGACTAGCCGATTAATTTTGTATGGCCCTTCCCACGTAGGCGACCATTTTCCAAATCGGTTATCCTTAGAACCAACAGGCAATATTGTTTTCCATACTAAATCGGCTTGACCGAAAGTTTTAGGCATGACCCTTTTATTGTATGTCCTTGCAACTCGATCTTGTTCTTTTAAGCCGATCAAGCGTGACAAGCGTAACTCCGCTAACTCATCCAAGTCACGATCATTAAGTCATTGTAATCTTGGCCGACAAACCATTACATCTCGCTATTCAGATCGACTCAATATTGATTTCCACAGGTAAAAGCGACTTCTTGTCCATACACCAATTGGTAAGGTGAAAGTTTTGTCGCTCCGTGATAAGATAACCGATAGGCCCAAAGTGACTCGATAGAGTCAAATGCCACTTCCTTGGCTTCTCATCAATTTTCTTTTGATCAACTTGATTAGTGTTTTATTAGGCGACTCGGCTGTCCATTAGCTTTGAGCGTAATATGGCGACGAGTTTAACAATTTGATTCCTAGACTTGTGGCGTAACCTTGAAACTCGTTAGATATGAATACCGTACCTTGATCGGTCGTGATTGTTTGTGGTATTCCAAACCGATGGACGATATGTTCATTCACAAAACTAATCGCCTCAACACTAGTCACCTTCTTAAGTGGGATAGCTTCAACCCACTTTGAAAAGTATCGGTTGCGGCCAAAATAAATTTGTGGCCTTTACTCGAAGCGAAAATATTTGGCCGATTATATCTATTCCCCAACCCTAAGCGGCCAAGGTTTAATAATTGGATGTAAAGCCGATCTTTGGTGCCGGTTATGCGTTCGAACTTTTGACATGTCGACATCCTTTATAGTACTTGAAACAATCTTCTAACATCGTCGGCCAAAAATAACTTTGTCCGTCGAGCATCCATTTCATCTTATGTGCCAATTGATGAGAACCACATATCCTTCGTGTACTTCGCCCATTGCCACTCGCGCTTCTTGGCCAAGACATCTCAACAACAAACCTTCCATAGTCCGATAATATAGTATATCGTCTAAAACAACGTATTTCAACGCTTGTTGTCTTATCTTTCGTTACATCGGCTTGGATGGATCGACTAGATAATCTTTTATTTGCGTTCCCCAATCAAAGAATATTTGCGCACATGACCGCTTTGCTCACTAGTTCGGTCTCGACTTTGGTCAAAATCCTTATATCCTCGATGCTTGCCGAGCTAAAGCATTAGCTCTATCGTTCAATTCACGAGGAATATGACCGATAGAAAATGAAGTAAAAGAGCCGATAATCTCTAAACATTGTTCTAAATATTTGGTAGTATTTCATCCCGACATTGGTATTCTCTCTTTATTTGTCAGTACTACCAATAGTGAATCACCATATGCCTCAACGACTCTTACTCAATATTTTCTAACAACAGATAAGCCTTTAAGTAACGCTTCGTACTCGGCCTGGTTGTTGGAGCATCGGCTATTTAGCCGGAATGCAAATTCAAAGCTATGCCCTTTGGGTGAAGTGAGTACAATACCGATACCATCACCTTCCCACATATTGATCCACAAAGAACGATTGCCATGGTGCTACCAAGACTAGGTTTGTTCTTGTGTCATGTCTGTTATAAAATCGGCTAGGACTTGTCCTTTGACTGCTTTGGCGATTCGTATGATAAGTCGAACTCGACCAAGGCGTAAGCCCATTTGCCAAGTCGACCTTGCAGAATTGGAGCTAACAATATATATTTTATAACATCGGTTTTGCAGATGACCTTACAAGCCGATGCTAATATGTAGTGCCTTAGCTTTGTGCACGAGAAGTACAAGGATAAACATAGTTTTTCAATAAAAGGGTACTGACTTGCGTCCCAAAGAACCGTCGGCTTAAATAAAAGATAACCCTCTCTTTACCATGCACTTCTTGTGCCAAAACAGCTCAATAGTATCTTCTTGGCGAGACATATAATCTGAAAGGAATCCTTTTTGCGGTGCGACCAAAGCGGAGGGTTGGACAAATACCTTTTGACTTTGTTGAAAGCTTTCACGATCGGCTCCCCATATAAATTCTTCATTGTCCTTCAACTTCAAGAATGGAGTAAAGGCACGAATTCTACCAGAGAGGTTCGAGATGAACCGACGGAGATAGTTAATTTTGCCGATCAACTTTTGTAATTCATTTTGCACGTCGGTGGTTCAAGATTGGCTATGGCCTTGACCCTCGTTTGGTGACTTGATTCCTCTTTCATGTACCATAAAGCCTAAAACGCCTCACCGACACGCCGAACGCACACTTGTAAGGATTCATCTTCAAACCGTGCGATCTTATGTTTTTAAACACCCTCTCTAAATCGGCCAAATGTTGGAAATCGTCTGCAGACTTTACTACTACATCGTCAATATATATTTCGACAATGTGGCCGATTAAATCATGAAAGATCAGATTCATTGCCCGCTGATACGTTGCTCCAGCGTTTTTCAAGCGAAAGTCATTCTCGTCCACTCGAACAATCCTATTGCACCAAGACATCTGAAAGCCGTTTTTGGTATATCGGCTTCGCCATGAGTATCCGGTTATACCCTAATTACCATCTAGAAAACTTATGATCTTGTTCCCTGATGCAGCATCAATAAGCATATCAGCTATTGGCATCGGGTATTCATCTTTTGGCGTCGTCTTGTTTAAATCTCTGAAGTCGACGCATACTCGAAGTTTTCCATTTTTCTTCATGACTGGAACGATGTTGCAAACCCACTCCGCGTATCGGCAAGGCCTGATAAATTTTGCCTCCAACAACCGTTCTATCTCTTCTTTTATGATTTGGTACAAGGTGGATTGAAACGCCTAGGATCTTGCTTTAAACGGTAGATAACCCAATTTTATAGGTAACCGATGTTCCACAAGTCGCGGCTTAATCCGGGCATTTCGTGATATTCCCAAGCAAAACAATCCTTGTAATCCTTAAGGATTTTATTAATTTTTCTTTGTACTTTACACCTAAATTTGCACTAACAAAAGTTGGTCTTTTCCTATCACCGCTACCTATATTGACTTCTTCAAGTAAATCGGTGGATGTGAAGCCTTGACCTAACTTCTCAATTTCTTCAAAATCTTGATGGCTTCGTAGCTATCCGTTGTTTGCCGATAGCTTTGCATTTTATCTTGCAGCGCTTTCAATGTTTTTCTTGTCCCCATCGGCGTAATACTTCATTCGCCTGATGAAAAGTGCCCGCTTGACATCGATCGGCATGAGACCCGACTTGCTCACACAAATGAAATCACGATCGTCGAAAGACTTTGCCCGATATGCACGCCACTTCTTCGTGTTGCCAATTTGCATCGGAGCTAGCCATGGTAATGTGAGCCGATGTATCGGCTGTAACGACCTCAACTTCTTCTCCGTTCCATTGAACAAGCGCTTGATGCATGGTTGATGGGATACAACAGTTTGCATGAATCCAATCCCGCCCGAGCAGCACACTGTAGTTTCCTTTGGCATCAATTACAAAGAATGCTGTCGGCAAGGTCTTGCTGCCGACAGTCAGCTCAGTGACCATGACACCCTTTGCTTCTGTAGGGTCACCTGTGAAGTCATTCAGAACCATGTTAGTTTTGATTAAGTCTTCGTCAGACTTGCCCAGTTTTTTGCATGTCGTGTACGGCATAAGATTCACCGTGGCGCCCCCGGCTACTAGCATCCTTGATATCGGCTTGCCATTTATATACCCTTTTAGATACAATGGTTTCAGATGCCGATGATCATCTTTGGGTTTCTCAAAGATGGCGTTACGCACGCCGAGCACACCGAGCAAGCGCCTCTTTGGCGATTCGATTCGACTCGAACTCAAATTTATGTGAACACCATGTTAATATCCATTGGGGCGTGTCATCCGAATCATAGGAGAATCAAGTCATCACCGATTCAAATCTTCTTGCTTGTTCTTTTCTTCTCCACTCCTTTTGACGATTTAATCGGACGGTTCGTTAAATACTTCGTCTCTCTCTCTTCGTGCATCGGCCTCCACGAATCTCTTGCGTCCTTAGCCTCAAGTCGCCGCCGCGTTGCGATCGGCTTAGGCGGATGGACACCACTGGTTTGGGTTCCACCGACTTCCGATTTGACCACCAAATCTTCTTGATTAGAACCGGTTCGTGCGTCTTGTCTTGGCTCGGCTCTTGATTCGGTTTAGATATTCTTTCGTGGACCGGCCTTCTGTGATTTCAGTCTTGCTCTCTGATTGGCCCAGATAGCCTACCTCTGGCCGATTGCATTGGTCAATCGTCTCGGGGATAATGTTCCATCGGGCGGTATACGGTGATGGCAACGCTTACTCCTCTCTCCCAAAGAAATCGCCAAAGGGACACCTTCTATGTGCCCTTTCCACGTTCTCTCAGACGGTACAAATTATCCGACCGGCGGTATGATGCCGTGGTCGGTTGCTCATCCTTTCATACTTCTCCATTAATTGTGAGAACGTTGGACCTATCCTTTCGCGGCCGCTTTGATGGGGATTTCTCCGCTTTGTACCATTTACCCACCGGGATTCCTTTGGGTTTAATGGTCCTTGAATTTTTCCCATCTCGATCGGCTTCTATTTGTAAGGAACCGATGGTAATCTTCGATGTTTGGCCGCCGAGCTTGATCAGAGGTCGACTTGTCGATCCTTTTATGCTCGCCTTGCATCGGCTCTTTTCCTTTAGCCAACAACGCACCATGTTGATAGGAAACGGATCAACATCAACACGCATGGTCGGCTCATCGGCAAACTTCAACCGACCATCTTCAATAGCGCATCGATCATTGACGGCGAAGGATATTGCGATCATTAGTGTTATGCGAATAAGAATGATGCCACTTGCAATACTCGCGCTTTTTGATCTCATCAGCGATGGTATCACATGTCCCTCCGCAATCGTATTATCTTTTCTTGCGAAGTAAATCAAAAATACGATCGTACATTGAAAAATCAAAAAAGTACTTTAATTTCCACATTTTTCCCTAGTCGGCTTGAGCCAAGAACAGACTAAGGATTTCTTGGATCCTTTTACCCATTCGGCTATGTTTATTTCTGCTTCCTTGTCGTCCGACGAATCACTAGGACAATATTCAACCATATTGACCTTGGCCTTATCCCTTTCCTTGTTATTGCTATTTTTGAATCTATCTTTGAATGCTTTGTTATCAATGAATCGGCTTTCTTGAGCCGATACGCGATGCAATAAGTGGCTAAGGTCAGTGAATTCTTGGCCTCCAAACTTCTCCCTAAGCGGCGGGATCAAACCTTGAAATGCTAAATCGGCAAGTTGGTTGTCAGGCAACGTAACGCTAAAACACCGATTCCTGATTTCTCTAAACCTCTTGATGTAATCCGTCACTGATTCCCCAAACTTTTGGCGCACAGAACTCAAATATGAAATTCTAAGCTCCAAACTGCCTGAAAAGAAATATTCATGGAATCGGCTTTCCAAATCGTTCCATAAATGGACCGAATCGAGGTAAACAAGTAAACCAAGTAAATGCTGCCCCGGATAAAGACAATGGGAACAACCTAATTTTAAGCCCATCGGATTGGGCCGCTTCACCGCATTGCGCGATAAAGCGTCCGACATGCTCTAGGGTGGTGATAGAATCATCCCCGGAGAATTTGGCAAAGTCCGGGACTCTGAAATTGTGAGGGTAAGGCATGCGATCAATGTAATCAGGGTACGACTTTCTATAGCCGATCACTTTTCCTTTTGTTTGTATGCCAAATTGGTCCCTCAAAACGGTACAGATCTGATCGGTCCAGTTGGCATTATCGGCCATTGGCATAGCAGGCCCTTGATAATGTCGGTCATAATCGGCACCACCCTAGCGTAAGCTCGGCCGCCAATGTGCTGTCTTGTCGTCATACGACCATACCGATCGCGTTGATTATGCCTCGGTTTGAGTTTACGCATGCGGAACAAATAGCTCGAGTAAGTTACTACCCCGTGGACTGGGTTCCTTTGCAAGGTAGATTCTTTGGGAATCTCTCGAGCCAATCGGTATGAAACCGATTGGGAAAAGCGTAGAACGGAGTCGATGGCGGCAAATTGATTGACGCATCCAACCTAGCGGCGTCGGTATAGGCATGGTAATGACTCACCCCACTTGACCGAGGGTCCCTAGGCAATATGACCGTAGGTTGTGTGGGCATCATTGTGGGAGGTGAGGTTACAGCCGATGATTTAGGATCGACCGTAGTGCCCTGCGTGTTCTGTGGTATTGAAAAAACAGGATAATTCGGCGAGCTTGTAATGGATCTAGCAGACTTCCTGATGAGGCTAACTCCTGGACTATAGATTTGGCGCTATTTGCTATCATCGGCAAGAGTTGTCACCAGAGCCGATGATTGGTTTATTAAAGCGTGATGCATGGTGATTAATCATAGCCGATAATTCGCTTGAGCGGTAAATATCGGCTTACTTGTTCATTACACCCGCATCACCTGGCGTTGACCGTCGGCAGGCGGATTTTTGAGTGACGCCACGTCTTGTCTTACGATAGCAACTTAGCATCATCTCTTCCAGTATGACCTTCCGAGCTTCAATTTCTTGGCGCTGTTCACGGATAAATCGTCCATTGTTGGGACGATTATAGCTTCTGAGTTGAGATCTGATGGTGGAATCGACTTCCCTGATGAAGACATTGCGTGTCCCACCGGGCGTGCCAAAAGTGTGTTGGCGTCAAAAACTTGATGTAGGGTTTCTGACAGCAGCACACCAGACGAACACCGGGTTCAAAGCGTGCCAATCGATTTGACCTGTAACCGACAAGGTAAAAAATATAAAATTCACACAAAGCCGATCGTGACGATCGATCGGCTTAGATCCAATCAGCTTGAAGCCGATCAAGATCAAGGTAACAGGATAAGTCTAACTAGCCGATTAAGGCTAATTAGAGTATAAAAGCGAATAGATTACGAAGAAGGCGTCGCAACAAAATCAGAACAAATCGAACCTGGGGTGTAATTGACGAAGATCAATAATCGGCGATGCACAACTTTATTGATCAGGATCGATTACAAAGGCTAAATTACAGAAGCTACTCCTAGTCGACAGGAAAAGTAGAAAAAGTAAAGACTGGTTGATTGTATTGTGTTTTTTATTTTCTTTTGCAGTTCGCTTTGGCCCTTCTTTTATACCTTGTGTTGGCGTCAAAAACTTGATGTAGGGTTTCTGACAGCAGCACACCAGACGAACACCGGGTTCAAAGCGTGCCAGTCGATTTGACCTGTAACCGACAAGGTAAAAAATATAAAATTCACACAAAGCCGATCGTGACGATCGATCGGCTTAGATCCAATCAGCTTGAAGCCGATCAAGATCAAGGTAACAGGATAAGTCTAACTAGCCGATTAAGGCTAATTAGAGGATAAAAGCAGATCGATTCTGAAGAAGGCGATGCGCAACAAAATCAGAACAAATCGAACCTGGGGTGTAATTGACGAAGATCAATAATCGGCGATGCGCAACTTTATTGATCAGGATCGATTACAAAGGCTAAATTACAGAAGCTACTCCTAGTCGACAGGAAAAGTAGAAAAAGTAAAGACTGGTTGATTGTATTGTGTTTTTTTATTTTCTTTTGCAGTTCGCTTTGGCCCTTCTTTTATACCTTCGGCCGATCGTATCCTGTTACAACACGCTTCAAGTTCGTATCCGTATCGGCCTTATCTCGGACGGTTGTTTTTCTTAAAAATCTTGCAGTTACCAAAATATCTCCAAACCTTTCCATTATGTCCGTTAATTCCGTATCTTTGACTTTATTGCCGATTTTGACCAAGCTTGCCAAATTTTGGTGCAAACACATACATAAAAAATTTCAAAATAATTTAAGTTCATTTTTATCCTTAAAAATTCAAAAACAGAATGAACATAATTGGGACAATTACATTGTCAGATTTTTATAAATTTTATTGAGTGTGATTATGATCTAAAATTTTTGTGAGAGATTAATAATTGCCTCAGTACCATTATATAATTTTTCCAAAAAATTTCAACTTTTTTTGTTTGGTCAATCAAATGTATGTAAGCATTGAACTTCGTTTGTTATATTATATTTCAAAAATAAAAAAGAGATGAACATAATTGGTACTGTGCCTTGTAAGAACTTTATTAATTCACTGGAGTGTGATCATAATTCAAATTTTTTATGAGATATTAAGAACTTCCTTAAACATTATTTGAGAATGATCATCATCTAAAAATTTTAAAGAAACATTAATGTTACATCAGGACAGTCCACAAAAATTTTCAAAAGTTTTTAACGTGATTTAGATAATTTTTCATTTTGTTCAAGTTTGCCGGTAAGTCTTTTAACAAGACAGTAATACTGTTCAAATTTTTAAAAATTCATGAAGTTCGATCATCATCTGAAAATTTTATGAGAACATTAGAGATGAGTCATAACCGTGCAAAAAAAATCAAAAGTTTATAACGTGGTTTGAACCATTTTGCATTCGGTTCAAAATTACCAGTCAGCGTTTTATCAGGACAGTAGCAATGTTTGAATTTTTAAAAATTCCACATACTTCAGAATTATCTGAAATTTTTATGGAAATATAACCTATGTGTCTGGACTCTCCAAAAAAATTTCAAAATTTTTCGACATTGTTTGTCCTGCTTTTCTGCCGTTGCAAAAACGCTGAAATTTTGAGTATTTCTTCCAAAATTTCGGGATTTCTCGGTAGCAAACGGACCAGATTTGAATTTTGATTTTTGAATTTCGGACAAGATTTATCCGAAATACCGAGATTTTGTCAAAATTTCGTTATCCGGTCCCAACCGAGATTTTATCAAAAACGAAATTTAAATCCTTGCTTGTGAACGATCTACTCCAAACTTTACTTGCCGATCGGCATGTGGTACATTTTCCAAGATGTAGTAAGCTACCTGCGATATTCACTGCTCTTCACTGATCTCTTCGCATCTTCCAATCGAAACTTTATTGCTGACATCCCAACAAGTGTGTGTTTGGTTGTCTGCATTATTCTAGTCTGTTTTATATAAGCTATCTAAGCTAGCTTTGGTCTGTATGAATAGGTACAAGTTGAGTTGTTTGGTTGCTTGTTTATGCATCTCACAGATCTGCATTAGAGAGAAACCCAATTTCTGTGTTTCCTCCATCCTGTATGAGTGGGTGCAATTGTATCCATCTAGTCTGGATGAACAGGAAATCAAACACGTGTCTAACAGATACAGTTGCATCCACTCAAGCGATGTATAGATAACTAGTCCTGGACTCCTGTTATATATGCTTTTGTAAAAAGAAGAAGACTTACTTAAAATATTATTATCACTCGTGAAATTATCCACTCGTATAATATCAGGAGCTGGAAAAAAGACGCTTTCAAACCTTAAAATTAATTTAGCTAAAGTTTCCGACAGAATTGAATGAAATTTCATTAGAGTTGCTCTCTTACGTCAAGGGTTTCATGGTAATTTTCCCTAAGACAGTGTTATGGTCGTTTTTCACTGTTATCGAGGTATCCGTCAGGGTTGTCCTCTCTCGCTTTATTCTTGTTATTAATAAACTCTCTTGCCGTCTTAATGAAGCCCTTATTAATGGAAATATTCAAGGTATTAACTTAATCCCTAAACCCAGGCAGTTCATTCCCTCTTAGGGCATGTATAATAAGGCCATATCAGCTGGTTCTTAATCTGTACACATCAGCTTTTGTCTATGTGGAAGAGTGAGAAAAGAGGAAAGAGAAGAGAACTGGCTCTTATTTAGTAGCCAGCTTTGCACGAAAGTATAGGTAGATCATTTCTGTACAAGAGAGAAAAGATATTTATTGCACAACATCTAGAGACAATATTTAGAGACAATTATTGTACAAGCTGGCTTTTAACTTACTATTAGCCAGTAGTTGACTTTGCTATTGTACTTGCCCTTATTTGATGGTGGATATAATTATTTTGTGGTAATTCTTGCCCTCAAGAAGCCTTTACTATTAGACATATTCTTATGTACTTTTTCTCTCATTATGGTCAAACTCCAAACTAGACCTTTACTATTAGTCTAGTATTCATTTCGGTGTCAATGCTCCTAATCACATATATTAGAAACACCATCAAATGTATCTTCCATGTTGTTTGCACCAAAATTTGGCAAATCTAACTATACTCGGCAATTAAATCAAAGATATGGACGTTAACAGACAAGTTAAGAAAGTTTGGAGATATTTATGCTAACGACAAGATTTTTAGGAAATAACTGTTCAAAGATATGGCCGATACGGATACGGGCTTGAAGCGTGTTGTAACAGGACACTATCGGCCAAAGGTATAAAGGAAGGACCGAAGCGAGCTGAGGAAAAAGTCATCAACACAATACAATCAACCAGTCTTTACTTTTTCTATTTTTCCTGTCGACTAGGAGTAGCTTCTGTAATTTGGCCTTTGTAATCGATCTTGATCAATAAAGTTGCGCATCGCCGATTGTTGATCTTCGTCAATTACATCCCAGGTTCGATTTGTTCTGATTTTGTTGCGCATCGTCTTCTTCAGAATCGATCTGCCTTTATCCTCTGATTAGCCTTAATCGGCTAGTTAGACTTATCCTGTTACCTTGATCTTGATCGGCTTCAAGCTGATTGGATCTAAGCCGATTGATCGTCACGATCGGCTTTGTGTGAATTTTATATTTTTACCTTGTCGATTCTGAGTCAAATCGATCCGCACGCTCAACCCGATGTTAAATGCGGTGTCTTTGTGTCGAAACCCTACATCAAGTTTTTGACGCCAACACACTTTGCACGCCGGTGGGACTCGCAATGACTTCATCAGGGAAGTCGATTCCGCCATCAGATCTCAACGTAGAAGCTATAATCGTTCCAACAATGGACGATTTATCTGCAGAGCAACGTCAAGAAATTGAAGCTCGGAAGGCTGCGCTGGAAGAGATGATGCTAAGTTGCTATCAGAAAACTAGACGCGGCGTCACTCAAAAATCCGCCTGCCGACGGTCAGCATACAGGAGATGCGGTGTAGCCGAACAAGTAAGCCGATATCGGCCTGCTCAAGCCGAATTATCGGCTATGATTAATCAGTCTGTGCATCACGCTTTAATAAACCAATCATCGGCTCTGGTGACAACTCTTAAGCCGATGATAGCAAATAGCGTCAAATCTATAGTCCAGGAGTTAGCCTCATCAGGAAGTCTGCTAGATCCATTACAAGCTCTGCCGAATTATCCTGTTTTTTCAATACCACAGAACACGCAGGGCACTACGGTCGATCCTAAATCATCGGCTGTAACCTCACCTCCCACAATGATGCCCACACAACCTACGGTCATATTGCCTAGGGACCCTCGGTCAAGTGGGGTGAGCCATTACGATCCTATCTCGTACGCTAAATTGGATGCACCAATCAATTTGCCGCCACTCCGTTCACGCTTTTTCCCAATCGGTTTCACGGTAGATTGGCTCGAGAGATTCCCACAAGAACCCACCTGTTGAGAAATCCGGGTTCACATAAGGTAGTAACATACTCGAAACCATTTGTACCAAAGGAACCTCAAGTCGACGCAATCGCCACGAGCGGATGATCGCGCCGGCGAGATAAAGATAATTGGCAACCCGAGTTTGCACTCGGGGCGTAACGCCGATTATGACAGATATTATCAAGGGCCTGCTATGGCCGATAATGCTAATTGGGCGATCGGATCTCCGCTGCTCGAGGACCAATTCGACATACAACAAAAGGAAAAGTTGTCGGCTATAGAAAGCAGTATCCCGATTACATAGATCGCATGCCCTACCCTCATAACTTCGAGTTCGGACTTCGCCAAATTCTGCGGGGATGATTCTATCACCACTCTGGAATATGTTGGGCGCTTTATCGCGCAATGCGGTGAAGCGGCCCAATCCGACAATTTGAAAATCGACTATTCCGTTGTCTTTATGCAGGGCGGCGTTTACTTGGTTTACTTGTTTGCCCGAATCGGTCCATTTATGGAACGATTTGGAAAGCCGATTCCATGAATACTTCTTTTCGGGTAGTTTAGAGCTCAGGATTTGGATCCGAGTTACGTCCGCGAAGTTCGGGAATCGGTAGCGATTACATCAAGAGATTTAGAGAAATTAGGAATCGGTGTTTCAAATACATTGCACGACAACCAACTTGCCGATTTAGCATTCCAAGGTTTGATTCCGCCGCTTAGGGAGAATTTCGGAGGACAAGAATTCACCGACCTTAGCTACTTATTGCATCGCGTATCGGCCCAGGAAAGCCGATTCACTGACAATAAAGTGTTCAAAGATAGATTTAAAAATAACAATAACAAAGAAAAGGACAAGGCTAAAGTCAATATGGTTGAATATTGTCCAAGTGACTCATCGGAAGACGAGGAAGCAGAAATAAACATAGCCGAATGTGTAAAAGGATCCAAAAAGTCTTTAGTCTGTTCTTGGCTTAAGCCGACTAGGAACAAGTCGGAGGTTAAGTACTCTTTCGATGTTTCAAAGTGCGATCGTATTTTTGATTTAATTCTGCAAGAAAAGATAATACGATTGCCAAAGGGACATGTGATACCGTCACCCGATGAGATCAAAAAACGCAGGTATTGCAAGTGGCATCATTCTTATTCGCATAGCACTAATGATTGCAATATCTTCCGTCAACAGATCCAATCTGCTATTGAGGATGGTCGGTTGAAGTTTGCTGATGAGCCGACCATGCAAGTTGATGTTGATCCGTTTCCCATCAACATGGTACAGTGTTCGGCTAAAGGAAAAGAGCCGATGCACGACGAGCAGAAAAAGGATCGACAAGTCAACATCCAATCAAGCTCGAATGACGATCAAACACTGAAGATTACAATCGGCTCTTTACAAATAGAAGCCGATCGTGAAGGAAAAAATTCAAGAACCATCAAACCCAAAGGGAATCCTCAGGTAGGTAAATGGTACAAAGCAGAAAAATCTTCATTAAGGCAGCCAGCAAAACGGTCAGGACCAACATTTTTACAATTAATGGAGAAATACGAGAGGATGAATAGCCGACCACGGTATAAGGCTCACCGGTCGGATAACTTGTACCGCACCGAGAATGTGGAGAGGGCACATAGAAGGTGTCCCTTTTGGCAGTTTTGCTGGGAAAGAGGAGTAGCGTTGCCATCACCATACACCTACCCGATGGAACATTATCCCCGAGACGATGGGCCAAGGCAATCGATCAGAGATAGGCTGTCTGGGCCGATTATAGAGCAAGGAAGAAGTGACAGAAGGCCTGTCCACGAGAGAATATCCAAACCAGATCAAGAACCGAGCCAAACCAAGATACACAAGCCCAGTTCTGATCAAGAAGATTTGGCTGGTCAAATACGAAAGCCGGTAGAACCCAAACCCAGGTGGTGTCCATCTGGCCTGAGCCGTTCACAACGACGACGGCTTCAGAGGCTAAGGACGCAAGAAATCCGCGAAACCGATGCTGAAAAACAGAGAGACGAGATGTTTAATGAACTTCGTCCAATCAAATGCGTCAAGAAAGAATGGAGAAGAAAAGAGCAAACCGAAGAAGATTTCGAATCGGCTGATGACTTGGATTCTCCCATGATTCGGGATGATACGCCTCCCATGGATATTAATATGGTGTTCATGTTGCCGGCTGAATTCAAAGTCAGAAATGAATCGGCCAAAAGCGCTTGCTCAGTTGTGTTCTGGCATACAGAGTGCCATATTCGAGAAACCTAAAGATGATCATCGGCATCCAAGCCGTTGTATCTAAAGGATACATAAATGGCAAGTCGATATCAAGAATCTTTGGTAGACGGAGGGGCCACAGTGAACTCGATGCCGTATACAACATGCAAGAAATCGGTAAGTCGATGAAGACTTAATTAAAACTAACATGGTTCTAAATGACTTCACAGCGACCCTACGAGGCAAAGGGTGTTATGGTCACAGAGTCGATCGTCGGTAGCAAGACCTTACCGACGATTCTTTGTAATCGATGCCAAAGGAAACTACAACAGCATCGCTTGGTCGGGATTGGATTCATGCCAATCGCGTATTCGTCGACCATGCATCAAGCGCTCGTCTGATGGAACGGAGAAGAAGTCGGTCGTCCACACCGATACATCGCCCATATCGCCATGGCTAACTCGACGCGAATTGGCAACACGAAGAAGCCGGGTGCATATCGGGAAAGGCGCCGGACGATCGTGATTTTATCTGTAAGCAAATCAGACTCATGCCGATCGTTGTTAAGTCGGGCACTTTTGATCGGGCAAATGAAGTGTTACGTCGATGGGGACAAGAAAAACATTGAAGGCGCTACAGGACAAAATGCAAAGCTATCGGCAAACAACGGATAGCTACGAAGCCATAGAAGACTTTGAAGAAATTGAAAAGTTAGGTCAAGGGTTCACATCCACCGATTTGCTTGAAGAAGTCGATATAGGTAGCGGTGATAGGAAAAGACCAACTTTTGTTAGTGCAAATTTAGATGTAAAGTACAAAGAAAGACTAATAAAAATACTTAGAGATTATAAGGATTGTTTCGCTTGGGAGTATCATGAGATGCCGAGATTAAGCCACAATCGGTGGAACATCGGCTACCTATAAAATCGGGCTATCGGTCGTTTAAACAGTATCCCAGGCGTTTCAATCCAGCCTTGTACCAAGTCATAAAAGAAGAAATAGAACGGTTGTTGGAAGCAAAGTTTATCAGGCCTTGCCGATACGCGGAGTGGGTTTCCAACATCGTTCCAGTCATGAAGAAAAATGGTAAGCTTCGAGTATGCGTCGACTTTAGAGATTTGAATAAGGCAACGCCGAAGGATGAATACCCGATGCTAATAGCCGATATGCTCATCGATGCTGCATCAGGGAACAAGATCATAAGTTTTCTAGATGGTAATACCGGGTATAACCAGATACTCATGGTAGAAGCCGATATACCAAAGACAGCTTTCAGATGTCCTGGCGCAATAGGATTGTTCGAGTGGACAGTAATGACTTTCGGCTTGAAAAACGCTGGAGCAACGTATCAGCGAGCAATGAATCTGATCTTTCACGATTTAATCGGTCACATTGTAGAAATTTATATTGATGATGTAGTGGTAAAATCTGCAGAAGATTCCCAACATCTAGCCGATTTAGAGAGGGTGTTTAATAACATAAGATCGCACGGTTTGAAGATGAATCCTTACAAGTGTGTGTTAGCGTGTCACCGGATGCTTTTAGGCTTTATGGTACATGAAAGAGGAATCAAGTCACCAAACGAGGGTCAAGGCCATAGCCAATCTTGAACCACCGACATGCAAAACGAGTTACAAAATTGATCGGCAAATTTAACTATCTCCGTCACTTCATCTCGAACCTCTTCGGTAGAATTCGTGCTTTTACCCCATTGCTGAAGTTAAAGGACAATGAAGAATTTATATGGGGAGTCGATCAGCAGAAAGCGTTCGACGAAGTCAAAAGATATCTGTCCAACCCTCCAGTTCTGGCTGCACCTCAAAAAGGGGTTCCTTTCAGATTATATGTCTCGGCCGAAGAAGATACTATCGAGGCTGATTTGGCACAAGAGGTGCATGGTAAAGAAAGGGCTATCTTTTATTTAAGCCGACGGTTGCCAAATGCAGAAGTCAGGTACCCTTTTATCGAAAAACTATGTTTATCCTTGTACTTCTCATGCACGAAGCTAAGGCATTATATATTAGCATCGGCCTGTAAAGTAATCTGCAAAACCGATGTTATAAAATATATTTTGTCAGCTCCTATCCTGCGAGGTCGACTTGGCAAATGGGCTTACGCCTTGGTTGAGTTCGACTTATCATATGAATCGGCTAAAGCAGTCAAAGGACAAGTGTTAGCCGATTTTATAACAGGACATGACACTGCGGCAAATTTAGTCTTGGTTGCACCATGGCAGCTGTTCTTTGATAGGTCAGTATGCGGGGAAGGTGGTGGTATTGGTATTGTACTCACCTCACCCAAAGGGCATAGCTTTGAATTCGCATTCCGGCTAAATAGCCGATGCTCAAACAACCAGGCCGAGTACGAAGCGTTACTCAAAGGCTTGCAATTCCTGGAAAATATTGGGGTGAGCGCTGTTGAGGCATATGGTGATTCAATGTTGGTGGTGCAGCAGATAAAAGGAGAATACCAATGTCGAGATGAAATACTACTAAAGTATTTAGAACAATGTTTAGAGATTATCGGCTCTTTCGCATCATTTTCATCGGTCATGTTCCTCGAGAATTGAACGATAGGGCTAATGCTTTAGCTCAGCAAGCATCAGGATACAAAGATTTTGACCGAGTCGAGACCGAATCGTAAATAAGGCGCTTATGTGCACGGATATTGCCGATTGGAGAACGCAGATAAAAGATTATCTAGATGATCCATCCAAGCCGATTTTAACGAAGGATACGGCAACAAGCATTGAAGTACGTCGTTATGGACGATATACTATATTATCGGACCATGGAAGGCTTGTTGTTAAGATGTCTTAAAGCCGAAGAAGCGCGGGTGGCGATGGGTGAAGTACACAAAGGCATTTGTGGTTCTCATCAATCGGCACATAAGATGAAATGGATGCTCAGACGAACAGGTTATTTTTGACCGACGATGCTAGAAGATTGTTTCAAGTACTATAAAGGATGTCAAACATGTCAAAAGTTTGGCAATGTACAACTAGCACCAGCATCGGCTTTACATCCAATCATCAAACCTTGGTCGTTCAGAGGTTGGGGAATAGATATAATCGGCCAAATATTTCCTGCTTCGAGTAAAGGCCACAAGTTTATTTTGGCCGCAACCGATTACTTCTCAAAGTGGGTCAAGGCTATACCACTTAAAAAGGTGACCAGTGTTGAGGCGATTAGTTTTGTGAATGAACATATCGTCCATCGGTTTGGAATACCGCAAACAATCACGACCGATCAAGGTACGGTATTCATGTCTAACGAGTTTCAGAGTTACGCAACGAGTCTAGGGATTAAATTGTTAAACTCTTCGCCATATTACGCTCAGGCTAATGGACAGGCCGAGTCGTCTAATAAAACACTAATTAAGCTGATCAAAAGAAAAATTGATGAAAAGCCAAGGAATTGGGATTCAACTCTATCGAAGTCACTTTGGGCCTATCGGCTATCTTGTCACGGAGCGACGAAGCTTTCACCTTACCAATTGGTGTATGGACAAGAAGCCGTTCTGCCCGTGGAGATTAACATTGAGTCGATACGAATAGCCAGACAAAATGGTTTTTCGGCTCAAGATTACAATGATTTAATGATCGACAACTTGGATGAGTTAGCAGAGTTACGATTGTCTACGCTTGATCGGCTTAAAAAGAATAAGATCAGAGTAGCAAGGGCATACAATAAAAGGGTCATGCCTAAGTTTTTCGATCAAGCCGATTTGGTATGGAAAACAATATTGCCTGTTGGTTCTAAGGATAACCGATTTGGAAAATGGTCACCTACGTGGGAAGGGCCATACAAAATTAATCAGCTAGTCGGCGGAAACTCGTACTTACTAGAAATGCTAGAAGGATATGTATTGCCAAAAGCTATTAACGGGAAATACTTGAAGAAATACTACCCTAGCGCTTGGATTGGAGCATAGCCGACTAAAGATCATATTCAGAGCCAAGATTAACACGATGTCGTTAATCTACCAAAGGATTGCAAACTTAGAAGATATAAGCAAAATATGAATCGGTTAAACAATGATTATAAGTGTAACTCATAAGCAAAATATGAATCGGTTAAACAATAGATTATAAGTACAACGAGTTACAAGCATTCGTGACCAAGTGTTTTCAAAGCGATCATTAAAGTTCTACAGATCGGTTCAATCATAAGATGCCCGATCCAGGAGATTTGCGCCAAAGTCCGACAACGCTACCGCACCCTTTGCGATCACGCCTTGGATTTCATCAAGAATTCGCTGCGTCTTCTTTGGCGCCCCGGATCGTACCACCTTGGCGATTGTTCCTTCACGCTTGCCACAGTAGTTGCAATTTCAAGTTTTTGATCCTTTATCTCCGACATAGTTTTTTCCATGGAGACTTGGCATTCTTGGATTTGTTTCTCTGTTTTGGCCAATTCTTCCAAAAGAAATTTCTTCGTGGTTTCAAGTTTGAAGAGGACTCCTTGGCGATTTCAATGGCGCGCATTGGCATCAAACTTGCGCTTCTTTGCCTTCGCGTCTGCGACAGTTCATCCAGAGTTTTTGTCGGCTTCTTGGGCTTCACGTTGGTCGATCCTTGCACGAGCCGCCTCCACTTCAGATCTTCTCATCATCTAGATGGCAAACATTCGTGAGAGCTACCATAGCTTCGAGGCAAGTCCGCTTCGACGGAGGCCATGGCGTCTCGAATCGGTGGTTGTTTGCCAAGATCTCGATTGGGGTCTCAGAACCAAGTCAAAAGCTTGTTGCTTTTCTTTTATGCTGAGTTGAAGTGACGACCACCGATGCTTCCTTTGAGACTTGAAGAATTTTTCAAATCGGATCATGGTCGGGTGCCATAATTTACGGGTCATCAAGGTCACCAATGAGAAGCCCAAAGAATCGGTCGGTCCGATGGCTCGGGAGAGAGTGATTACAGTTTCGAGTCGGCTTTGGTGGGGAGACAGTGTTGCAAGAATGTTTGGGAGGTTAGCCAAGATTTTTGCACACTGGCAGATCAAGCGTCGGCTATAGAAATTAATGAACAGTTAGTCAATATATGTGAAGAAATAGTAGCCGACACATATAGCCTATCGAAAATATGGTAAACTCACATGCGAGAGTCAAGTATGAGGAGAGCTCTCGCTTTGCTCTGAGGTTTAGACCCTTTCTTTCTTTGGAGCTTTGGTATACTTTGTTTTCTTCTTTTCTGAAAAATATAATCGGCTAAAGGTTAGTTGGAAAAAGCAAAGAAAATATCAGCCGATTATATTTTTACTTACTTGGTTGCTTCTTCTCAATATCCGATAAGGATGGACTTTGAATTCCTGTGTACCGAGGTATACCCTGTGAGGCCAGTCATCTGGAGCGGCCTTTTTGCTTGGCCACTGCTTGATTGGCTAGAAATCGGCTTCTTACCAGCAGCTTTAGTCTGAAAATAAAAGAACAAAGAATAAGCAATTCTGACAGCCGATTTGAAGCAGTGATCAAAAGACGATTGGAAGCTTGAAGAACAAAAGCCGATTGTGGATAAATCGAGAGCTTGTACGCGTGAGGAATGGGTCCCGGAAGGCCATGTATTTATAGCACGGTGAAATTTTTGAAACGGCGGGAAGCGAATTTCAAAGGACATAGTAATTAAAGCGCACTACCCGCATGTCAGAAAATTACGGCGCGAGTAAAGCAACAGTTAATGGGTGAAGTTCAAATGTTAGCCGATTTAAAAGCCCATTATTGATATTTTTGAAAGATGACATGTCATCTCTCAAAAATGGGGGGCATATGTTTGCACCAAGATTTGGCAAATCTAACCATAATCGGCAATGAAATCAAAGATATGGACGTTAACAGATAAGTTAAGAAAGTTTGGAGATATTTATGCTAACGGCAAGATTTTTAGGAAATAACTGTTCAAAGATATGGCCGATACGGATACGGGCTTGAAGCGTGTTGTAACAGGACACTATCGGCCAAAGGTATAAAGGAAGGACCGAAGCGAGCTGCGGAAAAAATCATCAACACAATACAATCAACCAGTCTTTACTTTTTCTACTTTTCCTGTCGACTAGGAGTAGCTTCTGTAATTTAGCCTTTGTAATCGATCTTGATCAATAAAGTTGCGCATCGCCGATTATTGATCTTCGTCAATTACACCCCAGGTTCGATTTGTTCTGATTTTGTTGCGCATCGCCTTCTTCAGAATCGATCTGCCTTTATCCTCTGATTAGCCTTAATCGGCTAGTTAGACTTATCCTGTTACCTTGATCTTGATCGGCTTCAAGCTGATTGGATCTAAGCCGATTGATCGTCACGATCGGCTTTGTGTGAATTTTATATTTTTTACCTTGTCGGTTACAGGTCAAATCGACTGGCACGCTCTGAACCCGGTGTTCGTCTGGTGTGCTGCTGTCAGAAACCCTACATCAAGTTTTTGACGCCAACACATGTGCAGAATATGGATAGTAGTTTCACTCACCTTGGTCATCCCCTCTTTATAACCAATCAGCCCAAATCAAACTTCAAAGGCTTATGGGTTCTTAGTAAACAAATTTAAGACCAAGTTAGGCACTTGCAAAGCCGATAAGCTTTCTCATCTTGGTAGATTAACTCTTATCAAGTCAATCTTCTTCTCTATCCCTATTTATTATAAGAGGTGTTTACGTGCTTTTCTTTTTTACAGTTGCACAAATATTAAAGCATGAATAAATTCGCCGATAAGCATTTTTTTTGCAAAAACGCACTCGGTGAATTCCAAAATTACGTTTAGATTCTTCAACCGGTTATTTTGCAAAAGAGACTCGTGGTTCCATAAACTTACCGCTTCGCTTACTTTAAGATTTCTACAATTTATATTAGAAAGAAAAACATCGAAGCACTGCTCATTTATTATATGTTTCTAACAGACTCGACACAACTCACTACATATAGGATGCACATACAACAGTCCCATGGGCAATGTTTGCTTCACTGATGCCTCACGGCTCACGACCAAGTACCAGGTTCACAGACATTGGCATCTATACTATACGTACGCCGCCTGAGATTGCCGCCCAGCCAACCGGCCCACGTGTCACTTTTTTTTGCAAAAACGCCCTCCACGAATTCCAAAATTACGTTTAGATTCTTCCACCAGTTATTTTGCAAAAGAGACCTATGGTTTCGTAAATTCGCCGACAGGTCCTCCGTAGATTCGCGAACGAGTCATCCATTGTTTTTTTTGCAAAAAAGGACTTGTGGTTACGCAAATTTGCCGACAGCTCTAACCAGATAATTTTTTAAAAAAACCCCTCAAGAATATCGAAATTACGTTCAGGCTCCACCGTTTTTTTTCAAAAAGGACCGTGGTTCCGCATATCTGCAAATGGATCATAAGGACCTGTGTTTACGCATATTCGTCTACGACTCCTACCCAGTATATTTTTAAAAAAAACCTCAAGAAAACCAAAATTGCACTGTTTTTTTTTTTTGCAAAAAAACGACTTGTGGTTACGCAAATTCGCCGACGGCTCCTAGCCATCCAATTGTTTTACAAAAACCCCTCAAGAAAATCGAAATTAAGTGGTTCCGCATATTTGCCAACGGATCTT
This sequence comes from Otatea glauca, assembly GCA_036346275.1. Classification (NCBI taxonomy): domain Eukaryota; kingdom Viridiplantae; phylum Streptophyta; class Magnoliopsida; order Poales; family Poaceae; genus Otatea; species Otatea glauca. The sequence goes on from CM070717.1 coordinate 37,459,938, forward strand.
AAGAACCTGTGTTTACGCAAATTCGCCTACGACTTTTACCTAGCGTATTAAAAAAAACCTGAGAAAACCGAAATTGCGATGTTTTTTGGAAAAAAAATGACTCGTGGTTACCTAAATTCGTCGACGGCTTCTAGCTAGCCAAATTTTTTAGAAACCCCTCAAGAAAATTGAAATTACATTCAGATTTCACCGGTTTTTTGCAAAAAGGACCATGGTTCCGCATATTTACAAGCGGATCCCAAGGACCTGTGATTACGCAAATTCATGTACGACTCCTACTCAGCATATTTTTTGAAAAACTCCTAAGAAAACCAAAATTACGTTTAGTTCTTCCTACTTTTTTGTGCAAAAAGAACCCTAGACCGAATTTCGCTTGCGCGGCATCGCGCACGACTCTGCCTAGTTGTTATACATGTATGCAACTCTTCTCTCAATTACAGGATACATACTCAGATCCCCGAGAAGGAGACTGCCACACGCTGCTTCAAGCAGAGGCCATGGCTTTGCTACAAGGAATCTCTGTTGCTAATTTCCTGCAACCGCATTCACATGTCTTCTTTTCAGATTGCCGGGTTCGCATACATGAAATTGCCCTCAACAATGGAGATGCTAATCCAGGACATTGGACAATCAGACCGACCATTATGCGAATCAAGGAGAAGATGGCCTCATTGAAAATGAAATTTTGTTATGTGCACGGGAATGGCAATATCAGAACGCGGTCAGCTTATCGACGGAATTAGCTTCTACGTATCCGGAGCATATATACAAACTCATCAGCTTCCTATTGCAACTTAAATCATATGACTATGTAATCATCCCCACGTTCACAAACTCTTGTAAACTTCAATGTTTGCAAATGGAATCTAGCCCCTAGTGGGACTTTACCTTAAAAAAACTGTACCGTGTTGATGATTCACGTTAATCTAAGTACAATACTAAAGGCGTCGCTTCACTATCTAGGACTAACTAACGATATGCCAAACAAAGGTAGGGCTCCTACTAATTAAAGCCTCTTCCTACGTTAGGAACGCTGTTGAGAACCATATGTCTTATTATTTACAGTTTGTTGACACGGTCGGTCCACAAAAATTACCACGATCTCCTTCCTGTCGAATGTCCTCAAAACAATGAGGTCCGCACAAGCTCAACCACGCTGTATATAACGTAATCTTTTACAAGTTTGCAGGTGGTTGGTAAGTTGGTTCGTCTATCCACGCAAACACCGCTCCAATCTCTTCTCCCGTTTGCTCTCACAATTATACGCAGAGCTCTTGTATTGCCTTGTGAGAGGCGAAGAGAGAGATGGGTTCGGCCGGTGTCGCCGTTATCCTTTTTTACTGCGTCGCGTTGTCCATGGTCGCCGTCCGATCCGCCGAGCAAGACAAATCGAGCTTCATATCAAGTACTGCAGTCCGCCACAGATAAATGGATTGATGTTAAGTTCATGTTTTTGGAAAACCTAACATTGGAAGCTTTAACCGTAAGCTAACTTGTGCATGCCTTTTTTTTTCCGCTTCAATATATTTGCCGTCGTTTCACTGGTCGGTGATCGATCACCTCAGTGGCTGCCCTCGAGTGCTCCAACATAACGACGCCATCGTCGTCGCGCAAGCTGGTTGACCTTCCGGCAGGTAACACGGTGGAACACGCGGCTTAATTTCGTGTCAAGTTCACGGCGCGTGGCGGCAAACCGGCCACGTACGTGCGTGCGTACACCCTGCGCAAGTGAAAACGCGCACGCACCTTGTCATGCGCCGCGCATGCTAGCTAGCTGCCATGATATTTGGGATTCGATCGCGCCCGTGGTTTGATTGGTGGGGTGGGTGTGGGTTTGGTGCAAGCATGTACGCAGGAGTTTGCCCGGTGCGGTTCGACCGGATGCACAGCTACGGCGCGGTGACGAGCAGCTGCCGTGGGCGGCGCATGACGGCGGCGCGGTGCTGCGCGGCGTTCAAGGCCTTCGCGTGCCCCTACTCCAACCTGATGAACGACATCGGCAACGGCTGCGCGGACGAGATGTTCTTCCAGATCATCGTCCGCGGCAGGCTGCCGCCGGGCATCTTCTCCAGCATCTGCCACGAAGGGCCCGAGGGGCTCAAATGCTAATCGCCTAGCTTGCTTTGCTGCCGGCGGTCACCGGTGTCTAGCTAGCTGATCTAGTTGTCCGTGCGCACGACGCGATCGAGTTTTAACCACCGAGAGGGCCGGCCGGCCGGAGCCGTGGCAGGCATATGTGTAAGCGGTTTTCTATTGCAATCGGTATACATACACTTTGACGAGTGGGACGTGTAATGTAATGTATTCTTTGGCAAAATGTACGTACATGTTGTTTTGTATCATCCGTGTGATTGACTCTCCCGTACATGTCGTTTTAGACAGAAGGAAGAAGATAAAGAGTAGTGTTCTAGTGCACGTCGTGACTCAACGTCGTTAGATCATGCTACTCCTTCCGATCACACATAGTCATCATTTTGGATATTGATAGGATTCTTAAAACTGAACTTTAACTATTAATTTTTATTATAATATGTATAAAAAATCTAATAATATTATAAAAGTACATTTCAAGACGAATCTACATATATGATTTTTATTCATCTAATCTAAATATTTATAAAGATATTGACAACTAAAGCTTCTAAAGTTTTACTTTACTTATTCCAAACCAACTAATTTTTTGAATCAGAGGGAGTGTAAGTTTACAAATTACAAACCCCAACTACACGACAGATGACACATAGACATACGCACGCTGCCGCATCAACTGCCTTCACTGGCCACAGTAAGTTGACCTTCTCCAGTGGTCGATCTCGGTACCGTTTTCAGCGGGGAGACCAAGGGCATGTACACTAATACGGACGATAATTGTCTGTAATATACATCTATATCATTTATAGAGAGGAGTAAAGATAGTTTATACAATAGACTGTCTATATGGTTGTTTGTAATAATCTCTCATACAATTAATAGACTGTCTGTACAATGGTATACACGGTATAAAGCTGTCTATAAGGTCGTCTGTTAAATAGTAGAATATAATATTTCTCTCTCTTTCTTCTCTCTCCTCTACATCATCCAAAATCCCACGTGACATACTCTTATAAACAGCTGACATGTACTATTGTACATGCTCTAATGTGTACAAACCAGAGGAATCCATATATAGCTAGTATGAACCAATCCTGACAGCCACTACTCACTAAGGTCATATGCAGCGGCGGGACTAAAAAAACTTCCTATGGGGTGCAACTTCGCACGTACAATTCTATAGTCTTATGCCCTGTTTGGCAGAGCTCCAGATCTCAGCTCCACCTCAGAGCTGGAGTTTGTAGGCTAAAATAAAGTGAATTAAGTTTATATTTTTAGTCTAAAATGTAAATAAGATGATCCACATAAACACTCTTAATGTACTCACAGCTCTAGCTCCATAAATTTCTGAAGCTAGGAATACCCTGCTCCACCAACTCCACGAATTTTGGTGGAGCTGGAGCTGTCCCAAACACCCCCTTATACAATGAATTTGTAACATCATAAATCAAATACATATATTTAAAATTTGCTAAAAAAAATATAATACAAACAGTTTTAAGGTCTTAAAACTTCCAAACCATCAAAATCAAAACTAATTTAATCAACAAATTTGATCTATTCAAGAGGTAATCTTATAACGTTTTTCAAATTTCCCCTAGATCCGCCCTGGTCGTACGCCGTATGCACGTTTTTCTCCCGAGAAAAACTAGAGGATACTATAACGTTTCAATGGTATAGCCTTTTGGCGTTGAATTGAATCAGTGCGACCATATCTTATCCTTCCCATCGCCTGTCTTTTCTCTCCATTCCCATCCCCTCTCTCTTTCTCTCCCCCTGTGTCCGGTTTAGGAGGGTAGAACGCGAGTTGATGGAAGCAAGCGGTCCCTCCCCCCCGGTTCCAAAAATTGTCGATTTTCGCCTGTATCGACGCGATTCAATAAACAAAACTGCTCGATAAATCGGCAGAATTTAAAATAAAAAAATAAAAAAATTTGAGAAATTTTATGCGATGTAAACCGGTAGAAAAAAGTTGAAAATCGCTCGAAAATTGCTCAAAACTCGGTCGTTGGAACATTTCAACTGTGTGGTCGAATTTCGGTGAAAATCGGTCAATTTTTTATTTTTATTTTCGACAAAGTTTGATCGCCGATTTTAAAATTTTGACTTTGAATTTGTTCGGTTTCTACCGGTTTTTTAGCGATTTTCGAGCCGATTTTTTCAAAAATCGAAAATCAATTTTTAGAAAAATCGCCAAAACGATTTTTAAAACCCTGCCTCCCCCTCCTCCTTCATTTCTTGCGTTGCCCATCCACCCATCCCCCATCTCTGGTACCGTTCCCCCTCATTTTTCATCTCCTGCTCCGAATCTAGCAAACGGGATGACGCAGTGCTTCACCTTTGGCTCCTAGGTCTAGCAACAGGCGGTGCGGTGTTGCTCAGGATGCACAGATCCAACGATGGCACAACTTGGGATGGTTGGATCCAGTGGCAACACAACGCGAAGCTGAAGCTAGAGGCAGGAAGAGAAAGAAAGATGGAGGCTTAGCGTAGAGCTCGAGCACGGATATGGTGGCAGGCGTGCGTCGGTCGGTCGGCTCTATGGCGACGGCTGTAGTCAAGTCGGGGATGGAGAAGAGGGTGCATCGGTGGCAGACGGTGTCGGGCGGCTCCATGGCGGCCCAATAGTGTCGTCATAGTTAGGTGAGCTCGCCGAAACTAGCTGAAACCAGTTGAAACTTCTTGAAACCTATTAAATTTTTTTGAAACCTATTGAAACTTCTCGAAACTTTTGGTTGAAATATGATGAAACTTCTTGAAACTCTTCGACTGAAACTCATTGAAACCCAAGTTTCAAAATCTAAAACTCATTCAAACTTGGCTTTGAAACTTTCTTGAATCTTCTAGAAACTTATAGAAACATGAAAACTTTCAAATATTTTTCGTGAAACTTGAAACTTGTGAAATATACAAAACTTCAATAAAACTTAGTGAAACTCACTTATACCGGTATACAGTTCTGTAGCACGGTTCTTTTCTCCCAGTGCGAGCTACGCACACCGATCGATGCTGCTCGTTGTCGCCGTCGTCACGGTGCGCAAAATCGATGTGCTTTGACTTCGCCGTCCGGGCCGTCCGCGGCCGCGGCTCGCTATCACCCCAGTTGGTAATGATAAGCATGCAGCCCTTGTCAAACGTCCACGTCCGCCACCAACGGAGACACGCATAGTGGTGGCTCACCTCGTCCAATCCCTAGCGAGCACCGCACTGGTTCAACAAAACGCGAACAGAACAATGTACATATGGAGACCGAGGAAACGAAGAGAAAAAACAGAGACGACGTTGCCTGTGCCTAGCTAGCTCGTGGCACGCGTCTACTTCGTCTCGGCTTGAAATTGTTGCCGCCGTTGCAACCGCGCGACCGATGGAGATCCATGGGTGACGCTGGGCTCGTTGAAACTGCCTGAGATGTGACGACGGGTTGCCTTACTCTAAATGGTCCGGTTGAGCGCGCTGATAGCGAGTCCGTTTGGTTTGCTTTTAATGGTTATCAATTTTTGGCTTATCATTTTTTCATAGTGTTGATCAAATTTAGTAAGTATTTGGTTTGCTACTAAATTTTGGTAAGATTTCATTCTCCCTTAGGTCTCTAGTTCATTTTCTTGCTAATTTTTGACTAAAATATTGGTAGCCAGTTTGGTGACAAAATTTTAATAATATCAAATTTTGATAAGGTTTAGTGAGACAAATTTATCATAAACCAAACAAGCCAGCATCAACTCAAGTGGCCGTGCGCAAAGTGGACTTTCAAGCAGCCACTGCTAGCCCGTTGGGAATAATCCGCAAGGGTTCCTGTAACCAACATGATCTACATGAATCGGTTTCAATTTTCAATATCCAACATGCAACCTTCCTAAAACCAAGCGTCCAAATTAGCTCAAATTCACAGCATCTACTGCTGCTTCCTTCGGTTAATAATGTACGTGCACCAGGAAACATAGTTCCAAATCTCAGCGAAATTTCAGAAATTTTATCCGAGATTTCGGATTTCGGCCGGGGACGAGATTTGAAATCCCGACGGGGAAAAAATTGAAAGTTGCTACAATAATTTCAGAAATATTAACAAATTTCGCCGAAATCTCAGGTATTTTGATCGGATTTTGACTTTTGAGGACCGGATTTGGGTCGATAACCCTTAAGATTATCATCTTTCATGAAAATTTGTTAAAAAATCGAATTTTTGAGATGTTTTATAAAAATAGCAGAAACACTGCCAGATTTTTAAAAAAATTGTACAAACTTGATCGTATTCTAAAAAAATTATGGTACCATATTTAGTAGTTTAAGATCATACATAATTTTTTAAAATAATTTAAATTCATTTATTATATTAAAAAATCAAAAATAGAATGAACATAACTGTGTCAGAATTTTATAAATTCGCTCGAGTGTGATCATGATCCAAAATTTTTATGAGATCTTAATAATTTCCTCATAACCCTTTTATGAAAGTTTCAAAAAATTTAAACTTGTTTTGGCTGCTCAATCAAATCTATGGAAACAATACATATAACATTTATCAAAGCAGTAGCACTTTCATAATTTTTTAAACTTCTTCAAGCTTGATAATTATCTTAAAATTTTATGGAAATATTAGTGATGCATCAAGACCATACAAAAAAATTTCAAATTTTTTTAACGTGGTTTGAACTATTTTTCGATCGGTTCTAAATTTTTGAAAATTTCTCAGGATTGATCATCATATAAAAAAATTATAAGAATATTATTGGTGTGTCAGTAGTATGAAAAATATTTTTCAAAAATTTATAACTTGCTTCGGGCCATTTTTCATTCGGTTGAAATTTGTCGATCAGCCTTTTATCAGGACAACAACACTGTTAGAATTTTTTTAAAATTCCTCAAGCTTGACCATAATCTGAAATTTTTATGGGAACATTAGTGATATTTCAAGATCATACAATTTTTTTTAAAAAAAATTTAACATCGTTTCGACCATTTTTTTTACTATGTTGAATTTCATCGAGATTTTGGCAATTTCGGTACTCAGATGAAATTTCGTTTCAAAAATTCTGGATTGCAAATTTGCTTTTTGAATTCTGAATGGATTTCGTCTGGAATTCTGATATTTCGTCCAAAATTCCAAGATTTTATCAAAATTTCGAATTTCACCCACCTCCTAGATATAAACCTAAAATGAATTTTCAAACCTAAACACACCACAGCGACAAACGTGGTCAGCATCACCTCATCTTGACTCCATGGATAGTGCTCAAGTACATATGAAGTGTGCATTCTTTTCTCGTTAATTTAAACTTTTTTAGATGAACTGATCGGTACATATAATTCAATATGGTATCAGAGTCAAAAAGTCCTAGATTTAAAACTCGATTGACGCAATTAAAAAAATTAATTGCAATTCACTTCTATTTCATATCTTTGATCAAAAGAATGATGCAAAGCTAAAGGTGTGCAGGCCGAGGTACCAGCCCACCACCTCGAAGCGGTGTCAACGACTATATCCTAATCCTGGAAACGGTTCGGGTGCAGTTCCCGTAAGGACTGCAACTTAAGTAGTCCTCGTAGGTTTGTGCCGTCCGATCGAGGCAATGAACAGACCGGATTGGCGTAAAAAAATGATAAGTAACTTGGTACATTACGTGCTATAGTGACAAATCAACACAGTGAAATTGCTACAGTATTTTTCTCTCGTAAATCTGATGACTATTTTTTGATCGGACTGCTTAAGTTAGGGTCTCTGATACTGCACCAGAACCATTTCCCCTAATCCTACTATCCTACTCTCACCGTACACTCCTGGAGTCGGGAAACACAAGCAACACGTCTCTGTAGAACTTAATCGACATGCCACTCTTGTCAGCTGTGTTCATTCAAATCATTATGTTAGCTGTACTATGGAAGATCGATGTGACAAAAGATAACACCAAAGACGAGTGTACGATACGAATACAGGATACAAGTACAATACGAATACAGGATACAAACAACGATAAAAAGGTCGTTGCTTTGTCAATTCAGTTGCAGTCTTGAGCTATGGTAGTTATGCTTTCCGTTCTCAGGCAGGGTAACTGCGATCATGATGACGAAAGTATCTTGGCATCGATCTTTTTGGCTGCCTGCCCTCACGCCTCCGCGACCTTACATAGTGCGTTTTTACATCAGTTTCAAAAGAAGAAGAAAAAGGTGTCTTTTTACATCTTTGCAATGCGAGATTGATAGGCAAGTTCAACAACAATCTTTGTCTCGCTTCTATCACAGGGTTAGGTAAATAGAAGCTTCTGAAGGAAGGATTTGGAATAAGCCACACTTAGAACTGTCTCTTACGTATGTATATCTCTACTACTTCTAATTACGATTTGATAGTAGCGGTTTGTTCTCCATACCCTCTCTTTTCTTCTACTCGTTCAACCCGCCCCCACCCTCTTTCCTTCTGTTCGCTCAGCCCGCCTCCCGCCCGATCCGGATTTACTCTATTTTATGAAAATATTATTGATCACATCTCCTTAAAATGAAAGGATTTTATTCATATCTATTATAAATGAAAGAGTTTCCTCATCGTATCCCATTTGGATGGAATGACATGCTCACTATATCCCATAACATGAAAAATCATATTTCATTGTATCTCATTCGGATGGAAATGCAAGGATTAAAAGGCAAGAATTGCATAATCAAATCACGTGCTAATCTTGGAGATCACAAGGCACTATATCATAGAGGCTGAGCACTTACACGCCTGACTGCCCTCTCCTCCACCTATAAAATGCCATCTTCATCTCCATCGTAGAGGACATACGAAGAGACGCAGGAACAAACAGAGGAGAGAAAGGCTCATACACACACAGGAGAAAGAGAGAAAAATCAATACAAAAGATTTAAGGGGGCGCAAGAAACGATATGGAAGGAGGCTATAGCCATGACTCCTTCTCTCTCTTTTTTAAGATAGCTAAAGCTGTGATTAAATTATGAGGATAGAAAACAAAGTTTAAAGTTACAAGGTGCAGAAGACTGCACTTGAGACAAAAGAGGACGAGAAAAAAAAAAGACCAAATTCTTTAAAGTTGCCGTTGTACTATCATGGTGAGGCTTTTTAAAATTATACTAGTATGAATGATTAACTGATAATTTGAAGCACTCTTAAATAGCTAACAAGTTCGTTTCATACATGTCTTTCTCATCAACTAACTTGGCTGCTGCTCTGAAAAACTTTTCTTAATAAGGTTGTGTTTGAGAAGTTTCGTAGCAACGCACGAGCACTTAACTAGTATAACATACATACAGTATTACATAGCATATCAGTCCTGCCGATAATAACCATATTAGATGGATGTACATGCTATACATATTCTTGTAAGTATGGTTAGCCGGAATTCTAGGATACGGCAATTATATTGCCTAACAGCTTCCGCTCCAGAGCCTAGGCGATCTCTGTGTGTCAGTGCGTGTGAACTCGGATAAATCAAGTAAATGTTTGTTATTCGCTAGCTGCATACAGGTTTGCGATCAAGGATAGTTACATTTACATGTTTAGCTTTATAAACTGTTCACTTATTTGACCCTTTTTTATTGCATAAATAACTTCTTTCTAGAAAAATTACAAGATTAACCCCATTTTCCAACGTAGAAAGACTAGGAGGTGACACCTATTCCTTCCGCGCCATTGGACCGTAGGAACTCAAATTTCCGTTCTATAGTACTGTGGGAGACACATCCTGTTGTACTGTAGCACAGATAGAGGACTATTTTTGTAATTTTTTTAGGATAAACTATTTTTGAAAAAAAAAGATGGAAGGGGCCAAATATGCTAGCATTTCTAGCTTTTTCTCTGCTACATACGGAATATTGATTATTCATTCTTGGATGAAAATATGTGGCTGATTCCCGAAGTTTACTTGTGGTCACGAGAAAATGACACGCTTGATGGTGAATGGCTACTTTACTTGGAACTTTGCATCGCCGTAACAGCGGTCCAAAACAACAATTACAAAGTCATTGGTATAATGATTCTTGAAAACTTTCCTTGCGATTCTACAAACCTCCTATTGTTCTCGAAAAGCAAACCTTAAGCTTCTACAAACATGTCTTTCCGTTAGACCGTGACAAACTTAGGTAAAAACACTTTCCTTCGAAAACTTAGGTAAAAACACCGGCTAGCCCTGTCATCTATTGCCTGTTCACCACTGTTAGAGCAGTGTTTTGATATTTTTCCTTTCTATACCAGCTACACAAATTTTAAAACAAACAAATGATAAGTTTAATATGTATGCAACTATAAAAAAAACATGAAAGCACACTTTTTTAAGATTTACCATCCTTAGAGATACCGTAAGGTACCACCAAATTACTCTTTAACTCCTACATCTTAGTACATTCTTCTTTTAAACTTTTGATACCACTTAGTACTATCTTAATATATATTTCGATACCTCAAGACGGTAAAAAGTCTCTTATTATTTAGATTATCTCCAACCACTATCTCACAACAGTTGCTGCTAACATTAGAGCAACCAAAAAAAGTGCCTATAAACTTGCTGTTGATTTGGCCAACACCGCACAAGGAGGTTAGAGTCATAGTTTTCAGCTAAATAGAGCACAACCTTTATGACGTAAATTATGGAAGCTTAATATACCTCAGAAGGCAAAGTTGATTGTGTGGAAATTGATCCATAATAACTTACCATTATTATTTCTAGCATCTCCAACCCACTATCTCACATTAGTTGGCAGTTGGCACTACCGTTAGAGCAACTGGCAAAAATGCCTATAACACCGTACAAGGAGGCTAGAGTACTAGTTTTCAGCCGAATAGAGCACAACCTATATGGCGTAAATTATGGAAGCTTAGTATACCTCAAAACGCAAAGTTGTTTGTGTGGAAATTGGTCCATAATAACTTACCATTATTATTTCAAGCATCTCCAACCCATTATCTCACATTATTTGCTGCTAACGTTAGAGCAACCAACAAAAGTGTATATAAATTTGGTATTGATTTGGCCAACATCGCACAAGGAGGTTAGAGTACTATAGTTTTCAGCCGGATGGAGCACGACCTATATGGCGTAAATTATGGAAGCTTAATAGACCTTAGAAGGCAAATTTGTTTGCGTGGAAATTGGTCCATAATAACTTACCATTATTATTTCGAGCATCTCCAACCCACTATATCACATCAATGCCTCTAACGTTAGAGCAACCTACAAAAATACATATAAACTTGCTGTTGATTTGGCTAGCACTGCACAAGGAGGCCAGAGTACTAGTTTTCAGCCAGATGAAGCACGACCTATAAGACGTAAATTATGAAAGCTTAATATACCTTAGAAGACAAAGTTATTTGGTACGGCTGGTTTGAGGGTAACCTTAAACTAGAAAATTTAAAAACATCCTCTTAGGATGTCACGTATCATCTTCTCTATTAACTTCCACCCTTTCCTCTTCCCTACTCGCTTCCCTCACATCCCTTCCTTCCACTCTAACACAAAAATGTCAAATTATAAAATTTTAACTTTGAAACAGAAAGTTTTAACTCAAAAAGTTTCAACTCAAAAAATATTTCAAATTAGAAAGTTTGAACTCAAAAAATTTTAAATCAGAAAATTTCAAATTAGAAGGTTTCAACTCAAAAAGTTCCAACTGATAAAAATAAATAAAAAATTCTCAAACTAAAAAGTTTCAACTCAAAAAAAATTTAAATAAAAAAGCTTCAACTCGAAACGTTTTAAATCAAAAAATTCAAGTAAGAAAGTTTCAACTCAAAAAATTTTAAATAAAAAGTTTCAGCTCCGAAAACTTTCGGTTCAAAAAGTTTCGATTAAAAAAACTTTCGGTTCAAAAAATTTCGACATAAAAATTGACTCAAAATTTTCAACTCGAAAAAATTTATTTGAAAATTTTAAAATCAGAAAGTTTTAGCTTGAAAAAATTCAAATCGAAAAGTTTCAAGTCTAAAAACTTTCAATTCAAAAACTTTTGGTTCGAAAGGTTTCTATTCAACAAACTTTCGGTTCGAAAAGTTTCAATGAAAAAACTTTCAAAAGTGATTACAAAATACTTGTTTCCAAAAACTTGGGAAAATTTTGAAATACAAAAACTATTTGAGTTTGAGGGGAAAGGAATTGAGAAGGAAAGTGCATTAAGGGGATGACGCCATGTATTGTGACAAGAGAGCCTTTGAGGGGAAGGAATTGGAAATGAGTGAGGTGCTTATACTTGTCACAAAGAGAGGGACATTGAAGGGAAGAGAAGTAGGGGGAAGAAAGGATGTGCTACTACTTGTCATACTAAGAGGGCTTTAAAGAGGGAGAGAAATAGAAGAAGGAAGGATGTGCTACCATTTATCATAAGGAACTTATCACAAAGAGAGAACATCCTCATCACCTTCAAATTAGCAATTCCTAAGTTATTTGCGTGAAAATTGGTCCATAATAACCTGACGCTATTATTTCGAGCATCTCCGTCCCACTGCCTCGTATTGTCTATTTTCAAACCTACAAATAAATTGGTTTAGGCTTGGTAAATCGTATTGTCCATTTTCAAACCTACAAATAAATTGGTTGACGCTATTATTTCGAGCATCTCCATCCCACTTGACACTAAGGATTTCAAACCTGACCTTAGGCTGACGACTGCTTCAAGAGCAGATAGAGCATCCTCTTTAGGGCATGAATCCAATTTTCATCAATCCTCGTACTAAAATGCGAGGATTCTATTATGAAAAGTAGAGTATTTTTGCAATAGGACTTACAACTTCTACCTATCTTATCCAAAATCCACAAATAAATTGGTTTAGGCTTGGTAAATCGTTTTAATAAAAGCGTAAATACTTTCATTCTAGAAATTTTGCTAAAACCCAAAATTCTTTGTTTCTAATGATGAAATTATAGACATTCTAATGGATAGATAGAAAAGTTTTTTTTGAATTTTGTCCATTGCATTGAAAATTTTAAAAATCTTTCAATGAGAAACTAATTAGAAAAAAAAAAGTTCTATATTGCAACTGAGAAAAAAAATTCCTACTCTTTCAAGCTTTATTTCTACTAAGCAAAACAAGAGTTTTTTTGTTAAAAAATATCCGCAACGATACTACCAAACGAAGTCTATTTTAACGAAGCTTCTAATGTTCCTAAATTCTATTAACTCTCTAAATCTCGACGTTTTTGCCAGAAAATAACTATTATTTTTAGAAACTCCCTATTATTTCAAGTTAACCACCGCGGTGAAATTGGTTGACATACTGCTGTTAGATCTGCCGCTGAAAACAGCGATCTGATGATACTTTCTGCCGCACTGTCCCACACAGCCACACGGCTAGAAGGCCGAGAGCGTCCAGGGTCCGGTGGGGTGGACCGTGTCGACTAGCGATGAAAACGGAAACGGAATTTCTGACCGTTCCGGAGAAAAACGAAAACGGAAGCCCTTTTTCGGAAACGGAAACGGAAAATGTCGATACGGAAACGGAAACGGAATCGAAAATTCCGTATAAGTGAAACCGGAAATTCCGTCGGAAACTTGGCCCACTTGGCCCAAAAAGTAGAATGGAGAATTTACATTTATTTTCGACTTAAAATAATTTCAGAAATACAAAAGGCTTTATAGAAAATATCAAATAGAGTTCAAAAATTCCGAAAAAATTCTCACAAATACTTTGGAACATTTTGAACCTAGAAAATTTATTTCTAGCATAATTTTGGCTTCATTTTTCATGATTAAATCAATTATATAAATCTGAAAAATAGAAAAATAGCATTTATAAACTCCAAAAAATCCAAGATAAATCTCAAAAAATCATAAATGAACATTGAACAATAATATGCAAATTTTAGGGGATTACATCTTTATAGTTGGAGGAGCAAGAGGATGTCGATGATAACGATATGGAGGAGGACATGATGGTCCGATCTGGAGGACAAATAGTGAGCTTTCAACTGACAAATTTGAGAAAAAACTTCCTAGTGATACCGGTGAACCTAACATTGTTCTTGTATCCTTCTTTGAGATAGAATGAGTTACATTGTTTTTGCAGTTATGTATATTGTGCTCATGTACTAGGTTCTCGTGGAATTTTCCACTTTCGTTTCATTATCCGTTTCGTTCCGCATCTATTTTCATCACTGTTCGTTTTTTATCCGTTTCCGAGGTTTTCGATTCGACATAGAAACTAAAACGAAAATACTATTTACCGACCGTTTCCTTTCCTTTTTCATCCCAGTGTCCACCCAGCAACCGCGTCGTCCTCCCCGTCCCTGTCGCTTCCTCCCCATCCCACCAACCTCCCAAACACAACTCCGGGAAAACGAAGGAGAGACGCCCAGCCGAGCAGGTCACAGGAGCTGTGCAGCTCTGAGCTCTCCGCCCGCCTATAAAAGCCGCTCCACCCCCCACTACCCCACCCAGCTGCTCTCCACAAAGAGACATAGCTGTTACCCGCCCGTCCGCTGAATCCTTCCCGGATTTTTGCCGATTTCGCGCCTCAGATCTGATCCGCCCGCGCCTCGATCTCCTTCTCTCAAGGTTGGTCCCTGCTCTGTTTCTGCTGGTTTGTAGCTTCTGTTTTGGGGGGCGCTGACGAGGTGCTCTGTGGAATGCGGCGGCGGCAGATGGCGATCACGGTGAGGCGGTCGACGATGGTGCGGCCGGCGGGGGAGACGCCGCAGCGGAAGCTGTGGAACTCCAACCTCGACCTCGTGGTGCCGCGCTTCCACACGCCCAGCGTCTACTTCTACCGCCTACCTGAGGGGCCCGCGCTGGAGGGGTTCTTCGACGGCGACCGCATGCGGCACGCGTTGGCGGAGGCGCTCGTGCCCTTCTACCCGATGGCCGGCCGCCTCACGCGCGACGAGGACGGGAGGGTCGAGATCGACTGCAATGGGGAGGGGGTGCTCTTCGTCGAGGCCGACGCGCCCGACTCCGCCGTCGACGACTACGGCGACTTCGCGCCCACCATGGAGCTCAAGCACCTCATCCCGGCCGTTGACTACACGGACGACATCTCCGCCTTCCCGCTCCTCGTGCTCCAG
This sequence comes from Otatea glauca, assembly GCA_036346275.1. Lineage (NCBI taxonomy): Eukaryota > Viridiplantae > Streptophyta > Magnoliopsida > Poales > Poaceae > Otatea > Otatea glauca. The sequence goes on from CM070717.1 coordinate 37,475,027, forward strand.
GTGAGCTTAATTTCTAGTAGCGGTTACAATTAGGCTCAGGACGAACACAAAAGTTGTCAGTGGTGGATGAGGAATGCAGCAATGCTTTACGAGCTGCACACGGTGACACAATTTGGCGCAACTATAACATTCCGTACCTGATTGGATAGCTGGGACCGTTGTTTGGTTGTTGATTTGATCCTCTTGAGTTTGTGGCGCGGAGCTTAGCAGTGAACCACCTCATTCTGTTCTAGGTTGGCCTTTATTAGCTGTACCACTTGTGTGGTTGTATCCAGTTAGTTGCTGTCTTGCTCTTGTGGGTGGGTGTCTATTTTTGGCTGGATGGATATGCTTGGTCGGAAGATTTGGTTAGAATTGCTTAGGAATTGCCAATATCATCATTCATAGATGCAAACGTTCATTGAAATAAACCCTGTGTGTCGCCTTGACTTGGTCGAATCCAAGTATTTACAAATTGTTTTGTCAGTAAGTGATTGTATTTTATACATTTGAAATCCGTTATTTGTCTATATTGTCATGTACCGGCTAAAATTAATGGCAACATTCACTAGGTAACACCTTAGCAGATAACATAAGCCAAAATTTCAATCATGAGAGAACTCACTGGTAGAGCATAGTTGTCATGGCGTCGACTAGGTGTCGCGGCGGCTGAGGGGGATGCCAGGACACCTCGCCTCGATTGGAGTGGATTAGGCGACCGCATACGTCCAGGCGTAGCTCTCAGTGATTAGGCATCGTGGTGGCTTGAGATGGCGGGCGACTAAGGGTGTGCAGACTCGATAGAGAGGGGAAAAGGAAAACCCGATGGAGGAGGGGGTCAAATAGATACATACCGAAAGAGAGAGGGAGGGAGGGAGGGAAACCCTAGCTGCGACGAGAAGATCTCCGCCACCACCTCGATTTGAGCCTCCACTGCCAGGAATCCACCTCCACCTGCAACGAGAGGAGCTCCATCTCCTCTAACTGATTACCTCGATGGTCGATTCGAGGTCCTGCTGCCTCGAACGAGCTCCTGTCCGTCGTCCTCACGAGTGCTCTCCCCTTCCCCCTCACTGCGGTGAGATCATGATCCCCCTCCCCCTCTGCTCCCTAATCCCTCCCCCTCGTCTGCTGCTCTCCCTCTCCCTCATGCTTAAGTAGTAATTACTGCTGCTGCTGCTCTCCCTCCCCCTTTTAGTACTGCTGTTGCTGCTCTCCCTCCCCCTATTAGTACTGCTATTGCTCTCCCTCACCCTTTTAGCCAATGCTGCTGTGCTAGTGCTAAGTGCTACACTGCTAATTGCTACACAGCTAGATTGCTCGTACTGTTAAATGTTAATAGTTAGCACTGCTAGTACTTTGTTGTGCTATTTGGAACTAGTTATATCTTTTGTTGCCCTATATGGAACTATTTATTTGCTTGCTCGTCATCTCTAATTTTCTTTCATATGAGGCATATTTAGTTAATTTCATGTCATATGAGATATTATTTATTATTTTCATTGTCTAATCACCGCCTAGGCGTCCTGGCGCTCTAGTCTTGCCACAACTTGCCGGATCTCTGTGACAACTATACGGTAGAGGGGTACTTTATTAAGTAGACATCATGCGCTGCTATATTTGTACCGGCTAAAGTTAATGGCAATATGCACTAGGTTACGCCATAGCAGGCATTATAAGCCAAGCATTTTAATCATGAGAATACAGTCCCACCCAAGTAGAGAAGTTGTCGGTAGCGAGGCACTTTATTAATTACGCATCATGCACTGCTATGTTTGTGACCTACAGATATTTAAAATCTAGGAGCTTGCCTCATTTGCTGTTTTCTAATGAGGGTTGTGCAATTGTGTTTTACCTCGCAAGTCTTTGTAGAATACATGCCAATAACTGATGACTACTATATATTGCTATATGCAGAACCTTTCGAGTGACTAATATTTAGAGCTTTAAATATATAACTCGTTTGGTGCTGGAAGTAATGGGCTAACTGCACTAATCATGCCACAAATATATGGGGACAATATCGGTTGGTACTACCGTACTAGTATGGGCTACTAGGGGTTATGGCTTTCATTTGGGATTGACTGGTCAAGCTCTGAGTTCCAAACTGTCAACCATTTGTTCCATGATCTGGACATTAGTAGACTTAATCGAGTGTGATATTGACATGTACGATTGTTAGGCTTGAACTAGCACGATAGCTTTGTTCTGCCTGTTTGAGAACTGTACCCCTTGCCCTGTAGAACCGTGTGAGTTGTTCTTTCTTTGATGGAGACATAATTCAGGTTGCGCTTTCAATTTTGTTGTAAATGAAATAGGTCTGACCCACTCGCCTTCCGGTGGTCCTTTGTCACCTGCCATTTCATGCTGGAATAAAATATTTGTAATGGATTTACATGGAACTGGACTTTACCAAAAAAAGAAAAGTGCACAGTGCAAAATGATAACGGGAAAAGGTGTTACTTTTCTTTTCAGATGTATTGAAACATGGGAAGTCACTTATGAGCTAAACCTTTATCTTGAGAATTGAATATCCTAATAAGTGATGCACGGCCAACAGTTTTTCCTTTCAACTGAAATTGTTTGCATGGTACCTTACAGAACATAAAATTGAGCCAAAACTTATGAAGTTACCAGATCCCTAGTTTGTTCTGATCTTGCAACTTCTTTATTGACTGGTATGTCGGCAACCTTATGCTTAATAAACTTGCTTGGGATGTGCACTGCATGGTGGTTGGTATGAAAATGATAGCCTGGCTGGAGCATATTCCATGTGATAACTTTTTGTGAAGACCTTTTCATTTACAACAACCTATAATGCGTTGCGTATTCAATTTTCTTCCATTTCTGAGAAGTTATCTTAACTCTCTTCATTGGCTCTATTCTTCATTATAGATGCATGCATGATTTAAGTGGCAGGCTGACTTCAATTATGCTGTTCATGCATCAATTGAATGTTTATCCATATTGGTTAGAAGCATCTTTTTTTTTACTTTGGTTTTCTCATTATGGAGCATAAAGGATACTATTGAAGAAAAAGAAACTTTTAAATAAAAGAATTAGGAATTTTCCATCTCAAAAGTAAGATAGCATTTAGGGTAATAGTGGTATGAATGTATAATACAAAAAGAATGGTTATGTTATACAGCATACCTACCATCTTGAGTAAAAGCAACTGCACTTCAATCAAAACTATTGCATGTCCACTTTCTTTCTTTTTTTAAATGTTATGCCAAAAATTAGTTATATACAGATCGTTACTTTCTTACAGTTGCCGAATTCCAGATAAAGCTTACTAGTCCAAATATGAGTGTCAGTTATTGTTGAACTAATAAAGAAACTTGTCCCAGCTCCCAATAGTTATGGTTGGTGCTATTAGTTTGCCAGTTTCCAACGTTATAAGACAAAAGGCCGTTGGTTCTCACTTGATTACATTTATCCCACTGAAGCTATATTTCTTGTATGGTTCTTTGGAAATAGGTTTGGACTTTGGTTCATAAATTTGTGATCATGAGTGTCTCGTTATGCTGTCATGCACAAGTTATGGATCTGAGCAAGAAATTCACAAGTTTTGTACTATAGGTTGATGACATAGATGCAGAATGTACTGTTAAAACTGTAATATAGAAGATCTTATACCCATGCACAAGTGAACAAACTGTAGGCATATCGATTGTGAGCTTTTGGTTATACAAAGACTGGCCAGTAGTGCGTCTCACACACACTTGAAGCTAGCACGATAATTACCGTTTGGAATTTGGCATTAGACTCTTTTCTACCGCCACCCTTCACCCCATTACACCATCTTTTTATGCCCTGTGGACTCCTTATGATCTTTTCCAAAGGAAAAAGTTTGGTATGAGGGCGGGCCCTATGTTAGGTGAGGAATAATACATCTTGAGTTAGACAAGCCATTTGCAACATAGGCTTCTCTGTGAGTTGGCAATATAATGACTCACAACTCACAGAGGTGTGGAAATGCTTTTCTCAGATTGCTTGCCAGAATGCCTATCATTTGTTTGGTTCATAATTCATACCCCTTTGTTAGTGTGAATCAGAGGCTTGCAAATTTCAAATGTACCGTGCTGTGCACTCATATAATTCGTGCACCTGTTTGTTTTCACGCTAGAATACTTTGATATCTTACCTTCTGATTCATGGCCCGGATTTAGTCGTGTGAGTTGTGTTGTTTGCCAGATGCAATTATTTTCTTATTAGTGACCTCATTGGGTAGCTGATTATACTGGTCAAACTCATACCTACCTGTACATTTTTATTCACCCATTGTCTATTGTGATATAAAATTGACCAATTCGTCAGTGTCACCTAAACTATAAATGTATGTTGTCTACCTTTTAGAGTAAGTGGGACAATAATTCAACGGATCAATCTGATACCTCTTGGAAACCACATGTGTGCCCACAACAGAATGTGGTCTAATATGCATGCATGCAATGCTAATCAATTATCAACATCATATTGCGCTTCAATAGATATTTAATCATCCCTCGTACAAAAAAGGATATTTAATCACCAGTATGCATTGTTGGCATCATGAAGTATGTTGGGGTTTCATGGTTAGGTTCAATTTGCCTTGACATTTATTACTTACAACTTTGCATGCCTGCATGGCTTCTCATGTTCATTGACGAGTATACTACTAGATGAGTTATGGGGCTGGGACTAGTTTTTTAGTCATTACCTTTTTGCCTAGAACCCTTCTTTGGACTTCGCTGCAGCTGGTTTCAAGGCACATTTTGATGGTAGAATAGAGAATTTGATTAGGGATTTGATATTTGCAATGCTTTACATAACAAAAGTATGGTCGGGACTAACAAATTAGAGTTCATGTGTTTTTATGGCTGCACTTAAAACTATTTTGATAATAATGCTTATGTCTTACTCCCTCTGCTCAGAAATGTATGACGTTTTAGTAAGCGTGCAGTCAAACTTCTTCAACTTTGACTACTAATATATAAAAAAATATTGATATTGGTTTTGTGAAATGGTATTATTACTTTATTAGGTTAGTCTTGAAAGATATTTTTATAATATTGTAATTTTATATTTTTATGAAGATATTTATATACAAAATAATGGTCAAAGTTGCATGTTAGAGACCGTCTCGATGTCCAAAACGTCATACATTCTTGAACAGAGCGAGTACCAGTGTTATTAAGGCATCGCCTAGGCGTCCCGGCGCCGGAGCCAGCACGCCATGGTCGCTAGCCTCGCCTGGCGCTGGGTTGAAGGGGATAAGGGCACGAGCTATGGGGAGTTGAGGACAAGTTGGGCTGAGTTTGTGCGTGGAGAAGGGACCGGCGAAGGGAGGATTCTAGTACCCCATCGCCGCCGCCTTGGGCCCCACGAGCTCGGCACCATCGCGCCTCGGCGTCTCGGCCGCACCGCCATTGCCTCCTGCTACCGTCGCTGCTAGATCCGGGTTTCCCGCCTCGGCCGAGACCGGATCCGGGGTCATGGCGTCGGGGACTACTGGATCCGGCATCTCCACGTCGCCGCCGTCCCCGATTTGGCCGCCGTCGTCCCGGATCTCCTCGACCTCAAGCGTCGACTTCTCCGGATTCCATCGTCTCCTCTGCGCCACGGCGGACGAGGAGCGCGAGGCCACTCGGGAGGAGGGAGGAGCGACGCGAGGGTGGGAGCGATGCCTCTGCGCTGTGGAGGATGAGGAGGAGGAGCACGAAGGGTGGGAGCGGGAGCGAGCGGCGCGAGGGGTCGCGAGAGGAGTGGAGGCGGCGGCTGCGAATGAGGGGAGGGAGAGAGGTGGGGGCGGGTTTAGAGAGGCCAGGCCGACTGGGCCAGCCAGGTGGGCTGAGAGGATTCAAATACACTGATATTGCTAAATATCTATGGGTGATATACTGATATTAATGGACTTTTTTGGTCGCCTAATCCTCGCCTAGGCGCCCACCTAGGCGTCCAGGCGCCCCGGAGGCGACTCGCCTCGCCTGGGCGCCGTGATAAGCATGGCGAGTACATCTTAAGAATTGGAAATCCAGTCAAAGTTCCAGTCTATGTGCTTAAGGATGGTATGAAATTGGATTTCGGTTCGAATACAATTATATCTTATATAAGTTTTAAAAACAAAAGTGTATATTGATTTTGTTGTTCCATGGCTAATTTCACATATCCAGGTTATTTGTGCATATAATTGAAGAAGCTTTCTGGTTCATTCATGTTTTATTTCATGACATATGTTTGTCCTAGTGGCTTAGTTCAGCCATCTATTAATTGGTAGAATGGTAGCTGCAGCTGGTAATATGCATTCTGTTCATCTTAGTAAGAAAGGAAGGTCTAAACATTTCAAGAGGCTAATTCTCCTTTATTTTGATTTTTTACTCCAGGTGACCTACTTCAAGTGTGGAGGCGTCTCCCTTGGTGTTGGCATGCAACACCATGTCGCGGATGGAATGTCCGGCTTGCACTTCATTAACTCCTGGTCTGACCTCTGCCGCAGAACTCAAATTGCAGTTATGCCCTTCATTGACCGCACTCTCCTCCGCGCCAGTGATCCACCGGCTCCATCTTACCCACATGTTGAGTACCAGCCTGCCCCAGCCATGCTGTCCTCCACACCCCAGGCTCTCACTGCTAAGTTAATGCCGCCCCCCACTGCTGTGGACATCTTCAAGCTCACCCGCTCAGACCTTGGTTGCCTGCGCTCGCAGCTCCCCATCGGTGAAGGTGCGCCACGGTTCAGCACATATGCAGTGCTAGCTGCACATGTCTGGCGATGTGTCTCCCTTGCACGCGGCCTGCCTCCTGAACAGCCCACCAAGCTGTATTGTGCCACTGATGGGCGACAACGTCTGCAGCCTCCACTTCCAGATGGTTATTTCGGCAATGTCATCTTCACCGCCACCCCACTTGCTGAGGCAGGCAAGGTGACCAGCGGGCTGGCTGATGGGGCAGCGGTCATCCAGGGGGCGCTAGATAGGATGGACAATGACTACTGCCGCTCAGCATTGGACTACCTGGAGCTGCAACCAGATTTATCAGCGTTGGTCCGTGGAGCGCACACTTTCCGGTGCCCTAACCTCGGACTCACCAGCTGGGTGCGCCTGCCGATCCACGACGCCGATTTTGGATGGGGTCGGCCGGTGTTCATGGGTCCTGGTGGCATCGCATATGAGGGGCTGGCGTTTGTCCTCCCGAGCGCGAACAAGGACGGCAGCCTGTCCATCGTCATCTCGTTGCAGGCTGGGCACATGGAGAAGTTCCGGAAGCTGATCTTCGAGGTGTAATTAAACAGGCTGCATTACTCATGTCAGAAAGAAGTTATAGGGGCAAGAAGCTTTAGGTTGTGCCGAGCTTCTCTAGGTTAAAATGCCTGAAGTTTCAAGTGAAAACAGTGGCTGTGTTGCTCTTGTTAAGTGAATTCATCGGCCACTCTTGTTATGCCTTCAGTTGGAGGGCTATTTTGGACGTCATCTAATCGTATGAGCTATCAATAATGAGTTGTCCCTTTCTATTTTGTTTTGGAGAAATCAACAGTGAGTAAAGGGGTTGTATTCATCGCAACCAAAATCCAAACCAGAATGGGTGGGTCACTGCCTAGTGCCTACAGCATCAAAGGATCACTTGTTTTTAACTTCAGCTCATTTTGGCGATGCACAAGAATGTACAGCACAAGACTAGCCTGCCTGAGTTTGAGCTGCAAGTGAATGTCGCATGTAAAGTTGACTTGAGTTTCTTTTTTTCAGACTAAAAAAGAGCCATTATCTGGAGCAAACTCTCCCGGACTGACTGAGCTGCGCATCCGTGCATGCAAACGGAGGAAGAACCAGCAGCCCATGACGAACATGTGCCCGTCAGCCCGTGGTTCTGTGCTTGTGGATTGGCAGCAGCAAACCCGTCGTCGCAGACACGCCTTCTGCTCCACGGTTCAAAATCTTGTTTTTACTCCAAATGTTGTCTATGGTCGGAAAACGAAATATTGGTGAGATTTTAAAATTTCGGACAAACCTCGGACGAAATACAAAAACAAAAATTCAAATCCGTTTTTTTTTCTACTGAGAAAACAGAAATTTCGGCCGGTTTTGCCGAGATTTCGGCGAGATTTGCCGAGATCTCGGTAAAATTGCACCAAGCGAAAAATAGATCAAACAACGTCGAAAAATTTTGAAATTTTTTTGTAGGTTCTTGACATATCAGTGATGTTCTCGTAAAAATTTCAAATGATTATCAGATCTGAGAAATTTTTTAAAATTCAAACATTGCTACTATCTTGATAAAACGCTGACCAGTAAGTTTGAACCGAATAAAAAATAAAAAAAATCACGTTATACAATTTTGAAATTTTTTGAGCATGGTTGTGATGCATCACTAATGCTCCCATAAAATTTTCAGACGATGATCAAGCTTTATGAATTATAAAAAATTCGGAGAGTATTACTGTGTTGATAAAAGCTTTACTAGCAAACTTCAACCAAATAAAAAATAGTGCAAACCATGTTAGAATATTTTAAAAAAAATTGTGGATGGACCTGATTTATCATCAATTTTTCTATAAAATTTTAATCTGATAATCAAGCTTTAAGAAGTTTCAAAAAGTCTGAGAGTGCTACGTTATCGTAAAAGCCTAATGATCAATATATAGATTTTCTTTAGCAACCAAAAAATATTTAAAATTTTGCATAAGAGTTATAAGGAAATTCTTAAGATCTCATAAAAATTTTGAATCATGATCACACTCCAGTGAATTTATAAAATTCTTACAAGTACAGTGTACCATTTATGTTCTTTCAGTTTTTGATTTTTGAAATATAACAAATAAAGTTCAATACATACATAGATTTGATTGAGCAAACAAAAAAGTTGAATTTTTTTAAAAAAATTATATAATGGTATGAGTCAATTATTAAGCTCTCATAAAAATTTTGGATCACAATCACACTCAAGAAAATTTATAAAATTCTAACCATGTTTCTATCCTAATTATGTTCATCCGGTTTTTGATTTTTTAAAGATAACAAATGATGTTCAATTATTTTGAAAAAATTTCTGTATGATACTACACTTCTTAGGATGGTACCATAAATTTTCCAGATAAGATAAATCACGTACAATTTTATAAAAATCTGACAGCATTTATGAAGTTTTTAAAAATTATCTCAAAAATTCGGTTTTTTAAACAATTTTCATAGAAGATGACTTTCTAAAGGGTTATTGATCAATTTCTGGTCAAATTCGGTGGTCAAACATAAAATTTCGGTCAAAAATGGTGAGATCCCGCCGAGTTTTTTTTAGATTACTGTAGCAATTTAAATTTTTAAATCTCATCTACGTCTAAAAATCGAGATCTCGGCAAGATCTGACAAAATTTTGGCGAGATTTTGAACTTTGTCCTCGTTCGTTTCGTTAAGCGAAAAAGCGTCGCGCCACGTGGGGTGGAGCGGACGCGTGTCCTGTAACCGCCGCTCACACCAGTTCCGTTTAAATGCGAGGGCTGGCACGCGACTGACATATGGGGGCAGGGCTTACCCATCCCCACCCCACTCCTGTCCAGCCGTTGGAAACTTTGAAGCACGAAGCCCGAGGCCACGACTGTGGGCGTCGTCTTCCTCGCCGCCTCCGCCCAATCCATTCCTCTTCCCCTCCCCCGCCTTCCTCGATCTTCCGCGATCGGGCGGCGTCCGCGACCGCCGACGCCGTCCATCTAGGCCGCGTCGTTCCGCAGCCGCTAGTTACCCGCCGTCGCGCGGTCGAGCATTCCGTGGATGCTGGCGCGCGCGACCACATGCGCTGCGCCGCTCCGCCGCGCTACCGTTGGCCTGGTAACACCACGCCTCCAGCCGTTGGCTGGACGCGGGTGCGGCCCCGCCCGGTGCACGATCCCCTCCCTGTCCAGGCGGCGCCATACCACGGGCGGCTGGCCTGCCGCCGCCACATTGGGTGGGATGAGGTAGGGTGCTGGGCGTTGTCCCACCGGACGCCTCGGCCCCGTCGCTGCCTGGCCTTGGCCACGCCGTGATGCTTCCGCGCCAGGCCCATTGCCCGGCCGGGCGCCATCGCGCCGCCTGTGCTGGGCCGCCGTGGCGCCCCTTGTCGTGATCACTAACCGCGGCCGCCGCGCGCTGGCTCGACGCCCGTGGGCATCTGAGTTTGTTGGCGCCCGTGTGCTGCCCAGACGCCGCCGCGCCGTCCCCCCATGAGCACCATACGTGTGAAATTGGTCAGCGACACACCATATACTCCTACATCAGTAACATCACAAATCAAACGAATCTGAGAGAATTTTTTTCAGCGTCTGTTTTTATTCCTTGCCTGATTATGCTAGCCGCTTGATGGGAATTTTGCAGGTACACCATGTCTGCTACTGTGCTAACGAAAACCGCGGTTTCCGAGCGTACCACTAAGGTTCGAAATCAAAAACTGTTCGGTAAACCGGTCCATTAAAAAAAATTAAAATTTAAAAATTTTGAAAAAATTTATGCCCTCGGTTTTTCGCCAAAAACCGCGGTTTTCGTCAAAAACCGCTCACAAAAACCGTTTTGCGACGAACATCTAACTGGCAGCGGTTTTTCTATTTTTTTGAATTTTTCAGAAAAATTTGATTTATTAACCCTTCGGTTTTTGGGCGGTTTTCGCACCGCGAATTTGTAACAGCATCAAAAATCAAAATAATAAATAAAAATGAAATAAAAATCTTTTGTGTATTATTTTCGAAATTTCTGAATTTCCTGGATTTTCTGAATATTTGTTTGGCTTTTCTTTAATGCAAGAATGTGAAATAAAGAATATAATAAATAGAAAATGGTAAAAAGTAAAAATGTCAATCCAACAAAAATTTACCAAAACTTTCAAAAATATCTGAGGGCTCCTCAGCTTGCTTAAGCGGTGGGTAACCTGGATTTATAAAAATATTAATTAATCAAAGATAATCATGGGTAAAAATCTCAGGGTAAAATGGTAAAACAATTTGGTAAAAATATCTGTAGATCATTCTGATCCAAAATTTTTATCTTGCCGACATCAAAACAGTATCAACCTCCTGTAAAAATATTAAGAATTTACTAAATCATTTTATAATTTTAAAAATTCGAAAACAGTGAATAAATAATCTGGAAAACAGTAATGTCAGAATTTTTAAAAATTAAATAATAATAATTGAAATCTGTAATTTTTACAGAAGGTGTAGAATGTCATTTTAAATCATCATAAAAAGTTTTGTAAAATAATAATTTCATTTAAATCGCAAATTAAAATAAAAACAGAATAGGCAATGCAGTAACTGTTGCAATGTCAGAATTTTATAAAAATCATCATGCATCATAAAATGTCGAAAATTTTTCAGGAGGCTGGTAATATCCTTGCCGACCTATGGTAAAAATTTCATAAATTTTCGTGCCCGTTTGAACGTTGGAAACCCCGTTGAAACTCCGTTCGGTCCCGAGGCTTCGCGACTTCCTTTTCTCTCTCTCGACGTGTGGGCCGGGCTGTCGGTGAGCCAGCTCAGCCAACAGTCGCTGCCACCTCGCCCCACGCGTCAGCGACCGGCCGCGTTCTTCTCCCCTCTCCCGCTCTCTCTCGCGAGACGCGTCGTCTCTCGGTTCTTGCGCCGCCGCCGCGCCAAACCGCCTTTGAGCCCATATAAAACCCTCCTCGCGTCGCCGCCGACCCAGCTAGCTCCTCGTGAAACCCATTCCGCCGTTGCTTTGGTCATCGTCCCCAATTCCGCGAAAACCGCAAAGAGGGCCAAACACCATATTTTCCACTCCGATCCATTTCGTCCCAATCCGTTTCGCTGAAGCTTCCTCGTGCCTCCCGAAGTCCATCCCGAGCCCCTACGAAACTCATTCTTCCCGCGAGCTCCTCCGCCGTGTTTTCTTCTCACCACCACAGCGGTGAGAACCTTCCTCCTTCATTCATTCTTCAAAGCGATTGATGGGCCGGTTCCTTGAGTCGCGCAGTGCTCACCCGAGTGAAAATGAAGCTTGGTTAGCTCGGTTTTGCATCGCCGCTGCTCGCCATTGCCACCGCCGCCCTCGCCGCGGTGGCATGCCGCTGAGAGCCCTCGAGCCACCGCCGCCACCAAAGTGTCTTGACGGATGCCTGAACCTCGAGTGGAACCCATTCCACCCGGAGGCCTCTTCCGCCGTCGCCGAACCGCCCGCCCGCCGCCGCCTCGCCGGTGGAATCGCCTTTCGGCCGCCTCGGGCCGCCATGCGCGGCCGTCCACAGGTTCGCGGATCTTGACTGGCTTCGAGTGGAATCGATTCCATCGCCCGGCTCCGGTTCGCCAGCCGCGAGTTTGAAGCCGCGGCCTGCTCGGTCACCGCCAAGCTGCCCGGCTGTCATCCGCGTCTGTTGGCTGGTCGCGCCGACATCGGACCCGCACTTCGGCCGCATGGCGCAGCGCAGATCATCATGAGCCAGCCAGCGTCGGCACAGCAGCAAAGACGCTACCGGACGCCGACGGTGGACCCTATTTGTCGAGACCTCAAGCGCGTTCGCTTGAAAATGGAAAGCGCGTTTCGCGCAAAGCGTATTTTCCATTTTCGGCAATTTTCGATTTTTAGTATTTAATCAAAACCTAGATATTCATTTAGCCATAGCTTTTGAATCACTTAACAAAATTTGATGAAATAAATTTCTAAATTCATCTAAAATCCAGTAGATTCAGAATATGCAAAAATATTTCATAATTGAATTTTATTTGAAATTCAATTTGAATTCAAACAAAGAGTTAGAATATGTCATACATGGAAATTTTGCAAATAACCTCCAAATTTAGTAAAATAAATTTTATTAGAATTCTTGTAATCTCAGGAACCAGAATCTGTAATAATACTTAGGGTGTGTTATAAGAAAAATTTAAGTTATAAAATGGATAGTAAATAATGCAATAATGGCTTAAATAAATCATATCTTTAAATTGCAAAAGAAAAATAAATAAAGCATGTAGCCATTCCTGAATTGGTGAAATTATTTTATTTGAATATTTCCATCTGATTTCTTTTGGCCTCATTGAAATTTGGTATTTATTCGTGTCGCCTTACGACGTGTAGAACCCGATTTAACCGGTACATTCGACGACCGGGAGTTCAAGTCGAGGAAAATCAGCAAGGCAAGCAAATTCCTTTGATCATGTTGAACCCAGTTTATAAATGTTTTCATTAATCTTTGTCTTGCATACTTTATTTTATTAAAGTCAGCTATATTGTGGAAACTGGTAGTTGTACCTGTAGTTACATAGAATTTCCTTGATAAGTAGAAAATTGTGATCCTTGAAAACCCTAGATTAGCTTAGACAATATTTAATGTCAATCTGGGTTACTCACCTTAGTGACATGCTTAGCCGAGCTATAATGAACATAAAACTGTGACTTGGTTAATTACCTTGGCTATGACATTTAGATGGGTATGACTATTTTTGTGGTTGATATTTTGGTTGGAAAATGGAAATAAAACTATGGTTTAGATGCGGGCAATTATTGGCAATAGCCGTGTGTGCATGTTTTGCACGTAGAATAGGGTGGAGATTATTGCCCGTGTCGAATTAAGGACCGAACTATGAGTTGTTTTCGTGCCAAGAAAATTCATACAACCACAAGTCTTTGGTATGGGACAGCTCTAACTTATTAAGTTGTTTAAAACTAGCTTTGCACTTGGAAGGCCGGAGTAGTACGAATGTGTTTCTTAATGAATTGCTCGACGGGCGTCCACACCGAGGTGATCATGGATTAAACGTCTACCAATATAACGATGTACGCCATATTGTGGGTAGTTCCATCATTTCTATGCTCGAGTTCTTACTCCACAAAATGGGTTTGTCGTCATCGTCTTTGGTGCAAAGTTAGGTTTAAATAATGTAACAGATTATAACATGACTCTGCGGCACACCAAAGGAAGTGTGCAAATATCGATTGCTCAAAGAGTTAGTCATGTCTTGTGGGAAAGTCAGATACCTCTGCAGTGTAAAACTAATCGATTAGCGCGTCATGATCATGGACACTTGGTAAAGTCATCACATAGTTAGCTGTTTTGCTTATTTTCATAAAATGTGGTTTCTACCATGCGTTGATAATATTCCACTTGTGTTGGTGGAATGATTTTGGATATGGTCGTTATACCTAAACAATTGTGAAATATTGATGTTACTTTACGTTACTTCAGAATTTACTTGCTTTTACTTAAATCCTGTTTTACAATCTACTATTCAGTATTTACATGTTAAAAACGACTTTATGCAAATTAACCTTAATAGCCTTTCTTTGAAATGGCCCGCATGTATTTTAGGTTTTGCATAAGTCTTGCGATACGTAAGTACTCAACTTGCCACCGTTGATATTTTTAGGTGAAGGGATGATTTCCCAAGCGAATCTTACGTTGATGCGAGGATACGGGAATTTAACGATGACTTTTTCTAAGGATTTTCCTGTCGATTGCACGGGACAATGGGTTAAAAGGCATACTACGAATGTTATCTCCACTGCAGTTTTATTTTTGGTATTGTAAAATAATATGTAATCTTACTTCATTGTGTAATAAAGTTTGTGTATGATGTGATAACAATTTGTATTTGTGCGTACTAGCTACTGATCATGGGACTAGTACTGTATGCACATGGTATCCATTTTTGGTATTGATTTATCAAAAATGGGGGCCTCACAGAATTTCGATGCGAATTTCGAATTTCGGTTTTGTGAACTCTGCTTCGTACACAACAACAGGTATATCATAAGCAGCTTTTAACCTTTTGTTATGCCAATTTTCCGGTTGCTACATAGTCTATCTGGTGTTATTGTTCGTTGATTTAGGCGAGGTTAATCGTCAAAATTGCTCTTATCAAGATAGATATGAATCGATGATCGTGTACATCTTGTGAGCTCCACAAAGAATTTTTTTGAGGAAAAGCAATCAAGAACTTGGGGTACTTACTATTTAACTCTGTCACCAGATTTGTCCTGGTTCTAGAATATTCTCCAGAAAAAAAGAGAATTGAAAAGTAAAAAAAAAAACTCTGCAGAGCTTGTTCGGAATGTGATTTTTTTTAATAGTCTAGTTCACAAATATAAGGCTTGCATGTAGATTTAATGAGGTCTTTTCTTCTATACCCTTATTTATTCTCTCTCAACCATATGCATTTATTCATTACCACTCACACAAAGTATATATTTCATCTTTCAAGACAATTAATTGGGGGTATCTAAGTCATTTTCTCTCATACCTTTATCAATTTCAACGTAATCTTAATTCTTGTGCCAAGTCAAAATACGCCTTATAAAAATGAACGGAGGGAGTAGGTAATACTTCTTTTTGAGCCGAGTAATATGCTTTTGCATGACTAATCGTCGGACCTAAGCAGTCAGTAGCAAGCAAAGAAGTATATATGCTTCTTAGGGCAAGTACAATAGTAAAGCTAACTACTGGTTAATAGTAAGCTAAAAGCCAGCTTATATAATAACTGTCTCTAAATGTTGTCTCTAGATGTTGTGCAATAACTATCTTTTCTCTCTTGTACATAAATGATCTACTTATGCTTCCGTGCAAAGCTAGCAACTAAATAAGAGTCAGTTATCTTCTCTTTCCTCTTTTCTCACTCCTCCACATAGATCAAAGTTGATGTGTACAAGTTAAGAGCCAGCTGACATGGCCTTAGCAACAGGAGTATCAAGCAACTAAGAAGTATATACTGCTTCAGTTCTTTCACCAATGAGGGGAGGTGAGCAGCTGGCCTCTGGTTCTCGGTTGGGTTTAATTAGGAGGGATTCACATTCACTTCGGGTAAGCAGGGCAGCCGTTCTTGCAGACGAACGTGGTGGATTCTAGGCGCTAAGGCTGGTTTGCGGAGTACATGCTACTGATGAGAAGAAATACAAATCATGCATGCCACACGAAGATTCTGAAAAATGAAGTTCCAACCAACAGGGTGATGCAGATGATGTTGTCTGCCTCCTTGTACTGATCTCATCTTCTATCAATACATAGACACACAGATCTCCTGCAGGTTTTCGGGAAGGAAAAAAAAAGGCAACGCCGAACAGCATAGCATGATTTGAGTGGAAATTAAGGTGGTTCAATTATTTGGTCAGTTGGGCATGGATATACGGTAGTTCAGTTTTTTAGTGGAAGTTGCATCCATCTTCACCTCATCCTGGCGAAAGATTGAAAAGTAGTACGGAACTGTCGCAAGGGTCGCCGCTCGCCCACTGGCCACTGTTCTGTGCAAGCGTACGTACTAGGTGCTAGCTAGCTGCTGTTTTGGCTCTGGGCAGCATGCTAGCATCGGCAGCAGCAACATAAGGTGCGCAGGGCACGGGAGATAGTGGGCTGCCGCGAAACGGAGGCGGGAGGCGCGTGCGCGGCGCGGAAGCGGGCGTGTTCGCGGCGTGCGAAGGGAGTCAAGTGACACGGCGCACGGGTGCGGGTTTCGTGATTCCTATGCCCTGCGCTTTTCCTCACCGGTGCCCCTCCCCGCACGGAGCCGAACGGCAGCCGCTCGAGCTGCGGACCGCGTTCTATGTGCGCAGTAGACGGCCTCCGGTGGGAATTGCGATGGCTCGTTCGTGTGTCCAGCCGCGGAGGCCCAATCGCTCTCCGAAACCTCAAAACTTTAGAAAACAGGCGCCTAATTCGAGTGTGATACACGAGCTCAGAAGAACGCATCGGTAATGTATTCTTGTCCGGTTACCTTGATCTTCTAATTATGAAACATAACGAGATTACGAGACACACGTACCGCGTCACCTGTAATTAATCCAAATCTTGCTATTGATGTGCTTCAAGTCCAACGATACCACCGCACCGTAGACTTTTTTTTACTTATAGCTAAAAGCTAGTCTTAGGTCTTGTTTGCAGTGATAATTCTTTGTTTGAAAGGTTTTAGTATTTTGTTTAAATTTGAACTAGATTTTAAAATATTCCAATGAAATACCCTAAATCCAAATATCCCTTAGTCTAAAACTAATTCTCAATAGCTTTTGGCTTTTAGTTATGTATAGGATTTATAGCATTCAAAAAACCCAGTTAAAAAACCTTACGTTTGTTTAGACTTTGCTTTTTTTTTCTTTTATACTGGATAAAAATCCCAAACAAATAGGGCCGCAGGCTTTCGCACTGGTTAGTGGTTACCACTAGATTCGGGTCTCGACGGCGATGGAGCCCCATACAAGACCTGGTGACCCACTAAGACGGCGCCGACGGCTTCGCCTTCACGGCCTCCGCCTACCACGGGTCCACGGCGCCATCCGCCTGCGCGCCTCCGGCCAGCACACGCTGGCTGCCGCCCACCACGAGCACAAGCAGCACATCCACCTCGTCCTCGACTATTACCACGACCGCCGCGGCGGGGAGCACGAGCGCCGCGTCCTCCGGGGCTACAAGTCCGGGAGCGTCGCCGAGTTCCTGGACATGCACCCGGCCATCAAGGGTGCGGTTCCCGCCGGGGTGCGCCCACGGCCTGGAGCAGTTCCGCGCACGTACGGCGGCGTGCTAGCGACGGAAGCTGTGCAACGATGTCACGGCGACCGTGGACTGGAGGCCGGCCGAGGTGAGCGCGCGGGCGTGCAGAGAGGCGGCGGGTTAACGTTTGCCATGCTTTAGTCAGTGCAATGGACCCATATATTAGAAGACATCACAGAGGTAAATAAAGTCAAATCATAAGTTTTTCCTTTTGTTTCATACCCTACTGTTTGTTTTTTCTTAATTGCCATTCCAACCATCGGAGTACTCAGAGATTAACTGAGATTATCACTATGTCACGCCGAAGTATGGCGTGGCCAGTTCAAGCTACAAATGCAACATTATGCATGGTAGTATGGTGTCACGTACAACGGTGATATCATATCACCAGAAGAAAAAAAAAGTAAGAACTCATTGCCAAACTGGGTCTAATATCGCACTGACTGAATAGTTGAATACCCAGCGCAATGAACTACAGCGCAGAAAACCACCACAAATACAAGTGACAACCAAAAGCAGATCGTAGTACGTACGCTAGTTTTAGATCTTGCAAGGATAGATTACTAGGCTCATAAAATAAAACTAACAGCAAAAGCAGATCTAAAACTCAAAATAGGTAAATTGGATGATGATATCAAACTCATGGAAGTGTGCTGCAACATATCGGTAATGAAGCACTGAGGGCCTTCGCTAAGTAATAGCAACAAAACTCCAATCACATAAAAACCAGGACACAAATGCCTACTGCAGTACCCTCTAAATCAGATGATGCCAATCTTGTTGGCCACATCCAGAGCATCGTAGTCTGGTGTCAGCTTCACGTAAGCCTTCTTCTTCCCATCAGGCCTGCAAGAAGTAAATTTGATAACTTAGCTACACAACACAGCGAATCAAGCAGTACAATGAAGACACATGGAAGCAAAATGCTAACCTGATCAGGGTGTTGACTTTCTTTGCCTGAATGTCGTACATCTTCTTGACGGCAGCCTTGATCTTCTTCTTGTCTGCCTTGAGGTCGACAATGAAGACCAGAGTGTTGTTATCTTCAATTTTCTTCATTGCAGATTCAGTGGTAAGGGGATACTTGAGAATCTGGTACTGATCAAGCTTGTTCCTTCCAGGCGCACTGATTCTTGGGTATTTTGGGTCCCTAGCCTTCTTCAGGGTCTTGGGGCGGTGAAATGTTACAGATGTGCGAACCTTCTTGGCTGACTTCTTGATTGCCCCAGACTTCACAGCCTTGGCAACCTTCAAGGCTTGGGTCTTGACATCACCTTTCTTGGCGGGAGCAGCTAGTCATGATTGGATAAACTAATCAGCTCATGCAGTACCCAGTAAGCCATACTTAAAAAGGCAGATTGATGTAATAGGCTAGTACAGTAAGTCAAATTTCCGGCACACTGTAAACAGTTCAATGTGTACATTGCTAACAATATGGAGAGCATAATATCAGAGCTGCCTTCCATTTGCAAAAGAAATGCATGCAGCACAATTTGTCAATTATTTGTCAAAGAACAAACATAAATGGACCAACAAGTAGCAGTGTAGATCATTGCATTTGATTTCCGTAATACCAAAGGCCTTACTCAATTCTGAAGTGAGACCACAATATAATGACGTGCAAAGCAAACAATAACTATTGAAGACCCCAATCTAAAGCAATTGGCATGCGGGCAACAACCTTCTCAATAAAAAAAAAGGCACAAACAGAATCCCACAATATTATTTCTGTACCTTTAGGTGCCATTGGAGCTTCTCAGGACAGCCTCTTGAACTGCACGGAAAGAAGAGCAGTTATCTCAGGTCAGGTGGATGAACAAACAACAAAGTAGAGAAAAATGTCACGAGGATTGAAATATAGCAGATGCTACAGTGTTAGACGAGAAAGCCTCAGAATTCATCATAGAAGTTGCACGGCTCTATTACCCGAGTAAATCTAAAGATAAACCAGTTGACAACAGTTCTCACACTACCATTTTCAACAAATCCCGGAGTAGCAGTGACAGCAACAACTAGCACCTAATGACTAATTCAATTTCTCGAGAACCCTTCGCGCAAATTGAAATCTTTATGATGAAATCACGTAATCATCAAATCTCACAAACCTAACAGGCTAAGAACTCATGCATCCAAGAGCCACCCTAAAGCTAAACAAGCATCTAGTTCAAGCCCAAATCAACCACAATGAGCACACTCGAAACATAAACATCTTCCATATATCTTCGCTGCTAAAGGACCAGGTTACTAATCTATAACCGGATGTCCTACAAAACCTTCATAGGAAAAAGAAACATCAGCTACATACTGCTACGAGCCTACGAGCAGCGACATGAACAAGACAGGATCCGGCCTCTCTCACAGATCAAGAAAGACGCAAGAACTCGACGCCGGCAACCCAGCTAAGAAATGCGCGCGAAGGGGAGGTGAGGAAGAACGGGAAGCATGGGGACGGCGGTGGAGGAGGGGTGAGATAGGGGGTGGCGGCGCGCTGCTCACCTTACCTCTCCCGGGACGCGAAGCGAAGACGGCTGAGGAGAAACCCTAGTGGCCTCGCGGGCGAGTATAAGATGCACGCAGGCGACTCCCCTAGATGGCTAGATACCTAGGTCACGGCCGGGCCGGGTCGAACGGCCCATCACGATGTCCGGCTGCCCAACAACTTATGTGGAATCGCTGATATCTTAGGGCCCAGTTACCTCTTGACGGCCTGGCCCGTATAGATTTGGCGCGCGGGCGAGAGCCGGTGCACGATCGACGAGTAATCGAAGCGGGCGGGGATGCCCGCCGGCACGGCGTGCAAGTCGGATCCTGGCGCATCAAGGTGTACGCGTCGGGGTTCGGCAGGAAGGACCGGGAGTTCGTCGCCGTCTTCGTCAAGGGCCTCGGCCGGGAGGCGGGTGCCGTTCCCCGAGGACACCGTGCTCTCGATAGAGATTATGGACAGGGACGGGAAGCGCCCCCGTCTTCGGCGGCCACCGCGGCACCTTCGGGTCGCCGGATATAACGCTGGCCGACAGCGGGCGCAGAAAGGGGTACAGGGGGCTCGTCGGGAGGAGCGAGCTGCAGTCGTCGCCGTCGACGGCAGCATTGCGGTCAGGTCCAAGAGTTGGTGGGGTGGTCGGTCCACATAGCGATAGAGTCTAATAAAATATGGACTCAAATTTATATATATATATCTTAACACTTTTCCTTAGGTGAATACCGTGTAATGCATATGTTTTTGTTAAAAAGTTCATTCAAAGATTCAATGGGAAAAAGAGATAGAGAAAAGAGTACATTGCACTCGTAGACTGTGTTACACTAGCTGTCTCATTTAAAACCTTCATTTGAGAAAACTTCATGAAAACTCACTAAGTGAAAAAGAGTGTAACTTATAATTTTCTGGATTTAAATTAGAATCTTCATGATCATGCTAAGTGTCATGGCTTAGGGATTTACTCCCCCTAAACTTTGTATATCTCTAAGTCATCTCATTTCAATGCTATTGACATATATTTAGAATATAGATTTTGGCAAGGAATTAGTGAATAAATCTATAAGATTTTCACATGACTTATGGCGTGTTTGGTAGGGCTCTAGATACTGGATTCTCGTTCGGAAGAGTCGGAGCCAAACCAAACACCATAAATCTAAAAAAAGCTATTCATGGATCTGGGGAGGAGTGGAGCTGAAAATGTACCAAAAGTGTGGAGCAACGTTTTGGGTGATCCACAGGCGGAGCCAATGCACG
Source organism: Otatea glauca (assembly GCA_036346275.1). NCBI lineage: Eukaryota > Viridiplantae > Streptophyta > Magnoliopsida > Poales > Poaceae > Otatea > Otatea glauca. The sequence continues at coordinate 37,496,163 of CM070717.1, forward strand.
AATGGAAAAATACCCATTGAAGTTGCACGTAATTACACGCTTTGCCATTCACTTACCCCCTGATTTCCCCCACCCCGAGCATCCCCACGCGTACCCGTTCGCATCTGCACCTCCGCTCGAGCGAATCGGCGGCGCCCTCCCGCGGCTCCAAGCGACGGAGACGGCCTCCGCGGATTCCAGCCGATGGCTCGTGGGCTCCAGACGGCGGTCTCCAGTTGGCGTCGACTCGTGTGATCTAGGCGGCGACCTGCGGCTCCTAGCGGTGACTGCGACTCATGACCAGGAGGGAGAACATCACCCAAACAGCCGACGACTCTCCCTTGCGGCGGATTGACCTCGCGCCAGTAGAAGGTAAAACGTTAATCCCTAATTTTTCTTCCTGTTCAGTATGTTGCTAACATGACTAGAAGTTCACCTCTTCCTCTATTCTCCTGTTATTCTAATTCTTGCTACGCCGATCTATCTCTACTACTTCTAATTACCAGTTGGTGGCGGTGGTCCGTTCTCCCACCTCCCCCCCCCCCCGAAGAAAAGGAAAGTAGTAGTGTATCATATCACGATTTGATAATTGATTGGAAATTGATATCTCTGTAGAAGATTACGTAAAATTTGGACAGAAGAAAAGGAAAGTAGTAGTGTATCATACCACGATTTGATAATTGATTGCAAGTTGATATCTCTGTAGAAGATTACGTAAAATTTGGATAGAAGAAAAGAAAATTTTACTTTGTTTGCCTTGAGACGTGAATCTGTGATGGCTCCATCACAGCGCGCAAATCAAGGAAACGTACGTACGTGCCGTGGTCTTATAAACATGCAACCGTAGCCATCCGCCCCACCCCGCCTCGCTTTGCGCATGCAAGAAACAGAGCAAGCCGAGCGAGAACCATGGGCGAAACCACGGCCGTCGATGTTGACATCGCTACGTGCTCGTCCTCATCCTAACTAACTAAACTAACGTCACCTAATCGTGGACGTGGCAGGTACAAAGACGACTTGTCGACGCGCGGCTTGGTCGACATCGATTCGACGACCGTTGCACTATCCGGCAGCGGGCCAGACAAGAATGCGAAGCTCCAGGACGTGGTGCTGGGGTGCACCACCTCGTACGACGGCCAGAGCTTCTAGGCCTCGGACGGCGTGCTCAGCCTCGGCAACAACATCTCCTTCGCGTCCCGCGCCGCTGCGCGCTTCGACGGTCGCTTCTCCTACTACCTGGTTGATCACCTCGCCCCGCGCAACGCTACCAGCTACCTCACCTTCGGCCAAGGCCCAGACATGGCCTCCAGCTCTGTCGCCGCGTCGTCATCGCAGACGCCGCTGCTTCTCGACGGCCGGACGAGCCCGTTCTACGCCTTGACGGTGGAGGCCATCTCCATCGCCGGCGAGGCCCTTGACATCCCCGGCGAAGTGTGGAACGTCGAGAGGAAGGGCGGCATGATACTGGACTTCGGCACGAGCCTGACGATCCTCGCTACTTCGGCGTACAAGGGTGTGGTCTTGACGCTGAGAAAGCAACTTGCCGGTCTGCCGCGGGTGAGCATGGACCCGTTTGACTACTGCTACAACTGGACGGCTGGTACACCGGCTATCACAAAGCTAACGATGCAGTTCGCTGGGTCGGCGCAACTAGAGCTGCCGGCGAAGAGCTACGTGATCGACGTTGTGCCGGCGTGAAATGCATTGGGTTGCAGGAGGGCGCGTGGCCCGGGGTGTCCGTCATCGGCGACATCCTGCAGCAGGAGCACCTCTGGGAGTTTGACCTTCAGAACCGTGGCTCAGGTTCAGGCAGACATCGTGCACCTAATGATTTCGACGGTGCACGATTCGTTTAGCCATGCAAGTCGTAACGGTGGTGATGGTAATATTGCTGATTTTTGTAAGGCTCTTGGCCAAGTATTAATAACGCTATGGAATGATTTCTGAAAAAAGAAGAAGAGGTGTTAGTGCAATGGAAAAATGTTCAGGAATAGCTAATTTGATGGTGCGGTTAGGATGTCCACTCGTTATGATAAGTAACAACACTTCATTCCTTTTATCAATTTTTTCCTTACTCAGCGTTATCCCATTCATCCTTCTCTATTTTTTAACCGCTTTTGAAAGTTTTTAAACCGAAATTTTTTAAACTAAAAGTTTTTTAATCGAAACTTTTTATTTGAAAGTTTTCAACTTGACACTTTCTAATATGAGAATTTTCTATTTGAAAAATTTTCAAGCTGAATTTTTCTAATTTGAAAAATTTTCAAGCTGAAATTTCTAATTTGAAAAATTTTCAAGCTGAGTTTGCGAAGATTTCGACTCTCTCCATGCGTGGGGCAATTCAGTCGGATTTTGTGGTTCCGCGCGCGCAAGCACAACTACTGATGGCCGTGCCCACGTGGAAGGCGGCTATGGAGCGACACCAGCCAATCGATGCGCAGCTGCAGCTCCTCGTTCTCGGCAAGATTCTCTTTCTGACCCCTCTACGGTTCCCCGATCTGTCTACCACCTGATTACGAAAAGAAGGTGATATATATAGTAAAACGTTATCATCAAACATATTTTTTTTCCATAATTCCCAGTTTTTTTATGATTCCGGCTAGGAATAGCGGGATAGGCCTGACAAGGGCTGACACAGAGCAGAGCATAGTCAGGCGTGGCGATGGAGTCGAGGAGGTGTGTAGACCAGGAGGAGTGTAGATCAAGTACAGTGGAGAAGACACGATGCGGGTCGGGTAGAGTTCAGCTGGTTACTTCAACTGAGTCGATGACTTGATATAAGCCAACTCAATGTGTTAGATAACATGATTTTTTTATTCATAGCAACACACGGCCATTTTCTTTTATTGCTTGACCTTTATGTTTCGTTATCAATTTTGTTTTCCGTAGCAATGCACGGGCACTGAACTAGTCAAACCTTATGTAAATTGCAATGGGCCGGTCTAGCCTAAATGGGCCTGTGTAAAATTCCTTTTTTCTTATTTTTTTTTGAAAAAACCAGTGGGCCGGTCTAGCCTAATTGGGCCTCACGGCCCATTGGGTCCACAGGGCCAAAACTCTGTCTTAAAGCCAGCGGCCCGCTAGGGTTGGAACCCTAGCTGCCACCTCTTCCCTGCGCGAGGGCCGACGCCATTCGCGGCGTCGTCGCGTCGTCGTGCTGCGGCAAGATCTTTGGTGGGAAGCCGAGGGGTCGCTCGCCTGATCGTGTGGCGCGAAGGCGAGGCGTCGCCGCCGCCACGCGTTCTTTGGAGCGTAGGCGTAGAAGCCGAAGCAACGTACGATCGCACCGTCTCGCAGTTGCGAGAGCGAGGCAATGCTCGGTCGCGCTATCGTTGCCGTAGGAGACGAAGCGACCAGGTGTGGACGTCGGCGGGAGCGGAGGCCGATCTGCCGGGGTGGAAGCCAAGAGGGCGTGGTGCGCGGCTGCTGGTGCGAAAGACGAGGCGGCTCACCGGTCGCCGTCGTGCGCTTCGTGCGTGGTAGCCGAGGCGTTGGGCCAGGGAGCCGTTGCGCGGGCGTGAACGGTGAGGTGCTTCGGGCGTGAAAACCAAGGTGATGCCCCTATTCCCGTAGTGCTGCTCGTCGTCGGCGGTGCTGCAATCTTTGGGACTGATTTTTTTCCTTTTTTATTATTATTGATGAACAATATCTTGATATGATGATCTACTGGATCGAATAACGTAAATGCAATCCACTTATGTAGCTCAAACTTACGTAGGGCTCGTGAATGATTTTAATCACGTGTCGCAGGACGATCTCAATGCAGACAAACGATCTTAATTAGTCTTGGTGGAGCTTTGTGCTAATAACGTGTTGTAAAACATAGTTGATCACCCACACCATAAACAACACGCCAATAGGATCACACGAACAAAAGTATGAGCATACACAATATACGGGCAAAGTCCTCTTATTAAATTCGTTCTTTTGTACACATGGGGGCTATATTTAGTGGGTGTTTATCACAGCTCCAGCTTCACAAAAATCCGTGGAGTTGGTAGAGGTTATTCTTAACTCCAAAAATTTATGAAGGTAGAGCTGTAGGTACTTAGGTGTGTTATTTTGTATAAATTTTAGACTAAAAATATAAACTTAATTCACTTTATTTTAACCTACAAGCTTCAGATCTGAACTGGAGTTGGGATCTGAAACTTTCTGAAATAGGGCCTTATAGCATAAAGTAGGAAGAGATAGATTTGAATTCACCCACATAGAGATAGAGTCCAACCAAATATGAAGTCAAATTCATCTATATTTTAACTGTATTGATGAATAATCCTCGTACGGCGAAGCGTTAGTATTTTTTGTTCTGAAAGGGACCAAGGGTTAGTACGGAGAAAATCAAGAATAATAATAATACTAACTAGTAGTAATAAAATTTGGGGATCCACACACGTGCTGAATCCAACGGCAGCATACGCACCACGTGGCCTGCAGGCCCGCTCGACCCCACCATACCAGTACCAATAATCAGATCAACCCCCCACCCCACCCACCGGTGTTCCGGTAGATCCCTCCACTCCCCACCTCCCGCAGCCTCCCCTAAGCCGTCACTGACGCGCCATGGACCACGACTTCAAGGAGCGCCTCCTCGTCCCATCCCGCGCTGCGTCGGCGGTGGCGAACGGGCCCCATCGCTGGGTCACGCCCGCGGCGGGCGGCGGAGGGGGCGGCGTGGCCATCGATGTCCACGGTCTGAAGAGGCGCGGCGGCGGGCGGCGCTCGTGGGTGCGCGTGGACGCGGCGACGGGCGCGTCCGAGGCGGTGGAGGTCGCCAAGCCGGCGCTCATGCGGCGGCTCGACCTGCCGGCGCGCGACCTCCGCCTCCTCGACCCGCTCTTCGTATACCCCTCCGCCATCCTCGGCCGCGAGCGCGCCGTCGTCTGCAACCTCGAGAGGATACGGTGCATCATCACCGCCGACGAGGCGCTCGTCCTGCGCGACCCCGACGCCGCCGGCGGCGCCGCGGCGGAGGACGCCGTGCGGAGGTACGTCGACGAGCTGCAGCGCCGCCTCGTGGACCGCGCCGACGACCTGCCGTTCGAGTTCATCGCCCTGGAGGTCGCGCTCGAAGCCGCCTGCTCCTTCCTCGACTCGCAGGTACCACATCGTATTATCTCGACCCGTCTTAAATCTGTCTTCTTGTCACAAGTCCCAACTAATGGTATTAGTCGTCTACTGTTGTGGTGTATGTATTTACAATTTTACATAGCACGGTGAACTCGATTGGTTTCGGCCCTTTCAGAGTATCTGATGAGTGATGACTGTTTTCCCCCCAGTTGTTACTTTGTTGATTCTTGCGTTGGGCAAGCGTTTGATTTGAGATCAAATAACACAATGGCATTACTTACATTGTCTTTGTTTGATCAGTACTCTCAGGCTAGTCATGTCTTACTTTGTATGATGGAAAGAATAGATTTTCTTTTAGCTTTGTATTAGTTGGTACCGTGTAGTGAAAGGAAGGTATCTGATGGTGAATTAAGCTGTGGGTAAGTGGGTTAGGTCATCCACTTTCCAGAAAGCTCAGTGGGTCAGTTATCAATGATAAGGGAGGTTACATATTACTATCAGCAAAATGGTAATGTCTTGCCCCTATTTCCATCAAATATCAATGAAAATGAAGCCATGCATCACTGATTTGGCAATCACTTGACAATCATGTAACGGATGATTTGAGTTCTGCACTTTCAGTTTGTTTTTTTTATGGATAATGATTTGGTATCTAATTGGATAAAACCGGAAATGTTTACAAATTTGGTCAGGCTGTCGAATTAGAGGCGGAAGCTTATCCATTACTAGATGAGTTGACAGCAAAAATCAGTACCCTTAACTTGGAACATGCCCGGCGCCTAAAGAGCAAGCTGGTTGCATTGACTAGGAGGGTCCAAAAGGTGAATGGACTGTCATCATTGTACTTTTCTTTACTGCATTCATTAAACAGTTGTTTAAATAACCGATCCATTTTTTCGCCATTAAGGTCAGAGACGAGATAGAGGAGCTGATGGACGACGATGGTGATATGGCTGAAATGTACCTCACAGAGAAAAAGAGGAGGATGGAAGCATCTTTATTAGACGAACAGGCCCTTCAGGGAATTGGCAATAATGTGTTTGGTCCATCTCTCTCTGCTCCAGTTTCCCCAGTGTCGTCACCCCCTGCGTCTCGAAGGCTTGAGAAGGAATTAAGTTTTGTCAGAAGCAGACACGACAGCTTCAAGAGCTCTGAAAGCAGTCAGTACAGCATCGAAGAACTGGAAATGTTGTTGGAGGCTTACTTTGTGGTCATTGACTACACCCTCAGCAAATTAACTTCGGTATAAAGCCTGAATTATATTTATGTTAGCCTCTGATCTTTTTTTGTTCTTTTAAGAACTACATTGGCTGAAAATTTTGCTATTTATATTTAATTTTTCCAGCTGAAGGAGTATATTGATGATACAGAGGATTTCATCAACATCCAGCTGGTATAGTCCCTAATTTCTTCCTCTATAATGAATTAAACCTGGCCATTACTTAGAGTCAGATAACGAGTCAAGCTTACAGCAAAGTTAGCTTTTTGCTCATCGAAAGCTGCAATTTTTTTCCTCCTGTTTTTGCACTAAAGCAAGCAAATGATATGCCTCTTGCGGTGTGTTATCGATGAGATTTATACACAACTTCTCAATGGCACATTTCTGGACAGTCAATACTATGTCCACTTTCACATACCTTTTAACTTATTTTTTAAACTACACATACCTTTTAGTTGTCGCAACACAAATTCAGAATTGTATGGCAACATATAGTTTGTTGTTTGTCTCCAAATGGAAATCATAGGTTAACTAAAAATGTTAAATAACGTTACTAAGCATGGTTGAATGCTTGTGTTTTAGAGGACAGCATGATAATATAGGTAAAATAGCTATGTAAATTTAAGTATAAACTGTTGACAGTAACGTGAGTTACATACTTCATTTAGCTGAAGTAACGTGTTTACTCACATGAGGTTAATGCCTGGGATAGATGAGGCAGTAAATTGACTATAAGTAGTCTCTTATGTCAGAAGCTTACAACAGGCTGTTGGAGCAAGTGGTTAACTTACTGGGGCCTTCAACTAAAAAATCTTCCATTGTCACTTTAATTTTTTTTGCCATATATTGCAGATATTTGTGTAGCCATTTTTTTTTGTGTTGGTCACCGCTTTCTTTAAAAAGTAGGAGAAACAGTGGACATTTTATTTAGGAATAAGTTCTATCTACAACCTCAAACTCTGGCTTCGGTCGATTTTCAACCCTGAACTTTGAAACCGTTTGAGTCGGGATCTCAAACTTACGAAATCGTCCTCTTTACCCCCCTCGACTCAAACCATGGTGGTTTTATTTGACGTGGCATCCACGTGTGCATATTTCACCAACATGGCATTTACATGTTCGTCCACATCATCCTCATCTTCTCTCTCCATACTGTCATGGTTACATATACTGGGCACTGTTCTCCTTCCTCCCCTTCATGCCATGCCTCTGCCCTCCCGTATCCGCCTCTCCACCCCCCCTACCCCCTGGGGGGGGGGGCAAAAAACGAGCTCAGAGAACGCTGCTGCGTGCCGGTCACGAACGTCGCCCTTGCGCGATGACCTCACATGGGCAATGGAGAGCTCCGGAGATGAGGAGGCCAGGTCAACGCACGCATGAGCAGCTGGACATGGGGAGACTGTTGGTGGCATCGGCTAGGACTGGGATGGCTGGTGATGAGCCGGTGACGGCGAGGTTGACGACGCGGCGGGGCTACATGGTGACAGCGAGATACCGGTGACCAATCAACAAGGAGACGCTTGGAACGGACTCAGGAGGCCCAGACGGAGGTGGTGACACGAGTGGTGTGACCGGGAATGCGACATGGCGGCTAGATGCCTATAGTGGCACATGGGCGTGTACTAGCGGCAGTGTTGCTAGGCTTGATGGCGTCTGACTGCAAAGAAGGGAAAAGGATGTATAGGGGCTTCTTGGGGAGGTCTTAAAGCTTGGTATGATTGGAATTTGGTTGAGGTGGACGGATGACTACAAATTTTGGAGCGGAGCGGTAGATGACTTTGCATGGATTACCGGCGTTGGAGGCGACGCCTGCTGCTGTGGCTTCGGATATGGGCGTCTATGGAGGTGAGGTAGAGAGGGGAGTTGCTAACCTAGAACTAGGAGGGGTAATGAACTTTTATAGGCGGCGGAACGGCGTGCGCGGCTGGCGAGCGGGTGCACACACAGGCGGCGGGGTGGCATGGCTTGCTGCATAGAGCGGGGTGTCGTGACGAGTGGAGGCATGGATAGCGCGGCCACGAACGAGAAGCTTGGCCATGGGCGAGCGGAGGCATGGGATTTGTTTGCTGTAGCCGATGCAGCCATGCCAGTACGTCACCACCGTCTTCGTCTGTAGCTGAGCGTGGGATCTGGTGAAGATGGCATTGCTGGCGTTGGACTTCCAATGGTGGTTCAGGTCCTTGAGCAGTGGGTAAGCATCATTGGGTAAGCCACTAAATTTCTGGATATAGGCTTGCCGCTGCAAGCTCCACACTAGGATGGATGGGGTGGACGGTGGCCTTGATCCATCGTGGGGACATAAAGAAGCTGCTGCTCAAATGGAGAACAAAGCACAAGAGAGGTTAGGGGGAACTCTCACTGTTGGATACATAGTGGTGGTGGAGCTTGTGGCCCGACGATGCACCAAATCCGGTCATGGAGATTGTTGGGGGGAGAGAGGGAGGGAGGGAGGAGATGATTTTGAAGCTGACATGTGGGTCCAGCTCCTTTTATTTTTTATTTGCTGGTAGTACCAACTGATTCAGGTCAGCACTTGTGTGTCCACTTTGCTGATGTGGATTACAAAACTGCCACCACATCAGATAAAAACCACCCCGGTTTGGGTCAAGGGTGGTAAAGTGGACTGTTTCGTTAGTTTGAGGTCCTAATTCGAACGGTTCCAAAGTTCAGGTTGAAAATTGACAGAAGCAGGAGTTCAAATCAAAGTTGTGAATTGGACTTATTCCTTTTATTTACAATATAGACGAACCAATTGGATATAGTCACAAATACTCCGGCATGATGAGATGCTAATTACAGTTGCACGATCTAATTCTGATGCAGTGGGTTTACCTTTACACAGAACTATTTTGTCTAATAAAGGGGAGAAAGGGAACAAATAAAGTGAATGGCCTACCTTAGCTAAACATCATAACAGATGTAGAACGTAGCAATAACTTTCTATGGTAACATTCTAATCTATGACCGTCATGTTACAGTAGCTGACTAGCTGGTGTTGGGCAAACAGACATCGCTTTTTCAGATTTTCTATGGGTTAGATGTGTTAATAGCTTTTTACTATCTCGCATACTAGCAACGTTGAATTGTAAATTAGTTTCAGTGAGTGAGAAAAAATATTGTTCTTTCGGCCTTTTTCACTACTCTCTTTCCAACCTGGACAGAAAAAAGATGCTGACACGATCATCGCGAATGCTCTTCTTGCAGGACAATGTCCGGAACCAACTGATCCAATTCGAGCTGCTGCTGACGACTGCTACATTTGTGGTGGCCATCTTCGGAGTCGTCTCGGGAGTTTTCGGCATGAACTTCGAGGGGGTCACATTGTTTAAGGTGCCACACGCGTTTGAGTGGACGCTTGTCATAACAGGCGTATGCGGCGTAGTCATATTCTGCTGCTTCCTCTGGTACTTCAAGAAGAGGAGGTTTTTCCCCTTGTAAATGGGCTTCGCATGTCAGGTGTTTCCTTTGTTTCTTTCCCCCCTGTCCCAGCAGTCAATTGCCCTGTGCAGAAAGCAGCACTGGAAATTAGTCATTTTTCAGCTTTGCTAGTACGCAGTTGTACATACTTTCCTCATTGTTTCAGTAAAGAGATATCTATATTATACCGTGATGGAGCTGCATTAGCTGTACACGTGGGCTTTACAATTTTTTTTTCAAGCTTACAATGCTGATCGTGTTGCTTCACGTCTGGACCGTCTGGTACACATCTTTGCTGTCGTGGGGTATGTAACACTGTTCTCCCGAAACAGAAAAAAAAAGGTGGTACGTGCCAAACTTGTTCTGTCACGAAAAAAGTACTTGCGTGTCCTAGCCGTATGATATGCCACATTTCCATCGATGCATCTGATCGAGGACCAGTATGCAGTGGCTGCAGTAGTGCAGTGATTGGTTGCTTCTTCTGTTGTGAAACAAATGGGCCTTTACAAGGTCCCATGGATTTGCTTTCCTTCCATGCGAAAAACGCGACGATTTTTTTGCCCAACGCCCACAGCAGATAGCCCACAGCGGCCGGACAGGTTCTGTTTGTCGATGGGCGCTCTGCACCCTGCTGGTGGTGGTCTCATCTTGGGCGGGTGCAGAAGCAGCAGAACAGGCAAGTGGAGTTTGAAGCTGTAAGGGTGTTGTTTGGTCCGTAATCCAGACAGCATAGGCAGAAGTGTTTCGAATCCACTTTTACAGGTATTTTGAGAAAACGCTACAACTGTTTATACTTCTTAAAAAAAAACTCCAGCATTCTAAACTTAGAGAGGGTCTACAAGGACCAACAGCCATAGAAGAATGATTGGGAGCTCGTTAGAGAAGAAGCCTATACGAGCCCCACCTGTAAAATGACCTAAATTAGCTAGCTTGTCAGCCTATATAGTAAAACCACCTACGCTGTCAGTACCACTATGCGAAACTGGGTCAGTGTGTTATTTGAACCACATTACAAATTTTGGAGGGTCAAATGTCTAGTTTTATAGTCCGAGGTGCCGTATAAACTTTCAGTAAAATTTGAGGTATCATATGTTATTTTTCATATAAAATTTAACATTTGGGAGAGCTCAGAAACATTGTTCGCTCCAATAATCATCACCTGATATTATCCGAAATGTAGAATTCCGTGAATATATTTAATTAGAGATTGTCTTTCTTGCCATATTTTACAAATGTTTTAAAGTTTTTTCTACCTCTAGCGAACATTCAGTGGATAGCGTCTCTCAAAAGTTTTTGATTTGGAAGAGAAGCCCTGTGAGCTCCACCTGTCATTGATTCAAACTTTCCTAGCATGTTATTCTACATAGTAAAACCACCTACTCATTGCACCATACAGGTAATACCATTATGTAAAATCGGGTTAGGGTGTTATTTGAACCGGATTGCAAAGTTTAGGGGTTAAATATTTGATTTCATAGTTCGGAGTGTTGGATAGACTTTTGACCAAAGTTTAGGGTGTTACTGAAATTCTTCCAATTTCATAAATCTTAAAGCACCGTTGTTGCTAGCAATGGAGTAATACCAATTAATGAGGGAAAAATTGATGATTTGCCTTCTTTTACTTGTGCTATTGATGATTTGCCCCATGATGTCACACCGACATGCGGATCCTGAAGCCACGTGTCAGTGAGACATACATGACAAATCATTAATTGCACCAACTAAAACAGAGCAAACCATCAAATATCCCCTTTGGAGAGCACGGAAGCACATCTAAAAACGCGAAGGTGTATCCTCTAGATTTTTAGATGGTGGGAACAAGTGGTCAGTACAATCTACCAATCAACTTAACGTTTACAACATATAAGTTATGGATTCAAATCCAAAATATCACAGTAAAAATTCTACACAAACATCCCACCCAACGAATGATTAGCGAGAATTGAATTTTGATCATCAGTCGAAGAGACAAGATATCTCACCGCTAAACCATTCTACAACCAGCGAGACCCGGCTAAACAATCTCTAGACCAATCTTACTTGAGACCTAAACCATCACGGGTTTGTGCCAACACTGCAACCAAATTAAGGCAAATAACTCCTGAACTACTAGCCCAGATCTCTTCCAGCCTCTCTCTCTCTCTCGTATTCAAAGTTCAAACCAACACGCGCGCACACAAACACCAAGAGCAAAATACCTTGTTAAACTAACAAATATACGGCTAAACATAAGACACCCACCATAAAGCTCTAGGGCTGTAAATGAGCTAAGATTGAGTGAGCGTGCTTACCTAAGCTCAAGTTCGGTACAAACTTAAGCTGAGTCTAATGTGAGATTGGAGTTTGGATCTGAACTTGATCTCGGCTCGATGCAAAGCTTGAATAGATTGGAGTAAGCTTGTTAAGAGGTGGCGTGCAACTTTCGTAAAGCTCAAATAAGTTTAACTCGGCTCGAGGATAGGTTGGACAGATGGATCACGGTGGTTTTGGGCCTTATGGAAGATAAAAATTGATGGGAGGAAAGAGACAAGGGACTGTGTGTATCAGTAAAAACGGACATACAAATTCTACTTGAACCGTATCGAGAGATCGAGCTTTGCTACTGTCACCTCGCTGCCTACCTTCGATTAAGCTAGACCTCAGCAGCTCAGCTCAGCTCAGCTCATCTGGATCTGGAGCTTAAGCCGAGCTTGAAGCCTTGAATCCAGCCTAGCGCGAGCGCGAGTAGCTCGAGAAGCTTTACGCCCCTACTACCCCCACCCACCAATACCAGGGGCAGTAAATTTTGAGCCCCTCACTTCCCCTCCTCCTCCTCCTCCCCCTCCGCCTAGGGTTTCGTCTCGGCTCGCGCGCCGCGTCGCCATCGCTAGGGTTCTGAGGAGGGTTCTACTGCCCCCGGGGGCCTCCCGGGAGCTGTTTCCTCGCCTGCTGCTTATGCGTTCGAGCTTTCGTGACTAAGCTTTCCTTTTTGCCTCTGACGTTTAGATCGAGGCCTCTGAGCTGTTTCTCTGCAATGCCGGGGAGGTCGGGCGCCGATTGCTAGGGTTTTGTTCGTGGATTTGCGGAGAGAGCTTGGGATTGTTTGAAATGCGCGAGTTATCTGCAACCTGGAGCTTGCTTTGCCCCAATTCGGTGTTTCCGTTGCAATGCGTCGTCGATTTGGTCTCGTTCTAAGCTTCTCAAGGTGAGGGCTTTCTGGGAGGTTGCGAGAAGTTGGTGTATTCGTTGCAATGTCCGGGGCTAACGTGAGGGGGCGGCTGTCACCGGTTTCCGGTGGTGGAGATTCCGAGCCGCGGTCTTCGGGGAGCAGGACGCGGTCCGTGTCTGCTACCCGGGGTCGGAAACCCTCGCCGAGGTCTGGGAGGGATGTAGCAGCAATAGTGGAGGAGAAGAAGCCGGCTGCGGTGCCCACATTGCTGCCCTCGCTCAGTGCACCGGCAGGGATGCGCCGGCAGGAGCTGCTACTGCGCTCAGGGCTGTCTCTTGACGCGTCATGCTCATCGGACGCATCGACAGACTCATTTTGCAGCCGGGCATCCACAGGACGTATTGGGAGGCCTGCATTTGGGGCCAGGAAGAAGAAGGCAGTCTCTCAGACTGATCATAAGATCGTTTCAATGCTGGAAAGGGAGGTTGGATCCGCTTCTCCAAGTGACGTGGCTGGTCTGAAGAGGAAGTGCGCGTGGGTGACAGCTAATACTGGTGCGTGTTTTCGGTTTGGTTGCATTTTTTGAGCCACTGCTCCCTTGAACATATAAACCTGCAATTGTTCTAGTACTCTAGTGTAATGGTTTATGGCACTGCAGTAGTGATTTTGTTGTAGGAAGAGAAATTAATATGTAACAGGTCTAAAATTAAGAACAAAAGGTCTACTGTTCGTGAGTTAGAAATGCCAAATCCTAAATGGTGCAAACTGGGGACCAGGAATTGTACTATTCATTTATGGTTGAAGCATTCTTCTTATTAGGGCTCCTCTGATCTTCAACATTCGAAATGTTACGATAATGTTCTTTCTGTGTTGTTGCATCAATTGCTACATTATAGTACAATTAAGTAGTTGGTTAGCCATCGCCGGCTCGCCGCATGGAGGTAGATTGCTAAGACCCTACCATTCTGGCAATAAAAGTTACTCAGTAGATAATATGCTTGTTTATTTTCAAATGTCAAATGGCTTTGGTGTGAATGTGTATCATGCGCAAACAGGATTGGAGGTAGAAGTATTTGAGGTAAAACTATTTTGTATGCATGAAATGAATATTTCCAGATGACACTAGACAGGCATATAATTGTGCATTAGGATTTTATCACAGTGAAACTCTAGGCTAGAAAGCCTTCATACCATGGTGATTGGATGAAGGGTATTTTCTAGTTTTACTTATTGAACCACATGTAGGAAGATACTATGTAAGATGATGCATGTAGAAAGCATGGCCATACATTTAGAAATATGATACAATGTTTCATGATGAAGGACTAGTATAGTTAGTCATGTTATATATAGACCTATTACTAATCTTGATTGAATAAAGCAGGCGAAGATGGGAAGATGGTAGGTCCTTTGTAGCAAGCTAAGGACTTCTTTTTTTTGTGTGTGTCTGTTTTTGTGACGTATTCTAAGAAGTTCACAGTTGCGATGCTCATATCTTTGAGTATATTGGCTAGCTTTCCAGTACACATTGCCTGCTTGTGGGCTACCCCTGTTGTTTACTAATATAATGATGCACAAAGCTACAGACTAGTTCATCAAAATTTACAGAGTACTGAAATGGATGATAATCATTGAGTAGCTTCACAAAACTTGCGAACTAAGTTCAGAATATGAGAAGAATAACCTTACAGGTTTCCAAAATTGGATGTGATTAAGTCCTCAATTGGAGGAATCATTTTCTCATGTTTAACAGTTTATTTATGTATGATATTGAAGTAGGCAGGGCTGGGTCCTTTTCTTTTGTTCTTCTTTTTGCTCCAAGAATGTGATTTTCATTATTAAGGACCTGATAATAATAAATTTATTTTCACATTGAAAGTGCAAACTGAAATCAAGTGTGGGAACATCCTAAATTTGGAAACATAAACTTATGCTTGAATGTGTATGAAACTCATGTGCACATTGTTGGATTGTTATTGCGTATTACTTATCTGGATATTGTTTTTTCGGGGGTAAACTCTGGATCTTTCTACTTCTTACCTGCTAATTTGGTCCATAAGATCATGCTACTTGTACCAGTAATCTAGTTTTTATTTAGAGAATCAATCTTATATCAAAAGCTACTGTCCTATCTTATTGCCTGAGCTTGTGCCACTTGCTTCTAGTAATCCATGGTGCTTTTTTTTTTCTTTCAAAATCTTCTTACTATCTTCTATGTGATTGAAGTTGATTTAATCATATCTGCTTACAAGTGCAGATCCCTGTTATGCTGCATTTCATGATGAAGAATGGGGAGTTCCAGTTCATGATGACAAGTATGCAAAAATGAACCTTGATAAAATACAAATTTATTTGTGCCTGTGGTATACTCTTGAAAAATTTTCTTTTATTTTTCTTAAAAGAATCAAGTATCAACTGCTCCATATTAATTACAGGAAGTTGTTTGAGTTTCTGGTGCTCTCAGGTGCATTAGCTGAACTTACCTGGCCAACAATTCTGAACAAGAGACCTATATTCAGGTAGCCCTTTGCACCTTTGATGTGGTTAGACCTTTACTACTGACATTTGGCAACCCTGTTAACATCTTCAAGTATACCTCACAGGGAGGTCTTCGTGGATTTTGACCCAGTATTGGTCTCTAAATTAAGTGAGAAGAAGATTATTGCACCAGGAAGTCCTAGCAGCTCCTTGTTATCCGAACAGAAACTGCGCGCTGTTATTGAGAATGCATGCCAAATACTCAAGGTTGGCCCTTTACTCTCATAAATAAAATTTTGGCATGATTTCATCGTAATCTCAAATCTAGATGCTGCTTTGGGATAAGAACAAGTAAAAATGTGATGTCTTTACGAACAATCTCGTCTGTATTCAAGTCTTCCCAAGATTTGGTAACTCCCATCTCAAAACAAAACGTTTTGCGTTTCTTATTGATGTTTTAACAACTGATTCAGTCTCGTGCATGCTTTTACTGAAAAAGGCTGCATATGACCTTACACTAAGATTTTTTTTAAAAAACTATATATTTTCTTATCTGAGCCACGCGCTTATCATTGCAGATTGTAGAGGAGTTTGGGTCATTTGATAAGTATTGTTGGAGCTTTGTTAACCACAGACCTATTTTGAGTAGATTCAGGTATGCCCGCCAGGTACCTGTCAAAACATCTAAAGCAGATGCTATAAGCAAAGATTTGGTTCGAAGGGGTTTCCGTAGTGTAGGCCCAACAGTTGTGTATACCTTTATGCAAGTTTCTGGCATGACCAATGACCACCTTATCTCCTGCTACCGGTTTGCTGAATGCGCCGCCGCTGCTACCGGTGCTAACCTTACTGGTGGCAGTGAAGCAAATTCAGGTGGTAGCAATCATGTCACAGAACAGAAGATGAACAGAACCAATGGACTAGCCGCTGACATCGAACTGTCCAGAAGGATAGATGAACTCAGCATCTCATAGCGATTAGGAGGAATGCCCAAGTGATGTATAAGCATGTGTATTTTGTGTATCTTGGGTAGTTGTGATTGGTGTTTTTTTTTTCTTCCTTTTAATTTTGCCACTCAATGTAGTGTAGAACTATGTTAGATCGCAGCGTGTAAGACAATTGAACGGCAGCATGTAATGATGTATATGTTGGACAATTAACATGGTCTAAAGTTAATTTAATTCTATAGTTATGCAATAAAAATGTGAAGTTAAATATTGCATGAATATATAGTGTACTACTAAAGGAGGCATGTCTATACATGCTAGATAGTCTAATTTATACATAGATGTAAGTAATACTATCATAGTACCGTACATTCTCAACACATAAATAGAGATCGTTTAGACCAACAATTAGTCGGTCGGAGACACTAGACACTTACAACGGGCTTGGTGACATTGCTCTCATGCTCGTCTTCATCTTCGATTGTCAACAATTAGCTTGGTGACTTGCGATGACATTGCTCTCATGCTCGTTGCACGACGGGTGAAGAGACGGAATGACTTAGGTGGCAGCAAGGACCGAAGAAAACAGAGAGTACCAGAGGAAGACGAAATTGGTTTTTCGTTAAGTTAAAGGCGCGACCAATCAAAATCGCCTCGGGAGATCTTAGATCAAACTGCCATAGTCATAAGAACTGTTCCTTGGAATCTTACATCGTGGGCAAACAGAGTAACCGCTCAAGAACGTGTGTCTCGCTAAGTCCATGGCACTACATCGGCAGTCGAAGTGTAAAGTGATATGGCATAGTCGATACACATGACAAAAGATTAAGTATACTTAACATATCTCGATCACGGTTGCACGTCATCGCAAGTCACAAGTCACGCGATAAACACGCATACGTGCGTGTGTAAATAGCCTGAAGTCAACCATGTGTATCTCTAGCTTTATCACCTACTTATACTAGAGTCCATACAAGAGCTTCTCTTATAAGCTGCTTTTCCACCATCTAGCTAAACAATATGGGATTAAAGTCCCACACCTAACTCAACACCCATTTGACTTTTTCTAATGAATTAATTCCATCAATCCTACCCACAAGGAAAAGTCTGTAAGAAAAGGCTTCCTAGTACTTTTCACTTACTTATGACTATGCAATAGCCAAAGTCTTGAATTGTCAGTCTTGTGCAAGCAAGGTTTACTTGAAGGAATCACCGATAATATACTGCCTAGAGCTATGCCTACGGTTTGGAGCATTACGGTCATGCTTCCATGTCCTCTCATGAGCTTATTAGAGATTATCCAAATATCATAGACTACGACCTTTCAATCTAGCTTACATAGTTGTGTTCTTTCGAGTGTACTCTGTAGGATAGTACCTCACCATAAAGATGGGCCTCAGAACACATTGAGACATAAAAGTCATCCTCTCATGCAGTATTTGAGAATACACATCTCCTAACGGAAAACGGTTAGTACGAATGTATTCTCTAGTTACCCAACATGTTTTTCTCATCAACTAATTCACAGGGTCTCCGTTTACATAGGCTTGTTTTTCCCATCACCTATTGCATGTCTCGGTCACGGTCGCGTGTTACAATTCATGGGATAAACACACGATATACGCAAGCACACGTGCATGCATGTGTGTATATAGACTAACATAGCCATCTATGTGTACTTCTAGCCTTACTACTAACTAATTAAAGAGTTCATACAAGAGCTCTCCTTGTAAGTTAGTTTTCCATCATCTAGCTAAGTAATATCGGACTAAAGTCCCATACCCAACTCAATACCCATTTGACTTCATCCAATAAATTAATTCCAACAGTATATTCTTTGCGATGCAAATGCACTTGTTTTCTAAAATCTGAAGTTGTGCTGTCATCAGATGCTCCATCTGGGAATTGTTGTTAGCCTGTATCATACACGTATGTTCTCCCTTGTATTAGCATGTACATTGTAAACGAAATCGAGGATCCTTCTCCCGCAACGAAACTATGGAGCTTACACATACTTGGTCATTATTATCAGAAGCTCTCATGGGCAGGAACCAGGAGCAGGCAGCAGTACTGAATCATATTATCGGCAGCTCTCCTCGAACGAGAGTCGGATGTCCTCCTGGCCTCTTCATGCACATCACCCCGATAAAACCATGCCAGTATTCTATAACGGTCATGGAAACATACATTTGTGAATCAGTGAGAAAGGAAACCTATATCACATCTGTTAGAATCTCTATATCCTCTTTATCATCTGCAACTGAACAAGCCATCGCTTAGGTGTCTCAACAGCAGAAAGTAGATTGATGTGTGGAAGGGTCTAGGTAATGGCATCGGCATCTCCATTTCCAAATAAAAATGAACAGCTTGTACAGTGCCTTTTTTGCATTCCGGGTCAAATGGGATCCTGTCCACATTCCACAGTGAGAGGAGCTGCACCGCGCCATATCAGCCGAGCAGCCCAACAGGGTAAAATTGAACTTGAGTTCCCTCTCGACACATTCCAGATTAGAGCAGGGTTTTTGCAAGAGACACTCGTACACGGCTCCATTGCCTGCCTAGTTCAAATCCTCAAATCAAAATCGAAGACTCCTTCCCCCCACCCCCACCCCCCCACCACACACACCCCCAACCCCACGCAGAAGCATCCAGACCCCTAAATTCGCTTTGAGTTTTGATAATTAATGACAATCATGTGTTAATAGACTAACAATTCTCTTGAGAACATGAAAGCAGGTTAGTCCTACATATTACACTAAGGAGATAGAATCATGAAGTTCAAAACAAATTTATGCGTCAAGCTCAAGGTTAAGGTATAAAAATTTAAGGATCTTTTCATAACTTTTACCGATCTTAGTGTTTGAAGAAAAAATAGGGTTGTTAGAATAGGTGCCGTACTACTAAGAGATACCTTTGGTTAGTAGCTTGATGACAATCAAGAAACATGGCTCAAATTCATGCTCATACCTTAGTCATGTACATTTCTTGAAAAATCCTTTAAAAATGCTCTGAAAATCTTTATAGCCGACACTACCGCACTTCTAGGTGCGGTAGTATCGACCTTAGAGGCCGTTATTTATATTCCAGAGCAGGTGATTTTTGGTGTTTGCCAGGCCGGCACTACCGCCCTTCTAGGTGCGGTAGTGCCCGGTAGTTATTTTCCAGAACGCATCAGTTTTTAGGATTTTCCCCGGCTAGCACTACTGCCCATCTGAGAGTGGCAAATGAATGGTAGTTATTTTCCATAGAAGGCTCAAAATGCATATTTTTGATCCCTGAGGCCGGCACTACCGGTCCTACATAGATGGTAGTACTGAGGTACTATAACAACGGCTATTAATTGTCTCATTAGATGCTACAACCGACCGATGGATCTGAGGTCGACGCTACCAGCCCTACATGGACGATAGTGCCGGGTTTGCTGAAAATTTTAGAATTTTGTTGCCAATGGCTAGATTTGTGGGTGGAGGCTATAAATACACCTCCACCTGCAACAAGGGTGTCTTCTTGGTCATTCATTGCACATTTGTAAGCTCTAGCAACTCTCTCTTCATCTCTAGAGCATTTAATTCATATTTTATGAGTTGTTAAGAGAAATTCAAGTGTGAGCATTCAAGTTGAGCTATTAAACACTTGATCAACCTCAAGCAAGCGCCAAAGTTCTATTCTCTTGGAGGTTGCCGCCTTCTAGATGGCTTGGAGGTGTTGAATCGGTGATCTCTTCAAAGGAGATTGTGAAGAGACCCGGTATCAGTGTAAAGCTTGGAGCTCATCTACCCGGAGCGGGGAAGAGCTATCACTATTGATCGAAGGATGTTCAATTGCACAAGAAGCCAGCTTGATTTGTTCAAGTTTTCTCAACGTGAATTAGGGGAGACTGGCAAGTCTCCGAGACCACGAAAAAATATCATCATGTCCATCTTCTCGTGGTTTACTCTTTTGTGATCCAAATTGTGAAATTTACATTCCTAGTGATTTTAGTTATTGATTATCTCTTCAGAATTGTTACTCTTATCTAGATTTAGGTTGTTAGTGCACTTAGCAAAGCCTAGCCCACTTAGGCTTTAATTGTTATAGAATTGATTATTGTGTTGTATTTGCTCAAATATTGACTTAGAGCCAAAATTCTTTTAAAAACCTCTTATTCAACCCTCTCTAGTCGGTTATCCTTGATCCTACACACACCCAACCACACATAAACTTCTTTTTTTTTTTTGGCAAATCTGGCACTCTTCCGAATAAATTTGTAAAAATGACTCCTTTCTCAACTGCGGAAGGTGCGGTAGCGCTCATGTAGCGCAACAACTTTTCCTCATCATATTCATTAATTAATCACATTGATTAGTTACTTAATTAATCACTTTAATTATTTATTCACTTAATGAAGTCACTAATTAATTATCTTTACTTAATTAAGTGACTAATTAACCCATGCACCTACCTATCAAGCTAGGACTGCTCGGTAGGTCCCTGTTGAGCCTAGAGGTGCCGCTGTCATGATGGATTGTGTTACTGTGGTACGGGAGCTCGACAGGTGACATATGTTGTTTGCCACGCCTTTCGCAATCGTAGAGGGGACTATTTTTATAAATTTATTATAAAGGAGCTAGATTTATAAAAGAAAAATGTGTAAGAGCGCAAAAAAGAGAAAAAAAGTCATTATAGGGTGATCCTCAAGCATATTCTACTTAGCATTTCACTGGCTGGATGCCTGCATCATCTCTGAAGTAGTGCTTTTCTTCTTTTTCTTTCTTTCTTTTTGCCGAGAGGAAGACAGAACTAAAGTCATCAGAAAAGAGATCCTCGGCGTAGTACTAGTCGTGGCGTGGGTTTCTTCGATAACCATCCATATTTGAAAGGCTAAATCGCAACTGCACGTTAGTTCTGTATGGAACGATTTTAGCTTCGATTTCTTTTCTTTACAAGTCAGAAACTATTTCAAATAGCCGTTTTTTTATAATCGAAAGTCAGTAGCCCATTTATATTAGAAAAAGCTAAAAGCCAAAATCTAGTCTGAGATAGCTTTCCACGGTTTTAGTGAGTTGGGTTCTGACTTGACGACTAGAGTTAAAAAATTACTCCCTCCTACCAGTATATAATCCCAAACTCCACTCCTCTTACATTTATTTCTGACTCGTACCCTTTACACATAAAAGTCAGACTGTCAAATACTAAGCCTCTTCAACCTAACTGTTTAGCCGTACAACCCTTCGAATATATAACCTAATCGAAAGCTACTTTTTCAAAAAATTATAGCCGTACCAAATTAGACTATTATCCTATCGACAAGTTGCATCAAACTACAACAGAAATTGGCGTAAACAATATTACCATGCATGGACATAGGAATACCATATGTAGCAGCCCAGAAAGAGAGCCCCGTGCGGTGGGTTGACCAGGTTGGCCTGCGCGCCCATCCGACCAGGCCAAGCCAGAGAACAAACAATGGCGGTAAAACCTACCATGCCGCGCCAGACCGTAAGAAACGCGTGCCAAGTCCATCCCGTTACGTGTGAACCCTTGGGCGGCTAAGCATCGCACCTAGGGTGCAATCGAATCGGATAATTTCCGACTGATCGACCGACCGACCGAATAGTTTCGGATCGGATTCGGATTCGGTTTCGGATATTTTATTTCGGATTCGGAAGATTACTATCCACCGGATCGGTATATTTCGAGAATATTTTCGGATATATCCGAACTATTTGATTCGGATATCCGAATGTACATTTGGCTTTGGGCTTGGGCCTTTGCGCTTCGCCCTTTGGCCTGTCTGGCGCGGCGCCCGCTCACTCAGTACATACAGAAAACCCTAGCTCTCTCAGTGTCTCCCCCGACTCGGCGACTCCCCTCACACGCCGCCGCTTTGCCGCCCTTCCATCGCCGTCGCCGCCCTCAGTCCGTCCCTCCGCTGCCTTCCGCTTCCTTCGCCCCTTTTGCAGCCCCTCCCGCAGCCCTCCCGTAGTCGCCCTCCGCACCTCGCACCGCCCTTCACTCGCTTCACCAGTCCCCGACCCTGAGTCCCACCAGTCCCCATCCCGCTGCCCCTCGGCGCGGCTCGTCCCGGCGCCGGCCCCCTGCGCTGGTCCGTCCGTCGATGCCGCCGCCCCTTGCGCTGGTCCGTTCGTCCGACGCCGGCCGTCCGGCGCCCGCCCCTGCGCTGCTCTGTCCGACGCCGCCCCCCGGCGCCCTCCCCCTGCGCCTACTCTCTACTCCAGCTGCAGGCCTTCGCTCCCTCTGGCCTCCGCCCGTCCCGGTGCGGTGCCCCCCTCCTGCCACCGCTGAGATTACATTACTCAGAGTTAGATGCAAATTTTTATCCTTGATCTTTATGTTTATGTTCATCTGTATGTTTCCAGTTTGTATGTTTTGACATCAGAGAAGATATGAATTGAGAAAATTATGATGAAGCAAGATAATTTCCACATAAATGCTTAATAGTTACAAGGCAGCAACTGCATATAGATATTTTGAGCTTTGATAAAATTGGATCAATTTCTGTGCATGTGAAGACAGAGAAAATACTCATAGTGATCAGTTTTAACCACTCTTTTTTCCATTTGATGCAAAGGTTTGTACATAACAGTGATCATTTAAAACTGCATAAGGTTTGTACATCTTATGGTCCATTGTGGTGCACATGCATATGGCACCAGGACATGAGTAATTCCTGTATCCATGAGCAATTGAGCACAATTGGTTTACCATCTACTGGAGAGTATCACCATATTCACAGAAGTATCCAGGTTTAATTTGTGTTGAGTGTGCAAATTGATGTCTTAGTATGCAAGAACTATGGTTTCAATGAAATATGGGAAACATTTCCTTAGTTTTTAAAAAGTTGAAGAGATGAGTTTGGATTACAGGAGAGGCTATCCTGCCAATTTCCCTTTGATTCTGTCATTGTCCTTGATGCATCTTGGGTATCCTACCATGTTTGTAAAGATAAATTGGAAAGGCAGAATCTAGTCCTGGTTTTACGGATTTGTAGTACGCTTATTTGCTTATGATTATCTGATATATGATGAACATGTGATTCCGGGTTTTTGAGTTATGAAATGCAGTTTGATATGTTAATGCCTTCAAGGAAAAACGAGTCTCGAAATTCCCCAGTCTCATGGCTTGGATTGTGTTGGTGTATGCAGAATTTGCTTGGTCCAGTGTAATACCACTATCTGTAGAGAGATTGATCCAATCTAGTGTTCAGTTGCATCATTACTAATCACTTCAAGATTTGAATTCCTTCAGAAAGTTAAATTAATTCGTAGATATCAAAATCATGGTTGTTATCTTGAAAATGTACTTGTTCAATGTATGACTTTTGAGTCATCTAGTTTAAACTGATATTTGGGAGCTACACAGACTTCGTTAAGATCATCACTTCAATTGTTGTTCTTACATGAATTATTAAATTCTTTGATTCTATTGAACTATACAAGCTGACTGCACTTGCCTTTTTAGATCTATTTTATTAAAATTTGCATCACACTTACATGCTCGTATTTGCTTACTCTCAGTCTCTCTTAAGAATTTACTGTGTATTATGAGCACTATGTATTGCAATAGTAGCTTTTATTACACAGAATGATCCACATTGGAACTTTTATTAGACAATACAATAAATATGTTACTTAAGCTCTTTAAATTATAGGAAGGTAAATTTTATTAATGTAAATATGTTATGCACTCTTCTTACCTTTTGTTTTGTAGGATGAGACTATGGTGGCGATTGATAATGATTGAGTGCTTGTCGAGGACAAGTAACCATCATCATGTACTCGTTGTCTTTTGAGATGTTGCCAACCTGATTTAGCCATTTCGGTCTTCGAACTCTTATATAAGATTGTGTCATTATTGAGTCTTATGTCTCCATGTCTGTATGATGTAATCTAAATATTATTGACTCGTCGTATTGTCTCTTTCATGAAAACATGGAGTTATGGACCTTATGGTCATGTTATCGACTTATCGTAATATTATTTACGTATCATTTTATGTTTCGAAATTTGTCATATGTGTACTGTTCAAATTTAGTGTACTTTTGCAATTTTGTTGGACTGTCCGATAAAATGATTTGTTAGACTGCGATAATCTTGTTGCATGTTGAACTCATACGGTTGGTTAATCAGTACTATATGTGTGCTTTATACAGTATCTGTTTTCGCGCGTTATCCGACAAATTATTCGATACCGTACCGATTCCGCTCCATATTTGATTCGAATTCGCGACCGATATTATCCGTGCCGTATTTGTATCCGGTACTATCCGAATCCGATTTCGAATCCGACAAAAAATATGGTTTAGGATATAAAAAGAGCGATATCCGACCGAATCCGATCCAATTACACCCTAATCGCACTGTTTACCGTGCCGGCGCCGTGCCACGCCGATCGCAGGTGGGACATCGTTGGGGCCGTGGGACGGTGGGGCGCCACGTGCGCTCGCTCCGTGTGGTCGATAGATAGGCGCCCACATTAGCGTGCGTCCGCCGTGCCGGCTGGGCCCTTACACACTGCGCCAACCACGCGCGAGGTTTGGGCCTCTAGGCCCTTCGCCCGGACGGTGCGTCCTCGCTGGCGCGCCGAGCAACTCGACTTTTCTCCGTTGGCGCGACATCGCTGCCTTCCAATCCCTGGCTTTGCAGTCTGTGGCTGTCGCAAGTGGCGGAGCCAGGATTTTGTCAAGCCTCGAGTCAAAAACTAAGCGACAATAACTAACGCCAAATACTATCCACACCGAAATACAACAAAAAAATCATAGATACAACTATCCTTTTTCAGTTTTTCGTATAGTAACAAATAGCAAGCAATACCGAAGCAAGCAAGACAATCATACAACTATGAACTATCAGGCATCAAGCAATACTTACCAGAGCAGTTCAGCAGGCCGAGCAGGCGCGGCCTGCGTGGGGGGCCAAGGGCGGAGTGGAGGCTTGGCCGAGTCGAGGGAAGCGGCGGTCGGCGGAGGAGCGGCGGCGTCCAGCAATGGCAGCGCGCAGCGCGCCCCGCGCGCGGCGATCGGCAGAGCCCTGAGGGCGTGGCGCAAGGGGCGAAGGGCGGAGCCTGAGGCTTGGTGCTTGGTCGAGTCGGGCGGCGGAGTTGCGGCCGAGGGAGCACCGGCGTCAGGATCTACGACTCGTGGCCGTGGCCCGTGGAGGCCGGGGCTACGGCGGTGTTGCCTCGGCGTGGGCGGAGGCCGAGAGCGGCGGCGGCGTGGCCTCGGCACAGCGGGAGGCCGGGAGAGACGGCGCGTCTTGGCGAGGTGGGCCCGGCGGAAGGCGGGAGCGGCACGGCGTGGCCTTGATCGGCGTGGGTCGGGGCGACGGTGGCGTCTTGGCTCGGGCCGGCCCAGGCGGGAGGCCGGGAGGCGGTGGCGGCATGGCCTCGGCACGGCGAGAGATCGAGCGGCGCCCGGGCCGAGGCTCTGTCGGGAGGCTGGGAGCGGCATGGTCTTGGCTTGGGCGAGAGGCCGGGAGCGGCGGCGGCGTGGTCATGGCTCGGGCTGGAGGCTTGGAGCGCGGCGGATTGGTATGGCTAGGGTTTGCAATTTTCTCAGCCCCGCCTTCTTCAGTTGCAACTTGTGAGGACGCCGGACAAGCTTGGCGGCATGGGCCTGGGCGGAGCAAGACTTGACCTCGGGCCCAAATAAAGTATATACAGTACATTGCACTGTTTTTTGAGCTGGGCCTCGGGCCCAGGCCCCAGTGGCCCGAGGCCCAGCTCCGCCCCTGGCCGTCGCTGCCATCGATCATTCTGATTTCAGTATCACGGATGCACGCAGGGTGAGTCTTGTCAGCTCAATACGTTATGCCCGTTTTGATGCAAGGAAAGAGTGTTGCTATCCAGTGCTACCAATGGTATATCAAAATTTCATGCCGTTTCAGTGAGTTTTCAAAAGAATGTTCGAGAAGTTCCATGTTTAAGAGAGTTTTACATATTTTTAGAAGTTTTTAGAAGATTCCAAGCTAGTGTTTCGACAAGTTTCATATATTTTTTTTGTGAGGAAAGTTTCAGATTTTGGAACTCAAGTTCCACTAAGTTTCAACCGATGAGTCTCAACAAGTTTCAACCAAAAATTTTAAGAAGTTTCAATAGATTTCAACAAGTTTAAATAGATTAAGTTTTTAAGAAGTTTTGGTAAGTTCACCTGGCTGCGATGGTTTGCCATGTCGCTGAGGGCTGCCTAGCATCGTTTGTTGCCGATGCACCCTCTTCTCTAGCTCCAACCCCAACTACCACTGCCGCGATGGAGCCGAACGACGTCACACGTCACCGAATCAGTGCTCAAGCTCCGTGCTGAGCCTCTATCTCTCTCTCTCTCTCTCTCGGCTTAGACCTAAGCTCCACGCCACGCCGTCACCAAATCCGTGTGTTCCGAGCCGGGTTGTTGCCTCCCGTCATGAGAGATCCCAGATTCAGAGCTGGAGGTGAAGCACCGCGTTACCACTTGGGCTAGATCTCGTGTCGGATGTGAATGAGGAGGCGGAGAGACCCGTTGTGCTCGCGCAAAGACGTGGCCAAATCTCATGCCTATTTCAGCAAAAATCCACACCCTTTCTCTCATCATTTTCTTCTCCACAAGCTCTTCACTATCTCATCTCTCTCTCACTTGACCAAGCAATAGGCGAAGGGTGTGATCGGCTAGGGCCGAGATTCTAAATCTCGGTAGGATAAAAAATTCGATTTTTTTTTAAATTATATTACAGATGGTTCTAAATAAGAACTATCTGTGATAACACATCACAGACGATTCTAATAAAGAACTGTTTGAGATATGAGCTTGTCATAGACGGTTCTTGTTTAGAACCATATGTGATTAGCTCAAGTGATAAGCCTTGGATTTGAATTTTTTAATTTCATTAGGATTTCGTCCGAAATTCTGAAATCTCGTCGAAATTTCGGATTTCGGCCGCCTTCGAGATATATTCCGAAAATGAAATTTGAGACCTTGGGTGTGATGGTCGATAGCACAGCTGTAAGGCCCCTATTTTTGATAATAAATAGCAATAATGGGTACCATCTGTATACCGTACTAGTCCCATGATCAATGGCTAGTACGCACATTCACAAATTGATATCACACAGCGAAAGCAAGTTACATAGTATTCTTACAATACTAAAAGTAAAAATACTGTAGTGGAGACAACCATCTTGTACTATGCCTTTTTAACCCATTACCCCCACAGGCAACTGACAAGGTAAAACCCTAGTAAAATTTATCGTTAATGTCCCCGAATCCTGCGGCATAGTAAGTGTCGTCGGGGTATTCTGAATCTTCACCTAAAAAATATCAACATAGGCAAGTTGAGTACTTACGTACTCGCAAGACTTTAGCAAATCCTAAATTTACATGCAGGCCACTTCAAGGAAGGCTTCAATGGTTATTTTGTACAATGCTAATTTGAAATGAAAGTACTGAATAATAATTTGCAAGCGAAATTTAAATAAAAGCAGTGTTATACTGAAAGTAACGGAATGTAAGTGCACTAAGTAAATTTTATGAACCTGGGTATCTTGACCATACTCACGAACCATTTCCCACCAACACATGGTAGAAACCAGATTTTATGAAAATAAAAACAGCTAATTAGTGCTGGCGCACCAAGACTCCCATAACCGCGGGAATGAATTTTCGAAAAGTTTTACGCTCTGCAGAGGTGTACAGCTTTACCCACAAGACATGACTGACTCTTTGTGCAATCGATATTAGCACACTTCTTTTGGTGTGCCGTAGAGAGTCATGACATAACCGTTATATTACTTAACCCTGACTTTGCACTAGCACGTAGGGGTGAAAACGGATCGGATACGGACGGATAATAGCTCTACCATATTTGTTTTCATATTTTTTCTCGGATGCGGATACGGATACGGATAGTCCGGATACGAATACGAATACGGATAATATCGAATACAGATACGGATCGAATACAGATACGGATCGAATACGAATCGAATCGGATACGGTTTCGAATATTTTATCGGAACATGATAACCCCTTAGATTGTATATAAAAAGTCAATGAAAACACATAACTAGTTGATTTGATAAAAATGTTATTGAAAATTGAACAAATATAAGCATTTTCATTCACTTAGACAATAAGTAGATAACATGTCGCAAATAAAATTATATAAGACTTAGTTTATCACACACATACAATTAGTTCATTATACACGTAGATCATAACAAAAAAAAATGAAGGTAATCTATACTCAAAGATACAAATGGAGGCAAACACATAACACACTAAAAGTTTGATAATACTTAAATATCACGTCTCTAGAAAAAGTATATAACACTTATATGTAATGATCCAATATTTATATTCTTTGTTGAATTATGTTAAAAATAATAAATTATATATTTATGAGTTTTTATGATTTTTAGCTACTTATTTAAATACTTTCCTATTAAGAATAGGAATATTTGAATTTTTGAGAAAATTTAAAATCTGATAAAATCTTTAAAATAATTTTTAAAATGTTAGATTATTTCTGGAACTTTCTCAAAAAAAATTCGTAATTTTTGGAGTTGGTTTGCTAATTTTAATAATTGAAACTTACTTTATGGATTAATTAAATTATAAAACAATTCTGAAATTAAGAAACATTTTTGGGCCAGAAGAGTAGTTTTGGCCCAGCCCATATGTATATCCGGATATCCGATCCATCAATATCCGGATTATCCGAATCCGTATCTGTATCCGACGGATAGTGAGCTACCGAATCCGTATTCGTATCCGACAAAAAAAAATCCGTATCCGTATCCGATCCGATACTATCCGACAAATATCCGATCCGACAAAATCCGTATCCGAAAATATCCGGATCGGTCGGAAACTATCCGATCCGTTTTCATCCATACTAGCACGGGACGTTAAACCCATACTATGGTAGAGAACTCAGAGCATAGAAATGATGAAACTTTCCATAGTACGGCGTACACCATTATATCAGCAAACATGACTCCCAACACCCCGGTGTGGGCGCCTCTCCGAGCAATCCATTGAGAAACAGCTCGTACATCTCCAACCTTTCAATGTGCAAAGCTAGTTTTAAGTAACTTAATAGGTTAAGGTTGTCCTATACCAGCATTTGTGGTTGCACGGTAATTCTTGGGTTTAACGAACACGTAGTTCGGTCTTTAATCTGACACGGGCAATAATCTCCCCCTATACTACGTGCAAAACCTGCACTTCCGGTTATTGCCAATAATTGCCCGCATCTAAACCATAGTTTTCATTTTAATTTTCAATCAAAATACCAACCATAAAGAAATGTCATACCCATCATTTTGTCATATCCACATTTTCAATTATATTGAAAATTTTAGAGTTCTTTAAGCATGGCTAAACACAACTATCAAGTGTGAATGATCCCATGATGACAATAAATATTGTCTACTTTATTCTAGGTTTTCAAGGTTCACAAATCCATACTTACCAAGAAAGTTCCACGATTCTACAGGTATAACTACCCATACCCACAAAGTAGCAATGTTTAAATGAATATACGCATGCAAATAAAACATTTAATGAAAATATTTATAAAACTGGGATCAATATGATCAAAGGGGTGCTTGCCTTGTTGATTATCCTCGTAGTCGAATTCTTGATCGTCGACGACTACTTCGGACTCGTCGGGTTCTACACGTCGTTTAGCAATAACATAACAAATAACAAATTTCAATAGGGCAAAGAGAAATCAGATGGAAAAATTCAAATAAAAAAATTTCATAAATAAAAAATAGTTGCATGGATTATTTATTCTTACTCTATGACTTAAAGGATTTAATTTATTTGGATCATTATTGAATTACTTTACTACATATTTATTAATTCAAAATTTTCTTATAACAAAACCTAAGTATTTTCACATATTCAGGTTCTTAGGATTACGAGGAGGCTAAAAAAATTATTTTACTCAATTTGGAGGTCATTTGCAAAAATTCTATGAATAGCATATTTTAACTTTTCCTTTGGATTTAAATTTTGAAATTCAAAGAGAGTTCATTTTCAATTTTTTTTGTATATTCTGAATCTAAATGATTTTTTATGAATTTATAAATTTATTTCATCTTATTTGGCTTGATAGTTCAAAAGTTACAAGCATTGGAATATCCTAGGGTTTAAAAAATACAGAAAATCAGGAAAATTGCCGAAAATGGAAAGTGCGCTTGCGCGATTAAAAGGCGCTTTCCATTTTTGGTTGCAGTCGAGGCGTCGACAACAGGCCCCAGATGGCGCGACATTCATGCGCCATGCGATTAACGCTGTGGGACCGCAACTCAATGACCGAAGCGCGCGTGACCGACTACCGGCTCTTTGTGGTGTGAGTTGGCCGCATGCGCATGAGAACGACGTGTTGGCCCGCGAGACCAGCGTCGCGTGAGACTGACCGGCGGGGCCATCGCGGCAGTGACACTTGCGTGCCGTGAGACTGCCAAGCGGGCCCGCGCGAGCTGCGCGGCGCGTGCGACCGACAAGGGGTCCCGCTCAGCAGCGACTAGCACGGCCCCGGTGTATGACACGGGGGATCAGCTGGCAGTGGCTCGGCACAGCTTGAGGCTGACCGACCGGTCCCGCTTGGCGGTGACCCGGAGCAGGGGAGGCGACGCCGAGGCTTGTTGGCAGCGAATTAGCACCGGAGCGACGGAATGGGTAGCACCATAGGCACCAGCACGACAGTGCGCACCCAGGGGTGGTACCCATTTGCCGGGAGGTGGTCTCCACCGCGGAGGTGCGGCGGAGGCCATGGCCAATCAGCGGCGAAGCAAAAACTTGGGTTCCCGCAATGCATTTTCACCAGAAAGAGCATCAGTACGTCACAAGGATTCGGTTTTTGGTCTTTATTCGAAGAAATTGGTACCGGGGAATGGTTCTCATCGTGCGCGGAGACGGCGGAGGGAGAAACACGGCGTGAGGGCTCGCCGGAGAAGAAGAGCTTCGGTTGAAGTTGGAGATAGGCTCTAGGGGTTGAGAGGAGGTTAGGAGCCAGATGATTCGAGCTACGGCTCTTCGAAACGACTAATTGAGGTTTCTCCCATTTTACTGGTTTCGCTGGATTCGGAGAAGAAGGTGGAGGCTGTTGGTGTTTTGGCAATATTGTGCTGCTCTGAAGGAATGTGAGCGATTAGGGAGACTATGATGTGCTTAAATAGACGGCCAAGGCGATTGCGACAGTATTTGAACCGGAAGAGGGTGGCGGCGCCGCAAGAAATGCTAGCGTGTAGAGAACTCAGGTGCTATGCGAGGGAGTTCTCAAGGCAAGGCGTGGCAGGGACAACAGTGATGTGGGCGATCTTGGGTTGCGAATTGCGGCAAGAAGGCGACAAGAGGAGAGGTGGCGCGACTCTGGCTTGATCTGGTCGCGAGAGAGGAAGAGAGAGGAGAAGAGAAGAGAAGAGAAGAGAAGGAGGCTGACGTGCGGGGGCGAGCTGTCAGAGAGAGAAGTCGGCAGGGGGACAGCTGTGCCAATCGGGCCCACAAGTCAGCGAAAGCACGGGAAGAATTGCTGAAGCAGCTTGGACAGCTGAGGCAAATGCACTGAATTGGAATAGCTGACTAGCTCAAAATTTTATGCAGATTTTTGTAGAGGTCGGCAAGGAAGAGAAAAGGGTCTGGTAAAATTTCCAGATAAAAACTATGGGTAAAAATATTGCTAAATATCTGACAATGCACAACTATTAATTTCTGTTGATTCTGGTTTTTGATTAATTGAGGGTAAAGATCATATTATTATTTTATGATACTTTTTGAGAGGATTTGGAATAGTATTATTTACCTTGAGGAAACTTTTCATATTTTTATCTTTGATATTTTATTTTTAATAATTTTGACATTACTAATTTTAGCTTTTTAATTTTTTTTTGTTTTTGAATTTTTAAAATTATCAAATTCTAGGATAAATTCTTGAGATTGTTACCAGAGATGGATAAGGACATGAGGTCGGCATGGTAAAAATATTAGCTTGAAATAATCTCTTGAGATTTCTGAAAGAGTTTTACCATGGCTTTGACTGAAATAACCATGCATGACTATGCTTTTAGTTTATTATATTTTATCGCTCCAGATCATTACCTCCTGAAAAATCAAGGTCTTGGATGCATCTGGGGTTTACTTAGTATTTTTACAAATTCTTCACAATTTTAGGTTTTTACCTTTTTACTTTTACCATTTACCATATAGCTCGTTTGGATTTCTTTTAATTGGAAAAAGCCAAAAGAAATTTCATTAATTCGAAAAAACCAGAAAATACAAAAATAAATCACATGAATATTTTTGATATTATATTTCTCATTTTATTAAATTTTGGGTTGTTACAACAGCGACTGGCGCAGTGACAGTAATGGAGATTCCCTAAGCTATTCCTCTTATCTAGATCTTGTGGCTCTCCCTCCTCTTCTTCAAGGCGAGTAGGTGACGGCTGGGAGTGCCATGCAGGGGCCTTCATTGTTCAGATCTGCACCTCATTGCCATCGGTGGATGGATCCAACCATCCGGGTGAGCTTGGGAGAGAGATAGAGAAAGAAGAGGAAAGCACGAGGGGGTAGTTGCGAGAGGGGTGCGAGTGATGAGGAATAGACTAGAGTTGTGGATTAAGTGGATAAGGAAAAGAGACACAGATACTCATGATGTCGTCTAATGCTTTTGATTGGACGGTCTCAACCTATTATGTTGGTTAGACATTGAACGATATACCATTCGGTAATTTTTTTAATAGAGAAAAGCTAGAAAACAGTATAACGTGGGAACTATTTCCAACATAATAGTTCCTCATCGCTCAATCCATTCTCTCATAGCCACGCATCCCACGCACGCGATGGGGGAGCAAACTTAGTTACTCAAACCCAACATGCTAGGTCTTGTTGCCTCGTTCCAACTTCCATTCCCGATTCCCCTCTTTTTGCAAAGGAGAAACTGGCTGCATCCTAGCCGAGCTGCCATAGCAACAAAAAATGCAAGGCATGCTAGCTGTGAGCAGCCATAGCAAGCAGTTGAGCGTGGCCACAGGCTCATGCATCGGCAATGGACAGCAAGAAGTCGAGTGTGGCTGTGGCTTCGTCTGGTGGTGGGCGTGCTCAACTACGAGTAGCCATGGTGTGCAGGAGTAGGTCGTGCGGTGGCGGCGGCCCGAATGACGACCTACGAGCAGCCATGGCGGGTGTTTGAACATGGCCATAGTTCGTGTGGTGGCGAAGGACGATGAGTGTTGGAACAAAACGTTAAAAAAATTTTGAGACAATTTTCTCTTTTATTATTTCTTGTTCTGTTCACTTATAAAACTCAAGTCTACCTCTGAATTTATACCCAAAACTACAGACCCCATAAACGGAACAAGATTCTACTTCTTTGTCCTAATCTAACTCCTCATCCTAATCAAACTCTTAATGAAAACTCCTAAACTGATTACAAGATTACCTCTAACATTTACCCCTTTAATTTTATAACATTTAATATCTAACACAACTCTACCTAATCTTCTAAATTTTCTCAGGTTTTCCTCTCTCTCTATTCTGTTCTTGCTTGGCTTGCTGTTGCCGTGCGCCACCAGGGAAATCTCCTGCTACTTGCTTTTGTTGCTGCGCACGTACGAAGCTCCCTTCTCTTTGCTTGCACAGTACAGCTCCTGGGACAATTGCTGCTGCCTGCTCCCTGTACTACTCCCGTATACTTTTTTGCAGCCTCTAGGAGGAGTTGCTCCAGCCGATCATGCCTCCTGTGCTCGGGACTGCGCCGCACTGATCTTTTTTATTCTTTGCCGCCTCTCGCCTCTGGATATCTTTTCTTTGCTGTTGCTGTTATTTTTCTTAGATTGTTAGTCGCCTCTTTCCTACACATGACACGAGGTTGTCTTCTCAGCCTTCCTCTGCTGCCGTACGGAGCCCTGCGCCCGCCTGCACACCCTGTGCTCTAATTTCTTTTCCACGCGCCGCACCTGGGCATTTTCTTCTCTTTGTTGCAACTCCGTCTCCCTCTGCAACATATGTTGACGAGCTTTTACTTTCTCTAAAAATTTGCCCTTCAAATTGGCCCCATGACAAACCGGTTTACAAGTTTTCAGAGAAATTTCGTACATGATCTCATAACCTTCATCAACAAATCATTGTTCTTGTCATAAACACGTAAGAACTCCACCTGTAGCTTTACCCTGCACCCTTCTTCTGCCAATTGCCTGAGACTGAGTATGTTTTTACACTAACTCGGTATACAATAAATTTCAGAGAACAATTTCTGATCGCCGTTCTTGCATTGTAGTAGCATCATTCCTTTGCCTCTTATCTGCACCGTGGAACCATCGCCGGACTTAACTTTTCCTAAAATTTTCTCATCAATCTCATGAAACACAGAGCGATCTCCAGTCATGTGATTGCTTGCTCCATTGTCCAAGTACCACATATCAGTGTGATCATGACTATCTCCCTCCATGCATAGTTCAGGAACTATATTCTCATCATTCAACATCAGTATGTTCGGCTCCTCTTCTTTGCACAATGAGAGGAGTAGAGCCGGTTCATCGTCTTCACTGACTTGGGTGAGGTTTACCTCTAGTTCTTCTTCTTCTTCTTGTTTAGGTAATCTGAAGCGAAGTGCCCATACTTGGCACAGTTGAAGCACTTTATGTGACTGCGACACTCCGTCGCTTAGTGACCATATTTTTCACATTCAAAAAATTTGATATGTGACTTATCTTGTGTTCTGTTATCATCGTCTTGTTCAGTCTTGTCTCCACGGTCACCTCTTCCTCCTTGGCTACAGAAACTGCCGCGCCCATGCCCGCGGTTACTTGATGAGCCATGACTGTCCCTGGTCTATGGTTCCTTGTGGAAATGCTTGCTATCACTTTTTGCATCTCCCTTTAACAGCAACACTTGTTTGTTACGGGACTGATACCCCTGCTCATTACGAGACTGATACCCCCTCAGTAGCTCCTCATGTGCCTTGAGCGAGCTGATGATCTCCTCGATTTCATGTTCTCCAGATCAGGAGAGTACATGAGCGTGGTGATGATAGGCACAAACTTTTCTGGTAGCACGCGTATGTACTTCTTCACTGCCACAAATTCTTCCATCTTGTCGCTGAGAGAAGTAATCTGGTTATACAATGAAATAAGCTTATTGGTGAACTCGTCGACTGACTAGGTTTCTTCCATCTGAAGATTCTCAAACTTGTTCCATAGATTTTGTAGTCGCACCTCCTTCGTGCGGTCAACTCCCACGTGCATCTTCTGAAGCGTTGGCCATACTTCACGTGCTGTCTCCTTCCCGATGAACTGGTGCATCATTGAATCTGGTACTAACTGATAGATCGCAGCAAGCGCTGTCTGATCTATCTTGTCATCTTCCTTAGCCTTCCCCTTTGGATCGACTGCACCCCAGACACTCTGGACCCACAAAATTGCCTTCATCTTCATTGCTTTTATCGGATAATTGTCAATCGTCAGGAGAGGATATTGAAGGGATATAAACCCCACTCTGAATCCTCGTCTTCTCGCCCATAATCTTCAGGTACTGTAAATCAGGCTACGGACTCGGGCTCCATCCCGGATGCGTCCTGTGGTCTCACGACTCGCGTCTCGGATTCGACGAAACACGCTTCGCCTTGCTCGCGAGTCGCCCTCTGCCGCTGCGTGCGCCGCCTGTAGTTCTCTTCTTTTCCTTTAAATTCCAGTCACGCACACAAAGACAAGGATGGAGACTAGAGAACTCCTGGCCTGTTCTCACATGCACGAGACAAGACCAGAAAAGAAGCACCAGCGTGAAGTTGTATGCGCGTGATGTGTCTTGCCTGCCTAAGCCTTGTTCTTGTTAGATGTAATCTTGATATGAGTTTTAGTTTTTAATTAGAAGGTTCAAACTCTGCAAGTTTTGTTTGAGTTTATTAAAATTAGGAGTTCAGATTGCTACCTAAGTTAGTATGTAATCTCTAATATAAATAGCAATGAAAAACCAGTAAAGACTGAGCAGTTGCGTAAGCCAACAAAAAAATTTCCTAATTGTTCCAACAATTGGTATCAGAACCTAAGGTTTTAGATCAACCCGCTGCCCCGGAAGGAGGAGACTCTCAGAGGCGGCACCTAAGGAAGCAGGCTATAGTCGTGAAGGGCAGCACCAGAAGAGCCGACACAACAATAGTAGGAAAAGGAAGAAATCAAAGCGTGTCCGTGGACGTTGGCGGCCATGGGACACGGACATCTGGGCGTGCGTGGCAGCAATGAAGATTCCCTAGCAGCTCCGAGCGGCGAAGTAGAAGCTCCATGCGGCAGGAAGCATGGAGGATGTCTCAACGTGGGGCAGCAGTATAAGAAGGTATGTATTGGGAGGAGAAAGCCATGTGTTGGCACTTGGCACAGCACAAGCGCAACAGAGAAAAGTGAAGAAAAAAAGTGAGTTTTTGTGCGAGTTGTGTTCACAAGATAAACGTGTGCGAGTTTATTCAGAAATGTCGTGCGCATTAAAAGAGATCATGCTGCACGAGAAGATGAAAAGAAAATTGTTGCATGTCCAAAGTCGAGTCTATCGAAATCGAGTCCGGGACGTTGAGAAGATGTGTTCGCCGTCCAAAGACAAGTTCGTCGAACATGAGTCCGGAATGTTGAGGAAATGTGTTCTCCGTCCTGTATCTAGTATGTGTTGAGGAGATATTGACTTCGGGATGTTGAAGAGATGCGTTTGCTGTCTAAACTCATGTCCGTCAAAGTTGAGTCTGGGACGTTGAGAAGATGTGTTCGCCGTCTAAAGTCAAGTTTATCGAAGATATCCAGGATGTATGAGGAGATGCGTTCTCCATCCTATGTTGAGTAAAAGTTGAGCAAATCATAGTTGAGACCGATTGTCTCAATGAGTAAGAGTCGACGTGTCAAGATTAGGAGAGAACATATTAGATGTAATCTTCACATGAGTTTTAGTTTTAGAAGGTTCAAACTCTGCAAGTTTTGTTTGAGTTTGTTAAGATTAGGAGTTCGGATTGCTCTCTAAGTTAGCATGTAATCTCTAGTATAAATAGCAATGAAACAACAGAAAAAGCTGAGCAGTTGCGTAGGCCAACAAAATTTCTTAGTAGTTACAACAGTTCTGCGTGCTCAAACTCACGCAGTCGTGGCCATGTACACGTAGCAGTGCGCCCTCTGCTTCGCTCGTTTCCTTCGCGTCACGCGCGACGAATGAAGCCTCTTTTGCTTACACCGTGCCCCTCGCCCTGTAGATCGGGATTTTCTGTGCTCTGATATCGATTTTTGGAATAGAACGCTAAAAAACTTTAAGACAATTTTCTCTTTTATTACTTCTTGCTCTATTCGCTTACAAAACTCAGACCTACCATTGAATTTATATCAAAAACTACAGCCCTTATAAACAGAATACATAGGATTCTACTTCTTTGTACTAATTCAACTCCTCATCTTAATTAGACTCTTAATCAAAACTCCTAAACTGATTACAAAATTACCTCTGACAATGAGTTGCCGTCATCTTACAAGGCATCCATGGGCTCGCTGTAGTGCGGCGATAGACGGTAGACAACAGAGGCCGCGAGGCTTTCTCGGCGACGTCAGATACACGAATCGAGCAGCGGTGGCACAGAATGGGCTAGCGGCGTATGCATCCGACGACGATGGTAGGGCGAACAACAACGAGATCCAGCAGCCGTGTTCTCCGGTCAGCGTGCGCGCGAAATGCGGTAGCTTACCATAGTGGCCACGAGCGGCTGCAGACCTAGCATTGCGACGTGCAGCCACAGGTAGCTCGCAGCTACATGTAACCTCGGTGACAAGCAGCCTGCCGATCGATGAGACCCGATAGCCCCTAACTTTTCTGAAAATTTGATTTTTTTTTCTTTTAAAAATTGAATGGAACTTATAAATTTTTCACGAAACTTGTTAAAACTTTCTGAAATTGTGTGAAACCTAGTGAACATTGATAACGAGGATGAAACTTTTACTTGAATTTTTGAAACGTTCTCGAATCGTTTTGAATCTTGTTCGAATTTTTGTGAAACCTGTTGATATCGACAAAATCTTTTATTGAAACCTTCTTGAAACTATAACTCTTAAACTTCTAGGAAACTCACTTTTCAATCAAGTTTCATTTTTTTAGACCCATTGAAACTCTTCGAAACCTAGTGAAATTTGATGAAACAAGGATGAAAATTTTCCTTGAATTCTTGAAACTTGTTCGAATTTGTGAAACTATTGAAATATACTCAAAACTAATTGTTGAAACCTTCTTAAAACTTGGATTTTTTAAAACTGAAACTTCCATGAAACTTGTTCCATCGTTGAAACTCATACGAAACTTGCTGCCCAATTGAAACTCCATGAAACTTTGTTATACTGTTGATAGCACCTTCAACGATATACCGTTGGCTAGCTACTCTTTGATGTATGGATGGATCCTATTTCTGTCATCTTCTACCTGTCACTGCCACTTAGTTTACTAGCGCTAGAAATTAGCTCAAAACCAGGAAAAATTTCCATAGCAGCGCACAATTTCTATGGAAAACTCGGCCAAAAATTACACCCGAACAGCGGAACGTACTACTGTAAGGAAATTGTATCCACAGGCTCACTAATAAAGTAATAATCACGTAATATACATATACAACACGCGTGACACACTAATGACAGTCGTGCGCACTGCCGAACGTTTAGATATGACATATGCATACACAAGGTTTCATTCGAACAATGCATTATCAAACTTTCTTCATTCAAAAACAAAATCTCGATCGGATTCAGAATCAAGCAGATAAGTGTGATGAAACAGTGTAAGTCTCACATGTTGTAAGCCCTTCAGCAAAACAATTTTTGAACCTGAATCTATATATCCAACTTCACCTGCTAATTGATTGAACTAATTAACGACTTCATCGAACACCGATCACCACATTCATGGATGCTGTGTTCATATTGATCTTCTCCCTATTGTGCAGTAACAGCAAAGCATGAGATGATGGTGAGTGAAACCCCATTGGACCTAGCTTTCCCCTCGAATATCAAGTATTCTAGCCATGTATGTGACATCAGCAGCGGCTGCAGCACCATGGATGATCTGTCATGGGCCGGCATGACATGGTCACATGGGACACCATGCATGCATTGAGGTGCTTCAGTTTTAAACAAGATGCCCGTTGCTGTAAAATACGAAGAATATGCATGCAGCATCAATTGCTTTAAGCTGGGAACTCAATTGCTAGAACATATTCTACATAATTTATAAAATGCTAGAACGACAGAGCTAAACAGAAGAAAAACCATCAATAATAAATATATGAAGATTTTATTGTTCTTACTGACAAATTTGAATATATCTTGAACCATTCAGCCCTTTTAATTTATCGGAACATGAAGTTTGAAACTTCTCTTTTTCAATAATTGACTGATAATATAAAGTACTGAAAGACTTGCTTCCAAATTGATACATATATATCAAACCTCCAGCTTGCTGTGCTGAATACACTACTACAGAAAAGCTCATCACAGACGGTTCGGAAACCTCATCACTGACGGTTTTGTGAACCGTCTGCAAAAATGTGTTAGAGATGAGAAGGCACATCACATACGGTTGAAAGTTCAAGCTCCATTAAGTTGGTTTTGGTGTTAATGACAAATATAATATTGAGACTAACTCTTTTGATAATTATAATATTGATTAGTCTCAATTGTTAAGTAATGACAAATCTTTATAAGACTAACTCTTTTGGTGAGCTTAACTCTTATTAGTCTCTTTTGGATGAAAAGATGGAAATATCAAAGGTATGCATTCGAGTTCACATTATCATATTTTGTTGCATTCTTTGATGTCGAATATGTTATGATTTTATTGATAAATCTAAATGTGAGACTAACATGATTATTGAGTATATTTTTGAATAGTCTCATGAAAAAGAAAAATGGAAATACAAAAGGTATGTATCAAATGCAACTTTATTATTTCTAGATACATTCCTTGGATTTAAGACAAAGGGTGAACTCCACCCTAGTTTTAACCTTAATATGTGCATTTTGTTTCCAACTCCATATATACATGAATGAACACATTTAGGGGGAGTTCATGCTTAATCTTGAAGTTTCAATAGTATCGATCTAATCCATCTTACTGTGTTAAGGATCATTACATTGAAACAACCCATTGAGTATATGAAACTTGTGTAGTTAATATATACTCATCACAATTTAAATACAATTTAGATTGTGTTCGCTTGCCATTCAATCAATAAAGAACTAGTCATGTATTGATGGTTCACTTTGTTGATCCTAGGGCAATCAAAAGTTCTTGTGTATATGAAGCATTAGTTGCATTAGTATACTCAAGACACAATTAATCTTTCAATCATTTGTCTTTGGGTTGTGGTCAATCATCAAAGGAAAAGATTAAAGGATCTTGGGAGCATCCATTATGTGTTAATGGAGTGCAATGATGATTGAGACAACCATATGTTTTGGACTAACACTTTCAATGAGTTTGAAATAGGTTAAGTGCAAGGTTGAGATGGATGAACGGGAAAAGGACGTCATCATGTGTTGATGAGTATCAAGAGAGGATCCCGAAGCTAAGACAAGGGGAGTTCATCATGTGTTGATGAACAAGACGAAGATCCTGACTTAGAGAGAAGATGATGGAAATCATAAAAGCTCCAAGTGGATGTGTTAGAGGCAAAGGTATAACTTGCTAGGGCTAAGGATGTGTTCCTAGTCTTTTACCGGTCTCGGTGTTCGGATGGGAGACCGGGTTGCTAGTTAGGTGCCGTACTATTAAGAGGGGTTAAGTATTTTAGCTTGAGTTTCATTATGTGTTGATGAACTCAATCCGGTTCACTCTAGCTCACTCTATTGGTTGGTTCTTGCATGAGCTAAGTATTTGCACGTGTTGCAAATAAGGGAGCTCATGCTTGCTTCTTATTGAATCTTGATTTGGTTTTTGCATAGAGCTATGGATTTGCATGTGTTGCAAAAAGGGAGATAGCTCATGTAATTTGGTCTATGTGGTTTTTGCATAGAGCTAAGTTTTGCATGTGTTGCAAAAAGTGAGAGCTCTTGCATCGGTTTTTTAGCTTGTGATTTGATCATGTGTTGATCATTACAAGGCTAAGTAAAGTTTATGATTTTTCTATTTGCAAATAATCTAGAGGTTATGGTTTTGATCCTAGAGCATGTGTTGGCATTTGCAAATATGTTTTGCAAAATGTCGGGATCATGTGTTGATCCTTACATGGCTAGAGGATTGATCTCATGGGTTCTCGGCTTATTTGCAAATGTGTTTTGCAAATTGTTTTGATCATGAGTTGATCACCAAATGGCATAAGATTTGATCTTATTGACTCCCTCTAGCTTGTAGTCATACTTTTGATCAAGTCTATGTGAGGGATTTCGAGAAATCAGATTTTAGACTTGAATGACTACATTAAAGTCTTAATTTTTGTGATATTTAAAAATATCTACGGTTGCTTAAATCTTGAAAATGGGTGGAGATTGTAGCCCTCGTGATAAGCTTCGCATAGAATCAAAAATCACCTAAATCGGAGTTCGGAGTAAAAAGTTTTGAGCGTTTTAGTGGCTCTGACAGTGATAGCACCGCCCCTACATGGGCGGTGCTACCGGTCCTAGATGTGCGGTAGCACCGTCCTAGCGGTACTACTGGCCCTAGATAAGCGGTAGGACCGCCCAGGGCGGTACTACCGGCCCAAAGACGGTGTAAAACTCTAGAGAAGGGTTTTTTTGGTGGAAATGGCCGGTACTACCGGTCCTAGATGGGCGGTAGCACCGGGGTACTGTAGCAACGGCTAGTTTCTTGTGTTTTTAATGCACGAAAGTGACTGTTGGCCTAGAGACCGGTGTTACCGGCCCTAGTAGGGCGGTAGCATCGGGTTTACTGC
This sequence comes from Otatea glauca, assembly GCA_036346275.1. Taxonomy (NCBI): domain Eukaryota; kingdom Viridiplantae; phylum Streptophyta; class Magnoliopsida; order Poales; family Poaceae; genus Otatea; species Otatea glauca. The sequence continues at coordinate 37,538,294 of CM070717.1, forward strand.
GTTTTTACCCCATTCTACCCTCCAACAGCTAGTTTTCTTGAGGGGCTATAAAAGGGGCCGAGTTAGGAGGGTTTTATTGCTGCTCTAGCACCCATTTGAGGTATTCTTGTGAAAGCAAAACCCCAAGAGCTCATAGAGCCATATTTGAGTGATTGAACCGTCAGTAAAACTAATATCAGAGACGGTTCTATCTATGAACCGTCTGTGAAGATCTTTTGTCTTAGATGGTTCTACGATAGAACCGTCTCTAATGATAAGTAATCACAGAAGGTTTTTAATTAGAACCATTTGTGATATTATTATCATAGACGGTTTTTAAATAGAACCGTCTGTGTTATAGTTTTTTCCTCTTAACTCTCTTGGTAGAACTTCCATGATTAGTATCTGATGTTCGAAATTTCATTCTCCTTAGATATTTATGCAAAGAAATTTACAAGACACAACCAATTATAGATTTTGCAATTCAATATCAAAACATCCTAAATGCATTGAGGCAACAGCTTGTCTGATGAGAGGGTCATAAAAATCTCTGTGATACTGTAGATGCAATTGCTTGGGGACATAGTAGTTCCAAGACATCAATCCTTGTGTGATATAAAAAGTTTAATATTGAATTCTAGATTATATGAATTTTATGTTTTGCTATATATATACCTCAGGCTTAGCAAACTAATCCATACAAAGAAATAAAGATCCCAACATATTAACATAGAAAAATGAAATTGCGTTGTGGTGACCTAATGAGGCATTAGAGCTTGCTAAGCTATGCAACCTGCTAAGCTATATATATGCAGCTTGCTAAGAATTTTATGTTTGACCTCTCATGAATCCTATATCCAGTTTTGTTCAACCATCATGAATCCTATATACAGTCTCATTCATTCTAAACATCATTCACAAACATTATTAATTCACAGACTCAAAATGGTTCCCCTAGTCAAGCATATCGGTATCCCTAGTCAAGCATTTGAGCTACAATTTTTTAGTTAGAGCCTTATTCTTTCTAAACATCATTCACAAATATCATTCACAAACACAATAACCTAGTCAAGCATATCGGTTTCATACACAACTCACCGACAGAGATAAGGAGGTAGCTGACAGGGAGGAGGAGGTGCTCGCGGACGAGGAGGTAGCCGACGGGGAGGTAGCCGATGGGGAAGGTGCTCGTGGAGGAGGAGGTGCTCGCGGAGGAGGAGGTAGCCGATGGGGAGAAGCAGGTGCTCGCGAAAGTCGCTGGGGAGGAGGTCGCTGGGAAGGAGGATTGCTGGGGGGCTAGGGTTTGCAGGAGACAAAACGCATGGACCCGGCGCTACGAACCTCTATCGGTATGGTTATATAGGGGTCTCAGATGATATTACCTTATCACAGACGGTTCCTAGTTAAAACCATCTGTGATATGACCACATACGAGTTTTAACTAAAACCGTCTGTGATATGACTGACGGTTCATAAAGAGAACCGTCTGTGATTAAATCACTAATGATTGCACTAGAGAACCGTCTGTGATGTTTGTCATAACAGATGGTTTTTTAAAACCGTCTGTGAAGAGGAGTCTAATATAAACCTTTCTGTAGTAGTGATATATGAATAATATCTAGAACTTACGGCGTTGTAAAGCCACCCACTTTCCCGTATTGATTTAGACAAAAAAAAACAAGAAATAAAAAGATGCTAACTAGGGAACCTGGATATCTGAACACTTAAAAAGCAACATTCCAGTGGGAAACGATTCTCGGAAGATAAGGGCATTCCATTGATTGAACTCCTATGATGCATGCCTGTAGTTCTAGTTGACATATACTTGCTTGAAATCTTTGTTAGAACAGAATACCAAAATATTTTAGGAAAATTTTGTCTTTATTACTTCTCGCTCTGTTCGTTTACAAAGCTCAAGTCTACCCCTATATTGATACCCAAAACTACAACCTTATTTAACGGAATAGGATTCTACTTCCTTATCCTAATCGGACTCCTCATCCTAAACTTTCTTAATACAAACTTTTCCAAACTAAAACTTTCCTATTACAAGATTATTTCTATCAATCACCCCCTTATTCTTGTAACGCAACTCTAACTCATTGAGGCAATCGGTCTCAACTACGATTTGCCCAACTCATAATCGATACAGGATGGAGAAAACATCTCCTTAACATCCCAAAATCATCTTCGACGGACTCGACTCTGGCAGAATTGACTATGGATAACGAACGCATCTCCTCAACGTCTCGAACACATCTCCCACAAGCTCAACTTAGGACGGAGAACACATCTCCTAAACGTCTCGAACTAGACTCACGATGAACTAGACTTAGCTTGTTGGGTGGACTCGTCGGGCCGTAGAACCCCTCAGTGCCGACAGTCAGTAGATGCCTGCCCCTTGTTGATAGATTTCTTGTACACCGTCATCTATTCAATCCGTTTAATCTACACGAAGATGGTAGAGTCACTCGCTGGATGGAGACATACTCCTTCCTTCCCTCGCATCCTTTCTGACACGTAGAAACATCTATACGTTGCTCCTTGCGTGCGCACTGCTGTCCTGCGTACTGCAGCCACACGTCTTTTCTTCTTCTTCTTCTTCTTCTTTTTTTCTCAGCTTCCTGCTGTTTTCTCATCTGTTGCCTGTGCAATTGCACGTTACTACTGCTAAAAGAATCTTTCTTCCTGTGCCAGCACTTGCATGTGGACGCCTGCTACTGTGCCGCTCGAGAAGACTCACTTCTAGTCGGCCAGTTCATTCACTTGCCACGCCGCCTTTGGTCACACTGGCCGCATGCCTGTCGTGCCTCCACCTCCGCGTCGTGCGCTCGCCGCGCCAGCTCTCGACCGTACGCGTGCAGACTCGAGAACGAACCTCACCGCGCCGTTGCTTGGGCCACCTCGGCGTCGCCGCTCGGATCTCGACGCGCCAAGCTCACAGGCTCGGTTCTGTGCAAGTATGGCAAGGTGGCGTGAGGCTTTGAGAGCTCAGGCGGTGCGGCATGGCCGGGGCACTATGAGACCTCGTTCTTATAAATAGGAATCTTTATGTGATTACTGTACTAGTTTCATGATCAGTGACTAGCGCTCATATGTTTACAACATTCATATCACAATTACAAGAGAACAAACTGATAAATGTGTATATACAAGCATAAATAATTATATAGAGTTTAAAATTTACAAAGACGGAACAGCGAAAAATAGAGACTTAAAGAACTCCAAAAGCCTTGTGGTTTGCCCACTAACCCTTAGACAACTGACTAGGCAAACATAGGAGAAATCATCGTCGAACACCCCGTGCCCTGCGTGAAAGCAAGAATCGTCTGGCACTTCGCAAGTTTCGTCCTTTGAGACAGCAGATGCAAGATTGAGTACATTGGTACTCAGCAGGACTTATAGTGTTTGACAAATACAATTAAGTAATCATGCAGGCTAAACAAAGGCAGGTTATAGGTTATTTTGCAACTGCATAATTATTTGAAAGTATGAATATAGTAGATTGAAACATCGTATTTTTAAATAGGCAATTTAAACATAAAGCGATAAGCAAATATTCAAGTCTTTCAACCTAGTCTACCTGACTGCAAAGGTCCCCGGTGTCTATCCTTTGACACAAAGGCTAGTTGCAAAACGGTTTCCTTCCCAAACCCATTTTCAAAAAATACCAAAAAAAACTAACATTGGAATGACTTCACCAAGTGTCCTTGACCGTGGACGCGGCTAATCGATTAGCTTTTTTTTTCACTCTGCAGAGGTGTACAACTTTACCTACAAGGAATGATCAACCTCTTTTATCAGGCCAACTAACACACTTCCTTTGGTGTGTCGGCAAGGAGATCATACAGAGCCGTTACATTATCTAGATGTGGCTTTGAACCAGCCCGGGACGTTTGACCCCCGCCATGGAATCAGAAACACTCACCCAAGCCGTAGATCCATTTTCATCACACCCAACACCACATTTCTGTTCATAGCAAGGCGTACACCGTTGCATTGGTATGTAGAAACCCCTACAGACAGACCTGACCGGAATGTCTGTGCAATCTCCCGCCTTCCTTAAATGCAAAGTCACATCTAAACAACTTAATAGGCTAAGACCCGCCCATACAAGTCCTCGTAGTTGCACGAAAATCTTGGATCTATAGCGTCCCATTGCTCAGTCCTTAATCCGACACGAGCGATACTCCACCCTATACTACGTGCAACTCCCTTTGCACCACCGGTTATTGCCAATAATCGCCCGCGTCAAACCATAGTTTTATCTTGGATTTTTAACCAAATTACCAGCAACATTTTCCCAAATGGGGATCATACATTTGTTGAAAAGACTGAAAGCATACGATGAGTAGCTTAAGTAGGAATATTATACTAGCGGTTATACCCAAAATGACATTAAGCATGTCTAGTTCAAACTAAGGTTTACAAGGTTCACATGTACATACAGATTAAGGTAAACCATAATGTACAGGATTAACTACAGTTGCAACCCAAATTAACATTTCTATGGAGAATTATCCGGATGCATAGTACATAGACAAAAACAACATAATGTAGGTAAATTATCAAGCTCGATATGTTCAAGGGGGTGCTTGCCTTGCAGCTCGCTGTCTAGCTCAGGATCTGGATCTGCGACGGAGTCGTCTTCTTCCTCGAGGACGTCGTATTCTACACGTCGATCGAATGGAAACATAGTAAAAATCCAAATTTAGTAAGGGCAAAAAGAAAACAGATAGTAAACCAAATAAAGATTCACTGCAGAAAACAGGGGCATGTCTTAGGGGTTGGATCATAGAATTTCAAAGCTTCACGATTTAGATAATTACATAACCACAAGGTTAATGGCTTTTATGAAGAACAAACATGGGTTCTTTCATAGGTTATCTATCCTTAAATTACGAATTCAAGTGGCTAAAATCATAAATTCTTACAATTATAACTTTGAATTATAGATGCTAAAATTATCTAGACTAGCAAAATTTAAAATATAAGATAAAAGGGTTGATTGCACTAAATCTATTAAGCTATGCTATTAAATTTGTTCATGACTTGAGCCCATAAAACCTATATCCTAACTATTTAACTTCCTATGCATATATATATTATATATATACATATATATATACATATATGTATATGAATATGTGTGCACATTTGACACTTAGGTTACTTCATAATTCTAAAGGTAATTCAAATCAAGATTACTCCTTAATCAAGTTCAAGCATTTTATTGACTCCCTAAAATTCAGAAAATCAATTTTTAATCATTTCATAATCTTTCCATACAATTATACATATCTAAATTCCAATGTATTGAAAGCAAAGCTTAAATGGAGAGTAGTTCAATCATACATGAAAATTTAATATTTTTATATATTTGAACTCCTGGAAGCATAAGGATCCTAGAAAAATTAGTTTCATTAAATTATAAGTTTGTTTGCAAAATTTTTGTATAAAGCATATCTTTAGGCCTTTTATTCAAATTTGAATTTCAAATTCACCCAGTGATCATTTTCAAAATATTTTTGCATATTCTGAAAGAATTTGATTTTACATGAATATAGAATCTTACCATTTTCCATTTAATAATTCTATTCGTTGGACTTTTCATACAAAGCATAAATCCAAGGAAAATCCAAACAAAAACCAATAATTCTCAGAAAACTCAGAAATAAATATATTCAAATCCAAAATATTCATTTTCATTTTATTATATTTTTCTGGATGTTACAGGTACGGTGCGGGATGATCGAGGATGAGCCGTGGTAGCGCGCGATTGAGCGGGTGAGAGCATGTAGGCTCTCTATTTTTATAAATTATGCTTATCATATAGGTTTTGGTATTGATGACTAAAAAGGATACTCAGTGTAAACTGAAAATAATCAGATTTGATGACAAGGCTAAGGTGTTTTTCTAGTTTTGGCTTGGGAGTTGATTAAAGCCATATAGTTAAAATAACCGTACTATTAAGAGGGATTATACATAAGAAATGATCTTGGTTCATATGCAAAATCACTAAGATTACTTGCAGCATAGTACTTTTCATGTTTCTCTCTCAAAAATCCACAGCTTTATCTTGTTAGTCAAAACAATTCTCTCTGGACCAAACTTCATTCTATTCAGGTGCTCAAAGATCCTAAGTTCTAATTCTAACTGAGCGTACACCATGTACACCAGACTGATATTTTCGGTCCGGCGCTGAGAACTTCCTTCACCGAGTGTACTTCATGTACGCCGAACCAATTTTTGAATGGTCCGGTGTTATAAATTCTCCTTTGATTCTTTTTCAACCAAATATAACTATTTTCGTCGGACCAATCTAAATTCTTTCTTAAAATTAGTCCGGCATAAGTTATATTTTCACTCTAAATAAAATTCTAGTCTGTGTTATAATTTATTTTAACCAGTAATATAAAGTCTGATGCAGACCAGAATTCCTTGTGTACGCCGGACCAACTTTTTCAGTCCGGCGCAAACTTGTTTCTCTCTGTTTAAACTAGCCGTTTTCCTATGTACGCCGGACCAACTTTTTCGGTCCAGCGCAAACGTTATCTGCTGGTACTCAAAAGAAACAAAAACATGTGTACGTCGGACCAACTTTTTCGGTCCGGCGCAAGCATTCTCTTGCTGATATCAAAATCAAGCAATGCATATGTAAATGGGTCTCTCTGAGTTTAACAATGCTTCTCAATACTATGTACCCCGAACTAAAATTTCCGGTCCGGCTTGTGTGTAGTTTGACTTATGGTTCATACACCATAGAATTCTTGCAAAAAGGTAGCAGTTGACCTACCCCATCTAACCTACCTACCCCCAACGGGCAAATGGTAGGTGTAACGGTTATTTCTATTCAGGATCTATATATAGAATGACTGGGTTCACAAACTGATATAGAGAGCTTTTGCATATTCACATCTTTGATATCCTGACCATCTTTGACATCATTCAAACCATATACAACTCTTGATCTTTAGAACTCCTGAGCTTCATTTTCATCAAGAGTTTGAGTTTCAACTCAGAAAACCACAAACATTCTTTCTGAACATTTAGAGTACTTGCTCCAAGCTAAGTTTAGTTTGCATCTAGCTACTGAACCAAGAGAAAGGGCTTGTGGATAGTCTATTACTCTTGAAACTAGCTGTTCCTAGACGGTTGGAGAAGTTGTTGGTGCGACCTATCCAATAGAGATTGTGGAAGGCCACCATTACTGTGAAATGTTGAGACTCACCTCACTGGAGTAGTGAAAGAGTCAAGATAGTGGAAAACCAAAAGCTATTGAGATTGGCTATTTGGTGGAGCAATATTTCTGAGGAAGTGCTCTAACGGGGACGTAGGAGTGATCTCTGAACCTGGGTGGAAAATCATTGGGTTATCCTGTGTTTGTTTTTATTGCTCTTTATTCTCTTATAGTTTCTCATTCGAAAATCCCTTTCTCACAAAGTTTTCTTGAACAAGTGTTGTTCTGGACTTTTATACTAATTGCTTCCGTTTCTGCTTTTTATTGAGAAAACTTTTATTAATAATAATAATTAAAAAGTTTTAAAGTTGCCTATTCACCCCCCTCTAGGCCAACTTGGTCCTTACAGTGGGCAGTGGAGTGGTTGTCGTGGCATTGGCGGTGAAGGCTCAGGAGAGCTCGGTCGGCAAAGGGGAGAAAAGGAGAGGGAGCCCGCGGCTGACGAGTGGGACCGGGTCCACCGGTCGGTGAGAGTCACTTCGGAACCGCCTTGCGCCAAGAAATGGGGCCAGCACAACCTTGGGCCCACCTGCCAATGAGAGTCTTTGAGCTCCGGGATAGACTCAACTCTAGACAGCTCAAGGTGAGCATTAAAATCGCCATCAAATCACGTCTACTGGTTGTTTTTAGTCTCTTGTAAATTTTTGGGACTAAAATACCCTAAATTTTAATCACAAAAATTATGACACTGTGCATTGCTCAGAATTTTCATTTCGGATTTTGATTTATTAAAGAGTCCAAACAATAATATTTATTTTTGAAACTTTTTTCAGAGTTTAATTAATGCTATGGGTAATTCCATAAAATTTTCAAGTTAATAACTTCCACATTTATTTTATAAAAATTCTGACATTATATTTTGCAGATTTTGAAGGTCTCTATTTTTGAATTTTAGAAGGCTTATATGACTTTATTAATTTATGAGAATTGTACCTGTAGTATATTCTACACTCAAGGCATTATAGTAATTTTCTTAGCCCCAAATATGCTTCTTCCATTTTCTATTAATTCTGACCCTACAGTTTCTAGTCAAAAGGAGTTACCACATGATTTATTTACTCATGTTCCTGTGCATAAGATTTTTATTTGCTGACTTTACTGATTTACCAGCATAGCTAGGGTTCCATGGTAAATTTTTCAAAATATTACTTTTACCTTTTTATCTTCTTACCATTTTTCATTCATTAATTCTATTTGTTTGATTTTTCTCACAATACACAAATCCAAGGAAAATCTAAATAAAAACCAATAATACCAAGAAAGCTCAGAGATAATCATATTCAAATTCAAAATATTTATTTTCATTTTATTGTATTTTTCAGGATGTTACACATACCTATCTATAACAATTCAAATGAAACACATACATTTGAAAAAATATACTCGAATTCAAAGATTTGAACGAATTTAGATCACATGCTTTGCTGATTAATTTATATATAAAATCAGCACATACCTACAATCAAATTATCATCAAAAAAGGAAACTCTAATTTGAATTTTAGTTCAAACTTGTTTGAACTAGTTAGTAAACCGGTTAAACTCAACATCCTAAAAATTTCAAAAAATTTCGCATGCAAATACATAGGGAAAATACCCGTTTTAGATCATGGTGACCAAGCACATTGTGACCCAGGTAATTGTACTATATATATATATGTGTGTGTTTGTGTATGTATATATATGTGTACATATATGTGTGTATATATACGTATATATATGTATATACTTTGGGAGTATGTACTCCCACGACTCATGTACAACTTAAACAAAAAAATATACTTATTTATCATTTTTTTAGAATAGTCTAATAATGATTATAAAATATTTAAAAGTATGTTCCATGGAAAATTTCATCAAAGTCCACTTTTTTATAGTATAATTTATGTATATGTTCCTTTTACATATGAAAAAGGGTATATATCAAAAATAAAAGCCCCCAATGAATTTTTTTAACCATGTTACATTGCATTATCCTAGAATTAGTATTTAAGTATACCAAAAATGTAAAGGAGTATAATACCGAAAATGCTAAAGGAGTATAACACGTTCGTTTAAGTAGTATTTTGAAAGTGGGAGTATGTATTCCCATGAGTACAAAAAATATATATCTATATATGTATATGTATATGTATATGTGTGTGTATATCAACATAGAATCTAATTTACTTGAAACAATAAACATTACACAACGCAGCAAAACTTTGTCATGTGTTACTTTAGTCCCATTACTTACAATAATATTTCCAATTTTACCTCATATTCCTTACCCACATTCATGTGCATATGTATACCTGATATTCAGTCTTTAATTAACTTGAATATATATATATATCCAGTGAAAACCATATTTACCATGAAAACTCCGTAAAACCCACGTATACAAGTTTTAAAAATTTTCAAAACAGTATCATACATAGGGGAGGTGAGCTTCTACAATTCTGCAAAATTTGAAGCCCAAACTCAATTGTATTTGAAAGATACGAAAAAGACAAAGTCAGCATGAATAGTGATTTTTCACTGTTTACTACTATTTATTTTACTGTTTGTCTTTTTCATATCTTTCAAATGCGATTGAGTTTGGTCTTCAAATTTTGCAGGATTATAGAAAATCATTTCCCTACGTATATATGGTAATTTTTTGAGAATTTTTCAAAACTTGTGTAACATCCCATAAAATACAAAAATATGAAAAATGAAAAATTTGAAATTTAAAAATGGAATTGAATAAAGATTTCAATTGGAATCAAGATTTTGATTTTAAATAATATCTTTTCCTCCTTTTCTTGTATTCTAATTTTAAAGAAAAGAAATATTTCATTAATAAAACTATTTCTTCCAAAACAAACAAACTATAAAAATGAATTTGAGATGTGATATTTAATTTCCTAAGTTTTCTGAAATATTGGTTCTTCTTGAGTTTTATTCTAAAAGAAAAGTAATATATATATTGAAATGGTAAAATGGTAAAAGTAAAAAGGTAAAAACATAATGAAGGACCGATATGGCGAACAGAGAGGGGGGGGGGGGGGGGGTGAATGGTCGCAAATAAATTTTCTCCCAAAATACTCCAACAAAAACCTCGACAAGATCGCTCAAAGGAAATCGTGAAAAACCTGAAAAACTAGACAACTATGTGTACCCCAAGCTTGCATGGATAAGTACCATAAAATATGTGGGGATTTTTGAGTCACAATACTGGTTGTCTAGTGTCCAAGATAAAAAGGAATCAATTCAAACTCTTGCTTTTAGAAAGGACATCAATTCAAATCACAAAAGTCACTTTCAGAAAAGCAAAAGCAGAATTTCCAGAACTTGTCCTCAATTTGCACAGGAGGTTGGTGGGTTTCTGCAGCTCAGAAAATTTTGAGATGTTTTCTCCCTATGAGCATCAGCGTTGTGAAGAACTCCACCAAATTTCTACTCAAAAAGCCTTACAAAAAAAACATGAAAAATCTAAGAACACAGTCTGGTCAAGAACTTCGAGCAGAAAGTTTGGGGCTCGGTTTTCACCTCATGGCGCCCAAAAGGTGCAACAAATGAACCCCAAAAGTTTTCTGCAAGTGGATATCAGAGTCCCGCACCTCGTCCAACAATAATCACTTGAAAAATATTTTTCTAGATTTTTATAGAAATCAAAAACTGACTGCTGCGCGAAGAACAAGTTCTGAACAAAGTTGGAACTTGAAAGAAAAGATTTTCTCTACTCAACCCAAGAGTGCAAAAGAGATGTAAAACCATATGAACACACTCAAAACATCCAAGATCAGCAACATTTAGGAGGGGAGGCAAATCCAAATTACATGAAATTAAATTGCGAGAAAGTAATTGCGGGAAAGTAAATGCTGAATTTAAATTGCGTAAAGTAAAGACATAATGTAAATGCGCAAAATAAATTCAGAGGTGGATGGATAAAACTTTCATTTCTTGAAGGAGAGGTTACAAAGCCTCACTTTCATGTGGGCAAAGCTCAAAGGAGCATTCACAAACCTCAAAACCTTCAAGGGAAGGAGGCTACCCCTCCACCCCTATTTATACTATTCTTGGGCCTCCTACCACCCTTGGATGAGTCCCTCAACCCTAGAGCACTCATCTAAGGGCTGGGATTAACCCACACACACAGCCATGCAAGGGTTAACCCAAAACCCACACACATACCGGGTTTTCTTGCACGGTTTTCAAAGCATACTACCTAGACCCGCTAACCTATCAACTAGACCTCAATCCGACGGCCCTCATTGTTCCACGCCGCATCTAGCTAGCATCATCTCCTTTCCTTGTCTTCTTGACTTGCCCGGACTCCGTCTCCGATCATCTTCCAGCGATCTCCCAACCGTCTGGACCTCCGACTCTCCTCGCCTAGTCCCGGTCATCCTCCGCCTCACCATGACCTAGCACCGTCGCCCTACAACCATCAAAGATAAGTAAAAATCTTTCATAGCAATTCCCACAATTATATGCAATAAACCCATCCAACTCATCACTACCGCGCCCATACAGCCGGTACTGCCGCTCCTAGCAGAGACAACTCAAATTGCTTCATTTTGAAAATCAATCCAAATCAAACTCAAACTTGAGCACACCTTGCTCAAATAAAGTCAAATACTCATCACAAACATGGATGGACCTCCACATGGTCCTTCACATAAAATCAACAAAAATCAGCAAAACTCGTACTAAAATATTAGATCACTTCAGAATACCCTAGAACACCACTCATGACAGTTGATATGATCTAAACCAATAAAATATATTAAAAAGATATTGTAATCAGGAAATAGATAACTGATTTAAATATTGTCATAATTATTTTGAAATATCTATAGCTTATATGAAGCCAATATGTTTACCATGCCTACATAAACTCTTTCCTTATCTTTGGTAAAAATATCAGAAATTAAAAGTTATATTTCAACCCTTTAAAAATTTAAAAACAGAGAGAAACCAATTCTGAAAATAGTAATGTCAGAATTATTAAAATTAAAATATAAAATATAAAATCTAAAAATTTTATATAATGTAAATAATCCATTGCAGATATTCATAAAAAGTTTCATAAAATAATAATCTGACTTTGATCCTTAATTAAACAAAAATTAGAATCAGCCAAAATCTATAACAGTGCATTTTCAGATTTTTAGGAATATTTTTACTCATAATATTTATCCAAAAATTTTACCAGACTCTCAACTTTACCTTTCCGACTTAGATAAAAATTTACATAAAATCTTGAGTCAATTTGTTAACCCAAACTCCGGATTTACCTCAATCTGTCCAGAGTTTTCCTGAGATTTACCCTAGCCTCTCACTGCCATGTGGGGCCGAGTCGCCAGCTGTCCTTCCTTGCTGACCTCTTCCTCTCTCTCTGCCAGCGCGACCCCACCTGTCAGTCGTTTCTTCTCCGTTTTTCTTCCGTTTTCTCGCGCGCCGCCATTTCTCGCCGTGTCCAAATCCTGTGCCGCACCGCCTTGTTTGCCTATTTAAGTGTCGCGAAGCTATTGCTAGCACTCGTGCACCCTCCTGGAAACCGCAAAACCGAACCAAACCACCACATCACCGCCAACCTCCACCTTCTTCTCCAAGTCCAGCGAAACCGGAGAAAAAGGGGGAAACCTCAAATCGCCGATTTATTAAACCACAACTCGAACCATTTCGCCTGAAGCAACCTCACCACACCTAGTCTTTATCCCAGACTTCAATTTGAACCCATTCTTCTCGGTGAGCCGTCGCACCGCGCAATCTTCGCCGCTGCCGCAACCGCAAGGTGACAACCCTCCTCCGCTACCCATTTTCTTGTCCGAAAGCCAAAAACAGAATCCCAGTGTCACACTGATACTCACCACGGTGATCTTCAAGCCCGGGAGGCCTTAGTTCCGCCGTTTCGCCGCCGGCCGTGTTCGCCGCCGCCTCCTCGTGGTGACACACTGTCTCCGACCACCCTTAGCCAAACTAACACTTCCCCTAGATGCGCGCAAGCATGCTGATGTCGAAAGTGGAACCGATTCACCTCCTCCGGCGAAGCCTCGCCGCCGGCGAGCCCAGAAGCTGACTCCCCTGTTCTCTGTCTCTGCGTTTGGGTTCGTTCTGTCAGCCGGTGTGAAGTTCTTTAGTTCAAACTGGTAAATGCGCTTTCCATTCGGTGAAAACGTATTTCCTAATTTGGTTTATTTTCCAATACCCGAGACAATTCATTTGGCTATAACTTTTGAACTATCAATCCAAATGAAATGATATAAATTCGTAAATTCATGATAAATCATGTAGATTCATAATATGCAAAAATATTTTGAAAATGATCACTGGGTGAATTTGAAATTCAAGTTTGAATAAAAGGCCTAAAGATATGCTACATATAAAAATGTTGTAAATAAACTTGAAATTTAATAAAACCAATTTTAATAGATTCCTTATTCTTCCAGAAACTCAAATATATAAAAATATTTAGGTTTAAACTTTGTTTGAATCATTTCCCATTAGAGGTTGTTTTCAATGCTATAAATATTCAAAAATATATAGATTAGAGAAGATGAGATACATATATAAGAATGGGTTTCCAAAGTTATCTTTTGTTTGTTAAAATCTTGTATCACTAGATCTTTAGCAATTAAAAAGGGAAATAGATGATTATTAGACAGCAATCTAATTCAAGACTATCTTTTGAATATTAAAATTTAAGTCACCTTGTTTTGGGTAACATTCCGTTCCTTAAAATTTTCTTAATTAGATTTTCTTATTAATTAAGGGTTGTCACGTCGTAAAGTTTCAACTTATGTCGAGTATTCACGAGTGCATCCCGAGAAGCAATACAAAGGATTCACAACAAAAGTTTAACAGCACATAAAGACTTTAAATTCAATCAAGTGCATAGAGGGTCTAAAATTTTCCTTCATCAGCTAACCTATCTTAGGGTACTCTTTTCCTGTCTAACGATGCTGGTCTTTCATTCTTCATAGAGCGACTTGACGCCATCGAAAACTTTTCTTCTAGGGCTTCTTTTCAGTCTTGGAAACACAAGACCATCTTGGCTTCGAAATCATCATACAATCGGCGAAGTAGCAAGATGAAGAGTCTTCAAATTCATCATCGTGGTTAGGTGATATTTGCGGGGAGGATTGAATATGGGTTGGTTTAAACGAGGCTTAGGCATTCTCAATGGTTGCTAGTAATGGAGGCTGTGCTATTAATTCCGATGTGGCTGGATTTTTAGAAAAGATTAGGGACTAGAAGAACATACAGGTAAGAATTTTTACAGAAAGAAAAGATAAGTTGTGAGAAATAGAAAGAAGAGATAAGCTTATAAGAATTTCTTATAGAAAGAGGAGATAAGTTATTTTATGAAATTTTCTTTTTAAACCTACAGGTTGGGGTTTCTGGATTCACACATAAGGGCAACTCATCATGAAACTTTAACCTGAAGGTTAAGTTCACACGTAAATCAGCCCAAACAAAGGATAAAAGTCAATTGCAAATAACAAGATATAAACACTACATAAAAATGCTTTATCGAGCTAAAGTCGAATAATATTGCTACGAGCAGGGGTTCCTTTTCTAACGAAGAACCAAATATTCTCTAATCTTCCGCGTTTTACTGTTGAATGATACCAGCTCTTCATGGAGTAAAATCTTGTGGCTTTACTTCTGTCTTGTCGGGGGTGGCGAAGTGGTATGTTCATCACCTTGAGGTTGTCGGCGTAGACGTTGTAGTCTTCATTGGTTAAGCATGAAGAATTAGAATGGTAGCGACATCTCTCGGACAACTTCGGAAGCAAATAGCAAAGATAAACTATGGACGAGACTTATTTTAAGGAAAGAGGAATTTGTTTTATAAACCAAAATGAAAGTAGGGGTAAGAATAAGAACTTAGAAAGGAGGAAAGAATAGCAATGGCTACATTTTGCAAATATAATAACTTTTAAAAATAAATTGTGAATTTGATCCACTAATACTAACGACCATTCTAGGGTTTATCCTGCAGTCAGCATGGCTCTGATACCAACTGTAATGACCCCCATTTTCACATAAATGCAAAAATCGAAATCTCATGTGCAAACAGTACTAGTCCCATGATCAGTAGCTAGTACGCACATTTGCAACAATTGGAATCACAACCATACATCATATTTTTAAAGCGGAAGCTAATTTACATAATAATCTTACAATTCAGAGTTTATTGCAGCAAAGAAGCAAAGTCTTGTAGTGTGCCCATCCAATCCCTCAGGCGACTGACAAGGCATAATCCCTAGAAATTCATCGTCAAAAATATCCTGAATCCTACGACGATTATGTTTCATCGAGCTAATCTGATTCTTCACCTAAAAACAATAATTAAGCAAGGGTGAGTACTTTCGTACTCCGCAAGACTTTTGCAAAACCTATGATATATGTGTAACATCCCGAAAAATGGAATAATATAAAAATTTATATTTTGAATTTGAATATATTTATTTCTGATTTTCTTGACATGATTGGAATTTCTTTGGATTTTTGTATTGAATGGAAAATCAAACAACTAGAATTAAAGGAATGGATAATGGTAAAAAGATAAAAGTTAAAAGATAAATTTTGGAAAAATTACTATGGAACCCTAACCATGCTGGTAAGTCTGTAAAATCAACATGTAAAATTTTATGCACAGAAAAATGGGTAAATAAAATTTATGACACCTCTTTTTGACAAGAAACAGTACAAGTCAAAATTAATGAAAAATATTAGAAGTTTATCTGGATCTGAAAAAATTACCAAAACACACTCAGTGTAAAAGCTATCCCTGGTAAAAATATTAGGATTTGATCATGTCGGAAAAGCCCTCTAATAATTCAAAAACAGAAACAATTAAAAACTAGAAATCCTAATGTCAGAATTTTTATAAAATATTCGCTTGAGGTTTTGACTTGAAATTTTTATAGAGATATCCTTAAGACAAAATGAATCCATATAAAAGTTTGGAAAATAATTAATATGATGTACATCCCAAAATAAATAGAATACCGAAATTCAAGTCCTGTACAAGTCCACAGTGTCAGAATTTCTAAAATTCAACCGTGTGTTATTTTAACCTCACATTTTTACTGGAGATTGGAAACTACCAGAGCATGTCGGTCAAAAAGTTTTGAAATTTTTCAATTTGATCTGATGTCCATTTTTATGCTCACATGGAGCTTGTCTCGCCCATGCTTATCACTCTGACTCGCCTTCATTCACCGACATGTGGGACCACCCCTTTTTCCTTAACGGTTCGCTGGAAGCAACGGGAAACAACTCCTCTCACTGCCGGTGGACCCCGGTCCTGCTCGTCAGCCGCTGCCTCTCTTCTCCCCTTTCCCCCTTCTCTCTCTCGCGCGTGTTGCCGCAGCCGACCAAGTCTCTCGCGCTTTCCTCGTCGATTCAGTGCATCACCGCACCAATTCCAGTTGACCAGAGCCATGCCTTGCTGTCCTCTCTATCTCCCGCGCCATGCCCTGCCTTGTCCGGACGCCAGGGCTCACGCCACCTTGTCCAAACCGAACCGCAACTCCTCTTCTCCGTTCAAACCCTGTGGAACCGACTCCTCGTGGCTATAAATACCCTAGAAGCGTCGCATTGAGACTCCCTTCTTCTCATTCACTCCCTAAACCAAACACAGAAGCTTGAAACCTTGTTCTTCGCCATTTCGCCGGAAAACCCGAAAAGAGGGGAAGTCAGTGAATTGAGCAAAATCGGTAACAATTGTTGAAATTGATTCTTCCTCTAGCTTCACTCGGCACCATAGATTACTAAGTAAGTCAAAATTCTATCCCTCTTCGCCTGCAGAGCCGCCGCACCGTGTGCCTTCTTCTTCAACTCCGGCCGCTCGGTGGCGCGCTTCCTCGGCCAAGCTCCGGCTCGGCCGACTGCAAAAACGGAACCCAGTGACCCACTGAAGCTTCCAGTGCTACCGATTCAACTGGAGCTAGCTCCCATTTCTTCTCCGGTGAACTCCTCCTCCCTTCGCCGCATGCCGCCGGTGGCAGCCCGCTCCGGCCGTCCCCGCCGGTGAGCGACCCCACCCACGTGTGCGCGGAGGTCCATTGATTCTAGCCATGCTACCGGTTCGACCGGAACCTCGCCGGAGCGCCGTCGCCGACGAGCCCTAGCGCCGCCCCTGTTTTTCCCTCACTGCACCGCGGGCCCCCTCTGTCAGCCTGTCAAGTCCTCCTCAGTGCAAACGGTAAAAGGCGCCTTCACTATAGAGAAAGCGTATTTTCAATATTTTCAGTTTATTTCAATGCCCGAATTGATTCAAATGCATATAGATTTTGCGTTGTAACTCCAAATGAAATGAAACAAAATTCTAAATTCACCTAGAATCTAGTTATTTCAGAATATGGAATAACATTTTGAAAATGTTCACTGGATAGATTTTAAATTCAAATTTGAAAGAAAAGGGTAAAAACATACTACATGCTAAAATGTTGTAAACAAACTTAGAAATGGATGAAACCAATTTTAGTGAAATACTCATGTTTCCAGAAGTTCAAATATATGAAAATATTCAAATTTCATTTAA
This sequence comes from Otatea glauca, assembly GCA_036346275.1. NCBI lineage: Eukaryota > Viridiplantae > Streptophyta > Magnoliopsida > Poales > Poaceae > Otatea > Otatea glauca. The sequence goes on from CM070717.1 coordinate 37,556,037, forward strand.
TGTTTGAAATACTTTCTATTAAAGATTGTTTTCAATGCACTAGATATTCAAATATACATAATTTGAGTAAAAGAAATATAGAATAAGTAAAAATTGAATTCTAAATATTGTCATGGCAGTAGAATACCTTAATTTACCAAAATAATTAAAATATGAATTTGATTTGAACTATCTTGAAAAATGTGAAATAACTTAAGTATAAAATGTATATGCATATGCATATGCATATAGAATCAAATAGTCAATATAGAGATCAATTGAATTCAAATAATCACCAAATCAGTTTTGTTGTACTCCTAATATTGCAAGGATCTCAGATATAAAATAATATTTAAGGTTTACTATATAAAACAGTAAATGATTAATAGTCAAAATGTTAATACTTGTATAATTGGAATAGTTACAACTTTTACAAATAAACTCTAAATTTGACAAAACCAAATCCGATAGCCCTGAAAAATAATACTCTCACTGTTTATTCAAAAATAGCTTATGTTTGTACTAGGTTGAAATAAAATAATGTTAAACCCTAATGATCGCTTATAGGAAAAACATCGCGGATAAAAGCCAATTATCGCAAACTCAACTTTAAATCACTTCTAATATCATGCCCTGTTAATACCTGAAAAATGAGTAGATTACCCTAGGCGGTGCAGTAGCAATCGCATATCAAAAACTGAATCCTTAGCGAGTAGTAAATTGAACTATCAAGCTTTTTCATCGACTCGTAGAACCTCTCGTCTAAATGTAAATATTATGAAGACCAATTTAGAAATGATATTTGGGATGCGTACTATCATATTCTAGAAAAATATTTTATTTACAACTTTCGTTTCAATTAAATCTTGCTAGTTGAATACCCCTAAAAAGTATGTTTGTCACAACCATTAATATCATGTAAGCGTTTTCAGTTATGAAAATAATGTCTCGTCTAAAAGCTAAAATATACGAAATCAGCCTAGATATGTTCTTCAAAGTATATGCTATCTAATTCCCAAGAAATAATCTTATTTCGTCATGTTTGGCATATAAACTTTAATAGTCGGATAACCCTTAGATTTATGTTTAGCGAACCTCACCGTAATCGGAATAAGTGAACCTTGTAATAAAGAAATTTATAATTAATATATTTGTATCACCAGAACCTTCTTAAAAACTATAAATAAGTCTAATTAGCTAGGTTATCAATCATAACTTAATTAAAACCTTTCATATGCGAAATCACTTAAGGCTAAGTGCTATTAGCGTAACCCTTTAACTAGTGTTTTAATTATTTTAATCTAAATAATTTTAGCATCTATAATTCGAAGTTTTAAATACTAGAATTCATAATTTTAGCCTCTTGAATTCGTAATTCAAGAATAGATAATCTATAAAAGAAACCCTGCTTTGTTTGTCACAAAAACCATTAACTATATGAATGTGTATTACCTAAACCCTGAGATCTCGAAATCATATAATCCAAACCCTAAAGCGTTCCTGTTATCTGCAATGAATCTTTATTTGATTTTCTACCTGTCTTCTTTTCGCCCTTATTGAAGTTTATTATTTGCTTTATTTTCCGATCGATCGACGTGTAGAATTCGACGTCCCTTCCTCCGTCGTTGCCTCTGTCATCCGCGATCGCGTCTTCGTCGTAAGCGATATATAAGCAAGGCAAGCACCCTCCTTTGACCATCTTGATCCCAGAATTTAATTTGCATTGTTTATTAAAATGTTTCATGCATACGTTTACTTTCTGTAAATTGCTATTTTGTGGTACTGGTAGTTATACCTGTTGTCTCATGAAACTTCCTTGATAAGTATAAAAATGTGAACCTTGATAACCATAGATTAAGCTTAGACAATTACTTAATGTCGCCATGGGTATACGCAGTTACTTTTATCCATGCTTAGCCATGCTTTTAGAATAAATGATGATGATGATCAGATCAAAATGTGTTCCTTGAGAAATGGAAAATGTTGTAATTGTAGCTGTTGGTTATGGGTATTTTGATTAAAAACCCAAAATAAAACTATGGTTTTGATGCGGGCGATTATTGGCAATAGCCGGAGGTGCAGAGGGATTTGCACGTAGTGTAGGGTGGAGTATCGCCCGTGTCAACTTAAGGACCGAACTCAGTGTTGTATGATCCAAGATAATCCGTACAACCACAAGTGTTGTTATGGGGCTTCCTTAAACCAATTAAGTTATCTAGTTTAACTTTGCACATTGGTAGGCTGAAGTAGTACGGGCTTTCCTTCGGGTTTGCTCTCACGGGTGCCCACACCGAGGTGCTGGGAACAACACTTACCAATATAACGGTGTACACTACGTCTACGGGGAGTTCCAACATTCCTATGCTCTGAGTTCTCCCAGCATAGCGTGGGTTTTATCGTCCCAGTGCTGGTGCAAAGTTAAATTAGATAATGTAAAGGTTTTCGTCATGAACATTCTGGCCACACGCCAAAGGTGCGTGAAACTCGCGCAAAAAGAAAAGGTCATGACTTGTGGGTAAAGTTGTACACCTCTCAGAGTGTAAATCTAATCGATTAGCCGTCCCTCGGTCATGGGAAACTTGGTGAACTTGCACTAATTAAATGTTTAATTTTCTAAAATGGGTTGTGGTTTGGAACTTGTTTAGCAGCTTTTGTTTTCATGTCAAAGGATCGACATTGATGGATTCCATTTCTGGATTATTCGATATTCACGATGGGTTGTGAATATTACTTATGCTTTACTTATTTCATATCAGTCAATTATGCTTTTATAAATTCCGTTTGCAAATAACTTGTTTTACAATGTCAATTCTGCTTTATGCAAATTAACTGTAGTAGCCTCCTTTGAAATGGCCTGCATATATTATAGGCTTTGCTCAAGTCTTGCGGAGTACGAAAGTACTCACCCTTGCTTATATGTGGTTTTTAGGTGGATAAGTTAGCGAAGCTTCGAAGGTTTCTTCCGTCGCAGGTTGCGGGTTTTTCTTCGTCGAATCTTTTTAGGGATTATGCCATATCAGTTGCCTGTTGGTTTTGGATGGGCACACTACAAGACTTTGCTTCTTTTGCTGCTCTATCTCTGATTTGTAAGAGTTTTCTTTATGTAATAGCTTCCGCTTAATAATACTTGTTGTATGGTTGTGATTCCAATCGGTGTGTATGTGCGTACTAGCTACTGATCATGGGACTAGTACGGAATGCACATTAGATTTCTATTTTTGCAAGTTTGTGAAAATGGGGGTCGTTATAGTTGGTATCAGAGCTATGCTGACTGTAGGATAAACTCTAGATAGAATGGTCGTTAGCATTAGAATGATCAAATTCAAAATCTTATGTCTAAAAGTTATCATATTTGCAAAATGTAGATTTTGCTATTCTTCCCTCTATCTTAAGATTCTCCTCTTACCACTACTTTCATTTTGTTTTGTAAACAAATTCCTGTTTCCTTAAAACAGTCCTTGACAAATGGAGACTCCGACTTCTGCGTCAACAATTTTGAAGAGGAAAATGTCGCTCCATGAAGACTTATGTTGATAGGTCGAATAGGAATATATTAGGCTAAGATATTTAGAATCCCGGTATATTAGTCGATGGTTATTTTGTGTGCCTTGTTGAAATCTTTTCTCTTATATTGCTTACGGGTTACTCTCGCAAAGATTAAACCAATTGGTTGAAATTTACGATGTGCCAACCCTTATTTAATAAGAAAATTTAATTAAGAATATTTTAAGGAACGAAAAGTTGACTTATGAACTAATAACTACCTAGTAACCAACCTTGAAAACAATGTTTTAATGAATGAGACACTGCCTTATAAAATAACTAGCAGTTACCTAATCCATATATAGACTATTCTCAAAATAATATTTTAATAAACAGAATGATACTTTGTAAAATGGATAACTTTCATCTAACCATATCCTATCAATTTCAACATCTCGAAGACACCTCCGACACAATCCATTAATGCATCTATTGAATGTAATGAATTATAAAATTTTCAGCCTTTATAATCAACCTTAGGCTCTTCCCAAACAACTCTAGTTGAGATATATCCTTCCAATCATTTCAAACACTTTAACATACCGTGTACCTCTCCTTAAGTTAGCTTTTTATTACTAAAGAATCTTGGTATAAATTGCTAGCATTCCTCCTTCACTTCTTGAAACCCAACGGAATTCCATCCAAATAACCTTGTCTTAACAATCATTGTTGCAGGATACCTGTGACAAGATCCCTCGGCAAAGTCTTGGAAAGTGAAGCCATGCTAAGCTTTCAGCCACCTAATGATAATCCTACCTTAGTCCAGCCAAATTCCCAACATCCAGTACAGAACAACCCCAACCTTGGTGTAATTCCCGTCAGAGAAGGAAATGGATTAGATCAGAAACCTACTCCTGCATCTCACTCGATACCTAAGCGATGCTCTTTGAAGTGTTGCCAACCCAGCCAATCTGAAGATCGTGCTTGTATTCGTTGTGGAGAAATAGGACATACTGCTGATGAGCATGCAATCAATTGCTCAAGCTGTGAAGGAAATCATTCTCCTGGAAAATGTCCCATGAGCAATATCACTTGTTACCTTTGTGAAGGTTATGACCATTGCCCAACTCAATGTCCCCTAGGTCCGATAGTTGCCAATACAATTCAGCATCAGTGAGAGAAATTTCGGGCCTTAGTTGCTCAAGATTTGGCAATTAGAAGGGAAAAACTAGCTACACAGAAAATATTGCCTAAGGAGTTAAAGAAACAACACATAGACTTTGATCGCCTTCATCCAGGAAGTAATAAATGGCCATCGCCATCAGCATGTTTCTTGTGCGGTGAAGAAGGTCATTGGGCAAGGAAATATCCGCAAGTTGAGATTAAAAAGGAAGATGGTATTGAGAATCCAATCATACCCATCAAAACGCCACAGGAGAAGCGTGAGTGCTTCAACTGTCACAAGAAGGGTCATCTTGCTAAGCGATGCCCGCAAGAAGAACAAATATTTCCTACTACTATGGTCATACCAGAAGTTACATCAGTTAAGATTACAACTCCAAGAGCAGGAGGAACAAAATCTGAATCAGTTTGCCCGAAGAACCAGTTAAAGAAGAGACGCTTGAATAAAGACACTTGTCCTAAAAAGAATTCTGCTCAATTCCATCCTCAATTTCAACCACCATTTGTTCATTCCTCCAACAACACTAGTGAACAACCATCTGGAGTTCAAAACCAGGCAACTAATGTTACATGCTTTTACTGTCGTGAGCGTGGACATTATGCCAACAAATGCCCAAGGAAGAAGAGAGATCGACTTCGTTCTCAAGACCAACAAGCTCCTATCTCCTCAATTACTCCAACTCAAGATATCGATCATGGTATACCTGACACAATTCCAGGTACATCTCATATAAATAAAGTTTCTGTCAGAACTTAGATTAATTTGAAATCATTGTGTCTAATCTTAAAGTAATATTTCGATAAGCAGAATATTGCCTTATAAATTTAACTGAACTCTCATCAAAATACATCTTATCTTAATCCTTCAAATGGCCGGCAAGATGTCAAATGCTAAACTTTCAGTTTTCATCCTTAACCATTGCTCGATCAATCCTCTATCTGTTTTATAACATCAATGAATAATCTACTATTGTTTTGAATAAGATGGACATCGCCGCTTGCGTCGATCGAGAAGAACCTCATCACTTCACCAAAATCTACCCGAGAAAAGTTCTTCATCTCGTCAAGGATGACAGCAGTGATTTCCAAGTTATATCAAGTACCTAGAAGGACCCCTGCCTCGATGTCAGGCTTATGTAAAGTTCTTCCTTATGTAATTACACCCGATACTTAATGTAATATCAAAAACGTCCTTTATATATGCAATTACTACGATCAACCTTTTGACTTTGTACATTATATTCTTTCATAATTGCCAAATGCAAAGAAAATCAAAACCCTCTGTCTATCAAGATGATCAAGCAAATTAAATCATCAGGGTCATATTGTAATCCTCTCCGAGCAACCAGTCACTGAAGAAGCTCGTACTACTCCGGCCTACCAATGTGCAAAGTTAAACCAGATAACTTAATTGGTTTAAGGCTGTCCCATACCAGCACTTGTGGTTTGTACGGTAATTCTTGGGTTTAACGAACACGTAGTTCGGTCCTTAATCCGACACGGGCAATAGTCTCCACCCTATACTACGTACAAGTCCCTTGTACACCCGGCTACTGCCAATAATTGCCCGCATCAAAATTATAGTTTTATTTTCATTTTTGATCAAAATACCAACCATAAGATTGTCATACCCATTAAATGTCATATTCAACATTTTTAATAATGTCAAAGTTTTATGTTGCTTTAAGCATGGCTAAGCATAACACTAAGTGTGAGTAATCCAAATTGACATCAAGTACTGTCTATGCTATTCTAGGGTTATCAAGGTTCACAAATCCATACTTATCAAGGAAGTTCTATGTGACAATAGGTACGACTACCAATACCCAAAATATAGCAGACTTTAATAAAAGTAAAGTATGCAGTAAAACATTTAATGAAAACATTTATAAAACTGGGATCAATATGATCAAAGGGGGTGCTTGCCTTGCTTATTTATTGCTTACGATGAAGACAAAGCCACGGCTGACGGAGGTATCGACGGAAGTAGCGACGTCGGATTCTACACGTCGTTAAATCGGAAACATAACAAATATCCAACTTCAATAAGGGCAAAAAGGAAATAGACAGAAAACCAAATAAAGACTCATTGCAGAAAACAGGAATGTTTTAAGGCTTGGATTGAATGATTTTCAAGATCTTATGATTTAGATAATTATACAAACATATTGTTAATGACTTATGATGAACAAAACATGGTTTCGTTGATAGATTATCTATTCTTGAATTACGAATTTAAGAGGCTAAAATTATGAATTCTTGCATTTATAACTTCGAATTATAGATGCAAAATTATTTGGATTAATAGAATTAAAACACAAATTAAAGGGTTATGCGAATAGCACTTAATTCCTTAAATGATTTTGCATAAGTGACTTTGAATATATTAGATCTATTGAGCTAGGTTACTGAATTTATTTATGGTTTTTAAGAAGGTTCTGGTGATAAAAATTACGTATTTGTTTGTTATTTCAAAGTTTGCTTATTCATATAAGTGAGTCCATAAAACATAATACTTAAGGTTATTTGGCTATTAGGATTTATATGCAAAATATGATGAAATTAGATTATTTCTTCAGAATATTAGAGTATATACTTTGAAGAACATTTCTAAGCTAATTTCATACATTTTAGTGTTTAGATGACATATTATATTCTTTGTTGAAAGAGCTTATATGATATTAAGGATTACGATGACCATATCACTTATGGGTATTGGATTAGCCGGATTCAGATGCAAAGCAAGTTGAAAATAATTTTCTAGATTATGGTAGTACATATCTTAAATATTATTTCTAAACTGATCTTCATAATATTTGCATTTAGACGAGATGTTCTACGGGCTATTGAAAATGCTTAATTAGTTTTATCGTTTACACGATAAAGGTTCAGTTTTAGATCTTAATTTGCGACTGACCCTTACATGATTATTTATTCATTTTTCTGGCATTAGCATGGGATATCATTAAAAGTGTTTTAAAGTTGGTTTCACAGTATTTTGCTTTTATCTGAGATGTTTTCCATATAAGTAAACATTAAGATTTGATATGTACTTAATTCAAATATGCACAAACATGAGGTATTCTTGCATAACAGTGGTATTATGGTTTTATTAAAGATCTAGGAATCACTTTACCATTATTTGAACTTGTACGCTTTAAGTTATATTTATTTTAACTTCTATACATTGGAAAGTAATCCATCTTCAAATTTAATTCAAACTAGATTACATTTTAAATATTTTTGTATATCTGAGTATATTACTAACTTATAAACACACAGGAACTGATTTGATATGATTTGAATCATTTTTGCAAAAGATATTCATATTTGAATATTCAATTAATTGGAAACAACTTTCTTTTAGAAAATGATGTAAATAAACTCAATAATCTAAATAATTTTGCATATTCAGGTTCTTTAAGATTTAAGGTTTCTAACAAAATTGATTTCATTCAAATTGGAATTTATTTGCAGAAATTCTACATATGGCCTTCTTTTGATCCCTTTCTTCAAATTGAATTTAAAATTTAAATATAGTTCATTTCCAAAATATTTTTGTATATTATGAATCTACAGGATTTATCATAAATTTATAAATTTTCTTCATCTCATTTGGACTAATGGTTCAAAACTTATAAGCATTTGAATGTATTCGGTTTAGGAAACTTATAAGCATTTGAATGTATTCGGTTTAGGAAAATACAGAAAATAGAATATTACCAAAAATGGAAAGAGCGCTTTCGCCACGAAAATACGCTTTCCTCTTGGGACTTATTTGGTGAGGCATCGACAAGATGGCTGCGTCTTTGCGTGAGCACGATCTTGCTGGACAGCGGTGCGTTGGCGTGCGTGTGGTCGATCGCGCGGGCTCTGGCGAGTCACAAAGATGGCTCGAGGTCGACCGATGGTCCCACCTGGCGGTGACCCAGAGCAGGGGAGGCGGAGCCGAGGCTCGCCGGCGGCAGAGGAGCACCGGAGCGACGGAATCGATAGCACGGTTAGACTCAGTATGCCTTCGCGCATACAGGGGTGCTACCGGTTTGACCGAGGAGATCGGAGTCGTCGCGCCACCGTGAGGGGGGCGGCGGAGCCATGGACGGCGACAAGAAACTCGGTTTTGTGGTGAATCAATGAGAAGAAAAGCTTTGATGAGCATCAGTGAGTGTTGGTGATTCCGTTTTGCTACTTCTTCATGAAAATGAGTGAATGAATCGGGCTCTCACCGTGCGAGGGGCGACGGCAGAGGAGGGCGTTTGGTGCGGCGGCTCACCAGAGAAAATTGCTTTCAATTGAGGATGGGGATGAGTACTAGATGCCACGAGGGAGCTCTAGCTCAATTGATTCGGGTGGAAGATCATTGGTGTGGCTTAATTGGAAGTTCTCCCCTTTTCTGGACTTCGCGGTAATGGCGTCGGAAATGGGGAAGACGAGTGCACAGAGGCAACACTTGAGGCATAAGAAGCATTGGACGATGGCTCTGGATAGCAGAGAAGGATCGTTCGGTTATATAGATGGATCGGTCATGCACAGGGTTTGGACGTTGACAAGAAATGGCGGCTCGGCATGATTGGCGTGCGAGATATTTGCCAAGGCAATGAAAATCGGTGAGGATGGCTGCCGTGGCAGTTTATTGACAAGATGGACAACTTGGCGACCACTTGCCTTGTCCAGAGCGTGTCGTGACAGGGAAGTTCGTAGCGAAGTCTTGCCGCGACAGAGAATCGGCAAGAGGCGGCAGTGAGATGAGGTTTCGGGATTTCTTTGGTGCGAGATAAGGCAAGTGGCAGCAGGAGGTGATAGCAGGTCGGCGGAGGTATGGCAGTGCCTCAGGCGACGCGAATTATGGCGAGATAGCGACAAGGAATGAGGCGGCGCTGGCTCGGTTTGGCTGGCTCGGGAAAAGACAGAGAGAGGGGAAGAAGGATGAAGAAGAAGGAAGAAGATCTGACCAATGGGCCCGGGGTCCACATGGCAGTCAAGTTGGTGAGGGAAGTCGGCAAAGGCTAGCTGCAGCAAGTGGACCCACAAGTCAGTGAAAGGAAAAGGTAAAATGGAAGAAGACTCTGGACAGCACGAGACAAAAATCAAAATTTGGGTCAGCAGACAGGTTTACAATTTTATGGAACTTTTTGTGTAGGTCGGAAAGGAATATATAAGGGTCCAGTAAAATATTTAGATAAAAATTATTTATAAAAATATTTATATAAATCTGAGAATGCATGGTTGTCATTTTCTGCTATATCTGAATTTTTGTTAATTTAAGATCAAAATCAATTTATTATTTTTTTAAAATTTTTATAGAGATCTGGAATGGCATTATTTACATGATATAAAATTTTCATATTTTTATAGTGCACATTTTAATTTTAATAATTCTGACATTGTAATTTTCAGCTTTTCCAATTGTCTGTTTTTGAATTTCTAAAAATAATAAATGATGGGATAAACTCTTGATATTTTTACCAGACACAGATTAGACAATCATGTCGGCATGGTTAAACTTTTAACTCTAGTTTAGTTATGATAGCTTCTGAAGAAATCTTGTAGGTTCAGATTTGGATTATCCCCTCATGATTACTTTTACTCTTTTAATATTTTATTGATCCAAATCAGTGCAAGTTGCATTATCAGGATCCTGGATGGATCTGGGATTTATTTGAGATTTTTACAAATTTTATTGGTTTTGGATTTTTATCTTTTACCATTTCTATTAATGAGACTTTTCTTTTAAAGCAAAAACTCAAGAAAAGCCAACAATTACAGAAAATTCAGGAAATTTAAATTTAAATTAAAGATCACATCTCAAATTCATTTTTATATTTTGTTTGTTTTGGAAGAAATAATTTTAATAAAGGAAATCTTTCTTTTCTTAAGATTAGAATACAAGAAAAGAGGAAAATATATTGTTTAAAATCAAAATATTAATTCCAATTAAAAATTTTCATTAAATTCTATTTTTAAATTTCAAACTTTTTATTTTTCATATTTTTGAATTTTTCGGGATGTTACATGTATGCACATGAGATTTTTATTTTTGCATTTATGTGAAAATTGTAACAGCCTAAAAAATTATAAAATATATAAAAATGAATTAAAAATCTTTTGTGTATTATTTCTGAAATTTCTGATTTTATTTAATATTCTTTTGGCTTTTCCTTAATGCAAGAAAGTGAAACAAAGAATATAATAAATGGAAAAAGGTAAAAAGCAAAAATACCAAAACAACAAAAATTTACCAAAGTCACCATAAATATCTGAGGGCTCTCCACAGCTTGCTTAAGTCGGTTGGAGAGCTGGATTAATAAAAATAATATTTAATTAAAGTGAATCATGTGCAAATATTTCAGGGTAAAATGGTAAAATAATTTGGTAAAAATATCTGGAAGATATCCTGACCCAATATTTTTATCTTTCCGACATAAACACAGTATAAACCTCCAGTAAAAATATCAATAATTTAATAATTCATTTTATAATTTCAAAAATTCAAAAACAGTGAATAAATAAATTGAAAACAGTAATGTCAGAATTATTAAAAATTAAATATTAATAATTAAAATCTGAAATTTTGACTGAAGGTGTATAATACCATGTCAGACAATCATAAAAAAGTTTGTAAAATATTAACTTCATTTCAATCACAAAGTAAAGGAAAAACCGAATGGGCAGAGCAGCAGCAGCTGTGTTGTCAGAATTGTCTAAAAATCTACATGAATTCTAAAATGGTGAAAATTTTACATGATTCTGCTAATTGTGTTTCCGACCAATGGTAAAAATTTTATAAAATTCCAGGTTGGTTTGACCGTCGAAAACCCCGTTTCTATCCCGTTCAGTCCCGAGTCTTCGCCAGACTTCTTTCCCCGCTCTCGCTGACGTGTGGGCCCGGTCTGTCAGTGAGACATCTCAGCCGATAGCCGCTGCCATCTGGCCCCCGTGTGTCAGCGTCTCAACCGCGTTCTTCTTCCCCTCTCCCCTGCTCTCTCCCGCGCCGACGCCGCTTCTCGGGTTTTCTCGCGCCTGCGCCCGAACCGCCTCTCCCGCGCCATATAAAACCCCCTCCTCTCTTCGCAACCGACCCAGCTAGCTCCCCGTGAAACCATTCCGCCGTTGCTTTGGTCATCTTCCCCAATTCCGGTGAAAACCGCAGAGAGAAGAAAACGCCAATTCTTTCGCCTCAAACCAATTCGCCCCGAACCAATTCACCCAAAGCTTCCTAGTGCCTCCAGGAGTTCATCCCGAACCTTGCTTGAAGCCCTTTCTTCCCCCGACGAACTTTCCCGCCGTGTTTTCCTTCCACCGTCGCCGCGCTAGGTGAGAGCTCTTCTCCTTCTCTCATCTTTCAAAGCGTTTGATGGAATTTGTTCCTTGAGTCGCGCAGATGCTCAAGTGGGTCCAAGCGAGGCTCGGTTGGCTCTAGTTTTGCGTCGCTGCCGCTCGGCCATGGCCGTCGCCACCCTCGCACGGTGGCGTGCCGCTGCAGAGCCCCTCAGGTCACCGCGCCGCCACCAACATGTGCGCACGGGTGCCTGAACCTCAGGTGGAACCCATTCCACCCGGAGGGCCTCCTCCGCCGTCGCGAAGCTCGCAGAGCCACCGCCGCACCGCCGGTGGAAGCCCCTTCCGCCACCTCGCATCGCAGCCACGACCGTCCTCGAGTTCGCGAGTGGCTGATGCTCGAGCGGAATCCATTCGCCGCCGGCACCAGATCGCCGCGGAGAGCTCGCCTTGCCGCTACCGCTGGGTCACCGCCAAGTGGGCCCGGCTAGTCGACCATCGCTGCGCGTCGGTACCGACATCACGGACCCTTTGTCGACCTCGCCTTGTGCGATCCATGTGAGCCCACACAGGTCGATCGCAGAATACGGCGCTTAGCCGCTGACGAGTGGACCACAGTTGTCAGCGCCTCAGCACGGTTCCGCCCAAAAAGGGAAGGCGCACTTTCCCCCGCGAAAGCGCACTTTCCATTTTCGGCAGTTTTCTGATTTTCAGTATTTATTCAAAACCTAGATATTCAAATAGCTATAACTTTTGAATCACTTAGCCAAATCTGATGAAATAAATTTATAAATTCATATAAAATCAAGTAGATTCAGAATATGCAATAATATTTCAGAATTGAATTTTATTTGAATTTCGAATTCAAATTCAAAGAAAAGGTTAGAAATATATCGTACATGAAAATTTTGCAAATGACCTCCAAATTTAGTAAAATAAATTTTGTTAGAATCCTTGTAATCCCAGGAACCATAATTTGTAAAAATACTTAGGGTTTGCTATAAGAAAATTCTAATTTATTAAATGAGTGGTAAATAATGCAATAATGGTTTAAATAGATTAAATCTTTAAATTGCAAATGAGAACAAATCATGCTTGCAACCATTTCTGAGTTTGTGAAGTTATTTTATTTGAATATTTCCATCTGATTTCTTTTTGGCTGTATTGAAATTCGGTATTTTTTATATGTTGCCGTACGACGTGTAGAACCCGACGAATCCAGTACATTCGACGACCAGGAGTTTGAAGTCGAGGATAATCAACAAGGCAAGCAAACCCCTTTGATCATATTGAACCCAGTTTTATAAATGTTTTCATTAAATGTTTTACTGCATACTTTATTTTATTAAAGTCTGCTATAATTCGGGTAATGGTAGTTGTACCAGTAGACTTATAGAACTTCCTTGATAAGTAGAAAATTGTGAACCTTGAAAACCCTAGAGTAGCTTAGACATTATTTAATGTCAATCTGGGTTACTCACAGTTAGTGACATGCTTAGCCAAGCTTAAATAAACATAAAACTGTGACATGGCTAAAGACTTTGGTTACGACATTTAAATGAGTATGACCATTTTTGTGGTTGGTATTTTGGTTAGAAAATGAAAATAAAACTATGGTTTAGATGCGGGCAATTATTGGCAATAGCCGGTTGTGCATGTCTTGCACGTAGTGTAGGGTGGAGATTATTGCCCGTATCGAGTTAAGGACCGAACTATGGGTTGTTTTCAGGCCAAGAATAATCATACAACCACAAGTGCTGGTATGGGACAGCTCTAACTTATTAAGTTTTTTAAAACTAGCTTTGCACTTGGAAGGCCGGAATAGTACGAGCTGTTTCTTAATGAATTGCTCGACGGAACGTCCACACCGAGGTGATCATGGATTAAATGTCTACCAATATAACGGTGTACGCCAAACTGTGGGTAGTTCCATCATTTCTATGCTCTGAGTTCTTACGCCACAAAATGGGTTTATCGTCGCCGTGCTGGTGCAAAGTTAGGGTTAAATAATGTAACAGTTATAACATGACTCTCTGCGGCACACCAAAGGAAGTGTGCAAATATCGATTGCTCAAAGAGTCAGTCATGTCTTGTGGGGAAAGCTGTATACCTCTGCAGAGTGTAAAACTAATCGATTAGCGCGTCATGATCATGGACACTTGGTAAAGTCATCACATAGTTAGCAGTTTTGCTTATTTTCATAAAATATGGTTTCTACCATGTGTTAGAAATTTCCATTGTGTGTCGGTGGAAATTGGTTTTGAATATGGTCGTTATACTCAAGCTTTTGTGAATTATTTATGCTTACATTCTATCACTTTCAGTATTAAATTGCTTTTACTAAATTTATGTTTTGTAATCTATTATTCTGAATTTACCATTCAAACTGGCTTTATGCAAAATTAACCTTAATAGCCTTCCATTGGAATGATCTGCATGTATTTTAGGATTTGCATAAGTCTTGCGAGTACGTAAGTACTCAACTTGCCCATGTTGATGTTTTTAGGTGAAGAATCAGATTTCCCCGATGATTCGTACGTTGATGCAGGATACGGGGAATTTAACAATGAATTTATCTAAGGATTTTTCCCTTGTCAGTTGCCTGTGGAACAATGGGTTAAAAGGCATACTACAAGAAGTTGTCTCCACTGAAGTTTTACTTTTGGTATTGTAAAAATAATATGTAATCTTACTTCCGCTGTGTAATAAAGTTTGTGTATGACTGTGATATTAATTTGTATTTTGTGCGTACTAGCTACTGATCATGGGACTAGTATTGTATGCACATGGTATCCATTTTTGGTATTTATTATAAAAAATGAGGGCCTTACAAAAATGGGAGTCATTACAACTTGTCATGTGGGTTCATAGAGTTTTCACAGTAAAGGTGGTTTTCACCGGATATATTGCCTATATATATATATGTGTGTGTGTGTTATCATGTGTAAGAGCCGGTATGTGTAGTGACACTCAAATGTGTATAAGTACATAGATTGAAAAATGCTAAGCAGAGGGGGCACCCTTGATTCGTTTTCATGATCACATGTGTGTGCATATCCAAGACAAAAAATATTCTTGCATGCACCTATATATATATAGTACATAAATTCATGGTGCCCACAAAGTGATAATACTGAATAAAATAATAGTATGTAGTATTAATTATTTCTCCTCCACTTTACCTAAACAAACCCAAAATGACTACATGCTGCTCTAAATTAGATGAACAGAGTTGCTATTGTTTAGCCCAAGTCTAACCACATTGAAATCACACTACCCATGTCCCATCCACATGTATACTAGCTTCCGGACATCCCAAGTATATATAACTCATTATAACATATCATCATTTACAATATATTATTAAATTTCAGAACAGTTGACAAATAGCTAGGCTTTGTTTGTCATTGCAGTAGCTTTTCAAAAGCACTAAACTTTTTTCCTACTTTTGGATATAGCAGCTAGTTGAAAGCATCTTTTTTGGGGCCATAACAACAAAAATATATTGGAATTAACAGACTAAACACTACACACGTACTGCACCCCTGAGCGGACGCCAATGTAGTCTAGTGGTAATGCATAAGGCTCTGGTGGTTAAGGTCATGGTTTGAAGTCCCCATTCTCGTTCTTGTAAAATCAAAGATACAAAGTTCCTCTTATGCGTTCACGTTTTTTTAACTTTAAGTGACCCTCAAACCTGTTAACCAGAGGCATGCATTTCCTCTTTCAATGGTTTTTGCTTACACGTTAGTGTTACTAGTCATCAATCCGTGCATCATGCAAACTACATATTTTCTCTATGTTTTTGCAGATTTAGTATTAAGTTTATAGAAATTCTGGTAGCATAATTTTAGTTACAAATGCTGGTATTTCTAAATATTGAAATTTCAAATTTTACATTATACATTCTGAAGGCAAAACTTTAGCAATGGATTTTAGTAACAATTGTTTATGTTCGAAATTTTTATTCAGAACTAACATAATTTTGGTATCAGTATTATTTTACTTCTGGATTTAATTTCATCCCTATTTAACTTGGATTTTGAATTATGACATGCGTTAATTCTTTCCCGTTCGATTTCGTTTAGATTGCGAGTTTTGTGTTTATGTTTGGGTACAACATGGTCATCTAGCCGTTGATTACATGGTCAAGATTTTTTATTTGTCCGATTAATGTGGGAATTTCTAGATTTGTTCTTTTTATGTGATTAATGTGGTAATTTTCTAGCCTTTTCACCCTCCTAGGATTAACGTGTGGACTTCTAGGAGAGTCTCCAATTTAGTATAGATGAATTCAATTAAATTGCAAGTTTTGTATTTATGTTTGGGTACAACATGGTCATCTAGTCGTTGATTACATGGTCAAGATTTTTTCTTTTTTTGATTAATGTGAGAATTTCTAGATTTTTTTTCTTTTTTTGCAATCAATGTAGTAATTTCTAGCTTTTTCACCCTCGAGGATTAACGTGGAGGCTTCTAGAAGAGCCTCCAATTTGTATAGATATAGATATGGTGATACCTAATAGTGGCTACTAATGTTGATAATTATCCATAAGATACAATTCAATATCCCCACACTTTAAATTGATGGTGCAGCATGAGATGATTTGGGATCAAATAACTGTGTGGAAGTTTATCTTATTCTAACTTTATTGCTTAATATTGAACTGAACATATATAATTAGGCACTTTATTTATCTCATACCAATTGATGGTGTGATGGAGCACATCAGTAGGCACTAAAGATGCACAAAATGATCATTAACATGCTTGCGAAAAGAACTTACTGTTAGAAATAACTAGGGTCATGCATATGCTGATCAAGAACTTAAAGTTACAACCAGCACGCCGTACAGGCATGCAAGATCCATGCATCAATGTTAATTTGATGATATAGTTATGACAAGAGACTTACGGAATTAAAATGCTTGTGGTTTGTCTCGAATTTGTTGGGTTGCTGTTATATTCTCTTCTAACAATGGAACAAGCCAGACATCCAGCTAGCCCCCCACCCAACCCACAACACACTACTACAGAACTGGGCATCACAACCGGCCTATTAGAAGCGGTTTGGTGCGAATCCGTTGTGATGTTCGCACCAGAAGCGGTTCGTTGGCAACGGTCCGGAGAGGGATTTCAGAAGCGGTTTGAGACACGAACCGCTTCTAGAACGCAACATTCAGAAGCGATTCGTGTCTCAAACCGCTTCGAAGCCCTCTGCGCAAAGACATTTAAACCCTTCTTCCTCCATGAGCCAACAGAGGTACGATCGAACAGAGAAGGCCGGCCCGCGCTGTTCTTGGGGAGGTGCTGTCCAAATTTTTAATTGGAGGTGATTAGCTCCAAATAAAGTGTTTCAAGGTTAGTAACTGTGAGACCCCGTTCTGATGAACAAGAACCTCCATGTGATTACTGTGCCATTCCATGGATCAGTAGCTAGCACTCACATGTTTACAACAATTGAAATCACAACCATACAACATATTGTTAAGCGGAAGCTATTATATAAGGAAAATCTTACAACTCAGAGATATAGCAGTAAAAGAAGCAAAGTCTTGTAGTGTGCCCATCCAAAACCAACAGGCAACTGACAAGGCATAATCCCTAGAAAGATTCGATGAAGAAAATCCCGCAACCTGCGACGAAAAGGAATCCTCGAAGCTTCGCTAACATATCCACCTAAAAACCACATATAAGCAAGGGTGAGTACTTTCGAACTCCGCAAGACTTGAGCAAAGCCTATAATATATGCAGGCCATTTCAAAGGAGGCTACTACAGTTAATTTGCATAAAGCAGAATTGATAATGTAAAATCAAGTTATTTGCAAACGGAATTTAAAAGAGCAAGTTGACTGATATGAAATAAGTAAAGCATAAGTATTACTCACAATCCTTCGCGAGCATCGAATAATCCAGAAATGGAATCCAACAATGTCGATCCTTTGACATAAAGCAAAAGCTGCTAAACAAGTTCCAAACCAAAACCCAATTTTTGGAAATACAAAAGCATTCTAACATTGGAATGACTTCACCAAGTGTCCTTGACCGTGGACACGGCTAATTAATTAGATTTACACTCTGCAGAGGTGTACAACTTTACCCACAAGGAATGATCAGCTCTTTGTGCAGCGCATTTGACACACTTCCTTTGGTGTGCCGCAGAGATCATCTGAGCCGTTACATTATTTAGATGTGGCTTTGAACCAGCCCGGGCGTTTGGCCTCGCCATGGAAACGAAACACTCACCCAAGACACGGATCCATACACACCACACCCACACCACGTTTACATTCACGGCAAAGCGTACACCGTTGCATTGGTATGTAGAAACCCCTACAGACAGATCGAATCGGAATGCCTGTGCAATCTCCGCCTTCCTTAGATGCAAAGCCACACCTAAACAACTTAATAGGCTAAGACCCGCCCATACAAGCCCTCGTGGTTGTACGAAATTCTTGGATCTATAGCGTCCCATTGCTCGGTCCTTAATCCGACACGGCGATACTCCACCCTAACTACGTGCAAATCCTCTCGCACCTCCGGCTATTGCCAATAATCGCCCGCATCAAAACCATAGTTTTATTTTGGGTTTTTAATCAAAATACCCATAACCAACAGCTTTATTTCCAACATTTTCCATTTCTTAAGAAACAACTTTTGATCTGATCATCATTCTCATTTGTTCTAAAAGCATGGCTAAGCATGGATAGAAGTAATCGCATATACCCACAATGACATTAAGTCATTGTCTAAGCTCAATCTATGCTTATCAAGGTACAAATATCCATACTTATCAAGGAAGTTTCATGAGACAACAGGTATAACTACCAGTACCACAAAATAGCGGATTTACAGAAAGTAAACGCGTGCATGAAACATTTTAATAAACACAATGCAAATTAAATACTGGGATAAAAAATGGTCAAAGGGGGTGCTTGCCTTGCTTATATATTGCTTACGACGAAGACACGGTCACAGCTGACGGAGGCAACGATGGAGGAAGGGACGTCGGATTCTACACGTCGATTAATCGGAAAATAGCAAATATCCAACTTTAATAAGGGCAAAATGAAGACAGACAGAAACTCAAATAAAGATTCATTGCAGCAAACAGGAACACTTTAGAGTTTGAATTATTTAAGAAATTACTTTATTATTAAGCTTAATGGCTTTATGACAAACAAAACAGAGTTTCTTTAACAGATCATCTATTCTTGAATTACGAATTCAAGAGGTTAAAATTGTGAATTCTAGTATTTATGATTTCGAATTATAGATGCTAAAATTATTTGGATTAAGAGAAGTAAAACACTAGTTAGAGGTTGCGCTAATAGCACTTAGCCTTAAGATTTTGCATATGATGGGTTTTAAATAAGTTATGATTGATAAGCTAGTTAAATAGACTTATTTATGGTTTTTAAGAAGATTCTGGTGATAAAAATATATTAGCTACAAACTTCATTCTTACAATGTTCACTTATTCCGATTACGGTAAGGTTTTTAAAAATAAAACTAAGGGTTATTCGACTACTAGAATTTATATGCCAAACATGACGAAATAAGATTATTTCTTCGGAAGTGGATAGCATATACTTTGAAGAATGTATCTAGGCTGATTTCATACACTTTAGCTTTTAGACGAGACATTATTTTCTTAGTTGAAAATGCTTCTGTGACATTAAGGGTTATGACAAACATACTTTTTAGGGGTATTCAGCTAGTAAGATTTAATTGAAACGTAAGTTGTAAATAAAATATTTTTCTAGAATATGGTAGACCATATCCCAAACATCATTTCTGAACTAATTTCCATAGTTCTTGCATTTAGACGAGAGGTTCTACGGGTCGATGAAAAAGCTTGAGTGTTCAATTTAATACTCGTTAAGGATTCAGTTTTTGATATAAGATTGCGACTACATCGCCTAGGATAATCTACTCATTTTTCAGGCATTAACAGGGTATGACTCTAATAGCATTTTAAAGTTAATTCCGCGGTAATTAGATTTTATTCGAGATGTTTTCCATTTAAGATATCATTAGGGTTTAACAGGATCCTATTTCGACCTAACACAAATATAAGGTATTTTTGCTTAAACAAAGAAGGGTACTATTTTTCGTATTATCAAATTGAGTTTATTTGTGAAAGTTATAGCTATTCCAATTATGCAAGTATTAACACTTTGACTATTAAACATTTACTGTTTTATATATCAAACTTTAAATATTATTTTATATCTGGAAACCTTGCAATGCCAGAGGTATAACAAAACTGGTTTGGTGATTATTTGAATTCATTTGATCTATATTACAACCATTCAACTTTCTATACATACATACATACATACATACATACATACATACATACATATATATATATATATATATATATATATATATATATATATATATATATACTTTTTATGTTTAAGCTATTTCATTCTTTTCAAGTTAACTCACATCAAGTTCATTTATTAATTATTTTGGTAAAATCAGGTATCTTACTGTCATGCTAATATTTAGAAACCAAGTTTTACTTATTCCATATTTCTTTTATTCAAACTATGTTTATTTGAATTTTCTAATGCATTGAATACAATCTTTAATAGAAAGTAATTCAAACATCAACGAAAATTAAATATTTTTATATATTTGAACTTCTGGAAACATGAGTATCTCACTAAAATTAATTTCATTCAAACCAAAGTTTATTTATAACATTTTAATATGTAGCACTTCTTTTACCCTTTTCTTTAAATTTGAATTTTAAATTTATCCAGTGAACATTTTCAAAATGTTATTGCATATTATGAAAGAACTAAATTTTAGATGAATTTAGAATTTTGTTTCACTTTATTTCGAGTTACAATGCAAAAGTTATAAGTATTTGAATCAATTCGGTATACAAAATTCCTGGAAAATAGAAAATACGCTTTCTTAACGGAGAAGCGCCTTTTTACCGCTGCACTGATTTTTCTTCGGCCGACTGACAAGGTGGTCCCACGAGGCAGCGACACAGAACAGAGGAGGTGGCTAGGGTTCGACGGCGGCGACGATCCGGCGAGTCTCCGACCGAATGGGTGGCATGGAAAGCACCAGTGGACCACCGCGCTTCGTGGGTGGGTCGTTCACCTCGGGAGTGGCGGAGTGAGCTGCCACCGTGGCTCGCGGCGAGAGGAGAAGCGGTTCGCCGGGGAAGAAAAGGGATGAGTTTCCGGCCGAATGGGTAACGGTAAGAGCATCAAGGGGTTACCTAAGCTCCATTTTGCCGGTTGTTTCATTCGGAGAAGCACCGAGCTGGGCCGACACCGTGCGCCGGAGTTGGGGAAGAAAGACAGCGGTGGCGGCGGCGAACTGAGTGAGGCTTTCTGGAATTGAAGGTGCGCAAGGGCTTACAGAAGCACTAGGAAGATTTAGACGCAATCAATTTTGAAGGATGCCACCTAATGGCTTGGATGGCTTTCTCCCCTCCTTTTCGGGTCTCTGGCAAAAATGGCGAATGGGAGAGTTTCAAGCTTTGGTGTTTGGTTCGGGAGCAATGAAGGAAGGAGAGCCCCAATGCGACGCCTTTGTGGCATTTATAGCCAAGACAAGACGATTCTGATGTTTGAATACGGAGTGGAGTTGCGGTTGATTTTGGCGCAGACTCGGTGAAGTGGCGCGAGATTTTTCTGGCGTGAGGGACATGGAATGACCGGCAGTATGGTGCGGGAAAACCAAGGGCAGGCCGTGGCGATGATCAGTGGGCGGCGTCGCGAGAATCGGGCGTGGCGGCGTCAAGTCGAGAAGAATCGGGGCGCTTCGAGCTTGTCTCTGGCGAGAGGGGAGAAGAGAGGAGGTAGCGAATTCAGGGGCTGACGGATGGGTCCCGGGACCACAGGGCAGAGAGAGGGAAAGGTTTCCGTTGTTTCCAGCGCGCCGTTATGGAAAAAGTGATGGCCCACACGTCAGTGAGTGAAGGCGAGTCAGAGATAACCTTCAACCCAGACAGCTCCATGTGAGCATTAAAATGGCTAACAGGTCAAGTTGAAAAATTGCAAAACTTTTTGACCGACATTATCTGGTAGTTTCTAATATCCAGTAAAAATTTGAGGTTAAAATACCACATATTTGAATTTTAGAAATTCTGACACTGTGGACTTGTACAGGATTTGAATTTCGGTATTCTATTTATTTTGGGATGTAAATCATGTTAATTATTTTCCAAAATTTTTATAGGAATTAATTTTGGCTTAAGGATATCTCCATAAAAATTTTCACTCAAAATATCAAGTGAATAGTTTATAAAAATTCTAACATGAAGTTTTCTAGTTTTTGATGGTCTCTGTTTTTGAATTTTTAGAAGGCTTTGACTACATGATAATTTCCTGAGATTTTTACCAGATGTAAACACTGATATAGGGGTGCTATGGTAATTTTTATCGGTTAGATAACTTTCGACTATTTTACACAAATTCTGACTTGCACTGTTTCTAGTCAAAAGAGGTGTCATTAATTTTATTTATCCACTTTTCTGTGCATAAAATTTTACTTGTTGATTTTACTGACTTACCAGTATGGTTAGGGTTCCATGGTAATTTTTCCAAATTTTTACTTTTACCATTTTATCTTTTCACCATTATCCATTCCTTAATTCCATTTCTTTAATTTTTCATTCAATACAAAAATCCAAAGAAATCCAAATAAATTCCAATCATGTCAGGAAAAATCAAAAACAAAGATATTCAAATTCAAAATATGAATTTTTATATTATTGCATTTTTCGGGATGTTACAAATCTACCCCCCTTACAGAAATCTCGTCCCCGAGATTTGCAAGGACTAAATGGGTTAGGAAACTCTTTCTCGGATGTGGTCTTGTTGTTTCCTCGTCTTCTTGTTTCCAGTATAGTCGCTTTGCGAAACATCGTTCTTGCGATTCCAAAGTGATGTGTCTAGAATGGAGAAGATTTCTATTTGGGTTTCGCGTAAGCAGATGAGGAATATTACTATATATCTCTTTTGATTGCATAACTAGGATTATTTATAAGGATATTCTAATTTAGAGAGTGACATGTTATGTTTAGAATATTTTAGATGAAAGAAATAATGCATTGTTACTCGATTCATTTGGGAAGAATTAAATGTTATCATCAAGAAACGATATTTGAATATAATGGTTGATCTGAATAGTCAACACTAGTCGACGAGATTAGTTGAGAATGACTGTCATTCCAAGTTGTCTTTAGATTGAAAACAGGGTAGAAATAATTCAAGGATTGGGTTGAGGTAGGAGGATTATAAAATGATCTTGACGATTTAATTCACTTGATCATCTTGATAGACAGAGGGTTTTAATTATCTTCATATTTGGCAATTATGAAGGAATGTAATGTACAGAGCGAAAAAGGGTTGATTGCAGGATTTGAATACATATAAGGACGTTTTCGATATTACATTAAGTGACCGCTGCAATTACATGAGAAAGGTCTTTACATAAGCCTGACATCGAGGCAGGGGTCGTTCTAGGTACTTGATGCTTCCTAGGTCTTGATACAACTTGGAAATCACTGATGTCCTCCTTGACGAGATGAAGAACTCTACTTGGGTAGATTTTGGTGAAGTGATGAGATTCTTCTCGATCGACGCAAACGGCGTTGTCCATCTTATTCGGAACAATAGAAAGATTATTTACTGATGTTATAAAACAATTAGAGGATTGATCGAGCAATGGTTAAAAACGAAAATTGAAAATGTGATACTTGACATCTCACTGGCCATTTGGAAGGATTAATATAAGATATATTTTGATGAGAGTTCAGTTAAATTCATAAGGCATTATTCCGCTGATCGAAATATTATTTTAAGATTAGACACAATGATTTCAATTTAATCTAAGTTCTGGCAGAAACTATATTTATATGAGATGTACCTGGCATTGTGTTAGGTATGCCATGATTGATATCTTGAGTTGGAGTAAATGAGGAGATAGGAGCTTGTTGGTCTTGAGAACGAAGTTGATCTCTCTTCTTCCTTGGGCATTTGTTGGCATAATGTCCACGCTCAAGACAGTAAAAGCATGTAACATTAGTTGCCTGGTTTTGGACACCAGATGGCTGCTCACAAGTGTTGTTTGGAGGGATGAACAAATGTTGGTTGAAATTGAGGATGGAATTGAGAAGAATTCTTTTTGGGGCATGCGTCTTCATTCAAGCGCCTCTTCTTTAACTGATTCTTCAAGCAAACTGATTCAGATTTTGTTCCTCCTATTCTTGGATTTATAATCTTAACTGATGTAACCTCTGGTATGACCACAGTTGAAGGAAATATTTGTTCTTCTTGCGGGCATCGCTTAGCAAGATGGCCCTTCTTGTGACAGTTGAAGCACTCACGCTTCTCTTGTGGTGTCTTGATGTGTATAATTGGATTCTCAATACTATCTTCCTTTTTAGTCTCTACTTGCGGACATTTTCCTTGCCCAATGACCTTCTTCACCACATGAGAAGCATGCCGTTGGCGATGGCCAATTGCTGCTTCCTTGCTGGTGATGGGTAAGATTGAAATGCTGCTTTTCCAATTCTTCTACTAGCATCTCTGGCGGAACTTTTTTTCTATTTGCCAATTCTTGAGCAACTAAGGCTCGAGGTTTTTCTTTCTGATGCTGGACTGCGGCAGTGACTATTGGATCTAGGGGGCATTGAGTTGGACAATGATCTTGTCCTTCACAAAAGTAACAAGGGGTATTGCTCATGGGACATCTTCCGAGAGAATGATTTCCTTCACAACTGGAGCAATTTATTGCATGCTCATCAGCAGTATGTCCTATTTCTCCACAGCGAATGCAAGCACGATCTTCGGATTGGTTGGGTTGGCAACACTTCAAAGAACATCGTTTAAGTATTGAGTGAGATGTAGGAGTAGGTTTCTGATCTAACCCATTTCCTTTTCTGGCAAAAATTGAGCCAAGGTTGGAAATACTCTGCGCTAAAGGTTGGGAATTTGGCTGGACTAAGGTAGGACTATCATTAGGTGGCTGAAAGCTTAGCATGGCTTCACTTTCCAAGACTTTGCCGAGGGATCTTGTCACAGGTATCCTGCGACAATGATTATTAGGACAATGTTATTTTGACAGAATTCTGCTGGGTTTCACAATGTGAATGAGGAATGCTAGCAATTTATACCGAGATTCTTTAGTGAAAATAAGCTAACTTAAGGAGAGGTACACAGCATATTAAAATGCTTGAGATGACTGAAAGGATGCATCTCAACTAGAATTATTTGGGAAGAGCCGAAGGTTGATTATAACGGTTGAAAATTTTATAATTCATTACATTCAGTAGATGCATTAATGGATTGTGTCGGAGGTGTCTTCATGATATTGAAATTGGAAGGATATGGTTAGATGAAAGTTATCCGTTTTACAAAGCAACATTCTGTTGATTAAAATATTATTTTGAGAATAATCTATATATGGATTAGGTAATTGCTGGTTAGTTTATAAGGCAGTGTCTCATTCATTACAACACTATTTTCAAGGTTGGTTACTCGGTAGTTATTAGTTCATAAGGCGACTTTTCGTTCCTTAAAATATTCTTAATTAAATTTTCTTATTAAATTAGGGTTGGCACATCATAAATTTCAACCTAATGGTTTAACATTTACGAGAGTAACCCGTAAGCAATACAAAAGTTTCACAACAAAATTGCAATAATACAATAAAGCTATACATATTTACCTAGTATGTAGAAAGGGTATCTATTGTTTTCTTTTTCTTTTTCTTTTTCTCTTTTTTTTTCTATCCTAACCATATGTATCTCTGTAAAAGAGGTTTATTATGTAGTTAAAAGAATGTGTCATATGGATAGTACTATCTTTAAAATAGGCTGTTTGACGATGAGTTTCTTTTAACCTTTGCACCACTTGTTGTGTCGATGGTCCAAAGTTTCTATGAAGTCGAAGGTTGTGATACTTTTCCACCTCCATCCCCTCGAAGTTGTTGATGTAGATGCCACGACACTTACTGATTTGTTACCAAAATCGTTTTCAAAAAGATTTATCGGCAGTTTTTATTAAGCATAAGGAGATAATTTCCCCCTAGAAAGAATAACTAGAAGTAAAGAAAGAAAGTTCTACAGAGAGGAATCGAGTATATGAAATATCCAATAAAAGGAAAGAGTATATAGTATATATATAACTGATGCTGCTCTTTTTGTATTTCCTTTAGGAAAACAAAACTCTCGATTTTTTTTCCTTTTGACAACCATCCCAAGGTTTCTAATTAGAAGTATAGAACTTCTCGGGTTCTAGTTCATTTTAATGGTATATAATCTAGACAAGGTAATGAGGTGAATGGTTAAGAATTACTATTGGAAAAATTAAACTTTAACTAGCCAAAAGTGACTTAGGTAAGTTGGTCGTAATAGTATCTTGGCCTTGGTTTATTTATGAATGGTGTGGTCTCAAGTAAAGCTAGAAGTAGTAATAGGGATTATATTACTAATCCTGACGATGCTTGATCTTGAGAAAAGTTAATGACCACAATGGTTACACAGATAAAAAGTTCTACAGAAGGAAAGGATAAGTTTGGAAGAAATTTTATAGGATAAGAGATGAGCTATCTTATGATTTCCAATTTATCCTATGGGTTAAGTTTTCCGTATTTACACATAAGGACAACTTATTGTGAAACTTTAACCTAAAGGTTAAGCTCACACATAAATAAATCCTAACAAACAGAATAGAAACCAATTTTCAAATAGCAAGTTATAAACACCACAATAAAATTGCTTTATATAACTAGAGCAAAATGATATGCTTTGCGCAAGGGTTCTTATCTTAAGATGGATCCTAACATATTCTAATCTTTCGCATTTTACTATTAGATGAAGTCGTCTCGTCATGCACTAGGCTCTTCGAACTTTGCTTTTACTTTGTCGAGATTAGCGAAACGTTATCGGCTCCTATAAGATTGTTGGCGTAGACCTTGTAGTCTTCATTTGCAAGCAAGATAGCGACATATCTTGGACATCTTCAGAAGCAAATTGCGAAGATACACTATCTTTAAGGAAAGAGAAGAATTTGTTTACAAATCAAAATGAATGTAGTGGTAAGAATAAGAACTTTAGAATGAGGAAAGAATAGCAAAGCCTACATTTTGCAAATACAATAGCTTTTGAGAATAAGATTTTGAATTTGCTTATTCCAATGCTAACGACCATTCTATCTAGGGTTTATCCTACGATCAAGATAGCTCGATACCAATCTTTGTGAGACCCGTTCGATGAACAGGAACCTCCATGTGATTACTGTGCCATTCCCTGGATCAGTAGCTAGCACTCACATGTTTACAACAATTGGAATCACAACCATACAACATATTGTTAAGCGGAAGCTATTATATAAAGAAAATCTTACAACTCAGAGATATAGCAGCAAAAGAAGCAAAGTCTTGTAGTGTGCCCATCCAAAACCAACAGGCAACTGACAAGGCATAATCCCTAGAAAGATTCGATGAAGAAAATCCCGCAACCTGTGACGAAAAGGAATCCTCGAAGCTTCGCTAACATATCCACCTAAAAACCACATATAAGCAAGGGTGAGTACTTTCATACTCCGCAAGACTTGAGCAAAGCCTATAATATATGCAGGCCATTTCAAAGGAGGCTACTACAGTTAATTTGCATAAAGCAGAATTGATAATGTAAAATCAAGTTATTTGCAAACGGAATTTAAAAGAGCAAGTTGACTGATATGAAATAAGTAAAGCATAAGTATTACTCACAATCCTTCATGAGCATTGAATAATCCAGAAATGGGATCCAACAATGTCGATCCTTTGACATAAAGCAAAAGCTGCTAAACAAGTTCCGAACCAAAACCCAATTTTTGGAAATACAAAAGCATTCTAACATTGGGATGACTTCACCAAGTGTCCTTGACCGTGGACACGGCTAATTAATTAGATTTACACTCTGCAGAGGTGTACAACTTTACCCACAAGGAATGATCAGCTCTTTGTGCAGCGCATTTGACACACTTCCTTTGGTGTGCCGCAGAGAGATCATACAGAGCCGTTACATTATTTAGATGTGGTTTTGAACCAGCCCGGGACGTTTGGCCCTCGCCATGAAAACAGAAACACTCACCCAAGACCTGGATCCATACACACCACACCCACACCACGTTTCTGTTCACGGCAAGGCGTACACCGTTGCATTGGTATGTAGAAACCCCTACAGACAGATCGAATCGGAATGCCTGTGCAATCTCCCACCTTCCTTAGATGCAAAGCCACACCTAAACAACTTAATAGGCTAAGACCCGCCATACAAGCCCTCGTGGTTGTACGAATTCTTGGATCTATAGCGTCCCAATGCTCGGTCCTTAATCCGACACGGGCGATACTCCACCCTAACTACGTGCAAATCCCTCTACACCTCCGGCTATTGCCAATAATCGCCCGCATCAAAACCATAGTTTTATTTTGGGTTTTTAATCAAAATACCCATAACCAACAGCTTTATTTCCAACATTTTCCATTTCTTAAGAAATAACTTTTGATCTGATTATCACTCTCATTTGTTCTAAAAGCATGGCTAAGCATGGATAGAAGTAATCGCATATACCCACAATGACATTAAGTCATTGTCTAAGCTCAACCTATGGTTATCAAGGTACACATATCCATACTTATCAAGAAAGTTTCATGAGACAACAGGTATAACTACCAGTACCACAAAATAGCGGATTTACAGAAAGTAAACGCGTGCATGAAACATTTTAATAAACACAATGCAAATTAAATACTGGTGAAGGACCATGTGGAGGTCCATCCATGTTTGTGATGAGTATTTGACTTTATTTGAGTAAGGTGTGCTCAAGTTTGAGTTTGATTTGGATTGATTTTCAAAATAAAGCAATTTGAGTTGTCTCTGCCAGGAGTGGCAGTACCGGTCGTATAGACGCGGTAGTGATGAGTTGGATGGTTTATTGCACATCATTGTGGGCATTGCTATGTGAGGAGTTTCCTTGTCTTTGATGGTTGCAGGGCGACGGTGCAAGGTCATGGTGAGGCGAAGGATGATCGGGACTAGGCGAGGAGCGTCGGAGGTCCAGACGGTTGGGAGATCGCCGGAAGATGATCGGAGACGGAGTCTGGACAAGTCAAGAAGACAAGGAAAGGAGTTGATGTTAGCTAGATGCCGCGTGGATCAATGAGGGCCGTCGGATTGAGGTCTAGTTGATAGGTTAGCGGGTCTAGGTAGTATGCTTTGAAAACCGTGCAAGAAAACCCGGTATGTGTGTGGGTTTTGGGTTAGCCCTTGCATGACTGTGTGTGGGTTAATCCTAACCCTTAGATGAGTGCTCTAGGGTTGAGGGACTCATCCAAGGGTGGTAGGTGGCCCAAGAGTAGTATAAATAGGGGTGGAGGGGTAGCCTCCTTCCCTTGAAGGTGTTGAGGTTTTTGATGCTCATTTGAGCTTTGCCCACATGAATGTGAGGCTTTGTAACCTCCCTTCCAGAAATAAAAGTTTTATCCATCCACCTCTGAATTTATTTTATGATTTACATTATGTCTTTACTTTACGCAATTTAAATTCAGCATTTACTTTCCCGCAATTACATTCCCGCAATTTACTTTCAAGTAATTTGGATTTGCCTCCCCTACTTCTAAATGCTGCTGATCTTGGATGTTTTGAGTTTGTTCATACGGTTTTACATCTCTTCTGCACTCTTGGATTGAGTAGAGAACATCTTTTCCTTCAAGTTCCAACTTTGTTCAGAATTTATTCTTCGCGCAGCAGTCAGTGTTTGATTTTTGTAAAAATATAGAAAAATCCTTTTTGAGTGATTCTTATTGGGGGAGGTGCGGGACTCTGATATACACCTTCATAAAAATTTTGGAGTTCACTTGTTGCACCGTTTGGGCGCCATGAGGTGAAAACCGAGCCCCAAACTTTCTGCTCGAAGTTCTTGAGCATACTGTGTTCTTAGATTTTTACTGTTTTTTATGTAAGGGTTTTTGAGGAGAATTTTGGTGGAGTTCTTTACGACTCTGATGCTCATAGGGAGAAAAATTCTCAGAATTTTTTGAGCTGCAGAAACCCACCAACCTCCTGTGCAAATTGAGCTTTTGCTTTTCTGAAAGTGTCTTTTGTGATTTGAATTGATGTCCTTTCTAAAAGCAAGAGTTTGAATTGATTCCTCTTTATCTTGGACACTAGACAACCAGGATTGTGACTCAAAACTCCCCACATGTTTTATGGTACTTATCCATGCAAGCTTGGGGTACACATAGTTGTCTAGTTTTTCGGGTTTTTCACAATTTCCTTTGAGCGATCTTGTCGAGGTTTTTGTTGGAGTATTTTAGGAGAATTTTTATTTACGACCATTCACCCCCCTCTGTTCGCCATCTCGATCCTTCAATTGGTATCAGAGCCGGTTCTGCTCTTTCTAGATCTTGACCGGTCTCAAGAGCCATGGCGACGGACAAATATTCCACCAAGCCTCCAGTTCGTGAGCCGACGCGTGAGAAGAAGTACCGCAACTTCTCCAAGAACAAGAAGCTCTTCCACCGCGTCCTCGCCGCACTTGACGACATCAACCTCTCCGACACGGAGTCATGGAGCGACGAGGACGAGGATGAACCGCAAGAAAAGAAGGGCGGCGACGACGACTTCTCCGGCATGTGCTTCATGGCCGACGCCAACGGCATTAGCGACTCCGAGCTGTACAGCGACACGGATGAGGTACCCACCTACGACGAGTTAAATGCTGCCTTCTATAAATTAAGCAAGTTTCATGCTAAGGATAGGTCGAGGTGTTCTGAGTTAGAGAAGGAAGTAGGTACCTTGACTCGGGAGTTAGCTTCACTTAGATCTTCTCCCTCCCGAGTCACTGATGACTGTGTTCTTTGTGATGCTGTTCTTGTGGAGTTGGAGAACCTAAGGACCATACATGATAGTGTGCTTGCTGAACTTGATAGTCTTAGGTTGAAGAATGCTAGCACTAGTTATGTTCATGCTATTCCTGTTGAGGCTAGTTTCCTTCATGCTCACTCCACTCCATCATGCTCTAATTGCCCTAAATTGCTTGCTGAAATTGATGCCATGAGTTCACACCTTCAGAAGCTTTCTGCTAGAAATGATGAACTTGAACTGCATGCTTCTAATGACCCAGTCAGCTCATGTGAGGGCTATAGGCAATTAAAACTTGACAATGAAACCCTGAATGTCAAGTGTGCTAAACTTGCTAAGGACTTACTAGATAAGTCACAAAAATATTGCTTATGATGTCTTTGAGATTGTGGGGACTTGGATAAAATCCATGTCGAGCTTAGGAAGAAATTAGAAGACCAAGCCCATAGAATTAGAAATGCGTCTTGCGTTTCTTGTGAGGCCCTCAAGATTGAGGCAGCCGTCTTTGAGGAGAAAATGCACGTCTTGAGAGAGCTCATCTTTCTGGTTCTTCTTCTTCTTCTTCTTCTTCTTCCCCCTGTTCTTCTTGTGCTTCTTTCTTTCGAGATTGCCAGTATCTTATGAGCACTCTCGAGAAGTTTGTTGGAGGCAAGAAGAAGCTCAATCTTATTCTAGACCAATCCAAGATTAGTAGATTCAATCAAGGTCTAGGATTTGATCCCTTGAGCACGCTAGGGCACATCCTCCCACCATTGTGCGCGGCTCCAAGAGTGGTGAGATTGTGGTAGCTCCCAGAGTGAGTACCACCGTGTTTAGGTCTGCTAGGGTTGTCCATAGGACTTCTGACCAGAAGGGTGTTACTCCTATTGCTTCTGCCTCTAGCAAGGCGAAGTACACATGCACCTTCTGTAAGAAGGATGGTCACCTAGTAGATTTACGCTTGGCGCGCCAAGATCACTCGGCGTGGCGTGTTGCTTTGCTCTTAGGGGTATTCGGGGTCATCCCGGACTTTGAATGCTCCTAAGACACCTGCCGCTTCTAGACGAGTTAGAGAGTCGTCTGCATTTTTGGGCGCACACCAGGACTTGGTTTTCATGCTAGTTCTTGAGTTTTAGTCCCAAGTCGTTCAGAGTCGGTTTTCCGCCGTCCTCTTGATATTCCTCGTTTTACCATCGAGGTAGATATCGTGGCGTGAGGTGTTTTCGGTAGGAGATCCAGCAAGACATTCGGGATGGTCCGGCTTTTGCACCACGTCGTGCTAACCTGATTCCACTCCTAGATCATCTACTAGAGTTACTACGATCTTGTTAGAGTTGAGTGTCAGAGAGACATTCGAGTCCAGTCTTCTTCTGTGGCTGGTACTCTGAGGTGTCGTATGCTTCAGTATTAGGTTCCTAAGTCTTCACTCTATCCCAGTACTGAGTCATTTTTCCCTCTTGTGTCAATTCCTTGTGTCATGTCTATGCGATGATGCTTTTGAGTGCCTTTTGCCTTTCTCATGGCATGAGTCGCTTGAGGCCAGCTTGAGGATGTGATGACTGCCTAGTGGAGTGGATTTGGGTCATCTTGTGGACTTGTCCTTTCTTAGTTCGATTCTTAGTCCATGAGTTGTCCCGAGGCATCATCTTCGCGATTGCATAAGTAGTGGACCTCGTTTTCCTCGAGGTACACACTCACGGCAAGTTGCGGTAAGTATGTTGGTCATGTTGATCTTTACTAATCTCATCTAGGATCGGTTTGTCGCTTTTCAATGTTGGCACTCGATGTGAATTCGAGTTGGCCTTTGCGGCTTGTCTCTAGAGGATTGGATCTTCTGCATGACCATCATGAGCATCATACTAACTGCATGTACTTTCAACTTTGTTTGCCTCGTGTTTCGCTCCACACGTGTTGAGCTTCATGATAACAGCATTGGGGACATCCACTTTCATGGTGAGCTATCTCATACCCTCATGTCGGCTATACTTGTGATCATCATTTCCATGACATGTTGTGACTGCTCTTGCTCCCATGTGTATTATATGTACTTTGCTAGGTCTTGTTAGTTTTTGTCTGTCTTGTTTTGTGCCATAGCATGTTTTCCCCAACCATCTTTGTGCTTCATGTATTATATCCTAAATTCATGAGCTTTTTCCCAGCATGTGATTTTCTTGTTTTTATCCTGTCCATGATATTGTTCATTTGGTATGAGCATTTGTATTAACTATGGGCACGTGCTATATATCATTTACTTTATTTTGTCATGAGTAGTATCTAGGTTATATGACCCTGATTTTCTATTACATCCATGATTAGCTTTGTTTAGACTTTGTTTGTCAGACTTTGTGCTACATGTGAGTGCCTTTCATGAGATTAGGGTCATATGATCTAGCTGCCGCTGTATGACTTATATTGTTCATGATCACCTTTTATTGTCCTTCATGCTTATATGCTTCATACCTATTTTGCATGAGCTTGTGTTCTTCATTCATGGCATGTATTCATCATCATGCATAGAGTGTTGCCATAAGTAGCTTCTCATCTTTGTGTCCATGGTCACCATTTACTTTCATCTTTTTGTGTCCTCATGACCTTTTGTTTGGTCTTCTTTTGACGGGCCTTTTCGCGGCATGTAAATATTGTTATTGAGACTATGGATAAATGGATCTTGATGTTGCTAATTGGTTTGTTTTATGCATGATCCTCTTTGGTTGTCTTCATTCATCATGCTCATGTTATATCTAGTTGCATGTTGTTGTACTTCATTGTGGTATTTCTTCATTTACAAGCTCATTGCCATGTTTAGGGTAGTATCTTGATCCATGTATTTCTAGGCTTGCACATGATCCCTGCTAGCATTTTGTTGCTGTGATGCACCTTGCTTAGCTTCTTTTGCCAGCATGACAGTGCTATGATGCACCTTACTGTTGTTTATCATGTGGATATATTTTCATTGTTGTCTATGGATATATGGATCTTGAAGCTATCTTTAGCTTGGCTGTGATACATGATCTTACATTACCTTCTGCATCATGTTCATGCTCTAGATGATCGTTTGCCACATTTTTCTTGTATCTTGTCCATTCGTGCCTAGGAACTGGATTTGCCTAACCCAGCCAAAAAGCATAGATTTGTTGGATGCATGTGTGTAGGCTTTACGGTGAGAGACCATCATCCTAGGAATATCTCAAGTCTTCTTCCTCTGCTTTTGGATCCACTTCAAGTCATTTGCCATTACTTGCACTACACTCTGATGAGGTAAGTACCTCTGAAAATGTTGATGATAGTGATGGGTCTCTTAGGAGGTTGTGGTTCTTTTGTAGGTAGAGCTTGTGTCCTGTTTGTCTAGAGTATTTTGGTTGGACTTCTAGCATAATTAGGTTGCTTTTTACCTTGAGCCATCTTGCTCCTTAGAGACCATGTGGTTTTAGATCTTATCTCTTTTCCTCTAGCTTTCTACCTATCTCTTGTGAGGTGAGAGTTTTAGAGTGTGCCTCAAGGGGAGTAGAGTGTGTTCAGGGGGATTTAAGCTTGGGTTTGTGAGCCCTTACGGCCTTTCGTGAGGGGGAACCGGTTTGTATATTATGTATTATATGTTTTCTTCCAGCTTTTCTTTTCTTTGTGTTTTTCTGGGTGACTTTGGGCTTGTTTTCTTGAGTTGAGTTCACTCACTTAGACTTCTGGCATGCCTCGTATGGACCTCTTATCTTGTGCTTTAGGTTGCTATCATGCGTGATTAGTCATTCTCTCTCTCTCTAGGTTGAGTTCCCTCACGCCTTATAAGTCTAGCGGTATTGGGCCTTACAGGTAGGCAGGTGCATGAGCACTCCTTAGTTGGGATCTAGAGTCGCTTCCTATGTCGATCCTTTGGGAAGATAAGAGCGAGTCTAAGCCGTAGTGAGTCTCTTCTATCTTATCTATGCTCAATAGCCATCCAGTTTTGCAGTTTCTCGGCTTCTTCTCCTCATTCTATTTTTCTGTTTGTTATTGAGTTCATTCGGGTTTTCTTTATGCCTAATCTTGATAATAACTCAACTTTAACCAGATTTGAGCTTAAAATTGATTCATTTGTTGAGGGGGAGTTTGGGAATCTGTTCATGCATTGCATTTAGACTGCATTTTCTATTTTATGAGCTTTGTCTATTATGCAATTGATTTCTTCTTCATGCTATACACCATGCTACATCATTTGAAGAAAATCACTAGCTTAGGTATGTCCAAGTTCATTTAACTTGCTAAGCTTAAAAATGAAATAAGCCTTAAATGAAAAACTTGATGAAACTTGTTGCTTTTACTTGCTAGGTTTCTTCTCTAGAGGTTTGTGCCATAATTTGAGAAATTTAGGAGTTCTCTAGAGTCCCTATAGCAACTTGGGTGAAACTAGTTTGATCCATGCTAGAGTCCTTCAATTGCTCATGAATCATTGTGCAAAAAAATAAAAATTAAACAAAATTGACTCTTCTTGTGCACATATGACTCAACACCTTGCATTCACAAGACCGCTTCCCATTGCACTTGGGATGAACTTGGAATACATCGTGTTTGACCTAGACCATCCTCTTAAGAGTTCATCTTGAGATGGTCGCATACGGCTTGAGTCAATTGGTTGTTAAAAGAAAATGCAAATAAATTAAAAACAAAGACATATGTGGGTAAAGAATGCAAATAATGTCAAACATTTGCACCCCGCTGTGAGACCCCGTTCTGATGAACAGGAACCTCCATGTGATTACTGTGCCATTCCCTGGATCAGTAGCTAGCACTCACATGTTTACAACAATTGGAATCACAACCATACAACATAATATTAAGCGGAAGCTATTATTTAAAGAAAATCTTACAACTCAGAGATATAGCAGCAAAAGAAGCAAGGTCTTGTAGTGTGCCCATCCAAAACCCGCAGCAACCGACAAGGCATAATCCTAGAAAGATTCGATGAAGAAAATCCCGCAACT
The DNA here is from genome assembly GCA_036346275.1 of Otatea glauca. Lineage (NCBI taxonomy): Eukaryota > Viridiplantae > Streptophyta > Magnoliopsida > Poales > Poaceae > Otatea > Otatea glauca. Next base: position 37,591,785 of record CM070717.1, read on the forward strand.
GCGATGAAAAGGAATCCTCGAAGCTTAGCTAAATTATCCACCTAAAAACAACATATAAGCAAGGGTGAGTACTTTCGTACTCCGCAAGACTTAGCAAAACCTATATAATATGCAGGCCATTTCAAAGGAGGCTACTACAGTTAATTTGCATAAAGCAGAATTGACATTGTAAAACAAGTTATTTGCAAACGGAATTTGTAAAAGCATAATTGGTGATATGAAATAAGTAAAGCATAAGTAATACTCACAACCCATCGTGAATATCGAATAATCCAGAAATGGAATCCAATAATGTCGATCCTTTGACATGAAACAAAAGCTGATAAAACAGGTTCCAAACCAAAACCCAATTTTGGAAAATACCAAAGCATTCTAACATGGGAATGACTTCACCAAGTGTCCTTGACCGTGGACACGGCTAATTAATTAGATTTACACTCTGCAGAGGTGTACACTTTACCCACAAGGAATGATCAACCTCTTTTGCCAGATCAGTTAACACACTTCCTTTGGTGTGTCGGCAAGGAGATCATACAGAGCCGTTACATTATCTAGATGTGGCTTTGAACCAGCCCGGGACGTTTGACCCTCGCCATGAAAACAGAAACACTCACCCAAGACGTGGATCCTTTCACTTTACACCCAACACCACGTTTACATTCCGCGGCGGCGTACACCGTTGCATTGGTATGTAGAAACCCCTACAGACAAACCGAAACGGAATGCCATGCGATACTCCGCCTTCCTTAGATGCAAAGCCACACCTAAACAACTTAATAGGCTAAGACCGCCCATACAAGCCCTCGTGGTTGTACGAAATTCTTGGATCTATAGCGTCCCATTGCTCGGTCCTTAATCCGACACGGGCGATACTCCACCCTAACTACGTGCAAATCCCTCTGCACCTCCGGCTATTGCCAATAATCGCCCGCATCAAAACCATAGTTTTATTTTGGGTTTTTAATCAACATACCCATAACCAACAGCTTTATTTCCAACATTTTTCATTTCTTAAGAAACAAGTTTTGATCTGATCATCATTCTCAGTTGTTCTAAAAGCATGGCTAAGCATGGATAAAAGTAATCGTATATACCCAGGGCGACATTAAGTAATTGTCTAAGCTTAATCTATGGTTATCAAGGTTCACATATTGATACTTATCAAGGAAGTTTCATGAGACAAAAGGTATAACTACCAAGACCACAAAATAGCAATTTACAAAAAGTAAACGTATGCATAAAACATTTTAATAAACAATGCAAATTAAATTCAGGATCAAGATGGTCAAAGGAGGGTGCTTGCCTTGCTCATATATCGTTTACGACGAAGACGCGATCGCGAGACAGCGAGGCAACGGTGGAGGAAGGGCGTCGAATTCTACACGTCGATTGATCGGAAAATATAGCAAATAATAAACTTCAATAAAGGCGAAAAGAAGATGACGAAAAATCAAATAAAGATTCATTGCGAAAAGCAGGAATGATTTAGGGTTTGGATTATATGATTTGAGATGTTATGATTTAGATAATTACACACTCATAAAGTTAATGGCTTTTAGGATGAGCAAAACATGGTTTCTTTTGATAGATTATCTAATCTTGAATTACAATTCAAGAGGCTAAAATTATGAATTCTAGTATTTACGATTTGAATTATAGATGCTAAAATTATTTGGATTAAAAGAAGTAAAACACAAATTAAAGCGGTTATGCTAATAGCACTTAGCTTTAAGATTTTGCATAAGAAAGGCTCTAAATAGGTTATGATTGATAAGCTAGCTAATTAGATTTATTTCAGTTTTAAGAAGGTTACGGTGATACAAATTTATTAACTACAAATTCCTTATTACAAGGTTCACTTAATCTTATTATGAAGTTCATAAAGCATAAAACTAAGGGTTATTTGACTATTAAAGCTTATATGCAAAACATGACGAAATAAGATTATTTCTTCGGAATTGGATAGCATATACTTTGGTGAACAAATCTAGGCTGATATCATACATTTTAGTGTTTAAACGAGATATTCTTTTCAAAACTGAAAACGCTTATGTGACATTAAGGGTTATGACAAACATACTTTTTAGGGGTATTCAGCTAGGAAGATTTAATTGAAACGTAAGTTGTAAATAAAATATTTTTCCGGAATATGGTAGATCATATCCTGAATATTATTTCTAAACTGATTTCTATTACATTTGCGTTTAGACGAGAGGTTATGCGGATTGATGAAAAAGCTTGATAGTTCAATTTATTACTCGATAAGAGTTCAGCTTTTGATATTAGATTGCGACTACACCGCCTAGGATAATCTACTCATTTTCGAGCATTAATAGGGCATGATATTAGAAGTAATTTAAGGTTGGTTTCGCGACAATTGGCTTTTATCCGCGATACTTTTCCTATAAACGATCATTAGGGTCTAACATTATTTTATTTCAACCTAACACTAACATAAGATATTTTTGCCTAAATAGCAAGGGTACTACTTTTCAAAGCTATAGGATTTGATTTCATCAAATTCGAGTTTATTTGTTAAAGTTATGACTATTCCAATTACGCAATTATCAATACTTTATCTATTGATCATTTCTTGTTTTATGTAGTAAAATTTAAATATTATTTTATACCGGAATCTTTGCGCTACTAGGAATATAGCAAAACTGTTTTGATGTTCATTTGACTTCATTTGACTCATGTTTTAAATATTCAACTTTCTATCCATATACATTTACACATTTTATGTTTAAGTTATTTCATCCTTTTTAAGTTAATTCAAGGCGAGTTCATTTATTAATTATTTTGGAAAATTAAGGTATTATACTGCCATGATAATGTTTAGAAATCAATTTTTTGTTTATTCTATATTTCTTTTATTCAAATAATGTATATTGGAATTTCTATTGCATTGAAAGCAATCTTTAATAGAAAGTAATTCAAACAATAATGAAATTTAAATATTTTTATATATTTGAACTCCTGGAAACATGATTATTTCACTAAAATTAATTTCATTCCACCTAAGGTTTGTTTACAACATTTTATTATGAAGTGTGTTTTTAGCCTTTTCTTTCAAGTTTGAATTTCAGATTTACCCAGTGAACATTTTCAAAATATTATTTTATATTCTGAAATAACTAGATTTTAGATGAATTTAGAATTTGATTTCACTCAATTCGGAGTTATAATGCAAAAGTTATAAAGTATTTGAATTAAATCGGGTATTGAAAATAACTGAAACAAATGAAAATACGCTTCCGGAACTGGAAGGCGCCTTTTACCGAATGAACTGAGGATGTTTTGTCCGGCTGACAGAAGGGGCCCGCAGGGCAGTGAGAGAAAACAGGGGCGCGGCTAGGGCGTGGCGGCGGCACTCGGCAGGATTCCGGTGAGGGGAAGGGCATGGCTAGCACCAGAGGATCAAGGCGCATCCGAGGGAGGTGCTGGTCACCGGCGGGGATGACCGAGGAGGCCTGCCACCGGCGGCATGCGGCGGTGGAAGGTGAGGCTCGCCGGAGAAGAAAGGTAGTGGTTCCTCGGCCGAATCGGTAGTAGTGGAAGCTTCAGTGGGTCGCTAGGGTTCCATTTTGGCCATCGATTCGCTCGGAGAAGCTACGGTCTGGGTTGTCACCGTGCGCCGGAGTCGGAGGAGAAAGGCGCCCGGTGAGGAAGCTCTGTAGGTGAAAAGAGGTAAAATTTCGGGGTGATGAGTAAACTAGGAAGTCAGGTGGTGCTAGAGGAAGAATCAATTTCAAGGATGGATACCAATTTCGCGAATTGAAGATCTCCCCTCTTTTGGGTTTTCGTAGAAGCGGTGAAGAACACGAGTCTCGGTTACGTGTTTGGTCCAGAGATGAGCAAGGAAGAAGGGAGTCTCAAGGCGACGGCACACAAGTATTTATAGCCGGGATTCGAGTTGCACGAGATTTGAGCGAGAGGTGTTGCGGCGGTTCATTTGCGGTTGACGAGGTGGCGCGTGATCTCTCCGGCAAGGAAACGATGTGAGTTCGACAGGGTATGGCGCACAGCTCCCAAGGATGAACGTGGAGGCAATCAATCACTCGGGGTGGCGCGAATCGCGCAGAGACGCTGCGGCGGCGAAGTTTCTCGGGCGTGCGGGAGGACGACTCGGCAGGGAAAAGAAGAAGAGAGGCAGAGGGAAGAGTGACGCTGACAAGTGGGTCCGGGTCCACCAGTCAGTGTCCAAGGGAATTTTTCCGTTGCCGCTGAACGGTTACGGCACATGGACATGGCCCCACACGTCGGTGAGTGAAAGCGAGGCGGAGGATAAGTTTCAGCGGACAGCTCCATGTGAGCCTTAAAAACGCTATCAAATCAGTGTGTGATTTTGTGAAACTTTTTGAATGACCTTAACTGGTAGTTTCTAACCTTCAGTAAAAATTCGAGACTCAAATACCGCATGGTTAAATTATAAAAATTCTGACACTGTACATCACTCAAAATTCCCATTTCGGATTTGTATTTATTTAAATGTTCAAACCTTATTATTTATTTTTGTAACTTTTATGAGGGGTTATATATAGGTCAAGTATGTCTCTGTGAAAGTTTCAAGTCAAAATATTTGGTATTTATTTTATAGAAATTCTGACATGAGAATTTCTAGTTTTTGATGGTCTCTGTTTTTTGAATTGTTAGAGGGCTCTGCCGACATGATCAATTCCTAAGATTTTTACCAGGTGTAAACACTGTACTGAGGGTGTTTTGGTAATTTTTCCAGATCCAGATAATCTTCGAATATTTTTCATTAATTCTGACTAGCACTGTTTCTAGTCAAAAAGAGGTGACATTAATGTTATTTACCCATTTTTCTGTGCATAAAATTTTACTTCTTGATTTTTACTGACTTACCAGGGTGGTTAGGGTTCTATGGTAATTTTTTCCAAAATTTATCTTTTACCACTTTATCTTTTCATCATTATCCATTCTTTAATTCTAGTTGTTTGATTTTTCATTCAATACAAAAATCCAGGGAAAATCCAAATAAATTTCAATCATGTCAGGAAAAATCAGAAACAAAGATATTCAAATTCAAAATATGAATTTTTATATTATTCAATTTTTCGGGATGTTACACCCGCTATGTCTTGTATGATGATAAATCAAAATTTGCATTAAGTGATAAATGAGCCCGAAGGACCTTGTATGCTCTTCTAGATTCCCCAAAGTGTTGAGTAGGTTGAACTCTAGGTTTTCCTTTTGATCCTTAGAGTGGCTATTCTTCTATTTTTGAAACTAAAGCTAAGTGTTGCACTTGTCTAATCTTGCTAAAAATGAAATATTCAAAACTAAGCTCGTATTTGCACTTGGACATGTCTTAGTTTAGTCATCTTCTGAAATTGACAAGCTTGGTGTAATATCCTTCCATTTTGATCAATTGGATAATCTTCAAAGCTCTTTCGATTGCATTTCATGCATACATAAAAAAAATTGATGCCTATATTGCCAAAGGGGAGAAAACGTAGAAAAGCATCACTAAAATGATAAAAATGTGAATGCTTATTTGGTTATTATGATCTTTGTAAAACTATGCTACTACTTACATTGGATCATAATCTCATAATCACATTTGACATGTTTAGTTGGATTTTAGAGTTTTTGTTGAAAACTTGCTCTTTCTTAAATTTAACTCTAAAATCTGAATTCCTCTTCGTCAACTTGGTAATGGTTCTAATTTCTATCTTTGGACCAAGTTTGACTTTGCAACTAAAAATTGCTTTCTTCTTCATTTTCTTCAAACTCAAATTTATGCCTTTTTGTGTGGTTTGTCAATATACTCATCAAGGGGGAGATTGAAGGACCATGTGGAGGTCCATCCATGTTTGTGATGAGTATTTGACTTTATTTGAGCAAGGTGTGCTCAAGTTTGAGTTTGATTTGGATTGATTTTCAAAATGAAGCAATTTGAGTTGTCTCTGCCAGGAGTGGCCTTACCAGTCGTATAGACGCGGTAGTGATGAGTTGGATGGTTTATTACACATCTTTGTGGGCATTGCTATGTGAGGAGTTTCCTTGTCTTTGATGGTTGCAGGGCGACGGTGCTAGGTCATGGTGAGGCGAAGGATGACCGGGACTAGGCGAGGAGCGTCGGAGGTCCAGACGGTTGGGAGATCGCCGAAAGATGATCGGAGATGGAGTCCGGGCAAGTCAAGAAGACAAGGAAAGGAGTTGATAGTAGCTAGATGCCGCGTGGATCAATGAGGGCTGTCGGATTGAGGTCTAGTTGATAGATTAGCGGGTCTAGGTAGTATGCTTTGAAAACCGTGCAAGAAAACCCGGTATGTGTGTGGGTTTTGGGTTAGCCCTTGCATGACTGTGTGTGTAGGTTAATCCTAGCCCTTAGATGAGTGCTCTAGGGTTGAGAGACTCATCCAAGGGTGGTAGGTGGCCCAAGAGTAGTATAAATAGGGGTGGAGGGGTAGCCTCCTTCCCTTGAAGGTGTTGAGGTTTTTGATGCTCATTTGAGCTTTGCCCACATGAATGTGAGGCTTTGTAACCTCCTCTTCCAGAAATGAAAGTTTTATCCATCCACCTCTGAATTTATTTTGCGCATTTACATTATGTCTTTACTTTACGCAATTTAAATTCAGCATTTACTTTCCCGCAATTACATTCCCGCAATTTACTTTCAAGTAATTTGGATTTGCCTCCCCTCCTTATAAATGTTGCTGATCTTGGAAGTTTTGAGTGTGTTCATACGGTTTTACATCTCTTTTGCACTCTTGGATTGAGTAGAGAACATCTTTTCCTTCAAGTTCCAACTTTGTTCAGAACTTGTTCTTCGTGCAGCAGTCAGTGTTTGATTTTTGTAAAAATATAGAAAAATTATTTTTGAGTGATTCTTGTTGGATGAGGTGTGGGACTCTGATATACACCTGCATAAAAATTTTGGAGTTCACTTGTTCCACCGTTTGGGCGCCATGAGGTGAAAACCGAGCCACAAACTTTCTGCTCGAAGTTCTTGAGTATACTGTGTTCTTAGATTTTTACTGTTTTTTTGTAAGGCTTTTTGAGGATAATTTTGGTGGAGTTCTTCATGAGTCTGATGCTCATCGGGAGAAAAATTCTCAGAATTTTTTGAGCTTCAGAAACCCACCAACCTCCTGTGTAAATTGAGGACAAGTTCTGGAAATTCTGCTTTTGCTTTTCTGAAAGTGAATTTTGTGATTTGAATTGATGTCCTTTCTAAAAGCAAGAGTTTGAATTGATTCCTCTTTATCTTGGACACTAGACAACCAGGATTGTGACTCAAAAATCCCCACATATTTTATGGTACTTATCCATGCAAGCTTGGGGTACACATAGTTGTCTAGTTTTTTGGGTTTTTCACAATTTCCTTTGAGCGATCTTGTCGAGGTTTTTGTTGGAGTATTTTGGAGGAATTTTTATTTGCGACCATTCACCCCCCCTCTGTTCGCCATCTCGGTCCTTCAACTGGGATAAAAAATGGTCAAAGGGGGTGCTTGCCTTGATTATATATTGCTTACGACGAAGACACGGTCGCAGCTGACGGAGGCAACGATGGAGGAAGGGACGTCGGATTCTACACGTCGATTAATCGGAAAATAGCAAATATCCAACTTTAATAAGGGCAAAAAGAAGACAGACAGAAACTCAAATAAAGATTCATTGCAGAAAACAGGGACACTTTAGAGTTTGAATTATTTAAGAAATTACTTTATTATTAAGCTTAATGGCTTTATGACAAACAAAACAGAGTTTCTTTAACAGATCATCTATTCTTGAAATACGAATTCAAGAGGCTAAAATTGTGAATTCTAGTATTTATGATTTCGAATTATAGATGCTAAAATTATTTGGATTAAGAGAAGTAAAACACTAGTTAGAGGTTACGCTAATAGCACTTAGCCTTAAGATTTTGCATATGATGGGTTTTAAATAAGTTAATGATTGATAAGCTAGTTAAATAGACTTATTTATGGTTTTTAAGAAGATTCTGGTGATAAAAATATATTAGCTACAAACTTCATTCTTACAATGTTCACTTATTCCGATTACGGTAAGGTTTGCTAAACATAAAACTAAGGGTTATTCGACTACTAGAATTTATATGCCAAACATGATGAAATAAGATTATTTCTTCGAAAGTGGATAGCATATACTTTGAAGAATGTATCTAGGCTAATTTCATACACTTTAGCTTTTAGACGAGACATTATTTTCTTAGTTGAAAATGCTTCTGTGACATTAAGGGTGATGACAAACATACTTTTTAGGGGTATTCAGCTAGTAAGATTTAATTGAAACGTAAGTTGTAAATAAAATATTTTTTAGAATATGGTAGACCATATCCCAAACATCATTTCTAAACTGATTTCCATAGTTCTTGCATTTAGACGAGAGGTTCTACGTGTCGATGAAAAAGCTTGAGTGTTCAATTTAATACTCATTAAGGATTCAGTTTTTGATATAAGATTGCGACTACATCGCCTAGGATAATCTACTCATTTTTCAGGCATTAACAGGGTATGACTCTAATAGCATTTTAAAGTTAATTCCGCGGTAATTAGCTTTTATTCGAGATGTTTTCCATTTAAGATATCATTAGGGTTTAACAGGATCCTATTTCGACCTAACACAAATATAAGGTATTTTTGCTTAAACAGCAAGGGTACTATTTTTCAGGGCTATCAAATTCAGAGTTTATTTGTGAAAGTTATAGCTATTCCAATTATGCAAGTATTAACACTTTGACTATTAAACATTTACTGTTTTATATATCAAACTTTAAATATTATTTTATATCTGAAACCTTGCAATGCCGAGGTATAATAAAACTGGTTTGGTGATTATTTGAATTCATTTGATCTATATTACAACCATTCAACTTTCTATACATATATATATATATATATATATATATATATATATATATATATATATATATATATATATATATATATATATATACTTTTTATGTTTAAGCTATTTCATTCTTTTCAAGTTAACTCAAATCAAGTTCATTTATTAATTATTTTGGTAAAATCAGGTATCTTACTGTCATGCTAATATTTAGAAACCAAGTTTTACTTATTCCATATTTCTTTTATTCAAACTATGTTTATTTGAATTTTCTAATGCATTGAATACAATCTTTAATAGAAAGTAATTCAAACATCAACGAAAATTAAATATTTCTATATATTTGAACTTCTGGAAACATGAGTATCTCACTAAAATTAGTTTCGTTCAAACCAAAGTTTATTTATAGCATTTTAATATGTAGCACATCTTTTAGCCTTTTCTTTAAATTTGAATTTTAAATTTATCCACTGAACATTTTCAAAATGTTATTGCATATTTTGAAAGAACTAGATTTTAGATGAATTTAGAATTTTGTTTCACTTTATTTGGAGTTACAATGCAAAAGTTATAAATATTTGAATCAATTCGGTATACAAAATTCCTGGAAAATAGAAAATACGCTTTCTTAACGGAGAAGTGCTTTTTTACCGCTGCACTGATTTTTCTTCGGCCGACTGACAAGGTGGTCCCACGGGGCAGCGACACAGAACAGAGGAGGTGGCTAGGGCTCGACGGCGACGATGATCCGGCGAGTCTCCGACCGAATTGGTGGCATGGAAAGCACCAGTGGACCACCGCGCTTCTGTGGGTGGGGTCGTTCACCTCCGGGAGTGGCCGGAGTGAGCTGCCACCGGCGGCCTGCGGCGGAGGGAGAAGCGGTTCGCCGGGGAAGAAAAGGGATGAGTTTCCGGCCGAATGGGTAACGGTAAGAGCATCAAGGGGTTACCTAAGCTCCATTTTGCCGGTTGTTTCATTCAGAGAAGCACCGAGCTGGGCCGACACCGTGCGCCAGAGTTGGGGAAGAAAGACAGCGGTGGCGGCGACGAACTGAGTGAGGCTTTCTGGAATTGAAGGTGCGCAAGGGCATACAGAAGCACTAGGAAGATTTAGACGCAATCAATTTTGAAGGATGCTCACCTAATGGCTTGGATGGCTTTTTCCCCTCCTTTTCGGGTCTTTGGCAAAAATGGCGAAGGGGAGAGTTTCAAGCTTTGGTGTTTGGTTCTGGGAGCAGCTAAGGGAAGGAGAGCCCCAATGCGACGCTGCTGTGGCATTTATAGCCGGCACAAGACGATTTACAGTGTTTGAACACGGAGTGGAGTTGCGGTTGATTTTGGCGCAGACTCGGTGAAGTGGCGCGAGATTTTTCTGGCGTGAGGGACATGGAATGACCGGCAGTATGGTGCGGGAAAACCAAGGGCAGGCCGTGGCAGTGATCCAGCGGGGCGGCGTGCAGAATCGGGCGTAGGCGGCGTCAAGCTGAGAAGAATCGGGGACGCTCGAGCTTGTCTCTGGCGAGAGGGGAGAAGAGAGGAGGCAGCGAATTCAGGGGCTGACGGGTGGGTCCCGGGACCACAGGGCAGAGAGAGGGAAAGGTTTCCGTTGTTTCCAGCGCGCCGTTACGGAAAAAGTGATGGCCCACACGTCAGTGAGTGAAGGCGAGTCAGAGATAACCTTCAACCCAGACAGCTCCATGTGAGCATTAAAACGGCTATCAGGTCAAGTTGAAAAATTGTAAAACTTTTTGACCGACATTATCTGGTAGTTTTTAATCTCCATTAAAAATTTGAGGTTAAAATACCACATGTTTGAATTTTAGAAATTCTGACACTGTGGACTTCTACAGGATTTGAATTTCGGTATTCTATTTATTATGGGATGTAAATCATATTAATTATTTTCCAAACTTTTTATATGAATTAATTTTGTCTTAAGGATATCTCCATAAAAATTTCCAGTCAAAATATCAAGTGAATATTTTATAAAAATTCTGACATGAAGTTTTCTAGTTTTTGATGGTCTCTGTTTTTGAATTTTTAGAAGGCTTTGACCACATGATAATTTCCTGAGTTTTTTACCAGATGTAAACACTGCTATAGGGGTGCTATGGTAATTTTTATGGGTTCAGATAACTTTCTACTATTTTACACAAATTCTGACTTGCACTATTTCTAGTCAAAAGAGGTGTCATTAATTTTATTTATCCACTTTTTTGTGCATAAAATTTTACTTGTTGATTTTACTGACTTACCAGTATGGTTAGGGTTCCATGGTAATTTTTCCAAATTTTTACTTTTACCATTTTATCTTTTCACCATTATCCATTCCTTAATTCCATTTATTTAATTTTTCATTCAATACAAAAATCCAAAGAAATCCAAATAAATTCCAATCATGTCAGGAAAAATCAGAAATAAAGATATTCAAATTCAAAATATGAATTTTTATATTATTGCATTTTTCGGAATGTTACAGTAACATCATGTGAACATCCTTCTCACCTAGATATTGCTATTTTTTTCAATGGATGTGAAGAAATCTTGAACTTTTTAAGCATGATCAAAAATTTGTTTTCTATGCTTGTTTTTGTTGTTGTATGAAGATGTAGAGTGGAGATCTAGTTCAAAATAATGCATTACAAGGTAAAGGTGATTGGAAGCTTTAGATCTAGGTGGTTGTTAGCTTTAGAATCTTAAATATCACAATAAGTTGGGGGAGATCTAGGTACAATATTGCAAGGAAGTAATTATTGGTGTATGAAATAAAATAGAAAAACATGTAGAAAGACAATATTGCAAGGAAGTAATTATCATTGTTCACCTTGTCAAAGAGATAGGTATTCTTGGACCCGTGTATCTACACAACATGTTTCCTTTCGAGAGGTACATGAGTATGCTAAAGAAGTATGTTCGTAACCGTTCTCGTCCGGAAGGATGCATTACCGAGGGTTATGGGACAGAAGAGGTGATTGAGTTTTTTGTGGATTACATTAATGATCTAAACCCGATCGGCGTCCCTATATCACGCCATGAGGGGAGGCTACGGGGAAAAGGGACACTAGGAAGGAAAGCAATTGCATGCAATGGTCTTCTTACATTTAAGCAAGCACATTTCACGGTTTTAAAACAATCAACTATAGTGGCCCCGTATGTTCTTGAGCACAAGAGTATTCTACATCGCGATTTCCCGGGGAGGTCTGAGGATTGGATAACACTGAAGCACATGGATTCTTTCGGCGCTTGGTTACAAAAGTACATTCTTTTGAAAGGGTCAGACAATGAACATTTGCAACGCTTGGCTCGGGGACCATCTAGTGAAATCGTGACATTCAAGGGGTACGAGATAAATAGTTACACATTCTACACCAGATCCTAGGATAACAAGAGCACCAACCAAAATAGCGGTGTCCGTATAGACGCCGAAGACAACAAAGGCAAGGTGGATACATATTATGGTTTCATAGAAGAGATATGGGAGCTTGACTATGGACCTTTGAAGGTCCCTCTATTTAAGTGCCAATGGGTCAAACTGACCTCAAGCGGCGTGAAGGTCGACAAATACGGTATGACAATCGTGGACCTCACGCAAGTCGGCTATAGGCACGAACCATTCGTCCTCGCGAACGATGTGAGACAGGTCTTCTACGTAATGGACATGTCAAGCAAACCTAAGAAGCAGAAAGATTGTAGTACTAAGCCAAAGCGACACGTGGTTCTCCAAGGCAAATGAAGGATTGTTGGAGTTGAGGACGTCACAGACGAGGAAGAGTATAGTCAGTTCAACGAGATCCCTCCTTTCGTTGTGGATGTCGACATAAGCCTCCTCAATGACACAGACGTGGATACTCCTTTCATACGTCGCGATCATAATGAAGGAACACTTGTAAAGACAAAGTACGTTACTACTTAAGATGTACCCCTACTGTATGAAGTGTTTTTTTGGAATGAATGTAAAGTGCCAAAATTCTGGAATGAAACTAAAGTGCTGAAAGCTTTTTTTTAAAATTATGGAATGAAAGTAAAGTTCTAAAAACTTTTTTAAAAATTATGAAATGAAACTGAAGTGCTAAAAGCTTTTTAAAAAATTCTGGAATGAAAGTAAAGTGCTAAAAGCTTTTTTAAAAATTATAGAATGAAACTAAATTGCTAAAAGCATTTTTTAAAAATTATGAAATGGAACTCAAGTGCTAAAAGCTTTTTAAAAAAATTATGAAATTAAACTGAAGCGGTTTGAGAAAAGAACCGCTTCTAGAACGCAACATTCACAAGCGGTTTGAGAAAAGAACCACTTCTAGAACACAACATTCAGAAGCGGTTAGTAATATCAACCGCATGTAGAAGTCCTCCCTCTACAAACGGTTGGTTCTAAAACCGTTTGTAGAGATATTTTACAAGCGATTGGTTCTAAGAACCGCTTGTAGAAGTCCTCCCTCTACAAGCGGTTGGTTATAAAACCGCTTGTAGAGATATTTTACAAGCGGTTGGTTCTAAGAACCACTTGTAGAAGTGCTCCCTATATAAAGTTTACACGCCCCGCCCTTTTCTCACACCCCAAATTTTCTAAGTCCCCGCTCGAGACCCCGCGCGCGCCGCTGCCTCCTGTGTCTCTCCGACCGCCGCCGTTGTCGCCTCCGTCGAGACCCCGAGCCGCCATCCTCGTCGACGCCGTCGCCCTCCTCCGCCACCCAACCATCCCAGCGCCACTCCACCCCCGCGCCAGTCGACCCCGCGCTGGTGCCCTCGTTGCCGCCGCCACTCCACCCCGCCGGCGCCTTCTCCGCCACCTCGCCGACGCCTCCTCCGCCACCAAACCGCCGCCATACCGCCATTTCACCCAGGAGGACCGAGGTACAGCTATGGACGCGTCGTCCTCCCTCTCTAATTCGGCTGCCCACAAGGTGTTCGGTAAAATGCCCACAAGGTGTTCGGCACTTTGGAGCCAACGAGTGGACACGGAAATTTTTTTTCTTCAAAAGAAGAAAAACAACTATGCAATAAAGATGAATTTTACACATTTTTAATCATGGTTGATTGGATTGTTGTGTATTGAAATAGTTCCATCAAATCTCAAACATCATTTTCATATCTAAATTTTTAAAATTCAAATATGAAATGCAATGGAACGCTGATTATAGTAGTTCAACGTACAAGTTCAACACAAATTAGAATTGAATTGTAATAAAATAAATAAATTCAAAAAGGTAATATTCGAAATTAAAGTATATCATGGATATAGAAAATTTTAATGAATAATAAATTCTTCTAAATAAGGATATAGAAGTTTGGAATAAAAATTAAATTCCATAATAAAGTAAAACTTAGTTTGAATCTGAATTGATTTAGAAATAAATGCCAATTTTGGAATATACAATTCATACTAACGCATCACATAGGGCATTCGCAAGGTTTCGAAAGAAGCAACAAGGAGATTTGAGAACGAATTTGATGTACAAATAAGCACTCGAGTACGTATTAAAGAATATTAATATGCCGTAACGGTTTTTCATCCCAATAATCGTTTTCTTTTCAAATTTCATCGCAGGTTCTACAACAGACGGGTGGAAACAACTTATGTGGCTATTATGTGTGCCACTATATGCAAATTATTACCCACGGTGATGTGCCGACAACCAACGCCGAGGTAGTGTGCACATGTCAATTTCTTAGTACTTACACTTTAATTACATGTCCAGAGATTTATCTACTTTCCGCTTTGTCAGCCCAACATCGATGTGCAAGGTGTGATCCCGCCGCACCGGGTTGCAGCAATCCAAGAACAACTCATCGGCTTTATTGTCGATGAGATTGTATCCACCAAAGGCGAGTTCCACGCAAATGGTTGGAGAGATTGTCCTGAAATAAGGACAGGTGAACTGACATCGACGTCGACCAAGGGCACAAAGAGCGACGCACGCAAGAAATGAGCTCAAGATTCGCACTTTTATTCTTTTAAACTTGTAAAAGTGGCTTATTATTTCATGTGTTCATCAACTTGTTCATTTTTTAGTCTATTAAGTTCGTATTTTTCTGTAAATGAACCTGTAATTATCTGAATGAGTACGCATGAATAATATATATTTAATTGTGTCAAAAAAACTCATGTAGTTCTATTTATTTTAATTGTCAAAATCTATATCAAAAACCCCTCTGAAAACATATTCTATATTGAATATAATCAAAACACTATGCTGTCAGACTCTTCACAAGCGGTTGGTAACTCCAACCGCTTGTCGAGAGAGCATCTCCACAAGCGGTTCGTAAGACCAACCGCTTTTGGAGAGAACCTCTCCACAAGCGGTTGGTAACACCAACCGCTTGTGGAAGTGTCGAACCAACCGCTTGTGATACCCGACGGGGTATCACTCGCGGTTGCTTACAAGAGGTTCTAAAACCGCTTCTAAAAGCGGTTTTGAACCGCTTGTGCATGCCCGATCCGCAGTAGTGACACACACACAATGTGTGGTCCAGCCACTCGTATTTTCAAGGTGGCAAGTAATAACTGCAATTTCTATGGAACATAAAACAACAACCTGTTGCTTAATTTATAAACACCTTCATCACACCAATTAGCCATGCATGAAAGGAAGCAGTTTTAAAATACCACTTGCTACATATAGACGTCATAAACATAAAACACGAAATATTGCTACTTAGTTAGTTCAGAGTTAGATAGTTTTACATAGAAATTAATTAAATACATCTTGGCACTTCTTTTTTAAAAACAATGATGCGCTTACATCTCACGCATTTAAACCGAGGAACCAGCTACTATAGCATATTGAAAACTTGCCATGTCGTTTGTCACCATGGATGACTTGGTGCAGGAAACTTCTCCAAACCAAAGTGAGGAAAATCCCCTAGCCTATATCAACAAATGAATCAATAATTAACCAAACTTCGAATCATTCAGGACGAAAATCCAAGGATGTGCATATATTGCACATTAAGGATTTATTTTGCAACCAGATCAACTAGCTAGATATAAAACACTTGGCCTATAATCCCAAAATTTTAACATTATCTCAAAACAGTGAAAATAGTACGCTAAATCTAAACTCCAAACTTAGGGTATCCACAATAGTCCATCTCTTATAAGATTGTCTCTAACGACTCCTACTCACTTAGAGACAATATCTCCAACAATTTGACTCTAAAATCATTCCCCTAACTATTTTTGTCATTTTCATCACAACTTCTCCCCTCACACTTTCTCACCATTTGCGATGGTTGTGTGCCCAAATTATCTCTTGCGAGATAATACATTCTGTCACTTAATCTCCTAATATTTTCTCTTTTCATCTCCTCTCTTTGGACTAAGATTTTAAGTGATATGGCACGTAAATGCCCTTATATAAATAATATTACGTACCTGCAAGACATCTCACCAGAATGATTTCTGAACAGTTTCTTTTTGGGTAGTAACAATCTTGTGGAGTTTCTTCCTCTTCACAGGAACCCAACGCGAGTCAAACATGTGGGGGTGAGGGATTCTGAGGATAGGGTACGAGCACCATCAATGGAACAATGGCTCAACAGTATCCTACATTTCTGGAGCCATTAGGAGACAATGTGTCGTTGCACCATTACTCCTGCTTTTAATACCGGCGATGCGAGGCGTTAATTCTGAAGAACAGAAAGGACAGAAGACAGCAGAAGATAACTGACCTGATGATGATGATGATAAGGGGAAATGGCAGCAGATCTGTACATGTAGCCGTACGTACTGAGCTCTCCACCATCAAAACTCCATGTTTCCTGCCTCTCTGCCTCTCCCTCTTGCTCATCTTCTACTCCACTGCTTGTGAACTCGTGCTTGTTAACTCAACTGTACCCTTGAAACAGTAGAGAGAGAGGCAACAAAAGGAAGGAGAGGAAGAAGTAAATAGATATGGTCAAAACCTATGGATCGATCCACACTATCCATACAACCAGTAGATTCCTGCGACGATGCTACCTATACCCGCGTTCCGAGATCCATCAATGGCACAATAAATACACATTTCCTTCCCAAGAAGGAAGAAGAAAAGGTACCCTAATGGAATAGGCTCCTCGGAAAAGATGACCGAAAGCCAAGGTCCAAGGGAGGGAAAACTATGAGTAAAGTACTACAGCCAGCAGCTAGCTGCCCAACTCCAATTCTCCATTCCTATGAATCAAATCTAACAGTGCCATGCTAAGAAAATTAAAGAACTCACGCAAAGAACGCACGCAAAGATGAATGAAACATCGGTCTGATTCGATTGTAAAATGTGGAAGAACACGGTGCTGCTAGAACATGCAAAGGTACAGCTAGGATCGATCCATGTGTGCGCTGCGCGCGCGACAAGCAGTGCGAGGGGCTTGGGAGCTGGGGCATGGCGGATCGATTGAGGAAGGCCGACCAGGAAGCTAGGACCGGAGCTGGATGACAGACAGAGCAGTGAGCACGCGGCCGCGACGGCACATCCGCCGGTGCCGTCCCGCCCGGCCGTGTGCTCACTCTCTTCTGTCACCCCGCGCTCCCCCGGGCCGGCACCTCCCCTGCAGCTTGATCGCCGCTTTATTTACCCCCGCGCCCACTGCATTACGGCATTACCTCTCGCCGAGCGCAACGACCACACGCGGAAACGACGAGCTCATGAGCTAGAAAGACGCAAAACAAGAAGAAGAAGAAGAAGAAGAAGGGTGCTAATCTTGGCGAGGGTGGGATCGAGGTGTGTACCGGCCGTGCAGATTTATAGGACGGGGGAGGTGGGCCAGGGCCAGGGCACCAGACCTCCCCTCGATCCGGACGGCCGGGACGTTTAGGGTTTCTTGCCCTCGGCCGCGCGCGCGCTGCTGGTTGCCAGCTTGCCTTGAGGTAGAGAGGCTGCTACGGTGAGGTAGGTAGCTAGCTCGGCCTCGGCATCGCTGGCTGGCGTCTCCCTCCCACTATAGCTAGCTAGGCTGGCTGCGCCGGTTTTGCTCCAAAATTAAGGAATTTGGTGGTGGGGTTGCTGCAAGAGATAAGGGTATTAAAACGGAGGGCCAGTAGGGGCTTGACACGGAGCACATGGCCTTCCTGAGCTGAGCTAGCTTTTTTGGTACTCCAACGTTCTTTGAGCGGTAAATTTCGTATTGCTACGAACTACTCGAAAACTAGAGATTTTAGTTTTTATTTAATAAAACTATAGATTTTAAAAGAATTTATATCACGTAAAATTTTAAGTTTTAGAATTGTTCGTATCTTATAATAAGTCTGATAGTATAGGCCCACATGACAATCTTTTCACTCGTGTGTAAGGCTGTCATGTAGGCACATGATCTATTACAAGAAATGATAAATTCTAAAATATATACTTTTATGATACTAGTTTTTTTTTAATTTATAGTTTTATGAAATAAAAGATAAAATCGGTAATATTTTAGTAGTTCGTAAAAAAAATGTAGTTCTGTAAAATTTTTGTTAGAGAGAGAGATAGGATGGTTTAAGGTTTGCGGGATGTAATACGTGGCCGCGTGGCGTCCGGAAAATTAATGTGATTTTGTGCTGGTATACTCCATCGATGTAGTAGCTAGGTTGGCCGTACAAGTCGATGGAGATTTTTGTGGGTAAAACTAAGACTTCATCGGAATAGCGGCAATTGCAAGTTACATTAGAGCTTTTAATGTCGACCGTGTATGTACTCTTTCTTGATATATAGACAAAAAGTATTAAAAATAGCTAGATTAGCTCTAATTATTATCACTAAGCACTATATTCAATATATACATGTAAAGAAAATAAAGTAAAGACCTATATTTATTAGGGGTATAGAGTGAACATCATGATAATTTTGCAACATTGGAATATGAAATGGGCCATATATTTTTAGATAAAATCATTCAAAAAATACATCTTATAAACTTGGATAGGGATAGTATTAAGCTTCTAGTTCTCTAATTTTAGTCAATTAAAGTGATTAATGATGTTTGCTTGTTAAGATTACCTGTGTTTCAAGGTTTTTAATATAGTTAGTGCTTGACATTGGTATATTCATATCAATTCAGCAGAGAGCATGTGTAATTTCAATAGAAAGTTGGCTGATCCGAGTGACCCAGAGAATGGGTTAGATCAATTTTGCAGACGACACGTGTTGAAGTTTCAATGAGAGTCGGATGATCCGAGTGGTCCGGATTATAGGTTGGATCAATTCTATAGAGAAGAGGTCGAGCGTGCCACCCACCCACGTTCTAGCCCAACTGTAATTACCCTCCTTTTTGGTATGGAATACCAAGAAGGATGGTCTATGTGCATACAGTACTAGTTCCATGATCTATGACTAGTACGCACATTCTCAACATGGTAACACATCCATATACAATATATTACATATATTAGCAGAAGCTATTTAAATAATAAAGTCTTACAATACGGAATATATTGCAACGGAAAGAAGTGAAAGTCTTGTAGTGTGCCCATCCAACTCTCAGACAACTGACAAGGTATAAACCCTAGAAGATCGTATCATCAAAATTCTCGTATCCTGCGACGAAGTATGTATCTTCTGGGCCTGACTTTCTTTTCCATCTAAACCAACAAATTGCAAGGTTGAGTACTTTCGTACTCAGCAAGACTTAAGGTGTATCGCAAAAGTACAGTAATGCAGGTCATATCAAAGGAGGCTACTACTGTTAATTTGCACAAAATGAAATTGAACGTGAAAATCAAGTAGTAACATACAAAACGGAATTTGTAAAAGCAAGTCGTCAGGTATATAAAAATAACATTATGTAAGTATAAATATAGCAACTCATAGTCCTCCATGATGTGAGCAACAATTTGAACCATTCCCTGCCAACGCATGGTATAAAACCAGTCTTTGCCAACACATGGCATAACAGCTGAAACCAATCCTTGCTAACACATAGCAAAATATTGAATCATCTAAAGGGTGTAACAGCCCAAAATTTAATAAAATAAGAAATACAATATTAAAAGTATCCATATGATTTATTGTTATGTCTTCTGATTTTTCCTAAATTAAAGAAATTCTTTTGGCCTTTTCTTATTAAAAGAAATCCAAATTCTCAATATAGTAAAATGGTAAAAGACAAAAAGGTAAAAACCTAAAGACAGTAAGATTCTTAAAAAAAACTCAGAATCTTATTTGTTCCACTTGCACTGATATGGCATTATTAAAATAAAATAAAAAGACAAAATAATCATGAGGAGACAAGTGAAAATCTGAACCATAAGATTTGTTCTGGATTTTTCTTACCTTAACTAGAGTTGAAATTTTAACCATGCCGACATATTAACCTAAAACAACCCTGGTAAAAATATCAAGAATTTATATCTTCATTTAGTAATTTTAGAAATTCAAAAACAGTCAATTAGAAAAGATGAAAAATGCAATGTCAGAATTATAAAAAATAAAATATAAAATCATGAAAATTTTACAGGAGATATAAAATATTAATACCAATTCTTTCAAAAAAATTCATAAAATAATAAGTTTATATTTACCCTCAAATAAATAGAAATCAGAATCAGAAAAAACCTGCAACAGTGCAATGTCAGATTTTTAATAATATTTTTACTCATCTATTTTATCTGAAAATTTTACTAGATACATTTCTATTCCTTTCTGACCTATGTAAAATTTTCATAAAATCTTGAGTTAATCTTTTACCCTAAATCCCGGTTTTACCTCAGCACTGTCCAGAATTTTCTCGTGACTTACCCGGTGTCTCGCTGACGTGTGGGCCCAGAGAGACAGCTGTCTTCCCGGCCGACCTCCTCTTCTCTCGTTGACCACCTGGCCCCACCTGTCAGCTCCTTCTTCCCCTTTTCTCCCGTTCTTTCTCCCGCTTTCGCGCTGGCGGCCGAGCCGCCGCCGCTCTTAGTTTTGTCGGATTCGCGCGCAATTCTTCGCTGAGGTCACCGCGACGCCGCCTCGCCACGTGCATCTGCCTCGACTGCTGTGCTCACTCTCCCGCGCTAGAACGGCTGAGAAAACGCCCGTGCGAGCCACCGCCTTTCCTTCCCCGTTCAAATCCTGTTCTCGCCGACCTTGCCCTCTATTTAAGCGTCGCAAACCGGTCGCTGGCGCTTGCGCACTTCCCTGGAACCCGCAGAACCGAACCCAAGCACCTCATCGCCGCTAACCTCCACCTTCCCCATCTCCGGCCAGACACCCGAAAAAGGGGAAAACCCTCAAACTAGCTATTGGCCGAACTATTCTTCGAACCACTTCGGCCGAAGTATCCTCTTAACCTCCACATTCTTCCCGCACCCTCAATTTTTGAGCTCCTTCCCCGGCGAGCCCTTGCGACGAGCTCCCTCCGCCACCACCGCAGCCGCACGGTGAGAACTACTCCCCGATGCCTAATTCTTTGAACGAAAGCCAAAAACCGGATGCTAGCAACTCCCTGATGCTCACCGTAGTGATCTTCCACTTCGGGAAGCCGTAGATCGCCGTGCCGTCGGCTAGCCGTGACCGCCGCCGCCCCCTTCACGGTGGCAGGCCGTCTCCGGCCACCTCAGGCCGAAGCGACACCTCCCCTAGGGTCGCGCAAGTGTGCTGAGCAAGAAAGTGGAACCCATTCCACTCCTCCGGCCGAGCCATTGCGTCGCGAGCCGCGCAGCCGCGCCTCTCGCTCGGTCTCACCGACAATCGGACCCACATGTCGGCCGCGGCGTTGAGCCAAGTCGGCGACCCTGGTCCCGCTTGTCGACCTCTCATGCGCCAGCGTAAGCTTGCGGGCCAGCTACCGGATCACAAGCATGCGCCTCACGCCACTGGGCTCGCTTGTCGGTATTGTCATGCAGCGCAGCGCAAAAACGAAAGCGTTTTCACGGTGAAGGCGTACTTTCCCTTTTTGGCAAAATTCTGATTTTCTGAATTTATACAAAACCTAGATATTCAAATAGCTATAACTTTTGAATCATCTAGCCAAATAATAAGAGATAAATTTCTAAATTCATATAAAATCATGTACATTCAGAATATGCAAAAATATTTCAAAATGAACTCTGTTTGAATTTTAGATTTAAATTTAAAGAAAGAATTTGGAATATGCCATGTGTAGAATTTTTGCAATTCAATTCCAAATTAAATGAAACAAATTTTGTTAGATTCCATGCTCTGTTAGAAACATGATTATGCAAAAATACTTAGGGTGTACCATGGAAAGTAATTAAAGTATTAGATAAGGTGAGAAAGTAGCCTAGTAATAACAATCCAAATAATTTCAGGATTTAGAATTTGAAAATTTAGAATAATAAAACATATAGAATGGTCTCTGAAAATGATAAATAAAAGGGAATAAATCGAGAAGATAAGATTTGTTATTACTGGAACCTAATCGGAAAGTATTCATGTAACTTACAAATAAATGTACAACAAATATGTTCGATTTATGCAGTTGCTTTTATTTGGCTCTTATGTCTGATTCTTTCGTTTTGTTGGAATTGCTATGTTATTATTATTCGACGTGTAGCACCCGACGAAACCAGTGAGTTCGACGATCAGGAATTTGACGTCGAGGAACATCAACAAGGCAAGTACCCCCCCTTTGATCATATTGATCCCATTTTTATAAATGTTTTCATTAAATGTTTTACGGCATACTTTACTTTTATTAAAGTCTGCTATATTTTGGGTATTGGTAGTCGTACCTATTATCACATAGAACTTCCTTGATAAGTATGGATTGGTGAACCTTGATAACCCTAGAATAGCATAGACAATACATGATGTCAATTTGGGTTATTCACATTTAGTGATATGCTTAGCCGTGCTTAATTGAACATAAAACTTTGATATGATAAAAAATGTTGGATATGACATTTATTGGGTATGACCATCTTATGGTTGATATTTTGATCAAAAATGAAAATAAAACTATGATTTTGATGCGGGCAATTATTGGCAATAGCCGGGTGTACAAGGGACTTGTACGTAGTGTAGGGTGGAGATTATTGTCCGTATCGGATTAAGGACCGAACTACGTGTTCGTTAAACCCAAGAATTACCGTACAACCACAAGTGCTGGTATGGGACAGTCTTAAATTATTAAGTTGCTTAAAACTAGCTTTGCACATTGGTAGGCTGGAGTAGTACGAGCTTCTTCAGAGACTGGTTGCTCGTAGGGGCGCCCACACCGAGGTGTTGGGAGTCACGTTTACTGATACAACGGTGAATGCCATACTATGGATATGCTTAATCATTATTGTGCAGTGACTGTGCAAACATTTACACCATAGTACGGGTTTGACGTCACCGGGTTGGTGCAAAGTTAGGATTAATCAATGTAACGGTTATGTTATGATCTCCTTGCCGACACACCAAAGGAAGTATGTTACTGGCCTGGCAAAAGGGGTTGATCATTACTTGTGGGTAAAGCTGTACAACTCTGCAGAGTGTCAAACTTTTCGAAAAGTCGTTCCCGCGGTTATGGGAATCTTGGTGCGCCAGCACTAGTTAGTTGTTTATATTTTCATAAAACTCAGGATTTCTACCTGGGACTGGTAGGAATGGTTTGTGGAAGTGGTCATGATACCCAGGTACCTGCAATTTATTTATGCTTACATTCTTTTACTTTTAATAATAAGCTGTTTTTACTTAAATTACGTTTCGCAATCTACTATTTTGTATTTACATTTCAAAATAGCTTTATGCAAAGCAACCTTAAGCCTTTCCTTGAATTGGCCTGCATATATATTAGGTTTTGCAAAAGTCTTGCGAGTACGTAAGTACTCAACTTGCCTATGTTGATATTTTTAGGTGAAGAAACAGATTTCCTCGACGATACATTTTTCGACGCAGGATTCGGGGATGTGAAAGATGAATTTTATTAGGGTTCTCCTTGTCAGTTGCCTGTGGGGATATTGGGTTAAAGGCATACTACAAGAAATATGTCTCCACTGATATGTTTTTTTACTTTTGGTATTGTAAGAATATTATGTACTTGCTTTCGCTGTAATAATAAAGTTTGTGTATGACTGTGATATCAATTTGTGTTTGTGCGTACTAGCCACTAATCATGGGACTAGTACTGTATGCACATGGTATCCATTTTTGGTATTAATTATCAAAAATGGGGGCCTTACAAAGGGTAAGCTTTCCAACACATATTTCTAAATCGTCCATTTTTGAAAATACCAAAACATCTAACTATGTGCTGACTTTACCAAGTGCCCATGATCGCAGGCGTGGCTTTCTAAAAGATTTAAACTCTGCAGAGGTGTACAGCTTTACCTATAAGAAATGATTAACTATTTATGCAAGTTATTAGCACACTTCATCTAGTGTGCTGCAGAGATATCATAACATAATTGTCACATTATATAGACCTAACTTTGCACCAGCTCGACGACGTCAAACCCTTACTATGGTAGTAGAAACACACACCCAAGACATGACAGTACATCCCTATCATTCATAAAGTAACCCAGGTAGTCCATCCTTGCAACAACCGTTCTTCCCCATATCAAGGCGTACACCGTTGCATTGTTATGTAGAAACCCCTACGACCAAACCTACCCGAAATGCCCGTGCTAATCCAGCCTTCCAATGTACAAAGCCAAATCTAAGTAACTTAATAGTTTAAAATCGTCCCATACCAGCACTTGTGGTTGTACGTGTCCTTGGCCGGGAAACAACCCATAGCTCGGTCCTTAATCCAACTCAGGCGATAATCTCCCCCTACACTACATGCAAGTCACATGCACATCCGGCTATTGCCAATAATCACCCGCGTCAAACCATAGTTTTGTTTTTGTTTTTAACCAAAATATCAGCAACCTTTAATGTTATATCTAACCTTTTTAATCATATCCACCCTTTTTAAATTATAAAAAGCAACATGTTTCCTTACTAAGCATGGTTAAGTATGATCATATGTAGTCGCATATACCTTTGTTGAAATTATGTATTATCTAACCTTATTCTAGGGCTATCAAGGTTCACAATTCAATATTTATCTAGGATGCTCCATGAGATAATAGGAATATCTATGTAAGGCCAACACTTTTGATAGTAGATATCAATAATGGGTACCATGTGCATACAGTACTAGTCTCATGATCAGTAGCTAGTACGCACAAATACAAACTGATACCACAGTCACACATAAGCTTTATTACACAACGAAAGCAAGGTTACATAATATTCTTACAATACCAAAAGTAAAAACTGCAGTGGAGACAACTTCTTGTAGTATGCCTTTTTAACCGATTGCCCCACAGGCAACTGACAAGGTAAAACCCTAGAAAAATTCATCGTTAAATTCCCCGAATCCTGCATCAACGTAAGAGTCGTCGGGATAATCTGATTCTTCACCTAAAAATGTCAACATAGGCAAGTTGAGTACTTACGTACTCGCAAGACTTTTGCAAAACCTATAATACATGCAAGTTATTTCAATGGAAAGGCTATCACGGTTAATTTTCATAAAGCCAGTTTGAAACGTAAATACAGAATAGTAGATTGCAAACGAAGTTTTTAAGTAAAAGCAATTTCATATGTAGAAGAACAGTATGTAAACATGAATAAGTGAAATCACGAACCTGGGTACCATGACCATATCCACAAACCATTCCCACTAACACATAGTAGAAATTACCGACACACGACAGAAACCAGAATTTATGAAAATAAAAACAGCTAACTATGTGATGACGTTAACAAGTGCCCATTACCGCGGGCGCGGCTAATCGATTAGTTTTACACTCTACAAAGGTATACAGCTTTCCCCACAAGATATGACTGACTCTTTGTGCAATCGATATTAGCACACTTCCTTTGGTGTGCCGCAGAGAGTCATGTTATAACTGCTACATTATTTAACCCTGACTTTGCACCAGCATGGTGACGATAAACCCATTCTGTGGTGGAAGGACTCAGAGCGTAGAAATGATGGAACTCCCCACAGTATGGCGTACACCGTTATATTGGTAAACGTTTATTCCATGATCACCTCGATGTGGACGTCCCTTTGAGTAGTTCATTAAGAAACAGCTCGTAGTACTCCAGCCTTGTAAGGCCCCCATTTTTTATAATAAATACCAAAAATGGATACCATGTGCATACAGTACTAGTCCCATGATCATTAGCTAGTACGCACAAACACAAATTGATATCACAGTCATACACAAATTTATTACACAGCGGAAATAAGATTACATATTATTTTTTTACAATACCAAAAGTAAAACTGCAGTGGAGACAACTTCTTGTAGTATGCCCTTTAACCCATTGTTCCACATGCAACTGACAAGGGAAAAATCCTTAGATAAATTCATCGTTAAATTCCCCGTATCCTGCATCAACGTATGAATCATCGGGGAAATCTGATTCTTCACCTAAAAACATCAACATGGGCAAGTTGAGTACTTACGTACTCGCAAGACTTATGCAAATCCTAAAATACATGCAGGTCATTCCAATGGAAGGCTATTAAGGTTAATTTTGCATAAAGCCAGTTTGAATGGTAAATACAGAATAATAGATTGCAAAACGGAATTTTAAATAAAAGCAATTTAATACTGAAAGTGGTAGAATGTAAGTGTAAATAAATCACAAATGCCTAGGTATAACGACCATATTCGAAATCAGTTTCCACCGACACACAGTGGAAATTTCTAACACATGGTAGAAACCATATTTTATGAAAATAAGTAAAACTGCTAACTATGTGATGACTTTACCAAGTGTCTATGACCGCGGACGCGGCTAATCGATTAGTTTTACACTCTGTAGAGGTATACAGCTTTCCCCACAAGACATGACTGACTCTTTGAGCAATCGATATTTGCACACTTCCTTTGGTGTGCCGCAGAGAGTCATGTTATAACTGTTACATTATTCAAACCTAACTTTGCACCAGCACGGTGACGATAAACCCATTCTGTTGCGTAAGAACTCAGAGCATAGAAATGATGGAACTACCCACAGTATGGCGTACACCGTTATATTGGTAGACGTTTAATCCATGATCACCTCGGTGTGGACGTCCCGTCGAGCAATTCATTAAGAAACAACTCGTACTACTCCGGCCTTCCAAGTGCAAAGCTAGTTTTAAACAACTTAATAAGTTAGAGCTGTCCCATACTAGCATTTGTGGTTGTATGATTATTTTTGGCCTGAAAACAACCCATAGTTCGGTCCTTAACTCGACACAGGCAATAGTCTCCACCCTACACTACGTGTGTGAGACCCCGTTCTGATGAACAGGAACCTCCATGTGATTACTGTGCCATTCCCTGGATCAGTAGCTAGCACTCACATGTTTACAACAATTGGAATCACAACCATACAACGAATATTATTAAGCGGAAGCTATTATATAAAGAGAACTTTACAACTCAGAGATTATGGCAGCAAAAGAAGCAAAGTCTTGTGGTGTGCCCATCCAACACCTGCAGGCAACTGACAAGGCATAATCCCTAGAAAGAACACGATGAAGAAGATCCCGCAACCTGCGATGAAAGAAACCTTCGAAGCTTCGCTAACTTATCCACCTAAAAACAACATATAAGCAAGGGTGAGTACTTTCGTACTCCGCAAGACTTGAGCAAAGTCTATAATATATGCAGGTCATTTCAAAGGAGGCTACTACAGTTAATTTGCATAAAGCAGAATTGACATTGTAAAACAAGTTATTTGCAAACGGAATTTGTAAAAGCATAATTGACTGATATGAAATAAGTAAAGCATAAGTAATATTCACAACCCATCGTGAATATCGAATAATCCAGAAATGGAATCCAACAATGTCGATCCTTTGACATAAAGCGAAAGCTGCTAAACAGGTTCCAAACCAAAACCCAATTTTAGGAAATACAAAAGACTAACATTGGAATGACTTCACCAAGTGTCCTTGACCGTGGACACGGCTAATTAATTAGATTTACACTCTGCAGAGGTGTACAGCTTTACCCACAAGGAATGATCAACCTCTTTTGCCAGATCAATTAACACACTTCCTTTGGTGTGTCGGCAATGAGATCATACAGAGCCGTTACATTATCTAGATGTGGCTTTGAACCAGCCCGGGATGTTTGGCCCTCGCCATGAAAACAGAAACACTCACCCAAGACGTGGTTCCTTTCACATCACACCCAACACCACGTTTCTGTCCACGGCAAGGCGTACACCGTTGCATTGGTAAGTAGACCCCTACAGATAGACCCAACTGGAATGCCTGTGCAATCTCCCGCCTTCCTTAGATGCAAAGCCACACCTAAACAACTTAATAGGCCACACCTAAACAACTTAATAGGCTAAGACCCGCCCATACAAGCCCTCGTGGTTGTACGAAATTCTTGGATCTATAGCGTCCCATTTCTCGGTCCTTAATCCGACACGGGCGATACTCCACCCTACACTACGTGCAAATCCCTCTGCACCTCCGGCTATTGCCAATAATCGTCCGCATCAAAACCATAGTTTTATTTTGGGTTTTTAAATCAAAATACCCATAACCAACAGCTTTATTTCCAACATTTTCCATATCCTAAGAAACAAATTTTGATCTGATCATCATTCTCATTTGTTCTAAAAGCATGGCTAAGCATGGATAGAAGTATCGCATATACCCACAATGACATTAAGTAATTGTCTAAGCTCAATCTATGGTTATCAAGGTACATATATCCATACTTATCAAGGAAGTTTCATGAGACAACAGGTATAACTACCAGTACCACAAAATAGCGGATTTACAGAAAGTAAACGCGTGCATGAAACATTTTAATAAACACAATGCAAATTAAATACTGGGATCAAAATGGTCAAAGGGGGTGCTTGCCTTGCTTATTCATTGCTTACGACGAAGACACGGTCGCAGATGACGGAGGCAACGACGGAGGAAGGGACGTCGGATTCTACACGTCGATTGATCGGAAAATATAGCAAATAATAAACTTCAATAAGGGGAAAAAGAAAACAGACAGAAAATCAAATAAAGATTTACTGTAGAAACAGGAACGCTTTAGGATTGAATTATTTAGATAATTACATTATTCTTAAACTTAATGACTTTATGACAAACAAAACATGGTTTCTTTTATAGATTAACTATTCTTGATTTACGAATTCAAGAGGCTAAAATTATGAATTCTAGTTTTTTCAATTTCGAATTATAGATGCTAAAATTATTTGGATTAAAAGAATTGGAACACTAGTTAAGGGTTATGCAAATAGCACTTAGCCTTAAGTGATTTTGCATATGAAAGGTTTTAATTAAGTTATGATTGATAAGCTAGCTAATTAGATTTATTTATGGTTTTTAAGAAGGTTCTGGTGATACAAATATATTAATTATAAACTTTATTCTTACAAGGTTCACTTATTCCGATTACGGTAAGGTTCACCAAACATAAACTTAGGGTTATTTGACTACTAGAGTTTATATGCAAAACATGACGAAATCAGATTATTTCTTCGGAAGTGGATAGCATATACTTTGAAGAATGTATATAGGCTGATTTCATACACTTTAGCTTTTAGACGAGACATTATTTTCTTAGTTGAAAATGCTTATGTGACATTAAAGGTTATGACAATCATACTTTTTAAGGGTATTCAACTAGCAAGATTTAATTGAAACGAAAGTGGTAAATGAAATATTTTTCCATAATATGGTAGACCATATCCTAAATATCATTTCTAAACTAATTTTTATAATATTTGCATTTAGACGAGAGGTTCTACGGGTCGATGAAAAAGCTTGAGGGCTCAATTAACTACCCGCTAAGGATTCAGTTTTTGATATAAGATTGCGACTACACCGTCTAGAATAAACTACTCATTTTTCAGATATTAACAGGGCATGACATTAGAAGTGATTTAATGTTGGTTTCGCGACAATTGGCTTTTATCTGAAATGTTTTTCCTATAAGTGATCATTAGGGTCTAACATTATTTTATTTCATCCTTGCACAAACACAAGGTATTTTTGTATAAACAGTAAGAGTACTATTTTTCAGGGCTATAGGATTTGGTTTCGTCAAATTCGAAGTTTATTTGTGATAGTTATAGCTATTCAAATTATGCAAGTATTAACACTTTGACTATTAAACATTTACTGTTTTATGTAGTAAACTTTAAATATTATTATATATTCGAGATCCTCGTAATGTTAGGAATATAACAAAACTGACTTGGTGTTTATTTGAATTCATTTGACTTATTTTACAACCATTTGACTTTATATGCTATATGTATATACACATTTTACCTTTAAGTTATTTCATACTTTCCATGATAATTCAATTCAAGTTCATTTATTAAATATATTGGCAAACTCAGGTATCCTACTGTCATGCTAATATTTAGAATCCAATTTTTACTTATTCCATTTTTTTTTCTTTTATTCAAATTATGTTTATTTAAATTCCTAGTACATTGATTAAAATCTTTAATAGAAGGTAGTTCAAAATTTAATGAAATTTAAATATTTTTATATATTTTAACTCCTGGAAGCATGATAATTTTACTAAAATTAGTTTCATTCCACCTAAAATTTGTTTACAACATTTTAATATGAAGTGTGTTTTTAGCCCTTTCTTTCAAATTTGAATTTCAAATTTACCCAGTGAACATTTTCAAAATGTTATTACATATTCTGAAAGAACTAGATTTTAGATGAATTTAGAATTTTGTTTCACTTCATTTGAAGTTACAATGCAAAAGTTATAAGTGTTTGAATCAATTCGGGTATACAAATTCCTGGAAAATAGAAAATACGCTTTCTTAACGGAGAAGCGCCTTTTTACCGTTGCACTGAATTTGCTTCGGCCGGCTGACAAGGAGGTCCCACGGGGCAGCGACCGAAAGCAGAGGAGCGGCTAGGGCTGCTCGCCGGCAGCGAGGGAGCGGCGGAGCGGTTCGGGCGAGGGCACTGAGAGCACAAGGGGGTCATGGCGCGCCCGGGGGAGGTGTCGATCACTGGCGGGGACGGCCGGAGAGGGCTGCCACCAACGGCATACGGCGAAAGGAGGAGAAGCTCGTTGGAGAAGAAAAGCAGTGCTTCCCTACCGAATCGGTAGCGCTTTAGGCATCGATGATGTCGTATGCTCCATTTGTCGGTTGGCGGTAGAGCTTGGCCGAGGAAGCGCGCCACCGGACGTCGGAGCCGAGGAAGAAAGGAGAAAGGTACGGCGGCGCAGAGGGCAAGAAGAGCAGAAATTTGCGAGAGGGATGAGTTCACCAGGTCATGAGGAAGCTTTAGAATCAAAGAATTAAATTGATTCTCACCGAGTCACTTGAATTCGAGTTTTCCCCTCTTTTCGGGTTTTCAGCAAAATGACGAAGAACCAGGTTTTTGGCGCTTGGTTCAGGGAATGAGCAAGGAAGAGGGGTCTCAATGCGATGCTTCTAGGGTATTTATAGCCGAGAGAAGTCGGTTTCACAGTGTTTGAATGGGGTAGGGGAATTGCGGCGGTTTTGTTCCAGGAGACAAGATGCAACAGCTTCCTGTCCGACACAGAGGCGACGTGAGGGTGACAAGTTATGGTGCAGGAGAACCAAGGGCAGGCCGTGGCAGTGATCCAGCTGGGCGGTGTGCAGGATCGGGCGTAGCCGGCGCGAAGAATCGGGAGAAGTATCGGGAGCTCTCGGCTGCGAGGAAAGAACAGAGAAGACAGGGGGGTCTGACGAGTGGGGCCGGTTGACAGGGAGAGAAAGGATTCGGCAGGGAAAAAGAAGCTGGCAAGGCGGGCCCACAACGCAGTGAGAGGGGATGAGGCAAGGGATAAGCTTTGCCGGGACAAGCTAGTACATGCATTGAAACACCGATCAATTCGCTGTCAAATTTTGTACAACTTTTTGACCGACATGCTCTGGAAGTGTTCCTCCTTCATTAAAAATTTCGGACCAAAATATCCTATAATTAATTAATTAAAATTCTGACACTGTACATCAGCCAAATTTTCTATTTCGGGTTTTTATTTATTTAAAGGTTCAAATTGTATTATTTATTTGTTAAAATTTTATGAAGAGTTATAGCTAGGTCCGAGATACTTCTGTAAAATTTTTAAGTCAAAATATTGGGTAATTATTTTATAATAATTCTGACATGCTATTTTGCAGATTTTCCAAGCCTCTATTTTTGAATTTTAAGAAAGTCTAAATGACATGATAAATTCTTGGAATTTTTACCAGAGATAAATTATACTCTGAGGGTGTTATGGTAATTTTTATGGATCCAGATAAACTACTAATATTTTCTATTAAGTTTTACTCTTACTGTTTCTAGTCAAAAGAGGTGTCTTCTCAGCTCATTTATTTATTTTCTTGTGTATAAAAATATTATTTGGCAGCTGGACTCATCCACCTGCATGCCTAGGGTTTCATAGTAATTTTTTCTAACTTTTTACTTTTACCATTTTATCTTTTTACCATTATTTATTCTTCAATTCTATTTGTTGAACTTTTCATTCAATACAAATATATTCAAATTCAAAATATAAATTTTTATATTATTGCATTTTTCGGGATGTTACAACGTGCAAAACATGCACTCCCGGCTATGGCCAATAATTGCCCGCATCTAAACCATAGTTTCATTTTCATTTTTCCATCAAAAATACCAACCATAAAAATGGTCATACCCATTAAATGTCATATCCAACATTTTTAATAATGTCAAAGTTTTATGTTGCTTTAAGCATGGCTAAGCATAACACTAAGTGTGATTAACCCAATTTGACATCAATTACTGTCTAAGTTATTCTAGGGTTATCAAGGATCACAAATCCATACTTATCAAGGAAGTTCCATAAGTCTACTGGTACAATTACCATTACACGAAATATAGCAGACTTTAATAAAATAAAGTATCCAATAAAACATTCAATGAAAACATTTATAAAACTGGGTTCAATATGATCAAAGGAGGTTGCTTGCCTTGTTGATTATCTTTGACTTCGAACTCCTGTTCGTCGAATGTACTGGACTCGTCGGGTTCTACATGTCGTATGGCAACATATAACAAATATCAAATTTCAATAGGGCCAAAAAGAAATCAGATGGAAATATTCAAATAAAACAACTTCACAAATTCAGAATTGGCTGCAAGCATTATTTGTTCTCATTTGCAATTTAATGATTTATTCTATTTAAACTATTATTGCATTATTTACCACCTATTTATTAACTTAAGTTTTTCATATAACAAATGCTAAGTATTTTTACATATTCTGGTTCCTGAGATTACAAGGATTCTAACAAAATTTATTTTACTAAATTTGGAGGTTATTTGCAAAATTTCCATGTATGATATATTCCTAACCTTTCCTTTGAATTTAAATTCAAAATTCAAATAAAATTCAATTCTGAAATATTTTTGCATATTCTGAATCTACATTATTTTATATGAATTTAGAAATTTATTTCATCATATTTGGACAGTTAGTTCAAAAGATATTCAAGTTTGAATACTCTAGGTTTGCTAAAATACAGAAAATCAGGAAACTTTCGAAAATGGAAAGTACGCTTTCTCGGGGAAAACGCGCTTTCCCTTTTCGGCAATACCGCGCTGAGGCGTTGACAGCGGGGCCATCGTCGTCGATCGGCGCGACGCAAAGACGCGGTGACGTGCGGGCCAGCGACGACGCGCGGCATGAGCGATCGACAAGCGGGTCCGCATGTCGATGCACGGCCGCGCTTAGCGATCGACCAATCGGGCCCGCTTGGCGGTTACCCAGGGCAGGGGCGCGGCAAGCCAAGCTCGCCGGCGGCGAACGGGTGTCGGAGCGGCGGAATCGGTTCCACTCCGAGCTTCAGTGGACCCGTGCGCACACTTGGGCGGTGGCGCGGTGACCGGAGGTGGTCGGAAAGGGTGGTTCCACCGGAGAGGGGCGGTGGTGCTCACGGCTAGTCGGCGATTTCGCAAAACGATACCTCCCCAAGCTTGAAGATCACCACCAAAAGCATGAGTGGACTACAAGGATCCTATTTTGCTACTTGCTCAAAGGAATGAATGCTCGAAAATGGGTTCTCACCGTGCGCGGCGACGGCGGAGGAAGAAGCGAGGTGCGGCGGCTCGTCGGGGAAGAAGAGCTTCAACCACAACTTGGGATGGGTTCCTGGCGTCACAAGGAAGCTTCGGCTCGGAGGAATTGAAGTGGAATGGGTTGTGGTGGCAAAACGGCAGTTTTTTCCTTTTTCGGGTTTTGCCGGAGACGGGGAAGAAGACAAAGGCAGCGGTGAAATGGGTTGCACAGGGGCTGGCTGGGTCGGCTGCGACGAGTTGAGAGGCTTTTATACGGGGAGACGAGGTCGGTTTGGGCGTGGGCGCGAGAAGAACCGAGACGTTCGTCTCTGCGCGGGAGAGAGCAGGGAGAGGGAGAAGAAGGAGATGCGGTGAGAGGCTGACACGCGGGAGCCAGATGGCAGTGGGTGCCGACATGCCTGGCTGGCTGACAAGCCGGGCCCACACGTCAGTGACCGGAGAAAAGAAGTCGGTTGAAGTCTCTGGATAGAACGGGATGTTCACAGCATTTTTGTCTGACAATCTGACTCGGAAATTTATAACAATTTTATCCTACATCGGCAAGAGAATTAAAAGACTCTTGAAAATTTTTCACTATTTTATGATGCACGTAGATTTTTAAAAAATTCTGACAACACAGCTGTTGCTGTTCTGCCCATTCGGTTTTTCATTTAATTTGTGACTGAAATGAAGTTAATATTTTATTAAACTTTTTATAAGGGTCTCAAATGGTATTATACACCTTATGTAAAAATTTCAGATTTTAATTATTAATTTTTAATTTTTAATAATTCTAACATTACTATTTTTCAATTTATTTCTTCACTGTTTTTGAATTTTTACAATTACCAAATGGATTAGTAAATTCTTGATATTTTTACTGGAGGCTTACACTGTGTTTATGTCAGCAAGGTAAAAATCTTGGGTTAGGATAGCTTCCAGAGATTTTTACCAAATTCATTTACAATTTTACCCTGATTTCTTGCACATGATTTACTTTGATTAAACATTATTTTAATTAATCCAGCTCTTCCACCGACTTAACCAAGCTGTGGAGAGCACTCAGATTTTTGTTATTACTTTGGTAAATTTTTGTTGACTTGGCATTTTACTTTTTATCTTTTTCCATTTACTATATTCTTTAATTCACTTTCTTGTATTAAGGAAAAACCAAAAGAATATCCAACAAATCCAGAAATTTCAGAAATTTCAGAAATAATACACAAAAGATTTTTAATTAATTTTTCTTTATTTTATAATTTTTGAGGCTGTTACAAGCCTTCCAAGTGCAAAGCCAGTTTTAAATAACTTAATAAGTTAGAGCTGTCTCATACCAGCACTTGTGGTTGTATGATAATTCTTGGTCTGAAAATAACCCATAGTTCGGTCCTTAATCTGATACGGGCGATAATCTCCCCCTACACTACGTGCAACACCTGCACCTTCGGCTATTGCCAGTAATTGCCCGCATCTAAACTATAGTTTTATTTGCATTTTTGATCAAAATACCAATCACAAGGAAAGGTCATACCCATTAAATGTCATATCCAATATTTTTAATTATCTCACAGTTTTGTGTTTCTTTAAGCATGGCTAAGCATTACACTAAGTGTGAGTAGCTCAAATGACATCAAGTATTGTCTATGCTATTCTAGGGTTTTTAAGGTTCACAAATCCATACTTATCAAGGAAGTTCTATAAAACTACAGGTACAACTACCATCACCCACAATATAGCAGACTTTAATAACAATTACGTATGCAGTAAAACATTTAATGAAAACATTTATAAATCTGAGATCAATATGATCAAAGGGGTGCTTGCCTTATTGATTATCTTTGGCGTCGAACTCCTGGTCATCGACTATATCGGATTTGTCGGGTTCTACACGTCGTACGGCAATACATAGAAAATAAAAAAAATTAATAGGGCAAAAAGAAATCAGATGGAAGGATTCAAATAAAACAATTTCATAATTCAGGAATAATTGCATGGATTGCTTATTCTTATTCTATGATTTAAAGGATTTAATTTATTTGGACTATTATTGAATCACTTCATTGTATACTTAACAACTCAAAATTTTCTCATAGCAAACCCTAAGTATTTTTACATATTGAGGTTCTTAGGATCACCAAGAGGCTAACAAAATTTATTTTATTAAATTTGGAGGTCATTTGCAAAAATTCTATGAATGGCATATTCTAGTTTTTCTCTTTAAATTTGAATTTAAAATTTAACCAGAGATCATTTTGAAAATATTTTTGCATATTCTGAATCTACATGATTTATTATGAATTTATAAATTTATTTCATCAAATTTGGATTTAAAATGCGCAAGATATGATCTATTGAATACTCTAAGTTTTGAAAAATACTGAAAATCAGAAAATTGCCGAAAACGGAAAGTGCGCTTTCGCGAAGAAAAGGCGCTTTCTCTTCTCGGGTCGCGCCGGGATGAGACGCTGACAATCGGGCCCCAGATGGCAATGACGCTCCGCGCGTGCGACCGACACGCGGGCCCAGGTTGTCGGCGAGACGCGCGGCCCAGCGCTACGGCCCGCGCGAATGCGCGCAGATCGCGCGGTGACGACGGACGGGTCCCGCTTGGCAGTGACTCGAGCGTTGCCCAAACGGCTGCAGTTAACATTCGGGCCCACGCGACGGCGACTCCGAGCAGGGGAGACTTTCCCGAAGCTCGCCGACGGCGAACTAGTACCAGAGCGGAGGAATGGGTTCCACCATGAGCTTCAGCGTGCTCATGCGCACCCAGGGGTGGTCGCGCGATGGCCAGAGGTGGCCGGGAAGGGGGTCTCCACCGGCGAGGTGCGGCGGCGGCTACAGCCGAGGCTCACCGGCGACGATTCATCGCCGGAGAGAAGGAATGGGTTCCACCCAAGGCTTCAGCATGCCAAGGTGCACACGGGGGTGGTCTGCAGCGGCATGCCACAGTGCGAGGTGCGGTGGCGCCATGGCCGAGCGAGGCGGAGCTAAAACACGGTTCGCCTAGCCTCATCTTCACCAAATTGAGCATCAGTGCAATACAAGGATCTTGTTTTGCCACTTGGTCAAAAGAATGAGTAACCGGAGAGGGTTCTCACCATGCGCGGCAGCAGCGGAAGGAAGAGCTCGACGCGAGGGCTCGTCGGAGAAGATGAGCTCGAACCGAAGGTGGAGATGAGTTCCAGATGATGCAAGGATGCTTTGGTTAAGGTGGTTTGGGGTGAGATGGGTTGTAGGGCGTGATTCGGGGTTTTCCCCTTTTCTCGGTTTTCGCCAGAGCTGGGGAAGACGAGCGGGAAAAGCGGCGGACAGAGCGAGCGGAAGGAGAAAGATGGCTGCCACTGCATCGGCGATGCTTATATATGGGGGTGGAGTCGGTTCGGCAGGCGCGAGAGAGATCGGCGGATCGAGACGGCTCGGTCGGTCAAAGGCGTCGGAGAGAGAGAGCAGAGAGGAGAAGGGAGAAGAACGCGCGTGAGAGGCTGACGCGCGGGGGCGAGCAGGCAGCGAGAGGGGCACCTGGCAGCTCAGGCCCACATGTCAGCGTGAGAGAAATGCCAGCTCGGGGAGAGTTCTGGACAGATCGAGGTTTCTTCAGCAGTTAAAACCATCATTTGGACTTTGATTTTTATGAAAAAAATTAACTAAGTCGGAAAGGTAAAGATAAACATCATGTAAAATTTTCAGGTTAAAACCCCCAGTAAAAGTTTTATTGAAATTCTGACAATGGGGATTCTTTAATTCTGCCGATTCTATTTTGTATTTAATTGATGACCGAAATGAGGTTAAGATTTTATAAAAAAATTTAAGAGAGTTGTAAATAGTATTATCCACCTTCTGTAAAATTTTCATATTTTTATAATTATTATTTAATTTTTAATAATTCTGACATTACTATTTTCCACTTTATTTCTTCTCTATTTTAGAATTTTTAAAATTATAAAATTTAATTTTTAATATTTTTACAAAAGGTAGGCACTATTCTGATGTCAGCAAGGTAAAAATTTGAACCTAGGATAGCTTATTGAGAATTTTACAAAATTCTATTACCTTCTTCCCTGATTTTCCTTTCACATGCTTTTGCTTTGATTTAATTATATTTTAATTAGTCCAGGTCTCCAACCACCATAATCTGGCTGTAGAGATCTCTTAACATTTTTTTATGATTTTTTCAGATTTTTGTTGACTTGGTATTTTTATCTTTTTACTTTTACCATTTTACTATATCCTTAATTCACTTTCTTTTATTAGAGAAATACCAAAAGAATTTATAATAATTTAATAAAAGCCATAAAATACAATAATAATTCACATGTATATTTTGGATATCATATTTCTTATTTTATTAATTTTGGGCTGTTACAATCTATCAATTCCACAATATAACTAATTTACTGAAAATACGCCCATGCATAAATAGATTTGACAAATCAAAACAAAATTAAAACATTGGGATCAATATGATCAAAGGGGGTGTTTTCCTTGCTTTGCTGGTTCTAGTACTGACTCGAGGTCGAAGTCTTCAGTAGCAGCTTCGTGTACATTGGTATCTACACGCGATTATTGTTTCGTATAACAGCAATAAGAAGCAATGACAATAAGAGGCAAAAAGAAATCAAATAAAACCAAATTCAAAATGAATTAGAATTGAAGGTTCTGGCGATAAAAATATTTTAAATATTGATTTCTTATTATTTAAGAATATTGATCTCTTATTATTTAATATTTTAAATGAAGAGTGGTCCTATTCCTGTACAAGGCTAGAGTGAAAATAGGTTGCCTATGGTATTCTCATTTGGGGATGAGGATGAAGTGGAAGCAATAAATCAGAGCACGACAACTTTCAGGACGAACTGTGGATGGAATTAGATTTTGTCTTAGAACCCATCAACATTAGAATAAGAAAGGTGATGAAAGTGCTACAAATGTTTTATTTTAAGACCATCCTCATCAGATAAGCTGTTGCCCCAATGCATCTAGGATATTTTTATATTAAATTGCAAAATCTATAACTAGTTGTGTCTTGTAAATATCGTTGCAGAAATATCTAAAGAGAAGAAATTTTTGAACAATAGATACTAATCATGGCAGTTCTACCAAGAGAGGTAAGGAAAAACATGTAACATCCCATAAAATTCAAAAATATGACAAATGAAAAGTTTAAAATTTAAAAATGGAATTGAATAAAAATTTTAATTGGAATCAAGATTTTTGATTTTAAACAATATATTTTCTTCTTTTCTTGCATTCTAATCCTTAAGAAAAGAAAGATTTCATTATTAAGACTATTTCTTCCAAAACAAACAAAATATAAAAATGAATTTGAGATGTGATATTTAATTTGAATTTTAATTTCCTGAGTTTTCTGAATTATTGGTTTTTCTTAAGTTTTGCTCTGAAAGAAAAGTCATATATATTGAAATGGTAAAATGGTAAAAGTAAAAAGGTAAAAACACAATAGCAATAAAAATCTGAGAAAATAATATTAAAATATTATAAACCATCATAGCCCTTTTCATACTGCCAAAGATAATCTAAACACATTTAATGAGGATAAGATATTGAAATCATGAAGAATTGAGATCAATTCAGATAGTGTCAGATTTATATAAAACCCTTCCGACCTTATCTTGATCTGATATTTTTATAATGCCGACATAAGATCATTATCTACCTCTTATAAAAATATCAAAAATTAAAATTTATATTTAAATCTATTAATAATTCAAAAACAGAAAGTAAATAACTCTGAAAATGTCAATGTCAGAATTTTTATAATTAACATATAAAATATAAAACTATGAAAATTTTACCGAACGTAGGTAATTCCATTCCAGATCTTCTCAAAAAGATTTATAAAATAATAAACTCATTTTGATCTTCAATTAAATAAAAATCATAATAAGCAGAAAATGAAAATCATCCATTGTCAGATTTTTATCAAGAATTTTTATCTGAAAATTTTACTGGACTCTCATCTTTACCTTGCCGACCTACATAAAAATGTTCATAAAATCTTGAGTTGGTTTCCAAGCCTAATCCAGTAGATGATCACGTGCTAACCAGAAATTTCATTTGAGCTGTTCCCTTTTTACTCACTTACGTGTGGGCCCTACCTGCCAGCTGTCCCTCTGCCGACTTCCTCTCCTGACTATTTGTCCCCACACGTCAGCCTCCCGATCCTTCTTCTCCCTCTCCTCTCGATCTCTCGCCTGAGCCAGCCAAGCCAGCGCCGCCTCCAACCTTGTCTCTTCTGCGCCGCAATTCACAAACTGAGGCCGACCGCTTGTCACCTCTTCTGTCAAGGCATCAAGTTCGCCGGATTTGCTCTGTCTCTTCGAGGTTTCGCGAGAAGCCTCACTGCCACTTGCTCAACCGCCGCAAAACCGAACCAGCGCTCAAACCCTATTTTCGCCGCCTCATTTGCCTACTTAAGCACAGCCGTAGTTCAGTTACTCCCTCAACACACTTCTTTCATCTCCCTCTCTGCCTCAACCACAGCTGAGCTTAATCATTTGCGACAAAATACGATGCCATTCTCTTCTCTATCAGCAAAAACCTGAGAAAAGGAGGAATGAACCTGAACCAAGCCGCTGTTGAGACATTCTGAATCCAACGAGACTAGAGCTTCTACTCGACGCCCAGTACTTGTCCCTGGCCTCAGTTGAAGTACTTCTTCCTTGGTGAGCCGTCGCACCGAGCCTCTTCCTCCGCC
Organism: Otatea glauca; assembly: GCA_036346275.1. Taxonomy (NCBI): domain Eukaryota; kingdom Viridiplantae; phylum Streptophyta; class Magnoliopsida; order Poales; family Poaceae; genus Otatea; species Otatea glauca. The sequence continues at coordinate 37,632,288 of CM070717.1, forward strand.
ATCGCACCTGCACGGTGAGAACCTTCCTCTGCTACTCATTTTCCTAGCCAAACCCAAAAAAAAGACCCTATAGGCACACTGATTCTCATGGTGGTGAAATCGCGCCGCAAAAACCTGTGTTTTAGCTCTGCCGCCGTCGGCCATGGCCGCCGCCGCCCCCCTCACGGTGGTTCCCATCTCCGGCCATCATCGGTCGAACTAGTACCACACCTAGGTGCGCGTGAGGTCACTGAGTCTATCTGTGGAACCGATTCAACCTTATCAGTGGTGGTTCATCGCCGGTGAGCTCGGGAATCAACTGCCCTGTTCTGAGTCACAGACATGCGCGGCCGAGTTGTCAGTCGCTCACGTCGAGTGGACCGACTAACTTGCGGGGCCCTTAAGCCAGCCACTCGCACGGTAAACGGGCCACTGATTAGTGGGCCGAATCTGTCAGCGGCTGAGGCTCAGTTTAAACGGTGATAGCGCGTAGCAAAAAGGCATTTTCCGAATGGAGGAAACGTATTTTGCTATTTCCTTTCTTTTTCCAAAACCGAATCAAATCAAATGGCTATAACTTTTGAACCATAGATCCAAATTGAATGAAATAAATTTATATATTCATATAAAATCAAGTGCTTTCAGAATATGTAATAATATTTTGAAAAATGATCTCTCGGCGAATTTAAAATTCAAATTTGAATAAAAGGCCTAGGGGGTATGCTAGATATAAAAATGTTGCAAATGAACTCCAATTTGAATGAAACCAATTTTGTTAGAAACCTTAAATCCTGAGGAACCTAAATATGTAAAATTATTTTGATTTTGACTTGATTTACATCATTTTCTAAAGTAAGTTGTTTCCAATGTATTGAATATTCAAATATGAATATCTTTTGCAAAAAGAATTCAAATCATGTAAAACCAGTTTCTATGTGTTTAAAAGTTAGTAATCTACTTAGATATGCAAAAACATTTAGAACTGAATCTAGTTTGAATTAAATTTGAAAATAGATTACTTTCTAATGCATAGAAATCAAAATAAATATAACTTAAAGCATACGAGTTCAACTAATGGTAAAATGGTTCCTAGGTATTTAATAAAATCATAATACCCCTGTTTATGCAAGAATATCTCATGTTTGTGCATATTTGAATTAAGTACGTATTAGATCTTAATGTTCAATTATATGAAACACATCTCGGATAAAAGCAAAATATTGTGAAACCAACTTTAAAACATTCTTAGTGATGTCCCATGCTAATGCTAGAAAAATAGATAAATAATCTTATAAGGTGCAGTCGCAAACTTAAATCGGAAACTGAACCTTTATCGTATAGATTATAAAACTACTTAAGCATTTTCAACAGCCCGTAGAATATCTCGTCTTAATGCAAATTTTATGAAGATCAGTTTAGAAATAATATTTAGGATATGTACTACCATAATCCAGAAAAATATTCTTGTTAAAACTTGCTTTTCATCTAAATCCTGCTAGTTGAATACCCTTAAATGATATGGTCATCGTAACCCTTAATATCATATAAGCTTTTTCAACAATGAACATAATGTCTCGTCCAAACCCTAAAAATTTATGAAATCAGCTTAGGATTGATATACAAAGTATAAACTACGCTATTCTGAAGAAATAATCTTATTTCATCATGTTTTGCATATAAATCTTATTAGCCAAATAGCCTTAAGTATTATGATTTCTAGACTTCATAATATGAATAAGCAAACCTAGTAATATTGAAGAAATCTGTAGTTAAGTTATTTATATCATCAAATCCTTCTTAAAAACTACAAATATATAATCAGTAGCATAACTCAACAGATCACTTATATGAAACCTTCTCGTGCAAATCGTTTGTAGTCAAGAACTATTCATGCATAGCATGCAACATGTTGTCTAATATCTTAATATTTTTAATCCAAATAATTTTAGCATCTATAATTCGAAGTTATAAATACAAAAATTCATAATTTTAGCCTCTTAAATTCATAATTCAAGAATAGATAATCTATAAAAGAAACCATGTTTGTTCATCTTAAAAGTCATTAACAATAGGAATGTATAATTAACTAAAGCATGAGGTCTTGAAATCATAATTATAACCCTAAAATATTCCCGTTTTCTTTAGTGAATCTTTATTTGGTTTTGTGTCTATTTTTTTGCCCTTATTAAAGTTGGATATTTGCTATATTTCCGATTGAACGACGTGTAGAATCCGACGTCGCTACCTCCGTCGTTGCCTCTGTCAGTCGTGGCTTCGTCTTCGTCGTAAGCAATAAATAAGCAAGGCAAGCATACCCTTTGATCATATTGATCCCAGTTTTATAAACGTTTTCATTAAATGTTTTACTGCATACGTTACTTTCATTAAAGTCTGCTATTTTGTGGGTATTGGTAGGTGTACCTGTAGTTTCATAGAACTTCCTTGATAAGTATGAATTTGTGAACCTTGATAACCCTAGAATAACATAGACAGTACTTAATGTCAATTTGGGTTACTCACACTTAGTATCATTCTTAGCCATGCTTAAAGAAACACAAAACTTTGACATGATTAAAAATGTTGGATATGACATTTAATGGGTATAACCTCTCTTTATGATTGGAATTTTGGTTAAAAATGAAAGTAAAAACTATGGTTTAGATGCGGGCAATTATTGGCAATAGTCGCATGTACATGGGACTTGTACGTAGTATAGGGGGAGATTATTGCTCGTGTCGGATTAAGGACCGAACTATGGGTTGTTTTCAGGCTAAGAAATGCGTACAACCACAAGTATTGGTATGGGACAGTCTTAACCTATTAAGTTGCTTAAAACTAGCTTTACACATTGGTAGGCCGAAGCGGTGTGTACACCTTGCTATGGGAAGAAGTGGGACAATTTGGTGTGTGTCATCATTTGTCATACTAGTCACCTATCTTCTGCCGCCGTAGGGAGAAGTGGGACAATTTGGTGTGTGTCACCACTTATCGTACTAGTCACGTATCTTCTGCTGCTATAGTGTGGGTTCATCACCGGGCTGATGCAAAGTTAGGGTTAAGTAATGTAACGGTTATGTCATGACTCTCTGCGGCACACCAAAGGAAGTGTGCTAATGATCTGCACAAAGAGTCAGTCATGTCTTGTGGGTAAAGATGTACACCTCTGCAGAGTGAAACTAATCGATTAGCCGCGCCCGCGGTTATGGGCACTTGGTAAAGTCATCACATAGTTAGGTGTTTTTATTTTCATAAAATCTGGTTTCTGCCGTGTGTCAGTAATTTCTACTGTGTGTCAGTGGGAATGGTTTGTGGATAAGGTCATGATACCCAGGTTCGTGATTTTACTTATTCGTACTTACATACTGTTATTTTATTTATTAAATCTGCTCTTACTTAAAATTTCGTTTGCAATCTACTATTCTGTATTTACATTCCAAATTGGCTTTATGCAAACTAACCATACTAGTACTGTATGCACATGAGATTTCCATTTTTGCATTTATGTGAAAATGGGGGTCATTACAAAACATATCACATACCTCCACTACACCAGGGTCATATAATCAAAATTGAACTAGCCATTCATATATTAAGGATAATGTGAGATAACAATACATTAACAAGCTATGATACCATAAATATCAACAAGCATATATTGAGAATCAACATTATTTAATATGTCAACACAAGTTGATCTTAGGGCTTTTCCATATATGCTATCATACGTGTTATAGCTTCCGTAACAGAGGCTTTTCGATTCTCCCTGAAGTTTCACAACTCCAGGACAATGCCTATTTGTTTGACACTAATAACCGATTGACTTCCAGTCATATCTCTTAATTCCTACAGAAGCGATCATGTTGTTACGAAAAGGGTGTCTTAGTATATTATCAGTAACCACGTCGAATTAAATACTAGAAACATTTATATTACCTCTATAAGCTCAGCTTTGGCTTCTTCTAGTTCTGCATTCGCCCTGTGAACCTTAATGATGAGTGCTGTGTTAAGAGATTGAATATCTTGTAATTTGTCATCTATGTCTTTCAGTTTTTCTTTCATCTCATAAATCTTTTCGATTAACCCAGACTTTCCTTTCAGTTGTTCTATCTCCACCTCAAGTTTTTGTTTTGCATCCAACAGCTTTTCCATTTCGTCTATTTTACCAAATCATATTTCAATTAATTTAGATTAGAAACATATAAGAATAAAGAGAGCACCCAAATGCAACAAATATATACTATGAGAGGGGAGTAGTTCATCTATCAGGCATAGTACTGTATATAGATGTTTTAACTAGTGTTCATCTATTAGGCATATATTTCTCAACGTAATTGACAACATGGGGATATGTGCCACATATAACAGAAAACTATCATATCAACAAGATGTGGTATATGATCTAAGCTTTGCTTGCCTTTGGGATTACTTCACACAAGATTTACTTAAGTAATGATATGTAATACAAAAGAGTTGGACCTCTTAAGTGGCATACCCATGGGTTGTATGGAAAAAGGAGAAGCCAGCATTACATATGACAAATAAAATAATATCGCAACTACGCACCAAACCCTGAGTTACACTATCCTTCTCGACAACCAACTAACCCCTTGCTGTCCTATAGTCGGAATACCATAATTTTAGCTCAAAAGCTCAAACATAGGAACTCATATACTTTATAAAAACTACACAAGAATACCTACAATTTTTTAGTTGTCCATCTTTTTTTAATTACTACATATAATCCCTAATATGCAATTTACCACTGCTGCATCCAACATAAACAGATTCTGGACAGTAGGGCTTCAAATAGCCATAACTTTTAAACCGCTTAACCAACTTTCGTGTTCTTGATCTCTAATGGAACTTAGGACAATAATATACAATTTTTACAACATCCAACCCCTCTGAAACTGATCAAAAGTGCCACAAAACGCTGCCCTAAAAACGCAGTCAGCACTGCTCGAGTCCAGAGACTACCTGCAATCAGAGTTTACTCTTACAAATCTAAATCATAGCACCATATCAGGTAATGACTCGATCACAGCCCTAACACAGGAACCCAAACACCCAAAACAACTAAGAGTTATACCTTAACTGGACGAATCACTAGGAGACTAAGGAGCGGCTGGGGCAGAGGTCGCTGCAAGGGAGGATGCCGACGGGGAGGATGTCGACGAGGAGATCGCCGCGGGGGAGAACACCGAGGGGTGCGATCGAATGGGCGAGGAAGGAGGCGAACGGCCGACGGGGAGGATGCTGCAGGGGAGGATGCCAACAGGGAAGTCACCTCGGGAGAGGGTGCCGAGGGGTGCAGCCGAACGAGCGAGGAAGGAGGCGAACAGTTTTCAATTTTGTTTGGCTGAGGAGTGCAGTGAACACAAAACCTAGAACGATATAAATATACTTAGGAGCCTTATCACAGGCCGTTCTATTAAAAATCGTCTGTGATAATCCAATATCACAAACGATTCTATTTAAAAACCGTCAATGATGATTCCCATTCACATCATTGATGGGTTTTTTTTTACAAAAAGCGTCTGTGATATTCAATTATCACAGACGATTTTACAAAAAATTGTCTATGATTATATATAATACAGATGGTTTTTCTAAACCGTCTGTGATAAGGCGTCTAATATAAACTTTTTTGTAGTAGTGCAAGCTCCCCCAAAAGCAAAGCCAAAAGCTGCAACCAGAGGAAAGGTGATTTGGGAGGCTTTCACATGGCTTTGTCGCTCGGCCTTGCCCCGCCTCCTCCCTGCCGCCTAGTCGCCCCGCGGCCTCCCCGCTGCCCGGTCTCCTCCCCGCCTACCAGTCTCCATCGCCGCCCGGTCTCCCGCCTCCTGATCTCCTCCCCACCGCTCGGTTGGCTTGCCTCCTCCCTGTCGTACCTACAGCTACAACAGCTGGGAACGGGCGGCAGCCAAGCCAAAAAGCTAAAAAGCAATTAGTTTGCCAAACGACCTCTAAAAAAATTACAACTGCTTTACAGCCCAGTAAACTAAAAATAACTTTTTAACCCAACTGCAGCCATGGACTGTTCTACCTCTACTAATGTTGGTGGAATTCTGGCCACCACATGCGTTTGAGCCGGCTCGAGCCGAGCCGCGATTTTTTTTTTTGCGTTTAGGTCCTTTTTGGAAAAAATATATATGGTTAGATCCTTTTTGGAAAAAAGCATTATGTATAGGTCCTTTTCCGGGAAAATAATTTATATTACGTTTATGCCCTTTAGGCCTTTTTAAACATTACGTTTAGATCCTATTTTGTCGTTATTCGGAAAAAACAGCGTTTAGGTCCTTTTTATGTCTTTTTTTCGGAAAAAAAAACCGTTTAGATCATTTTTGCTATTCTTTACGTGCGGAGCGACGATCGCGGCGTGGCACTCCGCGGTAGCTCAGATATATTTATATCATTTCAACCGTTCCGCCGAATAAGTGCGAAACAAACACAATTACGTTTGTATTCTTTCAACCGTTTCGCGTGTCTCCTCGATTTGCTCATGTAGGGAGCGGCGGTTGCGCGTTTTCTCAATTTGCTCGCGTTAGTAGCGGCGAACGTGACGTGGCACGCCGCGGTTGCTTATCTAGTAGTATTCTATTTGAGTTGCACCTAGACCTGCCACAGAGGAATTTGCAACATTGATAGGCCTGCAGTGATTTGACGGTACCACGCGATCTGCGCTAGCCCCGATCGGCGCCGGCGCTGAGGCTGCAGAAGAAACTGATAATTATTGGCATGCCTTCCTCGTGGATTTCTTTATCTGGAGCATGCCTGCTGCTGCTCCAACCCCCAAGCTAGCATCCTGTACTTATGCCTTCGCTAACCGTTCCGTTTAGACCAGGATACTACAGTACTCCCAAGTCCGAAACTCAGAATGAAACGCTGGTCCATGTACTAGTGCTCCACAAATTATCATAGCCATGCATGGCTTCCTGTACAAGAACAGACATAGTTCCAGTGGCCCCGTACTAAAAAGTAGCACTCCATTCAAAAGTATAAATTGGATTTTGACTTTGCATAAGGATCAAGATTAAAATGGAATTGAGAAAGGTACAAAAAAATTACTTACATACTCCATTTAATTGTCTTGTAAGATGAGAGATAATACATTATGTGAGTGGTATTTAATAAATGCATATGGTTGAGAGAGAATAAATAAAAGTATAGTAGAAAAATACTCATTAAATCTACATGCATGCCTTATATTTGTATGCAACACCACAAATTTAAACTATAGCCTTTACATTTCTGAATGGAGTACATTTTTCCTGTTTGGAAGCGCTTATGAGCTTGGGGGCTTTTTGGAACACATAATTTTTTTAAAAAAAAAAAGTAGAATTAGAATATCATGATTGGTTAAATTTCACAAAAAATAAAATGAAACAATAGAAACCGCTAAAAATAGCTATTTGGATACCTCATATGAAAAATACAGAAATTTCTAGATTATATGTTAGTGGATTAAAGTGAAGGTGGAGAGAGAACCTACATTGGACTTCTCAAAGGAAAAGATGACACTAGTTTGATCACATGTTTATTTTTCTATGGAATTTGGGCCATAGGAGGTATCTTTAGAATGCGGCACCATCCTATCCTGATTGGTGTAATATCCTAAAAATTTTAAAAATAAAAAAAATTAAAATTTGAAAATGAAATTAAATAAAAACTTTTAATTAGAATCAAGATTTTAATTTAAAACATTATCTTTTTCTCATTTTCTTGAAAACCAACCTTAATAAAAGGATGAGCTGCAATATAAAAATCCTGCTTCCAAATTAAATAAACTATGAAAAAGAGATGGAAATATAATTTTATTTTTAAATCCCATAAATCTGAAATTTTCCTGAATTTTGATTCTTAAGAAAATCTTTTATTTATATTGATATCATATTCTCTTCAATGAAAAACTTAAAATACAATGAGAAGTTAAATTCTAACATTTAATTATATTTAATGATGCATTTTCTGAATTTGTTTGGATTTTCTTGACCTTTCTTGGATTTTGTTGATTTTTTTTTCTCTAAAGGAGAAATCTTTTAATATAAACTTAAGTAATTGAGAAAAGAAAAGAATAAAAGTTTATAACAATAATATATATATAATTTTTATTTAAATTCAAGAAATCTTCAGAACCAAAATTTGGATTTAAAAAGTCATGTCAATATAATTAATTGTGAAAAGAAACGCAATTTAATGCAGCTTGTTATCAATAGTGATATTGTCATAATTAAATAAAAATAATATGACATTACCTCAACCTAGAAATTTTATATTATCTTTTGGACAGATAAACCAACCTACAGAAAAGTTGAAAATCCAAAAATATCAATGTCAGAATTGTTATAAATTAAATACAAAAGATATGAAGTTAAAATTTTAAAAGGAGAAAAATAGCCATAACAAAGCTCTAAACAAAGTTTCATAAAATTTTAATAAGATATAAACTCCAAGATAAATTAAAAATAGAAAATAAAAATCTGAGCACAGTGCATTGTCAGAATTTTTATAAATTTTGTGAATCATATTTCGGCCTAAAAATTTGACAGAATAAATAAAATTATCTAACAATCCTACAGAAAAATTATTAAAAAATTTCGGACAGGACAACTAACCGATTCGTTGAATCAAAGCTGGCTAAGCTTGTGTCCAAATTCTGATTGCACGTTCTGTCACTGACCGTGGGACCCGAACTCTATTTGGAGCCACCCGTCAGCGAAACCGCCAGCCTTCTTCGTCAGAGCTCGTGTCAGCCCTGGATCAAGCTTCATCGGCCTGTAGCTCGCGTCAACCCTGACGTATCGCGTCACCTAAGGTCCTTGCAGCATCATCACCAAGCCATACTTCCGCCCTGCCTGCATTTTGCGCTGCTTCGCCCATTCTTCCTCCTGTGCAGCACCGAGAGAGAAATTTAAAAATTCAAAAACCGAAAAGCTAAAAATCCAAAAATATCAATGTCAGAATTGTTATAAATTAAATACAAAAGATATGAAGTTGAAAATTTTGAATTTTTAAATACAAAAGATAAGAGTTATCTCGCCGAGCTCACGACTCGGGTAGGCTCATCTATATCATCCCCTGGCTATAAAAGCCACCCCCAAGCTCGTAGAAGCCTCGCACATCTTTCCCCCAAACTAGTCTCGACCGAGAAGTTCTTTAGTTCCTCCAATTTCGCCATGACCGTAGGACCTTGACCTCGGGGCAACACAAATTTTAGACGATACATTTGATCATTTCCAAATTCCTTTGCACCGTAGCTCCAACAACACGGAAAGATTAAAAGCCCTCACTTAATTTTAAAACCATTGAACGGAACACGGCCGCCGCTACTACCCTTCTTCTCCATATCCGACCACTCGATGGCAGCCCACTCCGGTTGGCCTTCGACCAAGGTGAGCGGAAAAATGGATTCATCTTCACTCTCTGTTGCTCACACACTCGATTTTCTCCAAGATTGATCTCTTCTTCAATTGCTCTGGCTATCCATCGCCGCCTACGCCGCACAAAGCCATTGGCAGCCCTCTGTGGTGCATCATATTCGCAGTCGTGACCTCCCTGAGAACCCCCTCATCCTCCTCATGCTCTCTGGACACCGGCCGGCCAAGCCAAGCCCTACTTCACCGCTGGCTGCCACCACGCCACCCTCCTCTGCTATGTGAGTACGACCGATGGGTCCCTACGTTAGTCTCAGCCTCTCACAGTTGATCGCTCCCTCTCTGACCAAGAGGTCCCACCTGTCGGTGGGCTGTGTTTTAAAATAAACCGCGAAAATAGAAAGGCATTTTTGTAAGGTCGAGGATGCCGACTAGAGGGGGGTGAATAGGCGGCTTTTAAAATTACTCTACTAATTTCTACAAACCAATTCACCCATAATTATCCTAATACCAAAACCTTAACAAATATTAATGCGGAAGCGATAAACTAAGGTTTTGACAAATAAAGCCTAATTCAACTAGGCCCACTAAGTGCACTAGCTAATTATTTCTCTAACAAGAATATGCAATCCTAAAAATAATCAAGCAATTTAATTCTAAGAATGTAAATTGCAACAATATAAATAAGAATTGCAAGCAAGCACAAAGAGACACAATACTTTTTACCGTGGTGTTCGGAGACTTGTCGGTCTCCCCTAATCCACGTTGAGGTTAGCCCAAACGAATTGGACTGACTCCACGAATTAAGCACCTACCTCAAATCCACTAGTGGTTGCTCTTTCCCCTTCTGGGTAGGCGAGCACCGACCTTCACAACTTTGCCGGGGCTTCTCACAATCTCCGTTGAGAGCTCCCGCGCACGACGCCTCCACACGCTGTCTAGGTGTCGGTAAACACCAAGAGTAACAATCTAGCTTGAACTTCACCTAGTGCAACACATGCACTCCGGTGACCTCCTATGTGCAACACATGCACTAGTCTCCTCAAGTGCAACACATGCACAAGAGGCTCTCAGTCCTCTCCTAATTGCAACACATGCAATTAGAGACTCACACTAGCTCAAGAAGCAAATAGAAGAGGGCAACATATGCACACAACTCCTACAAACACCCAAATGCTCCAGCATACTCAACAACAAGCCATTGCCCCCCAAGGCCTCCTTTTATAACCTCCAAGCCAAAACTAGCCGTTGGGGGCGAATTGGGCAAAGTGCCCAGCAAACCCGGTGTTGCCGCCCAACTGGGATCGGTAGCACCGGCCTCCTCGTCAACGGCTACAAAACAAGCCGTTATAGGAAATCCGGTAGCACCGGCCAACTGGGAGCGGTGCTACCGCTCGAGCGGTAGCACCGGCCTTCACCCCGGTAGCACCGGACCCAAGCTGACCACAAAAACACCTCCTCTGGAATTTTCATACCAGCCAGAGGAGCGGTAGCACCGGACCTCTGGTGCTACTGAGCTACTATGGGCGGTAGCACCGGACTGCCAATCCGCCCAAATACATCCCTCTTTGGAAATTCTACACCAAGGGTTCATCCGGTGCTACCGCTCATCCGGTAGCACCGGCCTGCCTGAAACCAAAAACACCCTCTTGGGTTTTTATACACCGCACTGGGGCCGGTGCTACCGCTCGGCCGGTAGCACCGGCCACCCAGCTTAGAATCAGATTTTACACAAAAATCTTTTCTTTTTGAATCAAACACCAATAATGATTGGTTCTTTGAGAAATGTGATGATCAAGACATGATCAAGTAATTTGCAAAACACATTTGCTAACAATTCACATTCTCCAAAGAATCACATTTAGAATAACTTATTTGCAAAACACATTTGCAAATAAACCAAAGAACTTATGAGATCAATCCTCTTAGCCACGTGATGATCAACACATGATCAAGTCAATTTGCAAAACACATTTGCAAGCCCTATTCACATGCTCTAGGATCGAAAGTCATAACCTCAAGTTCATTTGCAAAACACATTTGCAAATAACAACTCCAACTTATTTGCAAAACATATTCGCAAATAAACCACGAACATATGAGATCAATCCTCTAGTCATGTAAGGATCAACACATGATCCCGACACTTTGCAAAACACATTTGCAAATAACGAATCCATTCAATGTTTTGCAAAAACACATTTTGCAAACTCAAGGCGCAAAACACACTGCTTTATGATGATCAACACATGATCAAGTCACAAGCTAAAAACTCTAATGCATGAGCTCTCTATTTGCAACACATGCAAATCTCTAGGTCCATGCAAACAACCAAAACACATTCAAGTGCATGAGCTCTCTATTTGCAACACATGCAAATCTCTAGCTTCATGCAACCACTTTAAACCAAATTGCTTGAGCTCTCTCCTTTTACAACACATGCAAAACTTAGCTCTAAGCAATAACCACATAAAACAACATTGCATAAGCTATCTCCCTTTTGCAACACATGCAAATCCATAGCTTTATGCAAAAACCAAATCAATTAAGATTAAATAAGAAGCAAGCATGAGCTCCCTTATTTGCAACACATGCAAATACTTTGCTCATGAAAATCTAATGCACGAGCTTCACCTATTCGCAACACATGCCAAATGGTTAGCTCCATGCAAAATCCAAATAAGAGAGTAATCTAGCATGAACCGGATTGAGTTCATCAACACATGATGAAGCTCAAGCTAAATGACTCAACCCCTCTTAATAGTACGGCACCTAACTAGCAACTCGGTCTCTGTAACACCCTAATTTTTTTTTTTGCTCTAATTTAAAATTTTGGAGTATTTTTGGTTTTTGTGAATTTTTGGGAATTTATTTAAATTTATTTGGATTTATTCAAATAGGGTTTTTCTTGAAAACAATTGAATAATGGAAAAGTTTTTGCAAAGTTTTACTGCAAAGATTTTAATTGAGTTCCAAATATCTCAAAGTAAATTCTGGAATTCTTCTGGAATTTTTCTACTATTTTAAAAGCTCCAAATGATTTAATTGAATTTCTAGAATTATTTTAAATGTGAAATGTTTTAAAAATCAGTTGAACAGTAATGGGCCGAGCCAGTATTGTGCTTAGCCCGCCCGATTCGCGCAAGAAACCCTAGCGCCTTGCCCAAGTCGTCGTCCGATTCGGATCGAACGCTGTGTGAGTGTGCCACGTCGCCCGCGCGTGAGCCTTCGGATCGTCGCCGCGACGGACGCTGCGGGATTGCGCCACGTCACTCGTCCCGTCAAATCGCCGGAGAGACGGGCTTTGATGGCCGTGCATTCCGCCGCGATTTCGCGCCGCCGAGGCAGCCCTTAAGTCCCGTTGAGGCGTCGTGCGAGACCTTCGCCGCGTCTTTTGACTCCTCGCCGCACGCCGAGACCCCCTCTAGCGCCCGTACGAGCTCGCCGTAGTTGCTTCTTTGTGCCGCCGCTGTTTTTCGCCGTTTGCTTCGCCGCCGGTTTCTCTCCGCCGTCGCCAAGGTCACTGGAGTAACCCTTCCGCCAAGCCGCGTCGAACGAGCCACTTCTTCTCGCCGGAGAAGCCCGCGTCGCCGTCGCCGAGTCGTCTTCCCAGCTCCGCAACCTTCGCTTCGCGCCGTCAACCTCGTCGAACCGCGCCGACCGTCCGATTTGCATCGTTCGGTTCTGGTGAGTCCACGTAGCCTCCATCTCTGTAGATGTTTAGATTGAATCGTGACCGTTGGATCTTGATGTGTACGGTAGGGATTAGATCTAGATTCTGCGGCTAGATTTAATGCGAACCCTTGGATCTTTTTGGACGCGTAGGATTGAGCCACGTCGCGCCATGAACAGTAAACCGCTCGGGTACCGTGGGCCGTTAGATTAGATCTAAACGGTAGAGATTGGATCTGGTTTTGCCTAAGGATCCGCGCCGTTCAGATTTGAACGTGCGGCGGAGATGGCACCGTACCCTCGCCAAATCGCGTGCTGACGCGTAGGCGTTTTGACCAGGGCGGAGACAAGATCCAGCCGTCGATTTCGGGTGCACCGTCGCGATTGCGCCGCGTGTCGTCGCATGATCCGAAACGTCGCAGTGACGGCGCGGTGCTGGCCGTTGGATCTGAGCGCGCCGTTGGATGTGCGACGCGTGGAGGCGTGGAGCCGAGGCGTCGCCGCGTTGGATGCGTGGCTGACCGCTGGATGCGCGACGCGTGTCGCACGCATCTCGGGGCGCTGCGGTGCGCGTGAGGAGATCTGGCCGTTGATTCAACGAACGGCTCGGATCTTGCCGCGTTCTCGCGATCGTTTCGTGAACCGAGTCCACGATAGACCGAGCCGAGCCGTGAACCCACCCATAGACCGAGCGACGTGGTAGCCTCAGGCGTGCCGCGTGTCGGTGCCGTCGCCGATGACGTCATATATATATTTTATATATAAAATATTTCGACCTAATTTCCTTTACGTGCCGACGTCATCATGACGCGGTGCTGACGTCATAAATGCGAGTTTCAGATAAAATAATTCAGAAAAATCGGATTTTCTTAATTTCTGTATTTTCAGATTTTTTTCAAACTTCAAATGACTACAACTTTTGCATTTTAACTCGGATTTAGGTGATTCAAATTTCTAAAAATTCTTAAAATTGTGATCTATTTAATGATGAATTTTATTTGAATTTTTGAGGTCATCTAGTCTTCTGTATTAGCTATTTATTGCATACTTTGTTTGTACAGCGTGAGCGCAAATTTGCTTAGGAAAGTTTCGAGGAAGAATTCGTCGCTCAAGACCAAGCTTCGGAACACGACCAGCAACTCTTTGAAGGCAAGTGATGCTTTGATCATTTTGATCCCAGGTTTTTAAAATGTAGTTTATGCTTTGAAACTATGCATGCTTATTTATTTAATATGAATTTAAATTGATTCGGGATAATGTAGTTAATCAACCCATTTTGTTATGCCACCTTGAATTATTAATTGTATGCCCTAAATCATTGTCACCCTAAGTTGATTATATTAGTTGGATGTTAATATTGTGCCAACACGGGAGGCTAGACCGTGAGTAGATGCTTAGCCTTGCAACGAATCATGAGTGATCTTTCAAAAAAATGCTACAATACTGATTAAAGACTTTGAATGTATTTTGAAAAGTGGTGTGATGATGCCACATGATGAGATTGAGGTACAGCGACCTGTGTGGTTCCGTACCGATGTTGAGTTATTGCTGGCATGTGTTGCACAATAATCAACTGGGTGGGAAATGATTTAGACTGGGGCAAGTGGCAAGAGGCTGTGTGCCTGGTGGGCCTGTGTGGTAGTGGGTTGATGAGTGATGTGAGTCTGTGTGCCACATTGGGCTGTGTGCCACTGTTGAGTGTTGGAAGTCTTGCCTTGGTCAGTTAAGGACTTCACCTTGCAAGCCTTTGATCTGAGTCACCCGTACAACCACATGTCTAATATGGGACAGACCTAGTTGACTAGGGTTCCGATATCTTTCCTCTGATACCTCGGGTGACAGTACACAGGGGTGTATCTGTATGGGGGAGCGTACCTGTGCTACGGCTTGGTGCCCATCCAACGGTGATTGGTCGGTCCTATACTTCGGCTCTGTGTGAGGGAAGTGATAGTGAAGGCAATACCGGAGAGGTTCTTTGGTTAAGGTAGAAGTTCCTGAAAAGCTTTGTTGCGGACAATCACCTGTGTGGTGAGCGGCTGTATCTTGTGGGTAAAGTGTACAACCTCTGCAGAGTGTCAAAACTATTCGAATAGCCGTGCTCACGGTATTGAGCATTGCTCGGGGATTACAGTCGAGGGATAGATTTTCATAAACAAAACATGGAAGGGGGCTGTGTGCCAAGTGTTAAAAATGAACTGTTAAGGCTGTGTGCCGAGAATCCTCAAGGAAAAACCATTTGAAATTATTATTACTTATAACTGTCCCACTGCTTTAATCTAATTAAGATATTGGTTAAAAAATAAAATGCTGCTTGATGCAAAAGAACCATTTAAGCCAATCCTTTGGAATAAGCTCTGCATATAGTAATAGCGCTGCATTCTGTGCATTACTTGTTGAGTGCCTTGTGTACTCACCCCACCTTGCTTATCAACCCCAACATCAGTGGAGGAGACTACACCAGCTTGGGAGGAGGAGTACATCGAGGATACGAACAACTAGGGGGCAAGCCCAGTCGGTTGCCTGTGGCCAGATGAAGGCTTCCATGACCTTTATTTATGTTCCGCTGCTATTTCTTTACTTTGAATAATGTAAGCCCTGTGTGGCTGACTTATCTGTAAGGAGACTATAAGGTCGTACAACTCGGTTTATATACATGTTTGCACTATTTATTCTTATATCCTTGTGATGTACAACCCTGTATGACTGTGTGTGCTAGCGTGATCCTGGACTGGCACAGAATACACAAAGGGTCCGGATTTACAGATTCGGGGCCCGACAGTCTCCCATCCAAACACCGAGATCGGTAAAAGACTAGGAATACATCCTTAGCCCTAGCTAGTTATACTTTTGCCTCTAGCGATCCATTTGGAGCTTTTATGATTTTCAGTTATCTTCTCTTCAGGATCGAATCTTCTTCTTGTTCATCAACACATGATGAACCTTTTCTAGCCCTTCTCTTCACTTCGGGATCACCTCTTGAAGCTCATCAACATATGATGACTTCTCGTTCTCGATTATTTATCTACTTGGACTCAACATACTTCACAACTCATTGAAGATCGTTAGTCCAACAAACACAGTTGTCTCAATCATCGTTTACACTCCATTAACACATAATGGATGCCTCCAAGATTGATTGAGCACAACCCAAATTAATTTGAATGACTAATTGTGTCTTGAGTACTTTGATGCAACTAACGCTTCATTATACTCAAGAACTTTTCGTTTGTCCTTAATCAATAAAGAGACACCATCAACACAAGATGAAGTGTTCTTTAATTTGATTAAAAGACAACCGAACTCAATTTAAATTTCATTTAAATTGACATGAGTATATATAACTAAACAAGTTTCATATACTCAATTTGATGGAAAGTACTGATCCAATATGCTTGAGTGATAGAAATGGGATCAATACATTTAGACCATCAACTATAGGACAAACTCCATTAAGTATGTGCATATAACTAATTGAATCATGGAATCAATATGTACATAATCAATCTTAGATTGCATTATGAATTTATTCTATATTTGCATGAGTATACTACAACTACACAAGTTATATACATACTTAAAGGGTTGTTTCAAAGCCTTGATCCTTTATATGTTATTTAGCAATGAGACTTAGATCAATACTATTGAAATGTCAAGTTAAATTATAAACTCCCCCTAGATGTGTGCGTTCATGTATATATAGATTTGGAAACATAATGCACATATTTGAACTAAAGCAATGGAAGAGTTCATACTTTAACTTGAATCCTAAGTATGCATTAAGATAATAGAGTGAATACAAGTGCATACCTTAGTTTTTCCATTTTCCATCCAAATATGAGACTAATAAGAATAAAGCTCAAAGGAACATGTTAGCTCATAATGATTAGATTTTTCATTAAACAACTATTAAACATTAACATTAAACCAATCATCAAAACTTATGGAGCTTGAACTTACAGTTTTCATATTAATGAAAGTGTAATTTGCATTTTAAGTGTATTTTCAAACCGAATGATATTCAAACATTAGTATCTTTTGCATTGTTAATCCAAATAAGATGAAAAAAAATTCTAAATTAGTCTAAAATAAATTACTTTCATAACATGCAAAAACACTTTGAAAATAAGCTCTGTGAAATTTTGAATTTCAAATTTAAAGGAAAGGCCTAAAGATATGCTACATATAAAAATTTTGCAAACAAACTTGGAATTGAATGAAACCAATTTTAATGAAATATTTATGATACCAGCAATCCAAATATATAAAAATATTTGAATTTCAACTTTGTTTGAATCATTTTCTATTAAAGGTTAATTTCAATACTATAGATATTCAAAAACGCATAATTTGTGCAAAAGAAATCTGAAAAGAGTATAATTGATTTTTATATACTAGTATGACAGTAGGACTCCTAAATATGTCTAAATGTTTAAGTAATGAACTTGAATTGAATTATTTCATGATTAGAATGTGCCTATTTCAGAATGGATCATGAAACTGATTTATTACCATTGAAGAGTTTTGAATGAAAAACAATGAAATATGCACAAACTTAACTTGTATAAAGACCATAAGCTTTATCCATGTAAAAGAATATATATACATATGTATATATAATAAAAAGTAAAGTCATGATTCATGAAAAACCATATCTTATATAATCAGACCATATGATGCAGCAAAGTCATTAAAATGGGTTATAGCTTATGCTTGAGTCTCTTAATCTGAAATATGCATTCATATATATATATATATATATATATATATATATATATATATATATATATATATATATATATATATATCCTCATAAATTAAGCATCAAATTACATAGGGCTAACCTCAGCATGTTCTTAAAGAAAAGATCATGATGATTGGCTAAAAGAACTAATTTGAATTAAGTTTATAAAAGACTTTAATCTTCATATGCCTATAAACTATAGCGGCTAAAATCAAAATAATGTAAAATTAGTTATGAAACACTTCTAGGGTTGTACCCTACTAATGCCAAAAAAATGATTGAATAATAATATAAAGTGCAGTCACAAACCTAAAAAGAAATCTGACTCCTTATAACGTAAACTATAATACCATATATGTTATTTTAGCAATGAATAAAACATCTCGTCTAAATGCTAAAATTTATAAAATCAGCTTAGAAATGCTCCCTAAGGTAAAGATTATCCTATTATAAAGAAATAATTTCATTACAACATGCTTTGCATATAAATCCTGTTAAGAATATAACCCTAAGCGTTATGAACACAAAAATCCGTAATATGAATAAAACGAACATAATAAATGAGAAATCAGTCATCAAAATATTTGTACCAGAACCTTCTCAAAAACATTGGATGTATAACCACTAGCCTAACTTAACAGACCTAGCATATCTGAAACTATTTCTCATGCAAAATCAATTATGGATTAAGTACTATTCATGCATAGCATACACCATGACAACTGTAAGGCCCCTATTTTTGATAATAAATACTAAAAATGGATACCATGTGCATACAGTACTAGTCCCATGATCAGTAGCTAGTACGCACAAATACAAATTGATATCACAGTCATACACAAACTTTATTACACAGCGAAAGTAAGATTACATATTATTTTTACAATACCAAAAGTAAAACTGCAATGGAGACAACTTCTTGTAGTATGCCTTTTAACCCATTGTTCCACAGGCAACTGAAAAGGGAAAAATCCTTAGATAAATTCATCGTTAAATTCCCTGTATCCCGCATCAACGTACGAATCATCGGGGAAATCTGATTCTTCACCTAAAAACATCAACATGGGCAAGTTGAGTACTTACGTACTCGCAAGACTTATGCAAATCCTAAAATACATGCAGGTCATTCCAATGGAAGGTTATTAAGGTTAAATTTTGCATAAAGCCAGTTTGAATGGTAAATACAGAATAATAGATTGCAAAACAGAAATTTAGTAAAAGCAATTTAATATTGAAAGTGATAGAATGTAAGCATAAATAATTCACAAAAGCTTGAGTATAACGACCATATTCAAAACCAATTTCCATAGACACACAATGGAAATTTCTAACACATGGTAGAAACTATATTTTATGAAAATAAGCAAAACTGCTAACTATGTGATGACTTTACGAAGTGTCCATGACCGCGGACGCGGCTAATCGATTAGTTTTACACTCTGCAGAGGTATACAGCTTTCCCCACAAGACATGACTGACTCTTTGAGCAATCGATATTTGCACACTTCCTTGGTGGGCCGCAGAGAGTCATGTTTAAACTGTTACATTATTTAACCCTAACTTTGCACCAGCACGGTGACGATAAACCCATTCTGTGGCGTAAGAACTCAGAGCATAGAAATGATGGAACTACCCACAGTATGGCGTACACCGTTATATTGGTAGACGTTTAATCCATGATCACCTCGGTGTGGGCGTCCGTCGAGCAATTCATTACGAAACAGCTCGTACTACTCCGGCCTTCCAAGTGCAAAGCTAGTTTTAAACAACTTAGTAAGTTAGAGCTGTCCCATACCAGCACTTGTGGTTGTATGATTATTCTTGGCCTGAAAACAACCCATAGTTCGGTCCTTAACTCGACACGGGCAATAATCTCCACCCTACACTACGTGCAAGACATGCACAACCGGCTATTGCCAATAATTGCCCGCATCTAAACCATAGTTTTATTTTCATTTTCCAACCAAAATACCAACCACAAAAATGGTCATACCCATTTAAATATCGTAACCAAAGTCTTTAATCATGTCACAACTTTACGTTCATTTAAGCTTGGCTAAGCATGTCACTAACTGTGAATAACCCAGATTGACATTAAATATTGTCTAAGCTATTCTAGGGTTTTCAAGGTTCACAATTTTCTACTTATCAAGGAAGTTCCATAATTCTACTGGCACAACTACCATTACCCGAAAGATAGCAGACTTTAATAAAATAAAGTATGCAATAAAATATTTAATGAAAATATTTATAAAACTGGGATCAATATGATCAAAGGGGTTTTGCTTGCCTTGTTGACTATCCTCGACTTCAAACTCCTGATCGTCGAATGTACCGGATTCGTCGAGTTCTACACGTTGTACGGCAACATATAACAAATACCAAATTTCAATAAGGCCAAAAAGAAATCAGATGGAAATATTTAAATAAAATAACTTCACAAATTCAGAAATGGTTGCAAGCATTATTTGTTCTCATTTGCAATTTAAAGATTTAATCTATTTAAACCATTATTGCAATATTTACCACTCATTTAATAACATAAATTTTCTTATAACAAACCCTAAATATTTTTACAGATTATGGTTTTTGAGGTTACAAGTATTCTAACAAAATTTATTTTACTAAATTTGGAGGTCATTTGTAGAATTTTCATGTATGACATATTGCTAACTTTTTCTTTGAATTTAAATTCGAAATTCAAATAAAATTCAATTCTAAAATATTATTGCATATTATGAATCTAATTGATTTTATATTAATTTAGAAATTTATTTCATCAAATTTGGCCAAGTGGTTCAAAAGTTATAGCTATTTGAATATCTAGGTTTTGATTAAATACAGAAAATTAGAAAACTGCCGAAAATGGAAAGTGCGCTTTCATGAGAAAAATGTGCTTTCCTTTTCGGCGGCTTACCGAGACGCAGCTGACAGTGGGGCCATTGTCACGACGACCATTTTAACGCTGCCTGCGGCGCGATCGACAAAGCGGTCGCATGTCGATGCGCGCGGCTCAGACAAGAGGTCGACACTGGTCCACGCGCGGCCGACGGGCAGCGTCTTGTGGTCGGTGACCAACTAGGCCCGCTAGTCGGGGCGATCTGAAACCAGCGCGAGCGATCGACAGCCCGCCCGCTTAGCGGTGACCGGAGCGGTAGCGCGATGAGTTTGAGCTCGCCGACGGCGATCTGGTGCCGGAGCGGCGGAATGGATTCCGCTCCGAGCATCAGCGCACTCGCGCGAACTCAGGGGCGGTCGCGCGGCGGGCTAAGGTGGCCGGGAGAGGTGGTTCCACCGGAGAGGGGCGGCGGCATCCATGGCTAGCCGGCGATTCCGCAAAACGAGACCTCCCCGAGCTTGAAGGTCACCACCAACAGCATCAGTGAACCTCAAGGATCCCATTTCTGGGTTTAGCTCAAAGAATGAACGGCGGAGGAGGGTTCTCACCGTGCGCGGCGACGGCGGAGGAAGAAACGGGGTGCGGCGGCTCGCCGGGGAAGAAGGGCTTCGCCTGCGGCTCGGGATGAGTTCCTGGTGAGGTGGAGAAGCTTCGGGTGAAGTGGTTCGGGGCGAGATGGGTTGAGGCGAAAGAATTTGGGTTTTACTCCTTTCTCAGTCTTTGTCTGAATTGGAGAAGACGACCAAGGCAGCGGCAGAATGGTTTCACGGGGATCTAGCTAGGTCGGCTGCGACGCGAGGAGAGGGGTTTATATAGGGAGAGGAAGGCGGTTTGGGCGCGGGTGCGAGAAAAACCGAGAAGCGGCGTCTCTGCGCGAGAGAGAGCGGGGAGAGGAGGAGAAGAAGGCGCGGCTGCGTCGCTGACACGCGGGGTCCAGATGGCAGCGAGTGCCGACAGGTTTGTCTCACTGACAGACCGGGCCCACACGTCAGCGAGAGCGGGAAAAGAAGTCTGACGAAGACTCGGGACTGAACGAGATAGAAACAGGGTTTTCGATGGTCAAAGCGACCTGGAATTTTATAAAAATTTTATCATAGGTCGAAAACACAATTATCAGACTCATGTAAAATTTTCACCATTTTATGATGCATGTATATTTTTATAACAATCTGACAACACAGCGGTTGCTGTTCTGCCCTTTCGGTTTTTCCTTTTCTTTGTGATTGAAATAAAGTTAAAATTTTACAAAAAAATTTATAATAGTCTGAAATTGTATTCTACACCTTCTGTAAAAATTTCAGATTTTATTTATTAATATTTAATTTTTTAATAATTCTGACATTACTATTTTCCAATTTATTTCTTCACTGTTTCTGAATTGTTAAAATTATGAAATAAATTATTAAATTCTTGATATTTTTACTGGAGGTTTACACTGTGTTGGTATCGGCAAGGTAAAAATATTGGGTAAGGATAACTTACACAGATTTTTACCAAATTCTTTTACCATTTTTTACCCTGATTTCCTTGCACATGATTTGCTTTAATTAAATATTATTTTAATTATCTCAGATCTTCCACCGACTTAAACAAGCTGTGGAGAGCACTCATATTTTTATTGTGACTTTGGTAAATTTTTATTAACTTGGTATTTTTACTTTTTACCTTTTTCCATTTATTATATTCTTTGTTTCACTTTCTTGTATTAAGAAAAAGCCAAAATAATATTCAGTAAAACCAGAAATTTCAGAAATAACGCACAAAAGATTTTTAATTTATTTTTCTTTATTTTATAATTTTTGAGGCTGTTACAACAACTAATTACCTAATTCTATTAATCCAAATAATTTTAGCATCTAGAATTCGAAACTATAAATATGAAAATACATAATTTTAGCCTCTTGAATTTGTAAGAAAAGAATAGACAATCTATAAAAGAAACCGTGTCATCGCTTAACCGAAAGCTGCTAGTATATATATATATGGTTCAACTAAAAATACGAGAAAGTGAAATCATTCAACCCAAACCTAAGACACGCCTGTTTTCTATAGCAAGTCTTTATTTGATATGTTGTTTGTCTTCTTTTTGCCCTTATTAAAATTTGCTATATTTCTGTTGAACGACGCGTAGAACCCAACATCACTAATTCCGTCGTTGACAACGTCAGCTACGACCACGACTTCGTCATAAACAACAATTAAGCAAGGCAAGCACCCCCTTTGATTATATTTATCCCAATGTTTTATTTTCCATTTTGTTTTGTCAAATCAATTTATGCATTTTCTGTAAATTTGCTATATTGTGAAACTGGTAGATATACCTGTTGTCTCATGAAACTTCCTTGATAAGTATGGATATGTGAACATTGATAACCCTAGAATAGGGTTAGACAATATATAATGTCAACATGGGTATATGCGATTACATATTAATCATGATTAGCCATGCTTTAGACTTGGGATGAACAAATTGGATAAATTGATCAGATGAAACTTGGAGATATTGAGACATGATGATGGTTATTAGTATTTTGATGTAAAAGCTCGAAATAAAACTATGGTTTGACGTGGGCGATTATTGGCAATAGCCGGAGGTGCAGGTATTGCACGTAGTGTAGGGTGAAGATTATCGCCCGTGTCGGATTAAGGACCGGACTATGGGTTGTTTTCATGCCAAGAAACACGTACAACCATAAGTGCTAGTATGGGACAGCCTTAAATCAATTAAGTTATCTAGATTAAATTTGCACATTGGAAGGCTGTAGTAGTACGGGCAGTTTCATTATGGATTGCTCGAAGGGACGTCCACACTGAGGTGATAATGGAATAAACATTTACCGATACAACGGTGTACGCCATGCTATGAGAAATATCATGACTTTGCTCTAAGTTTTTGCTACCATAGTATGGGTTTATCGTCACCGGGCTGGTGCAAAGTTAAACTAGGTAATGTAAAGGTTTTCATTATGAATATTCTAGCGACAACGCCAAAGATGCGTGAAACATGCGGCAAAAAGAAAAGATCATGACTTGTGGGTAAAGTTGTACACCTCTACAGAGTGTAAATTTAATCGATTAGCTGTTCCCGCGGTCAAGAGCACTTGGTAAAGTCATCACATAGTTAGTTGTTTTATTATTTTCAAAATAGATTGGTTTCATATGTTTTGCCTCGTGTTGGCAAAGAATTGTATTGGCAGGAATTGGACGTCTTGATGCTCACGTCATGGAGGACTATAAGTTATTACTTGTTACTTTTATATCAGTCAAACTTGCTCTTACAATTTCGTTTGCAAACTACAACTTGATTTACAAATTCAATCTCACTTTATGCAAATTAACCGTAGAAGCTTCCTTTGATATAACTTGTATTACTGTATTTTGCAAATACCACTTAAGTCTTGCTGAGTACGAAAGTACTCAACCTTGATTATTATGTTGTTTTAGTTGGATAAGAAAATGAAGCTCCGAAGAATACTTTTCACCGTAGGTTGCGGGAATTTCAAATCAAGCGATCTTTTTAGGGATTTATGTCTTATCAGCTGCCTGAGGGTTGGATGGGCACACTACAAAACTTTGCTTCATCTGCTGCTATATATATATGCTCTGAATTGTAAAAATACCTTGTATAAATGGCTTCCGCTTTAATAATATGATGTATGGTTGTGATTCCAATTGTTGTAAATGTGCGTACTAGACACTGATCATGGGACTAGTATTGTATGCACATAAATTCTCATTTTCGCATTTTATGCAAAAATGGTGGTCGTTACAATTGGTCTTGCAAGGATGCACCTGTGCCCCCGGAGTTTCCTTGGCCAAATTACGATTGCAGTCGTCCGGCATGGATCAAGCAGTCTGAGCATGTAGACACCGCCGGCCGCACTTTCTACAGGTGTAGCGAGACCCTTGTAAGTTAACGACAAGCAGTTACATTACATAATGCATGTTGTCTTCCCCGAGCTCAAACTTTATCCACACATAATCCCAGGAACATCAAAGATGCTACTTTTTCCAGTGGATCGATGGGCCATACAAGTACGATAGGGCGTTCTACGAAAAGGATCACTTCTTAAACTACCCTGTAGCGCCCGAGAGATACAAACGTTGGAAGCCTGAGCCTCAGACCAAGGAAGACAAACCAAAGCCACTGTGCTACCGCCCTGATGATGTGCACTACTGGAAGGCATAGGAGGAGCTTCAGGCACATCGGAAGAAGATGAAGCGGATAGTCAATGAGCAATACACACGAGCGTGGGAGGAGTCTAAGATCGCGCCTGAAGACTATTACTGGGTGGATGTCTACAGGAGTAACTGGAAGAAAGCCAAGGCACTACACCTCGCGCAATCAAAGGGGAAGGCACCGATGGATCCTTCTATATAGGATCTATGCCACCAAGCATGACTTTTTTCATTTCCAAAAGGTGCATATGTACCTTAGCTGTAGTTTCCTTTCGTGGTTCGTCCGTACCATTGCGCCAAGTCTCTTTCGTCATTTTGTATGTTAAGCTATGTCATGCTTTGTACCACCCTAATATTTCAATGTCATGCTACATACCTAGGGGTGGGCACTTTAAACCAAAACCGAAAAACTGAACCGAACCGAATTAACTGGTTATTTTTATTTTTTTGGTTTTTGGTATACAATTCGGTTTTTATTTTGGCACTATTTGGTTTTCGACTTGCGGTTTGGTTTTGTCAGTTCGAAAACCGATTTGACCGAACACTGATTTCCCCACGCACTCACGTGGAGTATTCTGTATTCCCGATTCCAGTGGTTCCCCACTTCATCATCCCACCAACCACTGACGCCATCCCCAAATTCCCCACCGACCCACGCACTCATGCAGAGGCGAAGACACCAATGCCATGACATCTGCCCTCACATGGCTAGCCACCCTCACGATCGCACGGCACGGGCCGCCCGCATGGTCGCGTCACCAGGATAGGGCCAGCGGCCGAGGCTGCCTTCGATCCTGATCCGCACGCAACGGGCGTGGTGGCCTTCGAGGACAAACGAGCTAGAGGAGCGCCTATTCAAGAAGCTGGAGGATGCCTAAGCGGCGACGCTAGCCCACCTCGCCAACCTCCAGATCCGGTTGTGTCCTTCGGCGATACCTCCAAATCCGACCATGTCCTCCGGTGAAATCGGCGACCTCGGCCTTCGCTCGTGACCTGTCCCCGATGACCTCTTCATTCGTGCAGCCTCTAGGGTTTTGTAGTGCGGACCCCCCCCCCCCACTTCTCTCTTTGGTTGCACGCTCCCCCCTATTTGATGGAGGTTTTGTGAAGCAACCTCCATTCTTTCACAAGTTTCTAACTTTGATGCTGAAGAAAAGAAGCAGAGTTGGTTGTTTTACTGAAAATCCTAGCTTTCCCGTGTGCTATTGAGGCATAATTGTGGAATGATTGATTGTAGAGAGAAACATAACCGTAGATACCATGATTCAGCTGCTCTTTCTTGTGATGTTCGTGGAGGGGGCGGTGGCACTGCTGCTCATGGTGAAGGTTGGGCCGCTGCGGGAGCTGGCGATGCGCGGCTTGAACCAGGTGAAGACGGGCAAGGGCCCGGCCACCGTGAAGACCCTCGCCTGCACACTCTCGGTGATCCTCATGTCCAGCGTCACTAGCATCCTCAAGATCCAGAACAGGGGCCTCAAGCTTGGCACCATCAGCCCCATGGAGTTTTCGTCTCTGTCCTCCTTCGAAGGGATCCGCGGCCTCTAGACTTCATCTCCGTCCTCCTTCGAAGGGATCCACAATTTATCATCGAATTTCGATTTGTAACTCTCTAGAGACTCGACATCATGGGTGTTGTCACTCTGATAATCCGGTTAACCGAAAAACTGAATTAACCAAACCGAATTATTCTGGTTAATTCGGTTCGGTTTTTGAATTTGTTCGGTTTGGTTCGGTTTACAGTTCTCAAAAGCTGAAATATTTTTAATCCGAATAAACCGAACCGAAAAAACCGAATGCCCACCCCTATACGTACCCTAATATTTGTATGTACATTTCCTCTCATCGTTTTTTTACATCCTACTATGTCATTTTCTTCCGTATGAGCCATATACTCTCTACCTTCATTCTGTTTCAACCAACAGTAATAATCACTATTCCGAATTTTTCATTATCATTTAAAACCTATGCCGTGCTGCCCTGTGTTTAGTTTGAAAAATCGAACACGCTGCTAGTAAGAACGGTGACAGTGGTCTACTTCTGTAATATTTCTTTTCGGCTTATTAATTTTTAAATTTTTTATTTGTCATGTATTATTTTTAAAAAAATCGAACATACCTGCTTCCCTCAATGTCGCCATATCGACTAGCAACATATTTCTATCGCTATTTTAAAAAGTGACAGAGTTCTGTCGTTATTTCAAGTGACGACAGAGTTCTGTCGCGAATTGGAATGGCAACAGAACTCTATCGCATTTTAAAATAGCGACAGAAATCCTACGCGGTGTCCACATCATTAAATCGCCATTATGAATAGCGATTGAACTCTATCGCTATTCCGAAAAGCGACAGTAGCCTACTTTTGTAATTTTTTATTTTCATGTATTATTTAAAAATAATTCCAAATAAGTGCTAGTACTACCTACTCCAAAAAAGAAAAAGCTCACCAACTTGCTCCTCCATTGTCCCGGCTTGAGTAGGTATTGAGATCCGATGTAGTCCATTTGGAACTCTAACTTAAGCCGTTACACGTAAACCGTTTGATCAAAAAGTGATGGTGCAGATCTTTCGAGAATGCTGTTGAAAAACACCGCAAGTTTTCGTTGTAGCACCTATTGTAGCAGCGTGTCATAGCACATACTCCCAAATAATCTGGACCATTCTTTGGCTCGATTGACTGCTTAGAACAGAGCAGAAATCAGGTGGTTGTACTTAAAAAGTGGCTTGTTTTGATTTGGTTTTTGACCTCTTTCAAGAAAAGAAGCTAGCAATTTCCTTTCAGAAAATAAGGAAACAGTTCTAGAATACATGAATAGATCTGACAAACAGAGAGGGTACCAACTCCCGAGCAACGTTCTAGAAAGATGGATAACAGCCAAAATCTATCCTTGAATTACTAAAATAAAAGACAAAATTCCTTATTTACTGCTAACAAGCGCTTGAATTCCTCATTCGAATAAGTGCCTGTTGCTTGTATGCCTAACATGCTATTATCTCGTCTTTCTCAGTCTCTAACCAAGGACCCACATGTCAGATCAACCAAGATTTGGTATAGTCATTACTACAACTGCAACTTTAGCAATCATAGTAACAACCATTAGATCAAAAAACGATGATCCAGACCACCAAAGTACTATTTAGAAAGTATCTAGGACGAATTATGATGTAGCATGCACAGTAGTAGTCTACTGTAGCTGAGTACTGTGCTATCATCCAAGCCTTTTAGTGCTTCAATCGAATGGCCCTTAAAACCGATGAATATTTAAGTTGTAGTCACCTTACACTTTACAGAACTCCATCCATGTCAGAGCCATCTTCTTGTTTCTTCTACTTTTTCCCCTGTTCTTTTTTTGTCTCGTCTTTCACATTAGCTCCTCATCCCCTCTGCTACCTTCTCTAATTCTCTCTCTACACAAAAAGGAAGAACCAGCGGAATGAGATGGGGATGGGAGGGAGGACTCCGCCGGTACAGCAACGTCTATCTCATCGCCGTCAATTCTTTTTACTCCACCGCCGACACCTTGGCCACCTGAGCCGATCTCCTAATCCACCGTATCGTAACCTAATTCCTTCCATAGGCCGACTCCCCTCGTCACCACAAGAAAAAAGACCTCAATTTGATGTCTCCGACACTGATTCGCTGCCACAGCTGTCGAATCTGAACGACTCGGTGGCCATACTCGAGCTCAACCACCAAAGCACCTCGCGACGATGACTCTACACCGGTGAGCACCCCTCTCCCTCCTCTTCCTGTTTTTGGCCTTCCCGCCCCTTGCCACCACCTTCCCAATCGCCGGCGAGCACTCAGCCATGGCCACCACCCCCTCGTCTCTGCCTCAACGACGAACCATGGGCCCCCGCACGTGGACAGGCTACCCCTATCTTCCCGTTCCCCCTCCTTATCCCCGACACACGGAAACATCTTCCATGCGAGAGCGGATCTAGAAAAATAAGTTATTGGTGTCATTGCACAGTAACTTTACTTGAGTTTATATAATAACATTTTATATATATATATATATATATATATATATATATATATATATATATAGTCCTACCATAGATTATGCATAAGGTCATCGGGATCACATGACCCCGGCCAATACACTTGGATCCGCCACTGTCTCCATGGTCGTGTGCTGCTATGTGCCCAGAGCTAGAGGAGAAAGAGAGCCAGGAAGAAGACGTGCATAAGTGATCCATTTTCTAAACCCTGGAAAAATGACCCTTATTTCCTTCGAAATTGTGAAAATGATCACCTTGGCAGCGACATGTATCTCTTGCAGCACAAGGGAAGCTCAGAAGGTGAGCCACGCCATGGTAGGTCGGACTAGCACGAAAGGAAGAGAGAGAACGTGAAAGGAGGCAGGCTGCCACAGCAAGGCGTGCGGTGTGGCAGCACATGCCAAGCTACGGCAGTGCGACAGGAGCGACGTCCTGCTAAGCACGTCGAGTTTTGTACCTCCTTCCGAGTTGTGGGAGCTCAGCAACAACGTGGCCCCACCCCATGTCACAGTCAACCTGCTGGGCCCTTGCCTGACTTCTGAGCAATCAGACCACGGTAGGTGATACGTGACATATGCTAAGTCTTTCGTGCTCCGATATAAGGCTAAAAATGAAATTTCCTTCTCACGGGGGATATTTAGCAAAAAAAAATGAAAACAAGCTAAAAAAATATAGAACGTTCGGACCATGCTCGGCAGCATCTAGCTGAAGACATGGGCATTTGGGGCATTTTTGCGAAATCTGACAAGGTTAATGGTAGCACTCAGACATAGACACGACGGGGATGGCATATAGGAACAAAATGTACAACCTGGTGATATATAAGTAGACGTTATAGATAACAAATGAAGAATTTAAGCGTTTGTCAGTGGTAAATAAAGATTTTTCTCGAAATATAAAGTCAGGCCTCCTGAGCAGAGCTCAGCTGGATACGACAGTATGGGGCCTACCAATTGAGTGCAGAGAAAGAGATTTTTCGGTGTTTAAAACACTCACATACTTAGATGATAATCAATGTATAATGATTTTGACAGAACAACATCTGACATAGACAACCGATGCCCATCGGTTCTACAGTCAGCATTTCTATTCGCAGTGCCTCTCATTTATGCTCTGTAAATAACATATCGAGGAGCAGAAGGCGAGAAAAATTCAGTAGCAGCTGCCTAAAGAGCAGGCAACGCCTTGTACAAACTAGAAATGCACTCGAATCTACAATTCTTGTCTGTGTTAGAAACAAAGTTTAGGTACACTCCGATCCTTCAGATCAGTAGTTACAGCGTGCTGCGTGCTAATCAGTTGCAGAAACCGTTCTAAGTATTTCTTTCGTTCTATGGAGTGAGCACTTGCAAGATGCAAGAAACAAAAGTACAGAGGTACAATACAAATGAAGTCACAACAGAAACTCAGCAGAGCAGCGGGTACTCCACTGACGATCAGATGATCGGCGGCAGCGGCGTCTCCCAGACGTCGAACACGTTCTCCTCGTTGTGCAGGGCGAAGAGCCGATCGCCCCCGATGGAGAAATCGCAAATGGCGCCGCCGTAGCTCCTCCTCAGAGTCGACGTCAGCACGTGCTCGGGGCCACTGAACACCGAGATGCTGTCGTTCATCGACGAGAAGAGCTGCCCGCCGTGCGTGGCGAGCTTCGGGTAGCAGCTCTCCTCGCCGGGCACCTTCCGGTTCATGAGCTTGCTCCGGGAGCTCCACCGCACGGCGCCGGCATTGCTCCTGAGGTCGAGGAACCCGAGGTCGTCGTACTGGTTGATCACGCAGACCGACCGCTCGTCCTCCATGGCGATGGCGTGGAGGACGCGCTTGTCCTCGAGCGACGCCGCCGTGCCGGCGTCGGACCACGACCAGACCACGTCCTTGTCCCGGAAATCCAGCAGGCCGATGAAAGAGTTGTCTGTCTTGGGGAACAGCGTGGCCACCATGAGCGCGTTGGTGGCGTCAAGCCATTGGAGCTTGTCGGCATCGCCCAAGGCGCAGTCCGGAGGCTCGTAGAAGAAGTTGGCCTGCTCGCCGGTGGCGAGGTCCCAGACGCCGATGCCGTACTCGTTGAGCCGGCCCTTGCAGCTGGCGAAGATCCTCGAGTCCTGGTCGAACGCCAGAGCGCCCGCGGTGAAGGACTTGGCCTGGCGGTCGTGCGCGACGCGGAAGCGGTGGCGGAGGTCCCCGGATACGGCGGAGAACGCAGCCATGCCACCATAGCATTTTCCGAGGTGCTCGCGGGCGGCGATCAGGAGCGTGGCGGCGTCGAGGTAGGCAACGTCGTTGACTTGCGAGTGGTCGAGCGAAACCGGGCGGCGCTCGTCGAGCATCCAGTTGTAGACGTGCACGGCGCCCCCGTGCGCGACGCAGCACCCGCCGTCGGGAGCGGCGCGGATGGCCGTGCCGTCCCCGGGCGCGAGGCCGGGGACGGAAGCCGCGAGGCGGAGCCGGTCGCCGTCGAACGAGCCCCAGCGCGCGGCGCGGACGTGGTCGAGGAGACCGTAGTAGAGCGCCTCCCGGTAGAGCAGCTTCTCGGGGAGGTGCGATGGGACGTGGAGGCTGCCTGTGCGCAGCAGATCGAGCAGCACCGCGAAGCACGCTGGGTTGCGGTCGATGAAGTACTCGGGCACGCCTCCGCCGCCGCCGCCGGAAGGGGCCACGTTCCATGAGGAGTCGAGCAGCGCGCCGAGCATGGAGCCGCGGCCGGCGTTGGCGAGCGTGGTGGTGGTCGTCTCGAACACCTGCCCGCCCACGTTGAAGCGCACGCGCCCGCCTCCCGGCCTCGCCGCCATCGCCGCCAGGTACCGATCGCTACACCATCATCATCCGCCGCGCGGCGCAGGAATCTCACCCAATAATCAAGCTTGGATCGCGGAGAATTTGACGACGATTCGGCTCTGAATTTGGTGGGCAATCGCATGAGAAGGTGAGACGCGGATTGGGTTAGTTGTGTACGTAGATTGGCGAGCGAGATGAGATGGCGGTGTTGCTTTGGCGTCACGAGACTCACGACGGCGTTCGAACGGAAGGGAAGTGTCCAGTTTCCCCGGGGGATTCGCGCATTTTGCCCGTTCGGGACCGGTCCGAGGAAATGAATGCTCCACGCCAAATTTTGGACTGCAACTCAGCACCTGTTTCCTCCGTGTCAAAATATCAGTGTTTATGGTATTGATGTGGTCTCTAAGGAAACATTTTGACAAGTAATTTCTATAAAAATATATTATTTTAA
This sequence comes from Otatea glauca, assembly GCA_036346275.1. Taxonomy (NCBI): domain Eukaryota; kingdom Viridiplantae; phylum Streptophyta; class Magnoliopsida; order Poales; family Poaceae; genus Otatea; species Otatea glauca. Next base: position 37,664,356 of record CM070717.1, read on the forward strand.
ATAAAAATAGTTATATACTATGGAAATATTTTTCATCATGGATCTAGTGACATTAACATAAGATATAGGTAATTCTTTACTCCCTCCGTCCTCGAAAGTAAGGGACATAAGAAATTTTAGGATAGATTATGGTTTCTGCCAAAAGACTCTAATGCCCCTATTTAATACCGTGTCTCTATTAATTGGCAACATGCATGCATTAATTAATCACGATTATAGGGAATAACCTGCTGCGTTTTTGTTTTGGAATATGTGTGGTCGCATGTATCTGCGTGCATCTGTATGCATGGGCACAATTTGAGAACACAATTTAAGGGGGGAAGAACTCTCAATCCTTAATATTAAAGGACACAGTTTGAACGCTTATCTCCCTTACTTTCAAGGACGGAGGGAGTATATGTTAATGACCAAATCTAAAAATATTTGACAAACACGTGTCAGAAAACGAATTATATTTTGACACGGAGTTATCTATTGCCAAATTGCATTTATACGTTGTCCTAAGAACTTTTTTTCTTATTTGCTTGGTTATCGTTGAAAAGAGATGTTATATTGTTCCTTGGATGCAGTTGTGCTAACATTGTCAGTGTCCCGTAGGAAGGTAACAATGTTGAATAGATGTTTGACGTTATCAACTTTCCATGATCTCATGCGCCAGACAAGGGCAATTTGTATCAGGATCCAACACCGAGAGCGAAGGTTTGCGTCATATACTCACCTACAAGGCTACAAGCAACTAGCATAAGCTTTTTCAATTTATAAGCTCGCGTCATTGTTTTTAGTCAATGTACTAATTAGTATCCTCTTACATGAATTAGACTGGCGCACGTTTTGACTTACAAGAATAGCTCTTTAACATACTCGATTCAATGTGAGCATCGGTTAGATGCAACTGCCAATGTTCGTGACTACTGACTAGCTAGCGTGCAAACGCATAGGATATGCGTCTGTCGTTAAAAGGATATAGCACCCGCTACCCCACGATGGCACGCGACCACCCGACGTGCGGACCCCACACGTCCGTGGCTCCAGCGGTTGGAGATTGGTAGGGCCTGGGCGATCCCCAACCGAAAGAGTCAGCTCTCGCTCCATCCAATCATCGCATCGCTACGGCCCGAATCTTTCTGCCTCATTTTGCGCAGTTTTTTTTAATCATTTTGCTGTCCTCTTTTTCCCCTGCTTCCTTCTCCTGTTTAAGGTAGGCTTGTCGGGATCGTGGCTGGAAATGGCACGGCGAGTCGGCGGCCGGGCACGTTTGTTGTTTACGGCTGTTGCCTGTTGGGGCTCGGTGCCTTTTTTTGCTTGTTACATGTGCAGATCATATCAAACATCAGTAACGTCGATAATAATAGATCGTCGTTTGATTTGTTACCATATTTTGGTAATGTTTACGAAAATTTGGTGATGCTAATGAAATCCGACGTTACACACCAACTATCCGAGAGTGAGGAAATAGCTCACAAAAATCTTGATAATGCTAAAATTTAGTCTGATCATGATCTAAACAACGTTTGTTTTGCTAATAATTGGCTTTGCTCAGATTTTGACTATACCAAAATTTGGCTTGGCTGGTTTGGACGGCAAACCATACCGCCCATTGTTTTGGTACAAATTACAGATTGGGCGCCTTTGAACAGAAGTTGTTGGGATTCCGGTGCACGCAAGTGTGATAAATTCGGCCTGCCCTAGACCAGAGGGAAGAACCTACATTGGGCTTATGTGCGTTTCCAATTTGCAGAGCTGCTTGTATGTTACTGGCATTATACAAGCGTAATCACGCGACACGGTCAATTCCTCCTCAGGCTAGTTTGAACACTTCATGGTGCCACGGTCAGCTCGCCATTGTTGGGACATGCACGACAATCGGTCGTGGCATACCAGCAACCAAGCAAGTATAGAGGAGATGCACGCAATAAAGTTCATGAGCAGATGTCTCTAAAACAAAACCATGCAATCGCAGCACCGTATCGATACCTAAAACAAGTAAAAAAGAAGAGAGGGAGTACTGAGAGTACAGAACAGTCAACAACAGCTGAATAAAATGTTTCAGTAAGAACAACAAACCAATATGTATTTCCTTTCCCAAAAAAAAAAGCAACATGTAAGATAATTCCAGTCGGTATCTGAACAGAACGAAATAAGATTATTCGTAACTGATTAGATAGCAGAACAGATCAGAAAATAAGAAGAAGAAAAAATCCAAACAAGGTTAGATAATACGCACCGTAACAAATGAGAGAAATTGGTGCAATCACGCGAACGATCCGAAAACATGATTTTTGCATGAATGAAGGGCACACATAACGGTGATGCTGTGAATCTGGGCTCCTTTCTTCATTCATACTTGCTACAAAATTCACTTCTCAAATAGCCTTGGTAATACAATTAACCCAGCTACATTACAATGTAATAAAAAGGCTTGGACCACAGCAAGCATGAAATTCATTTCTGCTAGAGGCTTCACCACAAGGAACAAAGGCAACTGCCTAACATTACAACTACTATTGAGTCTGCTACAACTACTAGTTGCTTCATGAAGGTTAATCAGGCAGAGAACTAAGCAAGCAACCGGCCCAACGAATAGAAGCCATACATGGCAGGCTGCCTCGTGCCAACACCTTGAGACTATATGGGTGGAACATCCCTGAGAAGAGCTGCACAGGTCAGAGCAATTAGTTACGAGTCTTTCTTCTGCGCTTCTTTCCAGTAGAAGTTTTAGCAGACCCCTGCTCTTCCTCTTCAGATGACTCGTCTTCTTTCTTCTTTGTCTTTCTTTTGGTTGAAAGACCATTTGTCTTGGATCCATCAACAGCTTTGGGAGTGCTTGCATCTTTTGGATTCGATCCACTGGATTTAGTTTCATCTTTTGAATCGTTGTGTTTGCTGCCAGCCTCATCTTTTGATTTCTTGGCACTTTTAGTGCTACCTGCCTCATCCGTGTAGCTTGCCTTGAACAGATAATCCTTTGTCTTGCCAGTGGATCGAGACAATCTTCCACCTTCATTTTTAAGGTTACTGCCATTTTTAGGAGTCTCTTCAGCATACTTTTCAGCAATTTTCCCCTTCAATCTGGCCGGAGTCACAGGGCTATCATTATGTGACGTACTATTACTGGAGCGCACACCTTTTGGACGCCCTCTCTTGGGAAGATTGCTACCATCAATGCTGCGCTGTTTGTCACTGTGCAGAAAACAAAGTAACAATTTCATATAAGCTGTGGCATGTAGGCTGCATCAAGATGGCACATCCATATCAAACACTTACCTGTTAGGTGTTTCTGTCTTTCCTTCCTTTGTTTGACTTCCTTTACCTCTTCTGCCACGTGGCCTGGTTGAAATGAGCAGTAACTCAAAATTGAATAACAACACCTTTTGTGTAAGGATAAGAGCTAAATGATGGACAAGAATGAAGTATCAGGCAACGCTGGCATAGTACAGATTTTTTTTTTGGTTGGTGGGTGGGTGGGGGGGTTGAAGTCTCTGCTAAATAGAAAAGTGCTAGTACAAAACCAGAAAATCGTATATCAATAATCAGTTTTGTTTGTCATGAAGAGACATGCTAGCACCGTAAAATTAGAGATAATGAAGGCATGGGCGTCATCCAAACAAGTAGCTGGTTCATGCTGCAGCACCTTATTTTGAGTTCACTAACCCAGTTGATGTAATAAGCTACTCCAAGCATCTTGAATGCATGTCAGTTCTTACATATGAGACGGGAGAGAATGCAGTTGTATATTAATGACCATTTGAATTATACTCATTGTTTTAAGCTCTAACATAACTAAAATCGTCATCTAAACATCAAACATATAGAAGGTGCAAACCAGAATATTTTGCTTACATATCAGATGCTACATCAGGATTATTGCTTTGCTCCTGCAGGATAGCAGATGAATTAGAAAGGAGCAAAAGAGGAAAATAATGGCATCAGGCTGTGTGAGTATGGACATACCACAACAATGAATTCCCATTTTTCATCCTTAAGCAGTAGTTCCTCAACATCACCATCATCATACACAATCTGGGTACCAAAACCAAAAAACACAAGTTTCCAACAATTAAGTCAATGTAAAAGAAAGAAACAAGAACATATCATTAGTGGCACTTCAGAGTTCAGACAGCTCAAAGGAACAAATGGAGCAAGCAGATCCGTCTACTGAATACGCACCTTGTGCTTTTTTGAAGAAGCATCAAATGACTTCACAACACCATCATAGAACCTGCAAAGCAAGAAACAATTTCAAAACTAACTAACCAAACATGAGGGCAGCATAACTCATGCAGCAAATGGCATATTTTATACATAATTAGCAGAAAGTTAAAGCAAGGACAAATAAAAAAATAGGTGAATAGCTCCACCCAGAAGGAATTATTGGCCTACATTACATATTATTCAAGAACAAGTCGAATGAGCAACCAAAATGCAGATTTAGAAACCTTGAAAAATAGTAATGCATAATGCAACCAAATGTTGTCAGCAAAAGCATGTATCATCTTCATCTCAATCAAGGACTTCATTTCTGAAACAATGTTCTCAATAAGTATCAAGAACCAAACTGTTCATTTCAGAAACAAATATGACAGTCATAGCACTCACTTTTTGTCTTCGGGCCACCAGACTTTGATTCTTGACGCAACTAGGCTTCCATCAAGAACTTTGTTCTTCTTTGACTGAGGGACCTGCCAAAAGAATGGAAAAAGCTTTGACAACTGAAAGGGAAATCAGGTTTCAACAAGACTATTCACCATCAGTAATAAAGTATGCATACCTCTTCAGCTTCCTGCACATGTTTCCTTTTTGATCCCCCACTCTCCCCTGGTTGCCCTTTGGTTTTACCCATCTTGATCAAAGATTTAGGAGACACAATTTCCTGCATTACAATAAAATAGTCATTGAGGAAGACCAAATAAGATTATCATAACATGCACAAAAATTTCAATACAACCCCATTAGAATTGATACTTGTTAATGCAACTGAAGCTCTATGAACTTTGAATATAACTAGAACATACGTGGCAGAATGACACTGCCAATCAGAAAGTCATAGCATTATGTTAAAAGGGATATAGGCAGAGAAGTTCAAAAACATGATACCATCAACCCAAGGCAGTAGAAGTTATACATTAGAAGAAAAAAAACTACAGGTTCCACTATTTGTAAATAACACTTTTCCTCCCAACCAACTTAGAATAGTAAAATCACATAAATACGAATCCATAAATAGGCAAAACAGAAATCCAATCTTTGGCAGATGAAACCCATGCATGACTGATGTGCAAGGGAAATAACTCAACACATCAACTGGTAGCAAGAGAATTACCTTCAAACTGAGATCCTCATCAGTGTCTTCATCGGAAAGAGTGTATTCTTTCTGCAGCCTCAAACTAACCTTTTGTTTACTCTTTGCAGATTCTCCTTCAGCAGCCTTTCTTGATGAAGACTTCATATCATCTTTAGCCAGTCGTCTTGTAGCTCTTCCTCCAGAATTACCAAGTAAGCCAACTTTGTTAGATTCTAGACCTGATCCTTGGCTCTTTCCAACAGACTTCTTCTCCTGCGACTTTGCTGCAGGAGGCCGGCCTCGCTTTGGTTTAACTACAACGGGTGTGCTATCAACAGGTTTCGATGTGTCATCAGCAGCTCTAATGCCAGGCTCTGATGGCAGCTCATTATCACCATCATTTGTCTCTGGGGATAACTCCCCAGATGCTACAAGACCCTCATTGTCATTAACAACCTTGGAATGTTCAGTCACCACAGGCTCAGATGGCTTTTCAGGCTCAGTGTTGACTGGTTCTGTTACTTCTTTGTCACCAGATATCAATTCATCAGAAACTTTTGCCAGCTTGTCATCAGAAGGCAGTTGAGGCTTTTGTTCAGAAGAAGCTGGCCCATTTGGAGACTTCACATTGTCAACTGGAGCACCAGCATTGCTCAACACAGTTGTGGGAGTACTGTTTGGAGGAGTACCATCTTGTCCAGGGCAATTAACATCTTGTTCTAACTTTGAAGATTCCTGAAAAAAAATGTACAGTTATGATATCTATCTTACTTTCGATAATTCTAGACACTAAATATCCATAGCAGCGTACCTGAGGTGACAGACAATTTTCTGTCAGCCACTAGCATAGTTAGAATTTAATAGTCAGCACGGCTGAAATATGGTATACATCTACCAAAGCAACCACTATGGCTAATATTATCTCATTTTGAGATAACATGCACTACAAACAATCGTGGATCACGCTACTGACACTACCAGAAACCAAATCATGCATCATGCTATTGGCACTACTAGAAACCAAAACGTCTGACTCTGACATATTATCAAAAATATCCTCAATGCACAACATATCACTGAAAAACACCAAGGAATTAAGCACATAAAAAAAACTGATGTTTGAAATTTCACATACGAACCTATTTTAGTCGATATAACTGATGTCCCTCTCCTACCAGTATCTAGATGGCAGAAACTTTTCTATTTCCTCCAGCAAGTAACAAGAGTGACAATTTCCAATACCAAAATAATTTAATTCATCTAGTAACATGAAAACGTTGCATCCCTGGATGCCTACCCTTAATCAAAAATAAAAATAGGAGCAGCCTTGCACATTTGAACACACGTCTAAAAAACATTGAGTGTCCCATAAAATGAACTAACCCTTCAATCAACAAATTTCCAAAATATATGCATCAATCTCTAAATAGGAGTTGTAATATGTTAGTAGTTAAACTGACCGTGCTCTTTCCAGAAGCATCAACAATGTTGTCTCCTCCAGCATTTGAAGAATCTTGGAGCAATGATGTAACAACCAGGCTATACTCGTTTAAAGGAGTGCCCTGAAGTAACTGAATAAACGCCGGCTTTAACTTTTTGGTACATAGACCTATTACCTTCTCTGCAAGTCCAAAAGATGCTGGAAAGGTTTCCTGGAAAGTCAAGTTGAAAAAGATCAGTGAAGATGATGAGAACTATATTGTTAATGCGAACAATTGTATGGATGGAATTACTTTTTTTTCCTTTTTAACGTTCTGAAGCAGGCAGGATGCCAGATCTGGATGGACAGGCTCACTCTCCTCAATTACAAACATCATTATAGTTTCCATAGAGGAGATGACATTTTCTTGATGTGTTGGGCTGAAATAAATTTAAAAAGCGAAGACTGAGGCGAGAAACAATAATGCACTTAACAAAATTAACATAATATACACAGAACACACCCATGCACACTCATGGAGAGAACATACACAGGAAAACACACATGCACACACAGATAGAGGGATTCTTGATATAACAATCTGTTGTGACTTGCTGAATTGAGTGAATTTTAATCTCAAGGCCAATTGTTAAATTCATCAACAAAACAACTTAGGCACTGTATCAACTTGAGCAACTCAAATCATCATGCGCGCTTTGTATATTACCATCTTAGAGAGAAAAATGATAGCAGGTTCCTGACAAACAAATGGAGAACAAGATAGAAAATAAAGAACATCTGATGGTGGAGAGTATCATTACTTTTTTTGTGTACTGGGCTCAACTGGTCCTCAGTTTCTCAAAAGAATGATGAATAGAAGCTCAAAGTGAAATTAAAAGTAGCCGACTAGGGCAGACTCAAATCTACAGTCACTAATTTTATTACCCAAAAGACAGCTATTAACAACGCTATACCTGTAATAATGTTGTTCTGCGAGGATAATAAAAGATCAAATATGAATGCTTTTCAGTGGTAGGGCCAGTATGACCAATCAGCTTGGTAATTGCAAGTCAACATCGAAACATTATAACACACAATGCCATAGAAAAGCCATAGTGGTGCAGGTACATGATATTCCCCTGAAAAATATTTTTCTACAATCATAACAATGTCATACGAGTGCTCGCATTCATTCATAGGGCATCTTACAAAGTCAAGACCACAACTACGTTGTCTCCTTCCCCTAATCCATTTGATAGAATCGGAGAAATTTTTTTTGGCACACTCAATGTATAGAGAATATGAAACAACAAAACAGATAAAGTTGCATACCTTATGGTTCTGAAGAAATGGTGAAACAACAAAACAGATAAAGTTGCATACCTTATGGTTCTGAAGAAATGGTGAAATGTGTCCCGTATCAGGTCATCACAGTCAAGATCTAACATCAAGACACAAGACCGGACCTTTGCAACGTTTTCAAGAACCGAAACCCTCCTTGCAAAGGAGGGGCTGTTCATATCATCCAGCTTTCCAAAAGCCTCCACAACTCTCGTAAACACATCCTGAAACCAGTAAAGTAACAAGGGTCAGTATACACAGACACCACCATCTCATCCTGATAAGAAAACTCACCCTCATCACATCATCATCATAGGGGGCATCTGGTGCGGTAATCCTGGTAACCTCAGTTAAGCACGAGACAACAGCAAGCTTCACATCGGGGTCGGTGTGGTCTAGTAGCTCCTTTTTAATCAAAACACTCATTGTGGGACGAAGAGCGCTGTGCATGCTCTCGGGCGGCGACTGGTCCACCCTGGACAACCAGGTGTCTGTTTCCTGCATAAACGAAATAGCAATTCTAAGTTTCTAACCGGTTAAAAGAGCAGCCCTTCTAAGTATAAACAAGCTAAATGAGTAGCCGGCTAGGGCAGATTCAAATCTACAGTCTAACGTTAAATTCTACCGTGCCAAACTCCGCCTTTGTGACAACCTAATCGAAACTCTTAACACTCAATACACGAATACGAGAACAACGATAATAGCGAGAGCACAAAAAGGGGTTCGATGGGGCGCGCTCACCTCGATTAACCGGAGCAGCTCGTCGTCGTCGTCCGGGAGCGAGCCAAAGCGGGCGCCGATGTCGCGCATCCGCCGCTCCACCTCCATCTGCATCTCCCCGGCGTCTGACGCCATTGGCGGGACCTACGGGGGCGCGTGCGCCGACCCAATCGTGGGGCGGTGGAAGGATCTACGAGGGGGGAAGGTGGTTAGGGTTTCGCGAGCGGAGTCGGGTGTCGTGGGGCGAGACGAGAGCGGAGGCTACTGGGGGGAGAATTTTTTGTTTTAGGCGATAGAGATGGTCGCGGTGGGGGCTGGGGGGTGACGACGACGAGATTTTCTCTCTCTCTCTCGCTGCAAATCTGCAATTCGACTGCTGTTGCTATGAGTTCTATCTCGATTGGTTTGGGTTGGGCTTGGGCCAAAGGCACACTATTTATATGCGTTTTGAGGCATTTTCCAATAAGTACGTACCATAAATATTTGCAAAAGATAGAGACGAGAAAGTTGGCGGCGAAAAAAATTTCAAACGGTAGGGAACGAGAAGTTTTGGCGGCGGCTAGGGTTTATAGAGGGTTCTCTCTCTTTCTTTCTTTTTTTAGGTAGGGTTAATTTCACGTGGATTTTCAGAAATACTAGTATAGTGCTTTATTTTTCGGTTTTCTTTTCCCAGCACGTAATATATGGTCTTTTTCTTTTTTAGAACGTTTGTTTCCTTTTCTTTAATTCCAGGATATTTGTTTTCTTTTCCTTGAGATGATGCTGGAGGTGGGGGGAGATCTGTTGTGGGCCACAGGGATAAGTTAGACACATTAAACAATGGCCATCGGATGTGGGTGAGTAAAGCTGAGGAAAGATCTGAGAGGTTAATTTTGATGGAAGCAAGTTTCTAGGGACGTTTCGCTGGGTGCATGAAGGTTGGGCCATCTCTAGTGGGGTGCATTATTTGGGGTGGACGTAGAAAAGGATGCTTAGGTGCATTATAAAGGGGTATAGATTTGTAAGACATAGATGAGAGAGGATTCCGGCACCTAGCGTTATACAAAGTTCTTTTGACACATATTATCCTCACCCAGCGTTATACATAGTTCTTTTGACACATATTTCATAATCCTTCTCTAGTCTCCGGCCCTTTATATTAGACATGTTCATAGAGAGCTTGGCCTGAGTCTAACTTGTTTTTTTCGTCTGGATTCCTGGTTTGGGATTTTTGGACTTCAAGCCTGGCCTATGTTGGGTCGTGCCTGGCTTAGGCCTACTCTTTCTAGGCCCAGCTCAGGACTTGAACACATTTGCTTTATATACTTATGGAATATCCATGAAAAAAGCCCTTAATAAACCTAGCAGCCCCAATTCTTTCTCCCGTCTCCAAACATTCAAAAACGCTTATGGAATATGCGCTTGAAATATCCTTTTATAATTCTAGTTGTTGCAATTCCTTCTCATCGTTTCTCATACAAACATTTCTAGAATATCCACACAAAACAACCTTTTATAAACCCTAGTCGCTGCCAAATTTTTTTACCCCTACCCTACGAAACCCTAGCCACCAACTTCTTTATCATCCCTATCTTTCGTAGACATTTATAGCATACTTACAGGAAAACAACCTCAACACCGCTATAAATAGCTTGCCTTCAGCGCAAGCCTAACCCAAGCCAAGCAAGAGTAATGCAACTTCAACATCAAGAATTGAAGTAAAGCGCGCGAAAAATTGAGAAAAAGGGAATCTTGTTTGATGCAATTTTCATCCCAAACCGTAAGTGTTGTAAAAAAAGATGTGTAGACTTAAAAGAAAGGAAGAGAGATGCATAGCATCTACAGTACCACAAGATGCAAGTTACACCAACATTATATCTTATAGTTTATTTAAATGTAGTAGTACTAACTTAATAAGAAGCAGTAACACAAATATCAATGGGAATGCTTGGTGTTAAAATAAACAACCTGGCAATACAAAGTGACTACTCCATGAAGAAAATACAAAAAATCAATGAAATTAAATTGTATTGATTGTTGCAACATACTCATATATAATGGTTGTAGGTCATGAGTAGAGAAAAATCATACCTTTGCCAAGTAAAATTGTGTGAACAATATAAAGAAATAAAACCTTGAATCAAATAACATATGGTGACATAGCAATCACCTGTCTATTCGCTTTGGACATAGGGCAAAGGACTAGCTCTTTGTATGCCAATGAACATTCTACCCTTACCTATTTGCTTTTTTGATCCTTTAAGGACACATATCCTCCATATAAACGGCAATACTCATGCTCCGATTAGGCACAAAACGTGCAATAGTAGATATCAAGAAAAGGAGAAAGCAACTACATAAGAAAATAAGAAAAGAGAAAAAGAAAGATGGGACTTACCTGCCCAGTCCAACCCATAAGGCCCAACGCTGCTGGTGCATTGCACATGACGAGTAAGGATGTTAGATTTTTCTTTTTGTTGCCACCTTCTCTTCTATTCTTGCTCAACTTTGCCCTCCTCCCTCTTGCTCTCTCCTTCTCTCCCGTCTCCTATCTCACCATTGCCTCACCACTGGGCTTTCACCACCTCACCTCCTTCCTAGTGTTGCCCTCTCCCCTTCCTCTCCTAGGTCGGATGTCTCCTCGGCACTGTCGCCTCCCGTCCTTGGCTTCGATGACTCCTCTTCATCATGCCACCACGTTCTGCCTCGCCTAGCCCGCCATGTCCAGCCCCCCTCCTGAGCCACCTAATCACCAACTTTGACTGCCCACGACCGCCTAGATGACTCCGATGCCTACCTTACCAATTAGGGGGAATCGCAACGACACGCTGGCACCACGAGCCTAGGTGGTGCATGGGCCGCTTTTTAGAACATTGCCCTTCGCACTCGAGGAATCTATTTAACCCATCACTTTGGCCGCCCCATGACTGTCTAGACAACTCTGACGCCTACCCTAACGATTAGGGGAAATCGTAGTGGCAAGCTGACAGCGCGCGTGCTATGTAGCTCCGGGGCCACCTTTTAGAACATCGCTCTTCACACTCGAGGAACCTATTTCACCCATCACGATTTATTGATGTCATTTCTCACCAAAATATGATTCGGGATGGTCAGCACATCATCTACTGATTCTATTTACACATGATACTCCTTTTCTACCTAATCTACTAATATTACAAAGCGTCTTTCCATACCCCAACCAAGATATTCATTCTATCATTTTCCCACACACCATACCCTTCTTTTAAAAATATATGTTCTCTCCGTTAAATCCCTTCTCACACAAGAGAGGATGTTCGCTTATATAGATAGAACGAGAAACAAAAAAAGAAAGAAATGGCACGAAGAGACATACATATGACGCGACATCACTTGGATAGTATGCAATAAATGTAATGCAAGCTGTACATAGATATGCAAAACATGTAATTGATGTTGAAAAATGGTGCATTTGGATGGTATGCAATAAATGTAATGCAAGATATACATATATATGCAAAACATGTAAACGATGTTGAAAAAATGGTGTATTTGGATGGTATGCACTAAATGTAATGCAAGCTGTATATAGATATGCAAATGTGCAAAAAATATTGTAAAATGAGGTTGCTCATGTAATTCAACTTGCTTAAGCTATAAGCAACTCCTCTCCACTTGCCACTTGTGAAAACAAGCTTTGTCATTTAGGCAACCAAATGAATTGATTAAATGTATCTCATTGCATATAAAATCGTTCTTATCTTTTACCGGTTGAGTAAACCAAAACACCTTTGCAAATATTCCTTTTAGTAATAGTCATTATTGATGCCATGTTTTCACTCCAATTGTATGCAATGTGATTAACACATTTACACAAAATATCTTAATATTGGAAACAATTATTCTGCGGATCGCATCGGAGGCCTGTCTTCACCTTGTCTCACTCCTTGGTCTCCCACCCCATCTCTTCCACATCTACATATCCCCTCGCCTTCCAACAGGTAGGGTTGTAAACAAGTCGAGATCAAACGAGCTTGACCTTCCAAGCTCGAGTCAAGCTCGAACGAGCTTGAGTTAGGGTCCGAGCCTAGATCTCGGCTCGAGTAAGCTCGGTAACAATAAAAAATTCAACGCGCACTAATTTTCAATAATACGAAGAGCACAAGCTCGAGCTCGGCTCGAGTAAGCTCAATAAAAGTTGACATGTAATAATATTTAATAAGTGATTCGTAAATTTATCAAGACTCGCGAGCTATTCGAGTTTGGCTCATTGAAGCTCGCGATCTCATGTAACATTCCAAAAATTTAAAAATAGACAAAATAAAATTTTAAAATTTTAAATCAGATAAAACAAAAAAATAATTGAAATTCTGAAGTTAATCTAAATTTCCATCACTTTCCTGGTTCTCTTGAATTTTGGTCTCCGGAAAAGAACATTTATCACTTTCTTCCAAAATAAATAAAATATTAAAATAAGTTTGAATTATTAATTTATTTCAAATTTATATCTTTTCTAAATTTTTCTGGAAATTTTGGCTTTTAAGAAAATCTTTTATATTGATTGTTTCTTCTCCTTCAAAATCCAAAATAACATAACAGAAAAACCTAGAAAATTTTGTATAGAACCCAAGTAATCTTCATAGAATACACAAAAAGTTTCAAAATAATTTGAATACATTTGATGCTTTAAGAAAATCGAAAACATCATTTAAACTAAGAATGAGAACATTGTCAAAATTGTTCAAAAACATATATGCATGATCATTCTCTAAGATTTTTATGAAGCATTATTCAGCCTCTAGGGAACCAGCAAAAAAAGTTTAAAAGGGGTTTTTGAAAATTTAATGAAGTTGTAAAATCAAAACAGTGATAGGTGGCTGAGAACAGTACCCTTGTATGAATTGATTAAAAATGTATGAATGATAATACCAGATTAAAATTTTATTAAACCATAAAAAGTTCCTAGGGAACCTACCTAAAAAGTTTCATAAAAATAAAAGCTAAGTTGATACATTTTAAAAATCAAAAACAGAAAATACAAATAACTCAACAGACCAATATCAGAATTTTATAAAATCATTTATGATTGATAATCATCTGAAAATTTTTTTGTAACCTCATTATACATATAGGATAATCCATAAAAAGTTTCAAGAGAATTTAAGTTCATTTTTATCCTCATAAAAATAAAATTCAGAAAGCGAATACCTGACACAATATGCTTATCAGAATTTTAATAAAATTTACAAGTCAGATCTTGTTCTGAAATTTCTACATAAGGATTAAGATTTCCACCAGATCACATAAAAAAATTATAAAAAATTTACAAACAAGATTGATAGCTCATTTAATTGCCTAAACCCTAACCTGTGCAGTGCAGTGTAGAAACCTTGGTGCTCTTTTCTCATTTCACTATTGTGGACCCATGAAAGTTCAAGCTCTATTAAGTTGGTTTTGGTGTTAATGATAAATCTAATATTGAGACTAACTCTTTTGATAATCATAATATTGATTAGTCTCAATTGTTAATTAATGACAAATCTTTTATGAGACTAACTCTTTTGTTGAGCTTAACTCTTATTAGTCTCTTTTGGATGAAAAATATGGAAATATCAAAGATATGCATTCGAGTTCATATTATCATATTTTGTTGCATTCTTTGATGTCAAATATGTTATAATTTTATTGATAAATCTAAATATGAGACTAACATGTTTATTGAGTATATTTTTGAATAGTCTCATGAAAAAGAAGAATGGAAATCCAAAAGGTATGTATCAAATGCAACTTTATTATTTCTAGATACATTCCTTAGATTCAAGACAAAGGGTGAACTCCACCATAGTTTTAACCTTAATATGTGCATTTTGTTTCCAACTCCATATATACATGAATGCACACATTTAGGGGGAGTTCATGCTTAATCTTGAAGTTTCAATAGTATTGATCTAATCCATCTTTCTATATTAAGGATCATTACATTGAAACAACCATTCGAGTATATTTAACTTGTGTAGTTGTAGTATACTCATGGAAATATAGGATAAACTCCAAAGCAATCAAAAATTGAATATGTGCATATTGATTCAAGTTCAATTATTTGCATGCACACATCTAACGGAGTTTAGTCTATAATTAATGGTCTTAAGAGTATTGATCCTTTTCCACCACTCCATATAAATTGCATCATTACTTTTAGATTCCATCGAATTGAGTATATGAAACTTGTGTAGTTAATATATACTCATGACAATTTAAATACAATTTAAATTGTGTTCGGTTGCCATTCAATCAACAAAGAACTATTCATGTGTTGATGGTTCATTTTGTTGATCCTAGGGCAATCGAAAGTTCTTGAGTATATAAAGCATTAGTTGCATTAGTATACTCAAGACACAATTAATCTTTCAATCATTTGTCTTCGGGTTGTGGTCAATCATCAAAGGATCTTGGGAGCATCCATTATGTGTTAATGGAGTGCAATGATGATTGAGACAACCATGTGTTTTGGACTAACACTTTCAATAAGTTTGAAATAGGTTAAGTGCAAGGTTGAGATGGATGAACAGGACAAGGACGTCATCATGTGTTGATGAGCATCAAGAGAGGATCCCGAAGCTAAGACAAGGGGAGTCCATCATGTGTTGATGAACAAGATGAAGATCCCGACTTGGAGAGAAAATGATGGAAATCATAAAAGCTCCAAGTGGATGTGCTAGAAGCAAAGGTATAACTAGCTAGGGCTAAGGATGTATTCCTAGTCTTTTACCGGTCTCGGTGTTTGGATGGGAGACCGGGTTGCTAGTATAGGTTGCCGTACTATTAAGAGGGGTCGAGTCTTATAGCTTGAGCTTCATGATGTGTTGATGAACTCAATCCGGTTCACTCTAACTCACTCTCTTGTTTTGATTTTGCATGAGCTAAGTATTTGCATGTGTTGCAAATAAGGGAGCTCATGCTCGCTTCTTATTGAATCTAAATCGATTTGGTTTTTGTATGGAGCTATGGATTTGCATGTGTTGCAAAAGAGAGATAGCTCATGTAATTTGGTTTATGTGGTTTTTGTATGGAGCTAAGTTTTGCATGTGTTGCAAAAGGTGAGAGCTCATGCATCAGTGTTTTAGCTTGTGATTTGATCATATGTTGATCATCACAAGGCTAAGTAAAGTTTATGATTTGTCTATTTGCAAATGTGTTTTTCAAATAATCTAGAGGTTATGGTTTTGATCCTAGAGCATATGTTGGCATTTGCAAATGTGTTTTGCAAAATATCGGGATCATGTGTTGATCCTTACATTGCTAGAGGATTGATCTCATGGGTTCTCGGTTTATTTGCAAATGTGTTTTGTAAATTATTTTGATCATGAGTTGATCACCAAATGGCATAAGATTTGATCTGATTGACTCTCTCTAGCTTGTAGTCACGCTCTTGATCAAGTCTATGTGAGGGATTTCGAGAAATCAGATTTTAGACTTGAATGACTACATTAGAGTCTTTATTTTTGTCACATTTAAAAATATATATGGTTGATTAAATCTTGAAAATGGGTGGAGATTTAGCCCTCGTGATAAGCTTCGCATAGAATCGAAAATCACCTAAATCGGAGTTCGGAGTAAAAAGTTATAAGCGTTTTAGTGGGTGTAACAGAGGTAGCACCGCCCCTACATGGGCGGTAGCACCGCCTACCGGCCCTAGATAAGCGGTAGCACTGCCCAGGGCGATACTACCAGCCCAGAGGCGATGTAAAAACTCCAAAGAAGTGTTTTTTCTATGAAATGGTCGGTGCTACCGGTCCTAGATGGGCAGTAGCACCGGGGGTACTGTAGCAACTGCTAGTTTTTGGTGTTTTTAATGCACGAAAGTGACCGTTGGTCTAGAGGGCGGTAGCACCGGGTTTGCTGCACTTTTTGCCTATTTTGCCCCCCAACGGCTAGTTTTCTTTGGGGAGGCTATAAAAGGAGCTTTGGGGCTGACATTTGGGAGTTACTGACCTTGGAGAAGGTTTGTGAGAGTTGTGTGCATGTGTTGCTCTCTTCCATTTGGTTTTTGAGCTAAGAGTGAGCCATATTTACATGTGTTGCATTTAGGAGAGGTTGAGAGCTTCTTGTGTATGTGTTGCATTTGAGGGAAGCCTTGTGCATATGTTGTACTCGGTGATCACCCTTGTGCATGTGTTGCACTTGGTGAGGATCATGGTGTTTGCCGACACCTAGACGGCGTGTGGAGGCGTCGTGCACGGTGACCTTCTCAAGAAGATTGTGAGAAGGCCCGGCAAAGTTGTGAAGGTCGGAGCTCACCTACCCGAAGCGGGAAAGAGCTACCACTAGTGGAATCGAAGCGGGTGCTCAATTCGTGGAGCTGGTCCAAAGAGGTTTGGGCTAGCCTCAACGTGGATTAGGGGAGACCGGCAAGTCTCCGAACACCACGGTAAAACATCAGTGTGTCTCTTTATGTTTGCTTGCAATTCTCTATTTACATTGTTGCAATTTACATTCCTAGAATTAAATTGCTTGATTGTCTTTAGAATTGTAATTTATTGTTAGAGATATAATTAGCCAGTGCACTTAGTGAGTCTAGTTGATTTAGGTTTTAATTTGTCAAAACCTTAGTTTATCGCTTCCGCATTGATTATTGTTTAGGTTTTGACATAGAGATCAATAGAGCGTATATTTAGTAAGAAGAATTTTAAAGCCGCCTATTCACCCCCCTTCTAGTCGGCATCCTCGGTCTTACAACCCAGCCCCTGTTCGACCCCACAAGGCAGTGCCTCAGTTGCCTTAGCTCTCTCCTCAGCTCGTTGCCCACACCTCTGCCCTACCGTGCCCTGCCCAATTCCTCACCACGGCAAGCACGCAACAAAGCCAACACCTCAGGCTTCGTTGCCACGACACGCCTACGCCTCCTGGCCTCTGTGCCCTACCCTCTTCACAGCTCAAGTACCCAGCCCCTCATAGCCTCACCTTCTTCCCAGATTGAACGCTGCCTCGATCGAGCCTTGCCAATCCTTGTCGCGACAGCCAAAGCCTAGTCGACGCACTGCCACGGTAAAACTTTGGATCACAGCCGACCTCCTCCATGCCTTGCCACAGCGACGCGCTACCCTACCCCAACAATACGTGCTCTCGCCGCTCGTGCCTCCCGACTCAACACTACCCAGCCACGGCACGACATGCCCTTGCCGCCCTGCCATGCCGTGCCCTGTCACTAAGAATCCAGCACCAGCCCCCTCCCCACCTCGACTATAAAAGTCGGCCAACACCTCACTGAGCTCCTCACACCACCACAGCTTCTTCACTTCACTTGACAGAGGTTCAAACACCACCCGTCCTGCCATTGCTGCCAAGCTCAGTCGAAAAGGGGGGAATCAAAATTGGTGAGCCTCAGTGAGTTGCAAACCAATTCATTGCATGTATATGGTCTTGATAGATCCTTAACACTGTCCCTGACCATAATCGTAGTTGGGACTTGTGGGATATAGATTCCAGGGTATCCTCAGGAAAGGCCCAAGATGAAGGCCCAGAAGATACTCCCCACGTCAGGCCCTGCTGCCGTGCGCAAGGGGACATATCCTAAAGGAAGTTGAACTTATATTTAGATATGATAGATACAGTTGTAATCCGAGTCGTTAATAGGGTAGATAAAGATGTAAACTCTATCCTATTAACTGACTAGAATCTTGTAACCGATCGGAATCTCCAAACCGATCGAGGACTCATAAGCGCCCCACCCCGCTATATAAGGGAGAGGCGGGCAACAACATAGGGATCCGATCATCCAAGCATAGAGCAATCAAGCCATAGAGCATAGAACATCTCATATCGTCCAGAGCATATTGTGCTTTGAGCAACCCCAGATCCAAGAGATCCATATAATCCCAGCACACAGGATTAGGGTATTATCTCCTCCGCGAGAGCCTGAACCTGTATAAACCCATTGTCTTGTGTGACCATCGAGTTTGAGATCGAGCGCCTACCCCATAAATTCATTACCGACTACAAAAGTTGATAGTTGGCGCGCCAGGTAGGGGGAGCGCTTCAATCTTTTCCTACAGACTCGATGGCGTCAACCGGCGGATTCGTCTCCGGCTAGGCTTTTCGCTTCGGAAGCCTGGATTTCGTCGCTAATATGCAGGGAGAGCTTGTCAGCCTGGATAAAAACCAGATCCAATCTGGCAGAATCCAGAGCGAACCATCTCAGGTACATTACTCTGACTTATCTGGAAAACCAGTCGGCTCCATTAGGAGTGGCTGCGATTTCCGCGGCATCTTCTCAATTAAAGGACAGAAGACCGATCTCCATCAAGAAAATCGTGACGTCGCGAAAGAAGATCTCCGACGTAAGGGTAAGGAGATCAAAACGCGGTCTCTCCGATCTTTGGGTCGCAATGTCCGGGAGGACATCCTGCAATCTAAGTTGGGAGATCAGTCCGTCTTCCGCACGCCGATGCAGAACGTCGTCGCTTCGAAGACGCTCCTCGACGCGCTGGACCCGATGATTTCATCGGACAGTCCAGCAGCCCTGATTGTGGCTCACATTAAGGCCATGGTGACGGCGGTAGCTATCCAGCAAAATCAGGAGAAGCCGGCTGGAGAAGCGCACTCGCGCTCTAACGCGGCCACTCGTGTCGCCAGCTAGAAAGAAAGTAATTTCGATGGACTCGAGCTCGTTCACGTACTTCGACGGGACAACGAAGCAGCTGACGAATTGGCGAAGATGGGATCTTGCCGGTCCAAGGTGCCCGTGGGAATATTTGTAGAAGAAATTCATAAACCCACGATTAGCGCTCGGCCAAAAGCGATGATCCGATGAAAAAGGGGAAGAGGCGAGAGGTCTTGATTATTACCCAGTTGGACATCTCCATACCTGGACTACCTGACAGATGACAAGCTACCCGAGGATCGCGTCCAAGCCGAGCGGATCATGCGCCGAAACAAGAGTTATGTAATCGTTGGAAAGGAGCTTTATCGTAAGAGCTCCTCGGCATCTGCGACGATGCATATCGAACAAAAGGAAAGACACGCTCAAAGAAATCCACTCGGGAATTTGTAGGAACCATGCGGCGTCATCGACCACAGTCGGAAAAGCCTATCGCCAAGGGTTCTTTTGGTCGATCGCCGTCACAGATCGGAGGACATCGTCCGGACATGCGAAGGATGTCGATTTTTGCACGCCAAATGAACAAGCGGTAGCGGAACTACAGACTATCCGATTACATGGCCATTTGCGGTGCAGGGGCTCGACATGGTGGGACCTTTGAAAAGGCTCAAGGAGGCTATACTCATCTCTTCGTTGCCGTTGATAAATTCACCAAATGGATTGAGGCCAAACCAGTCAGCACCATCACGGCAGCAAAGGCCAGAGAATTCTTTCACGAGATCGTGGTTAGATTTGGCGTACCCAACCGAATCATCACGGATAATGGCACTCAGTTCAGAGGCGAAGTATTTCAAGATTGGTGCGAGGAGCTTGGCATAAAAATTTGCTTCGCGTCAGTCGCGCACCCCCGAAGTAACGGACAGGTTGAGCGAGCTAATGGCATGGTGCTCCAAGGCATAAAAGCAAGAATTTTCAATCGACTCAACCATATGCTACTCGGTGGGTCAAAGAACCGCCTTAAGTACTCAGGGGCTACGAACTACCCCAGTGAGCAACCGGCGATCACCTTTCTTTACGGTATATAGCACGAAGCGGTCTTACCAGCCGAGTTAAATTCGGATCCCGGGTTCGGAGTTATGAAGAGATCGCTTGAAAGACGGTAGGCTAGAAGACCTCGGCAGTTGAAAGAAGCCGGGGATATCGCAACAATTCGTCGTGAAATACCTCCAAGGCTTACGGCGTTATCATGGGCGCAATGTAAAGAGCG
Organism: Otatea glauca; assembly: GCA_036346275.1. Classification (NCBI taxonomy): domain Eukaryota; kingdom Viridiplantae; phylum Streptophyta; class Magnoliopsida; order Poales; family Poaceae; genus Otatea; species Otatea glauca. The sequence continues at coordinate 37,684,940 of CM070717.1, forward strand.
CGCGTTCTCCAAGGAGATCTAGTCCTACGGAGGAATCAAAAGAGCGAACATAAACTCTCCCAAGTTGGGAGGGCCCTTACATCATCGATGAAGTAATTAGTCCGGAGCTTATAAACTTAAGCGAGAAGATGGATCGACAATCGCAATACTTGGAATATAGAATAGCTACGTCGCTTTTCACTTAAGTTTTGTACTACATTTAATCTTTTGTGAATAAAAGTTCGATTGAAAAAGTCGTTTTCATATAACATCTTTTATAATCGTGAATTCGAGTGCTTCGCTCTTATGTTAAGACTCAGGGACAAGATCCATGAATTATATCCCGAGCACAGAAATGGAGTTAGATGAACAAAGGTCACGGTCAAACCACTCGAAGATATATACTTTCATGAAGAAAAAGCAGGAACACTTTTATGCCTTTAAAGGTCAAGAGTCTCTACAATCGACAAAGAAGTATCCCGACTTCCTCCCGAGCTCGCGGCCGATCTTCATCAACATCGCGGCGTAGCCTTCCTAAGGGCCTCAAGATCCACTCGAGGATAGAGGGACTTGGTGATCACCAGGGTCTGGCTGGCACCGTTAGCCGCTGTTTCCTTCAGCAGGTTCTTGAGGGCCCCCGAGGCTTCCTTTAGCCGGACGACGACCTCACCTCTGCTGAGTGGCCTCTCGCCACTTGGATGAAGCGAACTCAGCAGGGGGCTAGAAGCGTCCTGGAGATCAGCGCAGGTAGTTTCGAGAACCTTAACTCTCTCACCGAAGACGACGTATTGCGCCTGAGTTTTGACCTTATAATCTGCAAGGCAAAGCGTTAGAGAAGATAGTAAAGGATCAAGCAAAGACTAGTTGACAGCTACACCTTCAAAATCCTTCTCCAGCTTCACTCGGGAATCTTCCACGGCTTTAAGTTTTCCTTTGAGCTTCGCGAGAGCCGAATCTCGAGCTGGAGCAAACACAAGAAATCGGTAAGATAGTCGACTAAGCGAAAAACATGAAACAACCCAAGAGATAGCTACCTCGGAGAGAGCCGGTGATATCCAGATTCTCTTGGCGCAGAGCGTTTTGTTACGCGCGATGTCCGGAGTTGGACCAAGGGATTGCGGCTCGTAGTATACTCGGCTTTGATGCGTGCTAGGTCGGCCAAATACTCTGGCGTCCGGATTTGAGGAGCATCCTTTGAATGTACTCGGACTTTCGCTCAAGCGCTCCCTATTTTCTATAATCATCATAGCAAAAGGTAAGCGCGTGGAAGAAGAGCGGCGAGGACACAGCGGTCTTGGAGGAATGCTCACTGGGTGGCATGCGCACAAGCCTTGGCATGGATGAAAAAGTCATCCCTCTCTCTGCTCTTCCTCGGGTCATCCAAAGCTTCAAACCCTCATCATCGGCAAAGTGTATATCTGTTATTAGCCGGGGGCGGTAGGGGTGGCGGGACTCGATGAATCTCTTCAACCTCGGGGGCGAGCGAGGCGGCTCGGAGCGACGGATCTGTCGCGGGGCAACGCGAGCGGAGGCAGCGCCGAGGACTAGGAGACACTTGGCGCCCTTAGAAGCGATTTCCCTGTCGAGTATGAACTCCGGAGGTCCAACCTCGGCGGGCCCCAGCGGAGACCCGACGGGTGTATCAGCGAAGGATCCTGTGAAGAAGAATCGTCGGCAAGACCAGAAGAATAAAAATGGAGTCAGCGAATGCGGACTGTTGGATTTCCTCATTCTCATCGGGGCTTCTTGCGAATAGTGGCCCACCCCGAAGAAACCACTCGGACCGTCGCCGGCCGGTGCCCCGGCTTCTCTGGACAACCCACGGAACTTCGCAGTGGATCTTGGATTTTGGGGCCGCCAGCCGGACGTCGGGGCCACGAGGTCATCGACAGATATCTTCTTTCCCTTCTTTGCAGTAGGGCCCCCTGCTGAAGACCGCGCCCGGCGCTTCGGAGAACAGCCTGGGCGAGGAGGCATTTCCGGAAGGGGAGGAACGCTGAAGAATGCGATGCGATCCTGAAGATGAAGATCAAGAGTTAGCAAAACTTCAAAGAGCGAAGAAACGCAAAATTCCCAATAAAAATCACCTACCGCAGGAGGGGCGTGATATATTGAAAGATTTGGGCACTTGCGGATAATATGTCGATGCTCGAGATAAAGAGTTCTCCACCACGGCGCATAACCTCTCCTTGGCAAATCGTCGGGCCGTTCGGTCGGGTCACTTTGTCCCTATAAGCGAATCCTAGATGAACTCGCTCCTTGGTGCTGCACCGTGGCGATGAAGTGGAGGCCAAACCCACTCTGTGAGCCGCTATCTTTCGACTTTTCGATCGGTGCTAAGAGTTGGACACTTGATCCATGTCGGAAGAAGCGGTGGAACCCGAAATAGACATTGAGGGCGGCGCCCGGTGAACAAAGGCAGAGACAAATCGGGGTTGGCACAGTAAAACCATTCCCTATGCCAGCCCTTTTGGAGGTCTTGACAGGAATGGCAAAGTAATCCTTCTTCAACCCTTCTCGCGGCTGGAATCCAGCGCCCCCGATAACCTTGGGGTCATTTTTGGAGGGATAGGGCTTCAGGAGATAAAGGTGACGAAAGAGGTCGAAATGGAGGCTAATGCCCAGAAAAGCTTCACAAAGGTGGACAAAGAGGGAAATTTGGATGATAGAATTGGGGTTTAGATTCACCAATTCGATTTCATAAAAGAAAAGAAGGCCGCGAAGGAAAGAACTGATCGGAAGACCAAGGCCGTGGTGGAAAAAGGATTTGAAAACCACCACCTCCTCGGAGCGGGGAGTCGGGACGGATTCACCGGCGGCCGGGCGTGCGGAGATCAGGGCCAGATTAGGCAAGATCTCGTCATCTACCATGGATTTCAGCTTCTCCTCGGTCGTTGTCGAGGTCGTCCAATCTTGTGGTGAAGGCGGAGAAGGAGTAGAAGAAGACATTCTTGCAAAAAGATTGACAGCGACTCGAGAAGGCAAGAACAGCGAAGGTTAACCTTGGTGGCGGAGAGTTCAGGAAGGCGAGAAGGAGAAATGAGAAAAAGTTCGGCGGAAAGATGAACTGTCAGGCGTCGTACGACCTAGTTTTTAAAGAGAGAGCAGTAAGGTCTCTACCGAATCGGCGGGAAAAAGCTGCGAAACGTCTCATCCTTTCAGATTCCTCATAAATGATTTACAGGCCCGTCGCCTCGACTTACGGGGCATGACAGAATTTGACCGGATCGCGTCGAGGCCACGTCGCCACCATGATGGGGCTCGTTTCCCACTTACCGTATTAAACGGGATGTGGATGGTCTTCAACTTGAATAAAAACTTGTTTTCTTCTGATCGCGCCCACGTTGGGCCTTTGGGTGGTTCTGCATGGCGGAATCATGTACTGTAGATTGAGCCCAAACGGGCACATATCCATGGGCGTGCTCCACGAGGGCGAGAATGTTGGCGCCATTTTAAGCAGTATAGGCGCCCTTGGATCTAAATGTGATACGCTCCAAGAGAGCTTAAGTCGGTCAGACATCGATCGGAAAGGGTATCACTCGGCCAAGAGCCGTCAAAAGTAATATGCTCCAAGAGAGCCTAAATGAACGACATCGATCGGAAAGGGTATCACTCGGCCATGAGTCGTCTAAACGTGATACGCTCCAAGAGAGCCTAAGCCACTTCCGGTCTTAACCGGGAAAAGATATCACTCGGCCAAGAGCCATATGAAATCATGATACGCTCCAAGAGAGCTGGGCCGTGCTCTTAGGACACAGGCATCATTCGGCCATGAGCCAGGATAACCTCGATACGTCCCAAGTTGGACTAAAAATTATATCTCGCAACAGTCGGATATGGGGATCGCTCGGCCAAAGTGCAACGATGCGCTCCAAGTCGAGCCTAAGCTTGTCTAGCGGCAAATGGACACCTCCTTTCAGGTTCAAGCAACACCCAAGATCCGAGACGCCCTAGAACGAGACTAATACACAGTCAAGGGACAGACGAGAGTTTCTTCTACAGAAGGTATTTCTTTATTATATACAAAAATTCCTCAGGCATTACGCCTAGGAAACTATATGTTGCAGGAGAACTACGCCTCCCCACGGCGCGCTCTGCCTAGCGCCTCGATGAGGGGATCCCTAGCCCTGCTAAGGGCGGGCACGACCTCAAGGAAAGTCTTGATTGCCTCGTGATCACGCCGCCGCCTCCTCCTCGGACGCCTCGAAAGCTCGATCAAATTCCTCCCAACGCTTAACTAGCCTGGGTCTGCCTTCGCTTGATGATACCACCGAGGCATGATGAGGACAAAAGCTTGAAGCAAAATAATGGAGAGCAGAAAGCGAAGAGATACATTTTGAAGCATTGGTACGCCTTTTATAGCCAATTCAAACGAAATCGAAGTAAGCAGGGATATTAAGCGTCGGGTGAGGAGATTTGGTGTTAATGCAACCGGAAGGCGAAGAGTTTTTCCTATTTGAATAAGTTGTACGAAAAAACAAGGCAACCTCGAAGACCGCCTGATGGTATCAGCGATAAAATTAAAGGCTTGGCGGGAAAAGTATCAAATCTACGTTTGTGACATGATAAGAAGTCCGTAAGGCTGCTCACAAATAAATCATTCGGTAAAAGATTTGCGCTTAAGAAAAGCAAAAGATGAAATTTATGATCGAGTTCTTCATAATTACTTTGTTGCAAAAAGAAGGTTTTTCGATTGGATAAGGGAACGATCGGGATTACAGTGAGGAGCCACGAGTAAAGCGATCGGATCATGAAGCACTCGAAATTTCTTTGTGGGATATAGATTCGGGGTATCCTCGGGAAAGGCCGGAAGATACTCCCGCGTCGAGGCCTGCTGCCGTGCGCGAGGACATATCCTAAAGGAAGTTGAACTTATATTTAGATATGATAGATACAGTTGTAATCCGAGTCGTTAATAGGGTAGATAAAGATGTAAACTCTATCCTATTAACTGACTAGAATCTTGTAACCGATCGAAATCTCCAAACCGATCAGGACTCTGTAAACCGCCCCACCCCCGCTATATAAGGGAGAGGGCGGGCAACAACATAGGGATCCGATCATCCAAGCATAGAGCAATCAAGCCATAGAGCATATAACACCTCATATCGCCCAGAGCATATTGTGCTTTGAGCAACCCCAGATTCAAGAGACCCATATAATCCCAGCACACAGGATTAGGGTATTATCTCCTCCGCGAGAGCCTGAACCTGTATAAACCCCTTGTCTTGTGTGACCATCGAGTTTGAGATCGAGCGTCTACCCCATAAATTCATTGCCGACTACAAAAGTCGACAGGACCGACTGTATAGCCGCCGCTCTTGAACACCTTCTTCCTCACGGGCGGCCATTGGTGGTAAAGCTTCTCGGCCAATCTCCATCACGAAAAATAGGTAAAATGGGTTACTCTTGACCCCCTGATGCTATCCCCCCTACTCATCCTAGCTTAGACCTTGTTTTCTACAACTATTATCGACTCCCACCATGGCCGCCGCTCGGACCACAATGGCGAGGTATATATGGTCATCGCCAACAGCTCCCAAGCCCACCCCTAGGTGCACCGTAGCCCCTTGGAGCTTCCCGTGAGATCGGTCGTGCTTCGTCGCCGATGAGCTCCCCTACACTACCTCTCTGCTCTAACTCTATGACACGCGGGCCCGATTGTCAATCTCCCCTCTCTCTCTCATGAGCTGAGTAGTTGACTTATGGGGACTAGTCGTCAGCCAGCACAAGTCAGAACCGTTCAAATAATGAAATGCGTTTTCCCATTGAGAAAACGTATTCCCCCCATTTTGATGATTTTTCAAACCAAGCAAGATTCAAACCTCTATAACTCTTGCAATTTAGCTCCAATCTGGTGAAAAAAATTTATAAATTTATGTTAAATCATTTAGTTTCATAATATAGAAAAAATATTTAATTTTGCACCACAGTTTGAATTATTTGAATTAAAGTTTGTATGAAACCCTAGTATGGCCACTATATAAAATAGATAAACGCTAACTCCTTAAATGATGAAATTAATTTTGGAAGATGCTAATACCTGAAGTATTCTATTTCTTCAAAAACATTTAAATTTGAATCTTGTTTGAATTAAATTTATAAATAGATCATTATTCAATGCATAGAAAATCCAAATAGCTATATTTAGTGTTTATAAATCCAAAATAAAGTAAAATCATTCCCTAAGACTTTCTAAGAACATAGTATATCTGTTTGTATAAAAATATTTAATTTATATCCTTGTGCAAAAAAATTGAATTTAAGATACAAATATACCTAATTTGGACATTATTGGAAATGTATAAACCCTAACTCATAAAATTATGAAGTAAATTTATAAAATTTCTGAAACCATAAGTAACTCACTTCTGCAAAAATATTTAGATTTGAAATTATTTTACATTAAAATCATAAATAGAATATTTCCAATGCCTTTAAGATTTAAATAATTATGTCTATTGCAAATAAATTCAAAATAGAGTGCAACCAGTTCTTAAAACCTAATAGGCATGATATCCCTGTTAAAAAAAAGTATTTCATATTTAATTAAGTTTGAACCAAAGTTGTAAAAAGCTCATTCTCTATATACAAGGAAGTACTATAAATAGTCAATTCATTCAAATAAAGGTTAGTGCATGCAAAACTAGTTCAAAAATACTCCTAAGGTCAAAACCATCTGATTCTACAAAATGGCTATACTTAGATATGTTTTGCATATAACATTAGTAAAATACCTTGGTTCCCATATGCACGATCAGAATATAATTAATTCTCACAAACCAACATTAATACACATGTAAAACCAATTCTAAAATACTATATAAATCAAGACCACCTAATATTGTAAAGTTTACTGTGTTTAGACAAGACTGGCACTCAACCCTAACGGAAACATACTTTCGTGTAATATAAAACATAAGAGTGGAATATGAATAACTTTTACAAATAAAATCTAAAATACGCAAAATCAGTTTCAAGACATATCTAGGGTTAAGACCTTCTAATGCTACAAAAATGGGTGTATGAACATGTAAGTTGCATCCACAATAAAAAGAAATCTAACCTCTTATAATATATGTACTTCAAAACTACATAGGGTTAGGAAATGAATAGAACATCACAAATAAACGCTAATACTAGTAAGACCAGCTTAAAATGCTCTATAAGGCAAGACCTCCCTATTCTGTAGAAATAATCCTATATAAACATGCTTTGCATTTGAATCCCATTAAATGTATAAGCCTACGTAATATAAACCCTATAATCCATAATACAAATAAATGAACTTCAATAATGAGAAATCAATGTTTAAAATATTTTTATCACCAGAACCTTTTATTTCAGTTATTGTTGAATTTGGTGTTATTTGATTTCTTTTTGCCTCTTATTAGTATTACTATACGTAATCACATGTAAACGTCGACGTATCCGAAGCTACGATAGTCGACCACGACCCCGAATCGATTTCTGAACCAGCAAAGCAAGACAAGCACCCCCTTTGATCATATTGATCCCAATGTTTTACTTTTTGTTTTGTTTTGTCAAATATTTTTATGCATGCGCGTACTTTTAGTAAATTGCTATATTGTGGTATTGGTAGTTATAACCCTATCTCATGGAACTTCCTTAATAAATATTGAACTGTGAATCTTGATAACACTAGAATAAGGTTAGACAATACATAATGTCAATATGGGTATATGCGATTACATATAAATCATGCTTAGCCATGGCTTAGTATCGGGAATTGAAATAACCAGATTAAACTGTTTCTCCAGAATTTAAAATGGTTAGATATGACATTAAAGGGTGCTGATATTTTGGTAAAAATGAAAATAAAACTATAATTTTGACACGTGCAATTATTGGCAATAGCCAAATGTGCATGAGATTTGCACGTAAATAGGGGGAGATCATCGTCTGGGTTAGATTAAGGAACGAGCTATGAATTGTTATCAGGCCAAGGACATGTACAACCACAAGTGCTGGTATAAGACGGTCTTAACCTATTAAGTTGTTTAGATTTAACTTTGCACATTGAAAGGCTGGAGTAGTGCAGGCAATCCGGGTAGATTTGCTCGAAAGGGTGCCCTCACCGAGGTGTTGGGAGTAACGCCTGCCGACACAACGATGTACGCCAGTATGGGGAGAAACGATTGAGGCAGGGATGGACTGCCCATGTACTGTGTGAATGGCAATGATGGACTGCCCATGTACTGTGTGAATGGCAATGATGGACTGCCTGAGTTATTGTGTGAATGACAGGGATGGACTGTCATGTCTTGGGTGTGTGTTTTTGCTGCCATAGCAAGGGTTTGACATCACCGGGCTGGTGCAAAGTTAGGTATGTATAATGTAACGGTTATATTATGATCTCTCTACATCACACCAAAGGAAATGTGCTAACATCGATTGCACGAAGAGTTGATCATTTCTTGTGGGTAAAGCTTACTCCTCTGTAGAGTTTAAATTTTTTAAAAAGCCGCGCCCGTGGTCATGGGCACTTGGTAAAGTCATCACATAGTTAGATGTTTTGGTATTTTTAAAAATAGACGATTTGGAAACATGTGTTGGAAAGCTTACCTTTTAGATGATTCAATATTATGCCATGTGTTGGCAAGGATTGGTTTCAACTGTTGTGCTGTGTTGGCAAAGACTGATTTTATGCCATGCGTTGGCAATGGATGATTCGATGCTCACGTCATAGAGGACTGTGAGTTGTTATATTTATGCTATTCTTACTTGTTATTTTATATACCTGTCAAATTGCTTTTACAAAATTCTGTTGCAAATCCATTACTCGGTATTTACAATTCAAATTTGTTTTATGCAAAATAACCGTAGAAGCCTTCCTTGACATAGCCTGCATTTTTGTGATACACCTTAAGTCTTGCTGAGTACGAAAGTACTCACCCTTGATTATTTGTTAGTTTAGTTGAAGAAGAGGCCCCGAAGATATATGCTTCATCGCAGGATACGGGAATTTCGATGATCCGATCTTCTAGGATTATACCTTGTTAGTTGCCTAAGAGTTTGTATAGGCATACTATAAGGCTTTTGAAATTTTCCACTATTGTATACTTTGAATTGTAATACTATATTATATAGTTAGCTTTCGCTTTAATAATATTGTGTATGGATGTGATTCCAATTGTTGAAAATGTGCGTGCTAGCCATTGATCATAGGACTAGTACTGTATACACATAGATCATCATTCTTGGTATCCTGTACCAAAAGGAGGGTTGTTACAGCTCAGGATCAAGCTTAAGATCACCTCGTTTGGAGATCGAGCCGAGCTTGAATCAAGCCTAGAACGAGCCGAACTCGAGCAGCTCGTGAGCCTTAAGCCTTTTTTACAGCCTTACCGACGGGGCCACTTCACAATCTCCCCTAGCCAATCCAAACTTTGAACTCGAGAAAAACCTAAAGCTATTGACTCAATAACACAAGGAACCTTTTACTTGGTTCTGACATCTTTACATTTGATCTCAAAAACCTTCAACCCAACCTTCAACCCTTCACAAAAACTTTCATTCGAGGGACTCCAAGCTTCCAAAAGCGTGGGTGGCACCAGAACCAAGCCATCGATTCATTATCGAGTCATGGTGGTGTAGGTGAAAGTGGCAAGGAACGATAAAAAGGGAAGGGTGTGATCAGCGAAGGAGTTTGTAGGGATGACAGTTTTACCCATGAGTTTGGGTACCCGCGGGTATCTGATCCGATAAGGGTGGGCACGGGTATCACTTCAGACTCATGGGTTTTCAGGTTTTGGTACCCGATAAGGACACAGGATAGGCGTGGGTATTAATTTATACCCATGGGTACCCGATGGGTATTCTATGACATGCGGACCCTATTTTTTTATAAGATATATATTAGAAAATTGAAACCCTAACTCACTAACTCAGTCTACTCGGGTCCTCCACCGCCACAATCTCCTCGCATCCTCCAGAATCCCCCGAGCCCCCACCGCAATCCCTCACGCGCCCCTCCCTCTCGGCTCTTCCTCCCGCCGCCTCCCGCCACTGCCTTCGCCTCCCCCTCTGGCCCCATCCGCCTCCGCGTCGGGTTGCCAGACGTGCTCAAGCGGTGCGTTGATCCAGCCAGGTTCGTGATGGATGCCGTCTTCGAGGTGTTTCCTTTGGACAAGCGAGCGGTGAGGTCGCCTACTGACCTGGCGTGGACATGCGTTCTGATACTAGAGGCGGTGATGCCAGCGGTTGCCGATCCGGACCTGGAGATCGGGGCGGCGTGCCGATGGTGTCACAGGCAGCGAGCGAAAGGGCGTGCTGGATGACGGAGTGGAAGGAGGCGGCCGAGTTGAAGGGTGGGGTGGAGGGCGCCAAGCCGACAGATGCGCGTTCCGGCAGCATGTCGCGACCTTCGCGGTGGTAGAAAAGGAGGACAGAGAGCTGTACAAGAGGATTGTTGTGAGCTTCTCTTGGCGCAGGCAGATGCCACGCCTTGTTCTCACGCTTGACCTCAAGGATGAGATGGGTGGTAATGTTTTAATTTATGTTCACTTCTCTCTGGTTGTTGTCACATGTTATCTAGATCAAGAAAGTGCTGAAATGATGAATCGAGCTAGCTATTGGTAAATGCAAAACATATAATCGTTGGAGTTAACTCAGCATAGCCTGCTACCCATGGGTACCCATTGGGTATCGAGTACCCAACGGGTTTGGGTATGAGCACAGATATGTGCCCAAAAAGTCTAGTGGGTTTAGGTGGACGGCATAGTTTTGAGTTTCGAGTTTGGATGGGCGATAATTATATCCGAAGGTACCCAACCGATTGCCATTCTTAGAAGTTTGGACAAGACGATAGGACTAGAGATGAGAGATCGGAGGGAGGAGCACGAGAGATTGGGGAAGGAGACGAACGGGAAAGGTTGCCTCTTTAAATGGACACGGTCTATCCGTCGATTCTAGACGAACGACTAGGATGTGACAGAGTTCCCTACTCTTCCGCACCTTTCCTCGTCGCCAGTCGCCACCGCTCTTCTTCCACACCGCTCCGCTCCCCGCTCCGCCTCGCTTCGAAATGGATCCCGCGCCGGCGACCCCTCGCTGGAACCTGGAGCGTCCGTACCTCACCGGCCGCTTTCGCCAGGTACGCCCTTCCTCCTTCCCCTACCACCCCACCTGCCCACATTGCCGCTCCCCGCCTCACCTCCCTCCCGCTCTGGCAGGAGGCCAAGGCGGTTGCGGCAGTTCAGGCGTCCGGATCCAAGAGTTTCTCCTTTGATTCCTTAAGGTACTTCTGGTGGCTCAGTTTGCGTGATTTGGATGCTTGCCTCGAGGTTTTGCTGCCCCTCCGAGTGGTTTCTGATGCCTGGAGTTGGTTTGAGTCTGCAGCCGCGGCGCTGGGGGTGTCATCGGATCGTACGCCTTTTCTGTACAGGTAAGCGTTATTGGGGTTTCGAGGTTGTTCAACCGGCGGGATTTAGCCTGAATTGACCTTTTTTTTTTTCCTGAACTGGGGCTAGAGTTTAGTTTCCGGTTTTGGGCGTTGAACTCGAGCTCAGTGGTTTGGGTAATTAGGATGGATTTTACGTGTCTGCTATTTTCTAATATGTCAATCACTCAATTGTAAGAAATTTCTTTAATGTAGCTGCTCTAACTGAAATTCAGGAGCTTTTGGTTATTGATGATTTGCTATCGGCTCTGGTGGGTATTGAGGGGAGATACATTTCAATTAAGAGAGTACGTGGAAAGGAGAGCTATGTTGCTTTCCAGATTGATTCTTCAATGGATCTTGCACTCCAGGTAAGCCCTGACAGTGTGCACAGTCAACTGGACCACTAATTTTTTTTATGTGTTTGGCACTTAACTAATTATGTTCTTGTAGGAATTGACCCGCCGAATTTTTCCTCTATGCGAGGATTTTGTGTTGGTAAGTCAATTTGTGGAGTCCAGGTCACATTTCAAGAATGGTTTAGTCAACCATGCTCTAGCTGCAGTGCTAAGGGCATTCCTCCTGGTAGGATCCCTTTCTTGAGAAAGAAAATTTTGAATTTGCCATGTGTGCAAGCTTTCTTCTGTTTGAAAAGGTGGCCAATAGAATATAGTAGTGACTATATGATTTGTTCAAGTGCTCAATTTTGTTGTATTCTGACATGGAAAACATTTGCATGAATTGTATCAGTGCTGAGATAATCTCATCAATTGACATTGACCTTATCACATTTTCCTCGAGAAAGGTCTGTGCCACTAGTGGTGTTTATATGTGAATTTGGCACAAAAGTCATTTAGTTTTTTTTTAATTATCAGGATTATCAGGCAATGGTTGCTCAACTGGAGCACCAATTCCGTCATGGAAGACTCTCTGTTCAAGGATTATGGTTCTTTTGTCAGGTGGGTTTTCTTTATCTGCATTTATAATTCACCCCAATTTGATTACTGTTTTAAGCACTGTAAGTCCTTTGTGCTCTTTGGCAGAGGATGATGAGTTCATTAAATGCACTGGCTGTTCTAGTCGAGAAGACCATCTCCAATAATACCAGTGGTTCTGCCACACTTAATCTACGTCAAAGCCAGGTACTTTGCAGAAAGATGTTATGCCCCCTGAAATACACGCTCCCCCCCCGCTCCGCCCCGTGGGGCTGAGTTCATTAACTACATATCCAGTATCTGAATACAGGGGTCTGGTCAATATGAACCTTTTTCAGTAGGCCTCCTGACTCCTGTAAATCAAAGACAAACGGAGCCATTCAGCTCCTCTTATTGGTAGAACAACTTTATTTTGTAGAGCTGATGTCTTAATGTTCAGGTTTTCATAGCTTGTCAATTTTGGTCCACATGGTTAGCTATTTGAAATATGTAATGCAATTATCATATCTTTTGACATAGGCAAAAGCGATGGCTGGCGATAGTGCTGTTCGGTCCTTACTGGAAAAGATGACAGAATGTGCAAGTGCAGCATACCTCAGGATGTTAGAAAGGTTCATGATTCATGTCTTCTTTTCTGGTTCATTTTTAGGAATGAGGCACTTAGTCAAGTGCTTATTATTCATCGGACCTCATTTGAGTTGAAGTTAATACACATTTTGTAATTGCTAGTTTGTCTTATTTGGCGTCTTAATGTTGAGACTTGTTTATATTAAAAAAATAGTTAGCTTGCTCGGTGTGCTTCCATAAATTCAGCTTCTAATTGTCCTCATTTTAGGTGGGTGTATGAGGGTGTTATAGATGACCCTTATGGTGAATTCTTCATTGCTGAAAACAAATCTCTGCAGAAGGTACCTGTTGGCTTATAAAATTCCGGGCCTACTTCATGTCTACTGTTCTATGTATTTTCAGTAAGCCTAAAATCGCAGGCATCTTTTCTTAACCAGGTGCTTGCTTTGTTTCGCCTTCTTTTTTATTTTGGCAGGAGAGCCTCACTCAGGATTTTGATGCCAAATATTGGCAGCAAAGGTACAGCCTAAAAGATGGCATCCCTAGCTTTCTTACTAATGTCGCTGACACAATTCTGACAACAGGAAAGTATCTTATTGTTATGAGAGAGTGTGGGTGTCGACTTTTGTAGTCGGCAATAAATTTATTGAGTAGGCGCTAGATCTCAAACTCGAAGGTCACACAAGACAAGGAGTTTAGACAGGTTCAGGCTCTCGCGGAGGAGATAATACCCTAGTCCTGTGTGCTGGGATTATGCAGATCTCTTGAATCTAAGATTGCTCAAAGCGCAATATGCTCTGGGCGATATGAGGTGTGCTATGCTCTATGGCTTGATCGCTCTATGCTTGGATCATCGGATCCCTATGTTGTTGCCCGCCCAAACCCTTATATAGCGGGGGTGGGGCGGCTTACAGAGCCCTGATCGGTTTGGAGATTCCGATCGGTTACAAGATTCTAGTCAGTTAATAGGATAGAGTTTACATCTTTATCTACCCTATTAACGACTCGGATTCTAACCGTATCTATCATATCTAAATATAAGTTCGACTTCCTTTAGGATATGTCCCTTGCGCCTGCAGTGAGGCCTGGCGAGAAGTATCTTACGGGCCTCCTCTTGGGCTTGTCATGAGGTACCGGGTTCTTATATTCCACAGTAGCCCCAAGTCCTTTGCGATATAGTTGCCTCGCTTCTTGGTTGCGGCCCAACTGAGTCATGCTTCACGCAAGTGCTTCCAGTTCTTAGTGCGGCTTCCGACTAGTTTTCCTTCGGTAGGAGTGCCTGTTGTAGGCAAAGAGATCGTGAAGGACTCAATAGAGCTCCACGCGTTAAACCTTAAGTGGTTCCTAGCCCCATTATTGGAATTACGCGATCGGCTCATCTTGGGACATCTTGTATCCCAAACGATATCACGAAGTCAAAACGCTTTTCCTTTCGAGGCAAAATTCAGCGCCACTCCTTTAAATTCATTAAATCGCGAAGTTGTTGATGTAAATCGTTGAAGCGTTAGCTCACACACATCGCATCAAATTTAGTAGCCACGAAATCATGTATATGCGAACTTAGGCAATGTAAAACAATTCACTCGGATGTGATGTCATTGGTGTATATATAATTTTAGAGTTTTTACTCTTTTTCCTTTTGATTTTGAATTCATCAAGTGGTTTGACTCTTTTTGTTTAAGCACTCTGCTGACTAGTCTAGCCCGGCGTTGGGAGTCGGCTCATGGCTCTTTTCGAACACGTGTTTTGGGTGACTAAAGTTCGCGTTCATGGGGTCGAGCTTCACAATTTGGAGTTATCACGCTCGGATTCACTCGCAATCGTTAAGCAAAGAAGAAAAATACAACTCAAAAAGATGTGCGCATGCGCGCGCTATTAGAGTGTAGCCCCGACTTCTTCGCTTAGTTGTTCAACTAAGTAGCAAGTCGAGAAAGTCAACAATTTTATTTATAATGACATAATTGAGTAAAAGCGACTTAGGCGCTTTATGCTCCATATGTTCTTGACGATCATGCCATCTTTGCTCGTGGCGCGGCGTAGGCTTGTAGATGAAGTATGGCGGCGCTCGAGCGCAGCGTGGCTCGTGGCCGTCTTGAAAGGTGTCGCTCGAAGCGCGGCGTAGGCTCGTGGCCGTCTTGAAAGTGGCGCTTCGAAGCGCGGCGTAGGCTCGTGGCCGTCTTAGAAGGTGGCGCTTCGAAGCGCAGTGTAGGCTCGTGGCCGTCGAAAAAGTGGCGCTCGGCGCATAGCGTAAACTCGTGGCCGTCTTAAAAGTGGCGCTTCGAAGCGCGGCGTAAGCTTCGTGGCCGTCTTGAAAGTGGCGCTTCGAAGCGCGGCGTGGGCTCGTGGCCGTCTTGCGGCGCTTCGAAGCGCGGCGTAAACTCGTGTCCGTCTGCGGCGCGCTTCGAAGCGCGGCGTAAACTCGTGGCCGTCTGAAAGGTGGCGCTTCGAAGCGCGGCGTAGGCTCGTGGCCGTCTGCGAAGTGGCGCTTCGAAGCGCGGCGTGGCTCGTGGTCGTCGCGAAAGTGGCGCTTCGAAGCGCGGCGTAGGCTCGTGGCCGTCTGCGAATCTGCGTGGGGCGCAAGTCGCTTCACCTCACCGGCTTTCACGATTTCGCTAAATTGCGGCCGTCGTCACCATGGCCTTGATATGGGCCACGATCGGGGCGGCCGGGCTATCCGATGCAATCGCCGGGTCGATTTATCGAGAAGCGTCTTAGGCGGCGGCGTTACGCATTGGCGTCGCGGAAACGGCGATCTCCCAACTGGATTGCGGGAGGTCCTCGCGGACATTGCGGCGCGAGATCGAAGCGATCGCGCTGCACCTCCTTACCGCTTACGAAGACGATCTTCCCCGCGGCTTCTGTTCTTCTTGTTGGCGTTGGAGATCGGTCTTACGCTCTTATCGCGAAGATGCCACGAAGATCGCGGCAATTCCTCGCGGCGCCTCTTGGTTTGCCGGCCAAGTCAAAGTGACATACGAGATGGGTTGGCTGATCTTTATCGATTGGATCGGTTTTGGACCCGAACGGACAAGCTCTCCGCGTGCATCTGCGGCGAAGTCCGGTTCCGGCGGAAGGCTGGCCGGAGAGCGAAGGTGGCGGCGAATCCACCGATTCTTTGCCATCGAGTGCGTGGGAAAAGATTATAGCGCTTCCCTGTCTGCGCGCCAACCGCCGGCTTTGTAGTCGGCAATAAATTTATGGGTAGGCGCTAGATCTCAAACTCAAGCTCACACAAGACAAGGGGTTTAGACAGTTCGAGCTCTCGCGGAGAGATAATACCCTAGTCTGTGTCTTTGGGATTATCTGAATCTCTTGGATCTAAGATTGCTCAAAGCGCAATATGCTCGGGCGATATGAGGTGTGCTATGCTCTATGGCTTGATCGCTCATGCTTGGATCATCGGATCCTATGTTGTGCCCGCCTCTCCTTATATAGCGGGGTGGGGCGACTTCTGAGTCTGATCGGTTTGGAGATTCGATCGGTTACAAGATTCTAGTCGATTAATAGGATAGAGTTTACATCTTTATCTACTCTATTAACGACTCGGATTACAACCGTATCTATCATATCTAAATATAAGTTCAACTTCCTTTAGGATATGTCCCACTTGCGCCTGGCGTGGGCTGTGAGGGAGTATCTTACAGGCCTCCTCTTGGGCTTGTTATGAGGGTACCCGGGTTCTTATATTCCACAGTGGGCACAATGTTCAGGTATGCATGATTATTTTCTGAGGTTGAATCATTAAATATTATGTTATATATATTTGTGACAAGAACACGTTTGTCTTGAACATTTTATTTAGGTTTCTTTGTCAGAAAATTCTAAGCTGATGAGCTTTGGTTCAAACCACCAATATCTTGAATGCATCAAATCTGCTTATGATTTTGCAAGCTGTGAGCTCTTGGCTCTGATGAAAGATAAGGTAATCTTTGTTCATAGTAAATTTACTATTTCATTTCTTTCTCTTCTAAGCCCAGTTGCTAATTTCATTGTATTTATTGTGCAGTATGATCTCATTGGAAAACTGCGATCACTTAAGCGCTATCTACTTCTTGACCAAGTATGTAGAAAAACATGGAGACCATTTACTCTCTTTTTTTTTTTTTGTTATTACTCCATATCAATGCTTATCGACTTACAGCTGATATACATATATGCTTGCCTGCTTGGATTTTATACTTTTGCATAGTATGTGCGGCAAGTCTTTTAAAATAAAGAAAAAACACATTTCTATGTATTCTGTTGTCTGAATTCCGTAACAGTGAGAACAAACGCCACTTAATTTTAAACATCAGTATTTACTTTCCTTGCACTAGTTCTCTAATTTGTTTTCTCTTGTTTTGCAGGGTGACTTTTTGGTTCATTTTATGGATATTGCTTAGGAGGAGCTTACAAAGAAACCAAAAGAAATATCTGTTGAAAAACTTCAGGTCTGCTCTTGTGTAATGTTGCCTATTTGTTTCTTGATACGGAGAAAACTGTTTTTGGCATATTTGTCGTGATAAGCTGACTCTTTTTTTGTTGTGTTATTATATTTTTGTTTGTTGTACATGACAGTCTTTTGTTGAGATTGCTTTGCGAAGTACAGCAGCTGCTTCAGATCCAAGTCATGAAGAGTTGTCTTGTTGCGTGGTAAATATATTATCTATGTCTTGTCAAACTGTACTGTATTAGTTGATTATCATATTTCTTTACATGATTGTTTAACAGGAAAGAAGTTCCCTCCTTAAGAAATTGACCACCCTGAAAGACATGGATTGTGTTTACCCTACAGAAAAGCTTGCTGCAGCTGATGTTGATCAGCCCATACCATTAAGCATCACTGGCTTGGAAACGTTCTGCCTTGGCTACAAGGTTTTATTTGTAGTTTTGTTTTTAAAAATTTCTCATTATGTTTTTCTTGTGATAGTGAAATGATATACACGATCTATATTGCAGGTTCAATGGCCACTATCTCTTGTAATTTCAAGGAAGGCTTTAGCAAAATACCAATTGATCTTTCGGCTGTTGTTCCACTGCAAGCATGTTAGTCGCCAACTATGTACAGCGTGGCAAATTCAACAAGTATGAAAGGACCTTCTTTTTATCCCATTAAATCAGTTTAGTAATTTTTTGTTTACTCACATTGACTGATGTAGAACTCTCAAACAGGGGTTCCGTTCTGTCAAGATTCTAGGGACACCAATTCTACGGTCATCAATTCTTTGTCGCGGCATGCTCAAATTTGTAAATAGCCTTCTACATTATCTAACTTTTGAGGTAAACCATCCATATCACCATACTAACTGTTACCAAAGGTGGGAATTTACTAAATTATTCTTTTGGGCCCTCAGGTTCTTGAACCAAACTGGCATTTGATGCATGACCGCCTTCAAACTGCAAGGAACATAGATGAGGTTTTAACTAAGTTCTTATGTTGGAGTTAATTGCAATTGTAAGAGCACATAGTACATTAACGTTGCTGTTAATGCTGCTTGCAGGTCATCCAGATCCACGATTTCTTCCTCCAGAAGTGTCTGAAAGAATGCTTGCTATTGTTGCCTGAGCTCCTTGTGGTTTGTCTTCTTGCACTTTTCTTAAAACTGAAATAAAACTATCTATAAAGAAGTAAATTGGTGCTGCCGTTCTTCTTTTTTGTTGAGTTCCATACATTTGAAAAACTTTTCTCTGTCAGGATATAACTTATAACTTATTGCTTGCTTTATCTCTTGTTGGAATAAACTGTATATCAGTAACAAGGATACTCTGGTACTGTTTAAAGTAGTTATATACTAAAGAGAAATGTTTTGGGGTTTTCAATCAAGTTTCAACTCCAAATTCGTCAACTTTTGAACTGGTGGAGTGAAACCTTTTGTGACAAACAACAGTTGGGAGAGTATTATGTATTGAATCTCAATGGCCATATTTGTTCTCACAGTCTGATACATGTGAAAATTGAAACTAAGCACTAAGTAACTTAGGAACTAGGCATGTCTTGATTGACGAACTCATCTAGTTGCAAGATAACAATGACATGCTGTCTCTTCACCGGTAGAGAATAAGGCACTGTGTGTATCCTAGCTTGACTATTGTGAAGTTTCTGTGTAACTACCGGTAGGTTTTATCCCCTTCTTAGCCCTCTATTCGAAGCAAGACACTCCAAAATTTAAGCTTTTGCTCATTTAACATAAAAAATTGTAGAAGAATCAGTGCTTATTATCCATTTATGTGCAGAAAGTTGAGAGGTTGAAATCTTTATGTCTGCAATATGCCACTTCCATCCAGCTTTTGATACCATCCATCGATGTTGCTAATCCTGAGAATACATCAAAGTCTGCAATGTCAAGGTCAAGAATAAAGAAGTCACAAAACAGAGAACAACAACTGAAACTAGCATCGGAGAATGTTGTAATGTCAGAGTCAATCCTGTATGTATCTCATATTTCAATCAATTTGCATAATTATTAAGATCAGTGTATAGTTCAGTATCATATAATGTCATGTCGGTCTGTTTGCTGCAGGAAATTTGAAGCAGAATTCAATTCAGAGCTTCAAAGTTTTGTTCCTACACTGACTAACAGTTCACAGGCAGAACCATACCTGACCCATCTTGCGCAGTGCATTCTTGGTGTAGGAATTGATCAATGAGTTGTTTGATGTGTCCCATGTTCAATGGACTTCGGATAATTGCGATTTGTGCGTGTGTAATTCAGCAGTGTGGCATTGCTTGTCCCCGTCAAGGCCGATGCATGTTCTTGTGAATGAATGGAATATTTGTATATTGTAGTTCCACGAGATAGATCATAGGTGGTTTGGTAGGGTTTAGTGAGCACTAGGTGGTGTCTTGCTGATGTGGACCCGTGTGCTAGCTTGATTATTTTAATATGTTTATCGGCTACTATTCAGCATTCTCATGCTTGTGTACCTTGTTACTCGAATCACCAATGTTGCCTGTAACCTCATGAGGGCCTAAGACGTAAATCAATGTGGAAGCTTCGATGGAATTGGACCAAAATAACTGTTAACACCGTGACACTTGGGGGAGGATTTTATTTCTTGTGTAGGGAAGCACCAAACTGGGGATCAACACCAGATCACTAGTCCGGAACTTAGAATAAGGGTGTGTTTGGTTACTTGTACCAAGTGGTACGCGTATTAGATAGTTCAAGAAAAAAGTCATTTAAGTGTTTGGTTGCTTGAATAGAATTATCCTATCTTGAATGAAATTTAAAGAATATTATCTATAGACGTTGAACCATTCTATTCACTTAAAACAATTAGACCAAATGGTACAGGATCATTATATTCAACCTCTGTATCTGGGCTCTATCGGTATCGCAGGCAAGGTTTTAAATTTTGGTTTCGGAATAAATTTCGCCCCGGGCCGGATAACGAAATATCGGCGAAATTTCAAAATTTCGGAATTATTTCGGACAAAATTTGAATTTTAAAATTCAAATCCGGTCCAATCCGGAAAAAAAACGAAATTCGGCGAAAAAACCCGAAATTTCTGGCGAAATTTCTGAAATTTCGGGTTTTTTTGCACTGGCTGAAAAGTGGTCTAAACGTTATCGAAAAATTTTGAAATTTTTTTCGGAGGTTCCTGACACAATGATGATGTTCTCACAAAAATTTCAGCAGATGATCACATCTGAGGAATTTTTAAAAATTTGGAGTGGTACTGTCCTGATAAAACACTGACCGACAAGTTTGATCGGAATGGAAAATGGTACAAATCAAGTTATAAATTGTTTACATATTTTGCGCATGGTTATGATCCATAACTAATGTTCTCATAAAAATTTCAGCTGATTATCACATGTGAGGAATTTTTAAAAATTCGTAGAGTGGCGCTGTCCTGATAGGACACCCGAACCTCACAGAGGCATCCGGTCGTTCCTGCCGACCAAGGCACTGTCTAGCTACGACGTTAAACGAGCACTCGGACACCCGAACCTCACAGAGGCATCCGGTCGTCCCTGCCGACCAAGGCACTGTCTAGCTACGACGTTAAACGAGCACTCGGACACCCGAACCTCACAGAGGCATCCGGTTGTCCCTGCCGACCAAGGCACTGTCTAGCTACGACGTTAAACGAGCACTCGGACACCAGAACCTCACAGAGGCATCCGGTCGTCCTGCCGACCAAGGCACTCGGACACCCGAACCTCACAGAGGCATCCGATCGTCCCTGCCGACCAAGGCACTCGGACACCAGAACCTCACAGAGGCATCCGGTCGTCCTGCCGACCAAGGCACTCGGACACCAGAACCTCACAGAGGCATCCGGTCGTCCTCCCGACCAAGGCACTCGGACACCCGAACCTCACAGAGGCATCCGGTCGTCCTGCCGACCAAGGCACTCGGACACCAGAACCTCACAGAGGCATCCGGTCGTCCTGCCGACCAAGGCACTCGGACACCAACCTCACAGAGGCATCCGGTCGTCCCCGCCGACCAAGGCACGATCTAGCTACGACGTTAAGCGAGCACTCGGACACCGAACCTCTCGGAGGCATCCGGTCGTCCCTGCCGACCAAGGCACTTTGTCTAGCTACGACGTTAAGCGAGCACTCGGACACCGAACCTCACAGAGGCATCCGGTCGTCCCGCCGACCAAGGCACTCGGACACCGAACCTCACGAGGCATCCGGTCGTCCTGGCGACCAAGGCACTCGGACACGAACCTCACAAAGGCATCCGGTCGTCCTGCCGACCAAGGCACCGTCCAGCTACGACGTTAAACGAGCACTCGAACACCCGAACCTCACAGAGGCATCCGGTCGTCCCTGCCGACCAAGGCAGTCGGACACCGAACCTCACAGAGGCATCCGGTCGTCCTGCCGACCAAGGCAGTCGGACCCCCGAACCTCACAGAGGCATCCGGTCGTCCTGCCACCAAGGCACTCGGACACGTAACCTCACAGAGGCATCCGGTCGTCCTCGCGACCAAGGCACTCGGACACCGAACCTCACAGAGGCATCCGGTCGTCCCGCCGACCAAGGCACTCGGACACGAGAACCTCACGAGGCATCCGGTCGTCCTGCCGACCAAGGCACTTGGACACCGAACCTCACAGAGGCATCCGGTCGTCCTGCCGACCAAGGCACTTTGTCTAGCTACGACGTTAAGCGAGCACTCGGACACCGAACCTCACAGAGGCATCCGGTCGCCTGCCACCAAGGCGCCGCCCACAACGATTAAAATTAAAGCAAACTCATCGTAAAGACATTTTCATAAAGAAAAGAAAATTTCATTATAGGCCAACAGCTCAAACTTTACGACTTTACACACATGGCAAGCGGATACAAGAGTGGCCACGCTACACCACGGCAGACTCTACCCACGCCTAGAACCTATCAAGCGCCCGTGCGGCATCGGTGGCACCGACGGCATGGTAGGCCCTTGCACGGTCGACGGATACGGCCGCGCCGCTGCAAGTAACACGCCGATGCCTCGCCGCCGTTCAGCGACATCGGCGCGCCGCACTAACTACTTCTGATCGGCGCCCTTGCGCCATCGCCTCCGAAGGGCCCCCTACCACCTCGAGCCTCGGGCGGCCTCGGCGTAGCGTCAACGAAGCGGCGTCATGGGCTGCGACTTCTTCCTCCCTAAGCTCGGCCATCGCCTGGTCGAACTCAGCCCAAAGGTCGGCCACAGGATCTTCTTCTTCCACCGCGACGCCATCGCCGAAGCTAAAGACTAGAGGGTGTCTCGAAGCTATTTGAAAGAACAAAAGAAAAAGCTCTCATCCCCTTCAAGCAAGCTACAGCGCACAGATATATATATCCGGACGAAGGGAGGCTAAGCTTCTCCAGAGTAAATGCGGGTGCCGGAAAACGAAGCATCCTTCATCAGAAACCCGAGGCAGTCAAGAAGACGGCGGCGCGCGCGCAAACTATACTCGGCATGCGCAACGAGGCGAGTAAAAGCCCTCGGCGGTTCAAATGCCCCCGGCCAAACTCCAGGACAGCCATCGGATCCAACGAAGCACACCTGACGGAAATCGCTTAACCGGATCGGCTGGACCGACCTACCAGGCCCGGCCACCACTTTCGTCCAAGTTCAACCCCAACCGAATGCAAAATCGCTTGGGAGTTCGGGGCTCTTGACGAATACTAATAAAGGATACCCCAACACCCGGCGGCGAGCGGTGGCCTCAAGCATATCTCCACCCAATCAGCGCGCGCCCGCCGCCGACCGAATCGATCATTGCGAGATCACGCAAGGCATCCGCTCCCGACCGCCAGGGAAGCGAATCCGACCAGACAGCGCTCCCGACCCCTCTCGGCGGGCGGGATCTCCGACTCCAACCAAACCAAGGTGATGAACGCCGAGTGCGCGTGTCGTCCTCATCGGCCTACCGCCACGTACCCCGAATAAGGTCAATCGAGCGACTATACAAGGGCAAGTGGCTCCTTCCCAAGAAGATCCGGTGATCGCAGAAGACAAAGCTTCCGGCCCATCAACGATCCACGTCACAAAGACGAGCGCACGCTCCTCCCGGCAGCACCAACGTCACGCACCTCGACGTCAGCATTCGCAAGGGTCACAGAGGGCAAGTACGCTATTTCCCGGGGAATACCTAACCTCCCTGACCACCAAGGCTACCAACCCAGCATGGGCAAGACGGGTGGCGACCAGTCCACAGGACGAAGACCGGAGCTCCTAGCATAGGTCACCTTGCTCTTCCTCCCAACTCTCGATGTAACCTGCCCCTTCCTTCTGTATAAAAGGAGGCAGGGCTAAACGATTCAGGAAGAGAGGGAAGAGGGAAGAAAGAGCGAGAACGAGAGAGGGAGAGAGCGCTATCAAACCCATCTCGCTAAGCCATTGGCATTCTCGCTTGTAAAACTTTGTGCAGTCATCTGTACCAAGAGTAATACAACACCACCACACGAACTGGAGTAGGGACCTTCACCAAACAAGATACATCTTGGACTCACGAGTCTAACCATTCAGGGAGTGGAACGCGCGACCCCCTAGACTTACAAATTTACTTGCCGGCGCTCTCGAAAACGCCGACAATGATCCATTGACATGTTGTGGAGAGGGAAGGAGCTGGAGATGCACGAGACCAATGTAGTGGACACAAATATTAGAGAAAAAAGAATTAAATTTTATTTATTACCTACAAAAATCATTTCGGGATTGGATTCCTTTGTGACCTGCTCAGCGATTTAGAGGGCGAACTAGACACATTACATTTTAGCTTCTTCCACACTCTTGAAGCGCTCGAACCCGTCTCGTGCTTGTTGTATTGTTGAGACAGTTCATCTTGCTTCACTTATGTTGCTAAAATTTTCATAATATTTGTTAAAAACTGTAAAAAAAAAAAACTCGTATCAAAGCCGTGCCATACCTACGTCGTGCCCTCGACCCTATAGCGTGCCGTGTTAGCCCAAACATGACCCTTCAAGGCTTGCCGTGCCATGCATCGTGTCAGACCAACAGACTCACTATAAAGCAAGATACTTATAGATGAGTGGTTAAAGAGAGAGTTCATTCATGTCATGAGGCACTCAAATAAAATTCATTTCCTCCAATACAAGCTTATCACATTTGTGAGTGGTTAGAAGTTATATTATCTGCTAACTAGATATAATTATATACATAAACACTTCCTAAGCACAATGCTTATTTAAGTATCGATGCTACAAATAAGCACCTTATTTATCCAACGCGGCGAGAAAATTTAGTTTTTCATAGCTAAACACATTTCTAATGTATCGTACAGCTCTTAGCTTTCTCCACCACTCGGCTGTACACCGCTTCATCCATTCGTGTCTTCTGCACAGAATCTGTAACATAAAAACATCCTTAGAGCCTTCATGGAAAATTTGCGGAGGAAACAGTCACATTCCGTAAGAATTAGGAAAAAATTCCCGCGCTCCAATTTGACGGGGCCTTAGGTCGTAAATTCAACACCATGCATGCTTAGTTAAGTTGCTCACCCAGAGGTACTTTCTCCGTGGCTCCCCGGCGAGCGCGTACTGGTAGTCACCGTCGACGTAGAGCACCCAGTAGTCGCCGACGACGGGGAGGAACGGCGGGGCGCAGAACCTGAACCTGAGCTTGGCCTCGTCGCTAGCCGGGTCGGCCCTGTACGCGGTGCCCCGCACCACGTGCACGCGCCTCCCCTTGCTCCACGTCTCGTTGAGCACGTCCACCACCGTCACCGCGCCGCCTCCGCCGCCTTGCCGGAGGGCGTACGTAGCGCTCGTGTCCCGGTCGTCCCGCGGCTGGAAGAAGGACGGCAGCGACGCGCGCGACCTCGTACCACCCCTCCATGTGCCGAGCCACGTCCAGTCCCCTCACCACCGTCAGAGCTGGCGCGCCGCCCGTTGGAACAACAGTATGCATGGTGGTGCTGTGTTCTTCCATAGTTCCATCGGTATGATCGTGGCTTGTGAGTTTGTGCAAGCGTGGATATACAGATTACAGAAGCAAGAATGCCATTGCCATTGGCATTTCGGTTTTGGCTTTCATTTCTAGGGACCGATCGCATGAGAAAGCTTGTGTGTATCGATCTCTCCATATAAGGCTGGAGTTCTGGACGCTTTGCCATCGATAATAGCATCGACCGGTTCATGCCAAGGGCCAGGACATCGGCATTTGTAGATTACTGTATATGGAGAGTTATAGACGGAAATGTTTGGTGCGAATTAACTAGCACTTATTTTGCTTGCTGGGAAATACAGCTCCTCATTCTCAAACTCAAAGCGATTTCATCTGGTTATTCACTTCTTCTAGAATACTACTAGTACTAGAATGGCTGTGAGCCTGTGAAGAAGTGCCAGACTGCCAGTTGTTATAACTTGGAAGTGCATCTTTGAGCTTCGTGCCACAATCAACATCAAAGCAAGGGAACAGTACATGAATCATACGGCAGAGATCGGTTTCGTCTCTCGCCTTTCTGCAAGTTCGCTTCCAGCTTGGAGTTGGTTCGCAGGTTTAGCACCTATATATATACTGGCTCGACTGTCGATTCGCCGATCACTAGTATGGTTTGTCCTGATCTTAGCATCTCACGAAATTTCTCAGCACAAGGAGTGTGTTGATAACTACGGATAATCAAACGGATCGATTCTGCGTGTACCGACGAATGCAGCGGCGGGCAGCCGTAACGAAGAAAACTGCCTTGCTACTTAACACTCCCGGACTGGTCCGCAGGATAAATGCTGTTGGATTCGTCTCCACACACACCAGCACGGACAGGGATTCAGTAAAGTTTAAATATTGCAGTCCCGACTCGACCGAGCCATTCGATAATCAACGGCTCAGATCGTTCAGAAACAAGCGCTACAATCCCATTCAAACTTAACTGGATCCCTGTCCAACCAGCACACACTAATGGCCAAGGATTCAAATTTCATTTTGGATAAAATATCGCCCCGGACCCGAATCCGAAATTTCGCCGAAATTCAGATATTTCGGACAAATCTCATTTGAAATTCAAAAACAAAAATTCAAATCTGGTTTGTTTTCTACCGAGAAAAACGAAATTTCGCCGAAAAATCCCGAAATTTCGGCGTTTTTGTAACAGCATAAAAGTGGGTCGAACTATGTATAAAAAAATTTAAATTTTTTTTGGAGAGTCCTTACACATATCTGATATTTCCATAAAAAATTCAGATAATTCTGAACTCTGTGGAATTTTTAAAAATTTAAACATTGCTACTGTCCTGATAAAACGCTAACCGGCAAATTTGAACCGGATGCAAAATGGTTCAAACTACGTTATAAACTCTTGAAAAAAAAATTGCATGGTTATGGTGCATCTCTAATGTTTTCATAAAATTTTCAGATGATTATCAAATTTTATGAATTTTTAAAAATTTGAACAATACTACTGCCTTGTTAAAAGGCTTACTGGCAAACTTGAACAAAATGAAAAATTATCTAAACCACGTTAAAAACTTTTGAATTTATTTTGGATGGTCCTGATGTAACATTAATTTTTATTTAAAATTTTTAGATGATAATCATTCTCAAATAATGTTTAAAAATTCAGACAGTGCTACGTCTTGATAAAAGTCTGATGATTAATACATAGATTTGCTTTAGCAATAAAAAAATATTAATTTTTTTCAAAATTTTACAGAAGGGTGATAAGGAAGTCTTTAATATATCATAAATTTATTGAATCATGATAACAATCCAGTGAATTTATAAAAATCTTACAAGGCACAGTACCATTTATGTTCTTCTCTTTTTTATTTTTGAAATATAATATAACAAACGAAGTTCAATGCTTACATAGATTTTATTAACCAAACAAAAAAGTTGAAATTTTTTGAAAAAATTATAATAGTACTTAGGCAATTATTAATCTCTCACAAAAATTTTAGATCACGATCACACTCAAAATTTTTTATAAAATTCTGATAATATAACTGTCCCAATTACGTTCATTCTTCTTTTGATTTTTTAAGGATAAAAAATGAAGGTAAATTATTTTGAAATTTTTTATGTATGATCCTAATCTACTAAAGATAGCACCATAAAATTTGCAGATCATTATCAAGCTTGTACAATTTTATAAAAATCTGACAGTGTTTCTGCCAAAATTTAAAATGTCTCAAAAATTTGGTTTTTCAACAAATTTTCGCAGGAGATGACTTTTCTAAGGGTTGTTGGACCAAATCTGGCCCTAAAAGTTTCAAAACCGGCCAAAAAATACGAAATTTTGGTGAGAAAAAAAACAAAATTTCGGGTGACTGTAGCAATTTCAATTTTTTTTTGTCTGACCGGTAGTTTAGATTTCAGGGTGATCCGAAATTCGGCGAGATTTGGAACCTGCTAATGGCAAGTTCAGTCTGGATCCGTGTCCCACCAGCACACACTAATGGCAAGTTCAGTCTCAGTACCAAAACAACAAGTTGCAAGGAGCACATGCACCTCGAAGAAATAGTACTACCACTTAGGGCTAACAAAACAAATGGTTAGGGTTTAAATCAAAATTATTTCGATTACAGTAGTTAATAAGTTCAAAATTGAAATGAATCTATTTCGAGCGAAAAAATGTTAACGATGCTCGGTTCAATAGTGTCTCGTAATAGTGTCTCGTTAGCTCAAATTTGAAATAACCACTTAAACGATAAAACAAAATAACTTTATGTTAAATTATATCAATTTCGAAAGAAACTCGATAATATACTATTATCTTATTAAGCGTCAAATCCATTTTACTTTATAATTTCCCTCAATTTTAAGCCATGCGGTGGTTACGAACTAAAATCTCCTACTGAGTTAGCGCAGAACACGTCACCTTAGATGATGGCAATCACACCTTTCTTCCTTTAGAATATCATATTCTTAGTTTGTTTTGGTAAAAAAATTCGTGAATGCCGAATTACCGGTAGCCAACAAGCAGACTAGCAGCCTAGCTCCATGCCTCGTCCGTCCACCGCGGCACGGCAGACGTGTGATTCGCCGATAAATCACAGGAAATCCGTGTCCGGCACGAGCGCGGAGGTTGGATTGAGTTCCACCAACCATTTTCCACGCCGCACCACGCACGACCCGCAGACCGCAGTTAGCTCACTTCACACTCCCCACCCCCACCACGAAGTCCTCCCAACAACAAAAAACGGAGAAAAAAAAAACGAAATCACGCACGCTCGCGCAGTCACACGCCGCGCGACGACGGGGCGATAGAATCCGGCAGGCACGACCACGGCGCCCGCACATTACCCGTGAGCGATGGCAGGCGGGGGGAGCCGCGAGGCGGCGGCGGCGTGCGGGCGGTGGTGCCTGGTGATCCTGGCCGTGGCCTCCGCGCTCGGCGTGTCCGGCCCCGCCTTCTACTGGCGCTACAAGAAGGGCTTCTCCTCCTCCGCTTCCTCGTCTGCCGCCGCCGCCGCGTCATCCCCCTCGTGCCCGCCCTGCAGTTGCGACTGCCCGCCGCCCCTCTCCCTCCAGTCCATCGCCCCCGGTGAGCGCCCAATCCTGTTCCTCTTGTCAGATCTTGCAACTTTCGTCTGCGCCGACGCGTATGCTACGAGTAATTCGTTGGATAGAAACTCGATCTTTAGGTTGGAGGTAGTGTTATACCAGATGAATGGCGTTGCTTATGACTGTCCATAGTTCCAGTACCACCTGTAGGCGAACTGAATTCTGTACTGCAAATAGGCAGAGTAAACTGCTTTGTATCTTCTACCTTGAACGGTTTTAATTGGATTGAGGCACTCACAACTGACAGGATTTCACATTTCC
Source organism: Otatea glauca (assembly GCA_036346275.1). Classification (NCBI taxonomy): domain Eukaryota; kingdom Viridiplantae; phylum Streptophyta; class Magnoliopsida; order Poales; family Poaceae; genus Otatea; species Otatea glauca. Next base: position 37,714,020 of record CM070717.1, read on the forward strand.
TTTCCATGGCAGGGCTTGTCAACTTCTCGATTACAGGTTTGGGCCCTTTCTTCATGGTCGCTTTA